>OU565281.1:8947500-11768758 GCA_913789895.3 Seladonia tumulorum
AAGAAATTTTTATTTCGCTCCCGTGACTTGCAATCGATGCAGATATTTTTTATTTTGTATAAAGATCCGCAGTCTATTAGTAACATATTTATTAGACACTGTTCTATCGTTGACTAGATATTGTAAGGCAGGAGGTTTACTAATTAGGGGACAGCTAATCTTTGCACGATAGGATATGGATCGGAGACAAGAGTGCTATGTTTTGCCGAGGAGCATGATCCATTGCATCGAATGGGCAATAAATTCCTGTTTCCTCTCGGCGACGTTGTTCGATGTCGCTCGGTCGTTTATACTTAAGCACGGCTGTCGATTCGAAACTTAATTTCCTTGATCGGCGTGGGAGGACAGGGAGGGACAAGGAAAGGCAAAACGAGAGGAGGAAATAAGAGAAAGAAGAGGGTATGCGCCGTCACACAGAGGGCTTAGCTCGCCGACCAAAGAGGATTACAGAATTTGTCTTCTCGTGGACCGTCACCGGTGCGTCTCGCCGTCGTGTCCTCTCTCTTTCTCTCTCTCTCTCTCTCTCTCTCTCTCTCTCTCTCTCTCTCTTTCTCTCCCTTTCTATTCGATTTTTATTTTCTCCTGCCTGTGGACTTCTTCTGCTCGTCCCACCCCCTTCTTTCTCTGTGGTTTTTATCTCCGGAACGAAACGCAATGGCCACTTTGCGCGGCACAAAGTTTCGACGGAAATTTCTTCGTAAAAGCCACTGTCACCTGTCGCGCTCTTTAATCTGACGCACGTATCGATCCACGAGAAGTGTTTCCACCCCCCCCCATTCCGCCCCCGCCGCAACCCGCTCACCCCCGCATTCAACCAGTGTTTTTATTATACCGGCGGATATACAGCCCTCGTCCACAAGTATTAGGATATCTATCGGTTTTACGGAGAAACCTGATGTTTAATCGATATCGTGCAATCTCTGCTGGTCTTTTTCGCTTTTTTAATTCAACAGTGCCAATCCGAAGTACGTGTCTACCAAGTCTGTTCACATAATTATTTAGCGCACTGTCCCCTTCGATTATCCTGCACGTCTCGGCCCCAGTTGGAAAACACTTTCATCATTTCATTCGTCGAGCACAAATTTGAAACTAAATTTAATTCTTGCAATTCTTATGAAATTTTCTATTTCATTAATTTTCGGATTGAAATTGGTCTCAGAAGCTGTGGCCTCCAGAGCTTCGCGGGGAATATAGTAGTGGGGATAATTCCGCGACGATTATCCCACACGTTTTTCGTCTCGGCCCCAGTTGGAAAACACTTTCATTATTTCATTCGTCGAGCACAAATTTGAAACTAAATTTAATTCTTGCAATTCTTATGAAATTTTCTATTTGATCAATTTCCGAATGGAATTGGTTTTAGAGGCCTCTAGAGTTTCGCGGAGTATAGTGGAGGGGAGATAATTCTTCGGCATTTATCCTCCAGGTCTAGGCGACATATACAGAGAAAATCCCACTGTTTTGTTATCGTCTGTTTAGAGATGTTGGAATTGAATTTTCCCGTGGGAGGCTTCCTGCGGGGAGCCCGTTTGTAAAACAGCGGTCGCACGAGCAGCAGACCCACACAACGACGATCGACCGTCGTCGCACGATGCAGCCGTAGATATCCCAATAAAGGCTGCACGCTACCGAACAATTAAATTATTAAGTAGTAACGATAACGAGGGGCGGCCCGCGTTGATTACTATTATAATGAAGGCGACGCGACGCCGCGAATTATAATCTCGACGGCGGCAAAGAACGCGGACCGACACACACACCCACACACATACATACATAAATGCGCGCGTGTCCCCGAGTGTCACGGCACACCGTTGTTGCCCCATTCTTTTTCCAAGGCTCTTTTTCTCAGACCCACCGTGAAGGAATATGTCGCCCTAACGAGAACCGTGGGGAAAATTGAAAGCGCCGAGATTAAAGTTCAAATTGTTTTACACCGGATTATACCGAGACTCGATGTAAAGCCATTTACAACGTCGCGATGGAAGTTAGCGCTGACTTGAAAAATGAACCGATGCGAGTCGCCGGAAGAAAATTGAACCTCAAAGAATCACTCGGAAATGCATTATCTTCGGGAATCTATTTAATCAAAATTAGATCGTTCAAGATAACCGCACGTTTCTCCTTGTATTTGATAAATTATTCCCTCCCTATTTGCTACAAAATTTGCGTTATTTAAACGTCAGGAGTGAGCGTCTAGTCTGCAAAGTTGCGTTAAATGATTTAGCTATTCGGATGGTAAGAGACCGACGCGTATCTCTCGTTATCAGTTCAGTTTTCGGTCTATTCGGTTGGATTAAACGTCAGCCGGCGGTTCATTCGATTTCGACGAGCACGAGCAAGTCGGCTTTGCTCGATTTGATAATTTCTAACTTCGATACAGTTCCAATTAACCCGCTCGAGATGATTGCCAGAACGTTGACCCATTTAGAAGGAAATTTTATCCCGGTTGCAAGAACTTGATGACAGCTTAAGAGCCTTTCGTCGAGCGTTCTTAAGACACGCTGCTTCTCTCCCCTCTTTCTCTCTTTCTCTCTCTCTCTCTCTCTCTTTCTCTCTCTCTCTCTCTCTCTCTCTCTCTCTCTCGTTCTCTCTTCCTCCCCGTTCTTGCCTTAGCTTTGACAATTTAATAATTCGATACCGGTACGTGAATAATCGACGAACCTGATACTCTACTCTCGCCAATCGGGAATCGAGAGATCCTCTTCTATCCGCGCGTTCATCCTTCGCCTACTTTCTTATTGTTCTTTCAAGCTCCAACGAGTAGCCTGAGCTCGTCGGGTATTACAAGGAAAATACCCGTTTTCCTCTTAAAAAATTTTAATATGAAAAAAATTCATTCATTCTTAAATCAAGTTTGCGTATGATCAACAAATTCGCGAGGCTACGAATTAATTTGTGCAGCTAATGGTTAACCATCGATCAAGTGGTTTGGCACTCGTAGCAAAAGAAAGGTGGAGCTATGAGCGGCTAATTTGTCAGTATAATTCAGTGAAAGTTGATACAAATGTTTGCAAAGAATCTGAAGAAAATTAACACGGAACTAGTTTGCGAACAATCTCGAGAAGCTAAGAAATGTGTTCGACAGTAGAATTTGCGTTTCATTAATTTTAGAAAATTGTTTCCTGTCCTGAGATTTGATTTTTGGAGAGTTTTTGGCAGTATTCGCGGTGTTGTGAGTTTCAGAAGCTTGTGGGAAGGGCGAAGGGTTTCATCCCGAGAAATCTTTGCGCCCTCGGAGAATCGTTGGCGAGCCCGCAGGGAGCAAAGCTTGGAAAGCAGGCCGAGGTAGAAACGCCACGCAATAAAACACCCCGCCGTGCACAATGTACCTACTAATAATTTAATTGTTCCCAGGCATGCGATGCTTATTACAATCTCTCCATCGACGTTGCGCAAGCACGAACACGAATTCTCGCGTACACGCATTTCTGAGCCGGACTCAACCTACTCTCTGTCTACGACAGTCTGTGCACGTCTCGATCCAGCATAGATCTTCGATGATAATGCCTAGCTTCCATTTCAGAATCATTTCTGTAGCCACACTCTCAGAAACAGCTTCTTTTAGGCTTTCAATCGCTTAGATACTAGTTTAACACTAGATTCACGGGACGCTAATATTTTGTATTAAATATGGGATTCTAATATTTAAAATTTACGATTATTCAGATTGCAAATCTCATCCATAGGGAATTATTCGACTATATTTCTTCGGTCACATATTTGGAAAAGAATGCCCAAAAATTTGCATAGATATATTCACGTTATTTAAAAAAAGTAATGTACAATAATCACTTTTAGTTCCTTAAATCTAGTGGTAGAAATGGGATGAAATCTCTATCTATCTGCTATCTCTTTCAATTAATGCAGAAAATTTTATTTGAAATAAAAAAAATCGCAGCCCATTTAACGGGTACCCTATATTTTCCACAGTTGTTTGAACATTTGTTGCCCCGAATTTATTCGTCACCGGTCAAGAGGTTGAAGAGTCAATTTCTGATACGGTTATTTTGAAAAAAGGCAGTTATTCGAAAATTAGTATGGTCGAACTCTGAAATTGATTTTCCATTTGCGGTAGCCAAGATAATCTTTTCATTGTCGCGAAAGATTGACGGAATCTACGTCGAATATGACCGGAATAAAACGCTGATAATGGCAGCTGATTTTGGGGTGAAAAATTGCAGATGGTAATCCAACCCTTCGCTTTATTTCTGCAACTCGAATCACTTTTTGTAAGGGCGCTGGAAAATTTAGCTAGAAACTATTAGCCTCGGAATCGTAAATTTTCAAATGACTACTGGCATAACAATTTCTACTGCTCTCAGTTTGAATAAATAGATGAAACGTTGACCCTTAAGTAAGGAGAAAAATTGCCACAAATTGAGGAATTAAAAATCTAAAATAATTTTGCCATTTGCCAATAAAAATGCTAAAGAAGTTACGAAAAGAAATTGATAGCGGGTACTCGGTTGTTGGGATGAGGGTTATAACGGTGATTGAGAATTTTGCAAGTAGGTTTAAACGCTGGTAAAAATGAGGAGGAAACCGGGAAGAATCGTAGACGGAGCAAGGTGATCGGGAACAAGCGAGAGCCGCGCCGATTTAACCGAATTACCGTTGGATCAAAGCCTACGAGTGGTAATTGGCGCACAGGTGTCGTCGATCAATCGTACACCGGGCGTCGGGGAAGCTATTTCGCCGCTCGGATACCGAAACGTTTCGTGATCGATAGCAGACGGGTCTCCATACCTAGACGAATCCAATGAGACACATCATACAGGCACAGACAGAGGGGTTAGACGGGGGTTGGCGGAGACACAGGAAGCCGAGGAGGCGTTCGTGCAGCCCGATGTTACCCGTGATTGGGCGATTAGCGATAGGTGTTATGCCGCGTATCGACTTGAGAACCTCGCTCGCAAAACTACTATTTCACCCCCTATGAGCTACACCAAAATTCACGTGATTATGTGCCCTCACCAATTCACCGATCACCACTCATTTGTACATTCGCTCAAAAAGTCTTCCTGCACCCTCCCAAGCAAAATAACTTTTTCAATTTTCCTTGCAAGCAAGGACGCTACAAAAATCAATCTTTACTACTTTCTGTCGCAGTTAATGCCAAGTAATTCCATTTTGAAGAGTGTGCGAGAATAGTTTAGCTAACAATAAATAATCCTGAACTCATAAACATTCCACAATTCTTCATCGTCTTACGCAAAAATAATTCCTCCCCTCAGAGGGGTGAAACCGAGTTTCTATTATTTTAATTTTTCTACCGTTTCAAGTTGCTTCTAATCATTTCTATCGTTATTCCGCAAAATCCACCGTCCACTGATTAGTTAAAAAAATGCCCCTAATTTCTCAAGTTCTCTCTCGCTTTTCACAAAGTCCGAATCAAAAATTGACTTCCGTGACAAGAAAAATGCCGCTGGAAAAATAAATGTTTAAATCATTGCAAAGTAGCCGGCCACGTACAGGCAGCGGCGTGGACGATCGATTAGGTGTCCCAGTCCGGAGCGGCAACGCTGCCGGATCGAAATTGATCGTCAGCGATACGAGTCATCGATTAATTCGATATAACCGGCTCGTTTCGAGTTCTATCGATTCGGCGGATCGCCGTTAGCGAGGCTCGAAAAGCAGTCCGAAAAACGAGCTATCCTCGCAATAAATGGGTATGAAATTACACGTAATTGCCCGCGCCTCTTTCCTCTCCCGCTGCTGCGCTGCCGTTGTCACGCGATCGAAATTACTGCCCCTAACAAAGCACTTTTACCTGCGGCGTTCCAGAGCGCCGCGACGCCGTTACCTCTACCCCGGCCGCTTTAATTCCGCCATTCCTTTCAGTAGCAGCATTTTTCCTCTATTAACTCTCTGCTCTTCCGTTGTTGCTTACCTACGCCACCTCTGTGTACACGGTGTCTCACCTGTTCAAGCCATCGGTGCAATTTTCGTAATTAGGGTGAACCTAGACCCCTCCACGCTTTTCCATTGGGAACCAATAACTTCGTTTTGCGTAGCAATTGAAATATTTCTACTTGCAGTGGCACATACAGATGCTTTAACCCCTTGCACTACTATTTACTTTGTGATTGTAATGATTAGAAAGTCTTGATCGTTCAGAATTCCATAGAAAAAAAAAAGATAGTTTATATCTATTGTATGCCAATGTTTTCTCCAAAGGATATATACCAACTACAACAAAATAGAATCTTATTTCGGTTTAAAGGATATTAACAACATACGTATTCCTTAGACTCTGTTCAGAATCTTCATCACGAGTCTGACTCGATATTGTAGGGCAAGGGGTTAAAAAGCAAAAATAATTTTCGATTCTGTGGAACAAAATTAAATAAAAATAGAAAAGAAAAGGTGACTGTATTCTTTATACGTTAATTCTAACGTTGGGTCCGATACACCTGGGAAAACATTAGAGTATATGATATTTTGAAAAACGTTAATTCTAAGTTTTTGAAATAGTAAACATATTTTGCTTAGAATTTTTCCAATTTCAGTGGTACTGCACGTTCATTTCTGAAACCGTTGCGCACAACGGTCATTTCGGCTCGGAAAAATTAGGTTACAGTTTCTGGGCGAGAGGAGTGGCATTTTTTGGGGTGGACCGACGACGGGGAATAAATAGTGATTGTACCCGGAGACAATTTCCGCGGAGACAACCCGATTAATCGTGTTCGAATTACGCGCGGATCGGCGAAGGCCGCGCGTGATTAATTGGAAGCGTGCTGAGGAGCAGTTAGTGGCCGCACCGGCCGGAAAATCAGAAAGGATAATTGTGCGAATTACCAAGGAATTGATGCAATTACGACGCGCGGAGCCGCGGCGGCATTATCGCCGCGGCGTTAAGGAAAGTTATTCGTTCGCCGGCCGGCCGGCTCATTATGCGCCGAGAAATTAATGAAATTTGAAAGTGCATTAATCCGCGGGCTCGCGTACGAGGTAAGATTGATTGCGGTACATTTAACGTCCTACGGTCCCCCTTTCTGTTACGTTTAAACAATTCTGCTTCGAAAATCTTCAATCTAAAGCACCCACACTACTTTTATGCATGTGTGTATTTTTATAGATTTATTGGAAATGGAGTAAAAGATTTCATTCTTGTCTCCCGACTTGAAGATTTCATTGATTTACGAGAGTCCGGTACATTTATTTCTAAAAATCAAGTTTTGGCTTCTTAAAGATCCCTGTTTAGAAAAATTGTTTTACCGACAGTCTCGTTGTAATCCAGAGAAGACTCATTGACCGGTAAACATTTTATTGCACCGAGTTATTAATAGTGCTGTGAAGGGAAGACTTTTAATATTGCGAAGCACAGGGTGTGAAAAATTGTGAAAATTCGGTTTCCCTTCGGGAACGTTGTAAAAAGCTTAATGTAATAGTGAGAGGATCAAAGCTTGAGCGCTGCGCACCCGCGAACCTTTCTCGCGTTAATTTGACTTCTGTGCAGAGTGATTCGTAAGAAATCGCGTCAGAAGTCGGTTCGTGTCTGGTTGCGCGGCTTTTTCTACTTGTTGATTGGAAACGCACATTTCCCGAGCAGAACGGGCAGCCGAGTGCTTCTGTCGGGCACCGCGTGAACGATTCAAGGAATCCATATTGTTACCGGTTAATAGCACGTTGAAAGCCAATCAGCTCTCATCTACGATTCTCCCCACCCTAATTACGGTGGCCTGCAAGCATTCCGGTTATTAAAGACACCAAGAGAGCTGGGCGCGCGGGCAGGCCAAGCAAAAGTTCACAACAGCGCCTTTCACTTTTAATAACTTAATAAATTCTTCCAATGACTCGGTCGCGGTCAGAAGGTTTTCGACAGGGATAACAGAGATCCGTTTTAAACCTACGAAGGTAGCCGCGATGGCAGGAGACGATGAAGAGGAGGAGGAGGAGGAGGAAGATAAGATGGAAGAAGAGGAGGATGAAAAAGAGGCTGTAGAAGAAAGTAGATGGGGCAGGCGCGATCCATTAGTAGACACGTCAATTCAGCTCTTAAGAAGCGACTGACTTAAAGCCGCTTCCATCTATCTCTTTTTTTTTCCCGCCCCTCTACCCGCCCGTTCCTACCCTCACCTCCGTCATACTTATTAGCGGAGGCCGACCTTGCCTTTTACCTTTTCTTCTTTCTCGCGGGACGGTATCATAATTAATGATAATTCGATTAGCGGGACAAGACCGAGCTCCGACTAAGCACAACCGTCCTTCTCTTTTTCATTTTATTTCGGGGGAGGGGCACCGGCGCGGCGATCGTGCTTTCTTCTTGTTTCGCGCGCGGCTACTTGATTTCTCCATTCAATTTTCTCGTCACGAACATGGACCGGGCCCCTGTTTCCTGAACTGGACCGTCGATAAGCCGGTTAAGTGACTCGATTACCCGCGGAAGACATGATTTATCTTTCGCGAGCTTCCTCCGGCAAAGAAAACCCAGGAAAATCATTTTTCGAGATCGAATTATTCCATTTTTCATGCAGCCAGATATATCTACGTTGCGAGAGAGCTTGTAATCTGCTAATCATGCTTGATGCTCACTGGATGATTTTTTAAATCGCGTTTGCTTGGATTACTATATAGTGCATCATTCGCTTGCAACTAGTGTATCATCAAAAAATTCTTGTAGGGATTGTTTATCTCTTTGCTGGCTTCCAACTGATTTGCTGAAGAGAACACTCTATCGATTCAATAGATATTTATTTTTTAGAAGATCAGATCACAGTGCTATCGTGTCTACAGTATTTTAAAATATTTCGCAGTAAGTATACTCCATTGTCAGTCTTCTGACAACAAAACAATTTCTTTCTTGGATTTCATAACATTCTACTGAGGAAAAAAAAGCCCTAGAAACTCGTCAATAGGTAGCCTCTAAACTAGTAGGAGATAGTGATCGATCATAGTCGTCACGGTACGTAACCCGCGGAATCCCTTTTTTCGCGACAACATTCAAGATAACGAACGCTAATCCAACTTCATTAATTACTTCCAAGACTGTCGCGTCCGTCGTTTGATGATGGCTACCGAGACCGGTGTGCTTCTTGCATGTCCGTCGAGTTTCTGAAAACTATTTTCCGGGAAATGCGTTGCTACTTAGTTGCAGGAGTCGGATCGAGTTTGTGAAATGAATGATATTATATTTTGACGCTCCTGGAAATCTTACTTCAGTTTTCAAAAATACTTTTGATATTACTCTTACTATGATAACTCTTACTCTCTTTGATATTACTCTATATTCTTGACTATTGATTAGCTTGTGCTGTTACATTTTTATTACTTCCTAAACTTTCGCTTATACACGCACGTTCGAGATGTTCTGATTATGTTTTATTTCTTTCTAAACTTTCACTTATTCATACGCTTCTTTAAAAGATTATACTGGATTCCACCGTTCGCATTATTCGGAGAAACTAACTTGCGGGGCAACCTGATATAATTCTTGTGGTTCGAGCACAGAATTCTAATATTTTTAATTTACGATTTAATACGGATTCCAATATCTCTAATTGGCGAATATTGAGATTATAAAGATGCACCCATGAGGAATTATCGGACAAACTGATTTCTGTAGACATTATTAAAAAAATGGTCGATGATAAAAAGGGGAAAATTTACATTAAGAGAATTATAGAACTCTTTACGAACGTAATTACCGAATATTCTGTTATCCAAGTTTACGAACAGATAGAGCAAGCCTCGCAAAGAGGATTCAAATGTATTTTTTCTTCACTTGCACTTTTGAACCTTGGAAAACCGAATATCAGGACACAGCTAATAATAACCAGCGTGTGTAGAGTGCAGTGAAGAGCTCCACAACTGTCCATCACCGATCAAATTAGGAAGAGAAACGAATGAGATTTTCATAGCTGGACAAGTCTGCAACGTTCTCTCGACAATGCCTAAGAAATTATCGGGTTTTTTGCCGAGCATGCTCGCATTTCCAGCGAGGGTGCGATATCGTTTCTGCGTAGAATGAAGCGGCCAAAGACGATAGTCGGCTCTCGCGAATCGATCGAGCCCATCTGGGTCCGCGCTTCCGCTTGTCACAGCCCGAAGGAGGACCGGTCTATCGAGCATTCCGATCGCGACACGTTAATCGTCTCAGAAAGAAAGGAGGCGAGTAATCTCGGGGCCCGAAACGCACGCCAACAGCAGTCAAATAAATCAGAGACTCACCGATGACGACTCTGTTCGCCGCGCGAAATCTCTCTCTCTCTATCTCTATATCGAGAGCGAATCCACCGGTAGAATGCTGCGAGAGGCCAGCGAGGGGTCCATCAGGGACAAACGGTTAAGTGCATTATGCAAAAACGCTTAGTTATCGATCATCGACACCGGCCGCGACCAACGAGATTACACGAAGCTTAATATATCGCAAACAGAGGATCGAGAGCGAGCCTTAACCGGGCCGAGGCGTCGAATCACGCTAATTCCCATCAGTCGGAATGGTTGACGATTTCGCGCGCGGTGAACCCCGCGTTCCTCCAACCCCCTTTCACCCCCTCTCGGCGAGGTTCCTCTTCGATCCACTCGACGGCGAACCCTCGAACGCTTCTCTTTTTTTCGTTGCAACCCCCACACCCCCCTAGGGAGGGGGAAGGAGGAGAAGAGAACGAGCCAGCGCCCGTACGAAATTGTTTTGTCGATTTTTACCCTTCCGGCCGAAAGTGTTGCGTCGATAACGGGTGCGGCCGTGCACGATACTTCCAACAGTGACATCGTAAACGACAGTCGGTGGTCGCGATCGTTCCCGTACAACAACGACGTACTCGACGACGGGCCGGGCCGGACCGGGCCGGGTCCACGAAATTGAAATTATCGGGCGTTTCGACGGGCCGATGCACGATTCCGGTTTACGTTTCACTTCGTCTACCGGGCTGCTAATTACCGAACCTGCTCCGCTAGCATGTCGCCGGGCAAGCCTGATCGTCGCGATACCAACGATTTTTCAATTACATTCGGAACCGACGACGCCGCGAACGCGTTGCTAGCATAATGGCGACACACCGAGGAATCACGGATAAACCTGGCTACCTGGAAAGCTCGAACGCAAAGTTTTCCGATCGGCTAATTGGTATAGTTGGTCTGGAAACTGTTTGTGCTAATTGAAACGGCTCGTTCGGTGTCGTTTAACCCTTGACCCTCTATGGGCCGAATTTTCTTCCGTTGATTTCTATTTGCAGGCAACTTGCAAGGCATTCACTTTTATATTCCAAATTGTTGGTGCAGCTAACATTATTGTCTGACGACATTATATAATTAAGACGTATACGTCATCTTCTGAAAAAAGTAAAATTATTTGGTAAAATGTCGATATATTAGCACGTGACCTGAAAGTTACACGGGCCCATAGAGGGTTAACCAATTAATATGTCTGACTCCCTGTAGCTCACTCCTGAAAAGTACAATTAATAGAGAATCCTCCTTGGAAGAGTTTAAGATCACCAACGTGATAAAAAAAAAAAAGGTGGACGATAAAAGCCTTCCTTTCATATTTCTTTATGATGCAAATGGGTTAATTCCAGTTTGTGTCTGACTAATAAAACCGTTTCTTTCGTTTCGGTTAAAGAGTATTTTAATACTGAGCATCGATGCGAGCAGCAGAAGTTCCGTACATAATTTAAAGAAACGAGTGGTCGACTTTCGGGTCCGCCCGAGCATTTCTAAAATAGCCTGCTGCAGTTTTATCAATTAGGGAAATCTAGTTTGTCGGTGCTAAATGGTAGCGTGCAATTTTCTGTACAGCGGAGCCGGAAGCTGATTGCGAAGCAGATTCGTCGTAAATCTCTCCGATAGGATTACGGGGACGAAGAGCGGATGAAGTGCTCGAACGAAACTACCAGCTCCGTCTGATAAGTGTCCCTCTATCGCATTAGTTTATTAAATCTGGTACATAGAGAACCCGAGCTTCGACTAAATTGTCCGACACAGACGCCCGATCAATAAACCCGCACCGTTTCTCCAACGAGCACGAGACCGTAAAGTGGCCTACAATTTAACTTCGATTCCGTCGCTATCAGCAGATTGTGCCGCGACCGACGCTAATTTAATTAATAAGTAAAGCTGAGAGAACCAGGCATAAATTCTCAGGCGACGATAAGCCACATCGAATTACGTGGCCGATCGAAATTCGATCGTGTTACGAGCATTTCTGAAAACAGACAACGTCTCCGCTTTGTTCCGCTAATTAGATAATCGCTCGCCAACTATTCATCATTCCCGCTTGTTCGCGATTATTAATTCCCTCGCGCGCGCGTCGGATATTCAAATCAGATGAAAAATTATACAAACGAGCCGCGAGCTGCTTTAATCTATCAGGAGAAAATGCCCCACGGGAAACTCTCGGGCTGCTCGCCGACGCGTCGCGACGCCGCGATTGTTCCCCGATTTCTAGCGTCGATCTCGAGCCGAGCCGAAGCGAGCTACTAATGCGTTCCTCTAATTAGACGTCGCGCTACCCGGGAATCGCCGAGCAAGATACATTAAGGTTTTCACGAGCCGGATTATCTACACCGTCATCGCAATTTGCTTAACTAGCGAGCTATTAATCGCGATCGGGATGCTCTGTCGCTAATAACAGGCTCTCTGATCGACTCAAATACTTATTAGCCCCGTCGGCGAAAAGAAAACCTTCGAGACACCGGCGATCTAATCTCCCGAGAACTATGAAACAAATCAGACGACTCAATTGTTGTCAGATACTTCCCGGGAAAATTTCAAGCAACATTGCAATCAACATTAATTAACACGTTTGACTGCCATATGTGGGTGACGGGATTATTTGTCCAGGTTTTAAAACAAATTTTTACGTTAATGTGTTCGTTGTACCAAATTTGTTTAGGATCTGTAAAATGTAAGTAAAGTGGGAGGACAACTCAATATTATACATTTAATTTTTTCCCATTTTTATTTCATTAACCCCTTGCACTACGATTTATCTTACGGTTTCAGTGACTAGAACATTTTTGTAATTTGTAATTTCTTGGAGAGAAAGAGAAAATTTGTATCTATTGTACGCCTATGTGTTCTTCAATGACTGTACATTAAATTAACAGAAATTAATAACATACATATTTGTTAGACTCTGTTTAAAATCTTCGTCACGAGTATGACTCGATATCGTAAGGCAAGGGGTTAAATACACTTACTTTGACTTTGTGGAATTTTTGAGGCTTCTAGTTTGGTAGTCAAAGTGTTAAATTCTGTAATAGTAGGATCAACGCTAGGTTCACTACAATTGACTATTTTACATTACCTTGTAAAAATAAGTTCTTTCGATTCTCAGCGAATTTTATTGCAATATCACAATTCTTCGCAAGCGCGTGCTTGCGCTCTTAATAATTGTGAGTTTAAAAATTTCGAGAATTTTGATTGGTCTCGTGAATAAAGTGTTAACAATCTGATTCGATTGTTGCTGGATGTTTCCCAGGAAATTTTAAGCTTGCGGGAACCAGCCCGAATCAAAGTCTGCGATAGAACGACGGATAACATCGAGACCGGTAATTGGATGAAATGATTGATCGAAGCTGCTTTGTTAATAAGTCTCCAGGGGTAATCTGAGCCGTTTTGGGATTTGGGATCCCGTGGCCTGGCTCGTAGCTTAGGGGTTGCAACCGAGACTCGCGAGACTCGTGCGTGGCCCGTCGGACGGAATACTCCGCGCCATACTACTTCCCATCACATCATTGCGCCATAATATTTTTAAATAATTCCTATCGCTGCAAACGCTATCAATTTGCGCATTGCTGTACTTATCTCAAATCAAATTCTTGTTGCATAATTGCACAGTAGACCCTAGAACTCCTATCGTGCTTTAACCTCTTGCTCTACAATAACGAGCCAGACTGAAGTCTGATTATTAATTTCCCATAAACCGAAATAAAATTCTATTCAGTTGTAGTTGATATATATTCTTTAGAGAAAACATAGGCATACAATAAATATAAACAATCTTTTTTTTCTATGAAATTCTGAACGATGAAGAATTTCTAATCGTTATAATCACAAAATAAATTGAACTGTAAGGGGTAAAGTCAACAATTGCATATTTTATAAAGATGCAACAGGAACAGTTAAGGATTACTTAAAGAATTAATAGAGTTTAGATTGTGGTACACTAAGTAATACAGCTGATACCAAACTTGTGTGCCCTTTGAAAAATCTTATGAGACTCAAACAACGGAAAAGCCTAATACAAAATTTATGAAATGTATACCTGAATATTATTAACTCGTGTACGTTAAAAAAAAACTCATGTAAAAGCATAAAACCAATAAAAATAGAGTAGTTTCTAAGAACGGATAGGTAATCGTATTATCACCTAATTTACCGAGTCACGCTTATCGCATATGTTCCAAAGGGATTGTCGTATAGTAAAAATTAGTAGAACCACCCCTAAAGCATTGTACACCCGAAAATACCAGTGTAAAGAACGTTCATGAAAGAACGTATGAGTGTTCGAGCAAGGAGTAGAAACGTTACCAGTATTTTCCTGGGTGTCGCGAGCGCTATCCTCCATTTCTTGATGACTTCTCTTGTTGTTGGCCAGTCCAAGGATCGCGTCGATGCTGTGCCTGGGCGTGCTGCTGGCAGGTTTCGGCAGGACGATGTCCTGGCTGTTTTGTGACGCGGTGTCGACGAGCTGTTGCGAGTCCATCGTCGAAAATCCAAGTGTCCGAGCCCCCTCGATCCGATGCTACTTCGCCCCACTGATCCTGGCGCCGACAGAGGATCTCCCGAGCGATCCTAACTCCAACGCACTAATACTCGACCGACGCGCGAAACGATTGTCCTGGACACGCGTTCCCAGCCCGAGCGAACATCCTGGGGGACGTGACCAGGCTAGCACGCGTCTTCTGCGAACTCTTCGAACCTTGCACCGGGAACTTGCGATGATCAGCTGCGACCGGGTCATCCACGACGGTTCCTCCCTTTATCTCCCCTTTGTTTATCCGGACAATCAACACTCGGTTAGAAACACTGGAACGTGTCTCATGGCTGATCAACGCACAACACCTTGACACATCGAGAACTCCGTAAGATTGCACCAAGTGCAATTTTCTGTCTCTGCTGCGTTCCCCGGAACACCAGGTGGTCTTGCTACTGTGGGCCGTTTACACACTGTACTCCTGAATCCTGGTCCTGAGGATCCTGTTTCCTTCGATCCTGGGCCACGGGGTCCACGCAGTCCTCAGGGGGTTGCCTCGCACGGTCATCGAGCCCAAGCTAGCGCATATCGCACTGTGCCAGCGTGGTGGTGCGGTGAAAAAAGCTGAGAAAATAGTCGCCGGGGCAAGGGTGTCGAGAGACTGTTGTGCGTGCGTCGTGCCAACGAGGACTACTTCGGCTGTCGGCTCGGCGGGGTGGCCTTTGTTGTAGCTGCACACAACTACTTCGGCGAGGGCCGAAAGAGGTGGTCCATGCGTCGTTGGGCGAGGCGTGGCTTTGCTCGGCGAATCGGAGACGCCGCGACTCGGCCGGCGAGCCAATCGTTGAAGGAAGCCGAGAACATGGCGAGACAGTGGTGCTCAATCGCTGGGGGGGGGGCATCGGTTAACCCTCCCTTGCGGTCTGGTGGTGGGGTTAATTCGCAGGGGTAGAAGAGGTGGACTCTAGTCGGGCTTCCGTGACACCGGGTACACCGATTCCGGCTCCTGCGCGTGTGCGGCGGGTAGATTGTGTGCGAGGGTTACACGGTTTATGTGACGGGGTTGTGCGCCCGCGCGCACACACGTAAGAAGGGGTGCATAGACGTCGCCCATACACACACAGGCACACATGCTCGACGACCGGCGCGGCTTGATTCTTGCGGCGGATTCTGGCATTCCCTGTAATTGCCAGAAATGAGGTAAAGCTTACCGCTTACGCTCTCCTACACGCTTCTGGATCCGGCGCCGCGTCTCGCGTGCACCCGCCTCGCGCGACTTTTGCGCGCGCTACGTGCGTGCGCCAAAAGCCCCACCGATGCTCCTGCGCCAGCTATTTTTCGAAGACAGTCGTTCAGGGTCGTTAAGCCGTTTAACCCTCGCGCACCACCGCCGCGCGTAGAGGGGAGATTCGCGACGACTCCTCTCGCTCTCTCGCGGTAATTGCTTCGTCTCGATCCTCTTGCGTCCGTCGCCCGCTCGTATAATCTCGTTGTTCTTCGCCGAATTATGTTCGCTTCCGGGACCGCGGTTTCCTCTCCACGCTTTTATGCTAACGAATGCTGTTTAATTGTTGAATAATTGAACCACCTCTGGCTCCCGGCTCCCAGCCGCTGTTCCGAATTGGTTTCGCGGGTCGTGCGAGGCCCGAATGGATACCGATAATACAACATTCTTGCCTTTTCGTCTGCTCGATTCGAAGAACAAAACTATTGGGCTCTTCGTAGCACAACACATGAGAAACAATAGATCTACGTATCAACGCTAGAACTACCGAGTAATAAATACGGCTGATGTATATTGCTTTGTAACAATGACAAGACCACATCTATTCGAACCTCATACAATTTTTATTCTAACGTGTGTTCGTTCAAAGATTACTGATGAAAACAATATTTTATAATTTTAGTAATTGCGAACGAAAAATTTAGAAATCAGTCAGATTTTGACTGGTTCGGTAGTTCTAGTTGTTAATCCATATTTATGTTGTCATAAGGGGAGGCTGTGTTGTTGCGGGCACACTTCTATCAACTCTTAGCACTCGAGTGGTGACTCTGAAGCACCGCTAGAAATTGTTGTGGCATTATTTCAAAGAAATTACAAAATATTTGGTACATTACTAAATGCATGGAAATTATGTCAACATGTCGATGCTGGTCTGGCCTTGTCCATTAGGTAGATGACGACCTCTATATACAAATACATGGAATTATATTAGGCGATTAGTACTTTATCGCGACAAAATTTGTTTGTCTTACTTTATCTTTGGATCGAGAAGTCACTCAAGTATATAGAGGTTAATAAAAATTGAAATGTTGAACTTGTGAATATTATTTGAAAAAAGAAAGAAAGAAAAAAACGTTTCGGTCTATTCAGAGAGGTCGTTAACGCAGAAGATTACACGTATTTCGGTCGGCGTAGTTGAATCAGAGTGACGGGCGATAGTGTTCGCCGCAGGCCATTCAGAAAAGTCCAATCGTAGCTAACAGCTACCGTTTAGGAGGAGGTCCGGCTAGCCCGAACGCACTATATCGCGGAGCAATTATAATCGGGACGCGTCCCGGTCGCCAACCGGGGAGAGAGGCTTTCTCTTGTAACGGAAGAACGATGAATTCGCCCGCAACGTATAATTTGCCTCGATTTAGTTGGATCGATTTTGAGCAGCTACTGTTTCGCTACAGGCGGATATCTTTTGTGTCGCGGTTTTGTGGGCGTACACTTCCCCCCAGGGCTAAAACGCCAAATGGTAACAACGATACGCGGAATCGAATGCGGAATGGGAAACGGGGATTTGTTTTGTGCGCCCGGTTTTTCGGTGTGCGAACCGAAAAGAAACAATTTCAGGACCAGCGACATCCTGGAACAGCGTAAAACCTCTGCTTAGCTCTTTCTCTCTCTTCGAAGCCAAATAGGTGGACAAAAAAAAAACAAACAAAATACCCGAAAAAGGGAATCTAGATCAAAATCTATCGAAATGGAGATCTCTCGATCTCCGGCCTCGGTAGGTACAGGCTTCGGTGAATTTAACAGCGGTGCGCAATATTTCCATTTTCATGGATCAATTTGTACGAAATAAATGATTTCGCTGACAGAATTGTAGGATAAAAGTCAAGGCGAAAAATCTTTCGTGTGTATTAGTTAGAAATTTCTTGCGTCTCACGTACATCTACAGATGCAACGAGTGCATTGAAATAAACAGTTTGATTATAAAATACATCGACTACGTACATGAGAAACTGTAGAGTTCCATTTGGAACCAGCTTCTTCAAAAATTGAAGGGACAATGCAACACACTTTCACTTTTTAATTATACAATCTCGCTTGGACATTAATACCACAATTTTTAAGACACTATAGTTGAAAATGAAGGAAGTAATACTAGAATAATAATGAATATTAAATCCTAGTATATTCAATACATTTTTGATGCAGTGGTTTAATAGATATAATTTGCCACTTTCGGTCCACTGTTCTAGATTAAGAGATTGCTAAAGAAGATTAGAAAATATATTAAGCTGTTTCGAAACTTTGTCCCTCTCACCGTGCACTCTTAACATTATTAGGCTTAACCTTTCTCACAAATATTGAACTAATGTTAAACTTTCTTTGATTTATTCACGCAATTTTCTCTCGAGAAATCGCTCGGAATCGAGCGCGCCAATCGAAGCCGACTCAAAATAAAAACCGAATAAAAATAGTTTCGGGTCCCTTAGCTCGTCAGCGTACTCATCGAGAATAATTGTAGACGATAAAACAGTCCGATAGATCGGTGGACCCGCCATCTGCGACGAGGCACTCAGGAATGCAGTTCGGCGACGTGTAACGGTCACAATGGATCGTCATGAAACCGGGTGGATCGCGTCGATCCACTTACACACGCGGGGCTTTTGTACGCGATTGTTCCCACGTGTTCCTTGTCTCTCGTCGCGTTTACACGCGTTAACAAGGAACGCGCGCGTCGAGCGGCGCCGCGCCGCTTTCCGCTGGCAATGGCGGGCGCAATCTCGGTCACGAGATCTAGCTCGTGGTGCCCAGCACGAGAGAACGAGGGAGAGAAAAGGCTTTTAGGCCCCCGGTAGAAATCAGATCAGAAGTTGCATTTAACCGGATCCCACTTACCGCGATAAATATCTGCCCGTAGGATCCCCCCCCCCTTCCCCCCCGGGGGGAGTGGGGAACCCGGGCCGAAGCAGAGTTAGATCGACGCGTTTATTTCGTGCCAACGGCGGGGCACTTAGCTCCAGTTTTAGCTAATTTCCTGAACGCTGATCCGGTTCGACCGAGAGCTCAACGGATCCTCCCGGAAGATTCGTCGTCTCCCCCGAAAAACTCAGGTAGCTCGACGACGTTTCGACGTCCTTCCGGGGAACAGCTGATACCGTTCTTGAGAGCCTGCTCGACAGATAAGCCGATCCTCGAACACTCTTCTTTTGGCCCTAGTCCCTCGC
Source organism: Seladonia tumulorum (assembly GCA_913789895.3). Taxonomy (NCBI): domain Eukaryota; kingdom Metazoa; phylum Arthropoda; class Insecta; order Hymenoptera; family Halictidae; genus Seladonia; species Seladonia tumulorum. The sequence goes on from OU565281.1 coordinate 8,966,591, forward strand.
CATCGATGGCAATCAGGATAACTTGCCTGATCTTGGCCTGGACCTCGCGAAAAACACGTTGCGTCGTTTCAGAGGGGCTCGAAAATATTCCATACTTTGAACACAAAGCGTACGTTCAACACGTTGACTGTCATGTCACCCATATGCGAGTGGCGGAATTATTTGTCCAGGTTTTAAAATAAATTTTTATGTTAATATATCCATTGCACCGATTAGGATCAGCAAAATGTAAGAAAGTTGGAGGACTACTCGATGTTATACATTTAATTCTTCTCAATTTTTATTGAACCCACTTGCATCATAAGGAGAAGAAGGCCTTTATCACCAATCTTTTTTTTTTATTATTACATTTATGTAGAAAAATGACTACAAGTAAAAGAACTTCATATTTCAGCATTATAAGAAAAAATCAGAACTGCTACTTTCATCTTCAACACCCTCCATTTCTATTTTTTAGCTAACGAATAATGATAGTGACCAACCAAATTGAACGCATATATACGCTAATGATGCAAATGGGTTAAATAACTTACTTTGATGATAGAATTTTTGTGGTTTCTAGTTTGGCAGTCAAAGTGTTAATCTGTTGAATCTTGTAATAACTTTCTAGCACTGTTGAGTAAATTTATTTCATCGAATAGATCATCTGCTGTAGTAATTATTCACATGTTAGTATTCACAGTTTTACGTGGAGAAACTGTAAATATAAAAGTGAGCACGTGTGTTGGTTATGCAAGCACAGAACGAGGACTTTTGAAGCCTATTGGGGAGGCACGACAAAGTATTAAATATGTTTCTCCAGTGGTTGATTATTCTACTTAAATTCTTTTGGAAATCTGGTGTTCTCTACGAGTCGATTGTCCATTTTCCGCAATTGTTCGAAGGAACGAGAAGTTGGGAAACATTCGATACACTCTGTATCGTCTAAGATTTCGCCTGGATCGGTAAAAGAGATCGTCTATAATTCCCCGAGCAGTCTGACCGAGATTCCGATTCTCCCACAGGCCGATTCTCCACAATTTCGAACAAGACGTCCCCGCATTCTGTGCCCAATAAAGGGAGCAAACTCGAAATTGCCTAAACAGTGTACCGGCCACTGGAACATTTCCTTCCACCGGTGTGTTCCTCATTGTGGAGCGTCTTGTAGATCGTCGATCGGCCGTTCACAATGGCGCGTGTCTCGGCCGTCGAAAAGAGCAACACGGAGAAAACAGTTTGCAAATCGGACATGATTCTTCGGGGTCCGATGGGGATAATAAAAGAGAATCGGGGGCTAGGGTCCATTCACGGAGACGCGGATCCACAACGGCGGACCATTCCAGCTGCGCTGTAGGCGATCCTCGATCACCGAGATAAGTCTAATTTCGTTGTATCGGCCATTGAGGACGTTTTAGAGCGGCAGCAGATCCGCTCCAATTTTCCCCCGATCCGCTTGCTGGTAGCGCGTCGTCGGCGAGGTGCGAAGCCGGGACAGGCGTGAATGAATGGGATCGAAAAGCGTGTCGATATGTTTCGGTCTCCGGGAGCCCGAAGAAAAGCTTGTTTGGCCCGCGGTAGCCGCGGGTGGTGGTGTGTTTGAGCATCGGCATTGTTGACCGACACAGAATCGCGCGACAGGTTTTCCGAAAACTCGCAGCGGGAGCCTCTCGAGAACGCTCTTTACGGATTTCGAAACGCTTAGGCTTCCGCTACCGCAAAACTGAAAACGATCGGCCACAAAGCAACGGAATCGGCTTGTTGGACGACATGAACGCGTGACTATCGATTGTCGAAATTATTCGGATCGAATTAGCGATTTATCGGCGATACCATCAACAGATGTCAGACCCGCAATTTTGCTCCGTTCATGGATTATTGTGATTTATTTCGATTTAGAGACACTAGAATAATTTACTTCCTACAAAACACAAATAACTAAGATAACTAACACATATTGGTCACGTATGACTAGTCTGCGGATCTTTATGCAAAATAAAAATTGTTTGCCTCGTGTACAAGTAACAGGGGCCAAGTAAAAATACCTTTTTTCTTTTAACCCCTTGCACTACGATCTATCTTACAGTTTCAGTGACTAGAACATTTTTGTGATTCGTAATTTTCCGGAAAGAAAGGAGAAAATTGATATCTATTGTATTGTAAAATAGAATTTCATTTCGGTTCGAAGGAAATTAATAACATATTTAGTAGACTCTGTTTAGAGTCTTCATCAGGAGTATGACTCGATATTGCAGGACAAGGGGTTAATACTGTTAACAAGCTGACACGTTAATATTCTTAAATATTTTCATCTGTTCGTTGCTTCAAATTGCAACTACTCATTCTTGTAGTGAACACATAAAATCTGTAGTGTACGTATAACTGCAATAACTTACGGACCGTTCTAGGCCGTGATTCGGACAAACGATTGCAGCCAAATCGTTTTCGGAGCAGAAAAAGCAGCGACTCCATCAAACCGGTGCGTATCGAATCGAATCGCGGAGGATCCGCGCATGCGGTTCGTCGGCGATCCCGCAGCAACGCAATGGCGTTTATAAAACTCGTGGGAAAAAGCTGGCGGTGATATTATTTTCCGAATGGAGTTCGGGAGCGGTCGTAGATTGGAGGCCCGGCTGGAAACCCAATTTCGCGTTCGTAATATCTTCGAAAGCGCGTGACAATCGTGCAATAATCCCGGCCGGCAAAGCGGGAAAACCGGGTCCGCCGCGGAATAAAAAACATCGGCGATCGAAGGGTCGTTCTTGTTTACGGGGTAATATCAATGACCAAGGGCGTCATCAAAGCGCCGGATCGACAAAGGGACGATAACTTTCCTTTTAAACGACTCGGTGCGCCGGAACGGGATTTCGAAATCACCGATCGACAACGGTGTTCGCCGACACGCGGCATCCGCGTTCGACGGTAGTCGTTCGAAAAAAATTCGTGGCATTGTGATTTATGCATTATGCAGAAAAATTGCCAATACAATACAGGATATACTCGATATATGTCAACAACACGGGTCTTGCCCGTCGTGTATCGTGCAGGGGACATACCTCAGCTTCCCTCACGGGGTATACCACAAGGTAGTGGGGATAATTCTGCGACATTTATCATCCAGGTCTTGGCGACATATATGGAGAAATTACCGTGTTTAGTGCGACTGTGTCAGGCACAGCGTTGCCAGCGTATAGTCTCTACGATTCCCCCTCCACCATCAGATTCCCCTCTCGTGATTTTCACGTATCAGTGGCAGGAGGGGATACGTGACGTTACAGTATTCCCACTGCGAGGAGAATCGAGCCATATGTAGTGGTAGTAGGGGAAGAGGGGAATTCACACCGGTTTGGTAACGCTGTATAATTACAATAAGGCTCTTCATCGTCACTAGACTGCGGATCTTCGTGTAAAATAAAAAATATTTGCATCGACTGCAAGACACAGCAGCGAAATCAAAATTTCTTTCTTCTTTTAATTATTCTATTAGGCTGAAACCGATACGCTGGTCCCCTTAAATATTTTCAATATGTCCACTGCTTGAAATTGTGCTTACCCAGTTTTGTCATAAATGCATAAAATCCGCAGTCTAATTATCACAACCCTATAACTAGACTGTAGATCTTTATGCATGATAAAAATTGCTGAGCTAGATAGAATTTTCTTTCTTGCTTCGTTGGATTTAATCGGCTGGCACTGATACATTGATATTCTTAAATTCTTCTGTTCTGCATACTGCTTTAAATCGAAGCTACTAATTTTTGTTCTAGATGCATAAAATCCGCAGTCTATGTATAGACAACACTGTTGGTCATTTTAGTTACTTCGTGTTACTTGCACTACATAAATTACTGTAGGCTCTATAATAAAATATGAACATCGACGAAAGAGTGACCAGAAGAAAATATAAGGAGGGACAGAATGTGGTCCGGACATTTAGAAGTGTGTGCCTTAAATTTTTCCATCCCTTCCAAAGGAAGTAGAAGATTTGATTTTTTTGGACCACCGTGCGTCGACGCCGGCGTTTCGCGATATCCGGTTGAGAACCGCTGAGACTGCACATCCAGAGAGCAAATTACCTTCGCAGCCCACAGGACAAAATTGTTCGTCCCTCTCTCGCTCCTGCCAACTGCGTTCGCCTCCTTTCCCTCTTCGGCCTCCACCGTGTTCCCTCTTCGCGCGGCCCTCTTCGTGTTCCTCTCTGTCTGCCGTTCTACCGGGGTCTCCTCTTCCCTCCATCCCCCCCGTGGCCCCTCGCCCACCACCGGCCATGGTACTCCGGCTTAATTAACTGTGTATACACTGCAGTCAACTCCTACCGTTGTCTTGCTCCCGCCAATTGGAGCCCGAGCCGAGTCCTCGAGCTCTACACGCGGCGGCCGCCGACAACGACGACGACACACGCCACGGGTATCCCCCGTTTAATTCTCGCGGCATGATTTCATCAAGTCAACCATCTCCGACCGCTGCATCTAGCTCGCTTTCTCCCTTGCACGCCTGCTTGCTTGATCGCAAGTTGCATCTTTCACTCTTTCTCTATCTCTCTCTCTCTCGGTGGCTTCGGCTTAGATTCTGGTCTAGCCGTATTTCGCTGGCCCGAATGAGACCATATACGGAACGGCGGAGACGAGCTCGTCGGGACGTCACCGCGGCTAATTAATTAACCCAGCCACCACAGAGTGGCATATCATTGTCCGATGACGAGAGACCACGGCCGGACCCGGCCGATAGAACCTGCGCGATTGAAGTTCACCCTGAATCAGCTGATTTTGGCTCGATGATGTGTCGAGAAGGTTCACCGTAATAACGGTGTCGAGCCGTGAACGTTTCAAGCGGAATCTACTAGACATCGGTAGCGCTCGATTCTTTCATGAACGAGGAAAGTTTAGTCGTTGCATCTGAAAAGGAAATTTGTATGAGAAGGGGTTTAATTTCCGCGAGAAACGGAAGTCGTGTGTTCATATTCGGAACATCGAAAGGAATAGAATGACGTAGAATATGTGGTAAAAGGGGAGGGGGTAGTTTTAAAGTTCTGGGGCAGGGATTAATATACCGAAACATTCGCTTTACACTTTAGGAGAAACCTGCTCGTTGAGAAATTAATCGTTTGTGGTTCGCTTGCAAGATGCAAGATGCAACAATTTTAAATAAGTCGTTTAATTACTAGTGGACTGGGGATTTTAAGCACTTGCGACAAACATGGGGAAATGAAGAGTTCCCAGCAGTAGAAAAATTCAAACAGCCCCCAAGGAAGAAATTGCTATATGATTTCTGTGTCCTACGACTGCTGAAGAAAATTTTAATTTCTATTATTATTATTTCCATTTACGTTTTCATGAATTTTTTTATCGGTTTCGTTAAAGAGTTCAGTTGTCGGATTTTTCGGGGCGTTGATGGTCCGGCAGTGACCGTGTTAATGGTTAACAACAAACCAGCTGTGCAAACGCGTGAAAGAAATTGTAATGCTGGGGGTTGAAATGTCCGCGGTGGAGAGTCAAAGTGTATCGGTGGTGGCTCCTGTTATCCAGGTCGGTGATCCCATAATGATACCCGTCGACGAAAATCCCGTCGCAATTATTGCCAGCACGGATCACCGTTGGCAACAAGTAATAATGGTCAGAGAGGAACAGAGAGAGTAGAGAGAGAGAGGGGGGGAGAGTAGAAGGGAAAAGGCAAGAGTAGACTTTCATGCAAAGGGAACACATGGCCCTAAAGGGTACTCCCGTGTCGGCTACAAAGGTATCCAACAGGGATAAATACGTCGCAACTTCCAGCACACGCCTCGCGCATTTCTGCCGTGTATCTTGCACATATGCACGCAGCAGGCAGCTAGCTCGGTCCATCTGCAGCGATCCGATTTTGCGACAATGCGCCGGAGTAATCGATTTCGAATTTGATAACGCCTAATCGCGAGCCCGCTCTTCTCCTCGTTGCGCTCCTTCGATTGGTCCGCTTTTGATGGAATTAATGCTCTTGCCTAACGAAACGGAAGACCGGGGTACCGGATCAAATTGTTCACGCTTCGGGGAACGAACGAGTAAACCCTTGTTTATGTTTTTGCTTGATACCCCGGTAGGAGAACAAATTGTTCCGGAGGAAACTAGAATATATAGTTGGTTATTTGTTCAATACCTTGTGCTCACTCTGCAACTTTCATTGTTTGGCTTTCATTGTCTGTAACTAGTACAGAAATCATTTCCTAATAAAAATACAGAGAAAAGAAAAACGCTGCAGATTGTAGAATGTATATACAAAATATTTTTTCCGAATATGAACAAATTTGGATACAGATATCTAAAATAACTTTCTGCGCGACTCGTCCCTATATTCGTGAATGTAAATTTTCCGGGCGTTTAAAAATCGATGAATCGTTTCGACACACTGTACCACGTGTTTGGGGTTGTAAGAAATTTCAATAGAAAGAAATTCATCGGAGCGCAAGACACTGTTAGGCGAAATGATCTCGAGGCCGATTTCCTCGAGGTATTCCCCGCTCGCAGATACGCTTTTAACCGGTCGTGTACAACTGTCTGACCCGGGGTCTCGTCCCCGTAGTTTATTTAACAGCGCCCTGGGCATCGGTAAACACGGGTTAGCGAATTGGCCCCAGGGCGAGACCGAATGATAGTTAACGTACCGCTAAACGCCATTGGAGAGGACCTCGCGTCCCTTCCCGGCCGGAATATACCGAGGCTCGTATATTGCGTGCGCGAGGGGACCGAAATTTAATTTTGTGCTTTTTGTACAGGCCAAATCGTTGTCTCTCCCACTACTCTCCCTCTCTCTCTCTCTCTCTCTGTCTCTCTCGCTCTCACGTTCCTCTCTTTCTCTCTTTTGTCTCGCCTTCACAGTGGTGAAACGGGGGCGATAACGCAGGCGTCGCGTCGCGTTCTGTCTCGTCGCAGAGGTTTCGCCGCGATTTTGGCCGTTTCGCGCGACACCCTGTCGAAAGATCGACGAGACCATTGTGTCCTGCTGAATTCCGGTCGTTCATGCGTCGCGACGCTCTCGCACGAGTCTCGCCAGCGACGCCGTTTTCCCTGTAAGCGAATATTCAATTACACGCAGATCGAATTTCTATTTCGACTGTGAGTTCTTACGGAGGAGGAATACCAAATGTTCGGAATTCAATTGCAACCCTTTGCTATCTGCAAAGTGCTATCTGGAACGTGACTAGATTCAACGACGCAACAAATTCCATGTTTAATGTTAACTTTACATTTTCTTGCAGCGTTTGCGTATGCTAGGAATATTTTCCAGGTTAATATAATTAGACTGGGGAAAATAAGAATAGTCTACATTATTTTCGAGACGCAGAACTTGCACATACATTTGTTTCTTTTGTCGGTAATTTTAGTGAGCTGGAAATAGTACAACAGTACCTTCAAATCCAATATTTTTCAATTTTTGTCATAAATGGTCTGTTGTCATTAAATGATTTGTTTGCAACATTCCGGCAGACATTAAGCCGAAGCAACGAGGTTCATCTCAGCCGGGTTAGAAGAAGAGGCAGCGGAGAGAGGGTTCAACGCGTTGAATAAGCAAACTAATAAGAACCGATTCCGGAGCGTTTCTGGCAAACTGCTCGCGGACGGATAGTTTGATCAGGCAGCACTTCGAGACCGCTCCAAGTGGCAGATTTAACCGAGTTACCGTTATTTCGCCCGGCAATCTCTCGCAATTTCTGCCGAGGGATTCGCTGAAAGTCGCTAATTAGGTTTCCCCGTTTAACGCTCGTACGATACGCGCCGTATTAAAACGGATTTCCGTCCGCCTCGCCGCTCCGCTCTGCTCCGCTCGGCACGGCTCTGCTCGGCACGGCTCTGCTCGGCACGGTCCAGCTCAGCCTGTGCACAGCACAAGCAACGCGGCAGTTGCCGATATAGGACAACGAGTCCGACGATTGAAAAATCCATCGGGTAATTAGCATTGTAATTAGCTTTCGCGAGCCCGTTCGAGTCCATGAGAACTGCCGTAACGAGGGTTAATGCGCAATGAAAGCTGTACCGGCATAATTACAGAGCGCAATTATATTCTCATCAAGATGGCTGACGTCACGACCGCCCTCTCCCGCCCTCCCCCTCGCCCGCTCCCCCTGTTCTCCAGAAGCTTGCCGAGCCAGCGGCGTGCTGCGAGCGTAACTTTCGGGATTTATTATTGCGTTTCAGCCGGGGAAAACGGTAAGTCGGTTGAAAACGTTCACGTTTCGGGGGTGGCGGGATGACGCCTTCCGTTCCATCACGCGCAGCCTCCCCCTCTCTCTCTCTCTCACTCAGTAACTCTTTTTATTTCTCTCTGTTCCTCTTTTTCGTTCTCTCTCGGATCCCACGGACGAGAAAGCGATTGGCGGCCGAATCCATGGCGCTGATGCTGATGGCAGAGAGAGAGAGAGAGAGAGAGAGAGAGAGAGAGAGAGAGAGAGAGAGAGAGAGAGAGATGCGGCCTCGGAGCGGCGGTAGCGTCGACGACGGCGGCACTTTGATCGGTAACCTCGTTTATGGTGACGCTGGACACAGAATGTAGGAAACACCGATAACACCGGTGACGGAAATATCGACTTTTGAGAGCTGCCGCGAGCATCCCCTTCCCTCGCGCGTCAACCCCCGGCGAGCCACCCCTCGGTGGCGGGCCTCCGCGAGGGACGCGGAGTGGCGAAGGGTGAAAAAGAGACGGACGACAGAGAGGTGCCAGAGGGGAGAAAATAGGAGAAAGAGAGAGAGAGAGACACCCCCTCTCACTCGCAAGGAGGGAGAGAAAGAGAGACAGAGATTCGAAAAGAGAAGGGTGGCTGGGAGGGTGAGGGCTCCGCAGAGAGGATCGACGAGTTCGGCGAGCCTCGGGAGGCGGGGGAGGGGCCGACCGCCCTGGTGGCGGTTGAAAGAACCAATTTTGTCCTAATAGAAAAATCCCCAGCGCCGAACCCAATTTATAAACCCGCAAACATGGCTGGCGGAGGGCGCTCTCGTCTCGCCTCTCTTCTTGCCTCGCCACCGACGAATCCCCGCGTACAAAACGCCGTCGAACATCCGATTTATATAGCCGGGGCGGACGACCGACTCCGTACACAAGGAAATTCCACGTTCGCATAAACGACCAACGGTCCCGACGACGACGACAGCCCCGATCACAAGGCCCGGAGCCGCATGGCTCCAGCCGAGAAAACGCTTTGAACGCGGAAAGAAAATTCTCTGACGGCTTACGCATCGCGAAATTCGATCCCGTGCAACCTGGCAGCTCGCGCGCGAGATAAACGAGCCGGATGAACTCCGTTAGCCGTGATTTCGTTACTCGGTCTTCGCTCGGATCTACAGGATTCCACGCGAACGCTCTTCCCTCGGCTTCCTGCTAATTTTTCTACCCCTTGCGTCGGCTTTACTACCGTTTCTTTATGTTGTTTCCATTTTCTCACCTTATGGCTGAATTAACCCTGAATGGTGACCGTGAGGCACCGCTAAAAATTGCTGTATCGTTATTCAAAATATTTTTCACATTACTAAATTTGATCGTACTTAATCGGTTAAGCGCGTTTGACGTGTATACACGTCGTACCAAATCTCTACTGCTCGGTGCAGTTAACGTTAATAAATTGTTCATTTTTTTCCGAATAAAAATATAATTCTTTCTCATTTTGCTTCACTTTTTTCGTAAAAATTTATATCAGCGGCAATTGTCCTGCGTTAGACGTGTATATTCGTCATCGTTTGATTTTAATTCCATGCCGGGAAAATTAAACTCCGCAGTTAACTGATTAATAAGTAGACATCGGATGTTTATGCAATTTCCAATTTTTATAGAAACATGTTAAGAAAGTGGAATGAAATAAAATTTTATTTTTAATGGGGACAGCCTTTGTAGATCCAAAGCAAATAAAAATCGTGTCAAATTCTCTCGAATTTTATATTATAGCATTTTTTTAACATTTTCATAAGCCATAAATGCATAAAGATCCGATGTCTATTAATAAGTTACTAAATATTTTAGTATTGTACAAGTAAACTGCACCATGCTTGTATAAAATTCTTGTAAAAGTTCATTTAAGGTTCACGTCAGTTGCGACTCGTTTCCAAGCATGATTTTGACGGACCAAGAAGGATTTCGTTGCCGAGTAGAAAATTTTTTCCGGTAATCGGAACGCGATATCGACGATGGTCGCGGAAAATTTCCGACGGTCCGAAATCGACGCGTTCTCCCTCCCCTTTCCACCCCCTGTTTTCGGTGTGCTCGCGAAACCATCCCCGTTCCCGCGGTAAACCTCATTAAACTTCTATTCCGGCTTGCCGGTACTTGCCTCAATGGCCGATAATGGGTTGCCCGATGGAAAAATGGCGGCGGCTAATTAGCCGGGCTCGGGATGAGCGACGGAGGCCCGAATAAAAGAAAGAAAACGAAACAGAAAGCCTCGCCGAGAGAAAAGGAAAAATGGCGTCGGACCGCACTCGCAGTCCGGGGCACCGCGGACAATTGTCCTGTTAATCGTGCGTTAAGATCTGATTAAACGCGCCGATGACTCCGCGACTCATTACAATTAACCCGGATCAGCCTCGAAATCGCAACGTGTAGTATGCTGTGGAGTTACCATAATTTCTTAACCCTTTATTTACTGACGGGACATATAAGTGAACTGGCTAATTAATGGCCTTTGTGAAGACTAGACAGCGGATTTTATGCATTTATATTAAAAACGGGCAGGTGTAATTTGAAACGGTGAAACTATTTGAAGATTTTTAAAATATTGCTATATCATTTTCAACCTAATAAACGTATTAAGAAGGAAAATAGATTTTTACTTCACTCCAGTTTGTTGCAATTCAGGTATAAGTCTAGTGATGACTTATAATGGAAATTGTGCTGTAGGGTGTTTACTCGCTCCTAAATTAAGCATTTAGAAAAGTTGGCAGAAATTTGAAAAACTCGGAAAGAAGGAAAGAAGTTCGGTAAGTAAAGGGTTAATGAAAGCTTCCCCTTTTAACTGGTTAGTATCTTTCTACGATTTATGAAAATTTATAGTAAATTTGTAGAAATGTTATAGCTTGTTCGATTTCGACAGTTTTTAAATACCATGTAGGAATTAACGTTTCAAACACCTTTTTTTTAAATTTTAGATCGTATTCTACATATTAAAAAATCGTTGGAATCAAAGGAGAAGTAGTTTGTCTTCGTTTCGAGTTTATCCAGCAGTAGTAATAACAGATGAATGCGTTCTTCGCCTCTTACGAACTATTTAGATCGCAGCAAACATGATAAGAAAAGATAATGGGACCAGCTCCCGTAACGAGCGGCAATCATAGCCGCCTCTCAGGATGGCATCGTGAAGCAATCACGCCGCTCCCTTATGTCGCTGCGAAACGAACAATAAATGCGATAAATCGTCGTCGCGGAGCGGCTAAACGGTACCGGGGATGAAATTATTCGATTTGTCCGGTGCCGGCACCGTAGCTTCGAAAGTTATCGAAAGTCCAGGAGGCGGGGGGATGTGGAACCGGGGGGTCGAGCGTGTAAGTAAGAGGGTGAGTCGTCGGTCATTTGGCTTGACTTCATAAGTCATTAGAATCAGCCTTGAATCGAGTCGTTTGTCACGGACCACCCGGTACAGAGAAAGGGAGACAGATAGAAGGACAGTTTTGTCGGCGTATAAACGGTACACCGCGGGGGTTGTACGTGAAACGGGGGCGAGACGGGGGTGGAAGAGAGACACGGAACACGGGAAGAACAAGTGGAACGGGGCCGGGCGCCTAACCAAATTACATCAATCCCATTTCACATCGTTTTGACATGGCAATTGAGTTGAGTCCCGCGCAACTGTTGTGTTTTTGCTCGCGCGGGCAAATATTCGGGCGCGACTACGCGGTGGGGGCGACGAAAACACGGGAAAAATTCGTAACATTGTTATTCATGCGTTAGCTATCTTGAAAAAAAAATGTTTACGCTACAGTATCACAAGAACTAATAATTATAGACTTACCCAAGTTCTCGAATCTGCTTAACGTTAACAGAGGCGTGGTGGTTGCATATTTATTTTCATAACTTTCAAGTTGGCAAGCATCAGCATGAAATTCGTGTGCTCCCTCCTTAAGTATGTATTGACAAATGTTATTGTCCAAAATTCATTGTGATCTCGCATGAACTCTACTTTATAAATGCCACTAAAACATAGTTGAAAGAACGTTCTTGTCTGAATTTTCATCCACGAGAATATATTTATAACGAGGGTGGATAATTTCAGAAAACGAGTACGTTTATCTTTATTATTACGTGTCACGATGTGTGTCCGCGATAAACTCCTAAACTACTGAACTACGATTTCAATGAAATTTGGCACAATGTGTTCAGTTTGGTCCAACTTGATATAGGATAGTTTTTATCCCAGTTTATAGTCGCGATATTTTTTTATTGCAAATTATTATAATTTTCTCTAAGTTCCATAAGTTTATAACAGATGGCGGTGTATAAAACGTGAAACGTAAGTGTATAATTTAACAATGGGTTTATAAATTTTTTAAATTCAAATATTTTTTTAAATATTGACGATCTACATAATAACACTATAAATTTCATCGATCTCGAAGGTAGTTGAAAATTGACTTTTTCAGAGGTTGGACGATTTAGGACAACCGTACGACAAGCCTAACGCGGTCGCAGTCTAGGCAGCTACCCTCCGCGAGAAACACTCAAGTTTTCACCCCTCCGGTTTCGAGCGGAGCCGCGGAGGGCTCGGTTCGGTGGATGATGGTGGCGCGGGACAAGTGCCTTAACTTTTCCTTATCGAAAATAAGTCGTTAGCCGGCCTTTCATCTTTAAACGAGTTTTCGCGGTGTGCTGAGTTTTTACCCGGCCCCCGACCGTTCTCCCCCCACCGGCCTCCACAACGTTCGCCATATCTGTTCTGTCCCTCGACGATCCCCTCTGTTCACCACCCCCCGGCCGCGAGAACCCACGCCCCAGCCACTTTCGCTCGCGTTTCCTCGGTTTAAGGGATTTTTCAATTTCATCGTGAGAAGCTAATTTAATTTCTGACGACGACCAATGCGCCGCTGGAAAACGGTTATCTGCGACGCTTGCCCGCGGATCACGCTTCCATCCGGTGCAACTGCCGTCAGCTACCAACTTTTCTTTTGACCATCCTGCCCAGAAGGTGGGGGCACTGTCAATTTTTCGGTAGTTGATTTTAATTTTTAACGGTAAAACTTATTCTTCAATATTCTGTTGCTGGGGTTTCACAAACTTCACGTGAAAAATTAACCCCTTAACGCACATAAGGAGACGGTGTTGCCCACTTTGGGTATTCTACTGCTTCAGAAACGCTACTCTAGAAAATTTTGGGATTGGGGATTATATATAATATTAAACATTAAATATTTCTCCTATTCTTTTATATCATTATTTTAATCGATTAGTACGTCCCCGTTTGTCACCCTCAGTTTTCTTTCACATATTATGTCCTTGAAAAGACAGAGAATAGAGATAGAGCAAATGTTTGCATGCATAGAGAAAAATTCGTTAAATATAGAGGTGTCCAATATTTCACAGTTTTAAAGATACTTTTAGATAAGATATTTTTATATACGCGGTTTTGAGGATTCAAAGGGTTGTGCACAGTATCCAAGAGAGATGAAGGGTGAATTTCCACGACGGAGGAGGGTTGGATAAAATTTCTGTGAGCCGTGGCCCATTTCGCCGCAAGGTTCCAAATCATCTTACGCGAGCTTAGACCGCGACAATTCTAGTTTGGTTGGACAGCTTCTCATCCGGGCAAAGCTGCACTGTTTAAAACCGTACAATGTCTCGCGGGGAGCGTCTCTAAACACCTCCATTCACCGTGCCAGCGGAGTCCTAAACGATTTAGTGAATGGTCCCCGAAACAGTCCTCGGTCCGCATTGAGGGTTGCGACGGGGGCCAGCTCCGGCAGATAGTTTAGTATCTTATTCCCGCGGCAAAACTGGGACCTTCACGCCCCGACGTAACCTAATTGGGTGCGCCCCGCGGTCCCGCCATTCTACAGGGTGTCAAAATACCACTCCACCTTTGGTAATCCTCCGTTCACTCGTGCTCTCCCTCCTCCTCGCCCCTCGACGGCAAAGAGGGCCTGACCTTCCCGTGTTTCGCGTCTCCCTCGGTTCCCGGGTGGGGGGGGGGGGGGGGGTAGAAAGAGCGTGTGTATGCGTGGCTTGTATCTCAAAGCGACCGACCGAATGGAACGCACAATAGAATTGTCGCCACACGTCGTTTCGAGAAGCAAGAGAGCTTTTCTTCGGCTTGTCTCAGGTATAAGCCGTCTCAGAAAGAGACCCTCTAACAGAAGTGCTTTTCCAAGTGTAACAACATGTGTTTACGTATGTTTCTCCTCCCCCTTCGCGTTTCTCCTTTCACCGCCTGCACCCCCCAACCCCCTATTTCCACCGTCCGGCTAACTCCGTCTCGATTTCTCACCCTTTGTCGCGGTGTGTTCTCCAACGTTTCCCCGGGTTTCCCGTTTGTCTCTCCGTCCTTGCGTCGATTTTCTCCCGTTTCCACCGGATACACCCCCTCCGTACCTCTGGCCACCCCGTAACACCGCCACTCCCACCCTCTCTCTCACCCCCAGTTTCTTTCTCGGTCGCGTACGCGACAATTGCGCGGCGAGTTATCCGCGTCGGATGCTCCGTGATCGGAACCACCGAGCCAAAGGCAATTTTATCCTACTCTCAAGGACCTCGATCCAGGGAATCAAACAGTCGACGGGTTTCTCTTGCAAACGTATCGGTTACAATCCGAGCGAAAACGCTTACCGATCAGCCGAGAGGCGGGGAGAGGGGGATGGAAAGTTCACCGCGCCTTTTATAGACTTCCCCGTCCATTCGATTCGGTTCTGGACGCGGAAAAATCGAAAGTCTGGGCACCGGTGATTGCAAAACGGATTATAGTGGTCTCGAGTGGACCGTGGCTGCAGGGGATGTTTCCGAATTTCGAGAATTTTGAACGTTTTTATTCGTTAACGGCCAACCCGTTAAGTGGCACAGTGTTTACTCGGATTTTCAAGCATCGTACTATGGAGTCTTTTTAACAGTTCTCTATATATGTCGCCAAGGCCTGGATGATATGCGTCGCGAAATTATCACCACGACACTAGCAAGACCTGTGTTGTTGACACATATCGAGAATTCTCTGTAATTACCATTAGCGAAAGAGGAAACTCATTTTAACTCAAGTTCCATTTGTTAACTTTGCATAAAAACTCGTAGTCAATTTACCAGTTAATGTCATATCGTTAACTTATTACAGTTGTGAAGAAAAAGAATTTTCAATGTCTTGCAGTTTCCATATAAAACATTTTTGTGCCTTTAGATAACCGAAATTCGCGTTCATTCTTTTATTATCCCTGGTACACGCTGGTCGGAGGAAAATTCGCTCGTTTTTCGTTCCAGATACGGTAGAATGATGTAATTTTCAGCGATTATATAATTTGTTGTAACGAGGCAAAAAATGAAAAAGAGAGGAGAATTGTGGGAGGACCTTCGTCGATGCAGGAATTTTTGAAGAGCATGTGTTAGAATCGTGCAATGGACTCTGGGTTCGATTTGTTGTTCGACTAATTATGAAATCGAATTTAATCGAGACGATTCGGCGAGCGAAGACTGAAATCTGATTTGACCTTTCGACGGAACACGCTTTTAGTTCGCGCCTTTTCCAACTTCACCGTTGGCTAACGGAATTACACCGAAGGACCGATAATTGCTGATAATTCGGTGGAACTTCGTTAAGACGCTCATCTGGGCCGGGACGAAATCCTTTCATTTGATTATTACTCGATTTCGATAACGCGATTATCACGTTTGCGCCTGTGAATCGATTACGTTTCCGTTTTCTCAAGGAGAATCGTGAGCGAAGGTGAGCTCGTGTGGCCGCCATTGCGATTACGTTAGCGATAGTGGGTTGATGCTGATAATGCGAATATCGAAGTATTATTAATAGAACAATGCATTCGTCAAATATATTAGTTAGTTACTTAATTACCTATAGTATTAGAATAGTTGCTATTATTGTTCAAAACTTGCTGGTACAGCGCGTTTCTTTGAACGCCATTGTTGCTATGACATCACCAACTACCATATAAAAAGATAGTGGAAAATCTCAACGTAATAATGTCAATTTTACGACACATTTTTGTTGAAACACATTTTTAGACTTTTCCGAAATGGTTGATAAAAATTCCTGTTACTTTCACATCTTTCCATCGATGAGAAGGAAAACGTTGAATTTATTTTTAAGTCGTCATAAAATGTTTCTCAATTGCGACTAAATTGGCACGGTAGAATGTAATTTCCCTTCAATTAAAATGGAAAAAAATGTGATTGAAGCAAAAAGTTAATAACGACTAGTTAAATTCAGCCGAGCTTTACATATTTACGTTCGTACCTCCTCTCTTCTCTATCGTGGGTATCGACATTTCGCATTAATATTTTCATGTTTCATATTACACAATTCTGAAAATATTTATTGCTGCACGATATTCGTAACGATGTGATCTATAAAAGGGTTTACGTCCAACGTAGATTCGCTACGAGCTACTAAATCATACAATTTTTGCCATAATTCTCAAACATTAATGATACACTATATTAATTTTATAAAATGACATTTATGTGAAAATATACTTCGTAACGTGACGCAAATAATTATTATTGCAATAAATATACGGTACTTTTACCCTATCCATTGAACGTCTCGATTCTTTTTTTTTTCAATAACTTCGTACTCGTTAAATTTCTTTTCAAAATTGAATTGTCGGAATTGCTCTGACACGGTTCACGGTTTCTTATAATCCGCGTGCGTTGCAATCGTTCACGGCCGATTACCTTTCACGTTGCAGCGTAATCAATTTTCCGCGAATTCGATGAAACATTTAATTTAAAATAAAGTTACCGTTAACGAGACGTCGGAGGGCGAACGCCGAGTTAAATAAACTTAAAACGGCGTGAGATTGCTGGCCGGGCTGGCCACGGGCTCTTATCGTCATCGACAAACGGAACGAGCCTCCCCTCGCAACGTCTCCGATTGCATTCTTTATCCTAATTAGGTTTACGAGGCTTTGGGCCTCGACCGGCGACCAATTATTGGTAATTGCGTAAAGATGTCACTTTGGTAAGCGGATTGCTGGCGGTTTTACAAGCATTGTACTCTTCTAAGCCACACCACGAGCCTGACAAGAGCAAGGGGACCGTTATTTCTCGCTTGGCCCCTCGAGCCACTGACAATGAGGCAACACGCTTCACCAAGCTTCTCCCTCCCTCTCTCCCTTCACCTCTCCCCCTTTTTCCCTTGAAAGAACAAGAAATCATTCCTTTTTCGGGGTCTCCGACAGCTGGAAATTGATAAAAATAAAGAATTCTCGATTTTGTCCACGACACGGGTCTCGCCGCGTCATGTATCGTGTAGGAATCATACCCGTGTTACGTTCACACTCCTCGAGACCTCGCAAGCATCGTCATTGAACTGAAAAATGATAATAGAAATGATAGAGTAATTTCAGCATTCTATTTTCCAAGCTGAAGCTTCGTTTCTGCTTTGTTTCTAATAATTGAAAGCTGATAAATTGACTTTGGACTAAAATGGGCTCTGGATTGGGGTTCTTAGTTTGGGGAATAAAGAAGCGTTGCAATTTTCAAATGTAAGTACTTTAGAAATGGTAGCTTTGGTCTTTTGTTTTTGGGGTGGTACTAACAGTTGGAAATTGATAAATTCTTCATAGATGGAAGGTCCTTTAATATATTCTTGTTAAAGGACGTGAACGAGAGTTAAATAAACACGTGTAGTTCTTCTTTTAATAATATTCCAATAAGTGGAAGATGGTGTGACAATATTTTTGGTATTAATAAGTAGTATATAATCGCATAAAATCCGCTGAGTAATAATTCGGACAATGCACAGGGTAAATATAATTTGCGAAAGCAGTCTCACCTGGTTTCGCAGGTTCCAAGATCGCGCGAACCCTGCAGAGTTCTTCAGGACTGGTAAGTGGAAGCCAAAAATGAGATTTCCCTGTGGAAGAGAGGCCCAAGGAAACCTCGAAGGAACGACCGATAGGACGAGAGCGTTCCCCAGCTGGAAAATAATGAAATTTGCAGGATAATCGGTAGGCAATTCATAATCGCTGAGTGGTTTCTATTAAGGCTAACGACAGCCGGCACCGGAGGGACCACGGAGTCCTCCCGAAGGAAGACAATCTCCCTGAGAGGAGATGGGCCTTTTTTCGTTCCCCTTCGCGCGTCTCGGCTCGGCTCGGCTCGGCGTCGCAACTCCTGATCCTCGTTTCGTTCCACCGTCAATCGCGAGGATCTATTTCCTATCGGCAGAGACCCGTTCCCCGTCTTTTTCACCTCTTTGCCCGCTTAGGCTACCTCTCGACTGCGACGCGATTCCTCCTCCATCTCCTTTCGAGCCCGAGCTTCTTGCACCCGTTCTCTTTCCATCGGGCAGCTTTCGGTCCACGGGATCCTCTCCTCGTACCCGACCCATCCCAGCTATACCCAGCACCCATTGCTCTTCTCCGATCCCTCTTTCCTCCGCCGCCGCCGTCTCTCACCTGTGGCGCGCCCGACGACCGTTCAGGTGGGAAGCAGCCGTAAGCGGAATCGTCGGAGAGTTGATTTTAGGTCGGCTAATGTCGTTTCGCTTTTAATGAACTTCTCCGTTCGTTAAGTACGTTTCTCCATCTCCGTCTGGCCAATACCGCGGCGCTTCTTCCACGGAGAAATTGCCCGATCCGGATTTTTCATCCGACATATAACTAATCCAACGTCTCCCCCCTCCCCGTGACTCCAAGCGGGGGATTTTTCGAATTTCACCGATTTTCGATCGTATCGCGATTACAGCGAAACGCGCGTAAGCTTATTGGCAGCCTTGATCTACGATAACCTAGTGATCTATCAAGCGTGTTCGATAAGCTGCTGACTTCGCGAGCATTGTTCGTCTTCGATAATTATTCTCGCGGTTTGTTGTGTCTCTCACGTTCGGTAAACAACTCCCAAAGTTTGAAAATATAGAGAGCAGTAAAGGCGTTTTACAAGTTTTAACCGCTTAGCATTACCAAAATATTTTTTACATTATTAAATTTGTTTGTATTTAGTAAATTGCTCCATTCTCGTAACTACAACACGGAAAAAAATATGTAGGAGGGAAATATTCTAGGTCGGAAGGTAAATGTTTCGTTTTGGAGTTAGAATAGCTTCGAGTGCAAAGGGTTAAAGACTTATCGCTAGACTGCAGATGTTCATGCAATTTCAAATTTTCAGAAAAGGAACCGAAGTAAAATCCTGTTTTGCATGGAAAAGACAACTGCAGATTCAAAACGAATAAAAATCGTAGCGAAGTTTATATTATAGCATTTTTTGAACATTTTCATAAGCATTACTGATCGCTAATGGCCACTTTAGCACGTGAGTAGATAGATAATTTTTAATCAGGCTCGCAACTATTGTTGCAAGTATCGCGCAGATGTGATTGACGAATGGAGGCACGCGATGACCCGGCCCGTGTTTCTATCCTATCTCTTCGTGTTTATTTTTTTTTTTGTTCCTTCGACGAGATCCGCGGCGTTCTCGCGATCATACGTTATCAGGTTGACTTCTTGCATAGTGTCGTTATCAACCGAGAGCTGAAAACAGTATTGCGCTAGACTGACGGTACGTATTTGGTCAGTTTGTTTGATATCGACCGGCCGCATTGTACTTGCTCGACTCTTTTCATGGCCTGGCACATTCTACGTCACCGGACTCGAAAAATTTTAGCGCACGCGTGCAACGATCGAAGCCTTTTTCCGAATTCCGGAGAAATGTGAAAAATCTCTTATCTAAATCGTTTTATCGTGAGAAATTTTCCCGTTTTTTTTTTCACGGTGGATTGATAAGACTCTTCTTACCACGATAACCAGTTATGTAATTGACCGAAACTATCGCGAATCGAAGTCATCTAAGAGATAAATGATTACGGTTTCGATCTGGCACGCGAGCATGAACACTTTCGCTCGGTGTAAACATCGAATGGGACCAGCGACATGTTTTCATGTGATTTGGTTTTGATTTTTTGGAAATTTGCTAATTTTCAGGTTCGTGCGAACAATAATTGCTTGTTTCTCTAACGGTTGACGTTGTGTACGCTGTGTTTTCGTCAGTTTTCTTCCGCAATCCGGAGACTATTTTTATTCAAACCAGACCATTTCTGGTTATCGCATATTTATCTGCTGTTAGAGAACAATTCTGCCGAAACAGGGAACAAAGTTCTCTTCTTGAGAAATGTTTCAGCTAATTTCGTTATTCGTGCTTAGAGAAGGCTCACAAATAAGTCTCGATAGCGATAATGGATTGAAATTAATTTGAAAATCCTAACAGTGATTCCCAAGATTCTGTCGAACTCGAAAAAGTTCGTTATAAACGGAAAAATTGCCAGCAAAGTATATTATATTTTTCAAGTCGCAGATATTGTATAAGTCAGACGTTCCGCTTAAAAAAGAATATAAAAATAGAAAAATTGTTAGCCCAGGGGATTAACACTTTGATCGCGAAACAAGAAAGCTAAAAAATTCCATGAAATCAAAGTAAGTTATATAATAAAATAGAAATTGAAAACAATTAAATGCATGATATTGTGTAGTTCTTCAACTTTCTTGCATTTTACAGATCCTAATCAAAATTTGGTACAATGAATATATTAAGGTAAAAATTCATTTCAAAGCCTAAACAAATAATTCCGTCAGCCACATATGGGTGACATGGCAGTCAACGTGTTAATAAATATTATGACTAGACATCGGATCTTTATGCATTTATGGCTTATGGAAATGTTAAAAAAATGCTATAATATAAAATTCGAGAGAATTTAACACGATTTTTATTTGCTTTGGATCTACAAAGGCTGTCCCCATTAAAAATAAAATTTTATTTCATTCCACTTTCTTAAAATGTTTCTATAAAAATTGGAAATTGCATAAACATCCGATGTCTAATTATGACAATAGTAAGGTAACCCTAAGCTTTCCAAAAGGGAGCCATATCCTAATTTCTTTCCTGGCACAATGCGCAACACCTAGGAAAGTGTTTCTCGAATATTTGTTACTTTCATACGCCGCAAATAAACTTTGGGTCAACTGTGATCGTGTCGTCGTTGCAAGCGGCAGATCATGCGATACGCCTAGTCCGACGTTCCAAGGCCAAGGTGTCCGAACATCGATACGACGCGTCGATCTATTTCCAAGTAGTGTGGTGTCGCGCGTCGGGAAAAACGCAGCAGAGTAAATCCTGTCGGTTCGTTGCATCAGAAATCATGCTTACGAAATTTCAATCGTTAGATTAGCGTCCAGCAGAAATAAAGAATATGGCGTGCTCCCAAGATTCTGGTGGGAGAACCAGATACACGCAAGCGCGTTTGTGCTGAATGAACGATACGAGGAACGCATATCGGGCTAGATTAATTAGCCTTTGTTTCCCGGTAAAATGCAAATGTCACGGCTCATTAAGGCTCCGTCGTGAGAACCGTCTTCTCGTTCACTTCGATCGTCTACAAGATCGAGTTTCACCCAATTTTTATCAACAAACGAAAGAGGCGATTGCAAAAATGAAAACTCGCAGATATGAAGGCAAAATTTAAATTTCTATTAATTTTTATATGGACGAGGTTGAAAAATCGAAATAAAGATTACACGAGATAACACTAGAATGCTATTTTACGGGGACTTTCAGCCCAATAGATGAAACCTGATCTCGTCGAAATTTGGCGCAGAAACGAGAGAGATTTTCCATATTTTCCATAGGGTTTCGCGTAAAGAGAATATTGTGTGCACCCTTGTTCGCAAGAAAGAACAATGCTGCAGCTGAAGAAAACAATCGTAGAAGGATGCGTTTCTATCTATCGGAGATAACTCCTCGAAGAAACGTGCTTCAGATTAATTTCGTAACCAGCTATTAATGCTGCGCCTCGATAACAGTTATCAACCCGAGCAAACACGCCTCAAACTTTGACAGGTTTTGATTGCTCTAATCCTCAACCCTCCGTTTTGTTAAACACATTTCTCCCTGAAAACATACAGATTATAATTTCTTCCTATCTCATCGTATCGGTGTTCGTCATTTTCAATGGTGCAAATCGCTTCAGAGCTATTCATCTGTAGGCCATATTGATTTTTCACTGTCAACAAGGGGATAGATTGAGGTAGGAAAATTAAAAATGAGCTGAGAGATTAAACATTATCATCGATTTATTCCAAAACAGGATGGCGTAACTCCACTTGTCCATGGAATAAATTTTCTAATCAATAATTCGATCGAGTAATAACATGAATTTTTATTCGAAAAATTATGAACACCTTGCTTCTGTGACAAAATTCTGCTCCCAATGGAACTGTTATAACTTACGTTCGAATCACTTTTTAGAGGAAACAAGGAAACTAATTGTAACATTTAATACGAAGAAGTATTAAAAACAAAGCAACGATCCATTTAATTGTAAAAGATTCGTTGATATTTTCATAGGTTTAATAAGTTCGGTAATCAGGATCATTTATGACGACGGAAACAGTTCTGCCTGCATACACCGAGGAATAAACAAATGAATGTTTTTTTTTTCTAGGTAATGCATGCAACTAATTCAGATCAGTGAGAGCAAACTCGGTCGCAATTTAAAATTGGGGTATTTCCATGCAAATGTGAATCCCTCTTATCACCGCGTGCGCAACAATCGTTCTTTCGAATTTCCCGAGCTCTCCAAATGGCGTCTCGCGCCTCTCACGTGAAGAACCGTCGCTAGAAAAACGTGTTACGCAAATAAGAAACGAGAGTTCATAGCAATGTAACGCTGATTGAAATTACATCATGATACAAGATAATGCAAATTCTTTCGTCAGATCTGCGAGGCGCGTGATTCGTATCATTGATCGTGGAAAACCCCGATTTTCGTGAATGTTGTTACGAATTTCCTTGTTTGTGGAAAAATCTCTAGCTTTCTAAAAGAATAGCTTTCTAAAAAAACTTTGAGATTGACAAAGGCCGTTATCGCCGGCACGTTGCGTAACATTTGTCACCCGGCGAGTATTTGAGGGCACAATGTCAACACAAACAATAGTCTTCACCTTGCAACGGTGTTTTCATAACGTATAATTTTTATCATTTTGTCGGTCGTGTTTCGACTTATTCAACAGATCGTGCAGCACAATTATCGTGATGGCAAATTATCATTGCGTTCTTTTTCGACTACGCGAATGTTATCTGACGCAACCAAAGCTATCGCGAAATATAAAAGCCGGGTGAACGCGGGCGTGCTGCCAGTTGTAATAGTAGTGTCGTTGGTATTCCATGAAAAATAATGTGTTGCTGTTGTTGTCGTTGAGAACAGTTCTTTCTGTCCCGAAACGGGTTCGCTAACGTTCGAAGCTCGCAGAGCCTAGGAAAACGATTTTACATTAGGTTCATAGTATTATAGATTAATATTCGCGGTAATATCGGATCGCAGAAATTTTAGTGAACGGTTCCAGAGATGCATAAACATAGTGGAAAATTCGAGATGGACTATTCCATGTTCAAGACTGAGGTGTCAAAACGGAGGAGGTCCGCGACCACCAGGGAACTAAGTAAGTAATAGAAAATATATAATAATAACCTTTTCAGGGAAAATATTAAACATTTCTGGTAATTTTTGTCCAGCGAAAAGAGCATATTCAGCAGGGAAGGATGTAGTCTCCCTGGCCGAGGGAATGCCGAACGAGAAAACGTTCCCTTTCACCGAAATCGCAGTTAAACTAAACGATGGATCATCGTTCACCCTCGACGAGAAGGAGCTGGCCTCTGCCCTGCAGTACATTCCCACACAGGGCTACCCTCCCCTTCTCCAGGTAATTAATTAATAAATCGACGCCGGTTACGTTACATCAGGAACATCAAAAGCCTTTAAACCTCGCCCTCTTTCAATTCAGGGACACGTCGAAAGACAATTTAGCGACCGTTCTTTCCTTGCTAGCAAGCAATTACAAATTTTGCCATTAGACTGCGGATCTTTGTGCAAAATAAACATTGTCTACGGTAGTTACACGATACAGAAACTGAGTAGAAAATGCTTCTCTTCTGACAACTTCGATAAGCTAAATCTGACACGTCCATATTCTTAAATCCTTTTCAAAAATTGCCTTCAACGACGATGAACGGATCAATGTTGTTACTATCTACTGATCTACACTTTTGAACCAGTCGGAAAACTTGGTCCTCACTACTATTCGTTAAATTGGGTCCCGGTAATTATGGCAGAGATTCAGAATTTTTTAAATATCCATGAACAGATATATTTCACTGTTCTGTTCTCATCGACACTTGCAATGTTAGAATATGTTTTCAACAATCTCCACGATTCCTGTTTCAAATGGAATCCATTTAACACGTTGACTGCCATGTCACCCACACGTGGGGTTATTTCTGTCCAGGTTTTAAAATGAATTTTTACGTTAATATATTCATTGTGCGTATACGATATAATCATACTTTTAATTTCTTTCCATTTTTATTTCGTTAAAAAACTTACTTTGATTTTATGGAATTTCGGAGGTTTCTAGTTTGGCAGTCAAAGTGTTAAAGCCCAGGCCTACTCGATATCATACATTTAATTTCTTTCAATTTTTATTTCATTAAATAACTTACTTTGATCTTATGGAATTTCGGAGGTTTCTAGTTTGGCAGTCAAAGTGTTAAAAGTTCCCAGGCCTACTCGATATCATACGTTTAATTTCTTTCAATTTTTATTTCATTAAATAACTTACTTTGATTTTATGGAATTTCGGAGGTTTCTAGTTTGGCAGTCAAAGTGTTAAAAGTTCCCAGGCCTACTCGATATCATACGTTTAATTTTTTTCAATTTTTATTTCATTAAATAACTTACTTTGATTTTATGGAATTTCGGAGGATTCTAGTTTGGCAGTCAAAGTGTTAAAAGTTCCGAGAACTTGATTCTCGGAAGAAAAATGAAGAAACGATGATCTGATTGTCCGTCGAAGAGACTTGAATTTTTCCACTTTGTGTTCCCCGCGGCGTAATGCAATTGCCCCCAATATGTTTAACGACGTTGAATATTAAATTGGTTTCAGAGCCTGAGGGAGTTCCAACGAAGGGCGCACGCACCTCCCTTGTGGGAGAGCCGCGACATTGTGATCGTCTCCGGAGCTCAGGACGGATTAAGCAAAACTCTCGAGGCCATAATCGGGCCGGGTGATCCGCTCTTGGTGCACGATCCTCTTTATCCCGGCGTGGAAATTGTGGTCAGTAATTCTCCTTTCCGTTTTTCTATTTTATCGCACCGGTACCTCCATTCCGATCGAAGGGGACCGGAAGCCCGAAAGCACGGGAAAAGATTCCAATATTCCGCGCGGCAGAGAAGACATTATTGTCTCTCTACCATTCGAATATCTATCTCGATAATATTCCGGTCGCGCCTTGTTTTACGAAAAAAGGTGCTCGATGATTAGAATCGGAAATCGATCGAGTGTCCTGTTACTCGGACGAGAAACGTTTCCTATAAAATTCTGCCCGGTATTTTTATCGCAGATTCGGACTGCTGGAATGATCGAATGATTCCTGTAAAATGGAAAATCACGGGAGAGACGATACATCATCGTTGCTTCGGGTTTCTGAGCGTTAATTAATCCGTATCCGAGTGTGTTTTGAAACTCTTGAAATGCTTCCGCGGTTCAATTATGGTATTATGCAGAAATTCCACGTTCGCGAAACTCGTTTAACAAGATGGAAAGCGATCTTTCTTTTGCCTGAAAAGCGATAAGAAGCTCGATTAGAATCGGAAAAGTTAGTTGTTGACAACCATAACTCGGAGGTTAACCGGGGACCGATATCGTCGGCAGACAGTTTCGCGAGAACTGTTGCTCCGTTTCGGTAAAAAAACAATTGCGCTTATCTGTTTTGAACGGGATCGCTTACGTTTCTCAAAATTATCGACGCCACCACCATGTGACTTTGAGAAATCATGACTTCCTAACGATCTCTGTGGTGATACTAACAATTGCCAAGGTTCGATTCGTCGAAAGAGTGCAATTACCCTTCGAGGTTGTCCTTTCGTTTCGGTGCAGTTGACGCAAACGTTACGTAAAATCGGCCGTTATCGGAGGACCATGCCACCGATAATCACTATGACACAATGCGGTTCACGTAATCTGAGGTGCACCGTGTCAAAGTTCGTTCGGCGGATTCTTGGCGGCAGCGACCTCGGGACGAATTCGGATGACATCGTTTCTCCATTACAGGTCGCGCCCCATCAGGCGGAGCTGATCGCCATCCCACAGGACGAGCATGGTGTCCTCCCAGAGGTTCTCCGCGAGACGTTGAGGAGCCGGCAACTCGCCAGAAAGAAGATGCCCAAGTTAATGTACATAAACGCCACCGGGTCGAATCCCACAGGCGTTGTCATCCCGCTCGAGAGGCGGAAGGAGATCTACAGGATAGCCTGCGACTATAACTTCCTCATCCTCGATGACGATCCTTATCATTTCATGCACTTCGAAGACGTGAGTCACTAGGCGACTTGTTGAAGCAGGGAAGTTTGAATTTAAAATTCAAATGGAATCGTCCGCATTTTGTATACAGGAACAACCCAAGTCATTCTTGTCCCTGGACACAGAGGGTCGTGTGATTAGGTTGGACTCCTTCTCGAAAGTCATCAGCAGCGGACTCAGATTGGGGTTCATCACAGCCGCGGCTCCCCTAATCGCAAGCATAGAATTGCACTTGCAGAGCAGCCATTTGCACGCTCCTACGTTGTCCCAGGTTGGTGGTCACTATTTATTTTAAACAATCTTAATTGCCGTGTAAGATTGCAAGTTTAAACAAGCATTCAACACAGTATTATCCTTGATTATATTATTTTTGCTGCGAAAATGTGGATAATGTGGTTGCACGATGCAATTAAAAAAATAAAATGTGATTAGAATATGCCAAAATAGAAGAAATTAACAAATAAATATAGTTACAGATGATTCATACCGCTCTCGTCATAAGAAATAGTGCACACACCGGCAAGAATCATTTGCTCCATAAAATCTCAAAATAGCGCCATTCAACGTAGTGGCAAAACGCTCAAACTGTTGGCAAAGTGATACCGATAATCGATAATTTTTCGAGAAAGTCAATGGCGTTATCTACTGTCGATAACTGAGACTAAAATCAGTTGAAGTTCTAATTTCTGAGACAGGTGGCGTCACAGTACGGTTTTCGTAAAAGAACATACCGCAGGTAACAATTCACTACCAGTTTGAGCGTTTTGCCGCTAGATGGCTGTAGCAGTCAGTGCAGAGGCTATTTTAAAAATCACGGTAGTTGCAGAGAAAAATTAATAGACGTGTTGGACGATGTAGAAAATTACACAAAATTCTCTTAATTATTCCTAGTCCTTTTGGATGACGTGAAAATTATAATAAATCTTAAATGCTGCTTCCAAAGTCCAGCTAAGAAGCATTGAAAATTAGATCCAGATCTGTGATTTAGTCTTTGATACTATTACAATTAAATTAATCGCTCAAAATAGTGAAGTTTAATAATTTTATGCACTAATATGTTTAGAAAATCCTTTTCCATCTTTAGTGAGAGTTTTGGCTTATCTAGAATTTTTAGTTGTCGATACCTGATTTTTGCAAAATCTAGTTTCTGAAAAAACTCATTTGCTTTGGAACCTGCGGTGATTTATGGAAGAAATGATTCTCGTAGTTAATGAAAGGTTCTCCAAAGGCAAAATATCTCAATTTTTTATGGTTACCGAAGGAAGAATCTATGCAAATGATTTATACGCATCGATAACGTCCCGATGGCCAATAAAATGCATACTGCTGACATCATAATAAAGATACTCTTGTGACGAGCGATCGCATGTCATAAACATGATTCTCCCCCTATTCTGATGAAACATAGCGAAACATCACAGAAGCCAGCACGCTCCGCAAAATTATCGCTGGTCGCGCGCGTTTCATGTATCGACAGCGGCGCGTGGCCGCTCTTATCAGCAATATAAACACTGATTAGTCTTAATCGCTGGTTCGCACATAAGGGGAGAAAAATTTCTTCGCGGGTCAAGCGCAGGGTGATGAAAAAAACTGCAATCTATACAAGTCCGTCATTCTTAACGCTTATAGCACGCGTCAGCTTCGTCAGCTTAGATTAGGCGACGTGTTTTTGTCAACAGATAGCTGTTTGCACACAAGCTGTTTGCACATGTGTATTTTACTCTCTTCTCGTCCGAGAGATTCGCGAATAGAGAATGAGATTTAATATTTACTGTACAGCATGAAATAAAAGCAAAGTTTTTAGTTGTGAGCATAGTTAACTGTTGACAAGAATCAGGGACATTTGCAACGACAAGCGTTGCGAAGATTAATTACCAAGCAGTTCTACGAACCACTGTCTTTCTGGTTTCAGGCTATAATGTACAAACTGATGAAAACCTGGGGATACGACAGGCTAATGAAACATTTCGCGAATATAAGGTATTTCTACAAGCAGCGCAGGGACGCCATTGCTGCGCTCGCTGAAAAGCACTTGAGCGGTACGTAGTAATAACTAATTAGCAACAGACTAATTACTCGAAATATTACCATTTAGAAGAGACTGATACTGCCACTTCCACAGATGTCCTCAAGATAATTGACAAAAATATTTACTCTCTGTTCAATTCCTTTTCATTCCGTACGTTATCGTTAAACAAAGGTTCCCAAAAATGATCGCTTTCATTATTTTACTTGACTCGTGTAGTGTTGTAATTTCATTTATTTATGAAATATAACTCTTTACGACTTCTCGAGATGGAATATCAGCATCTCGGGTAGCTGGCTTGACGACAGCCGTTTTCTAATTATGTAGCAGTGTCGCGCAGAGATTGTTCGAGGATAATGAAAATGTTCATTGCTATTATGTGTATCAACGACAATGACGTGGATCCTCTGCTGCGCAGGTCTGGCAGAGTTCACGGTGCCAAAGGGAGGATTCTTCCTATGGATCAAAGTGCGAGGGATCAAAGATACTTGGAAGATGATCATGCAACGGGGATTCAAGGAAGGCGTAATCATGGCGCCTGGCGCAGCCTTCATGAAGGACACGAGCAAACCCTGCAACGCTATCAGGGCAAGCTTCGCGAAAGCTTCCTACGAAGAAATGGATCTGGTAAGTTGCAGCAAAGTTTATGCAATGTTAATCTCTAGATACTTGTTAACGTGTCATCACTTTTTGGAAAAGAAAAATTCACTTTGGAAGCGTCTCTTATGATATTCTTAGCGTTATCTCTGAGGTGTTAACATCCCATTCGTTCTTTTAAGGCTCTTTGATAGTTTTTAAGGACTTCTTGGTCTTACTGGAGGACTCTTCAGGGTCAGTAGAACCTCTTTATGGTTTTAAGACTCTCCGAGACTTCGTAAAGACTGCTTCTTTAGAGCCTTTCAGAGTGATCTTTATGTCTTCAAGTTTAAGTCAGTAAAACAATCCCACGAAAGTGCATAAATTTTTAGCATTTTGATTCTCCATTTTTATGTACCGTCTATGGTAAAACGTTGTTAATCTATTAATTAACTTTTCGATGCTTCGTTTTTTCAGGCGCTGCAAAGGTTGGCAGACCTAATCAGATACGAGCTAAGACGCAATGAAATAATAATGACCGACAGCTCGTAGAGCTGACAGTAGTATTAACATTTTTACCATAGTATGCCTGACATTTTCGATGTTACTAGCGGCGAGTAACGATCGAGCATGTCGATAAAGTAGTCTGTTCGTAGAATATATCGTACATCGGTGAAAGTGGTATCGTTGCGTCGATCGATGAACACTTGCCGACGACTAGTACAGTGAAACGTAGAAACCTGTTCGTGGCATCGATTATGCGAAAGATCTTTGCCGCATCATTTCTGAACCGGACTTACCGAGAACGCTATAGTACCAAAGTTGTTCTTTAAGTTGTATAATTTATGCGTAGTCGTAACTTTTTTTATTATTTAACGCGCGAGAACAAATTCGAACGTGCCGTTAATCGCGATGGCATTGCGGCGATCATCGTTTTATCCGATTAGCGTTATAATTATATATATAATTTGTACTTAATTATTATAAATGTATTTGTAGACGATCGGCAAAGTATTGTATTGGACTCTTTTTAAAATTGTTTTGCGATAGATTTGTTTTATCGCATTCCGGAAAATATTTTCTGTACAGCGTGATAGTAATAATAATTGATGATAACGATTAAAGGATACTGCGAATATCCCAGCAATTTTCAAAAATGGACATAGCTTTGATACTACTCGTTTACAGGATTAGAAGGGCAAAGGGCGAGAAAGGTATCGAAGGCAACGTGAGAAATGTCCGCCCTCGAGGAAAAGGGCGTAAGGCGAACGAGGTTAATACACACGTAATGACGGATCTGAGGCGACGAACTTGTGTGTTTTCAGTAGCGGGAAGAACGAAGGGATATTCTCCGGGCCCTTCGAAGATATAGTGTATATTAAAAGACGTTTCTGAGGGCCGTTACAGGGGATGCACGGATACGGCCGATCATACGAATGGCCACATTTTCAGGAACGGGATTTCGGGCGAGAAACCAGCCAGCTCACTTTCGTTTTCCATCCCGGGGATCATCGAGGTCAGTTCCGCAACTTTACGAGCGGCGATTGACCAACAAATACGGCCGATAACGCGTTCATAACGTCGTAAACTAGTAAATATGAAAGTTCCGAACTTTCCCACCCTCGGAAGCTCAACTCCTGCGGAAAAATTTTACTACGTCCGACAGCCAAACTTTTATTTTAGGGTTTCCTCTAAAAATGTCTCACCCCCGTTATCTCTTCTCGCAGACGGCCACAAAAATAATCTCCGGACGTCTGTTCGCCCATTCTGCTTTACACCTCGGATTAATAAATTATATTCCGTTCATAGTTTTACGTTTAAAATATATCCAAAGTGTAAGAAATAATTTCATGGTATTTGGAAACGCGAAAACTGTGTTTTCAGTTACTTGTTATATATAGAAATTTCTTTTATTCTTTAGCTTTGCAGAAGTTTATACTGTGTCAAAGTTAGATATAAATTGTACATTGTGGTGACCCTTGATATTGAACCCATTCCTTGCGAAGGAGAATCAAGCACCGCCCTTATCTCGTACCTTTAACTTTGTACTTTTAAGCATACTTGTAAGCGAACTTTGATATTATATTTGACACGAAATGTCAACCTTTGTGTCCTCACGGATCGATATCAACCCTTAGACTACACTACTCGATGTTCATTTCGTTTTATTTTTTGACGGTGAAATTAAATTGGTTGTACTTAAAATTGTCTGCTCCGTGTCACACGCGGAAATCGGAAATGTACATTCTGATTGATAAAAAGAAAGTTTATTACGCGTCCGTGAGAAGAAATTTCAATTTCCACCCGATAGCCCCGGAAACAAATGTCATGCGTAGTTTCCTCTTTAATTAACATATCGCCTGTCACACCGGTTACACGTAGTTGACACGATTCTTCGTCCATATTGAAAAATTAAATTTCGTCCTAACGTAATCGCGCGACTAAATTTTCTTGGAATTTGTAAAATTTGAAAGAGTCGAAGAAGTCTCATGGCCTTAGACTTCAGGGTTACAAATATTCCAGTTTGAATCGCTATTTGTATTCGGTTTAATAGGATCGAAGTTGATCTCGAACCGGTAGGTTTAAAAATAGGGTATCAACAATATAAACGCGCCGGATCTCGAATGGATCTAACTATGGATGCCACGAATTCGTGAAAAGCGTTGCAATTTCGATTTTACTAACTAAACTATAATACTTCCAGGGACAACGATCTGTGCGGCATACTGATTCCAACGACTACAGTGAATTCTCGATATAAGTCAACAAGACGGGCGTGTCAAGTATCGTCCAGGAGACATGCTCGAGTCCATCTTACGTTTACAATCCTCGAGATCCGAAGCCTCTCGAGTCTCTGTACCCCGTGGTAGTGAGTATAATTCCGCGACGTTTATCCTCCAGGCGACATATACGAAGAAATCCCAGTATTTCCAAACTCGGTGATACAATTGGGTTCACTTTGCAGAGTTGGAGGAAGGCTACGAGAAATATTGAAAAGGATACCCAGCAAATTGCAATGTGAAAAGGGTAACTGGCAGTCGTCCTTGAAGGCTTAAACGAGCAACGTTCAAGGTCGAGGCTTTCGGAAGAAATCTGTGAGAGGTTCGTCGATTATCCCTATGAAACTTGCCGGCGCAGCATCTGTTCATTATCAGTCATTAACCCTCGGGTGTAGGGTCGTCAGGGAAGGGTGTATCAGCCCGATAGCCTTAATTTTTTATTATCCGCGGTGGTGGTTTCGGGTATACCGGTAGAGATGTTCGCCGGTGATATAATGGCCGTTGCGAAAGGCTTTTTCCCGCGGCGAAAAACCAAGGTCCCGGTTGTGTGCGGTGTGTCCGTGGGCTGAGGGCGAGGCGGGGAGTCGCGGAAGGATCTATCTTCGCTGGATAGTCCGGGCGGCTTCCTCGGTATCCACGGGCTTTCCACATAGAAACGGCAAAACACAAGACACGACGGCGAGAAACCGGTATACGAAGCCGTGGGAGGATGAGGAGGAGGAAGAGGCAGCGGGACTAGGAGCCGGAGGGAAAGGGCAGCCGAGGTAGCGACGTCACCACGGAAATCAAGAGTAATGCCAACACGAAACTGCACTACCCCTCGCACACCCTTGCCAACCTCTCCTTTCTCGCTTCATTCGTTCCCCGGCGCTCTCCTTTCCTCTTCCTCCGTGTCCTGTCCCTCTCAACCCCCTTTCTATCCTTCTTTCGCCAGCCCGGTTTCGCCGTCCAGCTTCCACCAGCGGTTTTCTCCTCCACCTTCCTCGAAAGTCACCCTCCCTGCCGTCTCCGCAACCCTCCCCTAGATCTCACCTACCCCCGGGGAATAGCCCCCTCGCCCGTTCACCGTGTGCTATATGGAGCGCCGGCTGCGAACAGAGAAGCGACAGAAAGCGCGGAGCGGCTATATACGAGCGGCGAGCTGCGACTAAGGGAACAGCTCCAATCCGAGAATTCCGCTCCTTTCTTCCTCCCGTTTCTTCTCTTTTTCCGCCCCCGTCAAACCACCCCCTCTCCTCTCCGCCCCGCACCCCGCGGATGTCCTGTATCGCGGGAGCCAACACGCGGAAGAAGACGTTCACGCCGAATGGAACTGGCAAATGTTCCGTGAAACGGGACACCTACGATTCTCATAGTTTTTTAATATCTTGTCAAGCTCTCATCCCTTTGCGTTGCCGAAGGTTTCACTCGAACGTAAGCAAAACGCGTTCGCGCCGAAAGTATATTTTTTTTTTCTCGACGCTGTGATAAATACGATGTTATTAACCGTGTCTGCAATATTTTATCTGGAAAAGCTTGGGTTACATCGAAGTTAGTTTCGCAACGTAAACGAGCGTCCCCAATTTTTGGCCAGAAAAATTTAAAATAACGTTCAAATAGGTTAACACGTTGTTACGTCTAATTGAACCTTTATTACATCCGGTTTCGGTGCAATTAAATTCTGACGAGCGTCAAACAATGACTGACGGATCGCTGATTTCCTTTACGTTCTAGGAGAGCAATGGTCCGCCATACTGACATTTTAATATACCGAATACCTTTCGTCGAAGCTTCCCATGAGTTTTCGTCAATTTATAAATTCCACTCCGCGCGCTCATCGATTATTTACACCTTGCCAACATCGAGGTCTTTAACAACGCGGTTATAGCAAATGCCAGATTACTCGTGCCTCGGGAATCAATGAACGTATTTAGACGCGGTTGCCGGATATCCAACGGCGGACCGGAAGTTCGGTGGAAATACGAGTAGCTATGGTTACCGAATTGCTGCAAACATAGAGATGCATAAAGAAACTGAATTCAAGTTTACGGGGACTGCTCGGAAAAGAAAATTCATCAGAGATATAAGACCTTTGCTGCTCCCGTGCTTCGAATTCAAAATTTATACAGGGTGTTTGGCAACTGCTGGTACAAGCGAAAAAGGGGGTGATTCTACATGAAAGAATAAGACGAAAATATAGAATAAACATATTTTTCGTTTGAGGCTTTGTTATAGAGAAAATCGACTTTGAAGATCTGTCAGGTTTGTGTGCTTTAGTATATATGCAGGAAGTAGATTTGGTTGGTCATGATCAGACGCGTCAGACTTTCCTTTAAACCGAAATAAAATTCTATTTTGTTGCAGTTGATGTGTATCCTTTGGAGAAAACGTAGGCATACAATAAATATAAATTATCTTTTTCTTTCCATGAAATTCTGAACGATGAAGAATTTCTAATCATTATAATCGCAAAGTAAATAGTAGTGCAAGGGGTTAAGCTGGTCTCTGTCGTTTTCGTAACGAAGTAGATGCAAAAAGTCTTCTGAAGCAAAGAGAATGCAATTAAAGTTAATATTGCGATCACGATCGAGGTTCGTCGCGGATCTAATTCAGTTTTCGAGGAATAGAGAAGGAGAATGCGCGACGGGCAAATAAAGAGGCTTCGCAACACGCATCCGCCTTTTCCGTCGACGTTACGAAAACTAACGACGGAGCCGGATAAGAGATAGCGCCTCGGAGAAACAGGTAGCGACTGCTCTTTGAGCCTTCCCTTGGATCTTCTTTTCTCCAGCGACCCTTGGAGCCGTGGAATTTTTACGCGTGATATAATGTCTGCGGCAACTTGCCCCCGGATCTCGAGGACGATGCCAAAGGAACAGTTTCATCTCCGCTCGATACGAAAAAAATTAAATTGTTTGCAACGCTTTGGAACTAAAGTCTTCTAGCTTATATTATTATTCAAATTCACAGACTTTATCCCCGGACAACAATCGGTTCAAACTCTGGGAAAATACACAGTCAAGGGAAATATTTTCTGCAATTGCACAAGCAAGTGCTTCCTTCAATTTTAGCTATGGTCCTTCGTGGCATGTTAACACGTTAAATGCCATAAAATCAATTCCAGGGATTCTCACAAAATTAGTGTAATTTAATTACTGAAACCGAAACTAGAAATTTCAAATTTATTATAGGGGATGCTGTCTTAACCCTTCTGAATTCTAAAGATCCTAATAAAATTCGCTTTATCCGAATATGTCACAACAAAAATGAATTTCTGAACCTAGTCAAAAATCACTGTCAGTCGTATATGTAACTGACGTGACAGTTAACGTGTTAAGAGACAATTCACAATTACCGAAATTGTACAGTTGCACGAATGAGAAATTATTCACAATTTCCTTGGGTATATATACATAGTAAAAGAAATGGCTAAAAATTTTGATAGATACATTTTCGTTAGTTTTATAAAGTATTGCAGAATACAGGCATATTTAGAGTCCCGTGAACCTAGCGTTAAAATTAAATGTCACGTTCATCTTAAATCCCACAGTACCATTATCGTCCACGTCCCTCTAATTAATTCGAACAAAGCGAGATTCTAATCGTGCATAAATAAACCAAGTGGTCACCTCCAAAAGATTAAGCTAGACATAGGTCCAAGTTGTAGCTTCGATCAAGACGGACGAAGCACTAAAAACGATTCTTCGTCCATCGGTTCTACGTAAACGCAGTAATTAGGCTAATAGAAGGGTTAACAGGTCTCGGGGGGCCAAGACGATGGCGGGCAGGTTAAGCCTAGCTCTCGTACGAAGTCGCGTAAGGATTTCGATCGCGGAACCTCACGGACAATACTGATTGCAAATATCCGGGACGAGTGTACGCAGTGAAATTCCATGAAGCGAGAATCTGTCCGCGCAACGGTTGATCAGGGGGTTGGGAGCCTAATCGGAAAGCCGATCGCAGAGAGCTCGATCGCGGAGGTAACGTGTAACCTGAACGACGAGCGAAAAGCAAGGGGGTCAGGGGTCGGGGTTCGGATCGGCGAACAATATAGCCCCGCGATTGCCCAGTAAATATCGGGGGCGAGGTTATAGCCGGCTCCGCGGCCCGTAAACCAAGACATTAAATTTTATAATATTGCGTCCCGTCCCTCCTCGACGTCGGCCCCCTCAGACCCCCAACCCCCAACCCCCAACCCCCCCGTTTCGCTTCTGGTTCACCTATCCCGAGCACCCCCTTCGCGCTCGACGGGCGCGCGCGGCGCAACGCGCGCGAGCGAGCAAGCCCGCTCTTCCTGCTTTTATTGGCTATTTACAGAGGAAATGGCCTCTAAATTAACTACAGACTGCCGGATTGCTACCTCCGGCCCGAGCAGACCCGTATAACGCCTCGCTGCTTGCTCCTAGCCCGTTAAGATCAAAATCGAAATGACACCGCGGCGACGCCGATTAATTTTCCCGGTACGCCGAAATAGAGCCGTGATACCAGACCATCGTACCCCGCGCGCGCATCCCTTAAACATTCGATAAACATTATCGCGGAAACTTAATCGCGTACCGACGAGCTCGATCGGGAAAGTACCGGAATTCTTGAGTGAAAATGCCGCATTTAACCCTGCACCAGCCAGCCACCCCCTTGATTTCATCTGTGGCCTCGAGTTACATCGGCGCTGTAGATCGAAGATCGATAATTGATGGGTTGTTGGTTCTGACTAGACAATTGACGGAATTTTTAACGGAGAATGCTATCTTCCAACGCTTATTATTAATTTTTCGTCCGAAGTTAAGCGTTACGGATTGACGGTAGAGAGTGAGCGATAATTGGATTTGTTGGTTTGGCTAGAAAAGTGCTGGGATTTTTAATAGCAAATTCCAGCTTTAATCTGCGGCCTGAGGGGAATGGTAAAAACCAATGTGACGGAAAGGCGTACGAACTGATTTAATTTATCTACATGTGAAATTATATAAATGGAACATTTTGCCTGTACTGTAACGTAGCAAAATGAAAAACGCAAGTACCGTTTATTTAGCTACTTTTAACAAGGGTTGAAAAATGTCCTAACCGTTTGGGAATCAAAGTTTTTACTAAGAAATACCGTTTCGCCTCGTCCACCATTTTGAAAATAATCTCTGACAACTCGTGTCAGGTGCGTCTAATCATATTGTCCAGTAATACATATGATGTACATATAAATAATTCTCGGACGGTTGCTTATTACAACGTCGAGTTTCTGCCATTATTTCGAGGCATCGATACAGGGGTTGCGCCGAGAGGCCGGGTCCCTTAATTGCATAGTGAATTCTTTATGGTCGGAAGAAAATTTACAGGACTTTCGTATTCTGCTAAAAGTTTTGTCAAAGAAACGACTGGTTCGCCGAGAATTTTAAAATAAATCCTGGATATTTTAGCTAGTCCTGTTGTCCACTAAATTCTCGTAAAAACGAACAAATCGTTGAAGGAATTTCATTAAAATTTGATCCGATATTACCTGATCCACAGCAGAGATTGATACAGGTGAGCAAGCAATCACTGGTCGGTTATTATGCTCCCTGTGCCGACGATAAATTTCAACTCGAAAATATTTCATCAGGAATATCGGAGCCGACAACACCGGTGCCAAATAAATTTCATATCTCAATTAGTTTTTAGGGCACGTGTCGTCACGTGGCAGAACGGTGCCCTTATAGTACGCCCCCTTTCGCTCCCTTTAGGATCTTTGCCGCCCGTAGGCAGGGGCGTAATTCCAGCACAAATATATTAAGTGTTGTCTACGCCACCGGTCCGTTTAGTGCGTCTGTTTCATTTAGCCTGATAAGAATCTTGCGCTCTAGCGAGAAGCGATCCTAAGTGACAGGACGAGTACTAGCAGCAAGGTAGATGAACACGATTTCTATCAATTACCGGAGCATCCCTTTAACGGTATAACTACCTGGTATAGTACTCGTCAAAATTATTGTTGCCCGGAAACAGTTCCGTTTTTGTCGAATCTTTCGAGCCAGTGCTGCTTGGAAACGCGTTGACTCAAAACAAAAATAATACAGCTTGAAAAATGGCAATTAATATTATTTTGTGAGGCTAGAGTGGTAGCATTAGGTATTCACATTGACGCTAACTAAACTGCAATAAATTGCGAGAAACGAATAAATGTTTTACTCTTTTCTGCGATTTTTGCAATTGTGAAAATTTGTGAGATTGTGCAGAGGTGTCAATGATTTCTTGACTTTTCGGCAAGTGAATTGGATCGACACATTCAGAATGATTCGCAACGCGGCCGCAATCACCGCATTCCCAGCGCAAACACGATCAGAAAAGACATATGTTTGAACAGTGTAATATATACATGGTTCCTCCTCGGACACATCGTCCTACAACATATTAACAGCTTAGCTGATAAGCCTTTTATATTACATTTTTCCCTCTATGGGGTCTCCTAATCCAATGGGGTAGCCACCCGCCCTATAACACGGGGGCGCACATAGCGAATTTGACCTGAATCGAAGTTTAACTCGGCGAGCATCCTCGGAACCGCAACCTTCGATATTCTTCTCGCTAGATTTCCGAAAAATAAACACGACGATTGTACGCCACTTATTAATTATTGCACTGCAAATTTCTTTCCAGTTTCTTTCTCAAAACTTTCCATTCCGAAGACAGCTCTTTGATCAGTACTAATTTCAAGCAATATTTTCAGTAATTATATTGAAAATACCTAAATGTATACTCCTGATCTAGATAGAAGGAAAATTCATATTATAGAATATTTGTTTAACCATTTTCTAAAGCGGCAGGTATATAAGTCCGATAATTGTTATTGGTTGGCACTGATATCAGTGACACCTAAATAAATTTCCTAATTCAGTGGCTAGAATCCTCACCCAGTTCGGAAAGCACACCCCCGGCAAGCCGAATGCCACCCTCTAGACAAAAGAAAAATTCATATTATAGGATGCAACATTTATTTAACCATTTTCTAAAGCGGCAGGTATATAAATCCGATAATTGTTATTGGTTGGCACTGATATCAGTGACACCTAAATAAATTTCCTAATTCAGTGGCTAGAATCCTCTCCCAGTTCGGAAAGCACACCCCCCGGCAAGCCGAATGCCACCCTCTAGACAAAAGAAAAATTCATATTATAGGATGCAACATTTGTTTAAGCATTTTCTAAAGCGGCAGGTATATAAATCCGATAATTGTTATTGGTTGGCATTGATATTAGTGACACCTAAATAAATTTCCTAATCCAGTGGCTAGAATCCTCACCCAGTTCGGAAAGCACACCCCCCGGCAAGCCGAATGCCACCCCTTTCGCGTGACGTTCCGCGGCCTCATGCTTTTCCCATGCACGTCCAAACATTGATGATCCGAGAATCGGTTTTCTAGCGGCAGACGCTTCCTCCGACTTGACTTTGTGAACATTTCACGCCCGAAGCCCCAATTAAGTAGAATGACTGACCCGACTCCGTGCTGTCGTGGATCAATTGTCCAACGATCCAGCCGGCACGCTGGTCTAGAGAAACGGACATAACTTACCCGGCGAAGTTATGTTTGCAGGGCGCACCCTGACCGGGGTTGGCCTATTGTTTGCCCTGAAACGCACGCAACGCGGAATCATCCCCTGACGCGTGACTTACGTGCCTGTAAAGCCAAACACAGCGGGTGGCGTCGCGTACGAAAGCGTGAGTATTCTTCGAATGGGATCGAGCTGGTCTCGCGCTGTCTTTTTATCGAATACCAGTGAAATCGTCGACCTAAAACAACCCTAACTATATAGGCACACTGTGGTATTGCGATCCAGGAAAAAATTACGGAATAATTTAATCGGTGCCATTTTTAACTCCTAGTACAACATGGAGATTTCGAACAGAATTGACTAAATACCTATGTTATTAACCCATTTGCATCATTAGCGTATATATGCGCTGAACTTTGTTGGTCACTATCATTATTCGTAAGTAAAGTAGTAATTCTAATTTTTTCTTATAATGCCAAAATATGAGGTTCTTTCAGTTGCAGTGATTTTTGTACTGAAATATATGTTAGTTTAAAAAAAGTTTGGTGAGATAAAGATCTTCTTTTCATATTTCCTCATGATGCGAACGGACTAATAGATTGTGAATTTTAATACGAAATAGAAATTAATCATAAGATATACACTCCTGTATTTTCTGAATAATTTCATTCCGTTGTAAACGGTACAATGGTATTTTTAAGTTCATTGAAAGTTTCTTCATCGACAGCCTCTTGGTCGACAATGAAACTTTGAATGTACTAAAAGTCCAGACCAATTTTTGTTCCAGATTACAACAAAAGAAGAGTTTATATTATTTTTATTTCATCTTCATTTCAGAACAATGAAATATGCACCGTCGTTCAGTTTTCGTTGCACAGTCTAAAAGCAATTCCAATCATAAATTATGCATCTGTATTCTAGCTCGCTGTTCGAGTTCAACTTCGAGCTTCGTATCCGTGAAAAGATAAAAAAAAATAACTGACGCTTGATTTTCTTTTTCACGAAGCTAAAAAAAATGCCAAGCTGTCCGAAATGCCGGGACAAGAATCGACTCGCGGAACCGGAAGTGGGCGTCCGAATAACGTCTGGAGCCAGAGCGGAGGCCGCAACGGTTTGCTGCTCGCCTCTCGAGCGGATTAGGCGAGATAAGGCGAGACACATCAGTATGGGCGATAGAGTCGATTTTAAACTCGTCACAAGTGGATTTAGCACCTTTCCTAGTCTACGCAGCCGCCGCGCCGGCACTGTTCGGGCCCATGCAAGCAGTTATCCAGCAAGTCGGTATTCCTGATCCCTTTCCGCAGTGAGCTCTGGACTTACTGCTAAAACGTGGGAAGATTTACTTCGAAACTTAAGTCCCGGCTAAAGATTTATTACCGGCCCTCTCGTATCTTCAAATTCCTGACTACTGCCGCGCGACGTTGCAATGCTCTGCATTTTGATGTACTTCTATACAAGACTTACGTCCTCTGCTCGACCATGACAGTCGCGAGAACTCCTTCGGATTTGCGAATCGATTATCGTAGGAAGATATCGAATGATAAACGAATTCAATCGGGTCGGCTGATCGATTAATCCTTCCGCCGATGCTCAGCTGTACAAATTTGTTTTATCCTAATGAGGTATTAGAGACTAGCAGATTTTGGGGGCCCAGTAATTGATGACTTTTTGTAGGAAAATTTGAGGAAAGTGTAATTTTTAGTAGTAGTAGTAGCCTTTGCAGATCTGAAATAAATAAAAATTGTACTAAATTCGGTGGAATTTTATGTTAACCCTTTGCACTCGGCGCTATTTCAATTCTAGAACAAAATTTTTTTCTGTCTTAGAATATTAACATTTTAATCATACGAAACCAATCCGATTTCCACATATAACATTTAAATGTTTAGTAATCTATTAAATACAAATTTTGTAATGTAACAAATATTTTGTAATATTTTTTGTGATTTCTTTGAAATAGTGCCACGACAATTTTTAGTGGCGCTTCAGAGTCGCCACTCGAGTGCAAAGGGTTAAAACATTTTTCGAAAATTTTCAGAACCCATAAATGCATAAAGATCTATCGATGACATTTCTTTACTTTCAATTAAATCAATACCTAATGAAAGAGATCTTAAGGGACCTTCAGCCTCACATTTTTGGCTACAATGCAAGGACAAATTATATAGAAATTAATGGCCAAGGCGTTACATACTTGACCGCTAAGTAACAATCCAATAAAATGACGCTGAACGCCAACATAAAAACCTGGATCCAACGAAAGTGAAAATTCAATTTGATCGATTCGAAGGTAAAATTTCATTATACGCAATAGCGTTTCCGTGTTCCCATTAATGACTCACAATTAGCACGACGAAGCGTTACAGTGTGTTGCAGATTGTCAGTTTTCCAGCAAATAAAAGAGATTCTGCAACAAAATCGTCTCTCGCGTAGCGTTTTGCGAATCGTTCCGAGCATAGATTAATCGACTAATTTGAATTTGCGCGAGGATAACTATGTGAACGGTAGAACAAAAAGACAAAAAAAAAAAAATCATTGAATAAAGAATCGCAAAGTAGCGACGGGGCTAGATGGAAAGAGATAAAGTTTCGGCGGAGCTGGAGGAGAGCGAGGACGTGATTTAGATATCGCCTTCTTGCGGTAATCAATTTCCATTAACGAAGTCTCGACGCAGTTAGAGAGGGATGTGGGGGGGGGGGAGAGGCGGAGCGAGGTCGAGGGAAACGAAAGGTGAAATGGAAATAAAGAAAAGCTGAGAGCCGGGAGACAAATCTAAAGATGGTGTCGCCGAGTCTTCCACATTTTTCTGCGAACGTGCTTAACCGTGTCGGAATTGCTGATTTTCTAAAAATAAATTGAACCACGTTCCATTTATCTTCTCTTTCTCTCTATTCAATTATCGTTGTTTTTATAATGCACGCCGGTGTGCCTGTACGCGGATCGTCTACATTTTTTAATAAGCCTGACTTCTGATTCTCTCGATCTGTTATTAATGCACAGAACTATAACAACGTTACGTTTCACGGAATTTCGCTCTGCTTCAACGAATATCGATCGTATCGATTCAGCAACGAGAAATAAGTATTGCTCGCGAAGCCTGTTCGGTTGTTCATTGATTTCTCTATCGGCAAAGGCAAAAAAAGAAGAAATCTTGTGGAATCCAAATTTGCAGAAAGAGGAATCTGTGCTGAAAGAAGAATCGAAATGAAATTGATCGAAGAGGCAGATGGAAATAAGAGTTCGAGGCGTTTTGCAGTTAGTTTTGCAGATGGAGAGGGAGGATATTTCTCGAGATCCTTTGAACTACCGATAAACAAATCTGAGATAACGAGAGAAGTGTCGGAGCGTCCCCGAATACTTTCCGGGGGCAGTCCGTGAGCCGGGAAAATTGAAAAACTTCTCGGTAAAATTGTCCCGCCGCTGTGCGACTTGCGCTAAACTTAACCTGTCCCTGTTCAACACATTCGAAAAACTAATTAAACTTTGGACATACACAAGAAGAGAGGAGAGACCCGACCGCAAGTTCTCGTCGAACGTTTCTCAGGGGTGGATTAAACGGGAGGAGTTGCTGCTCGCAAAAATGCTTGCAGTTGAAGGCTACCGGGAAAACAAACGAAATTCACAGGACGGAAATAATTCGATTAACGGACGCGATTCCCGTCCTGCGGGAAACGACGTTCAATCTGCCTCGGAACGAATGATGCACACAGATTGCACCCCGTTCACGATCATCAGCGAAAAATATTATTTACATTTGTTATCAGTAGTCCGACGATTTCGAAAGGCTAACTTAGATCTTTGAATTTTATTTTAGTTAAGCTTCAATGTTTTAAAACGCACTTTCGATGGCATTCTATCGGGACTGACTGCAGTCAATTAATTCGTTCCGATACTTGTTTCGATTGCTGAAATATTTTATTAAATGCACCTCTTTATGAGGTATTGAAACAATTTATCGAAAGAAAATAATGGAATCATCGAAGTATCGAGTATTATGACTAGACCGCGGATATTTATGCGTTTATGGGCTCCGAAAATTTTTGAAAGAATGCTGGATTATAATTGGAATTTGGTACAATTATGATATATTTCAGATTTACACGAAGTGTTCTCGCTTCTCAAAATTCGTCTAGAAAAATTGCAAATAGCGATTGCGATCCGAGTCATCTTGTCCCACGACAAATGGGGAGGCAGTATAGTGGGATAACTAAAAGAGTACAAAGTAGCGCAACCATGTGTCGCATATTGTCTCATAGAGTGTCAGGAACATCACGCGTTCGTCCCATCATGGATGGTTGGTTGACTGACGAACGATTGGTCGGTCGATTAAACGACGAAAACGGGAATTGATGAGAGAGAGAGAGAGAGAGAAAAGCGAGACAACCGGACCGGAAGTCGGGGGGAGGGGCGGGTGGGGGTTGAGGATTGCGGAGACCGAGAAGTCGCGAGCTCGGCGAAAAGCCGCGTAAACGCGCGTAGGCCGGTCGATCGGGCAATTAAGCAAAAGCCGGCCGTTCGTCGAGTGGCAAAATATTTGCAGAAACGTGGCATCGCCGTTCGGAAACTCGTTGCCTGCCCCGGAAACTGGAATGTGAGATATGGCTGGAACTCGACCGACGTCCAAATGAAGCACGCCCGGAGAGTCGGCAAGTGCCTGGTCGGATATTATAGACCTGTGAACGAGGCTGAGGGGGCGGTTGTCGCGTTAAATTGAAACGCTCGAAGGTAACGTCTAATGAAAGCATACGAGCGGAGCTAATATCTACCCCACTAGAATGTAATAATTTCGGAATGGTACTTCAGAGAGTGGCCGTACTTCTGCAACAAAGGTTTAAGCACGCGTGCAGCTATTTGGAATCGTGCGTTGCGAAGTCATCCTCCTCCTCTTCTACCTCCTGCATTTCCCACCCCCTGCATCCCCTGTTACCCCCCCAACCCCCTCCACGAGCGCCCACGGCCAACCACCCCCCGGAGCCAACACCGCTGCCGCCGCCGCGCTGCGCTGTAAAAGTAGCAGATACAAGCGATTTATTAAAAAGTTCATTCAATAATACGCACCGGAGAGTTTCGCCGAACCCCCGGCGTTGATTT
This sequence comes from Seladonia tumulorum, assembly GCA_913789895.3. Classification (NCBI taxonomy): domain Eukaryota; kingdom Metazoa; phylum Arthropoda; class Insecta; order Hymenoptera; family Halictidae; genus Seladonia; species Seladonia tumulorum. The sequence goes on from OU565281.1 coordinate 9,011,040, forward strand.
CGTTAGCCGACCAGCCGACGCGGCGAAGGCCAACCGAAAAATCAAAACTTGCACTTGAAACACGCCCGGTCGGTAATTGCGCGATCCTGCACCGTTCGGTTTCCCTGTTACGTTCTTCGTTCTTCGCGATTAGGCGAGTTCGCCCGGCGAAATTGAACCACGGCGCCAACGAAACTCCGGGGATTCGTCTCGACGGAATTTGGAAATATTTCATTCCACGGAAGAGATTTTTCTGATAGATTATTTCGCGAGAGAATCAAGGAAATGCAGTGTCGTCTTTAGGGGGTGAAATCATTCTTAGCAAGGAATGCAGAATTTTCTTTCCTAAATCGTGAACATTTCGAATAAACAAAAACCTCTTAAAAGCTCAACTGGAACGTTGATTAAATGGAAAGTCTAGTCGCCATTTATTTGTCAGTTGTATTCCTTCATTCAACACTTTGACTGCCAAACTAGAAACCTAAAAAATTCCATGAAATCAGTTATTTAATTAAATATAATAAATGAGAAAAATTAAATGTATGATATCGAGTAGGTTTCCAACTTTCTTGAATTGTACAGATCCTAGTCAAATTTAGTACAATGAATATATTAACGTAAAAATTCATTTTAAAACCTGAACAAATAATTCCGTCACCCACGTATGGGTGACATGGCAGTCAACGTGTTAATTAACCCTGTATCCGAGACAACGGTAAATATTTCTTCAAAAATGTGACGCAATATGCACATGTCTTTTAATATAAAAAATGATTAAGAAAACTGTGATTGGAAAATACGTAACTGGAAAATATGTAAAACTGGAACTTGAAATTGTATCTGATATACAGGGATAATAAGTCTGTGCGTGTCGGATAAAGATCATCTAACGAACGTTGCATTTTTTTCCTTCTTCCGACGGTAAGCTCGGCTAACAGATCGTATCAGCCGTGGAAAAGCAGATCAAATATTTGGGATAACGTCCGCTTAGGTATTTTTTTTTTGTTCACGCAACGAAATCCCGGAACGAATTCGAAATCGTGTTTCGGGAAAAAGAACGCGCTGGAAAGTGTTTCTAATTGCAGGTAGCGATGCACAATCGGGCGCGCGTTGGTTCCGCGAAAATCCATCGCGCTTGAGCTTTCAGCGATCAACGGTAATCGGATACAGGCGTTTCGGAAGCTCGGCGTTGAAAAGAGTTTTCAAGAGTTGCAGCTAGAAGTGCGCGCGTAGAATGAATTTCAGTTGGAGGGCCGTGATTCTGTGTGCGTGAAAGAGAGAGAGAGAGAGAGAGAGAGAAAGAGAGAGACAAAGAGAGAGAATGCGCTCGCGCGCGCGCGCGTTCGCACTCTCTCGCCCAGAGGCACGGTGTTAAAGGGTGGGGGCACGAGAGCATGTGGGCGCTGTAAGCACAAATTGCCACAAATTGGAGAAAATTGAATGAAGCTTACAGCTTAACGAAGGTACTAAATCCTTGTGGAACGACCTACCTCAACATGCAGCCCATTTTCGTGATAAGTGAGGAGATGTCGTGCGTTTAAAACATTCCATTGACAAATCGCAATTAACACGAGCCGAACCGTTCGCCCATACCGGACCGTTCTTCCGTGCGAAACACGCTTCCCGGCTCAAGATTTTTCAAGTCTAGCTCTCTGACAGTCTTTGCGAAGCATTCTGGGCTCTGCCAATGAAAATTCCCCCGGTTTCTATAAGCATTTTTATAAATATAGCTAATAAAACCCTTAATACAGGGGGGAAAGTTACTTCCTTCTAAGAACTAGTCCAAAATTATCAATTTATGGGGACATCCACTGCTTGCTAATGAGAATCTGAAGATGCCTGTCACAATCTGAAGAACCACTAAATGATCTTTTATGTTTCAGGAGGGGACGGTCAGAGAGTGTGAAGTCCTTATTTTCGCGAAAGTATTCAAGTGAAAATGACTCGAGTAAAAATCAGGTAAAATTTTAATTCCATGTTAATTTTGAAAATATTCTATTTCGCGAGGTCTTTTATATCTTTGGTCTTTTATATTTCAGGAGGGGACGGTCAGTGCGAAGTCCTTATTTTCGCAAAAGTATTCAAGCGGAGTAAAACTCTGGTAAAATTTTAATTCTATTTTAATTTTACAAATATTCTATTTCGCGAGGTCGTGAATAATTTCGGCCGAACCTAGTTTCCCAGACTTTGAGTGATGCCGACTGATTTTAATAAAGCCGTTGCGGAGCCGAGCACGACAAAATGGCGGTGTGGGACTGCGATCGGTAGGGCGTCCCGGCGATCGCGGAGGGAATCGAAGTAAGAATCGCTGGGAATCTCCTCTCAGGCAACAGGGAACGGTTCGAGCCGGGATAGAAAGTTTCCACCCCCGTTCGAAAAGAAGCGTTTTATTGGAGTGGCTTGTTCGTTAAAGGAGCCCCCGCGCTCTTCCTAACCAGCCGGTGGAGGATCGAAATCGAGGGAGATATCGGGGGCGGTTGTGCGGGGAGGATTGAAAACGGAATACAGGAGGGGTCAGGGGACAAAACGTAGAGGTAGGGGTTGAGGGTGGAGAACGGTTGAGGACGAAGGTGAAAGAGTGGGTGGGAAAGAGGCAGGCAGATAGGTTCCCCTATTTGTAGCAAACAGGAGACACTGACGAGAGCCGGGGATGCGTGCTAGACGCGGAATATGTCTGGCGTATGTAGAGAACCTCGTACACTCCCTCGGGATTGTTATGGGGGCATTCCGGCTTCTGGTATGTAATATCAGAAATTCCTGTCTACCTGTGTGTCGCCTGTTGCCCGTGCACGTTGTTCCAATTCGAACAGGCGGGGCACACGGTGCACAGCCTCGCGAAAGTGGTATTACTTCTGCCGGGTTAGAGGCCCAGGAGGGTGAGCCCGAGTATCTGGCCTCTCTCTGATACGTCCAATATTCGGAGGGCGAAACTATGCAAGTTCTACGAGAAAAATTAACTAGACGAGCCAGGACCCGCGAATTCGTTTCCCGTCAAACGAATCCGCACCGTCGCCAACGCAAATCCGTTGCTCCCGTTTTTCATCTTGTCTTTGTGCGGACGCCGCTCGACCCTCTCCTGCCCCTGAATCCCGAAAAATGCATCCGGCCTCGACGAACCACCCTCCAGAAATGTCCCATGGTTTTTCAAAATGTTCCGTTCGCGGTACACTCCGCGTTTTTTGATCGTGCTAATACGAAGTAACTTAAAGAACGTAAAGGTCGGAGATAAAAATTGGTCATAATTGTTAACAAGTTGAAAAGCTGCTAACATAAATTAATAAATAAAAATAGATCACCGAACACAGCTGAACCTTCTATCGATGTTAGGACCTAACGCATTAACCGAAAAATGCGTTCAGCGAGCTGACAGGATATGTATAATTAAAAAACGGAAATAAAAAGTTTTTAATCAAATTCCCTCCCTGCCAGTATCCGAAATACTTGCGGACGGTATTGCGTGTCGCGGCGTGTCGTTGCCAAAAAAAAAAAAAATTGTCGGTGGCAGAGGAGAATTGGCAGCGTGGAGGCTTCCGCTATACCAAAAACGGACTACGGTTTCGCAACGCGGAAGGGTAGTTTTAGCCAGAGGCATCGGTTGTCTGCATTCGACACATTGTCAATTTGCCGCTGCTCGTCTCGCCTGTTTAAAATCGATCGCGCGCAGGCACATATGCCTCCGCCTGCAAATACATTTCTGATACGAAGATAAAACGAAGACCCCCGGGCGCGGACGAATTAACAATCGCCTTCCGCAAACTTCCGAACCGAAAGTTCCAATCGGAGAGTCGTTAGAAATGTCCAGAATTATTAGAAAAATTGTAACAAAATTCTCAGGGCAGTTAGGATTGCCTGATCTCGATTTGTCCCTTTTTTTCGTCAGGATTGCGATAGTTGGTAATTGTTCGATTGTTAAATTCAACGTTTCGCGCCACTTTCCCTTCCTCCCGGCGAATAAGGGCGCGGGGCACGGCGCTTAGTGAAAACATTCGGGGTTCGCGTGTATGCAAGTACATCGGTAATCATATTAAAGATAATTAACGTCGCTGACGAGTAATATTCGATCACACAGCGAAATTTCGAACCGCGTCACGGCAATATTCGAGCGATGAGCGCAACGGTCCGTGGAAAGTGGTGTAACCAGCGATTCCGCTCGGTCCTGGACACGCGACGTTTCGAAAAATAGCCCCGGAATTCTATGGTTTAATGAAACAGACAAAACCGAGGAATTTGCTGCGCGATTCATCCGTAGCAATCCATCCCGTACTTCAAATATCCATCCCGCCGCGGCGTTTGCAGTTTTTACAATCACCGAACCAGCCGGCGAACGCTGTTTCTGCGCTGGCAAAACTTTATTACCGTCCAATTATCGTTTCGCGGCTGCCTCGAGGAACGACGATGCCAGGCACCTGCTGATAACGAACAACAGGACAAATTATAGCGCAAACAGACTCAAACCTCACTAGACGACTCCAAACATCTCCGACAAAAAATACTTTTCAGCAGATACCAACGACTTGAAATTCTTCGGAAGTGCTAGTAAGTTACAAATGAAAAATAGTATCGTGCACACATTCGACGAACATGAAGACAATGTGCGTTGAAGACGTTGTGTGAATATTATTAGAAATAGTATAGTATATTTATTGTGCCGCTCAGAGTCACAATCTTCTTACTAATCTAACTAACTTCTTACTAATGCTAGTAAGTTAGAAATGAAAAATAGTATTGTGCACACATTCGACGAACATGAAGACAATGTGCATCGTTGTGTTAATATTATTAGAAATAGTTTTATAGTTTTTTAGAACAGAAAAATTGACGAACCTTTCCTTAAATCTATGTCAAATTTTCCGATTCTATATCCTATGAGAAATACTCATTTTACAAGAATATTTTTAGCCAGTTTTATTCTAGAACTTTTTTCTACCGAGTACCTCAACCGGAGGAGGCCATTGCAAATATTTATAGCATAACTTGAACGTCCCCAAAAGAGAACTGGCATGAAAGGTAAATCCTTTTAGATTTTTCAAAGTCCTCGGGGTATTTTTGCACCAGATATGAAGACATATTCGAGTATGAATGATTTCTGACTTTCGGATGGCCTTGATTGTTTACAAAGTATCTTGAGACGATAATATTTTAGTGTAGAGCGTACCTCTGGCAGCATGATCGACAAGTCAGAAATACGTTCCAGGAACCATAAACCGTAAGATGAATTCTAATAGCCACTTTCTTGTTCTTCGCTTCGTCCGACGACCAAAGCGTCGAAGACGCTCTCTCAAAGCGCAACGTCTCCGATATTAACTCTGCGTTATAAATTATTTTCATATTAATGCAGGAATGTCGAACTGACGAAGCGTTTCTGCCGTGTTTATTAAATTTCTTTGACAACCGCTCCCCCGAGCAATATGGCTTCTTGGCACGTGTGCGTGTCGCTTCCCCGAGGTCTCTCTCCCGAGGAAAGAGGAGAGCATGATTTTCCAAAAACTTGACCTCAAACCCACTAATAATACAATTAATGCTCATTAATTAACGCCATAGTTATAACTAGACTGCGAAAAATTTTCTACTTGAATTGCGACAGACTGGAGTGAAATGGAAATTTGTTTCCTTTCTTAATATGTTTAATAGGCTGAAAATAATTTAACATTTTAAAATTTCTAACGTTTAAAATTTTTTAATTTTCTAATGTCTTTAATGTCTTCTTTAAGTCTCTTAGAATACGCCTACACATTCTTGTCATAAATGCAAAAAATCCGCAGTCTAGTTATAACAATCAACTTCAACCGGTTATGACTCAAAAACTGATTGCCCTTCGTTCAGAAGAATTTTTAGTCTTTACTTCTATTGCACTCCAAATTATTCAAAGTGATGACAACATCCCTTAACCGTTTGCACTCGGCGCTATGTTAATTCTAAAACTAAATTTTCCTTCTGTCTGAGAATATTTTGATTTAATTCATACGAAAATGATCCGATTTCCATACATAATATTTAAATGTTCAGTAATCTATTGAATACAAATTTTTTATCGAAACAAATACTTTGTAATATTTTTTGTAATTTCTTTGAAATAATGCCACAACAATTTTTTTCTTGGCGCTTCAGAGCCGCCACTCGAGTGCAAAGGGTTAAGATAGCTAACTACTGGAAGTACTAGATTCTTACCAAAATCTTCACCACGACTCTGTGTAAACGACTAAATGTGAATATAAATGATCCTAGTAATTGCTAATTAAGCGGTTATCGAAACCATAGAGCTGAGAATGAAACAGTGACTGTGGAAAAATGGTCCCAGTAATTTCCGCAAAGAAAATAGTCAAAGAGATATTAACGGTTTCAGTGATTAGAAGTCTTTTTTAATTTGAAATTTCCTAAAAAAGGGAGAAAATTTATATCTATTGTATGCCTATATGTCCTCCAATAGCTGCACATTAACTACCCCAAAATAGAATTTCATTTCGGTTTAAGGGAAATTAATAAGAAACATATTTATTAGACCCTGTTCAGAATCTTCATCACGAGTCTGACTCGATATTGTAGGACAAGGGGTTAAAACTGTATTTTGCAAAGCCGAATCCTAACGAAGTATCGGAATGGCAATAAAATCGGGCCTAGGAGGGGTCTGCGAGAAATTCGGAAAATCCGAAACGTGGAACGTGACGCGTTTCACCCAGTTCCGTGGTCCGGCGGGACCGTAATTCCCAATCGTCGCGATAAATATCCCGGGGCAGAACGGGCGCATTATACCCACCCCCGAGCGTCGCATCTCCTACGATGCTAGTCTACGATGATAACGCTTGTCGATAGACGCCGAAATGTTCGTTCGTCTTGACGCGGCCGACATACGTCTTTCGGCGTGCTTTGGCACTTTATAAAACAAAAAGGGAGGGGGGGGGGGGAGAGTGTAGGGTAGCTATTGAATTAAAAGGACGCGGGGAATAAAGCGGATGGCTACGACTCGCGGAGCAACAAGGGCGCGAGGCGACCGAAGCGGAGGGTGGCCAGCGACGGGCAGAGCGAAACGAGGACGCTGGAAAAGCGCGGTGAAAAAAGCTTGGGCGGAAAGGAGAAGGAATCCTCTCTCCTGTGTTCTTCGTCCCCTTCGCCACCCCCGGTTGCCCCCCCAGCATCAACCGGACGGCCGTGCTCACCGGCCATAAAAATAAAATTTCAATAAATCTCCGGCAGGGGGTAAGCTAGTGGGGCATCCAGAGGGCGGGCTACTCGCTCATTGGAGCTGCGCCCGCGGCGGTTACCGCCTACCGCAAAACAGAGACAGCTAAACTACAGTAACCTGGATAGAGTTTACCTCGGGATATGGACAGGCCCCGCCAACCACCGTAGTCAGCCAGCAGAGACTCCTCTTCTCGATTTCTTTCCACTGTCTCTTTTGTCCCTAGCATCTCCAACTTGCCGAGCCACGCGCTTCTTACTCTTCTTCTTCTTCATCCCTCTCCCTCCTCGCTCCCTCCTCGAACTTCCGAATTTTTCGAGGAATCTGCAATTTTTTCAACACATATATAGTTTTCCCTTAAAATGTATGATCTCCTAGGTATAGAGCTCCTGTGTTCAAGAACCGAGCCGAGATGTGTAACACCAGAGATGTGTACCAGAGGAAAAATTTTTGTTGCCCGGTCCGCGTGTCGCGGCAGCTCGGGCTAGCTACGGTCCTGGGTTCGGCGGCGAGTCCGAAGCGTAGCAGCGATTTAATATCACGCCCACAAGCCGACAGGGAGAAGCGAGACCGGCCTAGCCCGGAACCGTGGGACGAAGAAAGAAGAATGTAGGAGGACGGCTCGCTCTGAACAGAGAGAGAGAGAGAGAGAGAGAGAGAGAGAGAGAGAGAGAGAGTGAGGGACACCGGCGCCGATTCGACAAAGGTGGGGGAGCTCGGATATGGCAGCCAGGCAGTCCGCTGTTTGCCTTGCTGGGGCACGGGCCGTTGTTTCTCGGTGTTGCGTCTCGAACCGTATACATTGTACTGTAACGTCGCGGGCTGAAAAAAACGGGCAACCAGCATCCCCCATTTTTTGTGATACGCACCGGAGCATCTTTACGAGGGTGACGTTTCGCGGTGACACGCGGGTTTCCGGTACCGCGGATCTTTGTGGCGGGGTTACGCTCCCCGGGAACGGCATGCTCAACAACATCTCCGCCGGCGGCTTCGCACACGGTATCACTGGTAAGTAGATCAGGGCGGAATGGTTCGGACACTCTGTGAAAGATCCAACGTGTCGCGGGTTGTTCTTAGGAGAATCACAGATTTATGCACCCTTTTCGCGGTTTTGTTTTTGGTCGCTTGGTGGGACGCGCTACCCTAGAACTACCGGAAGAGTTGAAACCACTTGTTTCTGTCTTTTCTTCCACTGTTATTGAAGTTACATGAGGTAAAGGCACCAGTAGTTGACCATTTTATAAAAAAAAAACATAAAAAAGAAGGTTTGAAACGTTCTTATTGTTTTGAAATTTAAACAACAGACGGCATATGGCATCCGAGGTTCACTTTCATCAAAAGTGCACTTATAAAAACCTTATTTTTTATGTTTTTCTACAAAATGGTCAACTACCGGTACATGGTCAATTACTGGTGCCTTTACCTTAAATGTTTTCGTGTGATAGAAGTCGAATCTTGTTATTGTTGTAAAGTGACACGGTTAAATTGAGTTTGGTGCACGGTAGTTCTAGTGGCAATATGGGGTTGGTGTGTTTAGAACAGTGTGCCGTTCTCAGAACAGCTTTTCAAAGGTTTTTGGTGTGTAATATTCTGGGAGAATTTATGTGTATAGATTGTATTGTATTGTCTAGGTGTTGACGATGACATTGTCTGTTTTGTGGGAAAAATTAAGGAGTTCTAGATATCTTAACACTCGTGCTACTAAAACCTTGTTAATGGGCTCTTTCACGACGGTGTTATGTCCATGAGAAACTTAATCAATTATGCAGAAATTCCGAAAGAAATTTTGTATATAATATCCCAGTTGAAATAGCCTAAACTAAATGTACCGACGCTGCTGAAAACACTTGTGAGCAAACCTGCAGTTATATATCTCTGATTTATTAAAGACTGCTAAATGATTAGTGATAGATAAAGTGTTAACTGCTGATTTTAACTTTTACTCTTTGTGTTTCATTTTCGAGGGTTTAAAGTATTTTAAACAAAAAAAAAGCAGTAGCCTAACCGCTTAAATCCGCATGTAGCTTTTGACAGTTCGACAGATTCGCTTGTCGCCTCGAATCATTCACGTAGGGGGTCCTTTCTTTGCATTTGCATAATCAATTGTTGAACAGATTGTAAAAGACTGGCCCCAGATTCGTGTAACACGAGTCTCCGTTTTCTCTGACTTGGCTATGATCTTGTGATACTAATTCGGGGTTTCGAAAAATTAGAAAGAGTCAGTGTCAGTGTCATCTTGAGTTCTTGATAAGCACAGAAGGCAAACTGTTAATCGAGCAATATTCCTTTTATCCGAAAAACTTGAAGAAGAATCTTTCTACAGGATTGTTTGGAGGTAGTATCAACTTCTAATCAACATTAAGAACTGAGTAGTTAATTGGAAAAATAGAAAAACAATGGAGAAATGTAAATTCATAAATGACTAAAACAATGAAATTAGCAAAAGACTAATTTTGTGTTAATTAGAATCGTTCAGTGAGATAATGACACCACAGGGAAGTTGTCGTTTGATATTACCAGCTTGACAGCAACGTGACGTTACGTTGTTCTGGGCTCTTAACAATTGTTGATCCCTTTTTTGTTTCGCGAAACAATTTTGAATCGGATATGAACCGCGGAGAGTGAAGAACGATAGATGGTTTTTTATTGCTGAGCCATGGAGTTGGATGCGAAAGATTGATGCCAGATTTGTGCAGTTTTCCCGTGTCATTATTCTTTCCCCGCTATTTTTCTGCAATATTTAGCTGCCGGCCATTGGGAACAGACTGTTCATTTTTCTGGCGTAAGTGTTCGCTTCCCTGAAAAAGAACAATCATCGCCCCTGTTACATTTCGACGAAAATGAGAGCGAGAGATACCTCGGTAACCGTTCGATTTATGACGTTGTCGAAGAATCTATGCTGCTTTGATCCTTTTTACTGCCCCAAAGTTGTTAAAAGGCTGGCTGTCTTAGCGACGGAGAGATCTGCCCAAACAGTAAACCGAAGAACGTGTCCACGATTAAGATAACTCGTGTCTCATTTAATTAACTAACAAAGCACGAAACTTCCTCCGTGATTTGCCCACTTGACATTGCGATAAAATTCCGTTTATAATTATTCGAGGCTCGGAATCTGTGGCTCAAATTGCCCGTCAACTTTCAATTACATTAATATTCTGAGATTATCAGAAATAAAAATATAATGACCATTTAAAAACTACATTCACCATATTTTACAACTTGTTACTCGTGTTGTTGTGATTAGACGAAAAAGTAATGAGATGTTCACGGTGACAACGCTTTAAGTGACCATAAGTGGACACTTAAAGTCTTGTCAATTATTTTATGATAATTAACTAGATTTGTCGGAATAGTCACGGTATGGTATTATTTCACAATATGTTGCGAAGTTAAACATCGGTAGACTTCAAACGATTTCATTGTTCATTTTAATCTATTGCAGAAATTTACAATCGCGCGTAAAGCTGGACTCTGGCCGTCGGCACTGGTGCCTCTTCCGCGCTTTCGAATCGTTTCTCACAGATTAGGCTAACTTCGTTGCTCGACAGTTACTTTTGCGGAAAGGACAACGCTCGAAACGAAGCTTATACGTCGCTAATTCTGCCATTATTTTTAAAAGCGATTCATGATGATCCCGTGAAATTTAGACGCCGGTAGAGTGGCGGAAATATGTCTTCCCACATTCTATTTTAACACTAATCGTTAGCATGCGCTTCGCTTATACCCCTCGTAAAATATACAACAGCAAAATGAACCAGATTCTGCAAATCGCCGTTCGCGCAGATAACAAATGCGCATAATTCGCACGATTTCATTTATTACCCGCCATTACACGATACATATTTTAAGCTCACTTTTACATCATTCTACTCTCGAATGAATCATTCGCACCACCATTTGTTACGGTCGAAAAATTCGGTGCATCTTCTCGTAGCTTTGATTCAATTATTTTAACACTGCACCACGTTGCACCTCCTTTTATTCATTAACAATCAAAAATAGTTGTTGTCCTACAGACAACAGATGTTCCGATTATATTAGAAAACTTTCGCTTTATCTTGATATATTCACAAAATTGCAATTCGCATAAAGATCCACAGTTCATTCGTTAATGCTTCTGTATTATGACATTTCGGAGATATTTACGAAGAATGATTCATAACACTATTATCGTTCGCTGCTGTTGCTATTAAAACTGGCAATTACTATTATCGTATACCAGCCAGTATCCATTGTGTATCATTATAAAATATTCATCGTATGAATTAGAAATATTGCAGCCATGCTTAGTTAATTGTTTATCTACATCATTTCAACAAGACTGCATCGAAGAAGGACGTTGAGATTTAGTTTATTGTACTATCACGTCCTTCACAGTTTCGAGCCATAAAAATGGGCTATAACAATTTAATGGCACACGTTCCCCGAACACGATGACAGAGTTTAAGAGGTTCGGTCCCACAAGGATTTTTCATACTTTAATCAATTTGAGAGCAGTCTTGTAAAAACAGTCTCGTAATAAGTTCAAAGGAACCTCGAAAACGAGAGCGTTCGATTGTTGGAATCGCTGCGAAAGTTCGACGGTGCCCACCCTTATTAAAATTCTTTCAGATTTAGCCCGCGAAGAAAAGGAAAAAAGTTTGGTCGCGCGTAAAAACAAAAAAGAAACAAAAACGAAAGAACTTGTCGCCGATAACACGTGGCCGGCCCGTTCGCTTTTCTCCCGCTCGAGGAAACCGCTTCTCGAGTTTGATGACCTTAATTACCTCAACACTGATTACATTAGGCGGAAAGTTAAGGAACGATTTAGAGTTGGGACGCGCTGCTACCGATAGAAACCGAGCGACGTGCGACGCGTTCAACTCGGACCCCGCGCGTCCCCGGTTTTGTCCTCGTGGAACAAGCTGCGGCTTATTTAACAAGGGAAAAGCGAATCTACTTGAAAAATTACACGGAAAATGTGGGATAGAATTTTTCCCTTCGTGACTCCGTACGCGAGGAATTCGAGTTTGAAAGTTCTAGCGCGCGTTAAGTAGAAACGGCGAGTCGTAGTCAGACGAGCTTCGAAGCTCGATTTCTTCCAAAACGGAGCGTTGTATTGACAAACTTTCTATCACACTTGGGCCTTAATTTAACGCGTAGAATCAGCCTCTTTAAGATTTAACTAATAAACATTGGGACATTTTTTTATATAAAAGCAAAATATTGGTCTCTCCGGTTTATTCTCTCGCTTAGTTTGGGAATAGTTATGGATCTTTTAGAATTTTCATTTAGAAGTAATGCGTAGACCAGAATTTTTTAACAACTTTCAGACGCGCATCGCCATGTCTGTTTCGCTTGAATCGGCGAGGACGTTTCAACAAAAGTAGTTGCGAATTTGGGAAGTCTCGCGGGAGGTCCGTGACGGTGACGAAGTAATTTCACGGCTGGGATTAATTGTATTTGGTGCCATCGTCGATGGGACTCAGACAACGAATCGTCGATCGCGATCGCGACGTTTGGCATCAGCGTGTCCGTCATGCCGTTTTCGGCTCGGTAATGTGATTTATGAATTTATTAATCAGACGCTTTCGAACGGACGGCTGTCAATCAGGCGATTTTTAAGCGGGCGTCGATGCCGGGCGTTTTCGGTGTGTCGTTATTGAAATGATTTTCGTCGACGGGATATTGAATCAGTCCCCGGGCAACCAGTTTTTACGGTCTCCGCGCGTCGCACGGCGAAACGAAAACGCGGTGGCGGGGGACAAAAAAAAGAAGAAGAGAGAAGACACGGGGAAATAATCGAGCGCGACGTACCCTCTGCGCAGCCTTAGGTATTATCATTTTAATTCGATTAAAAAATCCGATAATCCGATCAGGTGCAATAGGATTAAATAATCTTTCTAGGAGCTAATAAAGGGTAAAGCACCGACGAGCAAACAAAAGAGTCGGTGATACACACGATCGCTGTCCTCCGCTTCGAGAACCGCGACTAATAACTCTGGAATTATCATCGTTCGAACTGTCTCGAATTAAACCTTCCAGAACGATTGTCACTGTGTAATTTAATTATTCAAATGACAGTAGAAAACGTTCACTACACTTGAAAAAATCCTCGTTTACAAAGAGTCAATGTGAGCAATTTTTAATAGAAAACTCCTAACAGTTTACGCGTCGATTTGAGGAAATTTGAATGGAAAAATGCTTTGTGTTCTATAAAAATCATGCTTTTGGATGAATTGAATGAATTGAATTCTCAATGAAATTTATTTTGAGTTTACCCGAGGTGTGTTGAAATTCTTATTTTCGGAAACAAACGATCCTTCGGTAGAAGTGACGAGACATTCTCCGGCACGAAAAAAATAATTATAGAATTGATGGAAAGGTCTGGTCGTACCTTTTTTTTCCTTTCAAAGAAGGAAAGAAAGAGAGAGAGAAAGACGAAGAAGATCAAAGGGGTCCACCGAATTTCGGGCGAGAGCGAGGATGCTCATAAATGCCCAGCGAAATCGAAATAAAATCATCAGGAGTCATAAAACTAAAACGGAAATAAAGACCAGTCATAAAGTTCATTCATACGTAGTATCCATTGAGTAAACTTGCTCGCGTGGTGGTCCAGACGCCTAACGGGTCCTCCACGATCGAGAAAAAACAGTCCAGACTCATAACTATCGTTCTAATTAATTATTTCACTTCCTGCATCGCCCCATCCACTATTCAACGATCGATTAGGTTTTTATCGGTCGTCTGTGATTTCCACACGCCCGTGCAAAATTTTCGGACGATTTTCGTATTTATCGCGGAGGACTCCGTCCGTCTAGCTCGAAATAGTTCCGCTCCGATAGCTATTAATTATTGAAAAACTATGGTCCGAATTTTCGATGCGGATCGACGCGACGTACGGTGACGGGCAAAATTGTAAACAGTCGACTAAATTTCACAATTTCTTCAAAAAATCGAATAATTTTCTTCAATAAAATTCTTAATTAGAAGTTGGATTCTTCTCTTGCTCATTTTAGTAGACAGTTTACGAACTTCTTGTAGACCGGGTTAATCTTTCTGTCGTTCCTAATATGCCGTAACAGTTTATGTAATTAATTCCTCGAAAACCGAGTAATTTACGATTGCAATACTCTGGGTCAATATAGGGTTCCTTCGCCGACGGAAAGTTAATTACGTGGTGAATGTAATGAGTATCACTCTTTATTTTACGGTGGAATAATATTTCATCCATCACGAAATTGACGGTATTTTTGATAAGACATTGTTCACATGTCACTGTGCACGGCCCAGACGGAAAACGAAAGTCGGCCGTAATCGTTCGCAATAATCCGCGAAGGATCTTGTGAAACGAATAGTTTGCACGTCGTGTACCCGCTCGTTATTCATCGGATGCACAAATTGCATTAACGCGCACACGCGAGCCGAAATATCAGCCGCCGATAAAAACGGAAACGGATTTTCGTACTGGCATTTGCATAACTTAGCGAAAACCGCCTCGCCGGAAGCATGTAACCCGAAATTATGTAACTATTTACGTGACACCGCGACACCCATTGAAATTCCAGACCGGTAACGGATATTATGCATCTGGCCGGGGGCTGTATTAAACATTTTGAATGCAGCCGGGACGGGCTGCTCGGCTGTAAATGAATCACTATTAGCTACGTGGATTATAAAATATCGATGCAAAACTGCCCTGTGGCCCGGTATTTATGTAACCAATAAAATTCCTTGCGCGATACTATATTATCGTTCCAAATCGCGTGCAACTTTGTAACTGGGTTCGACAAGCCGTTTGTGCTCGATTAACCGTTTGCAAAAGCAGTTCTTTTCGGGTGTCCACTAATCTGAGCAACAAATCAATTAGCAAATTGTCTTCTATCTCGTATTGGCAATTCGAAAGCTTTTCTACCAGTGGTAAAAGGGCAGTTCTTCCTGGCATCAACGAGTCTAAATAAGAAATCAATAGACAACTCGAAATTTTTCAAAGAATACCATTAGAGCATAAACGGTTAAAATAAGAGAAAATTAATTGTTCGGGACATCGAAGAATCTAAACAAGAAATCAATTGACAGATTGCCTTCTGCCTACTTGAAGACTCGAAACTTTTCTCCAATGGTGCAAGAGAAATTGTCAAAAAAAAAATCAATTCTTCGGGGTATCAACGACTCTAAGAAAGGAATCGATTAGCAGATCGTCTACCGTGTAACGAGTTCCGGTTTGGTCGGAGCTCTTAATGGCGTCGCGATTCCTCAACTTCCGGCGCGCTAGCACAAAGCGTTCCGGCACGAAAAGTCCCTAGGCCCGTGGTGTTAGGCGGGAACTTCTGGGGAACTAGTTTAGCCGATTGCGTAAGCATCTTCGACAAAGCAGAACGAGGCGCGATGGCCGCCGTTCGATCACGGGCAGGGGTACCCGAGGATCGTCACGGTTCCAGGCAGCTCTCTTGCACGATGGAAGACTGTTCAACGACCAGCGTGACCGTGTGCAGGCGTGGGGGCGAATACATGAAGACGGGCCCAAAGTCGTATGCGTGTTTGCTCGCCTAGAAGCCGGAGGCCGGTGACGATTCTCGCACCTTCGTGCTAAGTGGTCCGTGTTCCCCTCACCATCGGGCCGGTCAGCTTCTGCTCCTACACAAATTTAAACTACATAGAGCAGCGAAAGGGAGCGGGGCCCGTGGCGGGGCCGCGCGGGGAAACCAGAAAAAGGAAGAGGAAACGGTCTCTCTGTGTAATGCCACGATTTTTTCGCGTCTCGTGTTCGCAGGAGTGAAGGATCTTCATGCACAGGACCTGAAGAGGCACGAGAAGTTGGACACTCCCGTGCTAGGAGTGAATTTGGGCTCCGGCCTGTCCGCCAGCGGTGGCCTCACGCTTCATCAGGAACTGATCATGGCTGGCACGGGTAAGCGATTACAACCCCTCTCGTCATCTCTTTCTTCTGGCCCGATGGCGTCGCTCTAATTTTCCACATTCTACTTCCTGTGTACTTTCACTCGAACAGTCTCGGCCGAAAATGGCCACTTTCTGGACCAACTGTGAAAAATGTACGCTTTTCACTACTTCGAGTTACCAGTCGATTCTCAGGAAAGTTCTGGCCTTGATAGTAAAGAACTATCTTCTTGCAAATGTGTCTTTCGTCATGCACGATCCTTGCACTAAAGTTTCATCCGTTTCTCAAAGTTCACAGCTATTTTTGCCAGACCTCCATAATAGAGACAGTTTAGAAGAGAAATTTAAGAAACAAGGACTGATCGGAAAAGATTGAACAATTATCAAATATTGCTATTATATCTTGTTTGTAACTATTTTACAGTGAAATAAGAATCCTATCGGTCTCTAAGTGGAACAAATAGCTCATAAAAATTTACTAAATGTTCACCCATGCTGGAGATCGGAAACCAAGAAGTTAAATAAATCTTTCGAAGAGCTGACTATAAAGATGGTCAATGGTATTGGCCATTTTCATGTTGAACGTATTTTTTACTGTCGGATCGAATGGCCAAAAAATTTACATTTTCTAAAGAACGTCAGAGGAATAATATTTTCACTGCTTCCCGTGCAATTCATTTTAAAGTGTAAATTTCCAATACCATGTCGAGCGAATATTGTTTCATATATATTTCTGACACGCCAAAAATTGAACTTCCGGCCGAGAGACGCTGCCGCAAAGACAGTGATCCTTGCTATTCATACCGTGAATCGTCTGACTCTCGAAATAACCGAAGGCAACTGAAACTATGTGAGCTGTATAAATGTCTTTGTTACCGGAGCTCCGCTGTGTTTCCGATAGTTTCCGTCACATCGCATTGACGTGGAAACTCGTCGCGTTACGATGCAAGAACATCGGCCACTTCTTGGAACAGTTCGTTTCCAAGTAGAGTACCGTCCGGGGTTTCCTTGCGAAGTAAAACGGTTAATTACTACGTGCTAATTGCCTTCGAATCCCTACGATATATTCGTGTCCACGTTTTCTCTTCGCTTCAGTCTCGAGAAACCCTGTCTCTCGAGTTAATATCGTAACGTTAGATAATTAATAAGCCTCGTTAATACCACTTGGCTCTGCTACGAGTGACATAATTGTTACTCACGCGAAACGTTCAAAACTCATGCTTCACTTAACGCGTTGAAGGTTTCGTCTGACTTCTGACCTCACTTTTGGTCTGCTTTGTACCGCCATCTTCCAGGCTATGCTGAAATAAATAAGAACAGAGTGTTAGCGCAAACTGGGATAGAAAATCATGTCACTTATATATTCAATTCTTACTTGGAAAAATTCACTAATAAATGTAACGAAGAAAACTTGTCAGTATTTAAATAGACCTAAAACTTGAAGTTTCTGGAAACGTGCTGCTTCCTAGACGTAAGACGGGCGAATTTCATTGTGCGTGGGAGTGAGGATGATTAAAAATGTCGCAGGAAACGCGGCAGGCATCGGACAAAGCAACGACAAGCCGGGGAAGCCTAAACGGCATCGGACGAGGTTCACGCCGGCCCAGCTGGACCACCTGGAAAGGTGTTTCAATAAAACGCACTATCCGGACATCTTTTTGAGGGAGGAGATCGCCGTGAAGATTGGCCTCACGGAGAGTCGAGTTCAAGTGAGTATTATCGATAAGACATTCTCCGCGATACTCGGCCAGAGATTGCACCGCTTTAAAGCTATCAGTTTCTCATTTGTTCCACGTGGGTCCATAAACGCGAGTTCGTTAAACAATTAACGACACAACAGTCATCAGAACCCTTACATTTTAACGTGCAGTTAAATTCAGTTTTCACCTGACATCCCCTAAAAAAGAACAGATCGAAATTTCTATGGTTCTTGAAATATCCTGGGAGTGCCAGGGATCGAAATTGCACGTTCAAACAGTTTTAATTACCACGTACACGATGTGACTGAATATTCAAGAAACCGTACTTTTAAGCGCAGTTCTATTGTCGGTTATTGTGGTTTTCTAGTTTCCAAGATATTCCTAGAGTAACGCGACAGTTTGTATAAAACGATTGCTGCTCTTGGAATCGTTACGAGTGACTCGACGGTTTATCAGAAATTAACAGATCCGAGACAATGTGTGTTGTATGTCGTTCCGCGTTGCCTGGTGGATAAGGGATCGCTTTAATAAGCGTAACCAGACGAAACCGCGAGTATCTCGAAATCAATTTCACCGGCCTACCGTGGCTTTTCGGATTAAAGTGAAACTTGGAGTAGCATTAAGCGTTCACCCTACGGGCAGGTAGTCCCGAATTTTGGCGGACTACAGCCTGACACGGGGCTACCGCAAAACTTTCTGGAATCTTTCCCCACCCCTGCGAACGCGCAAAATTCAAAGACAACCGCCGGCATCATGGTTCCGGAATGCTGTCAACTTCTCGTTAACAGAGACACGCAGAGGCTAGAAATAGAGCCAAATCACGCGAAACCTTGTAAAAGTAAATATCGTAAAAATCCAAGCACCAGACGCAGTTTACAATCAATTGCAACTTTACTTTAAATTCCATTCGTTTGTTCCCCATATTGGAGATCTATCTATTATTTTCCAATTGTATAGGAAGCGATTCAAAGATAGTTTCACGAATCAAAAGCAGAGAATTAATTTGTAACCCCAATAACTTGAAGTACTGTCTAATGAAAATTAAAATATTCAATTCACTTCGATCCCCTGTGACTTTTATTGCACCAGATGCACCTCGAATAAGGAAATTTTTGCGACTTTAATGATTATAGACTAAAAAACCCGATTGTAGATTCAGCGTTGATCAATAATTCTAGGCACCTGTTTATTGGCTCGTGAGTATATTGCCGTGATTGTTAAACACGAATTTCTATAGAATAAATACAAACGGACGAGGTGTTGATTGATCGATGGCGTCGAATCGGAACAAGTTTAGAAATTACTTTTGATGGTTGAAAAATTCGCCGGGGGAACAACGATTCTCAACCACGAAATTAATAAAACCGATATCGCTGACCACCAGGGGAGTAGCTTGCACGTTCTCCCGGCAGCAGCCATCGTGCCAGAGCTTTTTTAAGTCTCCGGAACACGTCTAGAAAACCGTGAGCTAATAGAAATTCATGAAAATTTTATTCGCAAGTTGGAAGCGTCAGTCAAGCCGGGCGTCGTGCTGCATATCAAACAGTTTCGCTCGTCTTCTTTCCCGCCTCAACACACACACACACATACACACACACACAAACACAAACGCGCCGTCCACCTCGTGGACGACACTTATTCGGAGACCACCGGTGTATACCGTCCATTCAAACAATTATGAAAGAAATCAGTGGTCCCCCGGCTCGTTAATCCGACATATCCACTTCTTTTTGTCGGGGTCTGACGTGTGCGATGTATAATTCTCATTCAAATATATCCTTGGAGGGTATACACTAGAAATATTCCGCCGGAGGCGAGGAATCTGACACAGTTCAGTCTATTCAATTCGGAGAGCAATTTTACTTATCTTCATTTAGCAACCATCGCCGTGTAAGTCAACCTTCTGCGCTTTCCACGCAATCAACCTGTGATTGATGATCCCATTGAAGGAAATGCTCTCCTCGAAACGAGCCAACGACCAACCGAATATTGCAGACAACAATTTGTAATCGACAGTACAATTTACAAACACGTTTATAAAACCCCTTTCCTTGAAACGACACCTCGGAGGCGTCATGGGTTTCTATCACAAACTAACATTAAATCATTTACTCACTTAATCACTCTTAATTCATTTAAAATTGTCCGTTTTTAAATCCTGAAACGTTAGAATGAAATTTTAAGGCTCGGGATTGATATCGAAGAAACTTCTACGGAACTGTTTCTTACCTTTACACAGTGCAAGCGGTAATTATTAAAAATAGGGCTGGTCAGCGTTAAATAGATTGATCTGGTAACTCGTGGTACAAAAAGAAGGGGAATGATTCTATATATTTATAAGAAAAAATGTGGAATCAAAATTTGTACATGCGATGCTTTGTTTTCGGGAAAGTCGAGTTTGAAAATTCAGACGTGTCTGACCAATAACCGACCTGTTCTACTTGCGTGAGTGCTAAGCACGCGAACTTGACAGATTTTCAAATTCGATTATCTCGAAAGAGAAGCCTCGCAGGAGAAAAGTTTATTCTACATTTTTGATTTGTTAGTTTGCGTAGAACCTGCCCTTTGTAGGTCGCACCCCCAGGTTGCCGATCGGCCCCGTTATATTCTTATATATTTTAAGAAGACGTTACGGGGCCCGATCGCGTTCGGGAAAAAGGGAGTTGGAGAAAGCCAGTCGGCTGGCATCGAGGCACAGGTAGACGGGTTGGAAAAGCGGCGTGCGAGAGGCGGCTGGCCGAGAGAGCGGTGAAAAAGAGAGTAAAGAGAGAGGAGAGCCGTCGGTCGGTGCTCGGGGTGGCTGGCTGCCTAATTGAAAGAGGTTTTCCGTGGGCGAGGGTAGACATCAGAGCGAACGAAGCGTTTCCAAGGAAACCTGGCGGCGGGCACTCGCGTGGAGAGGGACTCAGGCACCAATGGGGCTGCTAGGGAAAGGCGCCGGCGCCCAGCGTCGCTATACTATCGAGCGTCGCTATCAAAGATTTCTTGGCGAGCCATGGCGGAACCCCGTTGCTGAATATTTTCAAGAGGGCCGAACACCGCCTCCCGACACTCTTTCAGACAGTGCCACGTGCACACCGCGGTCCCGTCTCTGTCTTCTGCCCTTTGTTCACCCGGGGGCTGAAACAAGGGGCACCGAGGGTGCAGGTGATCGGCAACCCTCCGCACACTCTAGCGATCTTGCCAGACTAATATCGAATTAATGCATTCGATGGTTGAAGAAGTTGTTCAGCTGCGAGGAAACTTTTCCACCCCTACATTCTCAGTTTCTCGATATCTGGCGATGTTTGGTCGAAAAGCGACTTTTTAGCGACGATGCTTTCGATCGTTGTTACGCAAACAAATGAATTATCCAGTTCCTTCAATAGAAATTCGGAAATGGTTGCACGATTATCCGATTTCAGTTTACACCTTGATCCTAGAACAATTGTTTTGTTCGTTATATTTTACATGACTATGTGATCATTAAGGTAAAGGCACCAGTAGTTGACCACCATCAGCCACCACCAGTAGCGCACGTCTGACAATTTATATTGTACGATATTTAAAAAATATCCGAGGAATAATTGCTAAAGATTGAACAGCTTTGTACGTTCACTATCTCGGTACAACAATGATGCTTTTGGTTAAAATTTGGTATCCCCAGATTCTGGGGAGTAAAGTAGGACAGAAGATTCAAGGACGAAAGACCATTTTTTCTTTTTTTTAAATCAAACAGCGATAACACCGCTAATCCTGCAGCGGTGCAATTTACTAGTACCGCGAGATAAAAAAAAAAAGGGGGAAAAAAATAATCAAAGCGTCCGCTCGAAAGTCGCGTAACCCGGTTGCTATTAAATTCTGTTCGGAACCGGTTAATTGGCGCTAGGCAATGATCATCGGCAGAGTTCCTCGGCTGTATAGAATCGGTGGAATTTCCCGCGCGAACAATTGGGACTTTTTAATCGGGCGAAACAGTCGGAAACGGAAACGTTGCGAATTTCCGGAACGAATCGTCGGTCCGCACGGCTTCGGCGCGGCGGGGGTGGTGGCCGTTCGTATAGCCCGTGGCGAAAAATTAACCGGCGGACCATTTTAATGCGATGATGGCGTTAGCAGATCGGCGGGCAGGTCCACGCCCGTAATTACCAACAAAATACTTGGAATACTATAACGAAATATTGCGATTTATCGATCCCTTGTAATTTATTATCGCTCTCGAAAAGAGAGTAATTGCCGCTCCGTCTCTAATTGCAGTTAATTAACAACTGTTCTATTGCTTGCGCGGCTGCAACGTTGTGTTCGCAAGAGAGAGAGAGAGAGAGAGAGAGAGAGAGAGAGAGAGAGGGAGAGAAGGAGCGAGAAGGGGAGAGAGACTGCTTTACAATCAACAATTGCATACTTGAAACCGCGGATGCATATCGTGCGTCCGACCGATCCCGGCGAAATTATGCGAGGCATTTAATTACTCGCCTAACGCAATAACGTTTTCAATTGTGTCACTCGTTCAGTCCGTCGGCCGCGGAACACACCGTCTGAGATTACACGATATGCATGCTCGCTCGCTTCGGGGGATAGGGGAGCGTGAAATTTTTAAGCCCGCGATAATCAGATATTTAATAAGCAACGAGCACCACCGGCATCCCCGCGAAATATCCCCGCAATCGACGGAAATAAAATAATCAAAAGCCGCCGACTTCTGTCGCTGAAAAATGTACGCAGCTCCACCGCTGCCGCGCTGACCTTTCACTCCGTTTAATTAGTAGTAATGGATATAATGAATTTTACATTAGACCGACTTTTATTATTTCAGATCAAATATAAATACCCTCGTATTTACGTTCGCCTATTCCTTTCTCTCCACGGTGTTTCAGGTTCACATGTCCGTCGGCAACCGTCGCGTCGTCTCGCTTTTGCCCGAACCAATGCTAGAATAAAAAAAAAAAAAAAACAAATTAAATATAAAGAACAACTCTGTTTATTTGTTTCACTCGCGTTTCCGTCGCTCGCCGTGGTTACGCGGTGTTGCTGAAACGTTTGACGAAGTTTATCGCGAATTTTACAATTGCGAAACCGAGCTGATGAAAGTTAACCCTTGAACGCGTTGCGTTGATGTGCAGTAACTATTCGTTTTTTAACGAATAAAAGACTTTTTATTATTTTTGGAGAAGTGCTTTCAAGAAAATCGCATTCACTGGAATGAGTATTTCTATTGAATTTAGGGTAATGTAAAATATTAATGTCGTAATAAATAGAATAGTAACGAGCAGACTGCCGATCGTTGGGAAAAATAAAAAAATAAGAAATGTAACACTAGAATTACCGGATGAGACAAATCGTCTTGCTCCCAATTTTTTCTTCTGGAAATATTTAAATTACAACTATGTTTCCGTGAGAAAATTTTTTCATAAACTTTTCTGTCGAAGTAGATATTTCAACTAGTACGAAATCTAAACAAATGCAATTTTGTTGTAATTACAAAGCAATGTATGCCAGTTGCATTTAGTGCTTGGTAGTTCTAGCGAAGTAAATTCTTTTAACCCTTTACAATCGCTCTAAAGTCAGATGTTCTAAAATTGAAAATTGATAACCGCAGTAGAATTGAACTCAAAAACGTAACCTCCCGCTCCAAATTTGAGAAGAGCGCGAAGAAAATCGTCGGTATTAGGCATAAAACGCGTTAGCAAATAAGTATTTCAGCGGGGTCGAGCGAGTTCCGTCTGCGCGGCGTATTATTCGAAATAATAAAATCGCGGGTGGTTAGAGCGGCGGCGAGGGACGGCGTAAAAATGCAGCATCGGCTGGAAAATCCGGCGATATTTGGGAATTATTCGTCGCAAAACGGTGATTCGACGGCCATAAATAATTTCGCGGTGCCGCGAATGTGCGCGGAAAAATGGTATCGGGCTGGGGTCGAGCGTGTGTGTCCGTGGTCTTTTTTCCCACCCCTTTTCGAAAGTCTGATGGCGACCGGGGGGTCAATGGCATTTTTGCGCGCGCGAGCTCTCGAGCACTCAGCCCCGCGCGCCGCGCGTTTGTGTTGACGCACACCGTCGAGCGACACACACCGAGGGCAGCGTGCACGATTTTAGAAACGGGATCGTTCCTTACCGTCAATCATTTCTAGAATATTAATCAACGGCTCTCGATCCTTCAAATGAAGCTCAATCATCCCGCCTGGGGTTGGGCAGCGCGCGCGCGCACGCTCTCGCGACCGCAGACAAAAGCTTTTTTCAGTCGGGCATTTATTCTAAAGCGGACAGTCTATTTTCGGGGACACGTATCGGCGCTTTACGGTTTTAATTACGCGTATTTTAATCCGCCCAGGAGACATTTTCTGTTTCCGGGGGCGGCCGGCCGCCGCGACCGCCGCGGAACGAGCTTTATTAGACCTGCACACAGCCGATTTAAATTTAATCATAATGAAGAGGCGATTAAAATTGCAATCGTCCACGGAATAGAACCCATAGCGGCGGGCAGTTAACGTCTGCTAACAGGCATTTAACTTAACTGCCTCCAGGTAACTGGTCGTTTCTAGGCTGAAGGGTCCTTCCGATTACTGCTGCCCGGAAATTTTATAGGATACGACCTTCCGTCGATAACCGCCGCCGCCGCCATCGAACGATTCGCGGGCCAAAAAAAAAAAAAAAAACAAAAAAATCGAGGGAGCGGCGCGGCCGCTGCACCACGGAAATTTTGTCTCCGAATTAGCCAATTGCAGCGCCGAGCGCTCGTCTCGCGCGTTCGCCACTCTCGTTATCTGCCCTGAATCATAAATTGATAATGCAGATTGGAACGGAAGCAAACAGTTTCACCTGCCCGAAAAATATTCGAACGCTTGTATTCGCAGGATTAAACAACACCAATGTTAATCGCAAATGTCTCTGAAAATTTCTAAGCAATTTTATCTCGGTGAAAATAATGCAGACTCCATTTCCGGAAAGCTCTCTTTCCAAAAGCATTTTGCCGTGATCAATACCGGCTGCATTGTCAGAAATGAAAAACTGTGCTTCAGGAAGATGTCGATACTCATAAATCCGAAGCTCTTGAATAGAAATTCGTTGGGAGAAACCTGACGTAAAATTCTACAGAGTTTTATAATATTTAGAAATTCGATAATACCGGTATGCAAAATAAAATGTTCTTTCTTTAACCATCATTCGTTCCTCAGAAATACTTTGCATAAGAGATCCTAGGATATTATTTCACGCATTTTCATTTCACACTTTAAATCTGAAAATTATTCTTCGTTTATAACGTCACGTTTTAGCGGAAAGGACATCATGTTGTAATATGTAAAACGTAAATTTTCAGTTTGAGGAACGTGCGAAGGTTAACGATTCGAACAATTTGGATAGAATTCTGGCCATGCAGGTTTACTGCGATTTTTCTGGAATCGTCCCGCCCCGATTAATTGTCGGGGTTCAAAAGCGAAGTCGAAATCTGTGTTCGTGCTCGCAGCACGTTTCGACTGCTAAAAGTCACATATGCCGTCCTGGGAGACGACGGCCCGTGGCGGCGGATGTTGGGTATTACTTTCAAAGTATCCCACGGGAGCTGGACGAATGGCGGTGTCATTCGGCCATCCTTGGGGACAAACAAGTGACTGCACCGAGGGTAAATGTAGTTCGTTATTGTCTTGTCCTGAGAAATGGGGGAAACCGTTTCACCGTTCGCTCGGAAAGTTGCTTTCTCGCAACAACGTTCCAAGCTGAACCTTCTTTGCTCCCAGTTTTCAAGTTTGCACCCACCGAGAGACTGCGTTAACGCTTGCTAAACACACCGAACGCTAAAACTGGCCGACATGTGCTTTGCAAGCTGCTCAATTCCTTTTTTTTTTAACAAAATTTGAACAGCAAAATCAATTCACTAATAAAATTAACGAAATTGCTCGTTTAACGGGTGATGATAGATTTGGTGTTAAAAATCACTGAGACTATTTACAACAAGCCCTTCGATAACTCCGGTTTCAACAATTAAAATTAGATTGTTACATTAGCTTATCAACTTTTTCATAACGATATTAATCGGATTAAAAATCTGAAATCCAGTAATCCGTGACAGAGTGGCAAAAATCGCTTATCGGTCGCAAAGTCAACGAGAACGAAAGGGTTAATTCAACTTGGAACACGAGCTGAACCAAAACGAAATAAAAAAAAAAGACAGAAAAAGGTTTGAAAAATACGACGTCGCACATTGAATCGGGGGCATCGAAAACCGTCTCTATGATCGATATGAAATTTCCATCCACAAAATGTCCGCCCATCCCGTAAACTATCACTGATCATTTACGCGGATGCGTCCACCGTATAACCAGACACGTGTACGCGGCAATCGAGTGTTTTACGACGGCGCATCAAACATGCGCGCGTCAAGCTTCGCCGGAACGCGAATCACTCTCGATCATGGTCTCTGTCCCCCTGTTAAATCACTGCCGCATTGTTTCTAGCCGGTTACATGCGCGGATGTCATCGAACCGGTATCGAACTCGCGTAAAAAATAAATCAACGTCTAGCTGGGACGAGAATAAGAATGCACGGTCGGCGCACAGACAGTGGCCTGATATTACGTGTGAAATGTGACTTGATGCATCGTCTGCGCTCTTTCCCCTGTGCCTCCCGGATGCGAAGAAACATTTATGCTAACGAATATCAATGGCGTTTCTAATTTATTTCTCCGGTAAGAAATTCTCTACTTGGCCGAAGAAAATATTTAATCCATCATCTGTGAAATAATTTGCCTGAACAATTCGAATTAAGACCCGCAGCATATTTATAAAACAATTCGGCTGCTAAACCGATCCGGTTCGAATTTTCGCAAATAGAAATATTCATTTAGATATTCTTCTCTCGTTTTACTACTGGTTCTACCCTAGGAAACTAATCCTTGGCAAAAATTACGAATATAATAGAAATTCTGTTTCTCGAGGAGGTATTTTTAACAAAAATATTTTTCTTGTCGATGAGCTACTTCGGCCGATAGTTCAATTATCTACGGTTAAATGGCGTCTACTCGTCCTTGTCATATACCCAGCATCTGACGGAGGGTTGTTGACGCAAGGGTTAACGCAGGCTTCGCTAGGTTTTTTTTTTGTTAAATGGCTGAAGAACAGCGAGCATTAGCGGAACGCCGAGAATTATAGACAGGATATGGCGAAGTCTCAATGAAATGGTAAAAGTTGAAAGGGAACGAGCGAGCGAGCAGATTCTCGTCGTGACAAACGCTTTAGCCTAGGCCGGCCGACGAAGATTCAGCGCGTCTGCTATGCAACAGCCTATGCATTTTAAGGGAGGGGTGATTTTTAATGCCGTATAAATATGCATAGACCGCGATATTAGCTCTTACGTGTCGCCAGCCGAAAAATATCACGCTGGGCTCCGCTCGTACACGTACGAGCCACCGGCGCGCACACCAGCTCGCGGGTACGCGCGCGTAACACGCCGGGAGAAAAGCATCCCCGTGTACATACACGGGCCACGGATATAGGCGTGGAGGAGAATGCGGGGCCCTCAATGGATAAACTATGTCGCCGCGATCACCCTAGGGAGCATCATCTAACGCCCATTTTGTTATGACGACTACCGGCTCTGAATAATTTCACAGCCGCAACGGGCGCGACGGGCTCCCGATGCTCGCCGATGATTCTCGCCGGTGACAGCCCGAAGAAGGGATCCAGCAACTCAAAAAATCATTCAACCCTCTGCCCAAATGCAAGACAGTCATCCACAACGTATGCCTATTTTTTTTTTCACTCCCCTCATAATTCAATTTTAGGGTGGCACTCTGACCCAGGGCGCGTGATTTTTATACTCTCATCTTTCCGAATTCTTTGTGGACAATCAGAACTCGTGCGACACGCAAAAATTTTCCAACCGCTTGATTGTACACTTATCTACATTTACATATTTTTTTTTTTTTGGTCACGAAAAAATCAGGGTTGCGACTTTCATAGATATCCGACAACAAATATTTAAAGAAAATATCCAACAATTCTTGACTAACGTAGAAATAATATAACGTACAATCAGATAATTAACGAAGATAAAAATTGTGTAAAGTTTCATAATTCTGTTAAAACCGTACACAAGTGTGAGCGGAAGATTCGACTTGATGCGGCTGATTTTTTAAGTAATTGCCTATATTAAAATGAAGCTCTTAATCGGGGGAGTTCGAGGAATAATAAAAACGTTATTCGATAGGAGGAGATTGATTAAACTTCATCGTGACCGGAATTACAAAATAAACATTGGAAGTTATTAAGCAAGCGAAAGAAATGAGTTCGATGAAACGATCCAGTGGATCGTACGCGAACGAACAGCAGGAGCGGGCAGATTTTTGCGATCGCACTTACTCTGGGGATAAATCCAGTTCCACGCGGCAATTCGGGCTAATTTGACGACGAGCATCCGAAGCCAACGATATTGCGTCCGTGAAATAATAATAAAGTATAAATGGATCAAGTTTACGGTCCGTCGTGCATGCCAGAGAGCTGCAAGTATGCATTTTATCGGCTGTTCCGCGCCCTTTATGAAGTTTCCTGTGCTACAGAGCGAAATGTGCAATTTGTAGTAACGCTGCCGATAGTAAACGCTTTGATAGAAGTTCAAACCGACACGTGCTAACTCGCGAATCATTCCTCGTAGCGACGAACTGGAATAATTCATTCTTCTCGATTGACACAATTATTTAATTGCTCGCATTGCTTTCCTGTCTTCTCGTTAAGAATATCTTAGCTTTATCGAGTTGATCCGAAAGTGAAATATATCCATTTTAGTTAGAAATTTTCCCATAAATAATTAAAATCGTGGGATATTAACGAGAAGACTGTCTGACGAACTTAATGCATTTTTCTAGATATTTGTGAGCAATGAACATAATTTGTATATTCTTATCGTGGAATCAGGAATTTTTTCTTTATGGTAATTGGTAATGGACCCAATAAGTTTGTTTGTATAATTGTCGTTCACTGTAAGAAATTGTAAGTTTTTTTCTGAGAGATGTAAAAATTTTGCGAATTCGTACCGGGTGTGAAGGAAAGATTTTTGGATCCTCGATTTTTAATTCCACGTGACGGTTAGATCACGACGACCCACTAATGGCCCGGCGAAAATGTCCCTCCTGACGACGTAACGCAGCATGAAACAGTGGGCGGTCCGGGTAATGCGTCTTGCCACCCTCGGACAGCAGCCCGACCACCGTCATCAATCAAGGTCGCATCGCCTAAACTTATGTAGTATTTATTTTCATTAAATATTAGCCTCTCTCTCTCTCCGGCCGTCGAACCAGATTTCTCTCCCCTCGCGATACGAAAAATAAAGAGAGGAAAAATCATCACCCCTTTTGCAACGAATTCGCGGCGAAAACGATCGAGCATAACGCCTGGCATACTCGAATTACGGCAACCGCGATATCCCCACCGTAATGTCGAAGTTGAAGCTTTACAACGAATTTCGACAAAGTCGTGCAAATTGAAAATTTACAGTTATTAGTTTGACATGATTCATTACTTTGTAATGAACCATTTTATAATCGTTACCATTCCGGCTCGCATGAATTCGATTAATTACGGCACCGTTTAAAATACCGAAGGGTCGATTGTTTATTAATTACGCGCAGCCGTGCCGAAAGCTCGCGATCGTTACGCGTTTATTTCGCGCTCGCAAGTTGTCTGACCAGCGATCGTCTCGTTCCACTGGAACCGTCGCGTCGCGTCACGGAAAAGATCCACGAAGATCCACCACGGGGCGATCGAGCTGGGAATTCGTCCTTGAGGGACAGAGGAACGAACCATGAGCGATGAATTAACTTTTCATCCGGTGAAAAGTTCCCGGCCCCTCGGCTCGCGCGGGGGAAACTCTCTCTCTCTTTCTCCGAAGAAAAACGTTATCCCGCTTTGCGGCGATTCCGGGCATTTTTCCGCGAAGTGAGTCGAACTATTCTTCAATGGCGGGCTGAAAGCTACTTCTATATATCTTGGGGTCTTGGCCAGATCCCGCCGCTTGCCTTGATGGCAAGCTCAATTTATATCAGCGCCCGTTGAAACCCCCTTTACGAGGTCTCGCCGCCTCCTCCATCGCCTAAACCTCGCCCTAACCTTCAGGCCACCCCCCAACCTCGACGAAGCTTGCCTCTTGCCCTCTTCGGGCCCTCCTCTCTCGGCTCGAGAAACTCTTTGCTCGCGTTAAACTAAGCCTGCTCGATTCACACATGAAAATAAAATGAAAACAACCGGCTCCCGAGTTTTCCCGGGAAATAACAACCCCTCGGACGCATGTAACTATTTCACTTTTCGTTCCTGACTTTTTAATGACGCGATTCTGCGGTAGTTGTCATTGTCATACCGCAATTAAGTTTTCTCAATTTTTACATGTCCGTAATTTTTCTGTAACGACGCCGAGTAATGTATAAATCGTTAATTCTTCGTACCCGAAATTGATTGGAACCGCCAGCGAGCGCAGCAGACAGTGCATAAAACCGACACCGAATCACTCGAATTAGTTTCTAATTATGGCCAACATTCAGCCGGGACCGCTGCATTTATCTGGTCGCCCAACAAAGCTTTCTATTTCAAATAAGCTGCTGTCGCCAGAAATACACGGTCACGCAAAAACACGGAATTTTACTTTTACCAGGAGAAAATTTGCCGCGGACGAATTTATTATACAATCGAACAGGAACCACCCTCCCGAAACGGTAGAATTTTTCGACGCCGTTTCTGGTTTGGTATCGGAGGCTCGAGTCATCGACGCGACCGATGATGATTATCCGAGAGAGCGTTCGCTTCCACCCCCGCAGGGCTTTCCCAGGTGCTTCCTGGGAACAGCTGCCGGCGGCGCACGAGCCTCCAGCAACGATACCGTGATTGATCAATTTTTAAAAAGCAATGTTCCTAATTGAACGGCCGACCCGTCTCGAGCACGCGTATTATTCCCACGAAAGGCATCAGTCAGGCCGCCTTAGTCATCGAAAGGTGTGTTCGACGGTTCGATCCAGACGGCTGCCATTAGAACACGTTCCTCTTACGAGAATTCGAACCCCTTCTACAACTCGATCCCGCTTCTGAACGCTATACAAGCACACGAAATGACTAATTTTAAATTTTTTATACTATGCTTATCCTGTCGTTGGTAGCGGATCGTAACGTGACACGTTCGGTTACGTGTCTGATTTTATTTATTGACACGCTGTAAGCGACTTCTTGTCAATCACAGGTATGTTCACAATGAGTCATAATAAGTAGTGAAAGACTACATTAAAGTAGTGAAAAGGTTCAAAGAATTTACAAACACCGATATATTATTTTTGACCAGTTAGAATTATTAAAGCAACAACAAACTTTTTAGAGGGTTCTTGTTCTTTTCAATCAATGCTTGAAAACTTTTATTATGCTTTTATTGCATCTGCTGATTTCTAAAATATTATATTAGAAAACGTGTGTACGAGTAAAAATTGCTAACGCTTTCGTTTCACTTTTATCAGAAAAGGGATCTTTCAGTTCAAGGGATCATTTGTCTTCTAACGACAAAAATCGACAGACTTCTCCACTGATGGAATTTTGCAATTTTTGTGAAACATTCTGAAACTTCTAGTTAAAGTCCGAGCATTTAGGATGACAGACAGATTTGGAGAAATTAATAGGTTTCTTTCAAAGTTTTGCGTTTCCACCTGGACCGTCCAAAAACGATATTATTCGATAGATACGCCGATAGCAGAATCATCAATTTGGAACCTTTCGGTGACGATAGTGCGTCGATTTTTAAGCTATATATGAATTTAATGAACGAGAATCTATCGATCATGCCAGGTATGCAATTAGCTCGGGAACGGTTCGTACGAATCAGCTTTGTCCGCGTGACATCATAGGGTACGATAGTTTCGGGCCCATCATGGCGGGGGTCGAATAGTGATATTTATAATTAACACAATTTCATAGATATCTAGGCTCGATAGTCGTCGACGCGGTACGCGGTTTGCATAAACGAGAAACGATTTCATCGCTATTATCGGAGACGTGATACTATTATATTCCATGAAAAAAAAAGAGAATTCAACGCACTAAGAAGTCTAATAATCAAAATGGATGCACTATGACGACCAGTTTACACAGAATTTAATTCAATTTTTTATCTGTTACCTTTTTATCTGTTCAATTTATTATCTGTTAACTCAGATGCCTAGACCTTCTAGGTGTAGGTATCTAAAAAAAAAAAATATTAAATCAGGTATAATGCGTTGAAGCATTTTTAAATCAGCACAAAATGAATCCACTGTTTAAGATTAATTCTACAGCTGCATTGCTTAGACCTTTTCCTCGTCATTTATAATTTCCTAGAAGAAGTAATTTGATATTAGTTGTATGCTGATGACATTAACTAATAGTCGCATAGCGACAGCAATAGAATAGGATTTTATTTCGATTTAAAGGGAATTATTGAAATAAATTGGACTCTTTGGAAAACCTGTACAGTTCGAAGAACGTCTTAATTAGCTGGGCGAAGCAGCCTGCAGAAAGTTGGTCTCAGCCAGGATATCGGTTTGATCCGACGAGGCTTCGGAACATCTGGCACGTCCGTTGTCTCTCAAGGATGGACGGTCGTGACGAGAGAATGGCATTAGAGCTGGGTGGTGTTAAGTGCACCACGATCGAATCGGTGTGCGTGCAACTCCCATTGGCGCAGCAGCGGCCGTCGGCGTCGGCGACGTTGGCCAACACGCACGCACACACACACACACACCCACGCAAGATGGAATCTCGTAGGTTCCTCGAACGGAAAAGACATCGCTTCGGCAACCCTAGGCGACGACAACGATGATCTTTCGCGTATGCAGAGGCTCTGTCTCTTTTTCACCCCTCTGTCAACCGACCCCCGCGATGTCAATGTTTCTTGCGGCATTCGTGGGTGTGGTTGCGTCGATTTCACGGTACAACTACGGCAGAACTACGGGCTAAAAGCCCGTGGATAATTTGCTGTTACACGCCGCGTGAGCATCGACGATGCAAGCCAGAAGAGGGAAAAAGCACAAGGGACTCTGTCGAGGCATATATCGCGCATTATCACGTGCCCACCCTCTCCATCGCGCCCGTGGCCGATGGTACACGTACCGCAGAACTTCCGTTAATTAACGCAGGTGAATGCTAATGACTCCTGTTATGAAATAACTGCACGTAAAACGAGAGCTTTCGTCGACCGGCCCCGATATCGCCGTCTCCGCGACCGATCGCTCGTCTTCGAGACGAGTTAATGACTTGGACGCTACTCCTTCAGATTGTTCCTCCACCGGTGTTGGAAATATTTTGCCCCCGAGAACAGCTGGACAACAAATCCGGGCGAATCTTGATCGAGACGGAACGAGATACATGTATTACTTTCCTCCCATGCGTTCGAACAACCCTAAAATGTAGAACAGAAATGTTACTTCAAATCGGTTATTCTTTCTCATTGCATTGTAAAGACCCACAGTCTAATAACGTCATAATTCGCTTTTCGGTACGATTTTCGACGTTTCTCATTAACCCTTAATGCATGCCGATGCAGCTGAAATTTCTGTTAATAATCATTTAATGTATCAATGATATAATTATTTGTGGATTCAGATGACATTTCGCGCATATCACCGCGTCTCTCTATTTACCATTTCGATAGACACGAATATCGAACGCAAATATAATATTAACCCTTTGCACTCGGAGCTGTTTCAACGAAACGTTTCCTCCGACCTGGAACATTGCCCTTCTATACATTTGTTATTTCAAGTTGTACATACGAAAATGGTGCAACTTACTGGTACAATACCAACGTGTCTAGTAATTTATTAACACTAAACCTACCAAGCACTAAACATGTAGAAGTGAAACGTCTTATAGAAGGGAGAAGACTGAATATATTTAAACTTCGTGCTACTTCCATTATAATATGTGCTTGAATAAAGAAGTCAATTCAGTAATTTCCAATAAATACGTTCTCATAATTTCAATAGTTTTGAAATAGAAATGCGGTCATTTGACCGTGGCAGGTTTAGTGTCAAATACGAACAAATTTAATAATGTAAAAAATATTCTGAATAATGATGCAGCAATTTTTAGTGGTGCCTTACAGTCGCCAGTCGAGTGCTAAGAGTCATGTCAAATTTCATCGAATAATTGCGTATTTAACACTAAACTTACCAAGCACAAAACATAGAAAAGTGAATTATCATATAGCAGGGAGAAGATTGAATTTACTTAAACTTTGTACGATTTTCATTAGAATATGTGCTTAAGCAAAGAAGTCAATTCAGTAATTTCCAATGAAAACGTCATTATAATTTCGATAATTGTGAAACAGAACACCGGCGGTCGTTTTGACCGTGGTAGGTTTAGCGTTAAAGTGCACTTTGAAGGGACTTACCTGAGCACGCGTGACTCGAAATATTCT
Organism: Seladonia tumulorum; assembly: GCA_913789895.3. Taxonomy (NCBI): domain Eukaryota; kingdom Metazoa; phylum Arthropoda; class Insecta; order Hymenoptera; family Halictidae; genus Seladonia; species Seladonia tumulorum. The sequence goes on from OU565281.1 coordinate 9,045,167, forward strand.
TTCGAAGGGTTGTAGTCGGAGTGACTTCGGAAATGCGGCAGATAATCGATCGATCGGAATAACAATAATAAGGGCACTCCTAGCCGGTTTCCCATAGCCTGGCGAGAAGTCGGTAACAAACCGCCTTTCGCCGGTAGAAATCCGACGATCGCTTTCTGGCAATACCTGGAGTACACTGGAGCCTGTAAATCCCATATATCCAATTAGATTCGTATAATCCCTGCATGTTAGCAGAGGGTGTCTCCACCCCCGTGCCTCCGCGGAGGGCGGCTGTCTCGCTTCCGCCAGCCGTTTCTCTCGCAGGTAACGCGTTGCTACGTGTGCGTCGGAGGCGCAAGCGCGCATCGCGCACTAATGCTAAAGTACTAATTTATGGGCACATATGAGATGGCTATAGCGTGCTTTACCGCGGCAGGAAAGGGACTGTAGCTGGTGTGTGTGTGTGTGTGTGCGGAACAGGGCGGCCGGGGAAATGGTGGGGGGGGGGCTTGTAGGGCGAGGGTATATCGGAGAACGCAGGGGTGGGCTTTGCATGCGATATCAATAAATCAAGTCCCCGGGACCCCGGCAGCTTAGGGGGCCACTACGTGGCCAGAATCAACAGCTCATAACGTCGGCTAATAGCTACTCGCCGTGGGGTCGAAGATATTGTCGTAACGCCCAGGGACATCTTAACATCCCGCCGCCGAATTTCCAGTCGCGGAAAAGTCCGGCCGGCTTATTGGATTCGTCCTCTTCAGCTACGCGTCCTTCTCTGTCACCGTATTCCACGAAACGGCGCCATTGCAACGAAATTGCAACGAAACAACGTTTACCAACCCCCACGACGGTGTTCAATGATTTTCCTCCTTTCGATGGAGAATTAACAGACACTACTGGTCATTGACATTGCGACGAAACACGGTTCGAACGTCTACCAACCCCCGGTCAATGGTTTTCACCCTTCCGGGAGAAATTAACACTACCGAATAACTGAAAATTACGCGACGCCATTGCAACGAAATACGGCGCGCTTCGAACGTCTACCACCCTCACAGTGTTTAATGGTTTTTCGAACGAAGTACTTAATACTGAACCTATCACGGTCGAAATGACCGGTTTTATATTTTACGAATTTTCGAAACTGTAAAAATTCATTCATGGAAAATAGTAGAATAAATTTCCTTGTCCGAGCATTTATTATGTTGAAAATTACGGACAATCTTAACAGGGTTGCCATTTTTATAAGGGAATATTTACCAGATACTGTTAATGCCTGGTAGGTTTAGTGTTAATACAGGTAGCTTGAACCCTGAAAGAGCCTAATGCTGTTCTCTAATCTAGCCTCGCATTCTTCATCGAGGTGCGAAGAAGAGCAATAATTTTTCCGAAAATAATACTGGCAACAACTTGCGCGAGTGATAAATACATTTCCACGAGTTGCAGTATCATAACACGCAGGTTTAATTATTTCAGTGGTGACATTGTCCAATGAACTACTCGCGCCATACCGCTAAAAACAATCACAACGCGTTTTCTGTTCAATGCTCGACCACACTATATTCAAGTAGGCGACTATAAATCCATCTATGCGAGCATCGGTTCCTTATTGTATGAAACGACAGTGAAGTAGAGACAGTCTTGGCCCCCGTAAAATTTGTAAAAATTTAGTCCCACTTTTATACATCCAATTAGAAGTAGAACAGTTGGGCTCCTATTGTCCGAACGATCGAATTGTTTAAATCTTGTTCCCCAAGAGAGAGATTCGAACAAACAGAGTCCCACTGTAGCTGGCTGCGAATCTGTTTCTCGGTAGATTCTGAACGAGCGAATTGGCACGTTGCAGGTGTGGTTTCAAAATCGGCGGGCGAAGTGGAAGAAGAAGAAGAAGACGCCCTCGGTGTTCCGGACAACGGGCACGTTGCTACCCTCTCACAGTCTGCCGCATTTCGGCCCGATGACCTCGGATCTGTGCGGCGCCGGGATGTTCCACGGACCTGCTGATAGATGGGGAATGGGAACAGGTCAGGCAGTCAGGCAGTCAGGCAGGGAGAGGCAGTCAGGCAGGCGTCGAGGATCCTCGTGATTTCCATATGTCAATGATCGTCTCGGAAACGGCACCAGGGATATATCACCTGGCGGCGGAACTTCAATCACTTTCGTTGCGTCCCGCGAGACGCGACTATTAATTGCCTCTCATAAAATTCAGAGTCGGGTTCGACCCCGGGCACGCCGCCGGAACAACAGGATCATTTGAAACCAACAAATTGCTCGATTTTACTTTAATTAGATTCAATTCCGCCCGTCATCGCGCGGCTTCATAACCGTTCCGCCGCGCCTGGAACGGCCGGGTGTCTTTAAATATGTCGTAGACAAAGTTTCGACAGCGGTGTAGCGGATCTAATTTAATTCCCCGCGACGAGTACCACGACGACGATGGCAATCAGGGTAGTTTCAATTAACCGTACTCGTATCATCATTTCCGTTTGCCCTGCCCTCTTTTCCTCCGGAACCTGGTCGCCCGGGTTTATCGACGCCGGGTACCACCGACGCGTTTAATCGAAACCGCTTGTTTTACAGGTCTTGGACAACTGGGGCAGGGAGGCATGGGAATGGGCGGTTTCGGGCAAAGTTTAGGGCAACTTGGTCAGCAAAGCACGGGGAGCTTCGGCTCGAGCTTGGGTCTCGGTAATTCTGGCCTCCCGATCAGCAGTCCATCGCAGACCGTCTATCAAGCTAGTTACGGACTAAATTCCCTTGGTAAGTCCATCCTGCCACGTAGATTAACGTTGCTCGACACACGAACCACCAATATCAGAGCTCTCGATTATTCACGTCGACCGACACTTTTTCGAATCGTCCTCGGAGATATATCCGGATCTACAATAATTACACCTCTTTTGCAAAATACCCTTGTTCCTCTCCGGACTAATGTTATTTTCAGTTAGTTTCGCAAATTTTTAGCAGGCTAAAGGCACCGATGCACAGCTCTGGTATTTCGATCCCGCGATGCGGGGGGTTTTCGAGTTGGAAAAAAATATTTTAAATTTTCTTAAACGGATCTTCGGGGGATTTTCTATTCCCGTCGGAGACGTGGCATTAACGCGACGCAGAAACGCGGACGCTTATAGGCGGTTCGATAATCGTCTTGCCAAACTTTTGGACCGTGGCCCTCCCTGAAGAAGACGTCGTGCAAACAGTATATCGAGGAACCCGGTGCCTCTTTGACGAAGTCGTTAAACGTTACGGTGCATTATCGCTCGAAGGGGTTATGCGGCTGCATGCAAGGAATTTGAGACAGAAACATAAACTCCGTCCTCTCGTCTGTTTACGCAGGCAAACACCGTGCCTGGTCTCGCACCTAGGTGCGAGATCTTTCGCTGTATGTTTACCATAACATCCCGATGCAACCTGTCTTGGTTGAGTTACGCTTCACCTTATCCGGGGGACCTTGTACCTTCGACGGTGTCCGACGATGAGGCGTGTGTGAAATTCTTTGTCTCACGAAATTCTGTTCGACGCGGCGTTCGCTTCGAGGCCTCTTCTTCCACGTCCCGACCACACGGAGCCATGAATGGCTACAGTGGAAACCTTCTCCGAGAAACACAGTCGCGAACCCGTCCCGTCGGCCCGAGAATAAGAAACAAGAGAGAGAGAGAGAGAGAGAGACCGTCCATCGGCTTTTCGTGTATTAGCGTGAAATTACCCGAAGAGAAGAAGAAAAGGGACACGTTTCGGAGTTCGTTGATCCGAGTCTCCGGCGAAAGAAAAACCGTGTCTCCGCGAAGGGAACGCCTAATCGAACTATCGATAATTGATTAGAGAAATATCCATTTCGAGACCGTTCAAATTTCATAAAGTTCATCTCGCTCCTGCGCGGCAACCTCTGTGACCGCGTAATTGCTTCCAGAACGATGGAAAATTAGTAAACGTGCCAGGTATTACGATATAACCTAGAAACATCGTATCGAATGCTGCTACCGATAAATGCATATTGACACGTGGAAACGGATTAATCCTGGCAACGTCGATTTTCTCAGGTCAACAACTCCTAAGATCTACGGTTTTTTCATCTCTCAAATTTTAGCTGTTTCGTCGCTTGTCCCAGCGCTTATTTATAATGGAGGTTTCTTTTTCGACGTCTGATGGGTAATGGAAAAGCGATATCGGTGACCAAAAGAAACGGGGATGGATGCGATATTCTTAAAAAAATACCAACGCTTCTTAAGCAACATCGAATTTTCTGTTTAAACCTTTTGCAACGTACGTGTCCGCTTAGTTTCTTCTAGAGTAACTGAAAAGAGTTTCGATATTATTAGTACAATATTCTTTGAGGTCAACGTACGAAGATTTTTTGCCAGCCTTATTAACCCTTAGCGACTCGAATGGCGACTCTAAGGCGCCGCTAAAAATTGGTGTATCATTATTCAAAATATTTTTTACATTATTAAATTTGTTTGTATTTAATAAATAACTGAACACTTCAATATTGTACGAGGAAATTGCATCATTTTTATATGTATAACATGAAAAAATATATATAGAAAGGAAATATTCTAGGTCGGAAGAAATGTTTCGTTTTCGAGTTAAAATAGCTTCGAGTGCAAAGGGTTAAATCGGTATTCTCCCTACTGCGTCGCAAAATTATTGCAAACGTTTCTTTCTGGACAATTGGAGCCGCGATATTCCTACCTTTTCTTAATGTTTCTATCTACGAGGAACAATAATTCTCCTTTCTCTAAATGTTTTCGAGAATTGTGTTTTAGAGAATTGTCTGAACGTTTGATTGTTCTAGCCTCGCGTTCGACCGGTGTTGGAACAATCGATACACGGATCGATAGGACGGTGTTCGCGCGAACAGTTAGGGGTTCGGGCTAATGGCGAAACTGCCTTTGGGTGTAGCACAGTTTCACAATGTTCGCGCGAACACGGACGTGTCTGAAACGCGAACACTTACATGTTTACACACGTAACACGTACAAGGTGTCAATTATCACGTATTATCGCCGCGGGGCAGGTAGCGTCAGCCGAAAAGAAAAAAATCGCCGTTCCACAGCCGCGATTTACCGTCCCCGCGCCGGTGTTCGTGTGGACTCGGTTTAAGGTGGACGCCAATATACCCAGACCAGGCTGACACCGTAGTCAGTTATCCGCTTTTACTTGTCCGGTAATGCCTACGACAAACACCTTTTAGAGCAGCGCCTTATTTTTCGGTTTCCGATGATGATTAGCATCGAACGGTAGCGCGACCGCAGTCTGCCGGTCTTCAAGTCGATTACGGAATTCTATTTTGTTTATTCTCGTCCACCAACGCCGTGCAAACAGACCTCTATGAGGTGTAAATTAACCCGGGGCCCCCAAAAAATGCCCGATTTTCGGTTCGGTACTCTCGGAAACTAGACTTGCTCTCTCTGGACCGTCCTTCTGTGGACACATGGTCCCTCAACCTCTTTTCCTTTCTTGCAATTGTCTCCACGAAATTAACGAGCCAACGCAAATTTCTACAGTTTCAAGTTTATAAAATAGAGGGTATAATTTTATTCCCCGGTTTCCCATAAAAATGTGCTTGCCACTAAATTTTATCAACCCCCTCGTTCCAAACACCGTGTAAATCCGACGAAAGCGCAACCGCTGGATGCGCAAGTTTTTTTTTCAAATTTTTACTAGTAAACCTGTAAATCGCCGAGATTTTTCAAGCGAAATTGACAGGCAAGGAAACCGCCGCCGCGCCGCCGCCGGGATCAGGGCTCGTCGACACCATTATCTATTCCATTGTTCCGTGTAGCTCGCTAAAAGGGGCGGTCATAGTCCTCCGCAAACTTGTGCTTTCGCCGCGGATGCCGCCCATAAAAAGATCCCTTTTCCCCGTTGTTTCACTGCGGGGCCACCAACGTGGCGCACGGAGAGAAGCGGAAACGACTTTACGACACCCGGTAGCAGCCGCGCACCCCACGCACTTTGTGAGCCTACCGTATTAATATCTCCTGCGAAGAAAGGAAACGGTCCGAGGAGCCGCACCTGCGGTATCGCAGCTGTAAATTGCCCTTTCGCTACCTGTCCCGCCGAAGGGATTCCCTGCCTGACTATTCGACGAAAGGCACGAACAATGTTGGATCAACCTTACCGTGGAACGTCTTCAGGGTCCTGTGTTTGCCTGGCGAATTGTTTGCAAATAAACAACCCTTAGCCGATGGCTCAACTATTGTTCCCATTTCATTTCGATGACTTCCAAACAGTCTGCGTTCGGTAAACTCTTGTACACAACTGGCTCCAATGTTCTGAACTGTCCTACAAATATTCTACAAAATTTTCCTGACATAGAACTTGTTTTGTTCCGGGCCATAGATCGATGGGGATACTCGACTATTATGAAAACCTACCGAAAAACAATTTTTTCTCTCCCCCTCAGGTTTTCGCGTGACGCAGGGTTTCTGAGGTGTTAATCCATTTGCATCACAAGGAAATGTGAAAAGAAGGCCTTTATCACCAAACATTTAAGTAAAAAAAATTACTGCAAGTAAAAGAACTTCATATTTCAGCATTATAAGAAAAAATCAAACAATACCCTCCATTTCTATTTTTTAGCTGACGAATATAATGACAGTGACCAGGAAAATTGAGCGCATATATACGCTAATGATGCAAATGGATTAAGGGTTGAGACGGTAGAATTTAACGACTCGCGTGATACAGTGATACGAGGATACTCAACTATATTATGAAACCTTCTTCGAATATACAAAAAGAAGTGTTGGATTCCCTCCCCCTGAGATTTTCGCGTGACGTTAAGGGTTCGTGAGGTTAAGGGTCGAGGAGAGATCGTAGAGTTAAACTCGAGGAGATCTCTGGTGATACGGAATGCTGATGGAGAACGTTTCTGTTTGCAGGGGGTGTTCACGTGTCAGCGTCCCGAGGCTCCCCGGAAGGTTCGAGCGTGGGCGGCGGTCAGGGTGGCGGACTCGGCTCGTCCTTGAACTGCGGGCAGGGTTCGCCTGGGACGACTTCCGGCAGCGGAGGCGGCGGCGGCGGCGGCGGTGTTTCCTGCGTGGCCGCCGACGTGAACGCGACGGAGGTGTCGGATTGGAGAGGCGCCCACAGCATCGCGGCGCTGAGGCGTCGCGCCTCGGACGCGTCGCAACAGTACAGTCCGCAGCCGCTGCCGCCGCCGCCCGCAGGACCACCGCAATACGCCCACGACTTAGAGTACAGTTCCGTTTACTGAGGTGCTTCGATTTTACGCTGGTAAATTAACTCTGCGATAAGTTTCGTCGTGACGCACGCCGAGAGAGAGAGAGAGAGAGAGAGAGAGAGAGAGAGAGCTGCTCCTCTCGTGGACAGGGGGCTCTGAATGGTGCAGGATGCGAGTGACCAAGAGGTTGGCGCCCTCTTTAAGCAGCCTAGCCGATTTCAAACACGACAGAGAATTTCGACACCAAGCTGAAGAAGAACCACACCGAGGATTTTACCGTTACACCGACGACTGTGCCGATAGTCCGGTTTCTATTTAGAGGATAAACACAGTCCCGGTTGACTCGGAGAAACTGTCGTTGCTAGAGTTCAGGATCGAGTAAACCGGTAACAACGAAATTTTCTCGTTTCTTTTGCGACCCTGACGAAAAACCTTGCAGCCTCCTCGAGTTTAGGTAGCGGAGGAAACTGAACGGTGATGGTTTCTGGATTCTTGTCGGCCGGTGCAACAACATCGATCCAAGCGTAATGGTTGCTTCGCATCGTAACATCGGTACCGATCGAACAGTTTCCCGGCCCGCTCGTGTACTCGCGACGTTTTTAACCGAAGATTTTCATTCGTCAGGAGTGACGTTGCTTTGTCCACATTCGGGACGAGTACTGAATTTTTTTTCTCATCGCGAACCATAGAGGAGACACACGACACGGTCGACGACTCTACTCGAGTATGATTCCATGCATCGCATTAAAACGGTGTAACGAAAAGTATACGACAAGTTATTATAGTATTACGTATGTAAATATAGGGAAATTTGGCGTACACAGATATATTATAGATTACGATCAATACGATTAAGTTTTGCATACGAACATGGCCGATCGCTTCGATCTCGGCCGGTGAATAACGTGTGCGGAACCGTACACGGACCCGTAACCGCCCGCTTTTTTCGGAGAACCAGGATTTTCAGTTTTCTCATTTGTTTCCTTCGACCACTTCCCTTCGATACGAGAGCCAACATACGGAAACCGCGCACCGAGCGATTTCCTGCGCGGATATTAACTGTATTCGAACCTCGTTCAGACGGACTAATCACTGTTCAACGATCACATTAAGCTTTAATAACTATAAACGACGAGTTGTATAAGTTTAACCGCTAAACGAGGGAACACGCCAAAACGACGTTCGCGAATTATTCTGGTGCTCCGCGGGGAAGCGGCTCATCAAGAAATATTTCACACGCGAAACATCAAATGCAGAGGGTTAGAGCTAAAAAAAAAATGTAATTATTATTTATTTATTTATATTTCAGTGGTGAAAAAGCAAGATCTGCTTCGTTGGATTATCTCTCTTAAAATATACATAATCCTTGCTGCTCTGAAAGTTTCCAAACGTGGTTGCTATTTTTTAGGAGCCGCTTTTTATCGAAGTTTTATCAAACACGAATCTGCGAACGCCGATTCGGCACAGTCTCTCGCAAGGGAAAAGAAGCTAGTCTTTCTTTGTTCGGCTTTGTACTTCGAGCACGGACTGGCTCGACTCTCGCGAAACGAAGCGGAACGTAACGAACCCTCGTCCAACCGATTCCGGGTCAATTGCGACCCAATGTTCTCAGTGTAACGAGGAGGGTCGATTTTGAAAACGATTTTTAAAAACGTTCCTTTTTCTTCTGCGTGTCATGGACGTCGTTAGATAATATTTTGTATCGCGAAGCGTGTGCAATGGGTCAAGACTGACCCGATGTTAAAGATCCACACTAGAAATACCGAGCGATCAGAGTGATTCGGTCAAAATTCGCCTGAAGCATTAATTTCGATCACTTCCAAAGAATTGAAGTTACCGGTTGTGTAAATTCTTCTTGGATTATTGTTAGCGAAAGAATACATATCCTGATTAATTTAATTTAACCTCGATCGCTGTATTAATACAATAATTGGACGTCGCTGGTAATTCTAGTGTTGAAGAAGTTTCGCTTGCCTCGAGGAAAGCAGTGCGTGCGCCATCGAGTCTTGCATGAGAGAAGGAAACCCGTACTTTGTGTAATTGAAGCGCAAGTTAGCACCTCCGTATATTGCATTCCCAAGTAACCGCCCCGTATAGGACGCTATAAATATAGATTGTTCCGTTGTTGTACACCCGAGGCGTAAGTTTTGTAAATAGAGATACACGTCTAAACATTAACGAAGAAATTGAATATCGTAAGCGAGACTATTCCTCCTACCCCCCCCCCCCCCAATTACGGACGAATGAACGAACTTAACGCGAAGTATACTTGGACATTGTGATATTTTGAGCCCCGCTGATACCATGTGTGCACGGTTTTTCTGTGCGAGTGAACAGCGACGAGCTGCGCGTACGATATTGCAAGGGTGACCATAAGCTGGTGACCGGTAGCAGTGATCCGCGGCGATCGATTATTCTAGTTACGAATTTACGATAGTCTTAGGTAAAAGTTAGTGATAAAACTATGGGATTAACGATATGCAGTTGTCAGTGTATTATTACGAAACGTATACGATTTTTAATGTACAAACGGAAAGTATGGTGTAGACGACGACGCCGTGTGAGGTGACGATAGGTTTCACAGAACTTCATCCTGCTGGTGCGAATTATGTTCGGGATGAAACGATTTGTACTTGGACTGACTCGAACTTCATTCTCCTCGTTTACAAGTCTTTTTTTCGGTACTCTCTGCCCGTTTTTCTCGCGGTCTACGTTTTCCAACATGCTACACATTTTTACTGTCGCTGCGAACAAAGTAGGCGAGGAGGAGCCCGGCGATATTTGCTACATTAATTCACCAGTTGACTAAAAACTCATTTTTGCCCTAATATAGTCGCGCAAACCGAGTTTCATTACGATTTGGAGGATCTAAAAGGGGTACGGTGTGGCAATCGATACGGTAAATTTTAACTTTCCAATTTCAATTACAGTCAACGAGTTAAAAAATATAGTTGCAGAATATCTGCAATTAAAAATTAATCTTTCTCTGTACCACACACAAAACAGAAACAATTCCATCCAAGTCGTAAATTCGGTTCCTGAGAGATTTATACGTTTGTTAGATTCAATTTTGATTTAATCGGTAACACGGCCTTTTAATATCATGCTAATATTGAAACAGTAGAAACACTAACACACGAGACAGCACAGATGATCACGGCTCCTCCGCGCGTACAGCTGTCGGTTTAGTTTCGCTATTTGCATTATTTATAAGCGATGTCGCGTCAGAATGTTTAACATAAGATTGGCCACTGCGAGCAACGACGACAAGGTGTCACTCGAAAATTGCGCCATATTTCCGGTTGAATGCGCGAAGGATAATAATATTTATTTATCATTTGCGTGCGTGGATGGACTCGAACTCTCAAGGCCGAACCAGCTCTGTCGTATATTGTCGCGATTATTGGCAAACGAATTAATAGTCGCGGGAATTTTTCGTACACGACCCGAACGCGTTTTTTCTGCGCGTACGTTCTGTTTAGGCCCGTGGGTTTTTTTCGATATCTGATGAATGTACTTGGCAGAATGTGTCGCGGAAGAATGGACTGACTTTTATCGCATCTCTAACACAGATCATTATCGTCGACGACCTTAATTAGTGATAAATAGAAGAATTTTAATTTTTATCGTTGTATAGTTGTGTATAGAGGACAACTAAGTGTGTAAAATAAATCATTATCAAAAAGCCAAACGTCTCCGCCGACCGTTGCTCGTCGACTCGACTGGAACGCCGACGACGCTGGTGTACAAACACACAGTTTTTATTTGAATATATATATATATATATACATTTTCCACGTTTCGCGGGTACAAGTATATCATGTTCAATAGCAATATACACTGGAGAAAGGTATTCGAACGACTAACTGAAGTACTTTCATTTACGGACTAGATTACGTCGTCGAAATGCAGAATCAATGGACGAAACTTAACATGGAGGAACTGAAACAAGTTCAACTTGGAAGTTTCTCTTCAGGTACTATTCAAAATACTGTCTTTGTGGAACACAGTCGAAGTATACCAGTCCTTAAAGCTTAGAACAGTAACGTGTATACAATAATACAGGTTGTCCCCAAAAATGTGGCACTTCCTTGAAAAGTAATCGCACCTTTCAAGGAAGTACATCATTTTTGGAACACCCTGTATAGTTACATTGTTTTGTTTCGGAAACGTAGACTGAATAGGTTTTCTTCTTGTATCTTAAAAGGGATATGTCATAGTTTTACAATATACAATCGAACAATAGAATTTGTAGTCAGATATTGACGGGTAGTATGTATGTATAGCACAAGTTTGGTCACTTTCCAAATATCGTTTTGCAAGGCCATTATTATCAGGTAAGTTATAGTATTTCAAGAGAAATATTATCTTTAGAGTTACATCTCGTTAGTTTATAACGTACAATCGTTACATTGATCTTTTACAGTCTTACCTAGTACAACAAATGAGATGGCTATTACCTTGTGGTTTGTCGTTGGAATGAAAATAATCTCTCGCAGTTCCAAAAACATTGAAATTCCTAGTACTTGAATCCAGCCAAGAATAAAACATTCTTTTCACTAAAACCGTGTCGTGATCGTCGGAAAAACTACAACACGAAAATAGTGGCAGTTTCTCAAAAATACTATTCGCAAGTGCGTCTCGACCTCGAATATTATTTTAAAATACACATATATGTATATGTATGTATATATATATATTTATTTATTAATATATATTTATATATACATATCTCGCCTGAGAACAGCGAGAAAAACATGTTAATACTTTTTCAGATTGAAATACTTTAAACGTACGATAGGAATATTTTCTGTAAAATCGGAGTGAATCAAGTTGTACGAACCAGTGTCATGATGATCAGATTCATAACGGAACCGGCAACGTCAGTGCTTTTCATTCAATGATTATAAAGCTGTACAAGTAGATTGACTCGATCTAATTGAAGTGATCACGTATACTTAACTGAACAAGCGACGCTTAAGCGTTAGAAGGCAACAATTTGCGACATGTTAACGCACAGGGTACATCGAAATTATGTGTGAAGACCGTTGTATCGGTTTATAAACATTTTCGTTCTATTGCATGCTACTTACCGCCAGGATGACGAGTGCAAACAACAATTTGTAGCAATCGAACTGTTCCCTTGAACAAAACGTCGCAGAACCTTCACCTTGAACTAATAATCTTTCGTTTGCTTTCACACATAATTTTTGCACATCCTGTGCCGGTGAACTTTGCGTTCGGAACGTATGGTTGTGCAGCATAGTGACGTCTCGAATTTGTATCTGGATGCACGGGGCGACAAGTGAAACGGTAAGTGAACTGAACGTGTAATGTTTGAAATTTTTCAACAGTTGACCCCGTTCGTTCGCATTAAATCACCCTCATGAGGTTGTTCTCCGGGTGTTCGTCCTCTGAGGTTTCCGGTTCCGTGTTCAATTTACTAAAGTCTCGCGGATTCGGCCGTTTCTCGAATATCTTGAAACCCTTGCCTCTTCTTCCTTCCAATAGGCTCGACAGTTTAAAGATTTCCCGCCTCTCCGCTTCCCAGTGCATTCTTTTCCGCATAATCAACAAACATCCTGTTCGCGGAAAACAAACGGAATTAGAAAATTCGTGCGACACCAGAACACCGGAGTTCACGTGTGTCGGTATACTCGCACGAAGTAGCAGGTTGCGTCAACACTAGCTTTGAATTTGCGATCGAGTCTATTGGCTTGGTAGAGTTCTAAGCAGCGTGCAAAATGTATCGTATACTATTGAATACTTACATGGCTGGTTGATAGCTATTGTGAACAGGATAATACGCAGGACAATAACCGTATACATCGTTGAAATGGGAACACGTATATATTTGCTTTTACAAGAGAGATGCACATGTAAAATAAACAAACGGTATACTCGAGGTAGAACAGAAAGATGCAACGTTCTGCGAACCAAGTAATCGCGAGAAATAATGTAAAAAAATCTCAAGGAAGACGCGATCCACGATACTACTATCGTTTGATGTACAAGTATGGTAATGAAATTATAAATAAAGTATACGTTTACGCTTGTGCGATCACAGGGGGTTTTAAAGAATATTTACACAACAATTAAGTACATATAGATTACCAGCTATTCTACTTTTCTGAATGGACGTTAAGCGAAATAGATGGATTGTCGACTTATGATATGTAAAGATCCCTTCGTAACGAACTCGAGGTACCCAGTTTTCTATTAATATCAGTGTATCGAGAAATCATAAATGCAATAAAAATAAGGATCAAAATCCTCTTGTACTGGCACTGTTCTAAGAATAGTCTTTGTATAAACATTCTTAAAAATCACTCGGTTGGAAAATAAATAATTACCTACTAAAACGATAAAAATAGCGTTGGGAGTGCATGAGACACGTGCAAAGCCAGTACAAAAGCCTACCACTTATTTTACAGCGTAAAGCTCGACAGTTTCGGTGGAGACTATCCAAAACGGCCTGTGAACGTCGCTCGTTCATCCGTCTCTTAGCAGCCATCGAGAGAGGAAAATTATGCCTTGCTAAGTAGCACACGATAGACCAAGAAAATTGACTACTGTCCGAGGTCACTACCGAAAAAACGCTCGATTCCGACTAAACTAATCGACATGCGTGCACAACTATTATTTAACAACCCAAAATTAGTCAAATCAATACTCTTATTCGACTAGTTTTGAGAATTCGACAGCAGATTCATCATACTGAAACAATCTACCTCTTTTCTGACATCTTGCTACAACTGCAGCAATTGCTACACAGAGGGCAATAAAAATGACTGCTGCTGTAACAAGGGATAAGACTAATGTTGCTGTTGTAGTACCTCCAATGGAAGGATTGTTAGTGTTACTGTCCATTAAAGGTGCCGGTTCGTGACGAGGTTTCGTCGTTATCACTGACTTTCCAGTTTGCGCGGATGCATTTATATCTGGGGAAGAAGCGTACTCATAATTTTCAGCTCCAAAACTTAAATTAGATCGTTGTTCCATGAGTCTATGAATGGTCCTTGTACCATTGAGAAATATTGTGATAGGTAAGCATATTTACCTTGAAAAAATCTATACATTTTTTGTTTATTCAATTCCACTACATATATCTCAGACCCATCCTCGGTAACGGCTATGTCATGCGGCATTTCCATGTCGTGATTCGGGCCAAACTCAGACAGCAATTCTCCAGTATGCATATCAACGACAAATCCTTTTACATGTACTTCGTAATTTGGATCAGGCCCGTTGATCAAATAAAGTTTCTCTTTAGCATACGCTACACTGTATATCTTTGTACCGATTGTAAGATGCCTATATTCTTTCTGGATTGACCCATTGTTTGCAGAGAACGATAACACTCTACCATTTTCTCTGTCAGCAACAAATATTAAATTATGCTCGCTGGCAAGAGCCAATGCATGTGGCACATAGAATGCATTCGGCGGAGGATTTTTCGTATACATACTCTCTACAAATTAAAACATTTCTTTCATTTATTGTCGTAATCTGTATTATCTTCTAATTACACAAGATAAGCTGATAAGAACTATCATCTAAAATATGTCCTACTGTCCTCACTGGGCAGAGGCAATTCGATTTTTTTATATATTTTCTTAACTGGACAGTTAAATAATAGTTCTTACTGATCAGCCCTGCATGCTGTAAGTAACAAAATACCTGATCCTCCCCAAGATCGACCCCACTGCAGAATTTTCTCCCCTTTCGAATTGAACTTAATAATTCTAGAGTTGCAGTAACCATCGCTGACAAAAAAGTCACCATTACTCTGCACAGCAACTGCTGTTGGTTTGCAGAAATGTTTGTCATCGTTACCAGGATGAAACATTTCTCCAAGAATCAATGACGGTTTGGGTTCATAATTTTGCAACATGTTGTTGGCATTACGAGTATTACGAAAGTTTCTTTCAAAGGTGTACTGTCTTTTCCTCAACTTTTCCACCTTCTTCATCACCGATATGTCTTCGGCATCAAATTTAAATACCTGATGTAAAGCGACATCGGTAACCCAATAGTTTCCGTACGAATCAATCGTTAATCCGTGAGGCAAATAAAATATATTTCTACCCCATTCTAGTAACTTTTTCCCAGACTTATCCAGAAGAAGTATAGTATTCACTGGAATTGGACCATCATTCGGAATGTACTTATTGTCCCTATCAAATGTATTCATGCCCCAGACATGAGAACCTCTATGAAACACCCCTATGTTGCCAGTTGGGTCTATTGATACTGCGGATATTTGTCCTAACGTTAAATTGTTTGCCCAATGGGAATCCCATACTATATCTGAAGATTAAGAAAATTCAAATATATTCATATACATAGAGTGCCTTGATGACTCAGGTTAATAATATGAGTAAATGCTCAAGGGAGAAATTGTTTGGTTTCGAGGAACATATTATTATGCAAATTTTTGGAAATTTAAATAGAATATACTAAACACGTAATCCTTGAAAATATGACTACAAAAGGTATGACCTTATAAAAATATAGAATTTTCATAATATATGTTCTTTGAACAAAACGGTTCATTCTGTAAGCTATAAAAGGTATTGTCTTGTATCATTAATACACCACATCACTTTGTAACAGAGTTGCGGAACATATATACATATATGTATATGTTCCTAACATGTGTATACCAGTATGCAAAACACAATATTATATTTACTTTTATCTAATGTATCCGAGGAGTCTGCAACAGAATCTGTATCACTTTCAGAGACATGCCCCTGGTTGGATAATAAATCTGTTTGCAATGTCAACAATTCCTTATCTCTGTCACTTATATCAGTATACTTGGAGTATTCGTTGAAACCAAACCGCTTGTCAGGTAAATGCAATGCGCTCTGTTGTAAGGAGAATGATCAATCAATTGCCATATATGTTTTTTACTCTAAGTTACAGTGAACACACAAATTTTATAGCTATAAAATGATTGTGTACCTGGTAGTTTGGATAGTTTTGGTAGACGGCATTGACGAGATTGCAAATAAATAAAACAGAAATGCAACAGGCAATGTCATGCTGTACAGACATCATCTTTGGACGCCACAGGCATTAGACGATCTTGTCTTCGTTAAATTTCATTCGGAATACCCTTAGTTATTCGTTCGAGTCTCTTTTTTGCAGCATCGTCTTGAGAAATTAGCGGCCAAACGCAGTTATATGAGTCATTACACAGTCACTAACTTCCCTCAACGCCACGCGTATGTTCACTGACCATCACTGACCATCACTGACGTATGCAACAGGGAACATGGATAGCCATCTGACGGCGAACCGATGGAATACGTCCGGCAAATACGATTATGTCTATAAGGAAGTTCTTCAAACTAATCTATACTGCTCGTTTTTACAGTAGTCTCAACATAAAAATAATATTTTCAGAAATCATGTGTTTGCAATGAAATGCTATCGTTAACGAAATCGTGGAATTTATTCCAAAAACTAGGGCGCACGATGTTTGCGAAATATGCAGGAGAACTAGAACTTATGCTACTATATGAAGTATTGATTAGCTTGCCTACAGATTAGTTACGTTATATGCGCCTCGCGTTTCAAATACGTCAGCTGCGTTACAATGACCTTCTCTTGGGAAGACCAATATCCATTATCGACGGCAATTTTCGAAATTTTATTCAAACCAAATAAATGTAAAGAAATGTAATCAATCAATCAACTGCTTTACTCCAAACACAATAAATACGACAACCTCTATGATTTCCTTTAACCATCCAGTTAGTAATATTATATTATAAGTATGCGATTTCCATGAATTCAAATGATCGATTTTGATGGATTGTATTTAGCAAAATGAAAATAGGAAGGGAGGTCCACTGCTGAACATAAATTAAACAATTGTTCTATTGCAGCGAACGTTGAGTGCCATTTGTTCGCGCGAATTTATGGTTGCATGTTTACCATTCGTACATAATGATAAGAAACTTATGTAACTATTATACTTTTGCGACCTCAATAAGTAAAAATGTATGAAATCGTTGCACTTACATGCGCGTGAACCATCTGTTGCATCAGAACCCATAATAGAGATATATCTCGTCGGTGCTAATAAATTTTAGCGATTAATTTAAATTGATTTTAATTTACTTTTATCATGATTCCGTGATTCCTTTTGAACGTTGACGTTACTATTACAAACTGCAATATCAAGTAATGTGGAATTCTGCAAAAATCATTTGTTCCCTGTACGGTGTCCGTACGTTTAAATAATGTTTGCAATTGTTTACATATATAGAGAGAATGATTCTTGCCGCTTTTCCCATAAGACACAATGTAAACTCCGGCAAGATTCATTTGCTCCGCTCAAACGTCCGAACAGCGCCATTTCGTGCAGCGGCAAAACGCTCAAACTGCTAGCCAAATTTACCGACATAGATGATTCCAAATTTCGCCGTAAGGTGGCGCATACCGATAAATAACCTGCTGTCGGTAATTTTGGCGGTAAGTTTCAGCGTTTTGCCGCTGCACGAAATGGCGCTGTACGGAGGTTAGGGAAAGCTTTTCAATTCCGCCGCAAGTGGCGCTACTGGTAGCTGAAGTTACCGACATAGATGATTCCAAATTTCGCCGCAAGGTGGCGAATACCGATAAATAACCTGCTGTCGGTAATTTTGGCGATCAGTTTGAGCGTTTTGCCGCTGCTCGAAATGGCGCTGTACGGACATTTTACGGAGCAGATGAATCTTCCCGGATTTTACATTATATCTTATGGGAAAAGCGGCAAGAATCATCTGCGGCTATACTGACATATGTAAACAATTGCAAACATTATTTAAATGTACGGGCACCGTGAAGGGAACAAATGATTTTTGCCACCGACAAGAATTGTGTCTGAATTTACTTTAGACTAGCTCGGGATGGGCTAAGTGTAATATATAGAACTGGTGAAATAAATTAGACTGTATATTTAGATCGTTTAATTGGTCTATAAAGAATCGGTTCAAAAGGAACATAACATGAAATTGAATTAAGTAGTCCTGTTCTGGCAGTTTTAAGATTCTTGGATCTGTGGGTCCAACTTGTGCAATATTTTGATGTTTGCACCCTTGTCTAAATATATCAGCTGAAAATATTTGCATTATTACTAAAAATTCATTTCGCACTGTTCAAGCTTGACCTGATTCGTATGCGGCACCCGACTTCAATAAGATTCGAACAGAAGCAACTGAAAATGATAAGAGGAAGTACCGTGACAACAGGATCCTCGAAATTAATTAACCGGAACTCCGGTACGAATGTTACTAGGAAAGCGCAATAAACAATCACCAGAGCCCATTCGGAAATAGCGCTAGCGACATGCCAACCCCAGCCACCGTCTATTGGCAACCATTTCTTGTAATCATTGCCTGCAAAGAACGGAATCGATGTCTCTCTTCAGTTATTCCCATATGAGAAACGCGGAGAAACGTTACCATGGAATTCTAACATAGATATGTAGCCGGGTACGATCGTAGCCACTGTCAAAATCAACGTCAGCGTTGACAGGCCTGCACGAACGTAGACGATGATGGGTCCATTCACTGCTGGCACCATTTTGTGACTTAAGTAGGTCTAGAAAATATTAGGTATCAATTAAAAACTAATATCCTTTACATCCCACATTTAGTAATTTAATGATCCTTCATTTTCCATGAAGTTGTAATACAATACTCCAATTGCTTATTAATATTTTTCATTTTTGACGTAAATAGATCTACGGATCGTCCGAGACGTTCGTCTTCCGAGAACTAATTACCAATTCATATTAGTTCTGGATTGTTTACTCACGTGAGTACACATTTAAGCTGCTCTTCCAACAGAATCATTCATGTACATACAAAAGTGTTACTTGAAATAATTATTTAGTCACCTCGTTGTGTCAGCGTTTGCATATGCGTTAGGTAGCGGTTTTAACGTTCGTTTTACCTGGAGGCAAAAGTATACAGTTCCAGCTGTAAAGCAGGTCATAGCTCCGATCATGTGAGCCGCGACCACGCGAGCTTCTTGAAAATTAGCCAGAATGTCTAGGCCGAAGCAGGCTAAAGTCCCGCACCAGGCCGTCACAACAACAATCTTCTTGCTGACGAGATCAGTGCCCCTTTCCAATTGCCACCGGGAAACTTGTCTATGTCTGATGTACACGCAACATCCCACTAAAAATACATATTCTCTGTTATTCCTGGAAAATTATTATATTGATCGATACTAGATGTACCAATGCGTAATTTACTATTTTCTCTCTTAAATTGATTGTTCATTTACAAGCACATTGACTGTATATGCCACTGGCATTTTTTTCTGTTCTTTTAATTGCGCATTGGTACGTCCGGCTAATTAGAAATTGATCGAGATTTACGGAGCAACGTGGCTATGTTAAGAAGTTGGGCAAATATGCATGACTCTGGTGATAACGTGCCCGTTTCTGATATGTAAGGAAGGCCTGGTACCACGTGGTCCCACTGCACGGATATAGTGTACCTGGAAAACACTGACAGTCACTATGCGCACGTCCTTGTGACAATAAAATATAAATCATTTCGTTCTCAAGTAATTTCACTCCGAGAACTCGTTTCCGCGTGGCTGACTATTACACGCTGCTTCTACTTCTTACGTTTTATCTTCAATTTCAAAGAATTTCCTATAAAAATGGAATCATTTCTGAATTTTAAAAAACATACAATGGGTATTTTGTTATACGAGGTATCATTGAAGATATTAATAATAAAGAAGCAATGGAAAGACTAACCTGTCGAAAAGAAAAATCTTGCAAAAATATGTTTAAAAAACTGATGAACGAATTTATGTCGTCAATATAATCAAATCTTCGAATCTTCCTGATCGCGAACTATAATTTGATTATCCATTGAAGCACGCGTTATTTACAGACCAGTGTTCCGCGTGTACGTGTGGACAGCGGGGCATAATGCATCACGCTAATCGTGATTTACATTACGATATCGGAAACCTTGCTCGGTCGATCAGTGTTTCCGATATCGCGGCCTTGGTCGATCGTAAACTGGTCGATGAACGTTCTCGATGCTCGATCGCTCTTTTACGTTCACCGTAGGAAACGAGAATAGCTATAACGTTGCTAATTAAGTCGATCATAACCAATTAAATCCGTCTTCCGAATTAGTATCGGAAATCAATTTAATTCTTCTTCGTCCCCTAGATGCACTTACGTAATTAGAAACGTCACTGGAATTAGGATAAACAGGCTTAAAGGAAGAACGTGAAGCTTTCCGTACGGCATCCTCCGTTCGTTCTGGAGTGCTGGAACAAATGTGACATTTATGGAAATGAATTATGGCGTTCCTATACGAGTCGACCGAAAACAGTTTGATGTTGAATCAGGCTGGCCTGTTTTAGTAAGACCTTGATGCGATTTGCAGATACAGAAGAAACTTACAGTAACAAAAATGGAACTACCGTTTTATTTTAGAATCGCAACCGTTAAACTGCAAGTATGTAAGGCAGTAAAGTCATCGAACTTTGATGAAAGTTTCAATCGAATGAAACAATTATTAGTGTAATCAGGTACGAATATTTCCAGTTATTGTTAGTCTTTAATTTCACATGTCTCAGTCTTAGTTGTCAGATTTCGAATCTATCTAATTTTTGTATGATTAGTTAAGTGATTGAAACAATTCTGCCCACACGAACACGAAAGAAATTGCAAATTGTGTTAGCAAAGTTGAGTGCAAAAAATTGATCACAGCGATAATCGCGACAAGGGGCAGAAGACTGAGCAAATAATTTTGCACTTAGAAATTATAGTGAAAGTTAGGTGGTTAAGCTCGTTCGAATAATTACAAGAGGCAAATAATGTATAGTTGGTAGCCATAACTTTCTCCTTTAGTATGCTCCGAGGCGATTAATTTAGCGTTCGTTTACTAATCGATCGAAAAATCATTCTCGGAAGCAGCGAAAGGTCGGCTCGGCTTGCGTTCGCGGAACGTCATCGCTTTTAGCGATTCCAAAGAAGTCTGACACCTTACCTCGAGGATTATTCGATCGGGTTGCGGTTATCGTTTTTGCGAAGCAAGGTGTCTACGCCAGGGGGGCTCTTCGTCATGGGGCGCCTCCAAGCAACTGTTCGCCAGCGCTGCTAACATACCTCTTGCCCTACGCAACCTGCCAATCGCTGATCAACGCACACGATTGCATTGCGAACCGTATTTAACGCATCGCGCGATACCGTTTCGAAGCTGCGTGCCAACTCGGCAACGAATTTCTCTCGAACGAATTAAATTCCATACTCTCCACGCTCAAATATATTAGTTAAAAAAATGAATAAAAGAATCTTCTACCCGATACATAATTGTCCCCGGCCAGACCAGTCTTTTAGACAATCATCGAGTAGACGCTGTACAGTAATTGAACGCTAATAATTGTCAACTAATAATTATCACGAGTAAGTTCTACGCCTCTGGAGAGGTCGTAAACCGAAACTAATGCTAGGTTGAAATCGCTATCGGCAAAAGTACGCTGGCGGCAGTATCTCGGTTCGAACGAGGTAATTGCGGAGGAATGCAAAGTCGTAAAAGTAGGTTAACGAAGGGAAATATAATTGGATTTGAAGAATTTCAGATGAACTCGAACTGTACGCTTTAATTGGTCCGTTGAATAGTTTATTTTTCTTTTTTTTTGTATGTCGCTATAAAAGTTAAATCGCACTTTCGTTGCTGTTTCGACAGCGTGTCTCGAGTATAGTGTCACCGGTGAATCATTTCTCGTAACTATCAAAGAAGGTAGACGGGGAAGGTAGAATGAGGTAGTTGGTAAAATCACATCTTTGTATTAACAACGTTACAATATTACAATATAGGCAGTTCAGCGTTGTCCGTTTTACTGTGTTCCACGTAATAACTGGTAATTCGTAAATTATTGTTCTTTGTTTTTTTTTTTTTTTTGATGTAACATGGTCGACTAGCAGTCACGTATTATCTAACGATAATGAACGTAACTTCGAATACAAGGTGTCCCATAAATGTTGTATTTCAAAGGACCTGAGGGATCACCCTTTCGAAGGAAATACAACAATTTTGTAACACCCTGTATATTCAATTTTCGTTGAAAACGCGGCTCGCAATTCATAATTCTATCTCCATTTTCTAACTTTTGATTTTCTCTGATCCAATTAACTGAATAACAAACAGAAACATTCATTTTGTGCGGCTATTCGTCTTAATAATAATAATAATATAGATCATGTTAATACGCACGTACCGTTTAGTATAAATAGTTCGATAAATAAATAGTTGTCGTTATCTCTGGGACTTTGTTTTTTGTACGACTCGCTTGTTAACGGAAGGGAAAGATCGTTCACCGGAAAGCTATCAAAATGTCCCGAACGACGGTACAAAGATAAATTCTTACGTCCGAGTACAATATATGTATCGTTATACTATAACCACTAATCGCTGCGCACGAGCTTCGGTTTGACTAGTTTCAATACCATCAGCTAGCTTCGCCTAAGTGCAAGCATTGACCTTTACGTTAAACAATCTCTTTACGAGGACTTTATATAGGTCTGGTGTTTTTACATCGATAGGGGTCAAGCGATTCCGATTTTTCATTCACACCATTCAGAATCTACATTTGTAAATGCACATTTTGAGTCCTGGACTTGTTAATTTCTGTTTGAACTTTTTTCAAATTAAAAGCGCAAACGGATTAAAATTGAAACCACTATGAAGATTTTATATTGTCGTGGTTCTTGAGATGATCAAAAGTAACAATTACAAAATCGAAGAAACCGTTTGCAAATGTATGTTTGATCCCATTTGATCTATAAATGTAACACCTAGCAAGTTCAATAGAATTTAATTTGCTCTAAAAGTATTTCTTCCTCAAGTTTTAAGTAAAGAATTTCCAATTCTTGCAGACGCGAAGAGAGAAAGTGTTTGAGAAAAATTCAGAAGATCGCAATTACTGGATCGAGAATCGTTTAACCCTTGCATATCTACACGTGGCAGTGAACCATAACGGCAGGAAGCTTAAACAAACACGCCTTGACGCGAGTCGAGGTTGTCTCGCAGTGGACGGAACGTTTCCGTGGTTCCTCTTGTCGAAAGCTGACGTTATTGTCCTTAATTGCACCGCGACTTAAGTGACCCACGCGAGATTAGCGTGCCACTGTTCGCTGAGCTACCGCTAAAATCCCTAACAGTACCTTAAACTCAAAGAGGAACAAACAAAGACGAAATGAACGACAGGCAGCCGTGCGACACGAGAACGAAACACATCATAGCTTCTTATCGATTTCGCATAAGAATCGCGCGACGTCTTCCCAATTTTCAATCGACATCAATCGAAGCCGAAGTTTCAGCGAGAGCATGACCGTTCGCCTAAAATCGTTTGTTCTGTGATAAAAAGAGTGAACAGGTTCGTGAAAACGACTTCAGCAACTTCCGACGGATTTGTGATCTGTATCTCTCGATCATGATTTCGTTACGCGCTTGCCTCGTCGATCACAGTGATCATTCTATTGTTCGGGGGCACGTTCGCGACGTGCCACTTTGGCTTCAAGTTCGATTCCTCGTTGCTCGACTGAAGTCCTCCGGGTCGCTCGGTGGATTGATCGGCCTTCGATCGCGCCAGAGACCATCTCCGGCCTCGCCGGTCGGTGATGATCTCGGCCATCAGATTGTTCTCGAACTCCGAGAGCATCAGATAGTTCTCGACCTTGTTGCACGAGGTGATGCAGTCGCCGATGTAGTCGAGATCCTCGAGCATGTTGTCCGGCAGATCCATGTCCGCGATCCCTTCTTCCGAGATGCAGGTCAGCTCGGGCTTCTCCGGAGGCAACGCGTCGATCATCTCACCTATGAACGGTACACTATTTCGTAACGAAGTTTCGCTTCGCGACCAACGTGATTACCTAGACTGCGGAACTTCATGCTTCATTTATGTTATAAATGATCAAAAAATGCTATAACACAAGGTACAATAGAATTTAGTACGATTTTTATTTGTTTTCGATCCACAGAGCCCGTTCCCATGAAAAGGTAGAATTTCATTTAATTCTATTTCCTGAAAATTTCTCTAGAAAAATTGGAAATTGCGTAAACATCCGCAGTCCAGTGACATTGCTATTTGATTTCGGTCATAGTTACCCACCCGGGGTTGGCGAAATTTCCGCACCGAGGACAAGCGCGGCGGCAGCAGCCCCGGCGGCTGCTACGTGCGGACTGTCATTGTCCGGTTCTTGACTGAATGACAGACGACGTCGTTGCGGACAAGAGTCCGAAATGCAGAGGTGCTTGGTCCCGTTCGACCTCGTGTGTTTGTGCCTCGACAAGTTCTTTCTATGGAGATCTATGAAGAACAGGGTGAAACTGCCGACCAGAACACAGGTGGAGCTGAAATAGTAACCAGCCTTCCCACCGTAGCCGACGTTCATGTATCCTGGAAAAGTAATGACGCCACAGTCATACTTCGTAGTTATACCTCTTCGTATTCCCATGCACCCCTAGTTTGCTGGAGTTACTGTACATGCACGTTCACGGAATGTGTTATATCGCACACGGCCCCTTACGCAAGTAACTAACTGTAATGTTAATGACACTGAAACGGGACGCGATTTAGATCTCATTTAGATTTAGAGAGGACACTATTACAATAATTATATCCTAGTTAACACTAGGTCTAACAGGCATTAAAAGTGACTGCAATGATTTCTCTATATAATATTGAATAATTATTTATGCATGCATATCTGTCCATAACCGTAGCGCTGCAAGCGCTTTCGGGCATAATTATTTATTTTCACACGAGTGAAATTAATGTGTAAACAAAATAGAAATGAGTATGGTACCTGAAATTGGAACTCCTATTGCAATTGGTATAGCCTGAGAACACTGCACGAATCCCCACGTTCTGGCGAAGTTTCTCGCTCTCACTCTTTCGTACGTGTACATCTTCAGACTATAGTGATAACCACCGCAGAAGATGCCTGTAAAGGTACGAAAAGAAATGAAATAACAATTCAAACTCGTTCCGAGAGAATATAATTTCGATTGTCACTGATTACCAACTGTATCGCTACGCTAGAAAGAAAATTATACATTTTTTCAACGAGCCTATCCGCAAAGCAATTTATCCAATTGTCCGCCGTATGTACCAACGCATAATTCACCCAGGAACTATTTAGTTCTATGGATTAATAATTGCCGACTGTAATTGCTCGGTTCCAGCGCGGTTTAATAAACTGACTGTAACGTTTCGTTGCTCGAATCGGTTAATTGCGGGTTTGTCGAAACGGAACATCTTCATCGGAGGAGGCGGGCTTAATCACGGCCGAGTATATTGTACCATAAATCCAGGCGAACATGACGTATCCGTGATAATTTCCTTGAACGGCGGTGAGGGCCAGGATACAGACACCGCACACAAACACAGCCGCCTGCGTGAGGTACTGACGAGCTATCCTGCATTCGACGCTGCGGTGAACAACCAGAAGGCCAAAGGCCACGCATCCGAGGGTCCAGGCAAGGCCTAGGTAAGCTTGAAGCAGGACCACCGTGTCACCCAGACCTTCTTCCTCAACTTGATGTGCCTAAGACCCAAGGCCGAACACAAAACAGCTCCGTCAAACGCTAAACATGAAGTCACCTCCACATCGAAGCAACATCAAGACAAATTTGTTGCCACTTTCTTTCAGCATTCAGTAAAAGACTCTTTCAAGATATTATCGAGTGTTTTACACTCTTCTTAGAAATACTATTCTTTTTGTGCATTCGCATAGACGATTCTAAAAGTTTGGAATAGAATGTTGAGTTTAATTCAACGGAATTTTAGATCGTGATTTTAGATCGCAGTATTTCCACTCGGCAAGTCGTATGATCGGCCAAGGTTGGCCAGGCGAATCGTTCATTTGACCGGGACCTGTGGGATTACAGGGGTCGAGGAGATGTTAAAGCCAGTTTTACCAAATAAAATATCGGAGTGTTGATTCCGAAGGCAGATATTCCGGTGGACATCAGTAGTATCCTCACGGTTTTGCTCTTCAGCGTGCTGAAGTCGAAGAAGGGTGGCCTATCATCAGTCTTATTCTTATCCTTGATCTTGCGCTTCTGATTCTTCAGGTGCAGAATCGCTCTGCGTTGCGGGTGGTACAGGGACGCGCTTCGATAAAATGTGCCCAGAATAAACGTCAGGAAAACCACACCGGTCACCGCCTGGAGACCCAAACGCCAACCAATTTTACTGCAACAAAAAAAAATGCATTGTTTCCCCACTCCTTCAGAAGTTAACCCTTCGCACTCGACTGTCACTTCGAAAGGGAAAAAAGTTAGCAATTCTTTTACGTTAGAATTCTGTTACTTTTTAAACGCTGGCTCTTCAAGTACTCAACAGCTCGAAACTACAATGCATACCTAATCGCTCCTTTTATAAAAGCCGACATAACAGCAATTCCAAGGCCACTTCCGGACACGACGAAGATTTCCACCAATTCTCTTCTTCGCTTGAAATACTGCGCCACCATCAACGTGCTGCAGTCTCTTGTCAAGCCAACTCCTATACCTGTATTAAAATATTTCAAGGTAACCCATTTGTATTTTAATTCCATACAGTTTGCCTCATTAGAAATATTTCTTAAAGTTGTAAGCGCAAAATGTGATTGGGAAAGATTAGTAGAAGTTTGAAAAGAGAGCACTGGTAACTAATATCTTCATTTTCGGAGTTCAAGGTCATTTAAAAGTCGTACATGTGTGAACATATTTTTTCTACGCGATGCAATTCGGCAAATATTGCAGTTGAGAAAAGAAAATCGAAAACCACATAGATTACATGTAATAAATTTTATAAATTGTTACAGTTCAGTAATGGCTCACCGACGACGGTGCCGTAGCTGAAGAACAATTGATGGAACTGCGTAGCAAATGACGTGAAGAGACATCCGAGTGCGGTCACAAGACCGCCCAGAACTGCTGTGAGTCTTGTACTTTTTCTTCGGCATATTGCTATTGTTATCGGGGAGACCAAGAGAGCAACGCCCGTCGACATTGCACCAAGCCATCCTGAAAAAAATTAGACGTTTAATAATATTAGTATGTCCAAGGTATCACGGATGCAAAATCTTTTTATTACGCATGGATACAGTACGTTGTTTCGTGTACACCACGAAATTCACACCTATGTTTCGAGGATTATAACTAACAACAAGTTTTAATCAACGCAAGTTAACGAACTCCTAGTTTCTTATGAGTTTGACCTTTATAAAGTTGTTGCGTTAATTTGCAGAGATTTATCGTTTGCGTACTCGCGACAGTGTGAGCATACAGATGGAAGAAGTTAATAACGTGCCTTCACGATAAAACTAATGTATGCAGTATTTCACAGAATGACAAAATTATGACAAAAATTACCAACAGGATATAAAATACAAAACACTGTGATGACGTTACACGAATTTAAGAATGTTCCGATTTGTCAAGATAATTGTAATTATAATATTTTCCACATTGTAAATTCAATCGTACCCCCTAAAATCCTTCACAGTGATTCATCATCTCGGAAGCATTTCAGTTCACCGAAAGAAATGGCGGATTTCTTTCGAGGTCGTTGAAATTCAATAGTTCTCGCTAAAATTACCGAACCAGAACCGGACCAGCGGCAATACCAGTAATTCGTTGAATCATTCGTTCGTTAGCATCCGAGCAATCGCAAGATTAATAACCCCTCTTTTTATCCAGCAGACGTGCCGCTTTGTCTCTGGAAGCCGACCATAATTTCTGCGATAGAAGGCATTCCCCGGCCAGGTTGATCGACGAGCAACGCTCGACATTCGCGACTCCGATCGCAGGAACGGTGAAAATTAATTAAACGGCTCGGTCGTGAGCGGTCGGCTAATCGCCTACTCGACGGCTGTTATAATTAAAACGGTCTTAACCTCGATCGGGAGTCTGTTTAGTAATGTTGTCGGTATCGATACGAGTCCTGCGAGGATCGAAGAATGATTAATGTCTCGGATCTTCATCGTTTCAATTGACATACGCTGTCCGCCATGTGTGTTCTAATATTTATGACTATTGAAATTTTCTTCGATCGAGTTCCGTTCAATATTTTATCGTTACATCCTTAAATTCTGGAAATTAGAGTGTCCAAGGTACAAAAGCTAAGTGAAGCTAAATATTAATATTATACTCTTCTATTTTAAATATTGCAGAGAATGATCCAAATAAAATGATTGAAAAATTAGGATTATTTACTTTTGCAAGGCGTTTGTGTAAAAATAATGATAGTAATGGTTGCGCACAGCAGTCTACAGATCGATTCATCATCGTGTTGTCTTTCGTAATGACGATTCGATTGAACAGCCGGAGAATCATCGTCGAAAGCACGGGCGAGCATGAAACGGCAGACCGCGATTATCGATCGCGCCGCAACCCGCCTCTAATTGAGGGAAACTCAAGCCCGTGAACCGTTTATTATGATTGCGAACTGTGATAGCGAGATATGGATGCCAGCGATCGAAGCGGCATATGATGCGCGTAAATCGTGTATCGAACAATGGGAATCAGGTTTGCGGGAATTTTAAGCGCCCGGAACGGCGCGACGGCGATAGTAAATTATTACGATCGATTATCCTATTTTCCTCAGCAACAAATCGACATCAATCGAAGTTCAACGATCTCGTGGCGAAGGCTCTATCAACAATCGTGACAACACACGTTTTTCGAAACATGCTGTGTAATAAATTAGCTCGTGTAATTTTGATTATTTTCACTTAGAAAAAATAATTGGTGTACCCCAAATACCAGTAAATGAGTGTGCAAAATCCTAATACAAGGGGTTAAATAGTTCTGCAGAAAAGAATTCCCGAAAAATTTTAAAAACGGCCACGACCTCGGGGGTTAGACTTCTTTTGTTCCAAGAAAATATTCAAGTAGTAAAAACCATATATTTCATACAGCTTTCCATACGATAACGATTCATCTGAAGTTCCGGTAATCCAGATTAATGTTTTCCAAGGTTACATAAAGCATCGCATTAGGTGCGAGGGGAATTTCTGTCGCTTTTTGTTGTGTCAACTTTCAAAGCTAATGGACAGCGAAACATTTAAACAAAAATTTTCGGCTTGAATTGCAACAAGCTGGAGAGAAATAGAAATTCATTTTCTTTCTCAATACGTTTGAAACGTTGAAAATAATATAGTTTTTAATTTTTCTAATTTTCAATTACGCCTCATTTTTGTAGGTTGCATAAAATCTAGTAATGGAGGAAAATATATAACAGATCGACTTGTCGGTAAAAAGAGTTTTTATTTCAGTTTTCAAGCGACAGAACTTTCCCTTGTTCTCATTGTCAGTATAATCTCCTGTTGGGCATCGAGCATGAATCTTCTGCTCGAC
Source organism: Seladonia tumulorum (assembly GCA_913789895.3). Taxonomy (NCBI): domain Eukaryota; kingdom Metazoa; phylum Arthropoda; class Insecta; order Hymenoptera; family Halictidae; genus Seladonia; species Seladonia tumulorum. The sequence continues at coordinate 9,074,720 of OU565281.1, forward strand.
GAATCGCCTGGGAATGGAGACGTAGGATCATCCCGTGTATATCTGAGGAAACGTCTGACGCATAATACTGCAACCATTATGTTCCCTCCCCGTTGCTAGATTGCTGGCCCTGTCATCGACCACTTCCAAACTGTAATACATTCTAAGGAACGCTATCGCTTCCACCCTCGGCGCTTCCGTGCCTTGGAAACCGGAAGACGGATGAGAGGAGCAGTGAATTGACGAATGAAGAGGTCAACAACGTTCGTAGGGCCATTTTCTCGGCGACCCTATCCGAACAGCTACGGGAAGACTATCCTCCGAGACATAATCGAAATCTCGCGCGGTCGAAATATCTCGCACGTAGCTCGGATAGTCTCCCGTGACCAGAATGCACCGGATTTTTCACTTGAAATAATTCCATCGTATCTTGCAAACGCGATGCACACTGCATTTCGTTTCAAAAACATTTTCCAGAGAGTGTGCAACTCTGGTAGACTGGCACAATTGAGTGAGAATGGTGGACAACAAAAGGAACCAGGCGACGAAAGAAAATTAGTAAAACTAGTCCGAGACGTTTTTACACAAGAATGATAATAATGCCGGTACCAGTTTCGAAGTTCCCTGTGAGTAATAATAATCTGTTCGAACTTTCAACCCGGGGCAACGGTAGTCCCGAGGAGCGTTTCAGGAATGGTTACAGTTATCGTTCGGCGCGTGGAGAACTGCTCGCGGGGACTGTTTCCTTTCTTTTCGCTGCATGAAATATTCAAACAGCATTCGCCGGGCTTTCCTCTCGCCGGCACGGTCTGTTGTGAACTACAGTTTTCTGAATTTCTTTGTCCGGTACGAATCCGTTTGCTTGATTTGTGGACCTCCCGTGCTCTAAACTTCGCGGGGAAGACGTCAATAAGCGCGACGGGACAGTCGAAATTAGCATTTTCATTTGTGCGGATGTGTCACGTGTTGTTCTTAAGTTTACACGGTTGGCAGAGGCGTAGGAAATTAATTGGAAGAAGTATATTATTCATTAGAGTCTCCATTTTGATTTTTTAAATCTGAATATAAATTGGTACGCCTTTCAAGACATTTCCATTATTTTGTGCAATTCTTGTACGTAATTTTTCATACGTTAATTTAGAAGATTGATCCCGTGACTGCAGAGACAGAATTGACAAGATCTCAAGGTCACTGTGTCCCCATCCCCGCCCAGCGTTTTCTCGTAGACAGTGGGCGTGTCTGAAGAGCTCCACGTGGGGCCAGTAACCTTGAGCACAGGTTACTCTGCTTAAGTATGACGTTAGATGAATCTCGTAAAGAGGATACACTGTAAATAGCTTGGCTACTTTATTTTGTGACAGTGTAATTTTCTGAAAATTGCTATGGAACAAATGAGACATATTATAATGTCTGCTTGTACCGATAAAACGTGTTCAGAGCACAAGGTACATGTTTACAACATTTTTACTGTACAGAATACGTAAACGAGAAGTTTGTAATTAAAAAAAAAAGGGATCGTTAATCCAAGGTATATCGTACCTACGTTGACTAGGGGTTGCCTGTATCGTTTCGTTCCCTCCAACAGCAGCCAGGATCCGACAGCCCCGTGGATTCCCGTGGCAAGAATTTGCACCATAACGCTGGTTAGCACGACTACCCAACCCCAACCACTTTCGGGGTAGTAATGCTGTCTTATGGTGCATCGTGCAATGTATCTACAGCACGTAAAAAAACCTCCAATAACTGTCAACACGTCCCTAGTCTGTGGCACATTTCTGTTCTTTATTTCATACGTTGATTCAAGTATTTATTGTTGAATCGTTACTACACGATACATAAATCGTAAACTGTACCTAACTTATTACCAAAAAGACCATGTAGGACAATTTCTAGTAAAGAATTTCTACTATTTCCTATTAAATTCGATAAATTCGTGTGTTTAGTTTGCAATGTAATTTATAGACTGCGGATCTTTATGCAAAATCTTTATGATTGTAGGAAAATTTCAACAATTTCAAACGTCAATATACCATTTCTCATCTATTTCTACTTGGTTTCTATTTCTTGAAATCGATGCAGACAATTTTATTTTGCATAAAGATCCGTAGTCTAGTAAATTAATTTCATAAAATTAGTTTTATAAAACTGCTATATTCAGTCGAGAACTCTATCGGGAACAATCTGACCAGGTTTCGAATGTTTACAGTCGTTAAAATTATGATGATGCTATTGTAGAAAATTATTGAATAAATTAATTAACTCGAGCAAGAGTCTCTTCTCTTCTTTGCAGAAGAAAATTGTTGCTTTTCATGTGGGATAATTGTACGGAATTAATGCAACGCGACCAGACCTAGGATCCTGAATCTCATCCTCCTCGATCTCTTTCAGATCTCCGGGCTCCTGCAGGCACACAATACCCTCGCACTCTCCCGAAAACGATCTTTCGCCGAGCTCGCCAGAAATTGCGACGCCGCTGTCTTCGAAGGCGGGACTTTGCACGCCATCCCTCTCGTTATGGTCTCGAGTCTTCATCCCTCGACAGCGAGGCTATTGCCGCAGAGACGCAACGTTCATGCTTGCCAATTGTCTCAGGTATCTCATCGCGAAACTCCTTTCACCGATTCGCTCGCTATCGTCGTCCTATCATTCATTTATTTCAACCACTCACTGTCACGATCGACGAAATAATTAAACTGTTCCGTGCGCGTGATTTTATCTCTCATATTTTTATTCATTGGCACTTGCTTTGCCGTATGCAAAAATTACTGTTGAAATTCCGTGGATATGGTTGAGAATTATTTATACCGTCGCTGTAACTTCTTTTTAGCAGAGTTATTACGAAGAAATTCCGCCATCGATGCTTGCGAACTAATAAATCATTCCCAAAGAAATATTGTCAACGATCAAATTTTACATTCCGATTGAAAAATTTCAATCAAAAACTTGAAAAATTCTGATATCGATACCCGTCCAGGGAGACATCAAATTCGGGATCGAGATTGGACTGGGAAGTCTCGGGAAGAATCGAAGGCGGACGTCATCGATCAAATTCGCAGATACACCTAGGTCCCGTGATTTTTGAAACGCCGACCCCCCATTGGCGCTGGAAATACGTTCGAAAAGTTTAATTCGGTCACGGAGAGGATTAAATCCCGTGCATTCCACGGGACGAGAAGTAGCCACCGAAGATAAAGTTGGAAAACCGCGTCTGTCTCTCTATTCTTTTACTACTCGGAAAGTTTCGCGGCACGAGCTGCTTTGAACTGAATCCGCTTCAAAACGAAACCGAGGAGTCGGCTTGTAGGGCTGCGTGTATGTGTTCTTTTTTCTTGATCTCTTCGTGTTGATTGAAAGGGAAGACGGGAAATAATATTATCTTTTATCGTCAGACGCGCTTCTTTATTAGCGCTCGCGAAAGAAAAACTGGGGCGGGGACGACTAAATTTGTTTTTGAAACGGCCGGAAGGCAATTCTTTAAATATTCGTGAAGTTTAGAATGTTCTAAATGTAATAGTGAAAATCTGATTGGAAAAAAATTGATGGAAGAAATAACAAAGGACGCGTAGAAAATGTTCAAAGCTTAAGGTAAACTGAACAAAAAATTATACGGTCCTCGGGGTGAAATTTCACCCGGTTAAACTTTACCTCGGGAAACCAGAAATTTTTAACTCTCTTTTACGTAATCCTGTAGATTTTTGCGGGAGAATGGCGGAAATCCAAGTTTCAATCCTAGGAGATCGTTTAAAAGTTATGTGTGCCTTGTACCGTTCGTCTGTGTCGAGAAAGAACCCAATCCAATAAAGCAGAGGACCATGGATAGATCAGGAGAGAGTATCGATGCAACGATACAGTGAAACAGAGTTAAGAGTCCAGTAACTTCCGCATTTTTGTCCACAGCATGCGTATCGAGGTCGCAGGAAGCTAAATGCCTGTGTTCTTCCCTGAGTTACGGTAAAAGCTCGACAAACAGGAGCAAAGAACAAGGGGGATGCGTTGAGTAAAGAGCCGAATATGTTGACATACTTGTTGTTCAGCAAAATGGGGGAAAGTAAAAGTTCGAGAATGTATTATGCAATTTCGGATAGTCAATGACCCGTGACAATGGAACGATTCGGACCGTTTAACAGAATTGGGCTTTACCGTAATTTTCGATGATTATTGGACAGCCACGGTGACAGAAAAATGTTCACAACACAATTATTAGAAATATGTAAGATTTACCGTTGATAATAATTTAGATGATCATTATAGCTTCTTTTCTTTAGGGGTAAGTTACTGCTTATTATAAACAAATTCCGTCATGACTAGAACTACCAAATTAGTCACAATGCTTGGCTTGTGATTTTTTCATTCAGAAATTATGAAAATTAAAAGGATGCTTTTGTGGGAAATTATTGAATGAATATACCAACAGGGATGCAAATTTCGCGAAATCAGAATAAACGCAGGCTTGTTACTTACGTAAAACTATATCTACAAATTAATCACTTTTAGTTGTTGGTGGTTCCAGTGTTAATTAAAAATGATACTTTACCAATTCTTTCGTCTTCGACAGAAGTTGAAGCATCGAGAACAAATGAAAATGTATATAAGTGAAAGAAAATGAATTTTATGTCTGTTTATGCCTGTTCGGTACGGTTACGTGTATCGCACTGGCAAGTGTGTTATTTTATCAGCAGTATTAAATATATCTGTGAGTTTTACTGTCATTTTTATACGACAAAATCTCGATTCACGTTTCGGTCGAAGGTGTCGCGAATTCCGGAGCGAAAGGTCACGACAGGCTAGCCGAGGGTCGCGTTGTCGAGCGCGGACTGGATCCAGTTAGGCGCTTCTCAGCAGAGGATCGCTGCGAGCTTGCGTAGGGGAAAACGAAGCGGACCAATCCCCTCGTTCTCCGACCTCGCCACGTGCATTCATGGTCACACGTTCCCGACGAAATTCGCGGCCCGCCGAAATAAATCGGGCGATCACCTGTTCTTCGTGACGTGGAAATATCCGAACAAACATCAAGATCCTCTCCACAGAAATCGGTAATCGATGTGGCATGAAACTGCAATTGTCAGTGCAGGATTGAATCAAGCTCGATAGCCTTCCGATCTGCCGAGCAAATCGATAAAGCAATTTAACCGAAATCCGCGTAGTAATAAATCAGCGTCAACTGGAGAACATTTTCGCACGAAAAAACAAATCATGTTCGGTCGATAGGAAAAGTACGAGCCTAATAAAATACGTCCAACAATTGCTCGATTACACATAGCGACCTATGCGTCACTGTCGAGTCCAACGGTGTTTAATAATATCGTCGAACACGCTATTATTTTGCGGTAATCTGCATATCTTCGCGTGACTTCGGGATAAATGAATCACAGGGGACCGTATCGATCACGGGAAGAAAGAACCAACGCGAGTAAAGTTATAATTAGATGTCAATCCTCCACGGAATACGATGACGATCGAAGATAAACAAGGGGGAGAGACTAACGATCAACTGTGCACAATCTGCGAAGAAATCGTTCGCGATTACATCTTTGAAGTTTAAACGATGGCGGTCGATTACTCGCTCGTTCGTTTTGTGCCGCCACGTTGCTTATTATACATCCTGCTCGGACTTTCAGGATGTGGATCGTTGAACGAAACAATAATTTGTTTGGAGAATAATGAAATTTTTTGACTATCCATGCATTTGTTTCTTTTGGCGATAAGTTATTCGCGGACTGTGAATTTTTACGGCAAAATAAACATTTTCTAGACGAATTTGAATTCTTTAAAATCTCTTTTAAACCGAGTTTCAGAAAATCAGAAGCGTCGTGAATGCATAAATCTAGAAAAAGGCAGAATTAATTTATTAATGTCTCCTTTTATTTAATAATTGTGAAAGGTCGAGAGCAATATATCAATACTCTTAATCTCTCTGCTGTTTCGAATTGCAGCCACTCGCATTCTTCCGTGATCGAGGAACCGTAATTGCGATCTTCGGCCCGCGCAACGGGAACAAACAAAGGCGAATTAGATTGGCCTAACCGAGGGGAGAAATAGATAGAATCCTATTTCTCGCTTAATGGCCGGGCAAATGATAAAGCTTCCTCGGCGGTGGAGTATCGAGTCTCTATGAAAGTTTCGGGTTCGTTATCGAAGTCTAGACGAGTGAATCGCAATTGTAGATCCTGGATCAAATTGGTATCAAATTGGCTAGATAGTGGGAGTTAGTAGATAATACAGGTTCAGTGACTTTTATGATCTTTAACCTGTGCACAGTAAGCCTTAGTAACTAGAATTAGATTGTTTTAACACTTTGACTGCCAAACTAGAAACCTCAAAAATTCCATAAAATCAAAGTAGGTTATTTAATGAAATAAAAATTGAAAAAAATTAAATGTATGATATTAGGTAGTCGTCCAACTCTTTCTTGCATTTTACTAAGTATCTTACTTAAGTATCTTTCCGCCTGGCTCGTCGGTGGGAATGGAAATAACGTCCGATCGATAGGAAACAATGAATCCAGATGATCCTTCTCCCACGTGCTTGACATCAACTATGACGTCAGAAGATCATCACGCAAGAGTGGAAACATCGGTAGCAGAATGGCTGAAAGCTGTCGTTCCTTCGAACAAACGGCCCACGTTAATGGCCGTTCTTCTACTTCGCTAAACCAATCTCCTCGAATTTATGAAATAGTCAGCATTAACGGTGATGTACAATAAAACCAGCCGAGGTTGCCCTGCGAGCGTAACTTGAAGAGGACCGGCAGAGAAGTCATCCGTCTAGTCTGTCTTCGCTCGACGATGATGAACGGTAACCACACTCTAATCTCCATTCGGTGTTCCCGTTTCAGAATAGTAAGGGCTTCGAACAATATCCGATCCTGTTCAGAATCTCGTGTCTTCGTTAACACGTGCGAATGAAAATTCAAACCACACGAAAAAGACGATATATGTACCCTTATTTTTAGTTTGTACAGGTTTCTTCCACTAGCATAGATTACTGAAAAGTTCTTATCGACTTGGCTGATTAGTAAACGCCAGTTCTTCTGATCCAAATTTTTAGTGGCAATTTTAAATTAATTATTCAATCAATTAAACATTTTCTATTGTCTTCGAAATCCTTGCCTCAAGCGTCATTTAATGGTGGCATAAGTAACGAAAATAAATATGTAACAATGTAAAAATGCTGATAAATACGATTCATGTCTTTTCGGAAATCTATAGGATTATTAAACGGACCAAAATTTACTGTAAATATTTATTCAGCTTCGTACCATGCTCGTCACGATGAAGAACTCAAAGTAGGCATGATATCGAATGTAGGTATACTGTGCTTGCGAGCTTGCAGAGCTGATAAGGAAGATTCCTTCGACTCATCCGAACCAGATAAGCCCAAAGGTAACCAAAAGTTACCAAAGGTAAGCAGTTTATCACAGGTTGGCATTACATTTTTTAAAAATACCAACATCTACTCTAGTCTGCGTGATTCTTTTAAATCAAAAAGATCGGGAACTATACTTAACAAAATTTTACTGCACTTCTAGTGACCTCCCAGGATTGAAACTTAGATGTTCAGCCTTTTCTCGCCAAACTCTGCAGATTAACATTAAAAAGAGTAAAAATGTCTGGGTTCCCGAGGTAAAGTTTAACCTGTGAAAATATAATTTAAAAATTCCACGAACATTCTCGATACGAAACACCTTTTTCACGTAAGCACAATTCGAGAAACTCAAAGTTGTTCGCGTTCAACTAACAAAGTCGATCGATGCAAGATCGCGAATTCGCAGAGGAAACTCGCCCGAGTCCGAGCCACAGTTTTCGCTAGAGGACCGGTTTTCACAGAAGGAAACCTCCAGCCTCGTTGAAACTCGACATCACCATGGAAGGTGTTCGAATCATTCGCAAAACTGCTGCCTCGAATGTTATCTCATGCGAACACAAGTAATAGTCTGATTGAGCGTTCGGTGATAAGAACGGTTTGCTGGTGACAGCCACGAAAGAAGGTCCTTTTCACGCAGTATCTTCCCCGGCCGGTGGTCTGAGCTCGTGGTTTTTTTGCTTAGGGTCGCCTCGATTAGGGGACGGTATCGTGCTTTTGACAGGAGGCGTCAGTTATGTATGCTCGATGACGAAGTGGCAACGGGGAGGTGTAGAAACATACGGGCACCCCGGTCGATCAGGATCAATAAGAAGGTTTTCTGCGTGGTATAAACTTTCTAGGTATTGTGACACGTAAACCACACTGACGCGCAAACTGGATGAGGTTCGTGTCACGATGTGTGGAGTTTATAAATAGAAAAAACGAATTTTTGGCCGAGACATGTGGACACTGTCGCTCAAAAGTACGCGGACACTTAATTGCCATAGTCCAGAAATAGTCGCGAAGTCGTTAAGGAGCTCCAGAAGTGACTTTTCGAATTTTACCGTGACGTGCACTAACAAAAAATAGTTACATTGAATAATTGTACCGCGTAGTCTCGATAATCGTACATTGAAAAATTTGGCAAACTCATCGTCTCAAATTTCGAAATATTTCATGTAACGTTATAATATTAGCATATCTTACTATATTAAATATTCTAATATGGTAAGTAAAAGTCTTCTCACAACAGAAATTAAATTTTTAAATTACCCGAGAAATCGAGCGATTCTGCTACGTTTAATTACTATGTTATGGAATTAATTCTGTAAACTGTGCGACTAATCCAGTTCATATAATTTCGACTTGTGTTTCCGAAAATAGAATCCTTTTACTGCTTCCGATATTATTACAACGGTCCGACGTATGCTCAGCGAACCTGAAATGTCAACAGACGAAACACGAACGAGTTTCAAACTCGTCACGTTTTAAAACTAGTTTGCCAGACTTTGAAAAACAGCTTCGCTCTTTCACCGATTCAGAAATAAAAGTATTCCGAACCGGGGCGTTAACCTTTCAACGTTGAACCAGATAGTTTGAGAAGAACACATTGTTAACGAAATAATTCTTTCGAACGTCTCAGTCAAAGTCAAAGAGTTTATTGCACAAGGTTAGAACCGTTGTCTCACAATACCTGTATACCTTTTGTCCGAAACGGGAACGTTGGTTACTACGAACTATTCTGGTCCACTTTATGGATTACTTTGCACGTTCACGTTCGTTCATTAGACTCGGCGAGGCGGTGAAACGTCGCTGGAGGCGGATCGTCGAGCTGCCTGGATCTCGGATCTGGATCAGCTGCTATTTATTTGCAACAGTGTCGTCCGATTGGTCCATACCACCGCCGGTAAAACTCTCCTTTCGAGAGACCTCTAATATAATTACTAATTACTCTTATATAACACTAAGAGTTTCAACTCGGGTACTTGAGAATATTTGATTAACGGTGCTACTGTAAATATTCTCAAAAACAGTTTTCACACAGAATTCAATACATTGTAAACACAGTGGATTTTATCGATTGCTCCAAAACTCATTTTACGAGTAATGAAAAATCATGTATATTTTTACAGTCACAAAGTTCACTGCAAAAAGACAGGAGAAAACTCGAATATGTGAACCGGTAAACTGTGTTGTTGGTCGCACATGAGGAATATTTACAGTGGGACCGTTCTAACCGCGTTGAACTAAGCTTAAGCCGGCGCGGGAGGGAACAACGAGGGTAACCGGAAGTATAGCGCAGCAAGGCCACGTAATCTACGTAATGTGTTTCAATTTATTTAAAGATACCCGCGGTGTAGGGCGCATCGAGAGAACGGCTGCGGTATTTCACTGGAAATTAACTTAAACACGCCCCGGGAGGACGGGGCGTGATAAACACCGAAGGGAAAACTAAATTAAAAATGATTTACAGTCGACCGGCGGCCGTACGATCAACGAGAGCAAATTGCTAGCGACCGGCGGAAAAAGCATAACTGTCAAAGAAAATAAGGAGCCTGTTATTCACGGGCGACTAACGTTAATTTTGATGGCGTCCCAAGGACAGATAGAAGCCGTGACGTGATACACGAGCACGGAATCTCTTAAAACGCGTCTCGTTTTATTTTTCGCAAGTTTCCAGGTTTATATACGCCGGCCCGTAAATCAGTATAATATGTTTACCGCTGAGAAGTAAATTGTAAAATTCCGTCCGCGATATGTCAACGCGGACCATTGTTAAAAACCTTCAGAATCCCAGCTTCCGTGGAAGCATATTTTCATAATAGGATTTTGCACGATTGTTTCTCCATTAGGGAACTATTTTCTTATGGTCTTTTCTAGCGAAACGGTCCATTGTTCCTATGGGTCATGGTCATTAGAACTGAGGTATGATCGGAAGCCGGGATGGGATTACCTAATTATCTTAAAATCAATTATGGGAGTCGCAGCTGCGCTCGCGGTTGCATTGGGCTTGCAATTAAACGATCTCGTCGTTGCAGAATTTTCGAAGGACTAATAATTTTTCACCCTTTGTAACGTAATAATATAATTCTGTGTACGTGCGTGTGTTTTGAATAAAGCAGTTTCTTTAATTCGAACTGAATTAACGCGTTAACTGCCACACGTCAGTCACATACGACTAACAATGATTTTTAACTAGAATTTCGAATTTTAGAACTTTAGAATTCAGAAGGGTTAAGACAGCATCCCCTATAGTACATTTTAGATTTCTAGTTTCGGTTTCATTAATTAAATTACACTGATTTCGTGAGATTTTCTGGGATCGATTTTTGGCACTTAACGTGTTGAAATAACCCACGAGTATCGATGGAAGGTAAAATTACAATTTACTAGAAAATATAAACAGGAGGATGAACAGAGAAAAATGACGTAGTTAATATCCGTAGAGACGATGAAAACTTCAAGATGAAACAGACTCTGCCACTTTCTCTCAATTATTTTCGCAAGGAATTAAAATAATCGTGGAGCGATTCCTGGCGCTCGGAAGCAACTATCCCGCCTTCTTTATGCCCGTTGCTCCGATAAATCAGCCTTCTTTCTACACCCCCCCGCCCTCCGGGGGAGACTGTTGCGCGTTTCACCCCCCTCGACACATCCTCGCCCGGTATTTTTGCACGGGCCGTACTCGTATCTCTCATTACTTTACGGCGGGCAATTTGCGGGCCTCGAGCCGCCTCGGGCCGCTATTTTATATCACAGCCGGCAGTTAGTCAGACGCGTGCGAGTGCCACTCGTTCATCCCTCTGTTCCTCGGTTGCCGAATCGAACGGTCTTTCCGAATTTTTAGTATCTTGACTAAATTTTCTTCGGTTAACCGTCGTGTCTTGTCGTGACAATTCTAGTAGAGCTGCCATACTCTTGGTGGTATGCCGGTTTCTGCGCCCGTACATGGAACCACGTGCGTTGTCGTTCCAGCTAAGGAGTAACGGGCAGAAAATGGGGCAACGATTTCGACCGTGAAAGTGCCTCGGAACGAAAATAAGTTCGACCGGTTGGTTGTGTTAAGTTAAAGAGCTACTTGATGCTTCGCGCGCTGCAGTTCTTCAATGGCACCGACGCTAAGCGGCCCCGCATACTTCTACACACTTTCGCTCCTAATTAACTCGAGCGTTTTGCCCTCTCTTGCGCGTTGGTAATTGCGACGCGATCGAAACGTGATCGAAATTTCCCGGCGTCCTCTTCACAGCCCTTTCTCGGACGTCCTCTTTTTTGCGTCTGAATTCAACGCTTTTAAGGACACGTGGTTCGGATGCCTCTCGGGGAGGTTTCCGTTTCCGAGGATTATTGTAACAGCGTAGATAAAGAAAGGCGACGTTCGCGGCAGGACAGAGAATCCCCGGTAAGAGGATTCTCGGTATCAGCGACGATGAAACCATGCTCGTTTCGTGGGATGTTAACAATCGGACGGGAATACCCTTGATCCCGCGCGCTCCTCCTTTCCTGTTCTTTTGCGAATTCTTTTTACCGTCTCTCTCTCTCGGGAATATTTCGCTGTGATATAGAGCGGTGCCTTAACGAACATTACACTCGATAGGAATGAATTGTATAGTTTTAGTATCGCCCGTTGAGTGCACTTCTGGTAACTTTGAAAATTATTATAAATGAACGAACGAATTTCATAGCAAAATGATACCTTATTTCTTGCGGATTTAATTTACAGAGTGTATCCCCCTATATTCTGAGAAAGATACAACATTGTAGCCACGTTGGTGCTGTTGATCAACCAATAATTTTCAACCAATTTAGAGTGACACTACTTTTTCACTGGTCTTAGAACTTAATTGTTACCGTAATGTATCTGATAAAATTAACTTTTACTAAGACTGAAAGTTTATCTTTCCAGTCTTCGGTTTTATTAATTAAATTACGTTAATTTTGTCGGATTTTCCGAGGCCTGTAATATTGTATAGTTATTATTTTAAAGTCCGAATCCTACACAGCATTGCCCCAGAATCGAAATCGCACGATTCAGCACATTACCATGATTACCCGCGCAATGAATAAAACTCAATGGCGCCTGTGCTCCGCCCAGAATATTTGAAATCGCATCCATCGATCTTGTGTAACGATCCTCTTCTGAAAAGCCCTCGCATTCACCGAATTAATCCGACTGTTTCGCGTCATCAATCATGGATCAGCAGGCTTCCGCTGGCCGTTTGAATCACTTTGGCCGCTCGAAAAAGAAGGTTGGCTCTCTCACCTGAGAGGATAATTGTGCTATGTTCTTCACAGTCGCTCGCGTGCGCGTTCGTTTAGCGCGAGGAACGCTTTCTCGAATGGGAACAGGATCAACGTAGATCCGTGACGTCAGTTTCAGACGTTACGTGCTCGAACGGTTTCACTAACATCGACGACCCTGAGGATAGGTCCTGCTGACGGGTGACGTAAACTCGAAAGAGCAATTCGTCTTTATTCGACCCATTCGGGATACGTGGTTGCACCCTGATCGGCAAACGACACGGGTCCTCGCAGATGGAGAGTAGAATGTCCAACACGATTTTATGGTCGCTTGGAGTTCACAGGTTTCGTGGAAAATCGACTCGATTTCGACAAAGTTTCGAACACTTAAGAAATGTGTCAATTACAGTACTAGGAATAAACTTGATCCTACTTTCAGATTTCTGGTAAAACAAAACCTGACATACTCGTTTATATAATTATTAGACTGCGGATGTTTATGCAGTTTGCAATTTTTTTTTAGAGGTATTTGAAGAAATGGAGTAAAATAAAATTTTACTTTCAGTGGTAGTACCCTTTGCAGATATGAAATAAATAAAAATTCTACTAAATTCTGTCAAATGTTATATTTTAGCATCTTTTGAACATTTTCAGAACCCATGAATGCATAAAGATCCGCAGTCGAATAATTACGTATCGTAGCAACAAATGCAACAAAGAAGAACCTTTTTCTTTTGTTTTCGTTGGAAAACATAAATTGTGTTTTAGCTGTGAAGCAAGTCGATGGATTAGAAGAGGAGGACGCTATTGACATTTTTATGAATGATCAGTGCGCGTTTCGATGCTTCCGTTTTTATAGTAATTGAATAGTCTTTCCAGTTCGGTTCAGTCGCTCGTCTTGCGATAAGAGAGATAACTGAGCCACGTTTGCGAGAAACATCGGTGGACCACGCGCCATCACCTTAGAATTGCGAATATTTCCCAAAGATTATTAGACCAAGCAACCGCATTGCAGACCTGTACGATTTTCACGGTGGTTTCTCAGAGGTGCCGCTTATGACCCATAAACCGCATCGGAAATTTTTAGGTTGTTGGCCACAACCTAAATCTTGAATCTTATATTTGCAGTTTGAATTTTCGTTCTATTTTGTACTAAAAAAATTCCTATTCCTACTTTAATTTATCGTATTATTATTTAGTATAATAGTTTCACTGATTATACTAAAAATAGCTAAACAATTTAATATATTTATCGTCATTTTATTTGTACAATGTATAATCAAACTGGCAACTAAAAAATTTCGAGATCCTCTGAACGTTCGAAACACATTCAACTTTGAACATACGAAAAGATTCAATTATAGCTCACAGTTTGTTCACTATCGGCGCTCTGTTGCACGGAATCGAATGCACCGGGCAGGTTTGTATAATAAAAACAGCTATTTTAGTGTCAATGAAGCCTTTTTGTTCGCAAAGCCACATTTACATAGTTCTAAAAGCGGATCGACCCGATACAACACGGCCGCGTGTCGTTGCGCGTGTTTTAGCTTCGGATTCGGATAGCATAACATACACGCACCAATCCACCGTTTCGTTTGTGTGCGCGAATTCGATCAGATACGTGTTTGCGTAACGAGCTGGATCGATACACCGACACGAGACTGTAGCTGTGGATTTTATCTATTTTTATTTTGTATTCGACGGGTACAAAGCGGGATCAATTGTCATTTGGCGAAACACTTTATACTAGGAATCAGATCGAATTTAAAATAAAGTCACGTTCTCGATTTCAAGTTCATGTTAAAACATGTCGTCTCTGTATCTTTATTTTGTATTTATCGAAGTGTGAATGATCAAGTTAATTTTTAAAGATTTTCCCATTTCCAATGCTCTGGTCAAGTTTTGTACTTATCACAGTATAAAATAATTTTTAGGGAAATTAAGTGAAATTTTTGGATTTAAATTTTCCGTACAAATTAATTCGTGGCCCCTATAGTTAATCAATCGTATCTTTGAAATTCACAGATGTCGAGTGGGATCTTCAGTCATCTGTGTAAACGGTGTTAATGTATAGAAAGTGCTGGGGATTATTTTCAAGGGTTGAATATGTAATGACGAACATGATGGTAAAGACACGAATTATTTTATACAGTTAAAACAACTGACTGGATTTCGTCAAACGAATTAACCACACTGCGTGGGAAGACGCGTCTGTCCGCGTGAAACGAGGATGAAATCGCGATGCATCTTTCATCTCGTTGCACGGCTACGACCGCTTTGTCCGCGCGACAGTTTTTGATTTCTGGTGCGTGCCCGCTTCACGGTCGGGATTTGGCAAACGGCCAACCGCTGCAAGTGCCGTCGAGTATTCCTACATCTGCCGCCAATAAACGGGTTATGAATCGCGCTAATTATACGCGACACGTTCTTACCGCCCGTTTAATTCACCAAAGGGGCTGAGAGAGAAAGAGGGAGAGAGGGATAGAAGAGGAGCAGGGCTCTCGAGTGCTGCTTCGCGAGCGATGCACTCTTCAGGGACGAGTGCTCCCCGAATGCATCCCACTCGAGACGCACGCGAGGGCGCGGTTTGCTAACATTGTGCAGAAAAAGTCTGCCAAGCATTCCGAATAAATTGTAAGAGATCTTGAATTCCCCTCAAGTGCCAGGAAAACGTAGCCTCAATTTCATTAGACTTTCAAAACGTTTTGTAAACTCCCAAAAAGAAAATCTTTACCGGGGTTTCAATTCGCAGACCGTTTCCATCGACATTTTTCTAATGCGTTTCTGTATAGATACTAGGACAGATATGCCGCCGATTTTATGCAATTATGACCTAAGGTGTGTAACTGAAATTTAAAAAGAAGAACAGTATACGTGTGTATACACGTCGAACCAAATCTCTATTGCGGTGCGGTTAACGTTAATGAATTGTTAATTTCTTATCGAATAAAAATGTAATTCTTTCACACTTTGCTTTAGTTTTTTCGTGACGTGTATATTCGTCATATTGTTTGATTTTAATTCCGTGCGGCGAGGGATTTCTAAAATGAAGTTCCACAGTTAACTGGTTAACAGTCTGTTAATTTCAATATGGCTCTTATTGCTTAAAGTTGATGCATGATGTGAAATAATGAAGCATTTATTTAAAAAGAAAAAAAATTGAGCAGTCCTTTTTCAACAGTTACTGAACGATATGAAAAAGAGATACGTGGTGACCCCAGTTCGTACGATAAGAGTTAATTGTGGTTGCGTGATAATTAGACTGCGGATTTTATGCATTTAGGACAAAAATGGTCGAAACATAGAGTACTGAAAACGTTAGAAGACTCTGTTGTTGTTTTCAGTTTTATGAAATTATTTTCAAATCAATTTTTCTACGAGCAAATCGAAACCGGCTTTTTACCAGCAGTGATTTGGGGTTAATAAAGACGTGGTAAATATTATTCGAGAGTAACAATTTTCGTACAGCTACAATATCACCACGAATTATTCATTTGGGAAGGTAATTCGCGTAAATGTTTACTTTGAGTCTAATTAAGAAGTTAGGGCAACGAACCTGACTCAGGATAGTCGTGCCTGCCGAACGTGCTGGCCACCTGCTGCAGAAGAACCCCATTGGCCCCGTGAATCCCGTGCGACAGCATCTGCACCAGCATCCCCACGACCATGACGACCCATCCCCATCCACCCTCGGGATAATAATGCTGTTTCAAGGTGTGCAACTGTTTCCAATCGGCAACCCATTGCTTGGTGTTATGCATCATGGGTCGGTCTACGGGCGTTTGTTCGTTGCCGCTGCAAGCAACGCCGCTGTCGTGGATGGACAAACGTGGCAGTGACCTGCTGCGATATAGCAACGAGGCAACGGGGGTCTCATGGTTGCGTCGATCATTCGCGTCCTTGTCTTCGTACCCATCCAGATACCCGGTATACCTTTCGAGATAGAGCTGTCTGTCCTGGGACGAGTGAGGCTCCCCGCAATTTTCGCACTTGTCGGTCTGTTTCGTGTGCTCGTGATTAGGGGATCTCGCGATACGGTCAGCATCCTGATTCGTCGCAACGTCTTCGTGGGTCGAGTCTGCGAGAGAATCAACGAGTTTACGAGCCACTTCTGTCCTCTGGACCCTGCAGCCTCTCGGATCGTCGATCCGATCCAGGATCAGATTCAGGTGGTTCCTCGGCGCGTGGTCCACGCTCCCGAACTTGCAGACAGCCCTGGCAGAGATTAATGCCTCGTCCTCGGAAATGTCCTTCGGTTCGTTGCACCACGGTCTCTTAATCCGCACCCCGTCGACCCTGAAGTCCACGCTGAGCCGTTTCCGGTCACCCGTACGAAACGCGTCATTCTCCGGTATGCTTCTGCTCCTTCTGCAGGTACTCTTCGACCGGTCATCGGGCTCCATGGCCCCCTCGTGTTCCTTATCTGGCTCGATAAGCGAGCTTCCACTATCAAGGTGACCGTCGAGCTTTGTATCGACTCCATTATTCCCGGCGTTTCGATCGACCAGATCGTTCGTGGGCGCCTTGGGTTGGTCCTTGCCTATTTCGTGATCGACGATAGCGGCAGCCATTATCCAGGTCTCTCACAGACGATCTTAACAACTTCGCGGCCCCTTCCTCGTCGTCTTCGCCGTCTACGTCGTCGTTTCTCTGCTTCCTCTGTCTCCTCTGGCTCTTCCATTTCCTTTCCACAGAGGGATCCCTGCTTTTCGTTGCTGGCTGATTCTTCAGCGACGACGGAGAAGCGTAAGCTGTACCATAACGTTCCATTCACCGTTCATTTCACGTTCCATTCCGAGCTTGGCGAACCGTCGGACTCGGGACCTTCGATGTCTTTGGAAAACGATGGTAGCAGAGCTTCGGCGAGGTCTTCATTTTACCCTTCCTTCGACCTTGATGACGACTGATCGATCAATCTTACAGATTACACTGTTGTTGGCTCTTCGAGTTCTTTTTCACTGGTCAACTAATTGGCTCCTTCAAGTTCTTTAATAATTCATTCTCCAATTTTTTTATTATATATATAATTGCCGGATGTTTTGACTGATCGATTAATTTTGCAGATTACACTGTTATTGGTTCCTTCGAGTTCTTTTTCACTGGTGAACTAATTGGCTCCTTCAAGTTCTTTACTAATTCCTCCAATTTTATTATTATATATGTAATTGTCTGCTGTTTTATTTTTGTGTGTAGCACTGCTGGAAGAGAAAGCTTGCGAAATTTTTACCGATCAGAGGGTCCATTTTTCTCGATGGCACTATCAGTGACTGGAACGATTGGTTTCGCGGTTTCGACAGGCTGGTGTTTCTGGAGGCAACTGCTCCGCTGGCCACTAGGTAATTCAGGTACAGGTATCTCGGTCTCGATCTAAGCCTGTCGAGGACACGAGTCGCCACGAGGAAGCGACCGTTCGCGACACGCTCAGCACGCAAACTGGCCGAGAACCGCCGCGGCCAAGAATCGTGGCCGGCTCTCTGCGACAGCTGCGCTTCTGGAGTCGGCTGGATCAACGAGAAATCCCTCTCTCTTTTTCTAAACCCCCTCCCGAAGATCCCCTCAGAGATTTTATTTGGTTCACACCATGTTCAGTATTCCGCTTGCCGAACTGTATCTTTCCTTTTGGCGAGACCGGGCTTAGGAAATTATTTGATTCGCGACATTTCAACCAGGAGATCAATGTACACTGTCTTCGTCGTTCAGCGATCAATATTAACTCTTTATGTGTCTAGAAATATTTCACAAAATATTTGAATTCTTGTGGAAAGAATTGCTTACTCTTACCGATCCCTTCAAAAAGTGTTTTTTAAATTTCCTTTAAAAGAAAAATAAACGAAGAAGTCAAAACGGTGTGTGCAGGTTTCATTTAAGAATATATCATAATATAATTAGGTTGTGAATTTTTATGTGAAATAAAAATTGTTTGAGTTAATTATAAGATAGAGGACCTACGTAGACATTCATTTGGTTTCTTAATCATTTCAACGAGTTCAGAATAGAAAGCAAGAGTATTTTTTAATTTTTTTAAAGGATTTCATGTTTTGCACTTCATTCGCTCGTTTATTTTTCAGTCTACATATAATTCATAGATTTAGTGAATAAATAGTAATTACGACAGAGCAGAATCGTAGTATCAAACAGAAAAGACATAAATTTATAATAATGCACAAAATTGCATCAAAATGTAATTTTCTTAAATTCTCTCAACTTTTCTGCTATTTCGAATTTCACCTACATCCGCTCGCATAATCCCCTCCAATTAGTCCAGTACCATAAGTCTAAAATCAAGAAGGAAATATCATCCCCTAGTCGAACTCCCCCAAAACTATCTCGAGTTTAATCTGCCCTTGCCGCGTATCGTGCCGCACAGTCCTCCACAGGGTCGTCTTTATGGCACTACATAATTATAGTCGGACCGGTCCGGGATCGCCGGTAATTTTATCAGGCCCGAAAGTGGATGGTTGAATCGCCGGTGATGATCCAAACTTTTTCATTTCTGCCGAAAAGTCCTTTCGTCTGTCGCAGCGGCCCTTACTCCCTAAATCCCGGCCCATTGTTACTCGTTCTTCCACCGAGGAAATTTTCTCGTTCACCGGAATGTATGGATTCGCCTAACGCGCGTTCACTTTATGCTCGCGCGCCTGTATCATCAACGGGTATTACCTGCGAACCTCTGTACCGCGTCGCGAGCATAAACGCAGCCATAAATCCTGTATTCTCGGACGATGCCGGTTTTAACACGTTCGGCATAATAAGCGTGCTCCACCGTGCGATCTCCGATCGTCTCGATCGCGGTAGATTGCTGTTAATGCTCGTATCAAAAGCTTGTCGAGGTGCTAACGGTGTGCAGAAAATGCTTGGAGGTTTTGCAGCGTGCGTAGGCTTTCACAAATAAAATAAAAACGCGATTTGCTATTAACCCTCGATTTATTATTAACCCACGATTTATTACTAAAGTGCTCTCACTGTATTTCTCGCATCAACTGTTGATATAAAGTTTAAAAATCTACCCTCGGTCTATACACTATGTCTCTATCTTTCATTTTAATCTGATATTATTTTACTGTGATAGAAAATGATAAAATTAATTATTTGGAAAATAACGTGCTCCATACATTTCATTAACCTCCTATATAAAAGTTGCTGTGTGCTATATTCGTCTGTCAGTTTCGCAAATACGGTTGAAGCTTTTTCCCGAGCAGATCAATATGTTTTTGTTCAAGCGATATTTGCACACAGAGGGATCAGAGCGGAAAGAAGAATGCAGGAAGAGTAAAGTTCAATAAAAGACGCAAGAAAATGTACGGTTCGAATCTCCCAAGCGATTTACTTAATTTCTCTCAATATTTGTTCAACGGGTAAAAAGAAGGCAATTTTCCAAATATCGACCGACTCCATTCCGGAGACGTTGCGTCGCATGTGAACGTAGAGAGCGCTTTCAGCTGGGTCGGTAATTCAGATTCGAAATCGTACAAATTCCCTAGATCCTCTGCGGTCATTGACCCGTGATGATATGTTCAGTACAGATAAATTATCGTTGTAATTTTTGGTGGTATTATTAGTTGAGGAATGGAAGCTAACTTTTCTTGACAGGTGGGCTGATTGATACCAAAATGGCGGCGCTAAGAAGTTGATCGAGTTCGAGAACTGTGACAAATGCCCTTCATAACTGTCACCCCAAGTGTAACTCATAAAAACTCTCCTCTCATATGTTGAGACAAATCGGTAAAGAAAATTACTGGGAGTCACTAAGGGGTGAGATGTGAGAGACATTACCGATGATTTAACCCTAATTAGGTATATCAGGTAGTAGATCAATCCATGGAACCTATAATTGTCAAGCTTTTCTTCAATATCTAAAATTCTATAAGCCAGAAGGTTTCTGGCATTTAAGATACAGAAGACTCCTGCACAACGCGATCAAAAATCTTTTTAGAAAAATTCTATGTATCTTCTGTGGTAGTTAAAAAATTCGCAAAAATCTCGAGAACGTCGATATATGATTTTCAATCTACTAAAATTAATAAAGAAACGAACAGATTGCTTGACTTCAACCTCCAGCACCGAAACGCGCAACGTTTAAATTCTGCATTAAGGTCTATTCATAATTATCGGATAACGAAAAAAGAGAATATCTTAATTAGATTCCGAAAAGAACCTGTAACACTTTATTAGGCGCACCCTGTGCTAGACTCTCCATCGGGGAATCAGAATTTAAATTGAAACAGCCGAAGTTAAAATTTGACTTCCCGTTTAATTAACCTCTTTTATTAAAATTTCCAAGTAATCAATGATGCAACAGTGGTCTCGCGAAGTCGAGTTTAATCTCTCGCCGTTATTAAAGTTCGAAAGTAATATCTTCTAGGTCGTCGGTGCCGTGAATTTACTACTACATTCTGCAGCTGTCCGCTAAACACCTTCGCGAGCCTGTACCGATCGTTCTGAGTTTCCCAATTAAAAAGTATCTTCGACGGGAAAGCATCACTCGAAGCTTCGCCGAACTCTCCCGGCATTCTGTTACGCAAACTGCTAAACCATCTGCTTCTCGTAAATTGTAGATAAGCACGTTAAACCGGGCGCGAGCTCGCCCAAAAGAAATGGCGCCGCCTTTCATCTTTGACCATCAAACGTTTCGCGACGGTGAAACGGGTCGGTGCGATCGCTCTAATTAAACGTTTGTTGTCGTCGTTTGTCATCAAAGTGAAACTAATCTCCCGGCAAAATGCAATTTATGGGGACCCCGGTCGTCTACGTATCCCGAGAAATGCAGTCGCGGGGCATGCTGAATTCCAGCTGCATAGGAACGGTGTCACCGGGACTAAATATTATAATAGTCATTACGATATTAATAACTGGAATTTTTCATCTCACTTTCAATCACGATTTCTTGACACAACTAGCAAAAGCTGGCTAGCTACAATTGGAAAATTATATAAGGTGTAGCTTGATACATAGTGTATATTATATCATAATAATTCTGAGACAGTTTTCGTAAAAAGTTTAAAAGACCTATACAGGGTGAGTCCCAGCGTCAGTGGTATAACCGAGAAAGGACTGATTCTGCATGAGAAAATAAGTCGAAAATGCAGAATAAACATTTTTTCGTCCGAAGTTTCGTTATCGAGAAAATCGAGTTTGAAATGCGGCATGCTATTCGATAGGATTTGTCTGACTCGTCTGATCATGACCAACCAAATCTACTTCCTGCATATACCGAAGCAAACCTGACAGATCTTCAAAATCGATTCTTTCGAGAACAAAGCCTCAAACGAAAAATGTTTATTCTATATTTTCGACTTATTTGTTCATGTAGAATCACTCCTTTCTCGGTTGTACCACTAACCACTGGGACACGCTATATAATAGTACAGTTTTGATGATTATATGTCAGCGATATCTGGGTCTACGATTCCCGGGACTTCTTCCCGAAAATCATTAACACCAGAGACATTAAAGTGTCGCACACAGTGCACAACAAGGACCCCAAAGACAATGCCTCGGCCAGAGATATCGCAACTCTGGGAAACTCGCCTAATTCGTCGGGCTCGTTCGCATTTGAATTTCATCAAGCCGGAAATCGCCGGGGCAAGTGTTCGCGACACGGTTCTGCAGATACAGTGAAACTCACCGGCGGTGTGCAGAGGATGATGGTAAAACTTGACGGTGGCTGGCAGAGCGAGTGTCGCCGGGATCGACAATTGCAGACCGGGTCCCAGAAGATGTATCAGGGTGCTGACAACGGTGACTACCCATCCCCAGCCTCCTTCCGGGTAATAGTGTCTGGTCAGAAGCCGTCTGGCTTGCACCTGAGAGCCGACGGCTTGCGGAGGACACTTTTTCTCCTGCAAGACGGCGTTGTTGTTCTGCTTCTTTTTTTTCCCGTTCTTCGCGGGACTGTCCCCGTTTCTGGCCTCGCAGTTCCGTCTCGCTCGCGGGTCCAGAAGCGGCCATGATCGAGCGCGCGATATCGACATCGCGCGCGAGTTTCGAATTACCCGCGGGCAAACTGCGTACCCGTGTCGTCCGCAATTCGCGTCGTCGATCGCGCATACATTCTCCCCGATGTCCGCTGACGATCGCACGGATCTGTCAGAGGCATCCTGTCGATCCTCCGGGAGGCAGAGCGCACCCTTCTCCCGCGTTTCTAGCCCTTAACAGCACGATCTTAACGGAATTATTAGGACTAGCACTTTACAGGATTAGTACAACTCTTCGGGGACGTTCTTATGCAACGGAATTGCACTCGATTTTAGATTCTCGGGACGTTCGATCGGCGCCTCCTCAAGGTCAGCGCGAAAGTCATAAGCACTCGACGCACTATGTCTATAATAGTAGCCGTGTTGCTAGCTTTCTACTATCCAGAAAATAAGAATATAATATTAACTGAAATTCATTTAATACCACAATCCATTCAAATTCGACAATTTAATAGCGACATGGAATTTACAGTAATCTTTTGGGACGTTACCACAAACATTGGTAATAAAATTAGCGACCGCTCCCAAGGGAGAACGAGCGGTTTTCAACTAGCGACAATGATGTATAGTGCGCTGGTGTCCCGTAGCCAGTTAATGTTCCGCGGTACACTGTTTCAGAAATAATGCACGAGCATCACCATCCGCAGGAACAATAGCTAATTTATCGTCCACATTAATATCAACCTGCTCTCGTAAAGGATTGTTCCAACGCCAGAAGTGTGTAAATCTTTGGGCATTCTTTACAAAAATATGAAGAAATAATTTGTTACGAACAAGTAGCACACAGATAAATCATAACGGGAAGAAAAAAGGGAGAAAGAGTAACAAAAGAAAAGTGCCAGGAGATCTGCAGAGTCCAGAAAAATAAAATGTTTCCGTCGACAGAAAAAGTGCAATGGAAAGCTCATTAAACATCCGTCCGTCGAGGAAATTTGTCAAGAAGATTTGCAAAGCAGATTTACCGTTTCGCGTACCGCATTTTAATCATTCTGTCGTTCGATTCCCATAAATCATTAGAAGACCAGATCGATCGGCTCGCTCAACCACTCTCGCTTCGGAAAGAAATAAAATCAACCAGAGCGATACGCGACAATTTATGCAACACCGTGGTGGAAACTTTTTAATGAAAGTAGCAAAGATGAATTAACGATACACGCCCGAGCCCTTGCGAAATGAACGATTATAAATTACGTCGAATCGCGGCAGATCTTTTTTGTTACGACATCGAATTGCCGCTGCGTTCACTGTACGCACCTTAAGGGTGGTATAGTGTAATGGTTGGTTTTTAAAAAAAAATCGCGGCTCATGCTGTGTCACTGGTAATTTATCATACCTGGTGGAACGTGAACTTTAACTCGTGAGAAACTTTCTGTTCGAGAGAAGGCGACCTGGTCAACGTATCGAGACATTTTTCACGCGTATTTTTAATTTTTATTTTTCGTGTTCGTTGCACGTATCTCTGTTGTCTACAGTGTGGCAAATAATTATAACGAACGAAATAATTCAATAAATTGGTAATAAAATATTTCCTTGATCAAATTTTCTATTCGTAATTACAGGAACATTGTTTCAGTTAAGGCTTTCAATTTTATGGTAATTAAATATTGTAAAGCATAGTTTACAAATATGTTCTCTGACGCAATTACTTTTCCCGTGGTGTGGTTCACCCAATTATTGAATTGGACGAACTTGAACAATTTACTTAAAATTTTATATAGCCCGTTTGCTGGATGGAATGGCAACCTTCAATGCACCTTTTTTAATGATTCCCAATGGGTCTATAGTCATTATGGCATATGTTCCATACGTGGAGTACCCGTATCGATACAATGTTGTAATTTACAATTTTGTGCGTGTATTTCGGTGCAATTCCAGTTTAATCCGGCGACACTTACGAGTGCATTAATGAACGCACAGCGGAAAGACCAGACATACGAGTTTTCTCGCGTGAAATCGTTCCGAGTGATTTCTTTCCTTCGTGGAAAATTATTGCCGTTGTTATTGCGAGCGAATGACGCTGAAATTAGGTTAATTCTGCAATTTAAGATCCATTTGAAGCCATTCAGATTTTTAATTTCATCGTTCGGACACGGTCCCGCAAAAATACCGAATTAATAAATTACTTTGTTTCATTTAGCGTTCAATAAATTGAAAGGAGAAAGTCATTAAAGGTTGCCGTCCAGAAATTTGTTTCACGGTACCGATGGTGATAAACTCCGAATTGTTGAACGTAAGTAGACGATAATTTACAAAAGAGGACTCGTTAATGGTTCGTAAGAGCCATGAATATTATCATTCCAAATCGTTTGTTAATATTAATGAAATGATAAAAGAATGAAAATGATTTTATCCATTCTTATTTATACAACGTTATTTGTACAATATTTCAAAGTAATAATACTACCCTGCAACACCGAGAATAATTTACGAACATATCAAGGTAGTTTAATGGTACTTTGATTCTACTACAATTTTTCAGTTAACAAAATGGCACCTTAATACACGGTGCCCAATACTTGTTGCACACAGGAAAACTTCAAGAGCGAAACTTCAGAGTTTTCAATGTTACTAAAACAAAGATACGTTGAAAACAATATATACTCATTACACGACGATACAACATAGCGACTATATAGTATTTTCAAAAATTCACTGCTTCGATGCTCATAGGAAATGCGCCTACTAATGTATCAAAAATGACTGCACTAAAAAAAAAAAAAAAGAAAAATTCAGTGACCTCAGAGTCGACTGAAAAGTTTCGAAAAATAAAACCCTAAGTAATCGTTCTAATTACAATAGGCTCTTTGAAAACGAACGTTGTGCTCTCTTCGAAATTTCCCGCAGCCTTGAAAACAACGGAGATGTATCAGGTTCCAGTCTAAGGATGACTCACCCCAACTATACTCTAAAAAATAGACTAGTTGTGGACAATTGCTCGGAAATACGCGGTGTAACAACAATTTTCGTAAGAGGCGGTTCTGCCGCGAAGGTGCGAGACGTCACACAGGGGGAATCGCGTGGCAGATTCGCGATGACCGAGCACCGAAGAACGAGCTGAAGACACCGGACCGGGACTGGCAGATCTCTAAAGCGCAGAGTAACGCGCGGTGCCGGCAACTGATGCTGCTGCGACGACAGCTAGCTCCTCTCCTCCCTCTCTGTATCCGCTTTGGCCCCTTCCTGTCCGCTCGGCAACGCGCCGCCGTTCGACGCGTATCCTTGCGTGGCCGCAGGTATCGCTCTCGCCAACGTTTGCACCTGTGCACCAGCCCAAAGACGCATCTCGCCAACTATCGTCCCACTATCGGCCCTTTTTCGCTCGCCGGTTGATCGTTCCCGGGTGCACAGGTGTTTCGCGGTGCCGAGAAACATTTTTCCTTTTTCCCGACGTCCAATGCCTGATGTACCGCGCGAGATTAGGTATCGCGGATTAGGTTACTTTTCCAGCGCCTGCGAGGCTCTCCTGAACGGATACAGCAGAATTAACCCCTTGCCTTAAATTTCCTTTAAATCGAACTAAAATTCTATTTTGTTGTAGTTGATATATATATCCTTTGGAGAAAACGTAGGCATACAATAAACATAAACTATCCTTTTTTTCTTTGAAATTCTGAACGATGAAGAATTTCTAATCATTACAATCACAAAACAAATAGTAGTGCAAGGGGTTAAAGAATTTGAAAATTCTATTGTATCGTTCTGCTTAATATCTTTATGAAGTTATTAGGGACAGAAGTAAATGTCTTTGTAGCTTCTAGAAATAATAGAGGCAATTTTTATTTCGTGTACAAATCCGCAGTATAATTGTATCTTTGAAATGTTTCGATGTACCGAGTGTTTTCGGAAAAGGGAACGAATGTAAAAATGTGAACGGATGTAAAAATATGTCGGAAACGTGGAATAAAGTTACGCGGTTCGTTTCGTTTTCGAAAGAAAATCGAATTTCCAGATTTATCGAGTGCGCGTGCTATCGAATAGGAATCGGCTCATGTGTCCGATCATGGCCTGCCGATTTCGCTTCTTGTGTACAGGGTGAGTCGTCTAGCTATATTCCATCCGAATTCATTTCTCAATTACTTATTGTAGAAAACAATGTACCAATTTAATATAGAAATTACAGAACACTGATTGTGTCTACACTTTCTGACAATTTTTATCTAAATACATTGCAAGGGCTGAGCTCCAGAATTTATATCATTTTTTATTTTGTGTTTCAGATTGTCGGAATAGAAATATTTTATTTCCGAAATCACACGTCCTATTTGAAATATTTATTTCGCGTCAGTCGACAACGGTGGACGAAAATATTACCCCGCCGAGGTTTATCGGCCCCTTTTCCGTTAATAGACCTTAAGGTCGTCAGTTATGCATCATCCCGCGGCCGGCTCTGCATTTTACGCTCGTAGGACAGTCCATCATCGAGCGGATTCCGCGCGGCAACGTTTTTCCGGCCGTACAATTAATAGATCGCGGGCGCGGCGACGGGGTGAACGCACAAGCGGCCTGATTTCCCTTCTTTTTGATCGTGTGGAACCCGAAATCGAAAAATACTCCGATGTAATCCTACGCGGGGACGGCAGGAAACGTGCACCGACGCGAACGTCGCGACGCACCGTATATTATATCTTTGGCGCCTTGTCGCGAGGCCGTCCGTGAGTAATCGCGACGAACCAACAAAAAAAAAAAAAATGGAAAAACTGCAACGGACGAAAGGAAAATATGCACGCCCCTCGTAAGTCGTCGCTCGTACGTCGACGACTTTAGGAGGACAGCACGATACGCCTTACTGTGCGCGATGCTCTTACACTACCATCTTTACGATACCGTTCGCCTAACGCTCGAAGGGTCCTGCGAAGATTTAACTAGCCTCCGCGCAAACAAATTTGATGTCCTGTCACAAACACCACTGAGCATTAAAGCGCAGCATCTTCGAATCCAGCATGCTCCATACAGGTTTCAATGTACAGCTTTACATAAAAAGAAATAAGAAAATTGTTTTAATAACGCTTAAAACTAACCACTGGTCTTAAATAGCTGACTACTGGAACTATTATCCTGGTACAATTTCGTAATCCATGATATGAACTATTTAATTATTTAATTGATACATGAACTGTTCGAAAACTGGAAATTTAGTGTTTTGTAAACCGAATATTAGTGTTTATTTTTGTGGTAAGGGATGAGAGAATTCGACTAGTTGGATACACACCAACAGGCCATATTTAAACCTGTTCGTTATCATTCCAGGCATGTTTTTCCACACTCTCGCAGTAACGCATGACTTTTCACGCCTTCTGTTGCGTCGACTACGTGACGATCATTCGTAAATCATTACCGACGAAACTTTAAAGCAGTCTCGTCCCGGAGGCCAAGTGTCTACGAAGACCTATCTGTCAAGATTTTCTGTCATTCTAGAAGCCCCATCGGACGCTCGTAAATTTTGTGACGCCACGTCCCGAGCATCCTGTATAAATTAAACGGTTCGGTTATACGTCTCGCGGTGTCAGCTTGTTTCCAGCATCGTTGCGATCGTTCCACGGTGCATGAACACGCTTCTCGACGAATTGCCACTCGTAAAGTGGTGCGGTGATCTTAAAGCGTCGTCGAGTCACGCGCTCGCCTGAATCATCGGTGATGAAACTACACGCGCGATCACGCTTCGATCGATTAGGGTAGATCGACGCCGAGTTAGGCAGAGCGTGCCGTAGCTGCGATTCGTGAGCGAGCGAAAAGTCGAGCAACCGTGTGCAAAGACAATAGAGTCAGAATAAATTACAAATTTTAGGAAATTAAAGGTAGATAATTGGTAGGGTGTTAAATTATGGTTTAGTTGAAAATAGGCTGATTCTGAGCGAAAACAGAAAATATTGAAAATATGTGCGGCTTTGTTTTCGAGAATATAATTATTGAACGTTCGCCAGACTCGCAGGCGTTTAAACGAAGTAGATACGGTAAGTCATACACAGACGCGTTAGCCGATACCAATTCAATAGTACCTTTCACGAATTTACAAGCTTGTTTTGTTCAAAATGGAAGCCGTGTGCGAACATATTCTATCGACAGAAAATATTTTAACAGAATCGTACATTTTTGAAAGCATTATTTGAAAAACAGTGCGTGACATTTAAGGCAGCTTCAGAGATATGACAAAAACATTTTGAAAGGGAAAATTGAAATATCCGAACTGAAACACACGTGATTATACACGTATATAAACAATATCACTCGGAACGTTGACCCGTATAAAATATTTCAAGTTCATTTAAACCGATGAGGTGGTCCTTTATCGTTGTAATTACCAGAAAGTGAAAGTTGAGCATATGGTTTTTTACACCGTATGAATTACTCTAGAGTGTCGTACGATTAAATTTGTTAACACTTTCGTTGCGAAAAATCACTTTGCAAGACTGAAATTCATTTATTTCACGTTTGCCATCGCACAAGAGATTTCGTAATATGCAGCGCTTAAATGACATATCTCGTAAAGTAATGAAGATGCGAAAAAAAACTTTGTAAATGGATGTTAAGTGGTAGGCTTGATGATCGAGAAGGATCGTTTTTGCATTATCAATTTAAAAGGTAACTCGTTTAAGTTTCGTTCCTTAAATGGAATTGATTTTGAACGATTCGCGAGATTATGCGCACACAAAAAAAAAAGAAAAATTGTTAAAAAACAATAGAAAAGATTTATGAATCGAGGGCACTCGGCACTTATCAAACCATACTTCGCCTTTGTTCCATCGTTTCTACTTCTTTTTGTTGTTTAAATAATTTCTTCAGAGTCAATCTGTTTACAAGTCCATTCAACTTTGTCGCACCACTCCAAAAGCTAATCCCATTTACAAAAAAAAAAAACCAGTAATCCAATCCCGCGTCCCTCTCTGGATGCTCAAACAATTTCTGTTCAAACAGAGGATTTCGTGATATCGCTGTCACCGTCTGTCCTCTCTGATTCTCATCTTTCCCCGAACGGTTCTAGAATGGGTAGGGGCCGTTTCACGTTAAATCGATCATGTCTCGCCGTTGTCATCAGGGATTTTGTTCAAAACAAACAGTGCGACATTTGTGCAAAATCGGAGGGAGTTTAATTCACTGTTTTGCTGGTCGCGAATTTGTTTACAGGATAAAGGCACTTCTGTGCTTTCCTAGACACACGCGTGCTCGCTAGTTTTTATTTTGGAAAAAGCTTGCAGAAATTCTTTTCAAAGAATTCTTTTAAAAGAATTTTGTCCCGCAACCGGGGATTGTAGGTCTTTAAATGAAATTACTAGGAATAATTAAAATCATGCCACAGCGAAGGTTCGAACGTAAGGGCAAGAGAAAAATGTCTCGCATTGATCGAGCTTCGGATTATGGTCGCGGGATCCCAGCGACACAGCCACGAAACTTTTTCATCAAGTAGGCGGTAAGTGACGTCGGCTTGCGTGTGTCGGCGAACAGAAGGCCGTTCGGTGGAATGAGGTTTCTCTCCCTAGGGAATTTGTTGGGCGGGCTTCGTCTAAAATCAAACGAGGACCGGATTAAATGCGGCCGGTGCGCTTGTGTATGCGATCCTTAGGCTGCGGTTACAGTGGATCCCAACCGGGGATCGCAAAGATCCTTCCTTCAGCAAAAGTGCAAAAATCAACAAAAACCTTACGAAAATTTCCATTCGATATAAAACGATGTCACGATGTCATTCATCGTATTGCAGATAAGTGTACCTGTTCTGCTTGACATTGTTCTAGACTGACATGAACTAACATTTTGTCGGAAATCGTCATCTTAAATTCTTGCTTGTTACGTTTGTAACATACTCGTTAGTTTGCGATAAAAAAATAAAAGAAAAATAAAATGCTTCCACTACAATCGCAGCCTTATACCGTGCGATGCTGTTTGCATTCCGCATTCCACGCTCCGCAATATTAGCCCCAATTAGGCGGACAAGTTTTTGTGGTCGATTGGCGGGATCCTGTTTTGGAGCCACTGCGATTGGAACACTCGCCGACTCCGAGGTTCGATCGTGATTTTATTGTAGTCGGAGGGCTTTGATTAAGACTTCTCCCCGGGGTTTTCGTTTCGTTTCATTCCGATAATACAGGCTTCGAGAACGTTCAGACAGTTGCTGCAACGGCGTAACCGCGAATAAAATGCTTTTGTGTGCAAATTAATGGAAAACAAGTTCGAAAATCACAGGATCCCGTGCTACTGGATGCAGTTCGATGACGACGTCTGTGCATTGCACACCTTTTCTACTGATTCGAGCCGCTTTTGCAGCTTTTACAAACCACCACTTATACAATTAGTATTAAACCAATCTCGTGTGCTTAATGTATTGAACAGTGGGGATATAAATAATTAATGTAACTCAGCGTGAACGAGTAATCTGACCAATTCAGGAGTAAACAATTCTCACCAGCTCAATTTAAAAAAAAATGAGTTAAAAATTTCAGCTCCACGCCATTTACAAAACGGTGTTGAGCAAAAATTAAGCAGTTAACGCGTCAATTCCCCAAGAAACATAATTCGGTTAACGAACCACTCATTACGCAATTAGTATCGAGCCTCGGTTGATTTAAAAATCGGTAAATAAGCGATTAACATAATTCGATCTGACCGAGAGCAATCACACAGACCGGTAATAAACGGCGCGCGTAAACTCGATTTATTCGAAACCGGGATTTCAGACGCAAAATTGCCTCTTAACGAGTTAATTGCTTCTTTTACAGCGTCGATAATTCAGCGTACGGTTCGACAGGTCCGTTACACAATAAACCAATTGAAGGGAAGCCGGTCTGTTTCGCCATGAACCAATAAGGAAAAGAGGAACGATACTCGGCAGTTCCTCCGGAACAAAATACCCCGTGGAAACGACGTCGGCGAGGGGGTGGGGGGTGGGGCAGGGGGCGAATAAGAATAAGAAAAACGGTGTTCAGTCTGATAAGCCCGCGGTAGAAAGGGAGAACGGGACGGGGCACTTTCACCGAATGAAAGTAAAACTCGATTCCGGGCGTGCAGACGCACAGCCTGTGCAACGAAAACTCTCGGAGCGCGTGCTCGTCGAATGTCATTAACCGACCTCGCCTCCGTGTCCATTTCATCTGCCGACCTCGCAGCGCGATCGAGCACCACCGTGTAATAAAGCTCCTGCATGTCTAGCAGAGGCCCGGTTCTGCTTCTAATAAAGTTTTACGGTTCACGGATAAGTAGGAATATCTAGATCCCGCCACGAGTCCACGGTTTAAATGGATGCGTGCTGAATCAGCTCGCCTAATTCCGATGGTAAAAAACAGCAGGCTGGCCGGATCAATCATGTCTAATTTTCCTGTCTAATTTTCTATCCTCTCCTCATCCTGTGCTTTCACACACAGTTTTAGTTGATTCTTTACTTCCAGTGATGAGTTATTTTCTTCCGTGTGTATCCTCTTTCTAACGATTTCTTCTAGATTTTATTTCTGTTCACATTGGGCACAGGTTCTTCAGGGTAATAGTAATTTTGAACAATTTAACTGATATATTCGTCTTGCTCCATGATGATTTATCCTCTCCATCTAGCACCCCATTTTAGTTTTATTTATTTTTTTCACTATTTTAAGTACCATTTCTTTACCAATATTTAGACATCTTTTTTTTCTTCAGAAAAAACTGTTAAGCTTTTTGCATTAGGATTTTGCGTAAGCATTGACTGGTACTTGGAGTATATAAATTATTTTTTTTTCAAGGAAAAATAATTGAAATTACACATATTTTTATAGAGTATGTTTTAAAAGAA
This sequence comes from Seladonia tumulorum, assembly GCA_913789895.3. Classification (NCBI taxonomy): domain Eukaryota; kingdom Metazoa; phylum Arthropoda; class Insecta; order Hymenoptera; family Halictidae; genus Seladonia; species Seladonia tumulorum. The sequence goes on from OU565281.1 coordinate 9,107,006, forward strand.
ACGTGTCGACTGTTGCCATTTGTATCACAAGGGTTATATTATTTCACTCAAGTCAATTTTTCGAAAAACAGTCGAGCTGCGTCGTCGTTAAAAAGACAACGACAGAAAACTCTTCAGTCTCATTGTCGAGATAAAAAGAGGGGTTCTAGAAAGGAAAAGTGGCCTTGGAATCTTTTCAAAGAAACAGCCAGTATACGGGCGCGTATGCTGAACAACTCACCGGAGGAAATTAGGAAACTTTTCCGCGTCCTTGATAGTATACGCCGAAGTCGGACGCGATGTATACTAACGCTCGTGTTATTTCCAGCAGCCGCAACGGTCCACGAGTGTTTCGAAAATTTATGAGAACTAACCACGAGACGGTCTAGCCGTGGAAGTTACCCGTTTCGCGTGAGACGATTGCTTTGTAGATTTACCGTACCCCCCTAATATCTTGCATAATAACCACAATGGACCGTAAGTCATGAAGTTCGAATCTTTCTCGGTTTCCCGAGAGTCTCGCTCGAAGGGAGTTTCGGGGGCAGTATAAAGGGACGTCGTTGTTTACGACCTTTTATCGTTGTTCCATTGCTCCCGAGAAGTTTCTGTTACTGTTCGCAGTCATGTTTACGCGCGTGCAGTTCGAGTACGGAGTACTGCCACAAATGATGGTAATAACGTGCCCTATTTATGATCGCATAGTGAAAGGAAATCCCTCTCATTATGTACTGTCAAGACTACGAAAAATAACAAAGATAAATATCGTTAAAAAATTCAGTAAAAGGTTATAGTTTACAAACTTACTTATACTTCACTAGTATTTATTTTACTCTTTGAGTTGATAGGAAATTTTTCCTCCATTCCGTTTCTTCGAAATTAGTAAAAATATAAATCTGTGTGTCCCCCCAGCTTAATAAAATTATTGAAAAAGCGAAAATTCTTGTGCCTAGTGCATGACATTTGTATTTGGCATAAATATTCGTAATTTAGTTAAGGTTGTTGCTGAAACAAGTGGTCGTAGCAAACATATTTCTCATGTTTTTATGTCAATATTACCAATTTCAAGCGAACGTCATCGTTTGTTATAAAATGAAGGACCGAGTCGTTGGGATTAAATTAAGTTGGAAATAAGCTCTAGACAATGGGGGTCGGAGTGAAACTTTCGTAGGGAATAGAATTTTCACGAGAACCCTTTCGATTTCAAGGACGACGGCAGCTCCAATCTAAATAGAGCTCCAGTGGAGAACGGTGCAAGGTATCTTTTCCGAGGGTCAGAAGAAAGGTCAAACAGCGCCCTCGAGAGCAGTGAATACGCATTGCCGGTCGTGCAACAACGTTGTTCATCTCCCCTAACCACTTTCGGATTTCTTTTTTTTTTTTTTTTTTTTGCTTCCCCCCAGCGTCGGAGTAAAGTAGCGATACGCGTCATGTTGCAGCCGTCCGACTCTCTTGTACGAGGACGTCTAGAGATGTCTCGAGATGTCTCGAGATGTCTGTCTCCGATGTCCTGTGACGCACGGTCGCCCCAGGACCGTAAAAACCTATCTTTACAGCCTCACGGAAATGCTCACAGCTTCGCTGCCACGGCATCAGCTGACTGGTTATAAAATCGCGACAGATTTAGACGTTGCAAAATTTTGAATGATTGGAACAAACTTAAGACGATCCATCCAGTTTTTGTTTTCTACTGGCAAAAATTATTCAAATCGAGTGTCTAGAAAATATTTCCATTGCTGTCAAAGGAAAATGCAAGGATAAAATTCGTGATATACAAAGAAAATATTTTGATTTGAGTCGAGTAATATATATTTAATATTTTTAGATACTACTATTTTCAAGACGCGCTTCACTGCTTTATATTTTAGCATGCTCCGTCCGCAGCCGTCCTGATGGGGAAAAACACTTTCCACGACAACGAGTAAACCAAGTTTGTTTCTCAACTCGCCTGTTTTACATTCGCCGTGACTAAGAAACATTTGTCAGCCTGTGGATTCAGTCGAGTCGAACGACTTATCGAGCTGTTGCAGCGGCGGTCGTTTCTTGCGCGGGAACATTAGTCACGTTTGCAATAAGGTTTCCGCGGATCCCACGATTCGCAATACGGGATTCGCAAGCTGGAAAACTTCCCGTGGGAGGACGTCGTTAAATTGGACGGATTTAAATCAATCCTGTTCGTCTCTGTCGGACAGTTTTGTGAAATCTTAAATCGAGTCTCATTTTCTTATTTTTGCCACCCTCCTCAGAAATATTTGCGGTTTACACTTTAATTGCTGACAAAATACGTTGTAAATCGGTTTGACAAGATTTCACACATTCACTTTTTCCCGGTGTCTCTAGCGTTCCGCGAATTTCAACGTATGAAATCCGCCGTCCCCAAGAATTGCAGTTCGGTCGTTGGATCTTCGAGTGTGGCTACGACGCGACGTAACGGCCCGAAAAAAAGATAGAACAAAAGCGTCCCGGTGGCCGGAGGATTTCATTCCTACTTGGAATTATCCTTTCTGTTTGCCTGATAGCGGTCCCTCGCTTCTGCTCGCAATCACTTCTTACGGGTTTTACTGCGGCCGCCGCTGCACTGAAACAATCTGTATTTTCCTATCGCGTTCGCCCACGAGATTTGTGGCGACGACGCCGCCGAGATAAAGGCTTCCCGTTTCAATAATTTTACCCGAGGGTTTTTTGAAGGACGACTCTATTTATCCCGCGGGAGACAGCCTTCGACTTAAATTAAAAAGTTAAGGAACCCCCGGGGGCCAACGCACCGACAAGTTGCGAGCGCTTTGCAAAATTCATTTGAAAGATTGGAGTGAATTTTCGCGGCAATTTTGGTTTGAAATTATTCATTTGCATTCTACAAATTGTCACATCTAAAGTATACTTATTACTTTGGTAAGTCCAAGCGCGTGGTAAAGTCAAATAATTTTACGTAATTAATGCGCTATCGTGCTTCTAATTTACTGGAAAGATTAATCTTCGATACTAATTTTACCACGGTTTTAATTTTTCGAGGAGTAATGTCGATTATAGTGGCCTGAAATTGATTTCAATATGATAATAAACAAAAATGGGAGACTATTTGATTCTAACGTTAAATAATAGTACAGTTAAAGGTGCATAATTTAGTAAAATAAACTTTTCTCTATAGATTAAAGAGAAATTATTTGTTCAAATGTTGAAAACCGAGCGAGCAATCAAGAAATTAAATGAATATGCTAATTGAATTATGTACACGTTTAGTAGCTTCTTTTTTTAAAAATTATTCCAGTGCAAATTTGTATCGAACGTTATGCCGATAAGAGATTTTATTCTTCATGGTTTCCTAGAGACTTTCACTGTAACAGTTGCAGGCCAGAGTCGAGAAGACATCGATGGTTGATAAGGTAGAAGTTCACCGGAAAGTTCCCTAACAAGGTTACCTGTACATTTTCAGTATAAAAATTCAAATATTTACTGCGAATTATTTCTAGATATTGATTGAATTTAAAAAATATAAGAAACCCTCAAAGAACAGGTTTGAATTCATTCACATTTCTCAATTGTTGATGTGATGTGGTTTTTTTTTGTATATTTCGCATTTTTTTTGCTTCGAAATTAAATAGATATTTGAACCTTGTATTTTTATGCAAATAATACAAATAATTTGTTCGTTCGGTTTACCGATAGTCTTCCATTGCAAGCTAGAGTGCGCCATGTTACCGTCGTAAGAATATTCACGTCGGTATTTCAGACTGGAGGACTTTTATGCAAATCTTCTGACACATTGTTAGAAAAATCCACTTCTAATTGGATTGCTCTCTGACTTAGCATTTGCAAGGTCAAAGTAAATTAACAAAACTTGCAAATATTTCCATATTCGCTCTTAAATTTTGAATAAACTTGTAGCAGACATGCCTATTACTTCATAACAGTGTGAAAATAATAACAAAATAAAAGAGCAAAGATCTTTCATAGTGACTCTGTAAATGATGCGTGCAAACAATATTAACCTGGATTTTCTATTATTTAGTCAAGAGTGTTTATGAAATATATAGCAAAATACATTTATAGGTACGTTGACTACAAACATTTTTGTACGTTCAAGGACCGTACAGAAGGAATAAACCATATTTCACATTTTACACCGACATATACGACCGCCATAAGGTATCTTCAATTACATTACATTTTATAGCGTGTGAAGCAATTAGATTTCGACGTTTTTCTGGCTCTATAAACATTCGGCCGGCGCAATACCCGGTATACTGCAAACAATTTCAACTCCAGCTTTTAATTTCGTTGGACACTCTGGGAATCCATTTATTTTCACGTCAGATAGGGATCGCAATATGCTCCAACGAGTTTTCCAATAAGTGTACACTCTAGAAAACTAAATCCTGAAATAATTAAATACTCCAGAATCTCGTAACCGGGCACTACATTCCCAAGTTTCTAGGAAAGAAATGTACAAGATGAATTTCATTAATTACGTCTACGAATCACAATTTTTTCTCCTAAAAATGTTTTTGTTAGAATCTTAAACCCGAGTTCTGGAGGATATTTTCTGGATTAATTCGTACTAACGATTTCTTCTTTATTTTCTACAAAGATCTACCGACGAATCCTTGGAGAGGGAACAAAACTCAATGTGACTCACTAGGAAAATGTCTTCCGATCGAATCAATGCCTAAAGAAGCGGGGGACGTTCGTGACCGAGTCCAGTATAGTCCACAACATACGGAGAATTAATTCAAATGGTCGACGACACCGGATCTGACGCAGGTTTTCTCGCGGAGCCGATAAAAAGTCGGGCAAAAATCAGGTCTCCGTCCCGCGTAACTGTCATCACGCGAAGCATCCAGTTCCGTTTGATCACTGTTATGATCCAGTTCTTGCGGTCGGTGTAATGGCATCTTGCTAACCAAAATTGCCCGGCTGATAAATAAGCGGGAACGACGTAAGCGGCTTACGCCTGCCTTGTAATCTTAACGAGTTCTGAATGGATACCGAGGAAATAAGAATCGCTAGTTAGCCGGGTAAATGTCTTCGTCTTCTACGCAATGATATCTTCGGCGGGATCAATAAAACGATCCAGCACCACTGGTTTGCGCTGGTGTACCGCGGACCGACGTCATGTAGGTTAAGAGTGCACGACACCGTGCGCAATATAGAACGAAACTCGCGCAAGCCGCGAGTGCAGGTTACGGTAGGTAAGTACCGTTCGCCGAGACGACAGTTGCCGTGCAGGTGTATGGAATCGCTTACACGTTGCGCGTATCTTGCCCGTAAGCTTCCTCTCGTTTCGCGAAAACTTCCGTCTCTTATCGAAACAGCTCGGGCCTGTTCTCGCCGTGCCGGATGCGCGTCCATCGATCCCCTCGATCTCGATCGTTTCACTCTGTATGCAACCCCTTCGAGAATAAATCCGGACGGAACGGTGAACTCGACTCGCTGACTTGACAATTGCAACTTGGGCAGGATCAAAGCGACTTATTCGGTAAAATAAAAATGACGGGGTCGACCATCTTAATGATTTAAGATTAAACCTCTCTTCACGCTCCAATTTTATTTTACATATATTTTTGAATTCATTAAAATAGGTTTGCAGGACCCACGAAAATGACAGGTTCTAACATCTTGAAACAGAAGAAAGTTTTAAGAATAACTTTTGTGCTTGCTATTAGATTGATCGATGGAGAACGTCGTTCAGAAATTAGGCGCAATTTAAAAATTCCCCTTAGCCTAATCCAATCGCCGGAAATGAATGTACCCGTACCACGATACAAAACAGGACGGGAAGGATGATAAATTAGGTCGCAGCTATATGAAGACATTTTGTCAGGTGCATACATCACTGACATTTTTCTCTCGTTTTAACTGTGTTGCGACGGAATTACAAGAAGCGAGAGGAGTAGTTCTGCATTGCTATTCTAAAAATGATTTCTAATTTTCTGAAATTCATTGATCGTTTCGTCCCGGAGTGTTCGTGCAATTTTCTGCGAGCGGAACCGGAGCGCAAAAAGGTGTGCACATACTATTAATACTGGTTTGATAAATCCGTAGAAAATTGCTCGAACAAAAAAGAATAAGCGATGAGCACGGTGATTATGAAGATATTACGCGGGGCAAATAAGAACAGTGTTCTCCACCGACTAAATATGAAAACCTGTTCCCGATGATTCAGCCCGTCGCGGTCGAGTTTGTGCAAATAGTATAAGCTCTTCCTGGTTTGAGGAAACCGACGGTGGAATTTTTTCAGAATTAATGAAACCAGTATAGATTCGACGGGGAGTAGTAAACTTGACAATTTACCAGCTTTTCGAATAACAAGATCGCGCGAAGATTCACCGCACAACACCTAGGGACATTTGTAACGCTGCGCGGTGATATCAACCCCGCCCGTGATCCAACGATCGTCGCGATTAACGAAGAAATTACAACGGGGAATATCATGCGTGCTTCGGAAACCGCAAGAACCAGTGTAAGCTTATTAGAGTCCAGTGTTCACAACTCTGGAGCTTAAAAAACAGACACATATAATCCGGTAGACACCCATCCAGCAGATGCGTCGGTACTAATCTCGATTCCCGGCATGTGCCAACGCCTCGGTCATCCGAAACATTCTACTGAAAATGTTTATGACCGTCTTGTATACGTCACATCCTTTTACGATTTCTTAATCCTTTCAATTACACGTTCCCGGGAACACACTAATGCTTCGAATGTTTCCTACATCTTCATTGCCGATGCTGGACCCTCATTGGGAAATTCTTGGCTAAACTAATTTTTAATTAACGAGATGTAGCTTGAGATAAATTCTGAACACGAAGTATTTTAACGAGCAATACGTTGAGTCTCACAAATTTTTGTGTTTCAAAGTGTTAAGAAAATCTATTCAGCACTTGTTGGCAAATGAAAAGAGTCCATACTTTGGAATTGCAATGTCTGAAAAATTGAAGATGTAACTGAAAAGTATTTTTTAGTAGATAGTTTCACACAAGTTTCAAAATATTAAATTATAATTACTGCGAAGAAATCGTGTAAACAGGTCAAAAGATTAAAGAACTAAAAATATTGTAAGCAAAGAAAAAATTGCAAAGGATTAGCGCGAACCTAAACAAAGATAGTGATCTCGCTGGTCTATCGTCACGTTTCATTTTTATCTTCCTCAGATATTAATCCAAAAGATACGAGGAACGGTTTACGAGCAAACCGAAAATTCCATTCGCCAGGAATACATTAGTACGCAGCGAAAGTAGAAACGGTTAGCCATGACCAGACACGCCAGCCGCTACCTACTCAATAACACGAGCAATGTTTCACTATACATTTGAAACTCTGTTCTTTCGAAACGATACTATTGACTTATTTTTTCACGTAGTATCACCTCCCTTCCTTCCTTCTGTATTATAAAAATTAGGTCACTTCGTGTAGCAGCAAACAGTTACGAAGCAGAAAAGTTTTAACTTTTTCTAATTTCATACTAATAATAGTTGATTGTTGTAATTTCCTCGACGCTTTATAGTTGCAGGAAACTCGAGGTTAATCCTATATAATAGTATGCTTTTTAATGAAACGTTAATCCAAGACAGTGGTTATTTTTTAGATTATTACGAAAATAATTCGGTATCTGAGGAAAATTAAAATCAAAGTTTAATTGCTATTACCTTTTTTATATTTGTATTGCTCTTCTATAATTCTATAATAGGTTTCTATTATAGAATTCTATATCTTCTATAATAGGTTTCATGTATTTACAGCGATTTTGATCTTCGAGGATTCAGCATAAATGATTTAGAAATTTCACTGTAATTTTTAATTGAAACAGAATTTACAGTGCGGAGAAAGAATTATTTCTCGGTTCCAATAGTAATAAATGAATCCCCATGAATTAATATCTGTACGAATACCTACAGTCCATTCGTAAATATTTTTATTTTTTAGCAGGTACTGTTCAGTGTTCTACAGGAACGTTTCATTTCCACGTTGCACCACAAACGACTAGTTTTCACCGTCTTTCGTCACGCCCCATAAATTTCGTTCAACGTTCCCTCTACCAACACATGTTTACGAAAACGTTCAACCTAGCCACGTCCCTCGGGACATTTTGTTCCCGTCGTGGTATTATTTTAATGTAACACTTTTCACTCACCAAACATACGAATAAAATTTTGAAAATACTCTTTGCAATAGGTACCTATGAACGTTCCATGTTCTCCACCATATTCCCATTATAGCAAAATATTATTTCGAAGTATGGTCCCTAGTGGGGATAGTACTGCGACGTTTAACAGCCAAGTATTGGCGACGTATAACGAGAAATGACTGTATAAGGGAAAGTTATTCCGAATATTGACTTTGATTCAAATGGCATTGAATCGGCAATGGCATTGAATAGGCAACGGCCAATGAATAGGCAATGGCATATTCCAATGTCATTGGAGCTGGGTCTTAAAATGGTACATTTTAAAATGGATTCCTCCAAAATGGAGGACCTTCCAGGCCCAGTTAGATTGAAGACTGCAGCGGGGTCAGGCCCTCTGGGTCAAGGTAAAATTACCTACCTGCGTGTTGAACATCCTTGCGAAACTTTTCCGTGGAAGGTGTCAGCAGCACACCATAAGCTAGCTGCAGACCGTGGCAGATTACCTGCACGAGGACCGCCACCGTAACGACCACGTGTCCCCATCCGCCTTCGGGGTAGTAATGCCTCTTCAACGTGATCCTCTTGCGAGCGTTGATCATGGTGAGCGATTCCTCGCCCTCCTCTGGTTCCCGTAGCAGATCCTCGTAGTCGTGAACGCTGCCGAGTCCTCCTTCGAGGATCAGCTGTTCAGAAAACCGTCTCCTCATCATCTTCGGCGTGACGGTGGCGCTGCTTCTTCGTCTCTCGTTCGGACCATCGGCGTCCCGTTTCTCTTTCCTGGCGAATCGTCTGTCCATCGTGGCTTCTTTCGCCGGGTCGGTCTCGTGACTTTCATTATGCAAAGGCGTCCATGAGGACTCGGTGGCTCTCGAGCCGGTGACCTTCTCCGGGAAGAAGCGCGGACTGGTTCTTGCGATGATTGGTTTCGTCGCACTTGCATCGACGACGGCGCTGCTTCTTCCAGCACGTTCTCCGACCCTCGCCTCTCCGACTAGCAACGTTTGTTCGGAGAATCTCCGTATGTTATCTGCTCGGCCGATCTTTGAGCCGCGCGGGGACTGCGTTTGATCCGAGTGCCGACGTTGGATCACACCGACGATCGACTCCTGGGCGTCCTCCTTGATCTCCTGGAACAAACTCGCTACCGAGTTCCTGCCGGAAGACGCCGGCAGGATGCTCTGGCAGGTGGACACCGAGTAGCCGGAGTCCTTCCTCTTGAAGCCGCCTAGGAACGTGGTGTGATCCCTGCTCGAGCAGGTTGAAATCTTCCGACGATAGTACTGACACTGACTGCAACGACATTGACATTGACAATCGGAAGAGATCGACAGCTTCGCCATTAAAAAGCAACGACACTTCGCCAGCCTGGTCAACAGCTCCGGCTGAGACAAGAACATCTCCGGGATACCGACGCTTTCGTTCCAAGATTTACTAGTGTCCGACGAAGAGGTCCTCGCCAGGTCCCTCTTCAGCGTAGAGCTCACCGTCGACCAGCTCTCCGACTCCAAACTCGAATTGTCCGGCAAACGTGGTTGTTTTTTCGGTACGATCAGCTGTTTCGTCGTCGTATCCGCATGACCGCCATTTTCCGAAGGTTCGTTTATCATCGCGGCGCTGTAAGAGTCGCGACGACGCTTGCGATACGCATCTCCGTTCGAGGGAGAACCAGCTCCGGCGTCCATTTCAACCGCGGATTTTTTCACGATCGTAATTATGATTAGATCGCATGCGAAACAGCCGCGGAGGTATCGCACCGATGAAAACGAACCACCGCGGGCGAAGATGATTTTTCAACTATTTTTACCCGTAGCTTCAAAGTGCTCTTATATAAGATGCTGGCCAAGAGATAGAACATCAACGACCATTTGCCCGCCAGTGATTCTTTGCTTCTTCGAGAGGGCGTCGCGTACAACCAATCGAGGCATTAGCATACGCTCCAATCACCGTTTGATACTATTACGATACTATTATTCTTCTAATGTAGAGAGCTTTGCAATTTTATATTTCTTCTGCTACACTTCGATGTCGCAAAGGCGTTTAATTAATTTACTTTTTTCGAGGAACTTATTCAACAATGTTCTCGACGAGTGTCTTCAAACCACCAAAGCACTTAAAATGTACAGCAAGGAGCCAAACTGAACCAATAACCACAAGTTTTGTATAAATCACTATTGCTAGGAATATTTGAAGAATACCAAAAAATCAACACATTATAATTGTTTTTGAGAAATTTTTTTCAATTATTAAGTGCAGTTTCACAGGCACAAGGGTCCTGGACGAAATGTTGCAAATAAATGATATATTAAATATTGCCAAGTATTCGACATGGTGGAAAACCGAGTCAGTCTATTTTCGTTGCCATTGCTAAAAAATTCTTAAGTTACTTCCAACTATGATAAAAATAATTATAATGTTGACTTTTTGTTAAGTTTTGCTCCTTACTGTATAAAATTTGCAAACCGGGTTTTATTTCGATTAACTAACCGGTCACAGAGAGCTTTCACCTGGTTGCGTCTCGAGATAGTGTCACAAAGAGACGTCCAACGTTACCGCACCGTTGTTGCACCGGAGAAGTCATCGATCTGCCACTGGTGACTCAATGGGACCGTAAATCAAATTGGGCAGTAATCCGCGGAGGGTATAAGTCCCGACGCATTATCCGAGAGAGTGGGTCGCCGAGCCGTGGGTCCGTAGCAAAAGCCGCGCGTTAACTGTTCGGAGGACACAAATTAATGCTCGTCCCTCGGGGAAAAAAGGTCCTTCGCGAGAGTGCATCACGGATGCCCCGCACGCCTGAAAGCCGCGTGTACGTGAGGCTACCGAGACGCGTCCAGACTGCCGATACAATGTTCCGATTTTTCTTTGCACGCGTGTTGTCCGCCGGCACGGTGTCGCCACGCGCTTACGTGTACGCAAATTAAATAAACGCGAGTCGTTTAACTGCGATCGAGTCGCCCGTCGAGTTGCTCCGGCATTTTTACGGCAGCACGGCCATTGAGTAACGATTACGTCTTCGAGGAACACCGTGGGCCACCTTTCTTCCCGGGCCAACCATAATTTCGCCATCTACGAGATATTCGTGTTTTCCCCGGTTCGAGCCACGCGCTTCATTTGCCTGGCATGCTTTCGAGAAACTGCCGATGTGGGCGTACGATGCACACAGGGTGGCTCTTTTGACAACACAAACGCGCTATCAATTTATTAACTGTGTCCTGATGATTTTAGCACCCGCTGTACCACTGACGTTGTGATATTACTAGTCTCAGATTTTTTGGTTCACATATTATTTGTTGGTGTTCTAGGTTTGATCAGATTTGATCTCTGATTTATATTTTTATCATTTAAAGTAAACAGAATTTAGTTTCAAACATCGCTTTATTATGGAATTCGCTCCATTCTGATTCTTTTTGATTTTATATTATTATATTGAAAAATACATGATTGTAACCCAACATGACCGTAACCCTTCATGCACAGAAAAAAATTTTCAGAAGCACCATTTTTACCATTATTCTTGGATTCTAAAAAGTGTTAAATCAATTTAACTGAATTTATAAGACGTAATTGCGATATTTTGACGAGTTTTAAAAATTATTTATGTTTCGGTGTATGTAATTTAGTCGACAGTAAAACGTTTAGAATATAAACGACCGGAAAAAGACAAAAATTACGTAATTCTGAAACTAGATGAATAGAAGGAGCTAAAGGTCTATTATTGGATTGAAATTGGCCACCCTATATACATAAATATTTCGTCTTTAAAGATTGGAGGATTACCTTGAGTCCCCGGAACGGTACCCAATATTCTCAGATCTGGAAGAGCCGAGAGATAAGATAATTGCTGCTGGAAATATTGACCATCTGCAGCCACATACTTGACTGCATTCTGGTGCAGAAAGCGCCAGTAGTTGAGTCATTAAATAGCAATTAAAAGAAACCAGAAACAAACGTGTTTTCGAGGCTGAATATTTATACGTCGTTATGTAAAATGATTCGCGATTCGTTACACAAAATTGTCTGGTGTCGTTTATGAATGTACGAAAGAGTTTTTTAGCCGAGTATGCATACACATACAACAGTGATTTATAATTCATGCTACAGTAGATTTTGGCGTTTTTAAAATGTAAATATCAACATGTAAAATGACCCACAATTCGTGGCACAAATAAATCAAATTCTCATCAAATAGTACCTAGTGCTAGCTGTTGTATTCCTGCGATATCGATGTTTAGTGTTGTGTCGCTCGTGAAAGCGTTATCGACAACACAATTTACGCGTTGGAATAACAGCGAGAAGTAATATTAGGTGATCGCCTAAATAGAGCGAGTTTCAGTGTCTAGTCATCAGTTTTCTAAATCTTCTAGATTATAGAAAATAAAGAAAAATACAGTAAATAGAAAATGGTAAAACGATTCCACGATTACAACTGCATTTTGCCTTCTAAAAATACGAAAAAAAGTCGCACGAATTTTCAAAAATAATTGTCCAACAAACCGACATATTACATTTCTGCTCACAACCTCGCCTCCCACGCGCATAATTGCTTCAATATTTACGTCGGTCGCGAACTGCCAGCGCGAAACCTCCAAAATATCAATTCCGATCAATTGTTCATCATTCCGGAGTAAAAATCGAGGTGGAATCACAAAACCGGCGTATAAACATCATCGGCGGCTTCCCAATTGTAATTACAAAACCATCAACCGTAGCCGCGCGGATCGTTCGCGTCGGTATCATTAAGACCGGCCGTCACGACTCTCGCCGAATGTTTACAGAGTCCGGGCGATAACGAGCGGCGCGCGAGAGAGGCTCGTCAGGAGCGAAATAAACCGCGAAAAACGGTTTGATTTATGAACGATGCTCGATCGTATTCGCGAACAAGGTTTTCACTTAGCGCCGCAATCAGCCGGATTGGGTCGGCTTCGAAATTCGCAGGGGCCGTCGAATAAACCCGATTCGACGGCCGGCTTCCGATTAAGATAAACGATAGCCGGGTCAATTAAGCAACGGCCAATTAGGCGGGGCGCGCCGTGGTCCGAAGGTGGGACGAAGAGCTTGGAGAGAGGTTAGTTGTTAACCCCTTGCCTTACGATATCGAGTCATACTCGTGACGAAGATTTTCAACATAGTCTAATAAATACACTGCGGATCTTTATGCAAAATAAAAATTCTCTGCATCGATTACAAGAAATAGAAATTAATTAGAACGTTATTTCTTCACTTGCTAATTTTGATGGGCGAGAAATAGTATATTGACATTTAAAATTTGTTTCAATTTTCGTACAATTTCAAATTTTATCTACTCAATTTTGTTATAAATGCATAAAGATCCGCTGTCTACTAATAAATATGTAATTATTCATTATAAATTATGAAACAGCCACCCCAATCACCAGATTTTTGTATCCCATAGAAAAATTAAGGAATGAAATGGACAAACATGTGCGGAACTTTTGGCCTGTTTCGAAAACACATTTAAGGAAAATTTTGGAACGATAATGAAATAATATGATAACAGAAAGTATGAAAAAATCGATGATACGGATGCCAAGAATAGTGGAAACTGTTATTTAAAGAAACGTGGCGGATTCTTCGATGAAAAGAAAATATATTCTTTTGAAAAATTTGTTCGCATCCTTCAACGATTATTTCATTTTTACAGAGATGAATACAAATATGATCACTGTCCTAAGACTTATGAGCGGGAGTGTATAAGCTATCTTTTTTCTACTATGAAATTCTGAACGATGAATAATTTCTAATCATTCTAATCACAAAGTAAATAGTATTGCAAGGGATTAAGGGAGCTCACCTGCGCTGTGAAGAGGAGGCTGATGGAATTTCAGTTCGGCGGTAATGTGCCAGCTACCGGGCGCCGCGAGTTGCAGGCCGATCCCGATCAGATGAACCAGGGTCGAGCAGGTCACGATCACGTATCCCCATCCACCCTCGGGGTAGTAGTGCCTCCTGAGGGTTGCCTCTTTCCGGACATCGTTCGTCGATCGACAGAGCTTGTCGCCGTTCCTCCTCTGGCCGCGCGGCTGCTTGTTCCTATTCCTGGTGGCTCCAATTAGACCGGTCGCGCCTATTCTCTGCCAGCTGGTTCTCATTTTAGCCTCGACCGCGGAATATTTACGCAGCGTTTCCGCTTTACCGGAACCGGCGACCTGGCCCCCTCCGATCGGATTACTCTTCTCGCTCAACGCCGGCGAACGGAAAGGGTCGAGTAAACCGTCGGTAGTGCACTTCGGACAAACGTGTTGCGACCTTGAAGAGCCCGCGTTCTCTGGGATTTCTAGGCTCCTCCCGTGATCCGAGCCTTGATCCTTGAGCGGCTCGATCTGAACAATGGTCCTGGCTGCCGGGCAATCCGTTTTCCTCTTCGAGTCCTCGAGCGTGCTTTCTCTCGACAAAGGCTTCCGAAGCTTTTCCCGTCTGATGATCGAACGATCTTCGTCGATCACCGAGCGGCTCGGTCTCATTCTCTCCGCGGGTTGATTTGCTTTTACAGTGGTCGATTCGTCGCACGATAGACTACGCGGCAACGTGGTCTTGCTTCTTCCGGAAGTTCTAATGCCGGGTACGAAAGCTCGTAGCTCGAAAGTCTCCTCTAATCGTGCCCTTTGTTCGACGATTTTCGTCTCGTCGACGAACCGGTGCTTCGTCTCGGTGGACGAGCGGCCATGATCGAGGAGCACGATCTCGTCGATCCAACCGGGCCTCGCGACCGTCAGGAGAGGATCGAAGCTCTCGCGGATCGTCGGGATGATCGTAAAAGCGCGCGACAGAGGATCGACGCGCACTTTCACCGTCTGCGGTGTCCAGTCCGGCCAGGAGCTGCTGTGTCTCATGCTCTTCCGATCTTCCTCGCGCACTGTCATCTCTCGATCTTCTTATTAGAATCTACCAGCTTCGGGAACCTTGGAACTTATCCTGGTGGAGGAATCGAACGGCTCGGCCAGCGAAATCGAGGAGGACTCCAATCGAATCCTCGATAAGACGGATAAAAGGATTATCTGGTCGAACCCTCCTCGCTGCCTGCCACTGCCTTCGAGATCGAGCGAACACTGTTGATCCTCGCGGAACGAATACATTTTCCTTCGTCACTGGGAGAACTCGTTAGATCATTCGGACGCGGCTCGGGCGCCGGAGAGAGCACTCGGTTTCGGCGAAATTTCGCTCGCGATCGGAGAAAGATCGTTTGAAAAGGAAGGTACGGTCCTGGCGAGTGCGCCAGGATGACTGCTACGCACGTGCTGCTCACTTACGAGCAACCCTCTCCTCTCGCTCCCTCTTTTTCCCTCTTTCTCCCTCCCCTTCTCGCGCTGTCTCCCTCTTCCCAATGGCGGGCGCATGCCTGCGATATTCGACGAATCGCGAGGCCTTCTCTACCAAGGGTTATTTCTCGTCCGACGTTAGACCAGTTCCCGAGAATCGCGTGCTAATGAGAACCGGCAAAAACTCTGCTACACCCCGCCGGACCATCCCCCTTCCTCCCCTTTCGGCGACACTATCCCTTTGTTAATCCTTTCCGGCCCTACAGTCTCTCTTGCGCCGATAGTAATTTATTTTACCGGTGTAGACTGCGTAAAAAAGCGTATCCTGCAATTTTTAAAGTTTTGTAGTTTTGTATTTTGTTTTAATGTTTTTGTATGTATAGCATGTTCGATATTGTCCAGAATATAACCCCCACAATTTTCTACAATTATCTCCGAATGTTTACCAAGCTGATGAATATTTTTATCCTAAGAACTATGTGGTTATTTTTCAAAAGGATCCGGATGTAGTTCTCCGGATATCATTCGATAATTGAATCGTATAATGTTCGAGCAAGTTCTGCGATAAAGGGACAATTTGGACCGCGAAGGGCCAAAGTAGAATATGTCGACCGTACTCAAATTATCGTGGCCGAAGTTCGATTTGCGAAGTGAAATCGCGGAGCAAGATCGTAAAAGGTCGCAATAAAATTCGTTACCTCGAGTTGAACGTGTCGAGCGGCGATGTCTGGCTGACATTCGGGGATCATTATCTAGAATCTTTATGTCTCTCGTCCCGGGAATCTTTGCGACTCGTTCTGCTTCTGGTCTCAACAATGTTCCGAGAGCACGCAGCGATGACGGCAGTAAAGAATCCTGCTCTCGTGACAGCGAACTAGAGAAAGTAAAATTTTTATGAGCTACAAATTTGCGAGGGGAACTTTGATTTGGTACGGCGACCGAGGATTTTGTTGGACGCGCTACAGTTTGCGAAAGGTGGAGAGGAAACGGTGGAGAAGATACTCTTTAATGTTCTCTTTCGCCGAATGTTTAAGATGCTATATTAATATTAGACTGCAAATCTTCAGGCAAAATAAAAATTTTCTGCCCCGATCGTAGCTAAGGTAAAGGCACCAGTAGTTGACAAAAGCTCAGGGTAGTGGAACAAAAAATGTCACGACACCATAAAAACTGAGGTACCACTTTTTGCTCACTATTCTATAGAACAAAAATGAGAAACAAGGTAGTGGCTATATCATTTCGATATAAATATGAAAATTCCCTTATTTGACCACTTAAAAAAAAAAAGAGAGAAAAAAGAACAAATCAGAATATGTTTGTATCGAGAAGATATAGGTGTAGGTTCGGTGCGTTTCAAAGAATGTTCCGAATCATAGTGCCGCGCGTGAAAGATAAACACTCGTGCGCGGCTGTGTCGTTTTCCGTGTGCCTTCGTTCCGCGAGCGTTCGGCGGCATCGTTTAATGTTTGTCGGCGGGAATAAAGGACTCACGCGGACCCAGGCGGCCCGAGCGATGCGATAGCGTTTCTATAATAAACAATGTAGACGAGCTGACGAGTTCGAGAAACGTTCGAGACGTAGTCATTGTCTTGTCTTTTTATTGTTAAATATATTCACGCTTTAAAATACCAAAGGTTTTTTGTCCTTCCATGGTCCGTATGATCCCTACATAGGTTCCGATATCGCTGGTTACCATCGAAATCGAATGGAAATAACAGACATCGATCAAGGGATTCGGGGGAAGGGGGAGAGGGGGTCGGGTAACGTGCGAACCGAACAAATGCGAAATCTATTCCCGAAATCAATCCAGGTCGGATACGGGCAATAAATCTTGCGACCCCGTGGTCACAAACACTGACCTGCCCTCGGAACACGTGGCTCGGCAAGGTGGCCAGCTTGCATCAATTCCGTGGGGGGGGGGGGGGGGGATGAGACAATGAGTTATGTGAAGAGTGCGTCCGCCCGGCAAATGAAGCGAGAAAACGCGAACGCGTCGGGAAGACATTGTTTCTCGGCATCGAGCGACCTCGATTTTACGTAAAAATTCGCTCTGAAGATTGCTCGTGACGCTATAAAACGATTATAAAATACTAACCTAAAACACACTTACAAATATTTTTGAATCTTCTGTTTCGCCGTCGTTTCCACAGAATAATTGGATCGCAATCACTAAACTCTACACAATACACTTAATAAAATCGTGACAGCGAACGAAGAGAAGTTACTCCGACCACGAACAAAATAATACCGCGGCTTTAGCCGCTTCGCTCGCACGCACATTTGAAGGGTAGGTGATACTACGCAGGTCAGACGCGGGTCTATAAACACATTACATACAAAAACTGGGAGTTCCGGGAAACCGAGTCGGGAATTCAGAATTTGTATACCTTTTTTTTTGTTTGGCCTTTTACCTGCTTACTATAACCTGCCATGACAAGTGCGTGGCAGAGAGGGGATTTTAAAATCGCAGTATTATTTTGACCATGGTCGTAGCAACATCTTCTCGATCGCCATCACGATTTTGTAAAGTGTGTCGCGTAGTGTTTAGTGATTGTGTGGAAGTGTGGTGTTTCGAAAATATTCTCTGGAAGACAGATACGATTTGGATGTATTCGCCTGAGTCAATAATAGTATGACGGAGGAATTCTGAAAAATCGGTAAGTGTATTTCACAGTAGTATTTTATATTGTAAGGTTACTGTTCGTATGTATAACATTGAATAGGTTAGGTTTTCTTTCAAGGTTTTCTTTCATATTTTGCAACTTCAAATTTATTAACCGAACGGGCTGACAATGATTAGCAGACTGCGAATTTTGTGCATTTTTAACAAAAATGGATAGGCGTTTTTTGAAAGAGTAAAAACATTGGAAAAATTTTGAAATACTGTTACATTATTTTCAATCTATTGAACATATTAAGAAAGAAAATAAATTTCTATTTCGCTCCAGTCTGTTGCAATTAAGGTAGAAAATTTTTATTTTGCATAAAGATTCGCAGTCTAATGTTTAGGTATGAACATGGCGACGAATTTCCCTTTAAATTTCGCTTGTCTCTGGAGACACGCACACGACTATGTTCTGTCTCATCGACACGGTCAGGTGGACTGTAGTAGTAGGCTTTTCATTGTACGTGTAACTCCACTCAATCAAACTTTACAGAAACTTTAACAGCTTATATCTCAGCAACTATTTGTTTTCGACATACGGTTCCTTTCAAACTGTTTCTTTTCTCAAAGGTGTAAATGTAGAGAGAAACTTTAACAACAATTTCCTTTGATATAAACAATTTTGCGGAAAGTTTTCTTAACGAATGTCCACCAAGTATAGATTCACCCCTAGGACGGATAACTTTTTATACACCCTGTACAGGCGGTCGATTTTTCAGCATGTGCTCCCCAGTGTTTTAATCTTGATAAAAAAAAGACGGGATATTGTAAAATCTTCCGGCAACATGATGCGCTGCAAAGACGCTGTGTCTCGTGTCCTGATAGTCATAAATGTTGATGATTCGGGCGCTCTTTGTACCTGAAGTATCGCATCCCCCTGATACAAGGATAAAACATGACTTCCTCCGAATTTAGATCTACTTTCGACGATATGAAATATTTAAGCGACTGCGCTCTTGACTTTTCGCGTTGGAAACGTTTCATAAGAGAAATGTAAAATTCAAGTAAAATTCTCGTTCTTTTTTATTTTCAACAGTTTATTAATTTCTAATTGAGAGCAGAAGTAAAATGACAACCGCGGAAAAATGAAGACCTTGTTAAGCGAAAAATAAAATTAGTTTTTTGTTCCGCACGCGTACTTTTCAAATTGCTTTTATTAGATCGCTAATGTGTTACTCCTTTTTCCAATGGGTTTCACGTGTACTAAATGAAATGTGTGCAGAATGCACCCGGTCGGTCGCGTAGTCAGTGAGCCTAAAAGGGTTAATGAAGTAACTGAGTTTACGTGTACGAGAGGCATCAAGATCGACCCAGTTGCAGATAATAATAAGTTACGGAAGTGGAACGGACCGAGCGGATAAGGTATCGGTGAAATGAGTCTCCAATAGTAGCTGCGCGTTCTCTTAATCCTGTTCTTGCCTCTCTCTCCCTCTCTCAATCTCTCTCTCTCTTTCTCTCTCTCCACTCAATAAACGTGAATTTGCAGAGGACGGCTTGTTAGAGCCCGATTTAATCAATTAGTCGTAGACAACACAAGTTAAGACATTTGTATTCGAGTTCACCTTGCCTTTCCATTTACACTCCTCCCATAAATTACAGTAGAACTTTATTATTCTCGACAAAGACAGCTTCGAGACGTTACAAACAAAATAAAAATTCGTCGAAATTTTTCCTCAAATCGTTGCTTAATTATACGCTGTAGAGTTACAGATTCTATGAACAATATTTTGTAGATTATTCCAGATCAACGTAAACTACTGTTTAGAAGCATTTCCAGTGACGTTCAATTCTATGAAATTTTTCTTGTAATTATTTCTTATTTATTGCGTAGGTAGCAGAGGTACAGATTCTATGAATATTTTGTAGATTATTCCAGAACATTATAAACGACTGTTTAGAAGCATTTCCCGTGACGTTTGAATATTGTAAAATTTTTCTTGTAGTTATTTCTTATTTATTGCGTAGGTAGTACATATTCGCCAACTAATATTTTGTAGATTATTTCAGAACAGTGTAACTGCTCAGCAGCACTCCAATGTATAATTTTTGCCTAATTAATAGTGTTTGCGAAGGATACGTATTACGAGGGCTGACAGCGCAAGATTGTGTCACGCGCGGCCTGTTCTGATTTAACACTAACGTAAATCATTTCGCGCATAAAGCAGGAAGCTGTTAAAGTCCCGGCCGCCGAGTTAGTTATGATCATTTAGGTGACACGAGCCCCGCAAATTTATGACAAGCGACACCGCCGACAGATGCGACTGTCTTTTCTCACGTCTGCGTCTCCATGTCCGGTATCGTCGGCTCGTGAGGAATTTGTATCCATCAGACAGATAGTGTCTTCCCGGCTACCATTCGTTTCTCAAGCTGTCGTGTTCCTGTGGGATCTCTGATTTTAATGGCGCGTTAAAAAATGATGCAACGTTGCAACGAGCTAAATTTTCAGAGTGGGTATAGTTGACACAGATCTACGAAACGTATTTTCTAAATCCTCGAAAAACACGAAAAATATGTAAACAACAACTAGTAGTATTTGCTCGGAAATTGTGACCAATTGCAACTTTCTCAAAACTTTTTTCACGTCTAGTAAACTTCTCAAAAAAAAAAAAAATGGTCTATTATTAAAGGAGTTAGCATCCTCTTAAAAGTGTTTGAATATTACTGTGATTAATTATATATGTGTAGCGCAGTGTCAAGAATGGTTATTTCCACCAGAAGTACTTTTGAGATATTTAAAAATTTAGATAAAAGAAGAATTGAGATATCTTAAATTTGAGATATCTATGAATTTTAGTTTTAAAATATTTAACGTGAAAATTTGGAGATATTTTTTGCAGTAATGATTAGAACAGACAAATATCGCAGTTTTTCAAAAGTGGACATAGCTTCGACACTACCGATAATATTAATGTAATATTCAATTGTTAGCTTCTCTTATCGCGGAGAAAAAATTCACACGCGGCGCTGATGGTTTTCCTTTTACGATTTCGCTGTCCGACGAGCGGCTGGCAGAGTTTCTCGGCGCTGCAGCGGTGACAATAACGAATCCAATCCTGGAGAGCGAAACGAGGTGCTTCTCGCAACGTTCGGATAACGCGCGCAGAAGAAAACAAGGGTTGGTAACCGCGCGATTCGAAATCCCACGTTAGCAGGCGCCCTTAGATAAATTTTACGACCTGCATAAACCGCGGTGGAACTACCGTCAAGGTCATAACCGGGGGTTTAATAGCTCGTAAGTAAGCCATGCCCCGGGATTGTTGGACGACAGGACGATAAGAGCCGAATGTTATTTAGAGAAGTGATAAGTAACTTCCGGCGGGGAAAGCGCAAAACTTCGGCTAGTCCGACGTTACGAGCTATGCACGTAGAAGATGACGGTCCGTCGACGTTGGTATTCACTGTCCGACTACCGAATTGAATAAATCCGAATCGAAAGTTCTGGAACGTCCCAGAAACGCGCGCAAAAGAATATGGAATTTTCAAGCGGGAACTTTGTGCTTCCTCGGTATGTTACTCGAATGGCAATCGCAATCGCGTTTAGGATTCTCCCGGTGGAATTAAGTTTCCAAAATGAATAATACTCCCGCGGAATCACTATGATCTGTCGGTTCAGCGCTGTGGGATTCCAAACAGTCGAGTATTCTGATTTTTCATTTTCAAAAAATCGAGTCCCCTTCTTTGGATTTTCTTCAAGTATTTGTTACGTGTTTGCCGTGGAATTTCTGTGCAAAAGGATTTTTCAGTTGCCACGACGTCTCAAATTCTAGTTAAGCTAGTTAAAGAAATTGTGAGAGAATCTTTTGCACACACCCTGTTGTCGCAAGAATCAAAATTTTCTAAACCCCTCAATTTTTTCTTACCCCTTTTTAAAGGCCGAACAATATTTAAAACTCGGTAATTCGACTCATGTTTCCCGAAACATACTCCTAACTTAAAACGTCCAGCTAACGTATCATGTGCTACGAAAGGATATTTTACGCATATTGTTTGTGTATATTCAGCGTGCATAAACAACCGCGGTGGAATGACTTTTATGTGCCAAGTGAAATTCTAATGGCCGTGTTCTACGAGGCTATAATTAAGTCGTAAACACCGAAATACTCTCAGAAACTGCTTCGCTGGAGACACGTTGTAATTTCATCTCGTGCAATACTCCTGCCAATTAAAATCTCCTGAAAATTAGAATTATAGGATTCTCGAGTGAAAAGTGCATACGTCCATTTTTCTTTAAATTCGTTTTGCGTTGAATCGTGGTATCGTTTGCGGTCGCAAAAAGAAGGAACAAAGGACACATAGTTAGATTAACGTATCTTTATTATGTACATCATCGTTACTCTAATCGAATGCCTTGAGGTCGCTGAAAAACACCCCCATCCTAACTCTGAGTTCATCCTCGTACTTCAACGCGGACCGATCGACCCTTACGTCCTCCATGAGCATCTCGCAGTCCAGATGTCGGCCATCACAGGCCCTGTGGTGGTGCTTGAGGACGTCGTACGGGTCAAAGTGATGCGCGCGTCTGGTTGATGGGTTCAGTGTCGTCAGCGCGTAATGATTGTGCACGGTCAACGCGCGTCTAGTCGAGACGAAGCTCTTCACCGAGTCGCCTTCCGGCGAGATAGAGGCGGTCCTGACGGTGTTCAGATAATCGAGGTCACCGGGATAGCTCGTCGAATCGGCGTCGAATCGGCTCGGGTCCGTGCGGTTTCTGTTCTGCAGCTCCGGGAAGAAGTACGCGTTCCTCACCGCGTACGACGCGAAATCCTTGAAGCTCCTGCCGAGCTTGATCCTTTCGTCCAGCAGCAGCTCGTACCTGTTAGCGAAAATGCGTTTTAAGTGCAATAGAGGGCTCGTCAATTTACGTTACGGTCTTAAGCTGCGTAAGACTAAACAGAACTGAAGGATTCTGAAGGATCCTTGTGTCCTGTAGGATCTGACCACGGGGTGGAGAGCTTAGCACTTAGCACAGAGGCGTAGAATGTTGTGATTAGGAAAGGAATGACTGTTCTGATTAGGAAAGTTTGCTAGACAATTTTAGAGATCCCAAAAATTGGTAATCACTAGACAGCGGATCTTTATGCATTTATGGCTTATGGAAATGTTCAAAAAATGCTACAATATAAAATTCGATAGAATTTAACACGATTTTTATTTGCTTTGGATCTAGAAAGGCTGTTCCTATTAAAAATAGAATTTTATTTCATTCCACTTTCTTAAATTGTTTCTATAAAAATTGGAAACTGCATAAACATCCGCTGTCTAGTAATCACACTACTTTTGTGTTCTAACTCTTCAGGGACCCGACACGAAGCTCGGATATCCACGAACCCCTAGACTGTTCTGATTAGGAAAGTTTGCTAGTTAATTTTAGGGATCCCAAAAATTGGTAATGACCCTAGTCTTGCGATCTAACTCTTCAAAGGCCTGATCCAAAGCTCAGGTGTCCAGGCACCCCTAGATTCAGATTAGGAAAAGTGTCTGAATTACCAGTTTCGCCTGGTGACCGGCACGATCGCCTCGTCGATGTCGATCGGCAGTACGAACTCGGATCGATGAAGGTTGTCGTAGAAGCAGTGATTGTAGGGTATCAGCTCGAGCCGCCTCTTGATCCAGATGTCCTCGCCGAGCAGCCGTCTGCGGGCGTTTTTCTCGTTGGGCAGGTCGCCGGGCAGCGTGAGATTGAACCATCTGATCACGTTCGACCGTTCGTAAAGCCTGAGCACCTTCAGCACGTTCTCGTGCACGTTGAACACGTAAAAGTAGAATAGCTCCGCGCCCAGGATACGGTGTAGCTCGACGAACGCGACCAGCCGCGACGAGATGTCCTCGTCGAAGTCCAGGCCCTTGATGCACAACGTGAACTCCCTTCGACGACTCTCGTCCCGCTCGCTCGGGCTTATCGCTAAACTATGACTAGCATTCTTGTGGCAGGGTTCAGGGCCCACGTACACTCTGGATGGCTCGACGGCGGCGTCCGGGGATAATTGACAGCCGACCAGGACGCCCGCGTAACTGTCCACCGTCTCGCCCCATTCGTCCAGCCAAATCGTCGAGACCAGCGCCTCCACGCTGACGGACCTGCCTCTGTCCTCTTCCTTGTACCTGGCGACACGTTGAAGACAAAAGTCTTCGGGTTAGTATATCCTCCCTTGGGTATCCTTGCACTCGGAGACGAGGACGGTCCCGGGATTTGCATAATCCTTATAACCGTCCGACATTACCGGGGAAGGAAGTGAAATAAGGGTTGGGGGCAAGTACATTTTAATTCGCGAGATAATTACGAGGACACCGGGGGAAAAGAAGAGTGTTACGTCAGCGGGGAAACAGTGTTGCGGACGGTTCTTGAAAGTATAATAGGAGAGTGGAACAGTGGGAGGGGAGATTAATACTGGGACGAACTATAGCGTAGATTCGACTGCGGAAAGTGTCTCTCACCAAACGGTGCAGAAAAGGCCAGAGGTCGGCACCGGTCCACGTTTAACGCCAATCACCCTCAAGCTCGGATAACCGGCCACTCTTAGGTCCAAGTGGGCGCTGTACAGGAAGAGCTGTCCGGGGATTGTCTCGAGCCACTTCGCGTCGGCTAACTTGAACGTATTTAACGTCGCCCCGTACGTTCCATTACCGTCGCACTCCTTGGAGGGTCTGTAATCGAGTGCCAATCTCCGCGCCCAGGAGTAAGCCACGATGCTTCTTGTGCCGGGAGGTTCGCCACCTAGAAAATGTGTCAGGAAAGGTAGTCAGCCGGAGGAGATTCAGACCGAGATAGTCACGTGACGCACACCGGTATTCTATACTAATTAACGCGGATGCCCGAGCCGTGCGTGCTCGGCGAAATTAATTTCCGATGTCTCGCGTCTCGTCGCCGAGAAAAACAGTCCTGTTGCGCAATAGGTCACGTCTCTCTATCTCAATTTTTCTGTCATTTGCATAGAATGCTCCGAGACAAGTCTCATCGTAACTTTATCGATGATTCTCCATCTTATTATTTACATACTACAATTTTAGTTCTCGCTTCTAGTGTATGAGACTAACTATTCAAGTTTTATTCACTTTTCACTGAATTCATGAGGTCTAAGTTAAGGCTTGCTAAGTTTAGGTTTGCTAATTAGGAAAATTGAAAGCTTTCCTTTTTGTAATGGACAGTTATTCAGAAATTATTTTCATTGCACTTTCAAGACAGTTACTTTCTGTGTATACTCCGCCTTAAAAATAATTACCGAATTTGTGGATTGATCCGAGTGTTTTAGATTTTCAAGATTTATTTGAGAAAATATATTTCTGTCTTGTAATGCGCTAGGTTCACAGTGCTAACAATTATCTAGTGTATTAGACAAACTCTGAAGCATCGATTTTGACACTTATTCTGTTTTATTCACTTTTCACTGAATTCATAATGTCTCAGTTTCTGGCTGACTAATTAGGAAGGTTTCTAGAGTTATTCAGAAATGATTTTCATTACACTTTCAAGACAGTCACTTTCTGTGTATACTCCGCCTTAAAAATAATTACCGAATTTGTGGATTGATCCGAGTTTCATAGGTTTTCAAAATGGATTTATTTGAGAAATTATATTTCTGTCTTCGAATAAGCCAGGTCCACAGAGCTAACAATTGTTTGTGGCGCCCACGCGGGATTAGAAAGGCTGTCGGGAGACATCGGTGTTTCCTTAGCCGGAAGCGTTGCGTCATCGGACGAAGCCGGACGCGGTACACCATGAATACGATTGCGTGTTAGATGACGATCATTGGCATGTCCCGAATCCTCCCTCTCGTATTACCGAAGCAGCTATCCGAACCTCTGTCCCAGTCCTCGGCGTCACTGACCTCGGCCGAGCGCGTCGATTAGTTACATACACAGAATTTCAATTGCCCCGTTCGGTTAATTGGCCTCTAATAGCGAATGCGATTCGCCTGCGTACCTGAGGGAAAACTCGTTCTTCCGCGGGGAGTCACGAACGTCCGCGAGTCACGACCACGGTGCGCCCCTGCCATATTTTCGTTTCTTTTCCCGCCGATCGATTCGTTTAATGAATTCCCTTGTGAATTACGCGAGTTACGCACGCATGCCCTCACGCCGCATATATAATGCATATGCAAATTCGTCGTTCGATGATTTCAGGTTCTGTGTAGTGGTTCTCTGTAGCAGCCTCCGGCCGCTCGATCCAAGGTTGATCGTGATCGTTTCTGTTAATTCGAGAGCCTCAGCTACTTCAAGTCAAATAGAATTCCGAAATTATTGATCTTTAAGTAGCATAACTTCGTCTTTTCATCGACTGGTTTCTCGGACAGTCATACGTCCGGGAAACATTTGTTGGAACGTTCGTAAGAAAATCGGGTTTAACACTGTTTCTAGACTCACTGGAATATTTGGACGTTTTCTCAAAGGGTGATGAATTTTTCATCAGTGCACCAAACGAGTGGGATTTTTTTCGAAATGTTAGAAGAATTAATTTACCAGCCGACGTGAAAAGATTTTTTGAAAGAAATTCGGAAGTACAATGGCACTCGTATTTGTCAAATTTGTTAAAATGGGACGTCGTACGAAAAGATGTTATGCCTTTTAACCGAGTAATTCGTGGATATAGAATCAATTCTATTCTCTGTTCGAAATTTCTGTACTATTTTCTGCTTATTTCAATTTAAGAAGAAAAAGAAATAGTCGCATCTTCGAAATAAAACAAAAGTAAGTTCCATCGAGTTCTTTTGCATTTAAAAAATGAACGAAAAGTAGTCTATCGTATTGTCGCGAACTGTTTGAAATTGTTATGTGTCTGGGTTCTCATGGACGTTGAACAACATTGTGATTTCACTTTCGTTGAACGATTTGAATTTCTCGGAACAATATTTCCTATTCCCAGGATTCCGAACACGGTTCCCTCCCTCATAATTTCCGGCGTCCATTAGAAAATCACCTTTACCTTGACGAAAGCAATTAACGGTAGCGTAATTTTCAGGTCGAAACGCAGCTAATCTCCGCGACCAATTAAACGGGTGGCGAGCATGAAGCGCGGGAGAGGAGAGAGAGAGAGAGAGAGAGAGACAGTGGGGTCACGCGGTTGGATTAATTCCCTGTCTCTCTCTCTCTCTCTCCCTCTCGTTGTAAAACAATTTGTTCCGTTCGAGCGAAACGCCGCTCCGCCGCCGATCATCAACCGATATCGTTGTGTGCGCGTGTAGTGTGTCGTTAAAAGTGGTGTCTACGGTTGACCTAACGACCGCGTATTACGTGATACTGCGTTAGTATCCTGGGATTCGTGGCCTTTAACAACCGCCGCTTCCTGCTTTCCCTCTTCAATGCCACGGTCCGCCAGCTTTACGAGAAAGTAAACGTAGCTGCGCGCGAACCCCCGACCAGCCGCCGCGCAATTCGAATGCAAGGATTAATGGACACGGTCAAAAAAACGACGGCGTAAAGCTTCGGAAGCATCCGCATTTCCCGGCCGGTTACCTCTCATAATTTCTGCGAAATCCACCGCCGTCTTCGGAAACAACGGCCGAGCACCGTCCGCGGCGCGCAACGACCAATTTTCATATTTTTATACTGGCATACCGAACATTGCTTGCAAGCTTTCTTATTTCGATTGAGAAATCAGCAGGACGTTGCGTATCGGCGATGTGGCATGCTGAAATGGCCGATTTCTGAATGCTAATGCTGCGAAGCGTTTCCATCAAGAAATACTATCACAGTCTATGGGTGTATTATACAGTGTGTTTCCAAAATCATGCCACAAGCCTCTGGGCATTGATTCTGCAGGGAAAAATGAGTTTAAAAAAAGGAATAACGTTTTCTTGTTGGACACCTCGTTTTCGAGAAAGATGAGCTTGAAAATCGATCGGGTCTGCGTGCTCTAATACTCGCAGTAAGTAGATACGGTTAGCCATGAACAGACGCATCAGTCGACAAGATTTTTGTCAGAGAAATAATTTAGCAACTAATGCCGTCCGTTTTTCAGAGACAAAATTCTCTTATATATTCCTTCAACTGCGTCTCTTGCAAATGCTTATAAATCTCTAATAGTTTAGAAGAAGTTGAGGTTTTTATCGAAACGTAACTCCTTCGGTATAAACACTGTTACCAAAGAAGTTTGTAGATTCGAAATTATCTACACAGTAAGATCAACCTCCTCATTTCTCTCTCAAGTGACATAAATTTTTCTTTTTGGGATTTACAATATTCCGAAAACCGACTTTTGCTCGTCACAAATTCGTTTTGTTTCGCTGCGCGGCTTGGCTCGGTTGTAAATTATGTCACCTAATGAAGTCGCTACCGCCAAGGAACCGTGTACAGATTTGAGTCACGATAAGCCCGTGTCTGAAACCGTGCCGGTTGATTTACGGCCTCCTTGGCTCGCCTTTTTTGTCCGCGAATTAAGAGGACTCGATCGGAGAAGAGGGGGAAACAGACCCGAAAAGAAACAGCGAGCTAAACGACCGGGGTTGTCATTCCGAATCGTGAGACTAGCAGAAAGATGGGACGACTGGATTGGCAAAATGTTTCGCAGACGACGTCTCATTTTCTTTGTCTGGAGCTGACGAGTCACGATGAGACTGAACTATTCGGTTGCGCGGTTTTTAGGCCTCTTCGTTTTTATTTAGCTGGTCAGTTTTTAGGAGTTTCTGGATGAGTCAGTTCGTGAGAGTAATGGTTTCGAAACCACATCTAGGTACGTGTGAAATTGTGGAATTTTTTTTACCATTCTTTAAATATTTCCAGATTTATGATTTTAAACATAAATAAACATACATGTTTGTATAAAATTTTCAATTACGTTTAATAATATTTTCCTTCATACTTTCAGCAAATACCTTTATATGCTACAACTGCAAAACAATTTATAATTATTCAAGAAAATAGAAGTCTACAGAAAATTTGCTATTTGTCAGGAAGAATACTAAACAAATTATAAGTGGGTTGAAATGAAAATATTTATTATATATTTGTTTAGAAAGGTGTGTTTGATGCCACGTTTTAATTTTTGTTTGCTTGTCGAGTGTTAAGATTGAAGTATACGTAAAATAGATTTGCTAAGAGAGCTGATTCGGAATTTTTACATGAAATGTAGGATAAAATTCGTATTGCAGTGTATCGAGTAATAGTGTGTTAACTGCTGCATCAGAATGCGTTTCTGCTTATTCAAATCAACGCAGCCAGGTGCAAGTAGGGAACACATCGGTAGGATAGAAAAATGTAGGGAATTTTCCTTTTCTTTGTCGGTCGGCGATAATGCTGGGAAAGTATTCGCGGATAGGAAATAGTGCGAACAGCGAGGCAGAAATATTCAGCACACTAGAAGCAGGATTACCATAGCGTATGGGAATTACTTCTTCCGACTATACATTCTTCTTTCGTTTTATTTTCAATGAGAAGAATTGTTACACTCGTTTGTATATTAACGAGCTGCTTGTTCTAGCAAAGACGTTTTCAATTCGAAGTGAACGCGTAAGTTAGATGCAGATGAACTAGTCAAATATTAAAATGAGTTCTGAAACATTTGGAGCTTTTTCTGTTAAAAATAAAATCATTAACTAAAGAAGTAGGTGATCGTGTCACTGTAGTTTTTAGAATCTAAGAATACTTCCAGGGTTTCTTGAATTCTAAAAGTATGCTAGCTATAGTTGATGTTTCAGACCTTTCGGTAATAAATCTCGCGAAACTTATCCTATTACGTATTCCTCAAGTTGCGGAGTTAAAGCACTACTGTCGCAACGCGACATCGGATTGTGGCAACGCAGGGTGCAAAACAATTTAAACCTTAAATCGTTTTAGCCAATCTTTCGATCTTGAGTGACGGACAAGTAAGAAGTAACTTGATAGAAACTCGAAATTGAGTTACGAACATTTTCGAATTCGACTGTCAGTTAGCAGCATAATTAAGTGGTACTGTTACGGGTTATTTAAAAGTTAGATGGGCACTATTCTACCAGCGAACTGTTTGATAAAGAGAAAATTGTACACACATTTCGTTACGAGACATAAATAACATTAAATCTGTGAATTATAATAGAGTATTTTTTCACCAAAAAAATATTTCCTATGCAACGATCTAATAATACAAGAGCTAGGATCAAGTTGAATGTGGCAGACCGTAGTTTTAAACATTTCCGGAATATCCGCGATAATCGGGAATATCTCGGACAATGGTTAAGCGCCTCGAAACACATCGGAAAGACGGACCGGGGCCTGGCGTATCTAATCTCGGCGCGAAAGAAGCCTCAGCATTGTTAGGTGCCAAAGGCGCGTTAGTGGCTTGCGGGCTGCGAACCGTTCAGCGATAACGAAAGGGCAAGGGTCGCGCGCTGTTGGAGGCGATGGAGCTTGGCTAACCTACGAAGAAAACTGCTTACCAGGCGTGGGAGGAGGATCCGCCGGTGGATCCGGGAGTTGAGGCGGCGAATCCAGCAGAGTCAACACGCACAGCGCGGTGACCAGCACGGCGGCTAGGCCCACTCTGCATAATTTCCTGGTGCCCGCGACCGACATACTTTTCGCCGTTTCTCCTTTTTTTTTTATCCCGTTCCCCTCGGTTCCCCACAGGTCGCTCGAGTTTCGTTTCACCGGGCGACACGGGGAACGGTCCCGAAGAAATCCATGTTCTCGCGCGATTTGCAATTCAAATCTGAAGGTTCCGGAGCCGGAGGAATCCTCGGTTGATCAATGTTCATGGAAACGAGCGATCCGGCGAAACAGGAGGAATCGTTCGACAACCCCGCGGAACCATTGAAACGCGTCAGCTCGCACTGCTATCCGCCTACGGTAGGAAAACCTTCTCTTTTATTTCCTACGGATAAAATAGTCGAGGATTTTCCATCATTGTCGCGTGTCAAATTCGCACTGGTATCCGCCTAGGTAGGAAAACCTTTTCTTTATTTTTCCTACGGATAAACTAGTCGAGAATTTTCCATCATCATCGCGCGGTATTATTAAAATGTGTCAGCTCTCACTGGTGTCTGCCTAGGGTAGGACAACCTTGTCTTTTATTTCCTACGGATAAACTAGTAGAGGATTTTCCATCATCGTCGCGTGACAAATTCGCACTGGTGTCCGCCTAGGGTAGGAGAACCTTTTCTTTATTTCCTACGGATAAAATAGTCGAGGATTTTCCATCATTGTCGTGCAGAACCATCGAAACGCGTCAGTTCGCACTGGTGTCCGCCTAGGGTAGGAGAACCTTGTGTTTTATTTTCTACGGCTAAACTAGTCGAGTCTCTCTTGAAGGATTTTTCATGATCGTCGCGCGGAACCATGGAAACGCGTCAGTTCGCACTGGTATCTTTTCGTTTATTTATAAATTTACTTATAAACTGGTCGAGGATTTTCCATCGTCATCGAGCATTGTGAACGGGAGCGAAAAGTCGAAGCGGAACCGGTATTTCTAATCGCGCGTATCGTTCCGTTCGGTCAATGAGCGAGCGAATTCGTAGCAACACGGCTCGCGGTGGATCGATCACTGGGGGATCAGGCTTTTCTGGTTTACCCGTCTGTTTAGCATAACACGCTCCGCTACACTTTCATCGCGCTTAACGCCTCTCTCTTTCCGGATCCGATGATTTCCTAGAGGATCGACAAACACACACACAGGCACGCGCGCGCGGAGACTGGTTCACGGGAATCACGGAAATCTGGATTGATGGGAGCGAACAAGCGGGTCCCGCGTTCGGCGGTGTGAAATTGAAAGTCGGCACGCGAGTCCCGGGCGTCACGTTGATGGACGCAGCCTCTTCTCGAAAACCATTATCCACCTGGCTAAACCGCCGCGGGGTTCGACCGACTTGCAGGGCCAATAATGTTTCTCGCACTCCCGCCGCGTCATTGCCGGTGAATTTGCTGAATTGTCTCGCGGAAAAGTCGACGGACTGTTTAACAGTTCCAAGAGCACCACGTCTTCCTGGTAAAAAACCAGCGTGCAAGCGTCCGACCTCCCACGCTTTGCTTCCGTTCCGTAGACCGGTGGACCATGTATGGTCGTCCGACCAGGCGTTCCTAGCTACTCCCCTCGATAATCTAATTAACCTGGTACCTCGGTGGCTCCGCGCATTTTTTCCCAGTTCACCGTTTCTTCCATCGATCCTGTACGGTCATCCTTTTCCCTCCTCTTTGTTCGCCGATCAGCTGTGTCGAGGAATCACCAGCAGACCATGCTGAATATGCTCACGCGCGGTTTGTCATCGTGTAAACGGGTGCGACAGATCGAAAAGGCACCGTTTCTCGATCTTCTCGGTCGGCGTGAGAACTCGAACGCCTGCTCTATTTCCGTCGAACGAATTAAGTCGATAGATCGCGGCGGGACCGTTCGATATTACCCTGGTGTCGTGGTCGTGTCCAGTTCCTCGAGCGGTCGCCGGGCCGGTTGGTTGCCGGACCGCTTCGCGTCCTCCCGGGGACTCGTTACACTTACGTTTCTTCTTAGTCACCGAACCTCTCCTTCGTTCTCATTCTCGTTTTTTGCGAATCGTCGCCGGGGACAGTAACTCCGGCGCGAACATCGCGTAACCAGGCTATATCAGCTTCCCTGCTATTCTCGGTCTAACGATCGGCCGGGGATAGCCGGGCGACCATGTTTTTACGCTTATCCACCGGTGTATGCTAATGGGGAATCGTAAAGGCTCTCTCTCCGGCTTCAATGGGATTTTCAATATTTATAGAATTGTCCTTTTTCCATTGCGCCGACGGCGACGGAGGAGATTCCCTGGGTTAGTAGAGTCATGAAATCCAGAAGCCGGCCGGCTTCTTCTTCGATTTTCTCACGGTACCCCCTCCCTTCCCCCGGAAACGGGGCTCCCACGGTCACTGATAATCCTGAAACCCGCGCGTTTCTTCACCCAAGGCCGACCGAATCACATATATTCTTCAGGATCTCTGAATTTTTGCTGAAGACGACTAATTAGTTCCAGCCTTTCAATGCAGTTTCGAGCCGTCAATGATGTTTCTCATTGACCCAGTTGGAGCGTCGCTTCGCGCGTGACGGTCAAGCATATCGATCGGCATCATGTTACCGTCGCGCGTCGTGACTCGAGTTTGGATGCGAGACGCGCACAATCGGTCAGCCGAAAACACATGGCAGGAAAAGAAGGCAGGCGCGCGCGGGACCGGGTCCTCGTGGTTTAACGCGTCCGTGAACGTGTGGCGCACGTGGTCGCCGGATCGACCGAGCGGATTGGTGCAACCTCGCCTGCGCGAGAGTCCGGAGCGTACTGCGTCCGAGCGGGAGGTGAACGCGCCACCACAGAGCCTCGTCGAGTACCGACGACTTTGGACCCGTTTCCTCAGCGTCGGCTCTCGCCGATACGCCTTGCCTCGCGATCCATCCCTACTCATTTCTCGCCGACGACGACCTAGCTTTTCCTGGCCCCCGGGGACTCGCCTTTTGCTTAGCTACCTCTCTTCTTCTGCTTTCCTCTCGCGCTCCCGCGCGATAGTCGACTTTGCCTTGTCGCAGGCCTTCTTCGCCGGCCACGACATTTTCCTCGCTTCTGTTTTACCTTTTCATAGTCGGCTGCCAACACGCTCTTCCTTCGGCTCCGGCTGCCGCGGGGACCGTTCGCCGCTGATCACTCTTCTCGCTACTCCTTCGAGACAGGGTGTCTTGCGGAGAGAACGCGTGTCCGCTTGGAGAACATGATCGCCGGTGAAACGGTAGAATTAGCACCCTGCGAGAAACGGCGTCCTTTAGTGCGGAGAAAGATCCACGGATGAGGCGTTTTGTGTGATCGAATTTTGCAGAATCGGTTCGAACTAGGTCCCCTTCTTGCTATCCGAATATCCGTAATGAGATATCCCCGTATCCGAAGAGTAAAAATATCCTAGTCCTCGTATTCGGAGAATGAAGGAAACATTCTTTTATAGAATAGAATTTAACCCTCTATGGGCCGGATTTTGTTCCGTTGGTTTCTATTTGCAGACAACTTGCAGTCATCAATTAGCATGTGACCTGAAAGTTACACGGGCCCGTAGAGGGTTAATAAAGGTCGTTTTATGACAACCCCTATTCTTTGAGTCTGACCATAAAGTCTGCCTCCACTGAATGCAAGTAGCCCTCTCGCTGGTTTCGAGCAGAGTTCTGGCAACGCGACACACTCGGTTTGAGGATTCGCGTGATTTTTACAACAACGGTAAAATTAATTGCACGGCCTTGAACGAACTCAGAGGCATTCTCGTCTCCGATTTCTGTACAGGGAGTCGTTACGAAGTGTGAAACACTTCTGCGGTCACCCGCATGAGCTTTACGAGCGCAATGCTGTAGCTTGTCTGTCTAAGTATGCGAGCGTATTACTGGGATATTATATTCTAATAGTATTTATTAAAGTAGTATTTGACATTCCGTTTGAAAGAGTACTCTGTAGTTTCATTGTTAGAACGTTTAGGTGGTATCGAAATCTCAGAACAGTCCGAAACAAGTTGTGGATCAGGAAAATCATTGACTTCCGGCACGTTCTTCTTCTTGCCATTCAGCTCGATATCCTCGCATTTTTTTGCTCTTGTCTCTCGTATGACCACCACGGAGCATCCCGACAGTTGTTGTACTTGTCAAAGCGCATTGCACGTTGACCGATTGCAGCTGCGACTGCGAATGATGGAGCCGGTTCGTTTAAACCATCTCGCCCCGGTCTACGGACGAGAGATAACGCGCAGCTTTCCTCCGGAAATTGCTACAAAACTCGGATTCACAGCACGGTTACATCGACGCCGGAGCCAGACGGGACGGTACAACAGTTCGTTATAACTAAATAGCGTGGGTAGCGAGGATTCGATGGGTTGAAGCTTGTATACATATGTAAATGAAGGATGTAGGCACTAATGCACGTGATGTAGCGATGGAAATCCGCCGTTAGCAGGTGATTAATTACTGGAAAGTCCATGTTAGATGTCACGGTTTCCTTAAACACAAATTACGAACTCCGCGGGCTTCGAATATCTTTGTACGCGAATTGTTTAAAGAACTACCTCCTGGAATTGCAGAATATCCAGAATAGCCTAGACTATATCCAGTTAGAAAGCAGAGCATAATTAATCAGTTTGCCATCTGGACCCATTTTATTTTTATTTCAGTATAATTTTCACTTCTCGCTTAATATATAATTTTTTCTTCAGAATTTTCTTCTTGAAAATTAATTTATAACGCTTCTCCCCTGTCACTATGCGGATTTTAATAGAATCCTACGAATTAAATGGGATTTATTTTTTCTTATTTAACTCTCGCCCAAACTGAATAGCATTTACCTCGTGTAATTTTATTTAGCTTTCAAGGAAAAAGCTTGTAACGTTTTCTTTGGCACACTCCGCTCAGAGTAGCCTAAGCGTGCAACGTAAATAGAAAATTTATTCGAATAGAGTGTAACGTTGGCATCAGGGTAGGAAGAGCAGGAGCGAAAATCGCGAATAATCAAATGAACACAAGTCATAACATCTGCTGCAAGTCGACCAATCATGTTCCGAGCACTATTGTCCCGTCGAAAATAAAGTGCTAACGGTGCAAGCTCTCGAACATGAATAGTTCGATAATGGCGTGCAGAAATCACGCAGAAATCACGCAGAGGAAGTTGAAATCAGGAAATGCACTCCATTCGGTCACGATGCATATCTTATGGAACCAGAACAAGGAAAATCAATCAGAACCGTAGAATCGATTTAACTCTCTGTAATTGCACGGACGCTAATACATAATGCCTGCGCAAAGGTCAGACGCCGTTTATAACGACCAAAGCGGAGTTACTGCTAATGATAACATTGTCGATTAATATCGGCGATGCCCGCTTCCCCTGCATAACCCCGGACCTACCCCAAGTGATGGCGATCTTTATCGTTAAATTGAATGTAAATCGTAAATCCGTTTGCACGAAACTGTGCTGAACACCGAGAACAGGAACAGTCAGTAATTTATAGCACAGATTTACGATTTCTTTGGCAAAGTGATACCTAAATCAACGTCCGGTATATTGTAAACAAACTAGCGTCGAATGTTTACTCCAAACTCAAGTGGAACGTAAATACACTTCCTTATTTTTCATTATTTTTTCATGGGACCTTCGCTAACTTTTTACTGGCATTTTTCTGATTAGAATCACTCTAAACACGATATAATTTTAACTGTATTTAGTGGTTTAATTAACGGTATATAGTGCGCCATGTCACAAGAAAATAGTAGATCGTGTAGATCTATGTCACGGACCTGAGGATTGGGCTTTAATCAAAATTATATTTGCAATTCAATGGATGCACTTTAGTTCAACTATGTGCAATTGCATGGTAAAATATGAGGATGCTGATAAACTGAGAATATTGGATAAGATTTGTTGCCTACATTTTTCTAAAGGTTCCACGGTTCACGTTTGAAGCCTATTAGAAGGTGCCATAACTTTTTCGGTCCCCGATTATAACAGCTCGTCCAAATCAGACACCTGTGGTTTCGTTGCGTAACCAGTAGCATACGACTGGAGAGGACGAGGCGCGAAGAAGAATCAGTGATGGGACACTTCTTCCCCCCGCCCCATAATGCACCAGCATGGTGGAACGCAGCAAGCATTGGAATGGACGCGTGCATCGTGCAGTTGCATCGCGAAAGAAAGAGTCCGGCGGTGATCATCGATGGAATACAAACAGCAATCATTCTTATCTCGGATAAAAAAATACTCGTGCATGCTTATGACCACGGTGTACCGGTTTTTCATAGCGTTCGATCCAGTTACAAGACCTAAAGGAAAGCCGATTGGTTGGCTGAGTGGAATGAGTTTGAAGAATTTGAGGGGAATTTTCTTT
Source organism: Seladonia tumulorum (assembly GCA_913789895.3). NCBI lineage: Eukaryota > Metazoa > Arthropoda > Insecta > Hymenoptera > Halictidae > Seladonia > Seladonia tumulorum. The sequence continues at coordinate 9,143,805 of OU565281.1, forward strand.
TCAATTCGAACGGATTAAAAACACAAGGATCGGTTGGGAGCGAAAAAGCGTGCTTTCTGAATTCCGGGCGATCGAACTATAATTCATAGTAACTGCGAACGTACTCGAGCGACTTGGCTACCCATCGCTAGGTGGAAGGAGAGACGGAAAAGGCACGGTCGGAGAAAATGGGATGGATTTAGAAGGGATCCAGGAAGAAATAGAACGAAACGAGAAAACAGAGTGTACGGTCAGATAAGAGGGAATAGAAGAAAGAGAGGACGGACCAAGCAGCCCCTTCGATGTCATTTGTAATACCAAATGGCCTAATGATGCGACTGCTCGTGACGGAACGGGGATTAAAGTGGAAGCGTGCAGTTGCCTGTGTGTTGAAGCACAGAGTGTCGCGACGTTCCTCGAAGGTTCTTACCATTGATTATTAGGGCCCTGAAGTGTACCTTCTGGAGAACGTGATAGCGAGTTGCTCGATCGCAGTAACGGATGTATTTTCCCTATTTTATCGTGCCATTTTTTCGCAATTTCACCGTCGGCTATTGCCCGTAATTATAACCCGTGCTGCTCGTTCAGGCGAACGCGTCTTTAATTACTGGACAGGAAATTTTACGCATTTATGACAAAAATGAATAAGTGAAACGCGAAAGACATCACGGGAATTTAGGAGCATCGTTATGTTGTTTCTCATTTATCGGCAGGCTACGAAATTTTACGCACTCACCGCAAAGATGAGCACGTGCAATTTAAAACCGCGAAAGAATTTAAGAGCTATTAAACATATCACGAAAAAAAATAAACTTCGGTTTATTGTAATTTGGAACATTTTTATTTTGCGTGAAAATCAGCAATCTAATAATCACTATTACGAAAGGCTCAATCTGTCAATAAAGTTAACAGAAATTATGAACAACATAGCTGTAAAAGAACGCTGAAGCTGTTCTGCTTGGTTCACTAGAACTGTAACGCTTTAACAGAAAGTAATACTTTTTTTGACTAGAGTAAAAAAGCCGATCCAAGCCCAATCCTCGGGTCCGTGCTGTGACATAGATCGTGTAGCGTCGATCCACACGGAATCGTAACAGTTTGGCAAATCCGCATGGAAAATTCAGTAACCGGTTCTCCCGCACGAGTCGAACGAAACACTGGCGTTGGAAGAAACCGTCAGAAGGCTGTGCATAAAACACCCTAATGGATTTGTCAGTGTAAAGTAAGTACATCCGTTTTCTCTTCAATCCATCAGCGGATCACGAGCAAAAGAAACGGGAAAGCACACAAACGACCGTGTAAAATCGGCGCCCGTCTCGCGGACCGAAAGTTTCGCAACAATATCGGCGAGGAGGGGGTCGACCATGAATCACGTGGCGAGTACCGATTAAGAATTTCAATTCGCGCGACACCGCGGGAGATCGGTGTCGCGTAAATCTCGGGCAAACCGCTCTCGAACCGTAGAAAAAGAAAGGGTCGGGAACACGGGGCAGGCATTACTCACGTGTAATCTTGGCGAACGCGCTCTAAAACGGACGACTTATATCTTACAAGAGCTCTCTCGCGTCAAACCCATGAAAAGAACCTGCCCACACAGGTTGTATATCGAATGATGGGGGAGATTGCCGAGTAGGTTTTGCCGCATCGCAGCGTGAAATTATACGGTCGAAACAGGGATCGGTGAACTCCCAATCTTCGTGCCACTCTTTCCGCAAAAACCGCGCCGTGCCAAACATGGAACAAATCGGTACCGACCGTTTCTTTCTCTCGCTGCACGGTGTTGTCGTTCTCGTGATTACAGTGGCGAGCATGCGAATAGGGAAATCTGATGTCGACGATTCACCTTAGTCTAATAGTACAAATTTTTATTTTAATAGTGATTAAACCACATTTATTCAGCTTTCTAAATCGTGCATTTCTATTCCCTAATTATTTAGAAGCTCTTCAGATTCCTCTGTGACGACCCTGAAATATTTTGTCAAGGTCACCATTCTGAACAACTGTTTCCTATACACTTTACACCGTCGCTCGGCCTTAGTTTCTTTACATATTCGCGAAAAACTATTAGAATAACTATAACAAGCTCCGTCTTTTCCCAAAGACAAAATCAAATCCTTCAGGGTGCGGGGCTACACCTCTAAATAAAAATAAAATAAAAAGTGTGAAAGGATAACTGAAATAAAAGGTACGAAAGGGGACTTTACTGTAGACAAGTAAAATTTAATACATTATTTTGCCGCACAGTCACGCAAAGTTCTTCTCCCGGTGATTTCAACCATCCGATAACATCGTTTTTCAATTCCTCGCCATTTTCAAAGCCGCGCAATGCAAGCCATTTGCTTGGAATGCAGAAAAAAAGTGGTAATCACTGGTTGCGAGGTCAGGCCTGTAGGAAAAATTTCGCAACAAAATTACTGCAACTCTCGCACTGTTATCAGATGATTTAAATCACTGCCGGCGGAGACTCTTGAAAACACGGGCTGCATGGTAACAAAAATGTGCAACATGGTAGACATTATGGGAAAAAATATACTAAAACTTTAAAATGAAACTTCCTTCAAAAAACGTGGTAAATCGAAAATTTAAAACTAAATATTCCGATTATATTTATGTATCTATGCGTCACCCTAGATTTTAGATGCCCTTAAAGTGCCCTCGCGTGCAATTAAATTATCTGCACAATCGTGTCCCGCATCGAAGAGTCATAACTAGACTGCGGATCTTTATGCAAAATAAAAAATATTTGCATCGATTGCAAGACACGGGAGCGAAATAAAAATTGCTTTCTCTCATTGATTATTTTAGTAGGCTAAAACTAATACGCTGGTGCATTGAAATCTTTTCAATATGTCCACTGCTTTAAATTGTGCTTACCCATTTTTGTCATAAATGCATAAAACCCGCAGTCTAGTCATAACTAAGGAGGCATATATGCAAATGCCTCGTTTCAGGGATAAAGTGGATACTCGAGTACCGATCATGTTACCGTAGCGACAACCTGCATCGGTATATGGAAATATTCAAATATGCCCGTAAATTGACGACAGGTTGGATACAACGAAACATACTCGATGCGTTTAAACTTTCTCCCGAGCAACCCACGATATTTATAATCCAAGCTCGATGTAAATCACCCGGTAAACTGTCCGCTCATACCCCGATCTGTCAAGGCTGATTTATATTTGCCGTCGTCTTCGCAACCCATAAACAACTGTGACGATCAATCTTCGGCGAAATAATCTGGAGTCATCTGACTATATCCGTGACCAAACTGGGCTAAGCGTCGAGTACAGGTTTCACGTCGCCTGCTGATCATTTTCTTATCGCACCGTCAGCTTTAATAATAATAAAATTATTCGAGATAACATTCTCAACAGCTCAGCGGGTAATATTTAATAAAACATCTTTGCGTGCCCCCATGGTAATTCTTATTCGAATGTCTGTTATTTCCAATGAAATTTTATGGCTTCATCCAGATGCGCCGAGGCTCTTAACGCTCTGCTCATGTACACGCGATAAACACGTTTGATTTAAAACGCATACTTTCATCACCGGAAGCCATATTAACCGTGGACAGTGACGCAAATGACGCCTGCGCGTAGCACGGCTTTTACTGAATTTAAAAGCTAACGTTGTTAGGATAATCGAATTGTAAATCATAATGCAACTTCCCCGCGTATCAGCACGGGTTGTAAATTGCTTCGCGTGGCTCGGTAAAAATGCTGAAATTTATAAAAGCGCTCGACATATTTCGGGCCGCTATAAATGTCATCCAGTGAAAATTGTAGCGCCTAGGAGTATATTTAGTATTTTTCCAGACATTAATCGAAAACTTTAAGCTACGCAATTGACGGTTTAAAATAGTGTGAAATATTACGCAGACGCCCTATATATTTCAGTGCACGCAGCCGATAAACTTGGACTCTTAGGTGTGTGTGCACTGTATGAAATAGTGCAAGAGACAATTGAAAGGTAGAGATATTTTTCATCACAAAGAAAAATTAAAGTAACGTATTTACGACTTCAAAAAATCCCGTAGGAAACCTCGCATTGTCAGCAATATTTCTATCACGCGAAGAATAATTTATACTATATCTGTGCTTGTAGTGGTACAGTTATGACGTCTCTGGGTACCTAACGAACAGTGTCGCAGCATCAGAGGAAGCTACAACATGATCGAGGAAACAAGGAACCGAGTGCAGCCAATAACTTACGATGACGCGACCGTTTTAGCGCTAAGCGATTCCCGGGACGTGTCGTAAATTACGGCGGGAAAGAACGATTTAAATACGACCGCGACCGTCTATTCGCGTTCTATTAATCACGGGCCGGCGTTTCGCCCGCGGGAAGGGTGTCCCTCGACCGCCCGTTGATTTACTATTTCGTTGAGTCGTCGATATATCGGACAAGATCGATGCAAGGCGGCGCGGCGCACCAAGCCGCCGAAGCATATTACCGATGTTAGAATCGCGTTCCCGACGGTGAATAATGTGTTCCATCTATTCGGCACGGCCGAGACTGATTCTCCCTGCTTCGCGATTTCCTCCTTTCCCCGCGAAACGCCTACGGTGTCGATAGAGGCGTGCATAGGATCCCACGGAAATCGCTAATGGGGGTCCCACAAGTTGCACAGTGAAGGACAAAGAGATAGCACCCACAATCCATAATATATCTGAAGAAAAAGTACATTTCGTTAATACTAAACCAGTCAGAATGACTGGTTCCTAATTTTTACTTCTTGAAATGTTTGAATCAACTTCTTTATTGAAGCACGCGTTGGAGTAAAAATGGCATGAGGTTCTAATAATTTGATTCGAATAAGTATTTGGTAGTTCTAGTGTTAAAGCTACTATATTGTACGTCCTAACTTTTATAGAAACAATTAAAAATTGCGCAATGTGGCTGACAGACCTTGGCACCCTTATTCAAGGTCAAAATTTGTTACTGCATAGCACAATACTGATCTCAAGGAACAAAAGTCTCAGAGGAACCAAGGGGAGTGGTCCCAAGTTTTCTTAAAGAAACGACTTCAAAGTTTCTCAAACTATTTCAATTTTTACACATACAGAGTGACCTAGGATGGTGTAAAAATGGAGGGGGTGATTCTACTAGGGAAACTAAGTAAAAACAATAGAATACATTTTTCTTTCATTTTCCGCCTTCGCTTCGAGAATCCGTCAAGTTTGCCTTAAGTAGAATTGGTCGGCCATGAACAGACAACCGTCAGACGGTTGAAGCAGTTGCCGGTGGATGTTGAAACTTGTGATTTTCTATGGGACCCCGTGCGCATTGCTCGCCGTTGATCAAGGAGAATGAAATTGCAGGAGGAAGATCGATCGCTAGGAATCGTTGTCTGGTTCGCGCAAGGGAAACCGCGCCGCTGTAATGGGGATCCGCCGACGGTAATTTACATTGTGACCGACGAGGAATCCCGTATCCAGCGTTTTAAGACGCGCGAACGGAACTTATGCGCGCTGTTTTTCGCCGAAGCTGTCTCTTCCGCTTGATCGGGCCGCGGGAACAACGGGGATACACTGGTTTATGACGCGGAAAGAGAACACAGGAGGAGGGAACCGTGTTTTCGAGAAAGTTGCGAAAAGGACGTTCCAAGTTGGTCCTTAACTGGATCGGTGAGATATTGTTATGCCTGTTGGCCGGGATAAAATCAATTTCGAGCAGGGTCGATATCCCGGTCGAGAATTAATGGCGAGTGGACACATGGCCGTCTGCGATCTGTAAGCGTCTCTGGATTTGTGATACTTCTGATCGCGATTAGAATCGGAAATTATCAACTGAAGAAAACTGCGATTCGAATAAATCTACCATCAGTATTAGTACAAAGAATTCTTTTTTAGCACTAAACGTACCACAGTCAAATGACCGTGGTCCTATATTTTACAATTATTGAAATTATAAGAATTCATTTATGGAAAATAGTAGAATAAATTTCCATAAATTAAACCTCAATAAATTTATTGTTTCCTTTTTATAAAGCAATATTTACCAGATACTGTCAATGCTTGGTAGGTTTAGTGTTAAAATAGAAATGGTACATCGATTCTTGAGGTGTCGTTCTAAAGAGGGGTCTTCGATCTTTAAATCGACACTGGTTTCGGTGAAGAAAAAAATTTTTCAAAATTCTCACAGACGTTCGAAAACAATGGATTACGAAACTAGAGGCTTCGAAATTTATTGCGGTGGGATATCGATTTTTACGAAATCAGCACAGTTTTGGTAATTTTTCGAGAATCGAGCATTTGGTGTTGAAATCCACCTTGGATCCACTGTGATCGGTAAATCGCGGATCGGAAGTTCCTAAATGAACACATCTTTTTGCGGGGCAGGCACCCGAGCAACGTGACGTCTATCAGCCCCGTCTCGGCAACCGTTAATCCTGCCTCTTAAATCCCTGACACGTCAGACATGATGTAAGATCCTTATAAAGTATGCGCGCATTTTCGAAGCATCGTGATATTCGATACCGCGGGTTTATATAGCTAATTAAGTAATTGAGGGTTAAGGGGAACGGGTCGAAGATAACTGCTCGGAGAAGTTGCATCGCGATAATCCCTGAAATGCTTCCTGGTTCGACGTAGGTTGTTGTTGGAAGGATAAGTGGGAGATGCATCCCGATGGCGAGAGCGTAAACGGGAAGAGGGGAAGAAGAAGAAGGGTATACAGTGTGCAGCACGCGGAGCGAAGGCAAAACGTGACACACAGGCGTACGCTTTGGGAATTACGAGCAGAATCCTTGATGCCATGCCATGCCGATGCCGATGCCGGTTTCCCCTCTGAAGCCTGGCAGATTTATGTATCGGTAATTACTTTCCTATCACGGCCAGGCTAACAGGTGAACGGATCGGTGAAGAGAAAAGATCGTTTCGTATCGAACTTATTGGGACGGCAGCTGTTTAATGTCGAACACCGTGTTCGTACCGTAGACCCTGGCCGTGTAGACTGGCAGACCTCCTGTCGGGAGAGTATACCTATCCATGCGAGCCGGTGATAAAACTGCAGGTGCGCCTGATAGTCTTCGCCGCGATTAATCGACGCAGATATCTAGAATCTTTTCGCGAGCTTTATCGCCGAGCTATTTTGACTGAACCGTGCCGCCAGAATACGTAAAAGCCGGCGCTCGCGCTATCCTTGATACGCCTGTTGCAACCTCGCCAGTGGGATTCTCAAGATTAATGCTCTTGCTTGTTGGAATAATTTGACCGGACTCTTGCCTCGCGATGTTATTATTACAGCGAGCCGCGCGAACGAATCGGTTTCGAGCGTCTGAACGCATGAAACCGGCGTGAAACAACCTTGGACCAACGAAAAAATCCACGCTCGACATGCAGTAACACTCTACGCGAGTCTAATAGGCTTCCTCGGGTTTATTTACCTTCCCCTACCTGTCCAAAACAGGTATTTTACGCATTCGTTTTTTTTTTTTCGAGCTAGCGATCTCCTACTACTGAAACTTGGATTTTCCGGGAAAACAAGTTAAAAAGTTTCTGAGGTTAAACCTTTAATAAACCCACTAAAAAAGAGCAAATGTATTCCTGCTTAATTACTGATCGATTCGACTTCGTCCAATCGGCCGAGAGAATTTTTAATTTGCATAAAAATCGGACACTTTTCACCGTGCAGATAAATTCTCAGAAAATTAAGCAGTTCTTACCTGGCTGTTTTCAATTAACCGGATTCTCGCAAGACTTGTCCGGTATCAACCCATGCAAGAAGCGTGTGTGTTGTGTCTGCCTGTGTGTGTGTGTGTGTATGAATAAAAACGAACGCAGTCGATCGACAGAGACTCGCGCGTAGAACGACATGGAGGTGCTGCAGTTAGTCGATAGAAATTCTACCGTGTGGACAAAAAACGCTTTAACTGTGCCATCGAATGACTCAAAACCCAAAGAACATATCGCATTATCGTTCTACATGGTATATTTACTTTCTTCACGGCAATTTGCATGCGCGGCAAATTATACGCTTTGGTGTCCGCGAGCGCTTGTGTCCATTTGCCAGAATTGGTCCCTGACGTTTTAATGAACCGACAAGTAACATTAATAATACCAAGATTGTCGGTCTCTATTAATTTTCGGGAAATATTTGTTTCCCTGGGGAAAGTATTCCATCAGTTATAAATAGACTGCGGATGTTCATGCAATTTTCAATGTTTGTAGGAACATTTTAGGAAAATGGAAACAAATAAAATCTAATTTTTTTAGTGGTAGCAGCCTTTGTAGATCTGGAATAAGAAAAAATGGTATTAAATTCTGTGGAATTTTGTGTTATAACATTTTTTGAAAATTTTCAGAACCCATAAATGCATAAAGATCCGCAGTCTAGTTATAAAGTAATAAGTGACACTGATCGTCATTAATGCTCCGTCAAAGTATGAATTGCAGCGATGAGTAAATATGGATAAGCTCGAAAACTTGACTTGAATAGGACTAATTAGTACGTGGAAATGTAGACTTACAATCCAGGCACACGTGTAAAGGGAACGATTACGTTAGGATACATGCTATAGCGGTGGATGGATTGAATCGTGAGTATGGCTAACGGTGCAGTTTGTATTTTTTCAGAAATTCTGATCTTGAAGGCGGTAACTGTAGTGTTAATGCGCGCGTTTCTTATACATAGTAGAGATTCACAGTTATAAATCTTCGTTCGGCGGGCAGAGACGTGAGAAACCTAGTCGCAGAGGCATTCGTGGTGTTCATTATTATTTATTACCCTTTGATGCATATCTGTTTAGAATTTGTACTCCTGCAGACGCTCTCGCATAGTGTTACACACGTTAACAAATATATACATATTTATAATGTATTTTGCTCTCGTGAGTTTAGATAGTAAATGCTTATTAAACATTGGCTTGAGCATATTTATTTCACAGTGATTAAATATGATTGTACAGGGGTTTACAGAAATCATAATCTGCAGCGTATCGCAATTTTCAGTGCTGAAGGTCGCCGGGGAGATAATAGACTATCAATAGAGACATTTTTAATAACGATAATCGCAGGTTTACCAATACCGTATACTTCTGATAATTTTACGGTATTCTCTCCACTTTCCAACGTGGGAATTATCTGATGTTTTATTTCTACACTTACATGTTTCCTCTTTGCCTCGGTTATTGCGTGCAAACTCGTTGCAGGTGTCATAATAGACGGGTATCGCAGATGTCAATTATACACAATCCCGTTTTAACAAAAATCATGGAAATATAGTTATCCAATTCGAACCTGTTCGTTCATGAAAAACACAACTAGTCTGTGTGTTTCGTGCGTACTATTTGTTTCAAGATCGATTCACGAAATATTTAAAATGACAAAGAACAAAATAATTTAACAAAAAATTTCACAAAAAAAAAAAATTAACGCTAGGAACGAGTCATCGAGAAATGTTCAGAGGTCATCGTCAGTGACGCGACCAGCAGTCTGCCGGCCGCCATGCTCGCCGAACAAAGATGAAAAATGGAGGTCACGGGAGAACAAAGAGTCCTAGAATAACGGAGTCGCAGATCGGCCTGACGAGAAGTACGATTGGTGGCTTCAATCTTTCACGAAACCCTCCGGAACAATGAAATTGTGTTGTCGGTGTGCTACAGTTTCGTAACCGTCGATTGTTGAGTCAGATAAGTGAAGTTTTGTAACGATGTACTGTCTCGGACGGGTCGACGGCCAGAACGAATCGAACGAAAAGCAGAACGAAAGGAAGCGGACGCAGAAAGGACTATAGAAATATTTGTTCTCTCCTTGAAACCGTCTGCGATTGCAATTGTATACTTCTTGAGTTCATTCAATTTCAACCTCGCATCGTATCGTATCGATTGAGCAGCAGTGCTAAAGGCGGTACAAGTGTTGCTTGAACATCTCTCCGCATCGATAACTATCAGATTACTCAGCATCGGCCAAGATTAGAAAGGGCTATAGAAATCTATTTTTCTCCCTCCGCGAAACCCTCATCGATTGCAATTATTTTTTGATTTCGAGTCTGCATCGCATTATCGATTTAGTGCGGTGGTTAGGGGTCAGCCATTTTTTTTAAATACTCTTTTGGTACTATCGCCCTGAATTCTGAGAAAATGTGTACAAAATTTGAAAGCTGTGGAACAACTTCCAAATTTTGCACACGTCGGTGTCTCAGCAAGTTTCATAACTTAGGGCTTTGAGAATAGAAAAAATAGGGACCACCCTATTAAGCCCTGTTGCCTTGAGATGGAAGTGTTAATTGAGCGTCTCTCAACATGGATGAATACCAGATCACTCAGCATCGGCTATCAACAAATAAGAAAGTGGAAAGTCGGATTCAAGCATGACGATTGATATTACAAACCGTGGATCTCCGCGTCAAATTAATGTATCGATAATGGGCCGGATGGCGGTGCCGGTAATCGTTCCTACAAATCTGCAGGATGCATTAGAGCGTGAAATATTCGATTTTCACAGATTTTTCTGCAGCTCCGAGCTATCGAATGGCCGTGCAGTAGACGTGTTAATCGAATACCAGACGCATTCGACTCTAAAACCATTTACAACGGAGCGGAAGCTGTTTCCAGCAAATGGTTCGGCACTGGTCGATTCGAAATTGTCAATTAACGCGCGGAAATGCACTTAGCCGGCGTATCGTACTTGCAAAATTAACGTCATCGAACCTGTACAAATATTAGTCAGCGAATTATGCAAAGTGGAGATAATCGTTCGCAATACGGGCACCAGTTTTTATTCACCTTGCATTGTGTGCTCGTTTTTGGCACACAAGATTTACGTGTCAATCATTACCAGACTGCGGATCTTTATGCATTTATATTAGCTTCCGTAAATGTTCAAAAATATAACGTTCGACAGAATCTAGTAGAATTTTTATTTATTTCAGGTCTACAAAGGCTACTGCCACTGAAACTAACATTTTATTTGACTCCACTTTCTTAAAATACCTCTAAAGATATTGCAAATTGCATAAACATCCGCAGTCTAGTCATTACATTCTCATAATAAGAGGAGTTTCAAAAGATATGCACGTAATAAATTTTTATGCTCACCGTAGGAGGGTTAAACATGTACAGCTCTTACGTGATGATTGGACCGCGGATCCTTATGCAAAATAAAATTTTTATACGTCGATTGCAACCTATAGGAGCTAAGTAAAAATTTATTCTTTTCGTTAATCTTTAATCTTCTTGCTGTTTCGAATTGCACCTGCTCATTTTTGTCACAAAATCCGTAGTCTAAATCCTTTGCATTGTTCTCACGAGACGTACTGAACTCTCGTGGGACGTTTCGAGCAAATATGTGTTCGAAGCTCGGACACTTATCGAGGCAGAATGGTCGATTACTGTTCGCGTACGTGCCGGGGAAGTTCGCGAACAGGACGAGATTGAATTACGGTGGCGAGGGGTTGCGAGTTTACGAGCACGCGGGGAAAGACAAGACGATGCGCTATTGCGCTTGTTAGCCTCCGGTCCCGTTTTATGCGCGTTGCGTTTCACCGCTACGGTAGCAAAATGAAGGAGAGGAGTTCGCAGGGGATGTTCGGGGGCAAAGGATCAGCGAAATACAGGGTGTTTGGTAACAAACGAAAAGGGGGTGATTCTACATGAAAGAATAAGTCGAAAATATAAAATAAACATTTTTCGTTTCACGCTTTGTTTTCGAGAAAATCGACTTTGAAGATCTGCCAGGTTTGTGTGCTTTAGTATATATGCAGGAAGTAGATTCGGTTGGTCATGATCAGACGCGTCAGACAAATCCTATCGAATAGCATGCGTATTCGCTGCATTTCAAACTCGATTTTCTCTTTTCTTCCTCATTTGGAAATTGCAACAATTAATATACAATTTTCCATTTTTTATGTTAAAGAGAGACTTCAATTCATGAATTTTTCCTTTCTCATTGAAATAGCCAATTTCCAAATGAAAATCTAGCTACTCTTACTAGCTTGTATATCATTATACAGGGTGTTTGGTAAACTGGTGGTACAAGCGAAAAGGGGGTGATTCTACATGAATGAATAAGTCGAAAATATAAAATAAACATTTTTCGTTTACGCTTTGTTTTCGAGAAAATCGACTTTGAAGATCTGTCAGGTTTCTGTGCCTTAGTATATGCAGGAAGTAGATTCGGTTGGTCATGATCAGACGCGTCAGACAATTCCTATCGAATAGCATGCTGCATTTCAAACTCGATTTTCTCGATAACGAAACTTCGGATGAAAAAATTTTATTCTATATTTTCGATTTATTCTTTCGTGTAGAATCACCCCCCTTTTCGCTTGTACCACCAGTTACCAAACACCCTGTAGATTCTAGGGATCCCATTGGACAGCCACGGTTGTCCGAGAACAAGGATTCGTTCGTTCTTGCAGGAACCGTCGAACGTTACGAGCGTTCTTCGGCCATACCCGGGATGATTACCAGCTGACAAGGGCATTCCCGGCTATAAATTTTCAACTACAAAGGTTACAAGCAGACCGGCGACCTTGAGCAATTCATGCTGCCGGATAAAAAGCCCGCATCTGCCATCTGCGATGCAAATGCGTTCGAAGCATGTTTTATTAAGAACGCAGTTGTAAATCAAACCGATGCTGCTCTCGCGACGTCGCTCCGCGTGCTCGCTGAACATAAATAATGGCGTTTTAAATGACCGCCGCTTCCGATGACGGCGAATATTGCATTGTTAGCGTGTGCCGTGTTCGGTTATTGTATTCCGCTCGGCCCGGTCAACCATAAATCAACAGATTTCATTTCGCTGAAGTGGGAACTAAAACCCCGGCCCCGGTATTACTAGAAAAGTCCTGCCTCGAAGACGAAAGGCGTCGAAGCGTTGCATTATGGATGGTAAATGGCTGTTAAGCACTCTATAACTGTCCGAGAAAATTAATTGGACGGCAGACGGGACGCTTTGATTCTCCTGTCTTATCGATTTAATTATCAATTCTCCTCTTATATGCAAAGCGTGTAGAAAACGTTTTCATTCGACACCTCTTTTTTCCATAATTTTACATAACTATGCTTCCCACGAGAAAAATGGGACACGGGGGCGAAACTGTTACGGTGTAAAAATTAATGTTTGTCTGGAATTCTACTTTTGGAACGCTTGGGATCGTTCATTAATAATTAACTGCGCGTGCTCGAGCATTTACAGAGCATAACTAATTCGTTTACAAATTGTTCAACGAATCTATTTCTCTGGGTATGTATTTATTTTGTTTTTTTTTTAATGTAATACTTGCTATTTTTATAAAGTAATGTAAAGTGGTCACTTGTAGAGCTCCGTGAACCTAGTGTTAATTCGAGTACTTGAATAACGTTGAAATATTTTAGTACCTGAGACTCTTTGCAACGCTGTTATCAAAGAATGGTGTTTTATAAGGTTGCACAGCCTCCGAGTTCTAGCAAACGAACTTGAGCTCGATCGATCTGGAAGTTGGTTCGGTTAATTGATATCATGCTGCACGGGTAGAAAATAGTTTTCAGTGTTCTCGGTTTCTCAGGTTGCGTTCGAGCGGTTCTATCGCACGCGTTCTCGTGTACACGATTCGTCCAGCATACTCGACGATCTAAAGCCACGATAGCACGGCGCACCGTTCGCGATTCACGATCTGCGATTCACGGTCGTCCTCCTTTCTTTGACCGATCTCTCCCGATGCAACGGTATTCGCCTATGGCGCCCCATTCGCGCTCACCGACGATCGGCCGATACAGAATTTCCGTTCCTCTTTTTCCGCCCGTGACTCGGTCTCTCTCTCTCACACTCTCTCTATCTCTCTCTCTCTCTCTCCGTCGATCTGCCTGGAAATCGGTGGCCTCTTGTTGCTTCATTTCGCCGCGCGATATTTCACCGAGCCCGTGATAGCGTCCGTGCACGTAATTTATGACACGTGTTCCGGATTTTTCCCGAGGATAATCGGAGTTTTATCTTTGCCGGGGAACTTCGCGAGTACATCTCTTCGCCGGGCAGAGATTACTGAAATACCGATCTCGTGTATACAACGAACGATCCGCCATGAATCCTTGTTTCGGGTGTGCGCGAGCGCGTTTCTATCCTACGTTGTAATTTAATATCAACATTGTATCGGACGGTCGACGGCGAATTCTGGATTTTATCCGGTTAGTGCTGCGGCAAGGAAATTATACATAATTGCGCAAAAACATCTTATATATATATACATATAGCATCTTTCCCCTTTTTATCTGAACGAAAGAATCGATGGACGTTGTTTTTAATGTGCTTTTTATAGGCTGATACACTCGAACGAGAGTTTGTGTGACCTTGTGAAACATTCTCAACGTGTTTTAAACAGATTTTAATTAGGAAAGATTCTAACATTTTATAAGATAATGTAGAAATGCAGTCCTTACTCGATATATGTCCAAAAGACGGGTCTTGCCAGGGACGTAGATCGACCAGAAGATTCTTTGATCCATACCGAACATAGAAAAGGACAACGAAGCTCTAGAATATTGTACTGTGTATTGTATTAATATGTAGAATTTTATTGAGGGTTACGGAGGGTTAGAATGGTACTCTATAGTTTGTTCGAGATTTTACAAGATCCCAATTTCGTTCTTAAGTTCAAGAGTCGTTACGGCCGAGTTGGTTACCGTGCTCAAGTTTTAATAAGTTGAATCTTAATTAGTAGAGAGCCAAGTTCTCTAATGACCGTGCCTGGAAAAAAGAAGTTGTTGATCAAGAATTCAACTAGAGAAGGTGGAGTTCCGAAAAAAATACGATTTCGAATGGATATAAGGTTTCCCTGGATACGATTAGTTTCACGAATAAATGGAGCAGTCTAAATCGCGTGAAAAGACCAACTTTTAATTGAACTTTAATGGCCCGTAGTAACCAGTATTACTTAAAACATAAACACGCAACGTACGCGCAAATGGAAGGTTAATTAAATCTTGTACGTTACTTGTTTTTCATTCAATCTTTTCAACAACAGAACGTACCCTCTCAGACTTCTTTATTTGTCAAAATGGTGGAGGAAAACTTGTTAACCGAATGAAATATTTTAGTAGTTCTGCTGATAATATTCTCAGGAATATTTTAAGTTGCGAGAAAAATACGAAATGGGGATAGTTTTTTCTCTTTTAAAAATTTGTATTTTACTATTCAAGTTGGTTGGAATCTGCATCTTCCAATATTAGAAGAGAAACTGTTACGAATATTGATATTCGAAAAGCTGGAATATTAAAACAGTTTCAAATCACGTTTAAATTAAATTTGTAGGTTTTCGAAAAAGCCCCCGGTTAGCTCCGCTGTCAAAGAATTCGAATTATTTTAACGTTTGTGTGGACACCTTCGTGGCAGAGTGAAAGCAAACAATTCAAAAATTCCATTGATCCCAAACCATCAGTTCGGCGCGGAATAAAAATAGCATGGGGCGGGGGTGTAAAAACACGAACCGGTCCGTCAAACGGTCCCTCATCCCCAAAAGACGGGCAACCCTCTAAAGTAAACTAGCATGGTCCGTGAAATAGACGCGGGCGGTCGGAGTATTCCCACGGAATCTATTTCCATCCTTCGGGACCTCCCACAGCACGGGGCTCTAAGCTGTCTGGCTATTTTTCCGCCGCGAGGCGAAAAAATCCCTAAGATATACGGATGCCATACAGAAAGGGCTAACTAATAATTAACCTGATCGTGCCGCGGCGCAACACAACTGCGGTTCTTGCGCCCCTTCTTCGTCCCATTTCTTCCGCCGGGTCCCGAGAGAGCCGAGCAGCTACCGATATCCACGAGGAAGAAGCTCCTCCGGTTGCATACGCGATCGCCAGTTGGCTGCGGTCAGGAACCGGGATCCTTGTACAAAGAAACACGCCTATGGCGCGCGCGTAATCGCCGTTCTTTCGGTCGAACTCGTAAATCCCGGTTCGTTGAATACCGTTCGCGAAGCCGTGGAACGATGGAATAATAAGTGCCGGCCGAGGGAAGCATAGAAATCGAAACTGCGCTTCGACGAAACCATCCTACTGGAACCCTTCGAAGCGCGCACGTTGCTCAACAAAACCGAAAATTTCCAGAAAGGAATTTAACCTGGCCTCGAACCCTGTGAACACCGGAGGTCCGAAATTTTCTACGGGCCGTGTTTCTTATTCAGTGACAAGTCCGAATAAAATAAATCCCAATAAACTGGTGTTGGGACTCGTCGAGAGATGAAAAACGAAAAAACGAAAAAATCCCAAATAAACTGTGCGACTGAATCCTCTATACGTAAACTGATCTTTCCCTATAAACTGACAATTATTGTTAGCTACTACAGTACCAACCGAGGAACAGTCCTTGAAATGATAGGGAGCTGTGTTAGGAATGAAATTGTGAGAGAAATTCAGAGTGCAACACTAGTTTCGAGACCGATTTTACCGAAACCAATTTGCAGAAGCAGAAATGTATTTCTGTCCGGCGTCTGGAGCAATTTCCTCGAAAACAGAGACGGAAAGTTGGCGAAGGAAGAACAATATAAGGCCAGACACCATGACGAGCGCGGAACACAGAGGGAGAGAAGATCGCGCACACGGTGGCTTCGAGCATGTAAAACTCAACGATCGGTGAAGGCAGCGATGGCCAAGAAGTAACAAAACCGCTAAATTATCGGCTTGTTCTGGTTTCTTCAGAATCTAACCAGGCCTGGCGCGAGCAAGAGAGAGAGAGAGAGACAGACCCGATGACGGTCGTCGTCTACAAACGGAATATGGGTAAGACAAAGTCTCGGGCCGTGCTGTGTCGGAGTTTCCAGATATCCTGTAATTACGGGACGTGGCATCCGTGGCTACGGGAATGCACGGTTCAAGAGGGGAGAGATAGGTACAATTGCTTTCAGCAAGTTTCTATTCCCTGTCGTTGCTCCGAGCAGCGTTTCTTCACGGTCAAATTACACGTTCCGCTATAGCGCGGCCGCGGCCGGCTGTATTCGAGAAACGGAAGGGAGAGAGAGAGAGAGAGGGACAACGAGATCGTGAGCACTTGATTACATTCTATACATTGATTTGTTTGCTGAAGACCGGGGTCCTGTGTTATCATTAGTATTGTTGTAATTACGGGCGGGGTTGTTATCTCTCCCGGCGCTCGACGAACCTCTCTGCCTACTTCCTTGCATCGCGGATGGTTTTATTCGGTTTTACGCGGCCATTGAATAATACCACCACCGAGAGCATGCTATCAACTCTGTGTACGGTAAAGGATTCACCTATCGGTAAACCAGCCACGGGAAGTTAGCGATACTTAACCCCCGGCACTTCTGACACGATGGTTCAGGTCAGAAATCTGTTCCGTGTGGATCTTTTAATTTTCGATTACTTGACCTCGAATTATTCGATGAACAAATTCAGTACCAGGTACGTACACCACTCCACAAAATTAAACAAACCTGCCTCGATTAGGAGAGGCAGTTAAAATACTTGAAGAATTAAAAAATACCGTCATAGTATTTCGAACTAGTTAAAATTCTCAGAAGAAGAAATTACTCTACACATGATTCCTGTTTCGTGCAACTAGTTTGGAACAATTTTATTCTACATAAAAATCTGAAGAAGTAATTACCAATAATTTCTGAATAAGAAATCTGGAGCCGCCGATCACGTAACAAATTTAACAGTGAATTTCGTAGGATGTTACTCTTCACTGTATATTAGAAAAATAATGTAATAAAATCGGTACATGCTTGTAATTTTCATAAAGTACTAGAAATAATCATTGCTCCGTTACTCGTTCTGAGATGAACTAATTTAATAATAAGACGTCTACCGGATAGAACGTGATTGGCGGGTGGAAATGTTTGATAATTCCTATGTGAAAAGAACATCTACTTATGACGTAGCACCTTGTCCAGATTCTCTACGAATTATATGGACATTTTCCCGTAGCTTGTCGCGAACACGCTGCTATCTAGCATGTGGTCTGATTCCAGAATGCTAATTCCAGTGGTATTTCAGGCAGTAAAGTCATGAACGAGGCGAAACAATTTTTCCGCGATGAGCTCCGAGAACCGGCGAAGCCTATCATTTCACGAATCGAAGCAACACCCCGTCGGTGGCTCTTGTCACGCGCAGCGTGAACTTCACGGGGTGTTTTATTGCACGTGCCAAAGCGCCGACTGTATTACCGTTCATCTGCGGAACCATCGTCATTTATATCGGGTGTAACTGCAACCTTCGGCGTCTTTCCCGCCTTCGTCGAACACAGCCGACAATTTCCAAGCGGCGGCTCCCTATTGCGCTCTATCGTCGTCAGAACGTGCGACCCTGTAAGCGCAATAATTCTCAAGGGAACGCTTAAGCAGTTGCTGCGCGCAGCCGCGCTATGACGACGGTGTTCGTGAAGAATCGCGACGGTCCTCGCGTGACCCTCGATCAAGTCACGAGCATCATCTTTGATTCCCGCGGGACGTGACTTCTGACCGGAAGATCGGCCCCGGGAACATCTTTAATTCCGCAACCTGTCTCGTGCCCATCTTCTTTATTAGCTCATCCATCGCGTCCACCTGATCGCTTCCGCGAAATTCCAAACGAGAAAACACCTCCCCGAAAACTTCAACAAAACACGTGTTTCAATCTTTCTCCAAGTCGACGGACAAAACAATAATATTCAACGAGGATAAATTGAATTCTATCCTGTAAATAAACACAGCCACGGGAGAGCGTGCATGTTTCCGCTACCGTCGGGTATTGATGTTACGATAAGAAATACGCGTTTTCGAAAAGTAAAGTCGTGAAGGAAGATACCGTTTTATGCTTTGACGTCGAACCAGACGAAATACAGCACACTAAAAAGCGAATATGCATGTTTACGAGAAATTCAGAGTGCATGCGTAACGTCTTAATAAAATGTCGTGGGAAAGCGCAACGCTGACGTAAGCTCGAATTCCTGAAAATATCAATCTTAAAGTATAAATATTCCTTTTTGACCACTTGCCCTACAATAACGAGCCAGACTCGCGACGAAGATTCCGAATAGAGTCCAATAAATGTGAACGTTATTAATTTCCTTTAAACCGAAATCAAATTCCATTTTGTTGTAGTTGGTATATATCCTCTGGAGAAAACATAGGCATACAACAAATATAAACATAATCTTTTTTATTCTATGAAATTCCGAACGATGAAGAATTTCCAATCATTATAATCACAAAATAAATAGTAGTGCGAGGGGCAGGTTAATAGACTGATCGATTGCAGAAAATTACCTGATCACGTCAAACTGCGTTTCTACAGTTTCAAAATATGCCGGAGAGAAAAGCACGAAATCTCTGGCAGTTTATCCTTAAGTCCAGCAGGAACTGCAGTGTCCCGTGCAACCAAATCCCGTGTGTCCCTCCCTGTGAAGAGGGTCGAATCTCGGAGGAAACAATTCCTGCCAGTTTCCGGGAGATCTGGCTGTCGGCATTCCATTGGATTTTCCATTTAAAAGCGACGGTTAAAAGACCCGGGGGGATCGTGTCGGGTTGCCGGAAGCGTCCGCGGTGTGCTGGAAGAATTTTTCCGGTCGAAGGTTGCCTGCCGGTCGAAATGAATATAATCGGAGCAGGGAAGGTCAGTCCTCGGGCCGGTCGGGCCGGTCCGCTAATAACCGTAGAGGATCCTCCCGGTGGAATATCTTCTCGCGCGATTCGAAGGGCACGGGAGACTGACGGGGTACACGGCGGCACTGGATTAATTGGAGGATAACCTCCTTCCTGGCGGTCAATGTCATTTGCATGAGAGCGCAACCACACGGGCTGGCTCTTTCTGGTTGTCGGCGGTTGCGCTCGGGAAGAGGACTCGGGGGGAGGTCCCGACATGGGCGTAGAAAGCCCGAGAAAGAAAAGCCCCCGCGAAACGATGAGAAGAGGAGGGCCCCGGGGAAGAGCGGCCGAGACAGAACGAGCCCATTAAAGTACAGAGTTCATGTACGCCCGAAGCACCGGAATGTCGGGACGTCACCCTTGGACACGTTTATACGGCCTTCTCTCGCCAAGCCGGGCTAATAATATATGTAAGTTCCCCCGCGGACTTTATAGTCGGCACACAACGATCGGTCGCCTTTCGCGGCCGAGTTTTTGCGCCGCGATCGCTGCCCGCTCGATGCCTCCTAGCGATCATCTTTTTACTCGACGCCGTGCCCCGCTGACAGCCAGTTTTCGCAATCGCCTTCCGGTGAATTTGGGAGGTCCTCCGGGTCACCGGTATCCCCTGGAAAAAGCGACCCGAGGACAGTGATGAACGCACTAGCCACTGTACAGGGTGTATAAAAATTCTATGTCACGACCACCGAGTCGCGTGATTCAACACCTCGTGATCGGTGAAGATCTGTTAAAAAAACTTGCCGCAAAATTGTCCTTGTCTGACTTTTTTGAGGTTTTAACCCTTAGCACTCGAATGGCGACTGTAAGGCGCCACTAAAAATTGCTGTACCATTATTCAAAATATTTTTCCATTATTAAATTTGTCTGTATTTAATGAATTACTAAATACTTCAATATGTTATGAGTAGACATAGGATCTTTATGCATTTATGGCTTATGGAAATGGTAAAAAAATGCTATAATATAAAATTCGAGAGAATTTAACACGATTTTTATTTGCTTTGGATCTACAAAGGCTGTCCCCATTAAAAATAAAATTTTATTTCATTCCACTTTCTTAAAATGTTTCTATAAAAATTGGAAATTGCATAAACATCCGATGTCTAGTTATGAGTAAGTTGCACCATTTTCATATGTATACCATGAAAAAAAATTTTAGGGTGGAAATATTCTAGGTCGGAAGAAATGTTTCGTTTTGGAGTTAAAATAGCTTCGAGTGCAAAGGGTTAAAGGTCAAACTTTTTTTATGATTGCAGTTCTACTCGTCAACAGGACAAAAAGTGTCAAAGGAACCATGACCTTCCACAGGCACCCTGGAAAAAGTAAAGCTTGTGTGGCACTTATTCTAGGTTTTCTAAAAGCTTTCAGCATTCCACTGTGGAGGAAATCTGTGGAACGATTGATGCGTCTGCCCGGAGCACGGTTGTTTTAGTAGAAGGTATGCCTCGAAGAAGTGAATTATTATAAACAATGACGGCGGTTGGACACCTTATTATATTAATCTAATAGCGCATGAATAATATATCTGAAAGAGTTTGTGATTAGTTTGAAAATTATGCCGGTCACGCTCTCACTTGGTAGGCTGTAATCAGAGTACGGTGGACAGGTATTATGAGCATCAGTTATGAGCGCACCTTGGGCCACTTGTTTGGAAAAACAGGCCATCATGCTGCCGCCGTTGCAAAAGTTTCAGAGCTACATTTTCGTGTCACGCAGAATTGAACTCGTTGATCGTATTTTGACGGATATTTCTAGAAATTCTGACCAAATTTTTATATAACGGTTACATAATTTATGACCTGAATAGGTAACGCATAATTTTACGTAAGAAAGCAAAGAGAAAACGGAGCACCAAACTGTTTCGTACACAGCTTCCTATCTGAGAAACGTCAAATATTCGTCTGTCACAAAAGTAGAAACGGTTAGCGGTAGTCAGACAAGCCCGTTCCGAAATTTTGCGCTACTCTTAAAAATAGAGCGTGCATTCACAGACAAAATCAGAGTATTATATGTACACGAATTGTCAACAACACAACTGACAAAAATTCATTTCGAAATTACCAGTAATAGCAAAGGAATTCATATAAGAATAAAATTCCATCGCCCGGCTATTTTACAGGATGTCATTGAAAATTAACATGGAAGGTTTATTATTCTATTTGCATTCTAATTTGAATTCTGCTTTAAAAAAGAACATGGGCAGGGTTTTACTCGTACCCTTGGGCAGTACTTGGACCTTAATAGGCTAAATCCTGTTGCGATGCCGAGTTTAGTTATTTATGTATGCAATGGCTGAACAAGAACAAACATCTACACATTAATGCACATTTGCATAGTGTGCGTCCTGTCGGCTTCATAAAATTCAGCGAGATTGAATTGATATCAGATTAGCATTATGTCAGTAAAAACATGTTTCGAAAATGATCGGGAAAATGTTCTCCTCGCCGGATATCAATATCACGATCATTATCTATTTTTGTACTATTAATTGATATTCCACACTATTCAATATATTTATTCGATCTTAAATTCTCGAGTGTTTCCATCTTCTGTAACAGATGCATAAAATCGAATAGGAAACCCTTGGCTTGTTTGATCAAACACTTTTCAATATATTTAATATATTTGATTCAATATATTTAAATTCTATTTCCATCTTGAATTCTCGAGTATTTCCACTTTCTGTAACAAATGCATAAAATCGAATAAGAAACCCTTGTTTGATCAAACACTTTTCGATATATTTAGTATAATTGATTGAATATATTTAAATTCTATTTCCACCTTGAATTCTCGAGTATTTCCACCTTCCGTAACAAATGCATAAAATCGAAACCGTTGACTTGTTTGATCAAACACTTTTCGCCAAGGTTAGTATCCTTATTACGAGTCCTGGTGGATTATAAACAATCAATAACTGCGGTCTCCCGGCGCAATCATTTGTCTTCCAATTTGCGCAAATTGAAACTGGCAGCATTATCATGGTACCAGTTCGCCGTACGATGTATCATAGGGAAGCGTTCGTTGCTGGTCGCGCGAGGCTTGTAGAATTAAAGTAACAAGAATCCCGTGTAACGTCGAGGGGCAACAAGGAAAGAATACTTTACGCGGGCAGCGACCGAAACATCGTCTTATTCGCCTAACATCGACGTACTCGGGCCCCGGCGTTCCAGCACTTTCACGTTCCATCGAACGCATCACGGCCGTGTATATGCAAACGCGGGCCCCCCTCGTCTTTCAGCTATTTCTAGAACAGTGTTCGCCGACCTTGCGCGCAGCACAACGGTCTCGTTGTTTTCACCTCGTCACCGTGTGGGCCGCGAGACTTTAATTCAATTTCTGCTTTCAAAAGGAACGGGGCGACCCATTGTGAACGACGCGATATGCAACGCCGGTTATCGAGGCCGACCATCGGCGTCGCGTTCGCGCCATTTTGCACACTCTCGAACCTACGGAATGGAGAAACTGCTCACCCCCTTCTCGCTCGCAATGCCACGGAGAGAACAATACTCACGTGCCATCATCGATTTAACACGTTCGCCGCTCCGCCGGCGTCCATAAACCAAGTCGATACGGATGTATGCTCGTAAAAACACCTCCGACCATTTTTTTTCAAATACTCTCGAGATCATCAGCCCGAGCCAGCAAGTTTTACTCGGTGTTTGGTAAAAGGCTATTAACACGTTGACTGCCGTGTCACCCGTATGTGGGTGACGGAATTATTTGTCCAAGTTTTAAAATGAATTTCTACGTTGATATATTAATTGTTCCAAATTTTATTAGGATCTGTAACATGCCAGAAAGTCGGAGGACTACTCGATATCATAGATTTAATTTTTTTCAATTATATATCATTAGATAACTTACTTTGACTTTATGGAATTTTTGAGGTTTCAAGTTTGGCAGTGAAAGTGTTAATAAACAAGGTGGCAATCGTGCAGGATATGAGATAAGAGATCTAGACGCAACAATTTTTCAACAGAAACATGAAACACGATTTTAATCAATTTTCCTTTTATAATGGGTGGGAGCAAAGAGTCCATGAAAGTAGCCATATTATAATTGTCTAAAATCGATCGGTATCTGGAAAAGCAAAGTCTTGGAAGTGAAGCATTATTACCAGTCTTAAAAAAATTTTAATGTAACGACGTATATGTGATTTGAAGCATGAACATTTAATAAAAAGTGTTAACAAATGTTTGTTTGGTTAGATTCGATCAATTCTACGGAGGTATGAAAAGAGAACTCGTGGCTCGCAAGTGTACTTAGGCTGTCTTTAACCTTTCACCGTTGAACTAATAAATTACCTTCAAACTCGCCCTTTTCACCTGAACGGTACTTATAAGGCGCCGTTGGTAATTACTCCACAACACGAGCGCTATCTTACAGATACTTTTATACTACAAAATTCATCTAACAAATAGCTAGAAACTTTATCCTCGCATCCAAATATACGGATAACAAGTATTCGGAGAATAGAAAACAATATAAAAGATTTCTCTACTTATCTGCGATTTCAATCTGAAAGGAAAAACTTGTTTCTAATTTTGCTTCTTGTTTCAGTTGTTTCTACTGTGTGGTAGTCCCATTGTTAGAGACACATTCTCCTCTAACGTTGTCTCCCATTATCAATAATAAGCGGGACATGCACGACACTCGATTGGACACGCTGCGTACGGTTGATGAAGGGGTGGCACGGGGTTAAAAACAGCGTAACCGCATCGGGCACTTATAGCGAGCGTACTTATGTCGCGTACTTGTATGAGTTTCAACCATTTCCAGGAGAAACGGGGAGAACCGTCGCAGTCGAGCGTCGAGTCGATCATGTCCGCGCAGCAGGAAACACGGAGGATCGACGCGCAACGAGACGCATCGTGCCACGATCGATCGATTTCATCGATCGTTCCTCTCATCGGAGCATAACGTCCCCCTGGTGTCTCGCGGCGCGACGAACCACGACATCCCCGCGAGTCTCTTCCAACGTTCAACCCGCTGACATTGAATGACGTTTCACAATCGTTCGATCGGGCCCTGGCGAGCTGGTTGGTTTGCATACAAGGAGCGGCGTAATAACGACAAGATTAATTAAACTCGTTAGGCGAATATTGTGGCACGGGGGGAAAAATGGGCGGGGAGAGGGTACACCGGGGCGCAGATAGCATGATCGAGAGAGCTGAACAGACGGGGGGGGGGGGGAAATAAAACTAGCGCAAGAACCGTGGAACTTCGCGGGAACGGAGAAAGACGCGAGAACCTGAGGATGCGGTTCGGGAGAAACATAAAAGGACGTTGAACTAAGTTCCTCGCGGATATTCTCGTGTTATGATCGAGGAGAATCCAAGACACCGTGTTCTCTTATCTTACAAATTCGATAACATTGTTTTAATTGCTTAGCTCCGTCTGTATGCAAAGCAAATGTCTTATTGTGCTTGCACGGGGTCAGCAATGATGGATACGCTCGTCTCACTTATTAGTGCACATTCGAATGACCGAATAGTCGTGGAAGAAGTAACAATGTCTTAATTAAGCAATCCTGTTCTTCGAAACGACGCTTCTAGTCATGTTAATTTTGTAAACGTGTGCTGCTACACAGTGGTAAATAATACCAGCTGCCATCCGCTGCTTTGAGGAAAGGAAGTCGGATTAATTTATGCAAATTTTATTACCCAAGATCACAACGTATAGAGTCAGGAGTGCGGATTTTAAAGAAACATTATGCAGGTATTTCTGCGGAGTGCATTCTGTTGGGTTCTGACATAAATCCGTTCAGTTGCAAATACGTTCTTAAGGATTTATTTCTGACTCGTTGCAAATGCAGACAACGATTTTGCAATCGATTAGAATCGAAATGTACTCAAATGTACAAGTATATAAATTATTATAATACTACTGTTACCACTACTAGTTGCAAAACAATGCGGGCAATGTTCTTCCGAATGTCACCGTGCGATATTTTGCGCCGGAACCGGTTTTTCGCGTTATTTTGCAAATGAAATGAGACAACCGAGTCCTGCATTCTTTACGAGACATTTTATTTTTCGTATATGAGCACGATAACGGGAATCGCAGTAAACTAAGACCAAGGTGTCAAGACTCGAGCGGGGAACGCGCGAACTCGTTTGGACCATCATTTTAGACATAAAACGTTCGCTTCTTCGACGGTTAACATCGTTTGTCACTCGTTTATGCTAGGACGATAAGGAAGTTGACGATCACGGAGGAATGCATGCTATGAAAGTTACAAGAAAAAAAAAAATTAATTCGAAGTAGAAGAACACAATATCAGAAAACTATGTACGCTCTTCGCGGAGCTCGCTATTAACAAACACATTATTGGGTGTAAAAATGACTCATATCCAAGCTTGTGGTCCGAGTATTTATCTTACTTTTACGCTTCCCTCGGAATCATTCGAGACACGATCACGATTAAAATTTAGCGACTTAGAATTAACAAATTGGTGAAGATATCTTCGAACTTTGTCAGCTGATACGAGATACAGTATCGGATAAAATGATTCGCAAAGTACTGTTTAGCAAATATTAGTTCAATTCGAATTTTTCAATTGTGTCTATTACAATTAAGACGTCTGTTTGGAACAAGTAGATAAGAGTAAAAAGTACCATAGAAGCGACGTCGAAGCTATCATTATTTCTTTCATTATTTCCCTGCGGATGGGGAGAAAGGGATGCCGGTCGCAAGACGCCATCTTGCGGCTCGTCCCGAAATAGAGAATGACGCGACGTCCGGTCGATTAAAAATCGGTAAATTCGAGGTCTCCGAGCGACTGGAAAATGGCATGGAATCAAGATAATCAAGGATCGCCGGTTCGTGATGTCGGTAATAAAAATCGGGGCACGCAACAAAACTTTTCCCCGCGCGATCAGGGGCGGAGGTGTCGAGGGGGCTCCATGGAGAGTTTTTCTGGCTCGTCATCTGAACTTGTAGACCGAGCCTGTGCACGTGTAACTCGTCAATTGCCGGCTGTTGCACGCTGTGATCTCCGGCTAGGATCGTCCGTATTTACGAAGTACCGTGTCCGACACTCGTGTTCGATTTGCCCGAGCAGCCCGGTCGACATCACAGTACGTCGTTCGGGCAAGTATCGCCGGGACATATTATACTATACAACTGAGTATGCGCGTGGGTCGTTAATTGAGTAATGAAACGCCTGCACACACACACACACACACACACACGCAGGTCGACCGACTTACCGTGGACGACGATCGCGGCCTGGTTAGACGCGGCCGAGTGAAATTTACGTGGACATAAAAAGGAATGATGAAAGGTGAGGTTCGCCAGGCCTCCTCTTTGCTGCTGCTGATGCTACCGATGCTATTGCTTCTGCCGCTCGCTGAATTTTCTCCGGCAAGATGATTGCCTCTGTTTATTTTCTCTGTTCGTATGATCGACGTACGCGGTTCGCATTCGCTTCTTTAAAACGTCAGTCTTAGAAAAAGTGATTTATTCACCTGCCGCTCTGTCTCCCTCCAACTAACCTTGCGAATATACCAAGGGGGCATGAGCGCAACGCTCTTTTCATTCATGAAGATTGTCTCTCTGAGACCCTCTTCTTTTTAACAATACAAAATTTTTACCACTGGACTGCTTATTTTATACATTTATCACAAAATATTACAACGATAGAGACATCAGAAGAACTTCGTTAGCATTACTCCTAACTCATGTAAAATTATTAAGATAAAAAATCATAAAATTAACACTGGAACTACCGAGTAATAAATACAATTCTGATGTATATTTGTGATAATCAGGAGACTACATCTTTGCAAACCTTATACTATTCTCCATTAAAAAATCTCTGACAAAAACATTGTTATAATTTCAGCAACTGTGAAAGAAAAAATGGGGGACCAGTAATTTTGACTGGTTCGATAGTTCTAGTGTTAAAGACTGCACCGAGTTTCCCAGTGTTTCCAATATTAACAAAAATTTGAACGGGTCAGAAATGACTCTGGCACAGGTCTGGTCCGGGGGTGAATGGAAACAGTTCTCTCGTGGTATTTTTACATTGGATTCCTCCATCACGTGCACGTCACGACAATTGCAATTCCGTGCTGCGAAGAAGCACCGCCGATGTATCATTCGCGAGAGCAGGTTGCCGAGGACACTTTCCGATCTTCCGTTAACGATCGCTGGATTAAATGCACCCCGCGGGCGAATCGGTTATCAGTATAGCCCAGTTCCCAGTCACTTTGTACCGGCTAACCGTCTACAAATGCGGACAGGTAAGGAACAATGTCGCCGGATAATAAATAAAGCAAGAGGCGAGGAGGCGATCCGAGACGAACAAACTCGGAAGCTAACGAGCTCTTCAAAGGACCATGGAGGAGACATCGAAAATTGACAGGATCTGGTAGAAAATGGTAGACAGGCCGGTCGAGAAAAATAGTGTAACAGGACTGGGCGAACGAGAGAGAGAGAGAGAGAGAGAGAGAGAGAGAGAGAGAGAAACGACGACGGATCGTTCTGAGGAAAAAATCGGCATGGTGGATCGATTTAAGCACGACCGGACGGATTCAATAACTCTCCCATCGCGGCGAGTTTGCGAGAGAAAGAGAGAGAGAGAGAGAGAGAGAGAGAGAGAGCCAGTGAAGGAACAAGTGAGTGAGTTCCAAGGTATTCCGGTTAAACGTGCGTGGCAACCGATATTTACCCATCTCATTATCGTTGGGATTTATGTTACGATCGGCCAGCGAGTTTTCCAAGTTGGCTCGCTATTAGGCGAACGCGTTCGTCAATTATGAGGATCATTCTTGTCGTGATGCTGTTAGATTCGTATCTACCGCGGGGAATAAATAAATGCCCCCCTTGGCCAATAAGTGGGCCGTGTGCTTCGGGGCCGTTTGCATGGTTACGTGCGCATCCCCCCCGACCAACCCTCGATCATGGTCCGCGGTCGGTCGCATTAATCAGTCCTCGATTTATACCTATTAGCCGTTTTGATAAATCAATTTGCCGGAACGAACGAGTAATTCCAAGGTGGCTTCGGCGAATGCGCGGCGCCGCCGTGGAAATTCTTGCGCGCCGCCTTTGTGTCTCGTCGCGAGGTTATTTTAAGTTCCGAGGGGGGGCCCGGTACGAGCGTGTATCGATATTTCAACGTCAGACCGTATTATGCGATGGAAGATGTATCCGAGAAGTATGTCTTTCGAGGCCGAGGACGATCCTACGGCCGAGCGCGACAGCTTTTCGAGGGACGACGAAGAACTCCGAACATCAATCCGTAACTTTCGACTTTTCGACACGAATCGGCAGAATCAATTTCAGCTGAAAGCTGTTGCACAACCACCGGGTTCAAACGACGTTCCTGTAATTGAGGACACAACAGTTTCAACTGTCAGAAATAGAGATTCACTGAAAGTGTCATTACTCCATCGGCAAGCATTTGCTTCTCGTTAAGGAAAAGAAAATTTATATTTTCCGTGTGGCTACATTTATTCTAATGGCCCAATACCGACAAAAGGAAAGTACAATAAAGTCTTGATCTGTCTCGAGCAGTATAAAGTTGTAAACGAGCTACGTACACAGACGAGGAATAGGAGTAGACCAATCACCATATGGGATTTTCTGTCTCACACAAAAACAACTCGTTTACTTACGTCCTCTACGCTGACAAACAATAAATGTTGGAACTAGATCCACAAGAAGCTTAAACCATATACCTATCATAAATGGAGGGACCTCCGATCGGAGGAATGACAAGTTTAAGCAAAACCTAACACCAGAACACGAGAGCAAAGCTAATAACCCCGAACACGAGTGCGGTCTAACCAACAAGAGTTCAACAAGGGTAGAAGTCAAAACTTTAAACTATAATACTAACTAAAATAGGAACGCATAGAGGTAAAGGCGCTTCGGGGTATTCCGGGTTCGGAGGAATACCAATTTTAAGAAAAGGAACTTTTGAAAAGTTCAGAAGCAAATTTCAATTAGAAATCGAGAAAAACAGTTGATGATGTCAATGAATGACAAGGTAATCCGAAACAAAAACTATGTGTTTCTTAATTGTAGGGAAAGGATCTTACCAAGAAGCTAAAGGTGGACCTAGGGAAAACAAGGAAAGTACTGAAGGCAAATTCAGACACAATTCAATACACAAGTTTTTATTATTAGTAAGTCTTAATATCCTATTTTCTCGCTTCGTGTGTTAGCTCTTGGAAGAAGTTTTTCGATATCTGAATAATTAAGGGAAGCACTAGAGTTTGAAGTTGCAGTTAAAAGTTGATCCGACGTAAAAGTTTAAACGAACACCAGTTTCGGATAAAGTTTCCGAAACTGTTGCCACCGTCCACTAGAAGTAACTGGACTCTGTAAAAATGTGTGCATTCACTCGGATTTCACAACTTCGTCATGCTTTGTCTAACGATATATTTAAATATCCTCAGGATCGAGGTTATTCACTTTTATCCGATTTCGTGTTCCGATACTATTAAACGGTTCGATAAAGACTGCTGTGATTCCGCGTAGCGGGAAATTACTTCCAGAAAGTAGATTTTAAAGAGGCGATGGTTCTTCGAAAAATGGCGTGCTGCCTCGTTTGTGTGTTCCTCCCTTAATATCGCGAAGCCTATTCCAGTAGTCTCTATGGGAGGAGCTCATTCGGTCGGAATGGGGTTAAAAGCAGTTTCATATACCCTGCGAGACAAAATTACTTTCTAAACGAGCCTGGCCGCGCAGGCGTTGTTTAAAAGTGACCCGGGAGGAATCCTGACGAAGTTGCAAAATTCGACGGGGAAAAGACTGCCGGGAAAGTTGGATTCGGCTCTGTCCTGCCATTTATTTCGAACGGTTTCCACCGTGGAACTCCTATTGGAAATTCTTTCTCTGGTTCCGCTTTATTTAAGAAAAGAACCAAAAGAAATACAAAGAAAAAGAATATCTTTAGTTACAGATCTCTCTCCAATTATAACAATCGTTTACCAACGTTCATCGTGGCGAAGACGATACCTAGTTAGCATTCCTTGTTTTTTTTTCATTTTTTGACTCAAGGAAAACGCACCGTGTCACTGTCCGGAAATAAATTGGCCGGCAGGATGATTTAAATTGGACGCGAGCTAACGAGCTGTGTAACGCGAACGGTGTGTTGTGTCTATTTTGCAACGTAATCGTCGTTGAATTAAGCCGGTGACAACGAACTGGAAGCACGGTGAAATTAAACAGGTGTATCACGGAGGACAGTTCGGTAAGCACTCGACTCGTTAGTTACGAGTTTTCGCGGATACGTTAATTAAGGATAAACAGGAAGCTGCCGCGGCGGCGTACTAACAGCTAGATGAAACTTATTTACACGTTTCTTGCCACCGGTCATTTGTATTAATTCTTACACGACGTTGGCGCAGGTAATGCGGCCTGCTGTACAGTTATGAGTGCTGACTATACCACGATTGTTTTTCTTTCTCTTTTTAAATCGTTGCGAAGAAACTATGATTAACTAGCGGGGACCTGTTATATACAGGTACCTATTTTCGAAGCAAAATTGTCATGATAAATTAGATTTTATGCGGATGATAAGAAACGTGGCAAACCGTCGTGTAATTATACGACCAGTTCGATTAACACATTGAGTGCCATGTTACCCATACGTGGGTGACGGAATTATTTGTCCAGGTTTTAAAATGAATTTTTGTGTTAATATATTCATTGTACCAAATTTGATTAGGATCACATAAAATGTAAGAAAGTTGAAGAACTACTCGATATCATACATTTAATTTTTTTCAATTTTTATTTCATTAAATAACTTACTTTGATTATATGGAATTTTGTAGGTTTCTAGTTTGCCAGTCAAAGTGTTAAAGAAGAGCCTGATATACTGCATTTATGGATGTAACGTGGTATTTGAAATCAATCGTATTCCAGAACCTCCGTTTACTTGATATAAATGTTATTTCGAACAAGATATTCAGCATTTTTACGAACCTGGTAAACGACGGTACCCGATAGTTTTATCATTTAATTAACGCTTTTACGATCGGTCTTTGCCATCATCAACGACGACCAATCAAAT
Organism: Seladonia tumulorum; assembly: GCA_913789895.3. NCBI lineage: Eukaryota > Metazoa > Arthropoda > Insecta > Hymenoptera > Halictidae > Seladonia > Seladonia tumulorum. The sequence continues at coordinate 9,175,376 of OU565281.1, forward strand.
TCCAGACGGAATAATGCGAGCAGACCTTGACGGACAACGCCTCAAACTCCTCGACGTCATAATTGCTCCACATAATCCAGGAATAGCCGGTAATTTTCTCGTGGATCGTAGCCACCGGCGAGGATAATGATGACCGTTAACCCTGGTAGCATGTCGCGGAGGTACGTCAAGCGTCTTCCTCGGAAGTTTACCTGGTCACGGGTCCCTTGGCACGTAAAACTCATCCCGTGACCGGGGCGATTTGCTCGCCAGAACTGTTCTCTTCGTGACAGGAACTCCACGGAGTCGGCAATCTCGCGACGTGACCGCTTCCGGTCGATTCCTCTGGAGTACAGTTAATTGTCAGCGGGGACTACCTGCACGCTTTCAAGTGTCATCAACGGTACACCGCGAGATACCAGTTTATGAGTGGAAAAAACATTTCCTGGTCCTGCCCGATGTACATTACCCACTAAAAGTTTCATATGGAACCGAATCATTCCAGAAAAGATAATTACTGGACCACGGATTTTATTTTCAGGCACAGACTAAAGACAGATCCAAGACTATTTCAATATTCAATTTAATCTAAGTCCAATCCTCGGGGCGTGTCGTGACATATATTGTGTAGGGACCGAGGCAGCCCGACGGGGGTAGGCGAACTAAAATCGTGTAGCTCCGCGCGGCTTAGATCGAGGCTTTACTGTACATCGTAACGGGGATCAAACTTTCTCTCCAGTATCTCGACTACCCTCGACAGGCGTATGCATACGTATGGGCCTAATTGACAAGGTACCGTCGACGAAGATCAAGATAACTTTATGAAGATTGCCTTCGGTAAAACGCAGCTTCGATACCAGGCTCTTGCGAAACGGGCTCGGAAAGTGGGATTCTGCATAAACGTGCAATTGAATACCGATTTCGAGTTGTTATCAACGCTCGAAGAGCTCTTGGGTTTTTCCATTAATTGCGCGATCCGGTCCTCGGTTTTCCTGGCCGGTTGTATATTATATGCGACAGACCCGGAGCCGGGAAAGAAGCGAAACATCTTGATCATGGCCGACTTGTTCGCTACGCGCCGATGTTTTCGGCAAAAAGTCGGCCGCGGGGCGTTTCGTTCGTGTGATGTAATTTCCGATTGGTTCCTCGGTTTCTTGCAGCGTTTCCGAAGAATTTATAGCGGATGGTGTTCTCCTCTTTCAGTGGTTTTCTTGCTCGGTCTTTCCGGCTGAAGGTGGACATCGGAACTTGTTAGGGTGTCGCGGTTCTAATGAGAAATTAACGATGCAAGGGGCACCGATCTTGCCCCCCCCCCACCACCCTCGTAAAAATTTTACCGAACCCCCCGGGGGCAAAAAATTGTCTCCGGACTCAGTAACAATGTAACTATGCATCCGCCCCGAGCTTCGACGTATATTCTCGGTGGTGTATTCGAGGGTCATTCGTCATCCGGTTAACGTGGCGTCGACATAACTCATTATAATACCGATTGCATTGACACCGAACCTACGAACGCGTATCTGCGATCGTGCTGCGTAAGATACAAGCGACGCGTCCGTAGGAAACTCGAATTTGTCTATTAACGGATTTATGAAGATGGATACCAGAACATGGAACATTAATCTTCGGCGAGGTATCGTAATTAGGGTGAAATATTCCCGCCACTACGGTTATTATGAATGGTTATCGCGTTCCATAAAATAAAACGTTACGCGCCTCGAGTGCCTATCGCCGGTTCTCTATAGATCGCGCATAAATTTTTTGACCACTTCCGTTCAACGAATTTCTGCCTAACGCAATGCAATTATGCCTGTCAGCGTACACACTCGTTGGTCACTAGTGCGTAGACTCTGTCGTAAAACGAGAGGGTTGTATATTTAATATGCTCGAGATACTTGCAGTTATTTGGTCGTAAACCATTATACACCGTAATAAATAATAGCACAATAAATTCGCAATGAACGTTCATGGGAATTTTCACTGAACTTAACGATCCAGGATGTTCACAGCGATATTTGAATTCTAATTATTTGAAAAGAATTCATTTGAATTGAACAAAAATGAGCTCAAAGGTGACAGAATCTGAACAGAACAGAAAATAAAATGGGCCCAGCCGTGACAACAAGGCGTAACGTTAAAAATGGCCGTAATGATCGAGGACGTTCACAGAGAGATTTAATTATTTGATATTTGAAAAGAGTTAATTTGAATTGAACAAAAATGAGCTCAAAGGTGACAGAATCTGAACAGAACAGAAAATAAAATGGGCCCAGCCGTGACAACAAGGCGTAACGTTAAAAATGGACGAAATTAGGAGTTAAGGGAGCCATTATGGTTGCGCAGCTAGGAAATTATCTGGAAATGGACGCGCGAATTCGAGAAAGAGTGCCACGGGCTGGTTCGCGCGCCTGTTTCTTTAAAGAAATCTATTATCTGGCGCGAGGCCTGTAATTCCGAGGCGCTCTGTACACCCGATGTAATGATGCTTTGCATCGCGGAACGAAGAGTGATCTGCGCAAAAAAAAAACAAAAAAAAGGAGAAGAGGCAGTGATAAACGCGAGAGTCGAAAGTGCGGGGTAGAGGCGACGGAGAGCCCCCGCGGGGCTGTCCAAGAAACACTGAATCGGAACAACGACTTGCCTGGAGGGGCCGTTCAATTACCGGACTCCTTCGACCAAGTCGGTTTCTTGCCGCGTTTAACGAATTTCGTGAAACAGCGGAAACACGAGGAAAAAAGCGGGGGAAGCCGGGACAAGGAAGTTTGCACGGCTCGCTGGCCATACGTTCGCCGACTGTCGTCGACGATTACGTCAGACCAAGGCGGACCGTAATAGCTCGGTACAACAAGGCAGCAAGAAGACAGTGACACGCCTAAATGTCCTTCTCCATGCCCAAGCGAACGCGTGATGGCTCCGACTTCTCGTTTTCTTGGAACAACGTTTCCAGATCTGCCGAAATCGAAGATTCTTCAGAAACTGCCATCGATTGAAATCGATTTTTTGGGAAATTCGTAACGACCGCAGGAAATCATTCGATCCTTGAAGAAGCGAACGAAGAGCTGCCCAGGTGTACGGTGAAGCGAAACAAGACGGGAAAAATACGAAACACGGTATTCCACTTATTTCAGGTGTTTATCGATGACGTTTTCCACGCGGATGCAATAAAGATAAGCAAATCGACGAACGAACTTCTGTTATGTTCGGTAAACATCGGGAGGATCGGATCGGGCATGCAACACGAAAAGAGCGGAATCGGTGTAATATAATTTCGAGGCGGATATTGTGGGAGAGGAACGAGAGGTACGGATTCGTGACGCTCTCTATTCTTGGATGCTCTCGATAAAGGTGTGGTAGTGGACAGTCGAAGGGCTGGGGAACATGATATTCCACTTGGGAGTGCCATTCGTGCCACGGCCAGTTAAGAAATTGGAATCGATTTAGTGGAGCTCGAGGCTCGATCGGTCCGGCAAACGCCGGACGATTCGCTGCTAATTGAGATTAATGCTGACTAAGAATTCTCGTGGAAAACGGAGAGTTTCGTGTGGACGCAATAATCGCTTGCAACGGGCCGTTCGGATCGACGGTGATCGATTTTGCTCGATCTTTATGTTCCGTCCTCCTGGAACATGTACAGGGTGTGCCGTTTCAAGTTTCGCTCGCATTTATTTCCCAAATTTTCAAATTATTATTAAGTATTTCAAATTAACCCCTTGCACTAGAATTTATTTTATGATTATAATCATTAGAAACTCTTTGATGTCCATAATCAACTAGGAAAAATAGAAAATTTATACAGAACGTGTTCTGTAACGGCTAAATATCGACTACGATAAAATAGAATTTCATTTCAATTTAAACCGAATTAATAATATTCATATTTATAAAACTTTTTCCAGGAAGACCTACTAGGGCCCCAAATAAGGCACGTTTATTCATAGAAAATTATAAACGACAATGAAGTTGACATCACCGTAGCAGTGAAATAAATTCTAAAGCAAGTGGTTAGAACTAGTCACCCTGTATGTTTCTTATTAACTTGCCCCAAACTTGGCCCCAAAAATAAGGCACGTTTATTCATAGAAAATCATAAACGACAATGAAGTTGAAATCACCGTAGCAGTGAAGTAAATTCTAAAGCGAGTGGTTAGAACTAGTCACCCTGTATGTTTCTGGACAGTTTTCCGATCAGGCTGTACAGGAGTCAGCGGCAGCACGATTAATCAAGCTGGCCGGTGTCGTATCATCGACTAATTAACGCAATCTGACTTTTCACGGCGCCTGGCTCGACACAAAGGTCTCACTCAAACGCCTCGCGTCGTGATCCGAGCGCCCATTATCCCCATCCACGAAAGAGGCGGCTCAACCACCTATGACCGAGGGTTACCCGCCACTCGTAAATAACCCGGCGCTCCCCTCACGGTGCCGACCGGACATCAGCAATTGTTCGCGCGAAGCGTACCGTTGCGGAACACCGTGTAGCTACACAGGACACGGCCGTTGCCGTATGTTTGCACACGGGGATCCGAGCATCCGCGATTTAATCTGCGACCCGCTTTGAAAATCCAGCCACGGGTCACGACTTCTCCGCGAGGGTGCTGGATCCCCTCCTCCTTCTGTCCCCGCCGCGAAAAATTGTTTAATCGCGCTGATAAATAGCCGCGACTTATCGCCGAGCTTATAAATTTCTTTTTCCCGTTAGAAATTTATTTTTCGACGCTCAGTGGTTCGTAGCATCGTTTCGGTGGACCGGGTAGAAATTTTTTGAGGCGACCTTGATCATCTCCTTCTGTCCTCGCCGCGAAAAATTGTTTAATCGCGCTGATAAATAGCCGAGCTTATACAGGGTGTTTGGTAACTCTTTGGTGGTACAAGCGAAAAGGGGGGTGATTCTACATGAAAGAATAAGTCGAAAATATAGAATAAACATTTTTTCAATACGCATGCTATTGGCTAGGAATTGTCTGACGCAACTGTCTGATCATGACCAACCAAATCTACTTCCTGCATATACTAAAGCACAGAAACCTGACAGATCTTCAAAGTCGATTTTCTCGAAAACAAAGCCTCAAACGAAAAATGTTTATTCTATATTTTCGACTTATTCTTTCACGTAGAATCACCCCCTTTTCGCTTGTACCACCAAAGAGTTACCAAACACCCTGTATATTTCTTTTTCCTGTTAGAAATTTATTTTTCGACGCTCAGTGGTTCGTAGCATCGTTTCGGTGGACCGGGGAAGACATTTTTCGAGGCGACCTTGATCACCTGGCCGTGTTATTAGTCCCTTTGGCCGCGCACCGCCGGGCGACGATGACGTTTGAAAACGGCGTGTCGGTAGCCGCCCGGTTTCCTATGGTAATAAGCAAACGAGCATACGCTCCGTCCGAACCTGTGGCAAAAACTAGTTTATTAATATGGGTAGCACGTTCGCTGGATAATCTCCGTCCATCCGAGCATCCATCCAGCCGCGCTCCGCTATTAACCGCTAAGGACCGAACGATTCTTCGCGAACTCACCCCGCGGATACTTTGAATTTCTTCGCAACAGCCGAACGAATGATTTATCGCGAGCATGCACGCGCGTCCCGCCGCGATTCGCGTGCATTAATACGCGAATCGCGCGTTCGATTACATTAACGAACCTGATCACGGTCGCGTTACGCGAATCTGTGCCGCGGGAACAAGTGCGAGCATGGGAAAATCGATTAGTATCGCCGGCTCCGCGGTACGAAAGGATTCACGTCACGATTTCCTTCGAAACGATTTTTGGAAAAATGAGTGGAACAGAAGTACGATTATACTGCCAGAAGTTGAATTTAAATATTGACACGTTGAGTGCGAAAAATCAATCCCAGAGATTCTCACATAATCAGTGTAATTTAATTGATGCAACCAGAAATACCAGATAATCCCCTGTTATAATCTGATATATTCTGGTATATTCTGGAATAACCAGAAATGTAAAATATATTATAGGGGATGCTGTCTTAACCCTTCTGAATTCTAAAGGTCCTAATAAAATTCGGTGTATCTGGATATGTCATAATAAAAATGAATTTCTAAACCTAGTCAAAAATCGTTGTCAGTCGTATGTGACTCACGTGGCAGTTAAAGTGTTAATTAGAGTAATGCAGAGTGAAATGCCTCGGTCTCTTATTCGTACTAAATAAATTGCTTTCTCGTAAAATATTATGGATCACCGAAAAGTTAAACGAAAAGAATTGTTCCATTCATACTTCTGTCCACCACGAGGCATCGTTAACACAGCCGTTGATAAAATATTATCAAGCATCTCACGGATCGATTCAAACAAGAACACCAGCCGCCCGGCTTACGCTTTCCAGCAAAGCGGCTTATCGTGACCGGATATCAGAACACTTTTCAAACAAACTCGCTCAGAGGGTCGCCCGGGACAACTTACTCGCCTAATCGCGGGTAGCGTCGCATTAACGAGCTCGGGACAGATTACGAGCTGTCTTCGGCTTCCTCCGCGTGCAGCGCGCCGATTAATCATCGTCCGAAAAGCCAGGAAGAGAACGAGACGAAATAAAACCACCGGGAGAAAGATGCGCCGTTAGAGCGCATCGTTAATAAATGAGTGTGCACGAAACGGCTCAAGGAAATGGCCACGAATAAGAAAAGCGACGTGGGCCGATAAGTGAGTTCGGATCCTGTGCACTATACTCACCGTGTTGCGACTCGTTTTATCCCCGATCACGATTATAACGATCGGATGATTCATCTTAGCTCTCTATCGTTTAGGTAAATTCAGACTGCGCCACAACGGTGTGTTACTGTGTTAAAACTCTCGCTGAAGCATTTTATTTTACTGTTATCTCGACAAATGTATTCTAATGTTTCGAGAACCTATAGTTTCTTCGACTGTAGACCTATAGTTCCTTCCACGAGTACTATAGGATGCAATAAAAGGTGTTTGAGCTTGTAAAGGTTCGAGGTAAATTTTTTTAGCAGATTTCCACAACAACGACTGCACAACAACGGTGTGTTATTGTGTTAAAAAGCTCGCAGAACCATTTTATTTTACTGTTATCTCGACAAATGTATTCTAATGTTTCGAGGACCTATAGTTTCTTCGACTGTAGACCTATAGTTCCTTCTATGAGCTTGTAAAGGTTCGAGGTAAATTTTTTTAGCAGATTTCCACCTACGAAGAGACGCAGAGTTTTGTTAATTTTGAAATTTCCTGTAGTTCGGAAAGAAATTGGAGCTCACGAACTTTCAGAGCAGGGTGTCGCCACTTTTATCAGCAATAAAGTATAGGTACATAATATTTTATATTTTCTCGTCGCAGGGAGTTAGAGCCCGGGTGTGAGACGGTTTCGTTTCTAACGATTCAGGTATATAACTGGAAGTGCTATAAATCGAATGCAGTTTTTTACGGATCCGGGACCACCATGCGACGCGACACGACGCTAACTCCCAGGCGGCTCTCACGGCAATAAACGGTTTTACAGGGACGCGCGAACGAACGTTTCACCCCGGGTCCGGCGCGCGCGCGGCGACTCTGCTCTTTTTGCAATTGCGAAATGGCGTTAACGCGAAACTGGCACTCGCCGCGCTTGCATTCCCGGGCTCCCCTTTCCCCTTTCTTCGAGGAAAAGGAGCGGCAGGCGAAACGAAAAAAGGCGCGATGCGAGCCGCATTTTACGCGAACCGGGCCCGAACCCGAGAATATTTGCAAAGCTAATCCGTTTCGGTTCCCCGCTTGGGACCGTGTTTTCCGTTTCAACGTTGCTGGTCACGTTCGCGTTCTACGGATAGAGGCGTTCTTGCCCGAAGATCTTCTTCCGTCGATCGCAATTGCCGATTGATGCGTGACCGTTTCTTTCGGCGAGTCCGTTGTGCCGACCGGCTGTTTTGCTTAAATCTTAATCTGCAATCTCGCCGATTGCGATTACCTGTGCCTCGTCCCCTCCCTCCTTCTCCTCCACTGTATTAATTATCCGGTCCGCTAATGGTTTTCTTTTGATTTAATTGAACGCCCGAAAAAGTTGTATTTGATGAGTCTTCTTGCGCTATAAGCCGCACCCGTACTCGTACGGCTGCAATTTGTGTGTGTTTTAATTGTAAGACGCGCATCGTAGAGCCATGATCTTTTAGATTTATGATGCTGTGTACACGAGGATGCGCGCATGATACTGTTGGAATTATAGCCACTCGAGCTACATACGGGAAAAACCCGCCGACGAGCGGTCCTGCATTGTTTGCTTTCTAGGGTAATTAACCATCGAACAACAGTGACGTGGCAAGTCGGCCGAGTCGTTTGTGTTTTGACAACGTAAACTTTGTTTGCCAGACGATGGGAGTACCCGGAAATTAGTTGTTCATTGTTTTATTCGCTTGTTAGCTGATGCAGTCAATCTTCTGTTCAAAATTACGCCCAACCATTTACTGTGAGTAATATAAATTGTGACGAAATAGATGAAAATTGTATAACAAAAGAAAACTGAAATATCTTAAGTAATTTGGATTTTATTTCGATTTAAAGATGCAACAGTCGTGTCGAATATGCGCATACAAATGCACATCACTGTGGATCATTATGCACAATACAAATTGTCTAAATCAATTCTATTTATTCATTTAAGAAATGAGAGAAAAATTTAATAACAGTCTGTACAGTTTTGTATATCCAGTCACTTTTATCATAAAATCCGCAATCACATTTTCGAATAGTTATGAACAGCAAAGCATCTCGGAAGTTTTACTTAAAATGTTTCACATTTTTGTGCCTGCTGTATTCCACAGCCCTCTATCAAGATGTCATAAAGCCGTACAAGCCATTCCAATTAGACCCTATTCATTACGAGATTATCCTCTAATTGGTAACAAAGTTGCAGTTTATACTAATGGCAGCGAACTGGCTAACCACAGTATGTGGTTCCATGTAATCACGGTATCGCCGAGCGCTAACAACATTACCGGGTCCTACCATCTCGTTGTTTCTTTTTTTAGTTACCCTCTGATAATTTAAACATTATTTTAGATACAGTTGCCTTGTTCGTTCTCGAAAGGCTGGACTAGTTCACCGAGTCGATACAATGTACCGAGTATTGCATAATGAAACGGTTATGCCAATTTACCGAGAAATTACCGACTGCTCTACGATTCGCTGTATCCTCGATGCAATTCGAGACGTAGCTCAAACTTGAAATAAATAATATCGTGTTCTTTATCTCGTCGTTCCCCGATGAGCTCGTGATTGCAGGAACTTGCCACGAACCTATCTGTTTTTCATTCTTAATCCGATACGAGCTGATTAACCATTCCCCCTCCAGCTTTCTCTTTGCTCTGGTCGTTGATTTTGCGAATTAAGCGATCAGTTCCTTAATAATTCCCGAGGTCTCACCTTCCGCGTGTTCGCGGATATTTCATGCGTCTCCGGTGTCCTTTTTCGTCCTTTTTCTCTCTCTCTCCGTTCGTTTATTCGAGATCCTGCGTGCCGCGTCGTCCTGTCGATCGAACCGGAAATTAAATGCACCGGCACACACGTTCCGCTCGATCCTCTCGAGCATGATAGCACCGTCACACCGTAATCACCGCGCAGCGAAAAGTCTGACGATTGACGGCTGAAACCACTGAGTCACGGGTGGTCCATCCGCGTTAGAAACTAGTAGCCCATGGGGCTCTCTGTATCATCGAGCAGCGCGGATGGGAACAAGGTACTCAATTACTTTACACCTGGATGGACTTCAAACCCGAAGCGATTGCCCTCGTGATTGAATGCGAGCCTCGGATTAATATTTCAGTCGTTTTCGAACTCGCCGAAAGAATACGGCGAGCTCCGGCAATTGATCCTTCATGTTTTCTCTTATCTCGCCTTTATCTTTTACCTGATCGCTTTATTCCGACCGCTTTAACACTCCTCGACCCGTGCAAACAAGCACGAGTTTCTCCTGTGTTTTGACATCTACAGAATAAGGATTTTAAACAGTTATGGCAAACCGTAGGAGGAGTATGTGATCACTAGACTGCGGATGTTTATGCAATTTGCAATTTTTTTAGAGTTATTTTAAGAAAGTGCAGTAAAACAAAATTTTACTTTCAGTGATAGCAGCCTTTGTAGATCTGAAATAAATGAAATTCTACTAAATTCTGTCGAATGTTATATTTTAGCATTTTTGGAAAATTTTCAGAACCCATAAATGCATAAAGATCCGCAGTCTAGTAATCACAAATATATTATTTTCAACGAAATAGATTTCCATTTTAATCCAGTTTGATCTGTGCAGTCTAATTCTGAGAAGTGTTAGGAACGGTTCGTATCATTTTATAGAAACTAAAATTAATAATTGAGAAGCAGTAAAATATTGTGTAAATATTTAATAAATGAATGTATCGTCAATAGGTTTAGGTATATTATATCGCGTGAATTTGCAGGACTATTTGTTTCACGAGCATTTCAAACGAACGGTGAAATCACTTGTTTACGTTTCATTGCAACAAGGTAAATGAGCTTCCTCAATCATTGTCAGGAAATCAAGCTAGATGATCGACTCGAGTAATTTTCTAATTTCATAGCACACACCAGTTCTGCTTAATGTCCACTTACCGCGGCTAACGGGTATTTGCATGAGGAACCGATATGGTCTAGCCAGTTATGCAAATGATTACAACTTATTATCGGGTAACAGGTCTAATATGTAGGTTTGACGGCGATCTTTCATAAAGAAAATGGACTGATTCAATTACCGTTAACTTAATAGCATAATTTATGTTTTTCAACAGGTGTTGCAGTCCCTTCTGACACCCACATGTGAACACAATCTTACATAAATGAGAATATTACGACACCGATGCGCTAGAATTCAATTTTTTACCACAAGCTTATAAACCAAAATGCAATGTAACAGTACTTGTAGGATTTTTAGCAATCCGATAAATACAAATTTGGAAATGTGCAAATCGTTTCGAGTTATGGTACAGTAATGAAGTACATGGAAACTGACATTTGAACTATTTTCAGATCAGGATTAGGCGAACATTTCGATCCTTTGACCTCTCGCACGGTCAAGCGACCTTCCTGGCGATTTCCGCAGAAAACCCCGGCCGATCTGCGTGGGCACAATTTACACGACTTGCAGTGCACGAAGTACGGGATCGAGTAAATCATGCGAGGAATCTGCGTCCAGTGTTCTACGCACAACTTCACCGGCGAGCTCGAATTTACGATTCTTCGGCTGCAAAGATAACCGAAGATAGAGTACGCTGGAGAAGAGGCTAGCCGGAGACCTTAGCTGTGTTCACGGCTGGTAAGCTGCGTGTCGGTGTTCCCATGCGCGTAACACTGGTGGACAAAACTATAAGTCGCACGCATAACCGGGGAATTCCTTTCCTTAAAACCTAGATTTTTCTCATTTTCTCGTCAAGACGTACAGAATTATATATCAAAAAGTTCTAAATATCTGGTTCGCCAAGGTGAAGTTTTAGCCGGAATTGTCCCAAAAATTTATTTCCTAGGGGAATATATTACTTTAAAAATTGGATACACAGGACTACTGTTAAAAATCGGAGGTTATTATGCGTTTTTACTAGTTTTTAGCGCGGAACTCGATGAAATGTATGTGTGCTATTTTTGTCGTGGAGTGTAGCTAGCATCTAGTAGGTACAACTAGCTGGGTCGCTAGGTAGGTGGGTTCAAGACCCTGGAATTACTCGACGCCACTCTCTCGGGTGAACTTTACTGTCCCCGTCGAGAATAGTATTGAAACGTATGCGGTGAAATACGATGGCCGCTGAAGGGTAGTAAAAACTGATGCAGACCTTTGCGCGCGGTTCACCGTGACGCTGCAGGTATTCCGTCGTCTAGGACTTCTTGCGCGAGCTATTAATAGTAATTTAAGTTTAAATAATAGTTTCACTACGCTTCGTTCTTTACACGGCAATTGCATATCATGTTCCTCACCGTAATATTTTATATTCTTTCCTGTCAAGGACAACCCTTGGGAGGTGCGTTCAACTGTCCAGAATTTTATGGAGCATTAGTTATTATATAAAATTAATTATCACAGACGTCTCATCATCCTTTCCTCGAAGAGTTCGTTCTTGAATGCATGAAACTAGAATAACTAGGAACGTGTGTGCAAGTAAATTGCCCCCAAGTGTGTTGGATGAATTTTTTAATTCCACTTCCTTGCTTCATGCTGAATACGTTAGCTTCGTGTTCTCCGTTTTGCATATGCAATGCTGGACCCTGAGAAATATTTAGAGATTTTATATTTTGTTCACAATAGACGAAAACTTTAAAAAACAGTACTTTTTTACTTCTGTTTCAATTTTCTGAACTGTCAATAATTTCTAAATCGAACGTTTCTTAAGTAAAAGTGATCCAAGATTCTTCGTGTGTGGAAAAATTACCGATGCAAAATGATGATCCTCGACCATTTCCATGGAATTAAGCTGGAAGCAGAATCGCACAGCTTGGCATTTGCGTGTTTCATTTCTCAATATCTCACGTTCAAGATGAAAGCAACAAATATGAATACTAGAAAGCCCGGCTATCGTAACTGATATCGTTACGCGATTAGGGTAAATGACACGGTGGATCAATGGATAAGGCAACGGACCGTAGGGGGATTCCAGCGAGGCCGGGGTCCATGCATTATTGCCATCTCTCTATCGTATTGAATCCGAGTAATGGAGAATATCCCCTACAGTCGGCTGACCCAGGATCACGACTTACGAATAATAGCCGAGTACGGCTCATCTATCCGGCCGGGCTACATCGATCTTATATACGAACGAGTGGCGAGCTGATTGGCGCATCCTTATAAGCCGCATACAATATCCTAGCGGTCCAGGAACTCATTATCCACCACCTACCTTAAATCGCCTACGTTCGGAACGTGTTACGTCGAACCTAACGTCGTGCGAAGGGGTCGAAGGTCCCGGAGTACGTTGTTATCAACTACGGCGCCCAATCGGTTCCTCTCCGACGGTGTTACGTTCCATACTCTTCTGGGTAACGCATATTTTTCTTATATTTCCGTTGCAATTTATAACTTCATTTTCCTATACAAATGTCCGTGATGCGCGCGCGATAAATACTCCACTGAAACTGATGAGGCCGGGTAATTGGATGAAAATTATCAGATCAGATTGTGTTTCACGGTGTTATAGACACACGCAGTTACGATATAGCATGACCAGTCAGCCAATAGGAAAAATTCTCTACCTTAATTGCAACACTGGAGACCAAAATAGAGGTCGATTTTCTTTCTGAATACGTGTTCGACACGTTGACTGCCATGTCAACCATATGTGGGTGACGGAATTATTTGTCCAAGTTTTATTAGAATCTGTAACATGCAAGAAAGTTGGAGGACTACTCAATATCATACATTTAATTTTCTTTAAATTTTATTTCAATAGATACTTTGATTTTATGGAATTTTTGAGGTTTCAAGTTTGGCATGGAAAGTATTAACGCGTTGGAAGTAATTTTTCATTTTTGGAAAAGCCTGTATTCCTAATCGTGTCAACACAGTCGGCGAACTAATTTTTATCGCACAGTCGCTGCTATGCGACACAGTGTCAACAATCCCACCGAGCAGAATTAGTAATAAAATTTGATCTAACCCGTTATTTAATCTTGTTACGCTCTATCAAGATTCGATACAGTTGCCAGTGTCTTGAACAACACACGAAAGGAGGAAGCTAAGATTACAGTACTCGGTGCGATCGTAAAAAGAGAACCGAAGTGTACGGTTGCGTAGAACCCTTTCGTTTAGTACTTCGCAAATCCTCTACGAAGGCGAGAACGGTCGATCGCAGATTGAAATGCAATTCGCTGCCCGGCGAGCGTGTGATTTTTACAATATCTGCATGGAAATCGTTCCTCGTATCGATAAACATGTAGAATAAAACTGGAAAACGGTTCTCGGGAGGTAAACGACCGATTTACTTCGAATTTCCTGAGTCTAGCAGGGGTTGATGGTAGATCGACTGGGTTGCCGAGAGTTAGGGCAGGCTGGAAAGAATTATAGTACTCGAAGGCAGATTGAAAGCAGATCGGAAAAGATTGGAGCTGTTGTGCGGAATATGTAAACTGAAAAAGTATTACAAATTTATTTTTCCCCACTAACAATTTGCAAAAAAGATTCCTGCTTCTGTACTTCATAGCTCTGTGTACAGAATTATTTTATTTAAAATTTACTTTAAGAAGCAGCTCCTTTTTTAGTAATTATATCGAATACAGCTAAGTACATATATTCTTTATTTAACAAGGGGACATTTCACATGCGAACTCAGACTGCCAATTTTGATAAAATTTATGTTAGAGGTAGTTCTCGGTATGTACTTTTAAAACAGCTTTCAAGGTTGGGTGTGAAAAGTAAATTTTGTAAAATATCTGGAGAAGTGGAGGGTGCAAGAAGAGAAATTATTTTTGAAATTGTGCGGTTTCCTATTACAAGTCCGACCATGCAAACAAAGATTTCCTAAAATCATTTGTTTTAAAAATATATTGAACAAAATTTGTATCTTTCTTCTGTCGGTCGAAGGGATAATCAATGACATAGTATAAAATACCTGTCACAGACATTATAAAAGTTCAGAATATTTTCTGTTATGCGTGCCAGAATATTTCCCACGCGAAGTAGGTGAAACTAGCGGTTTCGTGTAAAAACCGAAGAAACAAAACTGTATCTATCCAGGGTTGCTAACGGTGCATCCCGTATAGCGGATTCCTACTAATTCTGTTCGGCTCTTCCCATCCGCGACGAAGTCGCCCAACAAACCATATGTCATTCGAACTGTCCTGTAATCGATTTACCGCGGAGCCAGATTGATTCTCAGGCCGCATTGTACTCCTTCTCACAGTGGTTCCGTCAGTCTGAGAAAAACGGAGCTTGTTTCGTTCCGGAAAACCACGAACCCTCGAACCGATCGTTACCTTCCCGCGAGACAGTGGCCAGCGTTACGCGGTCGACTGGAATTTCACGATTTTACGCTCGACTGCGGAATCGCAGCCGTTGCGCGCCCCGGTCTGAATAATATCAACGAGTGAATATCGTTCTTGGTGCGCTCACCCTGCTCCGCCGAATAAAGCGCGTTATTACGCGCAATGAATGTCGAGCGGCGGGATGATATATATCCGGTTTATCGTCCTTCTGCCATCCCTTTCACTCTTTCCCCGCGTTAACGCGGAAGTTCCGCAGACACGTTTCCGCGGAAAACAAAAGCACCCTCGGCAAATATTTACGGAAAACGGAGCCACCTCCGAATTTTACGACTTTTTAATCCTCGGCGCCAAAGAAAGTAGCCGGTCTCGAAAAATTTTCAGCTAAACTAATTCAATGAATCTCGAAAAACTGATCCAAGTGTGGCACTAAAAGTTTCGCTGAAAACTCGAGTAGACACATTTTTCTCATTTCTATAAAGTAACGTGAAGTAAACCCAGTGTAAAAATATATTATCGTTCTTAAACTGATCTAAGTGTGGCACTAAAAGTTTGGCTGAAAACTCTCGAGTAGATAAATTTTTCTAATTTTTATAAAGTAACGTGAAGTAAGAAATTTGTAAAAAAAGAAAACGTGAAGTAGGCAATTTTTGATCAAACTGATACAGAAATCGGTTATTATCGTTCGATACGTTTTCCAGTGAAATAAATCACGAGTCAATTGGCAAGGTATTTGTAAATGAAATCAATGGAGGAACTCTTAACTTCGTTAAGTTTAATGGAGAACGAAGTTCAGCGGTGCAACAATCTATTGGATTAATTGACTTGCCAAGGGACCGATCCGAGGCGCACGGCCGTTGTTGCACGGCAGAAAGGCTCCAGTACCATTTCTCTTCGAGGAACGATCTTGTCGCTGACAAAATAGCTGCAGCGGATAACAATCTCTAAAGTAATAGCTCGCGGTCTGATTTACGCGTCCGAAGAATCTTATTGCCGACGTTCCTGAGTTACAACGCGCCTCGAGGGCTACAGCTGTCGAACCAGTAGCGAGTGCCTTTAGTGGCACGGATTGTGCAAATTTTATTGCGATCGCCGTGCTCGATCACTGATATTCGATACTGCCGCGAATTAGGACGCGGGATCGAGCGAGATTACGCGGCCCTTCTTTTCTAATCTTCGCAACCTTCTCAGTACACTGGTAATTAATACCGATTAACGCAAGAAATTAATTCCTCGCCTTGAAACTTCGATTTTTGACACTTTCTCATCAAGATGTACAGGATTATATAGTAAAAAGTTAAAAATTTCTGGGTTGTCAAGGCGAAGTTTCACTGCCGGGATTCTCTCGCCGCATAGTGTCTCGCGAAAAATCGTGGTCGTCGTATCGCGTGAAAATCTGCTCGACGGACCGTAGGTGGCAGCCGTCCCACGATATTAAGATTAGACGGAAGGATTCCGCCGTCGACCCGGATAGTTCGATTGCTTTGAATTCCAGTTCAGTGAACCGCGCGGCCGCATTCTTGTCCCCCTTCGGTAAATATAAATCATGAATTCCGGGCTCCATCGAGCCGGGGACGACAGCTATCCCGATGATGGAATTAGAAAGAGGAAAATCACTGGCGGATTGAAAAACTCAATCGGCGCGATGCACTTTGTCTCATACAATTGGCCTTTTTCCATTCCTTTCTGAATCACAGTACTGTCTTATACTTGACAATACAATGTTATCTTCTTGTTCACAATCGTTTACTAATATGGCGGCGCCCTTAGCTGTCAAACACATGTTCCCACGCGCATAACTTTTGAACTGCTGATCTCCTAGGATTGAAACTTGGATTTTCGGAATTTTCTCGTCAAAATCTGCAGGATAGCAGGAAAAATAGTGAAAAATTTCTGGTTTCCCGAAGCAAAGTTTGCAATCAGCTGCTGTAAATTGGCGCCGATCTATCGCCGCGATCGCGTCGATTAGGCCGTCTTCATTAGTCTAGATTTCACCCGGCGAGTCGATAACCCGTCCCGATAATTTCGCCCCGCGACCGAGATAATTTGCATCGGTAATACGCCCGGGTAACAGTGTCAACGCAGATAACTGCAGCAGGAAGAACGGCCGGCTACGTGTAATTCGAGCCTAATTATACGTGCTCGAGGTTCGAATTAAAACGTGGAATCACTCAATCGCGGCCACCGGACCGTGTAAACGTCTCGGGGCCGTGGTCTCCGGGATAGTGGGGTTCATCTTTTACCGCGAATCACCTTGCGAACGGGTTTAATTACACTTTTTACCCGGGACGGTGCGCGATTATAAATAGTTATCGTGACGCGCGTCCACTGCCGCCCGTGTCCCCGCTGATAATGACTACCGGATGATTTTTCCCGATGAGTTCACGCGCTTAGCTACGAGTTATTAACTTCGGCCCCGGCTAGACGCCACGGGGAAATCGAGCAAGAGGACCATGACGTACGTCGGGATAAAAAAATCGTGTGCTAATGGCGAGCGTGAATCGCAAGGCGCAGGCTTACGCACTTGCGTGACCAGTTGTTCTGCTCTAATAACGCGTTCAGGATCGTCGGAGGAACAGGACACGACCGACCGAATGTGAATCAGCGAATTTTTCGCGGTAGCGAACAGCCACGACAAATAGATCCAGCGAGATCGGTAGGTGGCCACCGGGTAGATCGGCGTCGATGATTTACGGGGACGCTATGACACCATCAACCTGTTTTCCTTGCCCGGTTATCGTTAAATACTGTGCCTCGAACAACCGCCCCGACCATGCTGCATCGATGCCCCAAGGTCGTCGTACAGTGCTCCACAAAACAATAAGACACTTTGCATGCTTCTACACTGCCACGCAAAATTAAAGGAGCGCTTGTTGACCTTCAACGCTTCGAAAGCCTGGTCCGAGTCCAAACGCGGTTGAAAGTCACATTTTCAATTTCTCTCAAAATTAATTTCTACTTCCCCGAAGGAAATATTTTTAGTGGTTTGAAACGGTAAATTCGAAAAATCGGTACTGGAATGCTAGTGAGTCTTATAGAAGTGAGAAGAATTTACATAAACTTTGTTAATTCAGTAATTTTCTGTAAAAGCGTTTTCATAATTTGAATAATTGGTAAAAGACAAAATCTGGCAATTTTACCGTGGTCGATTCGGTGTTTATAGTGACAATAAAAATGGATAAAAATTTGAAGAAGTACGAAGAATCAATGCAAAGTACTTTTGGAGCTTTATAGGTCTGGTATTAATGGTTATGTAACTGTTTTTAGGTCGCAGTCACGAAAGTGCCAACACACTTTTGAGCAGCAGTATATTTTCTACGATCAAATATACGAAACACGTAAGTATGCAAAGTGTCTTATTATTTTGTTCAACACTGTATAACCGGATTGTCCGGATGGTAGATCGTGTCCCGTGCGCCGGTGAATTCAGCGTTGAAAGCATGATGCCGATTTATGCGTCTCCGAGGTTCCTCCGCCGTTGTTCCC
The DNA here is from genome assembly GCA_913789895.3 of Seladonia tumulorum. Lineage (NCBI taxonomy): Eukaryota > Metazoa > Arthropoda > Insecta > Hymenoptera > Halictidae > Seladonia > Seladonia tumulorum. The sequence continues at coordinate 9,193,760 of OU565281.1, forward strand.
GGGAATTTACTCGGTGCTGCTGAGGATGATCTGCGCGATTCCCCACAGTGTTTGTCATTTTGGACATGGGGGACTGTAGTCGGTACAGTTGGTTCTGTGTTGGTAGTAAGTTTGTCGAAAATTTCGGTTTCATGTTTCGTTGTTAACGCTACAGGTGTCTAGTTAGCTACTAGTTTGGAATATTTGAGAAATGTTCTCAGAGCAGGTTTACTGTTTTATTACCTGTTCACTGAAAGTTAAACGAGATATCATCTTGCTACGTTTCTCATTTATTAACTTTTGTAATTTTCATGCGCTTGTAAACGATACACGAATACCAGAAGTTTAATGATTTCAAACAAAGAATCAAAAATTTTTCGTTTCGAATTTCAGTGCATCAGAGTAATAAAGGCTGCCAAGGCACACAGTTTATTCCAGTTGATGCACCTACTTAATATATACCTGCAGTTTGCAATGTTAAAAAAAAAAGAGAGAAATGCTTACGGAATAAATTGCGAGATTTATGGACTGGAGGGAACTGGAGGATACTGGATCTTGTTGAAGCTAATTGGATCTGGCTGGAACGAGTACGAATGAGCTGATCAAAGATGAATTGATTCGATAAGAATAATGAAAAATTCGTTGTTTTTTTTTTGATTCCCTGGTAAATCGTACGGGAGAAAAGTAAGAAATAATTTAATTGAGACATTTTGTACAGTTGACACGCTGCTAAATGGAAACTTGAAATTGGGCATAAATGTAAGTCAGTGTTGAGAAGCGAACGACGATCGTCAGATGAAGGAGGATGAAGAGATCTTTATCGGTACTGGTCGAGCAATGAGGTAATGAAGACGTTTAATTAAGATCGCCATTATTCCTTATTAACTAATGTTGCCATAAGAAACTGTTACCATCATGATATTAGTAATTAGGTTCTAGGCACGTAGATACTTCTCATGCCTGCTTGATTAATGGGTTCGATTCAATCGGGCACTAATATCAACGCATTCCGTAATGATTATTATTATAATTAACACTAATCACGAGTGTCTTCTTTGATTTATTATACGTTCAATACTTGTTTTCTTTGTTGCTAACTCCTGCTTTGAATAATCCCCTCTGTTACCTTCGTTCATGGTACTTAATTTAGCTAGGGTATTTTTGTCAGCTATTTAACTGTTAGGGTATTCGGATAAAAGGGGTATAAAAATATTTTTTTGTCACTGTGCGGAGCTTTTCATGACAATTAGTGCGACCTGTTGAGTAGATTTTCGTGTTCGAACAGTAGCAATACTAAAATAGTTACAGCTCTAATTCCCAGCGACTCAATTCACTGCGGCGGAGCATTTTCAGCCTGTGGACCAGGCAGAACGGCCGTCTAATAAATAGCACGGTTGCGTCCCATAAAGTAGCGCAACACAATACCTACGCTATCGTTTCGCGTGGATCCGCAGCTGATACACAGGCGGGCCCGTCGCAGCAGCAGTTTCGTACCCGATCAAAGAGGACTCGGCGTACTCGTTTGTACATCCTCATGTTGATGCGCCGTGGCCCGCGGGGGCCCGTCGGTATCTCTCGCTATAGGGAAACAATAACGCAAATCCGTACATGGTACATACAGATCGTGCGCGGTGCATCGGGACATTCGGTGCTCGATACATGCACCCCGGCGAATGCCAATTCCATTTGTATTCCAGCCACGTTCTCGCGTCCTTCTACTCGAAGAGCAGCCTGCGCTGATTGTTTCTGAAGCACGCGAGTACGTGCATACCCGCGAGAGATGCACAGCCTATGCACCTCGCGGGAGATGCACTCGAGGGTGCGCGTGACATTTTCTGCTCGCGATTGTTCGCCCGGACTGTTCGTTATGACAGTTTTCTAAGAACCTCGAGGAAGATTAATGGCTAATGGGGACACGCCGGATTAGAGGACGCTGCTGCGCCTCGTCTCGGAAGTGTGCTGCGAACCGGAGTCTAATCTGCAGACGAAATTTTGCTGAGGATGCGCGCGGTGAGATTAAAGGAGTATTCTTACTCTCGGAAATGTGAAACGCGAGTTTAAGCACCGAATATTATGATTTCTCGATATATGTCGCTGAGGACTGCGTGATAAACGTCGCGGAATTATCCCCACTACTGTATACCCCGTGAGTGGCCACGATAACATGGCTCTGGTATGTTGCTTATTTGTTAGAATTAAGTGGATAACGATGTTTCAAAGTATAGTGGGAGTGTGTCAAAGTTTTATGTTATAATACTGTTTGGAAACCTCTTGGAATTTAATATCGATTTAGCCTCGTGACGAACATTTCAAACTGAACGTAGCCGTGTACAGACTTTGATGAAAATGTGGGGATAATTCTCGAAAAAAATATTTGCCACATATTTCTTTCTTTATGGATATCGTTCCTGTCGTAGGGGTGAAAATAGCCCTCAATGTTGGGGATGAAAAGTATATTTTCTTGAATATCTCGGGAATATACAAATAGAAGATACACATTTTCCTATTGAAACTTTTACATTGTTTGCAAATTTTGTTATAAAACCGTGAAAATAGTTTTGTGAAAGTTCACGTCTACGTATCAAAATAGAGATTACTCGTGGAACAGATGATGATATAAATAATCTGTTCCTGAAGAATATACCTGCAGAATATTAATGATCAAAATCTAATGATCAAAAATAACTGTACTTATGGATCCCTAGAAAGCATTCTGATTTTCTTATTGGAAAGGCATTCTTCAAGTATGACAACATGGGAAACTGGTACGCGTTATAGCCTATTCTACTGGTTCGGTACCCAATCATTGTACTTTATAACTCTATTGTTATGCATTCGTTTTCTCGACCCCGTGCGCACAGTTGTAGCAGAAACGGGGAAGAGAAAATATTCTCATCACGACACATAGTGTGCCTCAACCAAAATAAAATCTTCAAGGACTATGTCCATTTTACGGGATTTGCCGTAATTGATGATTTATTCATATTTTTCGTAGCTGTCTGTAATCCTATAAATTTCGAAGCGTAGGTTCGGCTCTGCACCATGCATAAACATGTCCCTGTAGGCTTAAATAATTCGATAATGTGAAACTAATGTTCGATTCATTTATTTATTAAAAAACAACTCAATTCGATCTTGTGCGGCGACAAATTGATCTCACTGCCATTGAGACCGCTTTAAACAACACACCAGGCCAGAACTGGGTGACACCTACTTTTGCTAAAGATGAATGAGCGAAAAGGTGCATCAATCAAGGAAAATTCGAAGCTGACCTAGTTCATCGTCGGGGCGAAAATTTCGCGTCTGAGTTACCGAGGAACGTGGGGAATTCCCTTAAGAAATCGACCTCGTTGCCAGGAAACACCGTCTTTCGATTGATTACAAGCAAGAAATTCGAAATTGACCCGAATAATTCTAGACGAATAATAAATTAGTAATTCTAAAAAATTCCGTAATAAAGAATCTGGAATTGTTTGGTGTCGACGATTCTTTAGTATTTTCTCAAAGTCGAACGAAAAGTAACTAATCGCATTAGCAGTCGCTGGAAGTGTAACGCGGCCCGATGGTATAAAGCGCCAAGCACAGGATCCCCATAAAACTTTGATCCGTCGCCGATTGCAACGTTATATTTCTTACAATCAGCCGAGGGGCCGCCGGTCGGCTAATCGAATTAGTAGCCACCGGCGAAAGAAATGGGAGTCGGCGGGCTCAGGGGACGAGCAACAAATTGCACGTTTCACGATGCTGTAAATCAGACACGGGAATAAGACTTCACGCCTTCGCGGGTAGGACGCGGCGTAAAGTAAACTCCCCATCGGGATATCGACCAGAGCGATCGGTGGATGCGCGAAAATTGATACTTGCGAGTGATATCGCCGAACAAATCTCCGGAATCAGGATCAATGGCTATTGGCGGAGGCATAAATCGTCCCGCTTTTCCGCGCGCCGGTTTTTCGACGTAGATCAACCATTTGCCCTACAGCGCGTTTCAACAACTCTGTCCATATGAAAAACTGCAATTCCTTCAAGTATGCTATTCCTGACGTAATTTAGAGCAACTTTTTCCTTTGCGAAAATTTTCTCCGCCGCTTCCTCGCGGAGTTATTAACGAAAAATGCGGACCAATCGGATCGCGGATATGACGGACGAACACCGATGGTCGACCAATACCAACGTCCCGCTCGGCGGGAGCCACGCTCTGATTGGCCCGCGTTTTCGCTCGATAACTCCCAAACGAAGCGGCGGAGAAAATTTTCGCAAAGGAAAAAGTTATTTTAAATGAATCGCCCTTCTCAAGGAAGGACGTTTTTGGAACATCCGGTATAGCACTGCCCTGTGGATGCGATTCTCGCATCGGTGAATGTTTCGACGTGCATGGGGGCCTGCGTCAAAGCTGCGGAACGGGCTGGAATTGCAATAAACGGCGTGCATTTCACGCAAGGCGAACTCTATCGCGTCCACCGAATTATACGCGTCCGTTTACAAGCCGCGTTACGTCGTCGCCTCGAGCTCTCCAAGATTTCTATCTTCTTGTGTGCACCGATGACGCATTGCGCGAGAGACGAATCTAACGTCAGCTCCGTCGAGCGTGGAAAACGACTGAGTTATCGGGGACGCAACACCTGGAACGTGCCAGCAATTTTCCGCGTTGACGGCAAGATTGAGGGTGAAGTCTTCCTCGAGCTTTACCGGCCACTTCTTTGTAACCTTCTTCAGCCTTGCAAGGTTTCCCCGTTTCGGGATTCAGTGTTTGAGCAGGTCATTCGAGTGATATATCGCATCATGAATCTGTGATTCCGACAATTTTAACACGTTAACTGCCACATGATTTTTTACTGGGTTTAGAAATTCATTTTTATTATTAGATATCCAGATAAACCGAATTTTATTAGTCTTTTCAATTCAAAAGTGTTAAGACAGCATCCTCTACAATGCATTTTAAATTTCTAGTTTTGGTTTCTACAGGGTGTTTGGTAACTGGTGGTACAAGCGAAAAGGGAGTGATTCTACATGAAAGAATAAGTCGACAATATAGAATAAACATTTTTTCATCCGAAGTTTCGTTATCGAGAAAATCGAGTTTGAAATGCAGCATGCTATTCGATAAGATTTGTCTGACGCGTCTGATCATGACCAACCAAATCTACTTCCTGCATATACCAAAGCAGACAAACCTGACAAATCTTCAAAGTCGATTTTCTCGAAAACAAAGCATCAAACGAAAAATGTTTATTCTATATTTTCGACTTATTCTTTGAAACCATGATTATTCTGATATTTGTCGAATTTCTGAAAAGATCTAAAAATGAATGTTGGCGTTCTGTAATAGTTGTTTTGCCAAGTCGACGGTTCTCACCTGAAACAAACCCTCGAATGCAAGTGAAAGTATTGCAAGTCGGATAAGATAAAAAATTCGCACGGCTTGTCCACTCGATCGCCGGCAGAAAAAGTAGTTTTTCTTAAGAATATGTTAGTGGCAGTGTGTTGCTCCAGCGAGTTATTTATGACGGTACATCATTCCCCTCTGGTATTCAGTAACGGGCCACGTTTGCTTCCACGCTGTGCGTCTCATATTTCTCACTTTATTCAGATTTCATAATTTTTTGTCTGGAGATAACAGTGGAACCGTGAGCATCTCGCGGCGCGACTAAAATTATTACGTAAATTCTGCGCGCGCATTACTGTACCGGCGAGGAATCGCAATAATAATAAATACAGATTCCAGCCGCGTGTATCCTGCAAAAGATTTTCTCGGTAAATGAGCTTTTTTGCGCGAAAGCAATTTTTAATAACGCCGTTGGAATATTCAGGAAAACCAAAAGCTATGCGGTACGTATGATATTATACTTAATCCGGAAAAACGGGAATAAGAAACTCAGGGTATAAAAAGACTTGCGAGTAACTTTATTCCCTTCTTTTCGTTTTTGGCTTCTGAACTCTTCCATTTACTAGTTTAGATTACGACTAATCTTTTTTACGACTAATCGTTTAGACTACTTAAAAGTGGATAGATCATTTATTAATTCCTTACTCAAATTTCCACCGACAATTTCTTACGTATTAGCTATCGAATCATGGACAAAAATTTAATATTTAAATTCTCCCTCGATTCCATTAAAGAAAATAGTGAATTATTTCTCGGAACATTGCTTGCTCCCGGAGGCAATCCACTTCCTCTACGAAACATTTTTTCTCCGTAAATTAATATTCTCTTATATTGTACTGAATATGCATATTCCGTTATTCGACAGAGCATGACTTTCGACAGTGCGTTTCAAAACACAGCGCAGAGAGCAACGAAAGGGAAATGATCGAGGATCCGCGACGACAAGCTTTTATTACTACAGCAATTTTTCTCATTCCGCGGTATCACCCGGACATTTATCTCGACGTCCGGCGATATTATAATCCTCCCATAAATTTCTACGATCCGTAAAACCTTCAAAAAGACAGCGAACGAGCTCGCTGGAGAGTTCTCGTTTTATTCAGCGGCGCGTTTCATTCGCCGATCCCCCGACTACCTTCGAATCGCTCGCAATTAACGCAATTAACGCGTAGACGATCCGTGGGATTCGTATTATGATGTTATCTGTCGCAACAGGCGGCCAGGCCGACGACTCGGTTTAATCTGTTTATCCGAGACGCGTGCAACAAAAATTTATCCATGTCAAACCAATGGAAGTGCGTTAGTCTTATAATTTTTTTTTTTTGCACAAAATATAATAAACAACGTCTTGAAGAATTTAATTTCTCATTGCAGTTGATTTTAACAATCTTGAATGGCCTGGAGTCCTGATAGTACGATAGAAAAGTGTGTCATTTTAATTTAAATAGCGGAGTTGACCTCCATACGTCCCCCACGCGTCCACCTACAAACAAGAATACTCTTAACACTGAACGTGCCGAGCTATAAAAGTAACATGTTGCCTTATAAAAATGACAGGATTTAATTTATTTAGACTTTTCGCGGTTCTTATTTCAATGCGTGCTCTCCTAAAGACATGTATTGAATCATTGCTCGTGAAAGCATCTTTATCATTTCAATAATTTGTCAAATAAAAAATCTAGAACCGGTGGTGGTACATTTAGTAAGTTAACGTGGAATTATGCCATTCTTTTATATTTCTTCTACTTACTTTCGTCACGATTGCACGAAGATCTACACCTACTATTTCCCGAAAACCATGCATGGCGCGGCACAAAGCGAGGAGAAATCGACTCATTGAGATTTCCTCCTGGTGAAATAAGAGTATAGCGTCCAAGTGCGGGAACAAGAATGGGTACTCTCAACTCTCAACCGCAATACCTAGAAAGTGAAAACCCGGGGTCTCGGCGTCGTTTTTGCCTTGCAACCACACAGACATAACTCTCGCTTTCTCGTTTCCGCGACGAAGCCCGCTGGGGAGGTCCACAGGATCCGCTCGGTATTCCGCAGATCCTTATCTATCCTCCGTGTAGAAGTTTTTGCCGGCGGTGGACAAGCCACGGCAGTCACAGTGTTCGGCGATAGTGTTAGTCACAATGGCGCACTCGCGCGCGCGACCTACGACGCCGTAAGTTTTCATTATAATGCCGGGTTGGCTCGCGCGGATGACGACCGTTGCTCACGGCTGTCGGAACGATGTCGTGGCAACGGAACAATACTAGTTTACACCCATTCTCCAGACTTTCGAACGATCAGAGAAAACAAGTCCGAAGACGGCAAGACAATTAATTCGATAACTGAGAAATAGAATTGTTTCCACAGATTTTTGATTCCACAGTTATTGAAGTTATTCCTTCGTAGGTATTGATTCGATAAATTTCTTTATTCCATCGTATATTGTAATAAATAGAGTGCGGATCTTTACGCATTTATAACAAAATTGAGAAGATAAAATTTGAAATTGTAGGAAAATTAAAGAAATGTTTAAATGTCAATATACTAAACTCACTACTCTACTCTACTCTACTCTGTCTCGTCTATTCAAATTGGCGGTGTGAAGAAATAACATTCTACTTGGTTTCTATTTCTTGTAATCGATGCAGACAATTTTTAGTTTGCATAAAGATCCGCAGTCTAGTAATAAAAGTCGCAGGAAATCCAAATAAATTAAATCTTTTGACAATACATGCTAGCCAATTTTAATAGGCAGCTTTAGTGTTAAAAAGAGCTCGTTTACATGTAGTGGGACCTCGTTCGTTGCACACTGGTCACTCGCATCACTGGTGGAAGTCGGTATGGGGATTGCTATGGGGATTACTATGACTGCGCGATGCTCCGAGCAGTTTAGAGTCACCTTTTTCGTTGCATAACCTCGATATTCGCGCACCACCTCCGTTGGTCCCGTTTCGTGCAACGAGCGAGGCTCTACCGTGACTCGTTTCGTGACCCTGTCTTCTTTTGTTCGTCGCGTCTTCTTTCCTCACAGTTTCGCTTTCCGCCGACCGCGAAGAATTACGTTTCTCATTGCGCAGAGTGCTCCCCGGTGACCCAGATGCGGCCGACACCGTGCTTTAATTTATTTGGTAATGACGAGATACTGTACAGACACTTGCCTCCTCGGAAAGTGTTCCCGGACCGAACGCTTCTTTGTCAGGCGGTTGGTGGCGGCGACTGCTCCGTAAATTCCGGCGTTCTTGAAAAATCGTTGCCTGTAATTTATCGGCCGCGTGACCGTGTTCAAGAAAATGAAAGGGTACCGCTTCCTGCCGCCGTATTGCGTTTCCATTTGAATTTCACGCGGAACATCAATTTCACACATATATATATATATCAAACGCTCCTTTGAATTATTCATCGAAATTAGAACATAATTGCCGTACTTTACGGCATACTTTCCACGACGGAGTTGGGGAATCCTGCTCGGCTGTTTTGTTGCTCGTTAATTCAACACTAGGCTTACGGGACACGTGAAAACGACGGGTTCTAGGATTTTTAATTCACAATTACCGAGGTATTGGGAAGTAGCATCCGTGAGAAATTATTTAATACATTTATTTCGTGTGTACTATTAAAAGGGGTAGCTAAAAATTTAATATTCTGATTATTTTTATAAAATAATGTAGACTTGTAATTTTTTTTTTGTATTTTCTAACCGTTCAAACGTAAGATTTCCCCTCGAATTTCACGACGTAGCTGTTTCGTACTTTCAATTTTGTAATTTCTTTTTTTTTTGTTCACGTAGCGAGGTTTAGAAGGTGGCCTACGGGCCGCTAGCCGTGTAACGCGAAAACGTTTTCGAAGATTGCTGCGGTTAGATGAATTGGAGGGTATTACGTGGTATTTACTGCACGACGGTATTTTTGCGGAACGATAATTAAAGGTTCTTTCGAGCCTGTAGCGGTGCTGCGGGACGATCATTGGCCTGCATGGCGATGATTGCACTTTGACATAGAAAGGAATTTCTTCTGATCGACGTTGTACGCGCCCCGAAGGTCGAACCGCAAATTTGCTTGGCCCCTATGAAAATCTTTCGTCGACTGCAATCATTGTAATCGGTGCACCATCCCTCGCAGAAAGTATTGCACCGATACATTAAATTGCGCGGCGAGTACACCCCGTTCGAATAAAAATATAAAACTGATAAACTGGCTACACGCAAAATAAAATTTCCACGCATCGTTTCCAAGGAAAGGAAGTCGAATATTAGAATTATAATATTAGAACACTTGATTTTCTAAAAATTCTGCAATTTTCGTAAATTTTTGTGACGAATGCATAGTTGGGTTAATGAAACGGATACTTCTTGCCGGGATTGTACGTAGAACTAAGTACACAATGTACATAAAATAATAAACACCGCGTACGCGTTTCACACTAGTCAATAATGGTGTACAACGATTTATACGGTTGGTTCAGGGATGGCCAGTTTTTCGTAAGGCTATTATAGTAACGAAGACGATTATTGATCGTAACAAGTCCCGCGATTTTTTTGCGTTATTACCTGCAAATTATGCGTAATTCTGGCAGAAAGTGATGCGAGCAAGAATCAAATAAAAACGGCGAAAGATAAATTAGCTGGTGAACCAGAAACCTGAATATCTGCTAAACCGGTTCGCTTCCGAACACACACGTATGGAATATTTCTGTTCCTTTTAATGAGGTCTTTCAACCTGCTACTTTGTGCAGTCATCTCATTTGCCATACTTATATAGAGAAACCTATTACACCGGATTTTTATTTCTCCAACGGTTATTTCTAATAATCAATGCATAATCAGAGCATAATTCTCAACTAGAAATAAAAGCATGAAATTTCCATGTAGCATCTTTCTTGCTCCGACATCTAATTAGTTTCGAGCCTCTTGCGGAATACTAAATTTTGTAATCGTATTCAACCGCAAATACTAAAAAATTAAATACTCAATTTGAATAATTCGTCATGCAATGCACATTATTCCTGCTCGACTTCCAAGGGTGTACTTTAACAATTCTTTTTCTCAAACACGGTAAATAACATATCCCCGTGAAACTTTGTACTCGCTTATATACATTGTTGTCTAGTAACTAATTACGATGGTAGGAAACCGGTAAAGGAAGAGAATCCGTTCGGGAGGACTCGCGCTGCCGATATAGTCATCTAAGAAACTCCACGGATAGATTTCAATTACTATGATTGCGATTAGATAAATTGCTTTATTGAGCTTTCGGAAAAAAGAGGAAAGAAAATGGCCGATCGGTGTGTGTGGGGTCCGATATCCAATAAACAGCGTGACTCATTCGCCGGCGATTCCTATTTACCGTTTCATTTCCATCACTCGGAACGCGCCGACGCGGACGCGGACGGCCGGGGCTTATGGTTGCATTCTCTCGTGATCATTGGCACTCACTTGGTTCCCCCGCGTCACGCTGGACACCTACCGCGGATAATGACGCTCCTCCGCATACGATGTCACACAATTCGATTTGCTCGAAGCCGGACACGTCTACGTACGTTGTAATCGTTAGAACGGTACCGGGATTTTTTTTTCCCGACCTTGCCGATCCTCTGCACAGCGATACTAACCGTCCGATTTCATCGGCGACAAACAGGACTCTCAGCTTGACGAGCTGGTGCCAACGCACTCCGCAAGTACGAATGATTTATTATTAATAATCCTCCTCGTTTGCGCAAAACGTACGAGTTGTCGGCCGGAGCCGGTGACAAACGGTTTTAATGGCCGTCAGGCAAACAATCATAAACTGTACACAACGGAACGGAATGCTTGGCGTATTCTATATCTTCACGAAGTGAAGGTGCAATTTTTTATTTTACTCTACACACCGTAGATATAAAAAGTCGATCGTAATATGTCAAAACTGATTAGTTAGACTGGCACAAACAGCGAATAAAGAATTGTGAATGATTTTTCTGAAGAATTAAAATGGTCTGCTTTGATTTGGAGAATTCAAGCAATCAGTTTAAATAAATAGAAAAATAGAGACACGACACAATGAAATCGTGAGAAGCTCGCTTTCGAATTTTCTACCCGACTGATAATTCGCACGATAATCTCGTTCACGGTGTCGAGGTGTTCACAGTTAATTGCCGTTACATTACCTCTCGAATCCGTGCTTGTGATCATTATTTTACACACGCGATACCGCTCTCGAGCTACGCAAAATCGACGCTGTTGCCGGCAGGAAATAGAAATCAATAAATACAGCGTCGAATGTAATTAGCCCGGTTCAACGAGCACGAACGATCGTATGAAAAATTAGCGCGAGAAGGGGGGAAAAAAACGAAGGCGGATCGTTTCGAAGTTGCACACCGGCTGGATCCGACGTAAATGGACATTTAACTCTCGATAGGTGTTGTTTTCTATGTCCCGAATACGAGTCTGTGCCCGTGTGCAGTTTCTGCATCGGACGAAATTGAACGAGGTTTCGCGCACTAGTTTCGAACACGCGAAATTTTAACTCGTTTACGCTCCTGGGTTCAAAATGTCCATTTCATGCCTCCAGGCACTGTGAGAATGACTTCTCCCCGATTACATCGCACAATGGGTCCAATTCGAGCGGTTTCGAACGATTCGATGGAGCTTATTTTCGCTGGGAAAATTTATTTCGATTGCCTGCGAATAATCGACAAATTCAAGAAGAAAATTTATTCTTGGAAATAGGAAGGCATTTGCCAATCTATTTACGGTGTAATGGATGACTGTTATTTCTACACCGAATAAGTAAATAATTTGAAAGAAACTTTCAGCAGAGATTGAAGGATTCCATGGCAAAGCTGACCAAACGTTTCTGCGGTCATGTGGAGTGAGAGGGAGGGAGGGGGCAAAGATTAGACGTAACGGTAAATTTTAAATTGGCGATCGCGACGAACCCTCGGCGAGCCATTATTGGGTAATAAAATTCAAGAAAGTCGTTAATTGCCTGGGTGGAAGTCAATTAAGCTCGCGGCCGTTAATTATGATAATAACTCCTCGGGTTAGAGATATCTTGATTGTATCGTTAGTACGCGAACACCATGGAACCGCCGTGGAAGTCACCGTGTCAACCAGGCCGAGGGCAACTCCCGGACGGACGTTTCTTGTCCGCGTGGTCCCGCTCCCGGTATTCCCAGCCGCGAAAGAAAAACGAGCCCACGGACCGACCACGGCCCGATCCCCTCGCATGTACTCAATCAACGCCTACGGTACACCCTATGCACCGTCCGTCTCCTTAGGGGTTCGTCACTGAACGATACCGGAGGCATTGTCGCTTCTAATCGCTTTCGGTCATCTTCGCGTTCGTTGCGCGTGGCTCGTTCCCAGGCACGTTTGATGCATCGCTTCTTCGACGAGGATGCGCGTTGATTAGTTTTTACCGTCGACCGCGATCGCTGTACTCTCGTGATTTGTGCGACGATCCGACCGGGAAGACCTGTCACCGAGTGTCCTGATGTTTTCCCAATGAAAAGTACTGTTCACCGGATGAATAGTACTGTGACCTTCGCGTGACCTTGGGTACAACAAATTTATAAACAATAAATTGATGGAAACATCTTCGATAGCAGGCTCAATGAAATTTATAAACACCAGGCGATTGATGGAAAAAGCTCTGACAGCAGGTTGAATGCATGAAAATTAATTTTAACGAGATCTTGGGTGCAACAAATTTATAAACGCTGGGCGATTGATAGAAAAATCTCTGATGTCAGGTTTAGCGAAGGAAATTTTATTCTAACAAGTGATCGGAATACCTCATAATTTTATAATAATGTAATTTATAGTCTTCCAGGGCATTCTCTCCGATTCTAAAGTATGTGAGAAACAAGATAGAATTGAATTTCAAGATTTTTGCAACCTATTTGCCCGTGGCGTGGGAAGCATGATAGCAAACAGTATTTCCCGCACCACTGTTAAGTGTAACGGTCAAATGACCTGTCGGGATAGAGCGAAAGATGCTGGAACTTTATGTCCACCGTTACTCCTGTCACCGTTAGGCGATTATACTATTTCTACCTGTTGATTTTCCGAGATTTCTTTTTTTCCCCTCCTTAGGCTGGACTTATTCGAGACACGAAGAACTAAACTCGCCTTTTTGCCTCGCGTAAATTGACCGAGTTTATTTTCTCATGCGGTCCAGAGAAGCGTTGTATCACCTTCGAAATTCTGCTGCTTCATACGTTTTAATTGGTCATCAACATTCGCGATCCCGGTAGCGGATTGCAATTAATATTCAACGAGGAAGAGTGATCCGCTGCAGAAAGCTAATTTTAACGTCCTCTGTATATGACGTCGTTTGTACAGCTATGTTTTCTGAGAATCCGATCACTCAAAGTGGGGAGGCAGATTATTAAAATCGAGCGGAGGTAATCGAGCCAGTGGTAATTGTTACATCTCAACTTCCTCCATTAGTAAGCCTTTCCGGCTTAACAGGCGGCATGATATAAAATATATATCAGGTTCTCAAATGAATGGGAGGGGGGGCACTATCTTAATTATTCTAATCTTCTCGAAAATTTGCGTTTTCCATTACACAAATGACGTCGCTGAGCGAATACTATTTTAGCCAGAATTTTTATTCGCTGCGTAACGGGAATATTTGAATGAAAATAAAAGTTCTAGGTTCTAGAATGATCATAGATCCTTGTGCTTCCCGTTTCGAGATATATGAGAGGTTTTGGAGCAACCTCGGTTCCGTTTTATCTGCATCGACATCTCTATCTAACATGGATCAAGGATCTGTGGAGAATCTCGAGAGGATCGAGAGGATGTGGGACGAGGGGGAGAGCGAGAGGTCGTTAAAAAATCTGTTGGAGAGCCGCGGGAGTTGTCTACTCGTTCCGGAAGTCGTTGATATCGGTGTTCTTGCTAGTAGGTCGACAGATTGCGCCGGCCGTGTTCCCCTATCACGTGGCTCGGCCGACGACAAATGAACAGTTACCATCGTCCGAGATCCCGGATAAGAAGTCAAGCAGCCTCATGACTCCCGAGCACGCCGCTCGCCGCTCGGCTCGCATCCACCACCGTCGACGAGGATTTTGCTCGGGCCCGGTGACGTTTAACGGAACACGGCCACCTGTTTCTGCTATTCGAGAAGGCGCGAATCGCGACTTACTGACCCGTGTCTCGTTCAACCGCCGGCCATGAGATACGCGAGCCTCGGTGGGAATTCCGCGAGCCGTTGGATTCTCATACATTACCCTTTTTCATCTCTCGAATTTTATCTCGTCAAAACACAGTGCACTGGAACACCGTTCGTCAATTTTCTCGACTCTTACACCTGACCTCCTATTACTATGCGAACTGCGATGTCCCAGCGAAATTACCACAGTCCATACATAGTTTATTCGCTATTTTAACACTTTGACTGCCAAACCGAAAACCCTAAAAAATTCCCTAAAATCAAAGTAAGTTATTTAACCCCTTGCACTACTATTTATTTTGTGATTATAACGATTAGAAATTATCCATGTATGTCCATGTTTTCTCCAAAGGATATATATTACCTACAACGAAATAGAATTTTATTTCGCTTTAAAGGGAATTAATAATACACATATTTATTAGACTCTGTTCAAAATCTTCATCACGAGTCTGACTCGATATTGTAGGGCAAGGGGTTAATGAAATAGAAATTGTAGAAAATTAAATGTATGATATATATCGAGTAGTCCTCCAACTTTCTTGAATTTTACAGATCCTAATGAAACTTGGTACAATGAATGTATTAACGTAAAAATTTATTTCAAAATCTGGCCAAATAAATCCGTCACCCACATATGGGTGACACGGCAGTCAACGTGTTAATTCAATTAAAAAACCAAATACGATCTAATTATCCCTGTCGCGTTAAGTCGACCGCAAACGCATCCGAAGAATTTTTTTCTCCTGAATCAGAAATTCCTTTATAAAAATGTGGCGAATTTTTCCTTGTTCCGGTCCCAAGCGCTTATCTTAATTAAATGTGTCTAACAGCGCAAGTAAAATTGCAGACGCATCGAGCGATCCGAATGAATCCCCACTGACGGACAGTGTAGGATCCTTTATTGGATCGTAAATCGTCGAAGTTGTTTTAGAGTTAAGCTTTTTATAGATTGTATAAAACCTAGCGCGCGGCGCATAAACCCCGTGAAGTGAATAAATTTCGAGAATTATTGTAAACTATAAACTTCAACAAGTGGGAACACGATACTGCAATTATCCGCGTGCTGCGTACAAACGCATGCACCGCCCATGATCTTCCCGGAGGTCATTAAGTATGTAGAGTGAATGAATAGTTTGAAGTTGCATGAACGAAATGCGGTATATGATCCGTAGAAACTAACAAGCGCCGCATAAACTCCGGACCGCGCGAAGAACATTAGCTGCGCGAACCGCATGATCTGCATGAACTGCATCACAAAGGCCGAAGTGTCTGAAGCGAAGCAGAAATGTGCAAATGTGTGACAAAAATAATAAAAAGTCGCAAATCTGCACAAACTGTATGGCTGCAAGCTATGCAAATTTTTGGGGAAATTTTAGGGAAATTTAAAACATACTACTTTAATTTTTCATTTTTATTCTTCTCAATTTATGTCAAAAATGTGTAGGAGATACACAAGACGGTAAAACCAAGCCGAATTCAAAACTAGACGAATTTAAAAGTATTGTGATATCGTTTTCCATCTATTAAAAAACGAAATAAATTTTAATCTTGTTCCACATTCTTACAACTCACGTTCAAAAATTATAAATATCGAACCCGCGTTGCTGAAGAGCTCGCTCCTCGTTCACCGGGACGTTAAGTGGCGGTTAATTCAATTTGGAAAATGTTAGTTACGCAATAGGTCAAACAACGTGCACGAATTAAGCAAACAGGGAAGCGGAGTCGTTAAGCGACCGAAGTGGAATGCGTAACACGAGTGGAATCTGTTGCGTCTTATTACGGAAAAATAAATTTCAAGTTAATGCTGCCTTCATCTAGGGTAATAGGTACTAAAGTTTCATGGAACTCGTGCTAGAGTAAGCCGTCCTTTATTGCTACAAGCGTGAGGTGATTTTAATGAAATATAGGAGGCTAAAACTCGACGGACACGCTGCACTTTACGAACGTAGATAAACTTACGAGACTTTTACACGTGAACCTATCCGATGCGATAATTCCTGCAAACGCATTTCAGAGTTCTACCAGCGAAACGGCGTTGTAATAGTTCAGTAGGTATTTGGCACTGGGCATAACACGAGGATATATTCACATACTGCGGCTATAAAACAGCTCTTTTGGCTGTTAAAGTAAGACGATTCGAGAATTCATAAGCGAAAATAATTCGTGTACCGCGTAGATAGATGGTAGTAAAATACCGGTAAATTCCTGCGCTGGATCTACCATTTGTTCCGAGTTAAACATTAACCAAGCTAGCTGCAATAATGCAGCTGTCTTCGCAGCTGAATCTATTGCCCTAACAGTACCACGATCCAGTTATATCGTGTTTAGTGTCATTTTAATCCGAAAAATGCCACGAATAGGTCAGTGAAGGTCTCATAATAAAATAAGGACTCGAGCTTCTAGGCCCCCAGTGGAGGGGATAGATCAAGACTTTGCTGTACTTTAAAATTAAGCGAACTATTCACTGCTTCCTAAGCCTGACTAATTTACTCCTATTTTTTTAATGGTTTCTTATCTTCATAATTGACTGCCACATAACCGCCTTCCGTAGAAAAAGCACCCTAAAATTAAGGGTGACGCAACAAAATCAAGCCTCTCCCATAAACTGTTGCTTAAGCTTACTCGTAAAATTTTAGTACCGACGTGTAATTCGCTTGGAGCAACCAAGTTGCCCGGAACTGTGCGGTTGGCGATCAGAAAAATGTTAACGAATCATCCGCGCGTCTAAGTAAACGAAGCGTCCGGTGGTTGAGTCAAAGGAAACGCTCGACAAGCAGCCGGCGGCAGTAAAATTAACA
Source organism: Seladonia tumulorum (assembly GCA_913789895.3). Lineage (NCBI taxonomy): Eukaryota > Metazoa > Arthropoda > Insecta > Hymenoptera > Halictidae > Seladonia > Seladonia tumulorum. The sequence goes on from OU565281.1 coordinate 9,211,078, forward strand.
CACAATCAGTGGGCCCCGGGAGTTTCAGGAGCGTTCGCTATCTAATGAAACGCAAGTCACCGGGAGACGACCATTACCGAGTCGGTTTCTCCCATTTTGAAACGGGCCACCGCGATAGCCTGACTACTATTGATACAGAGGAGCCAGGAAACTCCGTGCGGAGCCGCGGCTTTCCTCTTGCTCGCCGATTCTCCTCTTTTCAGCTCCCCGGCGCATAATTAGTAGCCGCCGGTAATGCCTGGACAAGCAGAAAAACGCGTAATTTAATATGTCGATCGGCAGGACTTGTGGAATCGTTGAGAACCGCTCGCGGGGCATCAAACCGCGTCTAATTGGTTATTAATCCTCCGCCGCGCCACGGACTGCCTTACTTTCCGATTGATTTACATTAAAGACCGCTAACGAGCCTGCAACGAACGACAACCGAGCGTTGGCCACCTCGATCCTGCCCCGTAACCACCTACACACTCTCCACGGAATCGGTTATTGAAGGTCGTTATCATGAACCGCTTCGAAGCAGGATGATTTTCCTGACTAGAAAGGTTCACTGTGCGGGGACGATCATTACACGAGAGTTACGACTTTCGACAGGCCGTTTTGTTTATCTTGCCCACCGTAATATCGTCAGCTCTTGCGGCCATCAAAAATGGTAAAACATTGCTCGCAATGTTCTTTGCGAATTTACAATTTTTCAATAGCAACGACACGCATGTGTTACCGTACATTTGAGCTGTGGGTACCAACGTTGGGGAAATTCTCTTAAATAATTGTGTACAATCCTGATAAACTTGTCGTCTGTTTAAAAGTGTCCAAATAATTCCAACTACTTGTACAACTTCATTTAATTAAATTTGACTGTTAGTTGAACAGCCCTGAGATAAGTGTAATAATCAATGTAAATGATTTGGAATAATTCTAGACGTAAAACCACAAATCATGTGGACACTGTTTTTATATTTATAGTAATTTTAAATAACATGATAATAGCCAAGTTTTGAAGGCGTTTCGAGAATGTTCGACAACAGGCTTTTGTCAGTGAAATAAAGAATAAAATGTTTCGCAATAATTGGCGAAAGACAGTGGTGGAACGACCGAGGCTTCCGAGGATCTCACCGGAATGTGTCTTCAGGGATTTTCCCAGTGCCAAAGCTTTCGACGTGTCAGCCAGAAAGTGGAGTCGAGAAGAGACAATTCCTCCCTGATACACCCAGAGCTCATCTCCGCTTCCCTGGTTAATTTACATTAGCGAACCTCGAGCCGAGGTAATGAGCGCCACGAAAGGCAAATATTGTTGCCTTTAAAGAGCCAGTGGACGAGAAAGGTGGAGCAGGAAATGTTCAAGAAAAGACTATAACAATTGTAACATTGAAAATAAGATGGGAAAAATCAATGAAATATCGTCAGGTTACGAGAAGATTTGCCCGTCTGTGAAATTCTAACTTTGTATCGCACGAATTCAACATCGAAGGCTATCGGCAATGACTTTCAATCACCGATGACGGTCGCCTCTCGTGAAAATCCGCCGTGATCCTTACGAATGGGCGCTCGAAGAGACTAATAACACCAATAATACTATTTCCATCGCGTCTGACAATGGCTAGACGGTATATCACAGAAAACGACGGCTCGCGCGGCTCAGCATGACGGCCATTACGCCCCGGCGTACAGCAACTAATTTTTCATCGTTTTTTAAACCGCGTCCCTCTACCCATCAATTCCACCCGGGAATAGCTTTCATTGTGCAAAGTACGCGCGCACCGGCCCCGACCTATTTAAAGCTCACGCGACAGCGGCCCGTGAGAAAACGCGGCGGGACGCCGCGATTGAGCAAAACATCGCGTTTAATTTTCTAGGAAGGATTGCTGCGCGTCGTATACAACCAGCCCGCAGCCTAATATTTTATTGCCCGTACCGCAAACGTGTTCTTTCACGCGCGAACCAGCACGCCGGTTTCGAGAACCGGAACGACGTTATCGCGTGGAATCGCTCGGCGACACGCTCCGGTCTTCTTGCCGCTCTTCTTCCCCCGGCCGTCCACGGGCGGAGGATTCTTTCTGGTACAGTCCGGACGACGAAGACGATGCTGGCTGGCTGGCTGGCTTGGCTGGCTGTCCGACGGGGCAAGGACACTTTAATCTTCCCACCTTCTGGGTCACCTTCGCCATTTAAGGGAGGACGTTACGAAGAACCGGGGCGCTTTGATTTCTCCCGAAACGCTGCGGCTCCCCAAGGTACCGTAGAACCTACAACTGTAACTATTGATACTGTTACATATTTTAACACTTTGATATAGAAGAATAATATCGTTAAAATACCGCCAGGCCGACTAGAAGCTAGAGTTGTCGAAATAAAGTACAAGACCCAGTAAATTATACTGAATGTACAATGTACAATCTAGAGACTCGTTCCTTGCTATTCATTATGTTACATATTTGAACGCTTTGATATAAGGATAATATCGTTACAATATCATCAGAACGAATAGAGGCAGGAGTTGTCGAAATAAAGTGCAAGACCCAGTAAAATAATAATTATACCGAATCAACTCTAAATAGTCTAAACTCGGTACAATTATTTTCTAAATTTGTATTGATACAATCTAGAGACTCCTTCCTATCTGTTTTTGGGTTTTGCAGTGTTTCAGTAGATTAAGTTGTGAATAAAAATTCCATTGTTGACCTTTGTGGAATTTTTATACCCCGTTGTGCCAACAAGGGGGAACAAATAGGCCGCATAAACATAGGGGTACGCTAAAACAAGAAGTGTCGGGAAAATTGCGTCCGTTCTCGCGACGCTCGTCGAAATCGCAAATAAACGCCCCCATTTGCATTTTGATCTTTGGTTAATTTATTCGACTGCACCGGATGGACACGCATTCGAACGCATCTGAACAACCGGCCCGGGGAATCTTGTAACGTTGGTCTGCGAATGCTGACAGGTTGCGTGCCGGCTTCTGCTGTCACTATAACGTTTAGTTTATCGACCTTCCTGGTGGACCAGATTAGTAGCTATTTTGTGGAATTTCGTACTCTTGTTTTATTCAGCGAATACTTTCCAAAACAAACAAAATCTTTGGAAGAGCGCTTTGACTCTGCTGTTACAAAAGTATTGACCGTACAAGTTTGCTTAAAAATCAGTCATCCAGCAACAGCATTTTATTAATATATTATAGCATTCAACATGTTCGCTAAGTTCCTGGCTAATTCATTGAAAGTTGCTCCGTTTGAATGTCAGTATGTATACAAATTATTGCACCAAGTAGCAACATAGAAAAGCATAGTAGAAAACGGTTGAGCGTAGCAACGTTGAAGGATGCGGTATATCTATGACAATGCAATTCTTCCACAATAGCGTTACTACCGTGGAAATGCCTGCCTAATTAAAACCCCGCGCTCAAAGGACGCCGCTCTTGCTCTTTTCTATACAGTGGCGGCGTTCGGTAAATGAAAAGGCAGAATTATTGTAAAAGTGATCATTCCGGTCAATTGTATATTATTACCGTACTGTTATCCGCAGAAATTCGCTTTTAATTGTTGAGTTGCCAGAATAAGACTTGTCCCCTAACTCTAATTCCCCTTCTACGACGCTATTCCCCCACGCTTCCGCCACGGTCACGTGACAAATGCGATTCCCCTGATTTACTCTGCGCAAAGAGGACGAACACGTTTATCTCGATGCCATTATTCAATGCTATTGTATTGAAAAAAGGACCTCGTATTAATGCGCCGATATTTATCTTGCGAGTCAACATAACCTCCTAATAAATCGGTCGCAGAAAATGTTCGAATGTGGTAGAGTATGTCGTCGGCGAGGCGCGCCGGTGGCGTTGCCATATGCTCGATCATTTTTCAAGAGTTGCCTCGGCACACACGCACGTGTAACGAATAAACGCTCCGGGTTGTAAAATCGATGGCACGGCCGACCGATCGAATCGAATTGAATCCTGGTTTCCTGGCGATAGGAAGAGTCCCGCCATTCAGAGGGCAACGCGCGTCCACCACCCAGCTCCGCTGTTCGCAAAAAAAGACTGTAATTACAAGCGATCCGTTCGCGGAATCGCAGCCAATACGAGGCAGCGTTGTCCTCGGAATCAATTTGCCATTTTTCTGCGGGCCGCCTGCCGGTCAGCCAGAGAGACGACTTGATAATCTAACCGAGATAAGATCAGCCGATACACGCAGCGATTACCATGCCGACCAATAGTCTGAACGCAAACGAACGCTCGTTTCCCACGACCCACGCACGGAGGAATGAATTCGAGATGGTAAAAGTCTCGTACAGTTTCTTCTAAAAGTAGTGGCAAACTCTACTTCCGTTTTAGAAATGTTTTAGGCACCGTTCTCGCCCCACGTGTGCCTGGCAAATACAGTCATTGCGAGCGTTATCGATTTAGAGGAATTTATTTTTGCGAATGAAAGATCGTCCCCCTTAATAGTTTCGAGAAAACTATAAACTCTGGAGACAGTGAAACTTATACGTCCTCCGGTTATATTGGCATTTCTGGCTATCAAACGGCTGACGAGGCAGCTGAAGAAGTCGTAAACATCCACAGCACAGTCCACCGGGTTATTTATGGATGATCTATTAAAACAGGCTAAAGATAACTCAATATCACAATGGGAATCCGATCGGAGGCAAACTGTTTCTTCGCGTATCGAAAGCATCTTCGAGAACTGTTTCAGCTAACAAAAAACGAACATAAGATCGTTTAAGGAGGACGAATAGTAAAGTAGTAAATTGGTCATTCCGAGATTGTACACTCTTATATTCTAACAAAGAGATATTAGACTGCGTTGCAGCTTGAGGGCCAAAAATCCTTGACCTAATAAAACTTACAATAAGTTATCGAAATAGAAAGTTAAATAGTGTCAACAGTTCTCAAAATCGCTTTAAACAGGCATAACTTTTGAACCAGTGAATTCTTAACATTAAAACCTGGATTTAAAAAATTTTTAAAAGTACAGTAGAATCTCTATTATTGGAATTATAAAAATCACAACTTTTCCTGCACTAAAACTTTATAGATTTTCAATCAGATAACGCAAAGAACACTCGTTTACTCAATAAATAACGCGTTAAACATACTGCAACCTTCTCGGAGGCAGCGCAGAATTAAAGATACGGTATTGCATGTAAAGTAATTGGGACTCCAATGGAAAGTCTCAGAAAATGGGTTTGCGGTTTCAGCGGCGTCTGGAAGCTAGGAGAATCAGTATTAATGTTTCGTGGAGTATAGTGGAATATCTAGTGCGCCTTGGCCACCCTCGTCCGCTCAAGGTGACGTTCTTCGGGGCTATGTAAATTCACTTTCCGTCGTCAGAGTCGCGGTCGCATTTCGCAATTAGCGCGGAATGCGATGACCAGGTTGCAGGGGATGTGCAGCGGGTGCAGCAGACGCGGAATGGAACGATTCGCGTTGTAAAACCGCGAGACGAGTGCAGCCGGACGAGGACTCGCAGTCCACGACGCCATTTCTTCGAAACTCCTACGCGTGTTCGATTCCAAATTTGGTCTGCGAGTGCTCTCTTGCTATCCCGTTAATCGCGCTTGCTATCGGCTGCCCAGCCATTACTCGATGCGTGTATGTGTACAGGGTGAGTCACTCGACACTTGAAATACACTGACACTGACAGAATTTTATATTTATACTATTTATATTACAATACATTTTCGTATTTAGCAAGAATTTTTAACGGTCTTGAAGCTTCCGGGAAAATATCTTCCCTTATTGCAATAAGTGCCCTTTTAAAGCAAACATTCCTTGTTTGATACACGTTGCCATAACGTCGAGAATGCCAGAGACATTAATGCCAGAGATAGGTTTAAAAGTTAGGTGATTCGCCCTGTTTAATGTGATCCCTGTTGGAGGAATTTAACCGATTTAAAAGTTTCTTGTCAGAAGAAAGAAATTAAATGTTTCAATGAGACAAGCAAAAGTCGAATCAACGTTCAGCCGATTCCGAATGACTTGGATGACTTCGATGTTTGAATTCCTTCGTAATGCGGAACTTTAAAGTTTTCATCTCAAGTGCAACTTTAATCGGTTTTTTTTACTGGTTGGTACAAATATCGATGCGGCTATAATCCACCGACAGAAATAATCAATTTGCTGTAACATGGGCGTTACGCGTATTACTCATTTCTTAATTACATAGGTTGCGCGATTCTGTAAGAGGTTTGTTCTGCTTCATTCGATTTAATATTTTCAGCGACATATGCGTTGCGCCTTCTTTGTCCTTGTTTACTTACCACCTAGCGGTTATCTATAAAATTAGTTCAGCAATTTTATTATCTTCGCAGGCTCGAGCATGATTCCAAGCAGATAAAAGAGACTCGAAATTGAAACCTTTTTGTCGAACAAAAGTGATGTAATTAAAATGCATGTTTAAATTTATGTCTTCCACTCGGACCGTGGTGAATTTCATTTGAAATGAAAATAAGAAACGACTGTTCGACATAATTGATTTTACACCGCATTTTTCAGTACTGTTGCTCGGGAACGGAAATTATATTAATTCATTCGAAGTAATAACAATTTCATCTAATTTATTACCTCGTTTTATAGAAGAAAAGATAAATGCATAAGATATGATCTCGAAGAACAATTTCACAATGATCTCAAATTGTTTCGTGTTTTCTCTTTAATCGGAGCTCTGAAAAAAGAAATTCCTTTCCGAGGGTGATTGCGTTCGGTGACCTAATTATTCCTCGAGCAATCAGGCGCAACGTTCGGCCATGAAATCTGACATAATAAATGTCTTAATAAATTGCCTTTAGGAGCATATACATACGTTTTTGACCAGGTGTTTATCCCCGCTTGCTTGTAATCGCAACAGGGCGAGGACCTGATTAATTCGCGGCACGGTGTTCCTTTTAGTTTGGTAAAGCTCGCACGAAATAATCTCGCAACACGTCCTTTCGTCCCTGCGGAACTGGTTCGGTAGCGGTCCTGCATTAAATCGGGAATGATTAATATCTCATCATCGGGCGCCACCAAGAGGCTGTAATGCGCGGCCCGTAGTCGCATATAATAAATGTAGATGTTCCCGATTACAAATTGAAACATCCACCGTCGCGTATCACGAAGTGGGTCCTGCCAAACGATGTTCTCGATCATCACGAGATGATTAAGCAGCTTCAACGGACCGAGTACAAACTGAACCGGTTTCGTTGACACAGGATCGGCGTTGCTATCTCGTGTAAAAATTCATTTTCGGTCACTGATGACGCCCGCCTAATATTCCGTATTAATTCACGTGGAAACGTGGCATCAATAAATTTTCAGAATCTTCTCGCCGATTTTGTAATCGAATTACAATCCTTACAAATAAATAATTATAGGATGTAGATGAAGAGTGATTAAATAATTATAGGATTCAGCTGAAGGGTAAATAAAAATATTTTACTATTTAGCTGAAACTTTGGTCAGCGAGGGTTTCCTAGAAATGGGAAAAAGGTTAGTTGACGTAATGGCTATCCTAAGCCTTTTAATGTCTTTACGAGACCATCGGGATCTAGGAATTGCTATTCAGTCTCTTTCAGAATCACTAAGGATTACTGGAATCCCTCCAGTAATAACAGTGGATTACTGCGGAAGCTTTAAACGCTATTAAATTTAATCAAACCACTAACACTCACCGCTACCACTAATTACTCTTTACGGACTAATATTAATTTAATTTTCCACCACAGGAAACTTTTATGTCGTAAAAGTAAAACAAACTATTCAGCGAATTTTGTTCCATTTATATTCCATCCTGTACAATTTCAGAAAGAAGTATTATGGCACTTTTGATCGGTCTTGTCCGCTTCGTGTTACTGCCACGAATGAGCGTGAGAATCCATATTCCATATTGCAGCGAAACAATGTTTTTTTCCCGTCATGCAACACTTTGTACGAAACATAATTCTAAATTGTTTCGTTTTCGAATCCGATAAATTGTTCGAACGTGCAACAAAAGTTCGCATGATTAATTTCGCAGAGCCAGGAATTAATGCGTACACCGAGTACTTACAATTCCCGTGTATTGTTCATTGATCGCACGAGCACCATAATTCAATAGCTGCGTAAATAATGTGTTATTTTGCCGAGTCGTGAAGTGCGTATATTTTCCTAAAAAAAACTGTTACTACCGAATAATTGACTTAATCATAATAAACAGAAAGTTATTTCGCCATTAGCACGTTCCAAAATGGTAAAGGTACAGAACGAATGGCCCCGAGTATCAATTCATTATTACTGAAATTATCTGAATTGTAGCGTACGATGAGAACATTATTATCAAGTAACTAAAACTGTTTTTGCTAACGCTTAAGGCTTTTATGAACTTGGAAACTTTTCGATCTGAAATTAACTGAATTGTAGCGTACGATGAGAACTTCATTGTCAAGTAACTAAAACCGTTTTTGCTAGCGCTTATGAATGAAAACTTTTGTGTGAAACAGCCACATTATCAATTTCGGAAAATCCTCTGGATCATGCTGAGAGTCACGGCGAAGGTAAGGGGGTCGCCATAATTCCATCTGTCAAACGTCACCGGGGGCACGATTCCGCGGGTATTGTTGCGGAGGCAGCATCCGCGTTCGCTGGAAAAGGTAATCGTGATCGGTCGTGTAGAAGAGTATCGAAGAGTATCGCCGGTGCTCGAGCATAGTATGCCGCGTGGAGAGTATTCTGCATGGTCGCCGGCGCAGCTCGGCGCAACCGGGCCGAAGGTTAACTTGCTCGATGTTCGAGCAGCGGCAGAATATAGATGTTCGGTACCGTTCGCCGCTTCATTTCCTTGAGTTATGGTCAATTACGTGTGTGCCTTACTCTGCCGGGTTCGGGGCCACGACTACCGTCCCATCGCGTCCGCGGACAGGCATAATCTACTGGCTTGTAACCGCCGGGGAAAAAGTCGCATCTGCATGGGGTCGATCCTCCGTGTTCTCACGCGTCGAACTTTCCCTGTTCCGCGAACTATAGCCGGTAGAGATCGTTTTCCCTCGCGGAAACTTCGGTATGCAGACTCCCATAGACCAGGTTCCCGCTTAAACGAGATTAAACCGCGGAGGAGGTTCACGGGTTCAATCTCGTTTCCCGAGGTGTTCGGCTCCTAGATCCCCCCACCCTCAATTTCTCTTTCTCTCTCTCTCTCTTGCTCTCTCTGTGTGTGTGTGTCTGTCTGCCTCTCCGTGTCTGCCAGCCATTCGAACGCGACCGTTCGTGTCGCTCCGGTGTAATGAACGCTCGTTCGCCAAGTTTTCCCCACGGGGAACTTTGTTTATTGAGAATTACATTACGGAAATGACGCGCGGCCCTCGGATCTAGCGCTAGACGATCCACGCCGATCAGCGAGAGCCGAGCGATCGGCTTACCCAGCTCTGGGCTCGGCCGTTTCGCGGCGGAGGGATTACCAGCGGCGAGGATTTCTCGAGCCTGGTTTGCTTCGGCTGCCGAAACCGCTATTTCTAATTGGAACTCGTACAGTCCGTGGGAAAACGCACATCCACCGAAAGAAACCCTTCCCACCCGCACGCACAAGTCCCCCTAACTTTGGATATCACGATACGTGCAACGAAACTACAGCAGCTTCTACCCTGACTCAAATATATTGCTCTATTATTTTTTTTTTTTTTTTCAAACGAAATTATTGCTGTTTTGAACGTCTACAATTTTTTGAGTGCGTTTGACGTGTATACACACGTCGAACCAAATCTCTATTGAAAAATGTAATTCTTTCATCACACATTGCTTTAGTTTTTTCGTAAAATTTATAATAGCGGCATTTGGCCTGCGTTCGACGTGTATATTCGTCATTGTTTGATTTTAATTCCGTGCCGCGAGGGATTTCTAAAATTAAATTCCACAGTTAACTGGTTACAAAAATAAATAGTATATTGCTGTTTGAACGTCCAGAATTTTGTCTGTGGACTTTTCGGGTTCAATTTTGCGGAAGCTCGAACCGCTGGAGTGCGGTCCTTTATGCGAGATAAAAATTGTCCGCGGAAATTCTACAAAGCGGGAGCGAAATAAAAATTTAATTAATATCCCACTAATCTTCTACTATCTTCTTTAACTCTTCCGTATAAAATATCGCTTACTCATTTTCCTTCTAGACGCCCAACAACCTCCTTTCTACATATAACTCTGAACCGAGAGTTTCTCTCGACCAATAAAAAGAAAGAAAAGTGCTAATTAAACAGCGTGTGTTGACCTCCTCTAAAAGTATAAATTCTAATGGTAATTCCTCGAGTACAGGAATAGTTTGAGGTCCAGACTTGCCGCGTGGGATCCGATTTGACTTATCCAAGAGAACCGGTGGGAATCTAGCGGAATGCGGCAATATATTATTATTTATTGGTGCGCAGCGTTAGGCTATCCAGCACCGATGCAGCGTCGAACGGAAACAGTGCCCCGGAGTAACGCCAAGTTTTCACGACTTGTTACCAGTCCGTGGATCAGCCGCGATCGACTCGATCCCCGACGGGCAGGCATTTACATTCGCGTTCCCCGCCCGGCTATAACGCGAAACCAACGTGTTCCCGGCACGCCAGCCGCACCGTTGGTGCATCCGTCATGCAACCGACGTCTGACGCATCGCCGCGAGTTCTCTCGGCTAGATCGTTCGCATTAATCGCTCGCGTGGGTGCATGCACCGTTAGACCCGATCGGGATTTAACGCGCGAAACTCGTCGCCGGTCGGTCAACCTAACGCGAACGCTCGCCTAACACCGTGTATGTACTCCGGTTAGTATTGTTCGAGCACTTCGCGGGAAATTTCTAATGCCGGTTAGCGCGCTTGCACCGGCCGGCAGAGCTCCGCGAATTGGTTTTGCACCACGGATGTTTAATTTAACCGGCAAATATTCAATTGTAAAAATGGCAAACTGGATTTACTCGGATCCTCCGCAATTTTAAATTTCATAGATGCTTCCACGGGGAAATTTATTCCGCTATTTTTTCAGTAGAAATAGATTTCTATGGACATAGAAATGGAAATTGATTTCTATAGAAATAGAGAAATAGAAATATTGATTTCTATAGAAATAGGGAAATAGAAATATAGATTTCTATAGAAATAGAGAAATAGAAATATAGATTTCTATAGAAATAGAAATAGAGATAGAAATAGAAATAGATTTCTATGAAATTATAAATAGAAATTGATTTCTATAGAAATAGATAAATAGAAATATAGATTTCTATAGAAATAGAGAAACAGAAATAGAGAAATAAAAATATAGATTTCTATAGAAATAGAGAAATAGAAATATAGATTTCTACAGAAATAGAAATAGAAATAGAAATAAATTTCTATAGTTTCATTAATTGTGAAATATAGAATCGGTCATTTTGACCGCGGTGGGTTAACAAAGCGTTCTCGAGACTTAACTTTTTCTGTCTCGATTCTGATGGAATAAAAGTCGCACGAATTCAATATCTCTGACAAACGATTCAGGCCTGTCTATAGTTGAGATCAGTGTCGATGATGGCTCATAGAAACCGTTCGGGACGTCGGTTTCATTCTCGGACACGTCACATTAAAACTGCATCGGCGACTTCCACAGTTAGAGACTCCGTTGCAAATAACTATTAGTCGTTTCGTTTCGAACGCGGACGGACTCTCGTGTGCAGCGGACGATACAGTGTTCAGGAGTTAAATAACTAGTACCGAGTATCACGAGCTCGGAGAATGACAAAATGAATAATCGCTTCCGTATGCGGTCGATGCATCATCCCGGAAACAGAGAGCCGGGCGGAGAACTTGACACACGGGAATTATAGATGGATTCCGGTCCGGTGACAGTACAGGGGAAATCTCTTCGGACTTATTTTTCGCGCGTTCGATTTATTCAGTTCAAACCGCGGGACAGAAACACCCGTGACAACATGACAGGCTACACTCGCGACTATACGACGCACGTCGTATTGTCCACGACTGCGTGCCACTTAATCTTGTTTCAACCTTCCAGACCTCTCCTCCTTCTCGTACCTCTTTCCCCGGCTTGAAATATGCGTCCCGCTCCCTCGAATTTGTTATCCGTCACGCCACTTCTGCCGCCACGAGAATACGCGGACGTTCGAACATGAATTGCCAATGAACGCCGCCACTTGACAAAAATTTGACTCCTTTGCAAACCGGGGCTGTCCAGCTGTTTAAGGGCCCTTGCCGCGCTCCTCGGAAATAAAATCTGACCATTCTCAGGGATTTCTCAGGAATGAAATTTGTTAAGAACGTGTTTCCAAACTAGAAGACTGGTAACATCAAATTTTATAAAATTATAAATACCGAGTTTTTACGCGAAATAATCTGAAATGTGTGTTCTCTGACGATAGCAGAAAATCATTGTGCACAGCGTTTACAAAAAGCAGGAAAAATTTCCTTCTTTCTTTAACCATTTTAACGAGTTAACAGTAGTACCGTCACCGTTCTCATTTTAGTCGTAAACGCGTAAAATCTAATAATAATATTATTACCATATTATTATGCTCAAAAAAGCAAGATAAAGTAAATTAAAAAAGACAGAAATTCGCATTAAAATACTAAGAAAAATTACGACACGATGTCAGACGCGTTTTTCAGAGCAGAGCAAACCACAAGGATCGTTACGGCTGAAATTCAGGTGCCAATTTTGATTCCATCTCGACGAACGAACAGGCACGCACTCCTCGGAGCCTATTAAAATCGAAATAGCTGGCGCGCCGATCCCTCATTGTTACTAAACAAATATACAGAACCGACATCGATATAATATCTGGTATTATTGAAATTGCATCCTGCCACATCGCGACTGTCGAACAAAGTCGACTCGGGAATGATAATAACAACCGGCGTCGCGTTTGTAAAACCGACGTCCCATTAAAACTGGACTGCGGTGGGTAAGAAATTGTTGGTGTGTATGCTACGAGTAAACAAGCGACCTCGGTTTCTGTTTTCTTTTTTCTTTTTTTTTTTCTTTTCGAAACGGAATAGTCTTCTGCGGGCGACGCAATGCGAGCATAACAGGTTATTAGAACGAATCCGCTCGAGGCGAGCAATGGCAATAATTTCTTAATCGGATCTTCGGGACCTTTTATGCAAAGCAGCACACGTTGAAGATATCGCCTAGGCTAGTCGTTTTTTCCATTATGTTCTCACAATATTCGCATTGAGGAAAGTTTGTGCTCGAAGCTATGCCGAATAATTGAACAACAATCGCTAAACTCGACACAACACACTTAACGAAATCGTGACAACAGACGAGAAGATGTTACTCCGACCACGAATAAAAACAGGGAATTCCGGGAAATAGGGTCGGCGCCCCGCCATAATTTTTTTTACCTTGGTTTTGTATCTAGTGTTTACAGACCCTCAGCGTCTAACCTTCCTATGATAACCTGACCGTACCACCTCCGTGGAGGGGATCATCCCCCTCTTGTTAAAATCGCAGTATTATTTTGTTCGTGGTCGGAGTGACATCTTCTCGTTCGTCGTCACGATTTTATAAAATGTATTGTGTGTGTTATTTAGTGATTGTTGTTCAATTATTCGGATTATTCTCGTGAGTGAATAATTGTGTGCTGTGGATCCGACGGAGATACAGAAGATTCAGAAGTAAGTACACTTTACATTAGTATTTCATAATGTAGGATTAGTATTCGTATGTGGAACATTGGTTTTGTATCATATTTTGCAACGTATATTAACGATCATTAATGATTTGGTATATAGTATAATTTAACGAGGTTCAAATAAGATACTACTTTAAATGAAATATTTTTATTTTGATAACCAGATAGATAAAATTATAAATCTATTATAAATAGATTATAAAATCTTACAAAATTAGATCCCTTTATAAAGTTCTAAAAATCCATAGTGATCGACAATATTTTTTTGAGCCCCTGTATAAGAGAATGTAACGCGGATTAAGGAATGAATATCCAAATTATCCAAATTTGAGTTACTATGTTTCGAAGCGACTACGACATTCTACGCTGAAAGGTTTCGGGGAAGGGGACGTCAACGAGGCGTCGGTATACTATGGCAATCCGTTTACCGTTGCAGACGCGAGTCGTAAAATCTAACGACATAAGGAAAGTATACATGGTGTCATGTAACGACGAACAGAGCCTATGATTTAATGATTTTAAACGCGAGAGCTAAGTGAATCGTAGAGCGAACGTTTTTTGCGGAGATCCGTATTCCCCGAATGAGTGCTCCCGTAAGTTTATGCGAACTTTATAATGTCGACTAATAAATCTGAACTGGTCGGTCCGTTTCTCATGGTGATTAAATAACTGTCTGATGATCGTCTCAGTGTGCAAAAGATCGAGTAACTTCTGAGAAAATCAGTTTCTTTTTACACGTGTTTATGTCTATCCTTTATTACTGCTTCCAAGTCCTTTAAAAAGATAATTTCCTCTAAACTGTCTTTTTTTTTTGTTTAGAAATGTCATGAACTTCGTTTTGAACCATATCATTGGCTTTTTGCGTGCTTTCAGATCGGAACATTACCTGGTTGCTATTAATAAGAATTATTGCTAGATTAATTCACGTCTATACCACATCCGGTGTGTAGCATCGTTAGGAAAAAATTCGAGGCTTTATTTTTCAGAAACAGTATGAATAAATCGATACTGTTAGTTTCTTAAAAATAAGAATAATTGTATAAGAATAATTCTAAAAATAATAGACCGTAAAACAATTAATATGCATTTGATGTGGCGGTGCTAAAAGTGTTATGGGAACAAGTTCCACCGCAAACTGTTCTCGATAAATGTCTTGGGGTCGTCGCTTTTTCGAAAAAAAGTTCCATGGGAACTCGAAGACTCCCAGCTGAACGGTTCAAGGTTGCCCGTATTCCTGTAGTCGTGTTTCTCTGTCGAGGGAATACAAGACGCTACTTATCAATGTCCATTACATTGGGTTCGAGGGCGGCGTATTACAAATTTGTCGGGAATTACTGTAATTAGCTATGATTAAGGATACATTTTATGGCGCGTTTTCGTGGAAATTCGTTTCCGCGGCAACATGAATCTCTTCTCCGCGGGTACGAGATGACAAACCCACGATTATCCGCGTACTTAACGCAATCGTTTTTTGTTCGGAGCCATCATGTCCGAACAGACCATTTATCGTCGGCTGGAAGCGTTCGAACGGTATGAAACATGAGGAATAGAACGACGCGCCTAACGTAACCACGCTAATAAAGCTTTGATATTCTATTCCGTCCGCGCGAATAGCTTTACGAGCTCGTTGATTCGCTCCTTTATTGCGCGTCTCTCGTTCCCCCCGTCGACCGAGTTCCGAGATTTCGTTTTCTCCGGGAGGTTCACGGGCTTTAATTCAGCCGTTTAATGCGATGAGCTTTCGAGAACCGATGACGCCCGGTTCGAACGGCCGCCATTGCTCTTGGGAGACACGGCCGAAATCGTCTAAAATAACCGGACAATAAAAAACCGGATAATCTGGATATACTTATATATGTCTACGTCCCCGATGCAAACGAGACGCAGGCCCGGTTACTAAAAGCAGACGCGCGAATTTTACGGATAAGTGGCGGCCCGCGGACCAGTTATTTGCACCTCGCGCCACATTCCTGCCGGTACACTCTCAAAAGTATGTGGGCATTTTTCATTCTTATGGCACTCGGAACGCGCAATTTATTTTGTTAAATTTTTCTGCAAGTATATGTCGACAAACTCAAGACGTTGAAAAATACGGGATGGAACAAGAGATTCCATCCACTAGATTCTATCTCGAAATTATTTTCTTCTTCCACTAGATTCTGTCTCAAAATTGTTTTCTTCTTCCACTAGATTCTGTCTCAAAATTATTTTCTTCTTCCACTGGATTCTGTCTCAAAATTATTTTCTTATTCCACTAGATTCTGTCTCAAAATTGTTTTCTTCTTCCACTAGATTCTATCTCGAAATTATTTTCTTCTTCCACTAGATTCCATCTCAAAATTATTTTCTTCTTCCACTAAATTCTGTCTCAAAATTATTTTCTTCTTCCACTAGATTCTGTCTCAAAATTGTTTTCTTCTTCCACTAGATTCTATCTCGAAATTATTTTCTTCTTCCACTAGATTCCATCTCAAAATTATTTTCTTCTTCCACTAAATTCTGTCTCAAAATTATTTTCTTCTTCCACTAGATTCTGTCTCAAAATTGTTTTCTTCTTCCACTAGATTCTATCTCGAAATTATTTTCTTCTTCCACTAGATTCCATCTCAAAATTATTTTCTTCTTCCACTAAATTCTGTCTCAAAATTATTTTCTTCTTCCACTAGATTCTGTCTCAAAATTATTTTCTTCTTCCACTAGATTCCATCTGAAAATTATTTTCTTCTTCCACTAAATTCTATCTGAAAATTGTTTTCTTCCTCCACTAGATTCCATCTCAAAATTATTTTCTTCTTCCACTAGATTCTATCTCAAAATTATTTTCTTCCATCTAATAACTCGAAAGATAAATGTATGGGCTGTAAAATGTGTGGAATGTATGAAAATATTTTGGCTAGTCAGCAGAGCACGAACGAGCCAGTCATTGACTTGGGCATTCAACAAGTGTCTGACGATTCATCAAAAACACGAGAGTCACGGCTCACTTCCGGTTCCTAGTAGCACATAAACTCCGAGGACTCCGTGCTTACGTTAATTTGACATCGCCTGTTCCTCGTAACGGTGGGAACGTTCTAAATGGACTCGTTAAAGCGAAGACCCTCCAGATTATTTCATCAAGAATAATAATCGTTAAACTGACATTACAGTCTGAGTATAAAAAAAGCTACAAATTTATGACTACTATATTTCGAAGAGGTGACTAATAGAGAAATATAGACGTTGGTTGATTGCGGATGCTTCTTAATATGAATCGTGTACGCAAGCCTGATGTCTATACTAATCAGTGGACAGATTTTATACGTTCACGATGAAAATGAGCAGGCGCAATTTAAAACGGTAAAAACATTGGAAGAATTTGAAAACACTATTCAATTTGTTAAACTTCTAGATTTAAGTTACTAGATTAAATTTTAGATTGAATTAGACTAGATTAGACTAGATTATACTAGATTTTCAAGTTATTAAACATAATGGGAAAGAAAATAAAGTTCTATTTCACTTCAGATTGCGGCGGTTAAGGTGGGAAATTTTTATTTTTCGTAAACATTCGCTGTCTATTAATCAGTGATCAGATCTGTATTGGTATGTGCTGTCTAACGAAAAAATTCTCTGCTCGACGTTTAGTACAACAATCGTCCCAATTTTCCAATAAAGAGCACAACTGCAGAAATCGTAGCACCTGTTTCCAACGACCGTATAATAAATTTTTCGCAGGTGATGCGCTCCTAGATTCACAATCAGAATGCGGCACCTCTCGCAAAATAAAATTCCAGAGCCATCTATTGCGCTATAAAGTCGCTTTTTGTTACCTAAAAATTAATTTGAAGCTTCTTAAATTGCATGTATGGAGTTTTTTTGAACCCTATTAGCATGAGTACACGCGTATAATTTTTTAACTAGTGATCTCCTGGAATTGAAGCTTGGATTTCCGGAATTTTCTCGCCGAAATCTGCAAGATTACTTTAAAAAATAGTTAAAAATTCCTGGTTTTTTTCCCGAGGTAAAGTTTAGCATTCACCGAAAAGAAAAGTAATTTTAAGAGAACATTATTCGTTAGAAGAAGCCGAGTTAAACAGAAGTTTATATTCTCTCCGACTGACTGCAATACGTTAACGCTCCGGCAAAAACAATATTGAATTTAATTGTAATTTATATTTTATGGCCAACGTATTCGATGGCGTTTTATGTGCGCGTATTTGACATAAATGCATAAACATCTTCGGCCTATTCATAACTTGAAAACAGCAAGGCGTTGATCTTACCCCGGTGATTTTATATGGTTTTATTAGTACGGGCGGCAAGTGAACGGGGATGGAGGGGGTGGGGAAAGGGGTAGATTCGTTTGCGGCGAGGGTCGCGGGCATACGCACAAAGCCACATGTCATGTCCGGCCGTTTAATGGCCTTTTAATACTACCTCGCTAGTAGGGATGGGATCAAGTTTAATACCTACTCACGAATCTGAATCAATTTCAGAACGCGAGTTTCGTTCCAGGTGTTTCGACTATTACTCATAAGCAGCCTGCAGGTTTCATGCATCCATAACACTCGCGAGCTCATAACACAGGGCTGTAGCGACCAATTCGAGCGAAATTGAAAAACGTTGTAATGAATTGTCTTCATATTGTTAATGAATTGCAGGCTGCGACATGTTTGGACGAGCGAGGCTCTACGCTGTAATTAAAATTCAATTTCGGATCATGTAGCCAAGGAGAACGGCAAATGTAAAATCGGTCATGTGAGAACTATAAGATTCAAGTCCATTTTTAAATGATTAAATGACTAATTCGATCACCTACAACAATGTATCTTTCTAGTAGTCCGGTTTCAAGATATTTTTGGTAGGAAATTGTGTCACCCTGACTTGGCAGTGGAATTGTTAACCTTTAGCACTCGAATGACGGCTGTAAAGCACCACTAAAAATTGCTGTATCATTATTCAAAACACTTTTTACATTATCAAATTTTTGTTTGGATTTAATAACTTACTAAAAATTTCAGTACTGTACGAGTAAATTCCAGCATTTTCGTAGGTACAACATAAAAAAAATATATAGAATGAAAATATTTTAAGTAGAAAGAAATGTTTCGTTTTGGAGTCAAACTATCTTCGAGTGCAAAGGGTTAAAAACAGTTCAGTATCGTACGAGTAAATTGCACCCCATTTTCGTATGTGTAACACGAAGAAAAATTTATAGAAGGGAAGAAATGTTTTCGAGTGCAAGGTGTTGATTACAGTATAATGTTAATAAGGAAACAGATTTGGGATTCGAAATAGCTTTTTCATTCATAGTGCTAGCGCAGGGTTCGGACCGGTCAGATTGGGACCTACTTGCAATATGCTTGATCCCATCTCTACTCGCGGGACTGCAAGCACCCCCATCCACGAGGTGCGCGTTCGATGGTACCTTTGAATAGGCGCCTGGAAGGTGCGTCTATAAAGGTGGGCCCCGACGATGTTCAGGTCGGCGCGGCTCGACAGGCATAGAAGGTCCCGGAGTCCCGGCTCTCTCTCTCTCCCGGCAATCCTGGATTCCTGAGTGTCCGTGTCATCGGTTCCGACCGCAACCTCGTAAACTCGCGGGCCATTAAACGCGGCTTTCGGCGACCGTGGGATGGGGACCGAAGAATGTAGACCGATCCGGGTATAGCGTCGATGACGCTCCAGAATTACGTTCGCTAAAAGTGGAAACCGTGGGCGGCGACGCACGGCACTTCCAACCGCTGAAAACACGACAGTTTCGCCATTTTTGATTGCATAATTTGCGGTTCCCTCCGCTTCCTAAATCCCTGGGGGTCGTTAACACGGCTCTTTCAACAGCTTCGCCATTTTTGATTGCACCAACTAGGGTTCCACTTCCTAAATCGCTCTTTTATTTGCCAACAGTTAACACATTGACCGCCAAACCAGAACCCTAAAAATTCCATGAAACCAAAGTAAGTTATTTAATGAAATAAAAATTTAAAATAATTGTATGTGTGACATCGAGTAGTGTCCCAACTTTCTTGAATTTTACGGATCTCAAACAAATTTTGTACAATGAGTATATTAACGTAAAAATTCATTTTAAAACCTGGACAAATAATTCCGTCACCCACATATGGGTGACATGGCAGTCAATGTGTTAATGACCGAAGAGCCGATATTTTCTACGAATCCCACACTTCGACTTTTGTTTACCGAACTTCAACGACCGGAAACACGAATCTCTAGGAAAATCGTCGCTATACGTATGCAGAATCGTACGCAGGGTGTCCTATTATTCATGAGAAAGTAAGTCGCAAATAAATATTTTTAATAATCAGCTTCGAAGGTGTTCGCGTGCCTAGCATTCGCAAGAAGTAGAATCAGTAGGTCATGATCAGACACGTCAGACCAGTCCGATTCAATAGGCCACGTTCAAACCGGATTTTCTCGAATACCGAGGGGCAGAGTGAAAAAATAGTAATTCCATAGTCTAGAATCATTTTCTAGTGTAAAATCACCACGGTGTCGTACCGTCGATATCGAGACACCCAGTAGTTGGTCGCAGTTGGACCGAGCGCTGTTTTAAAAGCGGTGCGCGACGCCTCCATTTTTACAGCAGCCAGTCGCGTCGGCCGACCTTTTAATGCATCCCGCATGGAAATGTCACGGCGATAAGTGTCGCCCGTTGCCATTGGAATTTTTCGCGGCGAATGTGGAACGCGCGCCAACACTCGCCGCGAAAGAAGAATTACGATCGATCGTGTTCGCAGCCATTTGCGCTTCGCCTTGCAGAATTTGCTGGTTCGGTGTTGCTCGGCCAATCTGTAATCCGATTAGCGCACAGCTATTCCGATTATCGTGCGATTTAATCACCGATAAGTCTTCGGTAATTAATTACCGGACAGCGGTTAGGATTACCGGCCCTGCTGGAAATTATCGAAGTGATTCTGTTAATTACGAGCCACCAGTGACTTGTTAAGTATTCGGAGTAAGGGGATTACACTTTTTTCACTATTATTCAGCCGAACGACGCTGATGACGGAATGGTAATTTGCTGAATATTAGAGTCATCGAGTGAATTATCCAACGTATATTCCACATATAATCCCTATTCGATCCTGAAGGAGAAATGCGAGAATTAAATGTGAAGATGTTAAATTAGATTGAAATACATTTCTACTTTTAAGGAGTTTATTGTAATAAAACTGGGATCAAGGATTCACGCGTTTTTTTTTTTCGATCGATAGCAAGATCGTTCTCTCCTCGGATAAATTCTTTGGAAGATCGCAAATTTCTTTGACACTGCGAACTAATTTTCTCGGGAAACTTCAACTTCAAAGGAGAAGTAAAAATTTAACGAATAGAAGGAATAATTTTTCAAGTATTTGGCAAGAATCGTACTATTTTTGTTGTGTTCGAGAAGGAAAAGTTCGAGCTGTTTAAATGTAAAAAATCGCAGTGGTTAAACGCGCAATGAAAACTGTGTGAAAGTGCATCGGTGCAATGCCGCTATAAAACCCGGTGCACTCAAAATGTCTTTGGTACTCGGTGAAAACGCGGTGGATACGTAATGCGTTCATACCGAACATAAGATGCAAATTGTCGTTTTATTACAACCGTTTGTACGATAGTTCTACTTGAACGTATATCCAGGAGCGTTTCACGCTACTTTATGGGTTTCCATTTAGACAGAGGATTTCGTGCGACGTGAAAGAACTCGGAATTTCGTTACGTAAATCATGATCATGTCCTGAATATCGTACAACCTTCTTATTTACTTTCATGCTCCAGAAACGAACCTTCTCCTCCACTGCGTCTTCCAATTTTAAATATTTAACTTCTCGTTAATAATGTAAACTGTCATAATATTTTACTAGGGTCAGAACATTTTTTTGTGCTATATTCGATTCAACAAAATTTTATTATACAGTGTAATAAACTTGAATTTTCTAGTTTCGGCTCCATTAATTTTTTGGGAATTTTTGGGATTGATATTCGACAATTAGAGCTACTGTATTATGTTAGACTATGAAGCAGTATATCATAGTGTTAACCCTGTTTAAGATTAGTATCCCCATTAAGTAGAAACGGTAAGCCATAGACAGACACATTAGTTAGAACTTTGGAATTCGTTTTCCAACCTCGTGTAAACAATTGTTATTGAATATTTTTGGTTCATTTTTTCAAGTACCGTCCCATGCTCCCATTTCGACTTCATACTGTATGATAGCTGACGCTATAGTTGAAATACTTGTTCCATTTGATCCGAATTTACGTCAAGACGTTCGATGCACTGTCCATTCCCAATGCTCCCGAGTTTATTTGTCCAAACTTGCAAAACCCAGACCGGAATGTGCCGTAGCATCTCCGGGTAATCAAAGTTCACGGGGTGCCCCTAGTGATCGCGCAGGAGTTTCTCACGAGTTTCGGATCCTCGGAAATCCAGAGCGTGACAGGATGTCCCTCGACGTCAAATCCTTGAAGAGGATTAATAGCTTCTTGCATAGAAACTAGGTTTGTCTCTTTCCTTCAATTTGTGCGCACAATTGTAGATCGATCGAGCAATCTCTTCAATACAATGGAACAATGTCTGCGAAATTTTTTCTGGGTCAGAATATTGAAATAGGTTATTCAAGTGCTGGAGTCAATTAACTTTAATCGATAAAAATAAATTCACTATTGCTACATATAATTATTACAAGCCTTGAGGCAACTTTGTCAATTTATATTCTACTCTATTTTGTTAAGAAAAGTTAATTTCCTCGCTCCACTCTTAATTCTGAATTAATAGGACCGGCAGATATTACAAGTCCAAGTAATTCCTATCTATGATCCAATTAAAGAAGTCAGCTGTGTCGCGAGATAAGCGTTCTAGAGGTTAATGTATTTGAGTTTCAGTTCTCACCGTAATAAGCGCTATGATCTATCCGTATACTCCGATGGTAAAGGAGCCTCGGAAACGGTAAAGCGGCGTTCGAGGGCCAGAAAATCGGCCACGAGAGTCAAATTTGACATCAGATTTATTTTCACGCTCGTCCCGCGATGCGATCGGAACACCGGATTCGTATCGACGATTCGGAAAGAGATTCGGCCGCTACCTTACCGATGAGAGTCGCAGACGGTTCAACGAGTCGTAGGAGATAGCAGCACTCTACCGGGATAAACGAATCAGACGCGATTGCAATTAAGCCGTCGCGTGCAACTCGGAACGAAAGGGTGAACGAAAGAATTCGAATGCAGTCGATAAATCAACCGGCCGGGCATCGTATGGGACGTCCTGCGTCTACCGGTCGCTGGACGGATTTTAGCCGCGCAGGATCGATATCCTTTTTGCCTTTTCGGAGCGAAGAAAATTGACGATACCGCGCGCGCTCACGCACACACAGACCTGAAACCGGAAAAACCAGAATGCCTACGCGATCGTGAAATTCCTTTTACGACGCCGTTTTACACCGTTGCAAGGACAAAACGAACTTTTTATAGTTCAATTCGAAACACCGCGCAGCCGTGACGAATCGCCAATGTAGGTGGATAAAAATCATTTTCGTGGCCACACCGCAGGAATTTTTAAATTATTATCGCCAGATAGCGGAATGAGTCCGGAACGAGAGGGAAACCATGTCGATAAATTGATTTTATGGCGTATAATGATTCCGATACCTGTATAATGTGTAGACCTAATTTCTGCCTTATAACAAGCACTGTGTTTCAGAGTCTACTTATAAGGTAATTGTACGTTTTTTGTCAGATGTATTTAATCTTAAGGTATGTGCATTAATGTAGAGCAAGTAAATTATCCACTGCGATATAATTATGGAACATCATTTTATAGAATTTTTCAATATTAAAGAAGTAAAGAGAAGACCCTCCTGCCCTTTTTTGCATTCTCTGGAATAAAGTTTTAACCCGAATTCAAGTCACCGAGCGCTCGCGCAGTGGTGCCTCCGATAAGTAGAAACGGTAGGTTGTACACAGACATAGAGACATCGTTTTCAAACCTCATATGAACAAATGTTATTCAGTATCTTTCGACTACTATCACATGTACAATAGCTGAATTTACGTCGGTACATCTGATGTATTACCAATGGTCTAAAAACACCGTGAAAAATATGCAATTTTTGAGGTATTTATCAAAACTAACATATTTCATTTAGAAATGTAGATCTTTCAATAGTATGGGGTCTGGTTTCATTCTTAACAAGAAATATCACACTGTCGAGCTCCGACAAACTAAATACATCCAATTAAACATGTCTGACTGTGATTGAACTACGACAGATTTTTATTTACATTTTGCAACGCTGCCGTCATTTCAATTTTGTCTTAAAAGCTATTATGGCGGCTCGGTGATGCGCCTTAGTTCAGTAATTTGAGAGGCACTGTAACCTGTTGTTTTGGAAAGGAAATTGCATACCAGTGCAGAACAGATGTTTGAGAACTTCTCACACGGTCAATTACGCGTGACCAATCACGAGAAGTTGACTGTCACGCAATGGGAAAGTTAGGGTTAGGTGAGGTCACGCCGGCAAATTGAAAATCTTATTTAAATTCGAGATGGATGAATTTTATTTACACCTGCGCCAGTCGCATTCTTCGAGAAAACATCGTACTTTTCTTTTTTCAAACGTCAATGGAAATCTGATGTTGCTCGTGGCACGTGATTGCTCTATCTGTTTCACTTGTCGTCAGAGCTCGAGGTTCTAATCACTGGTATGAAACCGTAAGGGGGTGTGCAACCCCTTGTACTATCTTCTCTGCTTCTGTTCGAGGATTCTTTTCTTCTTCTCACCGGTTTCGGCGCGCTGCTGCATTTTATAATGAACTTGAGCTCGGCCAGCAGTTCTTCTTTGAACGAAAGCTGCGAAACGATAACCTATGCATCAGATTTTTGCGAATATCTAATAAACGAAGACGGGAAAATTCAACGTCCCATTTCTGTATAATTACCAAAAAAGAATAGCTATACCGTTTATCGTCACATCGTATAAACAGTATAAGAAACGACGAACTCGAGAAGGATTCTCAAGGTAAAATGAAAAAGGTCTTCAACGGTACGAAGCAACGAACGCTTAATTCATTAGTAAATTAAGATGGAAGCATGCTTGTCGTAATTTATCGACACTAAAGAGTCAGACACGCAACACACTTACGTTTTCACGTTTGCACGTGGCCGCAATCTCCCAAAGAAGCTCGAATAGAGTGTAAAAGAAGGACATCGCGACGCCCACGGTCAATACCAAGAAAACGCCTCCTACGTTATCGAGACCCAGTTCAGCGGCTTGACTACCGCCGCCATCCTCCTACAAAATGCAATTAATTAACGATGCATCTATTTTCATTCGGATTTAGTCCAGTCCGCCCACGTACATGACATCTTCCTCCTCCTCGTTTTTCCGTCCACCATTTTTTCTTCAGCTCTGTGATCAAACCACTTTGCTGCATCTTCAACACCGCGGTGTTCAACGGATGACGATAAGGAGAATCTGAAATTCAATTATTAAGATCAGATTGTATATAAATAAAACTATAAAATTTTAAAAATTCGAATTACAGGGGTAAAGTACTTTGTATCTGTAAATGTAAAATAATTCGAGTTAAAGTTAGGCTTGTTTCGATTGAATGTCGACTGTAATAATATTGATCAGATTCTCCAGAGTGATTAATATAATTAACTCACGTTTTTTCATTGCGATCCCATAACTCTTCGCGTCGAGGAGTCCACCGATCTGCGTTAAGTTGCAGTATCTCTCGGTGATGTACTCGATCGAGCTGGACTCCATCAAGAAAGCATAATTTTCCTTCTGTACCTTGTCCACGCCAGCATCGTTGTTCTCCGTCATTACATCCTTGGCGTTTGCTTTCATGTACTCGTACATCTCCTTGTAGGTCGGGTAGTTGGAATCCTTGTAATGGGCATAAGTCTTTGAAAAAACTGAATTAGAAAGGCCGACACCAACTATCATACGCCTAATCCGCAACACGAATGGGTTAGCAGAGGGACCTAGAAACTACAACTAAAAAAATTCTAAAAAATTAAAGAATTTATGCAAAAATAAATTAAGTATAAGGTAAAGGCACCAGTAGTTGACCATTTTATAGAAAAACAAAAAATAAGTTTTGAAATTTATACAACAGACGGCATGGCATCCGAGGTTCACTTTCATCAAAAGTGTACTTATAAAAACCTTATTTTTTATGTTTTTCTATAAAATGGTCAACTACTGGTGCCACTAGCTTAACTGGTTTCCACTACTGGAAAAAATTGAAAGGAGCTTATAAATGTTTTCTCTGTTACACAATTTGATGCGCAATGAATCATTAATATTAATATACAACAATTAGCAAGAAAACTTGGGGGTTAATAGATCTGGGTTAAACAAAGCGTTTGTATTAATATTTCCCATTCAAGTTCACATGTTCTGCACTGAAACTAATTAAAACTCACAAATATCTCTTACGTTCGGAAAGTACATCGGGTGCTGTAATTAGCCTGTAAAATTCGTTACTACCGACAAACGAGTTAATCTTCTTAACTCTTCACGTTGGGTGCTGATTCCGTCGATAAACCATACTGCGTGATGTAATGTATACACTGTATTATGCAGTCCGGGGATCAACTTACTCTGAAAAATTGGAAGGTAGCTCCTTTGTTTTTAGCGCCGTACTTGATCGTTTTCTTTTTGGCCAGCTCCTCGACGTTTTCGAACTGCGATACCATTGGCTCGATCGTCAGAAACGCCGCCAAATTGGCAGTGTACGACGACACGATGATCAAGCAGAAGAACCACCAGGAAGTAGCCATCATCCTCGTTGACAGTCCACTGACAGCCAGACAATGTAATTATCATTACAGAGTTTACAGCGTCGCTGTTGTTTTATATAAACAAAGCCAACGAAGTTACTCACATGGGTGCAATTTCGGAACCTTGCTGCATAATACTACCGATCGTGAACCACAGGGAATTCTTGAAAGTGAACTGATTCTCCAACTCTTCTGGCTCCTCTATGCATGGATAGGGGTTGTTCCACTCGGCAGGACATAGTCTGCCAATCGCGAACAATAGCAGTGACACAGACATGTAAGCTCCCATCAAACACCACCATACTCCAGCGGAGAATGGTGACAAAAACGAGAAAAGACTGGGCGGTGTCTTCATCGGTTTTCGGTACAGAATACTTATTCCTGAAACGAGGCAAATGTGATCTTCAGTTTCGCTGCAGATTCAAAAACACGAAAATATGGAGTGAACATTGCTTCGTATTCGAGAAAATCCGAGTTTGAAAATTCGAGTTTGAAAATTCGAGTCTGAACAGGACACGTCTGACTATGACCTACCGATTCTACTTATTGGAAATGCGGTTGCAACTTGACGGTTCTTCGAGTCGATTTTCTCGAAAACGGAGCCTCCGGTGAACAAATTTTATTCTACATTTTTCACTCATGTTTTCACGTAGAATTATGTGGAAAATTTTCAAAATTTATCCTCCTACCTAGATTCATAAAAGGCATCGTAAAGTCGACCACCTCCTCTCGCGCCGCGGTGATTGACAGGTCGGTAATGGCCAGATCGGCCACCTGCAACAGAACATTATCGGATATTGCGTTTTCAACGTTCTCACAACTGTAGCGTTCGTTAGTTAGTATAACTAACACCATCTATGATTTTTCCCAGCATTCCGTCCCATTTGTTCAACTTCTTCGAAAAGGATCCGTACACGTTATCAGTTTGCACTTCGAACGTATAATTGAAGCCGAGCATCTTGCCGAGCTCCTGAATGATATCGATTCCAAATCCTTCGTAACGGTCATTTCCCGTCATCATGTCCGCGGATTCCTTCAGCATGCCGTAAGGGGGGCTCTGCGAACGAGTAGCATCATTAATAAATAATTCTTAAAGAATCAGATCACCTTAAAAGATCTCGTTTAAACTGAACCTGATTTAAAGTACACAGTGCTCGTAAATATTTTTCAGTATCGGCAATTAATATAACAAGAACAGAGACTTTCTTTAACAACAATATTTTAAGGATTCCAGTTTCCTATTGCGTTAGTTGAATTATTTTGATTTCCAGCCAAAGAAAAATATGAAAATTTTCACCGAGGAAATTCTCCTCGACGGTGAACGTTCACCGGAACAATTAGGTTTCGAACTGGTGTTATACTTTTCGAAGGTAAATCTGCTGAAACTTGGCCGTTATTAATGTTCGTCCGTCAGAAAGTTTGACGAAAATTGGAGGAAAAGACGAATAATGTAGGTGGACGCTTTAAATTTCATTCCGGCACGTACGATGGCTATCATGACGATGAACGTTCTATTCTGCAGACTGAACTCGAGGTCTGACTTCGGAGGATGAGATTCCGGCAACCATTCGATGCTGTTCGTGCTGTTCCACATTCCGATCTTCTTCAGGCCGTCTTCCGTCACGCGCACCACGTCCAACTGGAAATCGCTGCGGAACCCGGCCGTGTCGAACTTAATCAAACCGGTCAAACCCTCCATTTCGTTCTGAAAGTGTAACCAGCGAGAATTACCCGAGGTCCTCTACACTCCCGCAACACAATGCCAACGGTAACGATAATCAATTTCATCAACTTAACACCGAAATTTCACTCTCAAAGTATCTCTTCATTTAAAAAAAAAAAAACAATTTTTCTCTTTCATCACACTACATCTACTTAAATATTTATACCACTGTAGACATTCAAATTTACACAACTATTACAGAAGACATCTCACACAGACCATATTTATTTAAACACGTACCAGTGCTGAACAAATATCAATTTAATCGTTCAATTGTTTTATGATGGTCACAATTGAAATATAGATGAAAAGTTCAAAAATCGAATTTTATTCGTATTTTGTTTTCAGGTACTCGCTTCTCACAGTAATTAATAATTTATTGACTACGAACTTACGAGACGTATAAAGTTGTTTAGACTGTAGCCATGCTCCCAGCTTAAGCTGCCGTTGCAAAATAATTGTTTCACCTCAACCTTAATGGCGTCCTTTAAACGCTTGAAGGCTCTCGCGAAAAGTTGCACCGCGTCGTACATGAGAGCAGGCTCGACCCGTAACTGAGACGCATCATCCAAACCCCATTCATTTTTGTGCACTTCCGTAATGTTCATCACCAAAGGACTCTCAGGGTCAATCAGCCTAACTCCGGTGAAATTCACCCCGGAAAATTGGTACGGTTCGAGATCTATCGTTTGAAGATCCTGAAACAATAGAGCGAATTAGTTACCTGCAGGCTTGCCTCCAATTTACATTAAAAGTTTTTCCTTTATTATATCAAGTAATAATCAAGTAACAGTAATCCACTATTTTCTTAACGAGGGACACAACTAAAATGCAACGCATATTTTTTAATGCTTCCAGCTTCTCGGAAAAATTGAAGTCGTTTACACACTTTTAAAATTTATTGAAAGGTAATCGAACAATTATGTTAGTCACTGAAAATAGCAAATATGGGGAAACTATGAAGTAGAATTGACTCTGTTGTAGCGAAGGAGTAACCCCGAAGCAAAATAGTGGATTAATCGTTGGTAATATTTCAAATCTTCGAAACTGAAAGGTACGTGATTTATTTGTCGAATAGTATTTTACCAGAGAAGTCACTATGACTCTGTTCTTCTCCGACATAATGCCGACTTGCTGCGCCTGTTTCAGCACCTCCGCAAGAATTTCGATTGAGCAATCAATCACAATGTTCTCGATTTCCGCGTCTTTTATCTCTTTCATCACCTTCCTGCGGAAAATTTGATGCAACACTGTATGATTAATTATTCCCTCCCTTGGAGAATATCGATTATAGCCGGGCGAAAGCGGAACCGACAGCGAAATTGTTACCACTATGAATTTATTTAACATTTCAAAAATTTGTGTCCATGCATATTCATGCAAAAAGTCGAACGATCAATTCAATTTCATTCGACAGCATTTCTCGTGCGTACCCTCGGACCGAGGGATAATTGACAATTATTATTATCACTAAAATGAGTAAACGGTAATGTTGTATGCTGTATAGGCGTACCTGTAATTGGGACCGCTTCCTAAATGATACAAAAAGATCGTGTGTTTATGAATATCCTCGCGTTCCAACAAACGATGAACGCGCAACAAACTGTCCGTGTTTTCGTACAATATGCCGAACGATTTCCATTCAAATTCGGTGATCAACAGATCGAAAATCTGAAAATTTCTGTAACTCGTTATCCTGGGGAAACACATGAGCTCGATACCATTTTATTCGTTAACTAATGAAACCGCATGCAAGCGATATTTACCGCGTGTAAACCATCGAAAATACAAAGGTAAAACCTGTATGAATTCTTCGCTGCCATGGCATTGTATCAAATTGAAATTAATTCCAGATTGTATTTTTACAAACACCACGCGGTATTGAAAATATTTTCGTATCATTCCCACGTGAACGTGGCGTGCACAATTTATCTCAATGCAGTGTTCAGTTTATTTTAACGGGAACAATGGCCTACGTATTTTCATGTTAAATGTGTTTTTCGGTCAGATATAAAATATAGCGATATTAGGAAAATATATTCCCAGATAAAAATGTTTCAAGATAACAATTACTTTCTACGACTTTTCTTACTGTTAACATTTTGTTTCTAATACACACAAATTTGGTTCAAGTTCTGTTAATAATTCCATCTCTGAGCGTTGAAGTTGAATAACGCAGTAAATATTTCCAGCATCGCGTTTTATGCTACCCTTAGCTTCTACGCACCCTGGAAAGTGTTTCAGCGTGGGGGTACAAGTTTATTCCTCTTCCACGAGCTTGCACGGGTTCCCACCTCGCATAAATATGTGGCATTTCTATGGCGTCGCATATACTCTGCACATGATCCGAACTGATACTATTCTGGGGTCCGAAAATCCCGGCCACTCCACTGCCCATCAAGTTACAAACTGAACATGTCAACAAGTCAATCTAATTGAAATCGTTCCAACGGCGAACAAATCAAAATTCAATCTATGGACGCATACTGTGGACAGTGCTGAGTAAAATGTTATTTCAAACAACAGATACTACAGAGGCAATTTAAAATTACCCTGGAAATCATCAATTTCTTAGACTGCAGACTTGGTTGCATCTATGGGGAAATTAGCTGATCGAAACAAACTGTTTTCAATGCATCAAAATTATTAAGGGATGATATCAATTCTGATTCAACCTCTGCTTCCCACAATCGATGCAAAATAATTTTGCTTTGCATACAGCTCTACAGTCTAATCATCGATAACTATTATGCTATTCTTGTGAATAATTTGACTCTGAATTAAATTTTCAAATTGGTATTTAGAGTCTCAGATTTATTTGAAAGAATTATCGATAATTTTATTTTGAAAGTTGCATTTCGTCAGGTTGATTCCGTGCTCGTGAAACGGTAGCCTGACCGATCAAAATTTCACGCGCATAGCCATACTTGAACTAAAAATAAATTCCAACTGCTATGATTCCTTTCGTTCCATTTCATTCCTAAATGTTTGTCGTTGCCAAGAAGTGTTTCAGAAAACATTTCGCTTCCTATTTGAAATATCATTTGCTCGAAAGTATCGAATATTTACAATTGCATTCGAACTATTTTTTCTTCGAGTTCTACTCAGCCCTGTCCAATCTCGAAGTATACCTGTGTCCGCCACGTCATATGGATCCATGTCGACTTCGTTGGACTTTGCGCCGAGAAACACGTTCGTGAAATCCGGGTTTTTGTGTCGTTCGTTGTTGACCGTTTTCACGGACGTCTCGAAGGCCCGTTTAATCTCGTCGCCATTGTCAAATAGCCCTCCTAAAAATTATCGTGTCATCTTAATACGCGGTGATTAATCCTCGCAGTTAAGACAGGCATTCTTCATCATATTCAACGTTTCATATAAAAGATACGCTGTATGTATTAAACGTGCAACGTAGTGATATAGTATAGTTAAAACTAGGTTGTTTCTTCATCAATATTATTATGGGAGGGTCTACGCTCCACATATTAAAAATTTCAAAATATTTCTAAGGGAGTTTTAAAACCAATTTTTCTCCTATTTTAGGCATTGAATTGTACTCGATAATTAATTAAAAAAGTCTTACCTATAAAAACCCTCTTGGGAAACCCCAGGGCACACGATATGAACACGAACGGGAGACACTTGACCAGCATCATACAGTCATTCTATAAATATAGAGCAACAAAAGACAAGCATTAAAATTAAATAATCAAACAGATGAAGTAGCTTGTTTTATAGAAAATGTTTTCTATGCAGCTAATTCTAGATCTAACTGGAGAAAAATATAACAAGTGCACAATGTTCAAAATTAAAAGAATTTTAATTCATCGTCAAACCTGGTTCTACCGACAGATTCAAAGCTTCGGGAATGATATGCATTTTCATAAATAACTAAATTTTCAATCCATGCAACAGAAGACAATTTGCGAAACGTGGGTCTTAGTTGTGAAATATTGTGACGAAAAGGAAGCGACTTGGCGTGACCTGTTAAAATCGGCGAGCCATCAAGCATAAGCGGACAGGCTGGCGCAGATTTGTTTGCAATAAGATCTCGTGCACGCGTGTTCAGCGTAAGCCGTTCAAACAGGCTGCTCGGATTCAAACGAACACTTAACAGTGCGACGTTGTGTAAACCGAGCGGGAAGCGTACATGCTCGAATTCTCGGCACGCGTAAATATTTAGACCCGTCTAAAATCAATCCTCCAATATTGAGTCTCGCTATTTACTCGAAGCTATCGGAGGGGACTTCGGACTTGTCAAATTCTCCGCCCCGACATCTCAAAACCAGCTTCTTCTTCAGCTTCTTTTTTCTGCTTTTATCCGCGCGAGAGAGAGAGAGAGAGAGAGAGAGAGAGAAAACTCGTTCCCTTCTTTTCTGGACGAACACGGGGACGTTTGTACAAGATGGTGGCATACTGCGAGTAAAAATAACGTATCCGGCGTCGGGGCTCGGAAACGAGCTCGTTAATGAAGTCGCCGTTTCGTGGACGATGTTTTTCGTTAAAATAGAACCAAAGTGCTTGGATCTGCCGCGGGTGTCGAAATAAACACGGTTTTATTCGTTTCCTGTGAATCGACACGCCATTCCGATCGAATGTTTGTGTAACTGTTCCTATATTGTACAACTGTTTTCATCTTTAACTCATTACCCGCGTGAATACCTACAATTTGCCTATAATATTTCACGTCCTTCTCGATACAATGCTGTTCCCAAATTGTCTAGACAATTTTGTGTGTAAATTTCACTCGTACAGTAACGACTACAATTTAACAGAAGGATGTAAAATATTTGGAGTTTTGTGTCCCATGGGGTGTAGTATTAACCCTTAGCACTCGAATGGCGACTATAAGGCGCCACTAAAAATTGCTGTATCACTATTCAAAATATTTTTTACATTATGAAGTTTGTTTGTATCTAATAAATTACTAGAAACTTCAGTATTGTACGAGTAAACTGCACCATTTTCGCATGTACAGCATGAATCAAAATATGTAGGAGGGAAATATTCTAGGTCGAAAGAAATGTTTCGTTTTGGAGTTAAAATAGCTTCGAGTGCAAAGGGTTAATTCTTGTTCGATCCATCTTGGAACAAAGTAAAAATTGTCGGCAAATCAAAGGCGAAATAATTTAATCGCCAGGAGAATTTCCCGAAACAAGAGTAATCAATGCTGTCAAGGCCCGGCTTGCGGAACAATCAACGGCGAGCACAATGGTGCGGAAAGGAGCCGTCGTTGCGTTCTAAACGGACAGAGTGCGCCGAAAAACCGGCTGTCAAACGTCGCCCGGTCCAATTGACATTTTGGCAGCGCGGATAGATGCGCGGAGATTCGGTTCCGGCGCGGCATGACAGGATAATTTTGGTAGTGACGATTGCCGGGGCGTTCCTGCATCGCGGCGCGTCGCGTTGCACCGCGTTGCATCGCTTCGCGTTTTGACAAACTGCGCGAACATCCCGACGACTGCATTCAGTGTTTCGCCGCGGCGAACTGTCACCTTGCCAAACGCACGCATTCTGGGACGCCGGGGTTCTTTCAGGTTCGGTCATTCATTCGCCCATCGGCGCGCACTCGACTTCCCGCTCCGTCGCCGAGCGGAGCGGAGCGGAGCAGAGCGGAGCGAAGGGCGCGTCGACGACGGAAATCCGACCGCGTGTTCGGTGTCAACGTGCCATATTCGAACGCGCGCGACGGCTTAAAAAACACACGAAAACGCTCGGAGTGCGCGTAACGAGCGCGATATATTTAGACGCCGAGCGTCGTCGCCAGTGGCGCTTGTCGCCCATAAGCTCTCTCTCTCTCTCTCTCTGTGACATAGTTACCGCTGAACTGCAATTAACGCGACGCCTGCCGACCGACCTGCCGCATCTATCTATCGTTTAATTTCCACGAAATACTTCGCGTGCATTCTTCCGCGAACTCAAGTACTCGCGTGCACTCAACGACAAACATAACGCATCGGTCAACTAATAGAAGACAGAGTCCTCGTCGAGACAAAGATTTTTCTAGAAAGCCTCGGACTATTCACCGCCCATTCCATGTCCAGTTATTTACTCGTAATCCTTTAACAGCCTTCAACAATTAATCGAAACCCTTCGAGCAGTTATTTGTGCAACTCGTCACCGGGGAAACGATTTTAGAATTATTCTCTTAATTTTCATTTTCACGGACAAACACCACAGATAGAGGCAATCACACGTACGTTTTCGCAGGACTCTGGAAGGAGCGGACTCGGTAAAAATGTTTCTTTCGCAAACCATGCCGGGAGGAAGAGTTAGGAGCACGATGGCGAGCGTTAAACGGTTAGAAAGCGAGCGTCCGTGCGTCGAGCGTGAAAGGAGGAGGAACTTACCTAAAATTGCAATTACACACGGCTCGTTACCTGGAACAGAAGTTTGATAAACGTGCTTTTCCGAACGAACGTCGCGGCATGCACTCTAATTCCGAACGCCACTTCCCGAGTGGATTTTCACTGCGCACACGCGGCTCTCCCTTCCAAACCTCTTCGGATTCGTTTGTACACCGTAATATGGCGGGCACCCCGGGACTCGAGAACCGACTTATTGTTAGATCCACCATCGGAGCTTTGTCCACGACACGCGGACTCGCTGAAGCTTTCGTACGTACGACGCTTTTCGTTCGCTTACCGTTTTCTTCCAACCTGCCCTTTGAAGCACAATTACAAACAATTATAGAATCATTGGACGAACATTTGTTTCCGAGCCTTCTGGTACCTCTTGCACCAAGCTCATATGCCACCTAATCAAAAGATTAATTTGCCAATTAGTATACTAGTAGAACTAGTAGTATATATCATCATTCAAGTTTTCGAAGTTGAAGGATCGAGAGAAAAATTCTATATAAATATCTGTGGGAAATAAGAAATAGACATTTATCGTGTCTATAGCTCCTTCATTTGGTTTCTGTTATTACTAGACATCGGATCTTTATGCATTTATGGCTGATGGAAATGTTAAAAAAATGCTATAATATAAAATTCGAGAGAATTTAACACGATTTTTATTTGCTTTGGATCTACAAAGGCTGTCCCCATTAAAAATAAAATTTTATTTCATTCCACTTTCTTAAAATGTTTCTATAAAAATTGGAAATTGCATAAACATCCGATGTCTAGTTATTACAGTGTTGAATTATATATTTTACAGTATTCTCAGATGTAGCAATTGAGAAAATGTACGAGTTTCCAGCGAAATTCGAATTGTATACAATGAGAAACAGAATTTAGTAATTAAATTTAAAGGATTTGATAAGCTTTCACTGGAATAACTGCGAGATATATAATTATGAGAATTGTAAATATTGCGATAGTTGAATGTCTCCTTTGCCAGTTCGTGTACGCACTGTTTGCAGAAGCTTTGAATTTCTGGTGAATTTATTTGTTCAACTGTAATACTTACACCCCGTACGAGCGGTCGTGTATCACGCGGGTTTTGTTATTTCTTGTTCTTTATCACGGAGACTCGTTCTACACGCAGAACTCAGATTAGAAAAATTTATGGAAACGACAGTGCAGTTAACGGCGCGCTGTAAAGTGTAGTTATTTTCCCCGTAAGAGCGCGGTACACGACAAGAACGCGACGTAAAACCAAGATGGACGACTATTACTTTTGACACTATGCTCAGCTTATTCGCAGAATAAATTTGCGTTTTAGGGGCAATCTTTTGGTTTAACTTTCTCTCGTCCAGGTTTTACTGTACTCCTTCCTGCGAATAATTATGTTCGTAAGTACGGAGCCTTGACGAACAGAGAAGTCGGAGATATGTTTTAAAAGTGTAAATCTCATCAGCCCTTTACTGCCCTTGCTGTTATTATAAGTAAAATGGCACTGCAAATGCCAATATGTAAATTAATGTCCCGTATAAAATCTACTAAATACAAATGCCTTTCTTTTAGGATGAAACAAAAATCTCTTGTAACCGGTATCTAAGGTAAATTCAGGTATGGAATAAATATTAATTTTCTGCTTCTTTTAGGAAATATTTAATCCTACTTCTGAATGCGAATTTTAAGAAGAGTGAACATCAAGAAGTACAGTTATAATCTACAGAAATTTCTCAAAAAATATATAATTAACATACGCACAGTAGTTGGTAGCCCCACAGTAACTGGATCCCTTACTGGCTATCTGAAATTTAGAAAATGGAGGTAGTATGACCCGATAACATGCCTTGCACACCATAAATTACTTACTAACCATCAATTTCAATTTAATCAGTGTTCTTCGGAGTTACATATTTTCCGTGTGTTTCCAGCAAGAGTTTGCCGCCATCGAGCAAATTAATTGCTCGTTCCTTCGGCCAATGAAGACGATTTGCTGACACACGCGTGCACGTAGGTGTTTTAAGACATGCACACGAGGGGAAGAAAGCATCGGGAAACGCGGGGATATCGGGCGAAGTAAATTAAATGGTTACGCTCCGGGCTCAAAGAGAAGGCGAGAGCCGTGGAAGTTGGATACATTAGTGAATTAGTTACGTTAGCGGTTTGGGATTTAGTTCTCTAATCAAGAGAACGAAGAGTGAAGGCTGCGGCAATTGATGTAAAAGTAGAACTTCCCGGGGACCAATTACGTGGCCGTGGCGAAGCTAGAAGTTCTCTGTCGTAATCAACGAGGGGATTATGGCCGCGCGTTAAGTATATTACGCCTGGAATAATTTTCTGTTTGAACGAAAGAACCCGACAGCCGGCAATTAATCACAGAAACGCATAGAAAGCGTTCGCCGAGCTGCCGCGAATAAATCCCGCGGGCTTTTCATGCGACGAGATCTAACGGATGGTTTCGCTGCTCAAAGCATTAACAAAATAAGACGTTCATTCCTCGGGTTCTACAGAATGAGCTATTGTTTTCCCAGAATAACTACGATACATTATGCTCAGCTAAATTCCTCTGACTTTTATATGTTCCTCGTTATTTCTCGAATTGACGAAGGTTTTGATCGTTCCTGTTACTTAGGAAAATTTTATATTAAACTTCTAATGGATTAAGGTGTGAAAATTCATACTGGTATTCCATTATTAATAAGTGCCTTCTCGAACCAAAATTTTTCAACTATTTCTTTATATAATCCTGAAGATCTCGAGACGAGAAAATGTCGCCCAAAAATCGAAGTTTCAAAACGAGGAATTCACGTTCTCGTATTGAAACTCTGAAAATAGAAAATTGCAAAAAGATACGAATGAGGGAAAATGAGAAAAATGAGGAGAAGGCAATAAGACACACGGCAAGTGAGAATTTACAGACGATGAGTTTATTCACGTTTAATATGATGCTCGTAGTACAGTTTTACGTAAGAAGTATAATCAATAGGCTCTTAACAAACTCGGTTACGACGTGAACGCAGTGTCGTGGTACAGACAATATTTACAATAACGTGTTTGAATACGCACGGTGCGTCGTTAATGTGTATACTCAGCGTTTGTACGTTTACGGTTCGATTCGTCGGTGTACGGTCGACATGGTAAATACTCGAGTCGATAGTAAAAAACGACAGAAAAGTTGGTGAAACGATGACAGAGGTGAGACGGTGCCCCGGAGATTAAGGGGGGCACACGACAGTCCGAGCATCGAACGTTTCCGAATATCGAGGCTAATTGCATCCCACTGATCTATCTGTGCACCCGGAAATCGATCCTTCTGCCGGGGCACCTGTGCACGTACGACGTTCAAGCCTGTTTACGCCTTAGGAGGAGGAAGACGGAAATTAATACTGTTCAGTTCGTGGCGTTCGTGAATAGCAACGTGCCCAGCTGCAAAATCGACTTTCTGTTAATTCCGTTAACTCGTAATCTGGCTTATTCCTTCGAACATGAAGCGTTTCGATTAGAGTAATTGGAAGACTCCGTTCAGCAGTGCAAAAAACTATCAAAACGGACTGGCAGGAGGCAAACGTTCGTGACTGAAATATTTTTGAATTAACATAATATTCCCAATCAGAATGTTGAAGGGATTAAATGAATACGTTAAAGTACTTTTTGCGATTTAAATTTGAACGAAATAGAAAGAAAGAATGATACAAAATGCAACTGTAAATAAAAAAAGTTGCTCCATGTATATCCATTTTGTATACAATAACTAATTAAGTAATCATAATTTTAGTAAAGAACGTAATCGAATTTAAAAGTATTCTTTAATTCGCCTCTCATGTCTGTGCAAAGGCCGTCGCATTCTACTTAAGGCAGTACAGCAGCATTGGACAGCTAAAATCATGTTGAATAGCTCTGATATGGATTGTCGATCATGCTACTACTTTTCATACCTCATTGTGAACACATTGACGAGTTACTTAAGAAAAATAATAATTGTCAGAAGTCGACAATTATCGTTAACATGAAACCTTAAAAATAGTCAGTCCCTGGGTTTCATGGGCATCAAAAATTGCAGAGTTCAATGTCACTACAGTTTTCACAATAATTGTAAATCATTTTGCAATGTTTTCATTTTTATTTCCAAGGGTTTTAAAGTTTGAAATTGTAGTATCGATGTCCATATTCACGTAAATATTTTCGCAAACGGTTCTTACAAAATTCTTGTTGGAACGTCCACAGTTTTTGGAGTTTCGATACTTCAAGCTCCTTGAGAATAAAATAAAACTAAGCTAACCGTTCAAGTAGAAGTTACTATCGAGACAAGCGTGGCGTTGCTGTTCGCTTGAGACTAGAGTTTTGCGAATTTTAGTCTCGAGAGTAAAAACTTTTCTGCATTGTTGTCGGGCTTGTACTCGCTGAAGCGACTACCAGAAGTAGAACTTCAAGTCCCCATCGTAGCCTGTTTTTCCTACAGTCGAGCTTCTCCTTTTGGTAAACGGAACATTATGCGAGTCTGTCTTTCGGTATATTAACGAGCATAATTGTAATATATGGCAGAGAATACTGTTCAAGGAATTAATCCGCGGCAGACGGATCAGTGGGACCACGGTGAAATTCGAACATTGACGGAAGAATGGATTGCTTAACGTACGAAAAGAAAATGTTTATATATAAAGTCACTTGTCCTATCTACACCCGATGAAGCGTCGATATAACGTCGAAACGGAAACACTTCACAGACATATTATTTTACAGTATGGAAATAATGAAACACACGTTGTGGCTAGATGCACGAATAGGTTCGATTAGATGCATTCCCCGTGAACGTCCTATAATACAACGCCATAGCAGAGACGCGATCGTACGGTTCGTAATCTTAACGGTTAATACGATTATTTACACTAAATTGGAGCATCTGAACGATCACCCAACAGATAATGACAATTTGTACAGCCTTCTTCGATTCGAATAAGATCGGGGATACTTTCTTCAGAAATTAAGAACGTGGTCGATGATCTCGAGTCACTTCTAGTTCCATGACATTTTCGTTCACGTAATTCTTTGCGCGATACATTTCGCTAAACGAAAATTGGCTCGCGCGGGAGACATCGGCATACCGTGTTCAAAATCACTAATAAATAAAAGTAGTTTCAAGTATATTCATTCATAGGAATCAAATTAAAGAAGAAAATTCGAAATCTCCACTAGATGGTTTGTTAGAAATTCGAGAACAGCAGTCTCAAAAATTCCGTAAATTCAATTTATTTTATGTGGGGAAATAAAAATTGAAATGTTAAGATGTATGATACTGAACACTCTTTCAGGCTTCTACATGTTACAATTTCCAATCAAATTGCGTACACCGGTATGTTAGTGTAAAGAATTTCGGTAAATAATTCCGTTGCTCGTTTTTGGAGGCGCGGCAGTTGAAACGTCAAGGAAGGAATAATTTTAATTGTTAGCTTCAAATCCGTATTTTGACGAAGGAAATCGGCAGGACAGTTCTTCCACCGGAGTGCCGATAAATAATCATCACGGAGCCGCATCCATCGCGATAGCGTAAACCTCGCAGCGGTCCCATTTTTTAGCAAAGACATCTGTTTCCATCGGCTCGACAAAAGACAAATAACGGCTGGCCGTGTTTCCTCCTTCTCGTTAATCCTTCCGCACGAGCGGCGCCGTTGTCTCCCGACGCGGTACAATGAATTCCTGGCGAGCTTCGATTAACGATCGACCGGTGTAGATCCTGCGGAGTGTATAGCCCCGGAGGGAACAACGTATAGAGCTCGGTTCGGATCGGTGGACGCGAAAAAACAGTCGGGGGAACAAAAAGAAAAAGAAAAATTAAAAAATTGTGGGGTATACAATAAAGTCGAGAGGTGAGCTGCTCCGGTTCGTCCTGGCTGGATTCGCGGCTCGTTGCTTTCTTCGCTGATCGATCGCGTCTTTTAGTCCGGTTGGAACGGGGATCGGATTATCCGTCGCGTCGCTCTCTCGTCGGTCTTGATCGTTTCGGGCTCAGGTTAGGGGCGCTTTCCCGACGAAGTGTCTGTACTTGTTGCACGCCGGGTACTTGCCCTCCTCGGAGACGATCGACAGATTCGACTGCTCCCTCTCGCGACGACACAGCGGCTTTTTCACCGGCTTTTTCGTGCCGTTCCCGCAATCCAGGGCGTAACGCAGCTCGCTCGCCATCTCCGAGCACACGGACTTCTGCAAAGTGCGACCAAACACCACCGATCGAAACGCCTCTCTGCGCCCCACGCAGAGACCACGGGTCAACGAAGTATTGGCACGGTTAAACTTCAACCGGACATTTTGCATTTATTCATTCTACCGTCCTGCACATCTCGAAAATGCCAAAAATCGAAGTTTCGAGGTGCGTTATACGGTAAGAAGCGAAACTGAACCAATAACCACAAGTTAAGTTGTATAAATTATTACTAGGAATATAGAAGAATAACAAAAAATCAACATTAGAATTATTTTTATCACAGTTAGAAGTAACTTGAGAATTTTTTTTCAATAATTTATGTCTCCCCGTTTAGCAATGGCAACAAAAATTGACTGACTCGGTTTTGCACCATGTCCAATACATGGCAACATTTAATATATCATTTATTTTTAATATTTCGTCCACAAACCTCTTGTGCTTGTAAAACTGCACTAATTCGCTTTGGCATACTTTCTACTAATTTTTTGCAATAATCCGGAGATATTTGTGCCCATAATTATGAAAGTGGTCTAAGTCAAAATTAAAAAAAAAAAAATGAATTTATCACTTATTTCACACGACATGATTTTAAACTAAATTTATTCAATGTAATTTTTTTTTTTATGACAGACCACTTTCATAATTATGGGCATATTTGTTCCCACTGTTCTTGAATTCTATCATACAAATCTGTGATTGATGTTGTTCATATGATGACTCCCATATGAGACTCTATGACACAAACAATTATAATGTCGATTTTTTGTCATGCTTCTATGTTCCTAGCAATAAATAATGATTTCTACAAAAGTTGTGGTTATCGGTTCAGTTTTGCTCGTTACCGTACGTGTTTAAAGTTGACGGAATTCTGTGCCTATACCTCTCCGACCCAGTATAAGTCAGCCAAATGCGATGACGCGTGCCAGCATATTCGCCGGCCACTCGCCCCTCGCCGCCCTTCGCTCGACGAAATCGCGATATCAAGTTTATCGAGGTTATAACTTTTTACGAGCGCGAAATGTGCTGGCCGGATCTCGGAACGACTGTAGAAACGCGAGAATCTCGCGCCCCCGCGCAATCTCGCGCGAAAACGTTCCCCGTGTCCTGGAGGACTGCGAGAATTGACAAAAAGAGACTGTCTACGACTGTTCCCCACGAGTTCCCGTCGAATCGCCCGAATATCGTCAGCCCTGATCGCGTCTTTCCGCAGGAATTTCCAGTTCTTTTGTTCCGGTAATACGCGTCATTGCACGAAGCTGACATCTCTATTCTAGAACATTGCTGTGTGAACGTGCACTTGTTGCGAGAATGTTTTCCGGCAGTTTTCGGTGACGCGGGTGGAAATCATAGAAAGCGTTATAAATTGCATCATGCTGGTTTCATTCGTGTGCTGGAACTAATTAATAAGCAAACGATTCAAATCGAGGCAAAATTTTGTCGGAAGTGCTCGCTGAAAGAAAAGAAATTTCCATACTGGGTGGTGGTTGTCAATGATGAAAATAGAAGAGGAAATCTTGTTTCATAAAATCAATTAAATATAAAAAGACACGAATTCTTCCAATCGTTAACACATCTTTAAGGTACAGTGTTTTATTCGTTTGTTATTTACCGTTTTACTGCACAATATTCCAGAATTTTGCAGAAACAGAGATTTAGTATTTGAACGAATAAACGTTCGTTTTGTTTTCCCAAAATTCCATTTTCATCGTCGCAGAGGAAAGGCGAAGGTAGTGAAAAATAACAGAAACAGGCTGGTAACAGAAAAAGAACACTGTCTAGAAATTCATGCTTGATGATTTATTTAGTTCCGGTGCTGCGACACAACAAGTAGCAGAAACGAAGTAGAAAAGTTGCTCACCTCCTGTGTATCCGTGGCGGGAGAGAAAGAGAGGCAAGAAACATTGCGACACAACTAACAATGTCATACTAAACTGTCACACATCGTGCGCGTGTCCTTCCGAATCGTATGCGATCCACTTAAACCCTACGTTTTGCAATCCGACCGTTACTAATTACCGTATTGGCAGCGTTTCGAGCTGTTCCTATCCAGTTCTACGTTTTCAGAAATATCTGCACAACAACGTCAATTCCAAGGCTCAAATTTCATAGTTCAAACGAAAGAAATCAATTCTCAACACTCATAATAATTAGACTGCAGATTTTTATGCGAAATTATTTATTCGATTTAGCGATTTTAATGTTCCTGAATTCTGTTAATCTGAAACTTAGATGAAAATTAAATGAAATATATAATCGTTGTTTAACCGATCGTAATTTTAATAAAAACAAGGAGAATTCAAATTTAATAGGTTCCTCGTACGGAATCGTCTGTGTAAAGGTCATCATATTCTACTTAATGGAGTACAGCAGTATTGGAAGCTAAAATAAATGGTTTCTGTACGTGTTTTACTTTTCTCATTTTCGTCGTAAGCGTATATAATCAGCAGTCTATTAATAATAATAATATATTTAACAGACGTTGATCCGTAACAGAAATAATTAAGAAAAATATCGAGTCCAAAATTGACTGTAACTGAAAGAACTATAAGAATAGATCGAAATGAAATAAAGGGGGTAGTAAAAGTTGAGAATGAATGAAGTAAGAAATGCTGCAATGACAATGAACGCGACGTACACAAACAGTTATTACAAGCGTGTGGAAGATAGTAATTAGAATCATGTACTGCTTCCCTGAT
The DNA here is from genome assembly GCA_913789895.3 of Seladonia tumulorum. Lineage (NCBI taxonomy): Eukaryota > Metazoa > Arthropoda > Insecta > Hymenoptera > Halictidae > Seladonia > Seladonia tumulorum. Next base: position 9,254,403 of record OU565281.1, read on the forward strand.
TGAGTTCAGAAAGCAAGAAAACTAATTGGCGTCCTTACGGCATACATGAGTTATGAGGTTGTAAATCAAATAAAAATTAAGTTTGGAAGCTCGGTAGCCAGACGGAAACATTATCGTGGGTTGGAAGAAACCGTGACGCCGCCATTACGGTAATATATATGGTACAAGTTTACGAGCCGAAACATACAGAGCCGCCTATCATATATATTCTTTCGTGTCTCACTAAAGAATCCGTGGGGCTTCTTTGCGCGGTCCTATAATTCTCCGACGACAGACAACGTGTTCGATCTGAGCTGTTTTGTTCGCGCGTTATCATTTTTTCTCTGTTATCAGAAACATACGGACTCCGCGCGGTGGTGGCGTGGCTGGCCACTCCCTCGAAACTACACAATATGTACATATACAATAAAACGTTAGCAACCTCACGCTATACATTAATTATCTATTCGGTATAAAATCGTGATTGTTTGTAAATATTTTTCGTTAATCTGCAGCACTTAATTCAGTCGCGGCCCGCGGCGCGTCAGCTCGAGGAGTATACGCCGCGGTTTTTTATTTATTTATTATTCTTTTTTTTCTCTCTTTCTTCGATTCTTTACATTAACAAATTCACCCGGGAGACTGTTGGCTTCTCGCCGCGAGGCTCGAAGTCGTCGTCGATTAATCTAAGAGTTTTGATATGAGCAATATGGCAAACGCGTTGACCTTTCCAATTTTCAGTTGCCTACGACGCGCGCGAACTATAATACTTTTTGTCTCGAGAGAAATTGATTATTTCGCTGACTCTCACGGTCACTCGGTTTAATCGTCAACGAGCCTTTTTGATCGATCATCGCGCCGGATTGTCTGCTGGGATTTTCGACGAGGACGAGAGAAAAACTGGAAAGGTCGAGGATCGTTGCTCCTTCGTTTTGATTATACGTTTCGTGTTTTTGGTTTTGTTTTTTTTTTTTTGCTTTTTTCTTTTGTTGTTGTGTCAACTTTCTACACGTTTTTCGTGTCTGTCAGTGTTTCACACAGTTCTCGATCACTCATGGTGGAGTTCCTCCTTAGGTCCATCGGGTCAGACACGGGTTTTCTCGGGCTTGGATATCTGTGAGACGTTTATTTGTTTATTTTTTTTTTGGTTTTTGTTTGCTTTTGGATCGTTATACCGTTCCCGCTAGTGTAGATCGGTAAAAGCTTCGCAGATCGGTTTCCCCGAGGATTTCTGCTTCTAAAACAGAACAGCAAATTGCTCGGTTGAGATTGCGGCCAGGTGTGAATATCGGGCGAAACAAATCGGCATCGAAAGGAAACTTAAAGAAACCGGCGCGGCGTCGCAACAATGATTTTCCAATGAAATTTCTAAGAAGCAAACAAGCTTAGCGGGGGCACAAAAGGGAAGAAAATCATAGCCGGGGAAATGACAAACACGTTGTACGATTCCTCTCGAGTCAAAGGACAAAGGAGCACCGGGGCCGAGGCCCGGAGTTAGCGAAACAGCAGTAGCAGAACTCGTTTTAATATTCCTCTTTACCAGTCGAGAAATTAACGGTGTGTACCGGATAGAATGGAAATTGTAATAAGCTCAATGTAAAGTGATTCGCTTGGAATAAGATAATTGAGAAACGACAACTCGGGGTTTCTTTCCTGTAATGCTTTCTTTCTTCGATAACGATTAAGATCGCTACGCTTTGTCCGGGATTACGAAGTTTAATACCGTTCGCCGGCACAAACAAAATCTTTGCAACTCCGGGTGGAAAAGAACGTTTACGATGAACTCGTCTAGGGAGCGCAGAACAATAAAGCAATATCGGAAAATTCGTGCCCGATCTTCAATGAACTCATTTTTCTAAGTGAAACCACACAGTTTTTTCTGCTTCTGAATCGTAGAAAATAGCGATAACTATATAACTAATCGATAAAAGTTTCGTTTTAAAATTCCACTGATTTCACTTAACTTTTCAATCGGGCACGAGATTTTTCAATCATCTCGAATTCAGGGGATGAAGTTTACCCTCCCTCTCTGCCAGTGCTGCATTAGTGACATTATGACACATGCTCGACAGAGACAGAACGCGTCACGTGACCGGAAGCGTGGGGAAACAGCGTCGTAGAAGGCGAAGGTAGAGTGGAGAGCAAGTAGAAACGGTTGGTCATGACACAGACACATCAGCCGATTCTTTAAAATCGATTTACTCGAACACGGTGCATCAAACGAAAAATTGTTACTCTCTTTCCTTTTCACTAGTTTCTCCATGTAGTATCACGGTGTATAAATTTCCAAATGTACCACAGATCGTATTCGCATAAATTCGCGTTTGATCGTGTTCTACTCGTGACAATAAATGTATAAAGAATTGCTTTAGAAAACTGTACACTTACTGTCACAGGAAATGAGCCGATTAATGGGAAAGTAGTGCAAGTCAATATTAGTTTAACGTCACGTCTCAGGGATTTAATCGTCAACGAGTGAAATAATTATAATTTTAGCGCAAGACAAATGCTGTTACGATTCTTCGGTACAACTGTGTTTTCTAGAACTTCTACTTCATTTTTCTTGCACCCCAGCCTTTTTCAAATAATTTTTTTATCACAGGAAATGAGCCGATTAATGGGAAAGTAGTGCAAGTCAATATTAGTTTAACGTCACGTCTCAGGGATTTATTCGTCAACGAGTGAAATAATTATAATTTTAGCGCAAGACAAATGCTGTTACGATTCTTCGGTACAACTGTGTTTTCTAGAACTTCTACATCATTTTTCTTGCACCCCTGCCTTTTTCAAATAATTTTTTTATCACAGGAAATGAGCCGATTAATGGGAAAGTAGTGCAAGTCAATATTAGTTTAACGTCACGTCTCAGGGATTTATTCGTCAACGAGTGAAATAATTATAATTTTAGCGCAAGACAAATGCTGTTACGATTCTTCGGTACAACTGTGTTTTCTAGAACTTCTACTTCATTTTTTTTTTTTGCACCCCTGCCTTTTTCAAATAATTTTTTGATCACGTTCTACGGAGGTCTGCTTCATAAAAGGAAGGGTATGTTACCAGTTTCACTGCGTGGCGTTATGTAAAATTGCAACATCGTGTTCCCGTATGGAAACACAGCGAAGGCTGTGGGTTATGCGACAATTACGTTTCGCCCTCGACGTCAAGCAAGAACGATTAACAGTTTCAGAGACGGGGGTAGTATCGTGGCCACTCTGTTGTGGTCTGAAGTATCGCGGTCCGAAGGGGAACAGCGATACCGACGTTTGTTGGCTTGTAGGATTGTTTGCTCTCGAGTGCGCGGGGTCGCCGTCGCAAAGCTGCATATCCGTATTTGTGGACGAGCCCTTCTCAAATACTTGCCTATTTGCTTACCGCTTGAATGTACGCAAGCGGTAGCTCGAATACATATTGTAGACACGCGATCCCCCTTCGTATGCGAGTTTCCCGTTGCCGTATCACGGTGTCTTAATTTCATTCCCGCAAAGGAATGTGTTCGCCTCGGAACGATTCGGTTCACGCTTCCCACAGCCTTCCCAGCATCGATTTTGCCATCCTGTTCTACCGTCACGAAATTAATTGACCGTCGATGATCCTTTCGTTTCCGATATCCGAGCAAACACTTGATCATCCCTTAACACTAGTTTTTTATACAAATCTTATCGAACTTTAAATTTCAATTTTATTAGATATTGAAAACGCTAATCAATATAGGGAATATCAAACTGTAAAATATAATCTGAATTCTTTCGAAAATTACTCGGGTATTTTTCTGTTCCACGTATGTTTTTTCATTTTAGTATATAAAATCAATAAAAATCACTTCGATCTGGAGGCTGTAATGAAAAGATGTATAAATGAGAAAAGGATAACAAAATTCCAAGTGTAAATTAATGCGTAATGAATGGTTAAAAATAATTACAACTATAATATAGCTTGCCATATTATATATAATGATAATTTTTAATTTTTAAGTTTTCTTCGATCTATCAGCGAACGAATGAAGACGGAGTGGAAACGAAGAGAAAGCACAGGAAGGAATTGCGAGCTGAGCGCCAGTAAAACAATGCCTATAGACGCAAATAATTATCGTAAACTTTCCGGAGCAACAAAGATGCGTTACGCTCCAGTATCCTTGCATTCGCTCGGTGTCCTAAATTTCTTCGACTCGAACGGAATCCGTGCAGGATTGAAACGAAGGAATTGCGAACAATGAAACTTGAAAGGGGCATATTTGAACTGAAACTAATAATTAGCGATTTTATAATAATATATTACGAAAATGCATTTGAGAAAAACGAAATTATATAATTGCAATATTTTTCATATACAGAGGAATCACTGTACGCGTCCAAAAAATAAGAAATCGAAGTTTGAGCTCTTTCCTCTAGAATTTTATTGCAGTATCATGTATTGGCAGTATTGAAAATTTACAAAAATTCTAATACCCGAAAATACAATCTTCTGAATAGCCCCATGTTTATACTAGACAATGCTAAATCATTAATGCGAACCTAGAGAAACGTGTACACGCGTGAAGAATGAGACGTAAAACCTTGATCCCTTATTTATGGAACGCTCTGTACAGATAGCACCAACGAAGGGAAAGGGAACCGTTTAACGATATTCCTCGCCGCAAACGATTATGATGACGGGCACAGAACACGTTTGCACGATACGGAATATTTGCAAATCTTTCGGCCGAGTGATTCCGTCGTTTGGACGGCAGAACGATCAAACCCGAGTGGTTCTGTACTTGCACCGTGACCATTAAAGAGGAACTCCACCATCGCGCGAACATCAACTGATGTATTCGCGCGGTATGTCGGGGTAGATCGCGTCTGGATCGAGATGCGTGTTGGACGACGTTACTTCTGGCGCGATCACGCCCTCTTCGACGTGCTATCTGACCTCACTCACCCGTTCCTCAATGGCGACCTTCCGGCTTTTCCAAACGAACTCGCACACCGCTATCACGCATGCGATGCCCATTCCGCCCATCAGAACCACGAACACGCCGCCGACGTTCGCGAGGCCCAGCTCGTTCGCCGTCGAGCTGCTCTTCGAGGTGTCATCCTGAGGACAGACAAATAACTCGAATTCTGAAGTCTGAAATACACGTCGTCGTCATTATGGGGCACCCTGTATATATTTTAACCCTTTGCACTCGAAGCTACTTTAACTCCAAAACGAAACATTTCTTCCGCCCTTTTATCCGCGGTAGTGGGGATAGTTCCGGGACATTTATCGTCTAGGTTTTGGCGACATATATAGAACGCTTCCCAAGGAGAATAAGGGGTTTGCAATGAGGAAATTGGCATACTTACCCTGCAAGATCCTCCGCCGCGTTTCTCCTTCCACCAGCGTGTCTTCAGCAAGTGCAACTTCCCCTCTTCTTGCAGCTTCAGGATCGCCCCGCTTATGGCCGTCCTGTACGGCGAATCTGAAGTCCCAAGGTCACATTCAGAAAGTCTTATCTCTCCTCCCAGTCGGCTTTTATCGCCCTCGAAACTTTCGAAAGCTGTCACTTCCGACCAGCGAACATACTGTAGCGACACTCGACGATTTTTAAGATATTTTCGTCGGAAACAACAACGACATTGCAGAATTATCATATTTTAATCATTCTTGTCGAAGAAAATTCTGGGAAGTATTTAAATTAACTGTGCAAACGGATCACACAATATCAAATATGTGGCAATGTAATTTGTTGGCGAAAATTTGTTCAAAATCAAACTAATTTGGTCCCCGCGAATAAATTTTTAATTTTTTAAATATTGTATTCTTCCATTTCTATGCGGTACAGTTTCTTCATCGCCGAAACAGGGAACCGTGAACATGCGAGGGAGAAAGAGAAAATCCGTGACCCATGGTATCGCTTTCGAATGTTTACAAATACAATATTTTTACAACGGACGCCACTGATTCGCTTTTCCACTAGACACAGAATATTAAGCAGCCGGGCTCGGTCTCGCGAATCGATTAAAATTCCCGTTGGAACCTGCAGGGATCGGCGCTCCCCTAATTTCCCTATAAATCCGTACAACGAACGTGAAAAAAATTATCTTTACGATTCGACGGCGTTTGCCTGGGGACTATAAATCAAGGACATACATGTCGATCGTCCGAAAGCCGGGTATAATCGGCTAACGGTGCATCTAGGTGACAAGTTTTTACTAGCGGCTGTACAGGGTGTTCCAAAAGTATGGGACCATTCGACACATACTCATGAGTCAAGTATAAGCACTGAAGAGACGATGGTGGGGGAAGCAGGCAGCTCAGGGGCCCCTACCCTGCCCACTCCTGTATTAAAGAATAATGTGATTCATATGTGACGCGATAGCCGACGTGTTAATACATTTTTTTACTCGTGAAATTCTTCTGTCACGGAATTATTAATTGAAAAATTGAAAAGAAGCATTAACGAGAAAAGCATCCGAAAAATTGACCAATTTTTAGTCCCGAAATGAATCCTGAAAAATCCTGACGAGTCCTGAGAATTCTTGAAAAATGAGAATTTACACTTTTGACATGTTTTTTGTCAAAGAAAGAGCATGTTTGGGACGGTGCTATATTTTGAGGCACTCTGTACAGGTATATAGAATGTATATTCGCGTACGCTGGAGTATTTCATAGCACTTACTCGGCGGCATGGCTATGCCATATCCTTTCGAGTCCAGGAGACCGCCGACTTGAGTGAGGTCGCAGGTCCTCTCGATTACGTATTCGATAGAAGTGGATTCCATTAGGAATGCGTAGCTGCCTTTACCCTTGATCACTCGATCCACGCCCTCGACGTTGCTATTTGTAAATACCTCCGGCTTTGCCGAATCCATGAAGGACCACATACGCTGGTACGTCGAGAAATTGGAATCCTAGATCACGCCAGGAATTTCATGGTCGATTGCGCGTGCCATTAAACGATGAAACGTCGGCCGAAATTGGTTAATCTTCAAGGAGGACTATTACACGGTGCCCGCTCGGCTGCGGTCCCATGGAAATCACAGCCGAGCTGCCTTTGCGGCGATCGATAACGTCCGTCTCCGTTTCCGCGATTTTGCAATTTCATTTTTGAAACAATTTCGAAACAACCTCGAAGATTAACCCTTAACAAGAAACACTATTAACGCTCCGCGAAACAGACGGGGTCGAATTAACCCCAACTGTCCTAAAACGAACATTTCGAGGTACAATAAGATCATATTTTTTTTTAAATAAATCATTAATTTCTAGCTCTAAGTTTACAGCAAAATGGGGGCTTCTAATACTCGCAATACAAACCTTATTCCAGGTATGTTACTTTGAAACGAATGGTGCTAATATTTTTTTTAACGTGGAAAGGAAAATTCAAAATATAAATTAAGGCGTTAAAAAATGACTTCTCAAAAATAAATCATTAATTTCTAGCTCTAGGTTTACAGCAAAATAGGGGCTTCTAATACTCGCAATACAGACCTTATTCCAGGTTTGTTACTTTGAAACGAATGGTGCTAATATTTTTTTAGCGTGGAGAGGAAAATTCTAAATAAAAATTAAGGCGTTAGATAATGACTTTAAATCAAATGAAAGAAAAACAATGGAACTTTTTTTTATATAACAGCAAGGTGCGTTCACTAGAAGTAAATCGTCCCTCGATTCGCGTCTGTCCGTACAGACTCAAAAATACCGAACCGGAGTTCAATGAGGCGATTACGCGGATATTTGTATAGGGTTCATAAGATATTCATGCGATCTTACCCTGAAAAAGGCGGCGGTACTGCCTCCTTTGAGGGCGCCGTATTTGATTTTCGTCTGCTTTGCGAGATCCTCCGCGCTCTCGATCGGCGAATCCATCCTCTCGACGGTGAGGAACGCGGCCAAGTTGGCAGTGTACGAAGAAATCATGATCAAAGTGAAGAACCACCACATCCCCGCGACGATGCGAGTTGACACGGCCCTGCGATGAGAATTTGAACGGTGCAGAGGTACCTCGACGCGAAAGTATTCCGAGCATATTCTCCGTCGGCGAATTTTCTGCGTTTACTTCAATAGTACAATCGACTGTTATCAAGATTCTCAAGTTGTATCGAATGAACAGACGTCTAAATTGTCTCGTGATTAGATGGACAAGTTTATTCGCAGATTTTATGCTAGTTAAATCTAACACGAAGTATCGATAGCTCAATACTACTATTTCAGTTTGCGACAAAGGAAGTAAGGTGTGTGCTTAGTGTACCGTTTGCCTAATCCAGATTGGGACTATTGCGTGATCAAAATTAGAAAATGCTTGAACCTTGGATGGTATTACATACTCAATTTGCTATATTCTTGCAATTGATAGCAAATTGCTATACTCAATTGCTGCAAATACTAATTTTGTTTCGATTCCAGAGCACTAAATTGCTATCACAGGATTATATTAACACGATGCCAACCGAGGGTTAAAGCCAGATAAATTTTATATACTTTGTTGTGTAAATTCATAGTATGCGGCATTCTAACGATAGTTTTTCGTTCGGAATTTAATCTCGCGTCCCGCATCAGTCCCAAAACTTCATTAGTCAAATTATACCCAAGGAATACTGCAAGCGTCTACAAGTACCGTCTCATGCAACTCGCGCGCTCTACGCTTCTATGAGCTATATCTGTCTAATGTAACACACATGACACCAACTTAAGCGTTAATCCTACTAAATAAGGAACGACGATAACGACTCGGGGAATAGGGGCTGCCTCGCGTAGAGAGTGTCGGTAGACAGAAGCATCTAAATACGGTCTCCTGTGTCTAACGAGTAGTGAAAGTGTCAGGTGTCTTGGATTAAACGCGCAGAAATTGCTGCTGCCTGCTTTAAATAATTCGAATACCTTCCCCCGCCCGACAAGGAATTCGTCAAATTTGATTCCGCAGTCAACGTTTCTTGGATTTGCACGGGTTTACCCATTCGTGGCAGGAACTACTTAACATTGATTAACGTTTGCTCTCTCTCTCTCTCTCTCTCTCTCTCTCGATGTCTACGCGATAAATAAACGTATTCGATCTCCTACCCTTCCGTGAAAATAAAGTCTTGATTTCCGCGAGCATACGTTCTCTATGTAAATCGCGTAATCTTTTCATCTCTTGTGGAACATGCAAATGAACCAACGAAATTCGACCGCATTACATCGGGATCGTGAAAAAAAAATTACGCTGCTTCGGCCGGGACGTTTTATTCCAAAAAGAATCGCATTTGCATCGCGCGAAAATTTATCAATGGAAAAAACCTCGAAACCAGCCTGTACGCGTCGAGCAAAAATAGTACTGGGATTGATTAAAGTAATTCATCGTCGAATCAAAAAGTTATCGTTTTCGTTGCTTCTGACACTCGGGACATTTCGGCTGATTTAATATAAATATTCTGTTAGCGCGGTGAAAATTGTTTCTCGCGTAATAAATTCGACTGGAGGAGCTAAGTAATGGCGCTGAACGAAATAGAGTGGGGTGAAATAATTTCGAACTCTCGGCGCGAATCTTCTTCTTATCCAAACAGACCGAGAATTGGCCCCGAAACGGCGGAGCATAACGAATGTTTCCGTTTCCGTCGGTTTCCAATTTAAAGCGAGAGACTCCGTGAAAATTCAGGAACGCGACGCCGACGCCGACGCCGCACAGTGGGCCGGATTGGAAATTCACACGACATTTTGCGAAAAAGTCGACTTTCTAATTTTGGTATTTTTTCAATTGCTATTGATTCCTAAATGTCCACCGACCACGAAAATGAAAAAATTAATTAAATACAATAACAGTTCTAGTTGCAATACATGCATAAAGTTAGACATTCTCGGAATCTCGATTTTCCCTACATAATTTGGTCGTTCGTTCTTAAAGTGTCCTGATAACTGTGTTCAACTTCTTGCCCTGAATTTTTTTCTACATCAAAATACACCCTTTATTGATAAGAAATCATAGTTTTCATTACCAATTATGATATATAACATATTTAAAAAAAATGCTGAATAAAATGCAATCAATTGTGAAATTTTTTTATCTTTGACAGTCCCGATCTTTTTACTCCCACTATATCCCACTTTCTAACAAGTAAGGATCTTTTCAGTGAACCTTCTTCTATATAATGCCACAAAAATCACATCCCCCTCGAAACCACCCCGTGAGAAATTACTGTTTGAAGACAACTGCATCGCTCGTACACGTGCGCGTTGAATTCGTCACGCACGCAGTCGGCGACAAAACTGCTTTGCAAGAAGGCTATTAGCATTTAATGCGTTTACGTTTTGCAAAAGACTATTAGTATTTGATGCTTTTATGTTTTGCAATCAGTTATTTTTAATGTTTTAACTGCATTCAATTCGACGAGTTCCTTTCGGCAGTGCACAACGATTCCACGACGTTTTTTCAAAGTTTTTCTCAATTTAAGCTGAGTCATAGTTTATTTAAGCCTTATTTATTGAGTTTAATGAATTATAGTTACTTATATTAGATGTGTTCGGTCTTAAGCAGACCGAACGTGAGATGTAAACACGGTCTGCTGCAATAGCTCGAGACACTTGACGCGACGCGAAGGTCTCAAAATTATTGGGTGAATAATAATAATAAAAAAAAATAATTATAAACCATAATTATTATTGGTTTATTGATTTTTATCACATTGATAAAACGATTTCATACTATTCTTCAAGTAATCTCATCACCTTATGAAATAGACCCGGATAAATTACAGGCATATACTTTTGAAACTGCAAACTATATTGATCAAAATTATGGTTGGTATTATATGCCTCCGTCTGTCCACAAACTTCTTTTTCCAGAACCTATGAAATTCCTATCTATTTAACTAAGAGAAATATAGTCACATGACACGTAAGTTACATTATATATTTCTACTTTTACCACTTTATTCTTGTATGCTTTATGCAATAACTAACTTAATTTTAATTTAATTATTTTTTTTACAGCATTACATTTTATTTCCACCATTTTGAATTTATTACAGTTAAAATAGATTTTATTTTCTCTTTTTTCTAATATTTTATTTTTATTCTTGCACTTATATATGTTTTATATAGTTTATTGTTAAATATTATTAATTATTATTTAGTTTATTATACATATATTATATAATGTTCATTATAATGTAATTTATGTTTGACTTATTATATAATCTATAAAAAAATTGTTTATAACATTAATAAAAAAATGGAATAAACAAACAAAAAATGTATCATTGCAACGGAATTATATTTCTAAATATTCATTTCAAATTTCATTGCGATATCTCTTACGAGTCAAAAGTTATTCACAAATGTCGTGTGAATTTCCAATCCGGCCCACTGTGCGCCGACGCCGACGCCGACGCCGGAAGTTATCGAACGTTCCGGCGCTGTCGTGTCCCCTGTTGCCTCGCCTCCGGTATCATTATGTTACGAGTCTCAGCCCGGTGGAACAGCGGCAGCAACAACTTCCATTAAACGTCGCCGTTGTGACTGGCAACGAGACAGAGAGCGGTTAGGCGACAGGCGATAGAGAAAGCACGGCCGGCCGACGTGTCTCACACGTGCACACGGTAGAACGTGATCGGTTGCAGCAAGCCTACGATATAGCATATCCCAGGCTATCGTTACAGAAGAGTAGCACCTATCGACCCCGAATCTCGTCTTCCTTGCCGACCGAGCGAACCCTCCCGCTCGAAACTTCTATTCACCATTGTGCACTCGAAGGTGAACCCGTCCCGCGGACCGGTTAACTAGTTTGACACGAGTTCTCGAGTTCTCGAGGCTCTCCGAGACACACAACCATCGACGCGGCACCCACCCCCGTTTAACCCCCGCGACCCGGAATATACACCACGGATTGTACCAGAAAATAGTTAGTGTGCTCCTTCGGTGACTTACTTCGGCGCTATATCAGAGCCTTGCTGCATGAGCGAGCCTATGGTGAACCAGAGCGAGTTCATCAGGGTGAACTCGTTCTCGAGGACCTCGGACTGTCCGTTGCACAGATGGGGATTCTCCCACTCGTAGGGGCTGAACCTGCAGACACGTGAAAACGAGAACGGGGAGGATTAGACCTCAGAGTCGCAACGTGCGTTAGTTACTCGAGGATCACAGACTCGAAGCGATCGATCCGACGTCTTTGCATTCTTCGGCGTTTCCTGATCATTGCCCGGGGCAATTCGAACGGTCGCGATAAATCCCTGTTCAACCCTTTGCCGGCCCCAAAGTGTTCCCCCTCTTTCAAAACTTTCCTACACCACAGCATTCAACTATATTCCCGTATTTGACTGACCTATTTAAAATAGTTCGGATATACTACAATTATTCTTACATACCATGTAATTATTCGCTTGACCCTTGGACGGTGGGGTTTGGATCCATTTTGACCCAGGACGACGATCATCTGTATTCTAATTCTCTAGGAGATAAATCAATACTCAATAAGAGTGAATAGGATCAACATTGATCCGGAAGAAACAGGTTTGAAAATATTTGAAACGAATTAATACAAATTTTGTTTGAATCTAGCGATGGCTGCTACGAAATCGTCAGGTGTCCGCCTTCCAAGGGTCCGTGCGTAATTCGACCACAAACGTTGACGTTATTAATTAAACAGTCGATTCATTTTACATAGCTTCGAAATTGAATGAACTCGATCGAATTCATTTACAAAATGAAAATATGAAATTATTCGATGGTTCGCTTACTGCAGCGACTGTTATGATTTTTCAATGGTTTCAGAGGAACGTATTATTTAATCTCGAGCGAAATGGAATAATATTGCCGCGAGGAGAATCGAAATTCAAACGTACCGTTGATAAAGATACGTTACACAGGCGCATGTGTTTTTTCAAGTGTTTGATCATAGCTGCGACTCTGAGAATCGCTGTCCGCTTGTTAATCGATAGTCAGATCTGTAAATAATAGACGTCTTAAGGAGAGACCGCCTCGAAAGAAATCATTTTCCCACCACCGTCGTCGAAGTATCATTTTCTTCCGAAGAAATTTCCATCGAGAATATATCTCTTTTTAAAAACATCCCGAGAGAAAATCAACAAAGAAATTATACCGGGACAAAGCGGCGCCGGTCACTTATCGACGGTGGTTACTCATTCCTCCGCCATTCTCCGTACCTTCTTCGCGAATTAATTTGTCCAATCACCGAGAAACTTTTACGCAACTCATAATTGCTCCGCCACTTTCTCCCCGCAAATGCTTCGGGAAAGACGAAGAGGAGAAGAAAGTTTGTACAAGAAGGAAGGAAGTTTAATTCGTAGTTTCCCTTTCCTTAATTGAATTTTTGATTGTCTCCCCGAATCACTTCGGTTCTCCGAGCCGACTTGTTTGCGGTGTCTACGGTACATAAACGAAAAACGTCTACGGAAAAATTCTCTCGTTTAATTAAGAACCTCTCGATAACCGTGCGGACTAGATTTTGCTTTTAGTATACCAGAATAAAAACTCCACGTTACAATTGTTCAGGGCTTGCTTACGAACAACAATTGCGCTTTCTGCGATCAATGAGCCATTTTCTTAACCGGGCCGCCTCTCCTTAAAAGACGCCTTTTCTCGCGAACTCTCAATTCTCGTGTCGAGCGTCCTTCATCTACGAGAGACTACAACAGTACCAAACAATCCGGTCCCGGTGAACATTGCCACGGATCGGAGAGTTCAGTGACCTTTTGCTGAAACACTCACTTTCCCATATTGGTGATTAATCAATTTTATTGCTCTCTACATGTTCACAAATTAAAAGACTATCAAAAGTGCCCCCAAAGCAAATCGATTTCTGGTCAGACCAATCGATAGAAACCCCTCTGTGGCAAGTTTGAAGTCGCTACCCCTACCACAAGGATAGCAACAGGCTGAAAACAGTTTAACGAATTATGCTCTATTTCTCCCGTTCTGGTCGGTAAAAAATTCCGAAAAAATTCGTGAACATTCTACCTAGTGGCACACGTAACAGTGAATTATTTCAGAATTTTTGCTTACAAAATCGACTCCCCACGTTGAGTTACAAATTAGGTCTCGTTCGAATCGGTGCTCAAATAAACAATTGACTATATAGGAAATTTCACGTGAATGTTCGTTGTAGTTGACAACGAAGGCAAATATCACTGAACCCTCCGATGGGGAGCACCGGTGGGGTGGTTTGCGCGGATTCGTTTCGCTGAATAATTCATCCATTCTTGGTTGGTAGTCCGGGGGTGTGGGGCGGTGCGAGTTGGCGGGACTCGGGGCAAGTAAATCGCTACGAAAGTGGATCGTTACATTGGTCGTCGATCGTCGAATGCAATCCCGATTACATGCGTCCCGGTACGGAGGAACGTGTGTCGCGTGGGTCGTAAGGGAACCCACAACTCGAGATGTGGACAAAGGGGGTTGAGGGGGGTGGGGGGAGGCGTCGGGGATAACGAAACACAAAGGTGGACGAGAATAAACGAAAAGAGTAAACAGGTAGAAGACGTTCAAGCGATCGTGATGCCAATCTAACGGCTTACTTGGGCAGAATGTCACAGCCCTGCCGCATTAAGGATCCGATGGTGAACCACATGCAGTTGAGCAGCTTGAAGCGGTTCTCCAGATGGTCCGGGTTTTTGTTGCACGGATGAGGATTGTACCACTCGTACGGGGTGAATCTAAACTGATCAACTCTAGACAACGTCTGATCCCCCTCGGCACGGACGCATCTGTCTTCCCCGGGCCCGGCCGATCGCCATTTACGTATGAAGATTAACCGCGTCCGGGCATCGAGAAAAAGAGCTCGAACGGAATGCGACAAGTCACCGTCCCCCTGTCTGTTTAGTCCGTTCTACCGTCGATTTTATACACGGTTTTTTCACCGCGATCGGTGGTCGCGATGCGTCACGATCAATCGTGAAATTAAAACTGCCGCCGCTCCAAGAATACAATAGCGCTCACCTCAACTTGCAAAATCTGTTACGCTGAAATTTTCCTTTCTCCCTCCACTATTCCCCTACCACGGACAATGGTAGAATAATCGAGACACCTTGAAGAGGTAAGTTCGCTCACTTTTATTCCACCTTTTTCAAATATGGTGCCAGAGGATTGTTGTGATTTTTCTGATCAAAATGAGTCCAAACACGAGGTAAATAGAAGTCTATAGACAGTTCTAAATATACAAATTATTAACGCTAGGTTTACGGGGACCCATCAAACTGACTTGTTCTAGTATTTTTCTGTTCAAAATTATTAACATTCCAAGGATAACATTGATTTCCTTGGCTATATTTTATCAAAAGTAAATGCCTAAAAATTTCGGCAGCAGATTCTTGTTATTTCTACAAAGTAATGTAAAAATAGTGACACTTTTGGCGGTCTGCAAACCTACCGTCAATAATCCGAAGAATAACGCAAAATTTCTGTATCCCAAAATTTGCAAAGTTTAAGCGAGCACCACCGTTATTGGCCAGTGGATACTTACTTGTCGCGCGGCTGTATAGAAAAATGATGATCTAAAGGTGTAGAATGTGGCTGAACGTATCGGTTAACACGTCGACGGGCAAATTTTGATTTTCTATCGTGTAGATGGAAAATCCGGCGAACACGCGGGAAGAAGCTTGTTAAATTCTGAATACGAATGGAAACGATATTTTTACGTCGCAGGGATCGTCTGCACCTATCGGATCGTTCGTTCTACGTGGTGTGGTCGGAGCTGTATGTATAATACTTTTATCGAGGCTCGGAAAGGTGGATTCACTTGCCTGGCGAGTATGAAGAGCAGCACTGAGACGCCCAGATAAGCAGTTGCCATATAAATCCAAACGTCGAGGCTCAAGGGACTCAGGAACGAGAACAGATTCGGCGGTTGCTTTATAGGCTTGCGGTAGAGTATGCTGATACCTGGAAGAGTCGGACGAAAAATTAACCAGAAGCCCGAGCCACCGATAATAATAATAAAATAATTCCGGATAACATTTTTCACAGAAAGGTGTGGCAAGAGGAATTGGGAGACAATTGCACAATTGCACAATTGCACAATTTCAAGAAAATTTTGTTTTTCTGGCTAATACGCGCGGAAAATTTTTTTTTAACATGCTATATATCGTTTCCCATAGATTTTTTCACGCTGATTTCAAATCTGTTTTCAAAATTTGTCTACAACCTCTGGTTTTTGCAAAAAATAGATTTTTGTGACACAAATTAATGAAATTTCTTCGCTAAATGACTTGATAACATACAAGTTTGAAAGTATATCGTATTCTCATATATAAAAGACAATAAAAATAATAATAATGAAGTATTTTAACGTTTTGAGTTACTTACGAAACATGAAGCACTTCACATCTCGTCATCACTTGACGTATCGCTGTCATTACTACTGGCACTTTCTTGAAATTGTGCAACTTTAACGAATTTTCTCAAGGTTAAAAAACGTTCGTACCGTACTCTCCCTATTTTTTTCCATATTCTACAAAGTCTCAGCTTTCATTTTAAAAAAATTTAATGCTCTACCTCATTCCTATCGAAAGTTCTTTGATTTTGAATCGAAAAAGGCCGTTTTTGCCCACTGTGCGCCGCAGGATTTCTCCTGCACGGATGGTATTTCTATTTTGAGAAATCAGGGAAAGCCCGAGGTCGTCATTATATCAATCCACGGGGCCAATATAAGCCGTATCAAAGCGTGCCCCCTCCTGATTAAACAGATCGCTCACCCAGGTTCATGAACGGCATGGTGAAGTCGACCGCTTGCTCCCGATCGTACGTGATGGTGAGATCGGCGATCGCCAGATCCGCCTTCTGATCGAGCAATTCTTTCATCATCCCGTCCCACTCTTTCGTCTGCTTGTTGTAGGAGCCGTACCGTCCGTCCGGCACCAACCGGAATGTGTAATTGAAGCCGAGGATCCTCGATATCTCGTAAATCAAGTCGACGCTGTAGCCCTCGTACTGTGCATTTCCGGTGAGCGTATCGCTCGAGTCCTTCCTCATGCAGTACGGCGCGCTCTGTAGGGTAATGAGCTGACGTCACAAGTCGGATACCCTGAGCCTTCTCTGTGTCTGTGTTTATACAGAATCGCGAGCTTTGCATAGAACATATTAATATTTTCTCGAGACCGTGCTCCGAGACACATATTACCGAGCAGCCGGTTTCGAGAGGTCAAGACTGTACACAGCCTTTGAAACGAAATAACTTTTTTAAAACGCTTCAAATTACTTGAGATTATTTCCGAGATGCTAGAAGAGTTAATTCGCCAGCTAACGTCGAAGAAACATTCTGGAAGAAATTATGTTTTACATTTTTCTAGATTTTTGGAACTTTTTTTTATCTCTGCACTTGCTATGTATTGAATTGGGACGAAAATTCCTGGGGTTTTCAAGTGATAAAATTAAAATTTAATCAATGCTCTGTTGAGGGTCTAGTTAGAGAATCTGAATACCGAAGCTGAAAATTTATATAAAAGGTTATATTAATTTTCTTTTGCTTTTTCTTCTCGGAAAATGCGAACCACGAAGAAGCTCTAATGGCTGGAAAGTTAGAATAAATCTTGGCGCAAGGGGTCAACGGGCTCGCGGTTTATTTCCAAATCCAACAGAATGGTATAACAATTTCGATATTTTTGCAGGAGCAACATTGAATCGAGTCTTTTCCCGCATTTCCCGTAATATATGCTCCGCAGCATCGAACGAAGAACGGATATCATGGCGGCCAGTTTTTAGTGGCCGACCCTGTAGGTACTTGGACAGGTAGCACGTACACACGAACCCTCGTTGCCGTGCACGGGGTTTGAATACGTGCACACGAACGTGAACAGCCAGGTCACCGGTTAAACCAATAGAACCTCGCGTAGGGACGCGTTCACGCGCGCGCGCGTGAAACGCCATACTCTCCGGCGTGCGGAGCGGGCAGGCCGTTTCGGCAAATATGAAAATTCAGGAGTCCACGGCTCCTTTCGCGCTCCGACGCTGCTTAATTAACGCAACCGTGATTCGTGCCGGGCACGAGCGAGAAATGCAATATGCATGCACGGCGAGCGCGTGCTCGCGATTAAAATGGCGTGCTCTCCTGTTTCGCTCGGCTTTCTTTCACTGCTCATCCGTGGCGAGTCGATGTTAGGTTTTCAGTATTTTGGAAAACGTTTATCCAAGTGAATATTAACGCGCTACGTGAGCAATGTCTGAGTCATGTTATATACACGTGGGAGATTTAATTAATGTACACGAAAATGCTTACTGTGCAATGGATGAAATTTACATTAATCCTACCAGATGTTATTAATTCAGCAGGAAGGGTGTAAGACAAAATATTTTTACTAAAAACGTTCAGAGTAATCGATAAATTAAGGTATACTTTACTGACATTTAGATATTTTAGATCACACCCACATGTATGTAGGTACGGTATTTATTGTATCCAGTAATATTGATGCGAAAAGTTTATGTTAACTTCCAAGTGAATACTAACGCACTACGTGAGCAATGTCTGAGTCATGTATGTAGTACACATGTAGGAGATTTAATGACTGTACAAGAAAATGCTTACTGTGCAATGGATGAAATTTACATTAATCCTACCAGATGTTATTAATTCAGCTGGAAGGGTGTAAGATAAAATATTGTTACTAAAGCTGTATAGAATAATCGATAAATTAAGGTATACTATATTGATATTTCCATATTTTAAATCACAGCCACACGTATGTAGATACGATATTTATTGTTTCCAGTAATATTGATGCGAAAAGTTTTTATTTGAAGGTTCTCAAGAAATTGTGAAGGACGGCAGGTTAAAATGCTTCTTCTCGTCAAACTGAACACGAGAATTCCAATTTTGAAACGAGACTATAGAAATTAATGCGAGTTGGAAAGCTCTACGTGGAAATTAAATGGGCAGGCATTCCTTCTTATAATTTTAATAATTAAAGTCAGTGATCGTCGGGCCTTTCTACAGATTTAGATTACTCACGCGCGGCCAGAAGATGCTTAAGAGGTCCAGCATAAAAGTGGAAGGACATTTAAACGGTCAAGAACGCAGTTCCATTTGGAACGGTCCGACGTTTGCCAAGAAATCCTCTAGCACTCTAGTCGCGAGCGGTACTTTTTCTGATAAATGTTTAAAATCCTCAGTCTAATCACGACCCTCCTATACATTCGGATTACCGGGGTCAAAAAGTTCTAGCGTAAAAGTGCAAACACGTTTTAATGGGCAAAGAACGCACAGAGCACCGCTCGGAACTGGTGTTAAGGTTTGCCAACAAATCGTCCGGTTCACGAGGGTCCTGGTTCTATAATCGATTCCACCTTTCTCATTCCGGAAGCTGCCGGTAAGAAGTTACGTAAACTGGGCGTAGCTCCGGGGGAGAAGGACTGTAAAACGTCCCGGCGGCGTCGAATTCTGTAATTGCCGGTTCTCCTCGCCTAACTCCGTCAGCGGTGTGCGGAAACTTGGCGATTTTCGGCTGGCAAAGGAGCCTCGCCGTTCAAGTGTGCGTTCAACGACGCAGGATCCGATTAATATCCTCGTAAATAGAGACGGCGGGTAACCGGGGAGGTACCCGGTTTTCAAGAACCGACGTTACATCGTTCAAGTTTCCCGGAGCAGCGTCGAGCGGCGTCTCCTCGGGTGTGCCGAGGACTCTTATCTCGTGGCTGCGCGACCGGGGAGCCTCTAGGTTCTCGCCGACACTTCTCCTCGTGAACTTTCGAGCCAGTTAATACATTCGCGAGTGCATTACTTGTCGCCGCAATTAGCGCGAGAATAAGTAACGCGCACCGGGCTCACCCCTCCCCCTCTCTCCGTTGGTCTCGCCGCGGTGAAAACTTCAATTAAATCGCGTACACCAAGCGTCCCCGACGTTTCCTTTCGCCGGTGGCTTTCTTCGACTCTCGCAAAATGGAGAGAGGGAGAGGGAGAGGAAAAAAATGAGAGAAATCTAACGAGCCGCCGGGAGGACAGAGGGAGGCAAGAGGAAAAGGAAATAACTCGCTTCCGCGCAGCGTTCGCTCAACTCCGTTCCTGTTTCCTTTTCATTCCGGGAAAACAAACAGTCGAGGTTTTAACGATACGCGGATGATTTACCTACCCGCCGGCCGGAAGACACGAAAATTAAAAATTCAGAACTGGATGGAGTGGCAAATAAAGTAGCGTTCCGATATCAGCCGGTTATTCGAGATCCAACCGCGACGGATAGATTTCACTTTTCCGCGATGATGACACGATCACTCGAAATCCTGGATCGCCGTTGTCTGACGTTTCAGCCAGGAAATAGGTTCGTTGTTTTGTTGATAATATTTATCCGACCGCATAACGAAAGTTAGTCATTTGCGCATCGCGGTAAAATAAATGGCGTCGAGAGACTCTCGAATTAATTCGACCCTGGAAACATCATTTCGTCCGGCGATTTGAATACGTAAAATAACGAAAAATAAAGTAATCTGTGTTGCTGCAACAATCGATATACAATGGCTCGGTTGCTATTGCAAATTATAGTCTGTTATTCTAAAATTGTTTTTCTGTTTAAAAGGAATGGATACTGTTAGAAAAGAAGGGGTTGGTGATTCAAGAAAACGTCTTGAAAAAGTGTTCCTTCCACACAGGTAATTATGGAGAAGAGATTTTCTTTTGAAGGTCATGTTCTCCGAAATTTTATAGTTTTTACCCTTTGCAAAAAAAGGATAATGTATTATTTTTATGTAGATACCCCTTTGGAGGAGTTACGCAAGAAATTCGATGTTGATTTAATTCGTATTATTAAATGCACGTAAGAAGGAGGGTTAATTAAAGCATTAATTAGCGTATTACTCGGCCAGAGCGAATTTGTAGCACGACATACATCGTTGAAGTTGTCTATTCATCAGCTATAACGTTGCATTAATGAAATCAAGTCAGTCTGCTTAAGAGGATACCTGACAAGTTACGTGTCTGACTTCTGTAACTGTAAGTATGAATTAATGTAACTATACTATAATATAATTAGAAATTATTGCATCGCGTTAATTTTGTTTTCGGTTTGAAACACAGTGTAGGAAAGTGTACATGATTTAATTGATTCAGAAAGTTCGGAAACTTGAAAAACTGCAATAATTTATACCATTTTCCGAACTGTCATATTTTCTGAATTTTTCTTGGCCCAGTCAACTTGTGCCGTCACAAAATATTTATGTTTAACGATGTTTGTTAAACCATATAAATAGTGATCGAATAACATCAACTTGATGTGGCAGTAATAACGAAACCGCAGAAATTTATTTCTATTTCGAAGAACAAATAACTAACACGTTTTCCTTTTGTATTACGTACGGTCGTACACTCACCAGTATGGTTGTCACGATGAAAGTCTTATTCTGAAGATTCTCCACGATCTGGGTGTACTCTTCCTTGTAGCTTCTTGTGAAGTTTATTCCCTTCGTGCTGTTCCACGTTCCTATTTTCTTCAGTCCGTCCTTGTTATTCAGTTCGATGATATCAAGAATGAAGTCCGAGCGGAATCCTTGGTGATCAAATTTGATGATTCCTGTGAGGCCAGTCATTTCGACCTGAAAACAAATGCCGGACGTGTTCTGTTACGAAATGCTACCTCAAAGTCGGTAACCCAAATTCAATACACTCTCAAATTAATCGAAAACATTCGTGCTATTTTCTATTTACTATCTTCCACGTGTCAGAAACTGGTCGGATTTATTTGTTTAGTCACAGACAATATTCTGCTAAAATAACTTCTTGGAACAGCGAGGGTGGCTGAATAAACTTAACATCACAAATTCCTAGTAACAAATTCTGTAAATATTTTTACTGTTTCGCATTCGATCCACATTTCATTACTCCTCGTAATCGAATTTTAATCAGTCGATTTTTGGTCCTCAGCATCCCTTTACTTTATCCCTCAGCACTCGAATGGTGACTGTAAGGCAGGACTAAAAATAGCTGCATCATTATTCAAAATATTCTTTATATTATTAAATTTATTTTTATTTAATAAGTTACTAAACATTTCAGTATTCTACAAGTGAGTTGCACCATTCTCGTATGTATAACATGAAAAGAAAAATATATATAAAAGGGAAATATTCTAGGTCGGAGGAAATATTTTGTTATAGAGTTTAAAATAGCTTCGAGTGCAAAGGGTTAACGAAGACGCCTTGTTTGACCGATTATTATAAAGTTCAAATTCTTACTCGTCCCGGAAGGTTTAAAAAAAAAATGTAACTCCGTAAAAACTGAACGGAAAAAATCCCAGCACCTAGCAGATTGGACGTCGAAGTCCTCTCTCGTGTCCGAAAATCGCGATTGAGCTACAAATATAGCAAAACGGACACGCGGAACAGCTCGTCAAACGGTTCCGCTGATCAACATCGATTCGTCGGGACATCTCCCCGGCGATTGTGAAGTGGTCGCAAACCGGGAATCACGCGATCGACTCGTGTGCCGCGCGATGACACGCTCGGTTTTCGTGCTATCCGGCAGTTGGGCGACAAGGGTCGGGCGTCAGCTAGGATTCTCTCGCTGGCAAAACCGCGAGGGCTATAATTTGTCAACGGGGGGTCCGACGGGACGGGTTCGTTTAACCCGGGGAGTAACTTTCCATTGTTTGGGCAGAACAATCGGTGGAACATAGGAAGAGCCTCGTCCCGCCTTCTGCGCCGGCACAGTTTACTGCGCGTCGTCCGTCACCGGTACCAGGGATGCTCGCGGTGCGTTGCACATGGCAGCACTCGTGGCGCTCGTTAATAAGCGGCTGAACGCAAGGTTGGGGGGAGGGAGAGGACCAGTCAGATTAAGCATATCGTTATAATGGCTTATTACGTTGCCCGGACGGCCGATCGATGTCCATAATTCCGCGAAATTAATTTCCTCCTGCTCACCCCCGGCCGCGTCCCCCCCCCCCCCACCCCGTTACGCGCCCTTACGCGCGCAATATGTCCCACCGATAAACTCTGCTCACTATGCGAGCCGAGATACCAGCCACCAAAATCGCTACTGTCGGATCTTAGGAAAAAGCTATCCAGAAGTGATCCACTTTTTTTATACCTTCATTTCTGGGTTTGAGGGAAAATCCTGTCGTCACCTGCAATTCTGTCGTGAAGGTAAATTTTGTCGTCACACCCCCACCCCCCATGTCAAATTGATTTTCCGCCCTTCGAATTTTCTTACACTTTTCTGACGAGACGTTCGATCGACGTTTCAATTTTTCGAGTTAAAATCAATTTTCTGTTAACCCCTTGTACTACGATTTATTTCACGGTTTCAGTGATTAGAACTTTTTTTCGTAATTTATAATTTCCTAAAAAATAGGAGAAAATTTATATCTATATCGTATGCCTATATGTTCTCCGATAGCTGTATATTAACAACGCCAAAATAGAATTTTATTTCGGTTTAAGGAAAATTCATAAGAAATATATTTATTAGACCCTGTTCAGAATCTTCATCACGGCAAGGGGTTAAGGAAAAATATTTCATTAAATGGTTATTAAATTAGACTTGGTATCGTTGAGTAAAAATGCTGAATGGAATGTATTTTTTAGAAAAGGGAACTTGTTCGTTACATGGAAGCTATCATTCCCGGGATCGGGTGCTGATAATATGGCTCGAGAAACATGAATTACTATACACACGACATCGATTAGCGTGGATGGCCCTCCGTGTAACGAGAAATATACGAGCGAACAGCATTTAGTTGCCGCGTTATGGGCGGATGTAACATGGAAACGGGAGTGTACCACCGGTTATGGACTGGTTAAGAAATTGTCGATTGCTGTTAGGCAAAGAAATGACGCTTTTAACATTTCAACATCGAGCTAGCATTTTACGAGAAATTAATTGCAACGTTCCAATCAGCGAAATACTCGGCGTAATTTTTCACGACCGCGGCCACTTATACGTTGCAATAAAGACTTGGCGGATCGCTTTCCTAGTGATACAAAAAAATAATAAAAAGGTTATTAATTCTCAAAAATATCATAAAATGGAAGTAACGTTCAAATCGGATACTACTTCATTCGAAAACCCATTATTTGACAAATATTGTAAATTACGTAAATGGAATTTACACCCTTGTGACCTGATAAAAGTATCTGAACGTCATTCCTGACCATGTAAACTCGTTCCTCGTTACGGAAAAAATGATAATTCGGCAAAATACAAAATTGGACGGTGTCGGAATATTATAAAATCGTAACGCGATAACGTTCTTAAAAATAAACAAAATCTGTGATTCCGCGAATATCCGCGATGATCGACCATTCGAAAACATTGCTTATCGGTTGATTGGACAGCGGAAACGGTGAATAAACTAGGAGGCGGGAGGCTGGATTAGGGGCGTCGAGTGCTATGCCAATATTCCTTGGCTGTCAGAGTTGACTGGTGCGCGATTCGATTCGATAGTTTCCTCGCGACGGCGACTTGAAACATTGAAGTAAGCGTCCTCGCATCGTCGGCTCCTGTCCGAAACAAACCGTGGACGGGAATATGAACTACAACGTTTGCTAGTCGACATGTTCGTCATAATTACACGCGATATTCTCGGTGACTGGTACTAATCAATGACTGACCAACCGATCGAGCACGCTACTCGAATTCATCTGGCCCGAAACGTCGTGCAGGCTCGGCTCGCTTACGTTCGTTCGGCCGTATTTCGTTTATTCAACGTCATGATCATTCGCGCGGCGCTAAATCCCCGAATTTTCGGGCGAATTTCGGAATCACCGAGCGGAAAAATATTTCGGCGTGTTCCCGGTCGCCGGGAATTGTCCGTGCAACCGGTGCATCGTGATCGCGACGCGAAATGCGAATGCTCGGCCCGATACCGCGGTAAATTCGGCTCGCTGTGCCCGGCGGGCGTCAAACAGCAACCGGCATAGGAAAATTGGCGAGCGCGGTCATTACCGGCATAATTACTGGGTCAGCTTTGACGCTTCGACCGAATTTTCGGGGACAATTTACGCGGCCGACCCACCCGTTTCTACCTTCGGAACAACCCTCTCCCCCGCTGTATTCCTGTTCTCGATTACGCGCCGTAATTAGCGAAATTGAAGGCGACGCTGTCCCCGGTCTGCTGTTCGACCGGAAGCTATTTTTTATATCGCCGGCAAACATTATTACAAGCGGGACAAGCGCGAGCACAAATCTCGCGTGGCTACCGGTCCCGGTGTTTGATGAACAATAACGCTCGGTACATCGTTAGTGAGTGGAGATATTAAAAAAAAAAAATAATAATAAAAGCACAGGAGAAAAAATAGTTGTCGTATCTCGTTATCGGCGCGGCTGATTTTTGACGTAACCGAATTCCCACGTCACGTGTGTTTAGGTTGTTATTCGCCGCGATATGCTTCATTTGCATTCCGCTAGTTAAGCGTTCCATTTCATTTTTTTTTTTTTTTTGGAAACTTTATCCTAGCGTTAGTAATAAAGCGGTATCTTACATGAATATTTGTCGTATGCGACGGGAAGAAAATTGTAAGAAAAGAGTTACTAGAATTGTTAAAAGAATATATAAATTTCCGTTTAGCTCCGGTACACCTTGCAATCCACTGTCGGACGGTTTCTACTTTGCATAAAGGTCCAGTGATTACATTTAGCGTTGCAGACCAAGCCTGCCCGAACTCTGTAGATTTAAATGATTTCCGATACCGCGGCACGATGTCACTGTTTAAATGGTGCTTGCGCAAAGTTCTGCAGGACCGGGCAGAAAAATGGCTGCCGGTTCGAAAGCACGATGTTAAACCGATAACTTGATTTCCACTTCCCAGTGCGACAGTCCTTTCTTTCTCTTTGGCCAATCACGTTATAGGCCGTTTTCCCATCGGAACGGCGAGACTGCGACGTCATCGTCACGCAAACATCGTTTCCTGATCGCCCCGCGTCGCTTGCAATTGCAGTGTCCCAAACGACATCGTAACACGATTAAGGGCCCGATAGAATTAACCTCTTTTGTCGCGGTGCAGCGGACCCCACCACCCCCTCTCTATTTTACTCTCGTTTCGATCTACCTCCTGGAAAACAATTTTTCGAATGCTTTCGATGGGTTTTGATGCATTTCCACTGGGCGCATTACCGACCGCAGAACAATTTGCGAAAAGTAAATAATGGCACATTTCAACTGGGAACAGATTTACAGTATCCCATTTGTACTATTTTCTCTTTCACGGAAATTTAGTGTTGAAATACTTTTAGGAGTCACTGCGAAGCGTAGCATGTAAGGTTAATTATCGTTTAGTCTCAACTATGACTTAATTAATTACATCTCTTTATAGAACATAAATTGTTCGCAACGCAACTCTCGTCGACTAACAATCGATACGCCAAATATATCGCTCTCCTCGTAAACTTTACGGGTATATCACCGCGGTATCGACTTGCCCCTTAGTGGTGTAAATCGATACGTTTTAGTTTGACTAAATCAACGATTCTTCATTAACCCGTTGCGTTACTCGTTCCAGATTTCTGATGGCGAGAAATCAAACCGTTAACAGTACACGGTTTCTCCGTGTATGTCGCCAAGACCTGGACGGTAAACGTCGCGAAATTATCCCCACTACCGCTCTGAATACACGTCACTGTCAAGACCCGTATAGTTGACGAATATCTAGACTACAATTAGAAATACGAGAAAATGAAGGTACTCACGATCTTCATGTAATTGATGAGCGAGTATCCGTGCGGCCAGGTGTCGGTGGATTCGCAGGAGAGGGGGTTGATGTCGATCTGTTGCGAGGTGTCCAAGTCGTGGAGCGCTTTCGCGAACAGGTGCACGGCGTCGTACATCAGGGACGTCTCGGTCTGAAAACATTTCGAAAATTGCGAACGGTCCGGAACAGTTTCCGCGATGGCGGCGTACGAATTCACGACAAATTCCATGCAACGATCGCGTGGCGATGTAAATCAGATCACGAGCGCGTTTAAAGCGAATCGATTCGAACGAAATTCGCCTGTTACCGGCTCGCGGAATTGCCGTTTATGAGCGGCGGGACGAACGAGCGGCATTCTTGCTCGTAAAAGGGAATCCGTATCGCACGGTTTCATCGAACGATTTCGTCTCTTTCGCCGCCGCTGACGGAATTTCCACCGACGAGAGAGAGAGAGAGAGAGAGAGAGAGAAAACACGCGGGCTCGGTCGCCCGCGTTTCCACAATTTCATGGCGAATCAACGCCTCTGTTCGCCTAGCCGTTTATATTTCGCGCGACATTCGGCCGGGCACCAACAAAACCCTCCAACGTCTCGAACCCGTACCCTATCGACGCCCGTACCTCCATTCCCGGACAACCAATATCCTTACAGGATTTTACGAGGGACGGTTCGAGGGCTATTTACTCTGAAACCAATCGTGTTTCTGATTCGCGTTTATGTCGCGACGCGAGATTGCTCGAACAACGCGCGCTACGCGAAATTAAAGGACTAAGCGGCAACTACCGGTTTATAGACTTTCCCGGGGACTGTCAGTGATCGAGAAATAGCTTCTTCGCGTTGTACCTATTGTCTTTATGTTTTATCAACTCGATTTACGGACCATTGTTCTGGGAGACTGCGGCGGGAGCTTCTTCATTTCGATATTAAATGCGGCAGATTATCTAATTCGAGTCAAGATTAACTCACAATCAGTCAACAGAATGTGTAAAAAGTCACGTTCTGCCATATACAAAACGTTGTTTAACCCCTTGCACTACGATTTATTTTGTGATTATAATGATTAGAAATTCTTCATCGTTCAGAATTTCAAAGAAAAATGAGACAGTTTATATTTATTGTATGCCTATGTTTTCTCCAAAGGATATACAGTCGAGTCGGAAAGTAAGTTAACGACTGGTGTATGCAGGCAAATGAATATGACATGTCTTTAATCTTTAATAATGATAATATATGTTTTACTAACATATTTGTTTATTTCCTTACACCTCCTAAATAAAAACAATACAATAACTTGATTTCATTCATCATATTCATTGCCTACATATCACCAAATGTTAACTTACTTTCCGACTCGACTGTATATATCATATAGAAGAAAATAGAATTTTATTTCGGTTTGAAGGAAATTAATAACATACATATTTATTGGTCTCTGTTCAGAATCTTCGTCACGAGTCTGACTCGATATTGTAGGCCAAGGGGGTTAAATAATGTTACGTACGAAGATTACTCTCGATTACTATATATATATATATTGATTTGTTTCGACTGTCAACGCGTGAATTCAGGTTCCTTGAACCGAAGATGTGAAATGTCTCCACGCCCTTTAAGAACATGCAACCTCGCAGGTGTGCGTGTTAGACGATCTACTTTGTGTACGTGAAACCTTTATCGGATTGGTTCAAATTCGATCCAATCTAAGCAGACTCGAACTTACGTGATCACGCTTGATTAAATTCGGCAGCGTCTGATCAAACTTTGTCAAATCCCATTTTCAAGTTAAAAGAGATAGAAAGAATCTTCGATATTTTGAATAATAATCGAAATTGTTGATTTCCTGTGAGACAACTGAGTAGATGAAACGCAAATTTAAAAATTTCGTCACACTGCTTTCGACTTAGCTATTAAAAGAACAAATTCATTTCATACAATTTCTGTTTGTTTGCAACAAACGCTTTTACCTTGCACAAAGATCCTGCAGTCGAATTACAAGTTTTAATTGTAGAAGACATGTATCGCTTGCACGAATGAACTCGACTATATTTTAAACGGTTAAATATTAGAAATTCTTAAATTAATTGCTTCACTGGAAAAAGAACGATGCTGTGTAATTTCCGAAATAAATTAATTGCTTCACCGAGAGAAGAACGATGCTTTGTAATTTTAGAAATAAATTTGATAAAATATGTGATCGCTGCCCCCGAGATATTCCCGCTCGCACAACTTCCAGAACAGCTTGAACAATGTACTCGCTCCTCGAATAGTAAAGTTCAATATTCGTTTTACCTCGCAAATATTGAACCGGTAAGCTTTACTTCCTCGAATTTTTCGACCACGCTGGCGCTCCTGCGCCAGCGATTTTATATCATCCTATTAACCGCGTTCACACTGAACACGAGCCCGGAAACACGACCTGGACACCGCATTGTGTAGTTTCGTGCGAGCGTGACTTTTCACGTTCGCGCGGTACGCGCTCGTGTGGTTTTCACGGCCGAACGGTTTGACATATGCGATCAAGCCGCAGTAATAATAATTCATTCGTAATAGACTATTTTGCAGAAGTCGCCCGGCGTTACGTTTATCTAGCCGTTAACTCGTGAATCCGTTGTCAACGCGCTCCGAGTCACGACATTATGGTCGTCGTGATTTCAGAATAAATTCCTCAAAAAGCGAGCAACTCAATACCGCGGATATTCATAAATACCATCTGAACGATTTAATAGAAATCACTTATGGCCAACGAATTTGTCACTTTATTTCACGTAATCCCGTAGATCTCGAAATGCCGAAAATCCAAGTTTCAAATCCAGGAGATCAGCAGTTAAATAGTGATGTGTGTAAACTCGAACAAGCATGTGCAGCAAAGCTTCAATGGAAATTTGCCAGATCTTACCTTTATGCAGGTGAGGTTGTTCTGCCCCGCGTGCGCATGAAACAGAAGTAATTCATTATTCGAAGAAACAGTGAATTTTATTTACACGTGCGCATGATATACACTTCCCAACGAAACTGTTTGAAATGTTGCAGTTTCGGGAAATATAGAGGAATATTACGAATATTCGAAACGCGAAATGACATCTGCAGGCATTATTTAGAAAACAAAAGCGTGTATTAAAATACGTTATACCTCTCGTTTCATAGGACCAAAAGGTTGAAAATATGAACATAAAACGATGACACGGTGTTGTATAATCGTAGAATAATATACATTAATTTACGCACGTACGATCAAACGACTCTAGTACCTACGTAACGCCCATTTCTAGTTTTAGAATTATCTACAGCAAGATGCATTTAGCAATTCATGTGTAATTCTAACGATCAGCTGTCCCGTGCACGTGATTCTAGTTAATCAGTATGATTTCGTTCGAAACGGTGCCTGTGACATATTGATAATTAGAACACGGATATCGACGTCGCATTAAATTGCATTCAATTCTGCATTGTATAGAAGTTCTGTCGAGTCTCAGTTTTTTTAGTCTATGAAAATGTGAAAATGTGCTCGTAGCAAATATATTATCCCATTTGCATCATAAGGAAATATGAAAAGAGGGCCTTTTTATCACCAAACTGTCTTTTTTTTTTAATTATATTTAAGTACAGAAATGACTACAAGTAAAAGAACTTCATATTTCAGCATTACAAGAAAAAATCAGAATTACTACTCCATTTCTATACACCCTCCATTTCTATTTTTTAGCTAACGAATAATGATAGTGACTTGAAAAATTGAGCGCATATAATGATGCAAATGGGTTAATAGTACATAGAAATAACGGTGGTATACTGGTCATATTATTTTGAAAGACCCCGTGCAAGCACCGACGCACAAAATACACCGTGAACCGACGATTAATTTCCCGCTCATCTACAGGGTGTCGTGGATTTTCTCATGAGGACGTCATTAGTACCACGGAAAATGCAGGATATCCCCGCAGCGAAAGAAACTCGCGGAACTATCCGGCCGCGAATTCAATTTCACGAGATACGAAGTGCTCGGAGATCAACGGGCGCAAGAACGTTGAATGCCCGCGCGAAACTTTCGCGAATCGGCTTGTAAAAGGGTCGGCGGGATTAACTCGTCCGAGTTTTGTCTGTCTTCGCAATCGGCGTCGAAAACAACCGATAAAAGCTGCGCCCCGGTTATTATTAAATTCCATCGCAGGAAATTTCCGCGGCTGCGTCGGGTCTCTTCGACTTCAATTTCGACTGTATCGGGAAAACGCCCCGCCGCCGTCACGTTTTCCTCTGATAAATTCCCAATGAATGAGACACCTATTTTAGAGCATGCTTTCCACCGATAGCACGCCGGTTTTAAAGGGATCCTCCTCGCCGGGGATCATTTCCTCTTTCAGTTTCGTTCTGAGCCGAGCTCCGTTCTGAGCCAGTTGCCGAATGAGCTTCTATCCCCGTTAACCCTTTCGCCATGGATTAAGAATTTTTCATTTTAATCTTCTTAGCACCATTAATTAGTGCCCCCCGGGGTTCTCGGATCATAAATTTCATGGGAAAATGATATTTCCCCTCTCGGATCTCGAGTTTCACACAGTGGTGTTACAGTGTTGGTTATTGTCGAAAGTGACAGAAACTGTACTTTCAGCGGCAGTGACAGTAGGGTGGAGATTCAGTTTCAAGTTATGAAACGTAGAATAAAGTGTAAATAATAGAGAATCTAGGATAATGTCTAAATAATAATATGGAAAAATCTAGGGTAATATGTAATAAATAGACTGCGGATCTTTATGCATTTATGGCTTATGAAAATTTGCAAAAAATGTTGTGATATAAAATTCGATAGAATGTAGTACGATTTTTATTTGTTTTGTAATAAAATAGGATTTTATTTCATTCTATTTTCTTGAAATTTGACTACAAAAATTGCAGATTGCATATACATCCGCGGTCTGGTAATAAATAATATGAAAAAATCTCGGCCTAATAGCGAGAACAGTAAAGTCTCCTCGAGCAAACTGTACCGCAGAGTACGCGAAGAAATTCTTTTTTCTAACACGTTTGGCGCGTGTTAAATCATGTACAGAGGATAATGGATGTACGGAACAAGGAAAAATATCGTTTAGTATCGCGCGAAGTCGTCGATGGTCGATCGAGCGTCAGCTTTCACCGAGGAACAGCGGAAATCGAGCGTCACGAGACTTCCCGTCTGTCGCCGGTCTAAGATCGGCCACGTACCATCATTTACTCACATCCGCTCAATTTTCCATGTGTACACGTATTTACATACCCGTCGACGCTCGCCTATCCGAGTACTCGCGCGGAATTTCTAATGGGCTCGCGCGAGCGCAGCTTATATCGGCGATCTGCCCGTATGAGCTAACGACTTTCTGTTACGTGTAATTGCGCTGAGTTACGGCGGGGGAGGGGAGGGGGAGGGACAATAAATGCGATTCGTCGAATTTCCTTGTTCGTTCTACCCCCACAGAGCCCTCCTATTCCGCGCCGTTTCTTTTGTTCCGCCCTTTCACCGACGCACGGCGAATCTTCGCTTGCGCTTTTCGCCGGGAATTAAAGCGGCGTTTTTTGCAGCCAGCAAACTCTTTCTCGTCGCGCGATGGGAATCGAGTGGCCGACATGCTTCGCGGAAATAAATCGGGTTAGCCAGCGGACCGAGAGAATACAAATTTCCCGGGCAGCGGCGCTCTTTTTAATTTTCGGACGAATTTCTTTGATAGGACGCGCACACAGGCCACTCCCTTGGATGCTTATTCCATTTGGTGGAACACGGAAAGTACCGGCGCACGATAATTCTGTTTCGATTAGCACCGGGCGAACTTGTTTCATTTCCCGTTTTTTCATTTTTATTTCGCTTCGCTATTCCATTATGTTAACCGAGACACTTCTCCGTGACGCGAGACGACACTTCGGCGAAGAAACGCCGGAAACGATCGGCTGTCCCCCGGGGTCTCGTTTCGATGCACTTGGTTTGGGAAATTCGTTTGAATGACTGTACTATAGGAAAGCAAGAGGAGTCATCTGTACAGATATTTTAACCTGATTGGTTCTCCTCGATACTGCCGCGCGGAGGAAGAAAAATTACATAGGAGAAAGTCAGACGTTATGATGATGAATTTGTATGAGTGTATGTATAGATTTAACCCTTAGCACTCGAATGGTGACTGTAAGCATTTTTTACATTATTAAATATGTCACCCATATGTGGATGACAGAATTATTTGTCCAGGTTTTAAAATAAACTTTTACGTTAATATATTCACTGTACCAAATTTCATTAGGATCTGTAAAAATCTGTGTTTTGTTTTGGAGTTAAAATAGCTTCGAGTGCAAAGGGTTAAAATGCAAGGTAGGAAGGTTGAAAAAATTTATAAATGTCGTAACATTATGTTGAAACCACCAAAACTATTTGTGTTCTAATTCTCGCAGTTTGCGAAAAGATCTGCAAGTATTCTACCGAAAAGTGGACGAACAAATACACCAAGCTAGACAAAATAGAAAAGTTTTGACCAAAGTGGGAAACGCTGAATAAAGTGGAACTCGATAAAAAAAGGTTTCACGTTCGAAGAGCAGGAACCTAATAACAGAAAGCGCGTACTATGCGGCGCGATTGACGCCACATTGGGCGTTCAGAAAGTATTCCAAGCCGTTGGTCTTTAGATAACCGGAGGCTCGGCGAGGGGCCGATAGAAACGCAGAAAATAAGATCAGATTCACCTGTGAAAACGCAAACAATTGAACGAGATCACCGGCGAGAGGTTAAATAATGGATGCTCGGGCTGGTGGAAGGCACCCCCCGGGGCATCCTAACGTTGCCGAGCTTTATATCTTTTTACCGACGGTCTTTCTAGCTTTCCTATACCTGCCTCCATTCATTTCATTCCCCGAAGAGAGGCACGCTTGTTTGATCCCTGACCCGTTCATAACGCGGAGGAAACGACCCCGCGAAAGCCAACCCTATCCCGCCAGATAGATACCCCTCGAAATGCACTTTTACCTAGGTCTTCGTTAAATTCGGTTTCACCTGCCCGACTCGATGGAACAAAAATATACCTGAGCAAATCGTCTCTTCGGGACCGCGTGTCTTAGCTCCCATGGTGTGAAGACTGTAATCGTGTTTGCTGAATTTTAATTATTTTGCTGAAAAATTGAAAATCTGTCCATTAAAGTATTGCGGACTGCCTTTGACGAAGGCACAATTATTATCATTTATTTAAATACACAACAGAAAACGTCACTTTAGAAAGTTTCGTCAAACTTTCAAACAAGAATGTTCTCCTGTAGAACATTTTAGCCTAATCATCCCCGTAAAGTGACAGGAAACTATCACATAGAATTTTCAACGATACGTTTGCAAAGCTATTAATCAATTATGTAAAACGCTTCGAACGACATCTCCGAAAACGTGTGTTTGTTCACAATACTTATTATTATTATTTTTTTTTTTTTATTTTAAATGGATCCATTTCGCTTTACAGTGTGGTATTACAATTTTACAAGATGAATATATCTATATTCATGAATATTTATATATTATTTCAGACTAGAAAAATTTCGATTTTTTAATCGTTCATCATTTTTATTGCATATCGTCTGACACTGAACGACTGAAGTCGTTTGGTCCATTTATAAAAAAGTTGTTCTGGTTTAAATTGTGTGACATCAATTATAAGATGTTTTTCGTTGAATTACATTTTCGCTGGACCATAGTGCGAGTATTGTGTAGTGTTAAAAATGATTTCAATTTATCAACTGTGGCAACTAATAATATCAAAACGGGGGTTTACGGGGGGGGGGGGAGATCCATCAGATTTCCCGACACCTTAACGTATCACGTAGAGCTTTCGGCAAAAAGTTGGTGGGAAGTTTTGCACGAACATACGAGGTAACCGATGCAATTTAGCCTTTTTGAAGGTTGGCGGCAGATGTTGCTTCCCGTGAGATGACCGAGCCGTTCAAATTCGACGCTCAACTTTTCGCGGTTGATACTGTGCCAGATGCGCACAATGATATAATCTGCTCCGGTGATGTCGGCTCGTGGCCCGTTCAAAGAACTACCAATTAGGTGGCCCGTTCCGCTTGCGCGAAACTTTCTATTATAAATTTGTTTAGCTGTTGGCGAAACGTGAATGAGAACTCGATACTGGGCGAAAGAAAAATGGGGATACCACCTTCGGTATCGAACCATGTGACACCATAATTTGCAGTATGCTCATACTCGAAAAAAAGTACCGGATTCCTTAAGAAATGTTTCCACAAATTTTCTTGACTGCGTGAAAAATACTCTCAATTTTTATAACAGTCATTCTGTTATTCTGTTTATTTCTGTATTTTATTCTCTTGAAGTAAAACAAACGTGTAACGAAAATTATACCTCGCGAGAATGTAGTGCATTTTAATTATCAGAATTGCAACATAGCACAAGTACGCACATTTTCTGCGAGAAAATATTTGAAAGTTATCCAAAGAAGTTTCCGGAGTCGCTATACACGGTGCACTCTCGAACGAGCATAAAAGTGTTGGAGGATTATTTAGAAGTTTGTTATGCGAGTTTCTGTAACTTAACGATGTCGAATGCCGGGAAGTTCTGTAATAATCCGTTCCGGTATAATAAGATTAGCCTGCA
Source organism: Seladonia tumulorum (assembly GCA_913789895.3). Lineage (NCBI taxonomy): Eukaryota > Metazoa > Arthropoda > Insecta > Hymenoptera > Halictidae > Seladonia > Seladonia tumulorum. Next base: position 9,289,530 of record OU565281.1, read on the forward strand.
GCTTTCTTAACTGGCGGAGTCGATCAGTGTTCGAAGCATCTGCGTCTCTGCTGGAATTCCAGTAACCCGAGCAGTGTATTTAACCTTTCTACCGCTAAGCCCGATTAAAAGTGCCCCGACAGAAGTTTCTGCCATGATCTAATTGGGTCGTAGCTGCCGCAAGAACTCAGGAGAAATTCCTTTCGCATTGTACCTCGATAATGTCTCGTTCGGCACTCGTGTACAAACGAAACACAGTTGCTGTTATCAGAAGCGATTCCCGTATTTATTTCTTCTCGCGAGAAACGTAAAAATTACTCGCACAGCCGAAGCAGAGAAAATTCGAAATTTCTCTTTAAAATTAAATTTCTTAAAAGCCAGGGGAAAAGTGAAAATTTTTCACGCAAAACGACCAATTCTTTTAAACACGAAAACCTGTATCTTTGTCGCGCAACGATTCGATCGATCGTTTCGGCAATTGCCGCCGTCGCGTTTCAAAGTATAAAGCAAATAGAGGGAACGCAAATGATTCATCTAATGGATGCAGAAACGCGTGTGCAGCCCGTGCGAAGGTGTGAGCATTCCCGTGCACACACGTTCGCGTAGTCTGTAACGCAATGTTATTTCGTTAGCGGGTTTAATGCGACTGATGTGAGCGTCGAACACGAAGAGGAAGTGGGTAAATTGCATGGGTAACTTCCGTGACGAAATTCCCTCGATCAATCGAACAGCACGCCGAAATTGGCTACGAATTTCGTTTGTCTATGAAAATAGCAAGGACGTGTTAAACTGTTCGACTTCGACATTTCGAGTTACAGAACAATTCATTCCCTTAATTGTTTCCGCACCGATCCTGCAACAATATTAAATTCGATTGTTGACGACAGAATATTTGTAGAATATTATTCTCATTTTAATATGACATTTTCTCCTCTTCTCTACCGATTACCCCTAACAATTTCACCAAGGAATACTTCCAGATGCTGTTCAACAAAACTGAATTGATTTTAATAATTCCTCCATCGTATAAATGTTTCTTTAAATATTAGAACTAGATTGCAGATCTTTCATTTTCAAGATTTTCTGCTGACTAAATATAAGTATAAACACATAGAAATTAATATAATATAAGAAATAAATATAAGAAAATAAGATTGTATTTGCTTCCACTTCCTCAGAATTGAAAATTGCATAAAAATCCGCAGTCTAGCTATAACGGTTAATAAGTGAAGAGTGCTATGAATTTTCTAGGCTCGTAATTAAGAAAATGGACGCAGGAAAGCGGTGGTTCTCGAGCACGAGAATCCCAACATTTTCATTGGTCGTGCAAACAGAACTCTGATTCGCTCGGCGGGACGATCCCGACCATCGAAATAAAAATGCAGATTGATCGTCCACGGTCGAGAGGAATCCGGAGGATCTAGTATTAAGTTTTCACAAGCAGGACGATCTTTTATCGATCGTTCGGTAGCCGGCAACCGAAAAGTTCGGGCCAATAGGTTCCGGCACGAGACTCGTCGCCTTTGTGGTATTTGCATTCTTATGAGGTATGGGCACATGCCACGGGAAATTGAATTTTCCGCCGGGCTATTCAACTATTGAATAGTTAATACGTATCTATCATGTTGGCAGTTTGATCACTGCCACGGCTAAGGATCAAGACGAACACTGTAAAATCAAATCTAATTTCTTCACTGTTTGAGAGAGTTCCTCTGAAATAAAGAATTAGGGAAAAAGTCCGACTTATACAGGGTGTTTGGTAACTGGTGGTACAAGCGAAAAGGGGGTGATTCTACATGAAAGAATAAGTCGAAAATATAGAATAAACATTTTTCGTTTGAGGCTTTGTTTTCGAGAAAATCGACTTTGAAGATCTGTCAGGTCTGTGTGCTTCAGTATATGCAGGAAGTAGATTCGGCTGGTCATGATCAGACGCGTCAGACAATTCCTATCGAATAGCATGCTGCATTTCAAACTCGATTTTCTCGATAACGGAACTTCGGATGAAAAAATGTTATTCTATATTTTCGACTTATTATTTCATGTAGAATCACCCCCTTTTCGCTTGTACCACCAGTTACACCCTGTATAATTGCCGGGCCGGTGTAATAGGATTTCCCGCGGGAAGAATGTGGAGTTAGAATATTATTAAGACTCCGGGGGCTGTTGCGAGAGCATGGGGTATTAAGCTGTACGTCACGGAACAATCTTGGTGCCATTTGCATGCATACGGGCCGATCCGATGAGTTCGTACGCTCGTTCGCTGAGAAAATTACATCGACGCCGCAGCCCTGCACCCGTTAAAATCCCTTCGCCGTCTCTACGATCGTCTGATAATTAAGTTCGCACTCGTGCACGCTAAAATTCGCCTAAACCTCCCCCTCCCCCACCCCTACCCGGTCCTAATGCCCCAATCCTACGGCACGTTGCGAAAACAATCGCGCGAGACCCGGGGAGATGTTCGAGTGCACGATCGAGTGCGCAACGGCTGTTTGACTGTACCGGCGGATGCGTTTTCAAAAACAAACGGTTCGACAGCCTGTAGGACTTGTTCTGCCGATTAAACCGAACGGCAAATGCTTCGTTAATCTGTTCACCAGATAAATGTTTTGCTACGAGCACTCGCGAACGCCCTACACGTGTTGCCTTTGTGCATAGAAAAGCCCAATTTTTGGCCGGCACTATTGTTGTTGGCTGTTGTTTTAGCCTTTTATCCTATTTTTTTTTTTATCCATTCCGGACTGGATTTTCGTAGAACAGTTGTGTGGCCTGTTAACATTATTCCGTGAAACGTAAAAGAATTCGGCAAATCCCGTTCGCGATACGTACGTGTGCATTTTTCACTATTTTTATGGATTATCGAATATTATTTTGTATAGAATTCCAGTGTAAACGAGAAACGGCGAATCAATGGTAAACAGAATTCAGGCAACGATGACGTAATTAGTGTCTCGATGAAATCACCTAATTTAAGAATATTAGGTGTATCCATAAGTAATCCATAATTTGGAGAATTTCAGCGCTTCAAAAGTGGAATCAACATTTGCAGGTATCTCGCAGTATTAATTTATTATAATTTATACGGCATCATCGGCTTGCGCGTAGAAGGCAATTAATTTTTGTCGCTGATATGTTCCACGAGAGAAGAAAATACTATAACACGCATAAACGGTGTAACATTGAAGAGAAATTATCGAATATTGAACGGCCATTTATGCGTGAAAATTAAGGTTTTAATGACCATGATTTTATATGATTTAGATACAAAATTAAAGAACATTTCAATCATCGTTTGAAGCTTTAGTCGGTTATCCATCGATTCTCGTGATCAAATTTTCAAGCGAAATCAGTACGAAAATACAGTATTGAAATGTTGTTAGCATACACTTTTCAATTAATAAGAAATTAACAAAATGATAACACTAATCTATCCCCAATTTCGCCCGGACTGCATCACAGATTTCCAATTTCATCAAAATGTCTGCTCTCGTGCTGAAAAAGTAATTCGCCCCGTGTGAAATGACCCGGGAAGAGAAAACAAAGGGATGGAATTAATATTCACGCTCGTGTGCGCATTTGATATTAAATATCCATTAAACAGCTGACCCGAACGAGCTTTTACCATAATCTCTGATACAGTTTTACAACTACCATATGAGTGACAAAAAATTATTTGTCTCAGTCCGCTGCCTTCTGAAGTGCTCATTTTTATGTAGACCAGTCAATTAATTCACAGCCGAGTGCCCTGCTTCCTCAATTATAAAATTCAGCGGAATAATAGACTTCAATTAACCCGACCACGACGTTTTAAATGTAACGTCCGATAAAAATGTTGAGAAATTCACGAAATCATAAATAATGTGAAATTTAATATTACTACAAATTTTTAAACCATTAACGGAGACTAAAAAGTTCATTTCAATTTCCGTTATTTTCGGTTCGGTTGCAATGCGAATCTCCGCAAATTATTAATTGTTTGATGAAATGAATATATACCACGGAATTCGCAACCAATTATTTCTGCAATTTCGAATTAAAAACCCTTTATATTGAAAATAAACGTGACGTGAAAAAGTGATATACTATTTATGAGAGTTTGAATTGGTACACTGTGAATAAACGAAATTTACTGTTCAGTGTTAATTAAGAAGTGCATGCATCAAACGGTCGAGAATTTTACCGTATAATCTTTTTAATGTCATACGTTAATGTTAAACCTTCCGGGAAATATCGATACGAGGCGCGTAATCGGAATGATGGCTGATTAAAATTTCGGGGCATACCTTGTTGGAGTTTTGTCCCATATCGAGCTCCCGATTATAACGTTTCTCGCCGTAGATCCAATCTTGCACAACCTTCTGAATTTCTGTCTTCTCCGGGTCCACTAATCGAAAGGCAGTGATATTGGTCCCGCCGTGCTTGAATTCCTCCAGGTCGACGCTGTGCAGGTCCTGCAAGGAATTTAGATCACTTTATGAATCTCTCGAAGGTATAGCCGCCGCCTTTTTGCATGCTCTTCGCCGGAGACTTTTATTACTCTTGATCTATAAACGTTTAATATCAGCCTTCCGTCGTCCCCTGCGAATCACGGGATTTGTAGAACGTTACTCTGTGGCCGGACAAAATTTGTCACGCTGCCAGTACCCTTGAAATACTATTATTCCTATAGAATGCGGATCTTTATGCATTTACAACAAACTTGAGTAGATGAAATTTGAAATTGTAGGAAAAACTAGACAGTTTCGAATGTCGATATACCATTTCTCATCTATTAGCAAGTGAAGAAATAACATTCTACTTGGTTTCTATTTCTTGAAATCCATGCAGACAATTTTTATTTTGCATAAAGATCCGCAGTCTAATTATTACATAAATTTGCGAACCGATTCTCAAATCTTTCTGGAATTCATGGTAACTCAATTGTGGATAAAAAGTCATTGAATTCTCATAGATCAATTGTAATTACAGTGACTTCTCTATTATGTCGCCAAGGCCTGAACGATAAAAGTCGAGGAGTTATCCCCACTACCGTATACTCCGCGAGGGGCCGAAAACTCCTGTACGATACAAGTCGCTGGCAAGGCCCGTGTTGGTGACGTAAATCAAGAATTCTCTGTATTGAGAATTCCGCCAAGAATATTAATCGATTTTCCCTGATTCTAATACTCGTATATTCACTTAATTTTCTATGCTAAAAATTTTAACACATCGAAAACAGCACAACGGCGTTCTTTAATATAAATATCGTTAGATCGGAATTGGGATTCCGCCGTAAACAATTTCGCCGTGGAAAATCCATCTGTTATCTTTCCAGGAGCCTCGGCCAGGACGATCTATGCCCGTGGCATTCAATTTAATCGCCCCCTGCCCGCATAGTCTAATCCCGTGTTGTCCGAGCTTTGCCCGCGAGTAAATCGTGCCTCCACTGCTCTAGCTCTGTTGTCTAGGGAACCAAGACGCTAAGCATGACGCGATCCTCCGGCATCCGCCTTGAACGCCAGAGAGAGGATCTGAATACTCTCTGTCCTGCGCTGGTCGCTGTTGTCCTTTACTGGGAATGATGAATGGAGGGAGTCGAAAGCGGATGAGGGGCCCCACCCGTGAACAACAGGCTCTAATCCGCGAAGACTAGGACGGGATCAAGTTCAATACGTGTGCCGAACATACGAGCCGAGGGAGATTGTTTATGCAAAAATAAGTGGGAACGGGATTCGTTCCAGAGAAAATCGACTTTTAAACTTCATTTCGAACGATATTGCTCGTTTTCTTCTACGAGATGCCATAGAACCTGGGAAACTGAATACAGGGATTCAAGCTTCCCCTTCACAATCGCCAGGGGTGGGGATAATTCCGCGACGTTTACTGTCCAGGCCTTGGCGACGTATATAGGGAAAACACTGTATTTCTATTTGTTCTTTTTACTGAGACTTTTTATCGAGCACACAGCGAACCAAATTTTTGGGATAACCTGATACTCGACACCAGGGTATTCCAGTATATTCTATTCTGGTATATTCTGGTATATTCTGGTACATTTTCATATATTCTGGTATATTCTAGTACATTCTCGTGTATTCTGGTACATTATCGTATACTCTGGTATATTTTGGTGTGTTCTGGTATGTTGTGGTATATTCTGGAATATTCTGTTATATTCTGGTATATTCTGGTTTATTCCCCTCTCCCCCCTTGTCAGACATCGGCACACAGCGTGTGTCAGTAGAAATAGAGACATCTCGGGAATAGAATAGAGCGGCTCCTCCGGTCGGCTATCTACATCGCGGTGGCAGCGGTCGTGATTTAAGGTTGTCCGGCCTGAAAGCACAACTCCGTCCACCTTTTCGAATGCTCAAGCAGCCCGAGCGGTGGCCATTTATTATCCTTTGTCCCACGACCATGCTGCCATAGATAAGTTCACTATTCCCGATCCACTGGCTTCACGAGTTCTCCGATCGACGAGCAGGACGCTACATCGAGACCAGTCGCCGATCGATTCGCAGGGTGATCGATCATCGCCACGCCTCGGGATGTCCGTTCTCATTCTTTACGAGAACCGTCGCGCCGCTGCCTCGAGCGAATCGATCAAATCATCCGAATTTGAATGATCAAACATTAGGTAATTGTAAATAAAAATTTTTGTTCGCGAGGCAGCAATCGGTAGAGCGATCTCGTGATCTTAGGTTATTCGAAGCGGATATAGCGAGTTGCGTAACTCCGATAGATATAGAACTCTTTTAATAGCTACCGGGCAACTAGGGCAAACTATACTTTCGATTTCCGGGAGGTAATTGTTAACTGAATCTTATCAACTTTTATCCCGGTCCTATTCTCCGTAGCCTAACGATATCCGGAACGTTGGCTGTCGGGAAAATTGAATCGCGAAGTTTTACACCGGCACTGTGATGGCAAATTGAATAGTTAAGACACGAACGTTACATACGCTGTATTTAGTATAGAAAGTATATTTTGTTTGATGCGCTGCCGAGACAGCATTGTGGATGTCAAACTTTGACAGGTAATTTCGTCCCTTAAATTTGAGCTTTTCTGTAACACAGAAGCTACGTGCCTCAAACTTTCAGGTAACATTCGAGCCTTTCATTGCTATTTGTCTTGAGGTACTTCGTACATGTTGCTTACAAGTGGAGGTTGCGAAACTTTGTGCGAGTTTAACTTCTTGTCAACTAATTTAACCTCGTACTTTATTAAACGGCGGGGACGTGGAACTGACACTGTATTGTGCGCCAATAACATTTCACTTTGGCAATAAAAATAGCAACAGAACGATGCTTTCATTATCAACGAAATATTTCGATTAAGAAATAAGAGGACATTCGATTTTGATAAAACGTTGCTGGAACGTCGCTTCTACAAAAACCGTATAGTACATATCTTGTTTTTAAATACTTTTATTCGTTCAAAAAGGATAGAAACAACACTCAAAATTAGGGTTCGATAAATATTTCAAAGTTACAATTCTCATGAATATTCGTAACGAAGGAATGTACAGAATGATTACCAGATGAGGGGAGGTAGCACGAATCGAGGGGAAAAAGTTACCCTCTCTCCTCTACACGACAGAGTCGAAACGCGTCACGTGATCGGGGAATAGGTGGAAGGGGAAGAGGTAGAGTGGGGACGCAAGTCTTGATCTGGCGACGAGGGTTGCGAGTGTATCGAGCGTTCCGTTCACCATAAAACCAGTATGAAACCACAGTTATTAAACCGATCTCTTGGAAGCTGTTGCAGTGCACCGAGCGCAGTGCATCGCCTAAATCATTCTGGTGTTCACGATAGGGGAACGAGCTAACAATTCCCAGGTAAGCCATCCGTCTGAAGTATCTACAAGTCCCGCTCGGCGAACTTGAACCATGGACGAATTAGCTTTCGCTTATTAACCTCGGACCACGAGCCACTGATTCCGGACACGGAATTATGGCCTGTACGCAGTGACCCCTCCCCCCTTCCCCCTTCCCCGCGTTCCGTGGCCACAAATTTCGGCGTGTCCTCCGAATCCAGGGAACGGCGACGTATTATCGCATCCCGTTGGTCATTACGGTTATTATGCCCCGTTACGGTTATGATGATTGTTATCGTCGTTATAGCCGGGCGTTGCCATTAAGCTTCTTATTACGAGCGTTTAGTAGGCGTAACGTCGCGGTACCAGCGCCCGGCTCCTTATTACAGCCGAGTTATTTAACCGGTGTACACCGCGTTTTCCTTTCCTTTCCGTTTCCTCCTCTTCTTCCCTTTCTTTTTTCCCCCCATCCGTGAAAACCCCAAGGAGTCGGCCGCGTTTTAATTATCCCGACGGGCGCGCGCGGATCGTTCGTCGTTATCGATAATAAGATCGGTTTTTCGGACCGACCGTTTAACGAGAACACAATCCGCGCTTATCCGTGTGTTTGTTTAACGCCGACGCGATGGAATCTGGGTCGGGACCTTCTTGTTCAATCCTCCGATGCATTGTCCCGATCATCTCACCCGCCCGATTGGTACCGAACGATTTTATCGGCATTAATACTATTTGTAACACGAACATTATTTACCATCACGCTCTCGAGCCTTCCATGATTAATCCATTACACCTGTTTAATCTGTTAATCCTGTACGCCGATGACGGGCGTCGGCAATCGTAATTGAAATCGCAGGGTGCACACGCGATCCTTCTTTGAACAGCTTTAAACATGTTCGTAGCAATCGTTTGCTCCTCTTTTTGATAGGAATTTATTAGGTTTTTGTAAATATTAGTGTTATAATTGTTTGGATCTCAGCGATGTGTGACAGTATCGGTATCATGTCCGTCGATTCACAATTGCAAGTTTGATCGTAACGTTGAGTGTTCCGACGGAAGAATTTTCACGCGCGTCGCGTATGAACAGAACGAAACGAGATATGACTGTTGAGTCAAGCGTCGATCGATAGCCATCATTCTCCGTGATTTACGTAACCCGACGCGTTCCACATACCCAGCCTCCGCTTGTCTTACCCGACGAGGACATCCGCGCGAGTCGAAGAGAAATGTCGCTTACACGCTTTGAATGCGAATCCGCGAATACTTGTGCAACGCTCCTGAAAACTCGGAGAGATCGCGTGAAATATTCTCCGCGTATGCAGGATAATAGGAACCCCGTTGAACCATTTAAAAATGGCCTAGCAATAGGCTTTCGAACCCCCTGTGTTCGAATAGCATTTGTCATCGCTAGACAACAAGTCAAAATGTATCTATTTTCTATTGAAATAGATTTTTGGCATTTTATGGAAAAAGGAGTTCACAATTTTTGATCCCAGAAAGCGAAGTTTAACCATACATTTTCTTTTCCATACACACCATTAACACAAAAGTTCTAATTGTAGTAGACGTAGAAGAAATCAGGATTGTGTAAGGAGTTGAAGCTCAGGAAGCGAGGAAAATTGCATTGGAACACTTTTTGAATTGTGAACGTAAGAAAATTTTCTACAATTTAAAATTTGTTAAACATATTCGAGTCTTCCATGTGTATTAAATAAAACTACCCGTTTCCTTCTAGGATCACAATACGCGTTATATGACTTTCCACTCAAGGTGCCATGAAAACCGTAATAAAAACTCGAATATTAAATTTGATGAGGTCGTTGAAAAGAGGAGACTTCATTCTTCGAAAATGGTTTGAATCGCGAAGGGAACGGTGAACACTTCGTAGCGAGCGTTTGTAAAACATTTATAAATAAAAGGTAACTGGAATCAGTTGCAACCTGCACAAAAGTTACTAACCCGGGAAAAACACGTTGTTCCGTCACGTGATTCGTCAATTTTGCTCCTGATAAAAGCAGTTCGGTGTCGATCGATTTAGTTCAGTAGGTTTTCGAACTCGATTTTTCCAGCTTGATGGATGCAACAGAATTTCCTGTCGATCCGAATGACAGAGGACCGTGTATGAAAATAAATAGCCGCAAGACGGATCGTCCTCGGCGTGTAGACGGCCGTTAGTTTTAAATTATGTTACCGGAATCGTTCACCTATTCACTATTGTCCGCTGCGGAATGTAATGCACTCCGAATGCAATTACCCGTGCGTCCATCTTTCCCGGTCCGTTCGAATCGCTGTGCTGGCTGTTGGAACGCGAGATTCCATAATGTTGTAAACATTAGAAGAGCCAAACAATGCCGCGCTGTGCGAAACGCGATGCTGAACCGGCAACCAGCATTTACGCAGAAAATCATTATTCACGAACAAATGTTTGGCAATTTTGTTGCTTAGCGAGGTAATCAAATTTTGATGAAACCCCGAGCTCCGCCCGAAAGAAATCACCGGGAACTGTTTGCCGGCGATGAAAAATTCATTCCACGCTGCTCTGAGCTGTCTTTTTGTTTAAAATTTTTCTCGTATATCAGACTTTTTTCTACCACTGCATTTTTCACTATTACTCTCTCTCTCTCTCTCCGAGAATAATGAACTTTTAACATTGATGAGAAAAACAATTTCTTTCATAATTTATTTTTAACGAGACAACATATCAAACGTTCCCCAACTCTAATGAAACTTTAATGGAAGTTAATATAACATAATTGGATAATGCAATAGTTAATTATACGAAAAACGAAATTCAATTTCAACCCGCAGTTCTCCGATTAGTAAATTGCAAGAAATCTTGGTGATTTATAATGACTAGAATTACAAGAAATTGGAGTGAATTAGAAATTTCTTTCCTTTCTTGATATTGTTTAATAGTGTCTGTAAATTTTTCTAATATTTTTACCGTTTTATATTACACGTATTAATGGTTTCGCGATAAGCGCATAAAATCCGGTGTCCAATAACGACAATTCGTTTCCAATCGTCAATCGAAACGTTCCCGAAGGATAACGACGACATCAAGTCCCGTGAAATCGTCTTCGAAGCTTAGCCAATCTATTACCCGGTGTAATTGAAATCTTGTGTGTGTCTTAAACTCGCCGACGCGACGCCGACGCCGCGCCGCGCCTGCAGGAATTAAGTGACCAAGACATTTTCGCAGCGTTAATTGCAATTAAATCCGTAAAACCGGCGACAGTCCCCGGCAAACAACATAACCTTCCAATTATTATTCTTCTGTCCCTGCAGGCGTTCTGACTTACATCTCGATTACCCCGGCCCCGGTGCAGAGATGCTTCGAAGAAGTCGGCTAACCGTGAATAACGATAAATTGCTAATTACCCCGGGGCAGACTTTCGCTCTGAACTTCGAAGGAAGTATAGAAAATTTCTCCTTCCCACGGAAACCGAGAGAAGATAAGTACGCGAAAGGATGCCGACGAGGTTCAACCGTGTTTTTTAAATCATCAGGAAATTATTATTACGCATTGTTTCGCTATTTTAAACGGAGGATCATTCGCCACAAAGCAAGAATATTAACTGCGAGAAACTTCCATTGAAGTTTTCTCGAAACTTCCATGCCAGGAAAATCGAATTTAAAATTTTTTTTTAGTTAAATGTTCAGGTTTCGAAATTGCTGGAGTCTCGAGGTATCCGATTTTACTTTTGTTAGAACAAAATTCAATTTTTGCCTCTCAATCTGTTTTCTCATTTTTTGCCAGAAATTCAGGTTAATTTCCCTGAGGTAACCTTTGCACAAAATTTCGGATTGAACCCTTCTGCCTTTATTTTACTCTGGTAAATGTCCTTTCTAATTTTGAATTTAACTACAGTTTTTAAAATACAGTTATTTAAATTTCATTACTTTTCTTCTACAATTTTGATAGATACAAAATGACCATCGTTTTTCCACGAACGTCTGGCAATATGGGCGTCGATTTAAGACCGTTTCGCGCGGAGCATTATTTATTGAACGACTTGATAAACGCGCGAAGGAATACGTCCCGAGGCAAACGAATTTTCCAATTACGAGCGAGGGATTCGAGAGTGAAACCGATGGCCTCCGGTCAGATAGCCTGAGCTTATTCCCAGGGAGCCGAGTAGGAACACTCTTTTATCCCTCATTTCAGATCGCACGGTGAATCATTTTCCAGGTGTATTCACGAAATAATTGCGCCCGGCGTGTTAGACGAGATGACTAGAAATTGCCGCTGTATTACGTGTAATTTATAATTACAAACCAGCCGGCAACGATCCGGTGCTTTCTCGTTGTCTCGGCGTATTTCGAACAAAGTCTCCAAGGATCGTGTAGACGAAAGGAAATCGACCGTATCTCTTCGTCTTGTTCCTGTTCTCGATCGAGGATCACCGTAACGCTGGCCCCGAGAATCGATCGTTATGTATTTAATCGGTGCTCCGTTTGGTTTAACGGCGCTTAATGCCGATCATGGGCTGGATAATTAAGGAAAGATGAGATACAGACAGATAAGCAGGCCGATTCGAGCGCTAACCGTACCTTTTAGTCACGGTTATAGTCGCAACGATGGTAATGTTCACGACGTTGCCACGATTTCGGCGTTTGCTATGGAACATCCCGGCCATTGCGATGGTATCCTTATGTTCGTAAAAGACCAGGGTTAAACGCATCTACGCCTTCGTTATCGTTCGCATTATGTTCCTACTGCAATGTTTTCCTCTAATTATTTTACAACTATAATTAACATAGATCGTTTCGAGCAACTAGAATTACGTAGTTTATTCGCATGTAGTACGGACGATACTAGTGAACTTTAAGTGAATTCTATCGTTACAGAATCTTTCAGCTCACAATACCATCAATTCAGACTTACAAAGAAGGTGTTGTGTCAATGCAGATTAAAAAATTGAGCGACACATATTTTGTTATCGGTGGAAGAATTTTTTAAACTACCCTATATATTTAAAAACTTTGCATCCAATGTTATACATGCGAATATTAACACGTTGACTGCCATGTCAGCCATGCGTGAGTGACGGAATTATTTGTCCAGATTTTAAAATGAATTTTTACGTTAATATATTCACTATACCAAATTTGATTGGGATCTGTAAAAGGCAAGAAAGTTGGAGGACTACTCAATGTCACACATATAATTATTTTCAATTTTTATTTCATTAAATAACACTTTGGTTTCAGGGAATTTTTTAGGGTTCTGGTTTGGCACTAAAAGTGTTAATTCTATAATATAAAATACTAATGTAAGGTACACTTACGAATTTTTCAGAATGATCTGCTCTTCTAAACAATCAGTAAACACCGCACAACATGACAGCGAAAATAATACTGCGATTTCAAAAGCTTCGCTGCTACGCACGTGTTAGGGTCAGGTCAGAGGGGGGGAGGGGGTATGCTAGGCAGGTCAGAGGGGTGGAAAACGCTAGATACGAAAACAAGGTAAACAAATCCTAAATTGCCGACCCGGTTTCCAGGAACTCCCTGTTTTTGTGTTTATAGTTTATGACCCTCCTTGTCTCACCTGCTTAATAATACCTAATCGTCACACGTGCGTTCGAGCGAAGCGGCTAAGGTCGCAGTATTATTTTGTTCGTGGTCGGAGTAACTTCTCCTCGTTTGCTGTCACGATTTTGTTAAGTTTATTGTGTGGAATTTAGTGAACCGATAGTGAAAGTGCAAGTGTAGTGTAATAGTGTTAGTGCGAGTCAACAGTAGTGCTGAATAGAAGATTCGGAAAAATTTGTAAGTACAAGTTACATTAGTATTTTATAATGTAGGATTAGTATTAAAATATAGGACATTGGATATATGGTTTTCTCTTTCATATTTAGCAATTTCAAATATATGACAAACGACAAATTCTTTGACAAATGTCGGGAATGTAGTAAATGTTTTAGGTAATGACACACGTCAATTTTTTTTTTTTGTTGTGAATATTTCTTTGGGGAAGCGGAGTAGATTGTCAATTTTTCAATAAAATGCTCACCATTTTTTCGTATCACATGAAAGCGTGTATTAAGACAAATTCAACGATCCATTCAACGGTTGTCAGGATCATACAATGTCCGGAATTAAAAAATATTTCAAATATTTTATACCATCATATTTACCAATATTTCGTGGCAACGGTGTGCAGCATGTTCAATTACTGGTTTTGGGCTCTGTAATCGATCGGCGAAGTATTTATTTCCAATAAATAGTGCAGGATGATTTCAATATGACAGGATGAACCGTTTATTAATATCCTGGTGCAAGGTACATATATGAGAATGATAGATGTAGTTCATATTTATTACGGGAGCGTAAAATTGAGACGCGTAATACGATAAACTTTCAATAAGGATGTCAAAACAATGCAATGCTAAATCTTAATTAATTCTTGTCTTTGGAAACGGTTTTAATCAGACGAAGTACTTATGTATTATTGAAAATCTTCCTTGTAATCTTGTTGATGAGAAATACCGACAAATACAGTAGTAATATTTTTTACAAAAAAATTTCCTACTCCGTTATAATATTAACAAAACAGTGTAGCTAGATTTAGATCAATAGTAATTATTAATAATAGCTTCTCCTCTCATTTATTCTGTATGTAATATACTTTACACCGAGTTGTTTATTATTACCTAAGCCGTGCCTCGATCCGATGGTATCAACAAATTACTGCGACTAGCTACCTCGTAATTATATCGCGTCGATAGTACACGGAGACGATGTCACAAGGATTTTACTAATTCCAATGACATGTCATTTCAATACCTGTTTGATGCTCTAACATGATCTCGGGAATTGATACGTATTGGCGTTATGGATATGCTATTGAATTGGTACCATTAGTACCTCCCAGTAGCCTGAGCACCATAAAATGAAGGATCTAAGGAAATTAATTCAAATCAAAATTTACGGTATACAATCTGGAACATTAATGGTACATAAAAAATAATGAATTAATAGTAAATAATTCCATGAATGAGAATGAGTCAATGGCTTGAATTTGTGCAATAGAAAATAATATCACCTCATAATAATATATCACTTCAATAATACTACGAGAAATACTAACACCGTATATTATAATTAGACCGCAGCTGGTATGCATTTATGACAGAAATCAGTAGATTTATTTCAAAATAGGAGACAAATTAATAGACTTTAAAGATATCGATCCATTTTAAAATAAAATCAGATGCTTCTTGAGATTTTTAGAAGTCCGTCTTAATAAATAAAAAAAAATGAAACTGCACAAATCATCCACTATCATTAGTTCAATTTTGTTCCTCGCTGTAGAGATATAACTGTGCCATTCTTCCATAGTTGATTATTTTGCTCTGCATACAAGGAGAATACTCGAACCGAACAAAAGTTGTCCATCCAGCATAATTCGGAGAATAAGAAGAAGCTGCGAAGCTTCGAGAAGTAGTAAAACTTTTCTTTCACTATAGTGTCGTACACGGTTTCTCTGTCAGAAACTGTGGCACGCTGTCGCATGACATGATACGTCGATCCGACGCATCCATCTTTCAAGAACTTTGTGCTAGGTTTGAGCCGTGCTAGGACGAAAAGAAGTATACCGTGTTGGAAAATAAAAAATAAAAAAGGGGTCCATATTGCAACAATTGTAGCCTACAGCGATTCGCAGACCCTTTCTTCCGCGAAATCGACTGTTCTCGAACCTCGAGGACATGCCCCTTTGAACAATGACGTCGAGGGCCCAGTCTCTTACCGTGCATTAATGCAGGAACGTGATCGAGGAAATCGACGGGGCAACGGAGAAACTCCGTTACAGATAAACATATCTGCGCGCGCGCACACACTCGCACAAGGCTACTCCGAATTTGCATCGTTCTGGAAACTGGTTTAACGTAACACGGTCTTCGGGCCTTAATGGATCGTCCTGAAGTGACGAGTGATTTCACGTAAAACCGAACCCGAGCGAAATGTTCCGGCATTAAAGGATTCCGTATGCAGTTTGCGAGAAAATTCGCGAGAGGGATGCACGCACCGAAGTTGAATTTTTCATGCCACTGCGAGACGAGTATTCTCTTTGAATCGATAGGGGATTTGTTCAACACAGATTTCTCACTTTTACTTTCGATCGTGATACGAGATTATCGTCTTCCTGTTAGTAATTATGAATATTTCAATTGCTGAGGCAGGAAGACACGATTGTTGAATCAACAGATTTCTCACTAAATTTACTTTCGGTCGTGATACGAGAAGAATAGAGAGAAGAATAGAGTTGAATAGAGAAGTCAATTTAGTAATTTCCTATAAATACGTTTTTATAATTTCAATAATTGTGGAGTATAGTTAAGTGTTCGTTTGACCGTGGTAGGTTTAGCGTTAAGATACGAAATTTTGTCAGAACAAAAAAAAAAGACGGGCTTTCTCGATGGGACGGAGGAAATAATATCCGCGGCAGTAGAGAACGTATTCAATAAGAACGTACAATATTTTTCCTCGGCGTGCCGTGCTCGTTTCCCGGGCAACGGCGGAACGGAACAAGCCGCGTAATTTAAGTCTAATAAAACGCGGTGCGTTCATCGCGTTACACGAGTACCTCTGTCGACGGCGTAGCTCTCTCTGGCACTGGTTCTCGCCTGAAAGTTCCATTAAAGTCTCGGGCAGCGAGCGAGAGAGCCAAGCCAGGCCAGGGAAGCACGTAGCCTCACGTTCGCCCCGTTAACGTTGATTCGAGCGACGGAGGCCACGGACAAACGACAGCGGAAGCCAATCTAACCGACAGCCAGGCTGTGTCCGTGCGGTTATCGATTCCTTCTCGCGTTCTTATCGATAATTTACCGCGACTCCCTGGCCCGGGGACTTATCGATTCCGATCACGAACGCTGCACCGCGCCGCGCCGCGCCGGGAAAAACGTCCCGGAAAAAAAAAAGATTGCCGAGTGATAAACGAGTCGGGCCCGGTGATAATTAGTTTACGTACGCAACCCTCACGCAAGCTACATGACAGTTCTAATTTCAGACGGCCCGAGTAACCCATACACGACGAGGACGACGACGTAGACGACGACGAGGAAAGACCGTCATGGGACGAGAAGCCGGCCGTTAATTACATTCCCATTTAATTAAAAGACTCACCAGAGAGGTGATGAGGTAGCTGTGATAGTCGCTCATCATCCCTATTTGCTGCGCCTGCTTCAACACGTCGTAAATCCTCTCGGTGGAGCAATCCAGTACAATATGCGACTCCGCGGAGTTTTTTATCTGCTTCAGCAACGGCCTGGAACAGAAAGAGAACGGCTTCGTGCATTAGTACGCAAGGTGCGTGTATTCGCCTCTTGGGCATTTCGCGAATATGCGTGTGCACATGCCGCGGGGGATGTTATTTTCGTTATTAACAACAGAGTCTTCGCTAACAACGCCGGTGAAACAGACGGGGAAACAATGTTCTCGGAGAAGTGATAAATAACCGTATTCGGGTGAAAAAATAACCGACAGGGAAATTCCACTTCTCTTATAGCAATCGTTCATTAGTTAACACACGAAACGCCTCATCGGTATTAACCCTCGAGTACGAAGCATTGCATTAGAGCTTTTTGAAAATACTGTAAAAATTTACCAAGATAGATCTAAGGGTTTTTGCAAAGCAGAAGCAAAAATTAGCGTACAGAAATTTTTTTGGGGTCACGAGAGACCCCAGGGTGCCCCTTCAGGGTTAATAAGTTGCCTCAATAATAAATTAGCTCAAGCGTTAATTTAATTTAGGCACCGCACACAGGAAAACCCCATATTTCTGATTATTCAGCGATCGAGTATAGAAAGTGCTCAAAGCTGTCAATCAATATTCGCACAATATGCAAAATCTTTTCTGGTCAAAGTATTGATTGAATCCATCACTCCGCCACTATAATACCCATGCACACTTTTTCACGGTGCGTTATTCCTTTCGACAGTGAAAAGTAAAAAGTTATCGTGAAAGCTCGGAATAAATTATAATAAAGGATGAAGAGAACGACTGTGCTCGTATTAAATTCCTGTGTTTGTTGTTTATATTTGAAACTTTCAAGTCAAACTCAAAGGTAAATTTAATTAAAGTTCGTCTAGATACAATACTTGAAAGACCAACGGACGCTTTCAACTGCACAACAATAACAAAAAGAATTCCTTAATTCTGAAATGATGAAAGGGGAGAAAAAACGCGCGCGCGCATGAATTATTGTAGTATGAAATAACGAACATTGTACGGCCAGAGTGAGATGCTAAGCAAGACATTTTTGTAAATATTGTGCTCGTTAAAATCGGCTTCCAACAGAATTGTCCTCGGTTAAACAGTGTTGAAAATAACGTACATATTTTTTGATATTGTTCTCGTGTATTTTAAACAATTTGTTAACGATATACATATAGACTCCGGATCTCTATGCAAAATTAAAATTTTCCATATTAGTTACAAAAGAGGCAGAAGCTAAATTATTAAACTTTACCTCTCGGGAAACCAGAAATTTTTTAATTTTTTCACGTAGTCCAGTAGATTTTAGCCAGAAAATTCCTAAAATTTAAGTTATAATCGTAGGAGATCCTTTAAAAGTTATGCGTGCATAAAGGATATTTGATTTTCCAATTTTTTGACAGATAAACATCCGCAGTATAGTTATGATTGTTTGTTTGGAATTTCCGATACAATTATCCACCGCAGTCGAAACTCTACGGGGACTTTTAAAACGATTCCAGTGACACGAACCGACCAATAACTGGATATCAGTCGCAGGGTTAACGCAACGAAACAGGACACAGCCAGAAACAACCTTAATGCAGTTTGCGCTTCGTAAACAATTTAACCGACACAGTTCAGCCGGCAGGTAAACCAACAACTAGGTTTAACAATTCACGAAGCAGCGCATCAATAATTTTGAACATTGTCCACGTGCTCAACGCGGATCCTGCGGATCTGGTACGAATCCACCGCGATCAGAATCCGATTATTCGGTACCTACGCGACGGTGCATCGAGATGCACGTGTAAGCGGTTGCGTGAAACCAGACACGCGTGATACGCTTTAAAAGTTGCACAGTTCCGTCGGAAGTAAACCAAACGGAAGGGTGGAATGTTGGAGAGAACAATTCTGCAAATATCCTCGATTCGAAACTTTGACCCGTGACCTTTTCAGGTGACAGAAAGAAACAATTACGGAACGGTAGGAGAGTTACAGTGAGTTACAACGGAAAAGGATATATTGGGTTGGCAACTAACAAGCCGATTTCAGTTATATATGTTTCTCACTCCCATTTTTATAATATCCACAAACGTTATGATCTTCTTCTCCTTATATATGTTAGCTGGCATCCTAACCTAGCTTTACAAGTTCATTTCGTAGATATTTTCTTAAAGTTTTTTTTTTACCTCAATATTAATATGGAGTGCAAAAACGAACATTTTCGCCATATATTGCTTTATTATTTCCGTAAAGGAAAGAACGCAGTGCAAGCTGCCAAAAAGTATTACCACTTATTTCGATCCCTGGACAACTTCCTTCGTGGTAAAACTTTCAATAATGATGACGATGTAAAATCTCACTTAACTCAGTTTTTGGCCGAAAAGCATCAGACTTTCTACGAGCGTGGAATTTTCAAGTCGGCAGAAAGATGGCAAAAGGTCATCGAACAAAATGGAAAATACATCATAGATTAAAGTTCATTCCAAGTAAAAAAAAACTCTTTTATTTCATTGAACAAATCGGGAATTACTTAGTTGCCAACCCAATATTTTTCCTATATTTTATATGTCTGAGTCACAGCGACCCTTTCTAGCTTCTTGGCGCCTCAGGGGGTATAGCTAGCGGTAGTGGGGATAGCTTCGCGACATTTATCCTCCAGGACTCGGCGACATATATCGAGAATTAACTGTACCGTGTTCAGGGGAGAATTTAAGCGACTCGTAGGTCGTAATCGGGACGCGGAACTAGATGCAACGTCAGATTAGGGATCAAACGAAGCGGCGTACTTCCGTTCTAGCGAGCTCTCTGCCCGTGGGATGAGTAACTTCCGATTCCGGAGATATTCCAGCGGCGAGTGTACTTCTCTGATCAAAATTTCATATCGCAAGCCGAGGCGGCCGGGGTCTGGCGAAGCCGGCGTTCGCTCGGTCTCGCTTCCTCTCATTCAACATGCACGATAATGCGAATCTCCTTATGCGCTCCGTGGAAGTTGGACTGCCGCTCATTGCGGGAATTTTTCATGCGGCTTGTATAATTTACCGGAAAGTCGCTTTTATGCGCCTCGTTCCGGTGCACCGGTCCTGGGCAGCCTCTTAGGGTGGTGCCGGTTTTCGTCGAATTTACCGTCGGCACAATGAAACGCGTACGTGCCATCGCCGGAAACACCAAAGGCGAGGGCAGGGGATCCCATAGAAACACGCACCCACTCGTTTTATTACGCGGAAACTGTCCGTCGCAGAATTTTTTCTTGATTGTCTGGGATTTATAAGGGTGTATCGCGAGCGAGACCGGTAAGCCAGATTTATTGTTGCAGAATCTCGCCACCACGAACTCTACCGCTGACTGAACAAGAGCCGCTCTTTAGTAGAATTTGAGAGCTATTAATTCGGCCATTAGGAAGTTTGAATGGAGACGATTAATCCGGCCGGCGGACGCCTTTCTTCGAAGACGCCGAGCGCTTCTCTAATAGATTGATCATTGGGAGCTGTTTCTGATTTAAGTATTCTAGGCCTCGTGATTTCATGACCGTTTTCCGTGTTGTTCCATTTTTCACGCGTCGCTAACTGATTTATCATTTTTGCCGTTTTATGGTACCGTTAAAGTCCAATGAAACTCGTCTCTTCTTCTTGTTTGTGTAATTGGTCTTATCGCGATACACCGCGTGATTGCTGCACGAAGCAAATGTTCTCGAGACGTTCTTAAAATTTATTATTTTTGACTCCGTTCGTTGCATTGAATATTTTTACCTAGTAAGGGGTTTGAAAGACGTTTTATTTTAACGTCACTCCTAAAATTAGATGGAGGCTCCGGGTCAAAACGGACCCAAGTCAAGCTGCCCGGGAGTTAAGAGGGGTCTTCTCGTTTTCCGAATCAGCACCTGTTATTCCGAAAGGGGAAACGACAGCGGTTTAACCGTTAAACTAAAAGCTGCAGGACACAGTCAGCGTGGCTGGCGGACAACAGTACACTCCGTGTATCATTACAGGGTCCGAGCGAATTGTGCTTTAATTGCCAGGAGGATCAGCGTGAGCACGAAAGTCAAGGTGCAATATCCAAGGGAGGATCCCCGCAGACGACGTAGCTTTTCCTGTGTTACGGAACGTCTCGGTGGTATTGTCCGGAAGCGATTCGGCAATTACGGGAATTCTGTGGTTCAGCAACCCGGTAGTATTGTCAGCAAGTCTCTTATTTCACGATCCTGCCGATAGAACTACACTGCGAAAGCACGGACAAAGAAAGAAACGAAAGCTCAAAATTCGTAGCTTCGAACTTTATTGCGGAAACGTAGATTTTATTTTACTGTGGGAAATTATAACGAAATAACGGTGCCGTTCATATCAATAAACATGTGATCAAGGTAACAAAAATTTGCACAATTTTAACCTGTACAGTGATTTCTCCGTATATGTCGCCAAATGTATTTACTTATTTATTTATTGCTTTAAACCAAGTGTTTACATTTAGCTTACATTAAACAGGTTTACATTTTTTCTTGTCTCCTGGACGATACTTGACGCCGGCAAGACCCGTGTTGTTGACATATATCGAGAATAAGCGTACATGTTATCACTACTAGAATTTTTAGATATTCCCAAAAATACATTGGACATAAATGATTTATGTTGAAAATATCGTTTATGTCTAATGTATTTTTGGGAATTTCCGATAGTGTTTCTGATAGTCTGTGATCAGTGAATTTATGATAGTTCGAGTTTGGAAACAACGCCGGAAAAAACAGTAGCCATTTATTTATGTCTGACTGTAGATATGAAACAGCTCGCGAACGCTTTTCTCGGCCAATTAGTTGACATAATAGAAGCGTCACTGTAATAGTAAACACGTCCGTACACGCTCGTATGAATTTTTCCCTCTAGAACGCGTTCCCCAGTGCCGGGTGGGATTCTCTTTGAGCCCGGTGCAACGATCAAGGCCGTTACGACACCGCAGCGAGGCGTTCCCTTAAAAATGCATGTCCACTTTGTAACGCGGCTCCCGTTTAAGTTTGACTGGCTCGCGAGCGCGCACACGTATGTATGTACGTACACGCGTGCAAGTCCGACGGCTGGGTCGGTTGCTACTTTATTCAGAAGCGGTTCCCCGTGACTTCCGGTCCGACGAATCCTCGTCGAGGCGGGCTCGTCGTCGCGAAAAACCGTCGCGTTAAGCTCCCGAGACGGCCTCGATTTTACTGCAGATCGAGCGATCTCACGCCGAATGGTCCGCCAGACTAAACAATGTATCACTGTTCATCTCGCTTTACGAGTACTCGTAAACCAGCGTTTTCCGAAAGAGAGGGGTGAAGAAGGGGTGGAGGAGGTATTCGAGGAATCGTTCAAGACCCGCGAAACTTTTACGGGCTGCTCGGACAGAGACTGTTAATCGAAGTTCGCGGGCCCTGACAGCCCGGTTCTTATTTCGAGGGAACAAGGGGCATAAAGTTTGCATTGGGAATGATAAGGAATCGATAAGGAGGAGATCGAACCCAGTTCCCTTCCCTTCCGGCTCCTGAACCTTAACTTAATACCATCATCGAAGCTCTATTCTCAAAAGGCTCGAACGGTCCGTCTCTTATTTCTTTTCCTTCGACTCTCTTCCCACCCCCGTCAACCCCCCTTCACCCTCTCGCGTACTTGGCTCGTCACCGTTTCTAGATGGCTTTCGAGATACCACCCCCGAGATATAGCAGTCCTCCTCGCTGGGACCGAAAGATACTGCGTCGCGGAATCGCTGGCGACATGCCCGGTCCCACGGAATTTTTTAATCCTGTTGGAACACGGCTAAAAAGAAAGCAAGGGATGCTGGGCGGCCGAGAGGGATCGAACTTCTACGTCGCGATCTACGTGGGAAGAACGGATAAAAGATGGATTGTTCCTCGGGCTATGGCCACGCCGGTAATCAACGCGTTCGTTACACACGCCCGTGTAATCAGATCCCCCGGTTGGATATTGAGATTGATCACCGGCTTAATTATTGCACCGCCAACTGTATCGGATCGATCTGCCCCGGGTGTCACTTAGGCGGGGTTTGTTATTTAACTTCGTGCGGAGTGTGCTGATTTAATTTTACGGTGTGTTGGATGTTCGCGAGAAAGTATACGGATCGACATTTTTGCCAGGGACTTTGTTTATGACCGTTTACGTGTTATCTCTTAAAATAAATCGAAGCTTTTTGGCTTCCTGCGAAGCTCTTGACGGTGAAAGCGTTGGCGACGAGACGAGAATTGTAAAGTGAAATGTTCTAGTATCGGATCGTAAAGATCGGAGATCTTTAATAAGTGAGAATAATTATTGTCAGAATTGCTAAATTTATCGTGGCAGTAAGAAAGTAAGCGCCACATAAATTGATATTGAAGACAGTCTGCGGGGCGAAGTATTAACGGCGCGTCGATACCCCGGGCAATTTTATGGTTGTGGAATACGATCGTTCAGATTCGAAATCTTCAGCTTCGGATTTTTAAACGTGGTGAAATTTAAGAATTGCGATCGTGCGAACCTTGGAATCGTGACTCGGGCTTGTACGGGAGAACAATGTCGAGTAGTGTAATAGTATCATAGAAACTTCAGATGTTAGGATGACCACTGAATCACTAAGGATCTCTCAATCTTCAGAGTAAATACTAATTTACATCTCGAGTCGTGACGAGCGATGCTAATGGTCCCGTAATCCGCAGAGTTAACAGTAATCAAGTCTAGAATCTCAAGATGAAACACGTGGATCAATCAAGTTTGATCGCTTCTAGTACAACTATTTTTTTTTAAACGTTGCGGGGTTTATAAAATTTTAGGAAGCAGCAATCGTAATTTTTATTTTTTTTTTTTTAATTAACGCCAGAATTGTTATTCATTTTGAATAACTAATTTCGACTATTTTTCAGTTCTGTGGGTGAACAATATATTCCTCAAATTGTAAAGATAAATTATACAAATTGATTAGCCGTTAACATTGACAACAAATTATAAATAATAAAATACTAAGCGTACGTTAATCCTGATAATCTATATTAGCTCAATTAATTGTATCATTAGATATCATTACCACTATCACTAATAATAGTTATTTATTATAAATAATTAATTAGAATAATTATATTAATTCATATATCGTATTCTGTGAATAGATAGTATTATCGTATTTTGTGTTAAATGAGATCTGTGTTAGGAGTAATTAACACCTGGTTGCAACCTACATTCTCGAAAACCCAGAATGCCCAAAATTCGATAAAAACAATAAATTTAGAGATTGCAAACTGATGAGGTTTGACACGAAGAAATATTCGTATTCCCCGCCATAAGTGTGACGTGTAGGTGGCGTTTTCCTCTTCGTTAGACACTGTATGTAGCTTGTCAGTTTAACACGTGGAGAAGCCAAATAGTATAAACCACGGATGGCAAACTAATGCAAACAACTGGTCGAACGTTGTGAAAAACGTCGTAACGAGTGTCTGAATATTTAAAGTGAACATTGATAACTTTCTGCGTGCTCGCGTTCACCGCTGATAGGTTAGTAAATTTTTAAAAGTCAGCAATGCGATTCCTTTGCGACCGAGCTTCAATGAATTTTTGAATCTCGCCTGCCAATAGCAATGATTCCGGCGAAGGTTCGCATAAACGTTCGCGTCGGTAGACGGAATTCGGTGCTATACGTACATACGAACCGTGGAAACTCGGTCAGACAACTTGTCCGGCAATTTGAAATTCATTTTGTTCCGCCGGTAAACTTCCGTGGTTTCGAGGAAAAGTTATTTTCACCGTTGAATCGGGCGCTCGAAAATTTCTCTCACTTAAAAACAATCGTTGAAATGTGCAAATTCCCGTTTCCGGCTGTATTCCGTGGAAGAGGAGCCTTTACGAGAGCGGGGACTGTCTCAATCAATTCCACTTGTTCGAGTGTCGGAATCCATTGATGCAAATGCGAAATTTCGCCGGAGGGGGACGGGGGTGTTTGCCAGAAAATAGACGGTTTTACGTAATGGAGGACGTCCGAGCCAGAACAACATTTAATCCCGACCTACTCTCGCTTATCCGGCATACTTAAGGTTGGGACATGGCCATAGCTGTTCCTCGTGTCATTATAATAATAACGCGAGTTTTATACAAAAGATCCATTAGTCCTCCGTCACTAATGTATTCGTCTGCGCATCCATAAACACATTACAGTCATCAATTTTAAGGGAATTTCACAAGATATTCAATCGGAGGTTTGCATAACTCTTGGAAAATTATTTTTCAATTCGATGCTACATCGTAAAATTTTTGCATTTAAATTTTAGTTGTCTCTTCTTCCAATTAAGAAATAAATCGATCGTGGAACAAACGATCCCTGTTAAATCGAGGCGTTTAATTTCAAGCGGAATGTTCAAACGATTTCATAATTCCGTTTCGATTTGCAGAAAGTGGCGAGTCCTTGGGACGAAAGGAAGGATCCGCATGAAATAACCAGCCTTAATTATCGAGGGTAGAACCTAGACGGAGGAGCACTTTTATATTTAGTACAGTTCTCATCGAGACTCGAGCACTCCTTGGAAAAAAAGCTGGAGCAACTTTGAAGCCAGCTGAAACACCAGGTAAACTGTCTCATACACTTTGGTAACAAATTCGTCGACTACCCTTCGCGAAAGTTATGCAAACGATTTTAACAAGTTCTGATTTCTGACGGAGATAAGCTCCATGCTACATTTTTATGCAAAATAAAAATTGTTTGCATTCATTGCTAGACACGGGAACATATTTATTTGTCGTCTCTTCGTTAAACTCTTTTATAGTTATTGTTCGAAACGTATTTAAAATTAACGTATGTAAAAATTTCACCAGTTCGGGGAATTAAAAATATAATTAATGGACAGAATTTCCTGCGAATATGTCCGCAACAATTATTTCAAGCATTATTGTGGAATATTTAAAGTTGAATTTCCGAAAATGCTCCATTAATAACAAATAACGTAGTGAAGTGATCATCAAACAATTATATTAAAAGAAATAACTTGATTCAATGAACTCAAAAATCAAGAACGTTCGAGAGTAAAATTTCTGTTATAAACAAAACGATGATTCACGTGGTTCCTAACTTTTGGTTGTTACTGTATGCATCTAAGTACGGTTTGTGCGAGATTGTTTGTCGATCAACATTGACTAATACCACCACTTACGACGTAGACTGCGCAAAGTAAATTTGTAGCTGGTAACTCGATCTTCGTGAAATGATTGGTTATCGATTTGCATCAACCGGAAACGACGAGAAAATTATCACGGGCATTAATCAAACTGATCAATGATGCTCCGATATCGAAGTCCATTACATTGTTTCCACACGAGACTTTGGGGACTGCCTTTTAATGAATTATTCGAGCCGCCGCGCCGCGCCGATTGGCTTATATTCTCGGGATTGTAACTTTTGCCGAGGTTCGTTCGACACGAATTAATATCGGAGAAACGTTGAAGCGAATCTGCGCAAAAACAAAACGGTGTTGCAATTAACGCGAATATTGGAAGCCGGGGAAGTTAATGAACTCGCTTTGAACGGGGAGCGATTGATACTGGTTTTTAAACAAAGAAATTGTTTCAAAATAATCGAATGCGTGTTCCGGAGTAAATATTTGTGTCACGTGTTAAGCATTCACGCCGCGTTGATAAATAGACTTCTTTGTTTGTCATTAGTCGTACGGATGTTTCAGAATTCTGATTGCCAGGCAAGGCTCGACGCGTTAGTGGCTTTTTCAAATTGTTTAAAAAATACTTTTTCCAGACTTTTTTCTAGAACTTTTATCTTATATACTTATACTTACTCGAACGTAATAACGTAATTATTAATATCCCCTGGGATACTGATATTACACAAGAGAGTGAAGAATAATAAAAATTGGTATATTAATATTTTATTGAACTGTTTGCTACTAGAAATTCTGTGTATGATAAATACGATTATCGAATAAATACTTAAGTTAGTGGTTCTAGTTTCTGAAATTCAAAGATGGAGCGGAAAATGCTGAAACGGAAAATGGTTCTGTAATTGAGTAGACAACTAGTGAGCTTAAGGCTGGTACGAATCGCGAGACAGAGGACGCGTGTTAATGAGCCACATTAACATTTGCGCGCGTTTAGAAACATTGCAAACACCCATTCCATTGTTCCGGGCACTCGGCATGGCGCCGCAGCTCCACTCTATCTCGTTTTCCTCAGTTTCTGCTTTGCTTCACCTTTCAACGAGTCGTTCATTCAATGAACGTCGCTGGGCACACGGTGCCCAGCCAAAAACGAGATACCGTGGGAACGACGGATAAGAGGAATCGAGAGAGAGAGAAGGAGAGGGAGAGAAAGAGAGAGAGAGAGTATCCGGTACTCGCGTTTGCCACCCTTGGGTCCCTCCCGAGGGAGAATCACTGCGTCAGTTACAGAGTCGCGTACGCTCCGCCTTTCTTTCCGCAAATCCCCGGGGAGCTCTGCGACGGTAAATCGACGGAATTTTTCTAAGGTCGTACACACGGAAGAATTGTGTATGTGTTCTTCAGGGGGTGCACTTTGCACGAAGGAGAGATGCACGCACTCGAGTGCACCGTCAACGATACCCTCGGAATAAAAGATGGCAAGCCTAGTCCTTCTGTTCATAACAGGCTATCCGTTTTTTTTTTTCAGCTACAACTTCTTACGATCCCGACAAAGCTTCTTCCAGAAATATTCATCTCAACTATCAAAGAATACTTTTGGCTGAACTCTACCTCGGGACACAAAAATTTTTTAACTTTTCTTTATGTGCTCCGCTCGTGTAACCCCTTGCACTACTATTTCATTTGTGATTATAACGAATGGAAATTCTTCATCGTTCGGAATTTCATAGGAAAGAAAAGTTAGTTTATATTTATTCTATCACGAATCTGACTCGATATTGTAGGGCGAGGGGTTAAGCGACGCATACAACTTTTAAATTGGTGAATTAAATTGGATTTTCCCAATTGTCTCTTGAAAATTTGCAGGATCACATAAATCGAAGTTAAAAATTTTTAAGTATACTTTATTCTTGAAAAAGTTGAGAAAGGATTTCCATTCTAAGGGTAACACCCGATTAGAAAATCGTTCCTAAAACACCGCTACGTGATCGCGTGCGAAATTTCGAGCTTCCAGTTACAAGACCGGTGCCGATTATCCTGTGCCGTAATAATACGTAAATCGGGCAAGCCGTTGCGACCTCGCGGAGGATACGAACGCTCGAAAATTAAGACGACACGAAGGACGCAACCCAGAAGATGAGCGCAGATAAGAAAGAGAAGGACGCACACCTTGAAGAAGCACCGGCGAGAGAAAGAGACGAATGTCGGCACGCGAGCAGTAATAAAAGAAGCCGCGTTCCGGAACGATCTCGAAAGTTTCTTCGCAGAAATACACACAGACGCGAGAGAACAAATTTTCTCGCGCGGCCTATAATTTCAAAGCGGAAGCCACGCGCAACTGAGATAAATATCCCTTCTCCGGAATTTTATTTGCTCGAAGTTTCGTTCGCGATGCTTGATAATGCTCGCGGCGATGGGGATGAAACGGGTAGTGGGGATAATTCGATATTTATCATGCTGGGCTTGGCGACAGAGACATCACTGAACAGAATTTTTAGTTCTGAAATTGATTTACGGAGAGTGCTCCAAAAATAGATGTTTCGAGTTTTACCAACGCTAAAGTGTGTAGTCACAGTTTTCGAAAGGGCAAGAAAAAATCTTGGACGAGGTGATTTCAAGAGGTCTGAAAAATCCGGGGGGGGGCGATTTGAAAGTCAAAATCAGGTAATGCCGTTCGCGCACAGCGTGAATTAAGCCAGAAGTTCGAACGCAAGGGAACTGTTTTCCTAAGATCCGCGGGTCGCGTCTGAAATTACAATACCTCGCGAGCGCAAGTAGTCCTCCGCGATTCACGAAAGCGGATTACCATTCGTAATCGCGCAAGAAAAATATGAACGACCCCGTCCGGGGCCGGAGGCACACGAGTCATTCGCGTGAAAGTAATGTTATTATTCGGCACTCGTTATCTCGAAATTCCTGGCACGGAGTTAAAACGGACAGGAAGGGAGAAGGAAGAGGAGGAGGGCTTACGATATTTCCAGAGGGCAAGAGTGTAACGTAACTCTTGCTGCTGGCCCTTGCGAATGCAAGCTAACCGGATTCTTCCATCTATTTGTGCTCGTCTCGGCCACGTGACCAAACTCATGCATGCACGAGTCGCTGACATTTTTAGCTTCCCAAGAAATTTTAATCGAGCCGCCGAAATGAGGAATTTGCTAAAATATAATTACCTCTACCAAGATTAACCGTGGATATAAATTCTCTATTAAATCCTTTTGCATTTTCTCTTTCGGATAAAATTCTGAATATTCACATATTCAGGGAATATATTTAAACCTTTTTCCTAAAAGAAAAATTCGTGTACTAATAAGTCCAGCTTATTCAGAATTTCGTGAAAAAGAAACTAAGCAACTGAGGCAATCGTATCCCCTCGTGTTTCCATTTCCGGCACTTGGGAAAATTATCAAGATATTTAACGAGAGTTTGACACATTGAAGCGTATAAATTGAAAAATATTTTTACGGAGATTTGTAACTCCGCGTACGACTCAATTCGGTTTCAATTTGAAGCCGTGTTATCAATCGACGAGCATTATCGAATTTTACCGGGCCGTAATTGAGAGAACAGTCGCGGTGGGAGAATTGTTTTCATTCGGTCGGCGCAACAAAACTGGTAATCGTGTGCCGGCCGGTTAATATATGCGAACGAAGAAAAGTCGGGAACAATATATTCGCCATAAACCGTGCTACGTGACCGAGTCGCTTGCATATATTTCGCGGGCAACGTGGATTTCGTATTCAAAGGCCTTATCCCCTAAAAAATAACCGCACGCATTCACACGGTGTATTTATACGATGCACTTTGTCACCGGCTCGGCGACCCAGTAGTTATGCCATAGTTAAGCGGAGGCACGTGCACGCGCATAAAGACGACGCGGGGATCTGGCCCTCCCGTTTATCACGCGGGCCGAGGGACAGAAGGAACTCTGACAAATATCAAATGCTGCATTACTGTGGAACACTAACACCGCTGGAATCAATTGTAAGGAAATTATTGCGGCCAACTACCGCAAGTCTAACTTCTCCGGAATTTATGGTCACCGCGGCGACTTACTTTCCCGGCATCTGTACACGCGAGCCGCGTACGTCGAAAGAGAAGCTGGCAAAGCGTGTCCGTTGCAATAATTAATATTCCGTTCGGTTGACAATTGAAATTCAACGTTGGACACCAGAACGCGCAAAAATTTTAAAATCTCCGCACCCTTAAGTAAAATTTGTTCCATTTGTATAGCAAGTGTTTCATCTAAAAAGTGATATATCACGCAAGTCAAAACGGTGTTCCACCGTAAATATCGACTATAGTTAATTCCCCTCCCTTTTGTAGCCGTCTGTGATTTATGCTTGCGCCAAGGACGACTTGTTCTCGCGCCTCGTATCGCAGTTTTCGCTTTGAACATTTTGTCAGAAATAATTCGCGAAGTTGGCGTGTTTTCACGGTACTCGGGAACTTGTTATTGACATTTCCAGAATTCTTCCTGTCCATTACGATACCGTCGAAAGCGAGATTCTCCCGTCGAGAGTCTTTCATCTTCAATGACATGAAAATCGCGGATTGACCGAAGTACGATGCAGTTTTGCCGTAAAATAACTGCAAAAGCGACGGTGAGAATTTTGCGCCGGCAATGATCTGCAAGTATGCCAGTTTCATTTCGACATTCGCGGAATTAACTCGACGTTGCCTTATTTATTTTCAATTATCGTTATAACCTTAGGAATCTCTTCTGTCTGTTATACGCGTTACAGTGAAACGTGCTTTCTATTCGATTTTTCAATGATGAAAATTACGACGCGTATTAACTTATTTTCAGAAGAGAAACCATTTTATCGTACAATATAATGGTTATTACATTCAAAGAGCGGAAACTTTTTCCAATTTGGGCAGAATACATACTGCATTGCACTCTTGGAACGAATGCTTAAATAGCTACTATTTAATGTAATTAAATGCGGAAATAAGTTCGAGTAATTAAGTAATTACTCAATTTGATGTAATTATAACAGAATTTAGTAACTCTAAATTATGCTGATTTTCAGTACAATATTTTTTACGTGATCAAATGCTTTACCATTTTCAGTCAAACTATTATTTGTTCAAGGAATAAAATTTCTTTAAGAGATTTAAATTATTTAGAAGGGATTCTTACGTTCTTAGTACCTGGAACGGATAAAAATGGAAGTTCCGCGGTCTGGAATTGTTAGTTAATTGATCTTTTTAGGTCAAAACCAGTGGCACAGAATTTTTATTCTAAGAAAATCTCATCAAATCGCAAGGGATAGCGCAGACGGATTATTTTCCGATTGAATTATTCCGCGGGGAGCCGGGATAAACCGTGCTCGCTATTAACAAACAGTATAAGAGACCGATCCGTCTTCCGTCTCATTTCGACGTTATCCTAAGTCTCGGTGCCTGGCCACCGGCATTATTCTTGCCGCACACATGCCTCTGGATTGGAATAAGCGAAGAGAGCTCCCAATGGAGCATGAGCGCCGAAGCAACCGGGGAGGATAACTGGTTGCAGTCTGCCGAGCGTTTCGTCGAATATATCGTGTGTACGCCCGCCGCCGCCGAGCCGGCTATTGCACAATAAATATCGGCTCTCCCGACGAAAGTGGCAAAAAATTGATACAACTTCCGGCGTCGACGTGGTCCCTGATTTTAACGACTTTCCGATAACGCGCGTTTCGATATCGGTACCGACTGGCAGGTTTAATGAACCGTCGCGTCAGCCCGACGATGGAAATATTAGCGCGATTCGGGCATTTAATGAAGGCGAAACGACACGCGCCCCGCGGAACAGAGAAATTTATGATGATCGGCCAAGTTATCGCCGAATTTGATTTTCATAGTTACGACTAGACTGCCCGTGTTTAGGCGGGAAATCAGAATTTGGCAATTCTACGGAACGGCCGGGCCATCTCCGGTTTCAATGACTTTATTAATTAGCTCCGCTGTTTTTGAAAATATCAGGAGACTTTATTCGCCAAAGTTTTTTTGGTATAGAGAACACTAGAGTATGGCGGTGACAGTATTTCTGTGGGTGAAAGAGTTTCGGAGATTTCAGAACCTCTTTGAGATCTCTAAATAGAAATTCTATTCCTCTTCTTTCGAACGGAATAAAATTCTTTCCTACTGATATAGGTATGTCGGGAAATTTTTGAAGACAAAGAGGTTGTAATTGTGTTGTAGGGCTTGCAAATGAAATAACAGTGTCCTATTTTCCGTTGCGTGTATAGAACTTGCAGTCCAGTTATGGAAACATAAAACAGCTTGGAGGGTTGGAGAGCAGCGAACGTCCATGTTGAAAAGTTCCAGGACCGATATTGGCTGGGTTCTGGTGTTAGATGTCTACATAGGAGCGAGCCTCGAGGGCTATTCACACGCCTGTGCTCACCGTAGAGAGCAGACGAAGCGACAACTATCGGCGAAGAAGTGGTTAATCCATTCGCATCATAAGGAAATATGAAAGGAAGGCTTTTATCGCCAAACTTTTTTTTTTAAATTATATTTAAGTAGAAAAATGACTACAAGTAAAAGAACTTCGTATCTCAGCATTATAAGAATAAATTACTACTTTCGTCTCCAATAACACCGTCCATTTCTATTTTTTAGCTAACGAATAATGACAGCGACCAGGAAAATTGAGGGCATATATACGCTAATGATGCAAATGTCCCCCGCTGGAAACATACGGTCCCGAGAGGTTCAGAACGAAACTCGGAAATCAACCGCCGTTGCCCCCATTGTTTTAAACACGAAGTCCGAGGACGTCAATCGTGGTAAGTTGGTGTCTGTGTTTTTCAAGTTCGAGGAGTCACTATACTGGACGCTACAGCATCTGCGCGGACAACGTTCCGGCGGAAACGCCGCGTTCAAGATGACTCGCGCGCGAAATGAGGTTTCCATCAGTTAGTTTGCAAATTTCCGAAAGTTACTTCCGCTCGAGTTTCGGCCTGGCCGGATGGCAGCGCCGGGCGCTCAAACTCGCATTAGCGCGATCGGGGCAGCAGGCGGGGGGGTGCGAAACTTTTCCGAGCGGAGCTCTGCTCTCATCTTCGAACCGTCGCGGCAAACACATTCCATCGGGGGAGCAGGGTGAAAGACACTTGTTCCTATGGTCGCGTTCCCTCGGAGCGGGCACGTGTGCCGATAGCGCGACCCGAAAACCGTGCACCGGTTCTTAGCCTCGTGTAGGTGTCGTCTTGTCGTCTCCGAAGCTCGGAAAACTGAACTCAACTCCAGCCATTCGCTTTTCACGCGTTCCAGTCTGATTTCTCTGTACTGTCCGACGAGAACGCTTCCTTTGAAGCGAGTTCCTTGATAACAGGAGAACGCTGCTCGCGTACGGTCCAGCTAGACGGTCTGATACCGAATTTTTGAAAAATCTCAGTTTCTTCCGTTGTCTCCGATTACAAATCGATAAGGTGTGTGAGATTGGTCGACGAACTCCTGGCACATTCAGTTTTATTTCGGAAACAATTTTTAATCGTGTTTTATATACGTTTATCTTTAAATTGATACGAATAGAAACTGCACAGGAGGTGCTTTACGAAAAATCTCAGTTTTTTCCGTTGTCACCGATTACACAAATCGATAACGTCTATGCGATAGAATTGGTCCAAGTTTTATGAATTGTGGTACTCGCAATTTCCGGCAAATTCGGTTTTATTTCGGAGACAATTTTTAATCCTGTTCTAAATACGTTTATCTTTGAATTGATACTAATAGAAACTGCACAGGAGGTGCTTTACGAAAAATCTCAGTGTTTCTTCCGTTGTCACCGATTACACAAATCGATAAACGTCTATGCGATAGAATTGGTCGAAGTTTTATGAATTGTGTTACTCGCAATTTCCGGCAAATTCGGTTTTAGTTCGGAGACAATTTTTAATCGTGCTTTAAATACGTTTATCTTTAAATTGATACTAATAGAAACTGCACAGGAGGTGCTTTAGGATCAGCTCCCTGATCTTCGCATAAATCTGCGCGAGGAATGTCTTATGTAAAATAGGTTCGCGCGGTCGTTTAGGTTTTACCCGTTCAGAGTATATCGGCTACATTAACTTTCGTAATTTCTACCTTATCTGACCCGCAGATTCGGAACAAATTTGAGCGCAATCGTAAAGAGGATATTCATGTTCCGCGGAGTTTATACTGATAACTATAAAATAGCTACATCCCGGGTCCATAAAGTGTCATCTCTATCGCGACGTAGGAAGAGGGTGATAAACTTCGGCAGTTTAACGAATTTTTACTGAAAACTTCATGGGAACATGCTTAAAACCTTTAACCGTCGCTAGGCGGATGCTTTTCGCGGTTTCATGGCGGCCAGGACCAGGATACTTTGTCTTTACGAATCGATCTTGTTTGATATAGTTTTGAGCACGCTACTTTCATGAATAGTTGATTATACTCGGTTCCTTTTAGGAAATTAAGAAAAAATCCATTTCCATTAAAAAAACCTTTCATAGGAATCAGTTCTAGC
The DNA here is from genome assembly GCA_913789895.3 of Seladonia tumulorum. Lineage (NCBI taxonomy): Eukaryota > Metazoa > Arthropoda > Insecta > Hymenoptera > Halictidae > Seladonia > Seladonia tumulorum. The sequence continues at coordinate 9,324,091 of OU565281.1, forward strand.
AGGAAAAATTAGAGGCATCGAAAAATGTAAGAATTCAGTGTTCAAACAAAACGTTTTGAAAAGTGCCTTCGTTATTACCTTCGTGTAGTTCCTACCAATTTTTGCCGATCGAAGTCGGAGCAGTCGTAGCGCATGATTGTTCCGTAGAAACCCGGTAAAAAACATTCCGGATAAGAACATCGCGCGCGCAAAGTGTCGCAACAGAACGTCGGTACAATTATTCGTTTTCTGGTACAATTAATGAAAGCATTTTTCTGACGAGCTTCGCGACATCGTACACATTGAGGGACCGGTCCACCGCATTACCTAAATTGCAAGCAATTTATCGCCCGTCGGCCCGGTCTCGTTTGCAAGAGTTCTCGAGCAGGCGGGCTCGGCGTCCAGATTTCCAAGTCATCAAAGAACGCGGGCAGACAATGGTTTGAAAAACGTCGCCGGCGCGGCGGCGTCATCGCGAGGAAAGCCGACCTCGTTCCAGCGCCGTCAAAGTAACTGAATCCGGACGCATTGAGAACGAAAACTTCAAAGGGACCACTCTCCCGTTCCGCGCCCGGTTATCCAGTCTCCGAATAATCGCGTCTGCCAACCGTCCGGAGAGCTGCAACGCGAAGACGCGACGCGTGCACACGTAGTCTTGTTTCGTGATCGAGAGAGCTAAACAAAGTCGGTGGCAACTGTTGCCTGGCGTCGCGACGTTTCATACGGTGCGAAACGAACGAATCCGAGGAAATCCGTGGCCGTCTTTGTACAGGCCGGTACAAGCTACTTAAGCGATTAACAAAAGGATACAGCGCGCCAAAGCGTTGTCGGAGAATCTCTGGCTTGGAAATCCTTCGGAGCCGTGATGGATGTTAGCAATATCGAGGCGGTGGATTAAACGCGGTCCCGGAATTTTTTCGGTCCGCCTCTACGTGAGAATATCCTGTCCGAGGTATTTCATCCTGAGAGCCGTCCGACGCCACGAAGACACTTTTTTCTGATAAGACACGCAGTCGTCGGGTTCGCTAACCGACGCGCGAGAAATTTCTGACTTCGTGCTTCGATGCTTCTTGTCTTTTTTTTTTCAATTTTAACCTCTTAAGCACGCCGCGTTTGTCCGCAACTCTGCCTCCCAGGGACGGCGAGCCTAGCCGCGGAAGGCAAAAAAGCCACTATAGTGGTTCGTGCTGTTCGAACTGATGCTTTCCAGGGAAAGCCACTATAGCGGCGTACATGGTTTAAGAAGTTAATAATGGTTCAATGACGGTGCAACGAGCAATTTAATTCTTCTGTCAGTACCCAGAATTTTCACGTTCAGCAATACTTGAAAGTTTCAAGACATACTTTCATATCTCAAAATCGGTTTACGATTGTTCGAAAAAGCAGAAATTTATAGTAATCTTGCTAGGTGTCAACGGGAACGCGCAACAAATTTTAATCCAAACTTTTCAAATAAAAACCCAAGCACCTAGGTATCGAATATAGTCTCGAAAGAATAAAAATAGTAAATAATATTTCCCTAAAGTTGTACACAAAGTTACCAAAGAGTTATTATTTATTAAAGAAAATATACACAGCTTATCGATGAAGTAACCTACATAACTGAAGGAATATTAAGAGTGTGTGACTACATATCGTGCACGTACGAAACGGAGACGTTTCGTATTATCGGAATGAACGATGTAACAGAAACACCAAAGAAAAATAACGTGTTAGACACGTTCTGGGACGTAGGAGAACAATGCATCTCTATAATGTGACACGTTGTACAGCCATATGTCAAATTGCCACTTGGTATTCCTGTGACTATGTATTCGCATGTCTATGCGTCATGTTGTGGGAAAGTACCATTCGCGTTGTACGAGTATTGCTACAATTTCGGAACCACGTTGCATTAGCATCGCGTTATGCGAGGGTTATCTGTCCACTGAAAGATGACGTGACGTTTTCCAGTCTCCACTATTTACACATAAAATATAACAAAATCACGAGTGATTATTTCTTCGAGCTTTGTCGACAGAATAATTTCGATATCGCTGCACTCGTGCATCATTATCGTTCGGTGTAGCACGCTTCGACGATATTACTTATTCCGAAATTTTGTCGAGTTTGAATGTACAAACTCTCGAATTTGTTCTATGTTAACATACACTCTCGTCTTCGATTTTACAACGCTTTCGAATTTCACATAATTTCCAGGCCTCTATGCGGGCCGACCAGTTCTACCGGTTTTAATCCTTTAATCGTTATTGTACTTATTGACGCACGGACTCGTGCCGAACCCAACGAACTGTTATTATTGAATAAATTACACACGTATCGGCAGATATTGTTATTATCCGCTAAATAACCAGCTTCTCGAATTACACCGATCCCCGTCCAATACACATTAAAGCTCGTGCGATACACCGTAATCCGGGTACGGCCGCGATATTTATTATGATCGGCCATTCACGCGAGAATTTAAACGTTCCCTGGTAACTTCACACCGGGAATCCTCGTTCGACGCGCGCGCGTCCGAACGTTTTCACGGAGCCGGGAATTGTTGCCGGGGCTGTCGACGCCGCAAACACATTCGATGCCTACTCAATAACCCGGTAAAGTGTAGCTTTTTACGTGACTGCTCTCTTTCCACGCGCGAGGACTCGACACCCGAGTATTGTTTACCTTTGACTTTTTCCACCGCGGTGCCATTTCCCGGGACGCGAAACCGGAGAAACACCGCTTTTCACCGGAACTATCGTTTTCTTCGTTTCCGTTTTCGTTTCCGCTTCGAGAGACATGACCGCAAAAGCAGGCGCGCAACACTCGCCACCGAATAATGTTGAAAATGTTTCGTGGAATCGCCGGCTCTGGAAATTTCTGCCCGACAGGAAAAATCGTTTTAGGGCCCACCCGTGCGGCAACGCCTCTACGGAAAATAATGGCCGTTGCTGTCTCGAACCATTTAAGTATTTCCGGCTGGGAATTGTTCGATTAATGGAGCACAGCATCGATGCATGTGTCAGAGAGACGTGCATATGTGAAAAACTTACCCCTATTATTAATATTCAGTGGTGTAGAAGCTTTTTCTTTTTTAATTAATCGTGTGAAGTTTTTACCGAAATACTCTCGTGACCTTTTCCCGATTAAAATGATACTAAACACGGTACAATTTTCTGTGGATTCAGTGAAACTTTCAGAGTCAGAGATGTACATCTGTGAAAAACTTATCCCCACCATTAATATTCAGAGGTGGTAGAACCTTCTTCTTTTTTAATTATTTGTGTGAAGTTTTTGCCGAAATACTCGTGACCTTTTCCCAATTAAAATGATACTAAACACGGTACGATTTAGTTCGTTTATTCGGTGAAGCCTCCGAGCCGACGATATTTCATCACGAATATATTGGTAAAAATTCTTCCGATTTTTGAAAAAAGAATTTCTAGAAAACTTTGTATCTCTTTAGTGGTTGCGGTGAGTAGTATGAGAGGATCGTACGTAAAAATGGAAAAACGCCGTAGCTAATGAAGTAATGTAACAGTGACAACTGTTGGCAGAACAATTAATGGTAGTTAACGTTAACAGGGAGCACAGCAGCGACCACGTACATACGCGTCTGCATAGTTTCTGTGCAAAACAAAGAGCAAAAGCGTAGCGCAGGTACAATTTGCATAATATCCGGTACCGGAGACTCGTTTAGAGGAAAAACCCGAATCCTTGAGGGGCAGCGTACCGTTTTCAACTCGTGAACCTTTAACTCTTTGCGGTCTTAGCAACTTTTGCCGTTTCGTTCCAGCTAGACCAGCTTTTATTTCACTGTACAGTTTCTCCACCGTGTAGTCCGACTAGAACCGGGAAACAGAATAATATATTTGCGCGTTGATCTGTTTAAACATGTATTACCATTGCAGTTCATAACTTATAATTTCAGTTAAAACATTTTAACGTTACTTTTGATCTCCCAGGATTGAAACTTGTTCGGCATTTTCTCGCGGAAATCTACGGGAATAAAAAAATGGTAAAAAGTTTCTGGCTTCCTCGGGTAAAGTTCAGCCGAGAATGCGACAGCCTTTAGGGTTGAAAACAAGGAGAAAATTGTACGTCGTGGCGAGTCCGACGTAAGACCAGTACGGGGAAATGCGGTGTCGAATCAGACCCGTGGTAGGACCGCAAAGGGTTAAACGACTGTTGAGAGCGAGGAGCAAAACCGAAAGTGGGTCGTTGTGACATTTTTACCGCGACAGCATGATATTCCCGCGGCGCGAAAACAAACGGCCACTTCGACGCCGTGACTGGGGCTCTCAGGTATTTGCGGGGCCGACATATAGCGCGTGCACGCGCTGCAATGGTGATGCATTGTCGTGCAACGGTTCTCTCGGTTTACGACGGTTCGATATTCCGCGGCGGTGTTCCCGTTGCTTCATAACAACGATTTACTGCCGGCGACGTCGCTTCCTTGCCATCCTTAGAAGGCACGGTTGCTATTTCCACAGCGTCAAGCCCAATTAGGCCATTCTCTGTGTCAAGGATCCCCGTTATTTATCGAGTTTGATCAGAGAAACGACACTTCGAAATTCTCTTCGGCTGACAGCGGCAAATGGATCGCCCCTTACCATTTTGTACATGTTATAGAGAAAACATTTTATACACCACAATTTTCACCATTTGTGTCACTCACGGACCAAGTAATCAATTTCGACGATATTTTTAACGCCCATATATCAATTTTATGAATCCAGAAAAATTTGTGGAAAGCAACTTTTACAATTTTTTTCAGAAAGGACAAATAAATCAATGGAACGAAGCATAACCGGTAGCAAAAGCCAAGTACAATCGGAAATTCTCATAAAAGTTGAACAGCCAACTTCGTTCCGCTGCCACGCCGACAAAGCGATAGCGCCTCGAAGTTGTATGTATGAAATTAGTATCTGGCGATCGAACAGGGGCGAGTCCGTGGTAATTTAAAGCCGGCAGAATAGAAAAAAGTCAAGCGGATCGGCGGGCCGAGAGAAAGTTTTCTAATTAACCGAACGAATCGGCGGATAACTGGGAAGAGCAGATGAAAAATTCTATCCCGCCGCCTCGCCGCTGTTTCCGGAAAAAAAATTCCGTAGATGTTGACCGAGATTACCGATCGATAGGAGATTACGGGGCTATACGGCTTGGCAGGAATAAAGAGGGTGCCGGGGAATCGTTTCTTTTTAAATCGTACGGTCCTTGCGCTAAATCAGATCCACCCGGTCCGAGGTCGCACCCTTTCGAGAAGCTATCGAGAGCTCGTTAAAAAGGAATTGCCCCGTAATCGATACCCGTAGAATCTTGGGACTACCGACTGTACGGAAAATGGAAGAAAAAGGGATGGGGGGTGAGAGCGCGACCATAGAAAGCAACCGGAAGAGCCATATAAATTAAGATGGTCGCTAGAACGGAAACAGAAACCTTCGACCCCTTTCCTTGGACAGAGAGAAATGAGAATTAGATGAAGAGTGGCCCGGCCCGTGGGGAAACGAGTCTATCTGTCGACGACAGCTGCTTCATCAGGTTCTTCACCGAGCAATTTGATCTATGTAACGCATCGCCGCGAGAATTATGGCACACGAGCCACTGGTTCCTCGAATTATCAATTCCCGCGACGCTGCTCCATCGACCGAATACACCTTATCCAATTTCCTGCTGCCCGTGAGAGCTCGTAAAGTTCAACAAAAACGAACTTCGGTAATATCCGCGTGTAGATCATTGCAAATGTACCTTGAAATACAAGAAAAGTGTACAAAAGTTCATGTAACAAGTTGAATGCTATCTCCGCGAACGGAAAACTTCAGTCTTTAATTAGTGATGGTTCGAGGGACGAGAAAAATTGTTTAATCTCCGCTAAATTATGAAACTTTCGTGGAAAAGAAATTATCTTCACTCCTTTTTTCCTCACTTCCCGGAAGTATCTTCCGAGAAGAAAACTTCAGGAGTTCTCGCCGTTCAAAAGATGATCCGGAGAAGACTGTTATCTGATTTTCTCGCCAAGTTGAAACCGGCCAGACAATCGCTCGAAACAGTTTTTATTCGCACAAAGGTTCACAGTCTAATAATAAATAATCAATTGGGATTTTTATTTGGAACGGTTACATAATCACCGGCACTTACATGGCCAAACAATTAATTTTCACAATAGAACGACACGTGTTTGAGCAAACTCTGACAACAAAGTACGTCTCACGGTTCGAGCAGAAAGCGCACACGACCGAGCGATTCGACGACGATGAAGATGTTCTCGGAGGGTCGCATGTCGAGCAGAAAAAATCCCATTTCCAGTCCATAGGAATAAGAATCGCGTGTTCATCGGTTCCCCGGAGGATAGAGCCACGTTGCTGCGACGTCATTTATTTCCTGTTTATTCCGAAGATCGGCCCCGTTCGAAACCCTAGCCGGTTCGTTGACTCTATCAGCACGCGAAGAGGCGGTCGCGTCGGGGTTCCTCGATCAAGAGAGAGAGAGGAACGAGCGTTAAAATTTCATCCGGTAGGATTCGACGAGGCGGAGAGCAGGGAGAACGATCGACTACCTCGGAACCGGGGACTAGGTAAATAAGGTGTGAACGATGAGTTATTGCCGCGCAAACTTTCTCGCCTCATCCGTTACCCGCACCGAATGAATTCTTCTGGCCACGCCACGGTTCCCCGATGTCCCGGGGAACATCGCGTGCCGCTGGATGTTCCTGTAACCTCCCTCTCTCCCCTCTAACACCTCTTCCTTCCGTTCTTTCGGAAGTCGAGACCGGCTTCAGACTTCAGCGCCGTTAGGCAGTCAGAATGAGAAATGGCCCCGCGGGATCCGGGCTGCGTGTGGGTAACACCGACGAAGCCCGACGGCCAGCTTGTTGAGAGACAACCGGTGAGTTTAGCCAGCTCGAGCTAACATTCTCGAACGGTCCCCGATGGTCGGGAACTGAACGATGACGAGTCGTTGATGGAATCTGCGAGTGCTTCGTATGTGCGGTTTCGGGACGCGGTATCTCGGAATATTTCCTTTTTCCCCCCACAAAATTCCGTGTGCCTAGATCTGAAATTTTCGTTTCCTCTGTTTCATGTCAGTGTGATACACAAGGTGAAAATATTTTCCTAACGAGCAGTGATCTCAGAAAATCGTAAATTAAAACTTCACTACTGTGCCGAAATATATTGACCTGTACTACTGTCCCAGCCTCAAATTTGAAGTAGTAGTAGAGTGATATCACTCGGAGAATCTCAGAGAAAGGAAGTAGTATTAATATATCTTTAGAAAAATATAGAAATAAAAATTGCGTTGTTTTAGTTGTGACGAGCACAGATCCCACGGAACCCTAAATTAAAACCCCATTACTGTGCCGAAATATATTGACCTGTACTACTGTCCGAGCCTCAAATTTTAAGTAGTAGTACAGTGAGACGACTTGGAGAATCTTAGAGAAAGGAATAAGTAGTACAGGTAAATAATATGAATTTGTACATTAATTTGCAGTCTGCCTGCTGACGTTCCATTGATACACCGGGCGCACATCTTGCTACAATATTATGGAAAAACTTTATTCACGTGGTCACGAATATAGAAACTAGCGAATGCTACGTGGGCTGTATGTATTACATAGAATCGAAGTATACTGTGCAGATAATAGAACGTTCCAATAATACGATATTTGGAGAACAGTGCATTCCAATAACGGGTGCTCCTATAAGAGAGGAGGTTCTATTGTATTCAATGCATGGGGTAACGGGTTTATAAGTTGGGATTTATGGCAGTCTGATACGATCACAGTATTATCTAAAACATTTTTGCTCTTCTTGGGGATTCTCGTAAAATTTAGTCGAAAAATATTCTTTTACTAAAAATTATCATCACACACAGTACAAACATTTCCAAAAGTCAATGTTGCTTTACCATGAAATTCAGATACAATATTCATCCAGCTTCGTTCTATCGACAAAAGAGCAACAACGCCACCGAAAAGCAAACAACCGGATGACAGACTCCGATGAACCGAAATTAGCTACATTTCATCGGCAGGGGGTTGGTCAATATTATTTTTAGCGGCTCATCTCCCGAGATTGCAGTCGTCGTCAGACATCAAGTTCGTTCTGTTTTCGTTGATGAACTCTCTCCGAAGAAAAGAAAGTACAGTCGCGGAGAGCGGCATCCTGTTTGCAGAAGGATAATTAACTCGAAACTCTGACGTAGTTCGACAAATTCCCGCAGACACGTTGCCAATTCCTCTTCCTTGGCAAGCGGACGCCTAGCCGAGAGCGTTTCTCCGCTTCCACGCGACCAATTCACCGAAATCAAATTTAATTATCGTAAATGGCACACCTTCTGCCTGAAATCTATCCTTGCTAATTTCAATCTCGCGGCTTGGCTTGATTAAGGCAGCCTCCGCTCCACGGCTACATTGTTCCGCGATTGACGATTCCATCATGGGACGTTATGGCTGGACGGAAGCCATTTTCGATACCGGAGAAGTGCATCAAAGGGATTTCAAAATTATATCTGATGACCACTGATTTTTCAATCGACTCGTTTCCGAGAAATTTGAATAGGAGAACCGTCTGACCATCACCTACTGATTCTACTTGTTAGCGAACGCTAGGCACGCGAACTTTTTAAAAACTGAATTTTCTCGAAAACTGCGTGTCAGAGGGGAAAAATTTATTCTGTATTTCCGACTTGTTTTCTCACGTAGAAACTCACCCCCTCCGCGTTTGCACCCTTCAGGGAGACCCTGTAGACGTACGGAGCGAAATAGTTGGCGAAACTTGAAAGTTGTTTTTCAAGAGAAGGGTTGATTTGTGGGGTGTCCTATCTTTTTGTTCTCGACCGTAGACTCCCGGGGGGTGGCCGAGAATTCCGTCCACGGAAGTTCTTTGGCAATCACGGTCACACGTGCTCATATATCGTCACACTTGTCACGGGGAGGAGGAGCCGGAGAACGCCGCAGCTCATCGCCCCCGAGATTCTAAGTAAATCTCGTGACCTGCTGGCAGCGCGACTTCCCGGTTAAGCGGAACGCTCTCGCGACAAAATTACTCGCCGTGAGAGGATTTTCGGGCTGTCTCGCGACCGTACCGCCCGGAGGGGGTGGAGGGACTAATACAAATAAAGGGTGGGTCGGCCGGGAGAAACCCCTTGACGGATTCGCTGTTCCGTTTAATCGCCTCTTTTGTTTTGCTGCCGGCGGAGTAGACACGCCACCCCCTGCCGGCGAAGAAACTGCGACGTTGTGCACGCCAAGGGGTGAGGGGTCGAGTGGAGCGCGACGAGGGGGCAGACAGTTATATTGCCAAGCGAACTCGGTCAGGTGGAGCTACATCGAAAGTAAACCGTGAGAGACCGCGGAAAAGTCACCGATCCGATCGAGATCCCGTTTCTTCGCGGCTCAAGGTCGTCCATTTTTTTAACAATAATTTCGCCTCATTCGTTAACACGTTGACTGCCATCTCACCCGTATGTGAGTGACGGAATTATTTGTCCAAGTTTTAAAACGAATTTTTACGCTAATATATGTCAATCGTACCGAATTATATTGGGATCTGTAAAATGCCAAAAAGTTGGAGGAGACTACTCAATATCATACATATAATTTTTTTCAATTCTTATTTCATTAAATAACTTACATTGATTTGATGGAATTTTTTAGGTCTAGTTTGGCGGTCAAAATGTTAAATTGTCGTTCCTCTCTGTAGCGAACGAATTACACAGTGACTCCTATTAATGTGCAAAGCACCATCAAAGGAGAATAACGTTTTTAAAATTAAAACCGACGTTTTAAATCTACCTTGTAATTATTATACTGTTAAATTATGAAATTTCTACTGCATAATATTAATGAACCAATTTACAGAAAATAAAATGGAAAAGAATTTCCTCGTCCTATTAAAGGCTTTATCAACGAAGATAAAGATCTTGTCAAGCAATGTACATGTAGGTAAATAAATCTCTAACAAAATTTTCCACGTGAAAAAAAACGGGCTTAATGATACTCATAAACCGATATTTTCGAGCATCAATGACCAGCCAATAGCGGTGCCTCAGCCTTCAAATTTCGACCGTTCGATGAAAACAGATTGAATGAGGTCGAACCAGCAGACAAATTGGATTTCATTATTCTCGAAATTGTTTCGGAAAAAAATTTGCATTGTACGCGGCAAGGCAATAATGAAAACCGATATCAAACCGATCGAAATTTCGCTTATGCTCCTCTCGGCTGTCAATTCTTCTCCCCCCGTGCCCTTGTCTATTTTGAAATCGAACGGCGCCAGGCAGCGGCGTCCATACGTTGACGAGGTTGGGCATTTTTTTTTTCTTTGCAGGCGAAAAGGCTGACATTTCGCCGTTGATTTGCATGTTATGAATAATTATGAGGGCCCCGGTCGGACCGGCGCGGTTGCTGGGTCTAAATCTTTTTTATGGAAATCGCGACTTAGCTAGGAAAGATATTCGAGCGTAAAAAAAATTCCGCCGCGCGCACCTCTGGTATTCCGATACGAGGCCGGCGTGTTACGGGCGAAAAAAGAGGGAAGTAGAGGGGAAAAAGTCAAGGGCCCGACACCACGGTAAAGCCGAAAGATTAATCGAGCCCATTGTTATGCTCGAGGTAACGAGTTTATTCCAAGATGGTCCCCCTCCCGCTTCTCGCCCCCATCCACGCCTGATCATTTGAATCCGCGTAATTAAATGAACCGCGCGCGCGAGTATCGTTCGTGCAGCTGTTGTGATCGCGGATCAGGAAAAATTCTTCCAGTGAAATTAGTATAGTGCTGTTAATGTGACGTTTCAAAATCAGTGTAACAGTGGTGGAATATTTACAGAACTCTGCGCACGGAAACCGGGTAAGTTCAGATTTTGAAAATTGTGTAATTCTTTCAGCAAATAAGACAGTGATGTATCAAATTATGTAAAACTTGAACAATCAAAATTTGACTGAAAAAGTGGAGGTCTTCGTTAGTATTTAGACAACTCTATTTACTAGGCAGAGTCAATCAAAAACACACGAGTGAAACCAAAGTGTCATTATATTTTTCTAAGGATTAATAAAAATAACTGAAATATACGGTAGAACATTTAGGAGGGAATTGTGGATTTTATTAAAATAAAGATAAGTAGTTGAGAAAAATATTAATAAGAGAAAGAAAAGAATTTCTGAATATTCTACGAGTGTAAGATATTTAATCGAGAGAAAACCCCCGTCGGATCATTCGAAGCGTAATTTGATAAACCGTATTAAATGGATTATTCGTGGTTGCGACCAGTCGGTGTTTGAACGGTGACCTCTGACAGCCGAAATATCCCTCTTTGAATCGTACACGACCCGCCGCTATTCGCAGATTAATCAAGAACACCCATTCCTGATCCCCCAGCACGTGTACGAACGGACGCGACTGAGACTTGATACCCCCGATACATTTATATCTCGCACCGCGTATCGATCGATTTCACGGTACGTTTCCAAATAATTTGAACCGCGTTGAAGTTAATTGGACCAATTGCTGCCAATTATATTATGTCATCTGCGAAATGAATTACAATTATTAGGACAGAAATATATCCGATTCTAGCATAAAATCAAGCTTTCATAGTAAAATAGTTATCGTGGGCTTTGAGGAACACTTTTAAAACAATTTCTGAAGATGAAAGTAAGTGAGGATAAAATAATTTCAACAAGTTAATAAGTTGAACATGTTCAAGTACGTGTAACTTTATAAAATAGCATGCTGTTATATTTAGAAGAAGAGTCGACAGAATTAATCAACGTAAGAATCATTCGCTGTTATGATCAGATCAGACAAAATTGAAAAATTGGTGTAGGGCGGTTATATTAATGTTTAAAAATCGTAAAAGAACGGGAGAATATGTTTTTACTGTAACAAAATTTTTTAGTCGTGAGTCGATCGAAGAACGTGACGCCCTCAACATTTATTGGCTTGTACAGAGACAATTATATAGTAGTTTAGATCCGTCAGGATCAAAACTGTCCCCTGTCTTGATATTATCGCGAGTACTTCGTGATCGCATTTAATATCCGTTTGATACCGCAGTGCATTACTCGCGAATTGATACGTATTGCGATTAATGAGTATGTCATTGAATTGGCCCCACCGGCGCGGCGGACGTTTGATCAAAATTTCCATCGACGGAAATATCTATCGTGCTTACGTGAACATGAAGCTTAAATGCTTTCGAGTGGTCAAACGCAAAGCGATTTCGGGCCCACTTTAACGAGATGAATGATCGGCCGCGATCACGCATTTACAGTTCTGTTGGAACGCGATGCACCTGACTTCTGAATACGGTTAAGTCGTTGAACATTCGTAACTGCTAGACTGCGAATTTTATGCATTTATGACAAAATCGAGTAGGCGAAACACGTTTTTACACGCACACAATACACACACCAAAATCTACAGAATTACGTAAAAACAAGCTAAACATTTTTGGTTTCCTCGGGTACAGTTTAACCCGTAAATGTATATTTGGAAACATCACTTGTTCATAAGAAAATAATAAAAATTCTGTGCAGCTATATTTCAATTTAGAAAATGATTGTTTTAATGTAAATTGCACTATTTTGTGGTTCTAATAATTCGAAAAATGTTCTTGTACCAGTGATCGTATTTTCCAGTGAATTCTTTTTCCAATATTTTATGCCTTGCTTCGTACAGTTTATACTTGTAATTAAACCACCGTGCCAAGAACAGTGGAAAGAAGCGAAGCAATTTCCTAGTAACCAGGGAATATATTTCCTTTCGTTATACGCGAATGTGAGCGAAGACTATAAAAAGTACATTTTAGTATGCGAGTAACTCTCCCACTTTATTATTCCATGTACTGGTATAAACTATTTATATCGTTCAAGTATTTATATTCGAGTATGGTGTAATTTTCGTTGTCTCAATTTCACTTGTCGGTCGTTACGTTTTCGCATGTGCTCGTAATCGTCATCCAATTTTAATATCTATGCAAATGTCATTTCGTTGAGATCGAGGTGCGTTTAAAGATCACGGGGTAACGGCGGTATTTTATTTATCGACTGCGAGACTGCTACAGCGATAAGCCCGAATATTAGTAAGTCTTCCTCCCCGATACTTCATCCGACCCTGATAAAAAGATATATTGCCAAAGTTTGAGGGAACCCTGGAAGGTTCAAGCTCTAAGCCGCTGCTCGTGCCCTGTGAAATTTCACCACGCAACGATATCAATACTTTCGCTTTCTCGGATTCCACTTTTATTACCGCGGGGAGGAATTATCGGGGAAGTTATCGCGACCATAAACCTCGGCGAGGGATCGCCATTTGCGATTCCGTACTGCCTGCAGGATGATCGCATAACCGAGCCGTCGATTGTATCGCGAGTCGTGAATTCCTCAGTTATGAGCACACTGCGACGATCATTATGCGAAATATTTTCATTATTCATTATATGAAACGGAAATGATACAAAAATAAACTCCTCTTTTAACAATTTTAATAACTCGGGGATACTTTATAATATCGTAATGTCTTTATAATATCGTATTTTACCTAACCATTCTATCATAAATGCATAAAATTATTTTACAATAATTTATGAAATATGCATTTCGGCTTGTCGAAGTCGAATTAAATACATAACCAATTTCACTCGGTTAATATTGAGACCATTTTCATAACAATCGGCACGAATATTAAAAAAAAAATAATGCATTCGTATATTCCATTCGATGTAAAAAAATATCGATTCAGTGATCACCGTTTCCCATGCGTTAGCAGTACAGGGCTTTATTCACTCATAGCAAACACTGTCGGACGAAATCCAATAAAATAAAAGTTATAACGAAGTTAAACAAAGATTCAATATTTTTCTACAACTAACAAATACATGTTTCAAGTTACTAGGTTTGTCTTCAATTCCTGTTCTCGTTAAACTTTTACAAGTTTGTATTTCATTCCTGGTCTCGTATAAATTTCAATATCTCGAATTTAACAAAAACTCGCGGGCTACTGATGGAAATTGTTTCCATATTTTCACTTAACAATGGCGGGAAATCGACTGCGTTTATTACGTATTATGCGGATGTTTTAGCGCGTATATTACAATTATTATACTCATTCACATTCACAATAAACTTGACGTAATTTGTGCGATAATAAAAAGAACATATTATTCAAAATTACGTTCGAAACAACGTTATTTTTCGAAAGAGCCGAATACTATATTGATTTCACGCGTAACGTAAAATTTTTCTCTTTTTGCAACATTTTTCGTACCCGAAAGTATCTTCTGTTAGTATTGAGAAATATAAGAACACCGTCTGAAGTGTGCAACAACGTTTACATAATAATCTGGAGAAACGTTGCGTGACCGCCGCGAGTCGTGATAAATCAGGTTTAAAAACCATGTTCTCCTCCGAACCAACGAGGTTGCATTTTTGCAGTCATTAAACAGCCACCGGCCGTATTAATCGTGTAAAACGTTGCTGTACCTCGTTCCCAAATTACATCACGCAGATCCATAAAAATTTCAGAAATATTCACGATGGGTTCGCCACGTCAGCGTTCCTCTACGTTTCGCCAGTCACTAGACAGACATACCAGAGAAAAATGACATCGCAAAAATAGGCGCGGATGTCATCTGGCGTTCGTGTCACTCCCGATTTTGTATATTTCCACGATGCCGGGTGAATTAAATATCGGGCACATAATACGGACCACGTGAAAGTGTCTAAAACAGTATTCTAGGTATACGTTATTTTAATATCGAAAATATGTTTAAAAACAATACTTTGTGTTGTCAAAACTGAATAATAGATCTCGCACTAGAGAAGTTCTGAAGCCTGTCAGAGTTGCATTTCTACCGTAAAAAAATTAATACAGTTGGTCTATAACTCAATGAATGCTTTAACACGTTGACTGCTATGTCATTCATATGTAGGTGACGGAATTATTTGTCCAGGCTTTAAAATAAATTACACTAAATGCGGTTACACTAAGTGCGGTTTATACTAAATTTGATTAGGATCTGTAAAATGCAAGAAAGTTGGAGGATTACTACATATCATACGTTTAATTATTTTCAATTTTTATCTCATTGACAAACTTACTTTGATTTTGTGGAATTTTTGAGGTTTCTAGTTTGGCAAAACGTTAAAGATTGCAGAGAGGAACTAATGTCAGAAAAATGGTCGATTAAACTACTTTCTTTTTGGTAGTTTTCTTCCTAGGATCGCAATTATTTAGCTGTACTACTGTAGACCGTTTTCGGAAATAGGATATAAGGGAAGTATACTCTTCGTTCGAGTAAAACGTAAGTGTCGCGGTCCTGGAATCGAACGGCGCCGTTCGGAGGAACTCTGAGGAATATCAGCGTCGCGTTCGCCGCATCAGCGTTCCTTTTATACGTCGTTAGAGGCGGGTATTCGTCAGGGAGCCGGCGACAGTCGAAGGAAATTTATCGACGGTGATTTGAAGCTCTGTAATCATCACGCCGACAGCCGTCTGCTCATTTAATATTCATAATTCGTCGGCCGAGGGTACACGGGGTTCCGGATGAAGAGTTTTTTCCTATAATTCGACGGACCCGTCGCGGTCTACGCGTCGTCGTCGTCGTCGTCGGGTGTAAAACAAAATCGACGCCGAGATTTCACGGTACACCGGCAGCAAAAGAGGTACAAAGTTGCTCGCTAATGGAGAGAAACGTAAGGAAGGAAGGAACACGGAATCGGGTAAGTAATTGAAATGTTTCGTAGCTGGTGGGGGGTTGGGAGGGGTTGTAGGGGAGGGGATGAGAGGCGTTCGACCCGGGATAGCGTATGCGGGAAGCATGATAAGAAGCCGAGGGCAAAGACTTCAAACGTATCCGGGCAACTTGGACGCGTCGAACTTCGAGACGAGCAATGGCCACTGCCTTCGAGTTCGGGCTACTGACTCGGTCCACCGCAGATGTTACGTCACGTCCGCGAAACGCTGGTCTGATTGATCAAAGAGATCTCCCCGGTATCCTCCGGTCCAGGTCCGCTTTCTTTTTCCTCGTCGAACCATCTCTCCCCGCGCGCTCACACACACCCTTGCTCCACCGACGTCAATTACGCTCATCGCCCGGTCCGAAATGAAGGCACACCCGCCGCCCCGGAAAAGTTTTTTCGCCCGGGAAACACGCGCTCGTATCTTCGATTCAAAGGTAAATTGGATTTTCTGACCGGGCACTTTTATTTTACTTCTGGCCAGCGCCGCCCGTCCATTCTGAACCGCGCCAGGCCAAATAAAAGACAAGACGTTCCCGTACCTATGCTGTTTCGAAGCTTCGTTCCCTCGTGCCGTGAGAGCTAGCTGGGGAAACTTGAAATCGTTTTCGGTGTTGGGTTTCGGAAGTGTGTTAGGTATCAAGAATTATTTTCTTAATGTGCGCGTTTCGTGTTTTTAAACGATACGAACGTACGCAATCTTATTTAATTTTCACATTGAAAACTGCTTTTGATATTACACTTACACGGGGAGGGACTGACCATACCTGTACCGAGGTAATCATCCCTTAGTTGTATCATATTTGGTATAATTGATGCAGATAAAATTGTTTCCTTCTCACAGGTTTTTATTATCGCATCGAATTCTTCGATTTTACTGTCTACAACTCTTTAGGGATAAACCTCCCTTAAGAACTTGACGACGTTTTCTATTTTATCGTGTTCGTTCCAACGATGACTGTACTCATAAAATATACAATTTAAAAATATATTACAGTATTACAAGTAATTCCAAATTTTTAAAAATCGCGGTAGATTGACACTTTGAACGGCAAACAAGAAAGCTGAAAAATTCCACGAAATCAAAGTAAGTTATTTGATAAAATAGAAATAGAAAAAATTAAATGTATGATATCGTGTGGTTCTCCAACTTTCTTGCATTTTACAGATCCCAATCAAATTTCGTACGATGAATATATTAACGTAAAAATTCATTTTAAAGCCTGAACAAATAATTCCGTCACCCATATATATGGGTGACATGGCAGTCGACGTGTTAAACAGAAATAATTTCTGACTCGAGCGAACGTTTCACGAGAATCTTTACGGAAGCCAATCTGATCGCAAGTGTCTAAACAATTTTGGTGACGAATGTGGCATACGCGACTAGTTGTTGAACGCGCTGGAAATCATGAATCCCGTGTAAATCTCGTTTCGGAGGGTTTCTTCAACGGTTTCGCCGGATAGTCCCGTGTGTGAGGTTCCGCCGCGGGCCATCGATTTCACGAAGACAGACCAACGATCGGGATGAGCAGCCCCGGAGCGGCTCCCATCGGACCCATTTTCGAAATGAAGCCTCGGCTCTGTTGTCGCTCGCACTTCGCCGCTATCGGTTTACGGTGGAACACAAACGTGCCGCAACCGTCCGCGTCCCGTTCGGGGGCCGGCCCCAGGATGCTTTCGATTTGATGGACGACACTGTCGGTCGAACGACAGCAATTGCTCCCCGAATGCCGGCCGTATCCCGCCGCTCGAGGACTTTCGATTCTCTATTCACCTTGAAACCGCAGCCGTTCACGGAATTACCGTTCGCGTCCGAGCCGCGGCGACGTTGCCTCGCGCGACAAGCTACCGCGAACGCGACAAGCTGCCGCGAACGCGACCCGCATTCGTTCTGAACTAAAAGCCAGCTTTTTCCAACTTTTAATTGCAGCAGGATGACCATATTCCAGCTGACCGAACATAATTAAACGGAAAAGCAGAATTTATATAGTAATCGTAGTGCTCATCAATTGTTTCAAGCTCACAGATGCCACACCGATGAGATCCAATTTTTCTTATAACTAGACTGCGGATCTTCATGCATTTATGACAAAATTGAGTAGAGAAAATTTGAAATTGTAGGAAAATTGAAAAAACATCAAGTGCCAACATGCTATTTCTGATCTTTTAAAATTAGCAGGTGAAGAAATAAAATTCTACTTGGTTTCTATTTCTTGTAATCGATGCAGACAATGCATAAATATCTATTTTGCATAAAGATCCGCGGTCTGCTTAGAACCTATTCGCCACTATATTAATTTATTTATTATCGGGAAACCAAAATAGAGGTTCAGGTCATTGATAATGGCTACCGGTAACCAAAAACAATTCCGGTTATTTTTCTCTTTGATGCTGTTACTACGATTTCTACAATTTCTATCATTCTTATAATAATATGGCGACAACAAAATTGCCGGACACGTGCAATATCAATAAGGAATGTTTATTCCCCGCGTGCTCGCAGCCCCTGTCATCTCCGTTCCACACGTTCCGAGCCCGAGACAAATGATTACAAGCCAAAACGCGCGTCCGGAGCTGAAATACGATATCCAGAAGAAGAAGAAGAAGAAGATGAGGCGCGTGTTGGATCTCTCTCGGAGTCCGTAGACCGAAGGTTGAAGGGTTACCGGCGGGTTCAGAATGGGAATGCAGAGAGAGAGAGCGCGCGCGCACATAAACAATTTCCTCACAATGCATTCAATATTAGCGGGTTGCCCGGAGGAGCCAAGCACAGAGGGAGCAATGAATTTTAAGCTAGAATGGGTAGGTTGCGTAGCACCGGGCAGAAAATCTAACTGAATTTATTCAAATCCCTATCGTTCTGCCCTTCATGCCAGAGGGCAGCCGCAATAAGTCACTGTCGCTGGTTCGGCTTTATGAATAATGCAACTACCGGGTAGGAAAACTTATTTTCGCGTGGATACGGACAAGACAGGCACGGGGGGGGGGGCGAAGCCGGAAAGTGCACGGAGATAAGCATAGGTGTGTTCGATTTTAAGAACCCCGAGACACGGTACCAGCCATAATGCCCCGGCGAATAAGATGAAGATTTGTTCTATTCGACCGAGCGAAACGCGGTTGACACACTTTTCCATAGCGATCGATACGTCACCCACACCGTGCACGCGTAAGAAGATCACCGACGGCTTTGCCCATTGTTGCGTTTAAACCATTTGCATCATAAGGAAATGTGAAAAGAAGGCCTTTATCACCAAAATTTTGTTTTCATTATTGCATTCAAGTACAAAAATTACTGCAGGCAAAAGAACTTCATATTTCAGCATTATAAGAAAAAATCAGAATTCTTTCATCTCTAACAACACCCTCGAATAATGACAGTGGCCAGGAAAATTGAGCGCATATATACCCAAATGATGCAAATGGGTTAATTCGTAACGGTGTGTTCTTCGAGGGCCGGTATCGATCGTCGAGAATCTCGAAATTTTACGGTTTACCCATTTTATTGGGAAATTAATTTTATACACCTTGCTGTTTCCACGGTATAATATTCAGTTCTTGGCTGACAAAAGAATCTGAAGCATATGGGACAATATTTGAAAATATTCGCTGGTCTTTTGTTGCATTTCTGTTTTATTAGGAAATGATATTGTTAGAAAGGTTTCCCTGTATAATCTCTTGTCAAAACCCTAGCTAAATACTCTAAACCCGCTAAGTCGGTACTCTGTTTCTAGTTTCTCCCCCCTAAACTCACCGGATAATCACTCTTTAATCGCGGGCTCTCAAACTTTGGTCCTAACCTAACTGGCTCTCAAAACCTCTCAGACTCTCTCCGCACAGTAGCCGCGCTTGGGAACGTTCATTCCAGACACATAGAAAGCACACACTACAAACGCATTGTGTTGCATTTACCTGCACTCGAACGTTGCGTTCCCTAGAATATTCAAAACCGAACTTGTTAAAAATTGTGCAGCCTCTAAATTTAGAACACGGACATTCATGTGCACTACTATTTTCCTAAGATCTTGTATATGTGTAACAACAAGGAAAAAAATTATTTTAAAATGTTCATCTCAGTAAACACGAATTTTCTTGAGTCATGATACTCCTTAACATTTTCTTTTCATATTTTCCTTCGCACTATTGCAGTATCTAATGCTTCAAGTGAGCACAATGTAATTACACGTTGGTATTAATAATGCAGAAATTGCTAAATGAATTGAATTCGTTGCTCCAAATTGTTGGATAAATTCCAAGATGTAGAGAAAATTATATTTCTGTTAAATATTGTGAATTGAGGCTGACAAAAATTGAGTCTAAAATTTATGGTGACAAAAGATCATCGTGTTACGATGTATCGACGTAGTGAAGAAGTTTAAATATAAAAGAGTTGATCTATCGGATTTTCGATCAGATGCAAGACACGGAGCGAGAAAAGCACAGACATGATTCGCTTTAGAGTTATGAGGAACGAAGAGCAAAACGGTGTACGAGATCGGGCTTGTTAGAATCCGCATTTTTGGAGGCAGTTATGTTGCATGACATTTGATAGATTGACTGCATTTTGCGAGCGATCTTGATGGATCGTCCGGATGCAGCCGGTTTTATTGGCCGACTTTCCCATGCTGAACGTTCGATGAAAATTCTCGGAGCGAGTAACTCGACGCGCAGACGTTTCGCGTAGCTTAGGAACCGAGTTTTAAAGTTAATGGCGCTGTTACGCGGATCCGGTTAAGTTAATAGGACTTCTTGGAACTTAGCCGCGTGAATAATAGATAAAGCAAAATTTGCAAGAACGTGGTCGCTTCCAGTGGCTTGCAGATGACAGAAATGTACGTCACTTGGAGAGTCGCGGTGGCATTTGCGTATCTGCTTTAAGATCTGTTAAAAGCTTTTACGTATTCATGGAACGTATACGTCTGGAAGGAAGTTCTTGACAAAAGTATGCTCGAACACTTAAATTTTCTTTCGCAAAGGCAGAGAATGCTGCGATTGTATTTGATTCGTGGACTCGTAAGGACAAAAGCGTTCCTCCGCTGCTCATTTTTTTCGAATGAAAATATAGGGAAAATCAACGACTCGGTTTCTAACGAACTGAAATATCACGAAGACGTGGAAACAGAGCTGAAAATCATCGACAGAACGTGTGTGCGCGCGTTTCCGATCAAACGAGGATGGGTTTTGCAATGGACACGAGCGTTAACGGGTCAAATAGAGCGCAATCGAAATCGGAACGTAATTCGATTAAATCCAGGGTTGGGAACGCCGTTCAAATCGATCTCATTTATCACGCTCGGCGGGATTTAAAGTGGCCAAAGTAATCGGCAATAATGGATTCCCTCCGCTGCATGAAGAACCCG
Source organism: Seladonia tumulorum (assembly GCA_913789895.3). Taxonomy (NCBI): domain Eukaryota; kingdom Metazoa; phylum Arthropoda; class Insecta; order Hymenoptera; family Halictidae; genus Seladonia; species Seladonia tumulorum. Next base: position 9,345,148 of record OU565281.1, read on the forward strand.
GCGGCGATGACGCGTCGCGGCGCCACACCACGTGGGAACAAACGAGCGTCTTTAGCGTCGCATACACGGAACGGGGAGAGAGCTTTTATTGGCACGTCATACGCAATCGAATTTACGCACACCTGCAATTTCGCTGTGAACGTTCGGGCGAACTCCTTTTAATATTCGGACTTGTTTTAAAGATGTGAGAGAAATTTTGAAAAAATTCCAATTCTGATTTAAGTAGTAGATTGTTAGTATCGTTCCGAAGAATATACTGCGAGCAGTGAGTTTCGAAAGTTTCACGAGAAACTTTAAAAAAATATCATGGATATAGCTTTGTGTTGAAAGTTTTTGGAGACTTTGTTTGCTGTGCCAGATCTCTCAATTTTTATTTCTATAAAACGGAGCGAAACATTTTTTTTTAAGTGAACGAACGAGTGGTGTTTGTGACAAAGGACTTTGAAGATTCCATTCCTTCAGGGAAAGGGGATTATTTCAACTCAAAAATATTCCACAAAGAATACTAAATAACTAAATAATTCTGTAGATATTTCTAGAGGCTTCTTGTGGATTTAGAGTTGTGGAATAATTGAGAAAATTTAATTTTCTTACTATGTCGATACGTTCATTATGGCACATGCGAATACACAGTGGTCTGAAATATGGAACACTCGGAAACACAAATGCCACCCAACGCAAATATTCTATTTGCGTCTCCTTTTTCCATTCTGTTAGTTCAGACTCCGTTCCCGAGCTATTAACAATTAAAAGTTGAAAGCACGAGTTCTGGGGCGTGCCATTTAAACTCTAATCAGCTGAGTGCTCAGCTGTACTCACGCGCTTATACATACAATAGTTGCCAAATAGGAAATAGCAGAAGAACCTCCGTGGACCTGAGTATTACCAGAATGAGATATTATAAATTAACTATTTCAACGCGTTTCCAAAAACTTTTCCTTCAATATAAATACTTAGAAATACTCTCGTGAAATCCAGTGATTGCTTGCAATGTTCCCTGCCCTCAAAATAAAAATATATAATTCTTTAACACGTTGCCGCACACTTTTAAATTTGACGATCGTGATCAGAAACACATTATTTTTCCGAAGCGGTAAAGCAACGTGTTTTTGCGGCAACGCAAATAACTCTATATAATGAAGAACAGTGTTTTCATTTTGCACTGATTGTATGACGATACAAGTTGATTCCACACAGTGAACTTTTAACCACGCGATCTCGGTCATTAAGTAGATAATTCTATTCGTTCCTCCGGTCAGCCGCGATTATGTAATCGTCGGTGTGCGTCGTATTAGCGGGAAATTTAAATCCTAGCCCGCGAAAAATGCGGTCTCCTTTTGCGCGCCGAGCGTTCGTTACTTAAGAGGATTAGCCGCGGGAAAAGAAACACCCGATTCTCTTATCATCCGCGCAATTAAAGGACACAGAAATATCCAAGTTCCACGGTGCCCGTTCTCGCCAAACAAGAACCCCGACTCGCAAATCCGCGTTAATTACAAGGCAGTCGCTTAATCGCGAATTCTGACTAGAGGGAACTCTGTCTACGCTTTAGGGGATTTCGGGTACCGCTAGTTGAAACGGAACCGTCTTGTGTACTAAAGGACTTACGGGAGGGCTGCTGTACAAAATTTCCGCGATAACGTTGTCGCAGAGTTCAAGGAACTGTTTTGCAGAACAACACCGGCTACATGCTCGCAACAGTTCCCGAGAAATTCAGACTTGCAAAAGAAAATATTAAACTTAGTTTAATTTTCTACGAGAACCTGCACGGAGACAGCAGACTCCAACGTTAAGCAAGAATTTTGTTATGCGACAAGTGATCATTTTCACCGTGTCTGGAGAACTGTCATCATTTCATTGGAATATATAAAGAAAAATTAAATATTCCTCGCATTAACGCTTTGAGTGCCACACCAGAACCCTAAAAAATTCCATGAAACCAAAGTGAGTTATTTAATGAAATAAAAATTGGTTCTCGTCACGCGTGACGGTTAATTAAATTAGGGTTCAACCGAGCGACAGCTTCGAACACTTTTAGTTTGAGACAGACAGGAAACTTACCGGTATTCGGAGCCCTCGCTGAGTTGCCGCACCGTGATAGGGAATTCACTGGGTCCGTGAGCCTTCAGGAGTTCCTGCAACCGCACCAGCCCTTCGTTGTTCTCGTAGATGATGGTGAAGCTTTTCCAGCCCCAGGCTTTTACTAAATCAACGTACGCCTGAAACATAGGTAGTCAATCATTGCCCGTGATCGTTACGCAAACAATGCCGCGGGATTTTACATGAATACTTTCCGCCGACCGCTAATGCCGGACTCACTTTGCTCGTTTGCATACGAGACGCGACTCGAATTTCAAGCGTAATGGGTCGTGTCACGGGGTGATTGAAAATGCCCGGATGCAGAAGCTTTTTACAGATCTTCAACGAATTAACTTACTTCAAACGACCTCGGGAATTATTTCAAGGCTGTATAAAATTGTATTATGCCGAATTCATATTATGACGAATGGAATCGAGGAATGGAATATTTAAATATGACATTTTTGTTAATTCTGCTACGACCTAGGGCCTAGTTTTCAACCCACAATTTTTATTCTGCAGAAAAATGTGTAGTCTAACTTCTGTGCAAGAGAGATCTATGTCGCATCATCTCTTTCAAGGGAGCACAGTTTTGGGACGGGCTGTATAAATGTATAAAGCCTGTATAAAGGATTGGAATATTTAAATATGAGATTTTTGTTAATTCTGCTACGACCTAGGGTCCAGTCGTTGTCCCACAATTTTTATTTAGAAAATTGAAACTAGAAATTGTCTGAATTAAAAATAGATAAAAATGTGCAGTCTAGCTTCTGTGCAAGAGAGAGAAGAGCTACGTCACAGCGAATATTAAATATTCGTTATATTTGTCGATGAAAACGCTTTATAATATGTGCACTCAACACCCTAATAGATGCATGCGATGCTTTGATTCAGCCTTTTGATGAGAGTCAAATCTCCTGTACCTTCATTCATACCTTTGGCCCTTTCACCGGCGGGTTTCTAAAATCTAGAAAAGAGCTTTCGAAACGCAGTACCGTCGCTACCATTTTCCCGGTGGGATCCGCGGAATCACGAGCAGTAAGTTTCTCGCGCAACCGCAGAGGGTTTCATCAAGCCCATCGATGGAAAGTGAAAAACCGAGAGCCAGTCGAGGCGGCTGCTGGTATCTGGGAGCCGAAGGAATCGAGAAGTTGGCATTGCGTTGCGAAGGGCAGAGAGTGTGTGTTGGATATAGCGATTGCACGGGCGCGCGCTTTTACGTGGAAAACGACTATCACGGCCGCTCGCTCTCCAATGGCCGAGTCGAGCCCGAGAAGCAACTTCGCGGCTGAGTTTCCACGAGGATCCCCGCCTTGGCAGTAACTTGCATTTCGAAGCCGCTTTTCCGATAATCCGAACTTCCTAAAAGCGTCGGTGTATATTTTCCGGCGAGTAACTTTCGCCCTGCCTCCGCCCCTACACCGTTTCCGAACCCTTGCCGCTTTCAACCCCCCCTCACCCCGTCGAGGTTATGCTACCGTTGAAATTCATTTTCAGATTTCCCCGGAACATTCGAAACTGCCGATTCATAATTTCCGGGCCGGTTGATCAAAGTATTGATACTTTCCCCGCGTCGCCTCTGTATTAATCTCACCGACGCGACGCGTCGCGCCGGAACTGGTGATATCGGTTTTAATTAGTTTTTCTACGGTCGACGTGCTAATTAATTGGGCAGCTTCTCTGCTGCTTAATTAGAATTTCTTTTGATACCGGGTCCCGCAACGCGCGCGCGAGATTGATTAGTTCGTTGTAAATGTTTCGCGCGGAATTGAGGTGCGTAATTAGCGGGGACAGGTTTCGAACAGATCAACCGGATCTCGACAATGATCATTAATAGAAACTTCAATCGTTCGGCAACGTCTCCCGAGAGATGCTACACAATTGAATTATTTGTCAATATTTCTCCGGGGAGCGTTATTTGCCGATCACCGATGCTGCTAACTCGGAAAGCGTTTCCGAACAATTAACGTTTGCTCAAAAGAGGGTGCAGTTTACACGCGCAGCAGAATTGTGGTTATAATGCACCGTTTGATTGGAATTAGTTTATAATAAATCGTGCGAACGTGCATCGAAGTGTCAATTGTACAGCCCTCATACTATCAGGCGTAAAAATTAATTCGTAGCCTTGTCTTCTGAATAATTAATGAATTTCTAATTAAAAGAGATTAATTGCGAGATCTACGAGCTAATTTGTACACCTAATAGCTTATTAATAACCTGTCAAACACTCGAGTTGAATGCAATGTTTGTTTCGACGAGAATATAGTTTACGAATTAAGTCTAGTCACAGAATATATTTGCTGTTTGTTTTATACCTCTGGCGAACATACTGGCGAATTTTCCGTATCTCCCAATTAAAGAAACCGACGTAACCGAAATAATTAGCATTACCGAAATACACGACATATAATTGTTGTACGCAGGTTACAAAAGTGGAACGCGAATATTCCTAATTCAATTGGCAGGCCACAATTAGCGTTTCTCTAATTGCTAGTCGTATTTTAGGGTAGATTCGGAATACTCAGAGGGCAAATATTTAATACAACAGGCGTTGTTCCATGGTAATTTAATAAGCGTTAGTCAAAGTTTATTGCTATGATTGAGGAGACACCGTATTAATCCCGGTGTCCAATTAATGCCTCCGGAGCTACGTTAGTTTATATAAACCGAAGCTTCGCTCATTATACAGTTCAAAATTTATGACATATCCTGTTCGGTCGGGCGAATTCCAGTGTTTTTCCCGTGGAACCCGGTGTTCAATTTGAACATTGTTCGTTTCCACCAATTACAACTCCCTCGACCTGAAGTAGTGTCATTATATCGACTTGCCGTCTAATTATCGGACCTCCAATTAAGTCTACTATCCACACAGTTGATCGATGAATATTTGCTCGGGCATCGATTATGGATACACTTGCCCTAAATGAACAGAGCACAGATAGTGTTCGAAAACTTTAAAACAAATCGTGCAACGACTCCGGAAAGTGTTTGCAAACTTTTTGTATGGATATCGTCAAAAGAAATCGCGCAGCAATAAACCTCGACTCATTTAAAATTTTTCAATCGATCAATTCTATACAATGAGAAGTAGACAAAATTTCCGAGAGATTGTAGATTCAATTATTTTACAGCTTCTCTGAATTTTTGTTACCGGGTAGTATTGACTCTAATGATTAAACTGTGGGTTTCGTGTGTTTGTGATTCAAAATAGAAAACAGTGGGAAAGATTAGAGAAATCTAATCGCATCGAAACATTCTTTGTCGACTTGCTAAATTTTTTGTGAGACCAAATCAATTTTTATTTAACTCTGGCACCGAGTCAATTATCGATTCGACAAAGTAACAGCCATTTTCCCTTGTCAGTTGTCGTCAAGATTGCGAGCGCGAACCGCATCGGGCATCTAGCCGTCGCCTTGCACCGGATTTTCTCGCGAGGCGTCGCGACGCGTCGTCGAGAGGGCGGACGCTTCGGACTCGCTCCGATCCCGCGCGAACTATAAAGGAGTTAGCCTCGTTTTTTTCCGGGGGCAGAAGTGCTCGGGATTAATATCGAATACGGCATGAAAATCGTGGACGAGCGCCGCCGGCAGCGATACGGAATGACAAATGCGAGAGCGTGCGCCGCTCGGAAGCGTATGCAAATGCCGGCGCGGTTTCGCGGCATGTAGCGAATCTCGTCTGTGGCTCCAAAAGGGGAGGGGGATCAACGGGGGTTGAAGGGGAAGGGCTGCGAATAAATCGGCGTGCATCGTGATTGTTCAAGGCCGAGCAATACCATGCGTCTCCCACAATCGCAGAGAAAATACGTTGTAAATCTGACTGCGACAACCACATGCACGGAATTTCAGCTCGGGCAGACTCGCGGCGGGCCGAGGCACGCCGCTTTTGTGCCTCCGGCGCTCGCTATGTGGAAATCGTGAGTCGCTAAAGTCACGTTTCCAACGTTCGCCACGTTTCCATCCTGTCGTGATGTGTGCGCATGCATTTCCGCGCCGGTTACTCGCCAGACCGACACCGCAACACCATCCGGTTAATTTACTCCCGGCACCACCTTTTAAACGGTATCGTTCGGGCCAAACTAACCGATCTATCTCGACACCTTACTCGCCCCCCTAAGCGACGTCATTTTTCCACGTGCCCGGCCAAGATAAACATTATCCCGCGAGCGCAAATTGTTCCATCAGCGGCGAAACGTTGCGGATATATTCATTATAATTGTTATAATTGTTCCGTGGCACTGTGGGCGATTATTATTGAAGCCACAGTCTCTGAAAAATACATCTGTCCACATGACAGTGCTGTTCAATGTGTTTTCTATTTTGTATAGTCTGCTATAACGTGGTAGCGTTTACTGCGAAGTCATTACAATTAACACTAAGTGATACCTCGTGATTCGAATAAACACTGTACTTAAGGGTTACACATGTGAAGGGATGCATCACTCGACTGCGAAAAACAAACTGAAGCTCTCCGATACTTTTCCGAATACTTTGCACAAATCTACGAAGTTTCGGAGGGAAAAAAAAATCGGAATATTCAGTTCGCCGAAGTTCGCTCTTGTGTAAGGGAACGCAGAACAAAAGTTTGGAGGTCGTTGAAGCGGGAAGACCTCTTACGGAACAATCTTGACTTATCAGACAGCGGGAGCATAAAACGCGAGAGTTTCTATCTTTCAGCGAGTACGATCCACATTCCTCTCAGACGCCGAGCTCTTGACCGTACTGTTTATTTTCTGCTGGAGGAAGCCCAGGGACGCATTTAACCGATCGTGCTCTTCTGAATCATCGTGTACTTTGTTGGATTCGCCGGTGCCCGGGACAATGGCGGGCATTCAAGGAAACGATAACCCGCGCGACGTGGAAAAATTATGAGACAAATAGAGAGAACCGGGGAGAGGAGTTCGGAGAGCGACCGTGTGTGTGTGTGTGTGTGTGTGTGGTGCGTGTACAGGCATAGACAGGAGGTGGATCCGTAGGAGCTGCAAACGAGCGCTTTCTTTTTGTGACCCTCGTCACGAGCACGTTGCCAAGGGGTTCGTTAGCAGCGAGAGACACTATGACGCGCTGCTGCGCACTGTTACTTGCGTTTTATGCATGAGCGTAAGAGCCATAATGCAGCAACGGGGGCTGGGCGGCTCGCATTTTCAAAAGAACACGCCGGACGACGAACCGTTCAAGAAATCGTGTGCCCGAGCTTTTAACAGAAATAAAAATCGATAACGTGTTCATGTTCCGGTGAATTCGCTTTTCTACCGATGCGCAGAAATGGAATTGGTTCTGTTCGTTTTGCTCGTACCCCTTTTTTCCAGATATTCAATTAGCACTGTTGTACGAGCGTATGTACCACCACTGGAAAATTCTGTTTGCACTGATTCATCCTAACAGGAACAAGCGATGCGTGGTGGCCGGCTGTTGTTTTTCGGTGCTTATGTTATTTATCACAAAGATTTCATTCGCGTCGAAACCTGACTCGAAACGTTACAGCAAGTGCATTGTTAAGCAGTAGCTTTCTAGACGTTTCAATAAAATCCACCTGGTGTCATTTGTAGCTGGGGAAAGTCCGAAGCGACACGGACTTTAATAAGAACAAAGCGAAGAATGCGTAAAGCTCTCACGAAATGAGAAGTCCTTCTTCAATCCTTTTAACGAGATGGCATACATCGCGAGCAAATATTTTTGCATTTTATTCTGGTGGTTTTAAGTTATCTCCTGCCTGGTGAGGTCGTGAGCCGAAAACCCATGCTACCGTTAAATCTCACGTTGCATGATTTCCATTTAAAACTTCGATCCCCAAATGCACTAAATAAAACTTTAATTCCGATTATATCCTATCACGATTCGGTAACATTTCGTTTACAAATTTTACTTAAGTTTAATGCGACTGTATTTTCAGTCAAAGTGACAGCATATGGGTGAACAAACGAAAAGGGGAATTTGAGAAATATATATATGTATTTATACTCCCAAAAATATGAAGGTATCTTTGTTTGAATGTCTTGAAATGGATTACCATTAACTCCACGCAGCACCATACCCTTTTGTCTTCAGTATGGCGGATGATGTTTTACGAGTTTTACCGGCGTTTCAATGCAACCTTTTTCCATTTCCATGCTGCCGAATATCGTACTTTTTCACGAATCCCTGCCTCCATTTGGAATGTTCAACGCGCGTGCATGTTCCACTTATTATTACGAATTCTCGGATGCAACGTCAGAAAAAATTTGCATTCTATACAATTTCGCGAACGTTCTTGCGAGGTACAGTTTGTTTAACAGGTTTCGTTTAAAGTGAAGCGAACGTGATATCAGCGATGTGAAAAAGAACAATGGCGAAACTCGCATTCGTATTTAAAGTGTTCGGCTGCCTGTTGGAATATGATTCTCTGTTCATATCTAAAATTTAGTTTATTAATCGTTTAATATTCGAATAATTATTTCTATGAATTTCACAGTTTAAGGCAAGGAATATTTAACGCAGGAAAGTGTTTATACAAATTTTAGTAACCTCGAAGAATCAAACAAATGAGTAGTTAATGTATAAACGCTATAGATTTTTAAAATCTAAGAAAATGTATATGGAAGTGATATCGATAATTTTCCGAGAAAATGTAGTATTTAAAATCTTTTTCCCGCATCATTCGATGCTAAGAATTTGCACAATATTTCAAGTCCAATAAACACATTGCTCTCGCGGAGGGAAAGACATGTTGCGACATAAATCCTGAATATCCATGAATTTACTATGTGTCCGGATGTTTCTATGATACACGATTTCGGCCTGTGATTTACCGCATGTGAAAATAACTGTATGGTAATAAAGTAACGTATAGACTCGTTGAGAAAGATAAGAGGTTAAGTACGAAACGCTCGGTGTGGCGCAGACGTGCCTGAAATGGTAACGTAATAGCGATGATAAATTTCGTCGGTGGTTCCCGCGTGGACACGCTCGTCCCTGGACTTGAATTTCACCGATACCGTGATAAAGATAGCGTGGTTCGCCAGCCGGAGCCGGTAGTGAGATATTTCCACGCAATTTACATCGTCTGTGAAAGTCCACGGGTCCCTTGCACGCCCACCGGTCGGGTTTCGCGCGGAGAATACGAAATGTCCGTGCCTTCGGCCTTCTATTTTACAAATTGCCCGCCGATCGTATCACCGGGTGCCCCGGGAACAGGAGACTTTTGCTTTTCGAAACCTGTCCGCGTAGGATCAACGGGGTGCGTTCCAATTCGGCGACGAATGCGCCCGGAGATAACCAAAGGGAAATTTATTTACGCGACACGGATTATCGCATGCATTTCCCCATACAGTGAAAGTCCATTTATCCGAAACTCCATTTATCCAAACTAATTTTGCCCCGTTCGCGACTAATACTCGCTGTTTTATCGTTCACGGGTTCCAATGGCGTCATTGTGCCCGCTGGAATGGTTATCTTTCGACAATGGCGTACGGCGTGCATTTGTTATAAATACGAAACTGGAATTATCTGATACAATTGCAAGAAACAGAGGTTCTGTAAAAATCTGTTCCTTCTATTACTGAGTTTTGACCGATGGTTCCTTTTGCACTTTCTTCTTTCATAGAATACTAATAATTTTGACTTTGAAATTCTGGGGGGTGGTTCTACAAGGAAAAAGAATAAACAAATTGGGTATAGCTTTTTTTCTTCCGGAGCTTCCTTTTCGAGAAAATTCAATTTAAACATGTAGCCAATACTAATAGACAGTAATCGTCTGACGCGTCTGATCATGGCTAACCAATTCTACTCCGTGGATCTTTAAACTCGATTTTCTCGAGAACAAGGCGTCAAACGAAAAAATGTTATTCCTTTTTTCCGATTTATTTTTACATTTAGAATCACTGCTTCCCCGGTTCTACCACGATTTCCGCCCCACCCTGTATAATTTAATTAAAATTCCACTTGTATTTTTGCTTCTCCTAGCCTATGCAGAGACAGCTGGAAAATACTAGAACTAATAAGTTTAACTATTTATCGCTACTTATGACGTTTTCACGGTTTCGTATCTTCCCTATAATATCTAATAATGTGATGTATAAACTCGGCGAAAGAGGATGCGCCGATCTTCAGGGAAACTGAATATTCATATGATTTTTGTTCATGCAAAATCGTGTGGTTCATTATACGGCTATTATAACGGAGATACGTCGCGTTGTACCTTTTTATTATGCAACTCGCCGATGTTTATTGTGTGTCTCGCAATCGCCGGATTGAATACGCCGTTTTGTTTTCTGAACCGATAATTTTATGAATATTGTGCCCAGCGTTTAATGAAACGTGAGTTCCTTTACAGGGGCAATAATGCGACGTTTGTACAGCATGTAAATAGCATAAGCGTGGCGCGTACAATTCGACATCATTTGCGTGAATTAATCGATTCACCGTGTCGTCTCTCGAGTCAAGCGAAAGCACAACACGATTCATCGAACGGTGTACGAGGAAATCGAGAACCGGTTCGGTAAATCATTATCGGTAGATCGGGATAGAAATACAGTGAGCTTCTTTTAAATTTTATGTTAGTGTTTCCGAGCGGAACTGATATAGATCATTCGATCCGTACGCGATACAGAATCCGTTCCAACGGGCAGGTGGTTAACACTTCTCGCACTTTAAATTTGCTATCGCATAGCGCGGCGGCCAAGGGTCAAGTTAATTGGGTATGCGCATAAATCTGAGCAATAGCCGACGGCAAATCTTCCATTCCGAATATTTCACCAGTTAATCTGAATAATCCCTTCGAACACGCAATCTCGGTAATCTGTGTAACACCCAATTCTCATTCCATTCCCGCGTTTTCTCTTTTGCCCGGTCTTTCGAAAATATTCCGTTCCCAACATTTTGCGCACGTTTCGTTTAATTCTACCAGTGAATTATCGCCGCGAGAGTGATTCCACTTAATGCACTACGCGAACCTCAAAATTAAACCGGCATTTCGGCTCGTTTCGTCGTCACTCTAACCGCTAATCTTCTGCCGCTTGGCGCTAGTCGAATTACGCTAACGCGAAAGGTTAACCGTAACATCGAAACCAGTTTTAAGGCGAAACAATAGTTTTTCGCCCCTCGAGAAGAAAATCGTGTCACTGACTCCGGTACGTTCACACGGTGGGTCCGTTTTAACCCTGATCTCTCGAATAGGACCGCGGCATTTTGCAGTTTATGATACTTAACGCACGCTTCTTTTCCCTTCGATCCGTTTCACCTCTTAGATCTTCTTTACTGTCAATTATATTGGAACCTTACGACCAGTTATATTAATTTAGTGTTCTTAAAAAGCTACTGGAACCTTACGAAAAATGTCATTTTTCGTCTACAAACGATTAAATGATATTATTACATAAATTATAAATTTATAACGATAGGATGATATAAATTCTCAAATCATTCCACCCGATACGCCACACCTGAACACGTAGAAGTTCCTAAAAATATTCCTACGAATTATGTACGATAAGATTGAAGATTTTCTCACTGTATTACAATGCTTTAACTATCCAGTAATGTAATATAAGAGGAGGCACATGCTAAAACGGTAAATATTTCGAGCATTTAAGGAATTGGACCGCGGTAGCAGTCCGAGCCGAAGTTATGCAACACAGACGTGGCACACGTTTTTAATAAGCCGCATTTACATACAATACATGGGCAGAATAATCATGTAAATGGCACCCCCATTACAATTCCCTGGAGATTGCTATTCCCCGCAGCAGGTTCCACGTCCAGATTCCTGAACGTCTCGAATTGAATGATTAGAATATCTTAAGCCGTGACAAATATGATGAAAGAATAAATCAACGCGACAAAATTGTAGGATCTGTGCTTAAAAAATGGAATATTCAATATTTTCTAGAGCTTCCTCTATTTTTCGGGAATTATTCGTTCGAGGTTTGTAGAATTTTTTAATTGCTTCCGTGCAGATATTTAGAGCCACGTGTGCCGTATGATTAGTTTACTAAAATATACATTTTCTCGAAAGGTATCCCGTCTTTCTGTCCCCGACAGTAGACGGGAGAATAGTGAACGCGGTGTTCAAGGACTATTCTCTGATGTCCTCTGAATTAGGATACGTGCATCCACTTGCCACGGTAACGATACTCTGCTGAGCGCGCTACGTTATTCGTTGACACCCAGTTTTCATTCATTCGGTGACACAGTCACCGGTAATCCTGAATTCGTCTTGACTGTCTGCGTGTTTGCGTTCCAGTTCCAACGAGGACAATTCCGACTGCCGGAAACGGCGCATTTCGACTGACTAAGCGTTCATCGGATTAGTTGTTTAGGCAGTTGATTCGGCCCTTTGGAATGCGAACGGGTTCAACATTATCCGCGGCAACGTAATCGAGTACGCGTTCGCTTCAGTCCGACAACAGACGATTGATAGTCGCTTGGGGAACGAGCTTAGGCTCGTTGCATTGGATCACGTTAATGCTGCTTTTTGACACATGCAACTGCGACTGTTGAACGTAGTTTTGTATTTTGTACAAACTAATTGATCGAATCAGTGAATTGTTGGCATCTTCGTGTCGAAATCTACGAGATTGTATAAAGAAAAGGTTAAAAATTTTTGGTCCCAGAAAGTGAAGTTTAGCCGCAAAATATGTTGTTTTAATTTTGTACGGTTCTCATGAGCACTGGCGTAGCAGGCGTGTAAATTTGAGTGAATAATTACGAGTGTGATCAATTTAGAAACTGAATCGATTATGTTCCTACCAGGCATAGATCCTTTCTGTAGCAGTTTAGGACTGACAGCACGATTATGTACAGAGTACCAACTACGATTCCGCGAACATTCCATTATAACAGCAATTCCATAGCCCCCGTGTACATTATTTAGAATTATTCGAGTATTAAGGTTCTATTCAAGTTAAACGGCCATGATACACCTACTAAGGGACGGTAGAACGAACATAAAGGCATTGACAAAGGCATTATAGTAGATAGAGGGAATACCTCATCATCGTCAATTAAATCTGTTATCGCGTACACCTGTGCAAACTATCGGTTAAATTAACAGTTAAATTTTTAACGTACACTTTGATTTCATACATTTTACTATCTCTTGTTAAGCAACAATAATGCAGAAAATTATGGTTGGATCGTTGCCGTTGTGGGGAAATTTACCTCGAGAATTTTCTAGTTAAATGGATTACGTTGAACCCATCAGCTTCGTCATATTGTATCCGAAGCAAGACGAACCGACGAGTATTTGATGGTCGCCATTGTTGCTTTATCAAACACCGTTCCGCTTATGAATACATATAAAGCAGCCGTTACGCTGTCCTGTAAAAATTCATAGAAGAATATTCCGGCGGAAACAAGCAACCGGCCATTTTATTCGACATACGCCGGGGAGCCGAACAATACTAAGAAAAGTGCGTGTCGATGGAGAAAAATTCTGACGGCAGGCATTCTGGAAGTTTCGCGTGCCCTCCAGTCACGTATACCGGGGCCTGCATTCGAAGACTTTTGATATTTTGCCCTTTTGCTTGTTTCACGATCTCTGAATTTTAACGAGACTCGCGTGAACTTTGTTCCGCTGCCGTGGAATATTCTGCAGCGGGAACTTGGATGCAGCGCGCATCTGTGCGCTGCAATATTAAAATTAATGTGTGAATACCTTCTTTCTCTCCTCTCGACTCCATTCGCAACCGGAAGAAGGAAAATGTGATTTCAGCGATAAGTGGATTCTCAATTCTCCGGACAAACTTGAAAAAGAAAAGAAACCCAAGCCAATCCCAAACTTTTACATCTGTGAAGCATTGAGCATTGGCAAGAAATACAGAAAAATTTGTACCCTGTGGATATCTAATAATTAGACATCGGATGTTTATGCAATTTCCAATTTTTATAGAAACATTTTAAGAAAGTGGAATGAAATAAAATTTTATTTTTAATGGGGACAGCCTTTGTAGATCCAAAGCAAATAAAAATCGTGTTAAATTCTCTCGAATTTTATATTATAGCATTTTTTTAACATTTCCATAAGCCATAAATGCATAAAGATCCGATGTCTACTAATAATACACGCACGAATATAATTCTTGGCAAAGGGAAATAAAATAAGTGAAATGAACCATTTTTTACTTTATGGCTAGACATTTGGAATTGAATGATAAGTTAAGCAGCGAACAGAAGATGATCTGGTTCGATAAATATGCAATGGCCGAAGTTGAGGAAATTCTCTGCCGCAGCAGCAGACCCGAAATGATGATATTGTGATTACGAGTTTCCATAATCGATAGACGATCCCTCCGCTGTTCACCAAGTTAATTAGAAAATTAATGCTGTCTAATACGTTTTGTCGCGCTCAAAGGGAAATTCGTCGGCCATTGTGTGCTTAAATCAAAGTTTCCCGAACAAACAAAGTTGCCCGCGCGCCGTTGAAGTTGTTAGACAGAAACGGTGGCGAAAGTTCAAGGCCCTTATCGTCTCGTCCTGTGCTGGCCCTACACGAGCTCGGGAGTTTCCCGACGTTTCCGGAAATAACGAGTTACTGTCGTCAGGGGTTGTCGATTATAATTTCGTCGGTTCCCCCGGAATCTGTCTGAGCATTGTCCGTTCCAACAGTTGCGGTAAGTTTACCGAAACTTCAGTGAAACCTCCCTCCATTTTCGTTGCAACATCGTTGCGCCGGCCCCGAAAAAGGGAACAAGAGGAAAACTCAAACATAGCAGGGCGAAAAAGAGAACGTCGGGAAATCTAGCATCAAACCGTGAAACCGAGAGGGAGAGGTGGTTTTTATTTTCTCCGACAAGATAGTGAGACAGCTAAGAAACTTTTAGGAAATTTTGAGAAACACGAGTGCAACAAAACGACTGCATTCTAATTCTTCGTCTCTCGAAAAATTGTATTCGCCTTCTCTTAGAAATTCATTCTGCGGTAAATGAAATAAAAATTTCTATGAGGGTGATATAATAAGATTAAAAATTAAGTAAATAGAATAATTCTTCAATTAAAACTTCCTTTTCTTAATTATATATTCCTCGGTATCCTCACTGAATTTGAAATAAAAATTCACTGCACGATTTTCTCCCACGTATCACATCAAGGGTGCTCGTGAGAGATTTTTTATTTTCGAAATAATTTCAATATTCCGCTCGGTACGCGTTCTTCGCGTTCCACATATTCTCAAGCATTAATTTCTTTCATACTTGTTTCCGACGAGATCGGTAGCGAAGAAAGAGCGCGAATTTATAACGCGTTACGCGTATAATTTATTTTTCAAGAAAAAGGGGGATTGAAGCGAGCAGCTTCACGGCTCGCGGAGTTTATCGCGTTAATTTAAATTTATTGGGAAAGTGTGCGAGCCGAACGTGGACGGTTCAGAAGTTATTCGGCGTAAATCAAATCCTTTGCCGGCCGTCAGACGCAAGACTCGTATTCTGAAACAATGCCCTGCAAATAACGTCCTTTTATTTGGATTCCCTAATGCTCCGAGGAAAAATGCACTCAGCCAGCCCTTTCCCCTGTCCTCGCGGATGCATTTTTCGCAGATCCTCCCTTCGATTCGTCGCTCGGTATTCGCGACGGCTCTTCCACCAACTTCCGCGAACCCATTCTCCGTCGAAGCGAGCGAAATCAACGGAGTACTGTTCGCTTTTAACCCTTTCGCGGCGAACAGCGCCTTTTGGCGCTCGGCTATAGACGCTCGCTCTGAGCGAACAGCGCCTTTTGGCGCCGTTTACTTGTTTTCAATAATTGCCCAATAATGTCTATTAAGTCGTTTGTTTTCGATGTTTTTCGATGTGCTAGCAGTACACGCTTCTTGTGCAGAGATTTTTTTTACATAATCAAATATAATTATCCATAAATTTGGCCCCTCAAGGAAATAAACAGCAAAATCGGCTCTGCACACCGCGATCTTCCACCGTCACGCCGGCTACCTATGGCACAATTCATTTCTGAGCGCTCCGCCGCGAAAGGGTTAATTCTGTTCCTTCTACGAGCCTTCCTGCGCTCCGCGCGATTTCAAATAATGCATTTCCAAGCTGTCTGCCCGTCCGAATCGATGTTCTACATTTCTAAAACGTCGGGATTCGCCGTCTCTCGTGGAAATCACTGCCGGAAGCCGAACACGAAAAGTGCTCGGAAAACGTTCAAAATTAAACAACGCCAAAACTCGTGGTGCTTCAAGTTTGTCGGGATTTGCTCCAACAGGTTACATCCACCCATACAAGACGCGAAACTTATTTTCCACGTGAATCAATATTTCATCCGAAAATAAGTTTATTCGTATGACTGATTTCAGAAGAAAAAAAAAACACGGAGATTTATTTTTCTCGCGTGTGAATATTGTATCTGAAAAGTAGGACGTAATTGATTGAAAATCGGCATACGAATCGGGAATTATCTCGATTCATTGAATACGTTAGCTCAGCGAGAAGCTTCCGAGAACTTTGAATAGTGTTTTTCTCGAAAGCCCATTTTACGAAACGTTGAACGCTGTAGCCTAAGTAGAATTTATCGATTTTCACACAAGTTTGTTCAAATGTTCTCAAATATGTTCCCTGTTTGATGGCGTAAGGCTTTTCCTGGATGTTCCAATTTTCAATTTTGTGTGCAAACACAGGACTTTCGTGTAGCTAAAAAATTTCTTTGCTTCTCAATTTTTCAACTCTGCCTTTGGCTAGGAATGTTTAAAAAAATCCAATGATCGAGATTGCAGAAGCTGAACGCGACGACGGCCAAGAACTTCAGCTTAGAAGTTTGGACCACACAGATTAAGCTAGAACTTTAGACGGTACACGTCAACTTAGAAGATACAAACTCGAACTTTAAACTGCTAACACCACATTAGAACTTTGTTCGATTCTTTGGATTCTATATTAAATCACGAAGTTATGAATTAATTTTACTTGGCCTGGAACAATTCTAACATTCTCCAATATCACTTTTTGAACATACAAAGTCACAGACAATAAAAACCATATAGTATTAATTCGTTGGGTTAAATTTTCCTTAAGAAACCAGAAATTTTCAACTCTTTCTTATGTAATACTGTAGATTTTGCCAAGAAAATTCCGAAAATCCAAGCTTCAAGTATGACATTATCGAGATACTAACTGGTCAGACACTGAATTCGCTCGGACACGGAAGGCATGACGACTGTTATGGCAGTCGGTCGCAGGAAGCTCGTTTGCGTTTTAAATCCAGGCG
The DNA here is from genome assembly GCA_913789895.3 of Seladonia tumulorum. NCBI lineage: Eukaryota > Metazoa > Arthropoda > Insecta > Hymenoptera > Halictidae > Seladonia > Seladonia tumulorum. Next base: position 9,362,397 of record OU565281.1, read on the forward strand.
ACGGTATGAAATTGTTAAACACGAACCGTGTTTAAGGCGAAACGAAATGGCCGCCGACTGCGGTTTATCGGCACACGCGAGATAATCCTCTGACGATACGGCTTCGACGTTTTGATCGTCAGTCTGTGTCATCGGTTATCATCCCCATTATACTCTGTGTTTCCCTTGCCAGAATCGTCGGACGTGGAGCCAACGATAAAGTTATTCACTTGAGAGGAGGTAAAACCGTTTTATGGTATCGCGTGATCTTTCATCGTGGTGCTCTCTGACACAGACGATATACGGCTCATATACATCCGCCTACATTCACGCTGCCATAATAAAATTCAGCTGGGTAAGACATATTTATACGGAGCCTCGTTAGGTTATGACTCTAACGACGTATTAATAAATTCGCCTCGACGCGCGGGTCTGACTATCGGTCGTCTTATTCTACTGCTGCCGACGGAGATTCCGTTCCTCACTATTTTAATCTCGTAAAAGATCAATCACGTTTCGAGAAATTGATTTCGTTTTATTGCAATATAAATCTCGGGTTATACATTTTGAAAATCTAATCCGGAAGGACATCAATTCGGTACTTATATAACTAGACTGCGGATGTTCATGCAATTTTCAATTTTTCTAGGCAAGTTTTAGGAAAGTGGAAACAAATAAAATCGAATCTTTTCAGCGGCAGCTGCCTTTGTAGATCTAGAACAAATAAAAGTCTTACTAAATTCTGTGGAATTTCATATTATAACAATTTTTGACAATTTTCAGAGGCCATAAATGCATAAAGATCCGCAGTCTATATATATAACTTTATAAGACTCTATGCGAACGCTTTTTCTAAAGCATTTTCCTAACCGGGGAATTCTCGTTACTGGGTTTCGGGACTCCCTGTGTTTCTCATAAAGAGGGATAAGGACGTGTCATCGTAATAGACTGCCGATTTTTGCGTAAAATAAAAATGTACATCGATTTTAAAGTTTACCTCGATCGGACGATCAGGATACAGACGCTCAAGGATATATCATGGGACGCAAAGGGCCCCGGTCCGCTATCGTTGGCTAAATCCACAAACCGTGTCATCATATTTATACACCCCTGCAACAGAGGGATGCAGCAGTCCGGACAGCTCGAACCAGACGCGTAAGATTGCCTGGTCTAGGGCCGGCGTTCCGTTAATGGCGCAAACATGTCCAGGAGGGATGCGTCGGTGGTAACGAGCGGTGCCCGGGTGCACAGATCAAAACAAGGACCGTCGTTTTCACGCGATCCGTCGCAGGAGCAACGATTATTGCGTCCGGGATCCGAACAGGGCCCCGGTATCGGAAGAAACATGAAACACACAGGGGGTGCGCTCGGGGTGGGTTGGGAAACGGTCGGGTGCAGCGCGGCAAATAACTGGTTCTAACAAACATTCCCGAAGGGTAGTCGAGGCAATCGGCTTTCAATCGGGCTGGTAGAGGACGATGGTGGTTCGTGCTCAGCCGCGTGTTCCCTGAATGGCGTTGATTAGTAACTACTTTCGGAAATAAACGAGAATGGCGGTCTCTCTGTGTGTGTGTGTGTATCGCAGCCAGTCAGCTCTTGGGCCGTGCGGTGGCAAGGAAACTCTCTTTGGAGACGGAAAAATACAGGGATGGAGAAGAAGGGTAGGGGGTGGAAAAGACGAGTGGAAGATTCGCCCTATCGACGGGCCCAGCCACATCCCCGTTGTACAAGTAACTGGATCGACCTGAAAGTGCTTATCGGTGGATCGTCGTAATGCGCGCGTTGCTTTTCTCTGTGTTCGACCCCGTGCCTGTGACCCTCTGGCACACCTCTGACCTATGTACGTGCGCGTGGACGCTGCAGGCGTGTTGCGGGTGTGCTCGACGGAAACCGTAACGAGCAAAGGGCCGACTACGAAACAGTACAAATTGAATTTCAACAGCCAACGTAACGGCTGATTCGAGCGATCGCGCAACTGAGTCCGGCCTGAGAGTATTCGGCGCAGGGCGCAGAGCGCAGGCGAGGAGACGGCGGTCCATTATCGGTCAAAAGGAGGATCGTTAAATCATTGGCACGGCAGCGGCAATTCCGGACTTCGCGGTTCATTAGAGCGGCAAGGATATATCGGCTGCGTCTACGCCTGCGGCCACCCTTGCCCGTCAACGGCGTCGACCGGCAATCGGATTATTGAAATTGTCAAGCCCTGAGACACCATTTTCTGCTTCCGATTCGTCGCTTTAATCCCCCTCCAACCCCTTTCACTGTCTCGGAAATTTTTATTGCCAGATCCGATGGCCCTGGATAATGAAACGATCAAAATTGTAGAATGCAAATATCTTGAAGCGTTCTGATCGAGTACGAAGCTGATCCTTGAGAAGTAGTAATTTTAATTTTCCTAATTTAAGCCCTAATATAAGTCCCAAAGTCCTAATATATGATTTGAAGCACGCTAGAGAGCACAAAAATTTCATTTCTACTATTGAAAAGGTTTCCCTGTTTGGAGAAGCTGAAACATTTTGCTAGTTTCGATATAACAGGATCTCTATGGTTGCCCATTAATTTGTACACTGTTTTCTGTATAGGGCATTAATAAAATTTAAAAAGGGCAAAAATTCGAAGAAATGAAACCACGTGGAAAAATTCGGCCCAACCATTTCGAGGAAAGCACAAATTCGAAGGGGATAAATCTGTGTGAAATATCATTGGAAAGTGTGGAATAAAATGTAGTTATTCGAAACTTCGTTTACGAGAGAATCGAATTTGAAAATTCGTCGAGTGCTATTGAGTAGAAATTGCTGGACATATCTGTCTGTAACCTGTCCGCTCTATTGGTAAATATCGGGGCACGCAAAGCTGTCAATTTTTGCAAATCGATTTTCCCTAAATCGAAATATTACCGAATAGATTGAAAAATTTGTATTGTATATTTCTCGATTTTTTTATTATTTTCGCGTGTGATGTCGACCCTTTTATATATAGTACTTGCCAGATTGAAAATATGAACACTATTGTGCTGGGCTGCATGTGTGTCCGATTCTACAAACCAATTCAACACAGTAATGAAGAATGACGTTTCCACTGTAACGGGTCCGTTTCCGGAGTTATTAACGATAAAAGTCAAATCAATAGAATTGCGTGAACCAGCCCTTTGTTCCCGTCTTTCGGTAGGTTCTCTGGCTCACTGAACAGAATTACAAAAGCAGTCGCAAAATAATCGATTACTGACAAACTCCTTGCATATTTTGTCTAATAATTTTTATTGTCGCACACCGGTGACAAATTTCGATCACGGGGTTAACCGAAGCGAATCCTGGCTGATCGATGGGCCACGCGCTGCTGATCACTGATCTAGGGCATCGTCTTAAAATCGTCGGACTTGTTTGCCGCGGGCAAAGCTATTTGCGTTTCGGACATGCGGGTTATTAGGCTTCCGCTTTTGCCATCGGCGTAATACCGGCATACAGAGAGAGAGAGAGAGAGAGAGAGAGATAGCGTCCTTCTATGAAGCCTGTCTGCAGTTTGCAATCAGTTTTGCAGGCTCGATCGAGGGAGCGGCGACCGTGGGCTTCTTACAAAAGATTTTCGATCAGGAAAATTCCTTTGATACGGCCGGGGTGGCTGCCTACCGGTCTGCGGCGTGCCTCGTCATATCGTCGAGTATTACACGGCTCCATGCACCGTGTTTACAGACGATAGCCGTACCCACCCCCGTCCAACCCCCGGCCACCCCGTTTCCGCTCGTATAACGTTAGGAAACGGCGATTCATGCAGATCCGGGGGCCCGGGCAGCAAAAGCCAGATGGTCCACACTAACGAACCGTTTTAAATTCTGCGCCGAAATTTCATCTCCGCGGGAATTTCCCGACCCGCTTCTCCCCCCCCCCCCGAATACTTTGACCCGCTACGACCCGGAATTCTGCATGGTCGCGGTGTAACCGTGCTGCCCCGCCGGATTATGGAAAACGTTCGGATTTTCAAACGGAGTAATTTTCAATTTACTCGTAACATCGAGACTCTCGACTTCCGCATGATGTTTCCCGCTTTCAATTTCACAGTCGCCGGGGATCCTCCTCGGATGTGATCTTCGGTCTCGAAAACCGTCCGCGGATAAAAAGAAAGAAACCGCGAGAGGATCTCTAGAGTCGTTCAGCTGTGGGATTTTCGAGGGTAGTTAAACTACATTTCCTCGGTCATTACGCTAACCACGTTTCCTTCGAGTTATCGGTTCCTGTACGCTTCCATCGTCGCGAATACAGGGCCGGAAAGCACTATTTTTCATAAAGCTTTCAGAGCAGTTAAATTATTGCACGGCCAGCGTGAGTGAGTAAATTGTATCATACGTTTCTCGAGGAATAAAAAAACAGTTCCTTTTTTCTTGCAAGGGACGTATATTTTCCGTGAAAAGGAAATCTTGTTATTCAGGTATGCAGGTGTCTGTTTGCAAGCGTGAATATTTCACACTTCCCGCACCCATCTCCGCGAGTCGCGCTACTGTTCAAAAGTTTAGATCGAAAAATCGGGGTGAAAACTCGATATGAAAATTTGTCCCAGGCCAGGTACGATGAATTTCGCCGGGTCGGGAATTTATGAAAATTCCGTGCCGTTGGAAACGGCGAGTTCTTAGAGGCACCATGGAAAACAGATTTCCTCGAGGAAGGCAGAACGAATGGCGGGAACGCGGTAACCAGACATCTCGGTCGGTGGAGGAAGAGGAGTCGGGATCCGGGAGTTTATTTGTAGTCGCGCGCGCGCGCAAGCTCGTCGAGCCCAGATTTTTTCGCGTTTTGGTTGGCGGCTCGTAAGTTTACCACGGCGAAAAAGGGGAAGTGGCTCGTAGGATGCCCGGTCTTTTCAACGCTCGAGCCAAGGTGATTCCTTTGACTGCATTTTCTCAGTCGGTGTTTCCTTCCGCGCCCGTTCCCGTGCTATTTCCAACGGAAATACAAAATTCAGCAGGAGGAAGTGGCTCCGTGATTACGTTGGAAAGGTACCAACCGTCGATTTTCCTTGCGTGGAACATCGGTCTCTCGTTCAGTCATCGCGAACCGAATATTTCTCCCTTCGAGGATCCGAACGATTGATGGCGCTCGGGCAGCTGTGGCTTTATCTAAAGACCCTCCGGCCAACCGACAGTGTCGAAGGGTGCGGATCACCCTCACGATTCAGGAGAATCGAACTCTTTTTCCCTGATTTTTATTTTTCAAGTTTCAATGTGTCAGACGATTTTTAGAAATTTTTACGGAGCAGCGAAATTACAGCGGCCCCCGATACGTAAATAGATTCTGTCCTAGTAAACATCTAGTATTTCAATTTTTATGAATATTGAAAGACAACTTCTTTTACGAAAAGAAGAATTAACACTTTAAAAATCTCATTTTTGTTAGTAAATTAACCAGAATTTCTCATTTCAGATGTTCCAGTCCTCTATATAATGACGGTGGCCAATAATCAGTGTGTCAACAAGCGAGGTATTGAAACAAACGAACAGCTCCAATGGAAGTCTGATTTAAAAACAGTGAAACTGTATATTTTTTTCGTCAATTTCGCCATCATCTCCGTAACAGATTCGGTAAGTTCAATTATTTTTTAACTTGAACGAGCCCGGCAACGATTATAACAATACAAACAAACGAGGCGTCAGAATTGTCTCACTGTTATTCGTTGCAACTAAAATAAATATTTGCTTTTACTATTACATTCCGTCAAACAAAGACGAACAAGAGTAAATAAATATTATACAAGGATGAGACCAAAGAAACAGCTTACAGGAACGAAGATGAAGTTTTGATCAAAAGAAGTCGAGCGTCTTCTGCGATTAAGGCATACAAATAACGTGACCCCTAGAGGACAGGATTCTGTGGTATCGTTTCGAGGAAATGCGGACGTATAATCGTGAGATGCAACGACAAACAATTGCGTGGAAAACGGACACAGCCGTTCCTTTTAGAATCCCTAAAACCAGGGGCTTACTCGTTGCAAATAACTTCGTCCTGTTGTACCGCGATACGGGATAAGAAGCAGCGGTGGGACTAACTGATGCAACTTACTTGCTTTCTATCCTCCTACGGGAAACATTAGCGACTCAAATAGGAGGAAATCTACAACGAACGGTCGCCATCTACACGGTAATGTATTGTTCGTTCTCGGGCGCCTTGATTTCTTAAGCTCCAGTTGCAATAAATTTAGCTGGGACGTCGCATCAACCATTGAGCAGTACGTGGACGCGTAAATTATTTCTTAACTATGTGTTAGACAAAATTGTCTGATTAGTAAAAGTGTTTATTAGGTGCATCTAGAAATTTCAGAATTTTTCATCTAATTATTTGCGTACAATCGTGACTTTTATTTCAAAATTGAGTGTGGTTGATTGGTATTGCTAGAAAAGTGTGACGGTTTTATAGAAACGATTTAGTAGTGTAATGCTCATAATTTAGTAGTAATGCTGAATATTTTATTTGGTACCGTACAATTCCCAAGATGATTTTATTTTTCACAGGAGTTTTAGAGGTCATAGCTGGAACGTAATTTTCACAATTTCAACGCGAGAGATATTGGATGGAAAATTTCCCGTTAAATATTCAGAGGACGTGAAATTAATGTTTCGCTGTAGGTAATAATTTTAGTTTTCCGAATATATAACGTTCTATCGTTCGCTTAGAGAAATTGGGATATTTATGATCGGCAGTGTATTAAGATTTCTTCGGGTTTCCGCTGGCATGCTTTTGGGTTATCGAGCTTTTGTTCGCGCATCGAGATTATATGCCAGCCTGCCGGTGACGTTGATTCAATATGACCGAGCAGAATCCGAGCACTCGACGCGCTGCGGGCTGATAAAGTGACAAATTGCAAACGGGATGGCCTAGCAATCGTTATTTTTCGCCCGATCGCAATATGTTCCTTTATCAGGCGACACTTGCCCGACTTGAAGCATTTCGACAGCCGGCATTCCAGGAATTCGCGCTATCGTTGCCGTGATATGGAACCCCCCCCCCTCTCCTCCTACCGGTGACGTCTAACGCATGGCTAGAGTTCAATTTCGTAGTGTGCGTTTAGACTATAATTGAAATTCTTACTCTGACGCAGTAATTTGTGTGCTCTTTGTGACGCGCCGGTATCGCTCGCCTCTCTTTGATCGACGTTCTTCAAAGTCGGGACCGCGCAACCGGAAATCATCATTTATTGGTTCACCGACGATCAGTCGAAAATTCATCGTCCGCAGTCTTGCCTCCATCATTTCGTGAACTGTGAGACCATTGAAATCGTTCCTACGCCTTAAAATAAAAAGAAAAAAAACTATGCAAGCACACGTAAAAAAAGCACACACTCATTTATTGCAAGTGGCAATCAAAATATCGCGAGAACGCCCATGGAACAATTATTTATTGCGCTTCGATGTAGCAGTACGCGTTATAGAAATCAATCGCACTTGTAGGATCGCAGTCGAAGAATTTTTCCTATCGTATGGACTGATTTTAATAATCTCAAACATCGATACTGATACTTAAATAATTTTTAATTGAATATAACCACTGATCTGTTCTTCTGCGGCATAAAGTATTTTTCTTTCGCGCTCGAATGCTTTAAAGAATTACATACTTGAATAAAATGGCAATTCATTTGCCACTGGCTACCCGGTTTCACTCTTTGTTCGGTAATGATTGTTATAATTAAACATTTTTATCTGAACGCGATAGAACCTTTTTACGAAATATTTGAAAACTCCAACAAAGAATTAAACGTTCGAACGTGTCACGTTGCGATTGTAAATGAAAATACGGGATCGCGCGTTGTCAAAAACATGCGCGGTTGGCAGCGAAAGCCGATGACAGAATCGGTACGTGCTCGCCGCGCGAAATAAAACGCAAAGGTTTTCCGAATCGCATTAAACGTGACTTGTATCGTTTACTTTTCCCCGGCGCCCATTAGCTCTTTTCGCGTAAACGCGAGGCACGATTAACGACGGTGTTTCCACTTTTTTCCGTTAAGACACGGCTATGATCAACGGACACCCGCTTGCTCATTAAACTCTTATCGCGCGATCAAGGCCACTTTCTTTGCCGAAGATGCTTCAGTCTTCCGAACTTTTAATCGAGTCAAGTCGAAGACGAACGATCGCCGGACTTAATCGAGCGGAATAATATCGCGAAGAGAATGGACCGATGACGAACATCTTTTATTGTCCCTTCTTCTCATGCTTAGACCACACGGTTCGTGCGATGGCAGAGAAAAAGTTTCGAAATTCATCCTTATAGTTTGGCACTAACGAAAAATTTGATTTCTTCGCATAGCACTGATTATCCACCATTTGTACACATAATTAAACAAAATATTGGGCATCGGTTCACAATTGAAGCGATGAAAATGATAAAAATTATGATATCGTATTGCTCTGTGTAAATGTTCGATTCGTTTGATTTAAAATATGTATAGGAAATGGAAGATTTTACAATTCCGAAATCGAATAAATACCAACACGTTGCAAATTTATTTCGCCAATAATTAAGCAGTCACAATAGCAAAGCAATAACGCGCACGATACTTGTCAACGCTAAACTCTCGAACGAGAGCTCGAGTCGATCTCATCCTTTTTTATTGCGCGGATTCGGACCGGATTCGATCGGGTAATGTCGATCGAATTCGAGATTACAAAACCGCGATATTTTATCGTGCTACCCGGCCGATTTTCACTGTCAAAATCACGCGTTTCGCTGAAACGGGAAACGCATAATTCGCTGCATTATTCCTGGTCATGGTTCGGCGTTTTTGCAGTCGCGTTGCAAATTTCAAACATCCCGGTTTCAGCGTCGTTCCCCCCGGCCACGGTAAAGCGATGTCAATGTTCAGTATTCCCGTTAGTAATTCATATTTCACTGGGAGATTTATTTCATCGGCCGCGGGGGCTTTTCGGTCTGCGCGCACAGTCGACGGAAAAACGTTAAACCAACGCTGTAACGCGTTGAAAGATGCAACGCACGGCCCCGTAGGTTGCCGCATTAACGCGTCGCGTCCGCTATTTAGCTAGCCATTTGGTTTATCGGACGCGCGCATTAATTTAAAGATGGCGCGTTCCGCGAGAACGACGTACGGCGGAAGACCCGAAAATGACGCGTAATGCAACGGTGCATTGTGCTCACGCACGCATTAGCGGAACAATTAACCATTGTTCCCGCGGAATTCGTTACCGTTGCTTCTGCGCCGTATTTTCGAGGATATTCCAGACGTATGAAAACGAATGATACTTTTTCACGATTAAGACACCTGTCGGCCACGAACAAAACGAACTCAGTTGATGAAGAAACATTAACACGTTGGCTGCCATGTCACCCATATATGTCTGACGGAATTATTTCTCCAGGCTTTAAAATGAAGTTTTACGTTAATATATTCATTGTACCAAATTTGATTAGGATCTGTAAAATGCAAGAGAGTTGGAGAACCACACACAATATCGTACATTTAATTTTTGATTTCGTGGAATTTTTTAGCTTTCTTGTTTGGCGTTCAAAGTGTTAATGTGTGAAGATTATTACACAATGACGACTGGTATTTTCAAATTTCCAATATTTTGACAATAATCGTGGCTGTACGTGGCTATAGAAATTTCCGGGAGCATTTTGCAGGAAGAGGTCGATCACTATTGGCGATAGAATAGTAACGAGAGTTTTCGGATTGAACAAAACTTCCCTGTGTGCTCTTCCAGTTAGACTAGTTTCCGAATACATTAGTATGCTAATAGCGACGAGCTTATCTAGGCACAGTGAAACTCCGAGTCTCGCTGCTGAAGAATCCAACGTCAGCGAAAGAGGTTCTCGGGATGCTGATTCGTTATCGTCACCGGGAAACACTGACGCGAAGCTTGACACCATCGAAAGCTTCCTTCGGGAGCTCGAAATTTTCCCCTGATATCGCTAACGATCGCGAGTTCCGTAGATCCGGTGATTTTCTCGAGGAAATAAGTCCCACGGTTGGAAAATATGTTGGAAATGTCGCTGGTACAGGTATTCGCAGGCGGCAAATATTAGGTTCGCGAGATTTCGGGTGCGACGCCGAGACGCGACGCGACGCGACGCCGCGACAGAACTCTCGTTAAGCGGGGAATGTGACGCGGCGTCGCTCTCAGCCACTTTACGCCTGGAACTTTTCGTTTATTAAGAGAAATTCGGAAACTTCCCGTTCTTTTGTTAGAACTTCTGACTGCCTGCGAACCGGCAACCAGAACGCGTAACTGGGCACGAAAGTCGCTTTCGACGGAACCGCGTTTCCTGGCCGTTTTTGCGGTGAAAAAGCTCGCGCCGCTGCTTCATGCCTCTTAACACATTTCTTCTGATTCTGAATAATTTCTGGACCGGCTTTTCTTTTTCTTTTCTTTCGGCTCCGTTTACCGGGCGATCTTAATGCACGCACCGGAAGTACGAAGCCTTCGGGTTCTTACCGGCAGAAGTGCAAAGCGTCGTTCTGCGTTAGGAGGATTTTCCGCGAGGGATGAACGAATGGTCTTACGACGCCCCGAGAGGCTAGGACGCCTTAACGTTTTTTACGGAATTGTTTTGCAAGGCAACGTCTGACGACAAACTGATTCGAAAAATATGCAACTGAATCCGATCGGTCCTTTCTTATGTAAAGGAATTTATTTATTACATCATTTTCATACTTAATATTTTTGTCTGTTCTTATTTTCCAACTAATATTGACATTAGGGAGTTCATTTATCTGAGAGTAAAAGTTTTTCAAGCCATACAGAGGCCACGCACTGGTTCCCTGCAAAAGTGTAATTGTCAAGAGAAAGGCATTCGTTCATTTAACTTGGAAGTTTTCTAGTTGGAACCATTTTTATCGTAGATTAAATACAAAAATTCACAATATTTAGCACGTATATAGGCAAGTGAAAATTAGAGTTAACTTTAAACTACTTTGAGCTTCAGAGGTTACTGATAAAAATGTGTGTTTCCACAAAGATTCACTTGTGTTACTTTCGAAAATTGCACCGTCGTCCATTTTCTACCCTTTTGCGGGTCAATCAAGCGTGACACAAATGACTGATGGTGACGCGCGTCTTATACGACGGAATAAGGCTTCTCTGATGACCTTATACGATATCATCAAGTATCGAGACGTAATTCTAGTCCCTTGTCCTCGATTCCAGACCTCTGGCACAAAGTGACAACACCACGGGAAATATCTTCATCATTTTTAACGATGAGGAACAAGTATGTCTTAAACCTGGAGATTCCAGCTTCCATAATTGACACTAAACTTGACATAATTAGAACCGTATTTAGTGGTTCAATTGACGGTAAAAATAGCCCTACACGATCTATGTCACAGCACGGACCCGAGGATTGAATCAAGACTATACCGTGCTTTGTACCTTGTGCGAGTAACTGTACTTGAACTGCTCGAACTAAAAAGAAATGTATATTGCCAAATATCATGGCTCCTTGCCATAGCACATTTTCGCTTATGTCTCCACAAGAGTATTACCGTGGAAAGATTTACGTACCTTGGAGAGTGTAGTGGGATGTGGATAAAGGTTGACGAGGCAGCTCTGCCGTCTGAGTCGGTAGTCCCAGCGTGTCTCTAGATGCGGAATTTCCATAGTGTCGCAAATGCTTTGCACATGCGAGGCGGTGTGCGCGCTCTGTGGCCCAAAAATCGCCGCAACTCCGCTCCGAAGCAAGTGACACACTGAAATCAAACACGTCTGTATTACGTACACTGGCTTACAAGCCGGTTATTTGCTCTTTCAGTTTGTTATGAGCAATTTTGAGGGTGTGCAAACAGCCGGTTTCGGATTGTCGTCAAAGGAGATACAGACGAACGAGTCTTCCCTATGCGGACCAACTTATTTTACCAACTCTCGTCCGCCCTTCGTGTCAATTTAACACGTGCGCCACTGTTTCTCAAAAAGCGACACGCGACGCATCATTATTCACAACTGAACTGTTATAATTAGACTGCGGATGTTTATGCAATTTCCAATTTTTCGTAGGCTAGTTTTAGGGAAGCGTAAACAAATAAAAAATCTAATTTTCAGTGGTACGCGCCTTTGTAGATCGAAAAATAAATAAAAATCGCAATCGATTCTGTGGAATTTTATATTATAGTGTTTTTGGAAAATTTTCCAGAAGCCATAAATGCATAAAGATCCGCAGTCTAGTTATAATCAATGCTGTGGCATTTTATTCTATAATTTTTCCTGTCTGCCTGACAATTTAACGCTAAACCTACCAAGCATTAGCAGTATCTGGTAAACATTGCCTTACAAAAATGGCAATCCTATCGAGATTTTCAAAAATCTTGGACATTTGTGCCATTATTTTCCATATATGAATTTCTATACTTTCAATAATTGTACAATGTAAAATCGGTCGTTTCACCGTGGTAGGTTTAGCGTTAAGTATACCTTGCTGATGAAATGTTCCTGTTTTCCTTTTTACTTTTAAATTAATTATCCTTAAGACTGAGGTTTTCTACGAAAAAGTTCTCGTTGGGTATTCACGGCCCGCCCCGTCCCTATTTGTTTAAGCAAACCGTAAGAGAGAAGGATCGTTTTCATTTCGCTCACATCCGCTCGCCGCTATGCTAATGGGAACTAATTCGAAAATCAGCGGTCACGCGAAACAGGCGTCCGCGTTTTGAGGTTAGAATATCGAATTAGAGCCCCGTAACTTCCGAGCCACGGAGCTGGAAAACTTTTCCTGAATTCAACGTCGCCGGAAGTCCAACTTCGCTGTCGTTGACACACTTGTTAGCGGGAATCCTTAACTTTCTGTTTCTGCTTTTATCTTTTCTCCCTCGAATATGAAATCTAGCCGGGGCGCATGAATCAAAGTGACAAATTGTGCTCGAGCAACTTTCAAAGAAATATCAGTTTCAATTCGATAATCTCGGGCCTCTGATTTATTCGCTGAAACGCCACGTTACCGGCGCAAAACATTTTATTTAAGGCCCCTCGGAACAGACAAGCTACCAGGAGAGTGATTCGCGTAATTCATGGTTATGTTCCGAAGAGCTCGAACTTCCCGCGAAACTATTGCTTGCGCACCGATATCGATTAATCAGGCGAACTCCCGGCAACTTTCGACATGCTAACTTTCCACTATACCCCGTTCGTCGCGCATGACAACCGAACTGATCCTCAGAACCTTGGCCAGATAAATCCATTGTCCCGACTATAATGACATCCTTTAACTTTTATTTAGGCTAAATTGTGCCCCTATTGCGGTTCGCATTTTACCCAGCCACGAAACACAATCCGACGAATTAGCCGAGAGAGAGAGAGAGATAATATTTCGTAATTAGATTCCTTCCTCGTTAAAAGTGCCCCCGAAAACTCTGTTTCCCCTGCACCCATGCGAACGCGATAGGCAACATGGCGGCTGCCAGTTTCTCCGGCAACAACGTTAATTTTTCCTCTTTTCCCGACTTGGGTGGTTTCAGAGGATTTCGCGAGATCCCCGAGCTTCGAGACCAGTAATCTTTCAAGTAGACGGACTTAGTCGCGTTTGGATGAATAATTAGGGTAGCGCGAGAGGCATCGATGAAACCGGGATGAGCTTAATTATCCAATTACGTGCAGGCTGCGAGTGTTTATGCAAATTTCAATTCGCGGGATAATTTCGGAAAACAGGAATTAAACAGCGTCTGATTGTCTCGACTGATGACTTTAATAGCAGCGGGGCACAAATTGCAGTTCCAAATTTGCGGATAGACTTCACCGTGGTTACAAAAATTGATATTTTCAGAGGAAAATACTTATTTTATTGCAAGCTGGACTCATCTAATTCTCGCTCGAAGTAAAAATGTCTGGTCCATATCCTGCACACGGTACGGTAGGAAAAAGTTTGCACAGGATTATTCGCACGCTACTTTTCATCTTCGTGTTATGAATATGTGCGGGACCCATTATGGCTGAAAGAGTTGAAAGAGTTCGAAACGCGGACGCGAGAGACAAGGACAGCATCGCTTTCAGAATAATATAATATACAAAATCAAGATAAAACTCTCCGAGTATCTCTAGAGAGGGTGAGACGAGAGGACAGAAAAAAAAATTACGATACGATGCAACGTAAAGAGACGCACAATGCACGTCTCATCGGGATAATGCATGTTGGCCATTTCAGACGGAACGATCCTTTCGGATATGGAGGACTCCGGCGACGCCATTAAAAATTATTCAGGCATGCAGCGACCGCAAGAATTCGTGAATTCCGTGTTCCGACCGTACGTACGGAACGCAGCGAGACAGGAGACGACGAGATATACCGCGTCACCGATAGGGAACAGGCTTTTGATCATTCATTCCGCGGAAATCCACCTAATGTCCCCCACAGGCTTGATTTTATACCACCCGGGGAAGGATCGAGGGTTTCGGAGCCTCCCCTGTGGTACTTACGTACATCCTCTCTCAATCGGAATCTCTATAATCGGCCCGCAAAGTCAGCTTTCCAGAGGCTGAAACCTCAAAGTAATACCGGACAACGCTCCCGGCGTTTTAAGGTTGAAGTATGATATGCGCTATATTGAAATTCCAGATGCAATTTCACTGGACGGCCTCGGGCGAGGCGGGCTCGCTCGTCGAAAAGATATAGAGCTCTATCCGGTCCTGGTCGACTGGGAAAAACGGTGATTGGGCCACGGCGAATGTATTGTTTAAAGAGGGACCGTCAAATTAACACACTATCGGCGGGAAGGGTATTAACACTCTCTGAACGCCAAATAAGAAAGCTCAAAAATTCCACGAAATCAAAGTAAATTATTTGATAAAATAGAAATTGAAAAAATTAAAGGTATGATATTGTGTGGTTCTCCAACTTTCTTGCATTTTACAGATCCTAATCAAATTTGGTACAATGAATATATTGACGTAAAAATTCATTTTAAGCCTTATTATTTAATATGTTTTGCATCAATTTTAATTCTGTAAATCGACAGAGAACCTTCTAAATAATGGGGATCCAGAGCGGTTTTGCGATATCTTCATAAAAACATAACAAATTATTAAAGAAAAAAATAGAAATGGGTACCTTGGTACCCGGTTGCCCACATAAGGGTTAAAGCCTGAACAAATAATAAGTGCTCGAATTGCAAAAACCAACGGGGAAAATGTGTTGCAGGATTTTCGGCATCGCCCGTCTTCTTTCGCGAGCACCGGAAACAGATGCGAGATACTTGGAGACATTTTGCACCGTGAAACGGAGAAAGGGAGAAAGAGAGAGAGAGAGAGAGAGTATTTCACAGCGGCGCGGCAGCCGAGTGCGTATTTCGCGGTCCGTGCTGTTGCCTGCATCCGGTTGGTATCATCCTGGATTTGCAAGCGGATAGGATTATCGCTTGCTAATGTATCAAAGCCACTTGGCAAGCCGTGTGTACCCCGAGAAACGCCAGACCCTTCTCTTTTGTCTCGCGCGAAGTGTTTAATACCTTGGTTTCCCATCAGGCTCCGCACACGCGACAATTAACAGCGGTTTGTAATTGCAATCGGTCTTATTAGAACGTCTGCTTTACGGACCGGGACCACAATAAAATGTTAACTTGTAGCCGGATATCTCCGGGCAAACTCAAGTTTGCGAAACTGGTGTTAACCATGTGATTAAAAAATTTAACAAAGCCAGCAAACTTGCCTTCAACTTGAGGGATTTATCCGAGGTGCATTAATTTAATGCTTCGAGAGAGAGAGAGTGTAATCGTGAATTATATCGACTTTTGTGTGCAACGTATTCCGAAACTTTGTATTTTTCGCTTGCAAATATGCAACGTTTGAGAGAAATGCACTGTATCAAATATGCAATCGATTTTTTATCGAATGTTCCAGTATCAGGAATTGGGTTTAATATATTTTTGTAATATGACAGATACATGAATTTGTATCGGCAAATATTTGTAACACTTTAATTTTATTTTTCTCGTAGCGAGCTTTTTGTTTCTTCGAAGATTGCAACACATGTCGTTACCGTAAAAATACATGGACTCTCGTGTTTCAACATGAGTAAGAAATTTTTCGAATTTTTTTACAATGCGGGGATTTCAAAGTAAAACATCGGGAAAAAGTCCGTAGCATGTATCTCAACACGCGCAAGAATTTTAGCAGAATTTTTGCATGGGATTAAATACGGAAAATGGAAGAAACCTGGGTAATCCGAATATTTTCTGTGTCCGTATTCCTAGTCGAGATAGAATGTTGAAATTTGCCACGAAATGTTTTTTCTCTGTAAGCTATCGAAGTTTTAACTTTATCCGATAATGCCTCTCGTATCATACAGTTTTCGCGAAGTAATCCGTGAGAATGGGAACTTATTTTCTTCCATCAACTCCTTAACACTTCTCGTGCTATTTCACTAATTAATTCGTTTCTGGTTAACGGTAACATTTTCCAAATAAAACTAGTTTCTATAAAAAGAGTGCTCCAACTGTGAATTAAGATTTGTCCGATATTTAATACTATTACGACGTTAACAATTCGGTTCGTTGAAACGTCCCGTTGCTGATACAATTTCCAGCTAAATTATCTTCACTGCGAGCAAAAACGGAAGAAGATTCAGCCAGTGATTCAGCATGTAAAGCAAACGAAACGCAATGTCCGTGAAACCGGGGAAGTTGAGGTGAAATTATTATTTCTGATACTCTCCGAGTGCTTTCCTCGGAGAAGACACAGTTCTTCTCGTGGAAGCGATATATGTCTTTATCCTCCCGAGGCTTTTCTCTGTCGGAACCATTCGAGCGTTTCAGTATGTCTGCCGGTCGACTCGCTGTCCTTCCTGCTTCCCAGACCTCATCCAGACTACCGGTACTCTTTCCTTATTCAAGATTAGAGCCGGTAGTCCGCGTACACCAACGTTTCCAATCCCTCGAGCTCCCTTTATCCTCCGTATTTTCGTCCTCGACCCCCGTAGCATCCCTGTTCGGTTTTAAGACGCACCGGGCCCTTAAGGGGGCACTTCTCCTATTATTCAATTTTCTTCGAGTTTCGGGACATCACGCGATTTTGCAAAATTGAAACTTTTCTCTTCGGAACCACCTGTTCAAATTTAGATCGCTGTTAGAGGAAACAATTTTGTTTTCTCGATTACTTAAGCTCTTAATTATTCAATTTTCTTCGAGTTTCGGGACATCGGGCGATTTTGCAAAATTCGGACTTGAATTGTCCCTTTTCAAACTTTTGCACCGTTCTCCTCGGAACCTGGTGTTCGAATTTAGGTCGCTGTTAGGGGAAACAATTTTGTTTTCTCGATTACTTAAGCTCTTAATTATTCAATTTTCTTCGAGTTTCGGGACATCGGGCGATTTTGCAAAATTCGGACTTGAATTGTCCCCTTTCAAACTTTTGTACCGTTCTCCTCGCAACCTCGTGTTCAGTTGGAGGAAACAATTTTGACTGATTGACGATTTTGATTGAACAATATGACTGACAGTAATTTTCGACTGGGTTTATAAATTCATTTTTATTATCAGATAACCAGATAAACCGAATTTCGTTGGCCGAATTCAAGAGGGTTAAGACAGCATCTCTCATTTTAAATTTCTAGTTGTGGTTTCATTGATTAAATTACTCTGATTTTGTAAGAATCTCTGGCCTCGATATTTGGCACTTAAGCTCTCGCGAAGGTTCGAGGACTGTGGGTAATTTCTCCGGTAAAAGTAAAGATTTCCCGGTAAGCATTGCCGCTTAGTGATCGAAGATCCGCGCGATTCTTTCGGCTGGGAGTCTCGGGGGAGCCCTTAATTCTTATTCTCCGCGGCGAAGGGCAGGGTTTGTAAATTCCGTCCCGTCTCGGCTCGTTCTATGGAATTTCATCTGCGCCGCACCGCCGAATGGTTTCCGAGCCGATAGCCCGGCTGAGATACGACACGCTTCGGTCTCGCCTCGTCCCACAGATTTCCCGCGATGGTATCGCACCGAAGATCGATAGTACGTAGCCGTAGCCGCCGCCGCGGCCACCGACATAAACTGTTCCTTAAATATCCTTAACATAATAGTCAACGATACCCGCGAAAAACACCATCGCTTCCGACCGGTGGATATCGGCGCGGTTAATGTGACAGTTTATTTTACCGGGGGGAAACCAGAGACGTTTATGGCTCCCGCGCTATTGAGTCCCCGATCACCGATCCCGAATGGGAAAAACGCTTTCGATCCGCCTAGGCTCGCGCGAGTCGCGTCCGAGCTCGAACAATGCGTATCATCGTCAAAAAGCCGATCAACCGTGCTCACTGAAAAAATAGTCCGCTTCTACCGTTGTTTACCTATTGCCACGTCGTCTCGCTTTTCCCACGGTCGTTTCCCTGCGCCACCGGGAAACCAGCATCCGCTGAAATTCTGCGAGGCGAAGGTGCTCGGAGCATGCAGTCCAAAAATTCCGCGAGCGTTCGTTCGTCCGCGCGGAAACATATCGTTGCACGCTGCCGACAGACAAGATCGGTGTATACAACGCTGTAACGACGCGACGCGACGCGTCCCGACGCCGCCAGGTAACGATCGTTCCCCGGAAAACGGGACGGTGACAAATGGCGCATCCGCTCGTCAACGGCCTGTCAAAGTCTTAGCCGTCCGCAGCCACGCTAATTGGCCCATGGTGTTTTATTTTCGACGACGACCCGCGCTACGCGCCTGAATTCAGGTGGTATGCTCTAATTCTGTAATAGCATTGACGGGACATTTTTTTTTAACCGTCATGTCACCAATATGTGGGTGACGGAACGATTGTCCAGGTTTTAAAGTGAATTTTCACGTTAATATATTCATCGTAAGAAATTAGGTTGGGATCTGTAAAATTCTGGAAAGTTGGAGGACTAAGGTAAAGGCACCAGTAACATAAAAAGAAACATAAAAAATAAGGTTTGAAATGTTCTTGTTGTTTTGAAATTTAAACAACAGACGGCATGGCATCCGAGGTTCACTTTCACCAAAGTGCACTTATAAGTGCGATTATAAAAACCTTATGTTTTTTTATGTTTTTCTATAAAATGGTCAACTACTGGTGCCTTTACCTTACTCCATATCGTTTAATTTTTTCAATTTTTATTTCATTAAATAACTTACTTTTATGGAACTTTTGAGGTTTCTAGTTTGCCAGTCAAAGCGTTAATAATATCGCTGGGATATAGGAGAGATTTGTGACTGAAAATTATGTAACGGACGAGCTTGGGAAATTCACTTTTGGACATTGTAATCGGGTTTGTTAAAATTTGTTGAGATTTCGAAAGCTATTCTTACTGATACTTCCGGTGATGCTGTTCCGTGTCGCAGGTGGAGCTTGCGCAGCATCCGTATATCGCGCGGTGCGGTTTATGGAAATTTACAGGTAAAAACGCGATAATTTTATAGTACAGTCCGGTCAGAAAGTGCCGCCTAAGTATATGCGTCCCAAAGTTCCAGCCACGCGGGCCCATTTTCGCCGTTTATGGTCGACGAGAGCAAATTCTGATTAAATAATAGCAATTAGCCGCGGCGGGTCGATTAGATCGCTCTAGATTTAATACAGCGCATAATTAATCGTGGTTGAACGTCCTGCGGGAAAATTGAATAACGACTAATTTGCCACCATAATCCGGCCGACCCCCGTTTCACGAGTAGATACGTGTCTGCTACCGGAAAAAGGTTTCGTAAATTTTGTAAACGTTCACCGTCACCCCCACTCCGCTGTGCGTATGGTTTTTTGATACCCGGCAGTTTGGTTGCGGACACACTGGTTTTACGGTAAATGGATTTGTAGACGAAACAGTTTGAAATATTCACTAGTGTTTTCTGGAAAAATATATTCAGCGCGATGGGGATACAGGGATATTGGGCCGAAATTATTTAAATATTCGTGGACTGTTTTCGATGAAAATATTTTCAGTCCCGGCCGATCCTTCTTTATTATCGTTCTGCGGCAGATTTGGTGTACGTGTTTTCGATAGAAATCTGTTAAGCAATTTGACAAAACTGTCACACGGTTATTGTAAAGTCTACACGATAATACTCTGATATTCAGAAACGTAACGAAATTAATGTACAGGATCATAGCATTGAATTATTATGTACAAAAGCATAAATATTATACTACACGAAGGTGTACGACTCGCGTTAATACTTCTTCGTAAATCGTAATGTCGTCCATTGCGTTCAGATTAGCATTTTATTTTAACGAATCGGCTGCTGCCACCGGCCGCTCTTGAACCTGCAGCAATCGTAATGTATTTACAAGATTATGGCCGTTTCGCGTTTATAAATACTCCGGTGCACGAGATTGACAGAATTCCGCGCGTGCTCGCGAAACGGAGATTACGAAACGTGGAGGTTCTGCACGAAAATAAATGGCCTTGATAAAACGGCGCGCCAGTGAAGGTTGAACAAAAAAAAAAAAAAAAATGCTGTAAAGTAAATAACGGACGGCCAATCCCGCCTCTTGCAAATTAAACAATTCCGGCGCATCGTCATCGACGTCAACGGGCGCGATCACAATTTCTCGAAATGCGAAATCGAATCAAGATGAAATCTAACGAAAAAAAAAAAAAAAAAAAAAAATACAAAACAATGCGCATCGATGGTTTATCGAGCTCGAATCCGCGTTGCTCGAAAAATTACACCTGAAACACGAACGATCGAGCCCGGGCCCGCAGACCCGATATCTTTCCGCACGCTCGAATAAATACAGTAACCGGAATAAATTCAATTCTGTTTCGTTTCGCCGTTCCGTGTAACACAGGGTCCATCCAATTCCTCGCGTCTCCGTATCCTAAGATCTATTTACGCCAGAAAAAATCCAAGCGGAATCGATCGCCAGGCCGTTGACAGTGATCAGAGATCCCGGGGCGAAGGCGCGTTCGTTTATCCGCGAACGCGGGATTATGCTAATTCCGTCGACACAATGAACGACAGTCGGTCTCTCATATCCACGGAAACGCTGAAAGCTGAAACGAGAGTACAAGGACGGCGCACCGTGCACCGACGCTAAGCAGATTCTACAGTGATTTTAATCCTTCCGCGATGAGCACTGAATTGTCCTTTAATCTTCCTTTCGCCGTGCTTTTTCGAGCGACCGACTGCACAGCCAATCAAAGCGAACCATTTTCTTTTGCGCCATCGCGCTCTACCTATCCTTTTCTGTCGAGAAGAATTCGAGCGTCCGTGTGCGTCGTCTGTGTGTGCACTTTGTTGCATTGAACGCTCCAGGTAATTAATAAACTCGAGCGTAATTAAATCTGGTTGCTGGGTGTACGGATATTTAATACGTCATAATTGAAGTGCAGAGACTTGAGTGAAGATTTCACAAAAGGTACAAATAATAATGACGCATATGCTATGATGTACAGTAGCTAAATATGAACACTGTATGTGGTTCCAGGATTAAAAAGTAGAAAATAAACTGTGAAATGATAATTTTTTCATTATTTATGCAGAACTGCATAAGTTCGGGGAGGAGTGAAGCTGCCAAAAATTCAACAAGTTGTCAATCAATTATCCGCGAACTTCGATATCGAATATTCTGCTCGTTTTAATCCATTATCGAGAAACGCGAGGGGATATGGCGTGTGTGCGTGTAATTTATGCGTGTTTGGCGAACAATTTGTTAGCCGGAGGTAACATTGAAAGAACCCCGACGTAGTTCGGCATCCCTCGGCGAAAGGGATCGATACCGGCCCCGATAACGCGTCCTCCCTTAAACGAAGCGGACATTGTCGCGCAAAGACGTGCCTTATCTACGGTCGCGAGCGATTCTTCGCGATAAGCCGGCAACGTCGATGAGAAATCGAATGCTCCGGGGAGCCTTCGAGATGAAACTAATTCCCTCACGGCCGTAGCAGCGATTCGACGCTTTGCAGAGCCTCGAGACGCGACTTAAATAGTCGCAGCTGCCGCAGGAAATGACAGCTTGAGAAATATAATGCTTTCTCTGAATGGCGGTACGATGAATCGGGATATTCGCATTATTTCGGCCGGGAACGCTCGATTTAACAACGTCCAAAATCCCTGTTCGAAAAATCTCGAAAATATTAATTATACGCCCGGACTGTGGAAAACGTTTCACCCGAACAAAATGGAAATATTCCACAACATGAGTTCTACAATATTTCTAATAATTTCTTCACGTTGTATTAATGAATTGTACAAATCCGGCCTCCTGCTTCAATAATAATTAGAAAATGCAAAAATTTCTGTTTCTCTAACCGCTGATTTATTTGTTAAATAGAAAGTTACCGAATAATCGGTGTAATACACGTTTTATCAGTTTGCGGCTAGAGATCTGGTTAAATTAGTTTTACGAGACGCCTAATTGTAACAAGCTGTTGTAGGTAAACAGGTATTAACGAGCTCTGAAATTTCAGTCCGGTTCAGCCGAAATTTGTTGCAGGTTCTGGCCCCGTCGTTGCATAATTAATTCGCGAACATTCGCAGCCGTACCATCCCCTAACTCTCATAAAAATTGAAGTAACATTCTACGTCGTGTATCAATAAATTAACGTTCTTACTTTCACGGAATTACGATCGAGTATAGTTTCCGTCGGTTTCTCGAAAATTGGGCTGGCGTTGCAATTAAAATTGAAAATTCCATCACGCGAACCTCTCTTTCGCTGGACGACCGGCCGCAACGCAAACATTGCAACGGCTGCTCGGCGAAACGTCTTTTATCCCGCGCCCTTGATCCGAACGTTGATGCACCAATAAACTGCACGCTCTCTGATTGCAATTTTAAAAGAATCTCGGGCCGCCTCGATGCGCATTTGAACAGTTTTTACGACCATGCCCGAAGCGAGTCGGAGACGTCGGAATTTTTCAGTTTCGATGAAAAATTCCCTATCTCCCGGCTCGAGTGAAAGCATATTTGACAGGCAGGGATTTATTTAGACAAGAAACGGAGGAACGACTATAGTTTGGAAACCGCGGGTACCGCCATTTCACGCGTGTTCATTGAGACACGAGCGCGTACGCGTTTTTCATTCGATTTTTCTCTCGACGCTTATCAGAGTCCCAGGAAATTCGACGGACGGGGCAATAGCAACGAAACACCGTGAGAAGTTTGATCGAGCTATTCTCTCGGAAGCAATCGCGAGAAAAAGCGAAACGAGGGGTGCTCGTTTCACGTTCGGATCCGACGACGCGAACAAGAGACGTCGGAAAAGGGGTTTGTGCCAGCTCGCACAAACGAAAGAGTTGCTGCAGGCTGAACGACGACGTCGCGATACAAAACTGAACTGCGAGAAGAAAACCCCGATTTAAGGATCAAGAATCAATCTTTCGGCGTTCTCGCGGAAACGGAACGCGTTTACAGGTGTGCAACTTTGAGG
Source organism: Seladonia tumulorum (assembly GCA_913789895.3). Lineage (NCBI taxonomy): Eukaryota > Metazoa > Arthropoda > Insecta > Hymenoptera > Halictidae > Seladonia > Seladonia tumulorum. Next base: position 9,385,644 of record OU565281.1, read on the forward strand.
AAATCTATCGAGTTAGAGCTTCAACTTTCATCGATCGAGTCAAAATCAGCGGAACGGTTTTGTTCTTTTTCGCTCTTGACTACGATAAATCAAGATTTCGATCGTTCCGAACCGAGAATAAACCAAGTTTTATCGTTACGTTTCCTGAGGAACGAGTGCCAGTCGTTCCTCGAACAATTCGAGTCTTATCTGCCGCACCATTAGAAAGATTGGAAGTTACTATGAAGACGTTCCCCGAGCAGTCGACGCCATTGCGTTCGATGTCGTTTGCTCTGCTTTAGATAAGCCGACAATTAACCTCTGATGTCCAGTCATTTTGTTCAGCCTTTGATTGTGGTCAGTTCTGTAATTGTTTTAATTCAATCTTTCCTTTTTCTTCAACGATTCTAGTAGATGAAAAATATTTTTTAAATATTTCTACTGGATGAAACTGCAACCATGCAACTGGATTGAATTATTTCACGTGTTACTATTAAGTATAAAGCATGGGTCTGGTCAGGGACAGTTATCGGCCAGAAGAAACTATTTTTTATTCGTTAAAATAGCATTCCTCTCTCTAGAAACAAATTACATTCTTTATCTCGAATCATTCTTTTCCAAATATTTTTGCTCGTCGAGTACGAAAACGCTTTCAATACCGAATATAATAAATTATTTTCGTTTGGTTCACGAATGAAGCAAAATTCTTTAGAGTGTTTCAACGAATCTTTGAAGCGCAAAAATTTTACAGCCGAGCACTCGGAAAAATTTGACCCGTTATTATAATTCGTTTCAGCTTTACAGCGAGCGCGCTCTCGCTCGGCTTTTGCGGAGTGCGCTCCGCGTCGCTTAAAAATAATTAAACGTGCAAATACGCGGCTTTCGCAATGAAATAAATCGTTTAAAATGTTGGCACGAAGATGCGCAGGGAAGTCGAATAGAATTCTCTGTTGCCGTGGACAACGGTGCCCAGACGTTTCGGTCAGCCACTTGCTGCTTCTCATCACGCTAATCAGCTTTTTAAAAATATAGAACTCTCGTGCCGCTCTCGTTAAAATTCCGCTACGAATTTGCTCCTCCTTTGTGTTCCCTGTACAGGCACATTATCATCCCTGGAATTACTTCTCGAAAAAGGAAAAAATTAGAGAAAGGAGGAGCCAGAGAGAAAGAGAGAGAGAGAGAGAGAGAGAGAGTTAAAGAGAAGTGGCCGGTTCAGCAGAGCAACGAGGTCGCAGTTACTTCCCTCGGACCGGAACTTGTAACCCGTAAAACTTACTCGCAGTTCGCGGCGGTAAAATTAAAAGTCGCAACTTTATCGGTAATGGTGGGCGTGGGTTGAATGGGGAGGGGGTGGGGGCTGTTCGGAGTTGCCCCGAGGCAAATTCGCCGGGGTGATCGTTATTTTTACGTTCACGGTGAAGTTTCAGCAGCGACGCGCGAAATAAGGGGGCCCCGGTCAGACGATTCGAGGGAAACTGCTCGCAATTAGGCGGCGAAACGATGGACATTTGCGACGGGCAAAAGTTGCCGCTCCGATTCGAAGGAACTCCGGTTACGCGATCCAACGCGATAGGCCGTGGACTGTCGACACCCGGGGACCTGTTTAAACCCTTCTAACAGTGGCCGGAAACCGAGAGAGAAAGAGACACCCTCCCCGGAGACGTTCCCGTGTTAATGCGCCAAGCTAATTCCGGAAGTTTCAGTCGACGCAAAAACTGCAGCCTACGATAAGCCCCCCTGCCGAACCTGCCGAATGCAGAGCAGAACGGGGTCAAAAGTCAAATCGACATTTATCACGACTATGGCCGCAAACTTTGGATCCGCGGTGTAGAACTGCAATTGGTTTACAGACGTTCGTGCTACAACTCTGTAAGTAGGAAATTAATCCGCATTCACATACAGGACATTATTTAACGTATTTACACCCTGTGTACCATTTTCCAAACGATTAGAGACAGTGCGGAACGATGGTAAATAAAAATTAAAAAATTAAACCTTTGCACTCGAGTTGTGATTCTGAAGCACCACTAAATTGTTGTAGCATTATTTCAAAGAAATTACAAAAAATATTACGAAATCTTTACTCGATAGATTACTAAACATTTAAATATTGTATGTAGAAATCGGATTAGCTTCGTAGGAATAAAACAAGAATATTGTAAGACGGTAGAAAAATTTAGTTTTTGATTTAAAATAGCACCGAGCGCACAGGGTTATGTTTATACGGTAGGTATCATGCTAGTCGGAATTAATTTTCGTTGAACGAACAGTACTATGCAAGATTATGAAGGAAGAGCAAGATTTATTAATCCTTTCCGAAAGTTTTAGATGTATGTAACAGAATAATATGTTTTAATTTTATGTAAAAATTATATTTTATACTTTTCTGTCAGAATGACTAGTATAAATATTTTTATGTAATATAAGAACAGTATGGTTCTTTGCGGGCGTCCCTTCTTTTTGTCCCCGACAGTGTGTAGAGCCTCGAAATTTGGGATACGTAAGATTTCGGTAATGCCACGGTGAAATTGCGATGTTTGACCCTGGTTTCGAGAGGAACGCGAGGGGGTGGGGGGGCGATGGTGGGGAGAGTCGAACGAGGAAATTCGATACGAGCCGATCGACCAGAAGTGACTGCTGCGAGTGGCCCGGCCCTCTCGCTGAATTATGTACTCTCATATGTGGGTCGAGCTGATGTACGGTATGCTCTTTTGGAAGGCTATTCTCTTTTCATTGCGGCTCGTGCACGCTTTACCGGCGGCCGTAAGGCTCGCGGAGAAAATGGCACGTTCTTACTGGCCGAGTGATTCTAAAGTGGACTCTCTCCGAGTGATACCCGTGAATCACGGTATTCAAACATTTTCATCACGGCGAATTAGAACGTTACCGGGCCCGTAAACAGCGCCAACGTTCCAACGACGATCGTTGTTTAATCCGGCCGCGCGTGTGTGCGTCTTTGTTCCCTCTTCGTCTGTGATTCTTTTCGACCGACGACATATTGTATGTTACCTGGAGAAGACACGTAATTACGGCGATCGCCGCCGAGGAAAGTAGCCCATTCCCCGCGCGATCTACTTTTCACCGCCGAGCATAATCTTAAGGCTGCAGCGCGGAGCTAGCCCTTTATAGCCTCCGCTACCTGTACTTACGTTGCTTCCTATTCCGTTTAACGATCTCCCGTCGCGCAATATCCTCGGCGACGCGACGCGACGCGACGCGACGCGACACGACGTCGTCGTGCCCGATTTGAGAGATGACAACGCTGTAATTCGCGAGCACATTCGACGACGCCTCGAACGCGTATCGCCTCCAGATCAGATCCCCTGGATCCTCCGGACGACTGTTAACTTATCACCGATAAGGACTCGACTCATCCCCTGACCCTCCGATAGCTGACATCCACGGAAAAATAAACCTAGAAGCTATAGCAAATTTTCCATTGGGAAACTTCAGATATTTTTCCTCTTAACACGTTGAGACTGTCATGTCACCCATACGTGGGTGACGGAATTCCAGTCCAGTTTTAAAAATAAATTTTCACATTAATATACTCATTTTACCAAATTTGATTACGATCTGCAAAATACAAGAAAGTTGGAGAAAACTACTTACTTTGATTTTATGGAATTCTTTCGGTTTCCAGTGTTTGGCAGTCAAAGTGTTAAATAAAACGGGTCCCGATTTCGAAAAGAAATTTTCTGTCAACGATACCTCTCGTCCAGGCCTTGGCGTCATATATGTATATATCGAGAAATCACTGTAATTGACGTAACAACAATTCTGCGAAATGGAACTACATATACCAAGCACAGACTGATAACAGACAGACCTGTAAAGTAATAGATACTTATTCAATCTACCATCTACCTATACCTTCATTTTCTATTACTTCTATCATTTGATTTTTCAAGTGCTCGAGAAATTAAAGGTAGCATACCTATCTGGGAATGTATGATACGAGCTTGAGAGGATGATACACCCTCGCCTATAATTTCAATAATAACGAGATAAAAATTTTGACGGCTTCATTAGACTGGTGGAGTCAGCGGTAACGACGGCATACCTCGTTTGTGTTATTATTTGAATTGCAATATATGGAGGTGGCTTTACAGTTATGGCACGCAGCTAACCCAGACCACAAGCCACATTCCTCCATCATTTCTCGTTGGCAGACGACGCCGGTTGAGCGACAGAGGGTTATGGCGGCTTGGAAAATAAAGAGACAGGGTTGCCGAATTCGTTATTGGCGCGCGTGCCTCGTAACTTTGATCGGGGGGTTACAATAGTGCACGAATGATAAGACTTTATCGGTGGGAGAGGCAGTGAACCGTCCCTTCGAACGACTTCCTGTACTCATAACCCGTCGTTATGTATCCAAGGGTAGGGGGTGAGCGTAACCGCCGAAAAGGGCTCACGGTCGTCGATCTAATTAGAATAAAATTCCCGTTAAGGCCGGACAGATTCAATAAACGTGGCCCGTTGATTTCCAATACAATGCGGACGATAATATCGCCGCTACGGGGATGCAGGCGGTTCGGGAAAATAGGGTGCTTTCAGCTTGCTGCAGCCCCTCCGCCATTTACTTTCGGGAAGAATACCCGCGCCATTACGTTGATCAATTTTTCCTGTCCGACCAGTGATCGGGCAAACTTCCCGCTAATCGGGCACAATTCCGCTAATGGATCTCTCGGTGCCCTTTTACCCCGAAAAATATCCTTACTGTCGGCAACGACAGTCGAAAAGACTTTTTCGTAACACCTGAACCGATCGTGAGGTATTGTATCCGAACCTGTCAGGTCAATGCACGAAATTGAAAAATATATATATATTCTGCAATATTCTACAGGACTATCTAGTGAAAAGTGAAAAATTTCTGGGTTGACAATTCAACTTGGAGACGAGAAATGTGAAGAAATAGGATTATGTCAGGCTAGCTGCCATTTCTCAGGGGTTGATCAAACAATTTACAAACGTATCCAGTTGCTTGAGTTTTCCGGGTTCGTTCAACTGCAAAATTCGCTGCACCGTGATTCTGATAATGGACGCTCTGTTACGAGTTCGTATATCTGACGCTGTACATGATCCTATTCGTATAAACAACGTTTTACTGCGTTTGGTTCGAGCATTGTTCGCTACATTCATGGCAAGGCATTGCATTATTTGCAGCTCGTGTGCTCAGGCCAGGTACAAACGAAGCTTCGGGGCAGGCTTGGGTACAGATTTCCCTGTGGGTCATTGTTCTGGCACAATCGAAATCAAGAGCAATGAAACCACGTCTGTTCGCAGCGTTCTGCACAGAAAAAGAGAGCAAGATCGTCCCTCCGATCTTCTGTCGCTTCCTCCGACATCATTGCTGCCGTGGGCAATTCATAGTGCTCTCAGAACCAAGAGTGCTTGTTGCTCGTGCCCGTTCCGGGGGAAAAATCACCGTAAAGCAGCATTCGAACATTCGAAAAGGGTCACGCTAGGACAATAAGGTTGCAAGGTTCAATTTTTCAAATTGGAAATAATTCGAACCCAACTGGAAGAACAAAGTATAAGACAAAAAAATATATATATTACAGGGGCTCTGATTCCACTGATTGGAACGAAAAACTCGTTAGCCATCGAACCAATGGTCGAAATCTACAAAATCAGATTAATTTTCGTGCACGGATCATTATTTTGGTTTTATTATTATAACGGTTATTATTATAACGCGGAGGATATGAAAAATATTTTCCAGAGTAATGCCGAGCAACGAGGGAGGTTGCTCCACGGTAAAGCTATTCCAGAAAACAGAAAAAACAATCTGTAAAAATCAAAGCAATATGAAAACCAACAGTACAATGCTTATTCAACGAAATGTTGAAGTCATTTTCCAAGAGAAGACGTTTTCTAGAAGAGATTTCTAAGTTCACTTGGGATCTACAGTTCGCGTGAGACTTTTGTTCTTCGTGATGAGTACCATAGGGTGGAATAAATACTGTGTTCCATTTCTTTTTTTTTTTTAAATAAATCTTTACCGATCCAGAGGTGCATCCAGAGGTGAAACATCCTGTACATTCTGAAGGTCCACTTAACCCCTTGCCCTACGATATCGAGTCAGACTCGTGATGAAGATTCTGACCAGAGTCTAATAAATATGTACACTACCGGCCATAAGTGTTTACCCACCCACATATTTTTTAACATTGTAGTCCACGGTTCTACGGTTCAGCTTCAATAACTTTGCTATTTCTCTGTTACTTTTTCCGATGCTATGATGGGACACTATTAGAGCGCGCGTTTCAATCGATAATTCTTTTCTCCCTGACATTATTTGAAATTTTCGCAAAATTCTTTAGGCACGTGAAAATCAACTGTTAACCGAACTAAAATTCTATTTTGTTGTAGTTGATATATAATATATATATATATATATATATATATATATCGTTTGGAGAAAACATAGGGCATACAATAAATATAAACTACCTTTTTCTTCTATGAAATTCTGAACGATGAAGAATTCCTCGTCGTTATAATCACAAAATAAATAGTAGTGCAAGGGGTTAAGGGGTAGGAGCTTTAAAAATATTGGTACAGTAGTTGAATGAATGGTAGACGGTTGACGGGTTTAATAAATCGTTGAAAAATTGAGGAAAATTGTTGAATTCTCGACAGGTTCGAGTCTTGTTGAGCTCGGTGGATCGGCAGGAGGCAGCGAGGGTCCTCGAGGTTAGCTCGCGCAGGTTTAACAGTACATGGTTGCCGAAACAGCGGACCACGAAGACAGAGGCGCGGTCTCGCAGCAAGTAGAAGTAACGAGCACTCTCGCCACCCAGCTATTCTTAGGATAAAGTTCGCCTCCGACCGCCTCTTTATTTCCACTTGGCTGCCGGCTGTCTCGGATAGGGTTTATTATCGCTCCGGCGCGCCGCCGCCGCCGCTCTTTGCAAATAGATGCTTAAACGCGCGGTACCCGCTGTCGTAAACAGTTCCCGCGACGAGAGGAGCCCGCTCCAGCCCGAGACTCTCTGCCGGTGAAAAGGCGCGACGTTCCGAAGCATGGTCCCGGGATTTCGCTGTTGCGCGGCCAAATTGAGAGGAGGCGGTCGCGGTTACACGAACGGAGGATAAGAAACGCGCACACGCACACACACACACACACACATACATTCCGAAACTTCTGCGAGAGATACGGCCGGAAGAAATCTCGGAAGGAGGCGTCGCACGTGCCTTGTCCCGGAGATTTGCTTTATGGCCGAAATGGAAAACGAAAAGTCGAGAATCCATGGAACACGGATATTATTTTATTATACACTTCCCGGCCGAGATCCGACCCGCGGAAACCGACCATTTTTCTCGGGGGTGTTACTACAGTCGCCAAGTGAAAAGTGTTCGTGCACACTCTTTAACACTTTGAGTGCCAAACCGGAACCCAAAAAAATTCCATGAAATCGAAGCAAGTTATTTAACACCTTGACTGACAAGCTAGAAACCTAAAAAATTCCATCGAATTAAAGTAATTTATTGAATAAAATAAAAATCGAAAAAAATTATATGTATGGTATCGAGTAGTCCTCCAACTTTCTGGCATTTTACAGATCCTTAAAAAATTTGATACAATTCCTATATTAGCGTAAAAATTCATTTCTAAAATTTGGACAAATAATTCCTTCACTGACATATAGGTGACATGGCAGTCAACGTGTTAAAAAGGAATTAGCAAATAATTTTTTGAACGAATTGTAATGAATTCCAGAAAGTGCAGAATACTCGAATGGAAACGTAACTAAAATCCGTGTTTACTTTCGTACGAGTTCTACGTGTTTCGCGAGCGAATTAAATCAGAGCAACGTCGTTCACAAATGCGACGTCCACAGCTCTAAAGACAGAGGGATCGGAATGGCGGCCGTAATAGTGAAATAGCGGAGGAAACGTCGCGGTGAAAATAATCGTAAATTGAAGAGCACAGTTGCACGGAGGTATCGGGATAAGAAAGCCAGCGTATAAAGCCTCGCGTTTCTTCCGAATGAATGCCGTAGAGCTGTCATAAACAGTTTCAATGCGAAACGTTAGCCACCGAATTTCTCGTTCGCCCGTATCCGTGCGCGCGCGCGGATTCAATTTCTCAATTTTCGAAACGGCAAGTGCCCTTTTGACGTCATTAAGACCGGGATTCGTAAAATTTTTAAATTCCTCCGAGCACACGGTATGAAACAACCGGAACTGAAACTTCGGCCGGAAAAGCCGAGCTATCAAAGTGGAAACGACAGTAATGCGAACATTACGTCCCGCTGAAATACCGCGGATAAGGAGTTTACGCGGGAAACGTATTACGCCCGGCGAATATTCAAAATTAAGTACCCGAGCGCGCGACGAAGAAATTCTATCCACGAAACGCGGTGGCTGCCCTTGCTCTGCTCAGGTTACATCGCTGAATTTCAATTTCCGCGCGAGCTCCGCTGCGGTTTAATCCGTTTGTCTACCGTTTCCGTATTTCACACACAAGTGAAAGCTAGAGGCGGCCGGAAAACACCGGTGATTCCGACCAAAGAATACCGCGCGACACTGTCACGGAAACAGAAACCGAGCCGGGTATTGTGAAAGCTTTTTGCAATAATGCGATGAACTTTCTCAGCACAGATCTCACCGCGTACTTTTTGTCTCCAATAAAATATTTCGTTTAGGAAAATATCGGCTCCTACGGAATTTTTACAAGGGAATATTACACCCAAGAACTTTTTTAAACAATTTATATTAATATCTTTAGGAAGTCAGTATTAACCTTTAGCACTCGAATGGTGACTGTAAGGCACCACTAAAATTGCTGTATCACTATACAAAATATTTTTTACATTGTATTTAATAAGTTATTGAACATTTCAGTATTGTACAAGTAAATTCCACCATTTTCGTATGTATAACATGAAAAGAGAATATATAGAAGGGCAATATTCTAGGTGGGAATAAATCTGTAGTTTTGGAGTTAAAATAGATTTCAGAAAGGATCGGTATTTTTCTCTCCGCTCGATTTTGCACGGAAACATCGACAAAAGGATATATTTTATTTGTCACATAAGAGTATACCTCGGCCAAGTGTGCTCGTAACTGTTGCCGTGTATCTTTTCAATAGACCCAGGATATGAAACACACGTCAAAATCCAGAGTGGTCCAATTTTTAACGATTCAAAGTTTCGCTTTGGTCAGCACAAAGCCCCCCACTGAATCGCAATCGAAAAACAATGTGGAATATCCCACTCGAGTGTGTGGAAAGCTTTGCAAAAAGTGTTTGCGAGATTGACATTTTGGACTAGTGCAAAACCGCATCGGAAACAAAATATCTGGTGAATGTAGCAAAATGAAAATATTTTATCGTCTCGAAGAAATGAACTGAATGCCTATTTCGCGTGTTACTTGTGATTTGTACGATTTCGTATGATTTCGCGATATTGAAATCTCGTCGGCGGTTCATAACGTATCATCGTGCGGGTCGGCATCCGAAAAATCAAGGAATTGTAACCGGGCCGCAATAGAGCCCTCAACCCCGAAGAGCTCTACAAAACGTCGAAGGAAATTGCAACGGTCGAATCTTTTTTTTTTCGGAAAGTTCGTTTTATTCCTGCGATCGGTGCACCAGGCTAACGGAATTATGGTGTACGTACTATTTATACGACCGGGGAGGATTTTACGGTCGATCTAAGTGGTTGCAATAAACTCGGCAAAGATCCAGCGATCGAATACTGTATTAAATGTGTGTTAAATATTTAGATTTCATTTTGCGTTTTATCGAAGCCGATCGAAGAAGATGAAAGGAAAATTCATTTCAGTGCTCCGGTGGTTTCATAAAAATGGCGAAGATTATTTACGGACAGACTTAAAATAGATAGAACGTGTACGCATGTAATTGTCGTAATTTCTCAAGAAAATCCAACTCGTTTTGTCCAATGTTTAAAAAGTTATCGTCCTTTTAGGAGCATTCCGAATATTAATAGCGACTGTGCAGAGTATCATTATTTTATCGTTCAACGAATCGCTAAAGTGGGCAACCAGTTTTTCACCGGAAGGGTCATAGGGTTCAAATACCGGGGATCGGTATATTTCTAAAGGGTATTGCAACATTGTATTACGGGGATGCAGTCGCAGCACGTTTCGTGTGTACACGGCAGCGTGCAGTGGCAAAAAAAAAAAAAAAAAAAAAAAAAGAATGGGCACCCGCTGTGTGCAAAATACGGGGGTTGCAAACACGTGTATCATAGAAGAAAGGTAAATTTCGAGGTAGAAGCGCGGACGCGGAGAGTCAGAATCCTGTGTTCGCGGAATTTTCACGGTTGCGGCTCCCATGGTACGGGCCATGGTTTATGGATTTTATGAGCCGAGTCTGGTATAACACCGGGCCGGTGCGTCGTAAGCAAAGTGCTTATTTACTCCACGGCTCGTTAATTCTCGTCAGGTAAAATACAGGTGGCCGCCGTACGTCTATGGCTGTCCACAGGGACGCCGCGGTGGCCAGAGAATTACGGTGTTTACGCGTGCTCCGATAATTTTATGTGGCATCAAGCGTGACATCATTTCCCGGTTACCGATACACCACGTCAGGCCCTCGAACGATTCGAAATTTATACCGACCGCCGCCTTTATCCGTGCTTTAAGACGCGACGATAAAACAAATTGGCACGCCCTGGTCCCGGCGATGTCGGTCCCGTTGTTTTACGATTTTCCATGGCGCATGAAACAGTTACCTCACCCCCCCCACTAACCATAATCTTCTTAGGTTTATGCCACGACGTAAATAATTGGCCGAACTTTCCAGGTTTATTTATCGCGCTGTCCGATAATAAACCGCGGATGTCGTTCCGAAATTGAAACAAGAAAAGTCTCGCCTTTCGAGACAGAGTACAGTAGAACCTCGATAATTGCAACCTAAGAACAGAATAAGATCGGTGCTGCGAATCACTATGATTGGTTACCTCTTCCCTTGAACCGTGAACGTGTCCTTATTAGTGAAATATCGGTGCGAGTCAAAAATGACCCGGCATAGCACTCCATGTCCCGGTACTCGGAGGTGTTAACGATAGGTGTGCCAGAATCAAAATTGCACCGAATCGATGCAGTTAAATTTTTCTTTTTACCAACCGGTGTTTGAGATGACGAATATGCATGAACATTTTTTATTGTTCAAGGGAACGAAACAGGATTCCTAGCAATTAAAATATTATTTCATAAAGTGAAATACTACAGGGCGTTTGGAAAAATTGAGGAAGCAATTAGAGACGCTTAGCGATCATTAGCCAGTTCCGGCTAATTGTTAGCGTAACGTTAAGTTCCAGGAAGATTATGTTCATAAGCCGAGAGTGAAAGCCTATTCAAGAGATTCCGTATTTGCTCTGGAGTTTGCTAATGTTCGCATGGACATTACGTTTCTGGAGGATCACGGGTAATATATTGTACACCGTTCCGTTTAAAAGTCACGCTAAAATGGGACTGAATCCGAGAATTATACGTTACAGGTTAGTCGAATATTAATTTTGAAATAGTAATGAGGGAAAATAACGCGTGTACGTGAATTACAAGTGTTTACTAGAACCTCATCTAAAATATCTATCCATATTTTCAATTAATTTTCTGCACAGTTATATTATCACATAGGTGGCTAACAAACCAAGTAATTGTAAGTCGAAAAAAGTCCAGGAAGTCCACTTTGAAAATGCAGCAAACACGCGTACTATTAGATAGGAACCGTCTGACGTGTCTGGTCATGGTCAACCAATTCTACTTCCTAGAACGTGCGAGAACCCGGCGCATCTTTAAACTGGATTTTCTCGAAAACCGGGCGTCAAATCAAAAAATGTTATTCCTTTCTTTTTTGGCTTTACATTACATGTAAAATCATCCCCTGGTTGGACCGCCCCTCTGACCGCACCCTGTACGTTACCTAACAATAAAGAATTCATGGAACCGAAAATTCCGTAAAAAGTAATCCACTGGACTGCAGATTCGAGTAATTCTCAACTTTCTATAATTATAAAATAAACCAGAAAATTAAAGGAGACAATTTTTATTTTGCATACAGAGTCGCAGAAATACAGACGAACGAAAATCGTGGTCTCACGGACGGGCCACAGTGCTTAAGGGTTAATAAGAAAATCAAAAGTAATATTACAAGATACAATACCCATTTAAATTGGGAATTGAAAAATGTCGAGCCATCCTCTGCGCAGGAGTAAAATAAAATCGACGTGACACTCGACACAGGAGAGTGCATAGCGTTGGGAAGACCAGTCGAAATGCAGAACCTTGCCGAGTTAGAGGAGAAAGCTTTTCTTCCGACGGGAGCATTAAGCGAGGGCTTTCGCGAGGAGAGTAAAATTCGTCAGGAAATACCGAAAAAAAAAAAAAGTGGAACTCGGTCCCGATCGTTCGTCTGAGGTGACACCGCTCTCGTGCACTTTTGTCCTATTGAAATTCATTCGTTTCGACCGCGGGAACAGACGCAGCCAGCCAGCCAGTGTTCTTCGATATCGGAGCACCGAGCCGGGCGCGATTTATCGGCGTTGCTTGTAGTCCCAGTTACAGAGCAAGTAACCCTCCCCGCATGCGATCCAAATCCGTCAGCCGCGAAAGCGCTTTATCCGCATTAACTCACCTCTCGATTATTGATGCCAGACCTCAACCGACATCACGGCCCCCCGTATAACCGGCCGGAATTAAAACGGATCGCGCGAAACCAATTTACTCGTCGGATTTCAATTCCCTCCGGGGCACGACGACGCCCGATAACACTGTAAAACGAATTATTTTTTTCCTTTTTTTTTGTCCACCCCCTCCCAGTCACCGCCGCGACCGTTGGACAATGATTCCCGAAAAACCGTGGGATAGTGCAAACACGCCCCCGATAACTAGCATTCGTTTTGCAGGCTCCGACCGCGCAAAAACCCGACCGGGAATGATGATCGATCTCGCTCGGGACATTAACAAATTGACTGTCGGGTGGCCGTCGATGGCCTATGGTTGCGAACTGCATAAATCAGGTGATAAATAATTGTCGGGGACCGGTCCATAAGTTCGCGCGGATTTTTATTCCATGTTGTACACACGGCCAACCCTTCAGGTGTATCTGTCGAATATACTCGACAGGGAAATATGGCAATTTTTTTTTTGACAATAACGAATAGACGGCGGAGTTCGCGACGAAAATTAGCGGATCGAATGCGAAACAGTGGAAACGAATTAAAATGATTATGTCATGGGGAAAAATTCACGATTTAAAGTGAAGTTTACGTCAGGAAACCAGAATTTTTTAACTTTTTTTCGTGTGATGAAAATGTCGAAAATCTAAGTTTCGATACCAGTAGATCGCTAGTTCAAAAGTTATGACGATTGATTTTTTCCTCATTCAAATTCATCTCTTGCCGCACTGTACCGCCAGTTCGACAGGCATTCCGTATAATCAAATCGCGTTTCTGTTATCTACAGTTTCGGGAAAACGTGCCACTTTGTTACCACTGACGGAATGCGTGACGATTGGACAAAGGCGGTGTTGATTCGGTTACGGTTCACAACAAACTATATTGCCTGTGCACGAAACGCCAATCAATTTTTCTCGATGTACGCCAATACTCCAAACTTTATGTGTCCATAACGTCCTGTGAGAAAATAATTGTAACTAGTAAATCAGTGAATTAATTGGTACCGAGTATGCAGTTCATCTTGACAAAATAAAAAATAGTTCCGACGCGTGACTAGGCCTTTTAAAAATACATAGTGTATTAAATAAGCTTCGTTAATCATGGCGCTGCGCTGATCAGATTAACTTCGGCATGATGCTAAACGCATAGCTTTAACAGTACTTACGGCTAATGATGCAACTAATTCAATAACGTTCTCAGTAATGCCGATATGTGTCATTCCTGAGGATCAAACCGATATCGAAATAATGTTGTTGGCATTACTAAACTCCATTCGATACGAGCAATGTTACAGATTAGGAGATACTTATGGAATATTATCTAATTAGAAGATAATCTATTACATAATACGGTGCAGAATAAATTCTATGGAGTGCGACAAAACGAGCCAAATTTTAATTGCATTCTAAGATCTTCGGATACCGAGTATCAGAAAATGAAAAATTCTATAGGCGCATGAAATGAGTACTTGAAGCGTCAGGTAAATTGGAAAGTTAAAGAATATTTATAAAATTACTAAAGAAAAGAAAATGTCTATTTCTACCTGCAGCTGACTGCAGTGTTTGATGCAAATTGCTGCAAAAGATTTTTCTTTTGCCACAATCTCGTAGAACGTTACTCGGGAAAGTTGTGTTTAACGATCATACCATTTAACATTCGATGATTACAGGGATGAGTCGAGTTCCAGCGGAGAGGAAAAGTGGGTCACACGGGCGAGCGTCACTCGGCCGAGCAAATGTAAAAGATTTACCGGGAATTACGCATTCAAAATGCCCGGGCGATTTTTGATCGGCCACCGATCGAGGAATGATTTTCCAGTGGAGTCCGCGGTATGCAAATAGAGCAGTGCGGTCATATTTGCATACGCTGAAAGGTATGCCTGGGGTGGGCTGCTCTGGCCGGGCGCATAGGCTCTCCCGGATGAATATATGCGCGCATTTCCTCATCAGATTCCACGATCACCGGGGCAAACACGCATCGCTGGACAGATAAAAAATCACGTGCCACTGACGGCAAACCTGCAAAGTTATTTCACGCTGCTGTCGAACGTTCGTACAGTTCTTCGTTACGAGACAGAAACTCTCAGACTAGAAATTACTAATTGTGATAAAAATCTAAGCAAAATCATTTTTGATACTTTTACCGGCCTCGGGCATGTCCAATTTCAGTATAAAAATTGATTATCAGGGGCTGAGTGGAACTGTTGTCTTCCTTTAAACTTGGAGAATCGAGAAAAAATACTTAAACGATTGAATTACTGCAACTGAAGAGCAAGCAGTTACAATTATTATTATTATGTCTGTTACGATAGAATATTCTTTGACATAACTTGCCAATTGTAGCCACTGTGCCACATTCTGTACGAGTGTTTGAAAATTGTTAAGCTTCCACAAACGTGGGACAAGAGATGGTACCTTCGGTAACAGAAAATTTCATTTAGTTCGAAGGGGTTAATAATAACACCGTACCCAGCGAGGCTCTCTTGCAAACGGAGAATAAAGATTACAACAATTCTGGTCGAACGCATACGTCGTCGAGAGGACGAAATGGGAACGGAGAAGTAAATCGTGGAACAGTGAGCGTTAAGTAGGCGAATTCGAGCGTAAAACCGAGCGGGGTGCGCGAAGAGGTCGGAGCGAGCAGAATTAAATTCGCCGGCTATTGAAACGTTGTTTATACATATATGTATGCCGGACCATGGACCGCCATTACCACTCGCAGGCTCGCCGGGGTAATGCACTCGGTCGGTGCTCTCGTGGCCCCATTGTTTCGCGAAAATGGGCAAACAATGCGAACTTTCGTTGCGGTCGAAAGTCTGCAACAACATTTCCGGCCCATAACAAGCGCGAACGCGCGTGAAAACAGGGTCGCGAGATCACGCCCGAGCCCGGAGCCTGACCGGAAAGCAAACGAAATCAATCGCCGCGAACGCGAACCGGAAACCTGGCGTGTAATGTCCTGTCCACATCGGCGAAAACAGTTCGCGAATTGTTGGTAAGCTGCTCGCAGACTGTTCGCGAACAGAAGCTGCATTCCGCTCGCATTACAGCTCGAAAGCTGCTCACGAGCGGACTATGAAGGCAGCGCGGAGGATTACCTATGTACCTGAAAAGCTGTTATCTATTTAGCAACGCCGCAAGTAATATTCATTTCTAAACAATTTTTCGTATATTTCACAACTTTCTATGGACGTACAAGTGCCAACAACATGGGGACAGTAAACAATTCTTTGAAATTCATTGTGGAACTTAAAGTTCTAGTTTAATAGATCTGAACTTAAAGTTCATTGACTTGTGGGTTGGCCTAGAAGCTTTTCTTGTGGCCGTACAAGTGACAATAACATGGGGACAGTAAATAATTCTTTGAAATTCATTATGGAACTTAAAAAGTTCTAGTTTAATAGGTCTGAACTTAAAGTTCATTGACTTGTGGGTTGGCCTAGAAGCTTTTCTTGTGGCCGTACAAGTGACAATAACATGGGGACAGTAAATAATTCTTTGAAATTCTTTGTGGAACTTGAAGTTCTAGTTTAACAGGTCTGAACTTAAAGTTCATTGACTTGTGGGTTGACCTAGAAGCTGTAGGGTCTGGAGATGCTCGATGGTGCGACAAGCGTCATGAGACAATCCCGAAATGGCTGGCCGTTCTATTAATGTGAACAAATTGCGTTCCGGTTCAGGGAACGTCAAAGAATGGCCGGCTAAATTGATCAAGAGCAGTTTCGCCGTTTTAATTACAGTCCCTTTTAAAGGTGCACGCGTTTCTACTTTAATGCCACCGTCCTGCTGCCATTTCTCGTTTATTAGCTTCCTGCGCTGTCATTCCGCCGAGTGGAAAAAAGCCACTTTACTGGCCTGCTCGAGCGACAGAGAAAGAAAGGGAACGGGGAGAGAGAGAGAGAGAGAGAGAGAGAGAGAGAGAGAGGGAGAGGGAGAGAGAATGGCGGTGGTCGATGAAAAGCGTATTGAACGTCGCCTCCTTGGAAAACGGAAGCGATAAACGGTACGTTTTCTTGTTCTGTACGTGTCACACAAACAACCGACCCATTGAAATCAATTGTGTTCGTCGGGCCACAATGTCGGCCAAAGAGAAGCAAGATAAGGGCATGTCAAGGAACATTGACCTCAGAACGTTAACGTAGCATGGTTGTAAGTAACCTTTAATTGCCAGCATTGGTCTATCAACGTGCAAACATATACAGACAGAACTAAATGCTTTAATTTCAGTATTGCTTCAAGTTGAGCAAATGGTTAAACTATTTTTCATGCAGTCTTATTGCGAAAAAATGCCCAAAATTCAAGTTTCAGTCCTAGGAGGTCACGTTGATTCCTACGTTTGTGGAATGTAATACTATACTTTCGTTAATTAATATTATTTTATCTGCATCACGATTAAATCTATATTGCCCGTAATTCTATCGATCACTCGGCGAAATTTAGTCTCTTAATTAGATTTACGATGATGAGTAAACAATGCGACACAAATCATCGGTGACGTTGCGAGTCAGCGGTCGCCATTAAATCGAACGTAACGCCAACTGTGTTGCACAATAAATTACAGCGCAATATGACCTGGCGTTAATCTGATGTTAAACCACCTGGTCGCTGAAATTCGGGTCGGATCTTAGGGCGAAACCGTGTGCAGAACCTCGAATCAACACGGACGTGCATTAATTAACGGTGTCTTGATCATAAGGATGAATGAAAAAAATTCCATTAGTAAAGATCAACAGGCGAGCATCGCTTAATTACGAGCTTTGTCACGCCGACAGAGAGCGTGCGCTTTTCACTCGAAATATTAAGAAACTTGATTTTATCCAGAATAAAGGCGGAAAATTCAGGTTCGCGGGGCTCGTTTCATTGTTGCCTTTCGCGGAGCTTGTGCCATTTCTCAGCCGTTGCCTTTAAAAAGGAAAGCAAATGGAAGGTTAACGAGCAAACGGATATTGCTTAAGCAAATGAAAAGTTACAACGGTTATGGTGACGGCGGGTACACTGCAGCAATGGAGATCTGGACAGTTTCCAAGTACTTAACAGACCTATCGGTGTTCGTTCTCTGCGTGAGATATTAAAATTTATCGTTTAATTGGACCAACCGTAAATTACACGTTGCAAAAAGGGAACGACGGCCGCAATAAAAGCGGGGAAAACGTTGCTGTTCCTTTCCTCGATGAAATACTGCTCTGCTGCACGCACGACGAAACCTTAAACAATACTACAAACTCCATGTTGCACATCTATATTCTATATATTTATTCTATTTATTCTATATAAAAGTTATAATTGATTATTCGTGAAGTTCACGACTTAACTTCTGCACTTAACAGTGTATAGTGTAATTTACAATTAAATAATATACATTATTTTCTTGTTATATTGCTTTGTGACCCTTATATTTCGTTGACTAATATAGCAGTGCTTGTAATAGCCTCGCTATAATGAACCTTTTAATTTCCGAGCTGAACCGAGGTCGAAGCTTGACAACTGAATGAAGAGGCCCCACGGCTATCGACAATTTTGGAGGGTCCCTACCATCGGCTTATATACTCGTTAACTCGCGCTGTAATTAAACTAGAGTCTATAAGCTGAGTGTAGCTGTAGCCTAGCTGAAGAGGCTTTCCAACAAACGTGGTCCACTGCAGACACCATGGGTTATTATATACCGTCCATATAATGGTTCCGGGACCATTCTAGGCATATTGTAAGACAACGTTC
Source organism: Seladonia tumulorum (assembly GCA_913789895.3). Taxonomy (NCBI): domain Eukaryota; kingdom Metazoa; phylum Arthropoda; class Insecta; order Hymenoptera; family Halictidae; genus Seladonia; species Seladonia tumulorum. The sequence continues at coordinate 9,403,990 of OU565281.1, forward strand.
ACTATCAGCATGCACAACGAATTTCTGTTCTATACGGTTCCATCGTAGTACACGAAAATGCTATTCTACCAAGTAATACATGCCACAGTGTTTACGCAACAAATTGTCACGTGATTTCGAAAACACTGCATTACACTTTACATGCAGCCAATGCTCCAAACCATTGGTACTCAATTAGCTGATACATAAATACTCATCAACCAACTGCAATATAATTTAAAAATACAGTATTATATTTTATATGTAGCAGATACTGTGTGGTCCTTGGTACACAATTTGATGGTACATAAGTGCTTAAAAATTTATTTCTATATAATATTCTATAGAATAAATATATATCTAATATTGAATTGGTCTTCAGTTTGACACAGCAATGATAGAAATATATTTAAATATATATATATATTTTTCAAATAGTATGACTTTGAAATCTCCTCCCTTGTGGCAAAAGTAAAAAGGAATATTTAATGTGCTTTAATTTGGTGGCAGACCCATAGTACATTTACACTAATATTTAATTATGTAATCGCATCTCGATAATCAGCTTAAAAAGTATTTCTTCGAATTGTGAGAGTGAATTACGAGTTCTTATGTATTTCGGAATTAAGTAAACGAATAATTGAGCAGATATTCGTTCTCGCATTGAAACCACATTGGTACGTCCATGAAGTACCATTTCCTCGGTCGATAAGCAAAAATACATTCGAATCTGGTCGACGCAGCCACGACGGAACCAGCACATGGTTCAAACACGAGCGAGCGTGGAAAGGCGGTTTCGTCGAAGTAAAAATTTATGTAAACCCAAAATCCGGTCTCGCTCGCACGGAGATCAGATAGCGGGATTTAAGGTACAGCTCCTTAAATTGCCACGAAGGAATTCGGGGATTTCGGAGGGAAACTCCGTCGGTTTCCATACAATTTAACGCGAACAATTATTCCCAAACAACTTCGGACCGGAACGAATAGCCGGGCACGGATTTTCGGGAACGCGCGCTGGCAAGAAGAAAAAGGGCGAACACGAAGAAATACTTGAAGTTCACTATGCCAGGAAACGCGGCTCGAGAAGTCCTGTCTCCGGCGGGAATACGATATAATATGAAAATGCTGATGCGCGTGACTGCGAGCGAGTCGATGCAACATTCCGACTATGCGCGTCTGCGGCTCCGTAGACCGCTTTTTAATAAATCGGTACACGAATTCCTAGTGTGAAAATTGCTAAGTTTGCAGTATACAGGGTGTATAAATATAAACTATCTTCTTGTCCTATGAAATCCTGAACGACGAAGAATTTCTAATCATTATAATCACCAAGTAAATAGTAGCGCAAGGGGTTAACCCAATTTTCTATATTTACAGAGACCAGGACCTTTTGCAGGTTCCTAAACTGTTCTAAACTTATCAGCAGAGCTACCCACGGAAATAAAACTGTATTACATCATTTTCTATGAAGCCCTGAATTAAAGAGAAGAACTTTGGGGCCAGCAAAGGGTTAATTGACTGACCCTCTGACTTATTTGTTCCGGCGTCGATAGAGCAGTCGACCAAGGATAGAATTGGAGGTCTAACTTTGTACCGGTAACATTTGTCGGTAAGTTGAAAAATATTGGCGGCTCCGAGAGGCTATCTGTTCTCGGTCTAGCTCAAGTATTCATATTAAATCCGCAGGCTTCTTCTTCCCATGGTCCAATGTCTCAGTTATATTACGTTCTCGAAGGAGATGGTCCATGCGCGACATTATCCGAGTATCAAGACCCACCCTTATCTCTTTCCTTCCCGGTCGTGCATTGAGATGGGGTGGAGAGGGGGAGGGGGGGGGTTAGAGACGGCGAAAGAATGCGTATATTCGAGGAAGACAGCTACGAGAACCCCGTTCCCGTCGTGACGTAGAATCCCATTACAGGCAGCCACCGCATTTCGTGGTACGTGGAAAATGCTGCAGAGCGGAAGTACAGACCTTCGGCATCCGAGATGGGAATCGATGGCCGAAACTAGCCAGCTATGCTCGATTATGGTATCGCGCTAGAGAGGAACGCGTCGCACGTTTTTCTTCATCTTATTCGGTCAGCCGGACGCCGAGATACCGAGCGAAACGTGTTTATCGGCGGCTACCGCTCGTGCAAATCGGAAATCGGGTCATTGAATGCCGAACGGAAGCTCAGGACCAACGCGGATTTGAATCTGAAGGATATCCGCTGGCCGGATCCTCAAAAATAAAGGTCCTGGTTCTGGGGTTGTGGTATCGTTCGCGTTAAAATAATATTGTACGGCGAAAATTATTTGATTTGATAGATACAGTATGGACGTTTTAAGTATAAACGAGGGGGTAGGATATGGTATAGGGTGGAAATATTCATATTTTGTAACCCTTTAAATCAATCCCAGAGTGTAATTTAATTAACGAAACCGAAACCAGAAATGTAAAATGTATTATAGGAGATGCTGTCTTAACCCTTTTGAATTCTAAAGATCCTAAGAAATTTCGGTTTATTTCTAAACCTAGTCAAAAATCACTGTCAGTCATATGTAACTGACGTGGCAATTAACGTGTTTCTACGAGTACGGTTGTGGCCTAGTATAATTTATATTTCTCGCTCTCAGCGATAGTGGTCACTGCGTATTTATAGTGTGATTTGTTGTTTTGTTCTGTGTGGTATTTATTAATTATTGCCTTGTGAATTATTTTGGCCGGTGTATAATATCTGTTTCTATGCTATTGTTATTATTAAGCTGTAGATTATTTGATATCTATTATGATACAAAATGTATTATATAGGTTTTGGATATTATCACCTAGCATTACAAATAGAATTTAGAGGTAGTAGATCTATCAAACATTCTATCGAACATTATCGAGGCTCTAAATTATGACGAAACTAAACTTTCCAGAAAGTAGAGTTAATTAATTATTGTATGCTAGTATAATAATTTGTCCATCAGATTTCATATCACAATAGTAGTTACATAATTTCGTAGCAGCATAAATTGAAGCGATAAATTCTTGCATTTCCCGCCCGTTTCCTACTCGTAGTGCTTACGCAAGTTACACACCATTACATGAACCAACGCCAATTTACAATCCGATGGTCTAACAAACGCAATTCGCTCCGCTCCGCGGAGGGATTAAATTTTTCACAAAAATACGTTCGGTCAAATTCGCGAAAGAAATGGTAAACGCCGCTTTTTACAGTTTTTTGTGTGTATCCGAGCCCTCCGTGAAAATTGCAACAGTACGTTTCATAGATTGTTAAAACTCTCGCTGGGAAATGCATCGAAATTGGTTGATGCCGAAACATGGGATTGAAGAAGCAAAAGAAAAATTCGCTTACCAATGCCGAGAATAAAGTGGAAACAATATCAGTAAGTTCAATACATGATAACTAGACTGCGGATCTTTATGCAAAATAAAAATCGTTTGTATTAATTACAAGACATAGGAACCAAGTAAGAATTTATTCCTCTTTCTAATAGGTTTCTTTGGTTATAAGTAATGTATTGACACTCTTAAATTCTTGTAAATGCATAAAATCCGCAGTCTAATGGTAACAGTGAATGTTTCATAACTTTCATAAATGTCATCGTAGTGCATCTAAATTTTTATATAGGGTGACCTGGTGCCCAGTGAACGACGATAATTCTATTCATTATAAATGAAAATGGAAACCACCGAAGGATCCACTGCAGTATCGTGTCCGATTCGATGCCGCGAGGATCCAGGATCGCCTCAGAGATCGAGAACGCGAGCAAATTGGATCCGGCCGGGATAATTTCGGGGGCTGGTTGCAGAAAGTAGCAGCGTCGTGGATCCGCGGCTCGCAAACAAAGATAAAAGGATTACGTTTGTCGAAACGGCCGGCGCAAAGGTAAATTCTATTAATTATCCAAGTTTCGAGGAGGGCTGCCGGCAGCGTCATTTCGTTACGAAGTAACATTTTAATTATCGGCTCGTCGCTACACCTTCTTCATCTCCTTTCCTCGCGGTTACGTGCTTCATCTTCGATCCCTCGGAAGCGGAAAGTTTCCGCGGAGTCTCGAATCGCTTGGCGAACTTTCCAGCAGCCGTTCCCCGTCCCAGGCTACGTAATAACAATCCACCCCCCCCCCCCCCCGGCAGCAACAAAAGACGACGGACGCACGGACTATCGGGTTCGAATTTAATAGAGGACGATGATTTTTCTATTAATTACACGATGTTCGAAATTATCGGGGCCGCTATCTTCCCGAGCATTCCCGGCGACGTTAATTAATGTCCATCGACGGTTCGAGCTAGCATCCTCGATCCTTCAGGTATCACGGGGAGCAACTGGTGCTTTTATAGCGAGCGGCGTTGCTTGGGCGTCTGTTTAAGGGATGTGCTGTCATTGCTGACACGTACGGGAAACATTAACCCTGACCCTGTCACGAGACTTAGCTGCCTGCACGCGACCCCGTGTTTATTGTCTCGCCGACAGGAATTGATCACTATGGGCCGGTGGATTGCTCTTGTAATGATACTTCCGGGCACAGGTAGGAAAATTCGCTAGGAACTTTCAGGCGTTGCAAAACGCTGCCGGGAGGGGGAATTAACGAAGAATTCCACAAAGTCGAAGGTGACTCTGGCGAAAATGGGAAATTTACTGGCAACAGTTCGGTCGAAGAGCGAGGATGAAATTTCCAGGATACCGGTCGCGTGATCGATGGGACCGCGGCAGAGACGCGCGTTAATCCCGGCGTCGTCTGAAGGCGCGCACGCAAGGGGCCACGGAAATTCTTGACGAGGTTTCCCGTGCGGTTTAGCCGGATGCTTTCGAGCGCAAGGACACGGGGCTGGGCGAGTAAGATCCCCGGGCGAGTAACACGCTCGACGATATAATAGTACTTGCTCCGGCAAAATCGCAGTCGGGTTCCTGCAACGTCGCGTCTCAATTGCGCCGGCGACACTTCAGATACACGAGACGTCGTAGATTGTCGCCGTTGCTCGCTCGAACGCCGTTGAAAATAAGACGTGCATGTAAGTGGGTACGTATGTTGCGCGCTGTGGCATCCGGCATTCGAGAGAGGGCGAACCTCCATTTTCCGGGGACCCGTCGCCATCAGGCTCGAGCACGCGAATAACGCCCGACGTCAAGACACAAACTGGCATGGCGGATCGTTTCGAACTGCGGAATGATTACGACCACTTAGCGGAATCTGACTTTCCCGGCCACACCATTTTTACGCCACCGCCAACCTCGCCTCTCGTCTGCTCCAAACACTTCTTCCCGATGCACTATGCCCTCCAATAAGTTCACGCGGCCTTCACTGTTTCAAACTGGTTTTTGAATTTTAAAAGAATTATTAACCCTTTGCACTCGAAGCTATTTTAACACGTTGATTGCCGTGTCACCCACATGTGGGTGACGGAATTATTTGTCCAGGTTTTAAAATTAATTTCTATGTTAATATATTCGCTGCACCAAATTTTATTAGGATCAGTAAAGTGTAAGAATGTTGGAGGACTACTCAATATCGTACATTTAATTTTTTTCAATCTTTATTTCATTAAATAACTTACTTTTGTGTGGCTATTTCATAATTTTTAATGAATCATTACATTGAAGTTGTAATTACTATTGAACATACGAGGATATTTATATTATGTAGTTAATACAGTTGAAGGTTCATAATCTGTACGAAATACCAGAATTTTACTAAAAACCAGAGGTGTCATAAGACTTATGAGGCGGGAGTGTACGTTTTTATCAAGTAAAAAATACAATAGAATAGCTCTATGTATCAGATTTGAGATTGCCAAACGCAGGAAAATATTTATCTTAGCTGCTAGCAATTATTTTTCCACCACCTCGATACACCATTCAAAGTCAACGTCCTTCCGTTAGCGTAGACTGTAGACCGTACTCGTGGCTAATTCGCAGGTGTTAGGGTGGCGACAAGGGACGAGCATTTGAGGCGAGCACACCTCTCTCTCCCGGTTAACTTCCCAGGGGAGAATGATTGTAGGGAGTCGATAGGCGAAGGATCGATCCTGCTAAAACACTGTTGCGAGGAGTCCGAGAATTCTAACGGGGAGACGTCTTATCTCGAACAGCGTAAACACTCACGGAAGACACTTAAGAAATACGGTACACATCGATGAACACAGAGGTGTAAGTTGTTTAGAGTATGCAGTTTCGGATGCAAATGCGAAAAGACAATTTTGCGACCTTTACCGGGTATAAACATTCTCGGGACATCGGCATCCTGTAGCACGGGTTCCGTATGCTGGTAGTTGAAAATGGAAACGATTCTCGCGCCCTTGCACACTTGACACTCGGTAGGAACAAGCACCGGGGTGTGCAATTCCGATGCAACGTCGCAAACACATCTGCAAGTTCGCGACAAGGCCACTATTAGCGGGCGTGTCTGGGCGACGCGTTATAGCCGCCAGGACAAGTCGCGCGATTCAGGGCAAAATTGCTTGCAGGAACTTCCGCCTGGAATTTCAATGGGACGAATTGGATTGAAATTATTAATACCAATAACATCTTTGTCTCGGTCGCCGGAGGAACATCGTCGTAAAACCGAACTTCCGCCACGTCGTTTGCCACGTTGATGCTCCGGTAAAACCACCCCCGGGGGTTGTCTTCGAGACTTTATAGAGGGGAGCTCAAATCGGTGGGGGAAGCATGTACCGGACACATGAGCTTTAAAATCTATGAAATATATAAAGCTCCACAATATGGAAAATAGGCCTTTTAAATATTCTCACTGCATTAAATTCCATTGGTAATCTCAAACATTGGGACTACATTGGTATTATATGTGATTTATAATTTATAATTTCGGTAATCCTGAAAGGAAAATAACTGTCCCTATTGCGTAGATTCTATTAATTATTTACAACAGATATTCCTAACTGAGCTTTTCTAAGTGATTCCTGTGCCATAAGAATATTTATAAGAACTTCAGCAAGGGTTTTGGTATCCTACACTAGGTTAGGGTTATTTAGCAAGTTTTATTTCCATCGCTGTGTAAACTTTAATTTAGCTGAGTAATTTTTATGTGTCTAGTCGGATATGCTAATCAGCGAAATAGGCTGGTGCAGTTTCAATTCTTAGGTGTGGCGCGGTAATGATCAATTAAGAATTCATTAAATGGACCCGTTAATGTTGCACGAGATATTTCCTCCTCCATTTCTGGGCTACATCCGTACACCACTATGTAGAACTATAAGAATTCCATTATTCACGAAGTGAAATGCATTATTAAAGCATTCGAAATAACGAGAATTTAGTAGCAGCCGTATAAAAGTTGAACTTTTAAAGTAATTTCGCTGTAGAATTATCGATTTATACGGCAGACTTACGTCTACCGGAGAGACGAAACACGAGCGTTTAGTTTATTTATGGAACACGATACTTTCGTTTGCTAAACTTCGATGTTCCGTGGTAAATGAAACACGACGCCATTAAACGGATTAAACTTAAAATAATTCGTCGATGGGAACCTAGAGTTTGAGAAAGGGTGAATAATTAATTATTAAATAATTAATTCTTCTTTTTATATGAAATTCTGAACGATGAAGCATTTCTAATCATTATAATGACAAATTAAATAGTAGTGCAAGGGGTTAATTAGGTAAATATTAGCGGAACTGTGTCGTGTTAGGACTAATTTTAATCAGCAAAACGCCACAAATCTATTGGTGAATGTTTCGTAAGTAAATAATTAAAAACAAAATGGTCTCCGCATTTTTTCCGTATACCGTTGCACTCCCGTGTGCGTTCGAGTACGTTCGACGATAGCGAGGACAAATTCGCATAAATCGAGACGTAACCGTGGTTACAAGCGAACTCCTCGAAAATTGTGGAACACACCGTTGCGTAGCAAGTGGCGGCTGGTGTTCCAATTTCTCCGAAGCAGTCGATAAAAATGTTCGCCAGCCAACAGGGGGAATCACTCGTCGGCGTTTCAATGAAATCACTTGGATATTGGTTGGATCGCCGACGTTCCCCAAGAAAGTCCATCAAACATCCAGCCGAGGTCGTAAAGTTCTTCGTGAGGGAACGTGACATCTTGTTTCGCGATACGGTATCCACGTATCGGCGATACGCGGCGGGAGCCTGCCGTCACCGACGGCCGGTGGGAAACATCACCGATACTTTCCCCGTGGCTGATTCAATCTGTGGATCGGCATGTCGGCTGTTTATGTTTCCAACTCCCCCGGAAACACGTTCCGGAGGGGGGGAGGCAGGAGTTTTTATCACGTGGTCGTGGAGAAGTTCGAAAACCCGGCGACCAGTTGTACCGCGCAGCGGCCTGGGCGGTATTAAACCAGCGAAAAGGGAAAAGTTCTTGCAAGTTGCCGTCGCCGCCGGTGCTCGTTATGATCCGTCGTCCGCCGCCGCCAGATTCACGAGCGACTTTTCGTCGCGCAGCGTCGCGTCGACTCCACCTCCGCAGATCAAAAATCCCCGGAACGGAGGGAACCCGAAACTGCGAATACGGCACGCCGCGTAATGGAATTTCTTCTCCTCGAAAATTTCCGCGATCCCTGCCTCGATTTCCTCTTTCCTCGCGAATCCTTTGAGGATACCAGGCACACGGTAGACGGATCCGATAGCCAACCCTCGATATTTCGCTGCTCCGCCAGGAATTTCAGGCGTAATTTCAAAGTCTCCTCCGGTGTGTTAGGACAAAGGTCGCCGGCTGGGTTTATAACGAGCAGGTCGCCCAGCGAAACCGAAGACGTGGACAAAATTTATAGCCTCGGTAATTGTACGGCGGGACTCTCGTTTACTTACGCGCAAGTCGCATTTTCATCAACGCGCGTTCACTACCCGCGACAATTTTATGCGTTTCGCGCGCACAAGTGTCTCTCGTTCGCAGAGGCGGCCAATGTAATTTACAACTAGACGGGGCGGATCTTTGTGCAAAAGTGTGTCTGCGTCGATTGCAAGAAACGGGAGTTGAAGAATCCTTTCTTAGCAATTTTAATTTTTTCCAGTGCGCTTCGAATTTCACGTACTTTGGAATTCATTGTTTCTAGTAAACTGCAAAATTGGATCTTGAAAATTGTCGGGCAGTTGATAATAATATTCTAACTTTACAGTATGACGTAGCTAATTTCAGTATTAATCAATTTATGTGCAGCGGCGTCCGTTTTGAATAGGAATAGGAACCGGCTGACGCGTCTGACCATAGCCAGACATTTCTACTTATTGTGAACGCTAGAAGCGTTCCGTTGCGTCCGTTGAATATTTAAACTCGTCTCTTTTTTCAAAAACGAACCATCAACCGAAAATGTTATACCTTTTCTCTAAATTATTGTTGCAAATAGTATTACCTCATCGCCTCACCCTCAAAATGGTAGCACGCCTCCTGAAACACTCTGTAAAGTCACCACTGTTTTCTACAATTCTAGATATCTTTTTACAAAATTTAATAGACACAATAGTACCGTGCAACTGTCGTCAGAACTTTTATTTTTAAAAAACAGTATTGAAATTTTCTCGGGGGCTAAATTCACCCCTTCGATGCGAGAAGTGGCACGAAAAAATAGAATTGTATTGTACTCGTGTGCAAAGTTGCATAATTTTTTGAATTTACGGGCTTCCCTTTTGAGAACAACCCTGTGGAATGAGTAGCTAAAACCGCAAGAATCAAACTGCATATTCATGAAGTTGGTTTTTCGGGCGTGACGGATAACGGTTTGAGCAGCGACCCGGTTGGGGGGTTTACATCCCTCGATAATCAACACCCGGCGTCGCGTTAGATAAAGCAACCATTAAAACCCATCCCCAAGAACAGCCGGCCCGAGGGGTAGGGGGTGGCGACGCCTTCCGCGTGGCTTACAGAGAGCTTCGTTTCGCGTTGTAACCACGCGCCGGGGCCCGATTACAATTTCATCGAGGTTTCCCGAAGTTTCGACGCGGACCGCGAACCGATTAGACGAAACAACATCGTACGCCGGTGAATTATGGAAAGCTTGGTCGCCCCGGCGCTGCCGCGGTGGAAGCAATTTGTCGGCCGGAATGTTTTCCTAGTGAAATACGAAAGCTTCGGGAACACAATTCTACCCGCAACTGGAACTAATACGGGGACGTAGCGAAACCCATCTGAAAGTTTCGACGTCAAATAGAAATGTGAGACAGGGGACCGCCGCGTGTGCCGGCCTCGTTTATCGTTTCGAAATAAAAATGCACACCCTGTAGAACTTTCGACGAGAAACGTACGTCTACGGGGTGTTTCAAAATTATATGGCCACTATCGCGTGATTCTGCATATCTTCCAAGAGATGGTATAAACGTGGAGGGGGTGATTCTATGTGAGAAAATATATAACAAAATTTTTCCAATATTCATTCTCATGAAACGGAAAGGGATTTCGCTTGTCAAATTAAATTTAAGACAACTATTGAATACCTCCACGTCCATTCATGTTCCGAAGAATCCTTGGCTGTTCATACAACTTGGTTCTCTCATTCAGACCTCGGCATGTGCGTGACACGCGCATGGATGCGGGCGGTGACGAATAAAGAGAGAAATGGAAGAGAGAGTGTGGGGAATGGGTTAGAAAAAGAGAGAACGGAAGCGAAGGTAAAAAGAATGAGGCGAAACGAAGGGCGAGGGCCTGAGCCGCACGCGGAGGCTGGGTCTCTGTTAATCTTCCGCGGGATTTCAACGCTGCGGAATTTGCATAGCCGCGGGATTTTTATCGCGCAAAAGGCCATCTACCCTGCGCTTTGGTGTCGACCCTTTCTATCCCTTCGACCTCTCCGCTTCTGCTGGCGTCTGCAGCCACCGGCACCCCCGAAGAATACATTCACCGAATCCCTCTCTCTCTCTCTGTCTCTCTTTCTCTCTCTTTCTGTCTCCCTTTCTGCTCTTCTTCCGTCCCTTTTCGTCCCTCTGTTCGCCCTTGCCCGACTTCCACGCAATCAGCGGCACAGGCACCGGAGCATCGATTTTTCATTAAGCTTCAACCCCGCGGACCGTCCCCTGCTTTGCATACATGCTTATTCGTGGTGCTCGTTCGTTGCCGCATCACGGATTCCGCTTCTCGTTTCATCCTTCCTTCCTTCCTTCCTACGAGCGCCCCGGCTCCGACCCGCTCTTTCGCTTAAGCACCGAATATGCTAGATTTAGTGTACCTTACTCTTCATTTTGCGGCCGGATCGAACTTGTCCACGAGTCTACTTATTTGTACGCTCCGGGCCGGCGCGATGCGGCTGAAACGCTGCCGTCACACTGCGAAACTTAAAGCACTTGCGGTGCATTCAACCCTTCCGAGGATTCCGCGATACGAGATTTAATTCGACGCAGCTTTCAGCAACCGTGGATTTTTCCCTTTGGTACGGGTGGACCGTCAAAATTACATAACACAATATTTGACAAACCTGTAGGTGTTCTACGCTACAGTATACATTATCTAGACAAGAATATACTACATAATATTTACGATGTAATATTACTTATAATCACTGTATGCTCAATATTGCATATTTTGATATTTGCATGTCTTTCGTGCACAAACCACCGTACGGTTTTTGCATATTTATAGTCCAGGTTGCATAAATGTGGTTAGACGATGCATATGGGCAACTTGTGCAGATAACAATTTTCGTGGCCAACTAATACCTTGTAAATTTTTACAAAGTTGCGTTCGCGCGTGGTTATGGGTAACCAGTGGAATTTAAAAAGAGACTGGCCTGGTGGTTTCATCGATCGTCCGATCGAGTCGAAACGGCCATTCGCAGCGCACAGTGCTCGGAAGAAAGGTTGCGTTAAAGCGAAACTTTGTTCCGCGTGTGTGCCGTTGCGTGACGCATTTCACGGGGCCGCGCGACATTGATTTACACGGGAAACACTGGAAAACGCCAGCTCCATTCTTCCCGCATCTCTCGCGGGAAAACGGCCCCGGGTTATGGCCGTGCCGGCTAACATTTGCATCGGAAAATTGCGGATTAACGCTGCAACCATGCGTCGCCCCTGCAGCCCGCCGCTAACCGCCGCGCCACAGCAACGACCCAACGAGATGACGAACCGTTTTCCTTTTGTTCGGCCCTCGCATGCTGGAACGGTTTAACGAATATTTCTACAATCCGAATCCCACCCACAACTTACACAATACTCGCATTTTTTTTACTAAATGCCGAACGCACACGGGCGGACCCGAATAAACATAAACGAACGTGTTTGTGCGAATCCGGTTCGTGATCGAACGTTCTCTGATCGAACGACTTTCCTTGCATGTCTACATAAATGCTTGGACAGAACTGTTGCTTGGGATTTACTAATTAAATGTAATTTTAATCCAGTTGCATTACCGCGACTGTTCCCTTTTTCATTTTCAAAATAGAACCGGTGAAACTCTCATTTAGAATAAAATTTATTTCAAATCTAGAATGCGTTCAACCCTACGAACCTTCGTGTAAGATGAAATTTGTCTACTGCAATTGCAACAAAACTGACGTGAAATAGAAATTTATTTCCTCTGTTGATGCGTGTCCAGTAGGTTGACAATTATTTCAAAATATTCCAGTATTTTTAAATTTGTCCATTTCCGTTTTGTTTGTGTTGCAAAATAATTAAAGGATGCTCGAGGACGTCATGCTGTTCTCAGTTTTCAACGCAGCGTCAAGGAAGAATTTATGCAATTTCTTAATTACGGATGAATGCCGAGCGAAACGCGAATGACCACTTTGTTCAATTAATTTGCGAATTTTAATTTGCAAATGTGAACTGCAATTAAGTAATTACATCTCTTTGTGCGTACGCTGCTCTTGGACATTCATGAAAACGGGAATACGCGCGACATTTTTCTGTTGTACTACTTACATCAGACTTTTGAGGCACGTTTGAATCTACGCATGTGAAAGTCCATTCTCTCGCATATGTATGTGTCGTAGATCTAACAATAAGCATGTTTTCTTAGGTCAAGCATTTGCCGTTGGAAGATGCCGGAGTCGGTTGCCGAGTGCTCGCGCGTTTATTTACATTATAGCGCGGCCGAGACGTTTGATCGGCCGCGACAGTTGGGATCGGTTTCCATTACGCGCGGCCGAAACGTTTGAGCGGCCGCGACAAAGAAAATCGGCTCCTTTGTAATGCGTGCACGTGGACGGAGTGACTCTGCGGAGTGGGGAAAATGAGAGATCGGCCGGCAGATTTCGTTTAGCCCTCGAACGATCGAGATCGGTGTCTCCGCAGTCTCAGTCAGTCAGGGCACTCGACAGCTCGACAACGGGTCGCGTCAAAATGTTCGCGATACGACATATGTATGTACAAATATGAAAGAAAGTACATTTACAAACTTTTTAGAATTGTCTGTTCCTCCGTTGGATACGCAGTATAATGTTATTGATTCACGCGAATGCGTCCGAATAATTATCCTTGTCCTTCGGAGCCTACAACATAGTTTAGAATCAACCCAGGTAAACAAATTCTGGCGGCCGAATTGTGTTTCCCAGAATTCCCTGTTTTTGTACCCAGCGTTTATAGACCCACGGCGTCTGACCTTCCTAGTGTAACCTAACCGTCACAGTATTATTTTGTCCGTGGTCGAAGTAACATCTCATTCGCTGGGACGATTTTGTTAAGTGTGTAGTGTGTAGTGTTTAGTGTTTAGTGTAGTGATTCTGGTGTAAAATTATCCAGACGTATTCGCCTGAGTCAGGAATAGCGTGCTATGAGGAACAGATGATCGAGAAAAAATCGTAAGTCGTACTTTACGTTAGTATTTTAATAATATAGGTTTAGTATTCATATTTATAACATTGTATACAAGGTTTTCTTTCATATTTTGTAACACTTTGCTGAACAATTTTGCGGCAAGTTTATTTGACTAATAATTTGTACATCGTGTACAATCATTATTTCCACGTAGCGTAGAGTGAAGTACAAATGTTGCTAGAAAAAGTTTATAATATCTAACGGCCAGCATTCGGGCACGTATAGTATACAGTTGCAGTTGTTAAAGTATTAAAGTTTAACCGGGATAACTGTGCGTTTCTAAGTACATTATTCACGTTCTATCTATCTCGAAATGACTCCGTGCTATTAATTTATCAGTGAAGATTAGCGTATCGCGCGCTCGCGGAATCGATTCGAACGTTCGGATCGAGTTATTCCGAAACAACTGTATTATTAATCCTGGAATGTCAGGTGCTCCTGACAAGTTTATGGTAGCTGTGGTTCGATCTATTCAACTCGTCGTGCATCTAATTTTTTACGTATTTTTTTAACCCACCCGTTTTTGTCATAATTTATTTCCGACGTCTTCAACAATTTTAACCTGGATGTACAGAAACACTGTCCATTATTTATAATGGAATATAATTATTATTATTGTGTCCATTATTTTTCAATGTACTCCGGGAAAAGATCGATGAGTTTACGTCTCGGGCTGTATCCCCTAAGCACACAACACCGGGTTTCCTCGGTATTCATGAAACCGGTCAATTTACTCCGCGAAGCAACAAATTATTGACGCATCAATTATTTATAAGATTTGCCAGTCAGATGTCGACGCGCCGTCAACGAATTTCCAACATATTTACCCGGCGAAACTCATTGCTAAACTTTCCGCGCTTGCCACTAGCAATCCAATTAACGCATCCCCCTTTCTCTACCCCCACCGCCGGTTTCCGGTCTTCGTTTCTCCTTTTGCTTTCCGCCCCCCTCTCCTCCCGTCTCCTCGTCTTCCGCGTTGCAATTGTAATTTATTATTCTCCTTACCGGAAGCAGCCGGCGGCCGACCGCGGGAAAACTTTTCTTTCAGCCGTTTTAAGAACAAAAGTCTTTTCGTCCCTCGAAAATAGACGGCGGAGGCCAGCAGCGAGAGAGAGAGAGAGAGAGAGAGGATCGCGGACCGTTCCGACCATTGTGTATTGTCCTGCGGGCAATTAATCATTTTTCCTTTCACGGTCGGGGTGAACGAAGTGTACTTTGTTTCTTGTAAACATTTTCCTTTGATAATAGGATCGAGATAATTAGGTGTGCCGACGACAAACCCCTTCCCTTCTCGCTATGAAAAGCCACATTTCCTCCCCCCCCGCCGAAACCCTCTGGACACCCGTCGCTCGCTTTGTCACCGCCCCGCGCGCAGAACATTAATTTCGAGGCTCGTTCCCCGAACGAAACAACGCTCGTCGCATTTCTATTAACAATTCTAACGACGCGCAACAGTATATCGCGTCGCGGACCGCGATCGTTTAAAAAAAAAAAGCCCCAATTGATTCTCATGCAAATTGAATGGCTTTATCGGAGCGCGGATCGACTTCGATGGCCATTTGAAAAAAAAAAAAAACGAATTAGCAATTCTTCCATTCATTCGGTCGATCGAATCTCACCTTGTCCTATTACTGTTAGAAATTACTTGCGAGGACATAAAGAATTTATGATGTATCCGACAATAACAGTACATCTTCGTTGCTAATATTTTTTTTTTTTATTTAAATCTTCGTTGCTAATATTTTGTATCGATTCGGTGGTACAAATACTTATTTATAAATATTAATTTGCAATATCTATTGGTGTGAATAATTTTCCAAGTAAATCTTCGGAGGCGTTGCTCTATTTTTTGTAATAAAATTTTGATTACACCGTTCTCCCGGGAAAACGGAAAAGTAATATTACATAATTTTGATGGATACTCGAGTCTCCTATCTTCCGTGCACTCTAGCTTGTAAGAATTTTGTCAGAAGTAGCTTCTATCTAACCAAGAAGAATTATGTGATCCTTTACCCTGCTACGTTGTTGAGTTCGCGTCTGCTCGGAACGACTTGTTGGTAGTTTTAAATCTTGACGGGTTTTCGGGCCAGACAGGGCCGTAATTTTTTCTCCAGCTGAAAACATCGTACCTCATTCTGCCCGTGCCCTGCAATAAAATATTCCTCGATCTAACCGCGTCGTGGATGAAGGTTTCATTAATTAAACACGAAGTAAGGACCGCGTTGTGTACGATAACAAAGTAAAAATTTCATAATTTACTTAGAGCGTGTCGAGAATGTTTCACAATCAAGGGAAGCATAATAAAACTCTTTCCAAAAAATTACGTAACGGCCGTTATAGAATGTCAACACTATGAAAGGGTCACAAAAATCTTTGAATAAATATTGTCGATTCAGAACGATTTACATGCTGCAAAAAGCGATGGTCTGTTTTGCGACGAAACTACTTTGACCGGTTTGATGCTGGTAGCGAAAAAAACAGGGAGCCATTAAAATTTATATGCAATACTCAATGTAGAGCTGGAAATTGGGTTAACGAGGTCACGCGTGGATGCATACGATGCAAGCAATTTTTGAAAAATATCCATTGTTGGCCCAGCGATTTTTCTCCGTTCAATTAACACGAAAGGATTCATTTATATCCGGGGGGGGGGCGGTTTTGCAAATTCGCTGATCTTCGAACGCAAACTTGATCTGAATAAACGTATAATTGACCGTGCCCGATCGTGATAAATATTTCATGAAATATATCCGTCGGTGGTTCATTCGAGATAACAATACTTACTTGGACAATTCGTTAAAATTCGACGTTTACGTTTGCAAATTTTTATTCTCGGTCATCGTAAAATTCGCGAAACGTGCGTTTCATTTTTGTACAGGAGTTTCTTGTTGGTGAAACAAAGTGGTAAGGTCAACGAACGGCTGTTTGTTACACATGTATGAAATATGTATGCAGGCATTACGAGAAAAGTGCAGACTCGGCAAACTACTTTTCGCAACTGGTCGACAGACTGCATTGATTCGACTCATTATATGCACAGTCACGATCTATTAAAGAAACATTTAGATATTCCTTCATTTCCTTTGAATTCGACGGAATCCGTGACCGCGAATAAATTGTTGAAATGGCATTTACTTACTCAGCTGTACAAGTAACACTTCGGTTAATAGACAAAGAACAGATACCAACTCGCACCGAATAATTTAGATTACCTTATTCGATAACTAGAATTATTTTCTAACGATTTTCTCGCCTTTATAACTCATTTGTATTCTTAACTTAAATTAAACTTAACTTCTTAAACCACACTTTTCTAAATATTGAGCTAGACGTGTGGATAATAAATGAGTTAACAGAGGAAATTTTGAACACTTTTCCACGTGAATATTTATGAGCACGAGCAATCGAATAATCGTTGAAAGACATTTACTGCGACACACAAGCGAATCTCGCGGCCGAGCGCTTCGATGTAATTTACATGGTTAAACGAGTTAACAAAATCACACGCAACCGTGGCGTAATTCGCATAACGTTCGCAGTAAATCGCGAATAATAAATAGTCGCAGGTCAGGGAAGGTGACGAGGGCACAATGAATCGGAATATTACGTGTCGGTTAATTGTGATTTGCACGACGAACTGAGCACGGAGAACGGGGCGGAGCGCGTATTCTCGTTCGATTAATCGATCGCGGCGGGGACACGCGGACGTCGAACGTGCGGTTGTGTTATAGAAAATTCTTCGTCGAACTCGGAGGAATTATACGGGTCCCGATTCGGAGTTCACGTAACGCCCGGCGAAATCGCACGGCGAATCCATAAAATGTTTATTGGCTACCCGGAAACTTAATTTGAAACTTCGACCGCCAGACACCGCTCGTTCTCCACATAATCGCGATAGTAATCGCTAACTTCTCTATCGATTTTCCGGGATAAAGAGAAACTTGGAGATTATGCATAAACCGCGAATATTCATGCGGATTCCCACCCCTTGTGCATACCCACGCATGCGTTCGCGAGTCTAATTGATTTCTGGATAAAGAGGGAGGAGGAAATTTAACGAATCGACGGAACTGATCTAAAAAATACTTTAAAGTTTATTTATAGTTAGACTGCGAAGCAGAATAAATAGTGTTATACAAATTTGACGAATCTTTTAATCTTTTAAAATTGCAAAGAAATATGATCGAATGAAAGGACGAAGTTTTCGAGTTGTTTGAAAATGAAGTTACCGAAAGTATTGATCAAGAGAGTGCCTTCGATAGCAAATTTTCAACGTTAATTTTCCTGGGATATCTTTTCAAGCCACGTCACGTGTCGAGAAGAATTTGTAAAAAGATTACATGCTTCGAAAGGAAGGGATCTTTTTTTAATCGCACGTGACAAAAAGGGAAGCTGTGACCATTTTTCCGGAATTGATCGCTCTTTCCAAAAGTTGAGGCGTCAGTGAAAACCGTCGTCCTCGACACGATAGGAAAGCTTCAAACAGAAAGTCATCGAGACAGTTTCTTCTTTGCGCTGATGACAGGATCGTTAGGTAGCGGGAAGTCGTTGAAGACAAAAGGGGCGAAGCGTCGCGGCGAGAGGAAGGATCGCGTTTCATGGACGTGGAAGTTCGCCATCCGGTTAAATTAATACAAAAGAGTGCGAAAGTAGGTCCGCGGAAAGTCTTGAAACTCGCCCGAAAAGCTGTAAAGCATCCCTGCATATTTCACTGTACTGTTAATTAACAGACAGCTTTCTAGGACACAGAATTTACAAGGCGTATTCCTCTGGACTGCACTTAAGCGAAACATTATGAAATCCCTCATTCACTCGAAATTTCGCCGACGAGTATACCGGGTAACCCGTTGTATTGGCTCATATACTTCGAAATTCCATGACTGTCTTAACAGGGTAGTAAAAGTGTAGAAAAAAATTTATTTCTCAAAAGGTAATTTTCTGTTTCGCACCTCTGAATTTTTAAACGCGACGAAAATAAAGTGGCTGATGGAATTGCTAGAATAAGTTGACGACTTGACGTTAAAACGATTTTTTTAAATCATAACCAATCTCCACTTAATTCTCATTATTTTTGTCAGGCATCGTTGATCACTGTCATTTTGAAAGAATCCTGTAATGTCGTAAATTTGATATTCGATGGCATCAAATCTATTAAATACTGAACAAAGTTACGGTTATCGACGCTGTAGAAAGTTTATAAACTAACGGGGTATATTAATAACAGCAGCGCGTATTTAATAGACGCATAAACCGCGTGCATTATACTTTAGCGAATCCATTGCCGCCAAATAGGTGCTGTCGCTGCAAATTTCGAGCAGCAGTCTCGCTAATTCGTTTCTCAATATTCATGCATCTGAAAAAGTGCAGAAGAGCAAACACATTGTATAACTGGCATATAGGATACAGCAGAGATAAATCTGGAAAATTTCAGAAATTGTTTTCACACGCGATAAATGAATCGGCCGGTTTTGAAATTTAGCTGAATATTTTACGGGGTAGATATTTCGATAACGTGATTAGTTTCGAGTAAAATTGAAATTTTACTGCCGGGTAGTAAAGAATTCATGTCTCTTCGCGGAGCGTATTAAAATTTTGATCGATCTGCTGGCAAACACATTTCGCGAGTTGGAAGTTTCCCGCAGCTAAAGAGCCTTCGAGTGCACGGGGTTAAAAGCTGACGGCGCAGTTTACCTGGCTCGCCCAGCCACGGGCGATGGTTCCGCGTCTATTTTATATCACCGACGGAGATAGACGAGAAATTTCAAAGTGCTCGCGGGAGCTGTTGTGCAGTTTGATCCGAAACTAAACGCAGCTGCGAACGTGCGCACCGTTGCTATCCTCAATCTCGAGATTGCGTTTCATCGTGTCGTCATCGTCGCGGTGTCATCCTTGCGAACGATCCTACGTGGCGGGAAACGTTAAACGACCGTCCACGTGGCACGTAATACGAAGTCTTTCTATTCTTTCATTATTTCTCATTCGTGACAGTTGAGGTTATGAGCAGAATAGATCTAAAAAGTGTTTGAAAATTAATTTTTCGATTCTTCGCCTCCCTCCAAGATATCTTTATACGATGTAGTGGTTAGAAAACTGTGAACTGCAATTTTTCCTGAAAAATTCTATCAATTGAAACACATTTTACCGAAAAATTGATATTAATTTTTACAAAGAGGTATTTTCGCAAGCCACTGAATATTACACACTTTTTCTCCAACTACGTATGTATTAACCCTTAGCACTCGAATGGCGACTGTAAGGCGTCACTAAAAATTGTTGTATCATTATTCAAAATATCTTTTACATTATTAAATTGGTTTGTATTCAATAAATTACTAAACACTTCAGTGTTGTATGAGTAAATTGCACCATTTTTGTATGTACAACATGAAAAAAAAAATCTATAGAAGGGATATATTCTAGGTCGAAAGAAATGTTTTGTTTTGGAGTTAAAATAGCTTCGAGTGCAAAGGGTTAACTAAGTAATTCCTCGATGGAGATGCAAATAACGATAGGAAGTAATAGCAAAACATATCGATGAAACAAGACAGAAACAATTAAGTTGCAAAGGAACGTTGAAAAATACGCGACAGGAAAAGTAGGTCGTGGAATTGGAGTTGACAATTTCATTAATTTTTTCAGACACATTTTCACTTCTGTAAATTTGTTCTGCCCTTTTTCCTTTTTCGCCTGATGCTACGTTCTACCTTCGCTAAATAACATGTAGGTAAAGTTTAATAGCATCTCCGATACGAAGAACCTCTTCTTTGCACGCAATTCTGTCTGCTATGTTTCATTCAATCTCATTGCTTCGCATATCAATCTACGTTTCCTCGTTTCACGACTGTATTTTTCCACCGCACCACGTGTTTACTTTAATCGTGCTTTTCCTTCACTCTGGATCCACAATTCCTGCTAGAAACGTGGCTTACCTCTGACCTGTGCAATGAAAAATCGCACGTGACTTGCCATAGTTGATGGCTTATTAGTTAACTTTTTACTTGACGATTTCAAAGCAGAATTTAATACACAATGATAACATATATAGTGTTTACTCGATGTATGTCCAAAAAAGGGTCTAGCCAGGGACATATATCGGGCAGGAGATACTATTCTTTTAATATAAAACGAAAGATAACTGTTTATTTTAATCCCTGGCTATTTCCTGAACGTCTCCAAATATTTATACCATCAACATTTTCCAATATCGCGCAATTTACTACCAACAATTAACAAAAGCACGCAGTTTGCGCGAATTGCCTTCAACGACCCTCATTTGCAAGAGGCACCGAATCGATGCAATCATGTTTCCAAAAAATATGTTCGGTACAATCTATTAAAATTGTAAAAGCCATTGTTCACGAAAGGAATGTACAATAATACACGAATAATAGTCGCGGGTAGAATTTCATCGCGACAGATATCCGCTGTAATATTTATATTTCCAGGGTTTTGCGACACGCAAATGAACATTGCTCGAACAGGCACACACTCGGGAAGCCGCGACCGCATAAATAGTGTATTCGTGTCACTCAGGTCGCACATTTCGCCGACCGTTAAAGTTGTTAATTACCGAACTACAACTCCATTTACACTGTTATTTCCATGACAAAGTAATACGGTTTCATAGGGCAGCATCAGCCGGGCTCGTTTTATACCGCAAATGGCTCGACCCCCGTCCCGGCGGCCGGCGAGGAGCCGCATCCAAGAATTTCAAGTAGATTTACGAAATAACGAGGATCCTGGCCGAGAGAACTTTCCAGCGTCGTAAATTTATTTTAATTTCTTTGGGAAACAGGAGGAGATCTCGCGCACGCTTCGCCCGGAATGAAAATAGAGGGAGATACGATCCGTTACGCTGGGCGAGGCCAGTGGTTGCCCTCAGATTTCATGAAAAGGGAAGGGCACGAGTGGATTGGACTCGAAAAAAAACAACACATTTAATGGCTCACCCTAAATTGGCAAAAGGCCAAGGCGTTCAAAACAAATATCAACCCCTTCTGCTTTCTGTTCGGAAAGTTTGTGGAATTACATCGAGAACACTCGAATTTCACGCTCGTGAAATTTAACACTTTGATCGCCGATCGAGAAACCTAAAAAGTTCCATGAAATCGAAGTAAGTTATTCAATGAAATAGAAATTGAAAAAAATTAAATGTATGATATAAAAAATTGTAAAAATTCATTTCAAATACTGAACTAATAATTCCGTCACACATATATGGGTGACATGGCAGTCAACGTGTTAAATCTGTTTATGAACAAAATTTCCGCAGCGTTGTCAAAATATGTCAGTGAAAAAATCATTCTGAAAGCTTCTCGAACGGAGTGGTGCCCTGCCGTAATCAATATCGGAGAATACGTGGCGCCGATTTTCCGGTGAAAGTTCGCGTAAAACAAAAAATTGACGTACGCCCGACCGTGATGCGAATTCGCACCGGTAATTATATCGCGCACGCGAAACTAATTACATTCGCGCCGTTGTTGGAACTTTCGGCAGTCGGTTGGACTTACAATATTATTATGAAACGCAGCAGTACCCATAGCTCATATTTTCGACATTCCTGAGTGGCATGAATCACGTTGATATTCAACACGAAAGTGTAATATCGTTTGTATACTTCAAACGCTGGTATTCACACTCGCTTTCGCTTTCGTGAAAGAGGGATAATCTCAACAATAGTTCGAGAGGTTCGCCAAAGACTTAAGTATTACTTAACAGACTATCGCAGATTAAGCGTTCCTTTTCCGTCGAACGAGTGGTTAGAATCGTAGGTCTGTCGAACAATATGATAGTTCCGTTTCAGTGATTACGGCCGTTCGACGTTAACCCCCATCCCCACCCCCCACCCACGGCTTACTCGCAACTTGGAAGGCAGTGCATTAGCTAATTCTGTATCTTCCAGGTAATAAGTTTTAAACGTAAACCGACAACGATTCGAAGCTTTACTTGTCAATTAAGAGAATAAACGTTTCTCCCGGTATCGGCTTTATTCAAGCGTGATCCGAGCTCGTTGCGTCGGCTTAACGGAAACGAGTTCCCCGGAAAGAAGATATAGCGTTAAGCTATATGTCCATTTACTTTGGTAGTAGCAATGCGCTCGGAGAATTGTGTCTTTCCGCTCGGATTTCAAGCGGCATCCCTTCTTCTTCTTCTTCTTCTTCTTCCTCCTCTTCTTCATCCTCCTTTTCGTCCTTTTCTTCCGTTCACATCTTCGTCTACGTTTTCTGGGCACGTGTTACCGTACACACGAGTCCTAGGAAAACTCGATCCGAATTTATTCCAGCGCGAAATCGCGGCAACCGAGGACTCGCCCGGTGCACTCGCGTCTGCGAACCGTTTCCAGGGGACACGCTAAACGTTCACGTATCCTCGACAAGCCCGCTGCATACGACATGTTTCCTAAATCATACACGACGCGCTGACAGTAGCCACAATCCCGTGAATCGCGCATATAAGGATCCAACGAATGTTTAAACATTCAATCCGAAGCGGGCCCGTCGATACTCTCTGTCAACGGCATTGTTCGAAACCAATTGTATAAAGCAGTGCCAAAATTATATGTAGCAATCACTATTGCGTGAAAATGTCTGTTAAAAAGGAAATGGACTGCAATATTGACCTAGGTCCTCTTCTCAGTGTCAAATATATTTTTTTTCATTGCATCCTGTAGTACTCATCGCGAAGAACAAAAGTCTCAGGTCTCAGGTCAATTTTACACTAACTTTTATTTTATCTCATTCCTAGACTGCGGATGTTTATGCAATTTCCGATTTTTGTAGTCTAATGTTTAAGAAAATGGAATGAAATAAAATTCTATTTTCCATGGGAACAGCCTCTGTAGATCCAAAACAAATAAAAATCGTACTAAATTCAAATTTTCATTCGCCATAAAATTTGAAATTTTCCATAAGCCATAAAAGCATAAAGATCCGCAGTCTGCTCATTCCATACGTCCGCAGGGTGTCCCAAAAAGTAATAAGAAAAATAAAATATCATTTAGAAGTAGTAAAATATTGTTCGATTTTTGTTTAAATGCTACGGACAAACTGTGCAACGCGTGTGGGTGTGTGTAGTGCTGTTACGACGGGCCATTGAGAATCGTTTATTCTAATTTAGCTATTGCAAAGCTTATGGGACGTTGTTGCGCGCGTGTTCGGTCATCAAGCCTTCTAAACAGGGAGCTATAAATTCGCTGAACCGTGGAAAATTTGTCAAGCGGATTGTAGCGTACATTTGTTAGTAACGAGAGGCAACGCGAACCGTTTCGTAACTGGAAACTGTCTCGGCTAATTTCGGACAGCGACCGAGCGGCGTCACAGGGCTCGAAATGCATTTTTAAATCAAATTATTGGGGTGCGCGTTACCGCGGCAAGTTAAATAAATAAAAAAAAAAACAGTATAACCTTGTGTGCGGAATGAACTGCTGAAAAAGACGCCTAAAAGGGACAAACGTTGTTTCTCGGTGAGCGTGAATTACTCCGCAACCTGTACTGCAAAATTTCGCGCAGAAAGGGTACAAATTACACCGGTCGGTCGTTCGCTAACAAATTCGAAACAAAGTGCTCTTTGAACGAACTATTGTCCGCTGCGTGGAATTAATTAATTCGGTGTAAAGAGGCTCGTGGGATCGCTAACTAACAGAAATCCAATCAACAAACTCGACACGCCCGGACCTATGGAAAGAAGCGGATTTTCGGGTGACATAGAATAAAAAAAAAAGAAAAAGAATGATGGAAGTCGTTTAATTATCTTCTGAATTGCACAGCGGGCCACCGCATTTTCGCGGGCGTCGACGTGGTAATTGAGAAGCTCAAAACTGTAATTACAGCCGCGCGTTACTGTCACTCGCTTCCTCGCGTCACGCATTCGCGTGAAAAGCGAATTACGGGGGCGAAGGGCTTAACTTTCTCGAGGCATTTAAGTTAGAAATCGGCTACGGTATTCACCGTGACAGAATAGCGAGCGCTACAGCGTCACGGTTGAATTGAATTTATTTATTTAGCCCTCTGGAATTTACATAACCGTGGACGTGCACGCAGATTCGAATTTCGACAAATTAATTGTAGAAAGAGTATATCAAGCTCTGGAATTTTTGCTCTTGTAACAAAACGTAAGCTAATACTGTGTCACATTTGATTGACCCTTATAAAGGGTTTAACACGTTGATCGCCATGTCACCCAGATGTGGGTGACGGAGTTATTTGTTCAGGTTTTAAAATGAATTTTTACGTTAATATATTCATTGTACCAAATTTTATTCGGATCTGAAAATTGTTTTCAATTTTTATTTCATTAAATAACTTACTTTGTATTCATGGAACTTTTGAGGGTTCTGGTTCGGCACTCAAAGTGTTAATAATCACCTCTATAAGACATACACCTCTTCCTGGTATATGCAACATTTTATCAGCAATTATCGGGTGATTGAATAAAACAAAAATTAATTTCCTGTGAGCTGTGCAACCTTCTTGTCACATAGTTATTTCGAAATTTTAGTGAATTAAATTTGGGACGAATTTTCAACGGCACGGGGCAAGTTCGATAACCGACGTTAGGCGAGCGCTCGCAGGTCCGATCCGTTAGTCCGTCGAAAGTTCGCTTATTAACCATAGTCGCAATCGCCTAACATGATCGCGCATTCTGAAACAGGTAGTCCCGGCTCGTCGTTCCGCGAGAAAATCGAATCTCCGTCGGAAGCGGCGCTTATCTCGTGTGGCTGCGGCTGAAAGCGCCTCAGACAATTTCCTGCAACCTTCGACTTCCTGTTGCGCGCATCTTCCCGCGGTGTCTTACAGGTTGCCCTTCGTTTACGATCTCCTCTTATTTTTCCGTGTTTTCTTTTTTTTTTCTTTCTTCTTCCAGTCCTCTGCTCCAAGTTATCCGCCTTCCGACCGAGAGAATAATAAGCGTTTCGCTATCATGACAAGCGGTTTACATTATTCATACCAGTCATTACCCGGCTGCTTTGTCGCTCCCGGTGGCTCTACTTGCTCTCAGAGTGCTTTCTCTCTTAAATTTGTCCGCCGATACAAGATCGTCGATTTACAACTATCGAAAAATAGTTTCAATGTAATGGACCAGGCGCGGTGCATTACTCGAGATTTTTAGTCATAGTTTTTGGGGTTGAGCGATCTTTTTGCGTGGAGGGTAATAAGTATACCGAGGATCTTTTCATGCAGAATAAAAATTGCCCGCGTCGAGAAGCTTCGTTTCTGAATTTTTTCTTGAATTTTTGAGATTTCTTGTTTGCCAATCAAAGTGTTAAATATAAATTTTTACTATCTTATCCCAGCTAAGAAAGGAATAAGGTTATCGTAGACTCATTGTAAAATGATATACTAAAAAATATATACTTTCTGACAAGTCTACGACAAATTCAGAAAATATACCACACATACGTACACCAAGGATCGACGTGCAACGTTAAAAATTGCGACAGGTCCTTCCACGGCGTGTTCGCGAACCGAGCGGAAAGTTCGTAACGCAATCGTGCAAACGCAATTTCGTTTATCAGCTTTATCGAAACTGTCGTAGAATTAGCCGAGTTTACGCGGGCGCGGTATAATTAAAACGTAAACAGCTTCGAAACAATTTCACCTCGGCGAATCGAAGTTTACAGTGTCGGGCCCATCGAGCGAGAACGAAAGCGAGCCAACGAGCGTGTGAAATTGCCTTCCGCTCGCCTGCAGCCGACAGAACAAAAAGATATTAATCTCGACGCCAACAACGCGCGAAAAACAAGGTCACGAAAGGAAAAGAAACGAAATAAAAAAAAAAAGCAGGCCGTGGGTGGAAAAATCGAAAATGCACGGTTAATGGCTGGGGATCGTCATGGGAATGAATCACGATCTTCGTAATCAGGCCGAACGATAAATCCCGAAGAATAATCGTTCGTCGACAAACGATAATCCCGACGCTTCCCAGCGTATCCTGACGCACGGCGACGCCCTCGCTCTAATTCCGCTCGCCGCGAAATATCGTTGAACATTCACTCCGTCGTTTATACTATTCTCCATTAACCGGTCGTCGATTTGTGGGCAACGATTAACCCCTTGCCCTACAATATCGAGTCAGACTCGTGATGAAGATTCTGAACAGAGTCTAAGAAATATCTGTGTTATTATATTTCCCTTAAACCGAAATAAAATTCTATTTTGTTGTAATTGATATACAGGGTGTTTGGTAACTGGTGGTACAAGCGGAAAGGGGGTGATTCTACATGAAAGAGTAAGTCGAAAATATAGAATAAACATATTTTTCGTTTGAGGCTCTGTTTTCGAGAAAATCGACTTTGAAGATCTGTCAGGTTTCTGTGCTTTAGTATATATGCAGGGAGTAGATTCGGTTGGTCATGATCAGACAGTTGCGTCAGACAATTCCTATCGAATAGCCATGCGTATTCGCTGCATTTCAAACTCGATTTTTCGAGTTTATTTTACCTATTCTTTCATGTAGAATCACCCCCTTTTCGCTTGTACCACCAGTTACCAAACACCCTGTATATCCTTCGGAGAAAACATAGGTATACAATACACATATAAACTATCTATTTTTTTTCTATGAAATTCTGAACGATGAAGAAAATTTTTTTATCATTAAAATCACAAAATAAATAGTAGTGCAAGGGGTTAAACGCGGTGACATACTTGAAAAATTAACGATTAGCTACGGTGATGAGGATTTTCAAATTGCTCGGTGCAAGTAGCTATCCCACGTCCGATCGGCAGGCGGTCGTTATCACTTTCGACCTTGGAGCTCGGCGAGCCATTTCCTGGGTCGATATCGGACCCACACAGCGAAACTAATGTGCAAAGTTCGTGGCAAATGGGACGTGGGTGATTTCGGGGGTAGGCTATTTTGCATATATGGTCCTCCGTCGACGGGATTACTTTGAAAGTTGCAGCATAAAAATTTCGAAAATCTCCGGGTACACGTTTGCAATATCGCGGCACACCCAATCTTGGGGAGGAGACGTCGTAGAGAACGTTCAACGAAAGTTAATTCGAATTTCAATGAGTCTCTCGGTTACATGGCGGCGGTGAAAAGGGGGTAGTTTTCCGAGAAAGGGCACACTATCGCGGGTTACGACACGCTCGTGAGACCCGGGAACGATGTTTTCCTTCCATTATGCTTAATTGGACGGTACACAATTCCGTCGGAGAGGAAAGATCCTTCGTTCGTCTGCTAACCGAAAATCGCCGGTGGGCGTCCAGAACTTCTCGACGTTTCGATACGTGTCGGAGGGCGGCCGAACTTTCGCAGAACTATGCGGGAAGGAGAAGAAGAAACCTTAAAAGTTACCGAGAGGGGGGTGGGGTGGGGGGGTGGGAAATTAGAGCCCACGGGTTCTCTATATCCGCGCGACGGACAGTCGCACAGTACGGCTGTTCCCACGGTCCCTCCGTTGTTCCGGAACTTTCCGCCCCTGCGTGGTTTTCGAAAATTGGCTTAGAGAAAGTGAAACAAACAATGCCCGGAGACTCGTTCCTCGGTGAAACGAGGTTACCGGCAAGTCAATCCCTTTGCCCGGACCAATTTCGATGCATACACGCCGACCGAAAGGGCCCTCGGGGTGAAATTCCAACAAGATTCGGGATCTTCCTTCCGGTTTCCATCATCCGGTTACAACCGAGTGTTTGTCCGCTTCGTTGGACACCGGACGCTCCCCCGGAACTTAGGCCAACCCCTCTTTCGCAATTTTAATCGCCTGGGTCCCAGGCGTGCACGAGTTTCATGCTCCTCGAATAGTAAGAGCACATATTTTATAACATGTGTGATGAAACTCCTTTCTGCTTGACAGCATCTTAAACACACCATCTTACACACACCATTTTAATACTAAAATTAGTGCTACAGTAATACAATGAAATTCCGAGTAAAACGTCGTACAAGCAGAAAGTGAAGTGTCCTCGAAATGGTCAGACAAGTGTAATGATAATACTGCCATTGCTTTTTACATTGTATTATTTTGACTGATGCTGGTAGGTTTAGTGTTAAAATAGATTAATACTATCCGCAATTTCGCCAAGCGTATAATTTCAATTCACAAGCATCGGTACTCTATAAGAGAATAATGAGAATTCGATGCAGAAATGTTTTTATCGAGTCGGTTGACTGAATTTATTTATCGAAATCGGTAAAATGAAATTGTGCATTAAAATGTGCATTATAGCTTGCTTGGATCTAGAAAAGGCACCACGTTTAATTGAAAAAAAAAATTTATTTACGCATTAACTAGTAAATTAATCCAACACCTCGAGGAGAATCAAGTCGTTCGATTCGAAAACAGGTTATTCGCTGGCAAAGTGTGCATACTTTTCAACCCGAGTCAATGAAGGAGGGCGGAAATCTATTCGACCCCGGTCTCCATAAACTCCACCGAACGGTGAATCCGCATACAGATCGGCGCGAAGTGTGCGCATTCGAAGACAGTCTTTTTCCCGTTGCGGAGCATTCGGAACGGTGAAGAATTAAGTCCCGTTGTCCGATCCATTTCACCGGGAGCTTGCAGGACGTCTGAATCGTCTGGGTACACTACTGTCTGCAATTACCGTCGACGCGACGACGGTGTGTCCCGTTGATCCCGTTTTTCGGGACACGGTATTTCGTTACAACAAAAAGTCGGCTCTAATCTCGTTTCGACGAGACGGGACGAGCCGGTAATTCCTTTTGACGGTTAAACGCAAATAAACTGGGCTCGAATTCGTCTCCCGGTTATTCCGGTGCCGGTCTCGTTCGCGTGTGTCCCGGGGCAACGAACTCTCTTTCGTTTCGGCGATGCTTGGAAGCCCGTTTCGATGCTGTCTCCCCACCCCTCCCCTCATTCACTCTTCGCTCTGTTTTTACGATATGACACGGAAGCGGAAGGGCGAGCGTCGCCTTTGTTCGACCTGGCAGAATTCGCTCCCGCAAGTAATACGGTTTTATGCTCCCGTCTCGGAATTTTCTCGGGATGCTCGTTCCTTTTTCTTATTCCAGTCGTGGATACAGGAGACGCGAGCCGATTATTCGCGGCCAAGTTCGCGATACATAATGCAATGACGAGGAAAACGGAAGGGTCGGTCCCCCCAGGCCCGACAGAACCCGATGCCGGTGCGAGTTAAAGCCCTCTCGTCCTACCCGGAAGTTTTAAGCCTCCCCGAAGAGAGCTGATTCTTCGACAGTTTCTCGGACTCTCTGCAGTGACCCAGATTAATATATGAATTTCATCGAGGACAACGGTCGTGGATTTTATGGACGATTACGCTCGGGATTCCGGGCAAACTTGGGAAATGCCCTTCGCAGGGCTGAGCGCGCGCGTGATTCACGAGGAAAGTGTTATGGCTCCCTTTGATGACGGGTTCGATCAGTCATCGGCCTCATGCGGCGCTTGTAAGACTGCGACATAAAGGTTTTTACACGCTTAATGTTTTAAGCACGTTTCCCAGTGCAAATATACTGGAAAGTATATTATTAAAACATATCATTCCCAGAAATGCTTACAAAATCAGAGTAATTTAACACGTTGACCGGCATGTCACACATACAGTCGAGTCGGAAAGTAAGTTAACATTTGGTGATATGTAGGCAATGAATATGATGAATAAAATCAAGTTATTGTATTGTTTTTATTTAGGAGGTGTAAGGAAATAAACAAATATGTTAGTAAAACATATATTATCATTATTAAAGATTAACCCTTTCGCGTCGAGCGCCGCACATATGCGGCATCCACTCGACGACCCGTGGGTACGAGCGCCGCATATACGCGGCATCCACTCGACGACCCGTGGGTACGAGCGCCGCATATATGCGGCGTCGAAATAATCTGTACAAATATACAGAAACCACGCGCACTGTGCATATTTTCGGCGCGAGTTTCCGTTCAGTGACGGCACTTCGGCGGACGGGGCTGCCGAAGCGAAAGGGTTAAAGACGTGTCATATTCATTTGCCTGCATATACCAGTCGTTAACTTACTTTCCGACTCGACTGTATGTGGGTGACGGAACTATTTGTCCAGGTTTTAAAATGAATTTTTACGTTAATATATTCATGGTTCCAAATTTTAATAAAATTCGATTCTTATCTGGATATGTCACAATAAAAATGAATGTCCAAATCTAGTCAAAAATCACTATCAATCGTATGTGACTGACATGGCAGTTAACGTGTTAATAGGATTCTTAGTAATCGTGTTATACCAGAAGGAAATTATTGGTTTACGATTAAAATTGCTGTGATTTATTAAAGAATCCTTAATCGTGGACCATGAACTTGAAAATATTAAGCCGGTGGATAATGTGTACGATACGAAGCACCGTTTTAAGTGGGGTAGAAATGTTGCACATGGTAAAAAAATTTCTGATCGACCGTGCCAGCCACGATTCACAATTTCCTCGCAATGACCAGGATCTGTGGATCCGGTGAGAGCGTCGGATGATTCACGCGTCTGATCAATATTCGTTTGCCGACGGGTCCTTCTCGGTCAGTGATTTACGGAGACGTTTACCGAATGATTCAGGCGACCCCCGAATATCTGGGCCGTGTACGTACATCAGGATAGCGAAGTTCATCTTTCTTGGGGGTGGGACGTCCCTGCATCGTCGGTCTTCGACGGCGTCATTGCGATATATCGTCCGCGAATGAGATAAAGTTGAAGAAGGACCGACCATAAATCGAAACAGTTTACCGGGCCGCGGCATTAGGTGCGACGTCGCGGCGGTACCGTTTTTACGTCCGGGGCGAAATGATCGCCTCGAAATACAGATTTGTCAACAGGGGTGAGGGGATGGTGGGGTTACGCGTCCATGGAACACAGCCAAATCTCAATCCATCGAACGGGAATGCGGCCAATGCGTGATACTCGCGGGGAGCTTAACGCGTCGCCGATGCACCGATGCACCGACAACAGCCAACGTTTAAAGCCTCGCCGAACGGGTTTAATAAATCGGTGCCTCTCGAGTCGACAATTAGCTCGCCGCTGATTATGTCGCGCGAAAATAATTATCGCGTTCCGCGGCGCTCCCGTAACCGAGCGATTATTAATCGCCCGGAGCATCGTATTCCAACGCCGCGTCAGTTCGGTAACAATTACTCCTAATCCGTTTAATCGTGTAATTACTTTCGTTTCGCGGCCGGTTTCGAATCCGGCCCAACTCGCCCGTAATTAATACCGGCGAAAGAACGAACGACGTTTGCTTTTAATTAATGCCACCCCCGCAATCTTTTCTCCGCCTCCCTTGGATCGCGAAAGATAATGGCCGCCCGCCGCAAGGAATATTTTCTCTGACAACGAGTTATACCGACGGATCGGATTCTGTAAATTAACGCGGCATTTTTCTTGTGCCGACACCAAATCACGTGAAAATTATTACATAAAAGAAGTTAACCCTTTGCACTCGGCGCTATTTTTTCATTCTAAAACTAAATATTTCTTCCGTCTTACAATATTTTCATTTTATTCATACAAAACTGAACTATTGAATACAAATTTTGTAATGTAACTAATATTTTGTAATATTTTGTATAATTTCTTTGAAATAATGCCACAACAATTTCTAGCGGTGCTTCAGAGTCACCGCTCGAGTGCTAAGGGTTACAAAATTTCTAGCTATTTCTAGCTAGAATTGAAACTGCAAATCTTGAATAGAGGTAATCCGAAGTAATCTAAATATCTGGTGTTTTCTCAAAATTACTGGGACCGTCGAAAAATTTTTACTGAAAATCTCCGAACTCCCGGATATTGATCACACGCCACCCTCAAGAATAGAGTTGCCTCGCGTTTTGGAAAATAACGCACGTATTGAAAATTGTTGTTGGTGCGCCTTGCACAAAGCGCCGACGAAAACAACGGGAGCCGAGGTAACGACGTTACCAGAAAGTTTGTTTGCAGGCGGCACGCAACATTGACGAAACCATGACACCGTGCGTAAACTGACACGGGAAATCTGCAGTACGAAGGTGCAACTCTATTTCCCATGCACGAACAGTGGGAGAAGTTTGAATATTGTTGGCGGAACGCACAGGCGCGGGGAATACTCGGGGAATCCGAACTGGGAAAGAGAGAATTCTATGGAAGTTGAATTACCTTTGCGATACCTCGAAGAAAACGCGCAGCTACCACGGCGCGCGTATTGTAAATAATTTCAACCGAGTTCGGAACTACCGGGAACGAAGTTTAAGAACCGGCCAATCGCGTGAAACAGCATTCCGTTTTGTGAGAAGATATCGCGAAAAGTTAATTATCGGTTTTACGTTTTAAAATTTTGTTATGATTGGACCGCGGATTTTATGACAAAATTGAGTCGATGTAAAAAAAAACAGAGAACTTGGAGAAGGAAGTTACGATTATTTCGAATTTCCAAAGGAGAAATGAGTTTTCTGTCCGCCGGAAGCGTTTAATTAAGAGAAGAAACCCATTGTTGCGGGAAATTATCGCATTACATAATTGAAGTTCAAAACTGCAGTTACAATAACTCTATTATCATCCTTGTGCAATTTAATCTTCGTGCTTGTAATCTGAAAGTAATTTTCATGGACTGCGACGAGAGCCGCCAGACTATTATCTTAAACTGATTACGAAGGCAAGTCGTTAACAAGTATTTTAATTATATGGAGGTCTGCCTTTAATCTGTGATTACGTTCAAAAATTATACAGCAAGTCTAATTGGCGATATAAAGTATCCGCGCTGTTACAGTAATACAATGAAATTCCGAGTAAAACGTCGTAAAAGCAGAAAGTGAAATATCCTTGCAATGGTCAGACAAGTGTAATGATAATACTGCCATTGCTTTTTACATTGTACTAAAATTATTCCATGTGTGATTCCGCCACGTACTGCAGTTGTATTTCGTATTTTAAGGTTGTTACACATTGAGTTAACCTCGTATTAATAAATTACCTACTAAAATGAGGTAACAATTCAATAAAAAAAAAAAAAAAAAAAAAAAATGGAATTAATATAAAAATGTGAGAGAGAAACGACATTCTGTTTCCATTTCTGGTTGGCTATTTAGACACAATTACAGTAATCCTTCGCGTGATAATTATCTCGGGATTGCCATAACCGGCCTGCCGGTGGGATAAAACGTTCCCAACAAGTAGAACGAAACCGCAATGATCAGACGACTGCAGGAAGTCCGTTGTTTACGCGCGAGAAAATTGAAAACGCTTCTCCCCGGTGGAAACATTCGCATGGTAACAAGAGGGATGCGCGAAACGCGGCCGTTGTGCGGGTACCAGGCGGAACGAACGAGTTTAATTGCGGAATGAACGAGCGTGAATGAAGCAACTCACCCCGCTTGGAGGCGTGAAAACTGTCCTGCGGTTTTATTTGCTCAATCTGGGCGCTGAGACGAGACTTGGGCAGGATGTCCCGGTTGGCGTTGATCTTTTCCACGGCATAACGAAAGGCCACTTCCTGCTTGTCGTCCGACGGATGAAACAGCCCACCTGGGAAATCACACATCCATATTAAAGCGTTACTTTGACGAGAAAACCCGCCCGCATCCCGAGTTTCTTATTTTCTACCGTCCGGCCGCTTGCCTCCTTTTTTTTTTTACTTTCCTGTCCGCGCTCGACCCAGTTATCCGCTTTCTGATATCTTACGTGCTTTGAATATTAAATATATCCCTTGGTAAATCGACGTCGGTGTACTGCCTACACCACAAAGGGTGTAACGCGAGTAATTCATGAGGCCGTTCGAAATAACTTGAACAAGACGGTGGTTGACGAATTTATTACTAGACGGCTGATCTTTATGCAAAATAAAATTTTTCTTTCTGAATTCTAACAAATTGGGGGGAAATCAAAATTTATTTTCCTTGTTAATATGTTTAGCAAATTGAAAATAATATAACAGTATTTTTAAATTCTCCTAATAGCTTCGCTGTATCAAATTACAACTATTAATTTGGTCAGAAATGCATAAAGATAGAAACACTTCACTTTATATTAATTGTTATGTAGGTTGCTCGATGATGAGGAAATAAGAGACAAGCAGAGAATAAAATTTTTTCGCGCGGAGTACCGTTTTCGAGAAAACCGAGTTCGAAAATGCAGAGCGACGAGTACATGTGCTGTTCGATAGGAATCGTCTGACGCGTCTGATCATTACCGACCAATTCTACTTCCTGCATATACTACAGCACGCGAACCCTAGCGGATCTTTAAACTCGATTTTCTCGGAAACGAGGCGTCAAACGAGGAAATGTTGTACCTTTTCCTCGAGTTGTATTTACACGTAGAATCACCCCTACCCCTATCTACACGTTATTCGACCTCACCCCTTGTTCACGTTGACTGGGGTACAATTTTTATCCTCGATTTTACAGATCTCAGAAATCTTCCGAGAAAAAAGGAACAATCGACCGTGTGAAAGTGGAGGCTTCTAGTTCTAACATGAGCGCACTATTTTTTCTTTTTTTTTCTTTCGACAATTTCTCGAGAATAGGAAATTACATCGGACAAATTTAGAGACGCGTTTCAATTGACTCAAAATTATGCAGAGGAATAAACGTAACTGTTATTTCTGTATTGTGCCGAGAAATTCGGAGTTCAGAGATCGACGGTGTATCTGCAACGCATTGCGGACAAAAACCGTTTCAACCATTAAGCACGAGTCCGAAATAGAACGCTCCTAGCAAGAATTCGTGTAACAACGTCGGTTCGCATCGACGCAGCCTTTGAGGTATTAATTCGTCGCGAAAGCATCAGAACACACAAGTCTGCCGCAAAGCATGTTGCTGCAAAATCGGTGGCACAGGTTCGACGAAGATCGAGAAACAAAAGATCCTTCGACGCGAAACGCGAGCAACCGTGAGAATTAATTCGAAGCTGCTTACATCTACTAATTAGGCGTAGCAAGAAATTGCCGGAAATCTGACTTCGAAAAAATATATCCGCCTGCAGGAAGTCTTTAAACTCGCGTTGCGAACCGGAGAATGGATAAATAGTTCCGAGTGCATTAGTATGCAATGAAGTCGAACAGGAAGATGGTGCCGAGCCCACGAGAAAGTTAAAACTTGGACGTTACGTAGTCGCGATCAAATGGACCGACGCGACGGAAAGTTGGAAATTAAAGAACAAGCGGCGATACGCCTCTTTAAAATTCGGACCTGCTCGCCGAGCGGACAAAAGGAAGCGGATGTTTAATAAAGCGGGGATATTCATGCCGGTCCGAAGAGAAACGGGGATGGTTGGGAATGGTCAAAATTTGGGTAACTCTGCCGACTAAAATATTAATACTATGCACTCCTTCAGCGCCGCTACGAGAACGTTCATAATGTGCTCCGTAAGTTACCGTGTTAATTATAGCAACAGGCCTATTCCCATCTGATACAGTAACTGTATATCCTCGTTTCCAGTTAGTTATTCTGCAATGTACAGAGTGGTCCCAAAAATGAAACCATTTAAAAATTGAAATTGTTTATGATCCAGGACGAAGGATTATTCCGTTTTAATATTGTCCACTGGCTTTTCGGCCATAGTTTTTAAACCCTCTGTCGTCATAATCTAATGTATTTTCTGTTTTATTCTATCAAACTCGCTCCGCGTCAGCACGGAAGTTTATTTGTGTGCTATTAGCCGAAAGTAATTTTGAATTGTTTGACAAACGTGCAGTTTCGAAATTGGACAACGTGTTGCCGGTTGTTGCGCGCATGTTGCAGCAATATTGCGGTCCATCGGGTTCCTTGACATCGAACCTGCATCCATTTGCCCGGGTGTACAATGTCGATGATCATGTCAGTGTTCGTTTTCAGTGAATTCGATGGTTTGAAAAATGCTTTAACAAAACAAAGTAACGGAAACTTAATTCGCAGTAGTTTTAGTCAGCCAAAGAGCGGGGACCGTGAATTTGATTTGCAAAAAGTTGAAACAGGATCTGCAAGATGGAGCGTCAGGAGTTTCCCAGATTTAGATAGTTATTTAGCGGGGGTGTGATCGCGGTTGCATAATTCCCACGGCGCTGAACGTCCGAGCGGAAACTGGCCGCGGGAACGTCGAAGAAAATCAATCGCGCGAGACGCGCATCGATTGGAATATCCGGCGGGTCTCGAATTAGACGTCGGAAGGAATTGGCGCCATAAATTGATTTTAATCTCGCGCATGTCATAAAGTAACCGGTAGAACAGCTGCGCCAGCTCGACTCTACAATTTATAGAATTTACGCGATAGATTTACGTCTCTCGTTAAGGGCGGGCATCGATTAACTTCGTCGAGGGGGCGACGCGACACGGAATATAGCGAAGCGTCAGCGACGACCATTCGAAAAAAAAGGACCGTCGCGACGCGCACAAATCTTCCTCGAACCAACGGGGGAACTCTCTGATAAAACAACGCGCGGCTTTACCGTTTCCCTGAATAAATGAATCGACCGGTATTTACGACTTTCGATGGCGCGACGTCACTAGAACGTACGAAAACTATGTCGAAAATTATGTTTGAAAAGACCTTCGAGTCAGCTGATACAAGATTCGTCTGTTATGATTAAACATTTCATAACACCTTGTACGTCTCAATAATCTCGAAAGGGTTAGTCGAACGTCTCGGAAGTCCAAGGGAGTAGTAAGCATGCCGAAAGTTTCGTTGGGTCTAGTGTTATCTAAAGGTTCAGAGGTTCCCGAGAACCCTGTGGCCCTTCTGAAGCTGCCAGAGGTCCTTGGAACCTGCGAATCTTCCGAGACTAATACATTTGAGACCTCCGGGATTTCCAAATCTAAAATCATTGGAATCCCCTTAATACGGAGACTCTCAAAACCCGATAAACAGTCCGGTACATTTCGAAAACTTTCTAATCCTTCTTACGCATACCTAATGCACCAAATTGCTTGCCATCACTGTACCGTATTATGACATTATGTTAAACTTTACCCGAGGAAGCCAGAAATTTTTAACTCCTTTTTAAGCAATCCTGTAGATTTTGGAAATTCCGAAAATCCAAGTTTCAATCCTAGGAGAGATCACCTGTTCGAAAGATTTTCGGTCTGTTAATGATATTGCAAAAGTGTAATGTAACTTGCAGTCATAAATTCGAAGAATTATATTATTGAAATAGTTTATGAAAACGACAATGGGGATGTGTACATTGAATATGTTGAACGTACAGCGCGCAGAATTAATGAACATTATAAAATCTAGCATTCAAGCTTAGTTTGTCGGGTTTTGAGCTTACGAAGCTGTTTCCGTAGGAAGAAGTGTTTCATTTTGAGCATGAAATTTACAGATGAGGGCGTTAAACTGGATAATGAGCGGAAATAACGAAGTGGAATTGATATTTTATGGAGGAGAAGAATGGGCAACGTTGAAACGAGTATTACACATAGATATTCCAAAAACGAGCAGAAAGTTGTTGCCATGATCAATAGCCAGGAGAGTGCGGATTTTTTGCAGTTAGAACAAAAACGGGTAGGTGAAATTTATCTCTCGTGCTAATTAATCGGGCACGTAAACTAATAATTGGACCGCCTTTATCTCCAAAATTTTCAAGAAAGAAAATCGTATGTGCTCTGTACCTTTGCTTCGCTTCAATTTAGAATAAAAAGCAAGGGAAAAAATGGTTGACCTTTTGATCTTGAAAATTAATTTGTTCTCCAAACCGAGGGTGTAGAATCATGCTAGTCGTATCGTATAGAATTTAAATTTTGAACGGACCGGAGGAGCGCACGATGTTAGAATCCCTACAAACCTGTCGCCATAACTTCTGTTAATGCTCTAAGATACACTGATTTAATGGGGCCATAAAAAGGGAGGAAACATAAAGAGTCCCTCTGTGAAAAACAGTTAATCGCAGCCTCCTCGGATTACAGTCGCGCGTAAAATGCTCGCCGATGCTATCATTCGACGCGTAAAAACGTCACATACACGATAACCTTGCGCTCTTAACTTTATTTCATCGGTCGATCGACTCCGGTAACGCGCACGCGCCCGTTTCATCTACGTTCCCTTCTCTTTTCCCCCTACACGTTTATATATATATTTTTTTTCTATATCCCTCCGTCGTTTCACCGAATTAATAGGGCTTGAATATTCATTGATTTTTAATGAATTATTTCGTGCGCCGTTCGGCCCGTTCTCTCGACGGTTCTCGACGGCCAAACAAAAACGGTAAATTGATACAGGTTTCGATACGTTGCCCGTGTATCCGGCTAACGTCGTACACAAAACGTCGGTTTAATTACTAGCGCGAGAAATTTCCTGCGAATTGTGCTGAATCGTGTGCGAAACAAGGCAACACCGGACGACGCCGAAGTCGTGCGTTTAATTTCGGCTTGGGCATGGAACGGCGGCGCGCAGCACTGCGCAGCACTGCGCAACACTGCGCAGCAAAACCGTTGGAAAATTATTGACAATTGATACCGAACCGCTGTTCCGCTTTCAATAGAGACGATACGTTGTTCCGTGTGTTAAGAGGCACGAGAAAAATTCGCGTAACAATCTAACAATATTTTCAAATTCCTTCGCAAATTTATTTTTCGCTGAACTCATTTTTCCCATGAATGCACCACAGCGGTACACGTGTGTAGTACATATCTGCATAGAACAGCACGGTATTTCCAATACTTCCACATGCTCCACTTTACTAAAAATGTCCATACACTCCCCGGAGACATAATCGTCCGTTTAACATATTATTTTTCTGCAGAAATGTTCAACGTTTCGGCCAATTCCCGCAAATCGCCCCATTTCGATCTGAATATGCCGCGCGTTCGCGTGTTCTCGAAAAGTTGTGTGAAATGTTGTCGTCCGTTGAAAATAGCTTTGGACAATGATACATTGAAAGCAAAGCAACCGTGGCATTCTTTTCACTGGAAATGTCCGCTCGCAGCGACACGCTAGAGGAACTCGCTGTTTGTTCTTGTGGTCCGAACGTTAAGAAATAAATAAATAGAAGCCGGTTATTTATTCGCGAGCCGAACCAGACGCGTCCTTCGTTGACGCACAATGCTCGCGCGTTATCCGTGTGTCTAGCATTCGAGGAATGCGTGACACACGATTTTTATTTTCGCAAATGAAAAAGCTACTCTTCAGGTGACCTCAGGAACCTTTCAAGGAAGCACATTTTCGGAACACCCTGTATCATTTTGTCCAGGAGTGTATAATATTCGCGGTAATAGTGACGATTTCGAATCGAATAGAGACTTTATCGAGCTCCATATTGTTCATTAGCGGGCAGAGTAAGGTGTCGAGGGAGTTTCTTGAAATTTTCGACCGGCGGAGGACGTATCGATTACGATTTCATTGTTAGGGCGTCATCCGGCGGGTAGCAAAGGACTCGGGGGTAGAAAAGAAGCGGACGTTGGGAGAGTGGGGTGAGTTGGGGTGAAAGAAAGAGGGAGAAAGACCGAGCCTTTTAAACCGGAGAACGGAGACTGGAAAAGATACTCACCTATCCTAATGATATCAGGAAGAGCCGCGGCGTGGGCGGCGAGGAGCGCCAGCAGGAGCCACCTCGCAGCCATTTCCGGTTCCGGTTCGCCCCCACGTCTCTACCCCGTTGGCTGCCGCCGCCACCGCCCCCGCCTGCGCCCCCTGCGCCCCCTTGCGGGAGCTGGTGTCCCCCTCCTCTGCCGCAGGGACTCACGCCGCTGGAAAACAAGATGGGACGGTGGTGAGTTCATTAAAATGCGCCGCGCAAACCATCGCGTCCGGTCTTTGAATATATACCTCCCCTAACTCCCGCTCTCCGCCCCTTCAACCCCCCCACGAAACCGGGAAAGCAAGGGGGAGAGCTTTCTGACGTTGACACCATAACGACCGGCTTCGGACGGATTAGGAGTCGAGGACGACGACAGGTCGGACGTCGTCGGTTGGAAAGGAGGCCACGGGATAATGAGGTTACGGGACGAACGATCCTCTCGGCGAGGACGAGCTCTCCCCGGAAGCCTGTCCTCATCCATTTCGGGCTCGTTTTAAATTCCTCGGAGTCACTGTTCGATGGAGCACCGCGATTCAAAGTGGCTGTTATGGCGCCGAGATTACAATGTCGTTTCCATTGTCCAACCGTTTCGTTTGTCGGACACTGGGGCCCGAAACAGCTTCACTGTCATCTGACATTATGCATGTTCCGTCGCAAGGAACAGTTCAACTAGGGCTTTCTTTCGGACGATTATTTGTGATGCTCTCGTGACTAAGCGATCACCTTCAATGCTTAGGCACGGTGCATCATGCGGCAACCATTCAGGTCCACAGCCTGCCTTTCATTGGTTTTCACTTCTATGGTTACGAGACGTCATAGATTAAGTCCTTAAGAAAGTTTTCACCCAAACAGGGTGATAATCATTCACAAATGCATTGATTGGGTAATGCAACATTCGGCAGAACCAATCAGTGTATTTCCTCTTTCATGGGGATTGCTCTCTCAATACATAGAGAAGCCTCGTTAAACATAACAAAGAACTCGCAATCGACTTCACAACAGTGAATCGACTAGTTCGATAATATCTTTGTAATTACATACACGAGATATACCAAAAGAACTCGAGATATACCGAAAAAACGAGACGCGTCTAAGGCAGGGCCTGTTGGATCAGCCTTACTGACGAATCCTCTAACAGGTCCGGGATGAAACGCGCTTCCTAACAAATATTTGAAAAGGCTGCTCAAAATTAATTTGGCGGGCAGTAAAGATCGACGGTATCGGAGTTATTCGCGTTCGTTATAGTTCCGAATTCCGCGATCGAACAATGCAAGTACTGTGACAAATATTTTTACACTGAAATATTAGCCGGAGTGAAAAAAAATGGAGAATTTTGTTGAGAAATCAGAGGGGTTAGTTTACTAGAGGATGTGTACAATAGATTTTTTAATTGGCTGTAAACGCTAGGACACGCAGAATAGTAGGTGCTCGGGGCATTTCAAGTATAAGACATGCTTGCAAGCTCAGCTTGGAAACGGGGACGACAACGGAGTCGTCCAATACGAATTCCGGTTAATATTTGACTAACCCTAGCGGTTCGCGTAAATATTCGAGTGGTTGGGGGGGTGGTATGACTTTCTAAAACTATCCGAGTCCCAGTGGCGTGGGAGAAGCTTTTTTTCGGAAAGTTTTCGGGCGAGAAAACGCGTTGTTACGGTTTCATAGGGTAGCGGTCTGTGAAAAGGGGAGAACGACACACGTAGCAACGGACAGAGACGCGACGACACCGACGAATAAGTAAGACAGCGCGGGATAAAACCTAGCGGAAATAAAAGCAACGGCTCCGGTGGTGCTTTTTCTAAGCTGCACAGCTCGAGGGCGTTTTCGCGTGTGAGCTGCGCAGAGACGTGCACCGGGTACAATGTCGCGGTGCGTGTATAATTCTCGGTTGCAACGGGCGTGGAGGATGGTGCATGCAGCCCGGTGTCAGTAACTTGTCGGAGAAAACGCAAGAACCGAAGAGAATGAAACCGGTGAATACAAGCTGAACCGACGTCGCCTGGAATTTTATGCGCGTATGGACGCCGGGCCGGGGAAAAAATTTTTTCATTAATTCCACTTGCCGGGGCCGATTTTTCTTTTTTTTTTTTTTTTATCTTGCCGGATCCTCCGCGATTTTTCCGTTCGCGCCGTCTACAATTTTCCTCGAACGATAGGGAGAAAAAAAACCGGAGTTATGTTTCACCTCGATCGCCGCCGCACAACGGAATTCCCGCGCGCCAATTTTCCCTGTTATTGAAACGAGGACGTATTAATCGGAACTGAGAAACGATTCCCGGTGCCATAAGTGGGCCCGAATCTGGGAATTCAATTTTTGCACCACTGGTTTTTCTGGGAGATCGCGAGGACAAATAGCGGAGGGTGTGACGCAACTTTTTCTTTATTAAATATTGCGAATCTTAAATGAGTATTTGAACAACTGTATTTGGCAACTAGAACTTTTTTATTTGGAGAATTTATGCTATGGGAATATTTTTGAAAAAAGTTCTATGATGCACGTTCTGAATAGAACTTACTGGAAAGTTCTATGTGATGGATATAGTGACGTACGTTCAACAGATACTTCATAACCGTATGCTAATGGTAGCCTGATTGAGGACGACTACAGGATGACGGAGGTCGTTTAATATACCTACACCCTATATACCATCACATGATGTAATAAATTGTTAACAACGCCGAAGATAACGCTGCACTAAATACTCGATATTAATGAGCTGTAGTAGATACTACGCCACCGTAACATACCCTGGCTAGTAATATATTATCAGT
The DNA here is from genome assembly GCA_913789895.3 of Seladonia tumulorum. Taxonomy (NCBI): domain Eukaryota; kingdom Metazoa; phylum Arthropoda; class Insecta; order Hymenoptera; family Halictidae; genus Seladonia; species Seladonia tumulorum. Next base: position 9,446,848 of record OU565281.1, read on the forward strand.
GGCATAACTAGTGAAATCCTCGTGCTTCAGCAATATTTACATTATAATCTACGACGGTAATTAGTTTCGTAATGAGCGATCATTAAGATAAGATCGGCTAGATTTGAAATTAATCCGACACACTCGTACCGATACGTCTAATTGGTGGTTTCTCGAAATGTTTGCTTCACACGAAACGTATTTGTCTCGACTTTTCGTCGCATTATTTTGTTTTCGGAGGAAACACAGTGAAATGAGTGAGCAAGCACACAATTAAATTTATTATTGTACAGTGAATTAACGTGACTAAAGTAACTATATTTTTATTTTATTCAGCAACCTTTTCAACCTTTTAACTGAGTATGACGAATTAAAAACGTAAACATGGTTTATTGTCGGAAATTGGTGTTATGCCAATTTTATTTGTTCCGTCTAGATGTTGATAATTGAAAAAGTCACTCGGTTAAAAGGTCGATCAACGTTCCTCAGTTCAGTGTGATGAGAGCACAATTACTTTTGCCACAACCTGATAATTAATTCTCCGAGCATTACGCATTTTTCGATCCTTATCGACGCAGCGCAAATCGAGCGCGGTGGAACACACACAGAACTGTGGAGTGGAAATTTCAGGTTGCACAATGTGTGTACTTTGGACCTGTCGGTGGGAAATCAAGTATTCAACCGTGAGTACTCCAAGACACTTATCGTCGACCAATTTTCCCGTCTCGACAGCCAATTCTCTTTCTGTATAATTTATCACTCCCCTCCCCCTCCCGCCGTCCGATTCTTCCTCTTCTGGAGGCAACGTTCTCGTGAATGGCGCGGCTCGTTCACCGAAATACACTCGTAAATTTTCAATGCATAAACGAGCATCGAACAGTCAATGATATACGCTCTTGTACCAAACGCACGCGCTGAGGGATGCGACGAATCGTTATCATAAATTCTCAGCATTACAATTCCTTGGACTCTACTATGATCTAACTGCAAATTGTCCCACCCCTTTTGGCGAAAACATTCTTGTAACACCTGTTACCAGGAAAGCCACAGTTTTCGATTAGAAAGCTAAATTATTGTACTAATTTTAATCCGTTTTAGGTTAAAATTTGCCTGAGGAAACCAGAAGTTTTTAACCATTCACAATGTAATATTGTAGATTTTGCTGAGGAACTGTCGAAAATCCAAGTTTCAATTCTAGGAAATCTCTAGCTCGAAAGTTATGTGTAGACATCGGATGTTTATGCAATTTCCAATTTTTATAGAAACATTTTAAGAAAGTGGAATGAAATAAAATCCTATTTTTAATGGGGACAGCCTTTGTAGATCCAAAACAAATAAAAATCGTGTTAAATTCTCTCGAATTTTATATTATAGCATTTTTTGAACATTTCCAGAAGCCATAAATGCATAAAGATCCGCTGTCTAGTTATGTGTTTTTAAAGTTCTAAGCGTTCCAAGCACATCTTTACACACGCATTACTCTCAAACTACTGATCTCCTAGGATTGAAACTTGGGTTTTCGGCATTCCCTCGGCAAAATCTACTGGATTACATAAAACAATTAAAAAATTTCTGGTTTCCTCTTGTAAAATTTAGCCCCGTTTCGTTACTATATTTTGTTCTTTCTCGTTGAAAAGTTTCCCAAGCAAATTTCATCAAAGTTGATGCAACAGTCCTTCAGATATTCTTGACTTGAATACCGGCACATTAAACTTCCTATAGACGACAAAGGCCAGTGGCCACACGCTCTGCAAAACTAATTTGCGAGAAGACCCTAACGCGACGAACAATCACAGCCGGCCAGAATCCCCCGACAGAGTCAAGCTGAACGCGGGGGCCAAACTATAATCCATCCGTAACGAATAGGCCAATTATCAGGCAGTTTGCCTCGCGCCTACCGTCCCCACCCTCTTTCCGCATAATTTATCGATTTCCCGGCGAGAGACTCCTGTGTTCTTCGAGCCATAGGAACGGACGCGAAACCGTTCATAGGCCACGTCGGCGCACATCCGTGAAATTTCCGATATACATCGAAACATCCGAGATCCCGTTATATCGCCTTCTACAGACGGATACCCGCAACCCTGATCCCTCTGACACGCATTCCCCATTGATTTTCGTCGTTCCACTGGGTTCCATGCAGCCCGGCTGGCTCTCACGCGCGGACGTTTGCGGCTTGATAGTCGATTCCACCGGTCGAGGACGTGTTCGGCGCGCGGCATCAGCTTCAAAAGGCTCTTCTGTCGGGCTAGGCTATCGCCTGGATTTCCGCAGGTTTGTCAGGATCTACTGGGCCCAGCCAAGTTTATTCGGCCGTTGTTGAACTTGACATTTCATCGAGCAGGACTAGATACCGGCACACCTACGGTGTAAAGACTCCGGTAGTTTATGGCTCAGCGGGCCAGATCAAATCTTTTGTCAGAGATCCTGAACGGTATTGTGTGTGCTTCCACAGTGGCCAACGAAAGTGTTACAGTATTGCTACGTCGTTCGATCAACTGGACCAAACTTCTACCCGTTAGCTTCTACCACACGCTAGGGCATACATGCGCAACCAAATGCGCAAGACTAATATAAGCAAGCGGGTAGAGAAGCGACCCGCAGAGGCATCAAACCACATCTAATCCCGACTCCGGTAGGAACTGATGCAGTCTGGTTTCATTTTGATAGAATAGATCCAATTGCAAGACTAGAGGCAAGAACACCGATGGAACTGGAAGAGGAGCCACCACCGTCTGGAAGGAGAAATTCCAATGTCGAAGTTATTCGTAGGTGCGGACTGAATTTTAATGAACGTTCTTTGCCTTTGTGCCGCTAAGCCGCCGCCAGATCGGATCCCGGGGCGAGAGACGCGACGCGTGGGGGCATGAAATTTTTATGAATACACGGATCATTCGTCCCCGCTGTCTCTGCCGTGCCACGCGCGCTACACGTTTCGCAACCCGGCGATACGACCATCTGTCTGGCCTCACGTCGATGTCGTTTCCTCACGGCGAGGCGTAACAAGGTTTACGTTTCGCCGCCCTTTTTCTCGAGCACCGAGAGTCATAAGCCGCTAGCGACCCGAGGAAACGGGGATTTACAGGGCGTCACGTTCCTCGCGGAGAAAAGGTATCGACACACGTTGCTACCACAACGACCCGGCTCCGCGAATCCAGCACCATCCGATCCCCGTAAACATCGGTCGTTGATTAAAACGAACGCGAACTCTCGAAATAAAGCGCGGAGAACAAACAAGCCGCGCAAACTCGCCTCCGACCTGTAAAATTCGTTTACCCGAAGAATTACCATCTTCGCAAGCCAGTCAACGGGAGCTGGAGCAGAAGAAATTTCTATAGTCTGGGGCAAAACGATAGGGCACCTTATTTCTTTGTTAATGTTTACGTCAAACTCCACTCGATACGAGAATTTTTGCTTTTAATCGGTATTAAATACCCTGAGCCATGGTCCTATATCGAAACTGTATTTTAACAAGAGTTCTCTGTATATGTCGCCAAGACCTGGAAGATGAACGTCAAACACCACTCGACATGAGAATTTTTGCTTTTAATCGGTGTTAAATACCCTGAGTCTTATATAGAAAGAAAATTGTGTTTTAACCCTTTGCACTCCGCTGTCCCCTCTCAGAGGACATTAAAGTTTATTAGCGATTACGGGGAATTAATTTATTCCAGCGCAACTTTAAATAAAATATTGATTTTTTTTGCAAATATATATTCCTCGATGTCAACCAATTCATATAAGTCCAATATCATTATAATACGTTACTTGGTTCCAAAATTATACTAAATAATACGAGGATTTGTAAAATTCTGCCAGAATGGTTCGGAGTGCAAAGGGTTAACAAGCTAATATGACTGCAGTGATCTCTCTGTATATGTCGCCAAGACCAGGGGGATAAATGTCGTGGAATCATCCCTACTATCGGGAGGTTAATTCCAACGCGTCCGCGGATATTGTTGGCTTTCCTGTTTCTTTTTTTTCCTCTCTGGGGTTTTCCGTTCCAGCTCCCTTTTATTTAGTTTAATGTCTCCCTTTGTCGCCCGCGAGGAAATCGATTTTACTCTAGGAAGACACAAAGGCGTCTTTCTCGCGTAAGTATCCACTGCAGGGTGAAGACATTCGTGCTACGGCTTGTACACGCTGCTTCTCCGGAAAAACGTGACGCCCTTCTTACGAGCTTCCTTCGCGATTCCTACGGCTTTCAATTCCCTTTGCATCCCAGGCTGCCTGGCGATCACGCTGTAATCGCATCTCATTTTCTTTCATGAACTTTTCCTGCTGCTTGTCGATGGGGAACAAGCGGCGGCGACGCGGATGTCGGCTAATGTTAATTCACTCGCATAAACTCGATTTGATGAACACTGGCGTTATTCTTCCATATTGATTCATGACTAGACATCGGATGTTTATGCAATTTCCAATTTTTATAGAAATATTTTAAAAAAGTGGAATGAAATAAAATCCTATTTTTAATGGGGACAGCCTTTGTAGATCCAAAGCAAATAAAAATCGTGTTAAATTCTCTCGAATTTTATATTATAGCATTTTTTTAACATTTCCATAAGCCATAAATGCATAAAGATCCGATGTCTATTCATGACTATTGAAGACAAATAAAGATTCAGATTTTCTATTAAGAATTTTCTTGGAACCAAAATAGAAATCTCTTGAAAATGTACCGAATCTCAGTCTACAACATGATTCGTTGTACAGATCAATAGAATTTGAAGAATTCTAATAGAACTATTAAGAATTTTCTTGGAACCAAAATAGAAATCTCTTGAAAATGTACCGAATCTCAGTACACAACATATTCGTTGTACAGATCAATCAAAATTTGAAGAATTCTAGTAGAACTATTAAGAATTTTCTTGGAACCAAAATAGAAATCTCTTAAAAATGTACCGAATCTCAGTATACAACATGATTCGTTGTACAGATCAATCAAAATTTGATTTAGTACTGTATCTAGCCAACCGTTTATATTCTCCGAATACTTACACTCCCGATTAGTACGTATAATCGAGGTTCACCTTTCTCGGATCACCTGTAGATCCATGTATCACGTAAAATCTATTACACATTGTGGATGCACAAGGTTCGGGGCGTTTCGGTATCGCTGCTCTTAAATCTAAGCCAGAAAATTTATGATGTAACATTATGATGATGTTACGGATGATGTATTCTTATATGTATGTATATCAGGCTGAAGGTTCTTTACAGTTTGATGCGCATGAAATATTGCGAATATGTCAAGGTAATGAATGAGGCACGAAAGTGTACAGAATACCTCGAAAGTCATATTGAAAAGAGAATGTTTTATAAACTTTAAAAAGTGATGTTGCGCTACACCAGAATAAACATGTTTTCGAAAATGAGAAGCAACATGCGTGTGCAGTCTTCCTAATTTCATGACCATGTTTTCTACAAAAAAAGTATTTAGCTTTTTCACGGTGAAAAAGGAGGCAGGACGGCAACTCCGGGAGAAAATTAAATCTAAGTAGCATATTTCGAAATAAAATAGAAAAATACAGTATTAAACATTTAATTTTCTCTGAATTTAATCTTCTCATCTAAATGTGCCACGAAATGGCTCCGAGTGCAATTCTTTGGGCACTATTGCTTCAATTTAAAGTTACGAGATAAAGATTTGTGAACTGTTAAATACCGAAGCTTCGGAACCACTCATTTGGTCGCGGATTTAGCAACAAAGACGGAATTTCCAGCGTTCTTTCAGATTTCCGAATTTTTGGACCGGAAATTTCAACGAAAAATAAATATTAACCGGAAACGCATGCTGCTGCCTTTTGTCCGTTTATTTGGCTCGCGCTTCGGACTTTAAGTAGCCTATGTGAAAACTGGGGGATAGTAGGCGGAAAATCTTTTTATTTACAAAAAGTTTCGACGAAACCGTCCGGCGAGTTTGCTTTTCCGGCAGATGGAGACCGCGGTCGGATCCGGCCGCGTTTTCCGTTCCTTTCCCGTCCCTGAAATCCTTCAAATTTCATGCATCCATTCGCTTAACCCGTTCGTGGGAAACAATTACGAGGATCAACGAGTCCGCTGGTCGATGGTGCCGTTGAGAGATTTCCAGTTTGCGCATCAGCCGCAAATGGCGCAAGGATTTGCCGGATTCGCAGCCATGCATTTGCGTAATCCTTAGCCCGACGGATACTTCATCTCCTTTCTGAACGAAGTAGGCTGACCGAAACATCATTGATACGAGAGTTGAATGAAATTCGTTTTACGAGGTGGAACAATTAACCGGAAGAATCGACCAATTCTTTCCCGAGAAAATATATTACTCGTTTACAATTACCCAAAGAAACGGCACCATTTTATTTCCAAATAGTTTTTAAACAAAATCAGTAATACAGTGAATATATCTAATTAGGAATATAGTACCTTCTCGTAAGATTTTTCTTGGCATCATCGAATTTCTCGAAGAATGTCAAAAAAGATTTCACGTTTGCCCAATGGACTTTTCGAAAGAGTACATGTTTGCCGAATAAATATTGTTGGCAGAACAATTGGAAAAGAGTGCATTAACAGGCACACGAGCTCACGGTAATATACCTAGAAACGGTACCCGTGTGATGAATTTTGTTCAACGAGAACTTTTTCCTTCATTGTAAAAGTTTCATGGAGGAGTTCATAACTCATTTCTTAAGAATCCCCATTAATTTCGCCGGGTACAAGCGCCTACAAAAGAGTCTTTGTACAACGAATCCCTTTTGCCCGAACACTTTTACTTCGCTGGTAGTGTTTAATTAGCGGAGGTGTGGACCGCGAATTTGTGATGCGGCCGATTCGACTCAGTTTTCACCGGTGTTCCCGTTCATTCAAATTAGGCTCGCTTACGTAAACTGAATAAGATTATTTCCAGTGACGCGGGAGGACCGCAGAACGAAGGTGCATCGCCAACACAATTTTGCATAATGGACTGTGTGCGACCACTGCGACAAAGACCGGGGACAAACATATCAGCCATCTACGTATGGAACAATGCATTAACTCGCTTTTAATTGCAGTTAAAAGACTCGTGCTCGATAAATATGGAATATAAATCGAACGGGTGCAGACATTGCTACGGTGTAACCCATTCAGTTGCAAGAACAATCGTTGAATTTTCCAAACGCACAAGTGAAATGTATGCTAGGAACGAAACGTTTCAATAAGTTATTTTTTGCTGGAAACGTTCAGCCAAAAAAATTCCTTCAATACAATACAATATGCGGATCCATTTCTGAATAATAATTGAACTGTGGATTTTATGATGAACCCCAGTGCATCGGATTGAAACGTTTAACCCCTTGCCCTACAATAACGAGCCAGACTCGTCATTAATTTCCTTTCAAACGAAATAAAATTCTTTTTGTTGTAGTTGATACATATTATATCCTTTGGAGAGAACATAGGCATATAATAAATATAAACTATCTTTTTTGTTCTATGAAATTCTGAACGATGAAGGATTTCTAATGATTATAATCACAAAATAAATAGTAGTGCAAGGGGTTAAAGGAATAGATGCAGTTCATTTATTTTACGATCAATACGGATTTTTCTTTTTTACTACTGTCAGCATAAAATATTACACAGCCAGACTGTACAAAATCCGCAGGACGTTAACAGCACACAAGTATCTTGTTTTACAGTGGTACGCATTTTGTTGCAATCAGAAATTCCACAGATACGGTAATTACGAACTCTTATTTGCTGGTCGCGAGCTTCCATTTGTTACTGTGACAGAAACATCTCGGCTTCCACAAATCAATACGGTTCAGCGAGTCGGACTCGTTTACACCGGTGACAATGGGTGAAATGTCCATAACAGTGTCGCCCGTAAAACGATTTCATAAACCGCGTCTTGTATCGATTCACTTTCCGCGCGCAGTCTGCAGGGATTTCCCGTGGACTTCCGCCAATAAACCCCGCCGTGAAAACCGATAACCAGCGACTGACGCAAATTTTATCATGATTCGATTGTTCCGTCGTCTCCTCGATTATCAAATTTCACACAATTATTCCATCACATCTGCTGTCTGCATTCGGAAACGAGGCGTTTAATTCGAATTACTCGTGATTAGAGCGCAGGTGTTTGCGCGCGGACGCATAATCCGCGCGCGACCTCGCTGCACCGAATAAAGACACGTTCATCGTGCTTCGACGAGATTTCCTCGAGACGTTACGAACTCTTTCGACGAACGTAAATAGCTTATAATACGTGGACATTTGTTTCCTTTTTTCGTCAATCACTCTATTATCAGGTGATTAAAAGAAAGTTGAATATCGACACCAATTTTTATTGCATCGATTAACACGTTCACTGTCACATGTGACTGACAGTGATTTTTGACTGGGTTTAGAAATTCTGGGATGAACCGAATTTTATTGGAGTCTTTCGAATTCAAAAGGGTTAAGACAGCATCTCGTATAATTAATTTTCTATTTCTAGTCGTGGTTTCGTTAATTAAATTGCTCTGATTTTGTAAGAATTTCTGGGCCTGATATTTGGCACTTGACGTGTTAATCAACTTATAAAGGGGAGGGGAGAATATACTATTGTATATCTCTTCTATTCTATTTTCTAGAAAACATTTCAGTAGAAATAAGAAACTGCAACAGCAAATACGAATTGTTCGGAATAAAAAGAAATGGTACACGATAAATGTGATTATAATAGAACCAGATGAAGAAAGTTGAATGATTAATTTTTGCAAGCGCTGAAGGGAGTAAAGTTATTTAGGCTACCGGAAGGCCAAGAAGCAACGAGAAACGTGATTTCCGGGTAACATGAATTCGTATAAAGATTTCTGGTGGAAGAGTGAGTAAAATTCGAGCATCTCTTTTAGAAAATTCCAATTTCGCGGTCAATTCATTAGGAGCGTGTCCTGAACGAGCAAATGAATGATGTTCTCAATGAACAAAGTTGAATGATTAATTTTTGCAAGCGCTGAGGGGAGTAAAGTTATTTAGGCTACCGGAAGGCCAAGAAGCAACGAGAAACGTGATTTCCGGGTAACATGAATTCGTATAAAGATTTCTGGTGGAAGAGTGAGTAAAATTCGAGCATCTTTTAGAAAATTCCAATTTCGCGGTCAATTCATTAGGAGCGTGTCCTGAACGAGCAGTTTATCTTTCTGGAAACGGACTTGGCCGGTTAGCGGTCCAAGTTTTGCGCGTTAAACTGCCTGCGGGCGTACCGGGAATGATGCACGAGACAGCGGCGGCAAATTTTTATGCCGGTGGAACACCTCGAGACGCCAAGTCGGTGCTGGCAGGGTCGAATCCGCGTTGCCCAGCCATGTAAAATTGAACGAACGTCGGGCCGCGTCTACGACAGGGCTCATAAAAGCGCCCAGTCGTATAGCTTAGGTGCGGATACCGGGTATTTCGTATTACGGGATACGTCGCGGCCGCCATTTGCACGTGAAAAGCACGGCAAGGCGTCCGGACAACGCCGGGCGTATTTCCTCGCCCGGGGTTTATCCCGAAAAACCGTAGACCACGGGTCTCGCGACGAACGAGGTCTTTGCCGGGGACTTTTAACCGGGAGGTAATCTCCTTTTGCTTTTGTTCCCGGCGTGATTGCATTAGGATTGCATTAGAGACGTCCCTTTTTGCGTCGCGACGCCGCGGTCTCGCCGAGAGAATTCTTTCGCGAATAGACTACGTTTGCGATAGAGGATGGTCCCTTCGATTTCTTCTCTCGTTTAGTGACATGCGAAAATTCTGGAAAAAAAATGTAGACGGGAAATGTTTTCCTTCATATAAAAATAGTACGTGTTCGTAATATTTTATTATATATTTAAATTTTTTTTTTTATTCACAATTGACCTGTCAACTTCTGAAAATTGTTCAAAAACAATATTCAGTATTTGACCATCTAATAAACTATTGTTCTTCAGGTTAGAATAACAAAAACAATGCATTTATCACTTGTAAAACTCGTATGGATTTTTTTTTTACCTGAATCGTACAGCTGTTCTTAACAGAAACGTTAAGGAAATAGAGATATATCAACATATTACTAACCTTAATAAATTCTGACGTCCGTTATTACTATGCATACTTCGCTTCGCATGCAATTGTTTTGAAATTTAAACAACTGACGGCATGAAATCCGAGGTTTGCTATCATCCAAAGTGCACAGCTTATAAAAACCTTATTTTTTATGTTTTCGTATAAAATGGTCAACTACTGGTGCCTTTACCTTACTTTGCTTGACTTGTTAGAGAATCGCGGGGTCAAAGGGGAAGAGAAGAGGGTGGTTCGTTTCGATAGAAATTTCTGGCAACGAGGCTCTCCGGAGGTTTTCGCGGAGCCTCCTCGAGTCTCCCGAGGAAATGGCGGAAATTCAATTTTTCCGCGATTTGTTCGACGAGACGCGGTGCACCGAGCCTCCCGCGAACCCGACGACCTCTTGTACCACGCGGCCCCGTTATTTTCTGCGTGCGCGAAATCGTTTCCGTGCGAGGGATCCTCTTTGTGCACGAGTGTCTCCGCCGAAGCTCGAACCCTCGAGAATCGTCGCGCCTCGAGTGTCGCAACCAATCGTGATCGATTTCCCTCGAATCCGAATCCGCTCTGACCTCTTGAACACTCCCGAGAGAGTACGCGCGCGCTGGATCGGGAAGTGAAACAAATTCGGGTGAGCTAATTAGCGATAATTGGTCCGTCTGCGCTCTTGCCCCTTTCAATCGCACGCACTGCGCGGTAAAGTGGGCTTTCTTGAAAGCTCGCGCACAAATCGCGCGGTTTTCCCCTCGAACGCCTGCTTCCCCCACCAATTATTTCTACCGTGCAACAATCAGTCTTAAAACTGAACAGCGCGACCAAGTTTTGTTGGATTTATAACGTTCTTTTCTTTTGCGTTACGAACGATGAAATTTGCCAGTTGAACAACGTTACGATGGCTGACAATTCAGCGAGAAAGAAATTTATTACTGCGAAGGGTGTACGAGTACGTGCTTTTCCTTTATTGGCTGAAAAAATGAATAGTACCGATAATGAGGGCAATTTTGTATTACTTGTCGATAAAACGATTTGTTGGCCAGTTGTCGAGAAATAATGTATGTACAGCGAATGTACCGTACACCTATTTGAAGCGATTTGACAGCTGTACGAAGCAGCGGAATACGATGAGCGAACGAAAAACGATGAAATAGAATTCTCGGGAAAAATTTGTGAACATTTTTAATGATCAGTAACTGCAAAAACTCCGTGAATTAAATTTCTGCTTCGTACCCGTTTTCGCAAACTGCCGGAGCACTTTTCAAAATTGGTACGATCTGGTTATCACAAATGATAATTAACTGCTTCATCCAAAACGTTTCACGCAAATACAGTAACTTAAAATTGCAATCTCGAAAACATTTAATAAAATAACTTTAAGCAGAAATTGAATTTTTATAAATCCGATTCAGTTTTACCGTTGAAACAAGCGCAACATCCGACAGAAATTAGTTTACTCGCACAAAAGAGCAACAGTGTGTTACTGTTTGCTTCGTGAAGCATTTTATTCGATAAAAATGAAAACCCGCGGTTCGTTGATTGCAACAACAACGCTGAACTAAAAGCAGAAAGTTTCTCTGATGTAAGAAATATCTTGAAAGATACGCGCGTTCAATCCCCAGTGAAAAATAGTCAACGATACCGAAACAATTGGTATAATTCGATGGAACTCGAACAGAAATGGAAGTTATTCCACGTGCAAAAAAACATTTTCAAAATTTCAGTAATTCTAAAAGAAACGATTACAATATATTGACTGTTCAGTTTCCTTACAGAATTGTTACTTCTGCGAGCTCGCGGTATAAATTCCGAGGAGCTGAAAAATTAAATATTAAAAGAGAAGAATGCAAATGTTGATCTGATTTCCATTACAGTAAACCCGATTCAATTATCGAATCCCGGTTCACGGTCGTTTGATTCGCCTCTGTATTAAAATTGCACGGGCAGAAAAGTTATGAAATTATTTTCAACGGCGAGGTCCGTTCGCGTTTGATAAAATACACACAACGCGGCAAAGTGGTAGCCGAGATTCGAACATTGTTATCAGTGACGTAGTTTGATACTCCGGACAACGTTAATTAATAAAAAGGTGAACAAAAATCTGTCCACTTGTGATCAGTGAAACGGGACCGACTGCATTTGACCGGCTTTAATAACAAATTATGACGTGCGAGTATCCCGTAAGCGAAAACAATATATCTGATGGAAAACGTGCTTGTGCATGATTCGCATATCGGTCCATACATCTGCGAAGATTCTGCGACGACGTACTTTATTGTCCGGGCGCACACGTAACGCGCATTAAATTCCGCAATTTTATATTTCGCGGCCGAATTTTCTGCCGCTCCCATACCAAGAGGCTCAACGCTCCGTTGCCAATTAATTATCGCCCATTATTCTCGTTTCTTCTGCTCCCGCGCGTTCTGCTGCCACCGGCTAAAATATTTCATGAACGTCGACCAGTACATTTTCAAATCAAAAACTGTGTTCAGATCGCATGTTTTATGGACTTTTATATATCAGCCGTACACTCGCTGGAAAGTTCGTCGAGATCGGTTAACGTTACTATATTAATTACCATGAGACACTGCGAATCGCGATTTTCAAGGTCTATAATCGCAGTCTATTGAAAGGCTTATATTTATTTAAGGGTTCATTTTAGCGGGATTTTCGGAACTTAGCTCGCTTTATCAGACCTTTATCTTTGATATAGTAGAGAATGAAAATTTTGTTGACTTCTAGTAAAGGAATTATACCTGTGCAATTTTCTTGAATATTTAAAGAGTGGGGAAAATCGATGAGATAGTGTATATTAATTTTCAAAAGTTTTTTCAATGTTTTAAATGGAAAAATTGAAAGTATTTTAGTGCCCCCGTCAGAAATGAAATGTGTGGTCCTTAGAAACATCGTTTCCTATATCAGTTTGAGTAAACATTTGTGTGTAACTGAATTAATTCTACCGATCCAAAGGAATCCTTTTGTTGATTTAGCGTCCGTTCAAAACCAGAATAATCTACTTTAAATGTCGGTAGATCAATGATTCGAGTCGCTGCGTATAAAGTAAACGTCAGAATCGTTTAATTTTCCGGCTGGATGATAGAAAAATTCCCCTGACTAATCGGGGGGTTGAATCCGACGATGATCAAAGGTGCGGAAATGCAGCGGGTCGATGAAAATCTTCGTGATTTAATCGAAAGGAGGGCGGTCGAACGATGAAGTGTTTTCGTGTACTGTGTGGGGCTCGGGGTTGTTTCGAGAACGAGCGGTGCGTGACGGTTGCGATTTTGCTGACCCACAATCATGAACACCGGCCATACTCGTAACCAACTAGCGCGTCTGTGGCCCCTTAGCGATTTCCTCGAAATTGCATTTCTCGCAGCAGCTCCGCTCGGTTCCTGCACGTGCACGTACACACAGAGAGACAGACAAACACAACCGGAGCTCCGACTTCCAGTCCGTAAAATAGTAAAATTGGGCTACTATGCTAAAACGGAATACAATAAGGATACACGGCCATTTAATACCCCTTTTTGCGTCCGCCGCTGCGCGCGTGGCTGGCTGCACGGCGTCCTAATTGCAGGCTTTTCAAGAACGGAATACATGCACTTTTATTCCATCTACTTTTTTCCCTCCTCCGTGGCCCGCTTTAAACATTACGCTTGTTTTATGGAGGGCCACGCCGGTCTACGGGGCTCGTTGTGAGGTTTCAAGCAAGAACGACCGCCAGCGCGCGCGCGCGCGCCGAGGAATCGAAAAGTGTAATTATTTCTCGTAACTTTCTCGCTCTCCCGGCGGCGTGCACTCTCGCAGACGGCCAGCGAAAAAATCGAGTGCTGAAGACGCGGTTTTAATTGCTCCGAACGCGGAGAACCGGGGATATTTGCGAGCCTGGTAATTTCGAGCGCAGACCTTTAACGATTGTTTGTCGGCGCAACTATTGGAAGGCACGGTAGTGTCCCCGATGTATGTGGCAATTTCATTTTCAGCTGACTAAAGTTACGTAAAGAAAAGAAATAAATAGAGCTACGGTAGTCCCCGTGTCCTGAAATCGAGTTAAACAATTTTTATTTTCCGTAAAAATCGTCGATCCCGCTCTGAGACACATCCGTAGCAAACAGTCGATCGCACAAAAAAAAGTTAAAGTCCATGAAGGACTCGGAAAGAGTAAAATATTTTATTTTAACACTAGGTTTACGGGACCCGTCAAAATTACGGTTTCTAATATTTTTAATTTACGATTATTGAGATTGTGAAGATCCATCCAAATTTATTTCTTTAGGTATATATTATTTCATTATTATTTACTATTTATTATTAGGTATATATATTACTTTACACATTCTTCTTAGTTTTATAAAGTAACGTGGAATACTCACTTTTAGTGCTCCGTGAACCTAGTGTTAAGAAAGAACAGAGGCACACCAATTTTGGAACGCCTAGTATATGTCACGCTGTTATGCCTAACGTTTCACGGACAGACCTAATTGTGAGTTAAGTCTAATCATTGTTGCGACGACGACAAACAGTTTGTATGATAAATCCTGGTTACCAGCGCCTAATCGTTCGAACTATTTCGGATGATGAAACGGACGTCGGATACGATTGCAATTAAAATGGGTCTTAAAGATCCAGTTGATCATAAAACGAAGGTCTTCCGACGGAACAAGCAGTCCTGAGATAGAAGGTTAGCGAACGGACCAAAGGAATAACGAATTGCTTATTTTAGACGAACAGGTGTAGACGAGAGGTTTAAACGGTTCCGGCGTAGAGCATTTTATTAGAAAACTTTGATACGTTCGAAATTAAATTCCTTCCACGCTCGCCGTTTAACTTTCGCCTTCCTTACTTCCTTAATTGCAGTTAATCACGAGGCGTTACTTAGTTTCGGACGTTGCTTTCTACTAGGCTGCTGGTAGTTTCGTGACTCATGCGATGGGCGTACACGTCCACTTGTAACTGTTGTAACGTTCCCTATCCGTCGTTTCTTTTCGCTGATGTACAGGGTGATCGATAAAACTGGTGGTACAACTGAAAAGGGGATGATTCTACGTGTGAAAATAACATTTTCTAGTGCTTTAGTACAGGCCTGAGCAAACATCTCCCCCTTCGTGACTTCACGACCCCCACCCACTAGTATACAGGGTTCCCAACCACTGGTCACTTCATATTACCCTACCTTGCTTTTGTCTATCCTGTTTTGTGTCCCCCTTCTCTTACACTCTATAGGAGCATGGTGGGGGGTCTCAAGAGTGGGGAGAGGACTCCCTCAAGGCTCGCGGGCCACCAGTTGCCCCGGGCTTGCTTTAATTCATTCGTTTCTTTCCTGCTTAATTTTGCAAACAAAATCATCCGTGTACCACCGGTCCCGAGCCACCCTGTATAGTTAAACTGCCTAGAGCGAGGTGAGATTAAAAATTAATTGCGCACGCCGTGGCTCGGGCGATAAGTTGATGAAGTGGAGGGGGAAAAACGGTGCAGCAGAAACTGGAGTACAAACTGCCATATTTTTTTTGTCGCCGAAAAACATGGAGCGAGAGGGGAGGTGAGGGGCGGGCAGGTAGTAGCGTACTCATTAAAAAGATGCCTAAGGCCCAACGAGGACTGCGACGGAGCCGTGCAAAGATGCGAACGAACCCGAATGGACCCTGTATACGCGTCGAGAACGAGAATTGAACAACAGCCTGGATCGATCCGGTCCCGACGAAAACAATTCGTTGCCTGGTTGCTCGTCGGCGAGCAACGACAAATAGAACGCGACGAAATTCCATTGTAATTGTCACAAAACGGTTTGCAACTGTCCGCACGCCATTAGCCCGACATTTTTTTTCTCTTGCGGCCAGAGCAAGACGGTTCTCGAGTAATATTCAGCTGAAAGGGCCGTGGTCCCGGGGAAAGATTGCGCGGGGATAATCTCTCTCGCTCTGCAACTCGGTTGCCTCGTGCTAATCCGACGTGTCCGAAAATTAACACGGTGCATGGCACGCGCATAAAAATGTTCCGCGTCGTGTTTCTCAACCCTTTAAAAGTTTCGCGTTCATTAACCGCGGCCGGCTCGATTTACTGGCGACCGTGTGCCCATCAGGGACACCTCGCCAATCTACGGACTTCACGCGTGCGAAGAAAAAGTTCTGCAATTCGGATCGCGTGTGCAAGAATATTCAACATCGACGCACGCACGCACGCACGCGAGCCATTGCTCGGAGCAATTAAATTTTTCCTTGTTCACCAGGCACGCACGCGTTGATTAATTGAACGACTGTATTGGGCAACGCGAAAATGATAACGCATATTTTTCCGCGGATAATTGGGTTGCTACGAAATTGAAATGGGGAAAAAACAAATTAATCGAAATTTGTTTCTGTGGGGCAACTCACGGCTCGCGAGCCACCAACGACTATTCTCCCCACTCCAAGGCTCCTCAGAAATAGTTGATGGTGGGGGGATCGGTAAACTGGTGGTGGGAGTTGTGAAGCGACAGAGGGGAAGAAGTTGCTCAGGCCTGACATATATGTGGAGCTAACTCGTAAACTAGTATTTATACATATGTGCTGGATTTCATTTTCTATTTCACTCTCGGATTTGCCGTGTTCAGCTATTCCGTTTGCAACTGAAACTGTCCACGTAGATCCTTTCTGTAGTGACTTAAGATAGCCCTGCTCACAGATGGGACTTCGTACGAAGCTTTGTGTCCCTACCGCATTCCGTATTCTGTTTGTACGATACATAAGGGTAGTGTAAATGGCAGAGTTCGGCGCTGATGCGGTAAGAGTAGTTCGACAAACCGTGATAAATAGCATCCCCGTTTTCATCCTCTGGGAACTAGAATCTATTTCGCAAGATCCCCCACGCTCCACGCCTCGATTACTCGCGATTAGATTAGAAAATAAATTTTGGGAATTTGTAAGAATTGTAAGACGGAAAACTATACCGAAGCAACACCCGTGTGTGCACGATACAAAGCAACGAATAAATCATAGCAGTGATATGTATATTGGAAAACGTTGCAAACAACAATAATGTACGCAGTGAATCAGAGTTCGCGCACCGTAGAGGAATAGCGAATCAATAAATCAGAGAGCATGTAACGAAAAAACACACAAAAAAAAAAGTAAAAGAAACATGATTTGTTATCTAAAAGGTTTTATCGCACCTTATGAATTTCCCGGCCGTGTCATTTCTCTGCGCCAGCCAAAAAAAAACGAGACTTTCAAAAACTAAAAAATAGTTTTCCCCATAAATTACGAAATTCGAGCAACGAAAATTCTATCGATACACACGCAGCGCATTAAATCGGAAACTAATTAGAAGCGTTCTCGCTCGACCGAGGATTAATCAAAACGGTAATAAAACTGTAACAAATCCCCGCTATAATTCAACATTAAATCTCGATCGACAATCCGGTGGATCCACGGTGCTGGCAATCGCGCGACAAGGATAGCATTCGCGCCGTTAGGACAGCCAATTACCGGCAGCTGCAGCGAGAGGCAAAAATTGTCCGGCGGCGACTATATCTCCGAATCGAACTAATTAAACTGTCCTAAATGAAACCTAATATTCGCTGCTTTCGCGGGCCGGAATATTTGGAAAGGTTCGACGGGGGCGTCGACCGGAAGTCCCTTTTAGCCGGTCGTGCAATTTGTAGTTCGCTTGCTGGGAATTCTTTCGCCGGTGAGCATAAATATCAGTTAATTAGACAAGTTACAGCGGGGTGTGTATTACAGAACTGCTAACTGCGAACTCGTTTGCCTGGGAACTGGTTGGCCCGCGAAATTGAACCGTTCGCCGGGATTCAGAATTTCGGTAATTGTAGGTTCGTGTGGCACAGTTTTGCAAATATCCCGTCGCCACCCGTTTAGAACAAATCGGCGTCACTTTCACGGGAAACGAGCGCCCCGTTGTTTTCCCCGAGCGAGAGCCGTGTTAGGCGCGTTTCCCCCTCGCTTTTCCAGACAACGTTAATAACGGATCCGTCTGCCTAACTCTCCCCGAGACTGTTCCATCACCTTTCCCCAGGTGCGAGTTCCAGAATGATGGAACGTCGTAATAGCGCCGGGGACCGGAACGGATTCGTCTATGATCTTGTTGTTCCGTTTTGCATCCATCACCGCTCGCCACCTGAAAGCGCATTTTCGGAGCGGAACACGGCCCCGCGGAAACTCCGCGGAACGTCGGAAACGCGATGAAATTGTTTGCGGTGGCATATTAGACAATGTCGAACGGAAAAGCAACCGCGCGTCAACACTGACGCAAACGTTGCGACGTTTGTTCCGGACTATGCCGATCGATAGCTGTCTCGCGTTCGTTTACATCTCCGAGTTTCGGGATTTTCCATAATTATCGTGCGTGGTTTTTCCAAATTCCACGAGTCGGGGAAACTTTTTAATTTAACTCTTAGCACTCGAATGGCGACTGTAAGGCGCCAATAAAAATTGCTGTATCGTTATTCAAAATATTTGTTACATTATTAAATTTGTTTGTACGTAATAGATTATTAAACACTTCAGTATTTTACGAGTAAATTGCACCATTTTCATATGTATACCATAAAAAAATATATATACAAGGGAAATATTCTAGATCGTGAGAAATGTTTCGTTTTGGTGTTAAAATAGCTTCGAGTGCAAAGGGTTAATTTTGAACTTTTTATTTAACACTAGACTAACCGCCGGTGAAATTGACTGGTTCCAAATTGATTATGTCACGATTACTGAAATTCTAAAGATAATTTTATGGAAATGACTAAGCGAATGTATTTAGTAGAGTTAAAAATCCAAATAAATTCAATCTTGTTATTTTGATAAGAAAATGTATTAGTTACTTTTTAAGGCTTGGTAGATTTAGTGTTAATGGACTCTAATTTGTTAATTTAAGTGTACTCTGGACAATGAAAAAAATCGGATGACGACGCAGTGTCGATAACGGTTGCAGGTAATAAAACTGACCGGCGATGTTTGCCAATCCGTGATACGCGATTTTAACAGAACGGTCAAATTCGAGAATTCAACAATGGATCGCTGTTGCTTGTTTGATCAGACTCATGGCCGGTGGGGATCTTGCCCTATAATAGATGACTAGCCAGATCCGAGTAAACGTATCGGCGAGCAAACAGCGTGCAAGGGAAACCGATAGGGAACGAACGCCGTGATCCACTGTGATCTCGATGTATCGTGAATCGAAGAAAAATTGTGTTCTTTGAGAAATACACTGTCCCTTAAACAATTCTATATTTTTAGAACATAAACGAAATTTCTCTTAGCCTCCGAAACATTTGATCAAACTAAATTTTCACAATCGTAGTTATTCTAAAAGCTATATTATAAAAGCTGTGAAAGCTGTTCTACGAATGTAGGGACCAACTAACGTGTGTTAAAAACAATTGCATTTTCGTGAATCATTACACAGGATCGAACAAATAAATCGCGAAAGCCCTCGGGTCGAATAATAAAGAAATTTTCATTAAATCGCTATTTTCCGGCAGCGTTCCAGCCAATTTCACTGTAGGCAGAAAATTAAAAAGCGAATATATGAAAAATCGCCGGTGAACTATTCCCGCGAAAACAAGTTGAAAATATTTAACTCCGCGAAAACATTCTGGCCGTTGCGTCCGCGTAACCCAAAGTTTGTCAGTTAATATGCAAAGTACATCAAATATTTGAGAAGATCGAATATGCATACCACCAGCCTCGATCTGCTGGATCAGGAGTCCGGCAAATACCGGGCGTTCCGAAAACATGGAACATTCCGCGGAACTTTACTTTCAATTAGAAAAGAATTTCGAAACCGGATGTCATCCTATATAATTCGCAACTACAAAACTATCGGTTACACTTTAATCTTTCGAACCAGCGAATTCCTAACATTAATATCTGGATTTTGGAAGGGAAAAAATGTCTGGTTTCTCCGAAGTAAAGTTTCGCCCACATTTTTTCAAAAAGTGCCGTCTTTTCAATGACCAGAGGATACTTGTAACCTTAGTAGGTGCGTGTGACGAGGAAAAGAGAATTTTTATTTAAAAAATTTTTTAAAATTTGCTCGGAAGCCTAACATTCAATTGCACCGAACGGAGGGATCAATATTCCTGCAGAGACGCGTTTGTTCTCGAAGGGGGGGCTCGAAGGTCGATGGTCCTCGTTTGTTCTATGGCCGGCAGGTGTCAAATAAAATGATTGACAGTCAAGCGGACAGCCGCGAGTCGGCGACGAGAGGCGAAACGGGAAAAATGTTGACGCTTCGCGTCGCATAAAAACGGGCCGCCGCATTGCTAGGAAATTCGTAGTCCAAACAAGAAAACCCGAGCGAGAGAGCCGCGACTTGAAACCAGCATTCTAAAGCCCTGCCTGCCTGGCCGTTGCAACAGGATTTGCAAGCTGGAAAATACTTTTAAACGAGCCACACGCCGCAACGAAAAGTGAAACGGCGAAATCACGGTGAAAAGCGTCGGGCTCGTCTCTAAATGAGAAAAACCACGATGTTTGATATTCTTTTTCATAAAAATCGTTTCAACGAGTATCTTCTGGAGTGCGAAATGAGCCGGATATTAGTGAATCCGCTAAATATTTGGGAAACGACGAATAAGAACAGTTTTCGAGGAACAAACGTTGCAGCTTAGATGCTCGAAGAAGATCCTATCTGTGAGACGTCGTTGTGTATGAAAACGAGAAGCGATCGAGAAGATACAAAGAAGATAAATTAATTCGATTAATCATGGAAACACTATATAGTATTTAGGAATTATTTTTCTATTTTTATTTCGTTCCAGTACCTCGCAACTAATGCAGAAAATTTCATTTTACATGCAGATCTTTATGCAGAATTAAAATTTTCGGAGATTTACTTAATTTGGAACCAAATTCGCTTTCTTTCCTAATACGTTTAATAGGTAGAAAATAGTGTTTCTAAATTTCTCTAATATTTTCTTATCGTTTTAAATTACATCTGCTCATATTTTTGACATAAATGAATATAAATTCTGAAATTGGACCAGCAAACGTGGAGCAGCCTGTAGGTCGGCGCAGCCATTAGCATAACGAAGGCTCGGGTCGAAAACAAGGTGGATCGTAAAAGAATCGCGACAAGCTCGATTAAATCCGAACGCGCGAGCGAAACCGATTTCGTGTTTCGAAGGCGAACGTCGTTCGCGGAATGATTGCGCCGATAAAAAGTCGATGTCCCGTTTCTGTTTATCCGCGTTGGCGACTCGAACGGGTTAAGCGGCGGTGGCCCTTAGACAAGGGGGCACTTGGGACGGGGAAAAAACGTTGACGAACTGTCGGCCATAACCGCCGAGAGGTCACTCCCATGGGAGCCAGAGAAGCGTTACCGATATGGGAACAAACACCGTACGAAATGTCGTAACCGAGGGTTTGCACCGCGGGTCCATCTACTTTCCACGCGCACCGAGAGACACCGGGATTCCGAGGCGGTTTATAAATAATACTGGGACGCGAAACGGAGGAGATGTCGGAGAAATATGGCCGGTCGTATATCTCCGGGCGAAGGTAACCGGAGGAACGTGCGACTTTGCGGATCACCGGCAAAAAAAGACGTCGATCTATAAGTCGATCCACCGCGCCGCCGCGTCACCGCCGAGTATCAATGAAGAACCTTGTGCCCGTGAATACTTGAAGGATCGCGTCAGCTCCCGTGGGTTATCGTAACGATGAACGATATATACCGATATGTATACGCGCCGATTCCTCCGAGCCGGTGGAACCTGTAACTAATGGCGCAGACAGGCCGATCTTGCAAAATAGCTCCATTGAAAATGATATACTCGCGTCGGAAGATTGTAACGTCGCTTGTAACCGCCGTTCGATCCATTGCTCGCTTAATGGATCGATGAAGAAGAAGCGAGAGAAGAGGTCTTCGTGTCGTAAACTCGCGTTCCGAGGAAGAAACCGGTGATAATGACTTCGAAACGCGGGGATGATATCTTCATTTCAATACCGTACAGCCTGTTTCAAAATTATACGTCAGAACAAAAATGATTTTGCGCCTCCGGGTACGTGTCGAAAATCGCTAACGTTATATCAACCCCTAGCACTCGAATGGCGACTGTAAGGCGCCATTAAAAATTGCTGCATCCTTATTCAAAATATTTTTTTTACGTTATTAACACTTTGAGTGCCAAACCAGAACCCTAAAAAATTCCATGAAATCAAAGTAAGTTGTTTAATGAATTGATAGTGATATTGAGTAGCCTTCCAACTTTCTTGCATTTTATACATCTTAATCAAATTTCGTACAATGAATATATTAACGTAAAAATTAATTTTAAACCTGGACAAATAATTCCGTCACCAACATATGGGTGACATGGCGGTCAACGTGTTAAATTACTGAACACTTCAGTAGGAAAATATTCTAGGTCGGAAGAAATGTTTCGTTTTAGAGTTAAAATAGCGTCGAGTGCAAAGGGTTGACGAGGAAGCGAGGGTTGCGAATTTCCAAATGAAAGTTTGGGAAGAGTGTGTCCCAGAAGAATGTAACAAACTGATTATTTAATATTATGTGAAGCCTTAGCAGCAATTGTTTCGTTAGTATAGTCGAGTTTGAGGAAATTCGTCGACTAACAGATGAAAATATGTACGATCAGAGGAACAAAGTACAACTGCTGAATTATATGATCCCAGAATCATTCAATTATTAGTTGCAATATGTTTCGGCACCGCCTGCAGTTGCGTCGATAGTCGGTGAAATTATATATCCTATAAAGCATAATTGAACAGATATTAGCACGAGTATGGGATCGCAAATAGCAATTGTTTAGAATAGTGATTTAATGACGAATCTATTTAATATGTTCGCGTAATAAATTGACGTATCAGCAATCAGGTGAGATTCAACGTACACGGTAAGATAAAACCAGTAACGGTAATGTTATCGGACATTCTATTAATCAATTTCAAACCACCGAATTCATAATGTATGGAATTGTGTGGCCGCACATATAATTTGTTCGATTATTTGTATAAAATGAGAGCTTTCAAACACATGTATACACGAATGTTGAGTTTTAACGAAAAAAGGGATAGATAGAACTATTTCGTGTTTATTTAGTTTAATATTGCATGAAATACAAGGTGGTCAATCAATAGGGACTTTTGGACACACTGGACAAAAGTTTTATTTTGAGTCGAGTAACATTTTGTGCTATAACTTAATAAATAACGGTATCGATGAAAGTTGTGATACAGTGTTTAGTCTATGTCCCAAATGCCTATACAATAAAAGTCGCAGAACTATCTCGAGAATTATGGAGGTCGGGTGGGTCAAAGAGTAGAATCTCCTGGCCGATACATGTCCGTGGCCAGACCCGAGTCTTGGACATACATCGAGTAAACGCTAACCCCACTTTACCTTAGCAAGATTTAGGTATTCCACAATTGATTTGTTTGATTCGATGGGAAAGCTTGTTCTCTGTACTTTGCAGGTGAATCAGGTACAGCAGTGACGGTGTCCATCGCTGCTCAGGTATCGTTAATTCCCGCGTGTACAGGTGTGCGATTTTCCGGGGGGAGTTTTCGCCAAGGTGTTCATTACCGCGAGTTCAATTGACGTGAAACAGTGGATTTCACGGGCTATGGAATATCCCGGATGTTCGTCACGCGCGACGGAATAAGGAACGGTAGCAATTTACGGCTGAAATATTAGCGATTCAATTACAGATAACATTTTGTCACGGGCCATGAAAGTCGGGGTAATAAAAGCAGCAAGGTACGGGGGCACGTTCTTTCTCGCTGCTTCAACGTCCCGGACACGTGCCGGTAGGGAACGCTCAAACGAAGTCCCTTGACTTTTAGCGTTCCCGTGTAGAGCTTCCGGATCCGCTTTCTCGCGGCCCGTTCAGCCGAGATGAGCCCATCTCTCTCTCTCTCTCTCTCCTCGATATATCGATATTCGATACGTCCGTGCGCACAAATTGCGCCGCGATCGAGTAAATACATAATTCCTGGTGATATTTAACCCGTGTCGATGAAAAATCGTCCGCGAGTCCAACTATTTCGCCGATGTTTATTCGATTTCGAGGACGTCTGTGGGTTTGATACGTGACTTCCGGTTCCTCGACTGCGTACTGTCGCTCATAAATCTCCGTGTACATTTTCGAACGGAATAACATTTTTAAATTGGCTTCGGGTAACTCTTTTTTCGAGATGACTGAAAGATTCGTTTACCAGGCGATACATAGCAACATTTTTCGATGAATTATATTTCGCGGTTTAACATTTTGATCGCCAAACAGGAAAGTTCAAAAATTCCACGAAATCAAAGTAAGTTATTTGATAAAATAGAAAATTTTTTTACAGATTCTAATCAAATTTGCTACGATGAATATATTAACGTAAAAATTCATTTTAAAGCCTGAACAAATAATTCCGTCACGCATATACGGGTGACATGGCAGTCAACGTGTTAATCGTTTCTGAATTTTAATCGCTGATTATTAACGCGCGACTATCAAACTGAGAACCAGGAAAAAATTATAGGACCGAGAATAGAAGCTCGCGAACGATAAATACTGTCCTTTTCACGTGGTTATAAAACGCTTTCCGATTATCGGCGAAACGAATAGCCTGAAAAACTCGTTATTGCCTAGAATAAATTCGAAAATCCTCGACTGTGTGCACACCGGCAGCAGAGAAAACTATAATTACTGGTCTATGTGTCTCGTTAGCGACCATTAAGTCAACCGCCGGCCACTCCATTGTTACGGCGTCGGGCCGTCTGCGCGGGGCGCGTCGTAGAAAAAGAATAACGAGAATAACCGTATGCCGCGTTCCCGTAAACGAAAGTTCCGGAATAATGGCGGCCATTAACCACTCGAAACACGGGACGCCGTAATTATGAATGAAACTTAATGTTACGCGTACAATGCGATTTCGAGTACCATTCACGGGGTTCGCTCCGGCGAGAGAGAGAGAGAGAGAGAGAGGAGAGGACGGGTTCAAGCAGACGGCCGGCGTCGATAAATGTCCGCCGTAATTGCGGGTGGCTCGCAGAGAGTCCGTATTTACTTCCGGTTAAATCCGTCCGCTCGTTGTGTATGCCGGCAATTAAAAGTTTATCGAATAATGACCGAGAGAGCCGGATCGGAATGAGTCAGAGGTCGTTATCCGTCTAAACGGAATAAAAGAACAAGCTTCTGGAAGAGGGGACCGTGGCTGGAAGAAGAGGGGGGTGAAACGGAGGGATGGGGTGTGGTAGGGTGAGGGGAGGGGCGACGACGTTGGGTACATCCGAGGCGGAATCAAACTTTTAATGAATTTGCTCGAATAAGAAGTCACTTGCTAGCTGTGCGATCTCTTGGCTTCATGGCCAGCAGCACACCGTGTACAAAATCCACGCTATTTTTTTCTTTCTCCGGGAAGAGTGGGGGGACCATCGCCCCCAATCCCCGTCGTTGCAACCCCCTTCTTCGTGCCGGGGATTACTTTTCCTATTAATCTCACTTTGGCCGCTCAATGAAATTTAAAACTGAATACGAAACTTGAGAAGTTTCGTCCCAGCCGCCGCCTTATATTCAAGAATATTTCCGTTGAAACGGGCATGGAAAAGAATTATTACTCTCCGTCCGCGTACCGTTCGATTCCTTCCATTGTCCCCCGACGAACGTCCCGAGATATTTCTAGAAAAATTACCGATACTACGAATATCCCTAATGAATAGCGCAACGTCGTCGTAAAATTCATTTTAGCAAACGCGTGCACCGTGCAGCAGTACAGTGGATATCCAAAAAGTGATATTTTCAATGTGAAAAATTCATTAGGGGATCCAATGAATTGTTGTTTAACTTCTTCTGCCCACAATCGTTGCAAAACATTCTTATTTTGCCGAAATAATCCGTATCATTTCCAATCTTGATCTACTAACATTGAAAAGTAGATTAAATCTAATTCCCTAGTGTAGTAAAAGAGTTTCCTTCTTTGTAAACATGTACTTTAACATGTACTTTATCTTTTAATAATTTCACAATCAGCTGAAAATAATGAAACAATTCTTGTAATTATCTGAACGAGCAGTCTGTGAGCGCGTAC
Source organism: Seladonia tumulorum (assembly GCA_913789895.3). NCBI lineage: Eukaryota > Metazoa > Arthropoda > Insecta > Hymenoptera > Halictidae > Seladonia > Seladonia tumulorum. Next base: position 9,472,881 of record OU565281.1, read on the forward strand.
ACAGATTTTCAGAACAAATCGACATTACTTAAAATCGAAATTCAATTTTGCACAGACATGATACATTAAGCGTGATATGGAGTATATAAACAAATATTTCGCAGTCAAAAGGTGTAAATGAAAGATTATTTCTGCTGGTTGCGCATAAATCGCGGAAAGATCTGATTACAACTACGACCGCAGGCCGGTGAAATACTTAATTCATGATACGCTAACAAATCACTGGTAGACGAGTTTTTCCGCGGAGCGCAATTTTCCGTAAACCTTTTCCCCGGCAAGTTTATTGCCCGGCATTGTCTGCCGTTCCGCTCGACGCCGTTCGTATAAATGTCTTCCTGCATTCCACTCCACCTCGACGCCATTAATATCATCGAGTCCCTTTTTCGTGCAACTTTTGCGTAGCGGAAGACTCGGACGAACGAACGAACCGTTTCACGGAGAACCCTAGGACCGCCTCTCGAGCCGAAAATCATGGCAAACGGCCCGCGCCGGTTCGATCGGGAGAGAGCGAAAAACGAGGAAAAAAGGATCGCGGCCAATCTTCCGGAAGGAGTCTTCCTCCTGCAATCTTTATATCCTTCCAGATCTATTCTACTCTCGGTCTACGCTCTCCGGCGAAAGGCTCTCCTCTCCGCAGTATTTAATTCTCCGTGGCCGGTGCCTACTTAAATCCCAATTTCTCTTTAATAGCCGAATGAAATATTAAACTGAACTGTCTGCCGAAGATTGGAACCCTCTCGATCGAGAAATTTATTATACATGTAGGTTCGGTGCATTTCAAAGAACGATCCGAATCATATTGCCGCGCGTAAAAGATAAACTTTCGTGCGCGGCTGTGTCGTGTTCCGTGTGCCTTCGTTCCGCGCGCGTTCGGTGGCATCGTGTAATGTTTGTCGGCTGGAATAAAGGACTCACGCGGACCCAGGCGGCCCGAGCGATGCGATAGCGTTTGTATAATAAACATTGTAGACGAGCTGACGAGTTCGAGAAACGTTCGGCATCGGGCAGTTCTCGTCGAGACATAGAGAAGCGCGCGTCGAGTAGCATTTTGTAATATCTCTTTGTATACCTTGTTTTGTCTTTTGTCTTTTTATTGTTTAAATATATTCACGTTTTAAAATACCAACGGTTCTTTGTCCTTCCATGGTCCGTATGATCCTACATACATGAAGAGTGCCTCCAAGATTACGGTTCTCAATTTTTTCGGGGTTTTCACAGTGGTCAAAATTAAACGCACAGAATGCACCCGAGAAAACGTAACACCGAGGTGGCTCAAAGGAATTGGACAGCAGGAAGAATGAACTCAAATTATACGGCGCGTGTTCCATCTCGCGAATCCTCCCTCCGAGATACACCCCGGGGGGTTGGTTTTCCCACCCCCATCGGTTTTCCCACCTCTCGACCCGATTCTTTGCCGTTCGCGCGGGGTCTGTCTCGCGCGCGATAAAGAATTACACACCGTCGCCAGGACGAAGAAGGATCGCGGCGTCATACGTGAAGGTCCTTTAACTTGTGAGCGAGGAACCGTGCAAACGGCCGAGTACATTGCGCCCGGGTGGTACGTGACAGCCTCAAGATATTGTGTCGACGGACTTAGTCGTCGGCGGCTTGTTGTGCTCGTTTATAAAACGAGAATTACTCAATCAGTGTCGAGCGGACTTCCTCAACGAGCTGAACTTCCACGGCGGATAATTGCGACGCATCGATCATAAGCCGGATACACCGAGATCCAACGATATTAAAAAAGTCTGTGCCGGTGCCGCTGTCCGACATATTTTAATCCCTATTATTCTCCTTACGGTCACCGTAATTAGCTTCTTCGTGTCCTCAACCGTTTCTTACTGGAAACGAAAACTCACGGGTATTTTTACTACATTTTTCACTGGACAGGTTACCACCTAATAACCCTTTGCACTCGGCCCTATTTTCATTCTAAAACCAAATATTTCATCCGTCTTACAATATCTTCGTTTTATTCATACAAAACTGATGCAATTTCTACATATAATATTTAAATGTTCAGTAATCTATTAACCCCTTGCCATACAATATCGAGTCAGACTCGTGATGAAGATTCTGAACAGAGTCTAATAAATATGTATGTTATTAATTTTGTTGTACTGGATATATATATATATATATCCTTTGGAGAAAACATAGGCATACAATAAATATAAACTATCGTTTCTTTTCTACGAAATTCTGAGCGACGAAGAACTTCTAATGATTATAATCACAAAATAAATAGTAGTGCAAGTAACAAATATTTTGTGATATTTTTTGTAATTTCTTTGAAATAATGCCACAATAATTTCTACTGGTGCTTCAGAGTCACCACTCGAGTGCCTAAGGGTTGATCGGATGGTTGTTGGAGATTATGACTAATTTCAGTCATTTAAACGCTAGTAAGGAACTGTACTTCCTGACCTTGCCGAGAACGGTTCATTGATCGAACGCGGGAGCATTGATTTATTGTTAGACGAAGTATTCTAACGGCACCGAGGCGCATAATTAATAACTCCTTTCGCTGTCCATACAAGTATTAATTACCCGTCTTGATAAACAGAGAAGGATAGGCGGCTCAATGTCAATTATCGGTGCCGGAAAACGATACGTCGTCGTTCGTATTACGGCTATTTGTCCCGCGCGTTGATTTCGCGTAACTTGACTCTGCCGTTAACTGACAAACTTCCGGGAAAGTTAATCCTACGGACGGACGTATTTCCCGGTGGTGCCCCTTCGCTCGGATAATCTCGTTGAATCTCTCGATCGAGAATACAGATTGCTGTCCGCTACGACGGATTCCAATTAAAAGTTAAACAGTTCCAATCGGGATCGAATTAACATCGGGTATAGGCACTCGATCGACGCATTATCGTGGCCTAATTAGACCGATGCGGCAGCCGGCTCATTAATTTTTCAATTCCTCGATCGTTCGAGAAACACCGGCAGCGATCGATCTCACCGTCTCGTTTTTCGCGCAAGTAAATCGGCCGGTCGAAGCAGCTTCAATTTTCGCTGTACGTCATTTCCGAATCATTATCGCCGCGCGAATGGGAATCAATAGTATTAATTTTAGGCGACTGAGACCTAAATTTCGATCGTGGCTGGATCTAATCAATGCGCAAGCAATCAACGTAAACAGTGGGGATCGAGGACGCGTTAAATCAGATCAGATGTTGCGGGTAATCCATCATTTAACATTAACTGGGGTCGCGGTAATAATTAACCTTCCGACAATTTTGTTTTTACTACACGGAACAGAAGAAATTCGTTCAATGATTTTCAACGGAGATATCTCTGTGATTTCAATAACTGTAAAATAAAAAAATGTGGAGAGCCTGACGTTCGACGTTTTATACGAGTTTACTGATATCAGTTTACGTTGCGGTATTTCAAGTTATGTTACATTCGACTTTTTATTGTACTTTCAACTGACGTTGTTTGCTGTGGCAATTTAATTTTCGTTACACTGTCAATGCAAACGGATCGATTTTAATTATAATACAAGCTTTTTTGTTTATAGCTTAACTAGCTGGGCATTTCACATTGCAGGCTTTATTTGATTCATTCCATAAATCATTTTATGCTTGTTAAAATACTCGCAAGTCTGCTCTGTTTGTGTATTAAAAATCCAGTAGATTTGTTTTTTTACCAGGACGGGGAATATTTAGAGAATTTTTTAACGTGAGGTTTAGATATGATATTCTGCCTCTGGTTATCTTCCGCGAGAGTGGCTCAACGGTTTCCCAAAACCGCTTCATCTTGATTGCACTCTCTCTCTCTCTCTCTCTCTCTCTCTCTCTCTCTCTTTCTCTCTCTCTCTCGGAGCTCTGAAAAAAACGGGAAATGCAAAATTTTTAACGACTCAGCATCGTCTCTCGGACCTTTGGAACGCGCTTCCTCGCATTTTTATGGTCCTGCATCGACAAAAACGACGCTTGCGTGTAACGCCGCGCTATTTATCACAGGGCAATTAAAGTAGCGTTAATGAACGATTGTATCATACAAAATATATCTAACCCCACGCGGATGGGAAACTGACTTGGTGGAACTTTCAGAAAACCGGGCAAGTTATCTCGGGGATAAAAAGTTAATTTTTCTTCCTGTCGGACGGAATACCCGTTTTCTTTAAGTCCCGAAGAAAATGAAGCATTACAGGTGTCCAATGTTTTCACGGAACCTCCGAGAAATATGATAATCACCGTTCGCGTTGGATCGCGGCGTGCATTTTCCGGCAGTAATTATTGCGACATTTCCTAAACTAATTTAATAATAATAATTTCATTTCAAGATCAGCGGTAAAATAATAAAAATAAAGAATTCAATTTAACTGCGAGAGAAGAAGTCTGTGAAATTGATGTGTTTACGAGAAATGCAAATGAAACAAGCACAAAATCATCAGGAATAATGTAGCTTTTACTACTCCTCAAAAATTTGATTAAATTCTGGATATGAAAATCTGAAATTATTATTAGGGACTACAAAAAAGTCGGACTTTTCATAAGTAAGGGAATATTAAAGGACATTGCAAACATATTGCGGAACTGGGTGACTGACAACGAGGTAACGAATATTATACTAAATCTGCAGGAATAGAAATAAGAAAATTGAGCGGTGAATTTTAATTAAAAAGTCCCCTATATCCTGTGCACAATATTTATTTCATTGTCTATGCTTATTAAAACTATCAAAACTATTCCTGCTACACACGAGTTAATTTCCAATTTCAAAAAGATGTCTAGTTGCTGAACCTTCAGAAATTCGTGCGTTCAATTATGCGAAAAGACGTTTGTACAAAGCACAGCTACGTTCCGTTGAATTTTCATACAAGAAACCAGCTTAAACGGAGGAACGCCGGAACGATTTTTGACGTCTCATACGGAAAGTAACTTCTTGCAGAAGCAATGAAAACCGAACGGCCAGCAAAAAGTTGCAGAACACAAACACAGGAGCGTGCCAACTGTAGTTCTTGCGCCCGTACTACATAGTTCTGATTTCATTTCAACGGTGGCTCACAATCGCCAACATATTGCGTCGCCGCGATTGTCCTTTGTCCCAAACCGTGGAATCCCCTTCCAATAAAGATTGGATCGTGCTCTTTCTCGTTTCAACTAGAAATCCCTTTCGATGAAGAAAGTTAGAGACACCCTATCCTTCGGGAGATTCAGTAAAATGAAGCGGACCATGTTTGCCGTTCCGACAAGAAAATTGAAATTGTTGTCAGACATCATCGGACTGTTACCGTGCACCAAACTTCGTTCAACAACAATTTCGACAGTTCGTTTCGCGCGGAGATTCTGTTCATTTGCAACAGGATGCGTGCTTATTGTGTGGCTTCGGCAGACCCAAAAATAATTTAAGAATAAGTATTGTAAAATATAAGTTTGTTCTCATTGCTAATATGAATATCTTCTAACTATTCAATTGTGACTCTGAATGAGATTAGGCAAAGACTACTTATAGTTAACGATGTATATATCTATCATTTAATATTCAGACTCAATTAGTTCCAACAAACTTATCAGTATTTTTAAATTCTTTAAATATATTTCCAGTGTTTTAATTGACCTATTAATGCCTGGAATCTACAGTCTGGTTAGGACCGAGATTTTTATATATTTTATTTAAAATTGTTTGAAGTTGAAACTTTGCCTCCCAGAAGGGATCGCAGTCAGACGACCGACCTCGAATAAAAATAGCGCATTGTGCGCGTGGGTTGCAGGCTGATAATGGCGGGAGTTCTCTCGGTTTTACTTCGGCCGTTGGAAGAAGGCCATGAAGAGAAGAACGAAGAGGTATCGTGGGAAAATAGTAGGGACTTCGAAGCACCGGGACGTGCGAGAGGATGAGGGAAAAGGGTCAGTTTATTAACGGAACGGACGATGCCGAGAAGGAATGTAGTCGCGGAGAAAATGAGAAGCTTCAAAGTCCAAAGAGCCTCATCAGCTTTATCATCTCCGGAGCTGCGTGCATCGGCATCGCATTCTCTCTGCCGATAATAATTACCGGGGTCGTTTACCGCTCGTAAAACACGCGTTTACCGCACAGGTAACCGAGTGACTCAATCACTGCGTCTAACATTCCGCGGCGCCGTATCTAGCGTCTTACGATCGTTCATCGAAAACCAACGGCCGTCGTTCCGTCGCGTTGATACGCGAACGCTCGTCGTCGATATCTCCCGGCGTGTTTGCCGATTAAACCAAAATCGAAGCGCGAGAACCGTCGCTGTCCGTTACAAACTCGGAACAATTCCTCCGGTGCGCGCAAATTGCTTCCCGCCAACTGCGGTCTCGGACACTGACCAACTCTCCACGGTTTATTCATTCAGCAGCGGTCACTTGGAACGAGCCCGCAATTCATTTCGATAAGAACATGCTGTTATCAATCGTTTATCACGGAATCACCGGATTTCTCTCTGTACACGTCGGCTGGCCTGGGTGATAAACGTCGCGAGATTATCCCCTTGCACGCTTCAAGGTGACACCAAGATGTTTACAAAACAAATACCTTTGTTTTTGCTATTTTACTTATTTTGTCTGCTACCATTGTGTGGAGGGAATCGTAATCATTGGACTGCGGATGTTTATGCAATTTCCAATTTTTGCAGACAAATTTTCAGAAAATAGAATGAAATAAAATCCTGTTTTGTTTTTTTTTTTTATGGGAACAACCTCTGCAGATCCAAAACAAATAAAAATCGTACTAAATTCTACCGAATTTTATATTGTAGCATTTTTTAACCCTTTGCACTCGAAGCTATTTTAACTCCAAAACGAAAAAGTTGTGTTTTCTTTGTACATAAAAAATCGTGCAATTTACTCATACAATACTAAAGTGTTTAATAATTTATTAAATACAAATAAATTTAAGATTGTGAAAAATATTTTGAATAATGATACAGCAATTTTTAGTGTCGCCATTCGAGTGCTAAGGGTTACAAAATTTTCATAAGCCATAAATGCATAAAGATCCACAGTCTAGTAATCATATATCCTCTAACCGCGTTCGGTTCCACCGTTCACAAACAAAGCATGTTTATACATATTACCGGGGCAATACCTATAGACTGGTTAACCGAAACGACACGTTGTTCCACGAAGTTGAACATCCCCTGACAACCGATACCTAAGGAAAACGGCGCACAATTCCCATTTAACGAAACGAGCGGCAGCCGACCCCACCAGTGCATACAACCGAGCAATTCCACGATACCGCGCCGTTTAAATTCGCTAGCAGCGAGCGCAAATATTCCATTCATCAAGCGGTCCAAGTTAAACCACTTAAGGAGCCGTTCTCAATTAATTTCGAAGCACCGCTCGAAATATATATAACCGGGGGGCGAACTGTCAAAACAGCTGATACCGGGCCAGCGCGACACTTCATTGACCCGGAACAATAATTCTAACCGGTGAACCCGGCGCTCACCTCTGCCGAGGAACTCTGTTTTATCGCGGCCGCGAGCTCTCGCAACTACTCTCGCTCTGCCAGAACGGCCTACCGCGGAAACGGTCTTCTATCTGTTCTTTTCCACAATGGCGCCCCCGTGGAAGTAGGAGGCGGGCGTCACAGTTCGAAGAAATTTATCGCCCGACCTTCCGCCCAGGCCAGCGCCAGGCACACCGTCCTCTCTCTCTCTCTCTCTCTCTCTCTCTCTCTCTCTCTCTCTCTCGCAAACCCCGAAGACTCGTTCCCAGGAGCGACTTACTTCCAAGTAGACGACACCGTGGAAATGAGACCGCGCCCGATACCTTGTACTGCCTCCCTACAGTTGCCAATGGACTGGATCATCGATCGATTTGTCCAAACCGAGCGAACGATCTGGAAGATCGAACCTCGCAACCGTAGATAGCAGGCGGGAGCACCGAGTGCCCCTTTTCTTCGAAAAATACCGCCCAAAATTGGAAGAGTGCTTTTCAGTTAGTTTGCTAGATGAAAAATTGCCAGCGATTTAGATAATCAGGCGAACCGGAAAGATGCTTTCATTAAATCCTAGCTAGGCCTCCTAGTTGGAGAAAGAAAATATCGGCGCCCTTGGCTCCCGAAAACGCTTGAAATCGCTCAACTCTACGATAACTCTTGAACCAGTGAATTCCTAAAGTTAAAACTTGGATTTCTTGTTAGAAACTGATGGGGATGTTTCCCCTTGTCAAAATCAACCATTATTATATAAAGAAAAGTCTGGGATTTGTGGTTCCCCAAGTTGAAGTTTAACCCCAGAAGTCTTGCACCAGTGAATTCCTAAAGTTGAAACTTGGATTTCTAACATCCCCTTGTCGAAATCTATCATTATTATATAAAGAAAAGTCGGGGATCTGTGGTTCCCCAAGTTGAAGTTTAACCCCAGAAGTCTTGCACCAGTGAATTCCTAAAGTTGAAACTTGGATTTCTAACATCCCCTTGTCAAAATCTACCGATTATTATATAAAGAAAAGTCGGAGATTTGTGGTCCCCCAAGTTGAAGTTTAACCCCAGAACAATTTTACTTTAATTCGTAAAATCTACCGATTATTATATAAAGAAAAGTCGGGGATTTGTGGTCCCCCAAGTTGAAGTTAAACCCCAGAAGTCTTGCACCAGTGAATTCCTAAAGTTGAAACTTGGATTTCTAACATCCCCTTGTCAAAATCTACCGATTATTATATAAAGAAAAGTCGGAGATTTGTGGTCCCCCAAGTTGAAGTTTAACCCCAGAAGTCTTGCACCAGTGAATTCCTAAAGTTGAAACTTGGATTTCTAACATCCCCTTGTCGAAATCTATCATTATTATATAAAGAAAAGTCGGGGATTTGTGGTCCCCCAAGTTGAAGTTAAACCCCAGAAGTGTTGATATAGTCCCACCGTGTTGCAATGTGCAAAACGAACCGGACATAAGATGCAAGTCCACCCTGTTTCCGAATAATGGATTTTTTACGAAGACAGCGGAAGATGCGCTGTTGCAAATCGTCGTAAGTCGTAAGTCGCAGACGGTTTTCCCTCTGACCCTTGACCGTCGCTAGTCGAAACGTTGGAAGCAGAAAACACACGGCTGAAAAAAAGTAGCGGACCCGGGAATGAAGTGGAGGCTGCAATGGGAACAGATAAACAGAGGAATAAGCAAGCGGAGAGTAAGAGGGTGGAAAAACGAGAGAGAATAATGCATGATGGTAGAAACAGTCACCGGGCGAGAGAAAAATGCCGGTAGATAGCGCCGCGCGCTATGTTCTGCTGTCGTGCCCCGGAATTATGATTCGGTCGAAGGTATGAGAGAGCAGATCTTAGCTAGCCGGGCAAAACATTCCAAGATTTATTGAGTCTGGAAAGAATGTAATTTCGGTTTTTGCAACATCGGCGGGACACTTTTGATATGTGGCAACCGGAAACTGACGTCGCTTTTTCTCCGTTCTAACGAGCCAATTATATCATTTACAGGACACTATAATTATTTCCGGAGGGTAGCTGGGAAAACAATATTTTACCGGCTGTATGCAAAATTTGATTTTATGTATAAATTACACACTCGACAATTAACATTTCGACTGCTAAACTGGGAACCTTAAGGGTTCCATAAAATCAGTGTTATTTAATGAAATACAAATTGAAAACAATTAAATGTATGAAATTGTGCAGTCTAATCAAATTTGGTGCAATGAATATATTAACGGAAAAATTCAACGTGTCAACGTGTCAACAGTCAACGTGTTAATTTGGTTGTTTAGACATATCCATAGCATTTATAACGAGTCAAAACTAAAATTCGAATCCACGTTATAAAATAGTTTTAATTGCATATAGTCTGTTGGAGTTCACGAAATGATTAGGTATGAAATTTTTGAGTTGGCTTTCCCGGTCCTGGTGTTGCTCAGCTTTCGAACGAAAGTAAAAATGCTGTTTCGACAAATAAGGAGGTCGGCACGGATTTCAATTTTACGCCTTGCACGTAAACTTCCATTTTCCCGGTCTGGCGTTATGTTCGCTCGAATGACAAAATAAATAAAATCCGCATGCGAAGATGTTTTCCGCCTCGTTTTAAAACATAGCACACTTCCCACTACCTCCGCACGCGAGCGCGCGGTTATCCTGTAGGGTTGGATAAGCAACAGAACGGGGCAGCAGCGAGGAAGAAAATAGCGGCCGGCTGGCTCGGCAAACGAAAACTGCGAAAGCAGAGCAAACAACGAAATAGCGGCGGCTGCAAGTAAGACAGGTAGAAAATAACTTGAATATAGTGATCAAATTTTCGTCCGGAGAATACCTTAATTTCGATCGTTATTGGACAAAAGTTTCGGGAAAGCTCGATATTTGCCACAGTAAAGTTGAACTTTTGCGAACTCTCGAATCTTTTCACGGTTCTTTTCGCCAATCAGGATACTTTTCCGAGTTTCGCAATATTAACATTCGCGAAGCAAAAATAAACAATGAAATGCAGGAGTAAACATAGCGTTGACAACAATATAATTATACGTTGCAAACGTCAAACATAATTCGCTTTACTGTACAATTACTGTACGAATGAAATTCTGTGCACTGCAGCGTTAGGATAAATGATCTCTCGAAAAAGTAAATACCAATTATAAATATTCAACAAAATATCAACGTTATGACAAATATTTGTGAAAAAATGTATCTTCGCAGAGATAAATCAAAATTTTATACAAGGAAATACCACGCGTAAACAAATACCTAAGTCGCGTCTGGTCCGCAACGTGTTAAATTATCGAGTGCACAGAAAAGTGTGTTTGTTTGATAAATAAAATAACGCGATTGCTGGATGCAGCGTTAAATATATCGGTCTAACGGAAAACGGTATAAGAGTCTGTACATATTGTTGCAGGACGAAGTATTCCGTCGGAAAACTGTACCGCGTACACAAATAAACAGCAGAATGCCATATTTCAGTAATTAATCGAGTCCCGCGGATATCTCGATAAATATTTTACGACTAGCCGCGTAAGTTATTACAGGATACTTAATTCCGGATGCTAGGGTGGAGGCAGGACTCCGCAAAAGCACACATCCGCGATAAATCAGACGTAAGCAGCTTCCTGGAAAAATCTCGGTGCAGCAGGTACATCTAGGAGAAAATTTTTTAATTTTTTTTCTTGCCACAGAGATATATCTGCCAATTTCCGAATAACGTCGCCTTCCGGGCAGAGATCTCGTCGCGACCGGATAATAGAAACTGCGAAGGTACGTTTTTGCTAACAGTAAAATTGCTATAGGTTTGGTTAAACTTTGCTTCTGGAAACCAGAGATTTTTAACTTTCTTTGAGAAAATGCAGAAAATCCAAGTTTCAATCTCTGGAGATCGGTAATTCAAGAGTTATCTATTTATGATTCTGTAATCTACTTTTGTTTCTTTCTGTGGTGGTTGCATTTCTTTATAAAATTCATTTTCCTTCAGGCAATTAAGCGTTCTCGCGAGTATTCCCATGTAAATTCGCCCAGCCGAATTTCCGACCCTTTTTTGCGAATTGTAATTCCATCAGAGGTCCGCGAATTCAGTTGCCAGCTAAAAGGTAACTTCATCGCGTGTAAATGCCGGGAATTCCAGCGCTTGTAGTTCGTCGGTGAAAATTTTAATCGTTCACGGCTGCGTCGCCAGACATACCGGCCGTTAACGAGCCGTTGCGCGAATTCTCCGAAGGAATCGTGTTGCCGGGTACCATCGTGGCCGTCAACGATGGGATTCTTGTTGCGTCAACCAATATTCGTGAAATTTCAAATGGCCCTACGCCCCTCCGGGCACTTTAATTGCAACGGTTTACATGGTTTCAATTATCGTAAACTTTTAATTATCGCGGGTCGCGATCCCCACCTCGGACAGGTCCGTTTCGTTGAATTCGGATCCCTGAACATTCCTGTCTGTCCGGAAAGCAATTATTTTCCCCCGGAAATAAGAAAAATTCATTTTAATTGATGCGCCGCAAAGGCAAATTGCACGCCCCCACCCACCGCGCCGCGCTTTCCCGTTTCCCCATTATCTTTACAAGGTTTCGTAATTTTTAGCGTGTAACGCACGGTCCGAGTAAACAGAGGCTCGAACGCAATATTGCCGGACAAATAATTATTTCCGCGAATGCGACGCGCGGCGGATTCGTAAAATTGTTAATTTGACTTTTCCAGTCGCGCGCGACGGACGCGTTCAATTTGTCAGGCCGACCCGACCAGGCCCGACGCGACGCGACGCGTTCTCTTTCATTTAAAGAGTACACGAATTTATATCTCCTGATTTTCCGCCGGTTTGCAATTGAAATTAGTAAATTACCGAAATACGTTTCGCAGCCAGTTCGTTTCCACGATGGCAGATAACTCGCTCGGCTGACAGTAGACTAACAAATAGAAAATCAGCCGTTACGTACATTGACAACAGTAAAAATATAAAGTATTTCATAACCTCTACAAGAAATCGTTTCGAAAATTTCTGTATTTTGAAAAATTCGGTTTCGAAGCCAAAAATTCTGAAAAAATTCATAGACTCTAATACCTAAAGAATTTTTAATTGTAAAGGGTAGCAGAAATTAAGGAAAAACCTGATTTCTTTAATAACCCCATTACATTGAAAATTGATACAAAGTATTCTCTTCGGACAAGCTATCGAATGGCAACTCAATTTAAAAGTCAGGTGCAACCAAATCATCCCCTAACACTTTCCAGACGCAGGTCTTCCGAAATCCGGATTAATAACTCGAAATAACGGAACAAAAACGACAGGGGGTGGAGAGGGTGGCTCGCCGCGAAACGAATTAAACGCTTGCAAGTTCGCAAAACACTTGGTCGGGGTACACAGTGAATTAAGAGAGTGCGCGCGCGAGCGAGCGGGAAATGCATGCATAGGAACGATTCCGAATTCAATTTCCGCGACCGGTGGTATCGGAGCCCAGTTTTAGAATACACTTTTCGGCATTGATATAGTAGGCGAACGGGTATGGGGAGAGGAGGGGGTAGGGGGAACGGGCCACCAATTATTGGCCCGGAATTAATTTACGGATAATGAAAATGGAAATTCCTGGAGCCCAGTCGCGAAACGAGTATCCCGCCTTCGAGGTATAACTAGTAATTACATGGGGGAGGCTCGTATGCGGCGGCAACGGGCGCAATTCAAGTGCGGATTATACGACACGCCGGTACGCGGAAACATAACGGAATCAAAGTGGAATAGTGCGCCCGGGGGGGCGGGGCCTGTGCCCGTAGAAGAAGTAGGTAAAGTGTCTCCTGATTAATTAGAAGTACCCGGCGTAAATGACAGGAGAGACCCAGCTAGACGGGCGAATAAAAAAGTGGGATCTCGATGTCGGTGACACGATTTCAAAGTTGATGAAAGCCGAAGGGGGAACGCGACCCACAAGATGATAGAACGCTGTGGAGGAAATTTGTTGATGCGGGATATCGAGGAACAAATCAATATTGGGGGAAAAGAACTGGCTGCTGCCGTGCTGCCGATAGATACCATTTCAAAACTGTCCTCCGGTGAGCTTTTCATTGCGCTTCAAACGATGGTTTTTTTTTCTTTCATTTTATACTCCCAGTACGATCTCGTTCCGATAACACTGAGAACCTCAGCGAATCGAGAGTCTTAGACCGTTCGCGAATATTTAGACATACGAATAGACGGAATTTGACTGAGAAAGGACCAAGAATTAATTTGTGCTTTTAACTATATAATTTTAATCGTTTATTTGAGCGTATATTTAATCGTCACCAGAAAATCAAAGCCACGGAGAAGGCCTGAAAGAATTTATTTCCGGAGAAACTAATACTAATACTATATAATTTCTTTTTAATTATATAATTTTAATCGATTATTTAATCGTATATTTAATCGTTACCAGAAAATCAAAGCCACGGAGAAGGCCTGAAAGAATTTATTTCTGGAGAAACTAATACAGGATTTAATTTATAACTGAGCGTAATATGTGGGAGAAAGGATTATGCTCGGATTTTGTATTGATGGATAGGATTGTTAGTTCAATTATTGGCAGAACGTATCTTTTTCCGTCTAGAAACACACCGGACAAAAGTTCCGGTATTGGTTTTAGTAACTCTTGCCCGAAGCCTTTTACTTTTTCCACGTAGCCAGGTCGTTTGTCGAGTTAGTTCTTTTATGATGTCTGCCACCTCTAACTTAATCCAACACGGGTGCTTACGTTCTTGGTGCTTCCATTTCCTTCGTGTACTTTTCATAAGCCTCAAAGGCGCTGAGTCCACAGAGTTTCTATACGCGCATGTATTGTGAGTTTCTAGGCGTCATTGTACATGCTTGCTCATCTCTGCGCCACTGAAAAAGTAGGATATATATGTGTATGTACAATGTGATTTATTCGAGGCACGGGCGTACCATAATGTCTCACGCTGCAGTGCCTCCGCGTGCGACAACTTGAAGTTGTAAAAAGATGTAAATGTGTAAAGTTGTAATCGATTTGCTGGTGTGACCAGTCAAATACGAATGGTATTCATTTAAATCGAATGTAATTCTTCTGTGATTAATGTTAAAGCAGTAAGATAACTGTAGGTGTCCAATAAATATTGATTTTCAGTGACTGCGAGAGAAATAAGATAGAACAGACGCATGATTTAGTAGCGTAATATATGTTAGCCGCGTTCGCTTTAAATTTTTAATAAAGAAAATGGGAAAAAGTGAGGGAGAATTTCATTTATGAAAGCTTATCGCGTGTGTATGCATGTGTATGTACAACCGGGATTCTTTTTAAAACATGCTCGGTTTCGTCGGGGAATGGAAATTTTCGCATAAGAACACAGCTAGTACCGGTTCTAAAAATTTCACTCACCGAAAAATTCGTCGTTCGATCACCAGTGTATTTTTATTAATCAAGGAAGACTGTGGTGTTTGCTGTCCTAAACTTCGTTCGACCAACTTCAAACAACTCGCACCCTGGTATCGGTGTATCGGGAAAGTTGTATAGTAGAAATACGAGTACGCGGTGTACGTATTCATTTACATCGGTTGATAATCGGAAACCTCCGAAGGCGGTGCAATTAGAGTTTCTTATCTTGACGTCTAACTATCTTCAACACCAATTAAACCGCGCCGCGCAAGAAGGCGCACCAGCTCGGAGTAATAACGACATCGTGTGATACGTTACACGGGCGCACGTTACACGGAAACCTGGCATAAGCAACCAACTAATTACCTGCACAATGAGGCATAGAAAGGGCTTAGGAAACATCACCGAGTCTCACCTGCTTCCAGGCGATCTAAAAATATTTAGAACCTAATTTGGTAATTAAATCCTATATAAATCGTAGGGAATTGAAAAATGTTATTTTCTACAAGCCAAGAGTGCAGATCTAAATTAAATGAATAATTTCCCGGAAATTCGCGATTCAAAACCCGTGGTGCATATAGGGAATTCAAATAATGGCTCGAAATTCGTATAAACAAAGAAAGCCTTTGCGCAATTGCGTTCCGGAATAGTTGAATTAAGCAGAGATGCTTAAACCTTCAGTAAAACATCGTTCCATTTTACGGTATAAAAATACTCTCCTCCGTTTCGAACAAAGCTTCCATAGGGCGGCGGGGAGCGTGTAAGTAAAGTTCATGGCGCGTATGCAAGCACTCGAAGTAATATTTACGGCTATGTTTTACACTGAAAGCGTGACCCGGATAACGGTGAAACCGATGTCGCGACGTCGGCCGCGAACGGAACACGGTATTTCCATGTATCCGGCCGGTTTAATTTACCAGCGGCCGCGGCGCTACTTATAAATATGACGTAAACATATAAACACATTAAGTGTGCCAATTATGAATTCGTGGCGGGGCGGTTATGCGGCGGCAATTTATCGTGTAATCTGTATGCGCTCTCCGCGTCAATAAGCCGTCTTTTACGAGCTCCGCTCTCCAACGAGCGTTTATCGGGGGGGATCGAAATATATCGCCCCCGGGCAATTAATGGGGTCGGCCGGGTATTCGTTGAAAATTCAGTATAAGGGTAAATACCGAACTTAGTATCCGCGAAACTTCGATATTCCGTTAATTTATTAACGTATCCGAGGCTCTGGATCCCCCGTTGAATATGTAAATCGATGATTAAGCTCGACATCGGTGCCGGAAACCAACCCCCTGCTTCCAACGGGCAGAGTTCGCCGGATATGCACCCCTAAGACACGGACGCGGACGCGCAGCTGTCAAGGCGAGGCAGTATTTACTGTCCAGAACTGTGAAACCTGCAATCGGATTTTGGCACACTCCCGAAGGTTTCATCGACTCCTGCAAAGCGCTTTCAATTATCGAGAGTGCAACGATTACCGGGAATATTCTACGCAAAACACGAGCGATTATCGTTCCAATTATAACGACGCTCAACTTGCAACAATAAGAAACCTATTACTATCGGTAACAACTTGAACCGTATTGCCTACCAAGCGACTTCTCCTTATGTACTGCCATCATAGGCGTAAACATTTATTGGAGAATTCATAGGCGCTTCCTTCCATTTCCCCGGGACGCTCGGGAGAATTACCAAGGTGCAATAAAAACGCCTGTGTGTTGTGCCTGAAACCGAGGATGGCAGCGGAATCGTAGCAACGTTTGAAACGATTACTTTGTGCGGGGAATTTCAAATAAAATATCAAGAAACGAGACGGAATATTGTTACAGCGGGCCGACCGAATTGGATATACGGTTCGTTACGGTGGGATCCGACACAGAGGAGCTTTTCTCACAATGGAATTATTATTGTGCCGTTCGCGTCGTACGAACGCGAAACAGATTGAAAATATTTTTCGAAGGAGGTAATTCTGGTACGGACGCCTAAACGAATTCGCCGGAGTGGAATTATGCGTGTACACCCTGCACATAGAGTACGTTTTGTACCCTTCGATACAACGTACGAGTATTGTCAATGATAACGTGTAACATTTATTTCACGAAACTGGCCACCTTTTGTCACAAGAATTTACTGTGCCAAATTGCGGCCATGAAAAGGAAAAAGGACTTACAAAATATGAATAATTGAATTTTTCATTTCTATAAAAATTTCATTTCTCTAAAAAACGATTCGAATCATCGGCACACCATTTGATGATTAATTACTTTAGCCTTCTATCAACGCACCGTAGTGCCAGAAAAGAGGGTTAGTAGTAGAAAA
The DNA here is from genome assembly GCA_913789895.3 of Seladonia tumulorum. NCBI lineage: Eukaryota > Metazoa > Arthropoda > Insecta > Hymenoptera > Halictidae > Seladonia > Seladonia tumulorum. The sequence goes on from OU565281.1 coordinate 9,489,971, forward strand.
GGTTGAAGTAGTCGCAGACAGCATCGCTCAGACCCAGGAGCGTAGGTCAACGCCTGTTTCACCTAGCGCTCCGCTGGTAATATTTTTAAAAATTCATATTTATTCTATGCCTATATTTTCTTTAACGATTAAATATTGGTTTGCGAAAGAGTAGAATTTAAGTTCCCGCTACGAGAAGGAAAACAGACTCGTTAGAATACCGCGAGCAGAAATAAAACTTTTCCGCGTGATCCTAACTCCGGGGGTTGCAGCGTCGAAGGGGGACGCAATCGATGCGGGGCGGGTTGTAGCGCTCGGAAGTTTGGTCGGTTTCCAAAATATTCGTTGCTGTCTTGAAATCGACGTGCCGCGGATCTAGGCCGGGGAAATTGGCACAGTTTCGGGCCGGTTTCGGTCGACGTCCTCTGCGCGCGCTCACGCTTCATCAACCGAATAAACTGCGAACGTGTAAACCCCGACTGTATAACGACGAGCCGCACAGCGTGCATCACACCTATGTATCTTCCCGCGGAATTCGCATCCCCCGGCTGTGTTCGCAGAAAAACGCATCCAACGCTCGGTTTCTGTATAACGCGTGTGTGCAACGTTCGTGCCAGATCCTCCGCTTTGTTCGACGAACGACGGAAATCGTAGCAGGACGTTACAACGAAAAATAAAAAAACACACACACACACACACAGAGAGAGAAAAGTGTATTCGCAGGAACAGAGTTGCTGAAAGTTCCGAACCCACAATGGTTACAAACTCCTCTCAAAATCGCTGCAGTCGTTGCTCGCCGACCGGCGGTTAATGAACAATAGCTTTGTTGTTTTGGCACTCGCCGCCGCGGGGAATCCACCACCGGTTTTGGCTTCTCTTTCGTGCCCGAAGCCGGCTGCACCCCCGGCATACTGTTCTTTCGTATCTTCTGGCCGAGAACTATGTTTCGCGATCGTGCCGCGACTATGGACACCTCTGACACGATCATTTAACCCCTTGCGCTACGATTTATTTCACGGTTTCGGTGATTAGAAGTCTTTTGTGATTTGTAATTTCCTAAAAAAGGGAGAAAATTTATATCTATCGTAAAAAAAATCTGGTACGTTAAGGGGTTAATTTGAAACCGTGACGATAAAAAGATTACTGGTGACTTTCTTTATGAACTACATATAAGAGAATTAATATTTCTCGTTGGCTACTTAATTCCATGAAATAACATACTGCAACGCGCTAAGCGTCAGAAACACAGACATAAAAGACCAGAAGAAACTCCGAAGTGAAACAACTACCTGTTTAAAACGACCTCGCGTTTGCAGGCTGGAGAAGGAGCCGAGATTTCATTAAATAAAAATAAAGTCGGAATCCGTTTCGCAGTTTCACTTACGCGGAAGCTGTAACCGTCGCGTTGCGCGAACTCGTAAAACCGGTGCATCTCTTCGACACCTATCTATTGTCCGTCCGGGTATATCTCGTGGGATGAACAACACTGTTACTGATCTACCCCCCCCCCCTGTATTCTTTTTACGACTCGCGTCTATCTGCGAGCTCGGCATCTGCATGATTCTCGGGCGAAAGGAAACAGGGTATGGCGAATGCAGCCAGCCAGGAGCCGATGCAAGCTCTCTCGGGCGTAAAGGGTTCGCCTAAGATTAATCTTAGTGGACCACCGCCACCTTGTTGGTTCCCTTGGTAGGCATGTAATCAGCAACGGTGAAAGGAAGGAAGTCGCCGACCGGAGTTCCCCGAGACAAAGCTCGCCGTTTTCGTCGACTGTTTGTCCTTCGGAGCAATTCGAGCGGGTTCTTTCTATGCTGCGTGAACCTCTTGGCCCACGGACCCTTTGTTCCGGCTTACGTAGTTGGATACGTTGCCACGAATGCGCGCGCGCCACCCTCGAGAAAATAACGGGGCACAATGTCTCGAGACGGCTGCGCCGGAGATAAAGGGTCGCCGGAGTAAATTTCGAGTAAACGAGCAACACACGGGACTGTCTGCAATTACGCTGGCCGACACTAATTTTCCGTTCCGATAACCGGTAGACACGATACCTCGCAAAACTTTCCCTCGCCTCGCGACCACAGAAAACTTACCCCTCGGCTGCTCTTCGGCATCCGAAATTTTGGAAAAATGACAAAACCTTCAGGCTCAAGAACAATTTCTCTGCTTTAACAGGGAAATTTGTTAAAATTCACGAGTTCAGAACTATTTCTCTGGAGATTTTGAAGTCTGGAACTCTTACATCTAATTTGAAAATAATTAGAAATAAGTTTTAACATATATATATATGGGTTACTCGAGTTGAGAGAAATCTTGTGTATAGTCATTTAAGTCTGGAACTTGGATCTAATTTTAAAATAATTAAAAATAAGTTTTGTTCAGATGTGGTTTACTCGAGTTGAGAGAAATCTTGTGTATTAGTCACAGTAATTATTATTATAGAATTATATTGTGCACATCGTTATAGATATAATTGTACAAGTGACACAGAAGCGGTCACAGACATTGTTTCGGGATTGTTAACAATGAATAATTTGCTTGTTACGATGCATTAGTCCGTTCAATAGAGGCACAAACACAGTGGGCGACTTACCCCGAACTTGTAACCTGTTTACACACCGACCAGCCATACAGTTGGCAAATGTCAATGTTTATTACGGACTGCAATTGTCTCAGTCAGGAGAATCAATAACTGCGTACTGCTTGCCCATTGTTACTTGTACATAGAGTGCTTACAATACACATTTGTATACACAGTGCTAATACCGACACTGCTGCTACAACTATTGCTATAATTTTGTTACAGATGGCTCTCATAACTATTTCAGTGGCAGCTAGTAGCAGTCAATTTGGTGATATATTAAAGAAGAGGGTTTTTCACATTGAAATGAGACCAGAACGAATATTGGGCTCCAGTGGAAAGGTTTCTCGAACGAAGAGTGAACATTAAAAATATTAAATAACGCGTAGGTGCAAACATACAAATGATATCGATATGAACTTTGATGCAACAAGATCTGGCGCGTTTAGTAACATTTCAGAGTAATTACATTGGGTAAGTAACGAAGTTGCGAATAATTTTATTTTCGACGAATTTTCATATTGAATATATTCGTTAATAATTATTCAATGCGAAAAGAATTATATTACAGTCCAAATTATACTTGTGAAAATGGTCCCTTGTGCCGCTGACTTGCGCACACCGTTGTCCTGAGAATCGTGGGCGTGTTCCGTTATCAAAAACTTGGTACGGTGTAACACAATGGCGGAGGAAAGGGGTGCCGATAACGATTGCAGACGGCGGTATAAATTACACGGGAGGCTCCGTTTTTCCCGGTAATGTCTGCGTAGGTAAACGCGGACGGCGTGAACGCGCCGCGCCCTGCGGCTGCACTATCTCACCGAAATAAAGCACGAGCTAGATTCAATGAGAACCATGCTAAAGGGGTGGGTTTGAATAGGGGTTCGCGGGGGCGCAGGCTATGCTCGACGGACAAGCACGCGCGGCCGCGAATTAACTGCTGAAAAGCGGTTATAAATAAAACCTCGCGGTTTTCACCGCGGGTCGCATCTCTCTCTCTCTCTCTCTCTCTCTCTCTCTCTCGGTGGCTACTCGTAATTTTCGTCATGCAATTCGGAAAATTGCCCATGAATAATTGATGATATTTTTGCGGTGCCCCGGAAACTCCTTTGGGACTAATTCAATGACGCCTACCATTTATACCGATAAGTATCGGTCATTCCAAGTGGTTTACTATACTGACATCGAATATTCGGGGAAATGAATTTATTAAGCTGTTTTGTATTATACAAACTAAATGATAACTATCTATGGTGTGTGCACCAAACACGACATGAAAATCTGCTCAATGTGAACACTGAACGTATCGCAGTCAAGTGACCGGATTCCTATTGTATCTGTTCATTGAAATTATAAGGACGCATTGAAAAATTATTTAAAATTATGAATTTATGAGAAATATGAGTGGTCGATATGTGAAACAGTAATACAAAGATTTAAGTGTATTAATGTATTAGTTTCAGCTTGATCAAAATGGAGAAAGAAATTTCTGGTAGACAATTTTTATTTTACATAAAAAAAATTCAGTCTCGATCGAACAATATTTTTCCAAAATTGTCCGTACACATCCGTTTAATTTCGACAGTAACCGAAATACATTTGCGGCCAATGTATGCAGTTTAATAATGGTTCATGAATTATTGGATACATATTGAAGTTATGGCACGGAAAATCATTGTTTGCATGTTACAACATTAACATATATTAGTACCATATGTAAAACGTATATGTTTATCCTAAATTTCGGCTCCTACTGTTCAATTACCGATCACCACTGCACGCAAACGCGTAACGAGAATAATCCAGTTCAGCAACAAGCCATAACCTGCATAGTATGAATTATTTCCCTCATTTCCCTAGACTTGAATTTGATTAGCGCGATGTTTCGAAAAAATGGCCCGGTGAATGGGAAACTAAATGGCCCGTGGTCAAATATGGCAACGAACGGAGTTGCTCGATAAGACGGGGGCCAAGAAATTTATGTTACGGAAGCAATTTCCGGGTGTTTATGCGGCTTCGTTACATGGGAGGAATTAATGCGAAAGTTTCTATGCTAGGGGTAGATCCCCGACAGGAGAAACCGCGCACGAAAAACAGAGGACGAGGGGTGGAATGGCGCGGCAACCCTGAAACATTTCAAATATTTCGTGCAGCGGCGATTGCGGTGCGCACATAAATTACGAGTTGGTTACATTGTTTACGTTGATCGTGGTTATGACCATGCGATCGCGGAGAACAGTGGACAGCCATATTGTTCCACCGCCGTCGAAAAAGTGGTGGGTTCAAGCATCGTTGTAAACCAAAATGCAAATGATATTACAAATTAATTTACGGACACCACTTATGAACGTAACTTCCAAAAACGTCTGAACATACCGTCGACAACTGGGTTGTGTGGTAACTACCAATATTAAAAAATTGTAATCTTTAAAACTTTATTCTAAGAAAGTTAATTTTATTTTAACCCTCAATGCCCCAAGATTTTCCGCAGAAGAATTGCCACAAGTTGTGAAATATAGGAACTTTTAAATAAGTTACTCGTTTAGAAAAAGCTCGATCATTTTCTCGTACAAAATTGCCCGGAGTCACGTTTCGCTTAAATTGTTAACTAGCCATGACCTACTTCGCAGAGGGAATAAAAATTCTTCTGCGGCAGATGCTTCAGTAATTATTTGTTCCGTGGAAACAGGAAACGTTGGAGAAGTTGCTCGGAGGATAAATCTCCCGAAAGTTCATTCGACAGCGATTGCGCATCTCTCACATAAATTATCATCAGCTATACCAGGCTGCGTGGGCGAAACGTATGTGCGGCTGGCATGTGCGCGAGCACGGGTAAACGTTGCCCAGTATCGGGTGTATCTTGAAATAAACCTACGAGTGGCGTGGATAAATGTATGGTCAGACAAAGTAAAGTAGAAGCGAACGTACACCGTGAAGTCGAATCAGCGGGCACAAAGGGCTCGAAAAATAAATTGCATCTCTGTACGCTTTATTCTCGGATGTCCTTATAGAAGAATAAACTGCAGGCACATGCACCGACTGCATACGCTTATTGGTCCGTGTGCATTTTTAAAACTCAAAGTAATACGTCAGAATTATTGCTCTGTAGAATATATTTGTTCGGTTCGATATCATTTCATTCATTAGAAAAGTAGAAAATTGCAATAGATAAATTAGAACATCGTTGACTGTTTTCAACAATTTTCTATCCAATTAACACTGTTAGTATCTGCATTTGTAGAAATTATTGCCTGAAAGTACTTGTGAGAAGTAGAACAAGATCGCATAAGTCAGCCACATCTCCAAACGCCAAATTACTTATTTTGGACTAAAATTAGATATAGTAAAAACCAGATGCAGAAACAGGGAGGGTGTTGGACGATAAACCAGGTGCATCTTTTATCTCCAATTTCTTCCACATGTTAAATAAAGTATTTTTATCAGTTTGAACCTCGCAGCCCTTTAATAATTCGCAGAACGTGCACACAGCAGCGTACGAAACATGTAGAGCGTCTAGCCATTAAAAATTATGTAGCGTGTCTAGCACGCCGCAGGACGTGTATTAGTGACCAAGTAGAAAAAGGTTGTAAGAGACAAACTAGGTACAGGAACATCGTTTTATCTCGATGAAGGGGAATGAGATTGTCTAAGCCAGACGACGCAGAATGGGATGTCCTGATTATAACCAACCAGAATAAGATTTTGTCATTCATACCAAGTTGAATGAGATTATCAAACGCCAGGCTAAGTACGGCAATCTGAACTCATTCGGGCGAGACACGACATAGTCATTCTGACAAAATTCGTCGTAACAATACGTTAATACGTGAATGAAACAGCAATATAATTGCTGATGTGAAAATAGCAATATAATTTAATTGACATACAGGAAGAAGCCGTTCATTACATTAATATACAAATAAAATGTGGAAATTAGTTATACAGCGTTTGTAAGAGTCAATATGTCGAAGCAAAAATGTTATTGACAATTTCGATATTGATATTTTGACATCCGTGGAATCTTCACTGTCGATTTCACCCACTCTTCGCGTTCCGCGCGCAGTATTAAAATATTTCACTACAAACCGAGCGTAAACAATCGATCCTCGTGGCAACAGCAATAAATTCGACGACATCGTTGGCAACAATGTATCCACGTCAGTTTATTCGATCGTAACGAGTCGCGGCGGATTCGTCAAAAGATTTGCGAGACGAACAAAAGTTTTTGTTGGCTTCTACTTGCAGAAAAACGGATCGCAGAGAAGGACACGCGTCTGCCACAGTGCTCGCGTTCAAAAGGTATTCGACTAAGGCTTAAAGAATCCACGGCATTGTGAAATCGTTTTGTATGCCTCTAGGATGTCGCAGAGATCCGCGACAAAGACCGGCTACCATAAAAATTTGTCCCCTGTTGTAAACGATCTCACAGATGAGCGTCCACGTGACCTGAACTCTCGAAACGTAAGAAACTGTTGCATAGGTTCGTTACGCAATTTCCACCTGGATGAGTCCTTTAACACTGACGAACCTGTGTTTTTGGACATGTATCGAGTAGACACTGCATTATTCTAATATAACGTGTACGTGGAATATATTCAAAAAGAAAATAAAAACAGCACTGGTTTCAGCAATTTTTTCAAAATGAAATAGACTCTTGAATCAATTCTACAACTATAGGTGAATGCACACAAGTGTCAGACCAATGAGCAAATATTGAATTTTCGTCAATTTTCGACTTTCTCAGTGACCCAAAAAGTTTGTCAATTTGCAAACACTTTAGTCAGGATTAGTGCCTCGGTTATTATTGTATTGCTTTTCTGCGTGCTTCCTTCGTGAAATAACAACCATGAAAACCTGTCGCGGAGTATTGCCGGATAAATCGTGGCCTGTCACGTCCTTCTATAAATCGAAGATCGCCTGATCTTTCATTTCCGTCCTCCGTTCGAACAGGAGCGGCAGATTTTACGAGCGAAAGCCGTCCGTGAGCTGTTTTTACTAGGACATCGGCCTACGACCGTCACATACCGTTGTATTTGTCAGGGTTATGTTTCAGGAACATACTATGTACGGAACGCATACATATTTATAAGCTCTGCATACCAAATGCGAAACTCTGTACCTATCTTGCGCCGTTGCGCCATGTGCTACGCTTCATTTTTCGTTACACCATTAGCCATTGCAAACCTGCCCTATTTGATTATTTTCCACTCACTTGCGAGCTTTACTCGCGTTATTTACGTTATATTATTGTATCTCTTTCTGCTGGGAAAAATACTTCAAATTTTCCTAAGGGAAAAGTAATCTTCATAAGAAGATTCTCGGTTCATTTTAACAACATTATAACAACTTTCGACGTGTCTATTTTTACTGTAAAATGATCGAATAATTGAGAAGAAACGAGAAATTTTGAATGAACCCAGTACCAGTATTATAATAATATGATCCAGTATTACGTATTTATAATTATTTCTTCAGTTACCTCCGTCGGGAATAATAATGAAAGAGGAAGCACGAAATGTACCGTCCCATTTATTTTAATAATATTACATCAACGTAATTATTTATTACGTATTTATACAACGGGTTAAAAATAATGTTAAAGTTGCTTTAAGAAAATTTATCTTAGAAAATATTTAATATAAATTGATATTCCTGGAACCTCCTATAAACCTCGTGCGCATGCTTTATAATGTAATAATGAAAAAAAGGCGCCATTCGAGCGAAACTGAAAACAATATCCTAATCAAATGAAACGATTCCGCTTCGTTGAAGACGTAATATCATAATCGCAGAATTCGCCGAGCGTTTGAAGAACTGTCCAAATAATTGTTTTCCGTTTTACGTGCTCGATCATTCGTCTCTACTTTCTTGGTTCTTTCGGGGGCAAGAAAGGTGGAATAATGTAACCAGACCGTCTTCCGTTGAAAGCAGTGGCGGAATTACCATCAAACAGTATTGAAAGTCCACGGAAACAGTAGTTAAGGGAAAGGTTTCAATAACGTGAACAAGTTTCCGAGAAAATAAATCGAGGAACGAGAAGAAAGCCAGGGGCCGCAATGAAAAGAAAAGGAAATTGCTCTTCAGATATTTGTTCGCCAAGTGTTTTCGCCAATTTGGTCCTTTATTAAAAAGTTTTCGAACGCTTTAGGAGGCACGGCAGGCTGAAAAATAGTCGAAGAGAATCCACGCCATATGTCGTTTCCAATCTGAACATTTTCACAACCCGAACATATCTCCATAATGACTTCCATGGAAGCTCGACGTGCGAGTGTTAGGCGCATAAGTAAAATCCAAGTGCTGCCCTTGAACGACGCTAAACATTTTAATACCCGAATCTGGAGTTCTAGTAAACTTAGGCATTACTTTCATCAGATTACTGCGAATTTAGTTATCAAATGCACCAGTTATTATTTCTCAAAAATACTTCTTTCGTTACTTGAATTACTACTAGTTAATGCTTCAGTTTCAAAATATTTAGAACCACAAATTAAACCGATTTCTGCTGAAAATATTCTAGATAAAACTCTCATCAAATAATCTAGCAGAAAAAGTTTCCCTTCTGAATTCATTTTTCCAGAGATCTATCTCTAGCCGAAGTTCTAACTAATAGGTGAGTAGGACGAACGTTTAAATAAATCACAGGTGTTGCAAACGTGCGTGAAACTGTTTTCCCGGGGACGTTGAATCGCAACCATCCTTTTCGTCTCGTTTCACTCGAAGAGGGTTCGCGTCAGCGAGCGCCTCCTTTCGTTGTTATCGAATCGAACAGCAATGAATAAATTATCGTCGCCGGGGGGGGGGGGGGATGAAACGTCTTCTCGTTTTTCAGAATGCGATTAGAGGAACAGAGGAAGGAATCTTCTGACGCGTAAGAAGGATCGTCCGTGGAATGAAACGCCGCGCCGACGATACCGTAGCCGACTCTTTTGCGTCAGATACGAAAATCGGAAATCCTTTACGGATCTCTCTCCGCTGAATAATTCACTGACGGTTAATGAACATTCCGGGAAACGGAGCGCGACCTCCTCTCTTTCTCTCCTTTCGTTTCTTTCGCCCAGGTAAAGCCATTCTTTCCGCGAGCACCGTGAAAAGGACCTGGGATTCGTTATCGTACTACCAGCATCTCGCTCCCTTTCACTCTGTGCTCGTTCCATCATTTTCTTATTTTTTTTTTCTTTTTTTTCGCCCGTGATCCTTCGCTCGACGGGACTCTCCTTCCGTTGTTTACGCGGATCCTAACGATCGTTTTGAACTTTAAAGACGGAGATTTCAATTCACCCGGGTAAGCTCCGTCCGCTTTGTTGCAGCTATGGTTAATCGGCCGAGAGCGCAGCGGGGGACGCCTAAGATCTTGAGCTGCATCTATAATACATAGGTTTCTAAGATCAGCGTGAAGGAATCAATTCGTGCCCGCGCATAATGTTCTCGTCTGAATAGCGCATTAATGTAATCCTCGGTTTGAAATTGATATGGATCTCTGCAGACGCTCTGAATGCGGCGGCGGCTCGTTCAACTACACGGAACCTAATAACCGGGCCAGGATTTCACTCTGTTTCCGTTGCACGTGGAAAACAATTGCTAACCGCGATTTTCCGTCGTTCAACATTCACATTTTATTGCGATATTAGAAGAAAATTGAAATCCCCTCTTCTTCGTTTCTTCATCGGAAAATATCGAAAGAAAACTGTAGGCGGAATAACGGCGTGGGTCAGAAATGACTCCGGCATAGGCCTCGCAAGCAGCTGCCATTTTGAGCGAAAATAATAGCTACCGGGTCACAACGTTTTATGCGTAATATTTGCCAACGTTGGAATATAATGTCATGCCGCTGTTACGTAATATCAGGCAGCATAAACAGCACGTAAAAACACGGAAGTTCCGTTGTACCTGAAATACAATATCACTGTTGTTATTACAAAATTGCAATTTGCATCTGTTCCGATGTATACCGGATAAACAATGTGAAATTGCAGTCTGCAAATTGTTTTTCTGTCAGAATTGGATACAATTCGCAAATCTAAAAGATCTAAAAGTAAATGTTAGAAATACTCTGAAAGAGGCCATTTTTTGTTTAAACATTTCTTGCGTTAACTTGATTTTAATTTCGTGACACTGTTCTACCCCCCGAGTTTCTCTATTAAGGTGCATTTCTAGCATATTTGCATTTCCAGTGTTAATTTGTTTTCCTCTACTCGGCCAGATATTTTCCACTCGGCCGTAATAAAAATTCGTTGGAAGTATAAATATTTTCTAATTTTAATTGATTTCGTGCCAATTCATCGGAGATGCGGGTAACCGTGATTAAACAAAAACTGCTTAGCGTTATTTTATAATTCATCGTACTTCGTTAATAAACGAATAGAAATGAAGACACGTTTCACAACATTGGTGTCCAGACGTCGTATTGATCTATGGTTGTAAAATTCGAGCAAAAGCTTGTTCTGTTTTTGTAATCCCGGAACCAGCTGTAACAGCAAGTGTCCTGGAGGTGTATAACGGAAAAAAGTAGTAACTGGTTGTTATATTTTCGGAAACATGAAACTTCGAATTTGATAAAAACACAGTTTCGAGAGAAACGCGATGGAAGCGTTCACCGGTGTGCCTGCAGCGCACGCTATCTAATTGTTTCAACATTTCGGAAATCGTTCGAGTGGTTCGCGGCCTAATTATAAAGAATTCCTCATCTTTCGAAAACTGTCCGAATAAATGTTCGCGCGGGAACCATCTATCGATACAAAAGACAATCACACCACGCGAAATACGGTTTTTCGACGGTGTCCTCAAAAATCGTTCGGCGAGCACAAACGTCCGAAGATTTACGCGCGCTTCTATCTGTTCGCGGCCATTTTTTCCAGTTACTCCTTAATGATCGCCGTGCGCGGGCTGAAGCTGAAAGCAGCATAAAACACGAATTTCCCGCTCTCTGCCCCTCTTCTCCTCTCGGTTTCCCCACCTTTCAACAGCATCCAAGGGGATGGAAAAAAAATACTAACCTGGTTCGCGAAAGGGTCGAAATTATGGTCAACGTACATGCCGGCGCCTATTTATGATTCATATAAATCGTATTGCACGTAGCCGCCGACGGTGTGGGTGGGGTTATACGCGGTCCATTATCTCGCTTGTAACGCGAATACGGGCCTCCGCGGCGAGGATAAACCGTGCCGTGAATATTTATCTACGACTATTGCAAAATAAACACGGTCCTCGAAACGCTGCTCACGCTGAAACGCGCTGGACGATACGTAACGGGAGCCAGGTATCGTAATCTCTGAAGCTTTTCGAAATTTCCCGCCGCGCCGACGTCAAACGCGACCATTTTCCGCGGCCATTATAGATTCGACGTGCGTTTTGTTTTGTTTATTCGCGGAAAATGCTTGTCTCTTCCCGGATGCCGCGGGCGACTCACGGTTTTTCGAATCGCGCGTCCGGATTTGATCAATGTTTGCGGCACCTTGTTCCGCAAACACAGGAAAACTTGCGCTGCTGTTTGTCACCGATTTTTTTTTTTTTTTGCGTTTCGAGAACCGACGAAATTCTCCTCGGAAATTTAATTTTCACGAGAGAAAGTCTTTTACAGCCGTCAAGTTATTCTATATACATACACTTCTAAATAAAATGACTTTGTTCCTGTACAGGACATTAAAAGAAACGGGGAGATACGCAATATTAGGTTTACCGGAGCACTAAAAGTATTTTATATTACTTTGTGAAAATTAAGGAAACGTAACTACCCAAATTTTTAGCAATTTCTTTACATAACATATACCCAAAGAAATAATCCAAATTATACAGGGTGTTTGGTAACTGGTGGTACGAGCAAAAAGGGGGTGATTCTACATGAAATAATAAGTCGAAAATATAGAATAAACATTTTTCGTTCGAGGCTTTGTTTTCGAGAAAATCGACTTTGAAGATCTGTCAGGTTTCTGTGCTTTAGTATATATGCAGGAAGTAGATTTGGTTGGTCATGATCAGACAAGCGTCAGACAAATCCTATCGAATAGCATGTTGCATTTCGAAACTCGATTTTCTCGATAACGAAACTTCGGATGAAAGTATGACACCCTGTATATAACGATCCGGCAGAGATAACCGAGACAAATGTTATCGGCACTGCGACTTGTTAATACCAAATTCTCGACCGATGAAATTTTAGTAGCCCCCATTTTGGGTCTGCGCAGACAACGGTCGAGCGAGGGTAACGTCGATACCCTGAATCTCGGAATTCATTGTTGCAGGCATTACGTTGAAATATCAGGTTTCCGAAACACGGATACATAAATGCTAGAACCGCTAGGTTCCCGTTACAGGGGAATGCGATAGCAGTTTCCAGCATTTGACGCCCGGCGCTCGCGAAATTATAATTCATCCTTTAAACAGAAATTCGGGCTTCCCAGACTGCACTCCGGCTGCCCAGCAATAATAAGCCATTAAATAGGCCATTGTATAATCTCCAAACTTTCCTCTCTCTCTTTTTTAAGTTACGACCTGCGAGAGAGGGAAGCTTTTCTACCTAGGGGATGATATATCATCGCTGCGAGTTGAGCTTTCGGCAGGATCTTAATCTCTGTGATGCAAAAGAACCAGTCACATATGACATTGGCATTGATTCGCATTGGTTGACTTTGTCGGTTAAACTTCACCTTGACAACCCAAAAGTTTTTAATTCTCAGAAAATTCGAAAAATCGAAGTTTCGAGCGAAGAAAATCCCTAGGTCAAAAGTTAAACTTGTTTTAGGCATAAATCCCAAGTCTCCGACTTTGAATAACGTCTCCAAAGCTGTCGTCAATGAAAAAATACAGTCGGTTAACCCATTTGCATCATTAGCGTATATATGCGTTCAACTTTGCGTTGGTCACTGTCATTATTCGTTAGCCAAAAGATAGAAATAAATAGTGTTCTTGGAGATGAAAGTAGTAATTCTGATTTTTTCTTCTAATGCCAAAATATGAGGTTCTTTCGGTTGTAGTCATTTTCGTACTCAAATATGTACGTTAATTTAAAAAAAAGTTTGGCGATAAAGATCTTCTTTTCATATTTCCTCGTGATGCAAATGGGTTAATAGATTACTGGTGAATTAAGAATACTACATAGATTCCGTGGTCGTGTGAATTCGCATCGTTGCGAAAGAGTAGAAACTAACCCCGGTCCGAGGGTCCGGCAATAGGGGAGCGGTGATTACAGGTGAAGATAAATCAAAGTGAAGACAATGTCGGGGCTCCCTTTGATCATTGACAAGTGCGCGCGGGGAACCGGTGAACTCTCGACGCAACCAGCTCTCGGGTAAACTTCGCCGGTAAACAGCCGGGTGAGAAACTTGTCGGGGGTGCGAGAGGGGTGGCAGGGGGTGGGGCATTGTTCGTGCAGCCGGTGGCTGGAATCCGACGAACAACCGGCGAGGAATGTACGAAATTTGAGGTTGACAGATGGCTCATCGGTGAAGTCGCGTTAATAGCGAAAGCATGCGCGCGGGCTACTTGAATGGATTCAGTCGCTTTGTCCCGGCGGATAAACAGGGTCTCACCTCAGGAACCGACTCGGAGGACGCGTTTCCGGCGACGAAACCAGATACCATTGTCTGCCCTCCGTTGGAATCGATGACAGAGATCAATGTTATTGATGACAGTGATTTACGAACCACGGACTTCTCGCCCGCACGCGACTAACTCCTGTCCATCTTTCAGCGCTGCAATTATTCTCCAGTTTCACCTCTGCCACCATTAACTGCGCCAATCACTTCGGGCAACCTCTCCGACTAGGTTTTGGTAGCTACGAAATTCACTCGAACCGTGGTAGCCAGCAATAAAGACGATGAATGCACACAAACACGTGGACACGAATTCGCTTGGCGATTATAGGGGTTGGAATTTTTGTGTCCCCAATTATTTCCTTAGGAAAGAAGAAAAATATGTTTATGCTTTAACACACGTTGACTGCCACGTCCACCCATACGTGGGTGACGGAATTATTTGTCCAGGTTTTAAAATATATTTTTCAGTTTTTATTTCATCAAATAACTAACTCTAATTTTATGGAATTCTTGGGGTTTCTTGTTTGGCACAGTCAAAGTGTTAATTCTACTAAATATTGTAAATATTCGTCCATGACAGTAAAGGGAAACGGCGCTGTCCAATTGTGTCGATTCGTGAAATAGGTCGAAAAAGCCATTTTGATCAATTAGACGACGCACACCGGAAACGCGAGCGACGTTTTGTTGGCAAGACTGAATGCGGACGGTATTGAGAGTGCGGATAAAGCTGTATAGAACTTCTCGAAGGTGCGTGTGTGTGTGTGTGTGTGCGCGCGAACGAATGCGGGAATGGCTGCGAAAATGATGATATACTTGGTCGGGAAAAAGCTCGACTTATTTGTCGTCGACGGTGTCGCGGTATACGACTCGACGTTAGCTGGCGGCGGAGATCTTCTACGCTCATGCACATCCGGAAATACCGTCGTTATGAAGGTTTATATCGTCGGCCTCGGAGAACGTACACGGTGACTTAGTTCGTACGTTGGTAAAATGTCTCGAGATTGTCGTTACGTGTGATAATGTGCATCTCGAGACACCGAGCTCCGGGGGACAAATAAAAATTGTAACTCTCTCTGCACACCCTGTATATACGTTCTACATTTTCGACGTAAACGAACGTCGAAATGTTCAATTTGGAAGACGTCCGAAAAACTTGGTGAAGTTAGCAAGGCAAACGGAACAGTACGCGAGTTCGGAAACTCAAATCCCTGGCGCAGAGAGACTGTTCGGAGAAGTGAGTCGGAACCGAGTATATTTTCGAGAGTGAAAACTACAGAGTAAACAGGAGAAGCTGTTTCGCGAGAGTCTATTTAAACGAACTTCGAAAGCTAATCGACCTGTTCCGATATTCGCGCACACTTCGCCAAGTACACACAGGGAGAATGGAACCGGGCTGACGCGTAACACAATGGCGTTTCGTCGGCATTTTGCGAGACAGGCCAAAACAAGGTAACGGCGAGAAAGAGTTAATTCGTGAGAAAAGGGGACGGATGGAAAAAAGCTCGAGACGCGTCTCGCGTATAGAATACCTCCGCAGCCTCATAATTTCATCACGTCCGAAAGATTCCGCGACGTACTTTCACTTCCAGTTGGCAAGTTCGAGCTGGAAGAAATTTACAGACGCATTTCTTTTTCCCTCCATAGCGGCGCAGCCGTCCATCCCTGGAGATCGCGAAAAAATTGAAGCCCCGAGGAAAACGATTCATTTAGAGACCCTTATGAATAAAACATATTAATCCCAAGCTGAAGTCTTTAAGGTGAAATTTAATACTGTCTCGTTTGCATTCGCGATACGTAATAAATAGTACCTGTTTACAGCATATTTGAAAAATAATATGTACTTGATTGGGGAAGCTTTTTCAAATACATGATAACTTAGTTACTTCCATATTTTAGGTACTTAAAAAAGATCTGTGCTCAACCGTGTAATTTTTGCTTGACTGGAAAAAATAACAGTGACTCGATGGAACCTGCAACAAATCATATTATGTTGCATTTTTGATATTATAGGTATTCAAGAAAATAATTGGCTTTGTAACAAAGCAAAGAAATTGTTGAATCTTAAGAAAATGCGAAAGCCACGGTTCCAGATTAGTTCCCTATTACATCCTGTCAGTCGTAGTACTTGACGACTATCTGGATTAACTAATGACCAGGACCATCATTTGTCAATGTCAATCTCACTGTCGGGCGCAACGAATGGGAATGTCCGATGGTATCATTTTCATGTACCGAATGGATGCGAGGATAATACTATTGGGTTTTGACGCGTCCCATATCGGTCATAGATCCGTTCTGCATACGGTGAACGCGTCCTCGAACTTTTGCGGCTGATAGGCGTCTGATCGATGACTCGATCAATGGCCATTAACCACCTTAATCTCCCGCTGTTCAAACTTTTTGTTCGGAACGGAGGCCACCGTGAACAATGGATTTGCAAGTGGGATCGGCTCGACTTGATATTTGCATATCGATCTCGCGCTTCCCGGGGCCACGTCAAATTCTTAACCCTGTCGCTAATGAGCCCGATACACTTACCCACGGTAATATTTATTAAGGCCTACTTGTCGGTCGTGAAACTAAATACGGGGTCCCTTGGAATAAATAATAGGGCCGGATACCTTTCGAACACTATGTACGCTTCATTTATTAAAATTGTTATTGAAATTATACAGATGCTTCCATAGAAAAGATTGCTAAACTTCATTACAGATTTTTGGACCTCTCGATCCTGAAGAGAAAACTGTTTCCAGGAAAAAGCTAGTGAAACATTGAGAGACAATTTTGGAAATTGGTAGCGACTGGATAATTCGTTAATAAAATTATTATTTTTTTTTATGAAAAAAGATGCAGGTCTAAATAACATAGCCACTTTTCCAGCTCAATAAATTTCAACACACTTTAATGTTTAAGTAGATTTAGCGTTGAATTGTTTCGCATTTTATGTGGCGTTGCTTTTTGAACCGCATTGCGCACGGATTGTTTAAACGACGACGGCGCAAGCGTTGCTGTAAGCATTCCGAGGAGGTGCTGAAAATCTTCTCGGCTGAAGTTGAAAAATGGTTCTGTTTCATTTGGGAAGACGTAATGCCACGATGCCCAGTTTGTGAGTAATGGCTTCGCGGAGAAGGTCTTGGTGTAACGAGAAAGGATAGTCGTTAATTCGAACGGTGGCGCGTGTAACGAAATCCTTGGAGGAAACAAGGAATGTTTAAATGAAGATACAAAAACCGTTCGAAACAATTTAGGAATTTGATCTTGAAACTGCCCGAGACACGTAAAATGTTTTAAGTGTTTGTGGATGTGTATGATAGAAGAACGCAAAAGTTAGACCAACTGGTGCGAGTAAATATTTCTGGTTCCACTCAGTAGTACAAGTAAATAAGTAAAGCGCCCGCGTGAACTTGATCGGGAGTTGGAAATTGTGCGGTGTAACTTGAAGCAAACTTGTCAACAAATTCGAAACTTTTGACTAACCTTTCCCATCGGTTTCTCGTTTCGCTAATTTCCCTCATTTCTCGGACACGAACGACTCGGGTCGTAGGGGTAGTTGCGACACTATTGGACGATCAGTCGGAAAACGGGGGCGGGACCTGGGAAAACCGTCGAGTCCGTTCGCCTGTCTTTCTCTCGGTAGGTTAGTGCGGTGCTTAAAATAAAGTCGGCAGATAAAACGGAATGACCGAGCAAATTTTTCGCGTATATTGACGACGCGGCAACTTTTCACGCGGGAAGAGGCTACTAAGTGGTTGGAAACGGGTGCTATATCAAGGAAAGATAAGCCGCTTAATTTCGAACAAGATTAGTCTGGACGTTCAATCTCCTATATCGTCTCCTCTTTGGCACGTAACGGCGCCAGTGTTTCCAGCCGGGGTTAATCTCGGGATTAATCCGGAAACGAACTTTCCTAGTATCATTTTTCCGGCGGTCGTTCATATTTCCGGTTTATATCACCGATTACACACTCTCGGTGCCTTCTCGCGCTCGAAATTTTCTGCTGGCCCCTTTCCACCTGTGAAAATGGAGGCAACGAGTGTACGTGTGAGAGAGAGAGAGACAGAGAGAGGAAAAAAGAGTGTGTGTATGTGTGTATACGGACGAGAAGCCCCGCAATTTTACAAATGAAACATCAAAGCAACCAGTGTAAATCAAATTTCCACGTTACGACGGGCTCGCGTCGTTATTTCCCCGACGTTTCATGGCGGACCGGCACGCTGAAAACACGGAAAGCGTAGCGAACGCTAAGGGGGAATCTGAAATGACTATGATAACGATTTTCCGTTTACACGATGCAATTTGATCCTTCGTACTTGAATAATTTCCCGCGCAATTCCACGCCACCTTCGATAAGCCGATATCTGCATGGTTTGCCGAGTCCATAAATTAAGCACAGAGTTCGATTCGTGCTCGTTGGTAATCCCTTCATTGCCATACGAGAGACTCGGTCATTATAACTTTGCGATGCATTTGCGGATCCCAGCCGAGAGCGAATTGTCCTGTGGTAGGGGGCCGAGTATTTTTGTCCAACAACAAAATTAACGTTATCGTTTCTTTTCCGGTCAGACTCGCATCCGAATCGTGTTCGAACTAAACTAAATTGTCGACATTTAAACAGTGATCATTTCTTTCAACAAAATAGTACTATAATTAATCTAGAATAATTTCAAATCTTGGAGCCTCTGCTTTCGCGCTACGTAGTTCTTATTTTTCTAGGACATTTTTGCATAATGTAGCAGGTGAAAAACTGAGGACACGCTTTTGTATTCTGTGTTCCGTTTTGCAGTCTTTTCTTCTTTAGCAATAATCGAAAAAATCATGGATTAAGGAAGTATTTTCGGAAAATCAGTCTACTAGAAATGGGGGGGGGGGTTAATCTAGCCACAACGTGACCCTTTCGAGATCTCTTCACGGTTAAATAAATTTCTTGCTCAGGCGGGGTCGCGACCCCTCGGTAGCGTTGAGTACAAAGGGGTATAATTTAACAGAGGTTGACTTAACCGGAAAATAGCGAACGTGTTAAGATATTTTCCCGGATACGACTTCCGCGAGAAACATTCGCGCTGAAGTAACATTAAGGTTCAGAAAGGTTCATCAAAATTTCAGCGTCCTTTTCTTTCGGTGGAATGTAAATATTGAACGAACAACATCTCTCGACCATTTGCATTTTCCCAGCAGGGAAACAGTATTAGCGTTTGGTAGCGAGATTTTCAACAGGCCTCCCACACCCTTTCCGCGTGCGCGTCATCATTGAAATATGCAATTCAAAAGAGGCGCACAAGCGAGCCTCTTTACAATGTTGCGTGTTATTTAACAACGCGGGGCGCCATTTCGCGCGGCTCGAAGCCCACGAAACCCTTTCCCAGTTGGAAACCACATTTCTACGGGACGCGTGTGCAACCTCCGCGGCACCGCGGCCATAATACGGTCGTCACGGGGATGGGAAAACTAGATTTTCCCTTCAAAAACAATCACGGGAGAACCGTCAACCTCGTCGGGGCAGTAAAAAAAAAAAAAAAGAAAAAAGCCGACTGCGAGAGGCACGGGGAAAAATGTAAAGCCCGGAACGACGAGTTGCTCCGCGCGAAGGGCTAAAAGCTATTTCGATAAATTCGCGATAAACCATCGAGAGCTATAGCGTTCACCCCCCGCCTCTGTCCGTAATTTCCCGAAACTGCCGGCCGTATTTTCGGTGGATGTCCTTATTCTTTCCACGGGAAGTGCGGAGCAGACGTAAAACCGTCGCCGCCGGGTTATAGCTTAATAGGGCCGCTTTGTACTTGTCGCACGCGGGGAAAGAGAGAGGGAGAGAGAGAAAGAAAGGGGGAAAATTGGTCCACTCAGGGTAAAAGCGGTGACGAGCAAAAAAAAAACCGAATGGATCGTCGAGGTTGATACGTGGCCATCGTATCACCGCGACCCTCTGCAACCATACGCAAACACCATTCGATCAGAGTAACGCGATAATGTTTATCCGCGAGGAGATGCGATTATCGGGCTCTCGGTGTCTCCTCCGGCGTCACACTTCTCCCGAAAGTCGCGAACAACGTGACCGTTACGGTGTTTTACACTTTGACTGGCAAACTAGAACCTTAAAAATTCCATAAAATCAAAGTAAGTTATTTAACGAAATAAAAATTGAAAAACATTGTATGTATGATATCGAGTGTACTCCTCCAACTTTCTTGCATTTTACATTTGGTACAATGAATATATTAACGTAAAAATTCATTTTAAAACCTGGACAAATATTTCCGTCACCCACATATGGGTGACATAGCACTCGACGTGTTAATACTTTATTTAACCCTCCGTGAAATTCTCCCTGTACAATTTTTAGCATCTTGCAATGGACACACAACATTTTGAGCTGTTCATTAATTTCTTCCATATGGTCGTATTACTGTATGGACCTATAATACATTGTACAAAGTCGCTCAAGAGGCAATCCGAGCGAGAATACATTTTTGTTGTTTAAAAAATGCCCGGACCCTTTGATTCCCAAATAATATGGTCCACTCGGTTCATGTTTAATTGAATTCATCGAACGAAATTTCATCGAAATCCAGTGTTTTTATACCATTTAAATGTACACTCTGATAATTCAAAGGATCACGAACGCCAGGAATAGAATTTCATGTTTCAAACTGATGTATAATGAAAGTTTGAAATCAATTTTTCGAATTTACACTTGCGGCCCAAGCAATCTCGTGTAATCCTATTAGTGGCGTTGCAATGCTATGCGGCATAATCCACGCTGTAAATCGCACGTTAAACAAAGGGAACGCGTTAATGGAAATAAATGGAAAAGTGATTATTTTCGTCCGTACAGATGAACATTCATATTAATACAGTATCAACGACAACCATTAGTTGAATCAGATTATTCGGTAAGATGAGACATCTATGCACTTCTTACAACGCGAAAATTTACAACATGATGCTACGTTCAATATACTCTGCAAATTCCCATATCCCTGTGTATATGTATACCTTTACCTTCTTATCCAATCAGGAGCTCACCTCCGGGCGTTGTAACCTTACCCGAAGATCAGCCGGATAAAATTGAGAACTCGGAAAGTGTTTCTCTATTTCTAACACTCTATTACACTGCTCGTACTTTCCGACACAGAATAAAAAATAATTTCAACTAAGAAAAGGATAATTCCGACGATAAATGCCACTGTGAAAACGATGGAATTTAAAATATATTCGAAGCTCGCACATTGCCAAGTGTATTCACTTCATAATCATACTCTTGTGCATAATAAGGCCATCTGTCTGCTTCATGCAGTTGTGATTTCATGTTTCTTCATTTCCATATTGGTGGCCAATTCAATTTAATTCTCCAAACGATGTCTTGATTTTCTCGAAAAGTGTTTCAGAGGAAATTCGAATCAGTTTTTTTCGTGAGTAGACATGTAAAGATCAAATTTCTTTTTTTTTTTTTAATCGAGTGAAGTATTTTTTAATAAGCATTTCCCCGTGAATGGAGGATTTAATTATCCTCAAAAAGAATTTCTGAGGGTAGCACAGTTTTGGGTGGTGTTCCACACCTTTAAGGGCGAATAAAATGATAGTATCTAGCGTTAGGGGAACTTCCCCTACTAATATCGTTCGAGATGAATTTTTTCCGAGTTTTCCCACGTCAACCCTCTTTCCCCCGAACACGTGACCCGTACCACTCGTTCATATCCGTCGGATTGGGTATCCGAATTACGGGCAATCGATGTCGGGGAGGAACTCGTCGCCAATCAACTACCCGGTGGACACCAGTCCGGGTTACTGGGGCATGGCGTAACAGTACGACAAGAAAGAAGCCAAAAAACTTGCGTTTGCTATCACGAAGCTGCCGGACAATAGCGAAACGCCGTCCCGGTCGGTGGTCGATCCGGAGCTTCCTCGCCGCCGGTATCCTCGATACAGTTACGAAACGAGTCGTCACGCGGCCGGTTAAAACAATTACGTTTCCGTTCCGCGAGTGGAAACGGTTTCTCTTTGATCCGTTTACGTTACGACCACCTTTCCGATTCTCCGATGTGTGACGTTTCTTCTGCCGTCTCGGGAATGCCAGGCCGCTTTGCTATTTCACGAGCAGAGCCCCGTCGCTGGCATTTACTTCAGCACATTATTGGAAATACGTAATTAAGAAATCCCACTAGGTCAAAGAAATCGAACTAACAAAATCTAAAACGAAATATTAAAACACACACCTCGGTCTCCAACTGTAAGGAATATTCACGAACACAATTTTTAAACATTTTTTACAGGCGATTCAGTTGGTAGAACAGAAAAAAATTGATTAAATAATTCCTCAAGTATGCAGCTGCTGTACAATTTCAATGATCTAGAGTTAAACAAATTGGACACCCTCTATTTTAACGGGTCCTGCGAATCCTAATGAATATCCGTTTCAATATATCTGTTGTGACAGCTATTGACTTTCAGAAATGGAAGAAGAATAGTGTCAACCAAATACGACCAGCGTTGACAGTCGACATGTTGACATATTAATTGTATGCATACTAATGTATTTGATTAACGCAATTATTTGTATTCTATCTAATTAATCCCGCTACCGTAGCGTCGGAGAGACAATGAATTTACAATGACAATATGCCGAAAATGAACAATATTTTGTTGGTCGGGATTTCCCGTTTGGAAAACTCGAATTTGAAAAGGCTTCGATTACGCGTGCTGTTAGTAATTATTAAGCTACTTGAGCTACTTGTAATTATTAATGTACGCACCTTGCGAATTGTGAAAATTAATTTCCCGGAATATTGAATGTAATTCGAAATCTGGTTCACTATTTTTCACATATTTTATATTAATGTCTTGTAGAAGACATTTCATTGTGTTTCTGCATTTATCTTAGTAATTAAATGGTATTGAACGACGCATCGAACGCAACAGAAGAGAGTATTACCACACTATCTGTAATTCGACATTTACAGTCACTAAAAATTTGTTTATGCCACACAGTATAACTCCTATTGAACCATTAAACCCCGGGCTCCTATTGTTTTCTTACATTATGCGTTTACGAGGCAACCGCCAGCCAACGCGCGTGAATCTCACGTATATACCACACAGAGGAAGAGTGTGTGTGTGTGTGTGTGTGAGAGAGAGAGAGAGAATGATAGTAGCCCGCAACATAAATGGGTTAACGGCCGTCGCAAATCAGAACCGGCGACGTTCCGACGTTAAACAAAGCAATTTTCTTACCGTTTGTCGCTGGAAAATTCGCGAGAGAAAACAAGCGAACCCAACGCTGCCGCTATTACTACCCTCCGACTATAACGGGTTCGAGTAAGTAGATTCGAATCTAAATTGATAGTTTCGAGCATTTCACGAGCACTTCGAAAAAAGAACGCCATATTTCGAAGCAGATTCGAACGGTCCAAGTACTTTGAGAAATGGTGAGCGGTGCTTGCAAGTATACTGAAATCTCGGTCGAGTAGATTCAAACTTTTTACAGGTATTATACTCTGTTCTCTCGAACTGTGTATAATGAAAAACAAATACAAACAGTGAAACTAAAGTTCTTCGTCTTGAACAATTTCGAGAGATTCCGAATGAATTCTGCCTGTTATTAATAAAACTGACTAGGGCCATAACGAAAAATTTACCACGAGTGTCTCAAAAATTATTATTTACTTATTCTTCAATTTTCCCACTATTTAAGACTGATCCATAATCTCCCTCTGTGGAAGAAGATGTTCATAACATTTTCAAAACTCCCCGGCCGCAAATAGTTAAAACGTATTCGAACATTAATTAATTCAATAGCTATTTAATAATTACTCGCTGCAAGGAGTTGAAGCGTCTTCCATTATTAATGTCAGGAGTTGAAGCGTCTTCCATTATTAATGTCAGTCGCTGCAAAGAGTTGAGGGGTGTTCGAATATTAATATTAGTCACTACAAAAAGCTGAAGGGTGTTAAAATATTGATATTACTCACTGCAAGGAGTTGATGGGTGTTCAAATATGAATATTAGTCACTAAAGAAAGCTGAAGGGGTCTTAAAACATTAATATCAGTCACTATAAAGATGTCTAAACGTTAATGTCACCGCAAACGTTTAAAGATTGTCGAAATAATGAGACTTACTGCAGAGTTAAATGAGGTTCGATGCGACTAACTGCGAAGGGTTAAGGGTTGTTCGATCACTGACGCGCGTACATGAACCAGTCTCCCGAACGATGATTCATTTTAATTGCAACACATTTGGTCGAGCGAAGAGCACGCGTCTCACAGACCGTCGCACGACACATCACGATAACAACGCCCGCACGGAAGGATCCATGGACATTATGCGAGTCGATGATGCGCACGAGTGCATTCCAGTGACGCGCGACCCGATACGCGGCAACATACTGACCGTGGTAGACGGTGATCGTTACTGATCACGGAAGGCGAAAGTAAATCACCGACCCCGTTCGATCCGCTCGCCTAACCCCCGAACCCCACCCCCCCACCCCCCCCTGGCTTCGTCTCATTTCACTTCGATCGGATTAGCGAACCCGACGCAGCTATCTTCTCGAGGAATAATACATTCCGCAGACGAGCCTGGTCACAGCCGGTCACGTATTCCAACTACGTGTAAACGCTCTTCGACCGCGCGACACCTGTAGACGTTCGCCATTACCGTGCCCGTTTATCGACGGCTATTAATAATTATATTTCCAAAGGGGTGGGGAGAAGCGTTGGAAACCCTGTTGTACTGACAAAGGACTTTCCTCTGGGAATTTATGACTGCCGTTAATCGGTCTACGGCAGAGACCAATGCAATTTGAACATGGCACAGAAATTCCATCGACGTTGAAAAATGCGCGTGTTGCAACGAAATTCGAAATATTAATTATGCTGTTCGGCAACCTGGCAATGTTTATCGTCTTTGTAATTCGCTTAGCTCGATTAATCCGCTGCGGAAACGTAACGTTTAATCGTTGGATATTTATGGGAAAATTGTCAATTGCGAGATTGAGGAGCTACGTGTGTTTATCTGTTTTCTTGATAATTTTGAGAGTTGGAAATAATAACAGAATAATATTCGAATAGTTGGAAATATTTTATGCCGCTCTGGGAATAGCAGGTTCGTGTTTGTATCTTGTCAAATTCACATTTGACAAGTTGGAATAATATTCGAATAATTAGAAATATTTTATGCCGCTCTGGGAATAGCAGGTTCGTGTTTGTATCTTGTCAAATTCGATTCGAAGCCCAAATTCGTTCTGTCATTAAAACTGGGTTTTAATCTGTTTCCTGTGTTAACGGGAGCTTCGCCAGCAACGGTTCCGCGTGAGAAAAACATGTGCTTTAACCTTCGGCAGTAAACGAATTGGAATGGAACGGCTTGCAAAGGTAAAAAGGATCACGATCACGTTGCGCGAAAAGGAAAATCACTACGAAATTGCAAGCTTGCTTGAAGCACCGAGGTTTTACCGTTTACTAGAACCTTAATTTGCAAGAGCTTTAGTCGTGCCTGCTGCTCGGAGTATTTTTTAGCCTTCCGGAGAATGTTAACTCGCGGGCCATTAAAACAATTTTAATCTTCCCAGAATTTTTTAATTGTAGTTGTAATTTTGTATCTGTTATTTTTTCTGAGGTTTATTTTCTATTATATTTATTCTGGGTTTGAACACTGAATTTGAAACACGTTTTAGTTCGTTACAATCATTTTTAGTACTACTTGGACCGATAACAGCTTCACGTTACATTTACTTCGACATTTATTTACCCGGTTGTTCTGCCTTCGAAAAAGTTCATCGTTGGCGCAATATTTTCGCCGCCTATTAAATACTGGCTTTCAATTGATGGCGGAATCGGAAATTTAATAATAAACTCGACACGAAATAAGACTGGCAGTTTGGTGCCTGGTATAAACGATTGTGCCAGAGAATTAACACTGGTTTTGTATTTCCACACATACAGCTGTCTATCACATTTCATACAGATTTCAACGTTTGTTTGCCAGAGTAACGTATCGGATATTACAAAATCCATCGGAGATTTAGAAAATCGATACGCAAACACCCGGAATAACTAAATCATTTTTTTCAGAGCCTAGTTTCCCTGTAATAAAAATTGTTTTAACGTATCATTTGATCCTGTCGGTCGATAATTGCCAAATAAATGAGAACACTATGTTTGGGAGCTAAATAAATGTGTTACGTGTACGCATGCACATAATACGCCTACACGTATCCACGTATTTACGCATATCTGAACACGAACATCAGCACGGTAGCACAATTGGGCATATGCATGACTATAGATACGCATTCCCGTGCACAAGGCTTACATATAGCGTATTCATGTCATCTATATCGAGACTACCGATAGGAACGATTAAAGTGTTAAAGCAGAAAATTACGTGAAAACATAGCGGAATGATAGTTGTGTTACGTATGGAGTTAGGATCGATCCTCGAATTTGGGTGTGTCCCTTCGTTCACAGCATCATCGTCGACCAATCAAGCTATCGCTTGTTATCACCTGATACGTCGTAGGAATCCTAATATCGGGACTGTTGCGGTCTCCGGAGGAATCAATGTCTCTCTCCGCGCCGAGTAATATACATTTCATGACAAATCTACATGGACACACGCACACCGACACACGTGCGCAACGGTTTCTAGCTTGACGGAAATAGAGAAACTGTGTACACGCGTCGGATGCTTGGATACTGTCGCTCGATAGTCGACCGGTTTCCTTTGAACGGGCCGCGGGTAAATGATATTTAACCCTTAACAACACTCTGTGTGCTTTTGTATCGAAATTGACCTGTAACGGTCCAACGCACGCATCGCTAAACAGCTCAGCATTACATTAACCCCTCGGCCGTCCCACATTTTCGCAACAGAACGAGCCGCCCTTGTGCTGGAAATTGAAAATTTCAAATTGAACGGAAAAATACTGAAAAATGTTACGCGTTCCATTATCTTAATGAGTTCGACGAGCGTAACGTTCCCTTCTACACGAGAATTTCATCACGCGAGTAAACAGGCGCGAATGCGTGTATCGCTATTGTGCTTTTTTTTCGCGGATAAAAGTGAAATAGGAGAAAATTGAGCTTCGTAAACCTTCTATGTATTCCGGCCGGTTCATGGTGTTTTGATAGCCCCTAAAGAACGTTTTCTTATTGGCACAACAATTTATTTACTTGGCATCGGGTCTCGCGTGCAGTTCCGTTTCCCAGGTGACCTTTCTTGGTGCTTCCGTTCCCTTTTTCTTTATTCGGACGGCGAGCTTTGAACGGGACGGAGTATGCGCAATATTTGAGACACAGTTGCCGGAGGAAGGAAATTCTTTTGCCCTGTGACGGTTCGCGATGCCGTAACGATAAGTAATTGTGCTGCTTTTATGTTCGTAGAATACGAACGTTCTAGGAAATTCAATGCCAACCGTGGTTCCCTTCTAATAACGGCCGACAGAAGATACGCGTATACATACACACGGGCGGCAGGATTCCACGATTTAAAAACGCTGGACAGCCGCCTCAAAGGGCTTCTGTTTACAAATTTCCTGGTCTGATAAATTTCTCTCGACATAACGAAAGTTGATTGAAAATGCTTTGTACTTATGTTATTCCTTTCGCATACTTTCTTTTTTTTTTTTAGTGAATATGAAGTGACTCGAAATTCGGTGAAAATATTTTATGTATTTTTCACAGGCTTTGCCGAACGTATCCTCCAGGTTCCGAATAAATTAAACATGTTCGAAAATATCTCCGTACAGGTAGGACGTTCCTTCTCAATGCATTCAATTGAAAGCGAGTAGGTGCAATCGAAATGAAAAGAACGTAAAATATTTTTAATTTACAATTATTAACCCATTTGCATCATTAGCGCACATATGCGCTCACTTTTCCTGGTTACTATTATTATTCGTTAGCCAAAAAATAGAAATGGAGAGTGTCGTTGGAGATGGAAGTAGTCATTTTTTTTTTAAAAGGCCTTTTTTTCGTATTTTCTTGTGATATGCAAATGGGTTAACGATTCTAAAGATACGTCCAGGAGGAACTATGCAATTTATTTCAGCACGTTTTTGTTATTTTTATAATGCAAAAGCAGTCTCGGTGCTCGTATTGTTGTAAGGGTGTGGGGGTTCGTTTTACGCTGTCCGGAAGAGTGTATGTTTCAAGGGCATTGCCGCAGAGTAACGCAAACAGCGTCCCCTTGTGTACCGTCAGGACGTCACTTGAGCCGATCAAACATACCTCGTGCATCAATTCTAGACAGGATCGCGCGATGGCGCAGGACAACGTACATGCACCGCGCCGCGATGCACTTTGCCGTATGTCAAGCTCTCCTTCCTGATCGGGAACACCGATGATAGCGGGCAGGTACAGGCATATACTTGGGATCTACCCGATGAAACGTATACAAGCACGCGCTCCCGGATACATCTGTGGATACTGGTTAAACCGAGCGAATACACCGCACAGGTGGCGGGACAGTAAGTGCACGCGCTGCATCGCCTATAAACATGGCGCAGCGCCGATCTGTGCCGATCCGTTTCGGTTACAAGGCCCGCGTCCACGGAATCGTGCGCGCGAGTCTCGACGGGAATCCCCGTGGGAACGCTCAAACTAACGATTACTATTGGGTTGGCAATTTATGCTTTATGCTTCGTTTGATTGACTTCTGTTAACCGTTGCGTTTGTTTTCTCTCTGACATTTCATAACTGCATCTTTTAGGTTACTTTTGAGGCAAATTACACGTAATTTTGATTAAAATTGTTAGTTCTGTGTGAATTTGAACATGGAGTGCGAAAACGAACGTTATAGGCACATATTGCTTTTTTATTTCCGTAGAGTTAAAAAAGCTGCCGAGGCTCACAAAGATATATGTGAAGTTTATGGTGTGGATCGCACGTGCCAGAATTGGTTTAAAAAATTCCGTTCTGGAAATTTCTCACTCGATGACGACCAACGTTCTGGTCGACCATCTGAAGTCATATAATTGTCAGAGAGATTGCAGATTGAAGCTACTAGAAAGATGGCAAAAGATCATAAAACAAAATGCAAAATATTTTAGTGATTAAAGTTCATTGCTTTGATAAAAAGATTGGATTTTATTTCACCTAAAAATACCGAAATTACTTTCTTGCCAACCTAATATGAAGCCTGACTGCATCCTTCGAGATTACTGAAAAATCGCTGCGCCTCAATCGACTGGGATCTGACCTGTAAAATAGCAGGGAAGAGATCGGCGCTAATTCTCCGTGATTCCTCCTCGGGATCCGTCGACAGAGCCCGGGCTAATTGCCCTAACTAGACTTTTCAATTACAGCGGAATACCCCCGCAAGAGCCTCTTGGATTTAACCTTTTTAAATTCTGTAAGCCACTGTAGTGTCCGTGGAAAGCTTCGGTTGGAACTCTGCGGACCACCATAGTGGCTTTTTTGCCTTCTGTAGGAGGGTGCGCCGTCCCTAGGAGTGCAAGTCGCGGACAAGCGCGCCGCAGTGAAGAAGTCAACGATTGAGCGATTAAAAGTCGTCGAAAAGAGAGAGGTGGGGTGGCCTCGTCAGAAATTCAATGTGCCCGTCAAAAGTGGGTATCGATGAATGTTTAAAGCGACAGGCAGTCGAAAAACGGAAGCTCGATCCCCCCCACCCCCGGCCCCGGTATGGATAGGCGGAGCGATGAACACCTCCGTGAAAATCCGCTTTCCATGCCTAGCACGTTCGTCCACTTGTTTGCAGCTTTACCGCTCCCTCGGAATGAGGAGCCGATGCGATACGGTTTCGTGTTTTCCTGACTTCTCATTCGAGCACCGAGCCGAGGGACCGTGCGACCCGAGAGCTCGGGACTCTGGAATGGAGAAAGGATTTGAATAAATTATTCGCCAACGTAAATCTAAGTTCTTTGCGACCCCGTTCTTCCGGAGGCTTCGCCGGCAATCTACGGCCTAAAAACGAGCCTGCTCTCTCGATCGAGGGTGGAAGCCGATCGACAACTCTTATCGGGCGGACACTGTATTGCCAGGAGAGAACGAACGCGTTTCACGCCGCGAATTTATGCGCCGGATCGACAATAAAATCAAATCGACGAAACGAGCTGGGGGATAATGCGTGTCACCGGGACTCGGAGGATTTATGCCTAGAGAGGCTTGAAATATTATTGTATTTTTCACGCAAGAAAAACTACAGAGAAGTGTCGCTCGAGCATCGGAAACACTTTGACAATCGCGATTCCTATTGTTTCGAGCGTTATCTTGAAATTATCGGAGAAATTCTCACGCTGAGAAACGTGATACAGTGAAGAGTCTCGATCTAAGCTCAATCCTAGTGCTGTGACATAGATCGTGTACGGCTACATTCATATACGTAACAAAACTGCTTAACCCTCTTGCACTACTGTTTATTTTCTGATTACAATGGTTAGAAATTCTTCATCGTTCGGAATTGCAAAGAAAAAAAAAGATGGTTTGTATTGATATCAACTACAACAAAATAGAATTTTATTTCGATTTGAAGGGAATCAATAACGTTCACATTTATTAGACTCTATTCAGAATCTTCGTCACGAGTCTGTAGAGCAAGGGGTTAGAAACCAGCTTATACCAATGTTCAGAAAAAATCGAGCTCTCGTTTAGTACTTTTCTCGTCAATCGTACAACACCAGTTTGCCGGTAACAAAAAATAACGCAACTATGATCCTCGGCGTAAGGCCAATAAATGACTCGAACAAGAAAATCCCACGAAGGAAGATGGCTACAAATAAACGTTCGTTCTTAAGTAAATCGCGTGGCCACACTCAGAGACAGGCCACATAGTAGAAATACATATGTACACGTCGATATACATACAATATATACACACGTTATAGTACATCCTTTCCGTCGATTCATCGATTTCTCGGTAGCCCGTGAGAGCACCGATAGCTTCCTCGATTTGGAGCAGCAACCGGGAAGGTTCCGCACATAAAGACGACGATCCGGGAGTGCAATAGTGAGAGAGAGAGAGAGAGAAGGGGAGAGGAAAATAGTTCCTGGAATCGGCCGGCTCTTAACCCAGCCGAACCCTTCCGTCCGACCACTTTCATCGCTATAAACAACGTAACCTCTGGCCTCGCCACCCCACGAGGAGGAGAACGGGCTCTCCAGCGTTCCACAATTAATCGGCCGGCGATATACTCCCCGACGACCGGGTGTAATCCACCCGGTGAAACGTCCGAGCGTGTTAAATTTAATTCCCGTGTTCGCCGTCGAAAGATTAAACGATATACAGGAGCGGTGTATATCGGAAGGGGTGTGGTTCATCCGGTATGAAAGGAAACGGCGTAGGTCAAGCAAAGAGAAGACGTGATTCCGGCTCAATTGCCCAAATGATCGTGACGGAGGCAGGACCAATTTCATGGGGACGCTAGCCGTGAATCACTGCCCGTTGGGGACACTTAAACGGGGCTATACCCCCGAACCGCACACAGAGAGGTTATGTAGGTCGCGTTCAGGCGCGAACACCGTACGCAGACCGCCTAGACGATTATATATACACCCCGCGAATCCTGGCAATCCGTTGAATAATTGCTCGATTCAATACGTAATCACGCTACTTCCTGCACAGGTATCCCACCCTCTCTCTCTCTCGTCCATACATGTCTTCGCTGTACGATCGGCCAGCCACCTCTGCCTCGCCTCCCAATAGAGACGTAATCCTATTTAAGCCGGTTATAAGCATATCCTGCCGAGAGAGGCTGAGTACATTATATTCATGGGCCACCTCCTTCGGAGACTGCGTCCTTTAAGCTGGCAAAGTACGCCTTCCGGAATTTCTGACTAACGGGCGTTTCATTAATCAAGACCCTTAATGCTGCCACATCCTCCAGTAAATTAATTTTCAACCGGTGTGCATCGCGACTTTGACCGCCTTCCATCAGGCATACGATTTTTTATGGGTGTCATTTGTTGGGTGTTTCTACCAAGTGGAGTCCTAGATGCTAGTTTCTTAGGGTAATTGTTCCGTCCATCAGCCGTTTCAGGGGACAATCAGTCATCCTAAACCTTGTTATTATCAGCCTACACCAAGTAGTGAAAATTTTGAAATCAATATTAACTAGATAGTTACATTACGAGATCCGAGAATTAATCATTTATTCCGCGATCTGTAATACCGTCGGCATTCGTCACGCAACCCTTGTGTCGTCAGCCCAGAGAGAATGAAATCGCGAAGACCTAGGAATCTTTAATCAGGATCCTCTGCAATTTGGCTTCTCCTACCCAATTACAAACTCCGCATTATCATCTTCGAGGTCAACGTTCAGACATGTAAGAATGACAGGGCCATTATTAGAACCACCGAACTGGTTTCCTTTAATTAGAACTCTTTGAGGGAAAGGGCGGACGTGATTCCCTAGAAGTCACATAGAAATTCTGGTTAACACGCCTCGATAGTGATCGAATCACAAAAGACGTCAGAAACGAAGCGCTGGAATTTACTTGGAAAATTATACTGAGTCTAGAAATGTATTCCTTAAGTTTTTACAGAGTCTACACATTTAGCGAATCAAAATTTTAATTGTCCAGAGAAACCATAGTTGAACCGAAATGTATATATGCTGTTTCCCTTTTCTGAAATTTTACTCGCGTCTTCTCAGCTTTGTATTTTACAAAAGTAAAATAAATCGTTACTACTAGTTGTAAAAGTTCCTGCAGTAACAGGACTTTATTTTTAGGTTTGCAATAAACGTCAAACTAACAGCATCGGGTTAAAGCATAATTTCCTGTCCAGAATTATTCTTCTTGTTGCCTACAAATGGCGCATAGAAGCGCTTTGTGTAACAGATAAGCTCGAAGATCTGAGAAACTTGTGCCATTAGCAAGACGGTCGCATTCGCTATCGAGTATCGATCTAGGTCAAGGGTTGTCTTTCATAAAAAATATAGGAACCACTTTGAGTCAATGAATATTACATTGACAAAAAGGAGAATACCCTTATCAACGGTTGTATCGATTATCGAGCCCGCAACCACAAACGTAATTAATCGCGGCGATTTAACTTTTAACCGAAGGATGTAAACTCTTTTCCAATGAAATTTACAAATTTTCAAACAAAGCTGAGAGCCCCTGGAAACTTACAGGAGCCTCCATAATCATTCGGGGTTGTTTAAAGGACATCATCCGACGTAGACCCTCGCGGTTCTACAGAAGTTGTACGCTTGTTTCTCATAGTTGTTCAAGTTTGTCCGGGCGAATCCCTTGATACCAATAACAATTCTTACGGCACTTTAGGATTGTCTGAAAGATTTCTACGAGCCCAGAAGAGTCGCCACAATCGTTTATGTACAGAATTTCTACAGACCCGTCAGACACTGTAGTCTTTTAATCGACAATCATCGAAGAACTATGACGGTCCTCGTAGTCTCTCAGGATTTTTATAAACCCTAGAAAATTAATACAACGGCGTCCATAATTTTAGATTTTTCAAAGTATCCCCTAGGGAACCATAGGAGTCCTCAGACTTTCTCAGGGCCTTTCCTTAAGGGCACCCAGAGTCCACTGCGAGTTTGCAGGTTTGTTCACAGAATTTTCGGGAGACCTAAAACGATCCAAGTTTCTCTAGCACTGTCCAGGGACTATAAAAAAAAAAAATCCCTAGATTATCCAAGATGCCCAGAAAATCGGACTCTTACCGCGGAGGGTTCTTAAGGGACATCGAAGATCCGAGAGTGTTCTCCTTGAACTCCCGGTGTCGAGGCAAGCGAGCACGAGAATTCAAGAGATACTAAAAATCTCGGTACCATTGTAGTACTTCAAAATTTTTTGTTTCAACAATATCCCTTTGGTTCTACACAATACTCATTATTCTCAATGTTGGACACAGGAATCGATCGATTGATTTATTTAAGTCTCGGATCGATAAGGAATTGACGAAACGTGATGAAAATTGATGTTACAGACCATCGGGTTGTTGTATTAATTGCCTTTTAATTATTCACAATTGACAAGTTGGTCTTAGCTCGGTCTTTATCAGCATACTATTGACCCTGGGAGAGTTTGCTAGAATTTCGCGGCTAGTTAAATATCGGTTTTGGTGCCGAGGCAATACCTCGGAGGATCGGCCGTCCGTGGCAAAGGGACAGAAGTTAGGGGATTCGCTTTTACGGTCTTGCCTCGGATAAGTTAGCGGGTCGTCAACGGCCCCGGCTCCGTCTCTCTCGCTCTTGTCTCTCGAAACGGCGACGTTACAGCGGTTACGGTTAACTAGCGTTGCATTCGATTTACAAACAGGCACAACGTACCGTGTTATTGGACACGTTCCTATCTGTACCCATTATTCGTCACGCGCGCACGCGGCCGTCCGAATGGTAAATTATGTCCGCCATATAATGCCGGCCTGGATCCCTAAATCGAATCAAAATCTCACGTTCTGACGATTGCTGGATCTCCTCCGCAAATATTTGTCTATTCCGCAACCGGAAATACTATCACGCGCGTTCGAACAACCCGATAACCAGGGTTCGTGTACCGGGAAAACTTTCGGGTAAACAGGATACTGATAATCGGGCGAAAAAATCCTGTTCCTGCATAAACTAGATTCTGCAATCTAGGGGAAACTAGTTCGCGTAACACACATCGAATGTAAATATGTGTGTAGGTTAACCCCACTCGCACTCGGGTCTTAAATTCTAATCTTCTGCTAGTTTGTTCAAATCACGTTTGTTGTATCAACGCCAATAAGCAGCTTGTTGTCGACGTTATTGCCAACGGTGATCTCAAATAACTATGCATAGGAAACATTCAGTTACAGAAAATCACAGTGTTTGACAATTTTCCTTAAAAGTAATCGACACACCTTGTTTTATAGAATTTACATAATACATGCTCTCTGCTAAATATATTTATTTAATCCCACGAAAGCATCTGTACAGTTTCAGTAAAATCCGATGCGAAGGATTGAATTAATTCCAGGCGAATATTAGAATTCTTGATAATCAGATCTGTCTGATAATTTTTAGACAATGCACACCCACACCGGATACGAAAAGCAGTGCGCTTGTGAACTTTCGAAGCGCGGATAATCGGCTCGCTTCGATGAATGCATAAGGGACAATGGTTCTTGGAACGTGAAACGAGCGGCCGACATTAATGTGTACTATCAGAATATTTATTTCCAGTTCATTGAAAAACACTCGACCGATATCGAGCAGCTAATTCTGTAACAAGGAGGCGGGCAATTTAGCGGCGACGGACGGTTAATGTGTGATCGGGTTCTCTCACGGATACCATTACATTTAATTATCGTTTGGTCCGAGACAATTTCCGCTGAAAGCGGGGGGTGGGGGGACCCAGACAATAAGTCTTCATCCCCGGCATCCAACGGGAAAATCGTATGCTCCTTTCTTACCGAGCACTCCCGGTCCATTAGCCAATAGTTGACTTAATAGTCGATCATTCGATTACAGAGCGCCGAGACTTTTCCGCCGTTTTTGTCGTGAAAGTTTCAAGTTCCGCTCCGCGATTAAGTTGAAATGCAATTTTCCCGGTCCGAGCTTCGTAACCCTCGCCCTCCACTTTGCTCTCCACCCCTATCTACCCCTCTTTCGCCCCTCTTTCCCTCTCTCTATATATATATCCGCGCAGGTGTTTCTGCTTCGTATTTCTTACTGGTCCTCATCTTTCTGCGAAACTCCGATTCGTGTTCGAAGAAAGGAGGAAATAAAAGAGGCGAGAACTTTTGTTGCGACCCGTAATCCACGCCTATGCGACGCTTATTATTCTTTTATTTGAGGGAACGAGGGCACGAGGGGAGATCGCGGCTGCAGCAAGTAGATGAGGACAATCAGGCCTCGTGGTCGCGTCGAATGAAAAAGTTGCGTCACCGTTGCGGGAAAAGAGGAGCAACGCGAAAATTGCTCTGTACATACAGGGTGGCTTGCAATTCGCGAGCCCTTTGTCGGCTGAAAACAGACATTTGCCACGCTAAAACCAAAGTGGTTACAGGATCTTTTGACCGCTTCTGTTCCGTGCAAGAATTTACGAAAATATTTCAAAAGTTTCCTGTAAGAAAATTGAAATCTAAACTTGACACCTACCTCCGATATCAAAATTCTGGGAAAAATAAAAATATACAGGGTGTCCCAAAAATCGTGTACAGCGTGAAATACATAGTGTGCAATATTCGAGGGTGGTTAGCAAACATCGGTGTGCAGCTGTTATCGATACACGTGTCCCCCGATCAGGATCGAAATATAGGGCACTTCGGGGGAGACGGATAATCCGGAATAAAAATAACAGAGTGAAGCCGGTCTAAGGAAGAAGAATCTAGTCCCGAAGATGAAAAGACAAAATCGTCTCGGAGGACCGAGGGACAAGGGAGAAAATGAGAATTTATGGTCGAGACATTAATACGGGACAGTCGGTGTTGTCCGGGGCCGGGAAATGTAATAGAGACGTAAGAATCTCGCCGGAGAAAGGAGGAATGAAAGTAAAAGAAAGAGAGGAAAGAATGGTGGTGGTGCCGGGTCGAAGAATGGTCGTGGAGATTTTTTTATTCAACGCAGTCACCCGAAATAAAATAATGAGCGGTGAGGGAAGGGGCCGGGGTGGGGGAATAGAAGAGAAAATGAAAGCTGGAAAGAGCGATGCGTTCCATTGTAGAATGCCACGACGCCGCTGGACGTATTATTTTCTTATTACCTAAGATAGCGGTCTACGTTGCTGTTAGCCGTTGTATCGCGAGCACGTGAATGCCGGGGTCACGGCTAAATACTTGCTAAAGAGGTTTTGAGATTCCCCTGGAGGTTAGTCAGACGTGAAACTGGTAAATAATATAATGTGCAGACAGAAAGCGGAGAGAGAAAAGGGACGGGAGAGAGAAATAGAGAAAAAGAGAGAGAGAGAGAGCCGGACCCCCGTGTAATTATTTACGCCTGTTCCCGTTGCAAACAATGAATATTCAGCGCGCTGCGGCTGAGTTCGGCAAGGTTTTCGATACGTAGCGTTAATGAGAGCACGTAGACTGGTTTCAGCTTGGGGAAAAAAAAAAATGAACGAGCCCGGGCGAGACGTCGAATTGCACCGAGTCCGTTCCGACTGACAAATAGCTGGCGCACGGTTCGTTGAAACAAAGCCGAGCCCTGGTACGTAAACAACGCGCAACAAAATTTTGCGAACGATTGGAACCAGCTCTGAGCGGCAACAGTCGTTGTAAAAGAAACTTCAATCAATTTCTGCTTTTGTTGCTTACCAAAAGAAGACTAGACTACCCCTATTATCTACAGAATTTTTTAATATAGGTCACAAAGGACTGTTCTGTAGCTGTGTAGCATAGTTGTTTCCTTCTCATATATTTGTCATTCATTTTCTTTTAGGAAAAAATTGTAATCAAGGGTTCCGAACGAAGTTATGCGACTTTCTTTAGTACTGTGTATTTTCTCGCGTTGTTCTATTCATCAAAGAACTTCCCTGTGTCGTAGAATGGAGTCTAACCGTATGCTAATGTACCATTAAACGCAGCTAAGTGATGTTGGTTGATCAATTGTCTGCGGAGAGCATACGGGAGGTAAATACAGGTCTGTCAAGATGCAGAACGCGCTCCACACGAATGCACAGTCAGTCACGAAGATCCTACACGCATCTAAATTTTAATTTAACACACAAACGCGGAGCTATGAATCCAGCAGCTTTATGAATTTCCAAATAAAATTTTGGGCGAGTATTTCGGGAAGCAATAAAATACACAATTTGAGTAAAAGTCATCAAAAAAAGCTACGAAATTCGTTGAAAATATATTCGCGCATCGGCGACTGGTTTAAATTGTGACTCGGCTAACTGACGTTAAAGTGACTTGAAGAAACGGCGATAAAATGGAACCTTAATATCAACATCAAACGAACAAGGAGAATGAAGGAGAACTTCTCAGCTCGAGGAGAAGAAGACATCCTTTGTCACCTTCTCTGCATTTTATATAGAAGTTAATTGAAGTTTCATTGAACCGTGAAATGACCCTTTTCACATTGTTTTATCGTGCGGGTTCATAAAACTGTATCAGGGTGTTTCAATATTAGTTGTCAAATTGTGGTCTTGGAAAATAGAGGCCTTCGGAAATCAGTCCGAATTTATTACCGTACCATTTTTGTTGAACCGTGAAATGACCCTTTTCACACTGTTTTATCGTACAGGTTCGTAAAACTGTATCAGGGAGTTTCAATATTAGTTGTCAAATTGTGGTCTTGGAAAATAGAGGCCTTCGAAAATCAGTCCAAATTTATCACCGTACCATATTTTTGTTTAATTTCTCGAGAATTGGAAAAGTATCCACGCAACCCCTTGTGATACAAAGTTCCCTCGCACAACAGAACAAATTCCGTTAATCGCATAATTTTGTTCCGGCGAGAGTGAGCCCACGCGAACGAGTTGCCTCGGCCTCGGAGCAATAAACTGTTTGAGCGCGTTCGCCGCGCGGCGTCGAGCGGATTTTAGTTACGCGCGGCGAAAGGGTTGGTCGAATTTACACCGATGATAAAAAAGTAGGGGTTCCGCGCGAATGGTTGGGGAATCGCGTACGACCGTTGCTTATTAGCCGCACACCTGACTAACATCTGTAACAGTTGCAGCCATTTTTTACCCGCGGCGATCATCCAATGCGTTTCCTCTCTCGGTCGAACGACCGGGGGGAGGGGGGGGGTGGTCGTGGTCCAAGTGGAAATTCAATATATCGAGTGGCTCGATTCTGTTCGATCCTCCAGGCTCGTCTAGCCCCACCTGGCAGAGCAGCCCTTCCCCTTTGACCGGGTGCTTTCACCCCCTTTTTTCCACCGACGGTCCACTTCTATCGGGATGAGTACCACCCTGTGTACGGTTGTGTGTACAGTATCTCTACGCAACGCGCGGCATTGTACAGAAGTCACGCTTCGCTTTATTGAAAAGCCGCCTTCTCTATCGCGAATGGGCCCCCGCCGCACAACGGAAATTGCAGGTGAATTCTTTTTGTGGAACCGGTTGCACGGCAGTAGGACTTTTGAGGGACACGTGAAAAGGATAAATGAATGGACTTCGAGGCGTGCACGTTGATTGGAACAGGCGTGTGTTGTTCGACGGTATTCGACGGGGAAAAAGTCGGGGGTGCGGCCAGCAAGGAAATTCGGTTGCGGTAGATATTCGGTACTCGCTCCCCGGTGTATCTGCACGCGCGACTCGATCGACGCCGGGACCACCGTTTGCCGATCAAGGTTGCGAAACGAAGCAATTAACCGGAGATTGCGAGCTACGCCCGCTCCTTTGTTGTTTGCATGTGTAATTCCGCGAAACGAGTGCGTCCCGGGCACGGAAACATTTGGCCGATCGATACGCGCGAATAATGCGCAGCGTTTACTCGATATAGGCCGCAAATTCCTGGCCGGTAAAGGTCCCAGAACTACCCCCCAATGAGAGATCCCCGATGGATCTAAGTCGCCCTTGGTTGAAATTATAAAAATGCTTTGGTGAAACTCGTCAAATTGCATGTAAAACGCATACTGGAGTTTGAGGAAAGTATTTAATTACCAAGGGAACGGTATCGCCGATATTAATTGCAATCGAAATTGCAGTTGAAACGAACAAGAAAATAATTCCGAACAGTGGCGGACGACGTGGATGGAAGGTTGAAAGGAAATTTAAATGAAAAATAAAAAGAAAAAGCAACGCATTTAGAGGAGCCGGCTGCCTTTATCGAGGGTCGCGGATAAAAAGCACAATGTGTTTCCCCGTTCGGGTTCATTTTACATGCAAAACACTTTTTTAATTAATCCGCAAAATATGCAGCGCAGTGCTATAGCCGGTGTTCCAGGTCATTTTGGCTTCGCTTCATTGGGAGTACTTAGTGGAAATAGAATTTTAGTTAGACTCTCCTTTTTTTCGCAGATCAAACAAAGTATATTCCGTACCGGAAGCGAAACGGACGCTGAAACCTAACGGAGGAATCTTCTATACTTTCACGTTTTTAATGAACGTAATTTACACGCTGGGACACGTGGGGCCATAAAAATTTAATTCCAAGCAAATGCTTATAATCGATGCTTGAGGCCAATACTAATTTCGAGCAAACCAGTTTACCCATTTCACCTAGTACAAGATGTTAGTGAATTAATTAAAAAGTTTTCCGAACTAACAACGAACGGTACAACTCTCGTCCGACGCGATGCGTTTCTCGAAAAGCTGTTATAACACGCTCGTACGCGTTGTTAAAGAGAAAATAATTCATCCCTTTTATAACGAGAGCTAAATTTTATAGTTGCAATAGTTAATTCACGGTGTCAAACTAGGTTGCCTCGTCATTAAATTCCGAGCGAAATTTATCTCTTGTTTAATGGGGCCTGCATTCAGTTTTTTTTCCAGAGAGCCGAGTTAACGAACTCGCACCGTTCAATGGTGATGGCCCTTTGTTCGCGATATAACATGCCGCCATTGAAATAGAATCTTAGACGGAAATTCAAAAACGCGTTCCGCGTACGGTAAACTCCCGTTCATCCTGATATAATATAATGCTGTTTGGTATATTCAGTATGACCAACTATTTGAATTCTGTCAAATGTTCACGGGAATACGCAGCGCATAGGATATAACGTAAAATACAATACGAAGATCCTTTTGAAATCGAGAACAGTTTCACGATAAAGCACGCATAGCTGCGAAGTTTCCGTTACCAATAAAATGACGTCGGTAAAATAGTTGGTCGAACATTCTCCCCTAAAAATATTGGAACCGCTCTTGCAACTGTCAACGGATTTAAATATTATAAAATAATGGGTAAACAGACGTTGATTGTTCCCTTTTGCGAGGTTTAATTTCGAGAAACATTGTTAACCTCCTATCTAATTATTGATGAAACTACAAATAGACTCCCAGTAAATAATAACCTTCTGCGTGAAATTCATCAGTGCGCGAAATTTGTGCAACGAACTGATAGGATTCGCCGAAAAGCAAACGCGCGGGGCGTTCGTGTTCGAATAATTATTCTTGTAACATTGATCGGCACGGTCCAGCAACGCGGTGATAAAAGAGTTTCTCGATCGTCAGCCGAGATCACGGATGCCGAACATCTGCCGCATTATTATCAAGGACAACAGCCGACTCTAACATTCGTAAATATTTGCCACCACAAAGCGCAAATATTCGAATGGGTGTGTTCGCGCGCGCGCGCGCTCGCGCTCGTCTCGCATCGGAATTTTGTCAAATTTCAATAATCCGGCGATAATTCGACGGCAATATCAGCGCAACGAAGTCACACGATTAATTACCATTCGAACCTGCAAATTATATAGCCGTGGCCCGACAATTGCCACGATCGTCCTTTCATTAACTGAACATCCGAATGCTATGGGATGCAAATGCCCCGGCGAATAACAGAATAGAAAAGTGTTAATTATCCCACCGTCGAGAAATCGATATCGAATGTCAAAACACGGTACAGGGTCCGTATAATTGGAAGAAATTACCACGACGGGTAAATTGCGTAAGAAAAAATTGACATACACA
Organism: Seladonia tumulorum; assembly: GCA_913789895.3. Taxonomy (NCBI): domain Eukaryota; kingdom Metazoa; phylum Arthropoda; class Insecta; order Hymenoptera; family Halictidae; genus Seladonia; species Seladonia tumulorum. The sequence continues at coordinate 9,531,522 of OU565281.1, forward strand.
CAATTGAGTTAGCTTCTCCTTCTCGCTGAGTGAACAGTTTTTATTTTTCAAATTTCATGTGTCAACGATACATAACAGTCGAGAAAGCAGCGAGGTTTGAAAACTTTTAATATCAATTTATTGAAAAGCAAGTTCCCCGGATCAGGATCATTTCTATTTAAATCTTTTCACGGAACATTTCGAGATCATATAAATGTTGGAAAATTTTGACGGAACCATTTTTATGCTGCACGGTACATGTCGCGGAACGGAAACGTTTTCGCATTTTTCATCGGAACGTTTGCCCGCTGTTTTATAGGATTCTTGCTGCGTGCAGGATATAATAAATATTTGACGAACGCGCGTCGCGCGGCTGGAAAATGTTAACGAATATTGTGCGTATGATAACGAATATCATGCATTTGCTGGATTAGCTTATGAAAAATTTTGGGCACCGCGCCGCGGCGCCAGGAAGACGTCGATGACAGTGAATGACAAATTGAAACTGCAGCCTGGAAGAGCGGGTTTTCGGATACGGACGTTTTTATCCTTCCCGGTTGGTTGCTTCCATGTCCATTCGTTATCGTGAATGCATACAGTTTTTTTTTTTTTTTTTTTTTCTTTAATGCATCTCATACGCACGGAACGCATAAACGTTTCTTCCATATTAAACGTTGGATAGCATCGTTCGCAGACGCTCGGTAAATTACAACGGTAAAATTGCACGCACCAACAATACCGTGTTCCGCCTTCGTTAACGTCACGAAATTCCAACAGTATTTGCATACACGTTAATGCTATTACACTTTGCCAGTAAATAATGTCTTCCGACAGCTGAAGAAACAGCCGAACCGAACGATTTAAATACGGGTCGATCGCTAACTGGTTTCACCACGTTTCTCTTTGTTCGAGTACTATTAGCGAACGTAGTGACAAATAATGTACTAAAAAATTCGATAAATTATCTGAGCAGTTGCAAGTCTATATATAGGTATTTGACGAATTTGGTGAATTTAAAAATATCAAGGATTTGGAAAATTTTATGCACACGGATTAACCGGTCAGAAAACGTGACAACATTTTTCAGATTTATATTTTCACGTAAACGAATCCAAAAAATTGCATTACTGTTCAAAGAGCTGTTCAATTCTAATAAATCAATGAACTGAAGTCTTTAAAAAAGCCACATTATATCTTTACAGTTTGTTCACGGATATATCGGGTCACATAATATTTATTTAGAAATGAGTCGTCAGCGTAACGATTTTAATCGTCACCAGACTGCGGCTCTTTATGCAAAATAAAATCACTCGGTCCGTCCATCGAAATACACACGGAAAACGTGAAATCCCTTTAAAATGATCGCCACTCTATGCATGCTCATGAATATGCAGTAAATTAAGGGACGGGTGGGTCACGTTTAAATTATCTTTTAATACACATCGTTAAAAAAAAGGAACACGTAAAGCCATAAATCGTACGCGAATGAAACTGTCGACGCGCGCGCATCAAAATGTGAAAAAAAGAATCCCGCCTGACGGATCGTTGTCACGATTCGACGCTGGAGAAAAGAGTTATCACCGATCGCGTTACTTGATGTTAAAAACGGTGACGAAAAGGAAAACGGAATGATAAAGGACCGATTCGTAACGCACAATGGAAATAAATTCGGGGGAAAATGGACGGTGTGCAACTCTAATCGTTTGACCTCTGACTAATTAAAACGATCGGCTGATTTATTTCGCAGGGTCGCTACTTGCTGGTTCAATGGAAAAATCCGACGACAAACCCGGGTACAGAGCGTGCCCTCGTGTTCGGGGTTGCGAAACGGGTCAAGAGGGGTCGAAATTCGCTCTTAATTAGCCGACATGTTCGGTGCGCCGCGTGCACCGGTTAGACAGAGTTTACGGGTCTTTGTTCGGCTTAAACAATCAAACGAACCCATTTGTTTGCCGGTGATTATTTTCGAGGCGGCGCGGAAGTGCATTTAACAACGCTTTTACGGTCGACCGACGCGTTGATTACTGCCCCCATTTAAATCAACGTCTCTCACACTTACGACGCGACAGAATGTTCGTCGATACTAGCACCGGCGACCCGTCAACGACACGCATAGATTTTAGACTAAACTAGTGGCGGAGCTCGGGTCCGTTTTGACCCGGAGTTCCAAACGTTCCGCCTAAATTCGAGTTTCTTCGACGCGTCCATCTTTTAAATACCGTGTAGAAAAAGCTTCGTTTAATGAGACGAATTATACGAATATAATAAAAATTATTATTATATTTTACACGGTATTGTAATCTTGGCACAAACAAATATGTACTGATAAATGAACCGGTAAATAAATAGTAGAATATTCGTTACCAGCGTCACGTGTTTATCATCACCGAAATCTCGTATTCTGTATAAATAAAGTGAAATTAATTCTGCGCGTGTTGTTCCGGAAATTAGTAATTCTTCCCCGTTACGTGTTTTCAATATTTCATAAAAAGTATTCGTGTTTAATAAAAATACTATATACCCATGGAGATTATTGATAAGAGCGACTGAGTTGTTCGAAATAAAATCAAAACTCTGTGACAGCATTGTATAGTCAATTTATCCGAAAATCGCTAATGCGCTTCAACACGTTTTCATTATGTTAATACAACATTTATTATTCTATTAATTCATTATACTTTAATCCTCGTTTAATTCGACCTTAATCCAAACAAACATCGTAATAATTTATGACTAAAGCTATAATTTAAATGCTACGATTTTGATCCGTATTTATGATACCTCTGACATGTTTGCTCGAAATTATCAATTCATAAATATGTAATCAGATTAAATTTACTCCAGTACATTATTTACTCAACTTAACGTAACATTTTATTTCTCATTTTTGTCACTAAAGGGTTTCTTTAATTTATAATACAGTCTTTGAATACAGTCTAGCCAGTGACATATATCGGGAAGGAGATGCTTTGGTCTACGCCTAAGGTAGTATACCCCGTGGCAGTGGGGGTAGTTCTGGGACCTTTATCTGCTAGGCAATTGCGACATATACAGAATAAACACTGTACGTAGTTCGAATATTTCCATCATTAGAATTCTCTTAATGAATAAATAAATTGAACTTCGTGTTCGTGCACGACTGAGAAACGCGTGCGCGACAATTTCTTCGGATCGTCGCATAATTACGTATGCAATAGAATTGTGGGCAGAAGCTGGAAACTACGCGTCCAGCAGCATACACAAGCACTTCAGCAAAGTATCTAGAAATAGGGAAACTCGCCGAGCGAGAATAGTTTCGCTTTTCTTTTTTCTTTTTTTTTGCTCTCGTTCCAGTTACCTGCCGCACAATTCCTGCGGTCCCATAAATCTCTCGTTCCGCGTCGACTATACGCCGCTCGGTGTAATCGTCCATTTCGTACTAGACTCTCGTCGAACGACGGTTCCTCTATTCGTTCTCTCGTGAAAGTATTATATCGACTGTACTGTGCTAGTCTACCCCCGTTCCTTTCGGGGGTTTTCATTCGGCCCGTGAAATATACGATCGAACCAGTGCGTTTCTTTTTTTTTTTCTCCCAACCCCCTTTCACCGTCAGAATACCAGTGGCCGGGGGTCGGAGATAAAGCTGTTTACACGTCGCGACGAATTTCATTTTCTTGCCCCGCGATTTTTGACACATAAAGGACACTGCGCTATTAACTAGCGGTCGCCGAGCCTCGGCTTCCACTTCTTCGGGTTCTAGAAAATTACCAGAGATTACACGTTTAAGGTAAAGTCACCGGTAGTTGACCATTTTATAGAAAAACATAAGAAATAAGGTTTTTATAAGCTGTGCACTTGAAGACTTAAAGAGTGTCTTCAGGCATCGAGTATCGCTATTCAATGACAGAAAACTTCACGTGGAAAAATCTATAAACTCTTAACTGTTCAACTACTGGTGCCTGTACCTTAATAAAATTCTTTAAATTATTTTAGTGGTTTCTAGTTTCCGATCTGGGGGACTAGTGGGAAACTAATCGACCAGGTCGCTGTATATATTTTCTGGGACTTGGGAAAAGTGCGGAACTGGACAAGAGGGACACGAACCCATGATCTTGAGATTCGTCGACTGGGCAGCCACACTTTGAATACCGCTGGTCCTCGGACTTTTCCTTTAAGTCTCTTACGATTTCCCGAGATCTACGACCGTCCCAATCCCACGATCGTCCGTTCAACGACCATATGCACCCTCGAACGTCATTCGCAGCCTCCTCGTATCTGCACAATCAGCGATCTGCCTCTTTCTATAACTTTCCGAGGAACGTCTCTACTGTGCCTTTTCCAGCAGCGTTCTTGCACGTGAAAGCGTGACCGGTATTTCCCTAATCCGAACGGGTCCCTAATTTTTACGAATCTCGAAAGTTAATGCTTGCAACGGGTTGTGGAGAACGAGAGTAAATAAATCGCTGAATTAAAGAATAAAATAATAGTCAACTCGCAACTGATTCGATGTCCCCAAAGCATACGTGGCCATTGATTACCGAAATACCGTTTTGTAATGACCATAAGATCATTAAAACATCATACTTGCGCGCGTAATGTCACACACCCGGAAATGCATAAATTTTCCAGCTGACTTGTCTAAAGAAACGTTATGTTTCACTGGAATTTAATTTTCAACCACTTGTGTCGTGTAACGACTCCAAAATACAAAGACCCATTAATTATCGCGATTTTGTGCACGCATATTTTATGCGGAATTGGTTTCCACGTTAAATTGTCCTTTACAAATTGATTCATGCAAATATTATATTGAAATATGGTTAACGACCAGCGAACCGATAATTAAGGATTTACTTGGTACAAAGACTGTTAAGTATTTAAAAAAATGCGATTATTCTTCCAAATTGCACCGGATAATATTAGATTATTTGGTACGTCTCTCATCGAGGTAAACGTTCAATCATATTTTTATTATCACAGTAATTAAGAGTTAATTCTATTCAGGTCACGATTTAAAAAATGTATCTAGGTCGTCCTGTATATCGGTCACACACTGTTTTCAAAACTGTGCCACCGGTATACATTTATTAAAAAGATTTGCTTCAGTAAAATCTGCAGAATTAAACAGCACAACATAAATATTCATATCTGTCGCAGAAAAGCGCGTAACAGAAGGGAAAGAAGAATAAACAATTATGTTTCGGTTGTGTATAAATGTCAACAAAATGGTGGAAGTCCTCAAATACTGGATTTTCAAAAGGGCCGCAACATCCGACACACATTACACAGGAAACATTAAAAATTTTCGCAACAACCACAGACGTATTCCAAATGCACAGCATGAACGCGTCTTTTCCTCTTTTTTTTTTTTTTTTTTTGAATGTTGTTGCTACATTTGGGTGTGTTTCTTCAGTACACAATTTCATTTCGCAGGGAAATAGTTTTCCATTTCCCCCGAGAAATATATTAAAATAATTCCAGCCCGCAAAGGGTTTAAAAGGGGTGTTCAAAGTTTAATTTACCTAGTATTAAACTGATCCTTGCTTCTTAGAGAAACAAAACTCGTTTGCCCCACTTTCAAAAATGTCATTCGTACACGGGGAGTGTTTAAACAATTGCGTGAGTCATTGTGTCAACCACCGCTCCTCAAAACCTGTACAACACCGCTCCACAAACACTAGTAAAAATCCTCCGCGTGTATCTGTGACATCAGCCTTGACCGGACCGCAGGGTTAAAGAACCTCTGGGCCGTAGGGAGCAAACGGACAGGCCGAAGAGGCGACTCAAACATCAGGGTACACAACGCGGACCTGTCCTGTTGTCCCTGAAAACGTTTCGTCAAAAATTTAATCTGCTTCCCGGCCTCCGCGTAGAACACCGGGACTACATTAATTAGACCCACAATTACGGTAATGGGGGAGTTCGTGCGTCGCAATTATCGTAGCGCCGCGAAGGCAGTTAATTAAGAGAAATTCAATTAAGCTCTTTCGGCGCTCGCCGCGCCCGGCGGTCGCAAAGGGAAGCTAGAAATCCTGGCGGCACGCACCTGGCCAATTTCGAAACCGGTGAACTTCGCTCTCCTCACCTTTATCCAGGTGAGCCAAGCCAAAAATCCCGACTTAGATCTTTGGCGTCACTTGATTTGGAAATACTACCCTTGGCAAGAATCATTCGATCGAGCAAAGCAAGCCTCTATCGTTATTCACATTTTCAGGGTGGAAAACATTTTCTAAACTCGCCCTGTTAGTAAGATATTGATATAGAAATGAATTTGTGTGTTTTCTAAAGAAGTATCGGAATAAGAAAATTGAATACTGATTTAAAGGAGGGTTTAATTTTACCCCCGAGTATTCGGAATATTTTTGTGTCAATTTTTATCGTCGCCTTCACCGCTGGAAATCAAGCCTCTATCGTTATTCACATTTTCAGGGTGGAAAACATTTTCTAAACTCGCCCTGATAGTAAGATATTGATATAGAAATGAATTTGTGTGTTTTCTAAGGAAGTATTGGAATAAGAAAATTGAATACTGATTTAAGGGAGGGTTTAATTTTACCCCCCAGTATTCGGAATATTTTTGTGTCAATTTTTATCGTCGCCTTCACCGCTGGAAATCAAGCCTCTATCGTTATTCACATTTTCAGGGTGGAAAACATTTTCTAAACTCGCCCTGTTAGTAAAATATTGATATAGAAATGAATTTGTGTGTTTCGTAAGGAAGTATTGGAATAAGAAAATTGAATACTGATTTAAGGAAGGGTTTCATTTTACCCCCCAGTATTCGGAATATTTTTGTGTCAATTTTTATCGTCGCCTTCACCGCTGGAAATCAAGCCTCTATCGTTATTCACATTTTCAGGGTGGAAAACATTTTCTAAACTCGCCCTGTTAGTAAGATATTGGTATAGATATGAATTTGTGTGTTTTCTAAGGAAGTATTGGAATAAGAAAATTGAATACTGATTTAAGGGAGGGTTTAATTTTACCCCCGAGTATTCGGAATATTTTTGTGTCAATTTTTATCGTCGCCTTCACCGCTGGAAATCAAGTCTCTATCGTTATTCACATTTTCAGGGTGGAAAACATTTTCTAAACTCGCCCTGATGGTAAGATATTGATATAGAAATGAATTTGTGTGTTTTCTAAGGAAGTATTGGAATAAGAAAATTGAATACTGATTTAAGGGAGGGTTTAATTTTACCCCCGAGTATTCGGAATATTTTTGTGTCAATTTTTATCGTCGCCTTGGCCGCTGGAAATATTAAAAGATGTCCCAAACGCACCGTTTCAAAATTCCCCAGAAATTCAAGTGAACCGACGGACCAGAAATTTCGTGAAAAATATAACTCCTGCTGAAATATAACTTCTGTCAGTTCGAGAACGGTCTACAGTCTCCAGACAGGAGAAAGTCGAAAGCTCAACTACAATTTTACATTTTAAACGAGTGAAACCGTGTGGAATGTTCCGGTATTGGGCAGGAGGTTTTGTCCAGGAGTGTACATTCCTGGGAACAGGCGTGTTCACGCAATTGGAGGTGTTCGCTCGCGAGCCACGTACAAAACAGAGTTGCGTCGCGTCCCGCTATAATTCGCGGCAAACTATGTAAGGCCGGAAGGAAGGAAGGAAGGAAGGATTGTAGATCGCGCGGCTTTCGGGACGGGAAATCGATATGTTACGCGGAGTTATGGGATTGGCCGGCACCCGACGCCGCCCGAACCACTCGTTCCGTGCCCGAACGTTTAATTATCGAAGGATTTAACTCTAAGACATTCATTCGGCCATTCGATATAAACGACGACGTGATGCGGGTTTTGAGCGAGGTAACTAGCTTTAAAACTGCAACGTTGCGCGCCGTTGCACGCGCTCTTTCTCTCTCTCTCTGTCTCTATCCGCCCTGAATTCGACCTGTTCCCCGCCGATAAATCGGCCAATTTATCGCCGGAACAAACTTCCAACAGGTATATTTCTGTGCTTTCAATTATATCCGCAGGGAATCGAGGGGGGTGCAAGAAGCACGCCCGCGGAAAAACGTACCGCCGAAATTGAGCAATAAAGACGGATAAAATGTTCGGTTTGCCGGCTTCTCCACGTGTAAAAACAATGTTCACGGTCGATATCGGGGCCGGGGACGGAGGAGTTGAAACGTCAGCTTGCCCAGATATTGGATGGAATCGAGGAGAGCCGCAAATGGCTTGTTAATATCGCCGAGTGACGCGGGGTAAACAGCCCCAGAGATGCTCTTCTTCGCTCACGCGATTCGAGGGGGTGGCTCCGACCCCCGTTGATCCGGTGAATTAAACGCCGCAATGGAATACTAATTTCGCCCACGTGTAATTTCCGGAATTAGCCCCGGTGTGTGTCTGGTCCGCGTTTACTCCCCGCGTTGCTGCTCTCGAAAGCTTACTTACTCTCGACTATGCTCTCTCTCTCTCTCTCTCTCTTTCTCTCTCTCTCTCTTTCGCCGTCCACCCCTCTTCCTTCCTCCAACCCCCTCGCAGCACACGCAGTTACCAGCGACACTTTTTCACGCCGGCGAACCCGGTAATTTCCATCCCGGTTGGAAATTGCACAAGGCAGGCCGAGCCCCGCGCACACGTTTCTCCATGCACGCGGAAACTATCGGACACGACGACACCGCGTGAAATTCATTAACGCGTAGTCGGGACCGCGTTTGATTCAGCCCGTGGACTGTGTCGTTGAAATTGTTCCGGTGCCCATTTCAAAATTGATAGTCGGCCAGCAGTGCGCGAGCGCAAGCGCGTTCGGACAACCGTTCGACGGGCTGACAACGGTTCGGTGGAGTCCATTGTAAAATTGGCACCGATCAGTGCCTCGATTGACTGGTACCGTTTCTTCGATTCGTAGAACCGTGTGTTTCGAATGACGGGTGAAGGAGGATCCGTAGATCGGAGATCGCGACGATCGGAGTTGGAGGTAAAGTACACGATACCAATCGTATGAAAAGAATTGGAAAAAATTGTTTACAGGAACTATTAACCCCTTGCACTACTATTTATTTTGTGATTACAATGATTAGAAATTCTTCATCGTTCAGAATTTCATAGAAAAAGAAAGATAGTTTATATTTATTGTATGTCTATCTTTTCTCCAAAGGATATATGTATATATCAACTAAGGTAAAGGCACCAGTAGTTGACCACCATGTACCATTTTATAGAAAAACATAAAAAATAAGGTTTGAAATATTCTTATTGTTTTGAAATTTAAACAACAGACGGCATGGCATCCGAGGTTCACTTATAAGTGCGCTTATAAGAACCTTATTTTTCATGTTTTTCTATAAAATGGTGAAACTACTGGTACCATGGTCAACTTCTGGTGCCTTTACCTTACAACAAAGTAGATTTTTATTACGGTTTAACGAAAATTAATAACATACATATCTATTGGACTCTGTTCAGAATCTTCATCACGAGTCCGACTCGATATTGTAGGGCAAGGGGTTAATTTCGTATGATATTTAAATTATGTGGCAGTAGAATTGAGGTTATATGAAGAGTGACAAGTATAGTTTTCGAGTAGTCTGCATGTTACCCGAACGTATCAGCAATGCCCGTCGCCGTTCAGCATCGTTAACCCTGATTTCCACATAATTCGCGGGTTCAACTAATTAACCGGAACGTCCTTTTTACACGTCCTAACTCTGCAAACGACTGCGTTAAAAGCCCAGCTGAATTACACGTTGCTGCGCCGTTCGCGATAGGTGACGACGGGTGCCGCTAATAGGCCAATATTCTTCAAGTATTAAGCAAACTCGAGAGTGGAAACTGATGTTCGATAAATTCGAAACACATCCCCCGGTGCTTCCGAGTAATTTTCGACGATCTTTTTACGTACTATCGACAGCCTGGTTAGAGTAATTGGAGGCAACTTGGTGTAACAGACGCTACGGATTGAAATATATTAAAAGTGACACGTTTAATAGATGTTCCGAAGTGTCTCGCGATCGATACCGAAGCATGTCATAGAAAAATTCATTCTACGTCTTCCTCCGTAATTAAAAACCTCGTTTCTAATCATGGAAAGTATCGTTGTTAAACCTTTCGAAAATATTAGAACCGGTTTTCGGAAAAACCTGATACTTTGTAATCCAGAAGGTATTGTTCCCTTTGGTTTTCTAACTTTTCCGGTGATCACACATTTATTCCGAGACACGAAAACCCGTGAACACAGAGCGAGGTCGAACGGCGCTGAAAATGCCGGAGAAAATTTTTGGTATCGGCACGAAAAGCTCGAACGTTTTATATTTCTGCTAATCCCCGGCGAACACGTCACTCTCTTTTCGATTAATAATCCGCCTGCGCGCTCCGTCAAATTGCTCGAACGAAAGGGGACAGTCGCGAGCGCGGAAGTAAATCACGGGGGACGGCGAGACCGGCGAAAAACTGTGATCCACGGATTATCGATCGGCACTTGTTGATCGGAAAATACGCCGGGCCGGCGGCCGGGAAGATTGATGGACGAGAATTAATGGATCCTCGGAACGAAGTCGAAACAGTCATTCAACAAATTTCGCAAGATATCGGACAAAGAAAGCAGAGGGGTGGGGTACAAAAATAAAAAACGATTATAGAGAACACGAGTTTCCCTTCGAGTTTCTGCCCACGTAGATGGAAGTTCAGCTATAAAGAAGAGCACGATGAAGAGAGAGAGAGAGAGAGGGAGAGTTACTCGCGAGCAACGGTTGCTATCCGATCTAGAAAATCCCGATGATGCGAACGAAGGGGATCCCAGAGTACTTTGCGAGGCATACGAACGGATTTCCAAAGCGAGTTCGTGGGCGGTGGTGCGCGCATAGCTGAAGAAGGACCCAGCAAGAGTGCCTGGCAATTCCGTTGAAGGCTACGGAGGATCGGGGCGCAGCATCGGGACTCAGAAACGCCGGTTATTTGAGTTCCAATTTGCGTTTAATAATTGCATTCGATTAATATTCATTGGAATGCAAAGCGGTCCTGTAAAACGGTAAATTCAGCTTCGGCGTGTGGTCGACGCGTTCCCTTCTATATAGGGTGTCCCGTCCGAACCAGCACTCTCGAATACCTAACTGTCGATAACGCTGAAAGTTTGTCGCAGACGACAGTTTAGTGGTTTCGAAGCACAGTCTCGATACACGCGAAGGAGATCAGCACTATTCCTGAAAAATACACCCCCACTATGGGGGTGTCTACCCCTCCTGCAGCCCAGAGACTCGACGGTTGAAAAGTATAACATGCCACTGAATTAAATAAGACGATACTAATCCAGTGTCAAAACAATTCTTCCTCTTTTAGGAAAATTCTTGTGACATTTTCCTGATTCGAACTGCTCGATACCTTACGGTGAAAACATAGTAATTCTAGAGGCACGTTCATTTAGATATCGCCTAGCGAGTTCTGTTCTACCGAGATCGCGAAAGAGTTATACAACTTTTTAATAGGTCCTATTGAAAACACGGACCCATAGACCTTTTTTGAAAAACGTTCTCATTGTTCAAGTTCCAATGGGAACAGGCAAAACAAGTTCGCGAGTGCAGAAGTTTTAGTTCGAACAGAGCACGGTAAAATATAAAAATAAAAATTCGAGACTGCAAGAGGAACAGATATCTTTTCGTCGACGTTGACGAGGTTCGCGATCAATGTCTAATGATATTAAATATAGAATCAGTACTAATTTAATCGATCGAGAAGGGAACAACGGGAGAAGAAAAAAACAGTGAAAGCACCAAAAGAATTTAACGAACACTGTAACGTTAAATCGATTCATTTTTACGTGCGATTACTGCAAACAAATTTTTTAATTGCACCAGCACATTGAAAAACATATATAGGCGTAGAAAAATTACTTCCCCCAAATTATACGAACCCCCACCCTTCGCTTTTTGTTTGCTACACTTTACAGGAGAGATGGTCAGTGGTCTCGCTGGTACTCGAGCGGATTGATTTAAACGAGACACCCCGTGTGCGCGTATATTTACATAGGATTTCACCCCGAAGCCGCGCTTTTTACCGCCCACCCCAATCATGGCACGAGAACGGGTAATACATCCTATTCCTTTCCGCTCTCGCCGCTTTTTACACGAAGACTAATGGGTTTCGACCATCGGGATACTCCACGTGATTTATTCATGGGGATGCATCGACGAGTTGCTCCGAAGACGTCGCCCGACGCACAGCTGCCTGGGATCACCACCCTCCGATTCACCTTTTCTCCCGGAAAATTGGAACGAGTTTTCCACGCTATGTTTTCGGGGTTGCTGGTTGCAGGAGATCTCGGTGTGTATCAGCGTTCGATTAATACGGGCCCACGTCATCCATCATATTCCCCATGCCGGGGGGTTTACTTTCCGGGATATAAATGTTTGCTCTCGACAGCTTCCTTTGGTACAAGAAAGCTTTTAGCCCGACAAGACACATAGCTCTGTCAACATTATGTTCCTCCGAATAGCGTTGACGGACAGCGAGGGTGGCCGATCGACGATTCAATCGGTTGTTCTGCTAGTTAACGTCGGTTTATTATTATACGATGTAATCGGGCACGGAAACTGTTTTCGGGAATTATTGTTTGCACGGGGAAATTGGGTGCTGTCTAACTGTTAACGGGAAAGACGAGCTGACACCTTCGTGTGCTCAGTATGCGATTTGAATGTTCTTCAAAATATTCAAAAAGTCCCACAAAAAAGTATCTTAGTCGTCTTGACAAAAATTACAGAGTTCTTATCACAGAGATTATTTCTATTAAATAATCGAACGACAGTATAAATCCCAGTAAAGTTGGTTCAGGTAATTGTACTAAAAATAAAATTAATTTTTGAAGCTGGACGAGGAATTGAGTCACCCACGCACGTCCAACGATGCAGTCAACGTGTTAACGTAATCACAAAGATTAAAAGCCACACAACAGCTTTGGATTGATATGGTCTATTTCTTTACGAGGTAGATTGTTTGTCCTGTTCAATGAAAAGTGTTGAATCGCTGCAAGTATCGATACGAATGTTGTTGGTTTTATTAATGGGGTAAAAGTGAATTAATTCCTCGTACGTTTAAGAAATTAGCAACGCGGTCAAATTGATAGCAAGACACAAGTGTTAAAAGAACAATGGAACACATTGTGGCACAAACAGCACGGTGAACGTTCGCATCACTAATTTCCTGCGACCCGGAGATCTCAGCTGACCCAGTGTACCAATGAAACACAAATGTGAAACCATATTTACATCTGTACTCGACGCGGAACGAGACAATATCGCGGATCTGAAGGGTTCACGGTGACGGGTAAAAAACTCCCCCACCCCCGAGCGAAGACAACTTGATCCGGAGCGATCCCCCGGGGGCAAAAACAATTCGGAATCAGTGAACCAGTCGTTGAACATTAGAGACTCGCGACCTCGATGCGTGTAAAGAAACCTCTGATCCATCCGTGAACACGTTCCTGCGACGATTTCTCTTGAAACCTGAAATCCTGCCCGCGTTTATCACGACCGAGTGACTCCGAAGCGTCGCGGGAAGGGTAAAAATGAACGTCACTATATTACATCCCCCAACATCGATGTCACCACATCACCAACAACGCGATTACAATTGGAAAAACTGATTCTACCTTGTTCGATCAGGTTGGCCAGGATACACACCGACGGGTATCACGCGACTCCGCAGAAGATAGAAGTAGAAGAAGAAGAAGAGTGTCAGGGGGTCAGTGGACCCCGTGGCTCCGAGGATTCTCTCTCTCTCGGTAAAGTTGTTCGGTGGGAATACCTCGGTCCGAATATAAAGAATCACCCAAAAAAAAAAGAACAACGAACGCCTATTCCCGTTTCACAGTACAATTCACTAAAACGATTCGCGGTATCCGTGTACTCGGCGACGAAACGAACACGGTATTTCCGGTATCACGTCGGGTCCGGAGAACGGAGGCGCCTCGGCGCGCGGTACTATGCCAAACGGGAGCGGAAGGCAAACTGGACCGAGCCGCGGAGTCTGGCTTTGGCAGCTGCGTGTTCGGTCTGGTGCCGCTTTCGCCGGCAACGAGGACGGCGGCTACGACGACGCCGACGCCGACGCTGACGCCGACGCCGCTCGTAGCAACGATGTCGCGACATAGAAACCGCCGCGCCGCGCCGCGCCAGCCGTAGCGCCCTCATCTCCTCCGATTCTGCACCAATATTCCCTCACGAGCTGATCCTCTATTTCTCTCGTTTCACACCGCCTCGTCCTCCCTCTCCATCTTGATCGTTCCTTTCCCTCTTTCAGCCCTGTGCACCACCGGCGCAACGTTCCCGTTCGACGTCTCTCTCGCGCCGCAGCCTCGACCAAACCCTCTGTCCCTGTTCCTCCTCTCGCCGACTCCCCCACTACCATATCGATCCTACGGGAAAGGCCCTCTGGTGCGTTCCATTTGCTTCGGCCGAGCGGAGGCTGCGAATCGCTCTCGTGCAGCTTGACTATTTGTCGGTGAAAAGAGTCGACCTGTCGGCGTCCGATGCTCCTTTCAATGGCCCACGCCGCTCCCCAGTGACCGCCGAGATGTTTCCCTACAGATCGGCAGCTGAATTTTAATCGTCCTCCGACTCTGATACACAGCAACCCCTGAACCCCTGAACCTAACCTGGTGCTACCCCCAATCAGCTGAATCCCAGAACACCTAAACTCTCGTACCCCTGAAGCCCTGAACACCTGACCTCCAGTACCCCTAAACCCCTAAACTCCTGTAGACCAAAACCTCTGGACCATTAAACTCCTGTGAACCTAAACGCCTCAAGTCCTAAACCCCTGAACCTTTAAACTGTTGAGCCTATACAGACCGGAATCTCTAAACCCCTGAATCCCTAAATCCCTTAATTCGGCTAAATTAGGCTAAACTCTTGTAGCCTAAAACAGGGGTTTTAGGGGACCCCTAAACGCCTACTCCCCTAACCCCTCAATTCCTAAACCCCTGAACCCCTAGCCCCTTGAACCTCTAAACCCCTGGTCCCCTAAACCCCTGAACCGCTAAACTCCTGTAGCCCAAAACCCCTGAACCTTTACACCTCTGAACTCCTAAACCCCTTTTTTTTAGCATTTTTAGACCCCAATGTCCTACTTTGCAGGTTTTGTTGTTCGGCGGAGCGTTTTGTCGCAACGACGACGTGGACGACGACGACGAGGCGACGTGCGCTTCGATATCGGGAGTATCGGAGCGCCCTCCAGGGGCTTGATAACGGGAAGAACAACAGCTTGGACAGTGTCTTCTCCGCTCCCGGGCTTCTTCGGAGTCCGCTCGTCACGTTCCCGCGATAAGAAACGGAACGATCGCGATCGTTGCGGATTGTATTGAAAGAGCCCGGCGAGAAAACAGCGAGGAAACGTCCGCTCGAAAATTGCTGTCAAGGGGGTGGGGACATGGGGGCAAGAAACGACGAGATTACATTAATTCCGGAGACGATCCCCGGTTCTTGGCTCCCCGTTGGCCGCGAAACCGCTCCGCGGGATCGACGGCTGAATCTTAATCGAAGTTCGCCAGGGGTCTGCGTTCTTATGACGACTAGAACGATCGTTTTCTTGCCATCGACGCGCGCGCGGGATATTGTCTCCCTCGAGGCGTGCGTGGCTGTCGGAAGTTTTACTTTCGGAGACGGCGAGGACCTCGCGAGAATTTGCAAATAAAGTTTCCACGAACTCGATACACGTATTTGCTTTCACCTAGGTATTCATACGGCGCGCGCTACTGGTTCGGATTCTGGGAAACGGCGGAACTATGGTGGACGAAATTTTTCTAAAAACCCTGTGATTCGTGAAGAGAAATATTTAATTTGTTTCACGAGGCTTTACTTACTAGTTTGCGCTGGACCTGGACGTAAACCGCAATTTCCATGGTGTAACCATTGTATCTTTTAAAACTGATCTTTGGAAATATTTACAAAACCAGACGACAGTTAACTTTCTTATAGAAATTTCGTCCACCGGGGACGAAAGTTGTTCGAAGAAAAATCTTTTTTAAAGGATCGTTCCATGGGCGAAGAAGCATATGGGAGACGAAGAGTTATCTCAGCCGATTAATCGTTCGCTCAACGATGCGATTGTTATCGTGCGCGCGGCGGATCATCTTTGTGAAACGTAAGAGAGGTCTGAACGAGATTAAAGGATGTTACATTTCTTCGACAATGCTTGCTCGTTACTGTTGATACCTGGCCGGACGGTGAGCAGAAGAACAGGGGCGGCGGCACAGCGAAAGGGTTTTTCCAACGGAAATTTGAGTGCACCGAATGAATCTGTTCTTCCGAGTGCCCGGGAGCGAAAATAGACGAGAAAGATTCGAAGCATTCCACTTCCCGGTGTGAAAATGAGAAAAATAATCCACGCGGATGAACAGAGGGCTGCGAATTGCTTTGGTGCCGATGCACAAAGCCGAAAGGAGTAGCCGGGCCCGAAACACAATGCACTTTGCGCGCTTCTATTCTCTAGAGTGCCACGCATCATCGCGTCAACGAAAAGGGGAGAAGTTATTTCAGAGAAGGAGTAATGTTCGACCGGTATTAGAAGGACTACGGGCGGCATTAATCCCTCACCTGTGCTCCGGCGAAACAATTTTAATTGAAAACGACGCTGCCGCGACGCGACGCTGCCTCGACGCGCTTTTCACGCGACTGAATCAGATCCGAAGAACCAAAGAGCTCGAAGAATCTGGCGAAAAGCTGATGTATCCGAACGATTCAAACAGAAATGTCGATCGGGCGAAGACCAATTAGGATCGAAAAGAAAATTACAATTACACCGTGCAAATTAGATTGAATCTAATTCTCGATTCCATTCAAGCCTATTCAGACTCAATTAGGACGAACGCACCAGTGTCGGAAATTGTCTCAGTTTAACACGTTCACTGCCATGTCACCCATACATGGGAATGATTTGTTCAGGATTTAAAATGAATTTTTACGTTAATATATTCGTTGTAGCAAATTTCATTAGGATCTGTAAAATGCAAGAAAGTTGGAGAACCACACACAATATCGTACATTTAATTTTTTCAATTATTCTATTTTATCAAATAACTTACTTTGATTTCGTGGAATTTTTTAGCTTTCTTGTTTGGCGTTCAAAGTGTTAAAACAGAGTTTTGTTGGCGAACGTTATCAGAATGTAGAGATCATTTGGTGGCACACGGTGTGCACATACACTCATTCGTATGCGCTGCTGGCCGGGAATGTGTTTCCGGTACATTAGTCAGTATAACTTAACGTGTGACATCGGGTGGGAACCTTAAGCTGTTGCTCACTTGACAATGCAGAATCATCAAAAGTCTGCCTCATCAGAAACTCAAACGCATAGATTTTTGCCAGCGTCTTGTATCGTGCAGGAGACATAACCGAGCCGTGTTGTGTCTACCGAGGCCATGGTGACATATATGCAGAAATCAGTGTACCAAGCACCAATTATTTGAGGACGTTAATACAACGTACAACAGATATGTAGAGGACATGTGGAGCAATAATGCGCCATAAGTGTATGGTAGCTGAAACGTATGCCCGAGAGGAAACATTCTCACAATCGACAACGAGAGTGAAGCACGAGACCTTCAATAATCATGTTAGCCGAGCGCAGCGATTATAGGGCGGCGCTGTAATTTATCCGGTGCTGGCTTGCGCCCTACTTATTTCCAATGGAGATATGGAGTGAACGCCGAGATGCTCGAGGGGCTGTACGGCTCGCAAACAGACTAAATGTTCGTGCTATTAAGTGGGCGACAACCTGTATCCGCACAGCCCCTACCAAATTGAAATACGCCCAATAAACGTTCTTAGGCCTGAGCCCCAGAGTTAACCGGCAATCCGAGCGACAGAGCAGAGTCACTTTCCGGAAGCTGTGTCATCTAAGTGGTGCCCGATCTACTATATTTGACGCAACCCGCTTGCGAATACTACCGAGTGCCGTCTAACCGAAACGCTTCTGAATCACTATCCCCTTTGAATTTCACTTTGGACCTCTCGAGAGAGTTCTATCTTTGGTACACTCTCGAATCCCACGTTATCGGTGTCTGAGGCATATCGAACATACTTTTCCGAGCTCTAGCCAATTAGAGCTGTACCGCACCAGCTGTACCTTGCAGTTAGTCCAGTTTTGATAGTGTAGTAACAGCTGGACCATCCAGACCCCAAAATTTGGCGGTCTGTCTGAAATTTACTGGGCCACCAAATCACTGTCACGAAATAAATCCCTTAGTTAACCAAACAAATTATTTTAGGAAACTACTCTTGAAGGCATTGTAATGCGTTATCTCAGAGGATAATATAGCAATTCTAAATACTTTTGTACGCAATACCATCACTGTATCGAAGAGAAGGGAAACGACAAAACGGAGAGAATCCAACGCAATACTAATTGGAGTAATACGCAGTGGCAGGACAGAGTATACCCATAAAGATGCAATCATCGAAAGGTTCGTCCCGAGAGTTCGACCGTCTCGAAAGCACGAATCGGCGAAAAGGTCAGCCGATTTCTGCGAAGCACGAAGAAGCTCCTCTTTCTGTGTCGCAGCGATGTCTCGAAATTTGGGACACGGTTCCCTTTTCGTAGCTGGGCACAAAAAATCGCGGCGGACGTTCGGGAAAGGATTGTTTGATGCTGCTGGAGATCGCGCGCCATAAAGTGAAAAGAGGAGAAGCAATGCATCGAAGGCAAGCAGCTCGAATGAAAGCTTCGAGGATCCCGGTACCGGATGCTTCAGTAAGCAACGACCCCAATGAAATTCAGCTGTTTCGTGGAATTTCGAGGGAACAGCGTTTCGGAAAATGTTTGGGGAAAATCAAGAGGAGCTCGAACGAGAAGAGACGATCGGATCGGATCGGCAAACTTTCGTTCGACGTCCGTTAAAAGAGAAACAGAATATATTTTTCCTCGACGGAGAAGCCGGCTGCAAGAAATACTTTTGATGGATCGTTTAATGCTAGAGTGTGTCTTCCACTTGCTCCATCTGTATCTGCAAAACATCCGAAATTTCTTGCGTCACGCTCCGTGTCATTAATCAGCGCGGATCCACGCTCTAATTATTGCCCTTATATTAACTGGTTCCTCCTATCAATCGGTTTCTTCGGGCGCCGCGGTGACGTGCAAGAAAAACGCATTGCTCGAGGTGAATGATCGCCGGGCCCCCCGGTGGCAAAAAGACATCGAATCGAGGCCACTTGACTTCTGCCTCGGAGCCAGGTTAGATTAGTCACGCGCAATTATCTACCGTTGCCAATTTGCGTCGGGGCGATAACGCGGGATTCTCGAATTCTTTAATTACGCCGAGCACTCGCTATAACCCGTATCAACCTCCCCGTATAATGCCTACTTTGAAAAGATGTGTTTAACCCCTTGCACTGCTATTTATCTTGCGATTATAACGATTAGAAATTCTTCGTCGTTCAGGATTTCATAGAAAAGAAAAAATAATTTATATTTATTGTATGCCCATGTTTTCTCCAAAGGAATAGAATTTTATTTCGCTTTAAAGACTGTGAAAAAATCTTCATCACGAGTGCGATTCGATATCGTAGGGCAAGGGGTTAACGCAGTATCGTGATCATGCGTAAGCTTGAATCGAATTAACTCGGAACTGGAGGAATCAAATTAAACACAATTGAGCCTGTGGTGGCGAATTAGACCAATCCAGGGCCAGAAGAACTGAGTCAGACTGATCCAAGAACTGGGATTAGATCATTCTATATATCGAGAATTTGATCAACTCGAAGGAACGTGTGTGAGCACGGAAGATGTGGAATCAGGTATTCCTAGAAATTAAGATGTCGAGTCCATGGGGGGGCTGAGGAAGAGGAACGCTAATAGAAACAATTCCGGAGGTACGGATTCCCATAGATCGATCCAGGGAAGGGAGGGTCTAGCCTATGGGATATAATGACTCCTGGACAAATAGGAAACCAGTAAGGTTCCGCTAAAAATGTACAGCGATGAACACAAATTAACTTGAAAGTCTGGGCGAAAACATGTTCGGGATTCGGCATGGATGAAAAATGATCCGCCTGCTTGAAAATTCGATTTGCCTGCGTCCGCGGTGTTCGGGGCGCAACAATGGATAAGCCAAAAGTTTCTGGGACGAGGGAATCTCCAAATTTCTGATGGTTCGGCCGCAATGCCCCGGCGAAACCGATTTCGTGGCGATTCAATTCTGCAGAAAGAAAGTTCGCCGGCAGATAGGACGCACCGACGCGACGTCGACGTCGACGACGACGACGACGACGAGCATATCGGCTGTTGGACAGAAAGAGGAAGAGACGGGGATAGGGTTGACGAGGCTACGGTTAGTAGGAGGCACTCGCCGAGGGGTCGAAGTTTCGCGAGAGTGGAAAGTTCGATGATCGTGGCTCGAGAACGAGAACTTCCGTAAGATCGTCACGAGCTTCGGCCTATTCTCGACAATTTGATTCCGGAAGAGACACTTCTACGCGGGAGTACTTCGATGTCGAGCTGATTGCGCTGCGCGCCCGCGACGCTCTGGGAACCCAGCCCGAACAGCTCGATGCCTGGCCGACTATTTAATGTCGAAAATTGATCGGATGTGCTGGAAACTCGAGGAGAACCGCGCCGAGAGAAAATCATCCAGAAATCCCACGATATTCCAGAGGTTCGTATGAAAAATTTCGAACAATCTTATGGCGTCGCATAATACCAAGTTTCGCTTCGTTCCAATGAAACGCTCTCGAGATTCTTAACGATCACTCGAGAGTTTAATTAGAATCAATGTAAAAAATGCTGTTTTAATAATGCTTCAGCGGAGTCTGAAACACACTTGACACTCGACAGAAAGGTTTTCGTATGAACCGTGCGTGGAACCTTCTCTCGATTTTCTTGGATTAAGTCGTCCCCCGAAAGTAATGCGAATTTTCTTCCACATTTTTGGGGCTTTCGTATATCATTTTATAGGCGATACATTTTGAATTTAATAAGATTTCTGCGGCACTCCGTGGGAAAATTGTGTTGCAAGTATTGGTACGTCCAAATGATTGAGAATTGTAGGATTCCAGTAGACAAAGCGGTTGGAACTTTTTTAACACTTTGATCGCCAAACTAAAAAATTCCATGAAATCAAAGTAAGTTATTTAATAAAATAGAAATTGAAAAAAATTAAATGTATGATATTGCGTGTGGTTCTCCAACTTTCTTGCATTTTAGATGACATGGCATGGCAGTCAACGTGTTAAACGAAGAAATTCGTCATCTAGTTCGAAGTCACGATAAACGCCGACGTTATCGCGAGCATCGAAAATTCCATGGGAAAATTGTGTTGCGACAAAGTCCACGAGCTGGTAACAGGCTGACCCAGAGGACACTCCAGTAACTCCTCCAGAGTTTCGGCGGATCGAAGAACTTCGCCGGTCCTTTGGAACTTGCCCCAGCCCTGAGAATACGACCACTTGCTGCTCCACTCCTGGCTCCCCTAGATGAGAACTTTTGCTTTTCTGCCAACGGCATTACCTTATCTTCTATCCACTGTCTTCCGTTTATCTATCCCCGTCTCTCCGCTAACACGCCAGAACCCAATCTTAATTACGCGATTACACCGAGAAAATCGCACACAGCGCGCCCGCCGAGTCCACAAATATTTTCCGATATTTCTCGGAATCGCCTTTTGCCATTACGCGTATAAACGTGCCATTTTCCGATTTTGTCGCTGTCGAAATTCTTTATCAGGAAAAATTCGATTGACAAGCCGACGGGAATAGGCTGCGTACAAACGCAGGAAGTCAATGCACTCCGCGCAACAATGCACCGCGACCGTTGGTTCGGATAACATGTTTTCTAGCGAGCTGGGGGGAGGAAGCTAAGCAACTCGAGGACGATAGGTGTTGCGTTACGTTAATGACTAATTTCCTCTGGCTTGCCAACAGTGTTGTGTTTGATTAGAAAATCCCCGCCGTCGATTAACCGGCTTGTCTGTTGCAGCCTCATTAATAGCGACGGCGAGGCGGTTGGACCTCAGGCGCAGACGTTAAACGGAGTTAGGATTTCAGTTCCTTGTAACAGAGTGGCTGAGCGGAGTACCCCAGTCAGCCGTCTCTGATAACCTTCGGCCGGAATCCTTGATTTTGAAATACCGTGCGCTTAGGCGAGCTGTCTGGCCTCGCGCTGCAACTTTGATCATCGCGAAACGAATAGTAAGTTCGTCTACCTCGTCGAATCGGTGCGTCAGCGAAAACTGATCCTTCCCAGCAAACGGATCATTCCACGTCAGCCTGATCGCTATCGTGCGGGTAACCTTCGGATTAAGACGGCCAGCATGATTCAATCTACGCGGTCCGAGAGGTTGAGAAATTAAACGGTCCGAGTATGCGAACATTTTGCGATCTTAAATTAATACGTATCAGGGCGGCTATTTTTCTCTATTATGATTTCGTTGATGTTTGCGAATTATTTTCATTCATTTAAATTTAAGAAAACTGGAGTCATTCATTTACTGAGATGTCAATCTTACTAGCCACTTGTGTGTTACTGTAAATTAGTTCAAACTATATTCAACTAAATTCTGACTAATGTGATTAATATTAATGAGTAATGTCCCAGATGCTTTTCATTAAATGGAATTATGTATTTGCATGAATTCTGTGGGAACAACGAAATTAGTTATTTCTTCAAGTTTCACGAAAATCGAGTCCACAAATTTTGTCCAACCTAAAAGACAATGCATTTATCCGGTACTAATAATACGAGTCTGTTTTTTACAATCAAACCTTTCTCCGTAAAACTACTACCTCTGCAATCGCGAATCGTGCAGAAAATATTTTTGTCATCCAGGCTCGCCCGCCGTTGATAAATTTTCGTTTAAAAATATTCACGAGAACGGCCGTGTCGGTGTGCGGAAAATCCTCTACACAAAACAAAGGACAATGCACAACGGTCAATCAGTCGGACAATCAAAGTTTCGATTATAGCGGTGACCTCGATAACGAAAAGTGGTTCGTTTTATTCTCTAACTCGGTTCTCCGATTTGCATCGAATTTGTAACAACATTTCCCGGGGAATTGGTGTGCGTTAACGAGACCGGGGAACAAGATATCGCGAGGAGATTCGCTCTTAGGAATCCATTCGTCGAATCGGGCCGCGCGATCGCGAAAAAGAGAGAATAATTCCCGGAACGATCTCTCTCTCTCCTTCGGGAACCGTGAGTCCCCGTGATAGCCAGAAGAATATATCGTTAGAATGGAGACGTCCGTCCGGGCACCATCGAGACATCGATCCGTCGTTCATTATCAAGCAGTGCCGACCGCTTTCCGCGAGATCCTCCGCAATTTCGCGAGAAACTTTTCAACGGCGTCCGGCGCTAAATACGCGCCTCGGCTCGCCTCAATCACGCTAATTGAAGACTCCTCCGGGCGTCCTATGCACAAAACCGTCTGACGATCCTCCTTTTCCTCGCGGACCGACGCGACGACGGCTTCCACGCGTCAAATTGTCAACGCTGATTGCAAGGACCCGAGGGCACAAAGCTGGTCCGGCTAAGTGAAAATTAAAACTTCGTTTCGAGGGACGAGCAAGTATCGCGACGAGATGAAACGGTGTCAGTACACCTCCTGTATTAACACCAGACAATTAACGCCCCAGCCTTGGATAAACACCTAGCAGGATTAAGCCGGCACTCTGTTAGGCAAGCTGATTTTACTATAGCTTGTACAGTGATTCATTCAAACGCCT
Organism: Seladonia tumulorum; assembly: GCA_913789895.3. Taxonomy (NCBI): domain Eukaryota; kingdom Metazoa; phylum Arthropoda; class Insecta; order Hymenoptera; family Halictidae; genus Seladonia; species Seladonia tumulorum. The sequence goes on from OU565281.1 coordinate 9,555,141, forward strand.
CCATTCTAGGGGAGAACCTTCTGAACTCTTGTCCTGAATTCTCGATACGTGTCAACGACACGGGTCTTGATTCCGCGACGTTTATCATCCAAGCCTTGGCGACATATATAACCCACTGTCTCATTTTATTTTCATCCGTACAGAGAGACCCCATGGTGTATTGAACCAAGAAATTGAAGCTTTCCAATTTGTTTTTTCTTTGTTTTTTTCTCTCTACCACTTACCCTCCTTTCTTTTTACCCGATATTCATTTTTATATCCGTCCGTGCCATCTCGAACTCCTAACTTATCTCCGCCATTCTTATAGTTTTCAGAAGTTCGAGGAGTTTCAGGACCATCGAAAGTTTCCTGCGTCGGAGGACTCCGCGACTTTCAAGGTTTCGAAGGACACTCGACTCGACCGAAAATTCTTCATTGTGAGTAGAAAATATGACGCCGAGTCCGCGCACGTTTCGCTTTTAAAAATTCCTTTCTCGCTAATGCAGCAGTATCTTTATGCAAAATAATAATGTTGCACGTTTGCTCGGAGTTTCCCATTTTAACTTCGGTTATGAAATATATTGGAACTGCTGAGCGACGTTAATTTATCGGTATGAATGGTCGTGTAGAAAGAAATAGTTTTAGTTTTCTATTTTTATTCTAGATCTTTCGGAGAAGCCATTGTGTACGGCATTAATCTACAGAACGTCTATTTCGATTTTCTCGAGTTACCTGCCCGTTCAAGGGCCTTTCAGGATCAAAGAGAAGCCTAAACTACCATTATTAGCTTCCTACGGGGTACACTCTGTCGAAGTACCATTCAGGATCACGTGACTCGAAGCTGAAAAGCTTCCAAGATCAAATGAAAAGATCTAAGATTCGAAATCTCGACCGGATATCAAGCCCGGGGAGGGGGTGGGGGATTGAAGACGAAAAACGAAAGTCCTATCCAGCGAGAAACTTTAAATCTACTTCACTGATTCCCCTGAACTGAAACAAATGATCCCGCAATTACGTTTCTTGTCCAGCCATCCGAGCGACCATGCAACACCGACTAGTTTTTAGCTGTGTGCTTCTCTGGACGACCATTTTAGTACTTGGCAAGAGAAATGCACGAGACTTTTCGCAAATATTTCTTCCAGTCTTACGTTGGACTTGGCGGAAGAAAAACATCTGTGACTAACAACTTTCCTAATTAAATCGTTTCTACGTTGTGTATTCTATCTCTTTTTGCTTGACGAGTATCTTCGTTTAACGAGTCTCTAAAAATTGAATTCTGAAAAGAATTGACTATCTTGGCGTGTGCATCGGTGGAAAATGTTGCATGCAATTCTACGTTAATTTTTTCACTCTTACTTTTGGAATTTGTCCAACAGTAGTCCGCAAAGTGGTTTTACCGACCGTCTTATTTTTCCGCAAAAGCTACGTTTATTTTAAACACCTGTTCAGGCATTCGTTTCTGTGTGATTGGATGCGACACGTAGATCATAATTTTCAAAATTTCTTGACGAACATATGATTAATATTTAAACGAGAAGTGTTCGTATGAAAGAGAAATTAAAATATTCGAAACACGTGCGTTTTACGCTTTTCATACTCTTCAAAGCAAAATCTCAAACGAACAGTGTATTTTTCGCGAACGAATAAGTTCCTACTCGATTCTACCGAAAAAACTCAATATTTTTCGTGGAGGGCAGATTATTTCGAATGTTTTCTCGACTGGCGGCATTTACGGGCCATTATTTCTCCGGTAAAAGTATCTTAAAAACACAGACGGCATTAGAACAAAGCCGCGCGGCGCGCGTTTTACAATTAATCGTGAATCGAATGGTTTTATCGCAGTTTAAACGAATTTCACCATGCGTAACGGAATTTTCCAAGCAATTTGATAGCACGACAACCGCGACGCATTGAATACGCGGGCCCTCTGCTAGAGAATTAAACCGTACATTCCGATTTACGTTACGCAGGATTTTCCCGCGGGCTCGCCACGACCTTTCATTGGCCCATTTTATTGTAAAGTTGGTACTCGCCTGAAGGCGACGTTCAGGACTCGTCTGCTTTATCTGCTGCTTTCACTTCGACGACCACGAGTGAGCAAAACGCTTTAACTGTGCGAAGACACCCGACTTTCCCCTCGCTACGAGTCGTTAAACAGACGAGAATGGGTCGAGTGTTACGTGGAATTTAGTTAGGCGATAAGCGAACGTTTTGCTCTCCCCGTGAATCCTGAACGAAAATCGTTCAAATTATAGTTCGCGACCGATCACCATTCTTTCTCATATATGACATTTTCAAGTGTTCTGCAATATGCTTGAATTCGTAAAATTAACTGATGTAGAGTGATAGGAGTTCCGAGAATTATTTCAAAGAAATAGAAGCAATAAATTTCGCAATATTTGAAACAGAAAATAAGCGAGATTATAATTAGAGCACAGTTACTGTGTGTACGTAAATATTAGCGTTTAGAAAGGACGTAGAAAGAAATCTATAATTCATCAATAAATTCCGTTGGTAGTGCATTCTATCGACTCCAATATTCCGCATTTTCGATAATGTATAAACAGGTTGAAATAATTTTTATTGGAAGTGCCGTTTATTTCGTTTTCTCTTGAAGGATATTTACCAAAAGTGGTTTCCAATTGAACGCTTATTTGGTAAGTTATTTAATATGCAACCGCATCTGCTGCCATTGACCACGAAAATAAGGGACCACAATGTTCGTATATTCCGCGATATTGTCACCGGGCTGTATTCGCGTAATACAACCTACATTGATCGAGAAGCGTGTGTTGTGTACCGTTGAAAAATATTCCCAGTGCTTCTCATTGGAAGGATTTATGGCCGATACTATGGTCACCCGTTTCACGTATGTATGTATGTACACGTGAAACACGGAATGGTCGATAAGTATATTAAACTCCTATATTAAACTGCGTCTTTATTGCCTTGTTTGGGCGTTCGGAAGGTAACGCAATCTATCCGATAGCGTAATGAATCGAAAGAATTTAGGCGATCCGGAAATCTTGTAATATACCGTGTAACGTTATGTATTGGTTTTCGTGCAAAAATTTCTCTTTTTGTTTGCTTTTGAAATATGGCAACCAATTTTTCACGTTCTCCAATTGAATATTCAGCTGGTGATTCTCATTGACCTATACAGAGAACATAATTTGTAATTGGCGCGATAGATGGTCGGAATAAATTCGAATTAAGCAAGGTTCGATTTGGGGAGAATCTGTGAAAATATTTTCCATTGTTCAGCGATCTGGAGCTCGAGGCTCATGACAATTCTCAAAGATACCGCCGGTGTACTGTTGAACCTTACAATCTGGAAGACGCTAAGTACTTCCAGATCTGTCAGGATCCCCGAAATGCTCCAACCCTTCCGGGAAATCCATAATCCATCGACCTCATTAAACTTCCCAGACCCGCAGGACTCTCAAATCTTCTGAGGCCTGGAAACTACCCAGCTCCTACGTAGCCCCAAAATCTCGCGGAACCGTCTCCTGTTCCGACCCGATCCTTTTGAGACCTTCGGAATCATTCAATCATTCAAAGCGACGCGTCCAAGTACTTTCAACTTCGTACCGAACATTTGACATTATCGGTACTTGTAACATCTTCTTCGAAAACTTCTGGCACTTTCTCAGTACTCTTTAAATCTTTTTTACCTTCCATGGAACATTTTCACCTTACGCTTCAAAGACATTGTTTCGGTAACAAATAAAATTGAAAATTTTCTGCGGGTTGAAACGCCCTACGCAACACATCCCCTAAACATGAACGCATCCCCGAGACACATAACACTGTTCCATAGTGAACCGACGTCCCTTTCACCGCGTTTCAATCTCACACCTAAAAGACACTAAACTACGGCCCGCTTCACGCTTGATCATGCGTGTAAGGTCAAGTTGAATATCGGCCGTGTCATTGGCTTTGTCGCCGTTCTAGGGTTAACGAAAAAAAAAAAAAAAAAAAAAGAAAAAGAAAAATATGGCTCTCGGCACGATATCGATCCGGCAAGTTCGTCGCGTGCTAAACAAAAATCTACAGGGTGTCTCAAAATTATACGGTAAGGAGCAAAACTGAACCAATAACCACAAGTTTTGTAGAAATCAGTCGGATCAGTATCAATCTAGTAATAAATACAAGTGGTCAACTGCTAACGAACAGAAGGTCAATTACTAGATTTTTCTAATATGTTTCTTAAATTTGTATAAGTAAACTTTTTTTAAAAAGTGGCCTTGTTACATGATCCAGAACACTTCAAGAGTGTCTTCAGGCATTGACTAACGCTATTCGATGACAGTGCAAGTGGTTACTATTGTTCGCGTGGAAAAATTCTCTTAACTGGTCAACTACTGGTGCCTTTACCTTGAGCAATTTGAGTCTTATTTACAAATTCCGGTTACTTATTTTACATAATGTGTATCGCGAAACAAAGGAAGGAGAAAATTCCCGCTAGTATACACTTTTTCTTTTCCGATAGCGTGTCTGACAGTTTTGTCGCGGGATGTTTTTTCATTTTCATTTCGCCGGGCTGTGCGTCGGTGCAAACAGAAGCATCCGCGGTAGCAACAGCAACGGCGGCAGCAGCATTGAACATAAGAAAGCGCTCTCGCGAAAGAAACGGGACGGCAACTTCGACAGTTGACGAAGAGCCGAGGTTGTATCTCGAGGAAGAGTAGACGGGCAAAAGGATTCTATTGCTCGAATCCAGTGTTCCCAGTCTCTCCCGGGCGTTGGATGCCGTCCGGGGTTATCACGCTTCATAAATCTTCCGGAGGCGTGGAACCGATGCGAGAGGCCCGGAGTGTCGGAGAGGAGAGACTGTGTTTCTCCCGCGTAACTCTCTCACTCTCTGGCTGTGGCCTCCGAAGTTCAGCTGATTTCCAACGAACTCACCGGTGACACGAATAACTTCCGGGATATAGAGGAAACCCGGGGAGTACCCCGGGAGTTATCTGCAGCTGTAAATCCGTGTCGTTACGACGATATCGAGTCGCGCGGCCGACGAGATTGCGAAAATATAAAGAGGAAAATAGGAGGACGCGAAGAAGGATGTGTAGCTGCCAACTATACGGATGGGTTCCAAGCAATTTGCAGACCCGGAATATATATTGCCGACGAGTATTATCGGTAACGAGACCGACGAGCGCCCGGGAGTTTACGTGTGTGTCCGTGTGCGTAACACGCTCGGATTGCCGGCAGCTCTTCTCTGCGAAATTTTCATCCTGATCGTAACGCGGAACGCCCGACGAGGCGCGATGATCCCCCTACACGCCGAAAGAGATCACCTCCTCGGTTCCAACGATCGAACCACCCCCGCCAGATGCAATTTATACCCCGCACGGAAAATGGATACGCGTATATCGCCCCGGTAATGAGAGTTACCGAATGGAACTCCGATTCATCATAATCTGCGACAGATAACTGTACACTCGATTCTCTGACAGGCAAACTCCCCACAATTCACCAAGTTATACAAAATTTCTTTGCGTTAAGAAGCGCATTAATCCCTTGACATTCAAATTAAATGGAACTTGCGAAAGCTGAGAAAGAGTAGCATTTTATTTTTGGATTTTTATTAATCAGATTGGTGTACTAGAATTGGTGTATTAACCCTTTGCACTCCGAACCATTCTGGCAGAAATCTACAAATCCTCGTATTATTTAGTATAATTTTGGAACCAAGTAACGTATTATAATGATATTGGACTTATATGAATTGGTTGACATCGAGGAATATATATATTTGCAAAAAAATCAATATTTTATTTAAAGTTGCGCTGGAATAAATTAATTCCCCGTAATCGCTAATAAACTTTAATGTCCCCTGAGAGGGGACAGGGGAGTGCAAAGGGTTAATCAGATTGGTGTACTAGAACAAAATGTTGCCAATGTTATAAATTGGATTTACTCAGACTCGTGATTTTTCTTATCACGTGCTTGGACAGGGGAGTTCATTACCAAAGTTCTAGTGTTAATTGTCAGAGTTCTCGGGCTCGGGAGCCCGCCGTATGTTCCCGCGAACGTTACCAACGTCTGTAATCGCACCTGGAGGCAGATGGGAAAGATTTAAACGGCCATGGTTCCCCCTTAAACGCAACGGTGTTTCGTAAAAACGTAAGTGTCCCCACTTAGAAGCATATATAGGCTTTCCATGTTTTTGCGGCGGCGCAACATTTATAACATCTATAAATCGCGGCGCGGGCGATCGTGCGAGTCAGAGCTTGACCAGCTGTTTCACGGTAACGATAAAAATTTTACCCCATCGTCTAGATTGAAGCCGGCTACGAGGGCGATTTTCTGCGATATCGCACGAGAGGCGAACGTTAGCTCAGTCGCGTAAAAAGCACACATGGCGGCGGGCCTTTCGTCGGTTGTATCACTGCCCGAGCATCGTAGCCGAAAAATATCGGCCAATCACGCCCTCAAAACTATTTACTAGTCGATCCCGGAGTTTATGATTAGATCCGACAGCCGATGCACTCAAATTCCACGAAAGTTTTACGCGCCTGTTCGAATTCCTAACGTGTTCGAACACGCTACGCCGAACGATCGTCATTAATACCGAATGCCTCCAAGCCGTTGACGGTTACAATCGTAACGAATGTTAAACGATCGATTAAATAATACACTGCGAGTGCGCGCAAGAATAATTACATGAAACGCAATTGGACGTTGATTGGGAAAGTTCAATTTGCGAACTATTTAGAATTTTATGGAACCGCGAAATTAAACTCTCGCCAATTTCATTGGTCGAATGTTCAATCTAATCAATTTCTTTAAATTTGTGTTTACAGAATAGAACCATTTCACGATTACGTTTTCGAAGAGACATACCATGGACCATTCATTTGGAGTCATCAAGCTTTGAAACGAGGTTTCTTACCGTACGATTAATTTCGAAAAAATTACAACAGTCATTAATGATTATAATGCATTCTTACAGCCGTTGGCAATTGGTGTAGGAAAATCGGTAAATCGCGCCGCGCACCTGTGCGGTCCGGAAGCACACAGTTCGAATGCTGCGCCACAGGTGATCGAACCGCGGTCAATCCATGATCAAACCACTACTCGTGACGCAACCGTCACAAGTTTCATTCAGCAAACCACAGATCGACAGTTGGGTTCGCCAAAGAAGCCAGCGAACGTAAAAACCGATATAATCGAGAAGTGAATAATATTTCACCGAGCAAACCCGAGTCGTAGAAATAGACTACATGAAACAGACGATGCCTTTGGCTGAATGAAAAATAAAAGTAAAGCAACTTATTCTTTTCTAAAAAATCATAACTCTCGATTCAGGACACTTCGATCAAAACCAACTGAACGTTTTAAACGAGCAATTCTTTTTAGACCTATTGAAAAAAGAATGAAAGCGGTTTTCTAACGATGAAATAAAAACGCACACGAAATGAAACAAGGAAAAATATCCAACGACAGATGAATGTTCTTATACGCTAATGATAAGCTCAATTTGACTCGCTCGCGTTATTTAAAATTGTACGCGAGAAATAGACGATTCCTCGCGGAGGGCAATTATTGTAGCGCATTGAGTGAATGATAAAAAGCTTGTGCAAATGGACCGAGCAGAAAAATCACGACACTTGACATACTAAAGACTACGAGCTTTTAACCTACTCCTCTCACCCTTCAAAATCCTATTCGCAAAAGCGACGGCAGGAGAGATTCCGCCGGACTTCGGCCAAAGTTCCCAGTATAACCCAGATCCTTCGGGAGCCCCGCGGCCTACTGGACTTTCCCGAAATCTGCAAGCAAACATCGGCTTCATCAAGGTCTAACAATGCCGTGTTCACCTTGATCCGAAACAACAATACTGTTACAAACCCCCTCTCCACCTCCACGTTTATACCATTTTGGGACACCCTGTATATTTCGTACGGGGTCTGTTAGGACAGGTATAGCTCACACTTGCAACAGTGTAACACAGGATTGTCTCTCCTATTAATCCTAATGGCTTTTGCGCGAAATTAGTGCAACCCGGCTACCATAGGCTCCAATCAGAAGCGTGGGCAATCGGCCCATTCCGTTACCTCATTAATAAAAATTAACTTTCATTGGCTTTTCTCCACCAATTGCAATAATAATTTTTATCTACGGAATATCTAGTCAACTAATTCTTCCAATTCTCTCTCATTTAAATCTTTCCTCTCACTCTATCTCAAAATAAACCAAGTTATTACTCCAATTTTTTAGAATGATTCTTTTTTAAATATTGTGCCAATGCTTCTGTCCACCACTGGACACCTGGGAAATATTTATCGAAATACCCCATTTTTCCGGAAGCAATGGTTCTTCTGAAATTAGCAAAAACACATATTCTTCATTTTTACTCGATTGAGGTTTAGCGATGGTGGTTGTACGGTTGTTAATTTTTTCATCCGATTTCAGGCGAACGGCAGTTGCTCCCGGAGCCCTGCAGGACAATGACACTTCGTCACCGGCGAAGCGTCAGTGAATCGCAGCCGCGTACACCGATGATCCCCACGTTTCCCAACGGAATTTCCACGGGGCAAGATCCCGCGCGTTGTTCGTGGATCAGCAACGCGCTGAACGTAAATATATGACCAAGCCGCTAAGATTAACCGTGTTCGGACAATTTCCGCACACGTGCCGCACCACACTTGGACGAGTTTAATGCACGCTTTAGATTACCCGGCCACGACTATATCACTCGCCCCACCGTGAAGCCAACGCTGGACGCTCGTGACGGTTCAAGATAATGAAAACAAACATTCGCGTCCATTTTGGCGCTCTTCCATCGCGATCGCTGACTTGCGAACCATGGTTTAGCAAAACAATCGTCGTCGAAGCAACCTCGTTCGATAGATAATACGCGCGGCGTTTAATTTCAAGAACTTCGCGATTACAAAGACCGAAGAAATATGACGGGTAATCCGAGAGAAAAGAACCGACGATGATTACGATTGAAGATCCCTCACAACTTTACGCGAAGTCGAACCTTTATCTATTTTCTAAGGAAAGTTTACTTTCTTTGCTTTCGATGCACCACAGTCGAATCAAATCGTTTGTCGCATGTACAAACAGAAATCGAGCGAAAACAGTCTACCCCGCTAAAAGCTAAAAAAAATATAAATTTTCCACCGAATATTTCTCCCATCAAAGTGACTGCTTTCATTTTGTAATAATTACCATACATTCTATTCGGTGATTTTGATCGAATCCACTTTAATAAAACAATGTCCGGGTGAAAAATCTGAAAACAAAATGGAACGCGCGTGTAATCATAAAATGAAGAAAAATTTCGAAATTGTGTGTCCAGAGAAAAACATTTCTTTTTTGTAGGAACTGATTAAAAATGTATGATAAATTTGTAGGCAATTTTCCGAACTTTTTGACGTTCAGCTTGACGCTATTTGTGCGGTGATTCTGTACGAAGTTTGAAATTCATTTACTAAAAACGTATTAGCACAAAGCCTGGCTGGATTTCGACGCTTCGACGTTGGAATTACCCTGTCTGATATGGCCTGTCTATAGATTGACAGCAAATTAATTAGACGGATTATTAATATCAGATAATTTGCTGGTAATTAACGCATAGCTGTATAAATTTAACTAATCCTTTGATCGCAAGTTTCCGCGGCCTCTCAGGGGCCGGGCTCTCTATAATCTCGGCTGATAATCCCAAGCCAGGAATTATCCTCTTCTAATACGACGCCTTTTTTCGAGACAACCGGGATTGAAATCGCCGAGGAACTCGGCAACAGTTTATTGCCTTTGACGTCGTCCTTTATAACATTCTTCACCCCCGTCGAGTGGAAAATACCGTCCGAGACAGTTCTTCTGTCTCTGAAACGTCGCCGGGATATTCTCCCCGGTATTTTCGCTGAAAAAGTCAGTCCCCGTTGCGTAAGAGACGTTATTTTAAATTGCGCCCTGTAATTCCCACTCTCCGGAACATTAGCTCCCTTTCACAGTAACAATAAATCCGACAAATTTCCAAAACTCACGCGTTCGAGTCCTGTCACGGAATAAAAATTCAAATACTATATGTACCTTTCGCAGTCTGTCATCTGTCGCGTTTATTCCTCGTAGCTCTCCTCGACGCGTTTTTCATTTGAACGTCGTGTCTTTTGATATCCGAAAATAATTTATATCCAGTGACGCAATAAAATCACTCCTGTGTTATCTTTTCCCAAGGCTTGCGCCGCTCCCGAGAACGTGCATAGGAACGCTAGAGAACGGAAGCAGTATTTTTGATAGCCAACGCGAGCTGCTATCAAAAACGTATTGCATCTTCCGGTCAGGTGACACAACCTCCACCATAATACACCTTTACGATTTTACATTTGGCTAACACATGTCGAAAACGATGGCGACGACTGGAGCAACTTGTAACGATTGCAATATTAAATGTCATAGGAGCGCAAAGGGTTAAATTTTCTTTTTTTTTCACGGCTACAGGGATTAACCCCTTCGACTGCTATTTATTTTCTGATTATAATGATTAGAAATTCTTCATCGTTCAGAATTTCATAGAAAAGATAGTTTATATTTATCGCTATGCCTATGTTTTCTCCAAAGGATACAACACTACAACAAAATAGAATTTGTATTTCGGTTTAATGGAAATTAAAATAACGTTCACGTTTATTAGACTCTATTCAGAATCTTCATCACGAGTCTGGCTCGTTATTGTAGGGCAAGGGGTTAAAACATTTCAAGAATCTATATCTTTCATACGGCTCTTTGAAAAAGAGAAATACCCCGGATAATATGGAGCTGTAAAAAAAAGGGTGGGGGAAGATCCGAATAGGGGAAACTCGAGTCGAAAGGGTTAAAAGGCGGTTCCCCATAAAAGCGTGTACGGTCGCAATGGCGGCCGGGCGAAAGCCACCGTTCGTAGATCATTTCGCGACCGGTGTAACCAACGGCCAGGGAAACCAGCGGATTAGCCCGGCCACGAAAAATCCGGGAAACCCTCGTATCCATTACCGGCGGGGCTCGACGTGTCCGTAACTCATAGGATTTCTGGGTGGAGGGGGTTGGGGAAACTTACGCGAACGTCTAACGCGAGGAATGTACGTCACGTGTGCCGGGAGTCGTTGCGTCGCAAGCGTGCAGACAGCTGCACCAGGGCTGCACTGGTTCGCCGGCTACGAAAGAGATATAGGAAGGTCCGGCTTTAATATTCGGCTCCGTGCCTCAAGGTAGTTGCAGCAAATTCGGGTAGTTTAGCTTTTCGGGAATTTATCGGCCGTACGTACAGGCGCGAACAGCGGACGAAACACGCTCTATCGGCATGTTCGACCATTTTTCCTGGGCCGATGATTAATAATTTCTTGGTTTCAAACAGTCGATAGTGATCGATGGATGAATGCCCACAAATTTTTCGGTTAGGAGCAAGAGGGTGGATCATCATCGGTCTCTCTGTTACACCGTATCATCGGTTATTACATTCCGCGATCTCCGGGCGCAAACTACTTCCGGACGCAGGCTCGCAATTTGCCGACCGCTGATTTGTCCGTTCTCGCGGGCCCGCGATTAGGCGATGCCCACGCATTCCCCGACTTCTTGGCGAGCCCGATCCGCCGGAATTCTCGATAGAACGCGCGTGGGCATTTTAAAGATGGAATGGACGATCGGCGGATAGTTAGTTATGTTGCCGGAATTAATTGAAGCGCCGCTCTCCGGATATTTCAATTGCAGAGGGAGGGAGCCGGGGCTAATGCGACGTGCCAGGAATGCGAAAATTTTGCGTGGGCTGTAAATTCGTCTGGAAAAATTGCAAATTGCACAGGCACTCGTCTAGTCGTAACTAAATATATTGCAATATTTTTTCTCTGCATAGTATTGCGGGGAAGCTGTGCTTCCCAATATTGGAGGGGGCTTACAAAATGGAATATAAAAAGTTTGCCGAGATAATCAAGAACAAGTTGTGGGGACATTTTCTTAGAAGTCCCGGCAGCGTCGGGGTCAATAAAGAAAATTTCGAATATCGTTGGAAAGTTGCTGCTGGTCCAACAGAAATCGCGAAACTTTTCGAACGAACCGTGCGGTTTCGCAAAAAATTCGCGGACGCATCGAGCCGTGCCGTCGGTTGACAACGCTCTTACGGTAACGCGGGCAGCGTTGAGTGCAGCATTAATATTCCTCGAGGAAAGAAACTTTGTCCGAGTGTTTCGACGATTTCGCCGGAGACTGAATAGCGGCGGCAGCTTTTATTCCGGCGCGTCTGTGCGATAACTCAGCGGACGAGAGCCCGTTCGAAGGTTAAAAACATTGAAAAATAGTGGCGGTCTCATCCCCTCGGTGCAGCCACCCCGCGTGGCCCGGGGGTAGGATAGTAGCTGAGAACCGTGAACGGGATAAAGGAGAACGACGAACGACAGGTACTCGGACGTCGAGAGCTATCGTTACTCGTTCCATTCGATTTCGTGCTTTTTTCGGGCCACGCCGCGGCCCAATGGCCCGTGTACTCGCAATTGTTCTGTCTTCATCGAAACGACTCGAAAACGTCGGGCCTCGAGCGTCGAATCTACCCTGGGACGACGAAAGTTATCGACCGATGCGATTCTACAGCACCGAACAACGAATTAAGATAGTTTAATACGGCCCAGCGTTAATTCCGGAATCCAGGAATATTATTTAACACGTTAACTGCCAAAAATCAATCCCACAGATTCTCACAAGATCAGCGTAATTTAATTAATGAAACCGAAACTCGAAATTTAAAATATATTATAAGGGATGCCGTCTTAACCCTTAGCACTCGAATGGTGACTATAAGGAACCACTAAAAATTGCTGTATCATTATTCAAAATATTTTTTACGTTGTTAAATTCGTTTGCATATAATAAATCACTAAACATTTCAGTATTGTACGAGTACATTGCACCATTATCGTATGAATAACGTGAAAAAAATATATATATACAGGGTGTTTGGTAACTGGTGGTACAAGCGAAAAGGGGGTGTTTCTATATGAAAGAATAAGTCGAAAATATAGAATAAACATTTTTCGTTTGAGGCTTTGTTTTCGAGAAAATCGACTTTGAAGATCTGTCAGGTTTCTGTGCAGGAAGTAGATTCGGTTGGTCATGATCAGACAGTTGCGTCAGACAATTCCTATCGAATAGCATGCTGCATTTCAAACTCGATTTTCTCGATAACGAAACTTTGGATGAAAAAATGTTTATTCTATATTTTCGACTTATTCTTTCAGGTAGAATCACCCCCTTCTCACCAGAGGACGAAGAATCATAATTATAAGAGATTATAGCGTATTAAATCCTGCATGTTGCGGAGGCAAGATAATTGAGATTTTATAATCTTTCGGAAGAGTAATGCAGTCGGATAGCTTCATAAACTCGCGGTTTAATTGCAATTTGCATTCCATCCGTAACAACCAAATGTCCGGCGATTTATGCGCGAGTAGTGTACGCGCATACGTTCCGATGTAACCGCGGCTAGACTATCAAGGAAGAAGGGAGAGTCCGATGGACTTTCTGCAATTTTTATTTCCACTGAAACGGGATTACCCGCGACTTAGAATTTAATCTGCATATCAAACTTCCCAGCAAGCTCGCGGCCCGAACTTTGTTCCACTTTGTTCGTTGTCTTACGGGACTTGCGGGCGGTTGTCCGACCGGGACTTAAGCCGCGTATGGTTTACTCGGAAGTTCGTGATGTTTTTAAGAAGGTCGTTAGTCCGGCTTTTTCCGCGTTTCGCTGCAGTCCTTGATTGTAATTTTTAATGAGTCCGGGAACGATTGAATAAACCACGGTCCGGGGAAGAAGCGGGATTTAAAGTGGAGCCCGTAGTCGTTTGGTATTTCGAATGTTGTTTGGTAATTTAAAGCTCTTTCGCCGTGGAGCTTTGATATTTCTTCGGAGGAAAAATACGGTTTTCTTGCCAAGCAAAAAAATCGTAAAAAAATGTCAACAAAGTTGAGACGCAACTGATTCGAATGACATCCTAAGGCACAGCACAATCTTATTAGACCTCCCGCCGCGCAAATTAGCAAAAATACCAACGGAGCTGGCGATAATCGATCGACGGGGCTCGTAACTACGGGACTCGTGATAGGATTAAGTTGTTTGCGAAACTCATTTTCGCGAAGGAGCTTTAGATTGGACGTTTCATAATTAATAAAATATGAATACTGTCTCCGGTTTCTCGGAAAAGCTATCGGACCGCAAACGTCGCTTTCCAATTAATTTTTCAAAATTCATTTTCTCTTTTGATGAAAAATTTACTAAAAAGCAAAGTGGGCCATGAACGAATCGCCTTCCGCTGCAGCGATAAATATTTTTATAGCTTCGTCTAATGTTTCTAGCGCGAATATTAGCAAGTTTATCTGTTACCAGCAAATGTTTCCTTTTTAATTTCCTTTCTTCTCGGAGTCGCTTTTCAAAGGAGACTCTAAAGTATTTCACGGTTCTCGAGATTACCGAGAACTGCATTTTTAAGCGCCTCCTGCCACATTTAACCGCCACCGAACGCATCAACGTACCTCCTGCTATCCGGCGATCTATATTCACGTCGATACGCGTTACGTATCCACCGGTACGTTTACTGAATTTCAAAGACCACTTGCAGAAATTTAAATTGCCCGCGAAATATCGGAATATGGTTTCACGCGTGTCGACGTTCCCGTAACACGACGGATTAACGTGACTCGCAAAAGCTGCAAAATTGTTGTAATTGTTGTAATTGTTGTTCGTCCGATAGGGTATTCTTCCGACAATTTCAGACGGATCTTTAATTTACGAGTTCTTCTGAGAAACTGTTGTAAGCTCGACGAGCTCCAGATCGAATTTGATTCGTTATCTCATTGAACAGCATCCAGTGCTAGGATTAGCGAACCCCTGGCTGGGGAAACATTATTCCGGGGCAAAGGAACCCTGTCAGATCGAGTCATTGAACGGAAAAATAAACCGAATCATCTTCTGACGAACTGTGGTCCAATAGCCTCGCTCGACACAATCGACGCCTATAAATCCGTCGTATTCGTTTGCGCGCGACGCGACGCCGAGAATGGAACGATTTTCCATTTCGTCTTGAATCCACGGTAAATTCGTTTCGATCCCTGCAGATATAACGCAAGGGACTAAGCCCTGAAATGGGGGACCAACGGAATGAAAACCTAGAACGAAAAGCAAACTGTCGAACGAACAAAAAAAAAAAAAGAAAACTATTAGCACAGTATTAACATAAAAGCAGGAACACTTTTCTCGTTAAATTGTTGGTATAAAGGATCCGTGCGCCATTCTCAAAAACTGAACCTTTCTGAACCCTTAATAGAAAATACAAACGATGGACGTAGGGTACCATTTTGAAACAGACAATATCTAACATTTATTTCTTTAACGCTTTATGTGGTTCTGGTAAACATAATTTGGAATAATAAATGCCTTTCACTGCCATCAATTAGTTATAGAGTTAATTTGTAATGACGAATTTATTTCGAGCATGGGAATTGTTAATGCGTCAAAGTGTAAATACAATGGTGACGCATGTAATATTCAACATATTGCTTGATGGCATATATTTATAATTCACGACGTCGGAAACTAATTACTCTGATTGGCAGTCACAGAGACATTCGGTACAACAGTTTTTAGTCCGTTGGGTTCGCGCGATGCAATTATACGCAGGAAGTAGAATAGGTTGGCCACGATCAGACGCGTCAGACGTGTCCTGTCTGCACTTTCAAACTCGATTTTGGCGACACCCTGTATAGTGGTGTAAAGAAAAATAAAATTTCTGTGGAGGTAATTATTCGGACCAGTAAAAAGAGAAATAAAGTTTCTGTAAAAATAATAATTGTTTTTACTGCGAAATGGACGGCGCGATGGGTTCACAGAGGAAACTTCGTGGAATCGATACAGTTTTCCGTACAATTTTCGGCCTCTCTTCGTTGACTTGCAAAATAAAATTGAACGATGCTGGTTGCTTGCAATTTTATTCGCGAGGCTTCGAAATTCCGGCGGAAAAAAAAAATTGTGGAAATTAGGGGACCAATTCTGAGCCGTTGCATTTCGGATCTTCGGAAGTCGCGCAGCCAACAATTTCCATTTTAACGGTGCAAATTCGCGGAAAAATTCCATCGAAATTGTTCTACATACAAATACGTTATTAAAAATGTCGGCCGAAGAGAACGCAAAATTCCAGCCGAAGAGAAAACGCGGAAAACTGCAACGACCGCGCCGGTACTTTTCGAATTAAACAACAATGAATAACGGGCATTTTCGACGGAACGGAATTCGATGAACACTGCGTCCCTGTAATTAACTAATAAATTTACGTCCCCGCGAACATAGATATGCTATTCGTAGCGCAAGAGACGTTTGTTGCAAACACGCGCATTAATTGTTTCACAGTTTAGTTCCCTTTACATAATTATTCCAGCAATAAAATATCTGCGCGATTGTTACCAGCGAATAATACGGTCCCCATTGAGCGATCTCTAACGAACTATACCGACGCATTCATGGCTGTAATTCTTATACGCGATAAATTCAGAGTGACAAATATCCCATTAGCTCCGAACATAATCCAATACACTTAACATTTTTCGAGTTTTTACCTTTATTTTTTATCCGCGGGAAAATTCATGATCGCAAATGCAGCCGGTGGAATGCATTTTGAACCGAGAAATACGACACGTAATTTGTCGCTTTCGTTATGTTACTTCGATTTATATTCTAACGGTGTGAAGGCTACTTTTTCGAAACGTCAAAAAGTATATCCAAACCTTGAACAATTATGAAACAGAAAATATACCGTTCGCAGTTAAGCTACATTCGTAATCATGGTCGCGTGTAAGCGCAGCGGCGCATTGAAATTGTAGAAAATATTCAAAGTGTAATACTAATAGAAGAACAATGAAGAGGTTTGTCAAACAAAATGGTGCCTTGAATGCAGCCGGTTGTCGGGCAAGTATGCTACGCTTGCCACATACAGGAACATGTATTATGTCAAGAGAAACGAAGCCAGCGTCTGAATACCAACAGAATTTAATTAAAACAGAACAGACTCTCTTTCGTTGGCTATTCGAGAATTAGCCCCCTTACACTCTGTAAATTCGACACGTTTTTCTTTGGCTCTGTTTGACAGTGTTCTCTAACATTTTCCACGGTTCAGCGTCACGCGATAATTTTGTATACGGCCAGTGGCGCGCGATTCACGAGGGAAAAGTAACACACAATCTTTGTATAATGTGCTTAAAATGTTGCATTATAGCTGTAAATAATATAAATTGCACGGCGTTCTACGTTTATTTTCGGGAAAATTTAAACACAGGTACCGGCGGTACTTTTAAATACCGCTGAGCTATGGCTGATCAGAACAACACGTGGAAAAACCTTTTCGTAAACAAACGCGTACATACATTTGTAAAATTTTAATATTTTGCAGATATTCACTTGAAATTTCTAGTGTTCAAGCTGGATCTTTACCGAATACTGGCAGACTATTAAATATTAAAGTGAACTGTCAGAAATATTTATTTGGTTCGAGAGCAACGGTCCTCTGGCTCGCGTTAACAACGGTTCTGCTTAAAACTCCGCCATTGAGGACTGTCGAAACTTGCTCGTCCCACTCGAACCGTACGGACAAAATTCGCAACATTGTCGGACAAATGGCCGGCCATTTTAAGTCGAATTTCTCGTTAATTCGACGCGGCCCGCTCCTCCTCGTCCCTACCGCCGCGGAAAATTGAGATCCATACATAGCTCGCGCGCGTCTTCGGCAAAAAGCCCTATCCCTCGGAGAAATTACACCATTATCGTGCAATTTTTCCGACAAGACACTTTGCGAGACGCTTAAGACACTTTGCTCGCATCGTGGCGCACGGACGATCGCCGGGAAATTTGTTTGACACGGGGAAGGAACACCACAGTCTTCCATCCCCCGTCGCGGCGGAATCCATTTTAAATCGGTAATTTCAAAAAAGAAACCATCAGAAAACCGGACGACGACTGCCTGAATTTATTTTATTTCCCTTCCTAATCATTCTGATCAATTCGGAACAGTACATCAATGATTTTGAGTCCTTTAAATGTGTTTGCTCTCGAATCAAACGATGAAATCAAAGGATGTGTGTAACACTCTGACAAAGACGGAGAGGGTTCAACCTTATTTAACTTCACGGGGACACATGTGTACCACCTATCATCCAAGAAAACAGTTTTAAATATTAACGCGCAAGTGATTGATTTCCCCAACTAAGTAATATTGATTTCTCAAAGAAAAAAGGAAAAATCCAAATAAAAAGAGCTCCGATCGAAGGGGTGAAACTCTATCCGGAAGTTTAAGAAAGAATTGCGAACGAGGCGCTCCGAGTTTCTTAGAATCTAAGAAACTTAAACTAAAAATAAACTTTTAGAATAGATTAAATGCAATTTTTACACATTTCCTACGCAGTTTCTACTACACTTTGCTCGCCAGAGGACGAAGAGTCATAATTATAAGAGATTATAGCGTATTTAACACTAGATTTACGGGACCCGTCAAAATGACGGGTTCTGGTACCTCTTAATTCACAATTATCGAAATTGTAAGGATGCATGAAGAAGATATTATTCAACAAATTGGTTTCTTTGGGTATATATTGTAAAAGAAACGGCTATAAATTTGGATACATACATTTTTGTTATTTTTATAAAGTAACGTATGTAGAGTAGGCACATTTAGTGCCCCGTAAACCTAGTGTTAATCCTGCATGTTGCGGAGGCAAGATAATTGAGATTTTACCACCCTTCTCGCTTGTACCACCAGTTACCAAACACCCTGTAGATAGAAAGTGCCGTGTCTGGAAACGGTTAGGGCTCGCCAGAAAATTTATAAATCTTCTCTGCAACAACTGTAAGAATCGCGGTCGAAACAGAAGTCCAGCAGCGCCGACAGGAAAAGGTTTTTCTTTTCCTGGCCCCGTAGACAACAGATTGTGTATATTCGAGGGAAATGAGAGCACAGCGATAGAGAGCGAAATAAAAGTCGAAGCGGGACACGGCGATGGAGAAGAAGCCGTAAAGCCCGGCCGCGGGAATTTCATATTCCCCTTCTTCGACGCGTTTTACCAGCCCAGAGGGAAGATTGGGCCGGGAGTAAGGATCTTAAACTCGAAAGTTTACCCGGCTGAAGTGGTTAGCCCACCGCGATCTATGCTCCTGCCTAGAATTTACAAGTCCTTAAATCGCACCACGCCGCGGCGGTTTGTTCGGCAGCGTTAAATTCTTCGCGGACTCCTGCGGCCATTTTGCGCGGCCTCGATGGCTGTATTATTTGCCATGTCCCTTCGAGATTTGCCAGGAATAATCGGAGAAATTTTTCATAATCATTTTGAACCGGGAAATTCTGGAACGTTGAAATTCTATTCATTTTTACTGAATTAATTAAAAGTTATCATTAATTTCGTTCTACCGTACAACACGAGTTCCGTGCGCGATGAATTCTAAAATTACAATTTTACACAGAAAGGTATCGACACGTGATTAAATAATAATGAATGATTCGATAATTAATATTTCCGCGCGTTAACGGTGGCTGAATTTTAGACAGCAAATTATTATATAAAGACTGGAAATAACGGAACAACGTGATTCGAATTTCATTAGAGGGTACACGTTCAAATTTTCAAACATCAACAATTTCTGAAATGAGGACGAGACTATGAAAGAATTTCAAGACACTGTGTGTGTAACGTAGACTAGAATTTTGTTTAGTTCCGTCGTGCACGCTCGCTAATGCGTGCGTCCGATAAATAAATAACGAGAATGGAAACGAGCATACAACCGAAACGTCGAATGCAGCAATTTGCACTGCTGCAGGGAAACAAATAATACGGCACTTTCCGGCGATAATAGAGAGCCTAACCCCTGATCGATCGCAACACATTGAAGGGGTTTTGGATCGGTTAGCGGAGGACTTGGGAGAAAATCGCGGGACGATGATTGATAGTCAAAAATGCGGACGTGCTCGCACGTGCTGGGACCATTAGGGCGAGCACTTTAACGGGTGCCTGGGCTGTTCTGCGATGAAACAAAAAGGACTCGAGGCTGCTTCGGCCATCAATAAGACGTTACGTCCAATATGCAAGGGTTTTTCGCCCGGCGCCGAAAATTATTTCGCTCCTATCGCGAAAAGAGGGATGAAACACGGATGGGGGTGCGAAGGGGTGGTGGCCAAGCGGCGCATAAAATGTATCCGGGGCACAAAGAAAACGTTCCCGTGTAGCGTTTTACACGATTTAATTAAGCGTGAGCTCGGAGCACGGAAAGGATTGTCGGAATGTTGGAGGTTTTTTCCACTTCGAAACGATTCTTTGTACATCCCGGCGCAGCGGCTCTCCAACGACCGTGAATTATTAATGGCCAATCAGAGCAAAATTTCTCGTTCGGTCGTGCATAGGTTCGCCGGTACGATTAACCAATGAATTAGTACTTCCGCGAGCGCCGACCAGATGAGCGATTAAATTTGTAACCCCGCTGGCGTTTTGAAGCTTTGCAAGTCATCCGGCGCCCGAGCCTGTTCGGGGGAGTGTTAAAGTCGCATATTTCCAGCCGCTTCTTGCCATTTCCTCGGAAATTGCCAAGTCGAATGTTTTCGGTATGAAATAAACCAGGTTGTAACCAGACATTGTATGTCGTTCTTTCGAAAAAAATTCTGTTACAATTTCGACAATAATTCGGAGGTGCTTCCACACGCGTCTTTTAAATCGGAGAAACAATTTTAAAAGTAGGTTAAAGTCGGTAATGAAAGTTATCCCCTAGAAAAAATTTGTGGCGATTCCAAGCTCGCTAGGGAAAATATATTTCGGATAAATTCTTCGGACGTGTTGTACACTCGCGCGTTTCGATCACTATCGCGGACAATCCTCGATACCGCGGCGGTTCGACGGAATTAACAAGAGCGTTCGAGTTGCCCGAATTGTGGAACTCGATTAAAAATTCCAACGCTGCCCGACGCCAATTATGAAACTATTATGCGGTCGAAGTGCTTTTAGTTGTTCCACGCGGAATTACGAAGTCATTGAATTATAAATTCCGCTCCCTGACCCGCCCTTTTTGCCGGTCGTGCGCCCCGCAAACGGAAGAAACCTGCCAGCCGAGCTGCTAATTAAATGGTCTCGCGGCCATAGCTGCGCTTCGCGCGATGTTTGTCTTTTTCAGATTAGCTATGCTGTAAAACGCTACTGCGGCACGGAGATACGGTGTAAGACGGACTTGGAGTTTCTTTCATTATGCGGGTTTCAAGTTTGCAGAAAGATTTCGGTGAACGCGTGTAATAAACGTTACTTACGTTCTTGGTAAATGTATCATTCAGCTGGGAAGCTGCAATTTCTACAAAAACCCTGAATATTGTTAGCACGACCTTTATTAACACGTTCACTGCCATGTCACCCACATATCGGTGACGGAATTATTTGTTCAGGCTTTAAAATTAATGTTTACGTTAATATATTCATTGTAGCAAATTTGATTAGGATCTGTAAAATGCAAGAAAGTTGATAGTAAACCTATCAACATAAAATTTGGAGTAGAAAAACGGAAACAGCTTTGAAACGAGAAAAGAGGTTCCCGTTTGCCAAAACTAAATGAACCTCGACGAGAGCAAGACGAAGCAAAAGAAAACAGTTCTTTATCGGAAAAGGAACAGGAGTTCTCTCGATAAAAAGACAATGGCGACGCAGAATGTATTTTCTGCGGCCATCTGCTCCCTTAATCCGGGATACACTTGTTGGCGTTCCGAATTGTCAGAACCGTGACAGATTTTCATGTTCAGAAACGATTCTTCGTTGCAATTTGTGTAATTCAACAAACTTCGATAGACAAAAATACGGCTGCATCGTGTCAGATTAATCGTAAATGTGATATTGCAAAATAATGTGATCTCAGCTTGGCCATCTGGCTCCTCCCTGTCTCCCTTAAAGAGGAGCTGGCTGAACATTGCTGGACATTGTAATAAATTCCGGGAAATTGAACGGAACATAAGAGATAAAAACGCGAAGCATGCGGTACGGAGTGAAAGAAGCGGATACGTTTCAATCAATCACCAGGGATGGTATCAAAAGTTCAATATGTGCTCATGAATCCTAGTCAATTCCAATACAAGAGTTCCATTCCATCGGATTCGATTACCACTCGTCAAAGGTGATGTTTCATTCCGTGTATTTACAAAGTACTCCCAGGATTATACAAACTGGTTTTGTCGAGGACGTATCACTCGAACCTTCCGAACAATCGAACGTCGTGAAAATCTAGGACCCCAATTAACTCGAAGACAAGAATCCATGAAACAATACGAACGTATTGGAGGTTAAAATAAAGAGAAAATATTTAAACTAACGATTTCTCCTAACGATGTACCAAAAAAAAATCAACGCAAGTGAGTTCAATTTTTGCGTTCGTTAAAACTTTCAAGGTAGACGCAAAAATAGCCGAAACGCGGGATGCGACACAAAGGAACGAATGATAAGTCTATACGACTCAACAAATTTGTTTTAATCTGAGGTAGAGCGATTCGGTTTTAATTACACGGCGGTATAACGCGAATAACAATTTTATGGATTTTATGAAACTATCTTCGGCCGCCCTTCCACGGCTCGGATGCCGTGCCAGCGTTAAATTATTTTACGATCTTTTTATAACTTCGCCTCCGCTTTTAGAACGTATTTCCTACATGCGGCACGCATGCAAATGAATTCTACTACATTCAAATTTATGGGGGCGCGAGTAATGAACACATATTGTTGCCGCGCCCAACTTGAAGGTAACCACGAAGAACCTCGGGATCCAAACGATGCCATTTCACGGCCATTGTGTCATTTAAACGGTATGCACTTGTTGCCCTTAAAATCTAATATAACTTCTAGTCATTATTAAATTTGTTTGCAATTACGGAAATTACGGAAATGCAATGTTTCTATAATGGAAGGTACACGGGAAGGTCAAGGCAGGTCGTGAAAGAAAAATCTGAACGAATTTCCGGCCTGCTAAGAGAAGATCGTCCTTTCGTTTGACGGTTCACTCCCGCGTTAATGAAATAATTGCGGGAACGGATGGATTACCGGTGAAACAATGTCGCGTTTGAGTCGGTGGTGCAATTACAAGTTGATTAGAGCGCGGACTGTTCTATGATTACCTGGACCGGTGATACCGGTTCGTCGCAAAGCGAGGAGCAACTTTGTCGGGCCGACGGGACCACTGCGAGCGGTCGCGAGATTATAATTTAACGAGGATTACGTTTTTAAAGCGTTACGGTTCCCTGAAATCCGTGTTCCCGCCCCTGGCCCTGGCCGGGAGTCCGTTGAATCCCACGTGGACAAAGGTTCTCAACAGAGAAACTTTTCAAACTGCCCGACCGCGAGCAAAAGGAAACGTTCTCAAAGACCAGTTTTTCTTCCGCCGGCGACAACGTTAAATTACAATATTTTCCTTGCGCGCGCGTGTCCCGCGGGCCGCGACCACGAGAAATTCCAACCGCGAGAGTGTAACTTCTTGTCACTCTTTGCAATTACCCGGTTCGCCGCCGGGCATTCCCATGAATCGATTAAACGTAACGCCATGATCTACGCCGAGTTTCGAGCGGCGCAATTTCAGCGACACAATCGGCCGAAAGTATTGCGCAAGGCTTCCCGTTGTTGTTTCCTCCGGAATTAGGTTCACTGTTAACACACGTTAGCGACAACTTTATGCTTTCAAAATAATTTCTGCTCGATGAACCGAACTTGTTCCCCGTCCTGATATTTATAAAATTTATCCATGGAAGCTAGAACTTGCACAAAGATCCAAAATCTGGTCATTATAAGCAGAATAAAAATTGTATTAACCCTTTGCACTCGAAGCTATTTTAACTCCAAAACGAAACATTTCGTCCGATTTAGAATATTTTCGTTCTATATATTTCTTTCCATGTTCTACATACGAAAATGGTGCAATGTTTTCGTTGAATTCTGAAGTAATTTATTAAATACAAACCAATTTAATAACGCAAAAAATATTTTGAATAATGATACAGCAATTTTTAGTGGCGCCTTACAGTCGCCATTCGAGTGCAAAGGGTTAACACTTTGAGTGCCAAACCAGAACCCTAAAAAATTCCATGAGTACAAAGTAAGTAATTTGAATGAAATAAAAATTGAAAATAATTATATGTGTGATATCGAGTAGTCTTGCAACTTTCTTGCATTGTACAGATCCCAATCAAATTTGATACAACGAATATATTAACGTAAAAATTCATTTTACCAATACGTCTTTCCGCCAGCGTGCTACAAAGTGTTGCAAAATCTTCGGCAAGTTGGAACGCAACGTGTCCGAAACGAAGAAAACGAAACTGGCCCCTGTCCTGCGCAATCGGGCGACAAGACGTTGCGCCACGGTTTACCGTTTCTCTTCGGTTTTCTTTTTTTTCCGCCGGTCTTGTTCGCGCAAAGCTGCAAGTTTTCCCTCGCGCGCAATTCTCCCCGGTCGGGACCGGTAACCGGCGCTAACTTTCCGATTGTTTCACCGTGATTCACATCGGTCGTCGGCCCGACGTAGGACCGTTGAATTGTAAAACTTGGATAGAAATTTTGAACGGTGTGTGCCCGGCGAAAATTACAGCCCGGTTGCATTATATCACCGGGCGGCAACTCGGAATTCTTGGCCGCGAAAGTTTTAGCGCCCGCGTTTCACGGAAGATTGCGTAAAGCCGCGAGAAGTTCGCCACCGCGATGTAGCATAATTCCCTGCGCCCCGCGGACGAAAGAAATCGGGGGTTGTCCAGGGGAAGAAACGGGGAAAACCAGAGAGAAAGAGAGAGAGAGGGTTAAACGCACGCGTGAACAGCCGGGGTGGGAAACAATTAAATACGACGAAAGTCGCGGAAAGAACTAATTGGTTAATAACCGTCGCCGAAAAACGAACAGGAGCTCGCGCTGCCGTGCGAATATTGAATTCCACGCCGCGTTAATCCGATTGCCAATTAACTGTTTCGCGTTTAGTGGCTTCCGCATCGAGCGGGATAAAAAGCTGTATCCCACTTCGCCGGATGGATTTCGACGGCACTCTATTCTTTTTATTTTTTGTTTTTTTTTTTTTTTTTGCACCGATCATGACCGCCCGTCAAGTCCAATCCTGAATCGTTCTCGTCGAACGCAATCGGTAAATAAAGGCGGCTTTATGATACGAGGGTCGTTCGATAGGCAAAGAGACAAACGGCTGTTGTTTCTCACAAACCGGAAGCACCGAGCAGTCGAGGCCCGCCATTCATCGGTAACCCCTTACCTCGTAAAGCGGCTTCTCGATAATAATATTGTTTGTCCGCGAATTTCGAGCGAAAACGAATTTGCCTGTTAACACTTTGACTGCCGAACTAGAAACCTTAACCCCTTGCACTGCTACTATATATTTTGTGATCGTAATGATTAAAAATTCTTCATCGTTCAGAATTTCATAGAAAAAGAAGGATGGTTTATATTTATTGTATGCCTATCTTTTCTCCAAAGGATATACAGGGTGTTTGGTGACTGGTGGTACAAGCGAAAAGGGGGTGATTCTACATGAAATAATAAGTCGAAAATATAGAATAAACATTTTTTCATCCGAAGTTTCGTTATCGAGAAAATCAAGTTTGAAATGCAGCATACTATTCGATAGGAATTGTCTGACGCAACTGTCTGATCATGACCAACCGAATCTACTTCCTGCATATACTAAAAGCCTCAAACGAAAAATGTTTGTTCTATATTTTCGACATATTCTTTCTACGCTTGTACCACCAGTTACCAAACACCCTGTATATCAACTACAACAAAGTAGATTTTTATTACGGTTTAAAGAAAATTAATAACATACATATCTATTAGACTGTGTTCAGAATCTTCATCACGAGTCTGACTCGATATTGTGTAGGGCAAGGGGTTAAAAGTTCCATAAAATCAAAGTAAGTTGTTCAACGAAATAAAAATTGAAAAAACATTCTTGAATTTTACAGATCCTTACCCGATATAGTACAACGAATATATTAACGTAAAAATTCATTTTAAAACTTGGACAATTATTTCGTCACCCACATATTGATGGACATGGCGGTCAACGTGTTAATACGTGTGGAAAAGCTCTCTACTAATCTTTCCGGTTGCGCTCAATATTTTTGTTTATTTTGTTTATGAAACGGGGGAAGGTTGAGCGGTTCGTAATGATTGTTTCGGCCCAGTTCGAACGACGCTTCTTCGAGGAGGACAACCTCGGACGATTCGTATTTAGGCTAGTCGGTGCTAAATTTAAATCAGTCCGTGGCAGGGCCGGCGAACGCGAAGCTTCGCCGTGAGAGCTTCGCAATCGATTCGGTTTCCGCCGGCGTCCCCCCGTGGTTCTAGAAGATTCTTCCGAAATCCGATCTAGCTGTATTTTTCCAGTTTTCCGCGTCGTGTCGGCCCCGAGACAGTCGAAAATGCTGGGATAAGGGAGCCTGGCACGCGGCTGCCCGCCAACCAATCGTTATCTGTAACAAGGTGAGCTTTCGAATCGTGTAACAGCGAAGTGCGGCGTTTCATCTAAGAGAAAACTACAATAAAACGGACGTTTCTAGGCTCTCCTCGTTCTACTGCCAGTTCAAAATCCCGTCAACGGTTCTCGGAGACTAGCGCACGAAGAAGATACTCGTATTGCGGGTTCGTTGGTATGTTCTGTTTATTTATTTCTGAAATTTAAGTCTCCGCAGAGTTAACGCTTGTACGACCGACGCTTTGGAAAAAGAACGTAAATATTAATGAAAAACTGACGGATACAGACACAGATCACGCATACCGTAATACGATACATATCGCAGTCTAAAACAAGCCAGTGTTAGAATCTTACTAATTTGATTTGACGTGAATGGACCTATTGCAGAACACTCGAAACTGCCTACTAAATGATTAGAATTTCGATAAAGCGTTTATAACTATAGATTAGTAGATATAAAATGCAATACGACTTTCTCTGTTAGGAAAATTGCTGACCCTTACGCAATTTCATACAGAAATTTTATAACAATTCAATTATTCTTCCGTTTCGAGGTTAGATTTTTCCGTCCAAAAATTCGATTAAAAGTCAATTTATTTATCTCGTGATATGCGACGTTAATAATATTATAGTAAATGACAACGCGTTCGTTACAAGGGCTCGTTTGTGCGACAGCCTCCGTAGTTGCAATATTCTATGAAACGCAACGCATCCTCTTCCGAAATACGAACAATAATATCGTCACAGAGAAATAATAAATTTCCCCGATATCGTGCTGCGCGTTATAATTTCGAATAACGATATGCGGGGACAATCAATTCGATTTTCTTCATGCGAAATCGTGGTTGTCACGCGTGTGCGAACGTTTTAATAATATAATAAAAATTCTCCGCTCCGGTTCCGAGTACGCGCTCGTTTGTACCGTATGATTTTCCTGTTAACATGTTTTTCGTACGTACAATAACGGTGCATTTACAGTTAAGCTAGAACGCATTTAACAGAACAGTCAACAAAATATAAGAAGGATTTCACGATAGAGAGTTTTGTTAAATTCAGTAGCGTCAAGCAGCAATAAAATTTTATCGAACTGCGAGTATAGAGAACTAGATCTTACCGAAAAAATAAAAATAATAAAATATTTACTATATTACTATATCCGTTATCGAACGAAATGTTGGCTTTCGGAGTTGGATGGATCAGTTTAAATTAATAACAACGTTTGCAGATCTAATTGCGAATCTCGAAATCGTTCCTACGTAGCTATTAACTGATAATATTGTATGGCATTAGATCGCGAGAATTAGCACCGCGTTTGTTCGCGCCGAATCTATCGAATCCCGCGTTCATCAACGTTTCCATTCAGGAGTGTTCTCTTGAATCGTTTTTTCTTGTTCCTTGCACGGATTTCTACGATTTTCCGAAAGCTCTGGAAACGCGTGCAACAACTAAAGAAAAAGAAGAGAAGGAAATTCTTTGTTTTCGGGACCAGCAAAATAACCAACAGTTGAAAAACGAGATTGATCGAAAGGCGGCTGGATACCGCGCGTGACGTTGACTTTGCGTTTTTCCGCCCGTCGATACTGGACGACACTATTTCTACAACAATTCTGCGTTTTAACAACCACGATCCGCGCGGTGTGCTGGGAATCATTCGGGTATCGTGTGTACACGTGTCACGTGTGCTCGCCCGGCATGGTGTTTACGAGTATTCCGTCGGCATAGTCATTTGTATCGCGATTAACACTAACCGCGCCACCGGTCAAACAAACGGTTTCTCATTTTTCGCACAGATGCGCCCGTTAGAAATTATTAAATGAATTTATTCCCTCGAGCAATCATTGCTAATTGAGAAAACTGGCAATTTAAAAATGTCGACATTAATCCTTTTTTCCCAAAAATAAAAAATTAACATGTCACAGATGGATACGTTACAATTAATAAAATATCACGGTTTTGAAAACTGCTGTCCCGAGGGTAATTCTTTCTGCAATTGCACAAAAACTCTAAAATTGGTAGACAACGTGTTCAGATAACAAAGAAAAATGTTTCGGGTAAAGTTTCCGAAAGTGTTTATCTTCGAACGTATCCACCAAACAAGGTTATTTATATACACGTATTATTTTTCGTTACCGCCGAGCGCTAGGATAAATAAATTGTATGTCGACTACGAAATTTCTACGTCACGGTTGGTAGACGCGAAAAATAAAAACTGTGTTCGCGTCGCGTGAATAAAAAATATATAGTAATATTAATAACCATTCTCTTTTTTGACTTCACAAATATCGGTTACATTGCACTGCAAGAGAACTATGAAAGAAGAAGCGCAGGCACGAATAATAGCGAATAACAGAATACAAGTAGAGTGTACAGTACCGGGCTGGAAAAACGCAACACAATTTCTCTTTTGAAACAGAAGGAAAACAAAAAACACAAGCTCTATCGATTTCAGCGCATTTTTGGCACCGTCCCGTACAGTATTTTTGTTGTATAGAATTTATACCAACAATGACGACAATTACGCATCATTTTCACAGCTGTGCCATTCGAGTTGTTGATTGAAAGGGTTGTAATTATAGGGCTGCAGGTTCTTGAAAGTTTTACAGAAAAATTACTGCGACTCTTGAACTGTTATTAGAAATTACTTTGTCAATTGCGTGTTGAACTCGATAACTCGTAGAAAAATAATTATACATGCCGATTTTCATTGCCCACAAATCTATCGTTTCCAGTGTTATTTCTATTTCGAAAGAAGCGTCCTTTTGAAAACTAGTGCACCATACCTTCGCGTAAAATCAGAGTTCAATCGAGCATACAGCCGTACGCAAATTGGTACAAGCACTGCAAAACAAGTTTTTTCGAACGTAACGCGAACACCATAGAAAAACACAAAGGCTTTCGTGTTCGCTGTGAGGAAACCGATTCGCCGTGAATCGCCACGTCATCAATCACATGCGCGTCGGAACTTGCGAATCGTATTACATTGCACGGTACATTACGTCCGTGTATAACCGACCTAACGTCTCGCTCGGCGTTACATGTGATGCGTACAGACAACGCTTAATCATGCTTTCTCGAGCATTGTTTGCCCGGTCGAACTGATGCTCCTCGACTCACTTATGTGTCATTTTCTAGAACCTCTTGCGAAATTGAAAAATTTTGCATGTTTTGCCAAAATACTTGAAAAATCGTAGGAGTTACAAATTCCTCAAAGACAGACATAGAAATAAATTGACACTCCAGCCGTTCGTATTGGTCACAAATAAAAGTCACGAAAAGAAATAAATATAAAATAGAAATAAATAGAATTGTTCCAAGATCGATTGTTTTCTCGATCGTATGACCCCCTTTTGTGCGAGGTCAGGAAAGCCGAGGAGGAACGGATTGGAAAACGCGAGAACTATCGTTTTCCCAGTATTCGGCGAATTAACTCGCACTATCATCGAGCCACGGAGCTTTCACGGGAACGGTTAAATTTTTCCGCGCGATAGAGACTGGGATCCGCTTGTGTTTCCGCTCGGCTCGCTAATTATTTTCAATTCCGTAGCCGTTGAAAACTAGTTTCGTACATGGCACGCGCACATTGCGCCCGGGCTAATTGGGTAAACATTCCCTTCCTCGTTTCCTTGTTCTCGTCTGCGCTGACATCGCTAATTCCAATTTCCGCGGGCGCAACAATTTACTCGCCATAACCACGATAAACAGTAAGAAACGCGGCCAGAAATTCGCCCCGATGCTCTCGCCCGAGCAACCGGCGCCCGACGTCGCACAATGGTCGATTCTCCTCCGACAAATTAGACGAAAATCGATGCTGCGCCGTTGCCGCGCCACGTAACAGGATTTTTCGAAACGGAAATTTTTATAAAATTCGCTCAAACGACCGGGCAAATATTTACACAGTCTTAGAGAATTAATTGATGGATTTTAGTAGCGCCGCTTAAAGATTACTTTGTCGTATAGAACAAATTAAATATCTCGGGGTAGTTAAATCCCATTTCCTATTTTTAAAAATAGTTGTTTATATATTTTTTTGTTTCGTATCTATTTGGGAAACATTTACCACAATGCAGCCGTGCAGCGTTGCACGGTTTCTACTCGAGGTTCTTTCGAAAGCAACTTGAGCCCGGGCACACGTTCCGGGGCGTTCCAGGACCGTTATATTTTTTCCCAATTTTTGCCGCAACGAGAGGAATCATGATATTCATAATCTGGCCGGGTCCAACCAACCCCATCCTATACCCGCTTTCACGAGACCGGCGATGGCGGACTTGAAATTCCATGGAGCCTCCGGTTCGTCCGACGGACTCGCACCGATATTCAATTTCTATACGAGCCGCGAGTGGTTAGAGTGCCGTTTTCCTCGAATCGAGACCAATGGCCGGCACGTAAGCGAGCTTCCTTCTCGTGTTTGAATCGAATCCAATCCGACTCGAGAGTTTCCTTGTATGCGTGTGCTTGTACATGAGAAAGATAGAGAGAGGAAGAGTACACGAGACTAGAACGGCGTAGAAAGAGTCAAGTTTATGCTCTTGCGCGCATCGGCCACCTGTTTTTAACTGAGAATTCCTACAACCTATATTTCCTTCACTTCGAGGTTTCTCCCCTCATTTTTAGCCACTTAAGCTCGGGTTAACGTACGTAGAGTGTCGGCTGTTGACTGGCACAAACGTTGACACAACGTACAATGCGGTGCAACTTGTCGGGTCACCAGAGGGGACGTGCTATTTACGATTATTCTGCTCATCTTGCTATGCTAACTTTATCGTCAAATACGGTAAGAGACCCAACTACTGTAAGGTACCAATTACTGTGCCCAGTAATAATTATACTTATCTGATTTTAATG
This sequence comes from Seladonia tumulorum, assembly GCA_913789895.3. Classification (NCBI taxonomy): domain Eukaryota; kingdom Metazoa; phylum Arthropoda; class Insecta; order Hymenoptera; family Halictidae; genus Seladonia; species Seladonia tumulorum. The sequence continues at coordinate 9,586,450 of OU565281.1, forward strand.
AAAAAATTTAATGTCCCTTTTCGAGTACTCGTTACGCTTTAAAAATAATAAATCTACAAATAAGTATAATTAATATAGGCACAGTGGGTCCCAGTAATCGTTTTTCGTGTTCATTTTTACCATTAATTCATGCAGATCGAATAATTGGAGTTTAAATGAATCTTTCGTTGCCATACGAATATAATCCAATGTCCAAATTGTGCTAATGAAATTCAACATGTTAATTTCATTGTTCGGCAATATGCTAGCGGGGCAACGTTTCTCGCTTCCATTCGGTTACTATTAAGTATGGAAATGTTAATCGCTGTACCGGAAATTTGTAACGCGATTTAACCTTGCAGTGACGACCGAACAAGTTGCACCTGATCGCAAAGTGCCGAGCCAAATTGATGTAATTCGATAAAGTCAGAGGAAAAAATAACGATGAAAACCTTAATCGAATCGTGTAGCCACCGTATATACTTATTCAGACATATTTCATAAAAAGAATAGTGGGGAATATGTTTCGATAAATGCGGTTTCAAATTAACCCTTAGCACTCGAATGGCGACTGTAAGGCGCCAGTAAAAATTGCTGTATCATTATTCAAAATATTTTTTAAATTATTAAATTAATATAGCATGAAAAAATATATACACTTAGAAGGGAATTATTCTAGGTCGAAAGAAATGTTTCGTTTTGCAGTTAAAATGGCTTCGAGTGCAAAGGGTTAAAATATTAAAATCCGTATCTTTATCGACCCAGGTATAAATCTGAAATTTGCAATTTTTTTCATTTAAATTACAGACGACAGTGATTTCGACCCCACAAAAACGTCTGCTTCCCCGACCATCCTAAATAAAAATACGAACGCGTTCGCAATAGCACGAATAGAGGAGTCAATGCTTTCGCGGGACAGCTGTGACAATTTTTTTTTATCGTCGGACGAGTGTATGAAAACGCACAATGCCACTTTCTCCGACGTTAATAATACGAGAAATAAAAAAAAAAAAAACGCGGGGCCACATTGCAGCTTTTATACGAGTTCTTCATAAATGCGTGTCGGTTCTAACCCGGTTCTAGCGACGCCGTCTTTTTCTCCATGGAACTCGAATTTGTATTCTTTTCCGTCGCAATTCTTTGACGGCCGCTGTTCGCGACATTTTTCCTCGGGCGTGTGCGACGCCAGATTCAGACGCTGTTGCTTGAATGTTTGGCGAACCTTCCAGCTATTCGCTGTGCAACCAATACTCGACATTACCCATTGTTTCCGAAACGAGCGGCTCGCGTGAACAATGCTGTCTGGCCATAAGGTGAAGGAATTTACGATATTAAAAGTTGTAAAGCAACTTCGGCACGATGATGGTCGTCCGAACCTTTTGTCTTCTTCACGCCTCGCTTCATCTTCCTCCCCACTATTTTGAGAAATTAAACCGATGTGTCGAAATAAATTGTCTTCCACAATAATTTGTAACTGCTGCTCTATCAATTTTTGTCTATCTCGAAAATCTCCATATAAATATTCTTTCGTCTTCGAGAAAATCGTACGGTAAGAAGTTAACCCTTAACACTCGAGTGGTGACTCTGAAGCACCACTAGAAATTGTTATGCCATTATTTGAAAGAAATTTCAACAAATATTACCACAATATTTGTTACATCAGAAAATTTGTATTTAATAGATTACTAAACATTTAAATATTATACGTGGAAATTGGATCAGTTTCGTATGAATAAATGAAAATATTCTAAGACGGAAGAAAAATTTAGTTTTAGAATGAAAATAGCGTCGAGTGCAAAGGGTTAATCGTGTAAATCATTTTTCCTTTTTGGATAGTATCCGTGGGCTCGGAATCCCTTGCTTCAGAAAAAAAAGTGAAATTCAGTATAAAACTGTCGGATCAGGCAACTGTAAGGATACGCCCAAAGAGAGACGTCTCACATGTCCTGTTAACATGTCGGCTTCTCTTTGAAGCTGCTAGCAAGGGTTTTAATTAACCCTTCTGACAAGTCTAGCCGCTTCAAGTGAAAAAATGAAGAGAACATCGTCTAAATGAAGTACCGATTTGCAGCCCCGGTATCTTTCGGTTCAAAGACCGTTTTGCGGATTCCAAGTTTTCTAAATCGCACTGCACCCTTTCGTTCGACCAACTCTCTACCTCGATTTATTTATTTACGCGTGATATTTACTCTGGTTCGATGTTGTTTCCTTTTTTGTTGAACTTTTACGTCGATTTTCACGGTACTCTGAGATATGTGTTGCATCATTTAGAGCGTAGCGCGATCGAACATCAAAGCTTTCGGGAATCGGTACAAAACAGCCCGGGAGGCACGCGTATGCCCTCCGATATATAGAACGTCAATTTTTACAACTTTCTAGTCACCCGTGTACCGTTTCTCGCCGATTGTCACGTGACAGGACACACGGGGCGCTGGGGAATTGCAAAAATAGTCCTTTGATGTCGGCCCGGGTCGCAGCGAGTTCGCAGCATTTTCTGCTTTTTAAAAACGACACGTTCCGCGCGAGGTGTCCCTTTGCGCGCGCGTAGGCTCTTTATCTGTATGGAATTATATACCAACTCGCAGAGCGCATTTGCTGGAACATCGATGGAAATTTTTTAGCGACAAAATACCTACGATTGCGTCCCTATTGTTCCGCGAAACACGCTCAGCCCCATTTTGGTTAGCTTCTCAAAAGTTGCAAAATTATGATATCCTTCCCCTTTTTCTAAATTCTAAAATTCTAAATTTATTCCTTGCTTCGTTTCTCAGTGCTCGTACATTTTTTATTCCATCCCGTTCAAAGCAAATTAATCATCGAGTGAACTGTTCGCGAATTTTGTGAAACGATCAATTTTTCATCAGGCTTCATGGATCTGGGAATCTCGGCGAGCTTCTTCGTGACCCGGTCTAACATTTCGCAATTGAAACCGAGAAAAGGGAATCTGATATTTTAAGAATGTTCTCTGTCGAATCAGATAAACGCGTGATTAGGTCCCCGCAGACCCCGGAGAATCGTCGTGGGACTTTACAAAAGCTTTCATCCTTTTTCTTTCATTCATTTTCGAAGATGTAGGTCACGCGATTTTACAAACCAAAGGAATTGTTTTCCTCCGAATAAATCTTCTTTTGATCAAATCGGATTTCTTATCTGTAAAATTGTGTTTTCAAGGAATTAAGCGTGGAACTCGCTTTTTAATAAAATAGGTACCTTTTCACTGAATAAACTGTTCAAATATTAATATTATCTAACGATGATAACTCTTAGTAATGACTCTGTTAATTTTTTCTTTGGTATTCTTTTAACATTTTAAAAGACTCTCTCTCTCTGTCTCTCGCTAGCACCAGTAACCGTTGTCACTTCTGTAATCTCCGTGTTGGCGCGACTAGTTTCTCGGACAATGAATAGCACGCTATAGTCGTGCGACTATACCTAGTTCGCGGTGGTTCATAGTCACGCGCAAACCGCGACCGCAGGAAAAACCTGCGTGGAAAATGGTCAGGAAATTTGGCCGCTTTCCACGCGAACATAAAAGCCTCTCTCGATCGTTAATTCATTAAAAACCAAAATCGGACGGTGAGCTGGGAAGGCACACATTGGATTTCCTTTTTTTACCAAACTCTCGTTGCGAATAAGTTTTCTTCTTTTTTTTTTCACCGTACAGACAATGCGGGGAGTCCATTTTTTCCTCGCTCACGGGTAGCGAACATCAAATCGGGATTTCCGGAAATTCTCATCTTTCGAAATACGAAAATCATACATCGCGTAACGAACGTCCTGTCGAAAGTTTTCCCGGTTCGCGCGCTCTTTTTCTCGTTGCTTTTGCGTGAACTGCGTGCCTCTTGTTCATCCGTTCGTTCGTTCCCATGATCTACGGTCGAAATCGTCGTTTAAACGCGCGGGGAAGAAAAGTTTTCGGTCCCTTTATGGAAGTCGTTCCGCCCTCGCCTTCGCGTTAAGGGCTTTTTTATGTCGCAATAAACAGAATTGAACCGAGAGAGTTCCGAGATACTCGATCATCCCTCTGAGCGGAAGAAAAACGAAGGGTATGAAATTCGAGCGTTCGTGCGCACATGCACGCACGCACGCACGCACGCACGCATTGCGAAATGCGCGGTCAGTTGAATATCGGAAGACGTTGGTTCCTGCAAGGAGATCGCTTGTGTTCCGATACGCTTATGGTATCTGTTATGGCATAGTTTACGATCGGAATGCTTGTGTGGTCGATCCTCCGCATACGATCGCCAAATACCCCCATTGATGATTTAATATCGCCAGAGCTCATGGGAAATATGCGATCCGATGGACGAATCAATTTCGGTTGCGCTGGCACGCGAAACTTTTCAAACCCTCGATATTAGAACTTCAAACAAATATGCATGTTACATTTGATTCCTTGAACTAACATTATCATCATATAAAATTTCGAACAAATCCGTGAACAATTGCGAAACATTTTTATTGCGTTGTGGATTCAATGAGACATAATATAAATTTTCATATTTCCTCGAATTTTTATGCAGCAGCAAAAATTGCAAAAATGTGACATGCCATATTATTCAATTCATGTTCAATTTCGTATTAGGTTTTACGCGTAATTGTCAAAATTATGATATTGGAAATTGAATCGTTCCGAATGATATCCTGCCGAATATCGTTGTATCGTTTAATTTATTTCACAGTCGAATGCATTTGGAAATCCTGTAAAACAATGCTCCGGGGTATGATTTAACACATTTACTTATTCGTGATCCGTATGTAGGTCGAGATGATTTCAACGGAACAGGCAGTAAATCACATATGTTTTGGAACAATGGAGTAGTGCATGCATGATGAATCTTACTATACGTGAGCATTAATTTCTCGCTCACTCTATGAAATCGTATGGGAGAGACAGGTTCTATTTGACGTTCAAACTCGGCTATCCCCCTCGCGAATTTAAAGCTTTAAACAATATCCTTTATATCCTAAACTTGATTTGTAGATGCAAAAATCTTGTACTACACAAAACCAAAGAAACTGAGGCATACGCGAATGAATGAAATTTGTGGTCTAGGAATAGTAAGAAATTAATGAAATTTGTAGTCTAGGAATAGTGAGAAATTAATCAGATTCGTAGCCCAATAAGAGTAACAAAGGAAACAAATTTGCAGTCTAATGAAAATAAAATAGAACCAGGAATTAATTTTTATTTTCCATGCAAGTTATCAGCTGTTTTAATTATTGCCCTGCTTTAGCATTATTCGTCTGTTTTCTTCTTTTTACCACGCATCGCGAACTTCATTTTACCTAATTTTCCCTAGTTTATTTTTTATTATATCTTCGCTATCAGTCGGAAATAAAAGGGAAATCTCGTTCGAAAGTACACGTCGTTCGTGTCTTCGGTAACGACGCAACGCAGAGCGAAGCAATTACGACGTCTATCTCCAAGAAAGGCGAAATAATTAAATGGTGCCAACAATGCCAGCCGTTCGAGTGGTCGGGCGCTGGAATTGAGAATCATTCGGGCTACGTTCGAATTTTAACAAGGAGAACAAGCAAACTGCACAGACGTTCTCCGGCGAATAACATTGCAATTAAATTCGAATATGTCGGCGCGGCACGAAGAATGTGTTAAGCACGAGGGCAGGTGGAGAGTGTGGGTGTGGAGGGGGGGGGGGGGAGAACAGTTAGCCGGCAATTTAAACTTTTGAAGGGCTAGATCGCCCCGAAACTTCGAAATTCGAAAGGTAGGAAAAATCCCGAAGCTCTAGAACCGCCCCGAATCGAACGGGAAAGTAAAACCGGGTGCAAAAACCAACCCCTGAAACTCCGTGGCGTAATAAATGTAATAAATACCGTGAGAAACGATTTCATTCGACGACCCCGCGAGCCCGGCCATTATTATTTCCCAGGTGTAACGTTTCGCTCTCGTATCGATAGTTTCGAACGGCAGATGGTAATCGTAATTATCGGCAAACATCGAGTTATGCCTATTATCATACAGATAAACGAATGAAGAATTCTATACATTAATTGGTTATTGCGAGAGCCGAAATTACCGTGAATATATCTGGTTTGGCGAATATCGAAACGAATGGAATTAATTCGCGCCGGATGCGCCGGTTCTTCTCCATTATTTCGACAATCGGATTGTGTTATGGTCTCTTCTCCGGAACGCTAAATCAATATTTTCTAGACTAATAATCGAGGCGCGCCCCGGGAGGGGAGCGAACATTTTTGCGCGAAATTGCTAATTAACTATTCACTGGTATTCCTTAAATTAATTCGAATGATCCACGAATATTAACGAATGACAATAAAAACAATAAAAAAAAACAATATGAACAACAACAAAACAAACAACAAACAATAAGTACAATATGTGAAACAATATTTACTGAATAACAGCTCTCGTAATTAAATTACTATTCGTAATTACAACTACAAATAACGTAACAACGTCGTAACAACAAACAACAACAACTACAACTACAACTACGTAACTACAAATAATACTTTGCTAACTATTATAGCTTCTCATGTTAAAAATTATAATTTATAATATTAACTACTTGCTCAACTTATTTTCATTGTAAGGAAATATTTGAAATACAAAATAAAAATATTTCATTTTATCTATCTGGTTAACAAAATAAAAATATTTGTTTAAAGTAGTATCTTATTTGAACCACATTAAATTATACTATATACCAAATTATTATTGATCGTTAATATATGTTGCAAAATATGATAGAAAACCTTGTATCTAATGTTCCACATACGAATACTAATCCTCAGACAGCGGATGTTTATGCAATTTCCAATTTTTATAGAAAAATTTTAAGAAAGTGGAATTAAATAAAATCCTATTTTTAACAGGGGACAGCTTTTCCAGATCCAAAGCAAATAAAAATTGTGTTAAATTCTTTCGAATTTTATATTCTAGCATTTTTTTAACATTTCCATAAGCAATAAATGCATAAAGATCCGCTGTCTACTAATCCTACATTATAAAATACTAATGTAAAGTGTACTTACTTCTGAATCTGCTGTACCTCCGTCGGATCCACAGCACACAATTGTTGACTCACGAGGATAGGTCCGAACAACAATTGCACAACAATCTCTAAACAACACACACAACACACTTAACGAAATCGTGACAGCAGACGAGATGTTACTCCGACCACGAATAAAATAATACTGCGACTTTAACCGTTCCCCTTCCAAGGACGGGTGATACGAAAACAGGGAATTCCGGGAAATAGGGTCGGCGCCCCGCCATAATTTTTTTTTACCTTGGTTTTGTATCTAGTGTTTATAGACCCTCAGCGCGTCTAACCTTCCTAGAATAACCTGACCGTACCATCTCCGTGGAGGGGATCATTGTTAAAATCGCAGTATTATTTTTTTCGTGGTCGGAGTGACATCTTCTCGTTCGTTGTCACGATTTTATAAAATGTGTTGTGTGTGTTGTTTAGTGATTGTTGTTCAATTATTCGGACCTATTCCCGTGAGTGAATAATTGTGTGCTGTGGATCCGACGGAGGTACAGAAGATTCAGAAGTAAGTACATTTTACATTAGTATTTTATAATGTAGAATTAGTATTCGTATGTGGAACATTGGATCCATCAAACTGCACGAAACTCGGTGGACGCGATCGACTTTTTCGTTAAATAAACGTTCCCAGCTGTTTCGTTGGTGGAAACAGAAAAAGAAGAGTTCCTTTACCCGCGTATCTGTTTCCGTTGGACAACTACTTCACCTGGGAACTTGGCCATTAAGTGTTATTTCGATCCTGTCCGCGACTCCACTCCGCAGAATGAAGTACGAACCAGAACGAAGAAACTTCTCTTCTTCTTCCATTGTAATTCAAAGAATTCTTTGACACGGTCCTGTGTGTACAGACTGGCGATGGATTAATATTGGAAAAGTTGTTCGGCCTACTTACACGTTAATGGGGGCTCCGTCCAATTTTGGAACACGCAATGGGTCCATAAAAGTTGTAAAACTCTTGGATAGGTTCTTTTTAAAATAAATAGATTGTGTGGCTTTTTTTTTTAAAGAAAGTTCTCTAAAAAAAAGTTATAGGTTCCGATGAAAACGGATGAAGGAAAATTTTCGTGTGAGTAGGACTTGTAAAACATGACAGCACAAATTTTCCTATCGCAGGAACTTTGTTCGTTCATTTAAAAAATGTTTTCCATCATCGTTACATATACTGAACATTTTCCAATGAGCAGAATTTTATACTCTGCAGTGGTATTTCATTTCTACAGTTCAAAATGAATCAAATGATTTTCTGTATTGCACTAAACTATTGCATATCATGGACTATTTATTCTATTACCCATTTGTATTATTATATTCAAGATATTATCATATATAACCACTGATTACCAATTCATACGATTTTGCAATGCAACAAAATAACATGATTGTATTCGATGAATTATAATGTCATTATTATGTATTTACGAATTTCATTATTATGTAATTAATATTTTTAACAATAGAATTACTTGTAACTAATCAGGCTACTGTTTCACTCAATAATTTATCTGACTAGACGTGTTCGTTTACAAAATTACGTAGGAAATTTTTATCACGAGGTTAGATCAGAAATGCGTTGATTAATTGTCGGAAGGGTCGATCGATCTCTCGCGGCCATTGACATTAACGATTTATGATTCTCCCGACAGGATAGGAAGTTTACTCGAAGGAAATAAAAGCGTTAAAGTAGTTGGTTCGTTTAACTTTTAACACAAAACCCGCATCCCTGCGAAGTTCTAATAATCGAAAGGGGAAACTTGGATGTTTCCCTCATACCGTAATTTCTCGTTTGGTTTCACGCACGGGGAACGCGGCCGCGAAGTATCACATCAAACTTTCCTCTCTCTGTCTCTCCGCAAGAAATTGCGAATTTCTTCGGTAGTTTGTTCTCAAAGGAATTTTCGAAAAAGTTGTAGAGTCGCTTCGATTACCCGACGGGGCCTTCATCATGTTGCTTATTGTGACCTTTAAGCCCTTCGTCCGAGAATCGGATTAGAACTTTCGTCCGTAAACCGTTCGATTCCCTTCGTTTCGTTTCACTTTAAACGGCAATCAAATTTCTCGCTGTCTGCGTTTCATTTAGAAGATAGTACGGTTTCGTTTTTTATTTTATACCGATTGCGCGAACTTAGTGTCCGCGAAACTTGCCGACCCAAGCAGAATAAAAGATTACAACGCTCTTCGATTTTCGTGTTGCTTCTCTCTACGGTGGATGGGTTCCCATGAAAATCTGATGCGTCGATGAAGAAGCAGCTTAATGATCGTTCCCCTTTTATTAAACCGGTTTACGACTCTGTTTACATCCCAAGTTTTCCCTGTTTTTATGGCCGCCGCGGCATTAGGTGGTCTGGAAAACACTTAATTCTCCGATTCCTTATCGATTTCATCACGGTTTGTAATTACAATACACTGTCTATGAAGAATTTCGAAACTTCGCCTCGGCAAACCAGAAATTTTTAACTTCTTATTATATAATCCTGACGAGGAATTTACTGACTCGAAAGTTATGTAGTTACAAATCACTACAGTCTAACTTAATATAGATAATACACCATTCGTCATAAAGCAATGCACTTGCTATAAAAATAATCTAAAGGTTCAACACGTCGTCTCCCGTTTCACAGAGCTTTTAATCGCGAATTTCATTAGTTAATTAAAGATTCGTTTAGACCCTCCGGTGGTGTTCGTTAAAAGTTTGAACCGCCTGTTTCGTTCCACGTGCATGTGTCAAGTATTCAATTCCGCGTGCTATTTATAGTGGAGAACACATGACCCATAGAAATTCCAGTAATTAAAACGGGTCGCACAATTAATATATTCCGTACGGCTGGTGATTTTATCGAATTCGATCGCAATTGTGCATTTTGCGCGCTGCAGCATAGTTCACGCCCCGCGGGACGCATGTATTGTTGTGCGAAATAATGTACAGACAATCGAGCTCGAAATGAGATCGATTCTCCTTTCAGAAAGAGATCAATCGTTCGCCGAGTCTCCTGGTACAGCGTCCTGAATCCTGAGAGCGTCCTGATTTCTATCAGTCGGAAGCAGGACCGCCCGGAATACTGATATCGCTCATAAGATCTCGCTGTGATCTCGAAGAGTGCTCAGAACACTTTGTGCACCTTGAAATCAGAATTGTGTCACGTACCGTTTACCTTTTGCAATGTCCACTTTCGCTTTTGCAAATTGATCGAACATTAAAATAACTTGTCAGAGCTTTAAGAAACCCGAATCAGATTTGCGCGAGCATTTTGTAGCGAATCGAATTATTTTCTGAGAACCGGAAAAATTTCTCGGGGCTTAGTAGTGTATCGTGAAATTTGAATCTCCCGACGCGGACCGAATATTTGATAGCGTTGCGTGTGACTGTGCGTGGGGTAATAAATTCGGAATCACGGAGTAAAAAAAAAAAAAGAGAAGGCTATCAGCGGTGGCAAACATCATGGAAAAATAGAAACAAACGGGTAGCAATCCGGCGGGATCACCGCGTAGTTCGTCGGAGAAAAAACATTTTGTGGCTTTCAATTTTATCTTTGATAGCCGGCGCGCCTGCACAGCCAGAGACACGGGGTTGCAGTAAAAACAGGGAACGGTTATTGATTCTGTGCTGCTCGTTGCACGCCGGGGAGTTGCGATCGGAGCAACATTAAGCATCGAAACATTGGGGGAACGGTTGCGCACGGATATCAATTCCCATTGCGAAATTTCGAGCATTCGCGTCACGACGTTCTCGCGAGTACAGTTCTCCGTCGGCGTTGCGCAACCGGTCGACTTCGCTCCAAACAAACCATAACTTTCATGACAACTCTCGTCGGCTATCTACATATATCCAACGGTGCACGCACCACCTATCCCATCGCGAACGCGTTATGCAGGCGGTTAGTGTTCCTGAATCGTACCCAGTTCCACAGTACATGCTTCCTTCGACGAACGTGCACAGGCTCGCGAAAATATTCCAACGCTCTTTAAACTACTATAACTGTTTTTTAAATTCGATCAAACAGCTTGCGATTCAACGTAACACGGAGATATCACTTTCTCCTTTATGTGGGCATTTTGAGTGTCAAAGAATTTTTTCAAATAAGGAAGACCTGTTCAATGTTTGACATTAAGATTTTGCACGTACATCCACGGATATCTGAGATATATAAATTATTCTTTCCAAGTAAAAATAATCGTCATTACGTGAGTTATATGTTTCTTTATCGAGGATGTCTTTTAGAAAATATGTTGAGCACTTTGAACGCACGTTGTGAATAAAATTTGTTCGTTTCAGGTTTCCTAGAACATTCCAAAATGGGCCGGAATTTGTTCGCCATTTTTGTCATCTTTGGTTTATCGATAAACCTGCCCGGAAACGATGCAGCATCGAAGCAGATCAAAATTGGTAAGTGAACAGTCACTTGTACATTGTAAAAATATATATCAGGTGACCAAATTACAAAATCGAGGTAAGTGCTCGACCAGAGAGCGAATAAACAATCAATCGAATCGATAGTAGAAAATACTCGAACTGCACGGCCGGAGAAAAACAAATTATAAACATTTGCACGAAACATCGAATTCCAATGAGGCCAATTTACTTCGGGCATACGAACATCAAACTTCCCTTCGTTACGTAGAAATTTACTTTTTCGATTGCGAATAAAAAACAATGGTAATTCAATTTTCATGACAACTCGTTGAAAAGCTAACGTGCTGGATTCGTAAACAGTTTCGAATTACACATTCGTTTCTGTTTACACGAATGGTAGATAAGGTTTTTTAACAACACGAGCGCAGCTTTTTGCTCCTCTTTGCCATATTTTTATGTACTTTTCTGCCGTGTTTTCGCTCCAGTTCATTCACGGTTCTACTGATTAATTACTGTGAAACAAGATGATACTTGTTTGCTTTGAGATTTACAATCCTGAAACATTTAAAAATTGCATGACTAATTATACCAGAGGAGTGAAGTATACCGATCTCGTAGAAAGTAACGTCGTTTTTGCAAATGATAAGAAAAATTCAGCAAGAAACGATAGCGCCGTGAAAAATGATTCAAACGACGCTTGTGGACCATTAAGATTTTCCTGAAATATCTTCGAAATGAAATGAATGAACAACCCGCTAAAGTAAATCAATATTTCTTTCCCCTAATATATTTCTCTCCCTGTTACTTTCCCACGATCATAAAAGTAATCTTTATTCGCTTCCTTCCTTCCCATTAATTTTTTTCGAAAGATTAAGTATCCGGCGGGGAACTATGACAAGCAGCCATAACAATAAAATTCGTTTGATTTACATTTCGACGAACATTCTGTTTTCTTACGTTCATTAATTCTTAATGGATCAAAAATTTTGGCTGGAATCTCCGAGAACGCTCGCGGAATTAATATTCTAAAAGAAATAAAATAAAAGCGTCAGAAAATTTTTCAAAAAATTCAGTATTGAGAGAATTTCGGTTTCATAAATTCCCGAGGGTAGATTACAGAAAATGGAAACATCTGGACGATATTCGTCTCTGGGTAGACCCGCGTTGTGGACATGTATCGTATAGAGACTCTATGTCAACATTTTTCTGACTGTTCTATCATGTGAAAATTTTCTTGGCGAATAAATCTGTCATGGATTCCCGATAATGAAGTGTTAATTAACGGAATAGGAAGGAGTGTTGAAAAGTGTAAGTGTTCAAAAGAGGATAAAGTATTTTTCCTTTGGTATTGCCGAATGTAATTCGTCAGAAGAAATACTATATCGGATAGCGGCCCCACGTAAATTGCGTGCACCTCGGGGGTTGGGGGATGAGAGGGGGTGGCTACACGGGAGCGCCAGCTACCGGGGACAATGTTTGCACTTTATAGGCATATTACAGGACTGCTCTCACGAAGTCACGTACGTAGCCCGTGGGTTACCGAAGAAGTACGCGTTTGCCGTAGCCCAGGCTTAGCAGAAACTACCCTTATGAAAATGCCCAAATATTTAGAGAAGAACGGATGGGTTTCATAAAAGGTCTGTTCTAGCGTATGCAGTAGCTGCATTTACCATGATATGTACACACCGGCTGCGCACATTCCACCGTATTCCACCGACGTTGAACTGCGACACAGGCCAGACATTTCGTTGAGTAGCCCTGCCGGGAATCTCGCGAGATAGGGGTTGAGAGGAGAGGGTGTACCTAAAACGATTGTCTGAAGCATTCGATCTTGAACGCTAAGCGCTAGGCGATCTTACCTCTGAAGCGCGGCCATCTCTAAACGCCAGCCGCGACTGTAACAGGGCTAATGTAGGTCAGTATAGTACTCCCCGACAGTAGTAGACCCGTTGAAGGGCTCCGCCACTCCATTCGGGTTAACAAATGCTCCGGGAGAAAAATTCCTTGCCGCCCGAGACGCGAATTTTCCAGTTAACCTGGTCGAATGAGTTACAAGGTGACGATTCATTTTCATTTAAAGTCACAAATAATGCCGGGGAAATTCTCAGACTTTCATGTCTCTCAATAAAAATGCTGAGACACTTGTTCTCGTAACAGCATTTTTCATGAAAATTTTTCAACCTCTTTTATTATGGATAAATCATTACCATTATCAGAAAAGTTGATAACGCAAACACCCTGGTAGGTTATACTTTTCGTAGATTGTTTGCAGTGGAAGATGTTACGCGTTTAATTTTCACGCACACGGGTGATATATAGTTTGTAGTAGACGGTGTTTACCAGTGCATAAACTTCGCGTCGGCGTTGTAACGCAAAATTTATAGTTGTAAGATTTTAATGTTTTAGCAGCGCCGCCACGCTTTTCGATTGTAATGAACGTGTCAAACATAATTGCACTTTGAAAAATGCCTCCGCGATGCAAGATAATGAAACGTAACGCAACGATTTATCACTGTCTGCTTAAAATTGCGACAGCGCCTCGAAAGTATCTGATATTCCGTCTTCTTGAATTATCATTTCCATCATGATAGCGGCGTTATGGTAATTAATTTGAACATTTTTCAACTATTTAGCCGTAATGTTACGCTTAAGATAAATAGATCGTGGCCCTGTCACGTCCCGAACAACTGGCTTCGACCAATCGTTCCGCCGAGCGAGCATTTCGCGCGGCTGAGCATGCGCGGACTATACTACTGCTCGAAATCGAATCTCTTCCAAATCATTTCGCAGTCAATATTTTTTATCGCGATGTCTGATATTTCGATAACGTTGAAAAATGCGATATCAAAGCACCTTATTTTTCAATTATTTATTACCTTTTTTTTTATTTTTAAAATAATGAATTACAAACCAAAAATGTTTCAGTCGGTTCGTTTCACTCCCAACAGTAACACGGCTTCTGAAAATCCTTCGAAAAATAACGTAATTGTAAAAGTGATTAACGATAGCAAACTCTGACGGCTCGTGTTTAAAAAATAATCGAAACATGCAAAATCACGACTTAAACCTACCTCTCCTCGAATTTACATCATATTTCATTTTCATCAAAATGCCCGGTGTTACATCCGGAAAAGTGACACATTTGTCGTGACTCATTCATCAATAACCCGTCACGGAATGACTTATAAATAATCAATACTCGTAGCAGCAATTTATTTCGCGATACCGGGCTAGCAGACACATGTTACGGCGATATGAAATCAATTCGCAATATCGGTGTCCACATATTGTGCATTTAGGGGTCAATTATTGGGGTCCAAGTGCGTTATTTATGCTGTACATTTACATAATATTGAAACAAAACACGGAAGAGCTTATCTATTTATCGCCGTTAATTTTTATGCAAACCTTGGCAATGTTGTAAAACATATTTCCCGCGATCAGTCGCTATAAATTAATAGTTAAAACCGGGAAAATCAATAGAGAACGAAAACGCCTATTAATCTAAGTAGAAAGAGTCCGCGATGGTCAGACGCGTGATTGAAGCAAAAATCACCGAGGTTTTACAAATCTTCAAACTTTGCTTTATCGACTAAATGAATCACGAAGCAATAAGTTATTTATGAACTGGCGTTTACAAACGTCCAGACTATATTTGCTTGTATATCACAGGATCCGATAATAAATCTATGAATTAATAGTTAAAAACGGGAAAATCAATAGAGAACGAAAACGCCTATTAATCTAAGTAGAAAGAGTCCGCGATGGTCAGACGCGTGATTGAAGCACAAATCACCGAGGTTTTACAAATCTTCAAACTTTGCTTTATCGACTAAATGAATCACGAAGCAATAAGTTATTTATGAACTGGCGTTTACGAACGTCCAAACTATATTTGCCTGTATTTCACAGTATCCGATAATAAATCTATAAATTAATAGTTAAAACCGGGAAAATCAATAGAGAACGAAAACGCCTATTAATCTAAGTAGAAAGAGTCCGCGATGGTCAGACGCGTGATTGAAGCAAAAATCACAAAGGTTTTACAAATCTTCAAACTTTGCTTTATCGACTAAATGGATCACGAAGCAATAAGTTATTTATGAACTGGCGTTTACAAACGTCCAGACTATATTTGCTTGTATTTCACAGGATCCGAACACGGCCCATAAAATGATCAATCACTTATCAAATACCATCGAAATAATCTCGACATCCGGACAACAGAGACCATAAACAAAGTGAAACTAGAAGCGAATGGGAAGCATAAACGTTCATGCGAGACCTGTTCCCGCGATTTTATGGTCTCCGGCCGAGCAGCACGCGACTGCTCGCCCTTTCCACTAAAGCCGTTGTTGTTCACGAGAATTCTCGGTGATTCGAAGGGTTTAAGCAACCCTCCCAGGCGATCTGGTAAAATTTCCGACATAGCGGCGCGACGCGACTGTAAATAAGGATCATATTCACATACGCGTCGCGCGTATAAAATTATACATATACGCTGTGTCCGGCGCTCTATCAGCCAGTTTTACTGCCCATGCCATAATCTCTGTCGAACATAACAAACAGGCGCCGCGCCGCGCCGGGAAACCTGTCGATAACGTTTAAGAAGCTTAATCGTTTCGTTCTTGGAAAATCCGGTGAGTTACAAAGACATGATAGTAAACGTTGTACCTCCGCAGTGTTACACGATGCAGGATTTTATAACAAAAGAAAGAAAAGCCCAGCACTCTCCCATAAAATACGGTCTTTCGCAGTTTCGGAATTTTCCTTCGAGTTCTGCGAACAAGCACGATATTCATTGGGTTCGGCAACAAATTCCTCGTTCCTTTGCGATTTATTGTTTGACACCGGCAGCGTACAAATCGTGGACTTTTAATAAAGTCGGAGGAAATTGTTTAATTGTTAGTGGTACGTTCGGTTAAACGTCCATACGAGGAATTTTAGTTTTCGGCAAATGGAAGCTAATTTCTAAAATAATAACCTCTAAACGGTTAGAGACAATCGAGTGAAATTTAACAGGTAAAAAGGTGAACAAATTGCAATAAAAATCGAATTGAGAAATTGCGGGTTCCTAATTTTTTCCTCGAGCTTTGCCGGCTTCCTACGGATCAAGGAGGATACTAAAAATTGTTTTTCGGATTTGCTTCTTCTGGAATGTTCTTAAATCATCCCCGCCAGTCTTTTATTCAGAAACAGAAGAGATTGTTTCCATTTTGGAGCGCTGATTTCGCGTTTTCGCTTAGTGGGAGGCGTCACGTGCCGTCGACTTTTATTGATACAAAACCACACGCTATGGTGTTCAAACGATGAAGGTTTTCGACTCGAGAGAATCCTCCCGCGACAATGGAGGGCCACGACCCCTGGTTATGGAGAGGTCACGGCGCAGCTCGAGTCAGGCATTTGAAAGATCGTCGATTTCCTACGGTCGAACAGCTTCGCAGCTCCCTCCGAACCGGAAGGGAGAAGCATCGAGGGAACGGATAGCGACTTCTTTTCGCGCTCCCCCGGAGATCCGGCTACTCTCTTTTTAGTTTTTCTATTTTTTTCTCCCTCTCTCTTTCTCTCTCTCTCTCGTCTCCCAAGCGGGGCACGCCATCGCGAAAATGCCCTCCTCTTAGTAAGTGATTACTTCCCTTTCAGATGCGTAACCGGATCGGGTATGCGTGCGCTCCCATTGAATCGAAGCGGAACCGGGAGACGCCTTTTCATTGACGTTTCCCGTGGAAAACCGCCTTTTCCCTCTTCCCAACGAGCCTCTGATAACGTTATTAGATGTTGTTCGATCGATCTCCTTCCGGGGACCGATTTTTTCTTTTTTTTCCGACATCTTTACACTTTGCGGCCTTCTCCGACAGCTTTTCGGATTTATTATAGTTTCTCTTCTCCCGCGCGAGCGCGCATGTGTGCGGTAGACAGAGTGATGGAGAGGAGGGCGTGAAACTTTAAAGAACCGTTCTATTTTATCGAGTCCAAAAGTTGAATTTTTTATGCTTTCTTAACGTGTGAAGTTGCCGGGTCGAAATTTTCCTGCTGATATTCCTGTACACTTCACCGGGACGTAGTACAAAAATTTAATTCGATAATTCACTGTATTATTTGTAACATTAATTTATCGCATTCTAATGGTTTCCCCTATTACCCTAAGCACGTGCCTATTTTGTCGATCGATCAATCCAGTACTGGTGTAAAGCGTAATTCTTGTGTAATTGAAGTTTTTCGATGGATTCGAAATTACACCGACGAAGGTGACCATCCACTCTGTTGCCGCCAGCAACAAGAAAGAAAAAGAGGTACCGATGAACCAGCGAGATAAAAAGCTGCAGCGAGTCGGCAACCAAACAAACGATCACGGAATTGTGTTTACTTTCCTCCATGGTCACGTTGTCCGCAGAGATTACCCACTGTCCAAAGTGGTGCTTGTACAAGAAGGAAGCTTTGCTATGCAGTTAAAATACATTCGAAAAAATGAATTGATTCACTCCGTACCATAAAATACAGAATGAAAAATAGTATACATCAGTTTTTGAAAGTTCTGGTATCCAGACTAACTATTGAGAAATTTTATTTTCAATAGAACGGAGGTATTACGAACTGCTAATTTAGCCTTCCAATCAATGGTTTCCCGACAATGTCGATCGCAAATTGGAGAAACTTTCTGCTCGCAGATGGGGAAAAGTTGACTAGTTGCTGACTATTAGAATTCAAACGCAATCAGTAGTTTAATTAAAATCTCACCGTTTGTCTAGAACGCTGCTAGTTCAACAAAGACCAGTTGACGTCTTGTCCCGCTGCACAGCATATTTTGCATATCTATAATCTAAACAATCTCCTAGAAGAGTTTCCCAGCAGGTCACGGAGCCTCGAAGATTGATACGAACCTAAACGCGAAACGAGGCGAGACACTGACAGCTTCGAACGGAAATCATTTGCATAGCAAAGTAGGAAATGATTTTTCCACAGTTGCGAAGGCATAGTGTGATACGATGAAATAAGAAAATATTAAACAAAATTCTAATTCGCATGTCTGCGTACTGGTTACAATATTTTTACTAAGTTTCATTCAATTTTAAGGTGGATCAACGTTCAGGAAACAAAACTAATTTCGCGGGTATCGGTATAAAACGACGAAAAGTTGATTTTTCGGAAAATTTCACTATGCCCTCCGGTCCGGAACGCCGTGCGTCGGCACAGTTAACGAATCATTTATTGAGCTGTCCCCCGTGGTCTGTTATTTTTCATACTTGCAAACGACGGGATACTACACGGCTGCGTGGTCTCTATTACGAGAAAATCCGTTACGGAAAACTCTGCCCGCAAGGGAACCACGGCCGAGGGAGTCCTTAATGAACCCATTGACTGTCCCGTCGCTTCTTCAGGTTGATGATCCACACGCCCATCGCTATTACCTATGCGAGTCGAGCAATTTTTGTCAAAAACCTCCTGAAAATGTGAATTTTCCAGCATAATCTCTTCATACAAATTTTCAAGAGGTATGTTAGTGGACTGTGAGGCAAGAAAAATTTTCTAAATTAATATCAACACTTCCATTTATCTTTTCATAAATTTTGGACGTTTCTACGATGAAGCCATGTGCTTTTTTCAAGCGTGCAATAATTTTTTCACAATATTGAATCACAGCTGAAGACATTAAAATGTAATCTTTGTCTCTGTAGTAATTAATTTTTCTGGAAGAAATTCCTTAAGGGGATTCGTAGTTGAGGGAGAGCTACCCTTAAGTATTACCACCTCGACGCCTGTGAAGGAAGGAGTTTAAACAATCCCTCTGTTTATTATCTAGTCGATATTCATAGGCGCCCTCTTTGTAAGCGGACACCTCTGCCGTGCGGAATTTCTCGAACTTTTTGTCAAAACACGATAACTTCCGCATGCACCTAATACTTTGGGAAATAAAGTTATCCGGAAGCCGAGAGGGTAGGCAAAGCGAGAGAGAGAGGGGGAGAGTGGGAAGAGCGATGGAAAAAGAGAGAGGGAACACGCTCGATCGATATTCAGCGGTAGATAAAGGCGTGATGTATCGTTGCGGTGAATGTGGGAATGGCGGGGATGTTGCTGGCATCGTTGACGGATGCTGCTGTTGCTGGGAATGATCTGTGGTCCAAGGTGAAGAAAATACTGGCTACGAAAAGTAGTTGTACCGGGGGCGAACTCTCCGTTTCCAGAGCGGCGTTTTAAATTCTCAGCTGAAAACAATTTACTTTTCCGCGCACGGTTATTCCCGCGACTTAGTAAAACATGGCTTGCGGATTAAAAAATTCAACGGGAGGAAAAATTTCGCCCGACTTCGGCCCCTCGCGATACACGAATGGAATTTGCATATTTATGAACATTTTTACCTGCATAACATTTGCCTCGAGATTTTCCGACGACCACCCCCTTCTCGTACCGATAACGTCGATATTGTAACTTGCATTCTACAATTAAGGTTTCATTCGAGAAATATACTCGATTCCCCAGGCGAAATAGTTAATAAAACACAGGCTACGAGAGATTCGAATTTTCGTTAGAGTGCAGAGAAATTTCACTCTTAAGGAATAAGAAATTTTTTGAGAATGTTTGTACCTGTGGAACTGAAAACGGATGAAAAGTTCTTGCAACGTTTCTGTGTATTTGCAGTTGCATTTTCATTTCGTTCGCGTTTTCAAATTTCTACTTAATTCTCTCAATTTTTCCTGTAACTTATACACGAAATACGCGTTTAAGATTCGATGGAATTTTCTTCGCGATTGGTGAATTTTTAAAATGTCAGTGAGACACGTCACAATTGTTCGAAAGCGACCGGAATATTAACAATAGGTACCGCTCAAAAGTGTATCCTATTGCGGAGCAGGTTAACCTACAGAGACCAAAGTTCCTAATAGCAGTTGAGCGCGGCTCTGTCATCCTTGGGAATAGTAATTACCCGATGGAATAATTTACAGGTATTGCAAATACTCCGACGACGGGAGTTAATCACAGTGCCCCTAATGAAGGATAATAATTAGACCAATCACGGTCCATTCATACCGGTCGCGTAGTTGGAGGAAACATTTTCTGCCGAATGTCAATATCGAAACGCTTCAACGTTTTTCTGGTAACAAGATCGCATCAAAATGCACACAAATCAGTATGATAAGACCTACAATCTGTCACCTTCTTTCGCTGCCATAAATCGAGCAACTTTGTTTGGTTTCGGCTACGGCAACGTTTCGCAGGTGATAATAAACGCGTCTATAGAACTGACTAATTACGCGTGTACAAACATAACACGCGAGAGTCAGCTTTTTGAAGGCGGCAAAGTCAAAGCTTTAATAACGAAGCACACGGGAAATTAATTGCAGCTGCTTTGAACGGATCAAACAGACTTTCCATTTAATCTTGACGAGGTGGCGCGCGCGAAAAAAAATTGTGCAACGTCGAAAGTAATATTGTTACACGGCTCTGTGTCCTGCCATCTCGTTTTTCTTTTTCTATTTCTTTTCTTTTGTTCGTGGCCTTTCCCATTATAATACTTTCGCCGATGTTATCGTAGAACGAGATACGAAAGTTGCCCCGTTTCGTCTTATACCCTTGCCGCTCTTTCCTCCCTTTGCGTCACTCTATTGCCGGGGCCCGATAATGGCGTGGCTAAGCTCGACTTTGTGGATAATAGTTATAAGTTTAATTAAACCAGTTCTTCATCGCGCAATCCTCCATTCTTCCTTCGGGATATCGTGCTGCGCGGAGACGACTCCCCTATCAAAGAAGAAAAATCACCGGCATCGCGAGACGTCCGCTTCGCTCGCGAGAAGTTTTCGAAAATTACATGGCTGCCCGTGATCGAGAATTTCAATTCTATATTGGGTTAGAAACAATTACTGTTCTGGAATTTTTAAGTTACCACAGGGTGTCGCGAGAAGTGTGGCAAAAAATTGGAAGGGGTTCTTCGGGGATCTGCTTCGATCGTAGTAGGAAATCTTGAGGACGCTCTCGAAATTTCTATATTAGGAACAGCAATGTTATTTACTGTCAATGCTGATGGTTGCTTCTCTTGAAAGCTTCTCTCATATGAATTTCTAGCTAGACAGCCGTGACAGCCATCATGCCCTTATTGCTTAGCGTACCGCTTCCCTTTTGAAATGTTTCGAAGGCTTCGGTCGAGCCCGGTTCCGCTCAGACTCTCGCGTCTTCCAATACTTCTTCAACATCCGTCTTGAATTTTCCATATTCCTGCTCTTTCTTAAACGTTCTCTTGTATTTTTTATTCCCTCTGACAATTAGTACTGGTTTCCCGGTTTGGGAAAGTGGTGGACGGAGTTGCGAAAGTTCCGAACAGGTTTGAAAATAGTTTTGAACCTGTTAAACGTTGTTTTGAAGCAAGCTAAATACTCTTTAAAATTCTCGACAAAGCGTAGACACGCGAAACAACCGTGGCCCCCAGTCATGTCGCCGCTTTTCCCCGAGGTTTAAGTAACCGTACGGCCATTGGTGGAAACGGTTACTCGTCACGTTGGAAAATTCCTTTTGTTTTCATTCACCGTCGCGGAAGTGCTTGATGAATCTCCTAACAACCCGAACAATGAATGTGGATTTAGACGGCCGTTTCAAAGTATTTCGGAGGATTTTGTGAAGCGTAGCATTTCCTGCAAAATACTTCAGACAGAAATAGCAGCTTCTGATATATCTTTAATTTACGATTACTAGCTTCTTTTTATTATTTTTCTGTGACAGAAGTGTTACAGACAAGGTAATGGATATTTGAAAAACAATTACACCATTCTAGCTGGTTAGAGGATTATGTTGTGGCACTTTAAACGGCTAGAGACAAATGAGAAAACTATTGCAAGTTTAACTGTTCAAAGTTTCAGACGATAAAGTGTTTTGGATTAATTGTAACAACCTGGAAGAAAAAGGCAACTTCCTTCTAATTACAAGCAATGTTCTTAATGAATCCGCGAGCAATTTTGTCTTCGCTCCACCTTGTTATCTTCGAGATTAAGTAGCTTTTAGCAGAGAATTAATTAATATCGCGTTAGTAGCAGAATAATTACACTTTCATGCTCGAGCATTGTCCCGGGCAAAGCAATAAAGCGAGTATTTTGTTCTTTTTAAGAATTTCAACAAAATATAACCGGATTCGTGGGCAAAGATCGTCAATTACAGTATCTACTCGATATATGTCCAAAACGTGACACTGTTATTTACACTACCCGTTGACCAAAGTCACTCGAGCTTAGGGGTATACCCCGCGGCAGTGGGGATAGTTCTAGGACTATTATTAGCTAGACATTTCGGACATGTATCGAGCAAAGACACAATCGATTCGTTCAAGTAACTAAAGATCTGAGAACTATCTAAGAAAGGAAGTATTCGCGTTTCTGCAATCGAGTTAATGAAAACATGTCTCCGCTGGTCACCCTTAAAGGTTATGAACCCGGGAAGAAGAACTTACTTCGGAATCTTCTTCGTCCGGATATTACTTTCAACTCTCTGGCACGAATGGTAGAGAAATTACTCGAAGACCTTTGATCCACCACGAACAAAACAACAAAGTGAGGAAATTAATCGGACTTTCAGAGCGAAACCTTTCACAGCATAATCGCGTCCCTTTACATCTCCGAAGAGTACAGCTCTCCGAGTTAAATCTTAATGACATTCTTTGTAAATCCCTTCGATCTCGAAGGTATGAATTATAGCTTTATAGTTTGTTTTTTTTTTTTTTTTTGGTGAATTTCTTTTTCGCTAAAATTCCCCAGTTGAATATCGATGACACGAATGCGTAACACTGTTTCACGTGGAAACCACCCTCGCCACTTAAACAGATTCTTGTCCTCCAAGGATTAGCATGTTCCCCCCTCTCTCTCTCTCTCTGCTAATACTCTTCACTTCCATTCCATACTAACTCCTTGTAAGTTGAAGTTAGCAAGTGCCGAGATCAAAGTTGTCCAATTCTTATGGAAGCATTTTCTTCCTTTAGGTGCTGTAACCATGAAGAGGGGGATGGGCAGGGGGAGGGGGAAGCAACTCCGCCAAGTCCGACCCGAACTACTTTGCAAATGCAATAATAATCGAGATTATGGCAGCTTTAAAAGTTTACGCCTAATGTAACGCCGGGTCCGAGGCGCTCTTTCCCGTAGCCGATCTTACGACTTTCCGGTTTTAATGTTCTATTGTTCACAGGCATTCCGTTAATGAAGTGCCGGCCAAGATTACGAGATTACTGCAATTTTTCTTCATCCCCCTTCCCCACCCCGGGGGGTATGAAGACGTCCGCTGTTTCGTTGCGCGCGTTTTCAGCTCGCTGTCCCCGTGTCCCCGGAAGTTTCCATTTTACGGGACAAGAATGATCCCTTTAAAAAAGGTCACCGTAAAAATTCACGAGGGATTTCTCGCGAATGGACGCGCACGCGCACAGTTTCTCTTCCCCCGTCTTTTCCCCTCCGTTAAAGATTGAACATGCACGTGGACAAACAGTATTAGATTACCGGGATTGCCACGGTGTGCAATCGTCCGAAATCCGCTTGTAAATAAATTTCCCGTCGACAAGAATTATCGCCGGTAAATGCACACGCTAAACGACTGTTTCGGATAATTACCGACCGTATTTTGCAATACACGGCATCGTAATAACGTTGCAATTGATGAAACGTCGCGATGGACGCCACCCACGGTTGCGGCGAATTATATTATTCCCAGCTTTTCGACGCTGTTACACCGCCGAAACGGCCCTTTTGGCCGAACGACCCAACCTGAATATTTCATATTCGTTGAAACCTCACGTCGAGAAGAAATCATGTCGAGTTTAACACCGGCAAGACCTTAAAGTGGCCCTTTGGTGACGCAACGTCGGCTTAATGCGCCCCAACACTTTCGGCTAGTTCCACCCGGTTGCCTCGTTCAACCCTTCCAACTCGGACTATCCCGGTCCAATGTCCCGCGTCATTAACAGTCTCATGCAAATTTTACTCGCCGACAATGCCGGCGATTACACACACACGCGCGCGCACACCGCCGCTCGAAAATATTCGGTCGCTTGTTTGGTAATCGAGAAATTCGCAATTTTGTTATCAACCCCACTAGGGGTGAAGCGATCGGGTTCAATTTTCCTACGAATGTGAATTCCATTCACATCTTTGTTTATTGCGTGTTCAAGGCCACATGCACCTATTAATTTATCATTCATTTGTTAGGTACAGTCTCAGTCTCGTAATTAATTTAGAAACGGAGGGATTATACAGTTTTCTCCATATATGTCGCCAAGGCCTGGCTGATAAACGTCCTGGAATTATATCCCCACTACCGCGGGGTATGCCCCGTGGGGGGACTCGAAATTTCACCGAAATTGATTAAATGGTTAAAATTTGCAGTTTTCCATTTTCGACCTACTTTCACCGTTTTGTTCTATTCTCCCGCAATTTTCACCATTTTCAATCGTTCATAACCAATTGTCCAATTTCAACGAAATGCTCGGTGCGCATGCAACTCGCGCGAATCTACGGAAAACATTTTTCAAATTTTCATCGCAAATGAAAAAGTGCTTCCGAAAAGCATCCGCATGGAACACCGTGCGTCGTTTCGAAACAGAATAAAAGATACTAATTGATCATTTTCACATGTACACGAAAACAAGCGTTCGGACCCATTATTCAACACATTTGGAAACACCTAATTTGTTTATTGTACCGTGCATGAACGATCGGTTTCATATGTTCCATCGGAACGTTACCGCATTCAATATAGAGTGGTTTTTATTTATCGTTTTCCGGCAGAAAAACAACAAGATAACGAGCGACATAGTGTTTCGAACCGTACGAGTCGCGTTGCTTCTGTTTGTATGATACCTACAATAGACACAGAATGCGGCGCTTCACCCAAATAGTATTTTTCCTGCAACGGTAAACGGTCGACCAATTTTTATTAAGTGCTTTTTGTATGCAACAAGTGCCGAGCCTCGCTTGTTATTGGAAAATATATTTACCTGTCTGTTCACATGGAACGATTCACTTTTCTCGAATTGCATTTCAATGGGTCCCGTGTTCAATTAAAGTATAGTAAACAACGTGTGACGTACCCCGACCGCCGATCTTTCACTTTCACCAGCTATTAATGCAATTTTCTTCGTTATGTCTCCGTAGTCGCTTTGAAAACCGCCGATCTAATTTCGAGTATGAGCTTAGTTACTCAAAAATTGTATTAAAAATGGAAATAGAATTCTATATTTCAACAACACGGGTCTTGCCAGTGACATATATCGTCCAGGAGCCATATTTACACTCCTCGGTGTCCCAGTTCTCTCGAGTTTCTCGAGTAGTGGGGATGACTCCGCGACGTTTATCACTCAGGCCTCGGTGACATATACAGAGAAATTACTGTACTTGCCTGAAATGGTTGCTTTACGTCTTGTTACGAAAATTCTGAAAAATTCTAAGTGTTCAGGTTTCGCTCCCCCATTTTATTCGTCCTTTGTCAGAGATTGCAGGCGCGGCGCGAAAGTTGACGAAAATTAGACAGGACACGAGGAGATCTAATAGGAGTACGTTTAACCTAACAGTCCCGGTTGCTCTGTGCCACGTAGCCTCTTATCTGTTCGGCTGCTCTGTCTGAGCATCGTCGAACGTTTCAGGGGGAAACGTCGTGTCTCGATCTTCGTCGAAACATCGGTATCGATCCTGCCAGCTCGCGCTAACTTGCTTTAGTTTCGATTAGGTTCTCTCTCGGCTGGCGGATACGTCGACTTGGGAACTCGGTAATCTGCGCCCGGATACGGACTTAGCGAAACAGAGGTTGAGGGGTCAAAGGGGACGAGGACAGGAAAAAGCGAACGCCCCATAGAAACGCGTAACGCGAATCGACCCGGTGGTGTTCCCCGGTGGTGCACGGCCGTCATGACGCAGCAACTATTATCCGCCGCGGATCTAATTAGGCGTCCCATTATTTCGGCTGCTTGTGATATAAACGGGGGACGCCTGGTTTAATCGTCCTCGGTACGATCGGAGCTCTCTGTACCCGGAAAACTCATTATGGAGACGAGATGAAAGAGGGCGGACCGTTTTTGCGCGTGCAGCTTAATTGCGGTTGAATTTATATTCTCGTTGGTACCGACGACGACGACGGTATGAAGCTGACATTTCATATCGAGTATCGCTAGCCTGCCCGACGTACGGCGCGTTAATCTTTCGCCCCGCGATAATCGTTTTATACGTCGGGATTGCGTGTTTAATGTTTCCACTGCTAATCGCGGCTGAGCGACGAATTGATTTAGACGGAGATGGGAATTCATCTCTACGGTGAGGATTCAGATATCGTTTCTTCCAAAATTATATATCTTAACCCCTTGCCCTGCAATATCGAGTCAGACTCGTGATTAAGATTCTGAACAGAGTCTAAGAAATATGTTTTTTCATTCATTTCCTTTAAACCGAAATAAAATTCTATTTCGTTGCAGTTGATACTACGTATCCTTTGGAGAAAATGTAGGCATACAATAAATAAAAATTATCTTTTTCTTTCCATGAAATTCTGAACGATGAAGAATTTCTAATCATTCTAATCACGAAGTAAATAGTAGTTATTAGATTTGTCTGAACTTCACTTTCTGTGAAAAATCGAGGTTTTAAAGTCGACGGAATTCACTGGTTCAAAAGTTCAGATTGAAGAGTGTGCTTGAGAAATCCGTAACTGTGGCATAGGTTTCTAAAAATTTTCGTTTAATCGCCGGTTGGTTAATTTTAGCTATTATAAAATTTTACCCCGTTTCAATTGTGTGTCCAGTGTCATGGTTACTTTGTTTCAATTCGGAGCAACTGCACAGCGGTGAAGACAGGTGGAAACGGAGGCCCCGCTGGATCCGATAAATAATTCTGGAGCAGACTTAATAATTTGCGATTTTGTGGGTTTACGGCAGCATTAAATTGCAACCGTATCGTCTTCCGAACAGAGAGAGAGAGAGAGAGTTAAAGGTAGCTTTTACGACACCCGAGTCTTTCTTTGAGCTGTAGATAAGGTCCCCTGGTGACAGCACGAACTAAACAGAAGTTCCTAGGAAAATTGTCTCACGTTCCTTACAAGTGACCGTTTTTCGTCGGTGCCGGCGACGGTCGAAGAAATTGAAAACAACCGAGACGTTTTATCGACGCCACTGGGGTTGATTTACAGCGTGCCGGCTCGTTGACAAATACTGTTGTCGCTTCCTACGATATTGTCAATTTCACGTTAATTCGACTGCACAATTCAACGCATAACTGTCGAACCAGTGAATTTCTCGCAACAAAACTTTTTGGCATTAGCTTGCCAAGACCTACAGGATTCTATATAAAAAAGAAAATTGAAAATTATTGGTCCCCGAAAGTGAACTTCACTTCGTCTTTTAATAAGCCGAAAGTAACGTAACAACATTCCTGAATTCTTACAATCTCATCATACTTTCCTATTACATTAATTTCTGCCATAAATGCCCAAAATCTACAGTTTAATAATTACTCTTTCAAGTCCTTCCAGGCCCTAGAAATTCTAATGAAACTGTTATGATTAAGTGTTACAATGTTATAATTCAGATTCCTAGATGATTGTGAACTAGTATTATTACACATCCTTAATTATACTTACATTCAAGTAAGTGTAAATAGGTAGAATATTAAATTAAGTTTACTGGACACACGAATAATGCAAAGTTAAATACAAGAAATTTGAATAACAGGACGAATCTAAAATAGAGGAACTCTGTAATTTACAGTCCCGTTACAAGAGGACTTTAAATTAACTAAAATATTTTCCGGTATTTCTTCAGAGTAAATTGTCGGCGGCCACCTATGGCAAAATCGCGTTCCACTGAATGAGCATGAAAATACTGAATGGCGGTAAATGCTTGTCGTTACATCAAAGGAAAACGTTCGTTCACGTTTGTCTATGTCCTGATGATATAAATGGAGTCATTGAATATTCAAACATTCAAACGTCCTAGACTGATTGAATGTATGTGTTCGTTTGCGATCAGTAGTTGGATGTAAACGGAACTCATTGTCAATGTGAATGCTGTACGAATAATTTAGAAACCAAAGCTTTTCAGTTAATGTTATTCCGTATTATTAATATTATCATTAATCAAAAATATAATTAAAATAGTAATACTATTCAAATCAATTGTGTATCATTTTACAACTTGACGGATCATTTAAAGTCCGATACGCTTTACAAATAACGACATATTTCTTTTTCGTAGAGGGGATATTGTATTAAAATATGCATTAAATTTTGCAATTATAATTTTCCAACCAAACATACGCACATGAACGTGTAATGATATTTGCTCCATCAATTAATATTTCTGTTAATACAATTAAATTGTATGATTTTGCAGTTGAGTAATTAACTTTGTGCGTTACGAACGTGTAATAAATGCGGCGCTGCCGAGCGCTATGATTTGATATTTCTAATTTATACGATTTTATTAATGCGTGCCATTAAATTATAATGGTCTCTGCAGCAATTACATAATAATAACGATAATAATTCTGTACGAACGATTCCGAAGTTTTTGAAAGAGGATTTGTAACTTCCAATTTTTTAATCAACAGCTCATTATTATCGCAGACTAGACCGAGCACGAATGTGCCACGTAGCGAACAAAAGTATATTAAAATCGTGCTGTGAACATAATTATTTTTTCCGGATAATCAACCTCGCAAAAATAACATTGTTTTCCACAGCGTTTCAGGTAATTGTGAAAATCGATGGAAAAAAATCACGGTGCACGGTACACATACAGCGAATACTTTTATCGGTTAGTCGAATCGATTTAACGATGCCCCGTTATTCGATGGTGTACATTTTCCTCGGCAGGATCCACCCCCGCGTACACGCGTGATCTCTACACGTTGCGTTAAGTCCCATTTCCATAAGAGAGACCCGGGGGGGGGGAATATCACGGTTGTAGATATTGATTATTCGATTTTTCGAGACGCGGGAATGCTCCATTCCCGACGGAATAATATTATCCCGCGGATAAAGAAATAGCCGAACCTGTGTCAACTGCGACGCCAAAAAATTCCCCCGAAAGCTACGTTTACACAACGTATCAACGAGGATACAGCGGGATGGAAAAAGTGTGAGATTCAATTTCACGGTTCAATGTCCTTCGATGACTCCGCTATCTATTTACTGTGCAGCCGTGCCCGGCTTTTGCTATTCCGAACGAATATCTCGCTTAATTAACGCGAACCGAGCGTGACCTACCGAGAACAGAAGGGAAACGCGCGAAAAAATGAAAAATATCCACGGAACGTTTAATTACTCGACAACATTTTAATGAAGTCTCCCGAGACTGGTACGATAGAATCTTAATAATTCATCCTCGTCCAGAAATCCTCATCCTCGTAAAGAAATCACCGTGTGAAGTGCAACCGGAGCCCTGGACCGGACTCATCTTTTCTTTCTTTCTTTTTTTTTTATGTTTTCCGTGCAACTATCTGGCTGTGCAGGGTATTAAAAAAGAAGAGGATCTAAGACTTCGCTGACCACTCGTTCTCGCAGAGAGGAATGCAAATTATTTAAATGATTGCGTACCTCTCAACGGTTCAAGAATAAAAGGGGATTATATTCGCCTAGTGTTCGTTGAAAAATTCAGCTGTTCTTAATGCAATGCGTGCTCTGATATTTATTGAATCCTGGCTCGTGAAAGCATCTTTATAATTTCAAAAATTTTCAAATAAAAAATCTAGAACCGGTTATTCGGTTACGTTATATTCTGGTAAGTTTACTGTTAATTAGTAAGATAGGACCTCGGCCGTTGATCAACGCGTGTCGTTTACGGTTCCATAAAGTTCTGCCGCGTGATAAATGAAACGACATTGCAGATTTAAGTACGGTGTTTATTTATAGTGTTTAATAAGATGAACGTAAAGCTGGTTGGTTGATAATAGGAGCACGGACACGAATGGGGGCGCATTTAATCTACCGTAAAAATGTCCTTCTAAATTAAAAAGCCGGATGCCCTCGCCACCCCCACCCCCACCCCTCAATCGATCCCTTAAATTGCCCAGGCCGATGGCTTTAATCTCGAAGAAGCGAAATTAAAGCGGAGGCACCGGCGCCGTGCAAGTATAGCAAGACCTGTTGAACACGTCGCCGGGGTGCAGGACAGGTGTGCTCGTCCGGGTTTCGTCGTCGATTTCGAGTATACGCGTCACGTTCGCGGCATCGATTTTCCATATCAACGATCTACCGAACTTTTTTTCACGGCGACGGGGAATGAAAGTTTCGCCGGGCGAAGACAAAGCGGACAGATATCGATCACTCTCCTGCGAACGGTGTCCTCGCGAATGGAAAAGTTTCGCCCGCGGATTCTTTGACCTAACTCTGACAACGACCGGAAGGAAGGAACACCCCGTGACGCTGCACCGTTTAGGCACGTTTAACACTTTTACCAAACACTCGAGACCCGGTCGAACACGCGAACATTAATTAATGCGAAAGTGAAGTTCTCAGGGTCGCACGTGGGGTCAAGACACGGACATATATCGGCTTGCACCAACAAAGGTTGCTGCACCAATATTGTTCTGGACCAAATTTGTTCCTCGTTCGCAAATCTACAAAGACACTCTTATCTGGATCTAATTTTTGAGTAGCATTAATTTCTTCCCAAACATCGGACACGATATAACGATTGGAGTGTGCTATAAGCATAAAATTGGGACAGAGAAAACTATCAAACTCGGTGATGCTAAAACTTTAAACTCTCGGAAATATAAAACCCGAGAAAAACGGTATATCGTAGCTATTGCTCGAGTCAAGTGTTTTATCGGCGAAAAATCAGTGAAGTTAAGTAAACGCAATTAGCAGGGCCGCGAGCAGGCTGTTCTATTTCCAGCGCGAAGGGAGATCCCTTTTGTTAGGTGCAACCGACCTAGCACGGTTGCCTGAAGTACTTGCGGAGACCATCGAGGTCTACTACGGAGGCCTTGCAATGTCTACCAAATAATATGAAGGGCCATCTAGGAGCATTGAAGAGCCACTCGAAGTTTAACTTGAAGACTCGAAACCCTTGCTGTTGGCTGTCACGGTCCTTTTAGGATCGTCGTGAGCTAGAACGGGCGGTCGGCAGGTAGAGTGGTCTTCTTGCTTGTCTGACGACGAATGATTGTGTTAGAAAGGGGAACCATAATTGTAGAATCGTCGGAGAGAAGAGACGAAGGGTTGGAAATGATTGAGCATATTGGAGAGATCGAGCACAGGATCGAAGATAACGAGGAAAACATTGTAGATGAAAAGGATCGACGCTGGAACGTCGTCGAATCGGAAGGAGAGTTAGGCTAACTGAGCTAGCACGTTGGAGGGATGATCAGAGAAGACGAGGAAAATTAATTAGATATAATTAAAGAAGATTGACCAGTCAAATCGAAAATAATCTTCGAATTTGATACGTATTTTTACGATTACTTATTTTATCTATTACACATATTTTGGACAAAAAGTAATGAGACGATAATTGCAAGTTACTTTCACTTAAAACTCGCATTTTGTGCATTCTAGACAATGGGCATCGCAGCGTGGAATAATTTGAGTATACTGGACCGAATTTGGAGATATTCCTGGGTTAAAAGCGAATCGTTCATACGCATTTGATTATGCAAATTGTTATACCACACCACGTAGGATAAACGGGGACCGTGTGAGAAAAATTTTGTATTCAATATTCACTGTTTACTCTGCGGTGGTGGTGGCCTAATATCGGAATACTTTTCCATAAATGTGATTATTACTCGGGGGGGCATATTTTTTTCTTTTTCCGTCGAGCGGGGTATTTGAATTGTAAACTAATTCACGTATCTCGACCGTTTCGATACGCGGGATCGTTAGTCGGCCTGTCGATATTAATCGTTGCCGGAGCGTTCCGAAATTCTAATCCCATCGCAATGGAATTAAAGCGAGCGCGGAGGAGCCCGAAAGAACGAAGGAAAAAAAGTTGAATGATCGATCGGCAAACGAAACGTTCGGTTCAAGTGGTATCCGGAGCATCGAGTACGCGTAGAATTTAACGGGAATCCGTAAAAAATGGTTTCTCGTCGGAGTACCATTTTTCTGCTAGGATAGACTTCGCCGAAATTCAATTTACTATCAAACGCCGGGCCGCCGTAAATCATTCAACATTATTTTCAAAGAGAGCCGTACGTTTTTATTTGGCTCGGACAGTGAAAGCCGGGGCACGCAGAGGGGAACGTTCGTGAATGATGAAAGAATCGAGTGACCGCCGAATATAATGAAGCCGGAGAAATGAAAAAGATACCGCACAAATGAAAGATTTTTATCCCTCACCTTTTTCTCCCCGGTGCGCTCTCTAGCAGAGACCATTTTAATTTTGCACCGAGACTTTCCGCGAAAGATAATTTATTCATGCCGATTTATAATTGATTAATCCGGCATTCATTTCGAAATCAGAGGAGTCGCGAGAGAGCTAATGAATTCTCTGTGCGTTGCGAATCTTTGATTTTTAATGGGAACGCTTTTTCGCACAGAGTAATAGTTCTCGCGATTGATCCGGTAATGTGGATTTTATTATGATGAAATTAGCCTTTTAAATAATTTTATGCGTACAGAATGTTCTTCGTAATTAGAAAAGTAGTGAAGTGAAAAATTTGGCCCTACGATTTTGATCATGTGCTCTAAAACGAGCTGCCCTACAGGGTTCATGTTCGAGCCAAGAAAAGGACTCGTCGCGTAGACAGTTTGAGATTTACGAAAATCTGGATTTATCGAACACGGACTGCCCTTTGTCCGTGTAATGCAAACGACATCCAGATTCATCCTGGTTAGGCTAATCAACCGGGACATCGCTATGAAGTACGAGGCACCAAGTTGTGACAGTCTTCCTACTGTCTGGTCTGTTTCGAGCGTTGTTTAGTATCGCCGCTAGTTCAGATAGCAATCAACGCTCCGAGTTCGTTAACAATAGATTTTAATGCTCGGAATAGTTCCGGAACTTTTCAGTAAGCTATATTGGAATCTAATAGGTGTGGAACATTCTTTCTGTTAAAGTTCTCGTGTTATAATTTCTGATGAAAACGAATACAAAAGTATTCTTGAAAACAAAAGTTTCAATTTGAATTGATCTAAAGTTTTTATATAACAGAATATTTTCATATTATGTGCATGATAATTTCTCGATATATGTCTACCCAGTAGTGTATATAGGGTAGTATATATAGGGAAATTACTGGTCCCTTTCGATATAAGACGATTGCTTGGAACCGGCATTCTTGTTTCGGAAGAAAGATTTCTTATATCGGAAGAAATGTCTGTTACCGTAGCGCATGCGTTTCACTTGCGTTTCCTCTCAGGTAAACCAAGACTGATTGCATCCCTGCGTCTTTGATTCGTCCCTCCTCTAATCTCCATGAAAATTAGCCAGCGTTAACCGCTCTGCGGTCGTCCCCATGGAATTTCAGTGGCCATCCAGGGAAAAATCCTATGCATGTTAAGTACACATAAGAAGCACCGTCGAAGGCAGGTTTGATGGTCGTTGGAAAATGGTGGAATTACTTCGGGCCATCCTCGTTAAAGGGAGTCCATTCGGTGAGATCAAATATCTCGAACAAAATTGATTTTGCCAATCTAGAATTGGAACAAGAGAAAACGGACCATCTTCTCGAGTAACGATCGAGTTTAATGCGTAATACGGAAATCCATTTAATAACAGAACGATGGATAAAAATGATTAAACACAGTGGAAACTATTGAACGCTTTGTAAGCTGTGGAACTGATCGAATAGAACAGGTCAACATGGCTGATCTTTTGTGTTTCAGAATTATTTTGAAATTATTTTCAAATTATTTTCTCGTCCCCTCTCCACTCGCATTACGAACACTGGTATGTTTAATGAATTAAATAAAATGTAGGAGATATGCAACTTTTATGAATGACGGATACAAAAAATGTTTGAAATCGCAATTATTTTATTACAATGGCGACTTATGAATACGATTTTTATTAAAATGCTTTATTTCAAGCTTTTTTGGCATTATATATAATTTAGCAAGCGGTATAAATTTCATGAAATTTTTAATATAAAACGAAAATCAAAACATATCTGATGTATATATGTTGGATCTGTGCCTGTCAGGTGAAATGACATTTTTTTTAAATATTTCACTTTTTAACATCTTTATTGCCCGAAGCTTACGCGTCAAAGTGGACTTTTGATAATAACGCTTCACGGCACGGGCGAAATGTAATAAATGCAATTTTGAGCCTAATGAAACCTAGAACGTTTCTTTCACTATTTCCCGTAAATGAATTTTTATAGTTTCAATAATTGTGACACATAATTCGGTTATTTTGACCGTGGCGGGTTCAGTGTTAATTTTAAGACAATTGATAGAATTGAAAGTATAATTTTTCAGCAAAAACAGATTGATACGAATTCTAAGACTGTGTACAAAACGGTTGCCGCAGCATCCATTGTTATTGATTTCACAGTCTGTAGCCATTATCGTCAACGTAACACCACCGTAGGTTTCGAAGCACGACAGTTGACAGAGGATTATGGTCCAGTGTCTTAGTATCGATATGAAATACGATATGGAGTGGCCTGCCAGTCAGTCAAGTTTGACCACCGGCTGATGGGATGATCGCCCTAGTCCCGTGGCTGCCGCCTGAATGATTGAAATTATCTTCATGACTGACAATCGTGATCATGTTCGCCGGTATGCCGGCTGGTGTTATGCAAACGCGACCTGGCTCGCGCGCACGCGCGATCAGTATGCCAAAATAATTCATTAAACATCCCCTTTAATTATTCATGGTGTCACCGTTGCGCTTCGACACGCATCCACCGACAGTTTTGACAGTTTCAATCGAAACAGCTGACAGTTTCGTCTATTATTCGCAAAAATGGACCAAAAATAGGAAACAGAGAACTCCAAAAGGTCTCCAAACTAAAATTTTATTTTAAATATAAATGATTGAGATTTCATTAAATTTTGATTATTATTTTTATTTTTCACTAAATCTCACAGGTTCAGAATTATTTGAAAATCGAAAGATATGGCTCGAAAGAATTGTAACAATAAAGGAACTTACGAAAGTATTGTTTAATAAATGGGAGGCACGGCGACGGAATAAACGAAGAAATATTGGAAAATATAATTCACGCAGTACACGTTTCAAATTAAACTGTTCATCAGTGAAACTTGCTGCGTGCGTTTTTCATCGGAAAAATAAATAAAGTTTCTGATGTTATTAATGCGACGCTGGCTGGGAACCTTTTAATCAGAATGGGGATTAATTTAACAAATACATGTATGCCACGCGTGAATATTTCAAGCCATCCCTGCAAATATATTTGAATGTATTTATGAATTTCATTCGTTTCCGGATCGAAATATATTTATAGTGAAGTTTCTTAATAGTAAACGTGGAGACAGACAAAAGGAGGTGTAGTATGCGCGAGATGAATGATCCTGGTCAATTATGATCGTTCTGCTGTACTCAGAAATAAATCAGTCTCTTACTTTTAATATTTCTGGATATTATTCATAATATTAAATTAATAATATCATCCTTTTCAAAGTTATTTTGAGAACACTTTTCCAAAATTACATGTATTATTCCATTTCGAGAACATGTGAAAACGGTTAAACTTTTGTTTGTTGTTGATCAAATGTCAGCGAAAGCTGTTTCCAGAAATCGGAAAAAACAAAAATCCAGTTTAAAAACACGGTGCACGTAACAGAATCATTTTCGAATTACTGCGTGAAAACAGTGCGTATTTAATTCGATCTCAAACATTTTGTACCTTCTGTTATAAAACAAAAGGTTATCATCGTGTGTTGGTGAAATAATACGATGAATATATTTATAGAATCGTTATTTTAAAAAGCTACGATATTCATACTCGTTTTGCTCTACTAATCCAGCATTAATTAGCGATCTGAAATTTTACACAACAGTGTTTTAAGCATAGAATATTTAATTTTTTAAAGGCGATCCCCCAGAGGGTTGTTTAACCACTCCCACTTAATTTTTCAGAAAAATCTGAGGAGAGGCTTCTCGCATCTACACTACCCTTAAAAGAGGGGGTAGCGATCTGAAATTTTACAGAACAGTGTTTTAGGCAAAGAATATTGTCCAGTAGCCAAAAAATAGTATGGGGGCCGATTACCTATGCTTACTTGCCGGACCTTTTCCGTTAACTGTATAACCGGGAGATTATAGTGGAGCTGCAGGTAGCATTATCGATCACAGGGCCGATTGGCCAACATCGCGACGAAGGAGGAGGTTCGAGCGAAATTGTCCAATTTTCTCGGCGTCGAAATC
The DNA here is from genome assembly GCA_913789895.3 of Seladonia tumulorum. Lineage (NCBI taxonomy): Eukaryota > Metazoa > Arthropoda > Insecta > Hymenoptera > Halictidae > Seladonia > Seladonia tumulorum. The sequence continues at coordinate 9,623,108 of OU565281.1, forward strand.
GGTTTCTTCCGTCGAGGGTGCAAACGGGGTGTAAACGGCTCGTGGGATCGGCAATAACGGGGATGTTTGAATGCATCGTGTCCAGCGACTCGACGAGGCTGCCGGACGTATACGAAAAGCTCGGGATAATTCGCGTTAAATCGTTTTTCGCCGTTCGATTCGTCTCGGGCCCTCCTCTTCTGCGCTTGCGACCGCGGTGTATCGGAGGACGAAGCGCAGCGACGACCGGAAATGGAAACGTTGCTGCGCAAATAATATCCTCTTCATGATAGTTCCCGCTCGATACAAAAAGCGGCGCTGGCCAGCGAAACGATTTCACCGATCTCCGATGATTCGCTTCTTTATGAGCTCGATGGCCACCGTGTCGAATTTATACGAGCACTCGTAAAATATTTTCAATTTCAATCACGCCGAGGGAACGTCGCGAAAACAGCATTACGAATAGTTGGAAATATCGTTGCCATTGCCGTGAAGTAGCGCCTCGGAAAAATGGGTCGAGCAGGGAAAACAAAGTTCAGACTGCTGTAGTTTGTTTGCCAAAAACAGAAAAAAAAAAATAGATGAACAATTTCTGTAATGTTCTACAACGTACAGTGGATCCAGAAAGAATTCTGTAATATTCTACCGAATAACACATTTTCATTGCTGTGATATTCGTTTCTGAGCAACAACACAGTGTACTTCAGCGATTTTAATTACCCAAATTTTACCTGGAAGAATAATTTCAGTTATCTATTCCTTGGAAGTTGTGCTGTTGCGTGGTAGAATATTTTCGAATTAAAGCTTTAAGATGATTTAATGGAATCATTATGCAGCGGTCGTTGAGCATCTGAAATGTCGCTGTCCTTCGTTAATTGTAAACAAAATGCACGAGGATTATAACATATTTTATAAACAAGCTGTGTACTGGTAAGCAAGTTCTCCGACATATTTTCAAGCGGATTATTCCGGGATGAAGCATTTGTTTGTAACACGTTCGCGTAACACGTGTTCAAGTTACAGTCTGGTTAATTGCTTACGCATCGATCTTGCACACCTCTCGTGTAACAATCAGCTTGATTGTTCTTCGATTTGCATTGATCATTCCAACACGCGACGATTGCCTTACCTTTGATTAGTACAATTCCCGCGTCCGGCTTGTCTGTTCCAGCACTTTGTGCTAATTCCGCGTACGGTATTATTGTTCCGACAAGGGAGCACTGGATATATCGGTAGCATCGAATTAAAAAAATTTTAATGTACGCGAGCGGGTTGAAAATAGTTTCATTTCGATACGGTACAATTTTATTCCGATGTAAGACTGTTCAAAGCGTATTGACAATGTGTTAAAAAAAAATCACAACGCGGTGCGCGTTCGGGGGGAAAGTTTCTGTCAACTTGAAAATATCTTTGACGCGGCCAGCGAGTAATATATCACCGTTTCTCATTGTTGTCAGGCGCAATCTTCCACGACGGCGACGACGATCACAAGACAGCGTTCCTGAAGGCGGTGGAGGAGGCGAAATTCGAGTACACCGCGCCCGCATTCGAATTAAAGGAGGTCATAAAGCAGGTGAAGGTTAATACCGACAGCTTCCAGACCGCCGCCGCGGGTTCGTATAAATTCTCGATACAGTTTATGAGTAATTCAACGTCGGCGGAGGACGAACACAGTGGGGAGAAGGGCGGAGGGCGAAATCAGCCGGTGCACGCGATTAAAACAACTAATGAACCAATTAATGGCCGTATAGACGAGCCATCCGACGTGGTAAAGTACGGGGCGTCCTGTCTTGATTAATTGTACGAGCATCGAGAGGGAACCGGGCCCGGGTGTCAATTACCAGCGAACTGTATCGCTGGAAAATAACTATCCCGTTCGTTTCGTTTCGTTTCCCTGCCATTTTGGTTCTCCGTCGAAGCCTCGAGCGATATCGCCGTAAATTTCGCGTTAACTCCGTTCCCGTAGATATGATGGAACCGATAATAAGTGTCGAGCGGTCGGATCGCCCTCTCGCCTTTGCCACACCGATAAAGTCCGATATTTAAAAGACTCCCCGGTGCCCGTGTCCTCTCGGACCAATGATCAGACCGCTTTTCTCTCGGAAGACCGCCTCGACTATCGGTCCTTTATGCGCCGATAAGTCGATTCCAGCAACCTTCTTGACTTTTAATATTTACCCTCGCTTCGTTACAAGACGAGCGACCTGAAACCCTGATTGTCCCTTCGTAGAGCACACCTTTCACTGGCCTGGATAATGCCCGAGCGACATTGGCATGGAAATCTTACGGAAATGCGAAATATTATATAGTTAATAGTAGTCATTTTAACGCTAAACCTCCACCAGCAGCAATTTCACATTTTTCTTTCATCACTAATTCACAATTACTGGAATTACGAAGACTTCCTTGGGAAGAGATTCAATTTTCCTTTATTAACCCCTTGCACTACTGTTTACTTTGTGATCGTAATGATTAGAAAGTCTTCATCGTTCAGAATTTCATTTTATTATTTTTAATCCGTTTTAATAAGTTCTATTTATTTTTGGAGTTATTGGGCACACGTGTTCGTGGTTTATTATTTTCAGTTTATTACTGCAGATATTGTCGGAATCACTTTTCCATCAATTCTACGCGAAAGTAACTTTATTTTTGTTCCGGCATGAACAACGGCGCAAACAAAGGCTGCGTCCAATCCATTCTGCTGCATTCTCTTCCTCTATGTCATTATTGTAGCTTCTCCCGCAAAGATCTACAGAACCAATCTTCTTTACATTTCTCATTTCCAGAAAGACGCAGTCTTAGACATAAGGAATATACGAATGTATTTTCTTTCTCTAAAAAAAAAAAAAAAAGATAATGGAGACGTGTACCTTCGAATCACTGAAAGAGCCCAGAAAGATTGTACAATAATAACCATTTTTAATTGACCCACAACACAAGGTAATATGTGCAACGATACTCAAAAGTTTTGGCTTGAAAGAAATTTAATAGCGACAGTCAGGCACTTGTTAGAAGAACAACTCAGAAGTTATTCGGTTATCAATTATTCGGTGTTCTTTAAATCTACTGAATTTTTGGAAAAAATTATTCCCCGACTTGGCTGCAGTAATAAATTCATAACGAACGCGTGTGCAACTGAAAGAAACGAGAGAACTGTTCAATGAAAACGGAAAATTCCAATCGTTTTGGGACTCTCGAGATGAACAAAGCGAAAGGATTATTTGAATTTCGAGTTCAACTGCGTATTTGCAAGAAATCGCGTTAAGCAATCCGTGATTTCCGTGTAGCCTTGCCTCGGTTTAATCGTAACCGCTTACGTGGCCGCCCCCTTCTCACCCAATCTCGAGGGCGCTTCATTTACGCAGTTAATGCGATGTAACCTGCCGGAACGGGCAATGCGGAGGGCACGTTTAACGTTGCAGCTTGCGAACTCATCGGGGAAGGTGTGGCTGCAATCTTCGGCCCTTCCAGCCACCATACACGCGGGATCGTGGCGAGCATCGCGGCACGTTTCGATGTACCGCACATCGATTATTTCTGGCGACAAAACGAGGAACTGCAGGCTGACCAGGAGGAGAACAATCGAACGCCGATGACCGTTAACGTGTTCCCCGATAGCGATATGGTCGGCAAGGTAAGCGGGAAACTTGTACCGATAGCGTCAGATAAATTAACTCTCGGACGCGCCGCTATCGAGAACATAGTAAGACCACAGACGAATTATAAGGATAGACCTATCATCTTATGGGAGTTCACGATACACGACGCACAGTGGGCAGAAACGGCCTTTTTCGATTCAAAATCAAAGAACTTTCGATAGGAATGAGGTAGAGCGATGACATTTTTTTTAAATGAAAGCTGAAACTTTGTAGAATATAGGAAAAATAGGGAGATTACGGTACGAACGTTTTTTAACCTTGAGAAAATTCGTTAAAGTTGCACAATTTCAAGAAAGTGCCAGTAGTAATGACAGTGATACGTCAAGAGATGACGAGATGCGAAGTGCTTCATGTTTCGTAAGTAACTCAAAACGTTAAAATACTTCATTATTATTATTTTTATTGTGTTTTATATATGAGAATACGATATACTTTCAAACTAGTGTGTTATGAAGTCATTTTAACGAAAAAATTTCATTAATTTGTGTCACAAAAATCTATTTTTTTCAAAAACCAGAGGTCGTAGACAAATTTTGAAAACAGATTTGAAATTAGCGTGAAAAAATCTATGGGAAACGATATATAGCATGTTAAAAAAAAATTTTCCGCGCGTATTAGCCACAAAAACAAAATTTTCTTGAAATTGTGCAACTTTATCGAATTTTCTCAAGGTTAAAAAACGTTCGTACTGTAATCTCCCTATTTTTCCCATATTCTACAAAGTTTCAGCTTTCATTTAAAAAAAATTTCATCGCTCTACCTCATTCCTATCGAAAGTTCTTTGATTTTGAATCGAAAAAGGCCGTTTTTGCCCACTGTGCGACGCTGCCAAGACCCGTTCTATTGACATATATCGAGCATTCACTGTTTATGTGTTCGTCGATATATTGTTTTCACCGATGTGAAAGTTTCCGTGTGAAATTGTGACTCTGGGATTAGCAGTTTCGTAGATGGGCAGGCCTACTCGAGACGGAAAACTGTCTACACCTGTAAAATGGCTCGCACGATTAATCTCGACGCGGCCCTGCGTCGCGACGCTCGCGTCTGATACTTTATGCGTAATATTTCAAAGCTCGTCGAAATGTGACGAACGCGGAGATACACGCGACAGTATGGCGGCACGGCGCACGGCAGCGTTCCGATGCATTTTAAATTATGCGTCAAACGAGGCAAATCGAGCGGGCTTGAAGCAGCTAGCACATTAAACCAGTAAGCCGGAGCTAATGAGCACGATCAAAGGCTGTCGTCGTGCCGACGACTTTGGGGCTGCTTTACGCTTTTCGAAAAATGATCGCATCGACCGCGACGCTGTCGATGATTTAAGTACATTGATCGTTAAACGGAATTGCAATTTTGAAACGTTTGTCTTCCATTACTGCTTTGCAATTGATTTCAGATGGGAATTATTTTTACTTTATCGGGGGACAGTATTTATTCTTGATTAAATTTGTCTCTCCGGTGGCGGATTGTTTAGAAAATTGAGCATAACCGAAATGTGAGGGCATAAAGTGAACGGTGTACTTCGTGGAACGTTTCCTGTACCTGAAGGGCTTCAGGAGTTTGCGTGCTCTTGTCTTTTCGAAATCCTTTTCTTACTTGCGAGTTCCAGCAACGTTTTGTAGAGAAATTCCTGCAAGGTACGATATAAAAATACTTCGATACCGTTGCACCTTCTTTTCTATTTCTATATATCGCGTTTCCTCGGAACCTCTCTTGCAGTATGTTCCGTTCCTCACTGAGCCGAGGAACGCGTAACTTCTCCTTTCGAGATTTTTACCTCCGCGAAATAGCTTGTTATAAATACAATAGATTCGACTTGAGCCCTTAAATTTGTCGTATTTATCACATCGTGCCAGCTTTTTGATACCACGGCACTTTCCGCGAAGCGAAGGACCGGTAAAAATTTCTATACGACCTCTGCTCGCACACGCTACCCCTTTTTACTTGAACATTCTCCCGTAACAGCGTTCTCTAACGTCAACGTGTGAAATATCAAATCTACTCTCTTAGTTTCTGCAATTTACAAATTACCGCGAATAACGCGTCAATATTCCGTAAAATCCCGAGCCATTCGTAATAATCAGTTCTAAATGCAACGGGGAAATGTTGCATTTATTTCTGCGAGATCAGCGAGCTATTCCGGCCACACACCTCTACGGTTTATTAACTAATTATGCGATGATATTCCGTGTCGTAACTCCCACCGGGGGATTATTTACGTGCGTGCGATCACGATTCGGAATGTGCACTGCGAACTAATTAACACGGACGTATTTTCAAACACGAGGTCGACAGAGTTTTTCCAAATTGAAAATATTCTCGGAATATTTAATCGGGGAACTGTGTTCGTACACGCTTTCGGAGGTTATCGAGGACTTAACAAACAGGTCTATTTTCTATTTTGCGCTGGAACGACGCACGAAACATATTACCGAAGTTTTTTAATTTAACGCGAGTGGAACAGCGTCGGGGCACACACTGGCAGCCTCGGATTCCGCGGATTTAAATAGAATTTGGTGGACGTTTCCCATACGATTGCGAGACAGGAACTAGGACATAATACCAAACTATTGAGCTGACGCACATATTGGGCCGCGGGTTCTAGAATAGTTTCGTAGATCCAGATTACATAGCGAAGCCAGTTCTGATTTAGCATCGCAGATCCCGAATGATACAAAATTAATTCCGAAAATTTGCCACCAACTCTGAGAATCCATATTCGCATTTTATTATTTTCACAATTTACCTGGTGTCATCAATCGGATTTGTACTAGGTGTAAAAAATTTGACATTGATGTGAAACAACGACCAACATTGAAACCCGTTTCCAGATGATCGCTGACGTGGTGGAGTCCATGAAATGGGGCACATTTGCGGCCGTCTACCAGAACAACGACGGTCTCTCGCGGATCAGACAGGCCCTGACGCTCAGGCGAAGCAAGGACACCGTGGTCACGCTAAGAAGGATCGGCGAAGGGCCGGATTTTCGGGCTGCCCTGAAGGACATTCGTTCCCTGTCCATCAGCAACGTGATCGTCGACGTCGAGCCGAATAAAATCGTGAACGTGCTCGAGCAAGCGAAGGAGGTCAAACTGCTCGCCGACTACTCGAATTTCTTCGTTACATATCTGGTATCGCGCTTTATTACCGTGAATTTTTCATCTTAATTAATCGCAGAGCCCTTCCGCGGTTTCAGCAATTAAAGAAACGCTCGAAGAAGTTTCGTGCCAAAGGAGACTCGAACTTCCCAGGAAGGCATTACAAATTAATCAAAATATGAAACACGGTCCGATCTGAATATTTCATGGTTTCATCTTCCCCTTTGCCGGGGGTTCACTTCAATATTTAGTTGGGGGTGAAGTGCAGTTAATCGAAATACTCGTTGGTCTCCAATGAGCTATGGCGCGGAACGAAGTAATTCGTCATATACAAAATGAATATCGCCTCGCCTACGGTGCGCAACGTTTGCGTTTTATTATTTAAATTAGCTGTTACATGCCTGTCCAGGGAGCAACATCCGGTTCGCTAATTCCCAGGCATAATGAAAAATCGTTGTAAACGTTGCAACACGAAAATAATGGGCACGAGAATATTTGTGTGCAATATTTTAATGGATAACTAAAAACATATTAGAAATTATCCAGAAAAATCGGGGAAAATAAATATTTAGGTCGTTCCAGCGCCATTCTTGCAAACGTCTCAGGCCGTGCAATAAATTTTCATTTACTTCTCGCCGAGAGTAATTAGGCGTTTCGGGAAATAATATCTCACGTTTGTCGCTGCAATTCGGAGCTGAATTCAAGTTTCGAAATTCATCTATAAAGTGAGATACGGAACGGGAAAACACGTCAGACGGCGAAGTATTAATAAAACAGACAGCGTTACCTCGGCCATTTTGTTCGCCCTGGAGTTTGTTGCCGTTGCGCAACTCAAAGTAGATTTTCCGCGTTTCGCGGACCCGGTTTTCCATAACGGGCGGCTTATTTCGGGAAATTTACTCGCCTCCGTTTAATGCAAATCCCATGTTGAAAGCAACAAAATTCAGGGAACGCTAGGTTATTTATGAGATTGATGCCGAGGAGCGTTTCACGAGCTACACCCTTACATCGCGCGAATGCGAATTTCGCCAAGTGTGTACATTTTTCTGCGGAATTTTAAGAACGTTGCATCGCCGAAGTAGCGGTTATTCTTTCATGGATCGAATGCGAACGGAAGTTTTAGCAACAAGTCTCTCGAATTTGTTCAATTACGAAAGTTCTTAAGACCTTTGAAAATATGGAAACCTAATTGAAAGGCGTTCGGCTGTGAGATTTGAAAATTCCTAAAAATGGGAAAACCTTTTTCAGAGAATGTTTTAGCGAAATGAAATTTTGGAGGGGTTTAATTGTAAATTAAAATAATTTTAGAGTAAGTATTAGGGGATACGGATTTTAAAATACAGTTAATTAGTGAATGTCACAGAGTTAGATTTTATTGATATGAATTTCGGTTACTTGACGACATAAAATTTCAGAAGGGAAGCCACATTTAAATGATGACGTGATTGTATTCGTTAGGACGTTTCCAGGATTTCGTCATTAATAAAGCCGTGGTCGGATGCGCATCGCCGAAGCAACTCCATTAGCCGTTAGAATTGCCGGGCTTTTTATTAAACGGTCCTATAAATTATGGCAAGTAATTGTTTTCAACGATACGCCGGCCAACGTTGTGTGGTCCGGTGTTCGGACTCCGAACACAGCTTCGTCCACCTACGCCACCCGGAATCCGCTTTTTATGACGCATTACTGGCGAACACGTAACAATGCCTCCATAAATAACAACGCTCGCGGTACACCGAGGGTCTTCACGCGAGGTGAATAATGTTATCCTTTTTTCCAAAAAATAAAACGAGAAAAGAAAACACGGGGAAACAATAGGAACGCCATGTGGAGGAATCTCTCTCTACGCCAAGACATACTAGTTAAAAATGTCGATTCGCTAATATTAACACTGGTCATTTTGACTCGGCATTTTTCTTAAGAAAAATCTTTAAAGTTGTCTTTAAAAACGTGTAAAAGGATTTATTTCTTCACTCTCGTCGCTAGTGCATAATAACCTGCAGTCTAACAACGTCGATCCATCTTTATCGTGCACTCATCAATGAAACAAAAAAATAATACAAGAATAATATTCATGAACTCGTAAAGCGAAGCGAGATTCAACTTTTAATAGGGTTGCTTTTAAAATTAACCCTGGACATTAATGATACATTATGACGGTATTACCATCGCGTATTATGAGGCGGAAGCTTTTTTGAAGTCTGATAGAGGTAGAATGTCGCGAGATAGTGAGGATAATAAATTATGATGAAGCGATGCAGAGAAGCTAAACGAGCCGTACAATTTCTGCCCTACTTGTATATTATATTTCAAAATTATAGTAAAGTCTTGATCCAAGCCCAACCCTCGGGTCCGTGCTGTGACATAGATCGTGTATCTGTCTAGCCATTAAAAATCGAACATTTTTGTCCCTAAAGAATTAATAACGATAAAATCTAGTTTTAAAATGTCACCCGATACTCGTCCTCGGTCTCTTCCTCCGTTCGTTTCTGCACGGTACAGGTTTAAACATCGCAACGTCAAAAAAAAAAAAAATAAAAAAACGCGCGGAAAATCGTTCGTACGGTTTCCCGGGTGGGTGGCACACGGTTTTCGAAATGTGTGTCCCTCTTTTAAAAACTGTCACGTTGTAACGGCCGGTTGAGGAAGCTCTTTGATCGCCGCGGCGGCAGTTCGGATGAAGTTGTTTGAACGCTCCTCTTGCTGGTTCGCAAATAACGAAATTTGTCCGTGTACCGGTGCGACGCGACGTTGACGGTTCGAGGGGTATGGAGGGGAAGAGGCGTACCTGAAGAATCCGTGAGAAATTTCACGATGCATCTATATTTGTCCCGGCTGTCGAGAATTTCGAGGAAGGCGCCTCGTCGAACGCTGCCACTCGGCTCACGAGCCAAGGTGAGACACGGGGCGGACCCACGTCAACGTCAATGCTCACGACGACCCGATGCCGCGATTTCGATAACCTTAAACCCGCCTCTTGATCGACAATCGACTTTCGCACGCGATTTAATTGCCCTCGATCCTCGCCGAGCGAGTCGGTGCGACGAAACGACCGGCAACGCCAGTTCGACACCATTTTAGAGAAGCTTTTCCTCGTAATTCTGAATTTTTCTAACAATTACTGGAAACTTTCATACATAAACCTTTACTTTTCGCCTCTCGGTTTGGCAATACCGTTGAGAAATCAATGTTTTAACACTGGAACTATACCGGACGGGTCAAAATGACTTGCTCCTAATTCTTTCCTTTCGAAATAACGAAATTGTAAATATGTTTTCACGAGAAAAGTGTTTTAATAAACTTCTCTGAAACAACACTGGTACGAAGTCTAAACAACTGAAATTTTGTTATGGTTAGAAGGCAATGTATGCCAGTTGCATTTACTCTTGGTAGTTCCAGCGTTAAATAATTCCTCAGGGACGCACCCTTGCAGTCTTAATATTCGTAAATTTCGCCATTTTGACGGGTCTCGTAATTTGACTAATTTGTCACATACGGATTCAGTAATGTACATTTCAGAAACCCCTGACGAGCAAGTTCGTCGTTCGCAAACGGCCAGGGCTTGTTCGAAGAAAATTGCAAGCTTCCGATGAAAACAAAAGCGGAAAAGCGACGTTCGCGCGGAGTTTCCCGATAGTTCGAAGAACGAAATACTTCCCGAACAAGGAAAAACGTTTGCACGGCACGGGCAAAGTTCCGTGATACGTCTCGTTTCCATTTGCAAATGTGTTTCTTATCGTTACCATTCTGTTCGCCGAGGTTGCGCGAGTTCCGAACTTATTCCCCCGGGTTGTTGCAGCGAAACAACAGGAAGCGCCGTTTCAAACGCTCGTCCGCCTTTTTCGCATTCCGGCTGGCGTGTCGGCTCCTTTGGACGCGTATAAAGTGACGGATCGCTTTTCCGGGGATCACTGCTTAGCTAAAGGAACCAACGGACCGAAACAGATGACGAGAAACGAGCCCTCCCAACCCCTTCGATTATCGATCATTTTTGCAACCCTCGTCCTCGTGTCGATTCCGTAAAGAATTCTGCCACTCTGCCATTTTTGGAACAATCTGTGAAATATAATGCTCCAAGTCCAATTTGTTTATTTTTATTATTAAAGGAACTGTATTAAAATGGTCTCTCGAATCGTTTCTAATGTGCGGGGCATGTAAATCGAATTGTATGTGAGAAAGTCTGACCAAAATATTCTGCAAATGTCCTGTGAATTAATTTTTTTAATTTCAGTGGGGTTAATTGTTTCGAAATAACGCATTTTTCGCTTTGCCCGCAGGACTCCACCAAGTTGCCGTTGATGGAAATGAGGAATCCTACAACAGCCAACATCACGGCTGTCAGTGTGAGAGAAAACGACGTGGACGGAATTCATTGGGTAATTAAAGCGAGATTTAATCGGTCGCGTATTTTTTTTTCAGGATATGAATTCGAACGAATTCGAGAATCAAATGGATTCATGGATTGTCCTGCGCCGTTTATTTTGTTTAGCGGGGTGACTGTTTAGCGACTTCGGTGGTCTGGAAATATTCATTGCTAGAGAAAACTTTTTGAACACATGTTCCACAAAATTCCTCATAAATCAAATATCTATCATAAATATTTCAACCGACGAGTAATTTTGCACGTGGCTGTGAGCGTACAATTTTCTAGGCCAGTCCGATTCCTTCGTAAGAGTTCTGATTGAAAGCAGGATCGGATTCGAGCGAATTTGTCTTCGTTCGTACAGACAAAAATACCTTTTTAATAAACTCACACCGTCAGCCGTGCTCGGAAAGGAGCGGTGAAAAAGCTCGTTGAATTGATATAAGTGCGGAGGAACCTGGGCCGGTGGCTTTTCAGGGAAGCCATGAAATGGTGGAATATCAGGAAGACACAGCTTAAACGATTCCTGGTCGTTCGGCTGACAACCTAGCATGCACTGAAATACTCTTTTCTCCCCATCGACCAATTTCACCGGCGCGTTTCGAGCGACATTGTCGGTGTTTCCGCGTTCGGTCTGTTTTAATCATGACTTTTTAACCGTATGCATAATAAAGTCGTTTACCGCGTCAGTCGCGAAAGAATTGTCTAAATGCGCGCCGCTTCAGTCGTTCCGGGTAATTTCTTCATTAACTCTGCGGCATAATGGAGCACCGCGGCCCTGTGTTCTCCGAGGATGCCACGGGGTAACCGCCCCCAAACCCTTTTCCTCGGAAATCCACCCCACGACACAGTACTTATGAGCAGCTGACGGGCTGCCTTAATTTTCGTTTCATTAGCCTCCGCCGATTCCCTTTGTATCGCGGACACACGCGCTCCACGGAGAGAGGGCGCAGACACTCCTCCCTTTCCTCGCCTATATGCAAACGCAACCCCCCTCCCCCGTCGACACAATCCTCCCCCGAGTAAAATAATTAAGCCTGTTGTTTTATAATTTTGCAAGATTGGACCGGCTTAATGTGCCATTTCTACGTTGCTCGAGGAAGATGTTGCTCTTGCGGGAACCTGTTTTCCGTGATTTCTTTCGAAGGTTTCGCGTACAGTTGCATCGAAAATTTTTTCAGCTGCTCCCTCAATTTTTGATTCTGGGAAAATTGTCGATAATTTGATAATTTTTGATAAAGTGGTGGGGTCTATTCCGGTCTAAAAAACTATCTACCATTCTTTGGTATCTTTATTTTATTTAGATATTTCCAAAGAAGGGAAACGCAAATATTTTGTGACCAATTTTTATTACCTCTCGACGAGTTTCACCGAGGAGAGAAAACTGGTAGAAAATGTAACTTAATTTTACCACGATGTTCAGTCTGTAAGTTCATAAAAATTTGATCGGTACAGGTGGAATCAGCAGTGCTCTACGATTCGGTGTTCCTGTTTTACAACGCGCTGGAGACCTTGAACGCGAGGAATAAGGATTGCGAGGAGCCTGTACCTATTGACCCAGTACCGCTCTCTTGTGAAAATACAGAGAAATACAACGCAGGTCCCAACATTACCAACCTTATGCGCGAGGTAAAGCCCCATTGACTTTTCCTCGGACTTGGAAAGCTCGAGCTTTAACAACTCACTAAGCTGTATCGCGCGACGAAAGTTACCGACTCCGACAACGATAGATTGTTGCATAAAACCGAAAATTTCGACGCAGTAATGCGCACACGAGAACTGCGCAAGATTATATTTTATTCGACGCATTAACGCTTCCGTGCACACGGTACCATTACGATTACACTGCGGATTTTAATGCAAAATGAAATATTTATGCGAAATATGGAAAATACAGGGTACAACCCAAGAGGGGACGATTCTACGCAAACAAATAAGCAGCGAAATGTGGAATAAAATTTTTTTAAACGATTCACTGCATAAATTGCACATTATCAGACCGAGGAAAAAATGTTCTTGTCACCTTTTCGTATTAAGTTAGTCGAAAGGTCGTCTCGTCCCTTTTTTTTTTTGTTCCAGTGGACGGGAACTTTCATTAAAAAAAACTGCGAACTTTCTCGAGAATAGAATAACGAAGCGAGAAGTGGCAGGAAGTTGTTGGACAAAATGAGCCACGGATAGTTGCTAAAAATTTTAATATAATAAACTTACGAAACTTGCTGTCGAAGTTTCTCTCAAAAATTCGTGGAAACTTTTTGATCAACCCGACGCGAGGACGCGTTAGCGGAAACCTAATCGTGCCCGAGTGAAAATAATCGTGTTCGTTTTCGGCAGTTGTCGAAGCAGGGTAAAATGACTGGACCGATGACGTTCGACGAGAACGGACGTCGTGGAGATATGAACGTTGACATCATAAACGTGAGGGAGGATGAAGTCGCTAAAGTCGGATATTGGGATCCAGATGGGATCCATATGATCGGCAGCGAAGAGGATCGCGAAAGTTACTTGTACAAAGCTATCGGTAACGCAAAGTTACTGGTCTCTACGAAAGTGGTAAGCAGCTGGCGAACTATACATTTTTATACAATAGTTAGCACAAATAAAATGCTTCTACAAAATTGATCAGGGTCCGCCGTACGTAATGGAAGTTACGGACAGCGCAACTCGAGGCATCCTGATCGATGGACGCCGCTACGAGGGCTTCTGTATCGATCTGATCGACGAGATTTCCAAGCAGTTGAATTTTAAATACGACTTTGAATTAGTGCCGGACCAGAAGTACGGTACATACGATAAGGACACGAAGCAGTGGAACGGTCTTATCAGACGTCTGCTGGATCACGTACGTAACAGTTTCTGGGCAAACAGGATTTAATTAATCAACCGAATTAACGAAACAGCCGCTAATCCTTGGCTTGGCTTTGCTTTTCATCTCTGAACGAATTTTATACACTTCAGTACAAGCTCGAAATAAATAAAGATGAATTTCTCCAAGCGAGGAATCGGCCGCTGTACTATAATTTAGTATAGATTTCGTTATAAAAGTTGTAATAACGGTGGTCAATAAGGTGGCCGATATTTTTGGTAATAATCGATAGCGTTTCAAACTTTAAAAGGATGCAGTTGTGTAAAATAATTGTAATAAACCTTTTTAAATTTTCTGAGGAATGTAGGAAGGAGGGTTGAAGCATAGTTGGAGGTGATCGAGCGCAAACCTCTGTTTCAGGATGCCCACCTTGCGATCTGCGATCTAACGATCACCTACGAGCGTGAAAGCGCGGTCGATTTCACAATGCCGTTTATGAACCTAGGTACGGTACCCTCTTCTATTGGTCGGCACGCCGAATATTTCCGGCGTGTTACGCTTGAAACGATGCTATCTGACCCGTTGTGTCCGCGCCAGGTATCAGCATTTTATTCGGCAAGCCTGAAGAGGCGAAGCAAGATCTCTTCTCGTTCCTGTCCCCGTTCTCTATCGACGTCTGGCTTTACATGGCGACTGCTTTATTAGCAGTTTCGATAATGCTGTTCCTCCAAGCTAGGTAAGACGGCAAGAAAAATAATAAGTAAGCTGAAACTTCCTGTCCAGACCCAAGAGGCAGCTTTTCCTTCCGAGCTAGTTAAACGCTTGATCCTAGCGAATCAGCAAGTTACGATAACGTGATCGCTCCCGGCGATACTTCCCCGTTTTAGACGACCCCACGACGTTTATGCTGTCCGATAATTTTAACAAATGAGTGGCGGGGTGAAATCGTACATGCGACAGACCAAATTCCTCCTTTGCATATAACAATGCTGCGGTGCATTTTTCCGAACAAGAGAAACTTGTATTTATAGAATATTTTTCTATTATCGATATTTAACTACCAGACCGAACGTAAGTATGCGAAAATTAAAAGATTGAAGGAGACAGGCAATTATTCTAAAACGAATACGTTATTGATTCTACCTCGTGCTCGCAATGAAAAGAAAATAATAGCTGTTATTAATTTTCCGTGAACAGTCACTTTGGAAAATTGTGAATTTTAAAACCGCCTTCGTTCGCTCGAGAACTGCATTATGGGTCGGTTGTCTCAACACATTTTCCTGATCGACTCCCTACAGAATAATGTCGTAAAGTTTAGCAATAAATTTACCACCATTTTCAACATAGAACATTTATCCTGCGGCATAAGCTCTTGAGAATGAACGTGACGTAAGCTAGAAAAGTTGAAAAATTGTATTACCTCCTGTTCCCGGAGCTAACATCCCTGTATCCAATACTATACTTCAGGCATTAAATTGTTCGAGTCGGGCGGAATTTATTTACGCCGCGTTGATGCAACGTGTCACGTTAATTTATAGCAGTAATAGTGAAATCTACAAGAGAGAACATTACTTTTGGTCTTGGTAAAATTATTAAAAGAAAAGCATATCTTTCTATATAATTTCTCGTTTTTGGTGACTCAGAAAATTCTTATTTTCAGTGTTTTGGACATAACAAAAGAAAATACAATACATACAACACTACTGTTTCAAATATTAGAAATGATCTAACAGTATTTTCGGTTTTAGTTTGTCAACAAAGTTCTCTTCCATTACTGGCCTTCCGAAATTGAACGTCGACTAATATATCTATTTGGCAGACGGTTTACAAGCACGGACATGTCGCGAATGCGGCTTATTAGATTGCGTTATACTATACATTTGGCACATTTACTTGCAGAATGGCTCCGGGCGAATGGAACAATCCGCACCCTTGCAACCCCGATCCGGAGGAATTGGAAAACAATTTTAACTTAAAGAACTCGATGTGGCTCACGGTCGGCTCTCTCATGCAGCAAGGATCCGATATACTTCCCGCGTAAGTTTTCAGCGAACCTAACAGCGCCCCTGCGTCACCGCAGCCCGCCTTACGCGCGTGCAAAGCCCCATGATAATTGAGGGACGGAAACCGCAATGCAACTGCGACTCTGCGATCTATCATTGCCTATGGAATCGCAACCCCTGAATCGAGCGTTTAACCACTTCCAGTTAACCAAATTCTCTTTACCCTTGCTAAATAACTATTGCGCAAATTGGCGCTAATTTTAGCGGAACTATTCTGCCTCAAATAACTTATTCAAAGAAAACCTTGTTTTAGTCTTTAATTTCACTCTCAACTTGAAATCGCATACGTTTAAGAAAAGTCAGAAATGATTTATTATCGGTATTAAAATGATGGACAATTTAAATGAGAAAATTCGTTCTTTCGTACAGTATAAAGAAAACCATATTTAAAGAAACAACTAGAGGAAGGATAACAGCGACGTTGCCGAATATACTTTCCGCAGTTATCTGTCCTCTGAGTCCACAGAAGGCTAGATTAGGTGTTTAGAATGTCAAAGTTAAGCTTACGTACACACATACATGCACCGGAGGTGTTGACAAAGGACAAAGACGTTGCTTATGTATGCGAAACGTGTAAATAGCCGCATCTCTGTTGCCCCTTGACCCATATATGTCTATGTACAACAGAAATAGTTTCCATTTTCTTCATTTAATTCAGAAAATTTGCTTCACACTTTTGACACTCATACAAGTTGTATTATTCTCGAGTAATGTTTATTTTTCAATACTACGAGCATCGTATTCGAGCCTACGACAAATTGTGACCTATAAAAATATTGTAGATTCTGCCGAAAAATTACTAAGCCTTAAAAGAGGTTGTGTACCTTGCGAAATATTTTTGGGAAAACTTTTGGGAAAACCTACAAAAATATCGTGGAAAGCAATAATTGTAAAGTCTATGGAAAAATCGTAGAACCCACGTGAAAATTGCAGGACCGGTGAGAGAACTATAAGCCTATACAAAGTTTACAAAAAAAAAATTGTAGAGCCCACAAAAATACTGGGAAACCTGTGAAAGAAAATGGTACCTCGCGTGGAAATCGTAGCATACGTGAAAACAGGATTGAGCGAAAACAAATTCGAACGGTTTGACAGAGATACCGGTTGAAAATAAAACTGTCCAGATCCTACGAAGCGAACGCCGAAACGGAGTGTATGTATCTGTCGAAACATCGAATCTCTGGCAGCCATAAAGCAACCATGAAGATATAGACTTCAATGGATTTTGCACGGCGATGTTGACACAGTCCGGCGCAGCGGTCCCTTTGAAGAATATTTCGACGGTGACTATGCGGCCATCGAGTTCTAACGGGCAACAGCAAAAGGAATCCAGTTTCATAGGCTGGCTTGGCTGTGTTTTCGTTTCTACGGAGCGTTTCTTTGAAAGATGGCGGTCGGGAATGGAAAAAGGGGGAATAACAATCATCCCCGATCTCATTATTCCACTTAAGGGGATGAAATATCCCTTGTGGAACCTTTTTCTTGCGGGAAAGCCTAACCGGGGTGGACGGTGCCAAAAGCAGACGAGGCGGTTTTTTTTCCGTTCGCGGTGTTCACCGGACGGTCTTCTTTTTTTCACAACAATTAAAGCTTAACGAGCCGCTGTTTGCCGGACATATTTGAGGCGGCTTCCCACTTATTAGCGCCGGCGCGGCGCTAACTCTCCGCTCGTAACGTCGCGCTTGTTTGCTCGCTACATACTGACGAAGAACCGACTAAAGACGACGACGAGGATGAGGACGATGACGACGAGGAGGACGAGGAGATGAAGGAGGAGGACAAACAGCTTCCTCTACCCGCTTGTTTATGTTACCCGGACGTAGCGTAGATTGCCGTGATTTGCATGCATGTAATATTTGGATATCTTCCACGCTCTATTCAATGTCGCGCCGCGAAATTGGTATCATTGTTAATTTCCTGAGAACCGCTGGCTGATTATCCCGAGGTAGACGACCCCCGTCTTCCACACACGCCTCGAGTGGCGACAGGGTAATTATTCCGACACCAGCTAGTTTAAACAATTTTCTGAACCAAGGCGTAAAGTCTTTTGCGAGTAATTGCCATCAGCTGCGTGAAACTCTCGGAATTAAACTGCTGCGAACGCAGCAGGGAGAAAATATTTTTGACTTTCCATCTGGAAGATTGTTAAAGATAACGTGGTTTCCACGGTCCAACACTTTACACTCCTCGGTCGGTGCTTCTCCAGGTCAGGATAATTATAAACGCGAAACACGTATGGAATATTTCATAATTACAAAACGTCCGGCCGACAGACAAACATTTCGGAAAGTTATACACGAAGGATGAAGTTATTATGAATATTAAAAGAAGGGGAAAAACGAAAGGGATGTGTACAAAGGACGAAGTTAAAACGAGTACTAAAAAGAGGAGAGAACCCAGCTGGCACACGGTAGGAAAGAATGTATATAAAGGATGATACTGAAATGAATATTAAAGAAAGAGAAAACCCAGCTAACACAATAAAGTTCGAGGAAGAATGTGTACAAATTAGAGTGAATATAAAGAAAAAAATAATTCTTAGAGCTTGCAACGAGTTAGTTTAATAAAAAGCCTATAGTTGTGAGAAAGTGCTATCGATTTCGCCGTTAAAAAAATATCCTTTGTCTCCCGTGCCCGAAATAGAATGCATGCGCGACTATGCTCGGCGAGCAACCGTCATTTGCATATGCGGCCCTTTAGCTTAATTAGGAAAACGCGACGCGTGCTTCTCGTGGCGCGGCTGTTGCACTCGAAAATCCTGATAAATTGCTCGATCATCTTCGACCGCAAACGTTCGGTGTCAGTGTTGAACGTTTCGCAAAATTAAGAAACGAAACCACAACAGGTTCTTTCAATTTGAAAGAATTTTCAATCTGTTGCGTATCGATATTAATTAGAATAATGCAGATACCGTTTTTCTTTTCCGAAGAGCACCGTCGATTCGAATGGTGGCCGGCATGTGGTGGTTCTTCACGCTGATCATGGTCTCCTCGTACACTGCCAACTTGGCTGCCTTCCTTACAGCAGAAAAGATGGATACTCCTATCAAAGGTGTGGAGGATCTGGCCAAGCAAACGAAAATAAAGTACGGGTCTGTCGAAGGTGGATCGACGTCTGCTTTCTTCAGGGTACGGTTGGTTCTTCAATAAAGACCGAACAGTTTGCCTAAACAGTTCATTATTAGAATGAAGTAGCTTATAAGGCTACAGAATTTCAATTCCCAATTTATTTCCTATCGTTAAAATTCCTCGTTGGACTGGAGGCATAATTAATACTTATAGTCTAAGATTATTTGATGATACAAATGATCTCCAGTTTTGGCTATTATTTACAAAAAGGTTCCCATCTCCGATTTTTATGACCTGATCTTGATTCTGAACTTTTCCCTTATATATGAATACAGGGTGTACCAAAAATATCGGGAAACATAATTTAATAATAATTGAGAGATATTAGCGAGGCAAGAGAAATTGTTGGACAACTCGGTAACTTTGATGAAAAGAGTTCACCTTTATTTTGAGTGTAGGATTCAAATTACTCGACGTACCAGCGCATGTACGCGACAATGATAGAGGCAAAGCCGACCGTTTTCACGAAGAGCAACGACGAAGGTGTCGAGTGGGTGTTGAAAAAGAACGATTATGCGTTTCTCATGGAATCCACCACGATCGAGTACAGAATGGAACGGAACTGCGACCTGAGTAAAGTCGGAGGATTGATCGACAACAAAGGATACGGGATCGCTCTGCCGCGAAGTAAGTTTTAATGAATTATCATACTATCAATTCGATTAACAGTCGGGACTAAATCAATTTCGATTCACGTATAAATAATAAATACCTGTTGGAACCGCGCGTTGCAGCGCGTAACGCAATTATCGACCGACATCAATTGCCGGCGCCATAAATTAACAAACGCCAATTAACGTTCGACGTAATGTTTGTAATTGTGGTCGTACCGTATATTATTTGATGATCTAGAATATAGCGCGCGATGCTTCGAGGTAATCGATAGCTCTCGGGAAACAATAATACCTGCAATCGTTTGCAGTTTGATATTATCGATTGCAGAACGCGGCGGAAATTAAAAACACAGAAGTGAAACGAAAATGATCACTTTTCAGATTCTCCATACAGGACACCCATAAACGGCGCGATATTAAAGCTGCAGGAAACAGGAGTACTTCAAGATTTGAAGAAAAAGTGGTGGGTGGAGCGAGGGGGTGGACAGTGCACGGAGGGTGATAAGGAAAAAGCAAATTCAAACGAATTAGGGATACCCAACGTCGGTGGTGTATTCGTGGTTCTCCTGTTAGGATGCTTTGGCTCGTTTGTCATCGCCATTTTCGAATTCCTTTGGAACGTGCGAAAGGTCGCCGTAAGCGAAAAGGTGAGCTGCCACTACTTATTCCCACATAGAATCTTATCTCGCCTGGTGATCTTCCCGAATCGAATGATGAATGTTCGATCATCGTTTATTCGCCGAAAGATCAAAGAACCGTTCCTCCGTGCGCGGACAACGTTCGATTTTCGAATCAATATTACTATCATTCCAGTTCTCGATTGCGTTTCAACAATTTTCTCGACTAAAGTCAATGAGTTTAAATTATTCAGGGTAACCCAAAAGTTGCTTTAAAATTCAGATTTATTTATGAGGGAATAAATATGAATTTCTGAAAAGTAAAATTACTTTTGTGTCACCCTGCATAAATTTGATCCGTGTGCACGAACACTTTTGTAGAACACATAATCGAAAAGATGGGTGAGATTAGCTTCGAATATTAGCGTAAGGTTGGTGCATACGAAATAATCGGATTTTTCAAAGTTTTACTTGAATTAGTGACATTGAAGGAACATTGTACGTTTATTCGTCGCTTAGAAATAATTGTCGAGAAAGTTCAGAGTAATTGTGTACGCGTTAACAGTCGAAAGGAATTGTCAGTATGCTCTTTTCTTTACGTGCGCGATGAAAAATGTCCATTTCTACAGAGTGCGAACGTCGCAATAACCGTAAACATTCGCCTGAATGGTCGGACAAGACTGAAGCACCAAGACACATATCTAAAGCAAACCTTCACTTCAGAAAAGTTATGGCTATTGTCTGCTGGCCTGCAGCAGACACACGCTATTCTTTCCTGGATCGTAGGGCAAGGATGAATGCGGAGAGATTGCAAGAAATGCATAATAAACTACGCGAAAGACAACCCTAACCTGCCCCCATAAATACCATGTGTTTTGCTTCGTCGCGACAACGTCGGCCTTATATATTCCAAAGACGTAAATAAACTCGAGTCACGTAAACAAATGTTCAACATAAATTCGGTTGCAAATATTTGTTCCAAACTCTGACGATTTAGAGTAACGGATAAAAGAAATTACGCAATCAATGACTTTGAAATATCGTAATTTTGGCACAAAAATCGCAGCCTAATAAAATTCTATTTCGTATGCAGCGACGCCAAATCGCGCCACAAGGTCGTTCATAAAATCGCTTAGATCCGCGATTCGCATAAATCCGTGCCCGGGAGCGGTTTCGTTTTTTCCGGCAAAAGAATTTAGTGGTACACGCGATTCGGTGGGAGCAAGCCTAGTGGGTTCGAGAGGGTGTAGGCGATTCTTTCGAACGATAATGGAAAAGGAAGAAGTCGAGAGGGAGGGGGTTTCATTGTGACGTTGAAAACGCGCGCGGCGGAACAAACGACGTTGATTTAATTAAGCGGTGCCCGGGACACGAAACCATTTTTCGTCGGCGTTCTTGCAGGTCACTCCACGGGAGGCGCTGGTGGCCGAATTGAAATTCGCCATGAACATTTGGGCGGAGACGAAACCCGTTAAAATCTCGAAAAGCAGCGGCACGAGTTCGATGGAAGGCGGCAAGAGCATCGGCCGGGCCGCGTCCACCGCTCGCTCTATGGTCGGCTCGTTCCTTCGACTGGACATGCTCGACAAATTCGACAAGGACAACAATACGAACGATCGCAGCAACGACCGCAAGGTCAATTAAAACTACTTTCGTCGCCGAGCTATCGAATGGGTGGAGCCGAAGACTCGATCGATCGAATTCGTTTCTTGCCGGGGAACCGGGTAACCGTTGCATACTATACTGCGGATGTTTGTGCATTTAGTCCACGGAGGGTCGCGTCAGTTTTCCAGTGTCAAACTTTACCTCGGGAAACCAGAAATTTTTCACTCGTTTTTATGCAATCAAAAAGTGCCGATAATCCACGTTTCAATCCTAGGAGATATTATTTTCCTCGTTTCATATAACATAGTTCAATATCCCGGTAAATTTTGATAATTAGATATTGCCAATAACGTTAATATAGTCATGTATTCAGTATATTTTCAATAAACTTAAAAATTCCAGTGACATCTAAAGCGAATGAAACGCAATCAAACGATTACTGTACCTTTACCCACGATGTGTATCGCTGATAATCGATGATAGACGACCGAGGGTGCAAAATGACTGACGATCAGTATTCAAGGAAGAAAAATGCATCGCCATATGCCCCCGTATATATAAAGTCGTCATCCCCGAGAATAGTTCTCACAATGACGACGTCATGGAAGGCAGAAATCTTCCCTGTAGGTCCGCAAAGGAATCCAACAATATTTGGACTCGGCCACAATGGCGCTAACGAACCGTGCCCTTGGTTTAGGAGATTTTCGTCCCGAGAAATCACCTGGAGGTCCCTCGATACCGGAACCCCCTCCCGAGAGTATGCCGGCATCTTTGTGTCATTATTACCGAGGGCCATTTCTTCGCGTAACCATCGATCGTCCACCAAAAGAGACTTTCAACTTTACCGACGCGACGCGACGGCACTTGCGTCACACAAACGTCAGCAATTGATCACGCGCAACAATCGCCGCAACAATTCTCCTGCAACAAAACCTTTTCGTTGGTTAAACAGTACCTTTCTCTCTTTTACGAAGTGAATTTTAATTATATTTAAGTACAAAAATGACTACAGGTAAAATAACTTCGTATCTCAGGATTATAAGAAGAAATCCATTTCTATTTTTTAGCTAACGAAAAATGACAGTGACCAGGAAAATTGAGCGCATATATACGCTAATGATGCAAATGGGTTAAGAAAGAAAATAATAATTTCTTTTTAAAGGTCTCGGGACTGGGGGTGGTGCTTGCAGAAATAATTACAGTAGAATTACAGGAACCGTAGGATCGTAGAAAACCGTAGTGGTATGCGTTCGAAGCGTTATCACAGGTGTGTTTCGCGGTTAGTCCAGCAATTAGAGTTCTTTCGGTGGCGCGGGTATTCCGCGTTGCGGGAAACACGCGGAAATCGATTCGATCCCCGAAGGCGGCGAGGTGTCCACAAAGCGGAACACGTAGGCCGCGGTTAATTTCCACCGGCGCGAATCAAAGGGGTCTCGGGGAAGTATGAAGTCGTCGTATCGCCGTGCCTACCAGCAGTTTGGTGATAAAGGTGTAAGGACATCAATTAATACTCGTTTTCATTGCGGCCGTAAAAGCGCGTAACACGATTACGGGCAACATTTACGGCCGGCGAACGAGCTGTTAACTGTACGGTATTTTTCGCAACGGGACGTTCATAATCGCGGGTGTTTCGTGAAACGAAATATTTCCCCCCACCCTTTTTTTTCGTTTTGTTTTGTTTCTCTGCTGTCTTCTCTTTTTTTCGGCTTTTTTACGGTCACGCTGGCTTGTCTTTTATGAGCCGACGCGTTCCGAGCTTGACGCACCGCTCGGCAGTATATTATTCAGCGAAATGTCGCGCGTTACGCTTGCTCGAACGCGTCGCCCCGACATTTAGCGATCCAGATCCTCGCGATCGGATCTATAGTTAATTGTTTGTGCAGGACAGAAAGGGAGATGAATAATATTTGCAAAAATATAAACAGATGAATATTTTTTGATTTTAGTAGCTACACACTGGACGTTACCTAGGAAGAGCTTTGGTAAAGTATTTATTTATCTTTTTACTATTTTTTTTGTATTTTCGACCACATTCTCAGTCCCGTTTTTAAGTATTCTTCCAGGCTTCCTGTTCCTACCACTTGGCCGGATTTTCTGTGTCTTTATTCTACTCTATGCAAGTTGTCGTAAGACGTTCTTGAATTCCTTTTTCTACTTTGCATAGCCCGTACGTTTTCTTTTGATCCTCCTCCCGGGTAGGTATTTGTTCGCAAACTCTTCGTTTCCGCATCTAAATCGTGGTACCCCCTTCAGCCTGTTGTTTTCCCCTGCTTTGAATAAATAACTTGGCTAAACGAAATTTCAGTTTAATGTTCAACTGCTTAAATGAATCTTTGCCGAATGTCGCTTCAGCTGAGTACACGTCTCACGGCTCGGTTAAGAAAGAACAAATTCGACGAATTTCCATTTTTAAAATTCAGGCGATTAATTTTCATTGTGATTAATGAATTACCATAGAAGTGTATTCGGATGAGTAATTTTTCTAGCCTCTAAACTGTATTAGTCAATTTAATATTATACCAATTATACTGCATCGTTCTTATTCTGTAAACGAGAACCTAACTCGCGAAGAATTGTGAAAATTTATCTATAATAATCGACGGAATTGGTATCTCTAAGCATGAACTCTAATTATTCGAACATCAGAAAGTCATCAGGAAGTTCATAGCGGCAGGGCTCGCATAAACGGCGTTCAATTTGCAATCGATAAATAACTGATAAATATGGGTCGGATTTTTATACACTTATAAATTTTTACGGACCTCGGCCGTAAAATCTGAAATCGAACAGAATTTTGTTTATTTTTCCCGAAGGTCCAATAAGATTCTACGTGAAATAAGAATGGCAATAAAGTTTATGAAACTTTTTAATATACGACGTTGTAAACTAGCGTGCGCGTTGTAAATGCATAAAACCTACAGTCTATTAATGAGATTCTCAGAATCACGATCTGTGCTTCCGAAACAGAAAATCTTATAATAGCATGATATGCGACTGCGTCGTTCGATAACTTGAATATCTAAAAGCCGGGCATCATCATAAAACCATAAAATTAATAGATTTATAATTGGGAATAAGAAAAACGAGTGTTTGAAGGGCATAAATAAAAATGCCGGAGACTCTTGTGTTCAGAGACACGTATAAAATTGTGCTCGCGGAAATCGATCGAACAATTAAATTATTTTCAAAATTGGTAAAACGCGTTATCGAAAAGTTTCAGAAGGGCAAAATTTGAGGGAGAGAATTTGAATTTTCTGTCTCGGAAATATGAGTTTCACATAAATATGTGTCCAGCGTGGAATTAATTCAGAACGGGCGCCTACACAATTCTTTGGACCCACCGGGCCGTTCCAGGAGTACCATTTACGTTCTGTCGAACAAGGGGACGGGGTCCTCGCAGCCTGGACCAGCCATTACTAATTAAAGATACCACATTACGCTTAACGATCGCCTATTCGGATTCCGAATATCGGAGAAAATCGTTCAAAGATACCGAAAGGGCCAATAATAACGCGCCGTGTCCGCTTTAACGACGCCCCGGACCAATAAAGTGTCGCTTTCAGAAAAGAGTACCGAGCGGAATCCATTCCGGGCAAACGTGACTAGTAAAACTCGAGTCGGATGTGATTCAAATGACCGAGGATTTAAACGCCTAGCGGATTCAGATTATCGAGGAATCCCCCCTTAATCGACGCCGGAATAAATCGTCCTGCGCGGGGGTTAATTAAGTTTTATGGTACGAGCGTCGAGCGGTCGTTACGCAGGTGTACCGGCCCGCGTTATCTACGATACATCTTCATCTTCGCGAGGCTGTCTTGGCCAATTGAAGCCTCTCCGATGCTGTGCACATCCTCTCTCTCTCTCTCTCTCTCCCTCTCTCACTCTCTCACTCGCGCGCGCGCGATCTTATCGTGCCCCAGTGAAAACAACAGGTGCACGAAATCACGGCTGCTACCTCGAGATCTACCGTCCGCTCTCATGTCCTTTACGACCGCACCGAATTTCAAATAGGATCGTAAAGTTGTATCCTTGTACGTTCACCCGGGTCCTTCTTCCTGATGCAGCTCGCCGACCCTTCTGTATTCCGTCGAAGAAAACTGAGAAACAGGAGAATGTAATATTGATCTGAGTAAATAGCCTGACGCCGTGCCTGACTTTCGATGATAAGTCTCCTAGCCGCCGGCACCTTTCCTAGATACCGAACAGATGTTCCCTGCCACAGATAGACACAATATTTTGCAATGTGGTAGAACCTCCTTCTCCGGAAACATTGGGATCGCTAGATGTACGGGTTTCAAGCGGTTGAATTAAACAAATAGGGCAGTTAAATGTAAACCACGACGTCCGAACTAAATCCGAAACCGAATGAATATTTTCTTTAAAAAAAAAAAACAAAATTTGAAACCGATTATTAGGACCGGTCTGGTACAGGTTCGGAAGTCTCGGAACGCCGCACAGTGGGCAAAAACGGCCTTTTTCGATTCAAAATCAAAGAACTTTCGATAGGAATGAGGTAGAGCGATGAAATTTTTTTTAAATGAAAGCTGAAACTTTGTAGAATATGGGAAAAATAGGGAGATTACGGTACGAACGTTTTTTAACCTTGAGAAAATTCGTTAAAGTTGCACAATTTCAAGAAAATTTTGTTTTTGCCGCTAATACGCGCGGAAAATTTTTTTTTAACATGCTATATATCGTTTCCCATAGATTTTTTCACGCTGATTTCAAATCTGTTTTCAAAATTTGTCTACGACCTCTGGTTTTTGAAAAAAATAGATTTTTGTGACACAAATTAATGAAATTTTTTCGTTAAAATGACTTGATAACACACTAGTTTGCAAGTATATCGTATTCTCATATATAAAACACAATAAAAATAATAATAATGAAGTATTTTAACGTTTTGAGTTACTTACGAAACATGAAGCACTTCACATCTCGTCATCACTTGACGTATCGCTTTCTTGAAATTGTGCAACTTTAACGAATTTTCTCAAGGTTAAAAAACGTTCGTACCGTAATCTCCCTATTTTTCCCATATTCTACAAAGTTTCAGCTTTCATTTAAAAAAAATTTCATCGCTCTACCTCATTCCTATCGAAAGTTCTTTGATTTTGAATCGAAAAAGGCCGTTTTTGCTCACTGTGGCGCCGTCTTTTTCCACAAAAGGCTGGAAGCTCCGCAATGGCCTTTTCTTCCCTCGGCAGAAACGGGGGTGGTTATTCGGGGTGGAAAAAGGTCTTTGGACATCCTGGTTGGTTCCACTCGAAAATCCGAACCCGGGAGACACTCTCGGGACGGCATTTCGGGAGTTGGGTATCGGTGGATAAGCCGGTGGAGAGTAGCGCGGCGCGGTATCAGCTGGCCGTTATCCTCGGACCTCTCTGTTCCCGAGTGACATTCGCGAAATCGTCGGCATACCTGAGAGAGCCAGCAAGGGGACGGAGCCCGGAGAGGGAAGATCGGTGAGTGAGGCCGTCCACATAAAATCCGAAGGTGTTAAGCAAGGGGAGCGTGCGTGGAAGCTCAAACGGAGTGGCTTCCCTCAAAGGGGCAACCGCGGGTCCGACTCGTAGGAATTGAAATTGATTTCGGTCGACTTCCATTACTCAAAGAGGACCAGAGAAACGCGCACCGACAAAAGTCACAGACCGATCCTACGTGGATAAGAGGCTTGCCCCCGTGGCCAGG
This sequence comes from Seladonia tumulorum, assembly GCA_913789895.3. Lineage (NCBI taxonomy): Eukaryota > Metazoa > Arthropoda > Insecta > Hymenoptera > Halictidae > Seladonia > Seladonia tumulorum. Next base: position 9,650,731 of record OU565281.1, read on the forward strand.
ACCCGATCTCGAACCAGACGAGAGGTCCCAGCCGGCCGTGGCCCAGGAATTCCTGGCGAGTTTCACCGGAGAGGGAGAGAGAGGGAGCCGGAACTCTTTCTCTCCCTCACTCCCCCCCCCCAGCATCCCTCCTATCCTTCTATCTATCCCGTTCTTCCCCCGCCGGACGACGGTGGTGTCGAATCAATTTTTGGGTGGCTAACGCTCTGCGGCTCGTTTCGGGGATGATCGCCCCGGGGGCTTGCGGAACCGAGATACTCGTGGGATCGACGCCATCTTTTATCTGGGAATCGTGAAATGGAACCAGGTGACAGTTACTACGATGATTAACGTTTTTGCCACCGGTTTTTCCAAATAAAAACCCACTCGCCGGCTTTAAATTTTCCCGTTTCCAGAAGAATTCTGCTCCGGCCTGTACTGTTTGTTTAATCCTTGCGTCAATAGTCGGCTCTACCTCCGTGTCCGCTTCCAATTTGTTTGTCAACGTTTGCTGAACGCTCTTCTCCGCGAATTTGAACCGTCCTATAGATTTCTTGGGTTATTTGACAGTTTCGTTTATAGTCCTCCTATAAGTTCCATAGAAAGTGGAGCAGAAATTGCAATTTTTATCGAATCTAATTTAATTTTATCTGGATTGTACTAATTCACAGTTTCCGTATAACACTGTACGAATGAATTTTCTCCGAATAGAATTTCGACGCGATGGACAGTTCACGTTTTACAAATGAAACTTTCACATAATCGCGTGGCGTCGTTCTAAAGTTTGTCTAGCTTTCTTGAAATTTACGAGTCCGTGGGCGATTTCACGGATCGTTTGAGCATCATTTTCGTGTCGCAGCGGCACGCCTGCCCCCATAGTCGGCAGTTAGGCTTCTCGAGGCAGGCCGGTAGATTTTTCCATTGTGTCACCGAGTAGGTTGCTTTTATGACTCACGGTAATCATCGGAGGCCGGACCACCCGGTAGGTAGCACTCCAGAACTTCCGGAATCTTTCCGTGCCAGGACTTCCCGGGAACCGGGGAGCTGTGGACTATACTTCCAGGAAACTAAACTGCCTGGAACCGTCGGGGAATTTCAGAAATTTTCGCTCGAATTCGTAAATACGTGTGTACATTACATTGGTACACGGACGGTTTCAACGAATCGATGAATGAATTGAGAAACGCACGCCTGACGAGGCGTGGACGTGTATGTTCGTTCACTCCACAATGGGATGGGTGGTGGAGGGAATGGAGGGGAGTTTGTTGACATCCTTGATGGAGGAATTGGCAGAAATCAATTTTCCGACTAATGAACTATGGAAGAACGTGTGTTGGAATTTCTTCGCGGAAGATCTCCAAGTGGCTACGCGATTGAAATCTATTTGATTGCTCTAATCGCGTCCAATTGATTGCAATGGAACGTTCTTTATTCGAATCGTTAACGAGCATAATTAGTCGAGATCCGCCGCATGGTACGTCAGTCTAACTGTACATTGTCTTCGTGCGATTTCTGAGACACTCGTTACGTTTCTGCAATTTTTACTGTCTCTTCTCCTATGTTGCGTGTTTTTATTAATTTTGTAGTTCTTTTGTCGTATATCAAAGGTACACTATCTTTGTAACGATAATTATGGTCCTTCCAAAATTTTAGGAAACCTGGTATGTGCAGTTGTTTAGAAGTTTGCGTCGGTAAACAAATTTTACAACAGACAACTGCAACGAGGGAACAACAAGCAAGCTTTATTGATTCGCAAGATTTATTCCCTGCCATGTCTAAGCGCTCCGGAGATGCTTTGGACGCCCCCGAATATAGGCTATTCCGTCGCGTGTGTACACAGAACAAAAGAGGTCGCGCATAGTTTGCGTATATCCTCGGAATTTCGGTATAGTGCGCGCCAAAATGTCGGCGCGGTACAGTTTATTAGCATGCAAAGTGGAACGAGAACACGAAATGTGCCGAAACTTTGCTTTAGAATTTAGAAGGAAGACTATTAAACCAGACGCTCCACGGTGATGGGTCTACGAGGATATGTTGCATTGGCCTGTCCGTTCGAAATGGCGTCTAATTACTCAATCCCCGAGTAATTAACTTGGGAACAATTTTTCTAGAGAAGCGTATGCTTAACGTTCGAAAAGTATCGAAAAATTCTCCGGTGGTCGCAACGTGCTTATCTATATCCTATCGCTGGACTTCGTGTTTTAGGTCATTATGGGATTCGTAACCTCATGTAATGATCTGTTAATGGACACATTAGATTCTGGTAACCGCTACCGGGGTCCATTAAGCCGTGTGCCATAATTAGTTAAGTACACACGGGCTCCGCTGAATTTCGACGCTGTTCTCTTCGAAAACTGCGTGCGGAAGGTACTACGATGGTCTCTCATTTTTATCAGGGATATTACACGGTTCTATTATACCACCGACCGATTTGTTTTTTTTTACTTTCTTTGCGCATTTTTCTATAAGACGCAATTCAATTCTGCTCGCGCTACCGGTTGCTAAATTCATCACCACCGGAGGGTGACAGAGAAGAAAGTATCGAAGGAAAGTTGAAAGATAGGCTTTTGCTGGAGTTTTCGGATATTACTGACGGCGTCGGAATTCAAGCGTAGGCGGCGTCCCGACGCACGGCGGCGGCACCGCACAGCGGTATGCAAAGCCGGAGTCCCGGGGAACCAAGCCTCGACGATGATGGTATCGGCGCTTGTTAAGGGGACTCCAGACTATCGCAGCGGGGTGCTTCCCTCATCGGCGAGGCTTGAAGAGAGCGCGAGGCCTCCTCGCCAGCCCACGGAAACACCGCGCGCCTCCAGACGGATCGTTAAAAAGTAAGAGAAGTAATGGCCCTATGCCGAAAGTGGCGTCATGGGTTCACCCTCTCCCCCTTCGCCAACGGCGAGAGTACCGATTTCGTGGCGGCCGGGAGGAAAAGGCAACGGAGGGGCAGGACACTCGTCGAACCTCTTATTTATCTCGATCGTTTCGCCAAAGTTATACCGGCAATAATGCCGCATCGACTAGGCCAGTGTTCATGCAAATTCGGGATTTTAGACATTAATTTCCCGCGCGGGAGTTCGGTACGTTCATTACGCGCGCGCTTCTTTGCCAAGCTAGGCGGATTAATTTACTACACCGTGTGCGATACAAATTATAGTTCAGTATGAATTAAGAAAAAAAAAAAAAATTGTAAAACAGTTGCCTTTCACAACTATTTTATTTACACGTGTCACGAAAATTCCCATTTTTATCTTCTATTATTTGGACGTGTCACGAAAATTCCCAATTTTATCTTCTATCTATCTATTTCTTACATAGTACAAATATGAAAATACCATGAATTTATATATATATAAATAAGTGAAAAAAATATCTGAGTTTTATATTAATGAGATTCTAGGACAGTATGGTTGCCGCGTAAGTGTTGAGCCGCGAATCGTGGAAACAGAGTGGATTACGAGAAACATTAAGCGTATTTTAATAACGATAAAGAAGATAGCCGGCGATAAGCGAGGTTGCTGGCTCGGTGTAGACTTATGTGGGTGACCGGCCCCCGTCCGTGCAAACAAGTAGCTCGTGTTGGTTCGTGTAAGCTGCTCTCCAACAAACCACCTTGTCTTGGCTTCCTTTGTAGTTACCGCCTCTAGGGCGAGCACAGTAGACACGTTTTCGCTCCCTAATAAACACAACTGATATATAATATATGCCTAGTGGGCCTGCTTACGGTGTACCTTAAGCGGACGTCCGAAAAAGAAATGAACACGGAGCCTGATATATGATGCATCGTGAATTATCATAAAACGATATTTCACTTTTTTTCCTATGAGGACGCGGATCTTCGAAACCGGCTGACTAAGGTGGTATTAAAAAAAAAACCCGGAGAGAAACGAAAATAATCGAGCCGAGCTGAAATGACCGCGACGTTCAAGGGTTGCTAATTGGGGGTTGGTTCAATTCTGCAGAAGCACAGTAAAATTTAAATTTTCCTGATTCACCTGCGACGAAATTCATTTATTCCCTATCAAACCGGAATTTGTTCCATCGCCAGAATCGCTTCCAGTTTATTTAATGTTCTTACTGTTATAGAAGATTGTAGAAAATTTTGGGTATCGTGATAAGGGTTAATTAATTATATTGAATGCTGAAACGACCAATAATGTCAACAGAATTTGAACAATGTATCATCCGTTATTCCATTTCCTGCATTACACATGCTAACTAGAAGCAATTGGTAATTACATGAAATTACTGATGCTTGTGCTGATCGGACAAATAATTGTCGGTAAATATGTTAACTCTTTATGCCTTTAAATAGCATGGTAACTTTGGAGGAATCTCCTTAGATTTTCTGCGAATTCAGCTGAATCTCTTTTGTTTTCCGAAAGTAAAATTATTTACAATGCTGCCTGATTACAATTACACGAAGAATCTCCGGAAGGGGTAAGAGATTCATTTGTCGCAGAGGTATTCGGTCGGCTCGAGGAACCTGGCGGTCGTGCAATGCATCCTGCCGTGCAAAAACCGGGCAGGCGTGTGCAAAGCATCGAGAGATAATCACTGCCACGTGGCCGCCGCCACGCTGACCCGTTTTTGCGAGCATTACGTATCCCTAATCCGGACCAACGGCAGCCATAATTGTTTCGCTCCCGTTCAACCGTTCGCCACCGTGACTGTAATCCGGTGAACTTGCTTCGGACATTTTCAAGAGAAACTCGCTTCACTCGAATCGTATTTTTCACCTTTAGTTCCTTAATCGATGTTGGACCGACGATTTTTTAAAATGAAAAATGTTTGCACTAATTTTCTTCGCAAACTAAAAATTGCCCACCCGAATCACGACAACTGGAGCGAAATAGAAATTTTTAAAATTTATTTTAAAATTTTTCCAGTTTTTTTTTCACTATTTTTAATTTTACTAGTTTAATCGTTACGATTACCTTTGTCCGAAGCCGCGTCGATGGTGGATCGAGAGAAGTACTTTTTACGCCGAATAAATTCTATTATCACCGGAGATTCTATTAAGAAATTTAAATAATTCCCGTCACGTAACCTTTTGGATATTCTTCAACGGCTTTTGAAATCGGCCTCGTTTTTGTTTTGGAATAGCGAACGGGGATCGGCGCGGCCGGTACTATCGTCTGATCTCGGTCTTTAAATCTCCTTCATTTATAAGCGCCTCTTAACGATTTCTTCTCAGCAGGATCCGCCGATTTAGTGCACGCGAATGCAAATGCCTTCGGACGAATTTGTCGGCTGGATCTGACGGACCGACAAATACCGATCACGGCGACGCGGACGTTTCCTTATCATAATGGCTTCTTAGAACGAGCCCTTATCATTTTTACAAACCGGTCCCGATAATCTTTATTAATTGGATGCTACTCGCGGCTCATTTTACTTTCCCTCGGTTATTACGCTGACTTACAGGCGACAACCACGCGCCATTACTTTCTTCCGATCCCTTCCCGTTGATTACAGATTCCTGAACGAAAAAGAAATACCGCTGATGTACTATTCATTAATTTTCGCTCGATACTTTAACAAATTGTGGTACATTCATTATAATATGACAATTTTAGAAATGGGGAAATTTCCATTCCGAAGAACATCTGATCAACGTTTAAATATTAAATTAAATATGGACATAATACAAATGTAAATTTTCATTTTCTGCTAACACTATTCCAGACAAAAAAGTTTTAATCGAAGAAGTATACTTTAATTGAATTTCTGTTGCTGACGATAAATAAAATTTCAGCAGAAAAATCTAGAGTTGGTTCGTCCCGTGTTAAAGATGAAAGAGCACCGGTCAGGATAGCGTTCACAGGTTTTAAATTGAATTGGTCGATTTTCCAGAAGACGAAACGTTTTTCCAGGCGTTTAAACAATTTTTACAGGTTTTCCATGCTCGCATATATTTACCCTAGTAAAATCCCGGTTCGCCGAACGAACAACCAGCCGGGGAGACCAGAAACGGAAGCGAGTGATACAAGTATATTTTCCCGTGGCAAAAAGACCGTAAAAAAGGCAACCACCGATGGAATAATCCAGACCCTGATCAAAGCACGGTTTCGAGGAGCCGACGATGCCGACGGCTAATTAAGCGCCGGCGGATTTCTCGATGCGGCTTCGGACTCGCGAAAACATTACATGATCGGTCGTCGTATACGATTACGTCGTTTTTATCTGTAAAAAAAGGGCAGCCGGCCGGCGCGGATATGCCGTATTCGTGCCTGTTTCCATATCACGTCCGTAACCATGCCGGGTACATCAGAGGGAACTTCCGATCTTTTGAATATTCCCACTCGCGCGAGAGCGCGCGCGCCGTGCCGGAAGGGACATCTCCTTATAAGCTCACCGACTTGACGCTTTTTAACTGTCGGCCTCTGTTCGACAAGCCGACCGGGCGACTGATTTTTAATTAGATTTTTGCTCCCCGCCGAGACCACCCAAAGAATGCTTTTCAACCGGACGGAAAGGTTTCTTTTCGCCGGAGAGACCAGTTAGAATCGAGCCAGACACTGTTGCAACCGATCTCCACACTTTTTACGGTTCCTATCGCTGCTGTGTAAAACGTTAGACGATCACAACAGACTACAAACAGATTACAAAATAAGATTAGCTAGGCGGTTACATTCTGAAATAACAGTTTCCATTAATCAATTGCTAGGTTTCCAGAAAAATACACTGTAAGATAAAATTCAAAAATTTTTAAAGCAACACACTACGTTCAAATACTATTTTAAGACTGCCGACTACGAGATATCTCGTAGCAAGCGTCTGTACCAAAACTGCCAGCTACGAGATATCTCGTAGTGTAATTTTTATTATTAAAATTATTATTGAAACTATTAAAATTAGTATTATTATATTTTGTAAAACATCGTGTTTTCTTTAAAATAAAACCGTGACACCCAGGGCAAGACGCGCTAAATTTGCGTGGCAGTCAATGCTCTACCTATTGCGTCGAATAGAATGTTTTATTTTCAAAATTGTGTACTTCAAGATAAATAGGATTATTTAATATTTAATGTACAGGATTAGTACCGCGCGGGGTTTCGCAGTATTGTCGCCGAGCGTATTTATTTCGCCAATTTGTCAGTATCGCGACGGGGAGCCCGGTATCCTGGCAGGATCGTCGGCAGCGTGGTCCTGGCCGGGGAGATCCTGGTCCAGGAATAACCTGGATGCTCGGTTTACCAGGAGCATTGAGCGAACATAACCGATTGGATTCGAAATCGAGCATACGAGGTGCTCATTGGCCGTGACAGGGCGCGGGGTGAACAGCCGAGGGGATGTTTAGTGGCGAGAGACTAGAAGAAAGAGGCCGGGCGGCACAGTTCAAAGAGATGGTGACATGTGACCGGCATTGTGAGCCGGTGAGCCTCTCTATGCCGTGTGGTTACGCGCTTTTCTATTGCGACGGAACGGTCCGGGTCTCTCTCTCTCTCTCTCTTTCTCTCTTCGCTCGCTTTGACGGCCTCCTCGCCGACGTCTCCTCCTCGGGCAACCCTGAAAACCGATTCGCATCCCTTAAGCTCCCTCTGGCACGGCACGCCACCATGCTCACGACACCGCGGCTATAAACGTGGTTACTTTTGCGGTGCCTCAAAGTACGCCGCGACGAACCACTTTGAAACGGCACTCTGTATTGGTCCCGGAGCTTTGTAGTCTTGGCCCGAGCTGCTTTCGGCTTCATGCTACCGATACCGCGCGTTACACAGGTGCGATCGACGCTGATCACCTCCAGAGACCTCCCATTAAATGCTCCGCTCACCATTCTTTAACAAATTCAGCTCAGAAATCTGCAAGAAGTTACCTTTGAATGGTTCAGTAACCAGAGAATTTCAACTAGTATTTTTTCCTCGTACAAAATTGTTGCTTTTAAAAATCAATATTTGCTGAAAATTGAGCAGGCGTCACCCCTTTCAAGGGAGCACATTTTTGGGACACCCTGTACATCAGAGTATAACTGCATAACTTGTGTCTTTATTGTAATCATTGGAAAAATATTCAGCTGAATTGATTAGCAGAGGAAGCAACCTCACAAAAATTAAAGAGCTCGGGAAAATATGGTCCGATGAATGCAACGTAAGAGCGTGAAAAGGTCTGACAACATGGCTGCCGACGCGGCGCTGCCCGGAGAATCGTGCGGTATTGAAATGGGTTTGCATTTCAAATTAACACGGTTCGCGGATCAAAATGAAGCATAATGACGCACTTTATACTTCGACATAAGCTGCCGCGCATTTGGTGGTTCAACATAAACCGTAGTGTAACGCGTTCGGACATCAAAGCGAGCCGCAATACCTCACTTGGTGTTTTAAAGGGGGGCCTGGCATTTTGTAACCATTCTCAGCCTGACTTTTATCCGGCGATGAAAACAAAACAACGGCTGTTCATGCGGCTTGTCCTTTGAGACCATTGCTAGCGCGATGCGTTTCACTTTGCAAATTGTGCAACTCGAAAAGACGTAAAAATAATTTCCCGGAAAGTTTTAACGAATCCGAGTCCCTGGGACGAGTGAATAAAACTCGGTGCTTTTTTTTTACTGTCTGTTGCGTTATTGTCTTATGAATATGCTAAATATACTATATGCACAATATACTAGAATGTATAAAATACATTTACCTTGAGGAATGAACATTTAGTATGCATACTCTTATCCGGGAATGTTGAAACTTTTTAAAAAGGTAATTAACATCCTTGCACTCATAAACACTCCGGATGGGCTAGCAGATCCGTAATTAAATGGAGTAGAAGCCATCCAATTTCCTGTTACAAATTGCTATCGCGAAGGAGACGCGCGAATATGGGTTATGCCTATGGTGATCACGTCCTCTATTTAAGGGGACAGTCCGTTAGGCTTATTTTTCTTTTTCTTGGATTGAGGTAATAAATTGGATACTGACAAGCTATAAAAGGTCCGCAGAGAGTTGGAATTTTTAAATGTCTCAGAAACCACCAATTAAAAGCGCTTTAAGAATTTGCGAATCACTGAACAACTTCAATTCACACTTTTTCCCCCTTTGACAGGACTTAATTCTTTTAGGCCCTTTTTGTGCAGAATCTTCTTCTTCGGATTCTGTTATTTTGTTTACCCCGAAGAAAATGATTTTATTTCAAAGATGCACCGATTTGTTGTGGCGTAACGGATCGAAAAGATGGTCGACGGCTTGCATGGTTTCTAATGCGTGAGAATTAGAAATAGAACGGCAACCTTTTGACCGTTTCCTGCGGATACCTAGAAGACACCGCAACCAGTCGCTCGAGCAAAGGATCTTCGATCGTGGCCGGGCCCGCGCGGTCCAATTCGTGGAACACAGAAGACACGTATCGCGGCGATCTAAAGACGAGGCAACGATATTACGGTGGGGCCACGAAAAGGACACGTGTTCCGGACACGTGTGTCCTCCTCTTGCAGTTATCTAGCGGCCTATCTAACCGCATTGTGTCCTGGCCCATTGTAGGTACCGGGGGCCGGCTTCCTATGCGTTGTCGGCCACACCACCGTACGGCTCCCCCTATAAATTCAGATGGAGGTTAATGAAGCATGCTGGATTCACTCTCCGATTTTCCGATCGGCACCTTCGATGGAAATCGGCGTCGTTCTACACGGCTCCTTGCTTCCTGTCTTCACGAGCCGCCCCTAACGCGGTGACCTCCGATCGCAAAAATTGGATCATCTCTGAAAAAAAATTACGATTATTTGGGACACCATATTCGTAAGCTGTAAGACGGGAAAGATTTTTATCATCTAAATTGCTTTTCCTAGTTGAAACTTTTTCTTCTTTAACGCTGAACCTACCGAGCAGTATCTGGTAAATATTGCTTTATAAAAATGGAAACCTTAGATTCATCGATGCTTGGACTATTTTCCATAAATGAATTTTTATAGTTTCAATAATTGCAAAATATAAAACCGGTCATTTTGACCGTTTAGTGTTAATACGAGAAATAATTGGGATTGAAAAATAGTGTCAGTCAGAACTGAACGAGAATGCAAAGAACCGGGGAAATTATTTAGCAACGAACATTTACTAAGAAGAGTTGCGTTTGATCTTTTGTGGCAGAGATTAGTTGCACGATTGATTAGTTAATGAAACACAGTTTCTCCACTTTCGTTGCTCCGTCGATCGAACTGTTTGGACCCGAAGAAGGAATTAATTAAACGCAATTCCGATATTTGCGGGGTCGAGTGTTGGAAAGTTCGAAATTTTGCAGAGCATAGCGTTTCGAACGTTCCCGGCGAGGTGTCCCGAAAGTTTGACTAATAACAATCTCACGAGACTCGGCTAGCAGTCCGCGATCAGGGAATTACAAGTTCCCAGACTCCCAGGATTATCGTGTTACTTATCCTTAGTGGCTTCGCGGAACCACACGCAACCGTTGCAAATTGCAAGTTATTTGGTTTATAGTGGCCGCTACGACTGGCCACCACCGGGCTCTGCGAACCAGTGATTGAAAATGAAACCGTAGACGACGACGGTCCCTCGGACGTAGAACTTCGAAAATCAGCGAGCTATTTGCGACCCGGGAAAATTCGACGGGAACGCTCGAGCGAAATGTCGAATATTACTTTCTGCAGAATTGAATTTCTCTGCGAGTCTACTTGAAACGGTATTCTTTAAGACGTGGAATCCGTGAATCCGATTAAGCGAATTTTCCTCCTCGAAAAATGTAGAAAACTTCTGATTTTAGACGATTTAAGGAATCTCGACGAGGCGAATCCTCTGAGAAAGAACGGTGCTAAATTTTCGTAAAACTAAATTTATTCCTTGGTTGTAATGAACGCAATGATGGTTGCACCTGCATGGACACCATAACCTCTAATAGATGCAAAAGAAATACGGGGAGTATAAAAGTTGTAATGACAAAACCAATTTCAAAGTTTCAATATTTTATGTTCGTTCTTAACCCTCCATTGGGGTCCCCCATGCTCCCATAAAAACTTCCTGCAGTACCAGTAAATACATACTGTATTAATAAATAGTTCCACGCAATCGAGGTAATTTATTTAATGAAAGAAAAATTGAAAAGTTATTTTTCCTACTTTCTTGCATTTTATAGACCCTGACTGAATTTGCTACAATGGTTCCGTCCCTCATTTTTAATAAAACTCTTATTTCCAAATGTAACCACTTGTACTTTATGCATACTAAATTGTGCCACAGGTACTTTTAGCCTAACTTTCCACCCTTGTGTCTTTCAAACATTCTTTCAGTTTCTCTCGCGGGCGAGTATGTCGAAGAGGGGTAGCACGAGGGGGTGGAAAACATACTTGTTGGTTTGCACGATCGGCTCGCAAGTTGCAGGCATCAGCACGCATTACACTAATTTATCGAGTGCTCGGCGGCCACGGGCGGAGGCACACTGGCGTCGAGTACATCGTAATAACAATAAAGTAAAGGCTTATGGGACCCCGGTCCGGATCGTTTCCGCGAAAAGGCATCGAAACGGCATTATCGATATTTATTTAACCGCCGCCACTGTAATATTCAGAACGATTGCCGAACATTTAAGCCCCGTTCGACGCCACTGTCGGTCCCCGCCCATCCGATCAACGAAATGTCCACGCGTGCACGCGCGAGCGAATGTAACAGCGCGCTCAAACAATAATTAGAGGACTCATCGGCGCCGGTGGTCGCTGTTTAACTATAACTCCTCCGCTGTCTCTCCCCTCCTCCTTTTCGGAGCCCTAAAAAGTTATCGGTCTTGTTCGTAACCGAAGAATTGCACGCTGCATCGTGACCGGGCGACCCAATGACCATTACTTAAAATCCTTTGCCTAATTTCGACTTCCCGAGACAACAAATTTGTGCCAATAATTATTTAATGTGCCAGTATTAACCCTTCGCACTCGAAGCTGTTTTAACTCCAAAATGAAACATTTCTTCCAACCTAGAATATATTTCTTTTTCATGTTATACATGGTGCAGTTTACTCATACAGTACCAAATTGTTTAATAATTTATTAAATACAAACAAATTTAATGATGTAAAAAATATTTTTAATAATGATACAGCAATTTCTAGGCACCATTCGAGTGCTAAGGGTTAGTAATACGAGCATTTACAGTGGCTAAAAAATGTATTCGAGGAATTGTCAATGTTGAAACTAATCATGAGAAAGAGGTGATTAAAACTGCATGAGAAAATTGTTCTATATCGTAAGGTTAAATGTAGCATCGGTTTTGAATGAATACGTGAATATTGATAAGTTCTGCAACGTTTCCAGGAGACTGTGGCATTAACAGATAACGGTGAAAAGGTGCAGCGCGATGTTTCACGGTGATGTCGTAGATTGCCAACCTGGGCGAGTTTTTCAAACTGAAAACAGGGTCGCTCAACCCCCGGAAATCAGGAACTCTCGGGCGTTTACATAATAATGTTGATTCACCGTTACTCCGAGCCGAGCCACACTCTTTTGCTCTCTAATCCCGACGATTTTCGTCCACGATTTTCATGCGATTCGACGAATTTCCTGCATATTTCGCGACGAGTTTTTCTCTCCCCTTCTGCTGATTTTCATTTCAATTTCCAAGAGTTCTCTTGTTGTTTACACTTCCTTTACATTTTTCCTTGTCGACAAACTACGGAGGACTGTTCTCGCAATTGCGTAATGCTTCCGCCACGTGTTACCGCATATTTTACGCGTGCGAATGTGGAACAGCAATCTCCGCTAACCTTTTGTCAGCCGATTGTCAACGACTCAGTCTTTCACCCCTTTCGATTGTCACACTTCTTTTCTTTCCGCTTAATTCCTACTTCCGACTAGCCTAAACTCCCCTCTCTCCTCCCCGTAGTCCTGACGAGAGAGGCGTCTCGGTTTATCCTTCGTCCTTCGTTCCTCGTCCGCGACACACGGCATCCACCCGTTCCTGTTGGCCGGCCGCGTGGTGAACATCAAACGTGCCGACAGCCAGGACGCGCACCTGCCTCCGTCACGCGTCCAGGTAAACGGCTCGTTCCGTCCTCCTCTCGCCCCTTTACGAGCATTCTCATTACTCCCACTCCGCGGTGCCAGGACCGTATCGCCCGTCGTGCACCGCCCCGGATAACTGCCTCGTTTAATCTCTCGACGCGACAAATCTGGAAGGCCTGTTTTCTCGTAAAATAAGAATCCCGTCGCGCTCTTACTCGAACTGTATTAAAACTATATTATCCGAGTATCCGGTGAAGCATACGTAGCTGCTGTATTTTCAAAGCAGACAATAATTTTATTCTACACAAAAGCTCTCGCAGTCTAATTATCTTTGAGGACTTTACCTAATTGTAAGTAAAATAGAGATTCTAGGTTTCGAAGCAGAGAGTCGTCCCACAAATTCAGGAATAATCAAATAGAAAAAAAATTTTTATATAGCTCACTTCGAAGCTTTGTCGAGCCCTTCCCCTTCGGCTAATTGAAGCTCGCAGCGAGTCGTGGGCACGAGGCCCGATTAATTAAGCGGGGATCGCAGCGGCTGAGGCATAAAACTGTAGTGAAAATTAGCGGGCCTAATGATTCGTCACTCGGTAACGTTCAGGGACGTCGATATTCCTCGGTTCTCCCCCCGCCCCCTCGTTCTGAGGTTCGCAAATTCGAGCGAAATCTGCATACGGGCGGCACACGTCTATAAGAAACGAAGTCGAAGCGTGTCGACTTCGCGAACGCGAAACCCCGGTGCAGGTCGTTAGCGAGGCCTCGGGACCGGAGAGGAGAGGAGAGGAGAGGGGAAGGAGCAAAGCGGAGCGTTGACTTCGCGGTACGTAGTAGAACACGTAACACGGTGATTTGACACTAACAGGAGCGGTATACGGGAATGGCGTCGTGACCAGGTGTAATCGAGAAAAGGGGAGTCGCAGGAGACGGCGCGGGGAGGGAGGGGAGCATCTTAGAGGGCAGTCGGCGCCTTTCATCCCTTCCTCCTTGGCGGCCGTCCTCTCTCGTTTATCTCTTTTTTTCTCGCTTATCCTCCCTCTCCGTCGCCGCTACGTTCGGTAACGCTCTCTTCCTTGATGCTGCGCGCTCACGACGCGACGACGGCCTGCCTGCCGGCCGAATCGTCGGGTTTCGAAGAAACTGATATCTCTCCTCGCTCGCGCTGTCTCTGCTCGGTTCGGTGAAGGTGATTCGAGGAAAGGAGAAATTCATCGTGGAAAAGCCGGCCGAACGGAGACACGGACACCGCGCTCTGTCCGGGCTCTACAAACAGCCCGGGGGCAGGCCGTTATTATCATTAATTCTCGCCGTTGTAACGCGACGGCCGTTCCGCCCGGTGAAAATTAATGATAATAACGCTTTTACAATCCCCCCGTTGTAAACGTTTTCCGCGAAACTTTGGCGGAAGACATGATAGCGACGTGACCGACGTAGGTGGTCCGCTCGACTTTTGATTCTTTCGAACAATAAGGGACAATTGTTAACGATTTCTAATGTCATTAAGAGGCTACGAGCAGCTCATTACGGTTATGATAATGCTTCACACCTTCTGGCACGTTGTAGACAGGGTGCCTGACGATTGTAGGCTGATCCCGGGGCTCGATTATGCCTCAGAATGCTCGCAACTGATCGTTCGATAAGCACCGAGTGTTCCGCGACGAATACTGTAAATACTTTGCGGAGTGATTATTAATTACTGCTTTAAAATCTCTCTTGATTAATTGATCTAAATCAGACCTGGCCAACTTCTTCCCCACCGTCGCTTCGCGACAAAAGTAGTATAGATATAGAATTTAACCGTTTGCACTCGAAGCTATTTTAACTCCAAAACGAAATATTTCTTCCGACCTAGAATATTTCCCTCCTACATATTTTGATTCATGCTGTACATGCGAAAATGGTGCAGTTTACTCGTACAATACTGACATTTTTAGTAATTTATTAAATCCAAACATATTTAATAATGTGAAAAATATTTTGAATAATGATATAGCAATTTTTAGTGGCGCCTTACGGTCGCCAGTCGAGTGCTAAGGGTTAATATATTTATTGCTGAGGAAAGTCCTTGAACGAGAGGGATTTATGAATATCAGTGAAATGTTCTCCAGGTTTTTCTTTTCTTATGTCATTTTAATATATATTGAAACGTTTCCACGATACCGAGAGACATTATTGCTGTATTACGAAAGTGAAAATTTGCATAAATATTGGCAATTTAATTGTTACAGGACGGACAAATTACCCGGGGACTTTCGGTACGTGTCTTTGATACGAGCAAGCGGCCGATCGTCGCTTCTCATCTCGCGATGCCATACTTGTATCAAAGTTCTTTATTCGCGCGCGGTATCAGATTTCAATCGCGGCTCTTCGTTTTTCTCCTCGATTATCATTTCAAAGTCCGCCAAAGACGGCGGCGCAGCTTGACCAGCATCGGCGGTCCGTGTCGCTCGGGATCGTTTTCGATTCCCGATCGGCCTCGATTGGTATCGACCGGTTCAGCGATGACTCACGGGAATAAGATTCCCGATACGGTGGCACCGATCTTTTTCTTATCGTTAATTCGGCACGATAACATCCCGGCGACACGTTCTTCGTTAATAACGTCATTTCGGTCGCCCGGGATCGGCGAGTCCCGCAAAGAATCGGGTACCTATTTAAATCGGCGCGCCGGCACAAAGTTCTTTGTCGAAGAAACGAAAAAAAAAAGGAAAAGAAGAAAAAAACGACTTGGTTGTGTGTCTCCTCTCCCTTTCTCTCTCGACGGGATATCTGGACCAGGTACGAATATATCATGGAAATTTACTCACCGGATTACTTATTAGTTTGCCGTGGTCCTTCGTTTTAATATTTTTTTTTTTTTTTTTTTGCTTTGAATTCAGTGCTTACAATTCCGAACAATGGGGACACTAGAATCACTTTTGTCCATTGTAATACTTTAACCTGAATATTATTTCATTTTTTGTTCTTAATGAATACCGTGCAAAGCACATTTGGGTCTAGTCCAAATTAAAAGAATTGGATCCCATCCAGTGCGGTCTTTGAATTTAATTTTTACGCACCATGAAATTCAAGGACATCTTGTTAGCAGAAGTTGGCTGACCTTATACCTATGTTGACCCGAACTGCGACGTCGTTTGGGATCGTGACCGATATTTACATTTTTTTTCCGTATTTCTAATGAAGCTCGTAGTGTATACAATTAATTCTCAAGACGAATATCAATGGGCAACATGCGTTACATATTTACAAAACCCAAATTCCTATTTAATGTCCTCGTATAACTTCTCATCCAAAATTATTTCCATAAAATTGTACACATTCTTAATTTCAAACCATGTAATATTTACGCAGCAAAATTTTCGGTAATTATTTACATTAGGGGCTTCCTCACCGATTTTTCCTTACCGATTTCACAGTAACTTATATTTTTATGATATTTTGTTGCCTGTAATGTTATTACGATATTGTAGTCTGTTTATCAACATGTTACATATTCGTAATTAAACTACAAATAATACTTTGCCAACTATTATAGCTTCTCATGTTAAAAATTATAATTTATAATATTTACTACTTGCTCAACTTATTTTCATTGTAAGGAAATACTTGAAATACAAAATAAAAATATTTCATTTTATCTATCTGGTTATCAAAATAAAAATATTTGATTTAAAGTAGTATCTTATTTGAACCACATTAAATTATACTATATACCAAATCATTAATGATCGTTAATATATGTTGCAAAATATGATAGAAAACCTTGTATCCAATGTTACACATACGAATACTAATCCTACATTATAAAATACTAATGTAAAGTGTACTTACTTCTGAATCTGCTGTACCTCCGCCGGATTCACAGCACACAATTATTCACTCACGAGAATAGGTCCGAATTATTGTACAACAATCGTTAAACAACACACACAACACATTTTATAAAATCGTGACAACGAACGAGAAGATGTCACTCCGATCACGAACAAAATAATACTGCGATTTTAACAATGATCCCCTCCACGGAGGTGGTGCGGTCAGATTATCCTAGGCAGGTTAGACGCTGAGGGTCTATAAACACTAGATACAAAACCAAGGTAAAAAAAATTATGGCGGGGCGCCGACCCTATTTCCCGGAATTCCCTGTTTTCGTATCACACGTCCGTGGGAGGGGGAAGGTTAAAATCGCAGTATTATTTTATTCGTGGTCGGAGTGACATCTTCCCGTTCGTTGTCACGATTTTATAAAATGTGATGTGTGTGTTGTTTAACGATTGTTATTCAATAATTCGGACCTATTCTTGTGAGTGAATAATTGTGTGCTGTGAATCCGGCGGAGGTACAGAAGATTCAGAAGTAAGTACACTTTACAATAGTATTTTATAATGTAGTTTTATAGTTTATAATACATGTTTTATAGTGTAGTACGTTAGTATTATATTTTATTATTCGTATGTAGAGTATTGGATGCAAGGTTTTCTTTCATATTTTGCAACTTCTCAACTTCAAAACTGACTACTTAACATTATTTTACAAAAATAACAAGATCGTGTCTATCCACATTTGTATCAATTTTTTAAATAATATATACCCAAAAAAATAATTTTGTTGAATAATTCCCCATTCCCGTCATTTTGACAGGCCCCGTGAACCTAGTGTCAAATTTCGTTTGTCTCGAGTCACGCACACGATTATGTTCCATCTCACACACTGTACACTTTACATTAGTATTTTGTAATGTAGATTTTTTGATGTAAATATTCTGATTAAGTAATGATGTAAGTTGAGCGGCGGTAACATGTATAGGAAAAAGTTGTTCAGAATGGTGACCTTGACAACATATTTCAAGGTCATCAAAATCGGTGAGGAAGCCCCTAATGTAAATAATAACCAAATTTTTCATTAAAAAATCGTGGTTTCATTGAAAAAGGTGTGTAAATGGCTCTAACCACCTACCGTACATTCGAAATGAATTTTCTCAGTCTGATAACCGCGGTAAAAATTGCCTTCTCCTCGGGTTAAGGGTTGCACGGAGGAGTAAAAGCGGGGATCTCGAAGGATCGAGGATACCGGCACGGGTTCCTGGAATCGACGCGAGTACGTCGGGTAGAACAAGCGGATATCAAAGAGAGTATCGTGCAGCCTTGCCGGCAGTCAGGCGGCTTCTAGCTGCTAATGATCGCGGTGTACCGTAACGTGCTACACGATTTCAACGATAAACTACAGCGCACCCGGCAGCACCCGCGGCACCGCAAACCCGTTTTTCGAGCAATAGACTTTTTTCTACCCGGTACACCTTCTCCGTTCGCTCGTTCCTTCTTCGCGCAACCGCAACCCCCTTCTCGACATGAGCTGCCCTGTCCAATGACGGTAAACACTTATTATGCGTCGAGCACAGTTAATTATCGGTTCCAAAAACCTGGCATCCGAAGATTTCTTGAAATCGATACGTACGTTTTATTGTGTTTGTAGTAGTATTTGTACAAAAATTAAGAGTTACATATCTTAATCTAGGAGGATATGGCAACCATTTTGCCCCATAATTCGGTCACGACATGCTGAATCACGGCTCGTATCACGTGGTAGGGTTTATACGAAATTTTTAGGTTTTTTTGTTGAAATTCAATTCAGTAAGAGGAACTTCTCTTCAACAATCTTTTCACACAATGTTTTCCAATGATTCTTGAAACCTGTTTTGCGCGAGATCGTGCACATTCTTCAGCACAAAATAAACCTGTACCTAAAGCATAATCGGAACTACCCTTCGCACAGCCGGGACCTTCGTCGCCCCACCCTCGTGGCTCTCGACCATTTCTCTCTGACTTGCCCCCGCCCTTCTCCCCGAAATTTTGTTGTCCGGTTACTTCGCGCGGTTAAACCTGCCGCGATTGTCAGTCAGTGGCAAGCTCTGATGCTGCGAGGAGCCCTGGTCACCTGGTTCTCCAGAGTCACGAAGAAACCTTTAAATTCGGGATTCTACACCACCGACAGTTCCTCGTAGCTACTCGAAAATTTTAATTTATTCTAAATTAAAAGTTACCCCGTTCAAGTGAAAAAAAAAGTACCGTTCGATCCGAGATTATCGCGGAAAGTGTGTGCTCGAAAGCAGTCAGGCGAGAGCACACAGCGGTGTTCACCGGTATCTATGTGAATTTTCCTCGAAGAAGCGGTGTCGCGGGGGTTATCAAAGGAGGCATCGCGCGAGCCGAGGAAAGCGGGAGCCGAGGAGTTTTGAGAGAAACGGTTGTTGTCGCCACACAGATATCCCGTCGGTTGTCGATCAATCGGCCGGACAAACTGGCCGAGAGAAAGCAGCGTTGGTGACGAGGGGGTCAGGAGAAGAAGGAGAGATTGGAAAGAGCGTTCTCCCGCCCCTAGCTGGGTCTCCGTCAATTAATCTTCCCGGGGCTGTGCTCTTCCGGGTACGAAAAAGAGCGGCGCGGAGGCACCCGTCAAAGAAAACACCCACAACAAACAAGCGGCAAAAGAGCAAGAAGAGGCCGCCGGCAACAAAGAGGCCGCTAGAACGAAGAAGAGAAGAGAGAGAGGCAAAGAGAGAGAAAGAGAGAAAGAGAGAGAGAAAGGGTAAAGCGCGAAGAAGAGGAGGTGTCGGTCGCTGTTCTTCGGCTGAGGCCGGCACGTGCGCGCACCGGCTCCTCGTGACTCGGAAGAAGGGTTCGCCTCGGCGGAAGGAACGAGGAGAAGAAGAAGGAGAAGAAGAGGAAGCGTGCGAAGCGGAAAGTGGCGGCAGTGTGCCGCGAACCGTCAACCGGGACGTGCGTCGAGCCCAGTCCAGCCTGGACTCGGTCCTCGTGCCTTTTTCATGCGTCCAGACAACCACGTGGCCTCCTCCGCTTCAACCCTCTCCGACCATACTCTTCGCCACACGTCGATCGTTTGTCCGAGCATTCTACACGCTTCCTCGTTTCACGGAACGACAAGACTCGGTGGTGTGTCCCGGCCGTGAAAACCATCCGGCGGAAACGACAGACCTGAACACGATGGAGGGGTGACCGTGCAGGATTTCCGGGGGATGCGACCGAGCTCACTGCTACTGGCACCAGAACTCCACTATCAACAGCCAGACAACCTGCCGAGAAGATGAGGACGCAACTACAGGTGAGTCGCGAAGCCCTCTCTTGGGGGTGAGTTTCGATTAGGCGATGCCACAGTACCAGAAACTGTGAGATTTTCGTGTTCGATCAGCTCCCGGTTATTTGCTTTCACCGATCAATACATCTCTCCTGTTGAAATATTGATCGATCAGGTGACAAACGTTGGGAAAAATTCCCCCTTTACATAACAAATGTCTAACAACTAATTTGCTACTAGGAGGGGTTGTTAAAAAATGAATTATTTTTACGATTTTTGTGTACACGTTTCATATTTTAAGTCCTGCGAGTGTGTTTATCTTTGCACGACTGTGTTATAGCTTGATGTATTTGTTTAACCCATTGAGGACGAATGTCGTGACATCAAATCTGAGTATTTAAACCTGAGATCGAATTGTTATCTTTTTGGATTAAGTCTGATAGGGAGATTAACGTTGATTCCATTGTCGTTTATTTCTCCCGGATTGTAGTATGTGTACACGCGGCATGGCACGCCGTGAAACGGGCAACAGCAAGACAACACACGGTCCTCTTTTAACGCTCTTTGATCATCTTTCAGTTTTGCTTTCACGGCCCCTGTTATGCTTCACCCCCCGCACTCCGTTCTAGCCATCACCCCTGGGTCAGATCCTTTGCTTACGTTTCGAGCTTGGACTTTCAAGTACGATTTAGCCAAACCCTTTGAACCTCTACAAAATTCCGTCCAGCGGCGTCTAAGGGTCGTTTGACTTTTGCCGGTACACTGCCTCTAGATACTTCGTCCCTTTTCGAAGGCCCTTCATCGTTCCAATTTTTGAGAATTATTGTATCGTCTCTTAATTTCCTTTTTAAAATCAAAATTTGTTGGGGAACTGCCTGTAACTATTGCCTAGCGAAACAAGGTTTCACTGAAGAATTCTAAGACAATTGACTGTGCACTGGAGGGAAAAGATTTAACAATCGTTCAAATTGTGCCGGAATTTCGCAGCTAAAAAGTTCCGGTAAACAAAAGTCGAAACTAAGGTTGAATCTCTGGGGGGACTGGCTGCTGCAAGTCTTGGAAGTTTCTCAAGTCCCGGCAAGTTGGAGGCGACACATGGCTCGAAGGAGGACGCACGCGATCCTCGAACACATAATAAATCAGAGCCGCGAATCTAGACACACGCGACAAACCGCGAGACCGGGCGACACGCCTAAATTTATCGTCGTTCTTTGCCGACAGCTCTCGTGGGGTGCCTTCTGCGCAGAGAGAGAGAGAGAGAGAGAGAGAGAGAGAGAGAGAGAATACGTGGCGCCAAAACTCTCTCCTCCCCGTCCGCGATTAATTAAATTCGAATTCTTCGAAGCGTTCGAGGCGTCCGCGACGACCAAGGAATTTTATTTTAATTTATCGAAGCACGAGGAACGCGAGCCGCCCTAAGAATTCCACTATTTTCGTGGACACTCCCGGAGAAGAATGCCGACGAGCCTGCTTGAGTTTCGTTTTGTTTCCAGTTGGCACGGCTTCCGAGAGTTCGCCCCGTAGAATTTGAACTCCGCGGCGGTTCATTTGCTTCGCTAATTTCATGAATAAACTTCTGGGTCTGTCTCCGATCTACAGAGCCAACAATTTTCGGCAAGTTTTCAACCTTCTCCGTTCTTTTCTCAACGACGAGTTTCGTGTCTTCTGTAGAACGCAAATGTTACGAAATCTCTTAATGAGAAAGCACAATTACAGTCTACAGGTTTATTATAAATCTTTTTAACCCTCGAGTGAACTATCGAGGGTCCGTTCAAATTTGAATAATTATTTAATGCGCAACTATTCACCGTTTCGACAGAGAGAAAAAGGTTACCGTTGAAAATCGGAAACCTAGCAGATTCGATGTAACGCAGCCGTGTTACTTCATTTATCTTTTTTAATGACTGCTGTGTCATACGTTACGTAGCAGATAGACAACTTGTCAATGAACGGGACTCATTTCTTAGAGTAAGTTGTTACATAAAATAGCAAGCGCGGAGAAAGTTCTTCGCAATCACCAGTTCTGCTTCTTCGCTTTTGTATCGGATCGAATGTCGATGAAGATTAACTTCGCAACTCTATATATGGGTCATGAATAACTTCCGTAATAGACATTAAAAAGTTAGGTATTATTGTCTTTCAGATCAATATTTTCTAAATTACCTGGTAGCTGCTATAAAGAAATATTATATGGAATTCTGAAAATCTCGCGTGCTATATTTCCAAATTGACGGTTGTAATGATTAATAAAAAATTACCTGAACTTCTTGGATCTTAGCGACACGTACAGTCTCCTATACTATTTTTTCGCCAGTAATTTCCTTTCCGCCAGGAACTCGACGGATTCTTCCATTTTATCTGTTTCGTACGCAAAAATTGCTCCCCTGGAAAAATGAAAAACGTCAACCAAGCAAAGAACCTTGCTTGTCTTCTTATTGCGCCTAAATACGGCATCGTCGAGCGCAGGCATCGATTCGTAGCATCTCGGGGAAATCTTCAAAGAGGCAACAATTATAGGTTCTAGTCGGAATCTGCGCGCTTTGGGACGATGGCAGCGTTTCAAAATAAATGGCAGTAGAGGGTTAAATCCCGCGAAAGCCAACGGGATCCGCGATCGCGATCAAGCTCGATCGAGAATTCCGTCGTTGAGCGCTTTGAAGTCTAAATCCCGTGGACCGATCTGTCCCTAAAAATACAGACTCCGATTTCGGATAAACAGGGGGCGATCTTGTGGGGGAAGGGTGGGTAAATCTCGAGAGAATATGCTCTCCCGTAATTTCCCGAAACGGGGAATCGGAAGCGGCAAGGACAAAAGGAGAAACAAGGGAACTGGCTCTCCTCCGCGGCACCTGCTAAAAGAGGCAAGGTTAATGGCACGCGATATTTGCTTCGGATATCCTTTGGCACCGTGTGTTCCAGTCCCGTTAATGAGTCCAAATTGATTTGGAGCAGCGCATGACCGACATCAAAGGGCAGAGGAGCAACAAGTATTCTGGCAAGAGAGCCGAAAGGCAGAGATCACAGTTTAAGCCTGTTTACGTCGGGATTCCGTCTGTGATCTCGCGCGCCGCGCATAG
Source organism: Seladonia tumulorum (assembly GCA_913789895.3). NCBI lineage: Eukaryota > Metazoa > Arthropoda > Insecta > Hymenoptera > Halictidae > Seladonia > Seladonia tumulorum. The sequence goes on from OU565281.1 coordinate 9,673,801, forward strand.
TCAACGCATCGATTCGATCTCTTTGGCTCATCCGTCTCCTCCTTCTCTGTCTTTCCAGCTCGTCGTTAGGGCCCCTCTGTTTCTTATCATTCGCTTTTACCTTGCTCCATCCGCGAGCCACGTCGGTCCTCCTTAGAAGTTTATTTTCGGAGATTCTCGACAGCCAAATCCTCCGAGAGTCCATTCTCATAATTGCACAGGTTTGATTCTTCAAAACCATTCTCAGCATTATTCGCCAAATTTTTTTTAAATATATTTCTCAAGGTACAATAACCTAGAAATTTCTATTAAAAAATTTTTCATGCTTCCCCTCGTTTCCATTAATAAATTTCTCAAGGTACAATAGCCCAGAAATTTCTATTACAAAATTTGTCATGCTTCCCCTCGTTTCCATTAATAAATTGCCATTCGATAATTCGGTGACCTATGAAACAGTTCGGCACGTTGACAGATATGATTTATCTCGCAAAGCATCTTTGGCATTCGCAACAAACATAACTTCTCGCGTGTTTCGCGGCACCTTTCTACCTGGCTGAATGTCCTGAATACGAGTCATTGTCTCGTTGCGCCGGGAATTATGGCTTAAACATTTTTCCTGGCCGGGAGATTGTTGTAGCCGGATTGTAAACGTCAAATATTGCAGGAGTGGCGTTGCAGTGACTCGTAAAGAATCCTAACTGTACGTGGGACAGAAAATCTGTTGGGTCGTATCCGCATGTCTACCGTATCCAGAGTTCTGCGATAAGCGAAATACCCGGGAACAAAACAAATCAAGACTGTGTATTCCTGTACCATTGTGCTCTGGAACGCCTTATCTTCGTTATTATATTAACATTCAGCCTACCAGTGGCGGTCAAATTCACCGGTCCTATTGTTATTTATGTGAGGATTGGTAAAATTAGAAAAACTCATCCGTAGGAAGGGATTCCGTAAATAAAAATTTAAAATAGCGAAAAGCTCAGTTTAATTTTGTTATTCTTATAAAGCGACAGTCACTTTCTCTATGCTGGTGTTCTTTCTCAGTGTTAATATATTAGTGATTGCAAAAGTTCATGCCCAATTTTCAAAATCTTGGAGAACTCCTTTCGAAAACAAAAGAGGAGTCCACCAAGAAAATGCGACCTGTGTTTTATTTTCAAATCAGGCATGGACATTTGCAATCACATACACTAACTTAAGGAGTCGTGCTTCGCCCGTTGTAACTCGAAAATATATAACAAACAATACCAGTTTCTCCCAGAAAACGTTCATTCACGAAATCCGACAAGAGATGAATAAGGTTTGGTCGCAAAACCTGAAGTGCCACTTCTCCGGGGCGAAAAAGTGGAAAGCAATCCAGAAGAGAATAATCTGCAAAGTGTGCTTCGAGGATCAAACATAGAGCGCAAAACAGAGAGAGAGAGAGAGAGAGAGAGAGAGAGAGAGAGAGAGAGAGAGAGAGACAGACTCAGCCCGAAAAGACCTCGAATCTTTCACTTGGAGAGCAACAAAACTCGGAACGGAGAATCGTGGTTATCCCCAGCCGATCAATCACGATTTGAATGGCGTCGCGGCGTCGGGCGTCCGTAACTCGGTCTTGTCGATTATTTACCGGCGATAAACCGTCGACCGGTATATCTCGTACGTGTAAATCCGAGGGAGCCAGTTATCGCCGAGCGAGGAAGAAGAAAAAAAAAAGAACAGAACAGAACAGAGAAACGATGCAAAAGGAGAAGCCGCGAGACGAGCCCGAGAGCGGCTTTCCTAAATGCTGGCTGTCCGACGCCGGGGCTATTTCTCGCGTATGCTCGCCCCAGGAACGTAACAAAGTCGCAATCCGCAGGTACAAGAAACCACTTCGGGCCCGGGAGTCGTGGAACGGGGGGCTACCGAACCACGTCCCGACGAAATAGTCTAACTCGCGTGGAGCCTCCAGCTAGGAATTAATGCACCGTCTTTGTCGAGTTGGACGTAGCAGGTTGTCTAGTTCGTTACACCTAAGAGGAGTCGCCGAGTGAAACGACTGACGGTCCACGTCCACGTCGAAGACGAAGACGAAGACGCCAACGACGTGGACTCTGGCGAGGATAACGATAACGATAACAATAACGACGACGACGACGACGAAGATGACGAAGATGACGAAGACGACGACGACGACGACGACGACGACGATGCTTCTGCCGTGGGGCGGTGAGCAATTAGCGACACAGCGCGGCGAGATCAGAGGCTGAGGGCGGGGTGGGGAGCGGCGGCCTAATTACACACGGTACCGACCGACTTCAAAGGAGCCGACAGTTCCTCTCCTCCAAGCCATCCCCTCCGAATGCTGGGCCCAAGAACAACGCTCCTCTTCCTCGTATACCCCAGAGCCCAGCCAGCCGTCGGCGACGCTGACCTGACTAGCCCCCGATACTCCTTTTTCCCTCTCCCTTTCTCTCGCCTTCTCTCTTCCCCCCCACCACACCACCTTTTTTCCCCTCTCGGTTTCTTCTGCGATCGCGCTCCTCTCATGGTCACGTGCAGGACCATCCTCGGACCCGCGTTATCGATTATCACTGCCGAGTTTTCGGTTTCCGCGGCTTCTGGATCACGCCGGCTCCGAGATCCACACTTCCTTGGATCTTGCAGCGCACCTGTTGATAGAGTTCGAGTGCTTCGCAGAGTACACCTGGCGAACCGATATTTGCAAATACTCGGGTATCAAGGTTTGCAAATACTGAGATATTTGGAATACTGAACAACCCCTTCAACGGCTTTCCCCAAGCGCTGGGGTTCTTAACCACCCTTTGATATAAACATTACTTCGGGGGAAATACTCCACCTGTGCTTACACGTGTATCTATATTTAATAATAAATTGCTGACAGAGAACTGTACATTTGTGAGAACTGATCAGGATGTGGTATCAATTCACAAGCACAGAAAAGTAATAAATTAACAGAAATTGGTGCAAACATTGACCTAAGGGATCAGATATAGAATTCAAAGGAGGACTAGCACTTTTACCAGTTTTTGCACTCGGAAAATTTCGAGAGGAAGGTCGGGGCGCTGGAAGTTCCGGGCCCAGGAAGGATTTATCGAGAAAATGCGATCGATCAAGAGGTAGCGGGATCGTGGGGAGGAGAGATCCCTGGTGAGGGAGGCTGGCAGCTCGGGGAATCCCAAAACGGTGGACACGCGAGTAGGCACGCGTCTACCCAAGAAATCGGTGTCCTCCGCTAGGAGATCGGGATCGGTGCGCGTTACGGACCACCTTCTTCCACTTATTTTCGCCGGCTGTCCGTCTTTCTTGGGCCTGTCTCTCTTTCTCTCTCTCTCTCTTTCCTTCTCTCGCTTGCACGCTCTCTCCCGCTTGCTCTCCTCGCGCTGATTCGCGGGGCCCGGCGAGCGAACGGGCGAGAGAGCAGCGGCTCTCGGCGGAGTCGTCGCGGCCGCAAGTCATCAGTCAAGTCTTTGAGGTCGGCTTCAAGCTCTCTCGGGGCCCGCAGAAAAAGGCCTTTTGCCGATCTGGCTTGGCGGTGAGATCAAACACTTCTCTGTCGGTCCACCGTACGGTGAACCGACTGTGCGCCGGGACTCTCTTGGTCTGCTCTCCGCTCCGGCCCGATATACACGGATGTACGAACAACGAACGGGGACGCGCAGCCACGAGCAAGGGGACCCAGGGGGTGGGAGAGGGAGGAAGACGGTGAACCCGATGGAGGACAAAGGAGGAACGCCTAGGGGGAGGAAGAGCAGGATACGACCGGTAGTCGGGAGGGAAACCCGTGAACGGGGGCGAACGGGGTGAAAATGAAGAAATTCGGTAGGGGTGAAAGAAAAACTGGAATCCGAAAGAGGAACGTATGGGGGTGAGCAAGGACGAGAGTGAAAAATCGCCCCGGGGGGTGAGAAACGGGTTGAATTGAGTGACGGTGATAAAATGAAATGCAGCGAATTTTTGGTCCAGAGCCGATATTTTGGATCCGGAATCTAATTCTAACGTACAACAATATGTTGTATACCAATATTTTCAGGAAGACTGACTGCTGAAATAAGTCACGTTTAGTCTGCATTGCGTTTGGTATCACTTTAGGTAAAAAATATCACCCAAATGGGCTACCAAAAATTCCCTGGAAAGGTCACTAGAAGCCAGAAAAAGTTTTGTCAGATTTTATATCATAGTTGGTTTTCTTTTCTACGTTCAGCGCTAATCATGAAAGAATGTGTAGACGATACAAGTGACATTTGGGTCCCGGAGTTGTAGCATGTATCGTACAACGCGTTAATGGAGGGGTTAAAGTATCGACGATCGAATTGGATGATGCTAAGCTCGGGTATAAAGGGTACGGGCCGGTGGACCGCGAGGATGTTCGCGGGCAGAAGTCTATGGGAGCGAGCGTGTAATGTGTTCGCGAGTGTGGTGGTTGCACGGTGGTCGTAGCCGTCGGTTACGGTGGTAGAGACAGTGGTGGCATTGGTGGCGCTGGCTCGGCCGCTGCCAGTGGTGGCGATGGCAATGGTAGCGGTGGTCCATCGGAGTAAATATATTGGATGGTGGTAGGATTGGTGGCGGTGTCTTCCGCTCTCTACTTGAGCCGCGTGCCCGCTCGCTCGTTCACGCCCGAGGTGCGCCTTTGATGTGCCGCCTACACCGCGTTCTTGCTAACTCTCGCGCCGCCGCGCCGCGCCGCGTCGACTCTCGTCGGATTGTGTTTTTCTTCGGCAGGGCAAGAACGATCCTCTGTTTCTCTCCGCCACTTCTACCTCTTCTCCTCCTCCCCCTCCTCTCACATCCCCCACAATCCCCCCGTTTTTCTGTCGTTTACTCTACCATTCGCGACCGGTAATAAACGAGAGTCGGAAAAATCGTGACGAAAGCAAAGCCGCCACGGCCTGCTTCGAACGACTGGCCTTGATTCGGAAGCGAAACGAGACGATGCGAAACGGAGGATCGATTATCGTCGGTCGTTGGAGGAATAGACCGCAGCGGATATGACGTTTTTGCGAACTACGCCCCCCGATTTCCTCCAACCGCCTTTCCACGATGGCGCCGAACTCGCAACTGAAATTTGCTTATTGTTACAGCCTTTTGCCACCTCTCCACGCTCCCTTTGCTCTTTGATTTGCTGATTCCTCTCATTTACCCATGTCGATTTGCGTCTAAAAAGACAACTAGTCTAAATCTGCATTGAATTCAGAATTCGAACTCTGTTCGAAATCTTCATCACGAATCTGACTCGATATTGTAGGGGCAAGGGATTAAGATTCTAAAGATAAGGAATCATCTAGTAAATTTATTTCTCTGCGTATATAAAAATCTGGGCATCAATAGTCACTTTCAGTGCTTTCTTTCGGTAAACCTGGTGTTAATCGCGACACAGAAAGGGCCATGGAACAAAGAGCAAGTTCTCCACGAGACGATGAAATCAACGATACGTGGTAGCAGTAGATCAATCATTTTACAGGGGCTTATTTCGAAGATCCCCCTTGTACACGGTTCCCTTTCCACGCTCACGGACATTCTTCGCGCGTGCTCGGCCCAGCATCCACACGATTTCCGGAAGCCCTCACGAACTTCGGCACACTTCAAAGGTTCCCTCCGCCGTTGATCAACGCGCCGGCGTACAAATCGATAATGCGATTCATAGATGCTCCGTGACGGGGTTCGATGTTGCCTTTTATGTTGCCGCGGATGACTCCGCGACGTTTATCATCCAGGCCTTGGCGACATATACCGGGAATCACTGTATTTAAACGTATCATCCTATTAACTCGGAGATCACAAATGTATTACTGAAATCTCTGAAGCCTTGTTAGCTTTATTAAATTTCTCTGAAGCTTTGTGACGTTTCAATTAATTTTGTTTCAACTATGAATATTTTGGAACACTAGAATATTCTTGACATTTTCGTGGTTAGCGTTCGAGGTTAAAGATTCTGTTGAAACTGTTAATTAGATGAAATAACGAGCAAAAAAGTAGGAAACAGTGGAGCGAGCATTTCCTCGGTATAAAAGTGTGCCTCGGAAGTGACTAATTACGTTATCTTAATGAGTTATGAAACGGAGCCGGTGATGAATGTTAGACGGCGGTGTTTACCATACGGGAGTGTGTTTTCGCCGGTGAATTATGTGAAGAGAAAGGTAGGGAGACGGGGCTTCTGATGTTTTCTGCGAACTTTTTTATCTTGTCCTTCTCGGACGTTTGTTGCGAGATTTTGGTAATTTCAGCAATTTCCGAGGGCCGGAAATCGCGACTGCTGCGGTTTCACAGCACGGAAGAGAGCCGGGCCGGCTTCGGGTCTCTCCGACTCGTACAAATTGCGGTTTTAAAGCGCACCGAGCGCGGTCATTGCGTACAAAATGGTCATCATCATCATCGTTCTTCCGTCGAAAAATACTTCGATCGCAGCTGGTAATTTCGCGCGATTTCTTTGGCACATTTTTCGGCTGCTCCCGCGCGGGGACCATAGATTCTGCCTCTTCTTGCGAACCATCAACGTCTTCATCTTCTCGATGGCACCGCTTCGCTCGGAGAATGCACTTCCCGATGCAACGAACTCTCGTTTTACTCTTCACGCGGCTTGCCGCAATTTTGAGCGATATCGATGAACGAAATATCATCCCAAGAAAGACCGTTCGAAACTATATTATATTTGTAACTATTCTATCAGACATTTTTTGAAAGTGTCTAACACTGGTAGCTATTTGCTCCTTTTCAATTGAACGCAAAGAAATGATCTGGAAGGCCTGTTGGAGTAATATGGAGAAATGCTATCGGTCGTTGGAAGATGAGAATTCGGCGGACGTTTCGAACAGCGTGAACCAGTTTAATCCGCAGCTATTAATTCGAGCCTAGAGAGCTGTATAATCCGAAGGCGCGAGCATGATCTGGCAGGTTGAAAGAGCAGAAAAACTGAAAGTGCTGGACGAGGTTAGGGTTTCCATGGAAAAGTTTGCGAACTGTTTTCATGGTAATTCGCCAGCTAAAGGGGTTTAGCGAGGATCTTCGTCTGGGAGAAGTGCGTTGATCTCGGGTCGCCTCGGTGAAGACCGACCGATAAATTAGTTGCCAGAAGATATCTCCTTCGCTTTTCCTTGGTTCGTTCGAAAGGCACACGGCGACCAAAGCCATGGCAGGCTAAAGCGAGGCGAGGTAGGGCAAGGCAGTCATATTTCAGCCCTTGTTAGGCCGAGGGGCCCCCGCCGAGACGGGATGGGGAGAAAATCTCTTTGACTCGCCGCTCCGCGCCTTAATCCACTGGCGTATACCCTATCTTGCCACCTGCTCCCTCTTCTTTCCTCTCTTCCCCTCCTCCATCTCTCTTCTTCTTCTTCTTCTTTAAATTCATCCCTCCCCCTTTCTCTCGGACTATCGGTCTCTATCTTCCACTTTCTCTCTTCCTTCCTCGGCGCTTCTACTGTCTTCTGCGACCCGGTCCTCCTTCTCTCTCGCTCTCTCATCCTCTTCACCATAAATTATAGGGGATATTACAGCGTGCCTCTACCCCCACTTTTCTCTTGTTCCGGATGCGAGCCGGGGTACGCGCGAGGGTACGTTTACCCTCGTTGCGCTGCAATTTTTGGCCGGCATTGTTTTTCCCAGGAAAACCGTAAATATGGCTCTCACAATGTTCTTCGAAAATGATTAAAACATGGTCCGCTGCAGTTCAATTTTCTACTCAAACTATACTGAATACCATCTGTACAGAACAACATTATTAATGACAAAATTATACTAGGATAAACGTGGCTTGAAAATAAATTGCTTTCGTTGGAAATGATAGATACATTCAGCACTTCGCTTCTATAGTTTCGTGTCCTGAACAACTATAAGAGAACGGTGTCCTGCTACGAAAGAAGTAAAAGTTTGTCATCGTTAAAAACCGAAAGTATGCCATTAAACAATTTCGATTCAAGAGGGAATGGGTAGCAGCAGTTTAAGGAGAAACTGCTCCATCCGAGGACGGCACAACGAAGCAGGTTTTCCATTGAAATATGATGATTATATTTTAATTAAAGCGGACCGATGGACAATTCAGCTATGATATCCGCAATTAGCGGGAATTCGTGGACGGTCGTTTCCGAGGCAGGACAGCCGGGATTTCACGTGGAAGAGTATTAATTGCGCTTGCAATCAGAAAAATATTAAGAGCAGATGAAGAATAAGGCGGTTGATGCGTTCTGCGGGGAACGAGTTGAAGGCAAAGAAAGGCGGGTTCTTGGAGCGGAGAAAACACCTGCCGACCCACCTCCGACCGTGCGCGCGCGTTCGCTCGCTCGCTCGCTCGCTCGAGAACGATATCCATGAAGAAACGGAAGCCGATCGGATTCATGGATCGTTCTCCTCCGGGTGGAAGAAGAAGAAGACCTCGGCCTATCGTTCTAAGTTTGCGTTACCAGAGGAGGTCCGAGAGGGCTCGTAACAAGGCCATCGACATCTCGTGGAGCTCGAAACTCATCGGCCTGAAGCCGAAGCCGAAGCGCGCGATCGACGCTTGAAAACGTATCTTCGCAACACGGAGGAGGACGGCACGTTTGAGATCTTCCGCGCGCACGCTTCCTCTTCTTCCTCCCCGGGCCCGCACGCTTGTCGGCCTCTTTAGAGCTCTTTCCTCCGCTTCTTCCTCGCTTCTTCCCCGGGCAAGGAGATATGCGACTCTCGATCCTGGCCGGCTCTCCATCGATTGAGCTGTCGACGAGGATAGATGTCGGACGGACTAGACCCAGTCGGAGATTTAGTAACGCTTTGCCGGTCGCGTTTCGCGTTTCCCCTCTATCGAAGCTCTCGCTAGAATCTGCAAACTACCCGCTCGAACGTATTCATATTGACGCCCGCGAGCTCCTGAATATTTATCGACCCCGAGGTCACGAGCTTCCCTAGATGCTGCAAGATGTTCCGCGAGAAACGCTCCCGAGTTTAGGAGGAACTCCAACGGATCACCATAACAGTTTGACGAACCTACGCTTGCCACGGTCAACCCTCTGTTTACCCTTTAGTAGTCACCGTCGATGCAGGCGTCATCGAGTTATTATAGATAATATTAACCCTTTGCGCCGCCGCCTGGCTATTCCTTCTGTGGGCACTTGAAATTTTCAATATGTCGTTTTATCGAGAACGATAACTGTTCACTGCGTTCTAATCACTTCAAGTTCACACGGGCAACAGGAATACCTATCATCATCGTTGACGGGATACCTCTTTTCAGGAACAGGCTATAATAGCTGCGAGGAATGCGCGAAACGAGTAAAACAAGACTCTCCTGGTAGTGCGTCTTTTATTAATGAGGCCATCACGTTGCGCAGACTGATGGTCTATCATTCCGTACATAATTCGCCGCGTCCATCAGCAATAATATGAAATTAATCTACCGGAGTTCGCCACGCCTCGCGCGAGCACCGCGGAGTCAATTAGATTTATTATAAATACTTTCGCAACCTCTTTCCAGGCCCATAAGCCCCTTTCCTTTTATTGCTGACAACGCCTTCGAGTAAACTATCTTGCATAGAGTTGTGCGAGCTGAAATTGAAGACCTTGGTGCAAACACTGGGTTTTTCCAGATTTTTAACACTGTTTCATCAACCGGAGTCCTATCGCTAGAATCGAACGAGGACAAGCCCACAGCTGAAACTGAGCGCGAGAACTAATTAATCACGCGGATGCGGTAAAGCGATACGTGCGAGCTCTAAACAATTAACCGAGATAATAAGCTACCGGCGATGAAAACGGCGAGACGACGACGGAAGGAGGTAACTCTATCGGCGTAAAGGTTAAAGGGTTAAGAGGCATTGTCCTGATAAGTAACGATCGTCCTGGACGCCGGCTAACCCTTTGGCGTCTGGACGGGTCGAGGCGTTCCGGTGAAAACGCGACGGTCGCTCGTTAGCCATTTTTCTTTGTTCCCGTTGGTCCCATCCCCGAGGTATCCCGGCCCGGCGGCCCCTTTTTCCAGAAGATCGATTCGTTTCGCGGGTGCTCCGGTAGCCGGTGGTGCGTGGCATTCCATCGAACGCACGCTTACGACGGCACACCGGTGTGCCTCGGTACTCACGGTGGACGCGAAAACAAGTTAAAAATAGCCAGCGAGAGGATCGCGGTCGGCACCTTTGAGGCCGCGGCTCGGAACCCGCAACAGTCGTTGATCGTTCGCATCGTGTTTCGTCGTCCGGATGTTGATGATGATGGTGAGAGACCGTCTCGTTACCATTACGAGGGCCGCTCACGCAGCCGGCTAACACGCACCGCAAACCTCGCATTACCATAACCGCGTACACACAGAAACGTCGCCGCTCCTTCGTGGAGGGGCAGGGGAGGGGGACACGGCTTCCTCAGACGACGAAGACGAAGACGCGGAACGCTTCTGCTTCTGTCGTTGCTGTTGCTCTTGCCACGCTTTCGAGCTTACCGGCCGGCTTAACGATCTTACACCGCAACTCCTCGGCGAACGCTTTTACCTCTCGGGGACCTGTTAGCTGGCTCCATACCCGAGATTGACTGCAATTGTCAGCCGTCCTTAGCACCACCCCTCTTCCGTTCTTGTCGTCGACGTCGACGTCGTCGCCGAACCCTGCTCCGAGGGGAGCTTTAATGTCGTTTGCTTGCGTTTCTATTAAGCCGTCACGATTTTCAGGCAACGCCTCGTGCCGCGTATCTAATTAAAGTCCCCGGCCCGAGGAGAAGCACGGCCACGTCTCCGGGAAACGCGATAGCAAGCGGACATTACGGGATCAGCGGCGAGTTACTATACTTACGCCATATTCGGTGGGGGAGACGAGTTTATACGTTTCTCGGTTTTTCGCAATTTCTTTTTTTAATGTACCACACGTAGAAAACGGTATTATAGAATATTCTTTGAACAGAATGAGCTATAAAAGTTGTTTACTGGATCAGTGCAAAGTGCAGCTTGCTGATGCATATGTAAAATAATTTGGTGCTGATTTTAGTAACTATTTTTTCATATTTTAAGAGATAAATACCTTATTTTGGTTCGAAGGGTAGCACAGCGTGACAAAAAGAATTACCGCATAAATCTGAGCAGCAATTAATACACATACATATATGTAAAGAATAGCCACTGTAGAAGTAATTGATTGCGAGCTCAGAGATCTAATCTTGCCTAATAAATTGGTAAACATTCGTCAGTTTTTCTGATCGATTGTACCCGCAACGACGCTTGCCAGTTTGCTGAAATCCAGTGATAACAACGACAGTGATTAGGGTCCGGAGTTCTTGCAGCGGAGAAGTAAGGGCTGTCACAGCTGAAATAAGGCGTTGGTTAAAGAAAACGGTAGAAAACCGAGAAATTGAACGAATTTCTGTGGCCGAGAGAGAGAGAGGGGCCGTTAAGCAGATCTGTCGACTTTCGCGTTCTGATATTCGACGGCAACGAAGGGGGTCACTCGAATATCGACAGCTGTCCTTCGTCCGAACGAGCCCCATCAACGCGACAATTATTAAATTCTCTCCATTCAGATACGAACATTTGGACACCGAGTCCGTGGAAAGATTATCGTTCTTTCATTCAAAGATTCTCGCACAACGCTAGCTATTCGAGACAATTAACTATTAATTAAGCACTCTATACATGGATAAAATTTCTACGAAAATTTACTTTTAAAGGAATTTTCAGACAGGAAAAGAAGAAAAGTTGGAGAAACTGAAAATCACAGCTGCTTCAAAATTGATTAATTACTCCTACCGAGCATTAAATCTGTGAATGTCAGAAATAGACTGTGTGGCAAGATATGAGTTTTTCTATTGAATTGTCAGAAGCGAGAGTTAAGTAAAAATATAGTTTCCTAACTTTTCACTGTTTCCCCTGCCCATTTTTTTTTTTTTTTTTTTTTTTTTTTGGTTCATTTTGGGCCCGATTTTTATCGTGGCGGTTTATTTCGGTCCGGATTCGTTTCGATTCGAATCCTCGGAACCTTCGAACGCTTTACCTGCTACCGGAATATCTGAATAGAGAGGGTAACAGCCGTCACTTTGTCGGCCTTTGTCACGGGGATTATGCGTCGGGTGGCAAATTATGACAGACACCTCCACGCCCAGGACACCTTCTACAGGACGAAACGAAACCGGAAGAAAGGGTCAGCGCGGGGTGGTGAAGGGTGGGTGAACGAGCACAGGGATCGGAGGAAAAGAGAACCGGTGCTTTCATAAGCACCGGGACAAGTTCTTTGGGAGGCACGTCCGAATTATACGCGGATCCGGCCGGATTATAAATTTAAAGGGGGATGAAAGTGGATTAGCGGACCAGAGCTACGGATTCCGCGTAGAAATTGATCTCGGGACGGCTCGTTGATCTCGCCGTTTCTGGGGGAAATCCCGGAGATTCCAGTAATTATATGCCTCCCGATTTTCATTCCGTTTCTTCAAAGGGTAACGGTCGGAAATGAGACACTAACAAGCAACCGGCGCTCACGGTACCTCGGCAGAAAAATTAATTCTGTTACCGACGTTTAATTTACAGTTTTATGCTCTAGAAAAATTTTTACTCTTCCAGAAACTGCCCAAGCCTTATTGCTGCAAATCCTAAAATAAAAATTCTCATACTTGTGCTGTAAACAACAATTAGAAATCAATACGCGCGTGCATGAAACCACCCGTGAAGCTTGACAACAAACCGGTGGAGAATTAATAGGCGGTGCAGCAGCGGCGACAAATTAATGCGACACGATGGAAGGATTAGCCTGCTCTAGTAAAATCCTAAGCGAGCTCTGTCGGCCACCGGTTCAGCGTTCTTTTTTTTTTTTTTTTGTACAAGGTATTCATGGGAATGATCGACAGAACTTGTCGGTGAAACCCACCCCCGGGGGTTAACGGGCGTTCGAACGTCGGGCCAGGTTGATTTACGGTATAATAAAGCGGTTACGCAAAGCGTAGGAGGACCCGGAGCCGTGAATTTTATTTACGATCTGCCGGAAAGTTCGGATTCGTCGCGGCGGCTCTCTCGAAGCCCCGTCGTAAAATCGTCGAACGAATGGCGGTCGCGGTATCGGTACCCCGGAACCGATTTTTCCTTCGTCGGTGAGAGTTTTTCCGCGATCGAGCACGCCGGGATCCGCCGGACCGTGAAAACCGGAAAACCGTTTCCCCGGGCCCGAGCAGTTCCGTTGTAAATGATATTTACGACTGGCCTGGCCGGATTCTACGACGACTTTGCACGGATTAGCCGTAGTTAACGGGGCCGGCTTAGAGATTCTGTTTCGCCGAGTGGAAACACTTGGGAGATAATTAACGGACTTCTGCAGAGCGATAACGCCGAGTTCGGGGCAATTACTGGTAATTGTCCGGGACCCTTTGACGACAAACACTGCGAACGAGTGCGCCAGACACCCGCGCGCGATGCCGAAGAAGAGGTGTCTCCACGGGGAAACGTGAGAAACGCGTCTGAAAACAATTTTTGTACATTTTGAACGAGCACAATGTGTCTATTCCTCACTTCCAACGTGTAGCCTCCGTGTCCCCGTACAGTAAAACATTTAAAAAAATGGAGATGGCTGACTCCATTGAGGCAGTTACCCTAGAACTTTCCCGTACTCGATAATTTCATAAAAGCTAAAATTGTAAAATGCCTGGAGACATTTAAGTTTCGGATCAGAAAGAGGACATCTTAAATTCCCGAGACAGAGAGAAAGAGAGAAATGTGCACAGGTTCGTGGAAATATTCGAACGACCTTTAAGCTAGTATAACGTTTTTTAAATTGGATCAAACAACCTGATATTTTTGAGCAATTGAAAGAATTGGTTTTCCAAATGATGTGCAAACAAGATTTCGAAAAAATTGCAATTGGTAAGAATTACATGAGAAAATAAAAATGGCGTTGTTTACAATTTTTTTATTCGAGCCTATAATGAAAATGTAAAATATCCATTTGTAGATCTATGTTAGTTATACGCATGCTGAAAATTGAATTTTAAAGGACGTTCGAATACTTTCGTGAGCCTGAGTATATATAGATAAGAAGAGGTGTCGCAGATGTTTCTCAAAGCCGTTCGGAGCGGGCAAAAACGTGTAAAAAATCCGATCGGATCGCGTATCGGTCGTTAACGGCTACGCGTAGTTCCATCAAACCGTGCATCGAATCGTCGGACGGATATACCTTATAAGTTTCTCGCCGCTGGCGTCACCGGAGACGTGGTCCCGAGCCAATCCGATGTTGGCGGGCCATTATGCCCGATCATAATTGCGTCGCAACAACGTTTCTCCTTTCCCAACGTCCAACAGTTGGGCGGCAGCCTTTCATCTTGTTGCCCGGTCGAACGAGCTTCTGTTTCCGAGGTGTTTCCGCCGCCGGTTACCGTCCTGGAAGCAGGGAATTTAATCCTAAGTAGCCTGCGTCGCAATAAACGTGCCCACGGAGGAAAGAGAACCGGAGGATCGGACCGAAGAGAGGGAAGATAGGGGGAAGAGGGTAGGGGAAGATTGAAGGAAGGTTGTGTGGCGAAACACGGACCGGTGAAAAGGAGGAGGAGGGGAAAGAGCAACGATATGACCGTTTCCTCCTTTTAAATTATTCCCGCGACCTACTCCTCCTGTCGTGTCAGTATCGTCGTTATCGCTTTCTACAATCGTCTAGCAAATTTTGCGAACCATCCGTAATTTTCCGTCCATTTTCTATTTTTACCGGACGAATGTTTCAACTCGTCTTTGTTAACCCATCGCTTTCACGTTAAAACGGAGATTTGCAAATACACTCTAGGCATAGAAAAAGTTTGATCTCCCCAACAGGAAAACACTTGTCTAACATAGCAAAGTTTTCCGGAGAATAAGGGTCGGCGAAGATTGGTTGTCAGAAGTTCTCTTAATAACGTTAACATCGCGAAAGTTGGAAACAATCGTTTACGGGCAACGGAGGATAGAAGGACAGCTTATCCTCGAGCAGATTTTCATAAATAGATCTCAGCCGGAAAGTGGTTCATAGTTCGTTTATAACACGCCCGAGGGCTATCCAGTTTAACAGCATTACCCCGCCCGCGATAAACAATATTCCATCCCGGGGATGTATTTATCCAACAAGTCGAGTAATAGCCGCCGCCGCCGCCCGGTCGTTCTCGACCTACGCGGAGTATCAACCCTGAAGAGCTTATCTCCTTCACTTGCAATTTCTACCCATTCAGCCGCGGTAACTCGTCAGCTCATTATCATAGACTGCGCCGATGATTAACGTGTTCTCGGCCCCGCGTTTCCAGTTCGTAACTACGGTCGATTCTCGGAGAGAATCGCCCGGCGTTCTCGTTAATTCGATTCCGAGTCCGAAATTGGAATTCTTTTTTTTTTTTCGAGAAGTTACGAGCCGCGGCGATGCAACTCGCTGAATTATGTAAACATCCGCTGCCGACCATCTGCTGCGAAATTTATGCCGCGTTCCCGTTACCAGGCGATTTCAAAACGCGATTCTCCTCCGGTGAACAATTAAGAACTCCCGGAAAAATGTTTTCCGTTGTTTGGAAATTAATGTTGTTGTTGTCGAATTAATTTTACAGATTTCTTTTGTTGTCGCTAGGTGTCGGTGTGGCTGATGGCACTGACACTCACGGTGGCGGCGGAGACGAAGCCGACGAACACGGTCTCGGTGTCTTCAGGGTCGCCGGTGATCCAGAGCAACACGATACAGAAGCTGATCAAGATCCTGGAGAAGTACGGGCTGGAGGAGCAGAGAGGCCTGAAGAGAGTCTATCTGAGCAACAGGTCGATCACTTGCAACGACGGATCCCAGGCGGGATTTTACCTGCGAAAGTCGCACGGCTCGAAGAGGTGGATCATTTTCTTGGAAGGTGGCTGGTACTGTTACGATCACAAGAGCTGCAGGAACAGGTGGCTACGGCTCAGACACCTGATGACGTCGACGCAGTGGCCTGAGACACGCGACGGTGAGTAACGCTTTCTAACGTTTCCCTGGAACACCGTGTTCCGCAATCCTTTTTTTTTCCCCGCGCGGTACAATGCAACGTTGGCGACACGCCTAGGTGTATTGGAGAACCGCGTTTGCCCTCTGTTCGGTGCTGTGCAACGACAGAGTCCAGTTCGGTGCAGTGTTTACTCGATGCATGTCGAAAACTCGGGTCTAGCCCGGGACAAAGCTAGAGGTTCGTGGCTCCTCACGGTGTATAGTGGGGATAGTTCTGGGACTTTAATCGCCTAGGCAGTTGGGACATGTATAAGAGTAAACACTGTATTGCATTGCTGTAAAAATATTAGGTCGTTCGAACAGTAGCTCTGTGTGTCTTCAACTGTTTCACAAGCTCGTTTGTCGATTTGGCAGTGCTCCCTTCATTTGGGTAGACAAGGAACTATAATTGCTCCGTTATTGTTTATTGCAGTCGGAGGCCTGCTTTCCGCAAACCCGGAAGAGAATCCGTTTTGGTGGAATGCGAATCACGTGTAGGTATTGTCCATCTTGGAGAGTCTGTTCGACCAGGTCGACGAGACCGTTCGATTTAGAAAGTTGAATGATAACGCATTTGTGACGAAGCTTTTTTTCTTTCGTTCTGTTTGTCCAGATTCGTCCCTTATTGTACGAGCGACAGTTGGAGCGGTACCAGGGCCACGCCGAACGACATGTTTTCGTTCATGGGGGCCGAGATCGTATTGCAAGTGGTGCGGGATCTCGTCCCGCTCGGTCTTGAAAACGCTAGCTCCCTTCTTTTGGCAGGCAGCAGCGCGGGTGGAACCGGTGTCATGTTGAATTTGGATCACGTGCACAGTCTGGTTCGCCATGAATTAGGTGAGACAGGTCCCCTTTGATCGTTCAACGACCCGTAAACTCATTCACCGTTTAAACAAGTATTGCCGGAACCGTTCGGCCTCTCGCGTGCTATCAGAATCCCTTCTTTATTTCGCGTCACAATACGTGTTCCATAAAACATGCGTTCATCTGATACAATTTCATTTGTTTACCGTCGGCTTCCGTCAGGAATAATATTAATTTAATCCCGGATATTGTGCTGGGATCGTACGAGAGGGCAGAGTTTTCATCCCTTTTGTAGGAATTAATAAACAAACGGACGGTGAATGAAATAATCGGCGAAAAGTTGTTGCGGAAAACACGGAACGAAAAACCAGTGTAAAAATTTTACATACACGTATTTTTCTATGGATTAATTTACAAAGTGGAAATTAAATCGATGTTCCACGAATTTTGCTGGAGTCAGTTAAAACAGAATAATGAATAAATGCAATTTGAAATGGTGTTAGAGATACAGTCGATTAGAATTATTGAAGAAAGAACTTTCTGTTTGGTTTATATTTCTTGCAAATTGTAATTAGGAGAGAAGTTACTGAAATTTCAGTTGCAAGCTCATGCTCGAACCGAGATAGTTCGTGCGATTGTCAGGTGGCAAGTCGCTAATGTTATTTCTCGGTTGTACAGGGTTGAAGCACATTGCGATACGAGGTGTGTCGGATTCAGGGTGGTTCTTGGATAGAGCACCCTATTCGCCGAATGGTTTGTCGCCCGTTGATGTGGTTCATAAAGGGATGGAGCTGTGGAAAGCTCGAATGCCGCACAATTGCGTCGCGAAGCACCCAAACGAACCGTGGAGGTGTTACTTCGGGTACAGGCTGTATCCAACCCTCACTGGTAAAAGACTTTTTAATACACTTCAAAATTATTTTACAATCATTACCCTCTATTAAACACTGGGCCCTCAGAAGGGAAAAAAGTAAAAGCACACTCCTTTCTGCGATAGAATATTTCATGTACAAGGGAGTTTCAGAATCACAGTTAATATTACTGCTAGAAAAAGAAATACTAAAAATATTAAAAACTCTCTCGAGCCCCCTAGCAACCCATCATTTTCATTCCTCGAGGCTGTTACGCTATAGCGAAGCCAAAATCGAGCCTTTTGCAATGGCCCCGCGCGTTCGGATTGCTCCGCGAAAATGCGACTACTAACGGAAACATTTGCTTCCCGGAAAATCATAGCGCCCCTGTTCGTTTTTCAATGGCTGTTCGACGAGGCGCAGATGTCGGCCGACAACGTGGGTGCACCGGTGACGAAGCAGCAATGGGATTACATACATAAGATGGGCGACAGCCTGCGGCAGACCTTCGAAAACGTTACCGCGGTCTTTGCCCCGAGCTGCATTAGTCACAGCGTCCTGACGAAGAGGGATTGGCAGTTGGTTAAAATAGACGAAGTTTCCTTGGCACAGGCGCTGCATTGTTGGGAACAAATGCCAATCGGAAATCACCGTAACGAGTGAGTACCAGACACCGTGAAACTGATCCCTTTGTCGTTAGAAAGCAGATCGCTCGATCTCCCGGCAATCCACTGACCCCTTTGTGCCGTAGACGTAGATAAGAATTCGGGATTTACCTTACCCCTATTTTTCACGAAACAATAGACCTTTGAACTCCGTCAGAGGTTCAATTAGTGGTAGACTGCCTTACTCAACATTTCGAACAAATTACTTGAACGAAAAATTGCGATTTTTCTGGGCAAATAATTCTCTCTGTAATCATGACTTGGAAAGTATTTTGCCGGGGCATATTTTCTCGGGAAAAATTCGACAAATTTCCGTCCCCCATTTTTGCGATTCCGAGGGACACGACCGTGCTAATTTCAGCACTCACTCGCCAATTGAGACGAACCAGCCGTGCGCGAAGTCTCTGCGGAAACTGTTGCGTTCCGGGCTGACGAAGGGAAACGGAACTTCGCCCGAACTTGGAAGAGCCGGGAAAACTGATTCCGCGTCGGAGCTGCAGAAAGTCGCGTCCACGGTGATTACCAAGCCGGACGCGGTGAAATTGCCGGCCGCCTCGGCGCAGGAACGGGAAAACAAAAGGAGGAAGCGACGGAAGCACAAAGGCAGACGGAGAGACAGGAACAAGGAGCCGAGAACGAAGAAGGAGAGACACGAGCGGAGAAAGGCCGCAGGTACGGATCCGTGAGTAATTGTATTAAAAAACAAATGGAGGCGCGATTAACTGTGCGAAATAAAGTCGGAGCCGGTTTCCCCCGCCCCTCCCACCGGGATTACTCGAACCGTGGCCTCCTCCGATCCTAATTAAAACGGTGACATTTATCCTTATCGGCGGACCGAGCTGGAGGAGAGGGAATGATATCGATGAGACTGAAGCAATTAGGTTCGGCAAGAAGAGAATAGATTGTTCTTGAGGCGGTCCTCTGCGATTTAATTTCCACTCCATTAGCATTTTTATCGCGAATCCGAACAGTGTACGCTATTTACGATTTTCCTATAGTCGAAGTTGCCAAAAATTATCGCTTCAAGTTCTGTGGAACAAAATTGGTTGGCACATATTAATTGACTCGGTGCGAGTGTGTTGATGGAATACATCTTGTGCATAATTTAGTATAATGCTATTGACGTTGCGCAGACGATCGTAATGGCTGAATTGTATGAAATTTGTCGGGCCGACAGGTCGCCGAAAGGGTAACAAGCAGAGCAACAACAACAACCACACGGGCATGTTCAACGGCACCAGGCCTCAGCGCTCGGTGATACCATCTGGCAAACGGAAGTGCGTCCAGGGCTGCCACTTCCGGCTAATCGAACGTTGCACTTGGCCGCAGTGTAATCACAGCTGCCCGAAACTCCACAACCCGTTCACCGGCGAGGAGATGGACTTCATCGAGCTGCTGAAGAGCTTCGGATTGGACATGAAGAGCGTGGCGAACGCTCTGGGCATCGACATACAAACGCTAAACAGCATGGACCACAACGAACTGCTGAATCTCCTGACGCAACGGGCTAATTAACCTGTTCGGCTCCCGATCCTGTGTATCGGAGCCTCGGAAAACAAAAGAAAACCATTTAATCGGATCTTCAAGGTGTTCCCGATATTTTTGAATCTTTCGCCAATTCATTGATCATGAATTCTTCGATGGAAATGAACTTTGCAGGTTACCCGAAGAAACTGAATACAAGCAGGACGAAGTGATCAGTGTTTTTGGACAGAGATCTACCAAAAATCGACTGTACATAATTTATTAGACTGTGTACTCGGGAAATTTCGTTCGATTCGGTCCTCCTCCGACGGACTATAATCGCGCGATGAGCCTAACGAGCCGAGGCGATAAATGTATATTTCGGTTTCGAGTATGTTAATTTATTTGATAGTTCGTAGGCAAATTAAACGAGCATGTAACCGTGTCGCTACGATTAGTCCGTGTATGCGTTCGACGTCGATCGCTGATCGATCACGAGGCTTCGAACGTTTTACCAAATCAATCGCTTCTATAGTTGTACCTGGTCGAACCCCGAGCGTTTCGACACACGTTTTAGCTTGCCGAGTATTTTTAAACAATCGAACATCGAGCACCGCCGCAGCTCGAGAACGCTGGCCGGCTCTGCGATGTATCGAAATTCTTCGCGAGGATTAAGGGACACGAGGATACGATTAACACGATGTTATCACGGCCGGGAGTATCACGGCGAATCAAGTAATAATTGAACGGATTTCAGTAACGTTTGATCGAGGCGAACGCGAACGACAAGCAACGAATCAATTGTGAACTCGAACGCCGGCTTCGATATTCGATTAACAATCAGTTTGGCAGTACGACACTTAAGCGGCTTTGACTTTAAACGTTCAGTATTAACACTAGGCGCTGGTTTGCGCGAAACACTCGACGGTCCGCGCGAGCATGAACGGGCCGAATCGAGTGAAAACGTTGTTCGAGCCTGATTCAATAGAAATGCCGGACCAGAGATTTGCGATTTGATGCCGCTAACAAGCAAACCGACCGACAAAGCAGCTTCATAGACTGATTAAATTATCTACCTCAACGAATCAAATCGTATTAACGTCCTTTCTGTGTACTATAAACGTTGAATAGAGAGTAAAACGCGGCAAGAGTAATTAATGTAGGTTCTAACGAATGCCCGGACGCCGACGCGACGCGTCCTTGTGTATCTATTGTATCGTACAGTGTAATATAGTGGGACTAATGATTATTTATTTAACGCGACAGAAGGGAGGTTCACGCGAACGGGCAACAGCAGCTTCAGCCTCTGCTCGAAGAGTTTTTAATTTATTTTTTAAAGTGAACAAATTGTATCGAGAGATCCCCTCGAGAACAACATTGTTACTTTGTACACGCGTGAAACTGTAAATAAATTGTATATCTGTTGTATTAAACGAACCGCGCGGCAGTCTACTCGGCTCTTTTCTTTGAATATTTTCTTTTATGCAGAGGAAACGATTCGTAGAATTTTATTCTCGTCACACGCCATGCGTTGGCAGTTTAAAAAAGAAAAGTTCCATGGTTGATAAGTGTGATCTCTAGGCTAGATGAAGCGAAGGGTGAGTACAGTTTTTTAGAGGTCAGTCAATTGACCCTTACTTCTAGAAATCCGCGACTGCTATCGAAGACGAGAAGACAATAGATTGGCAGAGGCAGAGTGGTACACCGGAAGAATGATCGAAAGAGACTCACGAGGGCAGCGATTCCCGTGGGTCGACGCGTCGAGGGTCAGGCGAGGAAAGAACTCAGGTTCTCGGAACCGGCGGCCATCGATCATGATCGTCGAAGTCGCTGGGTAAACAGCATCGAGCCGCGCGGCGGCGTAACGATAAATCGAGTCGCCTCGTTGGCTGCACCTGTACGTAATCATCATCCTGTTAACTCTCGTTCGCCCCCCCCCCCTCCCGTCCTCCGTTGACCCACGAACGAGGGTGATAATTCAATGTAGAATCAGAATCCGTCCCCCAACCCCTGGTGATCCGTCGTGCGCTGATCACTCGACCCTTCCTCCCCTCTCTCTGTCTCTTTCCCTTGGCCACGCTCTCTCTTTCTCTCTCTCTCTCTCTTTCTCCCCGAGCCGACGGTCGTCGTTGTCTCGAAACTATATATTCCACGGCATACGCAGGAAATAGTGTTTAATGCCGGCGGGTCAGGCCGGGTCTGACCCCCGGTGGTGGACGCGATCTATAGGATGAACCGAAAGCCGGACGGAGAGGAACGCGCGCGTATGATCGGAGGCGAGAGGAGGACAGCGGCGGTGTGGTCCCCATCGAGCAATTGACGTGTCCGAGGAAGTGATGGAAGGATGATGGCACAATGTGCTTGAATGTCCCATAAGCGAGCGGGTTCTATATTAAACTGGTCCGGTTACCGTTCGTTCGTTCGGCTGTCCATCGTTCAGTCGCTGGCTGGATCGGCTTGGCCAGGACAACAAGATCGATCCCCCATCCGTCGTTGTCGTCGTCGTCGTCGTCGTCGTCGTCGTCGTCGCGAATTCTCAGTCCGATTCACTAGGCTGTCCCGCGGACACGAGCCATGTCCTACGGACCGGACGGACGCCGATCGTCGTGAAGCCACTCGCGATCGAGCTAGTGATCGAGGGAACGAGAAGCGCTGATACGATTCTGCGAACCGGCAACCAAGCGGGACTGAATGCTCGATCGGCCGTCCACCAACGGGATCCAGGACTCGAAGGACTCCTGGCGATCGGCTTGCTGGATACCAACACACTCGCCGCGGATCCGCGCGAGCTATACTTTCGAGGTTCCGGCGAACCAAGTGACGTTTATTGCGGTTAGTAGCCTCGGATAGTCACACTTAACCCTTTTGGGAACGAGAGGTACCTTGTACCGACCCTGAGGAATATTTCAAAACCGATTGCAGCGGGTCAGAGTATCAGGTGCGATGTGTTTCCGTGCGTTGTTGCTAGCTTTCCAAAATTTGTCGATGGTTAGGAAAAAGTCGAAATCGTCGAGGAAGAAATGTACAGTGGTAATGTACAAAGTATTCGACATCCTCTAGAAACGAGTAACTTTTTTCATTTTTCCATCAAACAGCTCGAGAGTTTTTGAGATATTAGAAAGATTAATTTACTAAGTAATGTGCGAAGAATTTCCTTTAAAAATTGCTATTGGTCTAAATTACGGTGACTCACGGTGAAAAAAAGGGTATCGTATGCGATTGATCGTGAACGAAAGTAATTTGATTAATGATCCATTTTGTTCAGCTTTGTGTTTGTTCTAACGTACAGAAAATGTTTGCTTGCAGCCGTAGGTGTACATCAATTTGCGGATATCGGAGCCCTGTCCAAAGAAAACCCATACAGTAACAGTCTTCGATGATGTTGAAGGGAACGACGTTATTGTTCCTCTATCTATTCTGTGACATCGGTGAGCATATTTTATTATGAGCTTTTACAAAACCTTTTAACCCTTTCATCACGGAGGTATTCAATATTTTCACTGCGAACGTTTCGAGCCATATGCTGTTAGCTTTAGAATAACCCAAATTATCTGTCTCTTGGGAGTAATATTTTTTTCCGAATTTAAAGTTCTTGTATACCAAGGATGCGATACATTGTTTAGTACTTTTAAATTAAAATTCTAAGCTTCCAAGCCTTTCTGTATAATTAGTAGTGGAATTAGTAGTGACGCAATAATGGCGAAATTTCTGTTGCATTGTCTATGGGAAGATTTTGGCGATATTTGTGATTCCAGCATTGGCAGCGCAATGCGGAAAAGTATGGCTGACAGTCTCCTCGTTGTGGAGACCGATCGCTGCCAGTGACAAAGTGGTGGACGCAGAGCTGGAAGTAAATTGGGATCTTGATTGTCCATCGTGTACAGGATACCCGGATACCATCAAGGTGTTCACTGCTGACCCAGCACATAGTAATAAGTTTTGTTTGCTTCTCTTGAACATCGTAATTCGGGGATTAAGACGACTCCTTTCTTTCGAACCGGTTTTTGTCATGTCGAATTCAAAATCGAAAATTTTCCATCTCGTTGAAATCTGGAATTTGCTCGATTCGTGCCGAAACATTTCTAGACTTATTGATCCGATTGAAAAAAAAAAAGATGTGCAACGGAATATCCGAGCGGACGTACGCCATCAATTTATCCCCGTTTCCACCTTGGGCTAGCGTTTTTCATGAATCCACGTCTCGGGACCTGTCGAGGAACGAAGTTTAGGGCTCGATCGTGCCGGGATTGGTCGATACCGGTCGACGCAACCATCGTCGTTGTGCTTTCAGATAAAACGATCAAGCCCAAGTTGACTTTGACTTCGCTGCAATACCCCCGGGGCTATTATCGAACCAACATCACGGTCGGACGACCGCCCCTTCCGGGTGGATGGGACACCCAAAGTGGCGCGGCGCTTCCCGGAACCCATTGCATGAAATATCATGCTGTTCTTTACAAAGAAGGGTCCTTCCTCACCAGTTCCTGCTTGCAGATCTGGCCGACCTGGATGTACGACTTAAGGTCACCATCTCACTTTCTAATTCACTTATCTTTCACTTTCAACCGTTGTGACTTTGCTTTCAACTTGTGTAACTAATTGACCATGCTTAGGGCCGTTTACAGACCCAACTATTAATTTTTTAAGGAGGGTTCATCCCCTGCACTTGGTAGGGACAGCTGCATGTTGGTCCCAAAATTCAGGATTTAGCAATTCAGAAGCAATAGCAGTAGTAATTTTGTTTGCATCGGAGCAAGAGAAATATTACGTAAATTTACAGATATTTTCAATTTTTTTGGTCGATTTTCGTTTTACAAACTGTTTCAAGGTTAATATAGGGGTATTCGATTTTTCCTCGAAACGGCGCAGTCGCGTTCGACGAATAAAAGTAACAAGAGATTTCGTGCAAACACTGTCTAACAAATACCCCGCTAAAGAAACTGTAAAGAAAATATGAAATGACAATGTTATTCTGTTGACACAGCGGTGGAGCGGAACGACGACGTTTATCTATTCTGTTTGCACAAGTTATGTTTTACGGCTTGAGGTATGTAGTTGTAGGCTACCTACTGACTTTCAAATAAAGACTTTACTGTGCAAATATTATTGTGTCACAGAAATTACAAAGAAGATTCGCTATGTTTACGATTGAATCGGTTCAGTAAGACACTTCCTGTGATAAAGTGAAAAATCGTTTCTAACACTGCGTGTTATATTTCCATTTACTTTTATTACTAAAATATGCTGGCGCAGTTTGGCGGAAAAAATCCTGCGCGTAGCACAACAGAGCTTCTATTCTTTGCATACGAAACGTCATTGTCACTCATGCATAAAAGATGCAGTATTTTGCAGTATATTTGGGCAAATATGTCCATTTTGTTGAATGAATCAGAAAAAGTTGAAACAATATGAATACAATAGACGCAGTACCACAGTACAATTGTGCAAGTAGAAACAGACGGCAATAGACAGACACATTAATGGTCTTGCATACAATGGTGTCCCAAAAATGTAAGAAAGTAGAAAAAGTAAATGTAATTTTTTTATGCTTTTAGTCGACTTTTAAAATTCAATTTTCTTTTCAAATCCTCGATCTCATATGGAACTTCCTTGTCCATATATGTTATGTGAAACTACCTTCTGAAATATATTTTTGTCCCCCTCAGAAGGCAACTAGGAAGACTGCCAATAGGAAGCTTAATGATTCCCGGAACACACAATTCAGGCTGCTATAAGCACGGCGACCTGACACGAAAGGACGCCTTCCAGCGATACCTGTTAACGCAGGATCGCGACGTGTGGACGCAATTAGTGCACGGTATAAGGTACCTGGACATCAGGGTGGGCTACTACTACGCCGTCGAAGAAGGCAGCAACATAAGCAGATTTTGGATCAATCACGACGTCATTCGGATCACTCCCTTATCCTCCATCATCAGAGATGTGAGAAACTTCTTGAACGTTGCGAGAGGAGAGGTCGTCATCATGGACTTCCACAGGTAACTGAAAACAGCATAATAATTCAATAATCTCGTTAATGACTTCTCCACCTGTTACTTAAAAAAATTCACACGTACATTTTGCACGAACCCCA
Source organism: Seladonia tumulorum (assembly GCA_913789895.3). Lineage (NCBI taxonomy): Eukaryota > Metazoa > Arthropoda > Insecta > Hymenoptera > Halictidae > Seladonia > Seladonia tumulorum. Next base: position 9,699,533 of record OU565281.1, read on the forward strand.
TAACAATTGAACGAAATTATCCAGTAGCTTGTTATTTCTTCATATTATCATGACCACCGGTAATTTTAACAATTTTAACATTTTAAAGGAATGAATATAAAGAGATACTTTATTCTAGATTAGGGAACGATCAAAAATGGTGATGCCCAGAGTATCATAAAGATTATGTTATATTATAGCATCATGTCAATTTTTTAATATTGCCAGAAGAGCGTGTCGAACCTCGTAGAAATAATTGGAAACAATTTCGAGCGAGTATTGGATAATAATAAAATCGTTGGCTCTCGATATGGACGTGTAAAGATACATTATGTTTAAGCGAAATGAAAGAAAGTGGCTCGAAATTGGTGTGATTGCAACCGACACGATTGTTATCATCGCGGGGACGTGATATAATTTAACGATGCAATTCAATACGGGGTGACTTTGCACGCAGATTTCCGGTGGGATTCGAGGACAGATCGAGCAGACATCGCCGATTGGCCACGATCCTCCGGCGAGAATTCGGAGGACTGATTCTCAAGCCTGATAGGGGGGTCGAAGGTCTTGGTCCGACCTTGAACGATATTTGGGCCGGAGGGAAACGCTTGATTATTTGTTACGGCGACAAGCACACCGTGAATGGTAAATTTATTACCTGCTACTATTCAATTTAATCCTTACGCGTCAATTCAATCCGCCGCTAGGTGCTCGTGTTACGCGTTTCGATACTATTTTTACACTGGCGTAACCTGATAACTGGGGTGGCCAAGTTAATTCACCGTTCATAGTTATCTTCCCGGTGATTTGTCGTCTTTTATCCTTTTATTTATAACGGATATATTTCGCTAGCGCGTGGCGCAGAACAATTTCCATTCACTTCCAGTGAAATAACTTTGATTTAAAGTTAAAATTAAATATCTGAATAAAAACTGGAGGCAGGACCTTGAATTTGTACCTCAAAATTGTTTGCAGCAAACCTGTAGACTATAATAATATTTCTGGATCGAATAGCATCGTTGCGTTTGCATTTTAAAATCAGAAACTCCGTGTACACCAACCTAATGTTCATACGAGCGTCTAGACAATTGTGATCGATAAGATTACTCGGTTAGTAGGTTACCTTTAAGTAGTACAGACTTTGAAACTGACCCAACTGCTATAGAAGGCCTCACAAGTCGCTGACGTTTATTGCGTTGTTGCAGTGTACTGCAAGCGAGTTCCAAGCGTAATCAAATGTTAGAAACAAGTCCTTCTCGCACAGTTTTATAGCTATTTGAATGGAAATATTCTCCTTTTTTACAGTTCTAGAGTATCGTCGATTAACAAAATAATGCTCAATCAGTTTATTTCCTTTCTTTTGTAATTTGAACGTATTGCGAGCTGATTTAATTTTGCAACAGAGCACGACTGGTTGTGGCCGACGATGTACCAAGCTTGGGGTAATCAGCAGACGGTGGAGGGTCTCTTCAAGTATTTGGACGAGGTTATTATGGGACCGAAGAGGTTCCGAAACAGTCAAAACCCATTATGGGCGGTGATGGCGGAGTTGACGCCCGATCCCCTAGACATAATCTTCAATCTATCCGGCGGTCTGCGGCAAATGGCCGATTCCGTGAACAGGAATCTTACATTGAAGTTCCAGGAGGAATGGTGGAAAGAGACGAACATAGTAGCGAGCGATTTCTTCCTCGGGAATAATCTCATCGACGTGTCGATACAGGCGAACATCAAGAAGAGCAACATCGCCCAATGGCGTTTGTAACGCGAGAATAAACGATTATACTCTACCGAAAAATGTAATTCTAATTAGGTGCTGCTTCGTCGACGAGCACAGGATCGAGACGAGAGAGTTGTACGAGGTCAGCTGACCGGTATTCAGAATTTGTTTAGCCTTGTATCCCCTTGCCGTTTGTTGAGGATCTGCTAAAATCGATCGTCGAGCTTGAAAATCACTTTTCTGACGAATTGGTAAACTTTCTAGTCCTTTATCGATCGAAGCGTTGTATTCATAAATTATCGAAACTGTAGTCGAAGCATTTCGCCAAGACGTAGGTTCGTTTCGAAGTTTTAGCACAATCAAAGGAAAAGAAATGGTAGTAAGAATTACTAGAGTTCCGTGAATGGTAAGGAGTCCAAACACATGCGCAAGAGTAACAATATACGACTTGGAAGACTCAATAAATCGGAGTATAAATAATGTGTACTCAAGAAGAATGAAGTTTTTTTCATTTCCCTCTCTCGTTTTTAGGGGATCCGAGCTTACAGCTTGTATCGCGGAGGTAAGAAGTTTTAGGAAACGTTTCGGCGAAGATCTCACATAATTCTTTCTAACACGTGCCCACGGACCAACGGGAGCAGACGGGAGAGACAGTTTAAAACAAATGCCCCGACATTTCGGAAACGTGCTCCGCCGCCGCCCAGAGATCGGCGGGCGTCCGTGTTTCGGCCCGTGTCGATTTGACTTCCAAATGCAGGCCGACGCTGCCGGATCACGTTCGGGACACCGGTTTTTCGAGGTAGTCAGTCGTCTGCTAGCAGCCACCGGCAGTGAATCGATGCGACGAGAATTTTAACGCGGTCCCATCTACCCTATTCTTTCGGCAACAACTACTTTTCACTCTGCCCTCCATCCACGCTCTCGCCAACTTCCTAATAACGCGATATTCTGTTTTCCCTATCCCTACGTCGTCGCTCTATCGAGACGTTGACGAATCTGTCGTCTCTCTAGATCCAGGAATAATGCACGCGTTCCCGTGAACTGAATTTTAAAAGGAAAAAGAGTATAACCCGAAAGACGATTCTCGACTGGTTCCCAATACTCGAAGAAAACGTCGGCGAAACAATGGATTACAATTTTGCACGCGACGCGAAACAGCTTTGGGTTGTTTACGCCTGGTGGTCGTGCGTACTTGTTCTGAAGATGATCTCTTTGTCCTGGTTCACCGGTAGGATCCGAGTAAGCAGACAGGTAAATATTCTTTGACCTTACATTGTTCACGCTGCCCCACCTCGCCGATATCTGACTGTTATCGTGATCTTCTTAAGTCTGTAATTTAATTACATTTTTATCTTTGTTATATTAATTACCAGACTGCGGGCTACAGACTGTAGCCACGCGCACACATCTTAACAAGTTAGGGACAATATATTTTGAGAAAAGGTTATTATTCAACTGAGAAAGTCTTTAGCATCTTCAACAAATTTCGGTGCAACGCCGAGCCTTCTAACTTTCCACTAACGTCGAGATTAGTTCGAAATTACCCTTTTACCGGGGAAAATAGCGAAAGAACTTTGAACCTCGTCAACCTAACGAAACAATTTTAAGCCTGATCCCGGGCGCAGCTATTTTTCAAGAGGAGATAAGTCGGGGTCCTCGAACGGTTAATTGGATCGCTTCATTCCGATCGATATTCCAGGTAATTCACAGCGAGGAGGATAGGATGTGGATGAAAGGTCCCAATATAATTTTATGTCTGTCCGGAGGCGGGCATCCAGACGTGGATCGCATCCGAAACGCGCATCAACACGATCTTGGAACTGTGCTCCCTTATCTGCTAATTACACCGATATGGTTGTGCACGTCGCCGTCGTTTCCTGTGGCCAGAACGATTCTTCCCGGCTTTGCGATAGTTAGCATACTGTACACCATGGCGCACATGGAGATCGGGAATCCGCACCGTTATTGCAAAACAATACTCGCCGCCGCTGAACTTTGCATCTTGATCTGCATGTTCGCCATGTCTGCGCTCCACTACATGGACGCGGTCTGAATGTCGCGATAATTTCGAGAGCATGTGCATTTCTTATGCACCCGCTCCCGTTACGTAATCGTGGCCGCTCGATATGATAAGCGAGGTCAATGTAACACCGTGCCGCACTTGGAATTACAATGAATGGGAGTTAATGCCGCGCCGGGAGCACATATCTGCTTTGAATATTTGTGGACCGTTTGAATATGCTGGTCATTAAGGTGTACAGAATTTAACAAAGAACGTATTATCGTCAGTCACTATTACTTATCAGGAGACGTTTGAAAATTATAGATCAGCGAAATAAACTGCAAGTGCCAATATGTAACTAAATTTTTTATCATTTAAAAACCAAGCGTAAATTAGAACGTATAAAAACGACGTTATGATCACAAAGCGCATGTCAGCGTCGACAATGCGACATTATAGAGCGAAGTTGAAGAATGTTATCGCATCGTTGTAACGTGACCAACAGCGAGCACAATCAGCATACTTTCTGTCGTACTAATATTACACATAGCTGTATGAAACTGTGATATATTGATCGAGGTATGTGTAATATGCGTAGAAGATATTTTATAAAGTACAATTGAATATCGTGAATATTTTGATCAATATCATTTGATCGTTGCTTTCAAACTCGAAACAGATTTGTTGAACAAGCTGTTATCACGATAGGAATACGAGACAGCAATGTTTGTTCAAGAACTACCACTTCATTTGTTTCGATTGTCATGTACAAGCGCACGTTACATATCGTTGCAACTATCAATTTCGTGTACTTGACTGATTACAACGTTGTATCTCGCTTGTCCGTAAATAAATGATAAAGCGTTGTCAGTTTAAAAACTGAGGATGAGACCAAGGATCAAATCTAAAGATAAATCCTTGGGATAAAGGTATTTTTTCACTTTTTTTAAGTGAAAGATTTATTGTGATATTCCTAATGCCTAAAAACAATAAAAAGCAAATAATAAGCATTATTAAATTAAATTAAAAAAAGAAATTATTGGACTACTGTACTCGTTCGTTTCGGATAAATATTGCTATTACTTTTTGAAAGCTCTACTTAAAAAATTCTGAACCACGGGGCTGTAGAATTAAAAAAATTATTAACTAAATGCCGGTGGATAATGCTTTTAGGAGTTGGAGCACGTACGGTCCATTTTATCGGGCCACCGTGTATATGCATACCCTCGTGGTTCCCAATTCATAATTAGACATGAAAGAAACCGCAAAAGAAATTAATTGTACTCGTTCTTTCGCAGACTGCAATGTGCATACGCGTTACTCCGCGTAGTAGCGTCGCCGATTCTGCATACTCGAGCGACGGACACGTATTGGTCATACGCGAAAATCGTTCTTGCTCGAATCTTCACTATCATTGTATTTAATCGATAAGTATCCGGTGTCTATAGATTACAGTGTGTTCGAGCGGTGTTACGTGCTTAAGGCCAATAAATAATCCGTCATTACATTAAGTTTCACCGTTCCTTGAAACACACTGCCAGGATAAACGGCCTCAGTTGGTGACCATCCGGCGCAAAGGAAACTGATCTTTCTGTAAATCTGTTTCTCAGGAATCTTTGGTGAGCTATCCCTACTAACATTCAAAGACACGTTGTACAGAAGATTTACTATCGCCTTGATAACGTTACCGCGATGATAAAACAAATTTCGATAACGTTCAAGATAATATTGGACCCGGAGGAACGCGGTTGCCATTTTGGACGCTCTTCAAAAAATATCTAGAATTTAGTTATTTCATTAATCTTTATAGTTTCATTACGAAACTCCGTGATATTCCATAAACGCGCGACATTAGAATATTGCATATGCAGGAACATTGCTTACTTACGATCCACGCGTTTCTATCGACGTATTTTTCCTCTCGATAATGATTAAGATGATAATTCATTCGGAGTGTCCCGCGTGCGGCTTATGTTTTAAACTTGAGGTTGAAGTATAAAAACTTGATCACCTTCCACTGTAATTTGAAGTCCTTGACACTCATTCGCTTCGACAGTGCTGGTCATCAAGGTACAAACATAAAGAACGGGGCACAGATCGAATCGGTGAAAGATGTTCTTTTAAACATAGCAAAAATTTCGTTGAGGGCGCTCCATCAGGTTCGTTTTAATAACAGTGTGTAGGTTAGTAGGCGTGAATGAATGTGCACATACAGGGTGATCCCGTGGACGGAGTATTCAAAGGCAGTGTCGTCATTAAATATCACGGAAAAGTATTTTTTGGCTGCGTCGAGCGTTGGTGAAGTCGGTTTTCCGTCAATTTTCCGTCAGTTTTCCGGTTAATGACGACTACTACTACTATTTGAACTGGAAAGTACAAGGAAAAGAGAATATGCGTACATGTTTCCCGCTGTGATCATGGCGGCACTGGCTCTCAGTACTCCATCTACAGGATCACCCAGTATAATACATATGTAAGTGTGACGCACGATCTGATGCACTCGAGACTCGAGCGATAAGTGAAGCATCGAAATGGAAAGTGACAATCGTGTATTCGTCGAGCTGAAACTTTACAAGAGCTCCGTAGACCGGTTCACTCAAATCGCGGTCATCTTTGAAGACATGTTCGTCTTCGCTGTTCTATACCTGTTCGTCTATCTAATCGGCCGTCAGATTTAGAGGTTAGGTGACCCTTGTCCTTCCTCCGCTCCGTCGCGAAGCACAGTAACCAAGACCGAGAAACCGACAACACAAGCTGAATGACGCTCTTGGCGAAGGCACGCGTGGCTTCTTTACGGTCCGAGCGATTCGTGGGTGAAATTCGAAACATGAAACACAGAAGTACCACGGTGGTGTGATTCAATTTCAGTGTTGACATAATGGAAATCGACGAGAGGGTCGTTCGCAGACGAAGCTTTCGAAGTTACCTACGACGCGTACCGCTGCGAATTTCGGAATCAGTCGAACACCTTTTTTACGGGTAAGTTATGAGACAATGTTGAGTAATTTTCAAAGTTCCCGCGTTTTTCAACCGTTTATTTTTGAATGAGCATTGTTCCATCCATGTCGAACATTTTTGTTTAAAATAATGTTCGATACACTTTTGTCATTATGGTCTTATAGAAACCGAAAATTTCTTTATTTTTATATGCAATTATATAGCTTATGAATTTCTTACTCACCAAACCCAAGTTATACCCTCGAATCTCCTACCTCGTCAGCAACTGATAATATCCAAGAATCCTCATTAGATATTTTCTTACTCCTCCTACTCCTCTTAGGTAGGACTTTCAAATTCTCTTGGCACAGATAAATAAGAATCTTCTAAAATTAATTTTTTTTTGTCTAGACTGGGGTTAAAAATAGCACGGCAGCCACTGAAGTGGCTTATCTGTAGTATTGTGATAGTCTTACTTTCTCTTTCTGGTTTACATTGCTTCCACCAAGAGAAAAACCCTATGAGACTATGGATTCCACAAGATTCGGATTTCGTTCGAGACACAGATTGGATGATCGATCAGTTTGGGCAAGGGTTGAGAATGGAAAACATGATATTAACAGCTGATAATGTATTAGAACCAAGGATTCTCGTAACAGTATTTGTCTTTTTTTCTTGGACATTAGTATATGTAGCTATATTTGTTTACTCGTGCAATGATAAGTGAGGAGATTATTTAAATCATTTCAGCTGAACGAAATAGTAAAGCAAGTTGTTGCTCTACAAACTGCTGACCATATTGCATGGACAGATGTGTGCTTCAAGTAAGATTATTTTTCTACATAATCCAGTTAACTCAAATGAAAATGAATATTTTTTTTTCAATGCATAGAGTACCTGTTATATCAGGTATTACAAGGAGAACAAAGCGTAGCGAGGAGGATGATGATTTTTTTGACATGGAACCCGATTCGCAAATCAATAAGACTAAATTTGAACCTGCGGTTCATGCTGATCCTAAATTATATTGTAATATAGTCGATAATTTGCCAAAGGCTTGCCTTTTGGGTAGTCTAGTGGATATCTGGGATTACGACAGTAATGTTATTCTACAAAAATCAAATAAAGAGATTATCAGAGATGTGAATAAAGCAAAAATTAGCCCTACCCTAGGGCATCCTATGAACTTTACGAGTTTATTGGGTGGGATAACAAGAGATGAACAAGGTAAAATCATATCAGCAAGAGCTGTGAAAACACAGTGGGCAGTGCACATAAATTTTTCAAAAGTGGACATGGATAACTTTGGCAACGATGTTGGAACAGCTGATTGGGTAAGGTAAGTTCATTAAAAGGCCTAAATCATAATGTCTGTATATGAACTGATAAATTTAACCATGTTACACTGCCATTAACTTACAATGTGTATAGAGTGTTCCATGCAAATGTTATTACAGATACTTGTATAGTTTAAAGAATTTGCTGTTTAAATTTCATTTGATTTGGGCCTTGTTTAATATTTCAGATGATTTTGTCAAGATCAGTTTGCATATCCTTTTTAGCTAAAATATTGCTCAAATTATTTATAGTATGTGCCTGTTATACAAAAATGACTACAATATATTATATTTTCGATCTTAGACAGAATCAGTTCTTGTAGTTTAAGTTGTTATTACTATTTATTTTTTATATATACATATTTATAATTTTATATGTGTTGAACTTTATACGAACAATAATAAACAATTTAATAAACCAAATCAGGATGGCTTATTTCTAAAAAAATTCGTATTTAATGTGTAGGCTACAGATGAAGTTTTCAAATGGGAACAGTCTTACTTGAATTTATTACATAAAAATGTAAAACTGTTAAGCAATAAAAAAGATGCAAACCATACCGAAGCCATATGGTATGAAGCTGGCAGAAGTTTTGGGGATGTAACATATGTGACAATGTTTGGACATATGGACATACTGTCTATAGGATTCATTTTGATGTTCTTCTATGTTCTAGTCATATTTTCCGATTACAATTGGGTGGGATGGCGAGTAAGTTTTCCATCAAAGTAAATAGCATAATTATTTGAATTATTCTGAAAGTTGAAGTGGAACTAATCCTATTGAATTCAAGCGGAAAGCTTGTACAATATGCTGAAGATTAGAGGTTGTATCAACCCTTCCGGTTGTACCACCACGATCAGCCTGCATATAAAGAATTTCTTAGCGTCACTGTTTGCAATGTATAATTATCTGTAGATTTACCTCACGTGCGTTGGTCTTCTGTGCGTGGGCGGCGCATTCATAACTTCAATCAGTGTATGCTCGGTGCTTGGTATACCTTACGGGCCAGTGCACACGTCTTTGCCATTTCTTTTGTTGGCTCTTGGAGTAGACGATAACTTTCTGATTATGGCGTCTTGGAAGGAAATACACGCGCACGAGTCGAACAGAAAGAAGCCATTGGAAGAAAGAATAGCTTTAATGTTAGGACACGCAGGGTCAGCTATTAGTATTACCTCTCTCACGGACGTTGTTGCATTTGTTATCGGCGCATCAACGGTAAGCTTATCTACGGCGTCTGGGAGGTGGTTGTACAGAATCGAATTTAATCATTATACATACATCTCCAGATATTACCATCCCTCCAGTCATTTTGTATATACGCAGCAGTTGGGGTGCTACTGACATTTTTATTGCAAATCACATTTTACGTTGCCTTCTTCACTCTGGACGCCAAACGTATCGAGAGCAAAAGGAACTCGATATTCCCGTGGATCATACACGAGAACTTTACGCAAAAGTTTGTCAGCTCGCAAGAGGAACCGGCCTCCAAGTTTATCACGAAATTGTATACAAACGTGGTTCTAACGATACCCGGGAAAATACTGATAGTATTAGTAACTGTTGTGGCCGCATCGGCGGGTATTATGGGTATATTACGGTTACAACAGTGGTTCGACCCGGCCTGGTTCATACCGAACAGTTCATACCTAAGCAAGTATTACAGCGTATACCATCGCGAGTATCCGAGTCGTGGCTACGAAGCGATCATTCTCATGGGAGAGTTCAATTACACTGCCGAGTTTCCGAAATTGCTGAACTTAACGGACACGTTCACCAATTTGTCAACGGTGCAAAGCTTGAATCCGTGGCCGAACGATTTCGCCAAATTTGTATCGGACTATTATGCAAAAGGTTGGCAATAATCGTTAAGGTCAATGAACTCTGGTGACTCACGAAGCAGGTTAACGCGAAGAGACTTTAATTTCTAGATTTGCGAACCACAACGCTCAACGATACCCAATTCAACGATTACCTATCGAAGTTTCTGTTCAGTCAAAACGGTGGCAAGTACCAGAGGAACATCCGCTTCAAAAGCGACCTGAAATGCGGGGAAAAAGCGCCGCCGATCAAAGCGAGCACCATAGATTTCGTCTTCAAACGATTCTTCACTCCCCACCAGTGGATACCAGCAATGGATCAAAGTGTACGAATGACTCGCGAAGCCGGAATCGATGGGTTCGTGACGGTCTGGAGCGAAGTGTTCAGCCTCTGGACCACCGACAAATTGATCTCTCAAGAAGTCCAACGAAACGTTCTGTTGGCGTTGGTGTGCGTTATGGGAATGACAGGGTTATTGATCGCTGAGCTACAGACGTGTTTCTGGATCTTCTTGTGCGTTCTTCTCACGCTGTTGAACGTCTGCGGGTTCATGTACTTTTGGGGGCTGACGATAGACATTGCGTCCTGCATCGGTGAGGAATGTTTCTTTAACCGTGAAAGATTCCTACCGTGTTTAACTGGTTTCCTATTCTTCTAGGTCTCGAGTTAGGTATCGGATTGTCCGTCGATTACGCGGCTCATGTCGCCCATGCGTTCGTGCATGCTGCGTCCGAGACCGGCAGCGAGGATCGCACAAAGAGAGCGCATATTGCGGTGAGATACATAGGCGCGGCGGTCGCGTATGGTGCTGGATCCACGTTGCTGGCGCTCTCGATGATGGCGTTCTCGGAGAGCTACGTGTTCCACGCGTTCCTAAGGATTTTCATTCTGGTGATACTGTTCGGCATATGGCACGGACTGTTCTTGCTGCCGGTGATACTGAGCACGATCGGCCCACGGAGTCTACGCTCGTATAAATCGAAACCCTCGCCGGAGAAAACCGAGGACGCGATGGAGGTGACCAGTCCGTTGAAAAAAGAAACGGAGAGTTGAAAGAACACACACACGGCCGACGGTCGAGATTCTTTATCAATAATATTTATTTTTGGTTCAATAAACATACAAAATTATTACACTATCCGTACTATTAATCACACATTTATACAAAAATAATAATAATAATAAAGATCGGATAACTTAAAAACGGCATTATTTATATATATATATATATTTATATTTATCTAATATATTAAGATTAAAAAAAAACAAGTACAAAATAATGTAGCAAGGTTGATATAGATTTTTATTAATAATAATTATTGATCGGAAAGGAACATGACTATTATTAAACGTAACGTAAAATCGTGTTTGCTGGATGCGTTTATCTTTTTTTTCTTCTTCTTCTTTATGTATAATCATAATTAATGTTTATGACGTAAAAACGAGCGGCGAGGGAGCGACCCCGGATTGATTGGCAAGCTCCCTCCGCTGCCTCTCTCAGTCTTGCACAATCCACAGACACTCATTCTCGTTCGTCTTCTTCGTTTGTCGTGCCCTTTTTGTTTTTCTTCGAACCCTCGTGTGTGCCTCTTTCGTTCTTCCCGACGCGACCCGACGCGACGCGACGGGAGCGGGCGAGTATATCAAAGTGTAATTATCCGAGCGGATAGAAGCGGGACAAACGAGAAGACGGCTAAGTATTTCTCATGCGTACACGGTCACCCATCGACAGAGGCATCCGACAGAGGCGCACGTTCTCCGGAAACACGATCCCAGCACACACGGTAGAGTAGACTGCCGGGGGCAGCAAGCCACGCACGAACGATACGGCGATACACATCTTCCTTACTTAGTTGAATTTTACAAATTGGGATCGTACATTCCATAATTAATGAGGAACCATCGATACAATAATAATATTTACTTAGCAAAACGTGCCGATCGGTAGTGTGGCGAAGGACGCGTGATGTGTGAGCACAGTTAAACGCGTTACGAAGAAGGGGGAGGGGGGCAGTGGTATGTTTGTTTTTTTTTTGTTCCGATGACGATGATGATAATAATGATATTTTGTGGTGGAAGGGGTGATAAGTTGGCGCAAGGAGGACGTTGGTAGAAGGGAGAGGAGAGCGTTCTCCTTTTTTCCGTGATTTCGTTTAGTTTTTTAGGGGGATGATGAATCGACTGTTCAGGCGAGGATACACAAGGGTGGTTGAACGATACCGGGACACGGGGAACGGGGGAGGGAAATGCACGTCCGCTTGCCAGGAGTTCAAGGTACACGCACTTTATAGGGATACACCATGGGAAAGACACTCAGGGCAGACACTGACATAGAGACTAGGCTACCGACTATATGTATACCTATCTAAATGTGTAATTAGCGTACGCACCGCGTACACCCGGGTACGCCCGCACTTCGCCCGGCTCTCGGGTTTTTCACATTATTTTCTTGTGTGTTTGTGTGTGTGTGTGTGTGTGTGTTCGCGTGTTTTTTTTTTATTAATCATTTCAATCGAAGAAACGAGCGCGCGTACACCGTCCGTACGCGCACTCTCATTTCTCACTTTCCATACGTCTTTCACTATTTTTATTTTTTTTTTGTTCGCTCTTGCCTTCCCACTCGTTCTTTTTTTCCTTACCGTTACTTTTTTTCCTTCCCTCTTTCCACATTTGTTTCCTCCCCTTTTCTTTCCTTTTCTTTTTTTTTTTAAATTATTATTATCATCGTTTTATTACAATCAGCGATCGCGTCGTAATCGTGCTTTTATAGTAAACGCTATGTAGTCTTTATTACTCAAGCTTATGCCCAAAAATCTACCAGAGGCACTTTGGGTTTATTAGTACCATTTTGAAGTCGGCGAGCGCGGGGGAGGGTGCTGCGAGTCCTTTTTTCTTTTTTATTTAATCGTTCGTTATATATACTTTTTCTCGGGTAGTGATATTAACGGTCGAACGATGTGAAATTCTGTCTAGTGTTTCATTTTCATATTTTTTTTTTTTGTTCTGCTTTGAACCCTCTCGTGACATGACGGAGTACCCTGTCTGCGATCCATTTTCTTTTTTGTTCGCCCACGCTCGTTCGCCGCCCACTTTTTCTTTTTTCTTTTCACGCGTCCGTTTAACCGTTCTCCTTTTTGTCCCCTCCCCCGTTCCTTTCCCGTAGCCTACCAACTCCGTATCTTTCCCTGCTGCCTTACCTTTCCACACACGGTCTTCCGATGTTTTTTGAGCAATAAATACTTTCTCCACTGACAACTGCACATTGAATTGACGCACGGGACACACTCACGCGTATACACAAAACGGTTCTCTCGCATTCGCTACCAGGCCGTTCGCGTCGACAGCACCCTCGAAGGTGGCTCGGCAGGCTCGAGCCCCCTCGGCGATATGAATTCTTTGTCACGGTCACGCGAATGATCGTTCATACTAAACCTACTACGCGGTTCTAAATACAGTGGCAGTCAATGCGGGCGGGAAACCCCTTTCGCCCGGGGTTGTTCCGCTTCGGTGTGCGTTTACAAAGGTGGTTGGTTTAGTTTAACGTAGAATGAGCTTGGAAGAGATACAAGACGGTACCACCGTACATACAGATTCCCCGAAATTCTTGTCAATTATTCTTTTTTTTTTTCATTTCTTCTCCTTCATCATCTTCTTCTTCTTCTTTTCTTTCGTTGATCCCCTTTTGTTATAGATACAATGAATACACGAGGGTGGTTAACATTTGCGCGCAGGTAAAACGTTTCTAGGAGAAACAAGGTTCTTTTTTTTTATTTTTTGGGTACTGTCAGCCCGCGAACGGCTCCCGCATCCACTCTCATCTGCATCAGCGCTTTTGAACGTTCCCACCCACACCAATATGGCTACATCCACAGAGTTTAAATGTTACGCTTTTTTTTCTTTTTAATTAATGATTATCAATTCATATCAATTCAATATCAATGTATTACAATCAGACAATACTCAACAGTGATCGTTATTCATTATATATTACAATAATTAAGAGTGACAACAACATGACGACGGAGGCGTTGAAGCATTACAAGGGGGTAGTGTAGAAATAGAGACAGAGAGGAAGAGACAGGAAGTAAGAGAGAAGGAGACAGAGAGAAAGAGTGGCACAATTGTTGTGTGTGTTTGTTGTGTGTCTCTAGGATGATCAGAAAGAGTAGAAGGAGGCGCCGATAGTGGTGGACAATATCTTTAACTACATTGAATACGATGAGGGAGAATGACACAAGGATAAATGGACAGGGGGATAAGGGGGATGATTATGAAACAGCGACAATGATAGGGCGAAGAATTATGTTTTGATGAACGGTGATAATGATGACACGACAATGAGAATGAACGTTTAATAATAAAATGGAACAATGAGCTGGAGACCAAGGAAGGGGAAGCACGCACACTCAACACAACCGTCACATCGAGCTGGCCTCGCGCACGGCCATAGTCTATAGATTAATACCTATCAACTAATACACAGTCTGTCTCCGATTCGCGGATGACTCCTTCCATTTTTATCCGTTTTGAATGCATGTAAGTATAAATAATACGCGTAATGCAAACGCGTACGTACAGTACGGCGATACGTGCGCGATCGATCGAGGAAAGAAGCTGACGATAGCGCGCGTTATGCGAATAGACTCGTGTTAGGGTGATTTTCGACTTGCTCGCGCGACATCATGATCGAGCGAGTTTTTTTTCTCGAATCGGTAGGACCCGATTCTGTATACACGCCGATACTGTACGCGCGCTCGTTCCCGGATACTGCATATACATACACACATACTTTTTTGCGCCGGTATAAAGTGTATATATGTACACATATACAATACGACATACCATCCATGTATATATAATATACCCATAATGTTTAATTAATCATCGTTAATCGTTAATCATCTTATTTATTAAAATTCGTCAGTTCGTAATTCAAAAAATTTCAGCTAGTAGCGGTGGATGGAAATGTTTCTTCGTTAAAAATCGCCGATCCCCCGACGATGGCGCGCGGCATTATCGATCGCTTCTTTAAACACATTTACAAACAATCGGGATCGACCGGCCGATTCGTTCACTCTCACTTATATCACTAATGTCTATCTTTTACTTTTTTTTGCCGTTTGAAATCTTCGTTTCGTTTTAAAACCCTATATGTCCACCGACCAGTTTGCGCGGCGTTGATCGCGGCCGCGAAACGTTGGCGATATTATTTCTCGTTCGTTATCTCTTTTTTTTTTGTTTCTTTCCTGGTTGTATGCGGTTTGTTTGTTTATTTGTAGCGTGTCTTGGCCGCCGGTCGGTGTGGCCGCCGCACATCGAATAATTCTATTACAATTAATCGTGATTTTGGTATCTTATGTACAGTTATGCGTGGTGTGCGCACTGATTATCGTCGCACACACCCGCCTGCCAGCGACCATTCAGAAGACTTTTCATTCTTTGAATTCTCACACGTATTTCCAAACAACACTTAGTCTTTCCGTTGAACTTCCCCCCGTGAAGCTTCTGGCTTAGCAGTCCGTTGTGCAGAGTCTTCATTTGTGTCGGTATGTATGTGTGCATGCACGTGTTCGTGTTTGTGTGTACGTGTACATGTGTGTATTATGAGCACGTGTCTCTGTAATTGTGTATTCGATTCGCGTACTAAGCTGAGACAACTGGCTTGCACGGAAAACCTGAGACGATCGATTATAAGATAGGCCAGTCCTCTTGGTGCTTCCTCGAGAATACCTAACTGCGGTCAAGCATTCAGCAGGGTAACTCTTGGCGGGCAGGCTTTGACATGTGCTTCATAGAGTTCATGGTACATCAGGGATTGTCCGCTGCCATTATATTATGCACCTGCTCGAGCTTGTATGCCAATCTTTGCTTCTGTGAGAACTCGTCCTCCTCCAGTGTCACTATCAGTTGTTCGTTGTATTTACCCGCGTACGTGTACAGCTCGTACAGAGCACAATTTGTGTTGAACTCCGTTGTGTGCAACTGTGGAAACAAGAACGCATTTATTACAGAAACAAATCAGAATTGTCTACCTCGATTGAACACAGAAGTCTTGGGACACTTACCCTAGACTCTTCGGCAAGCATGGCGTTCATGTCTTGATCGGATATGGCTGGCATGACTTTGATATCTGAATAGTAACGTTCTACCCATTCTTTGTACACTGGAATGTCCTTTGCGTATAGTAGCTTAGAACTCGGCGAGTCCTTACCTGCAATACCAAAGGGAATCAGCAACGCACCTTGAAACGCTTAGGCGAAGACGCGGTGAAGAACGGTAACTCACCTAATCTATGATCCGAAGTGGAGCAGCTGTCCATGAACGTCTGCGCCACGACAGACAGACACGAGTCTACGATGTTCGACTTGTGTATGTCGAAAATGAAATTCGGATTCTTAATGAGATTAACCCAAAACCTAAGCGGAAGGGAGTTGCTCTTCCATGTGTGGACCACTTCAGGGTCGGATATGCCGTGGTGGAGAGCTTGGTCGTCCATGAAGTCGAACATGTACTTGATAGCGAGGGGAAGAGCCGAGCCCCGATGGGCGGTGCTGAAGATCGTTTCGAAAAGATCGTCGACGAACTTCTGGAGCGTACCCTTCGTTGCGAGTAACCTCGTCAAATAGATCTCCGAGACCATCTTGTTGCCGCGATCGCCTTCTTTCCGCGCGTCGGAGTCGTGGTGTTTGACGAGGTGCCAGCACTTGAGCCCTCCGTCGTGGTTCTGATTCAACGGCGACGTGGCGCGGGAAAGCGGAGGACTTGCCGAGCTGAATTTGCTCAGGTTCAGGGTCTCGTATTTGTGCGACTTGTCCGTCTTCTCCGAGAGGATCGACAAGTTGTAGATCGACGACTGCTTCGAAACTAAGTTCAACGACGCTCCGTCGGGTACCCTGTAGTGGTTCAAAGTGTTCCGCTTCTTCCATTCGCCCTCCGTCTTCGTTGTCGAGTCCTCGTCGTACAGGATCAATCTTCCGGACGCTCCCGTTCGCCATTCTGTCGTCAACAGACGCACTTGTTACGTAGGAAAACTAAGTAACCAATAATTATATTTAAGAAAGAATATCTTACCAAGATCAAGGTCGTCCTTCCTAGGCCTTTGGCTGTAGGGCGTGGCCCTGTAGATGGTATCCAATGCCTTCTCCTTCACTTGAGATATCGTGTCGCAGTCCAGTACCTTCACCGGAACGTTCTCCGTGTTTGGATCCATGCCGCCGACAAAGACCGTTTGTTGAGATATGGATACGTAGACCGTCTAGAAAAGGTACATTAAGGGTTCAAACTAAGTTGTTTTAACTATTTGCACGAAGACCTTACCATTGGTTTAAAGTCGATGGATTGTCTGATCAATTTCTCTTCCGACAAGGAGTATCTGGCTTCAGACGTGATGGCGTCCACGGGACCCTTGTCAACCTGTTGTTTCACCGCGCGAAACAGCACGTATAGTGGTTCTCCGGCGCATTCTCGCATGAATTTGTACAAGAGGAAGGTGAACCAAGCTGACAGCATCTTCTCCGCGACGCTTTCCGTTCTGAAACGTCATAGAAACATATTATCAGTCTAATGATGACAGATTTTGTGTGTTTATAGAACCTTTACATAATTCCTGATGATCAAATAATTAACCGTTTTGACTTGCAGGGTTTTGCATAAAACGTACCGTCTAAGGAACAGCTTAGGATGGCTCTTGCCTTCGGTGCACTTTTCAATCAGCTCCGCGAGCAGAGTCTTCAGGATGTCCGTGCAGTATTCCATCTTGCTCTGGAGCGTGACCATGATGAGGCTGGCCACGTTGACTCTATCTCTCATGGAGAAGTATCGATTGCTCTCGAGGGTACGTACGAACAAAAGCAGAAAAGTTTTGTTCAGTATTAGTTGGCCGAACAGTCGCAGGCCTTTCTCCTTGCGCGCCAGTTCCGGTCGATCCCATTGTAGCACGGGGCTATTGTCGTCGCTCGGGAACAGTATCATCATGGCGTAAGTGCGATAATCGAGGAACGGTATGCCGCCGCTGGTCAAATCGCCCGTGAGATCGGTCATTTCGGTTTGCAGTTCGGCGAACGCTTCCTTGCACTCGGCGGCGACGCGCAGCTCGAGAATGTCCATTTGCTCCTGCATGTTCTTCAGCACCCTGTTGCTCTCGGTCGACTTCCTTCGGTAGGCAATCAGGAAGACGATAAACACGAACACCAGGATCACAATGGCGGCGATCACGCCGATAAGAGCCGGCTTCGATAGGGGTCCGTTAAGGCTGGTCGGCAGTGCGTAGCTGAGTTTCCCGATGTGATAGCGAAGCGTGCCGCCGACGGTCACTATCACTTCGGGCAGTTCCTGTTTATTCGGCAGACCCTCGAAGTCGACGGCGGATGGCTGGGTCAAAGGTGGCCGGCAGGTGACCTGTTGCCTCGAGAGAGAGGTGACGTTGCAGAACCCGTTGCCAATCTGCACGGTCACGTCAGAGTCCTGACAGGCGCGATCAAGATACAGCCCGTTGATGGTCAAGTAGTCGCTCTTATAGTACTTGATTTCCTCGTCGAACTCCTTGTAGATCGGATTCGGGTAGAGGAGGAACTCGCTGAACCCGCGTTGAGTGAGATTCTGCACACCCGTCACGTTGTCCATGCGGAAACCGTATACCAACGGCGTAGGATTCTCCGCGTCCAGCACGGTGTCTTCGGACAGCTCGATCGTCGGCGACTTACAAATCATGCTCTCCTGACTGTGGACCTCGCACTGTGAGACGAACATCTTCTCGTCGTAGTACACGTACATCTGCGGGCTCTGTATGTATCCAAGATTCTTCCCGGTCACCGACATCTTGATCCCACCGGCCGGTATACCTTTCGGTATTTTCACCTGACTAGCAACCCCGCTCTCCACGCTCTCGATCGTCGGATCGTCCACGTACTCGAACATCACGCCGTCGTAGATCCTGATGGCCCCGTCGAATTTCATTTGTACCACGCCGCTCCTCTTCCTGTCGCTCGCGCTTGTCATGCACAGTGCCTCGTTCGGCTCCGTGCTGATTATCGAGCAGGATAGATTACCGATGAACGCCTCGATCGTGCTGCCGGCGTTCATGTATTTCCCGGTGATCGTGACCGTGGTGCCGCCGCTGACCGGACCGTACTTCGGATTTATGGAGTAGATCTGCGGATTCACGAATTCGAAGTTGTTCTTCGACTCGCCCCGGAAATCCTCGATCTCCACGATCACCGGACCGCTCCTGGTCTCCTCGATCCCTGGCCCGTCCACGCGGCAGACGATCTGCTCTGTGCGCAAGTACAATTCCTCGTACGGCTCGCAACTCATCCCGCCGACCACCACGCCCCGGAAGATGTCCTGCAATGGGAGAAGCGTTAGGTTTCACTATGCTACGGTAGCGCGCAATTAAGCGGGGAGGTTTGTGAGATATCCAGCATTTATTTATTTTTTGGAATTCCGGGAGACACAGGTTCAAAGCGTTACAGATTTAGCTAAATTTAAGGGAGCACTACTGTACAGTGTTTACTCGATACATGTCGAAAACACGGGTCTAGCCACGGACATAGATCATCCAGGAGATCGGCTACTCTTTGATCCACACAATCTTAGACTCCTTGACGACCTAGGTCTCTCTTGGAGGTAGTTCTGGGACTTTTATCAACTGGCATTGGGGACATACATAGAGTAAACACTGTATTCGCTCCGGTGAATTGCAAAACGAGGTCATCTTACACTGAACGTCTTGCCCAGGTTGATGCCGCGTATGGTCACGTTGGTGTTGCCTTCCCAGGGTCCCATGACCGGCTCGAACGAGTGTATCACGGGATTGGGACAGGTCTGGTTCCTGTGCAGCCATACGCGGGTGCCCCAGTCGCATTGACTTTTGACCTCGCACTTGTCCGAGCTCTGGCACCAGCCGCAGTCGTATTTAGGCGCGAGGGCCAGACACATGCCGCAGTTGTTGGCCATGTCGCGGCAACGGTAGATCACCAGGTGGATGTTGTGCGGGTTGTCCAACGGTTTCGAGCCGCCCCAGATCACCGCGAACGGCACGGTTATGTTCGGTGCCCGGGATGTGTAGGAAAAGTCGGTCTCCTCGCAGTAGATCGTGTCGCCTAACAGGCGAGCGTTCACGCTGGTCACTCGGCCCTCTATGTTGAACTGGCAGACGAACCTGGTCTGCACGATGAATTGCTGGAAAAAGACGTTTCGCCTAGGTTAGCGTCAATCATCATCCGACCGGGGCTTCTTAGCCGCGACAATGATTCCCGTTAACGATACGTTGCAGCGATGCAGCGGGGAATTAATGCGACGGCGTCAAACGGCATTTTCGAGATGCATCGAGATCCCTCGTACTCTTACCCCGATGATGTGCACTTTGACGCGGATCGCTTGCTTCACGCCGGACGACACCAGGATCTCTTGGGTGTCGGACGCGTTCATCGTCGGGCAGAAGGCTGGACCGCTTCTGTAGCTTGGACCCATCCTCTGGAAAAATCGAAATTTCTGTTGTCACACTCTGTGTCGTTTCTAGAAGCTGGACACTTTTTAGGGTAAGGGGTATTATACTCACGTTAACTCCGGTGACCAGTATGTCGTTCCGACAGTTCTCGGCCGTGTCGTGGGTGCACCTGTGCGCGTCCACGCACCAGTCGCAGGGAAAGTTGGAGGAGACGCACTGCGTGCAGGAGCTGTAGGTGTTGCAGTCGAAGAAGGTGAAGTTGGTGGCGACCAGGTCGGGCCCGTTGGTCATTCTGACGGAGAGTTTCGCGGTGAAATGATGTTGACCTTGCGGTATAGGCGGCAGAAGGTCGGTCCTCGGCGTGGTGCAGTTCACGCCGAAGGACTTCCTCGACGCGTTCGTGATCAGAGTCTTGTCCAAGGTCGAGAACGCGCAGAGGAACTGTCCGGGCAGCGTCGGCAAGTTCTCGATGACCAGCTCGAGGGTCCGAGCGGTGGTGCGTTGCAACTGATCAGGCCCGACCGACGTGATGGCCGTGCATCTGCCGCTCTTGTACGAGATCCAGTAAAGAGGATCCTTCGCAGCGTCCTGGCAGTCTCTGCGAAGGTTGCATTTGTTCTCCAACGAGCACCAGCCGCAGTACGGATCCTTCGCGCCGAGACACTCCAGGCAGGTCTTGTACACCGAGCATTCCTGCACCTTGACCTTGAACACCGTCTTATTCGTCATCACGTACAGATGCATCAGTTGGGAGTCGAAGAGCAGGTCCGCGTTCACCGGGCAACCCGGATCGATCTCCAGGTCGCCGTACTCCAGGCCCATGGACGAGCTTTCCACCACCACCTGCAACAAAATACACACCATGTTGAGCGTCTTTCCGCCGATTGCGCAACACGCTCGGTCAAGCGATTTTTCTCGGCTGGTTTTTGTTCAATCATCAAGGATGACGGTGAATTCTCCGACACGCTGGTCGTCGCCCGACTATAGACTCTGCGAGTCACTCGGAGCCTTCTCCGAGCACCTCTTGCATTTTCCGTCGCTATAACCGCAAGAGTGGTCGCAAAGTAACCAATCTGCAGGTTTCAATTTGCACGGAGGAAATTAAACACCGACACTCTTTTCCTCTACAGTATTAACCCTTTGCGCTCGGCGCTCTATTTCAATTCTAAAACTAAATTTTTCTTTCGTCTCAGAATATTTTCATTTTATTTAAATTGATCCGGTTTCCAAACATAATATTTAATTTGTTGAAATAATGCCACAACAATTTCTAGTGGTGGTTCAGAGTCCAAAGGGTTAAGTTTGGGATGTCTCCCAAATAAATTCCAGCAGTTTCTATAGTTAAGATCGACGGACTGAATCGTCGCTAACGAGTAACCGGACACGTCGGTTTCTTCAGGGTGGGGCGCGGTATGGTTTATTCATCGAAACGGTGACGCGCACCGTTGCGCGCTGTATGAAAAATTAAATATTCACGTGTCAGGTTCAGGCAAACGAGCGGCACAGCGCCGGTTCCCTCCAGCCGGAAAGACAAACACGCACCGGTTCGTTTCAATGTTTATTACTTATTAACCGATAATCTCCGTTCGTTAACGGGATACCGCCTCCACCCCCGGGCTCTTTCCGGGCCCGGCGAGCATCGGAATTTGGCGGCGACGATTAATCCCAGCCAGCCGGACAGATGGTAGCCGAGGCTGAAACGCGTTGCAAAGTAAAATTTACGGCCGTCATTCCGCGGCGTTCGCGACGCCATTTTCGACGGCCAGCTGCGCGGTTCGTTCAGTGCATTCATTTCCTCGGACTTCACCGCGAACGAGGCTCGTTCGCGGTACGCGGTTAAAGCCTCGCAAATTAAATCTCAGCCCGGACGGACGGACGAGCCTTCACTCGCAACCGGCGATGACGGAAGGTCGCCCTTCCTTCCCATCGCCTGGCCCTTCGTAACTGGAATTACGTTCGCTTGTCTAATAAAAAGGCCGGGTCCTTTCCGTGGGATTCGCGCGGCGAATAACAGTAATCAACCGCGAAGGATGATAAACTGGCCTCTCGCGAGGGGTTTTCGGAGGTTAGAGCTTGAAAAACCACCAGGTGCATACAACAACTAACCTACAACCAAGGAGACCCTTAAGGAGAAATTTAATAAATTAATTTTACACTCGATATTTGTATTATTCAAATTTTTCTGTGAACTTTATCTTGGGTTCTCGGACCTGCTTCATACACGCTGAGCAAACAAATGCTTCGAAGAACAATATTCCGGAATTAATTAGTATTAGCATACCTTAGTACCGTAAATCGCGAAAAATCGATAATTGCTGTTCTGGGAGCAGGTTAAACATTTTATTCGCCATATGTAAATCACGATTTATCATCCTGCCTGCGCCCCAAGGATAATATTCAGATTATATTACATCGTTGCAACAATATTTGCCGATAAGAATATTAATGGACTCGCTGAAGGCTAATCTGTTCCATAATCTTGTCGACGATACGATCAAAAAGATGTTCAAAGGTTAAGCGAGCCGAGTTGTTGAATAACTGAGTCAAACTTGGCAAAGTTCCGTTCCTTTTTTATCTCTTTTTTTTTCCTCTGTTGCTAACTGGTTTTGTTCATTCTTTTCCGATTCTTTTAACCGCACGATGGAAACCGACACGAAACTTGAATATTAGCTCCGCGAGCCGGAGCTAATAAACGCTCCTCAACGTTCATCGCTTAATCGGGCTTTTTTTTTCCGGGCGCCCGAGAGATAGATTCTGCGGAACTCGGAGCTTTTGAAGTAATATTAGCCCCGTTGCGTTTAAAATAGAACGAGGCACCGGCACCGGGTAAGGTAAAAAGAAAGCACGCGTATAGAAAATCGAGCGGACACTCGAGGCAGAAGCGTGTACAAAGAGTAAGGACGTAACGAGTGGGAGATAACATATTTCAAACCCCTGACGCGATAGAGGAAAACCTCGGAGGCGGATATTTTCTACGCGTGAAGAAGAAAAAAACCGACACCGAGCGTTTCTTCGTCTGTCGGAAAATTATGCAATAAAATTAGCCTGAAAATTATCAGCGAAATCCCGAGCGTGCAGTGCAACTAAAAGATTCATTTCTACCAGACACACATAGATTAAACACTGTGATGTGTTTTAAATTCAAAAGAATATCTTATTTACGTTTTATATTCCACCGTTAATTCCTACCGTTAAGGTCATTTTATTGCAAAATTTCGGAAACTTGCTGTATCTATTCGTGCACTATACACGACAGAGTACTATCATATGTAGAGAAGCTGTTCCAAAGTTAATCTATATAATTCATGTTCATTTGTAATTCATTATTTTAAATGACGTACAGCGAACAGTGTATTTCTGCCGTCGTGAAAATTTAACACGTTGAGCGCCGCGGTAAAATTAAGTTATGTCACTTACGGAGCGGTCCTGCGTTTTTAATGAGACGTAAAGTATGTTCTGGAAGCTTTTAGCGATTTTTACGGAGAACAGGTACGTGCACACTGTGTGCATATTCGGGTAACAAATATTTCTAAAAATTAGACCGATGCCAACACACGTTTGAAGAAGAAATTGTGATTACTAAGAAATCGAAGATTTCGCGGACTATGGAGACTATAAATTTATTGAGCATTTCTATTTTCAGATACGAGCACACCTTCTTCACGTGTACATCATTAAACGTTTTCAACTCTAAAGAATAATTTCCTGACGAAAGCTGAGACCTAACCCGGACCTGGCATTTGTAAGTAGAATCAGTCGGCCATGCACAGACGAGGTAGACGAGTTTTCTTTTATTGCATATTTTCGACCTATCTTCCCGTGTAGAATCGCCTCATCGATACTGCGACACCCTGTGTATATGGTAGAATTTCGGTTAACCTTGGCCCTTTCCATTTTCTTCCACAACGTCTCGTCGTGGAAGGGAGTGGAAGAGGTTTGCTCGACTCGATGACTATCTTATTTCGTACTTGTTGCTGACTTAATCGCAACGCATCTGAGTTTACCAAGATTGTAACTCGCTCATTGACCTTCGGCGACGGAGATAGGGTACGTAAGATCTGCAAGGGTGCATTACACTCTTGATATCCGTCGATCGTGTGCGACGTCTCATCCCACCTATGATCCATAGAGGGCGGCGGCGGCGGTGGCGGCGGCTGAGCGGTTATCTTGACGCGCATAGAAGCCTAACGGGCAGCCTTAACCCTTTATTTTCCAACCGTTTAATTGCACGGGCACACACATGCATCGTCCGCGATGAACCGCGCCGATAGAAACGAGACGAAGTTCAAGACCGTGGCCAGAGAGAAGGAGCCAGTTTCGTAGAAGGAAGTTGCCCGACGTCCTCGGGGAACGGCCGGCACGTGACCTCTGGCCCGAATAACGAATCGACTTGGCCTGGGACAAGCGATCATGGCCGCGACTATGTTGCACCGTATATACTCTTGCCCTATCCCTGCCCCTCGATGTCCGCCGTGCAGAAATAATAACAATAATTATCGGGCTACCGCGGCCGGACTGGTGGTAGTGATGTTAATTGCACGGCTGCCCCGGTTCGGACGGCAAAAAAAACCCGAGACACGTGATTTTTATACCCCCGCGGCCGACCACCCCTACAACCATCCAACCTGATGGACACGTACACGGCAGATTATCCGCGGAAGGAAAAACTATATCGATCTCTTAACGAACATGGCCATTTTTAACCCTAAAACGACACTGCTCTGTGCCCCAGTCCCAGATTTCACCGACATTGACGTATAAAACTTTGTTCATTGAAAATTGATGTGTGATCAAGCTTGTCAAGGACACGAGCCAAACACGCCTGGCTGCGTTATTATAACGATGTTCCACAATTAAAGATTCGGTAAAAATATCTGTCATTTCATGCAACGAGGACGTAACGAATTAATGATACCAGTATGCAAATAATTGTGAACTGCTACCGATAATGTAATGCAATTATGTATGCATGGGAAAGGAGAATACACCACCGTGCATATACATACGTACACGCAGAGTAAAGGGCACTCCACAAAATGCGGGCGGAGGTTTAGAGGCGAAAACGATATGCAAATATTTTATAACAAACATTTGTATTGCTTCGTCGTGGCTTTGCCAATTAGAGACTCTGTGCGTGGTCAAATTTGTTCTTTACGCTTTTGGCCACGTTTTATTAACAATTGATACTCGTCGGTCTCTAAACTTGTTTTTCGATTCGACAAATATTTCGATATTGCTTGTGTTTTAAAGAATAGTATCTTCTAGCCAGGGTAACTATCGAGTAGACACTGTTCCTTACGTTTTTAGTCGAGTTCTCCTCGGATTGGTCTAGAGAGAAACGAATTGTAGGAAAGTGCAACGGGTTGTACTTGAAATTTTGCGGTCAGAAAATAATTAATAATCGGACGGTAAACAGTTTTCCCACGGTTTGTGAAAGCAGTCGTATTTACCGGACTGTTACCACTGTACCGTCCGATTTACTCCACTTTCCGATTCGTATAAATTATCATACCTAAATGTTTAACCTTAATCGCGTTAAAAATTGCGGAGAAAACCATACCGCGGCCGTTTCACCGTCTCGCTCAAGATGGAAGATACGCTGGTGTAATTGAGGCCTACCGATCTCCGGAATCCCGCGGAGCTTGTGTCGGCGATAATTATATTATTACGTTTAACAAGGCGGCGCAGATTAATCTTTCATTCACGACGCACCGGCTTAATTGTGGGAAAGTGGGATAACGAATGGACGCGCGACCGGCTTTTCCGCGACGTTCCGGTTTTTTGCCATCTTTGTTGCCGTTGTCTATCCCGCAGTCGTCAAGCCGGAAGAAAACCGCGGGCCGAAGCCGATCCAGCGAATAATTAAGATGTCCGCCTACTTCTCGGTAGCCTGCTAATTACAACAATCTCCGGAGCGCGTCTATCAATCATCCCCGAACCCCGTAAACTTCGCGGATTATTCGTCTTCGCACGATCCCCAGCTTCCGCTTGGTCCACAAGACGATCCCGCGAACGATATAATTCCACTTTAACCTCAATTTTCTGGACGAGTAGTGGGGGACAAACGTACTTTGAAAATTCTCAAAACTTTCCTAAAATTCGACGGTGAAAATTCGGAGTTTTCAATTATTGAGAAATTATAAGTCACGACAGTTGAGAGGGTTAAACACCGGTAGCGTTGAACGAAAAGAGGATGAAAGCCGATTCTTGCCAGCTGAAAAATGGGATTCCTGATGATCACGCGCGCGCAGCGGGGAAGAAACTAGTCCACGGAATCAATAAAAGGCGAGGCGAACGTAAAGAGAAATAAAACGCGTCTTTTTAGTCCCGCGACTCGGCCGGCGTTGATCGCCAGACGCAAAAGAAGAAAAAAGAAAAACAGGAAAAAGGAAGCTAATAACGTCCGACACAAAGCTACCAAGAAGTTAGCGGACGTCTTAATTACTCGCCGGGGTCCGGTCCTCCCGCGGTCTCCGGTTTTACCCGCTCGGCGAGCTAGCCACGCGAGCGTTTGTCCGCTCGTGTGCGCGTAACCTACGTGTTGTACGCGAAAACGTGGGCAACGCCGATATCGGTGTTCGACAGCACGCCACGAGAGAGAAATAGAGAGAAATAGAGAGAGAGAGAGAGAGAGAGAGAGAAAAAAGGCGAATCGAGCGTCGACATTCCTGAATCGATTCCGAGCCGGAGCGTGTTCGTGCGTCCCACGTAACGTGCTCGCACGTTCGCGAGCATTAATGGCCGCTCGAAATCCGGCTTAAGCGCGTTGTACGCTCGGTGTTCCGGCAATTAGCTCGCCCTCGCCTCGACACTCGCGGCAGAAACCGAGAAAGTGCAATGATTTCTGAAAGTTTTACAGGGCCCTGTTCAATATTTTTCGCTCCCCGACGCGAGGAATTGGCTCGATTAGGTTCCCGAATACGTATCTGCCCTCCTTTCTAGCAAATGGAAGTCAGAGAATATTTTATTTGAGACATTTGATGGCTTCAGACATGAATACAGTGATTTCTCTCTATATATGTCGCCAACGCCTGGATGATAAACGTCGCGGAGTAATCGCGAGGTATACCTCGCGAGGGTCCACGAAGCTCGAGAGGCCTTTAACGCCGAGGAGTGCAAACGTAACACTCGGGTATGTCTCCTGGACGATACTTGACGCTGGAAAGACCCGTGTTGTTGACATAGATCGAGAAAGCTTATTTCACTCGAGAATACTCGCCTCTCCCAGCGAAAGCAGTAATAAGCTTTCACTTTTTCTATTTTTAATATTGAGGTATATTAGAAGTGATCGAATAATACGGAATAATTCAATGTGTGGATATACGCACAGTGACTGGAGAAATTTTCGATCTTGAGCTCCCAGGATTAGAAACTAGTATTCCAGTAATCTTCTTTGCGAAATGTTTCAATTGAATATCTCCGAACAAAGGAAAAATCCATCTATTTCGGTCTTACATATTCTACACCGTGTTGTATATAGTTCCAGGGTCGTGGTAGGAAAGCAAAGTTGCCAACTGCACGAAAATAAATGTCTCCAATGATTCACACGCGTGTCTGCAAAAGTTCGCTTAAGAAGCTTACAAATCGACCGAACACAATAAAACGAGAACACTACAGCGCTCGATTTATGGCAGGATTTCGCTTACGCGATTCTACCGTAGCTGATTCTCGCTGAATCTGCCTTTCGCTATTTTGTTATAATATTATGCCTGTGTGACTGGCTTTCTACTTTGTACTTTATCCGAGTTCTGTTCTTTTATTGCAAATTTGTCCGAAAAATACACGGAAACGAGTTCACGGCAGCAAGATCGTAAAATCAGGTTTTGATAATGATAAGGTAAATAACGTACTCGGTAATCCGGGCCTCGCGACAAAATTAATTCAGATAATCGCAGTTCTACTATACTTACGTGTCTGCAAAACGAGAATTACTTTTCCACCGATCCAATACAATAAAATTCCGATAATCCGGCGTCCAATGATTCGGTACAACCGATAATCCGACACACGCTGCCCCGCCCACGCAACCGGCCAAACGAACGTCGATTTAAAATACAGAACACAAATAATTTAATTACCCACCTGTAATTACCGAGGATCCAGCAGATAGTTCGAGTATAATGTACGTGTAATGTATTAATTGTATGCAATGAACTCTCAAGCACGTTATCGGGAATTCTACTATAGCATAGGTCCGTGTAAAAATTATATTTATTTTTACCAGAATCAGGATCCTTGCATATCCTTTTATATTTGGTATAATTTTCTTTAGAAAAATGCCACGAATGTGCTGGTGAAAAAATAATGAAAAATAACCCGTGTTATTTTACATTCTTCTTGGACCCTCACGGAGTATAATTCCGCGACATTTATCGGCCAAGCTTCTGCGGCATATACAGAGAGCATCTTGCAGCAGCTTTATTTATGAAACACAAAAGAAACCTAGATGCTCGGTTCGCGGAAACGGGAGGTCTAAATTAACCCGGGAATAATTGAACTTGTCCAATCAAAGATAGCGCGTGGCCTGAGAGCTTTTCCGTTTCAGGCGGAATTAAATTATCGTTGACAATGCAGAAAGTTCGGCGCCGTTATTCCTGTCCGAATCAAATTCTCAGGAGCGTGCAGTATTAATGCTCCTTCTCCCGGGGAGGAGTTAATTTTTCGGCTTTCCGTCGGTCGCATCCGAGAGGAAAAATCACGACCAGCTGGAATTCCACGCGGACCGTGTCCGAGAACGCGGGCTCGAAAATTCCAAAGGAATTCCGGCGCCGTTGCATCTCGCGCACGTGTGCGGCCAGGATTCGTTCGTATGCAAGCGTAATGCGAGTGTCGTGTTTAGATAAAAGAACGACGAAGAAGCGAGCGCAATTAATTCCTGATCGCTCTATTTCTCCGTGCAGCATTATTCACCGGCCGTATCTTCGACTCAATTTATTCGCGACGTTATAATTTATCGGTCGCGCGTGCGCTTTCTAGAATTTATAATCATCAGGAAATTCAATGGACAACTTCTCCGCTCCGATATTTGTCACATTCCAGGTAATTATGCTCGTGTTCCGTGCCGATACGAATCCCCGTTGACGACTAATAAATAAATTATTGTTTCAAAATGCAGCCCGACGGATACGTCCGTTTGTTTTGTCGCCCCGGAATATAAAGCGTTCGACGGCAAATGTTATAGTACAAAATGACCGGATATGACTGCCGTTTCCTTGATAAATCCACGCCGTAATTTTCTGTCTTCAATGGAAAATTAAATTTACCGTTCCGCCGTTGTTGAATCCGCATCTGATTAATACGGAATCTGCGAGTGTACGATTATAATTAAATAAATGTATATTGCGCCCGTTCGAAATTGACGCGAACGTTTCCATGAAATGATAAAACCGTTCGCAGCGTTTTCGAATTATAAAATATGCACGGATGCAGAGAGCGCGCTCGTGGAAAGAGTTGATTTTCTTTTTTTTTGTAATTTCACCGGCGAACACGGTTGACAGCTGAAAAAGGGTAACTTGGAAGAGAATCGAATCGGTGCGATTATATCCGCTACAGTTTTTAATTCTATGATATCATATTTGTTGCATTTCACTTGAAAATAAACCGCCGAATAGAAAGAAAAATTAATGATAATCAAAGCTTTTGGAGAACGTGCATTAACGCGGAACATTTTCTGACAATTTCCAGTAAATACAGAACTGCAATTCGATTGCAAGTCGACCGGTTCGAAAATGAATAATCGCCTCGGCAGAAGTGACGGACAACAAGTCGGCAGGAAGGCGCGGCGGCAAAAAGCGAATGAGAAATGATGATGCGAAGAGTCAATTGTCAAGGCTATCGGATAGATCGTCGTTCTCGCGACACCCATTCGGGAAACAAAGGACCAAGAATATCGAGGAAAATTTCCTCGCGCGTCCCTTCCTGGTCCGTGTGCGCGCATACTGATACGGCCCGAGGTAAGCCCGCAACAACATCGCGCATCCACGACTCTAATCTTGTCGTGCTCCCCTCGCATCGGTTCCGTCAGAGGACGTCCGAGACGTCTTGACAGGATGCAAGGAGCTGCCTCGAGTCTGGACGAAGGAGCACAGCTCGAACATTAAGCCCCCTTCACACCTGGCGATGCGACTTCACCCTCCGAACCACCATCTTGATGCAACACCACCGGGTGAGTCCGTTTTTTAATAAAATTCCACTGGTTGGGCTTCCACATATTTTTATACACCCATTCGAAATTCGCCACTCGAATATTTTTGGAAATTACTAACGATATCGAAAAAGGTTTCGAACCCAAGTTACATATGGCTTTGAGAGTTTACGAACTAGTCTCTTCTGAACTAGTGGTTTCTCTTTTTGCTACGTTACATATTATTTCACAATTTTATGCGATGCCAAACCCTTTGAATCGTTCGCTTTCGTCAGACAACGCAAGGCCTTACATACATTTAACAACAAGCTATCCGTACGTCGTACACGAAAAAACTCATTTGTTCCCCTTTTGTCCCATGAACGTGTTAGACGTTGAATATAGTCGCCAGTGTATTAATTAGCACGGCAACACAAAAATTCTCCTCTTTCTCATTATATTTCCTTGAAACTTTTAACAATGGGATGTCATGGGCCTCGTAATGAACATAATTTTACCTAGACCGTGAGACTGGTAAAAAGACCAACTCACTCGTGTCATTAAAAATTTGTTTCGGTAATGAAAATTTATTCCGTAATTTCGAATTAATTTGTCATCGAAAATATAGTGAAACAACACACGTGCTAATATCCACCGAAACACGAAGTTCCATAACGTTACGAATAAGAGAGATATTTTTCGCTTCTATTCTTCGATATTCTTATTGTTGTTATTATTATCGTTCCGAGGCGGAGGAACGAAGTAGTTCGTTCCAGAATTCGTTGCACGATCTGTCGGAACAGAAAGGAATTTTCCTTCCCGTTTCCGAAATTTGATTTCCCCACCGAGAACACGTTCTCCCGCATCGATCGACACTCGGTTTCAATTCATTTTGCACGGGCGCGTTGCATTTCAGCGCGCGTCAACGAGCGCGGCGAATAATTTTTCTATGAAAATCGACGCGCGAAAAAACGAATTAAATATTCATCACCTCATCTTTCAAATTTTCGTGTATTCGTCAAACGATTTTTAAACGATTTCGAAATGCTGAAATTACAGTGGGGCAACTTTTCACATTTTTCAGCAGCTGTTCTCAAATTCTGGATAGTGCATCGCACCTAACAATTCGATTCGGTGCAATAAATTTTCGAAATATTCGGGACGTTGTCTGTCAAGGCTTGGTAACGAAATAATCTATACGCACGTGGAAAACCGCGTTACAAGACGCAGGTAAATTGTGATTACCGATGCCCCGGTGAGTGTGACACGAAATAAATGAATAATACTGGCGGTAAGATTACCGGGAAGCGAGCGCAAACTTTAAAAATCCTTTCTGCGTAGCTCTGTCATGGTGAACAGTCCTGACAGACGGGAAAGTAGCTGCACTCTAGCGGAGGGGAAAAAAAAGCCAAAGGAAATCATCGGGAGCAAACTTTAAAAGAGCTCCACGTTTTCTTCTTTACGAATTTCCTCTCGCCACTCTTCTTCACCCTCCGCGGGCGGGGGTGGGCCGGAAAGAAAATAGACTTCCAAACGTAAGCGATATTCCGCCCGCCGTGCCACCTCCGGTCGACTTTTCCGAACTTTTAAAAATCGAACTCCCGCCGATCAGGCATTACTGGGAGGGGGGTGAAAAAAAAGGAAGAGCGAGCGATAATACTCTTTTGCTTTTCTTGCGCAGCTTCGGCGCGAGAGCCGGAAGCGAGATAACACCCGCGAATTCCCCGAGCCCGTGGATGGTCCCGTCGGATGAAACTTCCCGGGCTGTTTGCTCCCCGCGTGTTTCTTTATCGGTGGCGTCCAATCAAGATTAATTGCCGTCCGATGGACGGGGGCCGAGGTCTCTATTGAAACGCGACAGAAGAGAATGCCGACCGGATAGAAAAACCCAGAAGGAAGATGTCCCCGGCGAGATACAATTAGACCCTTTGAGGATTTCGCCGGGGAAAAGAAGCTGATGTGCCCGCTTCGGGCTCACTTTGTCAAGCCCGAGTGATAGATTGCGCAGCGTTGAAGTGCAATCATTTTCGAAATGAACGTCGGCAGCTTCGAATACTTCAGAAACTTCGCGGCCGCAAACATGCGTGTGTCCGTTTCACGGTGAAACCAGACTCACTCTCCAGAGTCAAGTTCGCCAGTGTTTTATTTTGCTAAGAAAAATAAAACACCGACGAATTTCACTCTCGAGAGTTTCTCAGACCGAGAGAGAGAGAGAGAGTGTCCCAGTCTTTCCACGAAATAAAAATTACCGAATTATCAGATTGCGACCAGCATATTTCCGTCAGAAATCGATCGGACGTTGAGAAAAGAATTACAGCGAGCCCGGTCGAGGGACTCGGAAGGTCGGCGGGGGTTAATCGGATTTTTCCCATAAAATCGTAGCTTCTGACGGGGGCTCGGCTCGCTTCCTTCGATTTTCTCCGATTCTAACGACCTTACAATAGCTCCTGGAAAAGCCGTGGCTCTGCAGCTCGAATATGTTGCCACCGGACCGGACGCGAACTACCCCCGTGGCCGGTAAATCCGATAGAAGCAAAACTTTCCCGAAGATAACGATTTTTCCCGATCCCATAACTGCGCTGAACGAGCCATCTCCTCGTTTATAATAAACACCGGCCGGAGGAAAAGTTGCTCACTTCTGCGCAATAACGTTCCCACCACCCCTGTCCACGGGGGTTCGTTAACGACTTTTTCCCATCGAGTTTCCTCGTTTTTGAGTCCCGTTGTCTCGCGCTCGCCCGCGAACGTCGAATTCGATAATATTTAACTGCATCGTCTGTCTGACCCCGGCGTTCCAGACGATCGGGGATTATTATCGGCGAAAATAGGTCGCCCGACCAGTTTCGTTCCTGAAAGTTAGATGAACTCCTGATACGTCTAAGGAATTCATCCTGGAACATTGCTCCCGTCAAGCGGCAGATTATTATTATTAATCAGATTATTCGGATTATTCCTGCGAATTGATCGCCGCGAACGAAAGTGTCTCGTCACTAGTCCTCGGTGCACACGAAAATTTCTAGATCTCCACTTATCTAGAAACTGTCGATACTTTGATAATCTCTAGCCTTTTTTTTTAACGAAATTATTATAGTTAGAATATTGACAATTTCTTCAAACACTTTTTCGATCCATTGTATACACCCTATAACAGATGTAAATATATTTCTGCATTTATTTCCAGAAAAGAAAGTGGGTGGATTTTTGAGGGGCACAGGGTTATTTAATAATTAGCTTGATTATTCCTATTTTTAGTGTATACAGAGGATTGCTGGGAGGAAGTAACCGGATAATTGGAAAATTTGAAGTATAAATATATTTCTGCATTTATTTCCAGAAAAGAAAGCGGGTGGGTTTCTGAGGGGCACAGGATTGTTTAATAATTCTGTTGGCTTAACTATTTCTGTTTCTAGGATATAGAGAGGATTTCTGGGAGGAAGTAACCGGATAATTGGAAAATTTGAAGTATAAATATATTTCTGCATTTATTTCTAGAAAAGAAGGTGGGTAGATTTTTATCTTAAGGAGCTTAGGATTATTTAATAATCAATTCTAATTAAATTGATTATTCCTATTTTTGGTACATAGAGGGGATTTCTGGGAGGAAGTAGCCGGATAATTGGAGAATTTGAAGTATCGACGGGTCGATTATCCGGTCGGATAGGTTTAAAGCACCTCGACGGAATACTTTTCACGCGGGTCGATTAGTTTTTCGAAATCGAGCGGGCTAACGAAGCGCGGCTTGATACGATGATGTACTGTAAGAGCCCGGTAGGAGTTAACGAACTTGGAAAGGGAAGAGAAATAGCTCAGCCTCGTATTTCCCGTGTAATATATCGCTCTTCACGGGTGGCGCGCATGAAGTCGGCAATTACCTATCGGACGACGTAATAGCGTAACCTTATTTATATTCCGGATTTCCAATAATGCAATTCATTAGCCTAGGCGCTGGTCCGGCCGGAAAGAAACAATGCCCTCTCCTTCCGGAGCCACGGATTATCCGAATACCCGCTTCAGTTCCTCATTTTCTGCTTCGGTGCTCTTTTTCATTCTGTGTGTACCGGGCGTTCACTGATTTCGTTTCAAATATATATATATATATATATACATACATACACATACATATATATCTCATAAGGACGTTACAGAGTGAGATGAGTTAAGTAGACTGAAGAAATAAAAAGAGCGAAAGGGAGAAAGAGACGGCCAACACGCGAGCGAGCAGAGAGAACGTAAATCGAGAGGATAACGTAGGCTATACTAGTAGCCAGTAGTAGTAGTAGTGTAGTTGTAAGAGCAGAATAAGTTATATGTATGGATTGCAAGGAAGTTCGTGCAGCCTAAGGGAAGCATTAAATATATCCGTCCATATTTCACCTCCCTAACCTTTATCATATAAAAATGAATTTTTACCCTGCTCCTGGGAAAACGAATTTCCGACTTTGATTGTAAAAACGAACTTAGCCTCGAGAAAGATCTGCAATTGAAATAATTTCCAAATCTTTGCAGCACAGTAGCAAATTGAGATCAAATTTTCTACTATATGTGAAACACTATTCACTGCAATATGGTACCGACTATAAATCATATTTAAGCTCTGTTTGAAAGTCATCAAGAAAATTACAAATATTTGCCTACTAGAATCTGAAAATATCATTCGAATCCTGTGTACCTAGCACAGAATATAAAATGAAGTAGAGTGCCAATCTGAAGAGGCCGAGAATAATTTCATGGTATGATCATGGTGATATCATATTAATTCTTAAATACTTTCAACAGGCTATGCATAAAAGAGTGCCATTACGGTTGTTCCGCCATGATTTGGATTAATAGCGAGACGCTGGCAATGAGGAAGTAGCACTAAACTGAAATAGTTGGTTGCAATCAAAGGAAACAGTTTATAGCAGTCCGAATTAAATTTAAATTAGCGAAACGCGATGGCAAAGCGCGGTTATTAAGCCGGTGTGTTCTGTATAAAAACGAGTCGCGTTCAGAAAAGATGAATTATGTTTAACAACCGTCTAAACAACTTATGCGCATTCCATGCTGCTTTTAATCGTCCCCGGAGTTATTTATTCATCGAGTTGAACGCGTTTCCGCGGGTCCCTTTATCCGGCAGAATTTTTCCTTCATGCGACCACACAGTTCATACCATAAGTTTCCGTCCGCATTCTTCCCATTCCCAAAAAACTGTGCTCGCGCTACGTGCAACGGCATAGTAACTCTTTCCTGTCTCTCTCCCTCTCTCTCCCCTTTCTACTCTCCTTCGTCGTTATCATCTTCCTGCGCGTGGCCCCCGTGATTTTTCCTGTCCCCTTCATTTTCTTTTCCCGGGCAGCTTATTTTCTTATTGCCGGCTCGGTACCTTCTTTACAGTCCCGACATCTATCTCCATCTTTGTGGCCGCTTTTCTCATCGAGAGACCACGCGATCCACTGGCCTAAGACTTCTTCATTCGCCGCAGGAAACTTTCCTTTCTTTTCCCTTTTCCGCCGTTTCTGGCTCCCCGTTTTCCGTTAACTTTTATTTATATTACTCTTATCTGCGCGCCAGTCCGTCGACGCCATCTTTATTTTTACCTTACTCGCCTCACCCGACGCGATTTCCGTCCCCGATTCATCAGCTTTCTTCTTCATTTAGAATGTTTTATTTCAATCCAACGGTGAAATCGTTTTTCTCCCGACTTCTTCCAATTTTACTCTGTAAATCCGATTTCAAACGATTCTGCAAAGCATAGCCCAGATGCATTTCTATTTTTCGAGACATCGTCGATACTGCAACTTTGATGGAAAAAGTAGAATAATTTTTCCACTATCGATTGATCATTAAGTTCTTCGCAATATTTGGGTCCCATCGATTTCTGCTAATTATATAAAAATGCCGGGCGAGTCGCGCTCTCGCCCCGGCCAAAGAAAATGAACGGATAAAATCGATATGCAATTTTCGGAGTGGTAATTACGGATTACGTAAATGATTTCCGTGCGACGGGCTCCCGTTTTTCAGGCCCGTGCGGCGCGTATGAATTAATAAATTCCTGCGTTAAATCATAATCTCCGTGAATTTAAAAAAAAAAAAATAGACGAATTCAAAGCGAAAAATGATTTCAGTCGATTCTTTCCGCCCTTTTACACTCGGAGTTATATTGTTTTCATGTTTTACCGGTCATTTTATTTCAGATACTTCGCGATTGTCCAATCAAAATTACGAGAAACGCAAATATTGCAGATATGTGTTAATTGAATCGCAGTTGAGTTCGAACAGACGGAAAAAAATATAATGACAGTGTAATTAAAAGTATAATTAAAGATACAATTACGATAATTGTGCCAGGTGAAATGGGAAAAGTATAATTGTGCGCGTATTGCGAATAGCAACATAATAAAGGTCTTTTAATTATGCATAATAATGAAACGCGGGAATCAAAAACGTGAAACAATATCTACGAGGTAAAAAGTTACATTTGGCGAGAAGAAAGTGTTATAGAAATTCATTACAAAATAAATTGGTAAATCTACACACTTCCTGAAATTCGGTATGGCCAATAGCACACGTGGGAATAAATGTGTAAGAAATAAATAAATGTGTTTAATTGCGCATAAATTTTTGCGAATAAGTGTCCGCCTTTTTCGCCGGCGCGGGGAATAATAAATGCAACGCCCCTGCTCTTGTTCCGTTTAATTCAGGAGCCATCTTGCGTTTCGAGGCGCGATAGTTATTTCCTGCGAGACGGCGTCCGGCATTTATTCTCTCCTCGTCTCTTCCGAATCATATTTCGTGTCGGGCCGGGATTATTTTTAAATCTGTCGGCCATCCATCCATTCATTTCGCTTCTCCTCGCGCGTCATTTTCTCCGGTCGTATACTTCTTTCCACCCCCAGCCCCTTCCAGCGCCCTTATTGTCCATTACCGTCCGCCATTGCTGAGTCGCTACGACAAGGACCGGAGAAACGCTCAAGGCGCTGATGGCCCGGCGACGCAGGTATCCATTGTTTACGAGGCTACGAAATAATTTTATGAGTACGACCCGCAACTTTTATTACGTTTTTATACATTTCCTTGAACGTGCGTGGGCGGCACGTGAACCCTTGAACAGGCGGCGGCACGGAAATGGACGGACGCCGGATTAGAAGAATAAAACGTAACTCGAAGGCATAACATTCGCAACCCCGCTTGAATCATTCATTTCCTTCGAGGGCTTCCTGCTGAACAAACTGCATTTCTCTTGATAAATCAGTAGAATTTATATTGGGTTATCAAGTACCCAGTAAACATTTTAACACGAAAGTGTTTTAGAGATGGGGGGTGATTTCAGAAAAGATGTAACGAAATATGCAACGGAAATGTGTTACGCGACGATAATCGTCCCAGGTAAAATTCCCTAACCCTAGTAATCCGTTACCTGGTACTGATGATCGACAGAGTCATAAAGCGAGTAGAGAAAAGAAAAGGTGAACATAAAGGTAAAGGTAAACGGACGGGCAAAAAGTACAAAAATCTTTCGAGAAGGGACTCCTCGTTCGAGAGAGAGAGAGAGAGAAGTGTTTTACAGGGGGGGGGGGGGATTTCATAAAAGATGTAACGAAACACGCAACGCAAAATCGTTACGCCTATTACTTATTACGCCTTACACTATTGAACGGGGGGTTTGCATTTTAAATCTCAATTACCCAAATAATTGTTTGAAAATATAGAATAAAATGTTTTCATCCGAAGTTTCGCTATCGAGAAAATCGAGTTTGAATACGCTTGTACCACCAGTTACCAAACACCCTGTATTTCGAAGTCTTCTATTCCTTTTTATTAAAATGCTTCGTAGTTAAATGCTTCGTCGTGGTTTTTCATTGGACCAGCGAATTTGTTTGCATAATTAAGAGCCTTCGGCGACCGTCTTGGCGCGGTATGTGTACTCCGGTGTAAACGCCGTTGGAGTTAATCTGTTTCGGACAGGGGTAGCTGGGTCAGCCCTTTATTCTCCTCTTTCATTTGCCCGACAAGAGAAACTTACGACAGAAAATTCTTTTGAAAGTAATGGAAGGGAGTTCTCCATCTACAGGGACGTGTATTCCCTCGGAAAATTTCTGTCCGGTAGAATTCTACCGCTAACTGGTTTTCCCGCCCTTAAGACCGACGCGCAGCGTTGTCGTCGTCGTCGTCGTCGTCTCTTTTTTCTACGGAGCGACGTCGTAACGTTGTTCGCCCACGAAGGATTCTCTCTTCGGATTCAGCACACGGCCGGCAATAATGCTCGCGGCCCCGGAACCCCGAGTACTTTGTCACCTTCGGACTTTGCGCCACGTATCGTATAAACCTCCTTGGCCACCTACGCCATTCGCTGTTTACCATTTCCTTCTACGTCGTTTTATCCATTCAGAGAAAAATCCGTTCTTCGCTCGTTAGCGTTTCCATTGCAGTTTAAATTCTGATACTTGAGGATATTAACACAACGTTAACTGCCACGTCAGTCACGTATGACTGACAGTGATTTTTGACCGGGTTTAGGAATTTTATCGGAGTCTCTCGAACTCAAAAGAGTTGAGACAGCATCCCCTATAATTTTATTTTAAATTTCCACTTTCAGTTTCATTAATTAAATTATACTGATTTTGCGAGAATCTCTGGGATTGATTTTTGGCACGTGTTAACCCATTTGCATCATTAGCGTATATATGCGCTCAATTTTCCTGGTCACTATCATTATTCGTTAGCTAAAAAATAGAAATGGAGGGTGTATAGAAATGGAGAATATATAGAAATATGAAGTTCTTTTACTTGTAGTCGTTTCTGTACTTAAATATAATAAAAAAAAAAAAAACAGTTTGGTGATAAACGCCCCCTTTTGGTGAAGGTGAATCGGTTTCGCGTCGCGCGATACAATATCCTATAAACAATACATTTCGAGAAAATTTTCAATAGATTTCGAGAAAGATTTAGATTTTCGAGAAAACTTTCAGCATGTGTACAACATAGATCTACAAAACATATATTTTAAATTTTCATTGTAGGCTCAAATAGAAAAGTTTTAGAAAGTGCCCTTTTGTTTGCTTCTATAACTTCAAGCAATCAAAATCGTTTTTGCACGTCATTCGGTAAACAAATTCTTCGAATTGCTCGAGAAAGGTCTGGTCGTTTTGATCAATATAAAAAAAGTTACACAGCTTTGAGAGGTATTCGAATAGCTTTGTGAGCCTGTGTATATGGGTTTTTTCTATGTGCGTGTGGTTACACAGAGTCGGCAAGACGGCAAGGCGGCTATAAGAGAGAATGTAGGCCGGAAATTATTGCGAATAAGTTAAATATAAATTAGTGTATACTTGCGAACAATTTGCGGAAAAACAGTCAATATGTGACAGTGTAAATTTATGGGCGACAATTGAGAACCTTGATTTAAATGGGAAATAGCATCAAAAATAAAAAAAAGGCGGCACAGCGACCCTCGTAAACAGGTAAGAACCTGCCTTTGTCACGTAACAATCGACGCCCCTACCCTTTGCGCCGATCCCACTTTTGACGCGTCGCCGATTTTCCGGGAAGCCCCCAATATTCGGGCCTTCGGTCCCCCACCGCCACTCTTACCCTCGCGGCCGCGACTTCAGTTTGATAACGAAAGTGAAAGTGAGTGGTTGTGTGTGTCGTGTATCTCCGAACCACCCTCGTCCTTGTCGACCGCGTCGGTTATCAGTGACGCATATAAAGGATATATTACGACGCAAGACAAGGACCTTTACATGGTACGTACCGTTTCTATATTTTATCATTCGCTAGAAGTCGATTATTTATCGTAATTTTTATTAAAATTAATACCGTGCTCAAGTGAATTATTTATTTTTAATT
This sequence comes from Seladonia tumulorum, assembly GCA_913789895.3. Taxonomy (NCBI): domain Eukaryota; kingdom Metazoa; phylum Arthropoda; class Insecta; order Hymenoptera; family Halictidae; genus Seladonia; species Seladonia tumulorum. The sequence continues at coordinate 9,739,731 of OU565281.1, forward strand.
TTTAATTTATTTAATTCTAATTTATTCTCGAATCGTGTTGCCTTCTCGCGATAATTTACTGTTGCGTCCTGACGATGAATCAAGTTTGTTTAATTTTGACTTTGTATTCAACTTGGATGATTTATTTTCTATTAATTCGGATATATTCTTTGACGGCTGGTCGATTGAAATTAATCGGATTTGTTCTTTATGTTACAGAACCTGAGGGGAAAAAGAGGCTTCGACACCAATAGGATATATCGATAGCCAGGTTCGAGATACGATTTCTTCAAGCAGGAGAGGACATGTGAGTACCAGCAGTACATGTTACTAATTAAACTTAGTTATTCAACATTTTATATTATATTTCAATTGTGTTAATTTTCAAATATATTATTTTCCAAACGTGGTATTTTTCAATTATGCTATTTTTCAAATATGGTATCTTTCAAATGTGCTTTTTTTAATATGGTATTTTTCAATTGTGCTATTTCCAAATGTGCTTTTTTTTAAATTTGCTATTTTTCAAATCTGTTGTTCTTTCCTAATTTTTTTTTTTCATGGACTAATGTAAATTTAACATAGAGTTGCGTATAAAAATTCAAGTGCACGGGAGCTTTACATAATATAATATTTATTAAATTAACGTCACGAATAACAATGCACACTGGTCGCGTTTCGAGCAAATTTAGAGCTCACAGTGAAGTTTTTCGATTATTTAATTCAAATGACAGTAGTTTCCAACGTACTATTTAATCGCGGTTCGACCTTTTTTTTAATATTTTTTTCACGAGTCAATTACGTGAATTATTTGTTGATTCATTTGCATTTTATATATTTGTCGTATGTTTTTAAACGAATTTTAATCTATATATCTCATATTTATATTTTACAGGCTACCTTAACTCGAGGGAGACAACATTGAATATTACGTTAGCCACCCTTGTGTTCAATATTTTTAAAAGTTGCATATAGTAGAGAAGTCCGATCGAGACGGTGGAGGTCCGCACCTACTCGTCAAGTAGGGGTGACCTCGCAGCTTAAAGACCGCGGCGCACCATCTCTGGCAGATAATGCCAGCGTTACTAGGCCTCGGTCTATACTCAAAGCGGCCAGCTCGTGGAGTGTATACTCGCGAGTTGGAATAACGTTTTGAGCGAAGGGGCGCATCTGTCCTGGCGTTACGACGTCCAGGCAGGTGGATGGTGTCGCCTCGCGTAAGAATCCGGGGTTGATTCTATGGGCTTGGAAACCCAGTCGCTAGCCGTCTCGTTTCGCCTCTACCGAATTATATAAAATTTGTTCATAATGCACTTTGAAAATATTGAAAACAAGGGCAGTAAGACTAACGTAATACAACGCATCGTAGTGCTGTCTTCAAGGGGGAGAGAATGTAAGTATCAAAAGACATATATTTCCAATTAAACTATCTTATTGATGGAATTGTACGAACCATTTTTTAACATCTTGTTCCTTTTTTTGATTCCAGAACGATTCCAGAACGATTCCAGAACGATTCGGGAACGATTCTTAACGCAGCTTTCGCATCCCCCCAACAAGTAGTAAGTGCACAAACAACTGTCTTTTTTATTACTATAATTGATTAGTAGTTGATTTTTTGACGAGTGTAGTGACCGTGGAAAATGCCAGGCGTTTTTCACGGGTAGTAATCTGTTTCCTAGGTAGGTAGGGTCTTTTTGTACGTCGCGTTCTTTTTTTAAATGAAATAGTTTCGATAATGGTATCACCAACTTTCGAAAAGATAAAAATCTTCCGTAATTTGGTATACCATTAACTAGAGTCACTTTTTATTATCAAAATAATTATTTATCTTTGAAATATATTTGAAATGAAATGAAGTTGCTTTTTAACTTTAAGATAATTATTGATTTTTTAGATTCATTTAAAATTCAATACGGATCGTTTTTTTAAATTATTTCGAATTGCTCAGAAGCACTGGGTCTCTTGCGTACAAAAAGACGATTCGCGACGGATAGATCCTCGAGACAAAGCATATACACATATCAATTTAACTTGGATTATTTTCTCGAGTATATTACATTTAGTATAGTACTCTTTCAATAGTTTCGAAACTTTGCTTTGTTTAAAGGATCGACCGAGGGTTTTTTAATATTTTCTTAAAAATTTCAAATAAATAAATTAAATTAATAAAAATCTTTGTCTTTTTGCTTAACGATTAATGTTTTCTATTAATTCTTTGAATGATTAAATATCTTCAAATACCATTAAATTTCAATTCAATTTTTTTTTTGCAAGTTTGTATAAATATTAGCCCGTACACTAATGAATTCTTTTAGTTAGGATTTTCAGGATATTGAGGTTCCCTGTTCGTTGCTCAAATCCTCTCGCGTGCCCAGGTGCTACTCGGGAGGCTGAGAGCAACGGGCACATGGAATATTGTTTTAATAATACATATTTGTGTGGCGACTGACAATGGCCAGTGTATCGTGCACGACGTATTTTCCACTTGTGTGTGTGTGTGCGATTAGGCATTGGAATTGCGTCGGTTCTTTCAATTAGATTCAATAACGCATATTCCTGTCGATCTGTGACATGCTACATAGATCTTCATGGAATAAGTTCGCGAGTAGCTTTTCTAAAAACTACGTTTGTAACATTCAGAATTACACGTAGTTCAATTGAGTCTCGAAAATAGTTTGTTATTTCAATTTACCAATTTATATCGCAAAGGTCACTACCATTGTCAGTCGATTTCAGTGAAACTGGTACGTACCTTAACTGTGTTTGTATGAGGTTTCGACGTTAGGGTGTCGGAGGCGTCCCGGGACGTGCTCTCTAGGTATTAGGCTTTTGCACCCTGGCGTCTGAATGGGAATCGTTGAGTGAATGTGTTGGTGTGCTTGTGTTTTTTGCCATTTTTTAAATATAGGACTAGGTAGGGTTACGTAACTTGACTTCTTGGTGTGAATGCTAATTTTAAGTAGGTAGGAGCCGGGGCTGGCTACCGTTTTCTCTTTCGGGTAGGCCGCGATTCGACCGGTAGTCAGTTCCTGGAAGAGCTCGAAGTTTCGTTCTCGAATCGAAATCGAACGAGGCATGACGTTCGATGGATGATTCGTCTTCGATTCTTCTTGCTCGCATAGCTTTTCGCGGACGCGGACGCGGACGCGAACGTAAACGCGCGCGGATTAGGGCCTCGAAACGTTGCGCACCTGCTCGATTGCACCAGGGGAACGATCGACTTCTCTCGAGACTTGTGATTCGTCTCGAAAGTCGTCGATCGTTTTCCCTGCGAGCACGTTTAGGGTTTCAGATGTTCGGCGGACCACGAAGAAAAAGAAGAGGCCCGACAAACTGTCATTGAAGAGGGCAGCAACTGCATGTGTTGTATCGTTACTACCTTGTCACTATACTCGTCAGTAGAAATATTTGAAGTAGTTGTAGAAAAGTAGTTAGTTGCATCAATGGGCAGGCCTCGCCGCCCCAACGATCAGCCGAGATGGGCACATCCGCGATTTGCAGTAGCATTGCGAAAAAAAAACACGCGTTGTATTAAATGATTTTGAACAGGGAGGATCAAAGTTAGTGTTGCGAAGATACTCGCGATTTAGATTGTTTCTAGTTTAGTGTTGCGAATTAAATCGCGATTTCCATTTCATTTCAATTTTATTGCTACTTGAGGCAATTTTTAAAATATAAAGATTTCATAAGAATTTTTATAAGTAAAGTAGTTTTTTTTTCATTCCTCTGTTCCTTGAATTAGCGTTGCGCAGCAAAAAAGAATCGCGTTTGATTTCGAGTCATTTTCGATATTTCAGGCGCCCATGCTCGAGCTGCAACGAACCCTTCCTGGTATGGTGCAGGCATTCGCGTTTTCGAATAGAGTTGCGAAAAAATCACAACGGGTTGAATTAGCGTTGCGAAAAAATAAAACAGAATTTTTTTGCTTACCGCTTTTGTTAATGACAAAGTAAAATGGTGGATGAGCCGGGTCTCTTCACCAATAGACTTTGTCACTCTTCCTGCATGCCTCGCGAATCAATTGATAAAAACATTTCTGTTTGAGAAATTAGCGTTGCGAATTTGATATCGCGATTGCCTTAGTGTTGCGAAAAATACCAACGCGTTGTATTAAGGCGGGATTATTATCTTGCATATTGGAAAACGTAAAACCTGAGATTTAATGGTTATACTCGCGACCGCGTATATAAAAGTAAATGTTTAACATTGCAGAATTAGTTGCGCAATAATGCATACGAACATTGAATTCTAGAGATTTTGTTGTTTAGATTTTCGAGTAATATTGCTCGAGTTCTGTATTTCAAGTTTAAAATTTTTGCTACCGTCGAAATGTGGAGCATGTGTCCACCGGACCGCTACACGTCGAGAAAAGAAACGTATTGGTACGTTCTCAGGTCGCAGTTAGTGCAAAATCACGGTGCATGTTGCTACGTTCGATTACGCGCGGTGTGCCCTAACACACGATTCGTTTGCCGTTCCAGCAATGGAACATGTATATCCGTTTTCGTATGACAGTACCATACACAAAAAGAAGACGTATTAAGTTACGTCACCTGTGGTGGTACGCACGATAATGCCATGGTGACCATTGTATTAGTATCTAATGCGATGCGAGCCATGGTGTTGACGTGCCTTACGATGGCGGAAATCACTGTAGCTTCACCTGAACGTAGCGACGTGTGTCTTAGCCATTTGATGGTGTGTGAGCGCTAAATGCTATGAACCTACCACTGCGTTTTACAAAGCATGTATTTTTTTAACGTAGTGGTCCGATCGGGTTAGAAGACATACACTTTGTGTATGTATAGCGTATCGAACGCCTCGTCGGCCCGCAAGGTAAAAGACGGGGTATCTTTACGTAGGGACCGCGCAGTAATTTTTTCGATAGAACTTAGTGTTCGTTGCACCATGCAAAACTGATTTTGCAATGTTCGAATTTGTAATAATAGTAGGGACCGCGAAGTATATTTCCCTGCTCGCGTGATACAGTAAGAATTAGGGATTCGTATCGATCTAATATGAATGTTTTCCGATATGCAAACGGTAGAAAATCCCGCCTTTTAGAGTTGCGATGATTGAAATGCCACACTTCACCCTGACATAACTGCCCCTGTTACTTGTACAATTTATATGAAATTTTGATTTATTCCTCGCATATCACTTGATAGAGATCAATTGAATTTGTATTTTGTGTTCAAAACAGGTCTTCATCTATACATAACTTCCATTGTTACTGTAGCCTATTACTCTTGTTTCCATATCGTAGAGATTAGGATACGTTCAGAGTTTATCGTTAGGGTTCGGGAACATTTTAAATTATCATTAGAGTTTGATTGCTTGGCTTTGTTTGTTTATTTCCACCCGCTTCTCGGGTATTTCCTTTTATGGATGTCTTTAAAGGAATTTGTGCGTGGATGGTATGTATTTACATTATTGGGGTTTGCTGATAACCGATTGAGTTCACTCGCCGATATGCGTTTGGCTTCATTCGTTGATATCGAAAATTGTCTGGGATTCGAGGTACTGTGACCCATGGGGGTAACATGCAGTCTCCGGTACATAGTATTGCGGTCCTTATGGGCCGCAGTCGGTCTGGGGACTGAACTGTTGCCGTCATGTGCCGCAATGCCTCGCTCGAGATACTCTGTGACCCATGGGGGTAACATGCGGTCTCCGGTACTTAGTATTGCGGTCCTTATGGGCCGCAGTCGGTCTGGGGACTGAGCTGTTGCCGTCATGTGCCGCAATCTCCCGCATCCCTTACATGTTTTCCCCGGTGTAAATACTTACTCCGCCGCTGGCTTTTTGGGGAAACCCAGCGAGACCCCGGGTCGAGAATATGACATATATATATATACAATAATTTATATATGTATGTATAATATATTTATATATTATATATATTATATTTATGTTGTAATATATATATGTTCAACCCGCGATTAAATATTAAATGTATACATGTTATAACATGTGCCAAGCTTGTAGGTAGGTGCGACCAAGTGAAATGGATGGATCCTTGATTTGTCAAAATCATTGAATTTAATGGAAATCATAGATCGTTACAAGTCGTTTGAAGGATAGTTTTTACGCGTACCCCTCTGTCGGGTAGATCGGAGAGCTGGCGATGGTACAGCTCGACCTTGCTAGAGGATTAGGCGAGGTCTTGGGCCTCAACAAGGCGTACACAATCTGGCCGTGCTTAGGCAACGTGGGCTTTATTGTTGAGGCCCTTGCGACACTCAGAGGTTTTACCGGCAGGTCCGCGTCGTAATTATTATATTACTATCAGCCGACATAATTGTAACGATCTCTTAGAGCGCGATCCTCCATTTCACTTCGGATAAAACGATCCAGCAGTAGAGTCATTTGTTTTTGTTCGAGGGTATAATACGCGTTAGAGTAGAGTCATGCAGATGTTACAGATGCAAGATGGATTAACCAGTCACGCTTCCGATACATACGTTGTTGTATCGGGCAGGGTGCATTGGTTGATGCATCTTGCATCTATCCTTTGCCTAGCTGGATCCATTGTAAACAAAGATTCATGTACAATTATCGCAAAAAAGACTTGGCTACTCGACTTTGCCATAGCTATTGCATACCTCCTGTCTAAAATAGACGAGCCAAAATGAGCTAAGTAGAGGTTTAGAGACCTCGCAGCTCATGACCGCTGTGGTAGCATTTCTGGCATAGCCAGCGTTCCTGGCCTCTTTCAACCGCTCCTCCCCTTTGACCCAGAAGCGGAACTCCTGCCCTGGGCGAAGGGAGGGAACGCACTCAACTGGCGTTAACTACGACCAGAGGGTGGATGTTGCCGCAGTGTACGGATCTAGTATCTAGATCTACGGATCTAGTAAATACTATAGTAATCCGAGTGGCCTGAAAAACCACTAGTCGCTAGCTTAGCTCATTTTGGTGGAGGGTAAGCTAATTCCATAGGCATGGCCCGCCTAATAGACCTGCACAAACCAGACCGCGGCTATTACGCCGGTCATACCCCAAAGCGCCTACATCAGTCGAGGTTCCACATTTGGAGGTCAATGTCATGCGATAATTAAAATTCGTTTAAATTATTTAGTCGGTATTTGGGAATAGTCATTTTATCGGAATGTTGGTAATGTGGTTCGATAATCTCTACACTAGATGTATATGTACCCGCTCTTCTACCCGGTACATTCGATTTCGATTGCTGGCTTCGGTTGGTACCCAGCAATCACCTGCTTGCAGCCCGGAGGTTGATTCTTTTGAGTCCTTTGGCTTACTGTGGCGCCGAACAAGGGTATAGGTGGACTCCTGCCGTGGACGGTGGTGGTTCTGGTCTCGTATCCTAACGCGTATAATCGTAATTGTAGAGATATTGTCGCATGGTGTCTCCCCGAATGCGCCATGCCACATGGGCTCAGAAGTACGATCGTAAGCCTTAGGTCTCCGTCCTCTTCGTGCCCGGCCATTGGAATTTGTAGAATCTCCTCTTTGAGCGCGCAGACCGGTCTGATATACATTTCTGTAGAGTCCCAACATGCGGTAAAGGTTTCTCAAATAGCGTTACCACTTTTTTCCGAATTACTAGGTGTACTTGCTCGTAGCGTATTTCACTTTTTTTTACATTTTTTTTTTCGGTGATAGAAATGGGGAATGGGGAGCTAGCTAGGTTTGGTTGCCAGCATGTAGTTTCCCGCGATATTTTTCATATCCAATATTCAAGTCTAAGTAGAGAAGTCCGATCGAGACGGTGGAGGTCCGCACCTACTCTTCAAGTAGGGGTGACCTCACAGCCTAAAGACCGCGGCGCACCATCTCTGGCAGATAATGCCAGCGTTACTAGGCTTCGGTCTATACTTAAAGCGGCCAGCTCGTGGAGTGTATACTCGCGAGTTGGAATCACGTTTTAAGCGAAGGGGCGCATCTGTCCTGGCGTTACGACGTCCAGGCAGGTGGATGGTGTCGCCTCGCGTAAGAATCCGGGGTTGATTCTATGGGCTTGGAAACCCAGTCGCTAGCCGTCTCATTTCGCCTCTACTTCTTTATATCTAAATTCGTTTCGTTTATCGTATGCTGGTAATGTAGTCGTATTGGAAACAAGAGTAATAAGGCTATAGTAATTCATCGAAGAACGAAGAACGTCGAAACAAGAATGGAAGTTCACGCACATCACACCACTACTTTCGATTATTACGTTAGCCAATTTTGTTGTCGATGTGTTCAAAGTTGTATTTTGTAAGAGATTTGAATATCTCCGATTAATAGAGAAGTTCGATCGGGACGGTGGAGGTCCGCACCTACTCTTCAAGTAGGGGTGACCTCGCAGCAAAAAAGACCGCGGCGCACCATCTCTGGCAGATAATGCCAGCGTTACTAGGCTTCGGTCTATACTTAAAACGGCCAGCTCGTGGAGTGTATACTCGCGAGTTGGAATAACGTTTTGAGCGAAGGGGCGCATCTGTCCTGGCGTTACGACGTCCAGGCAGGTGGATGGTGTCGCCTCGCGTAAGAATCCGGGGTTGATTCTATGGGCTTGGAAACCCAGTCGCTAGCCGTCCCGTTTCGCCTCTGCTTTAATTGATACGCTTTGAACACATTGAAAACAAAAGAATAAGGCTAACGTAATTAATCGAAGTGGAAGAACCACTTCTTCTCATCACGACGAGTGTGACTTCTTCAAGGAAGACGAATGTGTGAGTACCAATATATCTTTCCAACTAAACTTTGTTGTCTAACATTTTCGTTACGAATTATTCATGAAAAATGAATAAGTTATCATTAATTTACACTCGTGCAAAAAAGCTTAGTGTGAAATTGCTCGATTATTCGATTGAAATAACCTTTTAAAACCTACTTTTTTCGGCCTTTTTTTATATTTTTTTATGAATCAACTATTAATGCATTATTGATTGTATTGAATATGTTTGTTTTATGTTACTAAACGAATTCTATATATCTCGTGTTTATATGTTGTAGGCTACCGTAACTCGAGAAAAGGAGCCTCTTCCATTATTACGTTAGCCAACCTTGTTTTCAATGTGTCGGAAGTTGCATTATCTTAGAGGTTAGGATATATTTGATATCATATTAGTAGAGAAGTTTGATCGAGACGGTGGAGGTCCGCACCTACTCTTCAAGTAGGGGTGACCTCACAGCCAAAAGACCGCAGCGCACCATCTCTGGCAGATAATGCCAGCGTTACTAGGCTTCGGTCTATACTTAAAGCGGCCAGCTCGTGGAGTGTATACTCGCGAGTTGGAATAACGTTTTAAGCGAAGGGGCGCATCTGTCCTGGCGTTACGACGTCCAGGCAGGTGGATGGTGTCGCCTCGCGTAAGAATCCGGGGTTGATTCTATGGGCTTGGAAACCCAGTCGGCTAGCCGTCTCGTTTCGCCTCTACCAAATTAAATAGAATTTGTTGATAATGCGCTTTAGATATATTGAAAACAGGGGTAGTAAGACTAACGTAATACAACGCATCAATGCTCAGATTCAGAGCCAACGGTCGCTGACTTCAAGGGGGTGAGAATGTAAGTAAGAAAAAACATTTTTCCAAATAAACTATCTTGTTGATGGAATTGTACGAATCGTTTTTTAACATCTTGTTTCATTTTTTGATTCCAGGACTCTAACGCAGCATTCATATCCCCCCAACAAGTAGTGAGTGAAGAAATAACTTTATTATTATTATAGTTGATTAGAATAGTAGTTGAGATTGGCGAGTATAGTGACCGTGGATAACGCCAGGCGTTTCCACGGGTAGTAATCTGTTTTCTAGCTAGGTAGGGTCTTTTTGTACGTCGCGTTTTTTCCCTAATAAAATAATTTCTATAACGGTGTCACCAAATTTCGGGAAGATGAAAATCTTCCGTAATTTGGTATACCAATAACAAGATTAACTTCTTATTATCGAAATGATCATTTATTTTTTAAATATATTTGAAATGAAATAAAGTTACGTTTTAACTTTAAGATAATTATTTATTTTTTAAATTCATTTAAAATTCAATACAGAACGTATTTTAAAATTATTTAGAATTGCTCAGATGCACTGGGTTTTACGTACAAAAAGACGATTCGCGACGGATAGATCCTTGAGACGCAGCATATACACATATCAACTTAACTTGTATTATTTTCTCGAGTACATTACATTTAACATAGTACTCATTCAATAGTTTTGAAATTTTGCTTTGTTGAAAGGATCTTCCTAGGGTTTTTTAATATTTTATTAAAGATTTCAAATAAGTAAATTAAATTAATCAAAATATTTCTGTCTCTTTACTTAACGATTGAAGTTTTCCATTAATTCTTTAAATTATTAAATTAAAATATTATTAAATTTCAATATCATTAAATTTCAATTAAATTCTTCTTGCTAGTTTGTATAAATATTAGCCCGTATACTAATGAATTCTTTTAGTTAGGATTTTCAGGATATTGAGGTTCCCTGTTCGTTGCTCGAATCCTCTCGCGTGCCCAGGCGCTACTCGGGAGGGTGAGAGCAACGGGCACATGGAACATTGTTTTAATAATATATATGTGTGGCGGCTGACAATGGCCAGTGTATCGTGCACGACGTATTTTCCACTTGTGTGTGTGTGCGTTTAGGCAGTGGAATTGCGTCGGTTCTTTCACTTAGATTCAATAACGCATATTCCTGTCGATCTGTGACATGCTACATAGATCTTCATGGAATATGTTCGCGAGTAGCTTTTTTAAAAACTACGTTTGTAACATTCAGAATTACACGTAGTTCAATTGCGTCTCGAAAATAGTTTGTTATTTCAATTTACCGATTTATCTCGCAAAGGTCACTACCATTGTCAGTCGATTTCAGTGAAACTGGTACGTACCTTAACTGTGTTTGTATGAGGTTTCGACGTTAGGGTGTCGGAGGCGTCCCGGGACGTGCTCTCTAGGTATTAGGCTTTTGCACCCTGGCGTCTGAATGGGAATCGTTGAGTGAATGTGTTGGTGAGCTTGTGTTTTTTGCCATTTTTTAAATATAGGACTAGGTAGGTAGGTAGCTTACTTTCTTGGTGTGTGTGAATGTTAATTTTAAGTAGGTAGGGGCCGGGGCTGGCTACCGTTTTCTCTTTCGGGTAGGCCGCGATTCGACCGGTAGTCAGTTCCTGGAAGAGCTCGAAGTTTCGTTCACGAATCGAAATCGAACGAGGCATGACGTTCGATGGATGATTCGTCTTCGATTCTTCTTGCTCGCATAGCTTTTCGCGGACGCGGACGCGAACGGTAAACGCGCGCGGATTAGGTCCTCGAAACGTTGCGCACCTGCTCGATTGCACCAGGGGAACGATCGGCTTCTCCCGAAACTTGTGATTCGTCTCGGAAGTCGTCGATCGTTTTCCCTGCGAGCACGTTTAGGGTTTCAGATGTTCGGCGGACCGCGAAGAAAAAGAAGAGGCCCGACAAACAGTCACTCAAGAGGGCAGCAACTGCATGTGTTTTATCGTTACTACCTTGTCACTATACTCGTCAGTAGAAATATTTGAAGTAGTTGTAGAAAAGTAGTTAGTCGCATCAATGGGCAGGCCTCGCCGCCCCAACGATCAGCCGAGATGGGCACATCCGCGATTTGCATTAGCGTTGCGAAGAAAAAACACGCGTTGCATTAAGTAATTTTGAACAGAGGATAAAAGTTAGTGTTGCGAAAATAATGGCGATCTAGATTGTGTATAGTGTTGCGAATTAAATGGTCGCGATTTCGATTTTATTTCATTTTTTTTTCTCAAGATATAAAGATTGTGTAAGAGTTATTCTAGTCAAGTAGTCTTTTTTCTCAATCCTCTGTTCGTTAAATTAGCGTTGCGCAGCAGAAAAGAATCGCGTTTGAGTTCGAGTCATTTTCGACATTTCAGGCGCCCATGCTCGAGCTGCAACGAACCCTCCCTGGTGTGGTGCAGGCATTCGCGTTTTCGAATAGACTTGCGAAAAAATCACAACGGGTTGAATTAGCGTTGCGAAAAAATAAGACAGAATTTTTTTACTTACCGCTTTTGTTAATGACAAAGTAAAATGGTGGATGAGCCGGGTCTCTTCACCAATAGACTTTGTCACTCCTCCTGAATGCCTCGCGAATCAATTAATAAAAACAATTCTGTTTGAAAAATTAGCGTTGCGAATTTGATATCGCGATTGTCTTAGTGTTGCGAAAAGTACCAACGCGTTATATTAAGGCAGGATTAACTTGCATATTGGAAAACGTAAAACCTGTGATTTAATGGTTATACTCGCGACCGCGTATATAAAAGTAAATGTTTAACATTGCAGAATTAGTTGCGCAATAATGCATACGAACATTGAATTCTAAAGATTTTGTTGTTTAGATTTTCGAGTTATATTGCTCGAGTTCTGTTTAAAGTTTTTGCAATGTGGAGCATGTGTCCACCGGACCGCTACACGTCGAGAAAAGAAACGTATTGGTACGTTCTCAGGTCGCAGTTAGCGCAAAATCATGGTTCACGTTGCCACGTTCGATAACGCGCGGTGTGCCCTGTCACACAATTCGTTTGTCGTTCCAGCAATGGAACAAGTGTATCCGTTTTCGTATGACAGTACCATACACAAAAAGAAGACGTATTAAGTTACGTCACCTGTGGTGGTACGCACGACAATGCCATGGTGACCATTGTATTAGCATCTAATGCGGTGCGAGCCATGGTGTTGACGTGCCTTACGATGGCGGAAATCACTGTAGGTTCACCTGAACGTAGCGACGTGTGCCTTAGCCATTCGATGGTGTGTGAGCGCTAAATGCTATGAACCTACCACTGCGTTTTACGAAGCATGTATTTTTTTATCGTAGTGGTCCGATCGGGTTAGAAGACATACACTTTGTGTATGTATAGCGTATCGAACGCCTCGTCGGCCCGCAAGGTAAAAGACGGGGTATCTTTACGTAGGGACCGCGCAGTAATTTTTTCGATAGAACTTAGTGTTCGTTGCACCAGGCAAAACTGATTTTGCAATGTTCGAATTTGTAATAATAGTAGGGACCGTGAAATATATTTCCCTACTCGCGTGATATAGTAAGAATTAGTGATTCGAATCGATGTAATACGAATGTTTTCCGATATGCAAACGGTAGAAAATCCCGCCTTTTAGAGTTGCGATGATTGAAATGCCGCACTGCACCGAATGACTGCTCCCTGACCACCTGCAGCCAGTGTGGCTGCCCCTGAATATACCCCCCGCAGCCAATTCTTCACCATTAGAGTTGCGCATAAATACATTAAAGTGCACGGGAGTTTTTGTTATCGAATTTAATAAATTAGCGTCGCGCCAATAATGCACTGCTCGCGTTTGTTTCAATATATTTACTATTTATTATTTTTTGACTAGCGTTGCGAAAAAATGATTCGGCTTGATTTCCTCCCAATAAATTCAAATATGGCTGCTATCGCGGTTCCATTTAGTGTTGCGGAAAAGAATGAAAGTGCACGGGAATTTTTTTGTTTTGAAAACAATAAAATAGTGTTGCGGTAGATAATGCACTGCTCGCGTTGTTTGGAGATGTACAATGTACATTTTTGTAGAGTAGTGTTGCGCAAAAAGAGTCCACTCGCGCGATTGTTTGTATTATATCGAGTGGACAATTATTTTGTGTATGTATGTTTTTTTATTTTTTTTTTTCATGTGCTAACGCTATATTTAGTCTGTTTCAGATATTTCATTCTTTGGCAGGGTAAGAAAAACAAAGTAATTGATAAATGACGATTCATATATAATATTATGTTATATTTGAAATGTGCTTTTTTTTTTTCTTTTTTTTTTTAATGTACTATATTTCAATTTGTGATTTTTGAAATGTCCTTTTTTTACAATTTTTTTCATGTGCCAATTTAAAATTAACATAGAGTTGCGTACAAGAATAAAAGTGCACGGGAGTTTTACGTATTATAATATTTATTAAACTAATCTCACGAATAAAAATGCACTGTTCGCGTTTGTTCTTTTAAAACGTCGAAGAGACGTAATTTCTAGTTTAGCGTTGCGAGAAAATAGTCCACTCGCGGGTTTGATTCAAATATACGAGTGGACAATTATGTTTCAAATGTGTAATTTTTTTTTTCATTTTTTTTAAATGTTTTATTTTGAATATTGATTATATTTGATATGTGCTATTTTTTAAATGTGTGCTATTTTTCAATTGTTATTTTTCAAAATATTTAATTTCTGAAATATGTAAATTGTATTTCTTAAATGTCATTTGTTATTTTTTTTCATGTACTAATTTAAAATTAAGTTTGTTTCAGATATTTTGATTTTCTGGTAGGCAATGGAAAGCGAAATGAGAACAGGTTATAATTATTATCCATTGCCTAATAATATTAGGATGTGCATAATGTTGATTATGCCGTGGTTATAAAAAATGAAACTGGTGAAACCAAGGTAAAATCAAGGTAAAACCAACGTAACAAATTTAACTTTAAGAGAAATTTGATAATTCAAATATGTTTATTTTGATTGTCACATAATTATACTCTTTTATGTAATTATTATCTGTGCATGGTCGTATGTTGTGTCGCATGTGTTTGTACATGGTTGCGGGTTGTGTCGTATGTGTTCGTACATGTTCTATTTAATTCATTGAACTTTTATTTCAGCTTTGGGTTAGCTACCCATTAGGTACCTAATAGGTACACATATAATTAAAATACAAAACACTTGATAGGCATAAAATAAATAAAGATTATATAATCTTTGGAAAAAAAACACAATAATAAAATATGCATATTGGGGAAAAAATTAGTGTTTAGACTAGGCAGGTAGTAATTCGGCGGGTAGGCTTTGCAATGAGCTCTTCTTGGTATTCGTTTGCACAGTGATCAAAACTAGAGCACTGTCAAATGTGTATTAGGAAGAGTGGGGACAAAATTATGGCTTTTTTTATTATTTTGTAATTTTGTTAACTTTCCGTCGGGTGGGACGTTGTTGGCCTTGTTCAAACACGGCGGAAATTGCGCGCTTTTCGCCATGTTCAAACACGACGGAAATTGCGCGCTTTTCGCCATGTCTGGACGACGCCAAATACTATGTGGGTGGGCGGGTCTCCCTCACAGCAACCTCCACGTGGTGAGACCTGGGAAATCGGTGTTATTCTCGATTTAGAATATTTTGTTGAGTAATGATTATACCAATTGCTCTATAAAATATTAAAAATCGACCATCACATCGAGCCAATGGCTGTGATAATAAAATGATTCTTTGACATGATTTCTTCTCGACGTTAGTTTTCAACGAATATTCTTTGTTGGATGATAATTATTTTATATCGGAATAATTTCCAAATTAAATATAAATTCTGATATTTCTTTCTAATGTTACTTTCATATTGCCTACATTTATAAACTATCGATTATAAAACAATGATTACAATGGTCAACAATAAGGAAAATAAAATGGCAATAACAGTGTAATGAAATTACACAATAAAAAATAATTATTTTGCAAGCCATTACAGAATGCGTTTATTTACAACCGATGTCACTGACATTTCTTCCGTAGTTCACGAGCAAAAACGTTCTATGTATTCAGGTAGCGAGAGCGTCACGTTTAGCGATGTTGATATTTGAGATCAGTGATAGTTCCACGTTCTTAGTTCCACAACCGATGAGAGTATCTCGGCATTGGGGCCGTTACCGACCGCTCCCAGCACCCACTCAGCACCCACTTTAGGCCCGCAGTTTAACACGGGGGCTGGCAGTCTTTAAATATATCTCGTCGGTGCCGGCGTCCATTGTGCGGAAAGCCGCGGCGCTGCTTCGAGATAGAACAGCAGACAAGGTTTATTTGCAGCCAGAGCGCGGCGACGCGCGATTATCGAGGCGCGCCGCGACGCTGTGCGAAGTGGTCAAGACCGTGGCCGGGTGAAAGTGAAAATCGGTTCGGCTAAAAATACATCGGTTTAACGCGCCGCTCCGCTCCGCGACGATCGGAGGAAACGGAAAACGAGCGTGTACTATCGATCTCGTCGGAGATTTACGATTAAAACCGCGATTTACGCACGCCTTGCGTCACCCGCGATCCTCCGTCCTGTTAAGGGAGTCGTTCGGATTTACGACATAGACGATGCTCCGCCATTTTTCCAACGTACGGAATGTCAAACGTGTGCGAGAACAATTGTTTATCCGCGCTGGACACAGGGTGCCCCGAGAATGGAATATTTCCTTCCGATTTTTAAAAATTCTGGCATTTATAATTTTTTCTTATTTTCACGATTTTCGGAGATGGTTAAAACAACCGTAATTGTTCACTTCGCATGTTCCTTTGTACTAACAGCAATTGACGTTCCGCGGGGAAAAACGTTACAATTGCGAGAGGAAATCATTTCTTTTTGGTTCGAGAAATTATTGTATCATTTTTGTATTTTTGTTGCGACCGTTAAACTTCGCCGGAATTTATGTTCGCCCCCGTAATTGTATGCAGGCATTTCCACGCTATCGAGTTATGAGCGTCTAAAAAAAAAAAAAAAGAGGAAAAACAAAAACGGGAGGTGAAACGAGATTTTATATTTCCAGTTGTTCCGCAACCATGAAACATCCCGCGCGTTAATAAATCACACGCCGCCCCTTGCAATTTAAATGACTTTTTATTTGTCTCGTGACCTATTATAACCAGCGGATTACCTCTTCTTAAATATGTATAACCCCGCGTCAGGATTATATTTGCAAAATAAATATTTCAACCGGGAGCCAAATGAACGCCCGGCGCAGGAAGCTTAAATGCGAATTCGCGAAATAGAAAAAAAAAAAAAGAAAAAACGAAGATCGACTTCTCAAATTGCACCACAATTGCATTAAAAAAGTATCAAGACTTTGAGAGTTTCGCTAAATATTTTTCGGAGCTTTGCATCGAAATTTCAAACCGCAATTGTAAATAATCCGCCTTTGTGCAAGTTTGATGAGGTACGGATTCTGATAGAATTGTTTCTGTCATGGAAAATCAAATTCCGCGAATAAGAGTTTTTTTCACCCTCCTGTAGAAGGGACTGAGCAGCGTGAAGATTTTCTAGAACCACTTTACACCGAATTAGTATGAAAATCGTCGGGCCGATACGACACCCGTTGAATAACCATTTTCTGAAGTCCAAAAAAGGGGTGCGGCAATTTATTCGGGGTGGTTCGATCATCGTTTAGACTGCGAACGGTTTCAAAAGGTACACACGGACTTCTCTCTCGGGGGTGGTGTTTCAACGGGGGCGAATCTTTGGTTCCGGGTCGATCCGGATCGGCGGAATTCCTCGGGGCGAACGCGCGTGGGTAGCGCAAAGGATCAAGGGAGGAACAATTCGGTGTAAATGTAGCTGCTACGGTCGTCGGGCGTCGTCGTTGCCGTCGTCCTCGTCGGCGACGACCCCGGAGGGCTGCCTGGGCTCTCGAGGGCCAGAAAGTTTGGCAGGCTTGGCTTTTTATCCCTAGACCAGACGTAAAGGGGCGTACTTACACACTCCACACCCCCCGCTTTTCCGAGTCTACTTCGCCCTAGCCCCACCCTCTCCAACCCTCTTCTCCCGGAACCCCCATCGGTTTGCTCGAGTCCTCGGAACCGATATAGATATATCCGGCCACGGTTTCCTTTCGTCTCGTCGAGACATTAAAAATCCCTCCCCCTTTCCTGGCCCTCGAAAAGGGCGCGGTTCCTATACACAGCCGCCACCCCTACCAACCCCCGTTTCGTCTCGGGGCACGCCACTTATCGAATAAACCCCGACGACAAAAGTCGTCGCGAAATAGCCTGTCTTCCTCCAAACAGCAGAGTCCCTTTAACGAACAGTTTTCCTAACGGGCGAAAGCTTTTCGCGCCGATTAGGGAAACCCTGATCTTCACCCTCGAGCACCAAAATGGACGCCGCGCCCTCGCCGAGGGCCCGGACACCCTTTCGACTCGGCAACGGAATTTTTTGTGATCAATTCCGCGTGTATTTGTTACTATAATCTCAGTCGGAAACAATAACGTTCCACAAATATCAATTTTGTTCCTAGCAAAAGATGCTGAGGGGATTCGAAAAAAAAAATTGTTGCGTTTGAGCGGGAATTTAACAGAATTCAATCGAAACTGTGTTACAAAAGAATGTCCGGGATTCATTTCGGCGTGACTGATTCAATACCGACGAAATGATTAAACGCGAACGGAACGAATGTTGTAACGAAATTAATTTTCATATCGAAACAAAAACCTACATTTCACCGTCGCATTAAATAGTCAGGCCCGGCCGTCGACGGTTTTATTCGATTTCATTCGATTAGTTGAAATAATAATTCAGGGAACGGAATTATATTTTTGGTCGAATTCAATTTATCGTCACGGACAAAAGCGCGAATTTGTGCCGCAATCGATCGATTTATTATTAGCAGGCTCGGCGAAAAGTAATCCATAATGGGGGATGTGAATTTTTTAATCGAATCGAAAATAACGACCGCTCGGCCTCTCTATCACGCGATGATCACATTTTCATTTCGCGCGTTCATTATGAATGTTCGTAACGGCCCGTCGCGTCCCGCCCGTTGCGCGTTGCACTTTCGAAACTCGAATAATTGCATCCTCCGGTGCAACATTAATTAGGGAATCATATTGAATTCATACTTTTCTCCTACGAGTTCACGTTCAAATTCATGCGAAACGTTTTAATCGAATTTTAAAATGCTCGCTTTGTTAACATTGATCGAATAATTATCAGCTGGTGCATTTAAATCTCACGGTTTCGTCAATTTATCAGTTCGCTCTCAACTATTCAAATATTTCTGCCGACGTGAAATAATATTTAAATGAGCAAATTATGGTTCGGCGGGATAATGCTCTTCTTTCCACTGAAATTTATAGAATTTAAAACAGGGTAGAAGCGTTGCAACATTTTTTCGTGAATTCTCCCGCAACGACTGCTTAAATCTTAATTTGCTATTAATTTACTGTACAAGCAGAGTAGATCCGGGACTTTTGCTGCAAAATACAAAACTTTGGTCTTTTGATAATCTTGATAGGATGTTATCGCCTCGAAACTATTTTCAATGAGATGCGATTTAAAATTCGTTCTAAAATAAATGTGCTTGCGCTGGGGATTTATGAAAAATAAGGAGGAAGGGCTCGATAATTATTCGCATCGATAGGAACGAGATCGAAGCAGCAGGGAGACGAGAAGTAAAGAAGAAAACAAAAGCGCCGGTGAACAGGGCGAAGGTAGGGGCCCCCTCTCTCTCTCTCTCTCTCTCTCTCTCTCTCTCTCTGTCTCTATCGGGTAGGGTACCGAGAAACACAACCCGATTCCCGGAAAACAACGGGTACCGTTACCGGTTCCCATGCTCCGGAGGGTTTGTTACACGGGGCCGAGGTGTACGCGAAACGGCTTGTAATCGGAACATCGTGGCCGATCGGCGTATCCTGATAACAGAAACCGCGGGATCATCTTGCGCAACGTTTCGCGTTCCTCGGCTAATCGTGCATCCGTTCCGGGGCCCCTCGCGTGCCTCGAGAGCGAACAGGACACGATCGATAGGCCGGGACCTCGCGATGGATCGCGCTCCGCCATGGAACGATTTAACCCCCGCGGAAAATGACAAGCACCGGGGGATCCTTAAGGGGATCCGCTTCTCGGTACATCTCGGCAACGTGTTCGCGATTCTTCGTGAAATATGCGCCCCGACGGTGCCCGCAGCCATCTTTCATCGGTCATCCGATCGACGTGCTATACCCACTCGCGAGCCCTGGGAACAAACGCTATTTGCCGCTTCCACCCAGCTCCTTTTCCGCGGCGTTGCAAAACTCTGCATAACAATAACACAGTCAAGAAATCTGAAATTCATTAACAGAACGGAATTTTTATTCAAGAATAAAATATAGCCTTTTTCCGTGGAACCATGGAACGGACCTTTTCCATTGATTTTTTTTTTTTTTTGCCGGTTAAGGGGTTAACACGCTAACTGCCACGTCAGTCATATTTGACTGACACTGATTTTTGACTAGGTTTAGAAATGAATTTTCTCTCCTCTGTAAATATCCAGTTTCGGTTTCATTAATTGAATTAAATTTTGTGAGAATCTTTGGGATTGATTTTTGGCTACAAATTGAGCTACAGAAGTAACAGGAACGTGTACATATAAGTAAACACGTACGTTATTGATTCATTTTGCGTCATTCGTTCGAATTAGTTTAAAATAACGACGTGTTATGCACAATAAAAGTAAGAGGAACATGTTCCATTATAAAAACGACAAGATTTAATTAATTTCGACCTTTCGCGGTTCTTGTTGCAACGTGTGCTCTCCGAAAGATATTTATGGAATCATGAAAGCATCTTCATAATTCCAAAAATTGTCAAACGAAGAATCTAGAACCTGGAATCTAGTAGCGTCGTTCAGTGTTAGTTCCATCGGTATTTGGATACGCGAGTTTAACATTGTTTTCGATTTCGGAGAAATAGTAATTACGTTCGATTTGTTTGATGAAATCCTCTCGACCGGAGAAAGTGCATGGAGCACGGGGAGCCGGGCAAAAAGGAGAGCAAGGTAAAAGTAGAGTGTAAATAGAAAGCAGAGAATCCAGCTCGGTTTGATATGCAACGGACAATGTTCCCGATGTTCAATGAATAGAATTTCCGTGACATTAAACGCTGCCCTCTCTCGGCCCGGAGTTTTTCGCAGCCGGCGCACTATTTCGTTGTGCCTTTGTTGCGCCGACACTTGGAGCACACTTCGATCCGCGCTTATTCTGGTTCCGGGGGGGAGAGAGAAAGGAGCGAGTTTCCGTTCCGCGGATTCGATTCCGTTTCCCCGGTGCGCCGAAACGCGCGGAACGTTTCCAGCATAAAGTACGGGCCGTGTCGGGCTTGCCTGCCTGCCTGGCCCGATAGCTTTGTGCGGGAACGCAACGCTCGTCGGCGATTTTTTAACGGTACCGTGGCTGCGAAACGCGAATTTGCGTTCCGCTCACGAAACTTCTGCCTGTGCATCACGAACAAAAACGTACCTGCGCGCGCGGATCGGAGAGGGCGTGTGTTACGCGGGCATATCCAGTTTTTCCGGTTCTTTATGATGTCTTATCGATCGATCAACCAGATCAAAGCGACTCCGTTACCGCCGAACCCCGTTGCCGATCGAGCTCTCGATCCCGATTCCACGGTTCTCAGGATCCTGAGCGAGCCAACGTTGCGTATCGAAGGATTCGTGAATGTCGGAGGTCGATCGTTCTGCACGGAACGCCGACAATTAGCTCCGGGGCGTGTCAGGTCTCTTCCGAGTTCATCGATCAACCCCGATCGGCCAAAGAAGGTCTTCGAAGGTGATCTTCAGCTTCTTTTGATTTTTAAATGCAATTTTGTATGTTCTCCAGTGGCTGTACGATAGCGTCGATCCAGACGAATCCATGAATATACAGGGTGTTTGGTAACTGGTGGTACAAGCGAAAAGGGGGGTGATTCTACATGAAAGAATAAGACGAAAATATAGAATAAAATTTTTTCATCCGAAGTTTCGTTATCGAGAAAATCGAGTTTGAAATGCAGCATGGCTATTCGATAGGAATTGTCTGACTCGTCTGATCATGACCAACCGAATCTACTTCCTGCACAGAAACCTGACAGATCTTCAAAGTCGATTTTCTCGAAAACAAAGCCTCAAACGAAAAATATTTATTCTATATTTTCGACTTATTCTTTCATGTAGAATCACCCCTGTATAACACGATGACTTCCGAGGTCGGACAAGGTCGGAAATAAATCTGCCAGGGTCACATTAAGGGTCAGATTATAGCCAAGTCAGGTTCCTGAGGTTCTACGTTACAAATTCTGCTGACAGAATCTAATATTAAGTGCCAAACATTAGCCCCAGAGATTCTTACGAAATCAGAGTAATTTAATTAATGAAACCACAACTAGAAATTTAAAATGTATTATAGGGGATGCTATCTTGACCCTTCTGAATTCTAAAGACCCTAACAAAATTCGGTTTGTCTGGATATGTTACAATAAAAATTCATTTCTAAGCCTAGTCAAAAATCACTGTCATGTGTGACTGACGAGGCAGTTAACGTGTTAATCAGAATCTAGTAATTTGGTCCCCAGGGTTTATATATACACCCGCAATGTCTCTGTCCTGTTTTGTATGATCTGACCCCTAATCAGAGATCAGGAGTCATCGTCCAAAAATCCAATTGATTCTGACAAATCGACCGAGCCTCGAAGATTGACGCTCGTCAGCTAGTTAATTACGCGCCGCGTCGCTTTTATACACTAATTACAATCCCGTTCGACGGGACCGGGTATCTTCGCTCCCGACGACATTGAATTAGCGTTCGGGTGCCGGCTCCGAAGGGCACATTGTACGGATACATCTGTTAATTGCGTTAATGCCCGGAGATAGAAGAACCTTTGTCAGCAGCCGAACAATAGGAAGTCAGTCTCGAAGAAATCGGCCAGCGTCTCGTTATTTCGCGCTCGATTCCCACGATCATTTAACCAGGGCTCGTGGAATCGGATGATTGACGCAAGAATCGCGATTACTCGATCAGCTGGGAACAGATCGTGCGATCTCTGTATCGGAAACGGATCGACGAAATCATCGTTGTTCGATCGCTTTGTTTCGCGCGCGCCTATTAATTAATTAATTCGAACGAGTGCGAGCGAACCGCGTCTGCTTGAGAAAGCTGAGCTGCGAAAGTTTGTAGGTTAGGCTGAACTACTATAAGTGTTGGTTGATAAATTGTTTAACAGTTTTTAGTGGAATTATCCTTCGAGTCGTTTCTCGTAAGTACAATTCACACAATTTTCCTCGCAAGTGAAACATTTTACTGTCTATATTTGTCTCGGAATCGCGAATTATATAATTCGGATTTTGCTGTTCTGCGCGAAACGAGGTTATTATGCGAAAGAGAATTTTACTGCTTTGCAACAAGCTATACAATTTCCCTGGTTGAGCCATTGTGTTCCCGGTCGACTCGGTAAAATCGCTCGATGCTTTGTTGTTGCAAATTCTTTCATCTTTGACGTTTAAACTGAAAAAGAAGCCACACGGGCCCCGTCTTCCTTGCAGCTCTTCAATATCGTCTTTACAAAATTGCCGGAGTCCTTTGTTGTTGTAAATTCTTTCATCTCTGATACTTAAATTAAAAAACAACCCGTGAGTCGGGTTTCAGTGCAGCCTCCGAGTGGGTCCCCTTGTCCTCGCGGTATTCTGAATAACCTTTATACTTTTTGCGGTTTATATATGCAAGCACTGTTCAATATTCTTCGTAGAATGAAGAATGCGAAAACATCATTTAATTCGACGACAGACTGTCTCTTTTCCGATCGGTGTCTCTGTCTTCCGCCACCCACGCTCTCTTCCTCGTTCTTTGTCCGTGCGTCCTTTTTATTTTTTACGACCAATCACAGCGTCAGACACTTCCACGGAATATCGATCATACGGCACGCGGAGATCACTGTCGGCCGGCGAAACGAAAAAAATTTTTCCCCGATATTCCCTCTCTCGCGGGGCGAATTCGCTTCAATTAGAGCTCGCTCGATGAATAGTACGTACAAAAAAGGAAAGAAAAGAGAAAAGGGGAGAGAGGAGAGAGTAAAATAAAATCGGTAGAACCGGGGCGGAGTGTCGAAGGAAGGAGAAATTGAAGAGGCAGAGTAGCAATGACCGGATTCGGCGCAGCTCCAAGTCGTTCCGCCATTTTTCGAACGGTTAGCATGATTCCACCGACTTCCTGGCCGCGTGACATCCCCAATTCACAACTGTCTTTGTCGATATAAATTTAGGAGAATTTATAGAAAACGCTGGAACCGATTGAACGTGTAGAGAAAAATAATTGTGCCCATAATTATGAAAGTGGTCTGTCAAAATTAAAAAAAAAAATGAATTTATCACTTATTTCACACGACATGATTTTAAACTAAATTTATTCAATGTAAAAAAAATGAAAGAAATATATGACTTAGATCACTTTCATAATTATGGGCACAATTATAACGTGTACAAATGAAGGAAAAGTTTACCCAACCGAGATGGTTTGTTACAGTTTTCCAACGCTTGTACACCATTCCAGCGATTGTGTATTCGTTAGTGATAGTTTGTCAGACGTTTCCATGGCGGCCATGAGATCGAAAATTCTCCATATTTCGGTAGCCCTCGATTTTCAGTTTCACCGTGGAACATCGGACGTTCCGCCGGTACACGCAATGACAGTTTCTGTCGGATCGCATCTCACGACTTTTCAGAGGCACTTGTCACCAGTTCTCACTTTACACGCGAATCAAGGAAATCTTTTTTAGATTCATTCAAACGTCAGCCGCGCGTCCGCTTGACAGCGGAAATTTGAATTCATCGCGTTCGCTCGAGACCCGCTCCGTATCTGGGAAACCGGGCGGTGTGTTTGATACGAGAGACGATCAAAATTCCCTAGAAATAAACTAGAGATCGAAAGAGTCAGTTTTTAGCAGGTTCCATTCAGAACACGCGGGGGCGTTTTAACTCATTTGCATCCTAAGGAAATATGAAAAGAACTTTTCTTTTTAAATTAACATATATTTAAGTAGAAAAAAGAACTACAACTGAAAGAACCTGATATTTTGGCATTATAAGAAAAAATCAGAATTACTAGTTTCATCTCCCAACAACACCATTTCTATCTTTTCGCTAACGAATAATGACAGTGACCAACAAAGTTGAGCGTATATATACGCTAATGATGCAAATGGGTTAAATAATGTTCCGAAAAAGAGTTTCAGTTCGAATAGAATTTGTTTGTACCACGTATAAGATGACTGTTCAGTAATATTTAGCGTTTTTAGAAAATTCAATCTGAAAATAATTATTTGATACCACAGTACGGTAGTTTTAATCTGGATAAACAAGAAATAATTCTCCACCACGCTCAACAGTTTCAAACGAAATTCAAAGCAGAACGCTTCGCCACGCTACTGTTCCAAGAACATAAGCAAGAGCATGAGTCTTGCTCCGTTGCTCTTTCTCAAAGTAAGCAGAAAAACCGGAAAGTTTCGTTGTAACCGGTCGATTGTTATGCATCCGCAGAGTAACAAGTTCGTAAAACACTTTGAAGTTGATAATTTCACAAGCACGGAGAGCTTGTACTCTACATTTAATTCGACGAACTTCGCAATTATAAAATAATTATGGTCTCCGCGAAAGCTGGAATTTTACGAGAAAAATGGGGTGTCACTTTCCGTCCACGCTACGAACGAGCGAATTGAAAAATATACGCAGGAATGTCGATAGGATAGCCGACGATAATACTACCATTAGGATGATTAGTATAACCGGAGAGAGAGAGAGAGAGAGAGAGAGAGAGAGAGAGAGCCGGGGACCACATCCTCAATTTACAAAGTTCAAACGCGAACGTTTTCTGACAAATACGCGGAACGACAGTGTATTATGTATAACCATCAATTTAGAAACAGTTGTCCCGTTCTCTTTATTACACGTCGCGATGATTGTCCGACAGTTATTTTAGTGGCCAACATTAAATCGTTATCAGAGGAAGCTAGATCAAGCCCTCCTATAACAATCGGTCATCGTTGCCTTTCATAGCGAATAATTTCCCCTCGCCCGAGCGGAATGACATCTCGTGTTTCCTTTATTTTATGACACGTGTATCCTCAAACTGCCAGGAAGATATACTACACATTATACCGCGTAGCGGAATATTATATCCCAAGAAAATACGAGGAAGTACAATGATCGAGGAACAGCAGGAGCTCAAAATTTATTAACAAGTCGGACACACGTTTGTAATATGTTAAAAATTTCTCTGCGATTTCTGTCAATTCTAATATATTTTTTATCGAACAATTTTACGATACGTTTAAAATTGCTGATGATATCCAAAAATGTTGTCCATAAAAGCCGAATCGTTTGAGTACCATATATATGCCCATAATTATGAAAGTGGTCTAAGTCATATATTTCTTTCATTTTTTTTACATTGAATAAATTTAGTTTAAAATCATGTCGTGTGAAATAAGTGATAAATTCATTTTTTTTTTAATTTTGACTTGGACCACTTTCATAGTTATGGGCACATATATATTCCGGAACCAATTAAAATTGAAGCAATTTGTTTCTAATAGCATTGGATGATTACACATGGTGCGAAAGCTTCGTTGAATCGAAAGGAAATATTATTTTACGTGCACGGAATTTTTATAGTAAACACGCGCGAGCAAAGAAAATTTCTCCTTCAGCTGGGAAAATATTAACAAAGTGGCTTTTGCGAGCCCCGACACGAAATAAATCATAAAGTGAGGGGTTAATCGACACGGCTCGTCATGCCGTATGTAAAAGTGTTAACCCTCATCCATCACTCGAGACAATTTGACATACTTTTCTCGTACATCACAGGCTCGTTGCTTTATTATTTATAAACGCTGTGCAGAAATTTCATCGTTCAATTTTCCACAAAACCACCTGGATAAATGTGGCTGTTTATCATTCTGAATATTTTTTCAAATCGTCCATCGTGGACGCGGTTAACCGGGGGTTTTATTCACGGGGTATATACAGGGTATTCGGTAACTGGTGGTACAAGCGAGAAGGGGGTGATTCTACATGAAAGAATAAGTCGAAAATATAGAATAACATTTTTTCATCCGAAGTTTCGTTATCGAGAAATTTGAGTTTGAAATGCAGCATGCTATTCGATAGGAATTGTCTGACGCGTCTGATCATGGCCAACCAAATCTACTTCCTGCATATACTAAAGCACACTAACCTGTGACAGACATTCAAAGTCGATTTTCTCGAAAACAAAGCCTCAAACGAAAAATGTTTATTACATATTTTCGACTTATTCTTTCATGTAGAATCATCCCCTTTTCGCTTGTACCACCAGTTACCAAACACCCTGTAGAAATCACTGTACAAGTAAATGTTTCAAGTTTACTAGGGCCACGGAGGAAGTAAAAAGTCGTGTGCGGTCCTGATCGGTCAAAAATTTCTTGCCCCGGAGGTATAATGATTCCGATCTGAACTCAGTGATTTGAACGCAGTGCAATTTTCGTCGATTTTCCCATTTGGTCAATCGGGCTGTTTCTGCGGCGTGCACGCGAGACGACTGTTTGCGAGGCGAGGGCCGGCGATTTAAATCGTTTAAGAGATTAACTTAAAAGGTCCTTCATGGCGTGACAACCGGATCGGGCCCTTTGTGCGCTCGATCCCCGTGGCCCGTCAATGGAGCTCCCCGTCGAGACGCGACTCTTTCTCGCCCCGATCGCTCCGGTTTTGAGGACCGAGAAAGGAGGGTTCGGAAAGAATTTCGGTAGCGTCGAGGGCCCGACGACTCTCGATGCAGCGGTGCACGCGGGCTCCCAAACTGCATTCGAGAGCCTGCAGCCTGCTGAAAGAGGCCTCGACGCTCGCGTGCACTTTTCCGCAGGGCCAAATTACGGCGCGAACCCTCCCTCCCAGCCAAACCATAATTACCCCGAAGACGTTTAACCCCCTCGGAGAATCCAGATCAATTGTTCGGACTCAATTTTGACATTTACGTTTCGAAATATCTTTCTTCGAAATATATTTCTTCCAATTATTCACTTTGAAACCCTCAATGTGTAGTTTCTAAAAGAAAATTCCTGTAAGCATTCATATTACTACGGAAATTATATATTCTTATCTCTGCCTAAAGAAGTAGCATTAAATAAAACAGAGAATTTATAAAATGCGACGGGTCCACCATACAAAAATGTGTATAAATAATACAGCCATAATTCGTTCGGCTTTTACGTTCTAAATAAATTTGTATAGGTTGTCACCGAGAAATAATTGTAGTTCAATTACGCGTTTCAATCGTACGAACAGAAATGAATAATCGTCGAATACTCCTCGGCATTCGATGCACCCTCTCTCCTCGAGTATTCTGTCATTCGTCGGGCCAAAAATTTTTGTCGCCGCAATGCTTCTGTAATTAATGAAATTCGACGGTGTGTCACGTATCCGTTCGATTCGATTGGAATTCACGGTTCACCGGAACACGGCAGGCGCAGCCAATTTGTCACTGTAATCGGTGCTGAAAATAATAACATCGATAGTAATCAGGCCTTGTTCAATATTGACGAGCAGCGACGGCGACGCGGTACTTCGCCGCGGTTTCATTCGTCGACGTTCGAAATTCACGACCGGCTGAGGGTTGAAGCGATTCCTAGCATTGTCTCTGTTCGTTCGACGAAATCTGAAACTTTCTTTTCAGCATCGTTGCTGGAAATATTCGGCCGAGACAGTCGCGCGCGCATGCAGGAAATCGGCCGGCGCGGCGATCGAATCGATGACGAACTTTCTATTCACGGAGTCGACGGGAGAATTTCCTCGTCGCGATTCCCGGTAAGAAACTTGACAGAAATTAGATTAGAAATTCTGGAGAAAGGTGTCTGGGTGATTCTTGTCGGGGGGCCGTCTGCCCTTCAGCCGTCCGGAATCACCGTGAGAAATTGCCAACTCCGCGATGACTCCGGACGAACGTGAGTGGAGTGTCGTAAAAGATGAGGGAGGCGAACGAAGGCGGGCGAAAAACAAAAAAAAAAAAAAGAAAAGAAAAGGAAAAAAAGAGCGTCTCGTGAAAAGAAAATTCACCCCTTGGAAATTGTTTTACAGGGTCGTTCGACGAACTTGGACATTCTCCCACGGTTATCGAAATCATGCGACCAACGACAAATTAAATAGTGATCCGCGGACGCGTCATCGCCGCTGCCCCGGGGAATCTCGTTAGCGTCACCCGCGAACACAATGACAAATTAAATAGTGATTCCGTGGACATGATCGTCGCGTTGCCTGCTCGACCAGGTTTATTAATGTCGGCCGGAAAACCCGGAATTTGGTGAACCCCTAAAAACATGAACTCTCAGGCCCTTTAGTTTATGCATGCTTCAACTGATTTTTAAAGTAAATACACTTTATCTCGAGTAATCTTGAAGACGGTCATATCTAAGCGACGTAGTGTGATTATATTGCTCGAAAATTGATTTTTAAAGCAAAATACGAAGAAGACATTTTTGCTCCTACCCCCTGCAATTAAGGAACACAATTTTTATTCCAAGACAGTTTCACGCCGAGATTTGGAGAGTGATTCGGTATAATTTGGGTACACCCTGTACATCGGGCATCGACCAAATTATTAAACGAAAGAAGACATTTTTGTGCAGCTCCCGTCCCCTGTAATTGAGGGACACAATTTTTATTCCAAGATATTTTTACGCCGAGATTTGGAGAGTGTACAATTTGGGAACACCCCGTACATCTAGCAAGAAAGCTCCGCGCTCGCGGAGCGGTTCAATCGTCGGGCAAGTGGCGTTTTTAATTGTCGTTCGAAGAGTGATCGGGCGACAGCCAGGGTGGTTTTCGAGTACCTTTGGACGGGAGTCTAGCACACGGGGGACGCACGCCGTCCATTACGTTAATTCGCGGCGGTCGCACGCGCCGCTCCCGAATCAATTCAACGTCGCCGCGCGGGAAGGGGACGTTCTAATTTATCAGCGGCACAGTTTATTTACGCCTGGGCCCCGGACTCGTCTGTTCAGAGAAAACGAGAAGAGCGGGACCGGGACACAGAATTTGCACAGAGATGGACAAACAGATGAATATTCAGATACGTCCGCGAGCCGGCTGATTAATAATACCGCGATACACGGGGGTGCCGGTGGTATCGCTTTTCTGCTCTAATTTCGATGCCATAAGCTGGCCGAATCGACAACAAACTATAACCCACAGTGGGGGTAAAAGTTCACCTGGTAACGTTCGATTAAAACTAGTCTCCCTCTACAAGGAATTTGCAAACAATTTTTAAAAAATTAATTGGATACTTTACTGTTCTCATGTAAACTATATTAGCAAAATTAACATGGTGTGATTTCTTTTAAAAAATTATTACAGAATTGCTTGAGAACGTATATAATAGGGCCAAAATTAATTACTGGCACACTACGTTGCACTTCAATTTCGAATTCTGTTTGCAAAAGCACTTCACTGAATTTTCTACGAATTTCTGTTGGACGCACAGTTTTCAAATATCAATTGGCTAGCCGTGAGCGCAAGGTTTTCCGGGTTTCATTTGTGCAACGAACAACGGTATTGCACAATATCAATTTAGTTGAACGGGAAGCTCGATGAAACGAAATTGCAATAAAGGACGTGTCTTATTGTATTTATTCTGCACCGGATCTTTGGGAGGTCCGACCGCAATATTCGAAGACCGCGAAAACAATAACAGAAACTCCGATGGCCCGTACGGTAATTTGATTACGAAAAATAAACGCAACACTTGACGACTATCTGTCGGAGCATCGCCGCACACTTTGAAAGGCATTAATCTCGTTGGTAATCAGCGTGGAAACGGCCTATTCCGTAATTTCCGCGTTTTCTTTGAAAGCCTGTAATCGTATTCAAACATCGGGCGATATTAATTCCCTAGAAAAATCGCTGTTCATTATTTATAACGATTATAAATTGCATTATAATTCCCCCGTGGCCGTCATAAATGATGAGCGAAACCTTTTAAGGAATGCATAAATTAGCGTGCGTTTTATTAAATACATTATTCACTGCATCCGCGTTTTAAAACATTCCTGAACAGATAGAAATTTATCCGTGCTAAATTGCCTTGTAAAATATAATATAGCGGAGCTTTCATGGAAATGCCGATGTTTTCACAAGCTGGTTTATAAATAATTTAGCAACGAGAAAATTTATTTCGCCTACCGGAGGAGTCCTTTAGGTTTTCTGTCGTTGATATTTATATTTTGTTCGAGAACCGCAAAATATTCTGCTATGCCGGGAAATATCGTAACAAAGGGCGATGAATTATTTGGGGAAACAAGAGATTCCAAGGGAAACGCGGGAGTGATTTCTAGCAGACATCCATGGAAGTCGGTTCCGGAATGCTCGGATCGCAGACGATATTCAACGTCGAACATCCAACGGCTATTCGACGACCATTCGTCCCTCGATTGTAACGCAAACACAGGTTCGAACGTTTGCCGGCGAGCGAGTTTCGTTTTTCTGTGTATGGGCAAACCGCTTCTTTTAGCATTGGTAGCAGGTTCTATTGACGAACAGAAATTCCTTTTACGCGCAGAGACGCGACCGAGGGAGCAGGAAAACTCGGCTACGTCTTGGTTGTCGAAGAAGTATCGCAACAATGTTTGTTGCAGGCAACCACGGCCATTGGCCATCGTCGACAAGGAAAAAATCACGAGAAAACTAGTTGTGTTTCAGTCGACGTAACGTCCGATCGAATCGATCGTTCTTGGCAAAAAGTGTTCTGTCGAACACGCACCATTAGAACTGTTCAGAACATCGATAATAATCGTCGTTCAAAAAAAAACATCGTTTCTGGAGACGGGTTTTTCGGAAAATTCGGCGGCCGCGCGTGCTCTTGAATAGCAATCGTCCGACGCGTCTGATCATGGCCGACCAATTCTACTTCCCGCGAATGCTAGGACACGCGTGGCCGTCGAATTTTTACTCATTTTTGCAAATAGAAATCGGTCATATTTTAACCCTTCGCAGTGCTAGCACAATTTGTGACAGCGTCGTCGTTCGCTCGAATAATTCTAATAAATAAAATAACACGCATACGCATACACAACTCGTGAAACGAGGAGGGAATTTTTTTTCCATCTCGGAATTCCTCGGCCGGGGAGACATGCTCGACGACCGTAATGCTGCGGAAGAAAAAAGAAAAGGGACACTGAAGCGATGAAAATTTGAAATTGGCCACAGAACGGCGCAAAAAGTTCGATATCAAAGCATGAAGCTCAAGGACGTAAGAACGTTAACGAGGCGTATCTGGAGGACAACTTCGGCGTCGCTGAAAGACAATATAAATTAACCCTTCATCGACTTACCTTCTAACAAAATTTACATATGGAGGTACTATCAGAAGAACAAACAAATTGTGTAATTTCTGCGAGGTGAAAATTGTTATTGGCTCCTAATGCGAATGCGTGCCTTTCACATATGACTGACAGTAATTCTTGACTGGGTTTAGAAATTCATTTCCATTATGTTATATCCAGAAAAATCGCGATTTTTATTTGAGCCTGTCGAATTCAAAAGGGTTAAGACAGCATTCGCTATAGTACATTTTAAATTTCTAGGTTTCATTTTACTAATTACATTACTCTGATTGCGAAAGCGTGCCTTTTCTACGGTTTAATTTCAAATTGACGAGCGAGAAAGGACGAGGGATAACACGTTAATTGTCACGTCAGTCACATATGACTGACAGTAATTCTTGACTGGGTTTAGAAATTCATTTCCATTATGTTATATCCAGAAAAATCGCGATTTTTATTTGAGCCTGTCGAATTTAAAAGGGTTGGGTGCAGCATTCCCTATAGTACATTTGAAATTTCTAGGTTTGGTTTTACTAATTAAATTACGCTGATCTTTTGTAAGGATCTGTGGGGTTGATATTTGGCGTTCAACGTGTTAAGGAGCGACGCAAGGCCGAGAAAACGAGCTGTGAATCGAAAACCCGATTTCTGCGGGGTATCAGAGCGATGGCCACCACCCTCCAGGTCCGGTGCGATGTCGCGCCGGCGACATAAATCGCGGCGGGTACAAGCGCGGCCGATTTTTCCGCTCGAGCCTCCGCGCTCCGCCGCGTAGCTCTCCAAGTAAACACACCACGGGTGGATCGTTTCTCCGGCGAGCCCTGGTCGAACGATAAATCTGCCGTTCCCCCCGTACACGCGTAATCGCGCTCGCTTTGTACGTGCCCCGTGTACGCGGGCCTGGCCACGCGAAGAAGCGACAAATCGGCCAGGTCGACCAGGTTGCCACGATTAACGAGTCGAATTACAGAGTCTCGAAAACCACTTACCGGCGACTATTTAGCTCGTCGACACGGCAGAACCGAAGGTAATCCGCGGCCCGAACGGGCCCGCTCGCATTTACAAGCTACGCCCCTGAGGAATAGATACCGACGCTCGCTATGATCCGATTTGCACAGATCAGAATCGGCCAGGTACGGTACAATATTGTCTTGGAGGTCGCCGTAACTGTCGCGGAGGTCTCCACAGTAATTGTCAACACTTCATCCCCACCACCCTTGGAACCAACTAAGTTCTAAACTTAGGTTTAAGGCTGTCACTGCTTTTAATGAAAATTTTCGTATAGACTTTTGTAGACTAATAATTCTGCAGTGTCTAATTTGACAGTAATCAAAGTAAGAAATAAATTTACAGATTTAGTATCTGTCGAGTGTCGTGTCAAAAGCGATTTTAAGATCGGAGAAAGAGATTGTTTTGAAGTCGCTATAACATACAGTTGCAAATAACCCTTTTCCATATAAATATTCATAACTCGGATTCTTAATTTGTTTCATTACTTCGGCCAGAATGTGATAAATGCATCGATTGGAAAACAAGATCTAGCGCGCGGAAGTTAATTGAATACACGTTTCTCGAAAACAATCATTCACGCGCAGGTAATTTCCTTTCGCTTGACAATTAATAAATCGCGTTCGTGTTTCTTTGGCTACAGTGAGTTTCTACGGTTTATCTTTCGGATCGCCTGTGGAACCTATTTCTATTAGCAAACGCAGCGAAAAATAGACCAGTTCGGATAAAACGGTCCGGTTAGCACTGACTTGCAGTTTCAATGCTTGTCAAAACTGTATAAAGCCGAGACCCTGAATATTCAACCGTGAAAACAGTTTGTTCTAAGAATATACGACCACTGTATCAATTGATATCTGAGACGTCTTCGACAGAGCTGCGATAGTACTCGCGGACCGAAACGCATGAAAGCTCGCGAGAATAAATAATAAAGAAAAGAAACGAGATGTCATTGATCTTCAGACGTGGCTGACAAAAAGTTAAAGAAACGCGAGCATCCGGTTTACAGTCCCGGAGCTAGAGGGTTAATCGGAACGATTTGTCCTTTCGTCGGCATGATCGCGATTACGGTCATCCGGAGATGCAGATTTATCGATGGAATCCCGATCACCGGAGGAACGGAGCATCGTCTCTTGATCCACCTCCGCCGTTGACTCTCCTTTTTCAACCGTTCGTCCTCTCGCAATCGAGAAACCGGTTCTCGGACCGCGGAATTCCAGGCTTTCCTTCAAAAGCGAACCCTCGTCCCGGCCACAGTCGCAAACCGAATCGTCCTTGCCGTTTCCTGCACGGAATTCGCGGACCCGATCGACCCAGATTTTTACCAATTCGCCCTGGTCGCGTCTAAATTATTCACCCAAAAATAAACCGCAAAATCACGAGACTGGAAATAATCCGAGAGAATCCGAACTGAAGAATGAAGCGACCTTACTCCTTAAAACGAACTCTCTGCTGGAAAATAAAAATAAAAATTGAAATGCTTCTGGTAACTAGAGCCTCTTGAGAATAATTCGAATTCCTTCAACACTTTGATCGCCCAACAAGAAAGCTAACAAATTCCATGAAATCAAAGTAAGTCATTTAATAAAATAGAAATTGAACAAAAATTAAATGTATGATATCGTGTAGTTCTCCAACTTTCTTGCATTTTACAGATATTAATCGAATTTGGTACAATGAATATATTAACGTAAAAATTCATTTTTAAGCCTGAACAAATAATTCCGTCATCATATATGGCAGTCAACGTGTTAACACTAGGCTCACGGGGCACCAAAAATGACTATTTCACATTACTTCTAATTTCTGTACCGTGTCTGTTCCTGGAAGAAAAGTCGCGACAAAAATACTGAAAAATATCATTCAATAAATTACAAAATTTCTTATCAGTACACTCCGAATTTTATGCATTTGTGACAAAACTGAGTGGGTGCAATTTAAACCAGTGAAAAGATTAAAAGACTTCAAGATTAAAATTATTAATCGGAAATATAAATACATGCCAATAATCACATGCCAATTTTATACTCCGCAGAAAAATCCGGAGTCCAAATCAGTGTTCGCTGATTATTTTAGAGCGAGCCCCGCCACGAAAATGGAATACCGATGGAACAAGACTCTAAATTAGTTGAAATTTGACCCAGATATTTTGCTTTCGAGCGGTATCGACGCGCGCCGCAAATATTCAAAGAATATCGACGTAAGAACGAAACCGGGTCTGGTTTCCAACTGGCGTTCAAGCTCCAGGGTAATCCGTCATTAATCGAACGCGAGATTTCAATTGGTTGCAGGAGGCGCGGTCGGCTACCGGCGAATACATTTCATCGGGTAAAAGCCGAAACAAAACGTATTAAGTGCCCAGACGCGCGCCCTTTGCGCCACGATTTAATTTCGTTATGCGGCAGGAGGGGGGGTGGTGCAAGGGGGAGGGGGGTCGCATTTAATTGGCGACAATTCGTTAAAAAGCCGTGGGGGCTGGCCCGGCGAATCTCATCGTTCGAAAGCGATTTTAATTACCGAGGAGTCTGCAACGCTCGCAGACGTTGCGTCGCGGAAAATTCAGTTTTCTCTCCGTCATTATACGGGGTGGCCGGACGAAAGGGTCACGCAAACGTGAATTCAACCCCGCATGGGTACCATGACCGCTCAATAGTAACGGGGCAGGGGAAATGAAAATTATAAATACAACATTTTTCTTTCGATTTTACTTGTTAAAATGCTGCCAGGAAAAATAGCACAAAATTCTAGCGAATTTCACTGAAATTTAGATTGAACAAAAATTTTCAATTCATTTTTAAATATGGGCGGACATTGTGACCCATATATTACTCACTAAAGGAAATCCGGAGATGTGGAGAAGAATCGTTTACATTTTGACACGGAAGGGTTGGCAGACTCGGGTTTATGTTATTTTCCGTGTTCGTCGAGGGTAGAATTTTCCAGGAGAATTTTCGGCGTTCATTTCACGGCCATCCGGTAGATTTTCTTCGGTTTTCGAAGCGCGCGAGGTGCGGAGCTCGTTGGAAACCGCGGATCGTTTGAATCGTAGCTGTCGTCGTGGTTCGTGGGGGGTTCGTATAATAAAAAAATAGAGAGAGAGAGAGAGAGTAAAAATAAACGATTTTAATCGGGAACTGGTGACCCGGACGATACGGATCGCGAGCGGAATACCAGGGGAATCAATAGGGCGCCACGGATCCCCGGGGTTAATTAAATTTCATTCAGATTTTTGGAATTATCCGGTGGCGGGCGGGCGCCGCAATATTCTCCGGCGGCCTGACACGATTTCCACGGTTCCCGGACTATTACCGAAACACAACGCGTCACCGTGGAATTCGTTATACCGAGCACGTTTTCGCCGCGATCCTCCCGCGCCGTTTTTAATTGCGTTACCGCCGCAAGTGTTTTTTTTTTACGCGCGCCGCCCCGCGAGGAATTGAATGACGCCGCGCGCTCCTCTCGAAGGACTTTCGCCGACCCGCGGCGTTTCGAAACGGCCATTTTGCTCCCAAAAAAAAATTAGAATTTTCATAATTTCAAAATTCCTAACGCTCATTAACGCTTCGGAGTCCTTTTACACGTTCTGGAATGACTCCTGGAGGATAAAAGACAACAGGACTCGTATCGCTGACATATATATCTGAAAATTCCTGAATTACAATGAATCCGATATACAAAATTGTCGACTAAAAGTAGTTTTTATTTACCCCGGTTGTCCGCATTAGCAGTCAACCGAATCGTGTTTAGAAGATATGTGTGTTTGCCAGGGAATTTCAGCGACAGGCCAACATTTCGGAAATGGCGGAATTAGTAATGGTATAATTTATTTGCGCAATCGGGTCACCGTTTTAAAACAGCCCTGCAACGTGACGCGCAGAATCCGCTGGACAGCGGGCCTCAAATCGCGCTGGCATAGATTTATTAGGACACCCCGGAAAATATTGCCCACTTCGTGACATTAATTTATCGTATAATAAGCAGAGTGGAGATGTTTGTGAACACTCGCCGGCTAATTGATTAATGTGTTCGCTTTATTCGCAGTCTCGCCAAATAAGGGATGGAACTTCGAGTTCTATTAATCATCATTACAATTCCTGCTGTATTATTGCGTTTCCTACATTCCGCGACTAGATTACAATTACGAAACGAGAGAATGTTCTTAAACAGACCGGTGAAAACGTGTGTACGAACGTGGTTAAAATTAATGAAAAGAAACGATACGATGAAGTTAATTTTAATTCGACGCTTATCGATTAAAAGTAACCTGATAATCCACACATAAATCAAACATGTCAGATGCATCGAGGGATAGATTTCGGAGAAAGTGCATTTCGCGAGGTTATAAATCAGTTTGTTATGGATACCGACGAGCAATAAACTCCGTAAGATTGAACGCTGGACATACGAGGCAGATATTATATAAATTAATATTGTAGGAGCCGACTTGAGCAAGCGGTGTACACACTTTCACTAGAATAATTTATAGCATCATTATAGAGTACAATTACAATATAGTACCAATAAAATGCGGCCTGAGAGTGTGCATTGTTGCGCACGCATATTAACGCATTCTGCTTGTACGGCACAATCCAATGTACACCCAATGTATTTCCCGTGTTCACGATGAAACGATTCTCGAGCACGTTCTTTATTCTCGTAACATCTCATCCTAAGTGTGCGGTATATTGTTTATTTTCGTTTCCTCGTGTTTCCACTTTCTCACTTTTGTATTTTCTTTTCACTTTCTACCCAGACACGACCGCCGTGCTTTATGCTTCGTGTAACGCAAACTGGCAACAGTATATTTTTTCCAATCGTTTCCAGAAGAACCTAACGATACCGAAGAAATATCATTTTTCTAGTCGATATTAAATTCGATAGAATCGATTCGCGTTTTATTATCGACCCGCGTTTATAAGTTTTGGTCACTTCTTGAGCACCGGTGAATTTTTATGTTTTAAAGAAATATCAGTCGCAGACCACGCTTTTGCAGCAAGGTATGTCAACGGCGCTAATAAGTTGATGCAACGCCG
Source organism: Seladonia tumulorum (assembly GCA_913789895.3). NCBI lineage: Eukaryota > Metazoa > Arthropoda > Insecta > Hymenoptera > Halictidae > Seladonia > Seladonia tumulorum. The sequence goes on from OU565281.1 coordinate 9,777,577, forward strand.
GCAGAAACAATTGGAACAGAAAAACAGAGGGGCGATTAGGAATCGATAATGACAGAGTGGGAGGCGTGCGAATGAATGCATAAGCCGAGCGATATTTTGCATGTAAACGCGTGCAAGTTGCAAACGGTTGCGTGCGTTATGGGTTATAAACGTCCGCGTTTTGTCCGCGACGTTGCGACACCCGCGGCAAAACAGCAATAATCCTCGAAAAAAGCTCATTATATCCATCGAGTCCACTCAACATGCTCATTTGCCATTTAACTGGCCATTTATCAACACCCTTACCGACAATGTATCCACGCCGGGCCCGTAACAATTACATAAATACAGGCCCGCTGACAAACACACTCGATATTGTCTTAATCCGTAGATAAATCACGCTTCGTAACGGGGGAAAAATCCTCCGGCCGCAAACTCGAGGCCCCCTCCCCATTTGTTTCAGTTCCATCGACATGCCAAGTGTTTACCGCGGATTGCATCATGAATCAAAGGGAACGGTCGCGCTGCGCTGCGCTGCACCGCACCGGTGAGAAACTGCATCAAAAGGCTGTGCGCGCGGCGTTTGCATAACGCGCGCGATCCAACTCCCACTTGACCGTTTAAGTATTCAAATATGAGGCATTAGCGCCTCGTGTCCCGCTAAAAGGTTGCGCCGCCGCGGATAAATTATCCCCGTGATCACCTTTGTCGTGCCAGCTGAGATCGATCGATCTAAATCGTTACCACTGGTAACCGGAAAACCGGTCGTTGTTGCGCGTCCTTCGCGAATCTTTGCAAGGTTCACGCTGAAATCGTTGGAAGAACCAAGAGAAAAAATATTTTCTCAGCTATTGTCTACTTAATGGCTGAGTTAGACTACTAGAAATTAATTTTCTATCGCTCAGGTTTTTGTGAAACACGCGCACTTCGAGACATCAGACTATTTAACCTTACAAGTGATTCGCGAAAGTAAAGAAAGTGATTAAAAAATTGTACTTTGTTTTCTTTTGGTTTGGATATACAGGGTGGTCCCCCAAAAATGTACTCTTCCTTGAAAGGGGCGAGGTGATTCGAAGAATAACTCCGAAGTAACAGATTCTGCATTTTCTAAAAAGTAACCAGACAAGTCGAATATGGCGTGCAAGATGTATTATGAATTATTTATCACACTTTTCATGGCATTTGTAGCTACGTTACGGCCCCTTTGACACGTTGCTGCATTGAAATACCATACGGCAAGAGAGCCCAGCTGGAAAATGCCACGTCTCGGGCTTTTGAAAGTTTTATCCTCGATTTTGCATCGATGTTTGAGTTGCACTCAAAAGAAGTCATGTAGGTTACATCATACTTGGGAAAATGTGTTCGATCAAACAAGCCGAGCGCCTGTCATTGCAGCTATTCATACACATTTGACGTGGAATATCTCTCAATGATGAAACCAAACGCAATGACAAATATATTTGCATTTTTCTTACAATACAGAATGAGAAAATCTCACTGTTCTTGATCATTCCGATGAAATTCCATTCGATGATGAAACCAAACGCAATGACAAATATATATTTGCATTTTTCTTACAATACAGAATGAGAAAATCTCACTGTTCTTGATCATTCCGAAATACAAACAAGAGTTCCAACATTTTCGAATATTTTCTTCCAGACTATCAGTTTCAAGAAATGAAAAGCTACCACGAGTGGCGTAAACTCGATCGAAAAAAATCCTTTTCCCACAAGTTAATTAAGAAACAGATTTATCGTTAATTGCTCGACCGGGCGAGCACAATGTGAAAGCAACGGCTCATTAACTTAAGGGGCCAAGCATTATTGTCGGGAGACACAACCCGATATTCCAAAGGATCTCCGAGGATCGAGCGGAGTATTACGTTTATCTGCGAGTCCAGGTTCGATCGACGGTAGAAAAAAAAAGAGATCATTCACCCGGGGCCCCGTGACGATCCACGTGTCACGCTTTGACGAGCATACACGCTTTACATACCCCGCCGCATGACGCAAACGCTGGCTACACGATTCCCGAGCAGAATTTCTGAGATTTTATCTCAGCTGGAAACAGGTCTTTCAGATCACGGATTTTTCACGGGATCCAGAGAACATCGCCGGCGAATGGGATTTTTCTGGTGCGCGTGAATCACGGTCGGACCCCCCGGTTTATCCGTGTTCTAGATCACGGATTTTTGAAATTGCCGGATCTCATCACTATTTCAGTGGATCTGAAATAAATGAAATAGGTCCGAGAAGAGCAGCGAAAATGTCTCCGAACGCGTCTTCATACGCTTGTGAACGTACTGTGAATTTTTATAACGAATTTCGGTTTCCCGAACACGTGGAATCTGTGGACAAAACTTTGAAATTGTTGTCGTTCTGGCTATCTCATAAATTCTAAAACATTACTTGTACCAATAGGCTTCCGGTAATTAATGTGTCAAGAATAAAATGCATTTCATTTTCTTACAAAATTCTGCATGAAAATAACGATGACTCCAAGATGTACACGCAGAAGTTCACCGCCTCATTGTTACTGGACAGAAAAGAATGATATATCTGGGTTAAACTTTGTTCAAACTCTTATTCTTTACTGGACCGCGTTCAATGGTATTTTTGCTGTGGATGTATAAAGATTCGCACGGTGCTTATAAACCGAAGTTACTTGAAAACTGACAACATTTTCCGATATATCAAGAGTTTCCAAGAGATGTTGAAGCTGTGGTAAATTACGCGAAAAGTCCTCCATCTATTGTGTGTCTGCGTCATTGTTGCAACACACAGCTGGGATCGCGGCAGTGGAAATATTTTCTTCCGTTCGTCTAATTATCTTCTGAAAGACCTATCCTCAGAAAAAATACAGAAACATACACAAAATACAGATTCGAAATAATTTTTAGACACGAGTCCCCGCTTTTGTTGAAACATTTTTCAAATCGGACGCTCTCTTCGCTGATTTCGCTAAATCGGTAAATTACAAAATCTCACTCGGTTCGATAAATATTTGTCACGCGGCTCGCAGGAATTAATAGGAATTAATAGGCGACAGGACACTCGCGTCGACGGATAATGACACGCGCGAGCGCGTATGTCATATCGACGAGTATCCTGAGCTCTCGTTGATCTTTGCACCGTGTCTGTGTGAATCGCGCGTATGTGTTGCGGTGTGGTGCTAATGATTGACGCGCGGCGTGGTTGTTACACCGTAACGAGGCTCCTCTCTGTCTTGCGGATGAATTATGGGTACCGATATGACTGACTTCATTATTCGGAGTCTTATGGGATAGCGAACGCGCGTTAGAGATTTCCTCGAGGCTCTAATTACGGTGCCAATGACGGAGCCAGAAACAGTTACGGTCCCCGTGAAACGACACCAGTTAAAGAAACACCTGAATGACACCTGAGAAAAATAGAAGAAAAACATTAAATTTGTCACGCATATTTCCTTCGATTTTACACCAAGAGAAACGTGGAACTGTAGTTTTATTAAACAGGCACAGGAACCTTTTATTTTAGCTGTATCATCGTGATATATGAACGTTATTAACTTGGAAAAAATATTCCAATAAACAGAAGGAGTTCGAGAATCCAAAAAGAAAACGTTTGGCCACATGAAATTAAGATGAAATAATTCATTAACACGTCAGTCACATATGACAGTGATTTTTGACTAGGTTTAGACTCCCCTGCAATACATTTTTCATTTCTAGTTTCGGTTTCATTAATTAAATTAAACACTGATTTTGTGAGAATCTCTGGGATTGATTTTCGGCACGTAACGTGTCAATTAATTAAGCGAGCTTAACACTTTGGCTGACAAACTAGAAACCTGAAAAATTCCATAAAATCAAATGTAAGTTATTCAATGAAAGAAAAATTGAAGAAAAGTAAATGAGATATTGAGTAGTCCTCCAACTTTCTCGCATTTCACAGATCCTAATGAAATTTGGTACATCGAATATAAAACAAAAACACGTACAAAATTCATTTTAAAACCTGGACACACAATTCCACATATGGATGACGGTGTTAATAGTAGTATTTCTAACATATAAACGCAGTTGATAGATCCGAAGAACAGTGAGACAACTACGTCGCGATGGCGCACACGTTCTTGAAGAACGACAGAAATTCGCGCACGATGGCGTCGATGGCGAAACGTTCCCCGGCTTCGGCTCGAGCTTGTGTTGCCCGTCCATGGACATATAAGTACCGATTCCGTTGGTGTGCACCGAAAGTGAAAGAGGGACGAGGAAAGCCGCGAAAGACGTGCAACAAGAAGGAAATACGAGCTCTCCGTCGGCTGCTCCGAACCGGCTGCATATTGCTCATACTTGGCGAGGACGAACTTTCACGCGACGAGAATTCTCCGCGGTGCGACAAACAATTACCGCTGTTACACCGGTGACATACAAATTGCTTTTTTAACGCCGCCCGGCCGACGTGCTTTATTACGCCTGGCTTTCTTGCTCCTCCTCGCCGGATGAACCATACTTTATGCAGTTTTCATGAGCCCGTTCTTACGCTCGATTTCCCCGCGCCATTACCCTATTCGTATCGTCGCAATGGACGTCGTCGCGGCCCTCTCCCGTTAAAGGCGCGTTTTTAGACCGTACTGCCGCTCCCGTAAAGGCCGAAAGCCAATTTTATGGTCGCTATATATTTCTATATTTCTACAAGCCCTACGCATCTCGAGCTAGCCCTAGGATTTAAAAGTCCAGTGAATTCTCGATATATGTCGACAACACGAGTCCTCTGACCTCGTGACAGCTTCTTGGCCCCCCACAGGGTAGACCCCCCAGTAGTGGGGGAAATTCCGTGACCTTTATCACCCAGGCCTTCGCGACATATATAGAGAAGTCACTGTGTATTTGGTTGCTTTCAATTTTTTATTTGAAAATTGTGAACTTTTGCCACAATTTTCTGCTATCACCTCCAACCATAGTTTGCACCTGACAGCGAGCGTTTAGGTGTTTACAAGCAGCGCGTACGCCGGCGTGTTTGCGTGGTCTAATTTTTCGCCGCCTTCGCTGTTATTGCCGAGGCACGACACAGCCAATCACGGAATTAGTTTGGCCACACCTACACATGAGTTTCCTTTAAATGGTACACGATTTTTCCGAGCCAGACTCGTTTCGAAATTCCACCGATCGACTGCTCTGAGAACAGCCGAGTTTGTCTTCCAGAGACTCGTTTCGAAATTCGATCGACCCTAACTGAGAACCGAAGTCGAGATTTGTCATTTTTGTACCAAATAGATCGGAACTTGTTTCTCTGCGGAGTCTCCTTGATCTCAGTGATTTTGTGAAACTTTTGAGATAAGGTAGAAAGAAAGAAAACTGTTGTAGATATAGAATTTATATGGAAATAAATTTTGCAATAGCAGAGACGAGGGTAGGGATTTTTAGGGTTTCTACGTCTGAGGGGGAAAAGTTCGAAATGGGGAATATCGCGGTAATAATTTCGCCTACTTTACTCCCTCGCTTCTCATGTTCAATAAGCTTCCGTACGTAAGACGAAACTTTGACAGTTCGGTTATTGGACAGCGCAAGGACCCTCTGATTTTAGGGGACGCTCGCGAGGGGTGAATAAATAGGCCACTCAATTTGTTGTCAAGTACCTATCAGGAACATTTGTATCAGAATACACTCCCTTTCGAGGTAATTTCATTTCATCTCTCAAAGTCTGTTTCCCCGATCTTCGAATCTCCGAGACCATAAGCATACTCTTCAATGTTATTGTCACGATTATTTATACCAGTACAGTAACCGAGCCAAATCCTACAAAGCTACACAAATTATTCTATCCAGATTTTGTCCGGACCACTAAGAAATAAATATCCTTCAAGAATTTGTCACAGTTTTAAAATTATTTTCCAAACTGTTCTAACTTCGCAATGACAATAATAATTCTAGACTCATTTAAAGCGTAAAGCTTGCAAGTGAAAAATCGTTAGATATTTCGAAAACTTTTCTGTATCGTGTGGAATGGTGGAAGGGCAGACTTTTTAAGACGGCAGACTTTCAATTCAAAGTTGATTTAATGCACAAATTTGGAACTGTAACATTAGAGATTTAACGCTCGAAAATGATCCTCGAATGATTTCTGTACGAGTTCTGATCGCAAAGTTACAACGGTATAAATACCAGGAATATTCTAAACCACAACTCATTGGTGCTGCTTTAATTTTCCACGCCAGAGCGTTAATATATATGAGTTCGAGGACGTAAATATTCGTTCCTGGAACGTTTAAATTAGATCAGATGAATTTTTAATACGTTCACGACAATTTTCTGGAAACTGTTCCCAGGTACATCGCCGCGGAGCTCATTTCGGTTGGCTCTCCGCGATCGAGGATTTTCTACGTACAATGGAGCGCTCAAAATGGCCATCTTTAGGTCGAATGCGGGCTTGAATAGTCAGACTGACTAAAGCGTTGAGAAATCGTTAGAAGCACAATAGAACCCAAACAAAATAGGCGAAGGCATTTGGATTGAATAATACCCAACTATATTATCCCCGCCCGCTGGAACAATTGTACAAGACACAAAAGATTGTAAATTGTGAGCAGCGTGACTTCCCAGTTGAATTGAATTGTTCCATTCTTGCACCGGCATCCAGTATATTATTAAGAAATCCGCCGCGATTTTTGTTCATTAAATTGATAAATCGTAAACCGTTGTTGTTGCTCGCCGTTAGAGTTCTCTCCGAGGAATCTGTGGGAAATGCTCGTGCACTTTCGAAACTGGCGTTAACAAGCGACGCGACAGTTGCAATGGACATTGCTTTGTGTATCTTTGTTGCTGGTTAATTGCAACGTAACTCCGAATTACTCTAGATTAATTAGAGGCCTTGGAAAGTACGTTCTTCCGGCCTTCTTTTAAGGGCATTTTGCAATTTATATACTTGTATTTCTCAGGCTCTATTATTGTAGCATTGAAAGAAATAATTCAGTTATTCAGCACAAAACAGAGTTTCAATTAGAGGCCTTGGAAAGTACATTTTTTCCGGCCTTCTTTTAGGGGCATTTTGCAATTTATATATTTGTATTTCTCAGGCTCTATTATTGTCGGAATGAAGGATATAATTCGGTTATTCAACACAAAGCACAGTTTCAATGAAATTAAAGAGAAATTTAACCCTTTGAGGACGTCAGGCTCCCGTGACTGCAGTTCCCAACAGTTTCAACTGGACATTAAAATTATCTAAATGATAAAAAATTGATGTATATTTTTCTCGTCCCCCAATGGACTTGTAAAAGTTTAATTTAACTGCTTCAAAGCAATTTTGTTACTTGTCGAGCCAATTTCGTATGTACAGAGTCAGAGTAACAGGAAAAATCGTGCAAATGATTCGACTGGAAATTAATTTCTAGAAAGAGCAACAATTTCGCAATAAATCGCTGGAAAGAGAATAAAATCCGAGCGACCGGAGCAAGGCACGAGCAGGTAGCGTGTACACGGCGTGACGGGGCTGAGAAAATTCCGAGGGCGAGATACGTCAGGTTGCCGAGCGCTAGTTACGTAAACACAAAACAACGGTGAAATTGCATTAAAGGCGGGAACGTTCATAAACCAGGAGAGATCGGGAGGACGGGAGGCGCTTTAAACATTAAAAGCGTGACAAGACGTCGTCGCGGTAGCTCGCGATGACCGGTTGAATTTTTCATCGATCTATCCTGGAAGCCGGTCGACGTCGTTGGATTTTCACGAGGGGGAATTTTCGCGGCTTCGATGTCGGCGCTCTTGGTTGAATAATGAAAAACGCGGAGGAAGAGATGCGAGAGAGAGAGAGGGAGAGAGGGAGAGAGGGAGAAAAAGATCTCTCTTCTTCTCTCTCTCTAGAGAGAAAAAAGCGGGTAGGCGACAGACGGCGCCGGGAATATTGAGCAACAGTCATCCTCTGTCCCGTTCCGTTCCCCTCGGCTGGCCGTTGTTTTACAACCCCGGGCGATTCATGACACTCTCCTTGAGACACTTTCCGTGCCGATTTTCCAGCTCGGCGCCCGACGACCGTCGCGATCGCTCTCGTTTCCAACCTACTTTCATTCACGCCGATCTCAAGGCTTCTAAACGTATCTTTTTCCAGGTCCGCGAGAAAACGATCGAAGCCGTCGAACGGGACGATCGATCCGACGATCGATCGCGATCCGAGTATCGATTAGGCGTCGATTGCCACGCGTATAACCCGGCTATCGTTTCGCGGGCTACTGCATCGGATTGATTAAAACTGGCCGTGAATATAGGCAAAGGCTCGATGGTACAGTGTGTGCGCGCGCGTTCCCACCATCGAGTGTCCATTAAGTCGTGGAATATTGCTCTCCGGGAAATCTGCCGATCGTTTGTTTAGCTTCGAGTTAGGGAATAGACGGTGCTTGATTTCGAATGCATATGCAAAGCGATCCGATAACTATTAGCATTTTTATTATTTTCCCCTGGGCACGGATAACCGACGGGAATTTGTCGGATAAACCCGCCTTAGCTGTACCGCTTTCCGAACCGATTTTCTTTTTTAATACCCTGTAGGATTTCGGCTATCACAGTTATCGGCAAATCTCCACTCCGATAGGGAAGTTTATTAAAAAATTTTCCCCCGGAAATACAGGGTGTTTGGTAACTGGTGGTGCAAGCGAAAAGGGGGTGATTCTACATGAAAGAATAAGTAGAATAAAATTTGTTCATCCGAAGTTTCGTTATCGAGAAAATCGAGTTTCAAATGCAGCATGCTATTCGATAGGATTTGTCTGACGCTTGTCTGATCATGACCAACCAAATCTACTTCCTGCATATATCATCAGATCTTCAAAGTCGATATTCTCGAAAACAAAGCTTCAAACGAAAAATGTTTATTCTATATTTTCGACTTATTCTTTCATGTAGAATCACCCCCTTTTCGCTTGTACCACCAGTTACCAGACACCCTGTATATTTATGACTCCAATATTTCTCGTATTGATATTTCCAAAGTTTCATATTTTACCTGCCGAATGTTCGCACAAATCCAAGCTCTAATAATAAATAACAGGTACGGTGGAACACTTTGGCAAGTATGTACTTCGCAAAATCATTTTTCGCTATTACCGACATAATCTCGAGACTACTTCCCCGCGATAGCTCCTGCATCCTTTCGAAACCCTTCGGTCCGACACAGATATTTCCCCAGCGAAACGTTGCAAACGTAATCGCACGAATTCTTTCGCGAGCGCCGGCAAATTTCGCATTCCTCTCGAATAAAAGACGCCGAAACCGTTTTATATCCCACCGGCACGACGGCGCGCATTCTTCCAGGAGTAAAAATACCTGACCAATTGTCCGATACTTCCCGAAACGAGCCATCTGTTTACGTAACGCGGCCGAACCACCCCAGCTTTCTCCGTTCCGTCGATAAACGCGCCATCTTCCTCGGCGCACCCTCGCGGCGTGGCTCAAATACCGATTCTATGGTTCACCATCGAGATACATACCTGAAACAAAAAGCGGATATCGAAGGTTAACACGGGAAACCGCAAATTTCCACCTTGAGGAGAACACTTTCGCTTCCCGCAGGTTATTGCAAATTTACACTGTCTAATGACCGGTTTTATATTTCACAATGATTGAAATTATAAAAATTCATTTATGGAATTCGTTTGTCCAAGCATCATTTATTCTATGAAAAATTACGGACAATCCCAATAGATTTAGGGTTGCCATTTTTATAAGGCAACATTTACCAGATGCTGTTAATGCTTGGTAGGTTTAGTGTTAACTCAGCGATTGTTTGAGAACATTTAACCATGCAGATGGACACTGATAATTATCGAAACGACGAAATACGAAATACAGAAGAGATAGTTCGGCGTGTTCCGTCCGCAGCGTGTTAAACAATTATCCTACGAGGAGAAGCGATCCGAAAAAGGAGCAACGGTGCCCGGGCAGCGGGTAGAGGGGGATAAGAAATTTAAATAATACCTAAACGCGTCTTGGCTGCCTGCGGGAAAACAAGGGATAGGAAAGCCGATGAAAATAAGGAACCGCACGGTTTCCCCGGGAGAGATCGTGAATGCAACGCCAGCAGACAGAGTCCAATTTGCCGTAGCTGCGGCTGAATGGCACGTACAAAAGCGGGAGGAAGAAGCACGGAAAAAGATCGAGCCTGCTGAACACCGAGAAAGAGAAATCGAGAGAGAGAGAGAGACAGAGACCAGTTTCCTAGTCCACGCGGAATCGAAACAACGATTGAAGCGCAATGCAGCGGCCGCTTGAAAAGTCGATCCGCCTGCGAACGCTGAAAGCAATACGGATAATTGCGGATCGAACTATTCGCGTAATTGCTTGCAGATCGTGTTCGCCGGCCCCGCGGCGATTTTATCCCCGGCACCCCCCACACACACACGCGCGCCTCCCCTTCTGTCCCTTCTTTGTTCTTCTTTTTTACCCGGTTTTCCACCGTTTGCCGGTCGCGCGTTTTACACGATCACCGGACAAGAAAAACCGGGAGCGAGCTCCTCGAGCGAGAGGGACGAAGAGAGAGGGCGGGTTTTGTCGGGTGGACGGTAAACGGGGGTGCAAAATAATGGGCCTCCGTTTACGCGGATTCCCCCGGAGATCGCCTGGCCGCGCGAGCGCGCGTCACTCATACAGATCGTGAATAATGCATGAGGAAAACGGAGGCGCGATTCCACGGTTCGCGGATCCCGGGGCCCGCTCGATTATTTATACCGAGAGCCGGGGGAGGAAGACCGGTTGCCGGTGATCGCGTGTGTTGTTGCTGCTCTTTGACTCGGATACCACCGAACACCGAGTCGCCTCTGTCGTTTATCGGGCCGGAATCGACGCCTTGCGGGGACGCGCACGGCTATTCGCGAGAGGCTCCTACTAGCCTCTTCTTCTTCTTCTTCTTCTTCTTCTTCTTCTCCTCCTTCTTCTTCCTTTTTCCGATGTCGATGCTTTGTGATTTGGTTGGCAGCCAGCGAAACGTTATCTCGAAACGTGATTCCTCACGCTGGAGTCGCCGACGACGGCCTTGGGTCCGGCTCGACCCGCCGCAAACACGTACAACATCCCCCGAAACTTCCCAATAATTTGTTTCACACGAAAAAGCCAGTTTTGAACGGTTTATGTAACGCTGATGACACGCATCGATCGTAGACTGAGCATCTTTATGCAAAATTAAAATTGTCTGTGAGAGAAACGAATAGAAGATTCTTTACTTCTACAGTGGTCTTAATACATTGATGCATCGATATTTTAAAATTATTTTATTCTTCTCGGTCTTTCGAATTGCCCCTGCTAATTTTTCTGACAAACGCATAAAATCCGCAGTTTAATCATAGACTACAATGCAGCCAGAAAACAGAAAGTGACACTGAAAACAACATCGACGAATGCTACTTAAAGAAAAATATTTTTGTCCCATTTCTCTGTTGCTTTTTGCGTATTATTCCATCATTTTTTACAAAGCTTGATCGTGTATTACTCAGTGCGATAAATAGGTTGCGTGCAATGCAAGCACGCGAGCATTAGGACATGTTTTTAATATGTTCAAATGTAAGAAAGAAGAAGAAGCGGATTTTTACAAGCCGTCAAATTAAGGTGACTTTTTTTTTAAAACGATATTTCTGGACGTCGGACGCAGCTCACGGGAGGAATTCTCTGCGCGCAACCTCACCGCCGATGTTATTGTTAACGATACTAAATCATACCTCCCCGGCTTGCTTTGCAACCCCGAAAGGTCGCGTGCTACGCGAATTTTCCGTGTCCCGGCGACGGAGATGAAGAGGAACCTCTTCCTGAAGAGGATAATATTGGCCACGGTGAAAAATTGGCGGTCAGAAGAGCGGTTTTGTAAACGGAATAATATGTCAGGGGGAAAGGTAAACCGGTATGCAGTGATGTGTCCCCGGACGGAAAGTATACGAACAAATGTGGATGCTGAAATTATTTACATATATTCACGGCACATTTGTCAAACGTGAAGCAAACCTGATCAAACAGCGCGAAATTATTGGAGGCTTTGTAGAAACGTCGTTTGGGGACTATTGCAGTTAAATCGATGGCGCTTGTGCTAATACGACTGAATAACAATAGTGCAAACTGCGCCGAGGGTTACCGGTTGCTTCGAACGAAATGTTTCTATTGGGAACACGGAAAATCCTAAACATTCTGCATGATTTGCTGAACATACAACGATGGAATACGTGATGTACCGTTATTTGTTAATGTGCTTTTGGGAGCCCGATCGAAGTAGTTGACAACCGAAATTGTCTAGACTTTCTGAAGAACGGATAAAAAAATTTTTACCCGTGCAGACTTCCAGTACAGTGTTCTAATGTGTCTGACCATGGCTGTCTTTCTCTACTCGCACAGTTACTACTTGACCCACAGATTGTCTTTTACATTAATTCACATCACAAACTGATTTATTTACTTTCGGTTTGTTAGACTTTTCGAATGAAATTAGTGTACTTGTGTAGAAGAATGAAAGGCGAAAATGAAGCAGCAAAATTTGATCATGGAAGACTGTTTCTCTGGCCTTAACACTAGATTGCCTAAGCAAGTCATTTTGACTGCTTTTGCATTTCATTTCATTTGCTTAAAATGTCCAGATAATGTATCAATTATTTTTTTTCGAACTGAAATACATTTTTTTTATTGCTAATACTTATTAATAACTTGTTATATGACTGTAAGTGATATAAAATATATTAAAAATTACTGTTAAACAAATTTCTTTGCGGATTAGTTATTTTTTCACACTGCAGTCATTTTGACTGCTTTCAGGCAATATAGGTATATACTAAGCTCCCGTCTTTCTAGTGTTAAATAGGAATAGACCGCCGCGTCTGACCATACCTAGCTATTTCTACTGTTTTTAAATTCCGCCATACGAAAAATTAGGTTTCTCTCTGTCCTTTGTTAATTCGATAAAACTCGACCTTTGGTCTCGTATCAAGACCCTTCCACCCTACATCCCCTAATCCTTATTTCCAATTTCCGAAATGTAAGAATTCCAGCACAAAATCAGTTCTATACGACTGGGCAGAAAATTCCTAAATCCGCTATTTACTAGGATTGCTAAAATTCGAGCCCATTCCCGGGGGGATAGCGGGCACGCGTGGTCCCGCTTCGGAATTAACCCTTCGGCTTTCTTGGACGCGGATCAAACAAGTTTTACGGCTGGGCGATTACACGCGTCAAAGGTTTAAACGCCGGGCAACACCTACAGAATTTATATCTTCGCGGACGTAACACAGCCTGGTACGGTTTCAGGGTCGCCGTAAATGGCGCGCCGAGGGGAAGAGAGAGCTCGCGGACTGTCCCTCGTAAATTCGGAAGTAGGTCCCACGGGGAGGAGAGCGGCGGCGGAAGCGAGAAAGCCGAGCGAACGAGCGAGCGAGCCGAACGGTTTTCACGATGTTCCCGGGCGACGATCGCGAGGTTAAGCCAGGTCAGGCCGAGGCGTTCGTCCATGGAGAAACAGAGAGAGAGAGACAGAGAGAGAGAGAGAGAGAGAGAGAGAGTCCACTGCTCTGAGAACCGTTCCAGCCGATAAACCACCTCCTCTCCTCGCCTCCATGTACCAGCACCGCGAGGATTCGACGCGGATACACGTCGCGGAGGTTACGCCGGGTCAACCGAAACGCCGGACACGAAGGGACGGATGCACGCGAGAAACGACGATCCTCCGCTTCTTCCAGTGTCCATGGAATCCTCGATCCTACCGTTCCGAATTCGGGACGGAACCAGGTTCAATGTCCGCTCGTTAGTGTCAATCAATTTGCCCCTCTCCCCGGCCCCCGAATTTAGCTACAGGGTGGAGCACATTAAGTGGCTCATTTCTCCACCATTTTTAAGGGTTTAGAGTACTCTGAGTAGCTGGTAGCTAACGTCCAGAATGGTTCGAATTCGCCTTGTAATTATTTTACCCCACTTTCTCCCCTTCTTAATTCCGTCGTAAAAACACCCCGGTCCACCTGATAATAGTATCGTTGCAGCGTAAAATGTTCTCTTTTTCGCTCGTCGAGAAGATATTAAGATTTTTTTTTTATAATGTCTGTATACCGAACACGACGAGTCTACTTTATGGTCCCGCGCGGGCCAATTAAACCATATGCAGCGTAACGGTAATGATATATCCGAAATTCGTTTCATCATACCGAGTTAATGGCAAAAACGAACGGCTCGTCTGGTGACTCTGGGAAATATCTGGTTATTCTGGAGCAAGTCCCTAAAATTCTGTGCGGTGAAGTCCTGTTGAAAATAATAAATCATACTAGAAGCTAGAAATATAACATTTTGTTCTCGAAAGCAATTGAGATGTCTTGTAAAATCCACCCCGAGACGAACACATATTTTTGTCGCATTAAAATTATCACGGGAAGCCTGCCAACCCCGAGGATATTATTTAAAAACAATCCTATCCGACCTAATTTAAATTTAGTGCAACTCTCGTTTGAGATTATTATTATTTTCCTTGTCATCTATAATCGTGTGAACCAACTGAAACACCTTCATAAAATTTTGCATACCACTGTTTACGCATTTTTTCAAACATTGTTATCGTCAAAAGTGCAGCGCATCGCCAGCGGGAATGTTTACAAATAATCCGCTTCCTTTCGTGAATAAATTCTACAGTTTTTATGATAATGTGGCATACAAATTTATGAATATAAATCAAACATATGCAGATAAGTCTGCGTAGTTTCGTGAACATGTCGGTTGGTCCAAAAATATTCTGAAAATCTTCGCGCGGTAGATATTATTTCGAAAATGTCTTAATCATCGCAAAATTCCAGAACGTATTTAATTGGACGATTAGTGGAAATGATTTTGCTAATTAACGAAGGTAGACCCGAGAAGAATGGACTGTTTCGAAACGCTGCACTTTGACTTTTCTTCATGAAACTTTAATGGTTTCCCACGAACTACTTCACGGACGCGAGGAATTTTTCAAGGTCACCCGGTTGAAACAATCGCCAGTTTATTCGCGGAATGATGTGCAGTGGTTTAAGAGGTTATCCGTATGATCTGAATACTCGTTAATAGAGGTATCCCCCCGTGGAAGACGGGATTCGTCCCATAAAAATTCAACGACCAGATTCGATGGATTTACAGGAACGAGGAAAGAAAAACTCGTATCAAATCCAATTACGATTCCCGCTTGATTTATGCCAATTAGTCGAAAAAATCCCAGAGAGAATATTTATGATTCACAAATGACTCGTGAAATCTTTTTTTCCGGGAAGATCTCCTATAATGTTCCGGTAATGACAGTGGCAATCGAAAAGCTGTTTAAAAGTCATTTATTCATGTACCCTCCGCTTTAATTATCCCGCGCGCATTACTGATCTATATTTAATAACCGTTTTATCATTACGCGTGTCAATGTTTAATGTCTACCGTAATATAGAAATGATAAAATACTTCAAATCCACTTTTAATGGTCCGTGGATCATGCGACAAAAATCCTGACACTCTGGAATGCGTATATAATGTCCCTACTGTGACTCTAAGGGTCATTTTGCCAGAAAGTGAAAGGAAACGCGATACCTTTTGCAT
Source organism: Seladonia tumulorum (assembly GCA_913789895.3). Classification (NCBI taxonomy): domain Eukaryota; kingdom Metazoa; phylum Arthropoda; class Insecta; order Hymenoptera; family Halictidae; genus Seladonia; species Seladonia tumulorum. The sequence continues at coordinate 9,793,097 of OU565281.1, forward strand.
CATTTTTCTAGACAACATTTTATCAATGTAAAGAACTATTAATCTGCAAATATTTGTCCTTAGCGCTCCGAATTTTTGTAACATTGTGTTCCCAGTAGATCACTGTTGACTGCAGAAAATCGGTCACCGAAATAAAATTAACCCATCCAAGTGGTCGATGCGTGAATAATTAATTTTGGAGAGAAAAAATCGAACTGAATATTGTAGGAAATTTTTGGTATTGACACGAGGGTTGAAAATAAAAATGTAGATGGAAGCTGTGGTTGCTAGACGCGAGAGAGCCGGTGGCATTATCCGGAATTGAACCGTTGAAGTGCTGGTGTACCAATGTTCACGGTTGAAAATTGCACGGCCCTTATCGCGAGGGTTGGATCCGAATTATTTAACGGGAGCCGCGCGACGCCTTTCGAGCAACAGGGGATGAATATTGCGCGTTGTAGTGGCCGCGATAAAATCAAAGTGGAACCCGGAAAAACTCGGCGTTTCCATCTAGCGCGTTCCGCAAATTCCGAACCGCAATGCGGCCGACGGCTGCGAGACGACGCGCGATATGCGAGCAAGAAATAAAATTGAATTTCAGAACAGGTGGAGGGGGTGCGTGGGGGACATCAAGGAAACGATGTTACTCGTCTCTCTCTCTCTCTCTCTCTCTCTCTCTCTCTTCCATTCTCTCTCTGTTCACCTTGATTTTCCCTCCCTCTAAAATTGTGGACCCAAGCGAATATTCGCCGAATGAAATTCGGTTTCCGGGTAAATCCGCTTGTCCGAAATCAATCGCGACCACATCGCATTACAAGGGTCGCGCCGGAAAATGGCTTCCGCGATTTTAAGAGACCGCCGGAATTGCGTCCTCGACGGGCGAAAAGGAATTTCGAAAATGCTCCATGTACTCTATCCCTCCCTCTCTCTCTCTCAGCCCCCTCCCCTTTATTTCTCCGGCGATCGAACCGTTCGTGAAATTTTCTAACGGCGCGGCGACGCCGCGAACCATCGACCGACAAAAGCGAATCTCATCGACGGGATGGAAAACGCTTTTCTCTCTCAATGTCGCCGGTGAAATTCGATTTTTCGAGGGCCAGAAGGAAATCGATGTTCGGGGACACGGAGTCTTCTGCCCGGGAGTAATTCTCTATTGTGTTTAGAGAACGGTGGCCGGCCACCGAGATTGAGAATTTATAGTTCGCCGCCCGGCGAGGGACAATTGACTTTGTTTCTCGGAGGACTCCGTGATATCTTTAGCCGGGGGTTGCGAGGGCCAGATTTTTCAGATTGGAAAATTATTTTTGATGCATTTGTTTCGATGACCATCTCATTCTAGAACGACGGTTCTATCCGATTCTTCGCTTCGGAATTGCGTTGCAGTTGTTGCCGAATAAACTTCATCAGACAAAAATATTTTGAAATATTTGTTGGAGTTTATTTGTATTTTTGGAAGATGCGAACAAGCTGAGGGAGTATATCGATAGTAATGTTATAGGAAATTCCCTGCAAATATTGCAACAGCGTACATGGCTTATTCATTGGAGTTTATATGTATTTTTGGAAGATGCGAACAAGCTGAGGGAGTATATCGATAGTATTCGATATATTTGAACAGAAATTGTTAACTGAAATAATTGTCCTGTGCAGGGTGAAAGCCACTGGATTATTTAAAATTGTCTGGCGACGTTTGGACCACTCAGTACTAGAAACAATTATATAATATTTTCTTTTACGCGAGAAGTGAATATCTCCGTGCTGCTAAATTCGTAAACGTAACCAGTGTAACTATATACATGCATGAAATGAGATTCTTCTAGAAAGGATCTGATTCGCGTATGAAAATAATACAGAAAATTGCACGAACAATCCCAGAAACATTTATTTCACCTGCCCGTTTGAGATTCTGCTATGTAAAACGGAATAACTATTTTAAACGGGTTAATATAACACTGTGAACGGCCGAGAAAGTAAATAACGTTCTTTCAACGTCGTTCGTTATAGGTTCTTAAAACACATTAAACATAAATTTAATTACACCTAATTGCGACAGGTACGGTAATAATTACGATGCTTAGTCACGAGATCTCACGCGACTGTACAAACCACCGAATAAAAACCTCGTTCCAGATAAATTAGGTTTCCATTTCAGGTGTAACTGTATAAAGTTCGCCGCGGCGAAGAAATAAATTTCCGCGTATCTCGCGCTCCTGTAAATTAGTCCGCAAAAATATGGATTTGCATAAAGGCGTGTACGCTAATGATAATTTTATGACGCGCTAACAGAGCGGTAACGCAAGCTGGCTGCATGATATATTCATTTACATGTTAGAGAACGTAACAGCGGGGTCACTGACCTGGCGCCTGAATTTGTAAAAATTTCCACAAAACGAGGAACGGAAAAAGAACTAATTCCAAAAGCGTGAAATTGGGGGGAATTCACTGTTCGACAAGAAAGCGAAATTAGAGGACACTTGATTTGAAACTTCAGAGAAGTTGAGGGTTCGAAAATATTTGCAATTTCGCGGATGTCTCTGTCGGATCAATGACGGCTTCCGCGGGGTTAACGAAACGCGTGGGCGGGGGGTGGAGATCGATGAGAGGGTAAAAAGAGCGAGCGAGCGTGCGCGGGAAATCCGCGGGAACGATTGCCTGACACTTTCGAGTGACTCGCAAGAAGCCGTGGGGGAGGTTTTATGCTTCCGCGAGGAATTCGCGCGATAGCTTAGGATCTCGCCGCCGCGTAGGATTTCTCCGGTGTCACCGGGTTACCGGTAACCGACCCGACCCGACCCGACCCGAGACGCAAAGCAACGGCAAGAACTCGCGCGCTTAACTTGCCCGCCGCAGGAATTGCAACGAGGAATATCGTCGAGGGCTTAACTTCCGGCGATAGTTTCGGGCGACACCGCGGCAACAAGAAAACTTCGCGCAAAGATCCTCGGTTCCCTCCCTCGAAAAATACACCGGCGATCATGGTCGTGAACCAGCTGCCGCCGGGATGAGTTTCTTCCGCGAGGATAGAGGAAAAAGGAATCGCGAATTGATATTTCATTCTCGAGAAGGTTTTGTTGTCGCTACTTCTCCGGAGCTGCTTCTTGTACGCGGATTTTTATGCACTCGCGGCTTACGAGGACGTAACACCAACCCCCATAGAATTCCCTTTTCATATCTTTTTCCATGTCTCTAAGGTACTAACCCCTTGACATACGTATTAAGTGTCGTGACTCAGATTAAGAAAGCTGTGGGCAATAATACTCATCATTTTCCTCGCGATTTCTACCAATTGTAATTCTCTCGGAATTGTTTCCTCTGCGTTTTTAACATTCTAAATTCTTGAAAAAGTCTTTCCGGTCTCTCATCGAAGGGGTGAAAACAACCCCTAAGATTGTGATTTAAAACTACACTTTATTCCTAACATCTTCGGATCGAGATGCTGTATGCGATAATTAATCGAAAATAATAATCGCACAAAACAAGGACAGAAAGAACCCCCGAAATTTCTTTTCCAATGGAAATTTCTAATTGCAACGTGACACGCAATAATTGCACAACATTCCTGAAAACTTTATGATACTTTCTAGAGTGCTAATCAGAATATTTCCACGGCGAACGATCTAATACGAGAATAACAAAAACACAGAGCTAAATATAGAATTCAATCCCGCAAAGTGTACCTGTTATTAATTATGACATATGCAAGTTGAGCACACGGTGTGAGGAGAAACTGTTTTCCGCGTGCACACCGACAAAATAGCAAAAATAGTAGCTTGGAAATGATCGAGATAGAAAGTAGCTTTCCCGGTGTGAAAATTCATTTGATTCCTATCTCTAATTTGTAGTGAGATGCATTTCTTTAAAACGAAACGCAAACATTCATGTAAAATACTCTTAGTCCTCCGTAAACCCAGTGTTAGAGCACTTCGTAATATTGTTGTCGTTACGTTCCAGTGAAGTGTTCATAATTGATGATTTTCCACGGTGGCTAGCGGTTTCTAGATCATTTTCCCCGAAAGATGATCGATCGAGTCGGGGACATGGATGGGCAATCGCATGATCGAAACGACCCCGGGAAATCGGAAGTAAAAAAGGGAAGTGTCTGCGAGGTGTCCGATTAAACGAAAAGGATTTCGTTCATAAACGTTCGTCCACGTTGCAGGGGAGATTTACGGGCCGCGTGTTACACGATGTTATTTCAAATCGGGGCTTGTCGGGGGTCACCGGAGGTCGGCGAATTTAAGAACGCGGCAGATGTGCCCAAGTGCGACACTTTCGAGCGTCGATCGCTCGTTTCCGGATTCTCGTACGATCCGGAAGAAATTCCGCGCCCGAACCCGATCTTCCGTGTGCGGAAAAGTGAAGAGCAGCGACGAAGAATCTCTTCGAGACACGGTTTTATTCGACAACGCTGAAGAGAAAGTTCATTAACGCGTCGATCACGGATAACGCACAGTTTCCACATACTAATCTTAACGAAACAGTGTAGGAAAGTTTGTAAACAAATGTACGAATCTCCTAAAACACAGCGATACGTTTTAACGAACCGAGAATATGTTAATTATGTGGGTTTAATTCAGTTCGAGCAGAAAGTTAATTTCGTGAGAATCTTTACGGGAATTAATGCGGCGGCCAATGCGGTATTACCGGGCTTAAACTCACTTCTTCTATGTCAAAGTTTTGATAAGAAGATAAGGGGAGCCGCGATCTTCCAGAGAGAAATTCAAGTAGGGTAAATTACGTATAGGCAGTTTAGCCTTAACGATAAAACTTCTGCGCGTGTTATGAGCGCGGGCATATAACTTGATCAATCTGAAAAGAGACTTGCGGGTGCTTCAAATTTACCTCATCAAACGTGTTATAAACATGCTTACTATAATTCGCAAGCTCGAAAAATTTCAATTTCTCAATCATTCACAACCTCAATTTTTCTTTCTCTAAACTCGGTCACAAAAATTAAAGTTAAAGACATCGAATGTTCTTCGGTTCGCTGTAGTCCCCAATTTATAAAAATAAAGAATTGCAAATCGATTAGAATTCTAATTTTCTCAACTTATTGAATTCTCGAAGAAGTATAAACTATTTCAGAATTTTCCTGAATGTTTAAAAAGCACCTTTAAAATTAAAATTTCCACCTGGATTTAGTCATTGATCAGGCATCGAATGTTCTTCGGTTCGCTGTAGTTCTCAATTTATAAAAATAGATAATTGTATATCGATTAGAATTCTAATTTTCTCCGCATATTGGATTCTCGTAGAGGTATAAAATTTGGAACTGTTTCAGAATAAATTTCCCTAATAGTTAAAGCAGTTTTAAAGAATGAATCCTGTCGGTTTGATCTTCGAGAAACAAGTCGGAGGATCGACAGAATTTCGAGCTGCAAGGATCGAGTAACTTTCGCGAGCAACTGCGACCCAGGGTCGCGGCGTTAAAATTGCGTTATTAGGATCGGTGGATCGCGTGAATCGCGGGGGTTCGGCTGGCGAGAAAAGCCGTGATCTCTCGGTGGACGATTTCAGTAAATGGTTTCCCGTTTCTTTCAATGAGAAGGAAAAGAGGGACGACGGAGAGGCCGCGTTTCCTTTCCGCGCCGGGATGATTCGTTTTCTCTCGCCGCGGAAACTCTATCTCCGAAAGATTGTATTCGCTCCCGGAAAATTCTGCCCGATGACAGAAAATTTCCCGACGAACGTCGGGGCTCCTCGCAAATTACGTTATTCGCTTTTGAGGCGAAGTGCTTCGCGTTGTAAGAGCTTCTACAAATATTCCAGTAGCAATATCAGCCTATTCTCTCTTTCTCTCCCCGCTCTCTCTCTCTCTTTCTCTTTCTATTGCTCGCGTTAATCCTGCTTGGACTCCTGAATTCCTGCATGCCAGGTCCCGGTGGGTTTCCCGTAGAAATTATGAACGAGACGAGAATGTTCGTCGAGCGCTCAGATGCGAACGCCTGCCGTCTCCTCTCTCCCCTCTCTCTCTCTCTTACTTTCTCCCGCCTCCGCCTTTCTCCCTGTTTCATTTCAACCTGTTCCCGCATTTATTTTTGCAATACTGCCGATGATAAACTCGACTAAATGCTTTGTTTCTTTTTGCTTTGATCTAGATTAATTGTCGTTCGACTCGATTAATTGTCATTTTGCAGATTTAAGTATCGGTCCCACGAGGACATTTTTAAAGGGAGTTCTTTTTTTTGCTGTCCAGAAAAATCCCGGTGGATATATTATGTAAATTCGAGAACGAAGAGGTATCCGAATATTACGATTTGTATCTTTGATCCAGTGCACCGGCGAGAATAGTCGAGCGGCTTCGACGTGGAAGAGCACAATGGTGGACGCATCAGCATCGAGAAGGGTAGTCTCTGTTTCGACGAAAACGAAAACCGAATCGGGGACGGTTCGCGCGAGACGTCCCCTTAATCCGGTCTGAAGCATCCGGGCCGTTTCTCCTGCGATCGTTTCGACGATTTCCGATCTCCTCCGGCCGGGTTTTCCCCGAGTTTCCGAGCGAATGGAAGACAGGGAATCGGCAGGCGACAACGGCAGACAATGGCGACGGCGAAAAAGATGGCTCGAAGAGACGGCGAACTGCGACAAAAGGTGGAAAGAAAGACAATGCGGCGCGGCAGGGCGGCGGCGGCGGCTGCAGAAAAGCCTAGAGATGAGCTTTCCCCGGGGAGCAAACAGCTCTCCCGGACTGAAAGAGTGGACCGATTCGCGTTTTCAATCGGCCGTTCAAAATCCCGCTACTTCCGGCTCCGGAGACGCCGTAGACGTCGTGATTCTTCATCCCCCTCTCTCCCTCATCCCTCTTTCGTGTGGCATCGAACACGATCGTATTAGCGGATGAAGATCGAACCCCGGTGATCGTGAAACGAGGAAAGCCTATCGAGAGCCCCGAAGAAGAAGAAGAAGAAGTGGGACGAAGGTTGTGGCTGGCAATCGGAAACCGGAAAAAGGAACGGAAGATCGAAAATAAGAAAGGAGAGGAGAGAGAAACAGAGAGAGAGAGAGAGAGGAGAGAAATACAGGCGTCTGGTTCGACACGCTGAGTGCTCGGGTATTTCGAAAATCCGATAAATCTCGTCTTCTCTCTCCAGCCACCCCCTCTCACCCCCCGCACGTCTCTCCTCAGCCATACAACATCGACCGACCGAGCGATGAAATTTCCTCGTCGTCCTCCCAATCTCTCGTTATTCCCAGGGCATTCTGGGTACCCGATATCCTCGGGCTTTCCTCTTCGAACCTCCTCCTCCTCCTCCTCTCTCTTCCCTTTCGGCCTCCCCTCGCCGCCCCTAAACCACCCCGCGCCGTTCCTTTCGGTTCAGTCGCTTATACCGGGGCCCCCGATGTGCTCTCCTCTTATTCCAACGAGTCGATCGAGAGACTCGATCCGCCAGGCAACCGGGCTAATGGTCGACCGAGAATCGGGGCTACTGCAAGATGAAACGCGCGCTCCGCCTGTCGGGAAGAAAGCCACGGATTTCAGGCATCGGCCGCTTGACCGACGTCGATTTACCTCCCCCCGTCTATTCTCGAACGGCATTTTGACCGGTCCGCGTCACGGCCCGAGACGACCCGAACGTGCCCGACACCGATTTTATACCGAAATCGAACTCTACGGCTCGGCGAAATCTGGAGATTGAAAGCGCCTAACGCTCGGACCTGCGAGCTTCGAATAAAAAATCCCGAAGCGAGTGGTTGCTCTTCTTTTATCAACGCTTGGTTTGCTAGGTTCGGTTTCGTCGAAATGAGGGGCTTTAATGTTTTTAATTTACCGTTACCGGGATTTACACATTTGTTTCTTTGAGTGTATAGTTTGATTGTTGGGCGAAATTTGTGGATTCATCTCGCGGGGATCGTTGTTTTACGCCTACGCGCGCTAGACTCCATATTGCAGTATCTCGCGTATTGACTCTATACAAGTTCTTATTGACTCATGCTGTATACTCCAGCCAATATCTCCGGTGAGTCAATACTGCAGGCTTTGGTCGACAAATGTTATAACAACATAGCTGCGCTATTTCATTCTCTACTTCTCTCGGTTTTTATTCTTCGGAATTCGTGGAATTATTTTCTATCAATTTGTACAGTTGTTTAGCCCCGATTACCCGATGCAGGGAACACAGAAAAAGGTAGCAGCAATTTCGGAAATTTCGAAAAGTGTATCCAACACTAGCAATTTTACATTACCTCATAAAAATAAGAAGAATGTGTGTGTCCAATTTTTCAGCCATTTTCTAGATAATATACACCTAAAGAAATAAACTTGTCGAGTAATTTCACGTAGAAGGATCTTCGCAATCTCAATAACCGTAAATTAAAAATACCAGTAAACCTAGTGTTAAGTATGCGAACCACTTACGAACCATTAAACAACGGTAACGCGTTAATAAACGATGCAAATTACTACGGATAAGAAAAATCAACAAAATACGCATTCCCTGCGATTAAATCGCAACCGTTACGATACTGATTGTACGATGCATACAGTTTCACAATAACCTACATAAAAACTGCGACATTTACCGTCACACGTACAAGAAGCAATCGCACTAATTACACGAAGGATAATTTTCTACGACCATAATAAGACTGCCACGAGCCGGCAATAGATCGGCCGTATTATACCGGAATCTGGAGTGAAATCGTCTGCGCGGTAATTGGAAATAATAATGATATTCCGAGCATCGAAACGACTTCGCCGGGACGTAAACTATGTAATATTACGGAGCACAATGATTCGACATCGATACCGATCTTCTGTGCAGCCGCCGCCCACAGTCTGCATCGGTTCTTATCGGTGCAACGATCGTCCAACGGGCGCAATCTCCATTTTCCCGCTAAAAAGTTCTCCTCCGATTGAACGACGGCGATTTCTACGTGTCCGGCGTAACAAAACAATTGCCGGGTTCCATCGGCCGTAATAGAATCCGGGGAAACAACGCCGATAACGATCGCGACACCGATACACACCGATTTACAACGGTGCCAGACACGATCCCCTTTCATCGGCACGGAAGAGCCGGTTAATAGACGTTCGGGAACCATGCTACCGCAAGATGAAACGACGACTGCCACCAGGAAGAAGCCACGCTCCTTGCGCCCGAAGATCGATAGTAGAACGGTGTGCCTCCTTCCTCACCCTTTTACGATCCATCGGATCACGAAGAACGCCTTTGTTAGTTTACCAGTCGAACGCGATTGTTTTGTCTTCCGTGCCATCTTCGGGCATTTCTTTCTTTTTTTCACGGAACTCGATATAACCCGAACGTTTTGTAACTCGATGCCATGTGGGGGGCCACTGGACACTGGAGGGCAGGTTTTTGACGGGTCGAATTATGCTTGCACAGAGACTGGGGGGTCGGGAGCAGCAGTCGAGGGATCCCGCAGGAACGATGTTGTTGCAATTAAAGCGAAGGCTATAGCAAGCGAAATGCACATTTTTCGGGGGAATGGAAACGGTAAGATTTTTGGAACTGATAATCTTTAAAAAGAAAAAGGTCGTGGGCGTGTGATAGAGAATGTAGTTTCTCGTATTAACAAGTCACTAGATCAAGCAAAATAGATCGAGTTTCCGAATTAGATTTTATTTGAATTTAAGTTCCTTCGCGTTTTCTTTTTATTTGCGTAAACTATGTCTGCATGGAAATCGATTCGCCGATAGACCGTACGCGGACGGTACCGATGGAGTTTATTTTATCGTGATGCGCGCAAGACGAGAGAAAAAAAGAGGAGCTGGACACGGGGAGAGAGAATCGAGCGGAAAAATATGATCGACTGATTCAATTCACCAGGGGTGTGGGGGGGGGGGATGATCCCCTACCCTCCGATCCGGTAACAGAAAAATCATTGGAATTCACAATCCCCACCCCTCGGGCAACTTAATTACCAGGCTCTCTCCGGTTCACGATTTCTCGTTCACGATCCCCGGGAAACTGAGAGTGTTCATCAGCGGGGCTGGCATTAAAATCCTCCTTCGAGGTCCACCCACGAGAGAGAAAGAGAGAAAGAGAGAGAGAGGTAATAAAACGGCAGCCGGTCGATCGAATGATCCTAAAGCGGGTAAATTAATAATAAAGCGGGGATCGCGATCGGAAGTTGGCGGAGTGAGTTTCGATCGAGTCCATGGACAAAGGGGGCGCAGGGTTAGGGGATGGAGAGGGGGTTAGGGAGCCGTGGTTCAAGATAACGACAGGTTTTCTCGTCGGTCGATTAATTAATTTGGCCGCATTACGGCGTTACAGTGCGGCGAACGTCCAACGGATTACCGAGTCGGCCGACCTTTCGCTACCCGGCCACGATCATCCGGATCTATATATCGATCGGTCGCGGGCCGACACACGATAAGATCATTACTGTTAATTGGAATTTTCAGATGATGGAAACAGTATAATCCAATTGTCCGGGCGGGGTCCGCGTGCCCGCCGTTCACGGACGAATTATTCCGTCCCTGTTATTGCGCATTAACGAAATAACAACGAGGAATCTCGTTTATAACGTTCAGATTCCGACTGGACGGAATGCGGTCCTCTCCTCTCTTCGCCAACATTTTTCTCTACCCCTTCTTTCCACGGTTTAGCTTTCTCATCGCGTCCCTATGGATACCGCGGGATCTTTAGGGACGAGTTATTAGGTTGTTACACGCGAAACGCACCGCTGTAGAATGCGAATGTTACGCGGCCGCGGTTCCGATCAAAACGCACTGCTATTCTCTACGAGTTTGTTATCAGTTGGCTTTTACTAGATGCTTTTATGGCTTACGAAAATTTGCAGAAAATGCTACAACACAAAATCCAATAGAATTCAGCACGATTTTTATTCGTTTTGGTCCCACGAAAAATGAGATTTCCTACTTCCCTAATATTCGTCTAGAAAAATTAGAATTATTCTTTCTCTATTGATCTTTCCATTTTTTCTAGTTTCTAATAAACTCTAGTCTCTATTTTTCCTCAACTCCTCACATTTGTTTATCTCATCTTTAGACACTGATCCTACCACCTGTCAAAATGATCGGTCCCATATTTTTAATTTTACAATTACGGAAATTACAAAGATGATTGTCCAGGGAAATGATTAAACGAATATTTCCACTAGAGCGCGTATTATGCTCCTACGAATAAACAAGAAATAATATACACCCGGGAAGTCAGCGGGAACAATTTTAAAAAGGTGATCGATTCGAGATTTCGAAACCGTGCAGGCACAGCACAATAACACCGTAACAACGTACAATGTACATTGCGATAGGAACTGCGCATTAAGAACGCAATTAGAGAGATAAGTATAAATCGCCAGCGTAGATAAGTAAAGCTCATTTATCCCGGGTCAGGATCCCGAGGGATGTCCGGGGAAACTGAACGCGCCGCGGCCATCGGCTGTGCATTACAGTCATTACGTTAAGAAGCTAACAATAGCGTTCGGGGAACATAAGAGAAAAGACAAATAGACAAATAGATAGATGGAAAGATAGGTACACGGTAGGTGGAGGAGGCGAGACGGGAAATTCTCTCCTCGGGTGTACCGGAGAGAACAAAGAAGTTCCTAACGCCCACCGGATTACAGACTATAAGGTCGAGCAATCAAAAGAGGATCTCGCGGGGAATCCGAATAAGCATTATATATTTTCCGGATCGATAAAGTCTGTCGAACCAGCAGTTTTTAAATCCGAAGTACCGAGAAATCTTCGACAAATTTTTTCCCCTGACCCTCTTCCGCTTTCGGACCATTGGAAAATTGATAACCGAGAATCGATCTCGGTTTTTCCGGAGTGTGATATTAGCGGGTTGCAGATTTTGCGAATTTGTGTCTCTCACGATTGTCACAAAGTCGACGAACGAATTTTTCAAAAGACCGGTCGGTCCAATTCCTGTAGTTTATAAATATGTAATTCAATATGTTCTTATTTCAGTACTTACAAATGGAAAATCCTCATTTCGTATAAATTTTATTTTGTGTATCTTACAAAATTAGCAGAATAATATTACATCTTCTAGTTTAAAACACTGCGTGTAGCGTCGGTGGTATCGCGCTTAAAAATGAATTTTTCAGTAGATATATTTAGAACGCCCAGGACATGCGAACAGGTCATTAAACGAAGTTTCACTTTTCCATTAAATAAGTTAGCAAATGGAACTCCCTAATTCCCTCATGTCTACAAATAAACCTCACAAAATATTCACTAGCCTTCGCTTCATAAATATACAATTCCGGAATATAGTTTCCAAACGATTTGTGGGGAAAATATGCATCGCTCAGCAGAATTAACCAGTTAAGCGCGTTTGACGTTTATACACGTCGAACCAAATCTCTCTTGCGATGCGGTTAACGTTAACGAATTGTTAATTTCTTGTCGAATAAAAATGTAATTCTTCCTCACTTTGCTCGACTTTTTTCGTAAAATTTATAATAGCGGCATTTGTCCTGCGTTCGATTTGTATATTCGTCATTGTTTGATTTTAATTCCGTGCCGCGAGAGATTTCTAAAATTAAATTCCACATTTAACTGGTTAATTGATCTAGAATCCTAGACTAAAGAAATCGGAAAAAATAGAATACAATTCGCTGCAGAGGGTTCGCCACATGGAAAATAAATTCACCGGCAACCCATCGCTCCAATATAAAATGATAGCAATTACATATCCGCGAAAAGCCGGTGATTGCATGGAAACCCATTCACCGGATAAAAGCGACGAAAAGGAAGTCACGGTGCGTGTAAAGTAATGCGTGAATACTTTCAGCTGCAGGTGAAACGCGTGAAAAGTCACGAATGGGCCGTAGGTAGCGAGCATCGACCAATCAAATTTGGTTGCGCAATCGGTGAGGCTTGCCTTCGATCGGACAAATAATTCGATCGGCGATCAACGGGAACGAAGTTAAAGCAATGCTGGCCCCTGATCCCCGGGCATTAACTCGATTTTCGCGGTGGTCGGCAATCGGTACGCACTTTTAGAGGAGCGATTACCGGTGGCGCGTTCGTCATCGCTCGAACAGCCAGCGAATAAATTGATTTCCTGTTCTTTCATGAATTCGAAAATCACCGGCGCCCGCCGCGCTGCCGCCGGATTCAATTAATTCTATCAGGCTCGCTGGCCCCGGCCCGCGTATCCATAATTTCATATTTAACCTGCTTGGCTGCACGTTCTCTCCTACGCGGACACCAAGATTATACAGTTCGATTCGCCGCAACATCGACGCTCTGATCAATACGCAAATTGATTGTTTTCACCGGGCCCGTGTCGCTTCTGTTCTTCTGCAGCTCGATTTCATTCAAGGTGCCGGAGCAGTAATTAGCGCTCTTCAAGGTATTTAATAAATCACTAAACACTCTTCGGTAATGTACGAGTAATTTGCTCCATTTTCGTGTGTATCACCTGAAAATAAAAATATACAGGCTCACGAAAATATTCGAATGCCCTTGAAACTAGTATAACTTTTGTTTAAATTGGATCAAACAATCTGACATTTTTGAGCAATTGCTAGCAACTGCCTTTTTTATTTGCTCTTTCTAATTCCTAGCAATTGCAATTTTTCTAATTGCACAAAGAATGTCAGGCGTTTGGTCCAATTTAAACAAAAGTTATACTGTTTCCATAATTCAGCTTATGGCGTGGCTTGACGAGGAGGAAGACGAAAGAGAATGCGGTGGAAAAAAGCGAGATAGGCGGTGCAACGGTTGCCCCCCGGCGTCGTCACGTTAATACCAATTAATTAACTGGGAATCTCGGAGCTTAAGCCATTAGGGGGCGCCCTTAACCCGCGCCACTCGTCCTTACGCACGTGTGTTCCTAGGTAGGTACAATAATCGGCCGCGCCCTTCAGCGTACGGTGATCCCACTTAAAGGGTCGTTCCTCACCGGGCCAACGGAGTAAATTGAAACTGCCGCGTCCCGATCCGATTAGCGTCTGCCGAAATTGTTGCGTCGCGGGGCCACGCCCTTCGACGTCGGATACTGCTTTTTCTCTTCCGGTTCCGTGTCTCCGATACGTTGTTGAAGAGGATCGTGACGCGATTTCCCACGAGACGCAAAATTGGTGGTACCCGCTGTCGACAACGGGGCATATTGTCGACGCAAAATCCTGTTCCACCGGTAGTATTTTGCACGAACGAAATTAACCGAATACCTCCGGCAGCAAAGACAGCCGGTATTTAGTTATTTACACTTCGCAGTGGAATTGCGAGGCGAGAGGGACCGGGGGGAGGAGGGTGATAACGCTGACAATGGGGGATGGTAACGCGAGAGACGGCCGAGCAGATACGGGAACGCTCGCGTACGCGAATTAGAGCGTTATTCGATGGCGAATATTTCCGTCGAACTCTCCGCCTCTGACAGTTAAACTTTACACCGAGGTCCGGTAATTTGCCAGCGCTGCCTCGCTCCGGCAAATAACTCGTTACGCTCGCTGATTGGATCACTGTCTACCTGGTTAGTCTACCTTGCGACCGAACACTTGTTGTTTCGGCCTGCGGTCTCTTTTTCCAAAGAAATTGTTCCAAAATTCACGCTTCGGAGACACAGGGCATACAGGGTGTGTTTGGTAACTGGTGGTACAAGCGAAAGGGGGTGATTCTATATAAAAGAATAAGAATAAGTCGAAAATATAGAATAAATATTTTTTCATCCGAAGTTTCGTTACCGAGAAAATCAAGTTTGAAATGCAGCATGCTATTCGATAGGAATTGTCTGACGCAACTGTCTGATCATGACCAACCGAATCTACTTCCTGCATATATACACTACCGGCCATAAGTGTTTACCCACCCACATATTTTTTAACATTGTAGTCCACGGTTCTACTGTTCAGCTTCAATAACTTTGCTATTTCTCTGTTACTTTTTCCGATGCTATGATGGGACACTATTAGAGCGCGCGTTTTAATCGATAATTCTTTTCTCCCTGACATTATTTGAAATGTTCGCAAAATTTTTTAGGCACATGAAAATCAACTGTTTACTGTATGAAAGCTTAATGCAGTATGAAATGCAGTATGAAATTTGAGAAGACTAAGATACCTGTATTACCTGCGTTCATATTTCCTACTAACCGTTATAAAAATTTCAGAAAAATGGGTTTCTTTACCTGAACTCCAAAATTGTCGTTTTTCATAAAAAGCTGTAAACTCATTTCACAGTAATCACAGTACCTGATTGTGTATGTACAGAATATTTTTGATGTTTTTTATTAGCCTTATAATTAGGATTTAATGCTACGGACATTTTCATAACAATAAAATACCTATTATTTGAATAGTAACGAAATTTGAAGGTGGGTAAACACTTATGGCCGGTAGTGTACTAAAGCACAGAAACCTGACAGATCTTCAAAGTGGAAAATTAGTTTTCTATTTCATTCAATTTTTCTGGAAATTTGTCTGGAATAATTGGAAATTGCATAAAAATCCTCTGTCTAGTCATGCGCTAATCGCATCAGTTGTTTCAAGTCGATCCAGCTTACAAGGGACCGTCACGTCGGGAAGCGGCAAACCAGATCCGTACAAATTGACGGCGTCGGCGATGCAATTAATATCAATAAAAAGTTCGCGATACTCGATTACACGGGGTCGTCGGCATTGATATTGATTGATCCGGTGACCAAAGAGCGAACGAAAGACGGCTCCTTCTGGGAGAGAGGGAAGAGCGAGAGAGACGGTCCCGGTTGAAAGGGAAACGGGAAACCGAAGACCCAGAATATCCCGTCGACAGGGAATAAGAAAATCGATGCTCGATGGAAACCTAAGAGGACATTGTGGTCTAGCGAAAATCCGGGGATTGGACAGCCGCGATGCATTCAATTCTTTATTCTTCGCTTCTCGATCCCATTCCGGTTTAATAAAAAATGGCGGACCGTAATCGTCCGCCCTTTAACGTCTGCCGAGATATCCGGATACTAGAATGGCGGAATCGACGACCCGTCGTTTTCGACCCCGCGCGAGATCCTCTTATGAAACAGTACCGATCATGCTATTCGAACGATTTAGGCTCGGGCGTTTCTTTGTCAAAGTCCAGACGTGTATGCAATAATTATCTTTACGCACAGTGAGAAGTTTGCTTGATAATTTTCATTTAGTAATTCTCTTGAGATCTCTTAATCTTTTCACTGTTTCAAATTGCAGCTACTCGTTTGTATAGTGAATGCATAAAACTCCGACAATACTGGACGTTTTAAAATACAGTAGAACTTGTCCATTCGAGGGAATTGTTTCTATTCCGGATTTCTCAGTTGTACGGTCGGTAGGTTGTAAATGTAGCCTAACAAAATGTTGCATGAGAGTCGAAACGAAGGGCACGTTCGGTGCAGCGATGCAGAAATCAAGCTGATCAGCGTCCGAGACGATAATTCCGAAGCGCGGTTAATCCAAGTAGCCGGGGTATCGCGGCCCGCAGTTCTCGCTGAATCCTAATTTCGAGGGAAACTATGGCGGCAAATTAATCATCAATTTTAAATTATCATTTCACCCGCGAACTCTAATACCCGCTAATACCTATAACTCGGCCATGCCCGTGGCCGCGCTCGCGAGCCTCGAGCATTAATAGTAATAGCAGGTGGGAGGAGTGGGGGAGCATCGGTATTCAATAATCAATTTCATTGGATTATTACTGTTCCCGTTGGTATTAGTACCACTATCGGGCACATCGCTAACGACCGCAACCGATTCTCTTATCGCGTTCTCTTTTCTTCTACTTTTTCCACCGTCGATAATAACAACGATATAACCCGTCATTGTTGTTACACGGACGTGGTGTTACATCGTCGGGATCCAAGTTTTCGATGGATCGTTCTGATCGAGGAACGATCGATCGGCATCGACCTTTGATATCCGTTCTTTCGAGTGAAACGCGCGCGCTGCCCGGGCGATTATTAATCGTGATCCACGGGGATCGGCCCGTTCTGATTATTAATCGTAAGCCTGCGCATTGTTGCTCGTTTGATAGACGCGCGAATTAATCTACGATTCGCGTGGCTGCGCCCGTCGATTCTCGGGCCTAATACCGTCGAATTAATTCGCCGTTCTGTCCAACCCAATTACCATCTCGTGTAAATTTTGGCCAACCCGCGTTTCCGCCTCGGTTGTAATTGCGTAATCGGCGTTAGGTTCGATTAAAGGTTCATTCACGCTATCCGTCTTTCCGATACCGGCCGACCGACATCGCCAGAAACTTCAATGGATTTTGCAGGCTGACGGCTACCTTTATGGTTCATCTCTGCAACGATAATCTTCTGCGCTCGACGGTTATTCAACAGTGGTTCGCGCGTCTCTGAGCATTTATGGCAAATCACCGGAGCACATCCAAATAAACATTGAAAATTCATAGGAACCTGTTCCTGCTTTTAATTCGAAAAGTCTGAATTCTAAGAGAAATTTAATTTTTTAATTTCAGTTTATTTGCGTGCCATCTGTCGATAAATATATTCGTCACTGTTCGTACACGCTCTGGTATACATTTAGTACAAATTTCAAAAGATTTAATGATCCCAATTTTCTACAATATAAAAATCAGTTTCTATTCAGCATATGAGTTGAAAGTTCATTTTTGTGTTGACGTACCGAGTGTACCGAACGTGATGACTATTTATGAAAGGCAACGAAGCTGTGATCGCTATAAATTTCAGATTCTCACTTAATTCGCAGAACTTTAAACATTTCAGTATTTTTACGGCCGTCAGCACGGCAATTAACGTCCTAAAAAGAAAAGATGAATAGAAATGAAGGGAGAGTAATCGATTCAGCGAAGACTGGTCTTTTACAGTTAATGAGCTTTCTGACGAGCGGCTCAAGCGGAATACCTTCGATATTTTACGTGTTTTTCAATATGCCGGCACAGGTATCCCGTTTGTACCGCATAGAATTTACACTGAACGAAGCAAAAAGATCCGGGTGAAGAGCTGCGAAAAGTTTTTCGAGAAAGAGTGGAGAAATGAAAATAATAAACTACACGGAAATAGAGTATAGCAATAAAGAGGACCTGTATAGAAATAAATAAATGACACGAGTGAGACGAAAAGAGCAGCCATTGCGTTGAAATGGTTATAAATTATTCTAGAAAGATACAATAAATTAGACGATAAAGTCAATAAAATCCCTTCTTCAGTCAAGACCTTGTCAGATTAAAATTAACAGCGTTTAACCGATATCAGTTAAATATCTGATTTTCAGATCTATTTTGTATTAATATTTAAAATCGTTGATTTTATTGCCGCGTAGCAATGATAATTGAAGAAACCGTGAAACATGCATTCGACACCGAGCGTAATAGAATTTTTAATATAGTGCACAAATTTAGGTTTATTCCCGGCCGTGCAAATGGGTTCATCCAACTTTTATTTCATTCCATGACGAAAGTAGATTGCTTCATTTTTGTTTTATATCGAGCTTAATGGAATTTTTAATTTCGTCAACAAGTTTATGTTTAATCTCGGTAGCCGTGCCGGTTCGTCCGTAAAAATGTATATTTCAGTCGGTGATTTGAAAGCAAATCCACTTCTGGCGCGACAAGAAAATCAATTTTTATAACAATCTTCGGAATAGGATTTTGTTAGGATCTGCGACCTGTTACAAAAGCAATATCTCTTGTATTAAATAAAATAAATTAAAGTGAATCTCTCTCTCTCTCTCTCTTTGGATAAGGGTGTCCAAACAAGAGCGTATTTGCGCTCTAAAACGAGGTTTGAAACGAAAAGGTTCCCGGTGGTCCCACGGGGCTTTCTCCCGAAGGCTGATCAGCCGAAAGGGCGAGGGAATAGAATATTTTTTCTGCGGTTCTGCACAACGTAGTTTCGAAAGAGGGATGGGCACGCGTTCCGCGTAATATTCGAGGGACGTTTCATCCCCGCGGTTTTGCAGTTCGTACGCGAGCGCCACGTTATTCCGTTTTTCTTACCAACTTTTTAAACAGTCACGCAGTACGCCCGAGGAACGATGAAATATTCAGTCGCACACGCCCGGCTTCCGGCGGACCTCGTTAAGAATAGAATCTTTATTTCCATAAAATGCATAAGGGTCGACCGTTCAACTTCACCGTGACGCGCCGCATTCTTCCCGCGGCAAAAAGTTCGAGCCCGAGAGAGAGAGAGAGAGAGAGAGAGCCTCTCCGCTATTCGAAAACAAACTCTCCTCGCTGACGGTTCTTGACTTTTTAAAATCCCGAAGTCAGCTCGAGATTTAATTCCGCCCGGGCTCTCGCGCCGCGCCGGAAACGCGCGCGCCGTCAACATAGAAAATTCTGCGAATATTCGAGAGGCAATCTGATAAAATAAAAAAAAAAAAAGGAACAACCGGGACGGATCGCGTTATCTTCGATTTTTATCTCCGAGACGGAAGTCACCGCCTTAATAATCGAGGTGACATCGCGTTCTCTGGTAACGTTACTCTTTTGCTTCTTAGACAACAATTTCGACAAATTTTTCCATCGCAACGCCAATCGACTGTGCGACAAAGCTCTGAGAAAATCTTGAGTAGAATGAACAGAGGGTGCGATAAATAAAAGTAAAATTAAAGAGTAAGATTTTTCTTGTACCGTCGTATTATTTTCAAATAATATTCTACGTGGCTCCTGTATGTAGAAATTAAATACAGACAAAAATGTCTGCAGTCCAGTTATTAGTCTTCCGGAAGATGAATATAAAATTTCGTCTGGGACGTATTAGTACAGCGCGAAGGAGAAACGGCACGCAGTGCACAGACACGCCGGCTGATCTCTGCTTGGAGCACCCTCGACTATCCAGACACTTCAGACTACTTCAAATAATCAGAATAGTCTGAACAAGTCTAATTGAATGATCTCCTTGCTGGAGGAGGATGATCTCCTCTTTCAGATGATACAAAAGAAAGAAATTTGCTGGCTAACCAAAATTTGTCCCGAGCGAATTACAGGAAACAGAAATTGTATTAGTAATTTTAATTACTCGATTCCTAACGTTTTCACAATTTTTCCTGAACCTTGCAGTCGTCTAGTCGATATATCCCTATTTAATTAAAAATCGAAACGAAGAAGCGTGATCCTCGCAGCGTTGTTTCACGTAACGTCTCTATCCCGAAAAGGGGAATACGTTCTCATCTCGGTCCGCCATTGTAGCGGGAACGAATCAATCATCGCGGGACAAGGTATCGACAAAGTACCGGTATTTTTCTATCTAATATCGGGAGGTTCCAGCGAATCGGCTTCTCTTCTCCGCGCGCGAATTTATCAGGTTCTTTTCCGTGAAAGGAGCCCACTGTTTCCATTTCCGGAAACACGGAGCCCATCCCCCCGGAGCCTTTGTGTCCCGGTATCAGGCCGCTCGTTCAATTCCCCTTTTTCACTTTCCTCGCGAAGCCCCGCCGATCGGATCGCACGGACACGTTCAATTCCACGCCGGAACACCGGCATTGTTCGACCGAGACGCACGTGCGTGCGCGCACACGCACCGCTCAATTATACCGGTTAACGAACGGCTCCGCGGTCCGGAGAATACCCGCCGATCGATAGATCGATCCCGGCGATCTCCTCTTTGTCGAGCGCACCGGCCCGGCCCGGCCCGGGATCCACGTAAGACGCGCATTAATTAAGAGATTGACGGTAAACGCGCCGGCAATTAGGCAATCGCGATAGACGCGCGACGGAAACTGCCTTGTGGATCCTTAATTGAATAGGATTATAGCGCACGGTAAACTCAGCATCCTCTGCCCGGAATATCTCATCATAATCCCGACACATGCAGGCCCTACCAAATTTGTTGGTACATGGGAAGCGTAACAAAACAATTGCGACAATCTTCACCCGGAAAAAAACTAATATCAGAAAAAGCTCCTTCAAATCGCTTCGGGAATTATTTCTTTCAAGCAAGTACCACATTTTTTAGACACCCTGTATCTCAAGGTCGTACATGAGGAATTACTCCACATCCTGACACATAGAGGCCCTGCCAAATCGTTGGCACGTCGGACGTATAATAAAATAATTGCGACAATCTTTTTACCCAACTGCCTGAAAAATTAATATCAGAATTACCTCTTTCAAGGAAGTACAGCATTTTTGGGACACCCTGTAATTATACTGGAATAGCTCCAGTATATAAAAAACTACTCCACTATTTAAAATAGCGTTTACAAGTAAAAAGGGGGTGTAAGTAAGTACAAGCGAAAAGGGGGTGATTCTACATGAAAGAATAAGTCGAAAATATAGAATAAGCATTTTTGCATCCGAAGTTTCGTTCTCGAGAAAATCGAGTTTGAAATGCAGCGAATACGCATGCTATTCTATAAGAATTGTCTGACGCGTCTGATCATGACCAACCAAATCTACTTCCTGCACAGAAACCTGACAGACCTTCAAAGTCAATTTTCTCGAAAACAAAGCCTCAAGCGAAAAATGTTTATTCTATATTTTCGACTTATTCTTTCATGTAGAATCACCCCCTTTTCGCTTGTACCACCAGTTACCAACCACCCTGTATATTCGGACCGTTTTTATATATAAACGGACCACCCCGTGCAGCGTCTTCCAGTGTCTGCCAATTTCCTTTCATCGAGCCTCGACTACCGGTTGTTACGGCCGAGTCCACACACTGTCTTGTCGTCCCGCGTCGTTCACAGGACAGCAACCGGTTCCCGTGCGAGCAGATCGCACGACAATCGAAGAAAGAAACGGAAGGGAGGAAGAGGCGTGCGATCGTTGGCCGACGCGCGCCTCTTTAAATACCTCCGGGATAACCTTTCACCGCGACCCGAAGAAGACTCGCGCGCGCGCGTCGGCCCCGTGTGTACGTAGAAGAGGGCGATCATTAATTAATACCTTCCGGGACGGGGCGAGTCATGAATCAACGCCGTCTCAACGGCGTGGCAAAGCGCGTTGCTTCTCTCGGACCCGGCTATCTCGCGTTGCCAACACCGGCTCGATCTCGCCGGTGATAAACAATGCGTCACGAGACGATTATCGATCACGACCGAGCCCCGGGACAATTAACATGGCCGATCGACACCGGGTGAGAAACTTCGGAGGGGGGAGGCCTCGTGTATTGAGTAATATCGGCCCGTTACCGTACGCCCTGACAGGATTTTCTTCTACGTTGATACGCCTAATGGACCCGCTGTTCCTGCAGGGTGTTGCAAAATGACGTCACTATTATAGCATGATTCTGTACCGGTGGAGATCCGCTAAAAAAGATGGATCGCAAAATTGACCTTAATCTGGAAGCTCTAGGTGAAAATTGTTTTTCATTGCAGCGTATAGTACTCGGTGAACTAAAATCTCAAAGGTGCCATGTAAGAGACTTTAAAGCTGCGTAAACTATTTTATTACATTATAAATATTTTATTACGGGGTGTTCCAAGGTGGTATAAAATTGGAGGGGGTGATTCTACACGAGAAAATGGAAAACAAATTTTTTCGTTTGAATCCTTCCCTAGTTTCTGAGAAATTTGCGTGTGCAATTTGACTAGCTATCTTCTGGCGTGTCTGACTATGACCGACTGATTCTACTTCTCGAGCTTGACGGATTTTTAAAGTCGATTAACACGTTAACTACCACGTCGGCCAGTAGAAATTCATTTTTATTACGAGACATCCAGATAAACTGAATTTTATTGGAGTCTTTCCTACGATACATTTTTAATTTCTAGTTGAGGTTTCATTAATTAAATTACTCTGATTTTGTAAGAATTTCTGGGCTTGATATTTGCCACTTAACGTGTTAAGGTATCATGTCGTATGTGTTGTACGTGGAACGCAAGAGTGTTCCTACAGAAGTGGCGTCTAGGAAATGAAATAGCGATTTGCGAATACTAATTTCTTGCAGTTTAAGTGTCCATTCGTCGGACAAGGTCCCCTATCCGTGGC
This sequence comes from Seladonia tumulorum, assembly GCA_913789895.3. Taxonomy (NCBI): domain Eukaryota; kingdom Metazoa; phylum Arthropoda; class Insecta; order Hymenoptera; family Halictidae; genus Seladonia; species Seladonia tumulorum. The sequence goes on from OU565281.1 coordinate 9,815,883, forward strand.
AGATTAGGGAGACAAAAGATTCTTGTACGGTGTCTTCGCGGGACTCGCTATATCCCATGGTAATTGAAACTCGGCGGGCAAACGAGCACCGAATTACGCGCCCGGCCGTTCCGTCGTAAATATCCGTGAAATATTCATCGCCGAGCAGTTTGCCACTTTCGTCGGTGCCGATAAGCGGCAACACCTGCGCCGTAAAACTAATGGCCATCGGTTACAATAAACATCCGTTTTAAAGCGGCACCGCTATCTCGAGTGCTCGAACGGAATCAACGAGCTTTACCCACGGCGCGCCGCGTAAAAGAACGTCCCCTGGGTGCACGGGGGAACAACGAGCTCGAAGATTACTTAAAAATCGAGCCCATAAATCCGAAGCGATAAACTCGGGCCGCGTCGGGCCCGGGGATCGCAGCTTCGACCGCGCGAGAACGCGATTCAGAACGGAATGCTCGTAGAAACGAATTTGATGGCACGGACGCGCCACTTAACCGTGGCCAGACAAATCGGTTACGACTCAGCTATGAAAACTTACGGGAAGGATGAAACCTGGAAGGAAAGAATTAATTAGACACGATTAATTGGACTTTTGTATCGAGCAAATCAGCAGAATTCTTTTGGAAGTTTCAGGTTTTGACGATTACAATTTTGTTGCAACCTGCGTTTCGGAAAAGCGTAACAGTGTGTATCCAGGAGTCGTACAAGAACTTGTAATTACTCTACAATTGTTAGCGTTCGTCGGGCAAATATTTGCGACTCGCCTTAACGATTTCGTACCACTTAACGAAGAGCAAACGCGTGCACCGGGGAAAAAGGTTGGCGCAAACACGAGAGAGAGAGAGAGAGAGAGAGCAAAGACAGCGTTAAGTATAAGGATGCGAGTGAAAGCGTGTGGAGGGGAGCAGAAAGAAAATATGGAGCAACGAGCACGAGCCGAGGGAGGGAAATCTGAGAGAAAAACAAGCTAACAAACACGAAAAGGGACTCGAGCGGAGAAATAAAAACCGCGGAGTGAAACAACCGGCGAGCAACAAATGAGGGAAGGGAGGCCAACAGAGAACAGGGACAAAGAACAAGAAGATGAAGAAGAGAGAGAGAGAGAAGAGAAGAAGAAGAGAATAAAGTACGGAACCGTAGAATGCAATCGCAGGTAAGAGAATGAAATTCCCGGAGATTGCGGAACAGAGCGGACACGTGGTCGCGCGAGGCTAATGAAACGGATTTATGGTCGCGCTAGGGAACGAACCGCCGAACTTTTTGAGGTTTCTAATCTTGACTGGCAGTCGAGAGCTTTCGACAAAGAAGATAGGACGCCCGGAGAGAACGATTTAATTAATCAATTTGACTGAGAACACACCGGCGGAACGTGGCACCGCCGGCGAAATGGAACCGAGTTTGCCAATCGCCTGGAACGAAGACAGAGAAAGAAGGACGCGCCAACTATAGTACCGCGGATGATCGCGGGCAACCATAGTACCTCTCTCGCGAGCCCGTTGTCAGGTCCAGTCAACGTCCCCGTAATTCCTCGTAAATTTATCTCGTACGCGAGGACGCACGCGCGAAATCTCCGTCCGTCTGTCGCCTACGAACGCCATGATTTATCGATCCCTTAAACAACGATACGCGACGTCCGCTTCGAATGCTCGCATAACAGGGCTTCGTCACGGTCCTCCAGAGAGCCCTAGGTACTTTCTGACCCACTCTACCCACAACCACCCACGCGATCTCCGCGATAATCTCGAACTGGCCTGACCATCTTTCCGGTTAATTCCGGTCTTGTTCAAACTAATTTATTTACGCGACTGTCGCGCGTTCCACACAAATTTCAGGATCGAAAATTTAAAATAGACTCAATATTACTTAATTTTTTCATTTCAATTTTTCTTAGACAACTCGGAGTACTTTGGAGAGAATATAAAAGTCACTGGGTTGGTCTTATTTGGGGGATAAAAGAATAAAATAGTATACGGAAATATACAATCTAGTGATTTTGAAAAATTGGATTGTAATAATCCTGAACTTCACAGGAATTATACGCTTATTTAATTTTTTAATTTCAATTTTTCTTAGATAACTGAGGATACCTTTTGGGGGGAATATAAAAGTCACTGCCTTGGTCTAATTTGAGGGATAAAATAATATACAATGTACTAACATTGAAAAATTGGATTGCAATAATCCGGAATTTCGCAGGAATTATATACGCTAGAGGAGAGGATACTCGCTGGAAACACGGCGCCTAATTAGCCGAGTTTCGTTGCCACGCAATTTGCACTCGGAATTACGTCGAATATTTTATTCATCTTTAATAGAGCTCAATTATTTTAATTGGGTCAAGCCTACTCGTTTTGATAGCACAATGACCGTTGTGTACAAACACGTTCTAATTAACATATTTAATGCAACGTTGCTTGTCCGTGAAGTCGAGCCGGGTTTCCCGCTCGGACGAATGAATTGCAACATAATTGCGCGGTTTAACAACATTAAAATGCGTTACATTCGAGAGTGATTTCTTGGCGTTCCAGTGCCACGGTGTTACGGGCCCCACATCATTCGTGTTTGCTATTCTTGAACAGAGCTATTCACGCCGTAAGCAAATTTTCCTCGGTTTCTCGCTCGGTGCTGCGTAACGGTGAAAATTTCGTACCGCCGACAGTGTCGGCTGCGCGGAATTCACTTGAAAATTTCATTGATAACCGCCCAGCGAGCAACATTAGAAAATCTACCTCTGATTTTACAGTCTCCGACAGCGAACGATTAATAATAATAGTAAATATATTCCTGGGTTTTCAGAATACAGTGAATTCTCGATATAAGTCAGCAACCCGGGTGTGTCTTGATGTCTTTTATCGTCCAGGAGTCACTCGAAGGAAATTTATTTAATTTAGAGATTTATTTCAAATGCCTCAAGTTCCATAAAGAAATAATGAAAAATAAAGAAGAAGAAGTTAGCCCAACTGCCTCTCTCTCTCTCTGGTACGTTTGTAACAACAATTTACCTTCAAGATAAAATCGCAAAGCGACGGACCTGCGCAACAACGCGATATTATCCGCGGCAAGCCAATCCATAAATTAATTAGAAGTTCGGCAGCCGAGAGAGCTCGGCGGCGTCGCGACGCCGAGGGAAAAGTTTCCTGAAATATTTAAAACGAAAATCGAGGACCACTTCGGCGCCGCAGCGTAGTTCTGGAAACCAAAATTGAACACATGCTTTCGACAGAGCGGCCGGGATCGAACGTGCAGGACGCGACGACGGACGCCGATAAATTTTTTAATAGGTCGACGCCGGTTAAGAGGACGCCCGGCGTCGATCCCCGTGTTCCTTTCAGCGAATTTGACCGGCGCGTATTTGCGCTCGCTCGCAAAGAGGAGCTATTTGAGTTTCGCGTTTGCACATAGATAATTATAATCGAACCTCGGCGATTCACGGCCACGGGCGCCGGCCGGCTTTAATTAATCACGATGAATAACGGACGGTGGTGGGGATGGACTCGGAGAAGCCACCGGGAGTTAGGGGAGGAGGGGGTTTGTGGGGTACCATGGCGAAACTTCGTTAACTTGCAAATTTCCCGAGACCCTTCCAGGATAACTTCCCTTCGGTACTTTGATTTCCCGGCCGCGATTTTGCATTTTCTTTAACGCCCGCTCTAATGAATGCGAGCAAAAATCCCGTCACGGTATGCAAATCGCCTGGCCGCATAATGGCGCGCCGATTAGGATTAATTCAGCGATCGCGATGGACTCGTGGCGAGGGACACCCCGCGTGTCCGGCTGGATCGCCGAACAAATTGAAGAAGATCCACAGAGCCGAGCCGCGTTGCGACCGGTAATTGTGATTAATTGAAAGAAATACGCGGCCGACGCGATTTTACGCGCGTTCGTTCCCTGGATAAGTACGCCTGATGTTGATGATCAGAGATTTGCGATTTCCTGGTGATTCCGTTTTGCAACATGCGAACGCCGCGACCCCGACCGATCATTTTCTCGAATCCATCTTGAATATTTCCGCTGTTAACTTGTGGCAAAAATGGGTAAGGTAAAACCACCGGTAGTTGACCATTTTATAGAAAAATATAAAAAATAAGGTTTGAAATGTTCCGATTGTTTTGAAATTTAAACAGACGGCATGGCATCCGAGGTTCACTTTCATCAAAAGTGCACTTATAAGTGCGCTTATAAAAACCTTATTTTTTATGTTTTTCTATAAAATGGTCAACTACTGGTGCATTTACCTTACGAGCAATTTAAAACAGTGGACACATAAAAAGATTTGGGGATGTCAGTGCACTAGTTTGAGCTGAATAAGATATTTTTAGAGGAAGAAAGAAATTGTTATTTGGCTCCCGTGGCTCACGATCTCATCTTTTATTTTCGACAAGAAAATTGTGATCAAGATCGGCTGAATTTAATGGACGGAAAGTGTTCCTATCTGGCAGAAACGCGTGTCGCGAATCTCACGATTCGCCGAATTTACCCGGAGAGCCATTAACTTCGAGGATACCGGAGAGACGGGAAGAGCTGCAGAACCGGGGAATCACCTGGGGCTACTTCTGTGAACCTTCTTTTTCTTTACCTTTTTCAATTTTAATTTTTCTTCAATTTTCATTTAAATTGGTTGCGCTTCCCCTTTATATTAATTAACATTTTCTCTCTCGCTCCAATACGTATGGTGTTGATTAATTTGAATCGATTTAATCTCCAGCCATGGAAAAGAATATTTACTTCCCGATCAAGTTCTACAAAATCCCTGAGTGCATTTGGCGGAGATTTATACGAGAAAGAAAAATTAATTCGGAGGTCAAAGGGTGGACAATTTTCGAGAACTTTTTTGCACGTCGCGTGGAAAACCAATTCTTCTAAATTCTCAAAAAAGGTCGGTAATATTTTGTGATATTTTGACCGGTCTGGTAAATCTAGTGTCGATGAACTACGTTCCGAGTAACATAGCCAGTGTTCCTGCATTAGAGATCGAGGATGGTCCACCGATCGAGCTTCTCGCCGAGCATCGAAATCATCGAAGATCCCGGAAGAACGGGAAATTGGTGTATCCCGCTCGAAACTCGCAGTCGATCTTATCATCGAGGTTTAGGTTCCCGGGCGCGATCGTTTTCCAGCGATATCGAGTAACGCGATTTCGCGAATAAGACGAGCAAGCGAAGATTCCCGGACTGGCAAGAAATCGGAGAGGATTTAGCCCGATAATCGTGATTAATCGCGACAGATTCGAGGGGGCCAACGGGAGATATCGCGATCCTGGAAACGCAGCCGACCGGCTAACGACCCGTCGGCACTTCCTCCTTTTTTCTCTCTCTCTCTCTCTCTTCCCCCCACCTCGTATACACGGTCAGAGATCCATAATTTTCTATAACTATTCGCGGCGATTTTTCGCCGGTCGGTCTTCTCGCGTAGCCAATTACGCGGGTCGCGTTGTGATTCACGATCGTCAGAGGAGCGCGCTTGCGTCGTTGATATAATCGAGCCTGGATCCCGATGAGTTTAACGATCGAGGAAACCTGCGTACGCGTGGGCGTGGGGACGATCTACCTGGCATTTGATACGGCGAAGTTCGCGGAGCCGGAGAGACGGTCCACGGACTCCATTAGCCTCGTTAAGCGTTAACGCTTCGCGGGCAACGATAGCTCGTAATGGCCACCTGGACCGAGGCTAATGGAACACCGGTAGAAAGCGGATTCCGCTGTAGCCCCGATTCTGTCGTTCGCATTAATATCTATTGTGATGACTTTCGCCGCGGCGCCGCCGATTCGGGATTAATTAGGTCCGCCGGAAAACAGAGCCCGGCGCTGCTCCAACACCGGAAGGAAGCTTATAATTGTTTCGCTGACTTTACTCTTTCGCGTTCCCGTTCGGGGCTGCGGGAAAAATGTCGATCGTGTTAATGTTTATGCAAGATCCATTGTAACATCGGCGGCGTCAGATAAAAACGACCGAGTTATTTGCACGGGAGCCGGGTGTCCGGCACGAAAGGCCAAAGGTCGTAAAGGCAGAGTCAGATGTCGCCTATGGGAGGATCGGGCGTTGCTGAAAAATGAGCAGCAAGGGGATAACGAGTGTACAAGGTCGGCCTAATGAAACAGGCGGTACCGTTCGAGCACCTCTTCGAGCGCGTCTCCGATCGAATAGATAAAGAGTATCCGTGCACTGACCTTCTTCAGATGACCCTCCACGGTGCCCACGAAGACAACGGTATAGTCCCCGGTGGACGTGGCTATGACCGCGGTCAGGCGGGTCCCGAACGTGATCACAGGAGTCCCTTCGACCGCGTCCTCCCCACCCAGAGGCGTGTTCACGTCCAGTCCGCAAAAGTCCTCGCTGATAGTCTGCAATTTCTGTAAAGAAACAACAAACAATTAGCTGGTGACCAACCTTACCGACGCTGGACCCACATCCTGCTAAAACTGACTAATTTTCTAAGCGGTTACAAAAAATCCTTGCGCATCAAATTATAAGAAGCTTGCAAATTATGTGAGAAAAGAGGAAACCTTAAATTATTTTCTATGGAAACACAGATCCTCCTTAAAGTTCTCCATGAATTAACGGTGAAACGAATCAACAGTACTCCATTATGATTTATATTTACAATTCCTTCTTACTGTCTTTCAAATCACGATTTTACCAATTCCAAGAATAATGACACTATTTATTTATTAACCAGTTACAACTTGACCTAATGCCCCACCCCGCGTCTTGTGCCCTATTCAAAAACATACACTTTCCACGGTAACGCTATTTTACAGCGATGGTTTCCAATTATCTTTCGCACGTACATCTCGTGGATACTTTATGCACACGCATATCGCGTAATTATGTATCACAATTGCACAGCGGTAATTACATCTTGTATCTGTATTATAGAACTGTATTTCGCAATTACATTATATAAATGCAAATGCAGCTTGCAGTCGCAGTTCCGCACAGCCGCATCTCCCGCCCGCGCGCTCTCTGCTTACAGCTTTCATTATGCAACTGCAATTCACATTTACAGTCTAGAATTGCACTTCGTATTTGTAGCTTCCAGCTGCCTCCTGTAACTACGGTGTAAAGTCGCTTGTTGCACTCGCACGTGACTAATAAGATGTAACCACGTGCTGTGTAAGTTGCCGAAACATAACGCGACGGAGTGACGTAACGCTGTACCGGCCGTGATACCAGCTCTCCATTGGTTTTTTAGTTATACCGAGCTTTTAACGGGGTAAACCGAAAAATGAGTAAGCCAACGCACATGATATTGCTGTATTAATATGTTTACTTTTTTGATGGTGTAAAAAGGATACGATTGCATCGACTGATATTGAAATACACTTTATTTAAGGTAAAGCAGGATATGTAAAATGGAAACTCAAGGTGGTGCTTAACCCCTGGGGCTCTTAAGCCCTGTGCGCCACTATAGTGGCTTTCCGTGGAAAGCATCGGTTCGAACAGCACGAACCACTATAGTGGCTTTTTTGCCTTCCGCTGCTAGGCTCGCCGTCCCTGGGAGGCAGAGCTTAAGAGGTGAAATAATTAGCTTTTTCGCTTGGAATGATGTGTAATAAGTCAGGTGGGTATTATTATTTGTGATATGGTATTATTTCTTGAGTAGAACACTTGCTAACGTTTGCATTCTGGTATCGTTTCGTGATAACTAGTTCCGTCAAGAGTCGGGGGAGCATTGAAATCAATTTTTCGAAGTTTGCGAACGGAATTCCGGCGTTCAGGTATGAAATTATCCGGCGATAAGCCGGAGGAATGTTCGAAACCAATAAACGAGCGTTAAGAAAGACACGGTGAGCGTCGCGTCGCGTCGCGTCGGGGCTAACGCACGATGAATAATTGAACAAGCATTGTGAGCTTCCGAGGGATTAAGACATCGCGCGATAGAGCCGGGGGCCGTAGCTCATGCATACTTTATCCGCGATCGAAAAGACTCGCGGGAGAGCAAGGTTAAGCGGGAAATGATAAGGCGAACGATCGCCGCGAATCTCGTGGAAACGTGTCGCCTCGCCGGATGCTCGTAAAGACAGAAAGGAATTCCCTTCGCGAGATTTCCTTGTCGCCGGAGCCGCGGGTTTTTCTTAGAGGAAAACCGGGTCGTAGGTTATCGCTGGTCCCGCGGAACCACGAAAAATAACGCACACGTGTAAAATATCGCGGCGAGCCACGGGACGATAAATTATCGCGGCGTCGGCAATTAATTCTTGCCGGGCCGCGATTAATCGCGTCGCCGCGACGAGATGCGATACTTTATTGCACCGTGCCGAACGTTACTCTTCGTGTTTAGAAGCTCGGCCAGCGACCGTCACGCGCTTTTCCGGCACGTTCTTCCTCTCCACCGGAAACGGAGGATTCGTCTGGCCGGGCCGAGCGTTTTTCCGTCTTCGATCCTTGGATCTCCTTTTCTGATGGAGAACATTCGATTATTTGCACAAGCTTCCACGGAAAAAAGCTTCCCCTGGGGGTTTTCGCTCGTTTTAAAATAATTAGGTTTGAAATAACCCCTCGCATTACTAGTTATTTTGTGATTATAACGATTAGAGGTTCTTCATCGTTCAGAATTTCATAGAAACAAAAGATAGTTTATTAGGTGATTCTACATGAATGAATAAGTCGAAAATATAGAATAAACATTTTTCGTTTGAGGCTTTGTTTTCGAGAAAATCGACTTTGAAGATCTGTCAGGTTTCTGTGCCTTAGTATATGCAGGAAGTAGATTCGGTTGGCCATGATCAGACGCGTCAGACAATTCCTATCGAATAGCATGCGTATTGAAAAAATTTTATTCTATATTTTCGACTTATTCTTTCATGTAGAATCACCCCGTTTTCGCTTGTACCACCAGTTACCAAACACCCTGTCTATCAGCTACAACAAAATAGAATTTTCTTTCGGTTTAAAGGAAATTAATAACGTTCACATTTATTAGACTCTATTCAGAATCTTCATCAAGAGTCTGGGCTCGTTATTCTAGGGCAAGGGGTTAAATAATATGCTTGCAATATATTTTTGGATTCTCGTATTTATGTTTCAAAGGGCGTTCGAACCCCTTCGCGAGCCATTGTTGCATCGCTACGGTTTTCGAGTGATTCGAATATTCTGAGCTGATAATACTGCTGTGTGATAGTGAGTTTGTCATCGAGAAAATGAAACGTTTGAGGTGTACCGTCCGTGCACAAACGCGGGCAAGAGAGGCGGCTGATGCGTGAGCGAACCGTAAAGCTTTCACTCTCGCGGCCGGGGGTGCCCAGAAAGTCGACTTTATTTACATTCCGGGGTTGCTTTCGCCACCCTGTACACACTGCGCCGAACAATTATTTGCATTCCTGGTGCTAATACGTTGCCGACGTTGCGGAAGGGGCGTAATAGCACTATTTCCACCCCTGTCCGGCGCGCCCTGTCTCTGTCCGTCTCTCCTCCAAGATGGAGTCCCTTAAAAAGAGACAGGGCGAGAGAGATAGGGGTCCGGAACAACGATCGCAAGTAAAACAACGCGGGTAGCTCTATTGAAATGTGGCTAATGCGACCATCAAGACGAAATGGAGGCTCGTTACCTTCTCTCTCTCTCTCTCTCTCTCTCTCTCTCTCTCTCTCTCTCTCTCTCTCTCTCTCACTTTTTAACCGCTCGGAAAATTGGAGTAACTACGTGTTTACCGCGCCATGCTGCCCCCGACACTTTACCGGGACTCGACCCCGAGAACGCGACGTCGTTTCACAGCTTTTTTTTTTCGTGCGTTCACTCTCTCTCTCTCTCTCCTCTCTTCGGCTTTTTGGCACCTCTGAACTGGAAGCTCGGCGGCAAGCGACGATTAATTTGCGCGCCTTTTCCGTTCCGCGGCGCCGTTTGACGACTACGCTTGTTGCGCCCGCCGAGCCCTCGTCTTTTGATTAACTCGGTCCCCACTTCGAGACCAGGTCCTCCGTTTACGTTCGAGTTTCAGTTTACTTGAAAACGCGTCTAGCATCCGACTTCACGTTTCGATTTGAGTTTGCAATTTCGGAGCTTGCGCTTTTTCGCAACGTCGCGCTTCCTTCGAGTACTCCGAAGGCACTGAGGGAAACGTTGATTTATGTGAAACTGTTTGTTTGATACGCTTCTTTGGTGCAGGTGTACAGGATGGTGGTCCAATTGTTTCAGGACACAGGTGCCAGTGCAGTTAAATGAAAATGTCACAGGAGAAAAATTAATCAAAAAGTGCCACATATCCGTAGGACTATACAGTGATTTTCTCTGTATATGTCGCCGTAGCCTTGGTGATAAACGTCGCGGAATTATTCCCGACTAGGGGCCAAGAAGCTCCAGAGCCCTCGGACATCTATATACATATTTATTTGTCATTTGTATGTTAATTGCATTATTTTATTTTCAATAGAAATACATACCTTAAAATAGTATTGAATAGTATTGAATAGTATTGATTTGTCGAACTGCAACGGTGCATATGTGTCCAACAATTGCATTATTTTCTTTTCAATAGAAACACATATCTTGAAATAGTACTGAAGTACAATTGTCAGTATTAGTTCTAGAGATATTTTCAACACGCAGGATTAGAGAGCTTTTTGGGATACGAGGATATATTCGAGTGTAGAAGTAATTTTTGTTATTTTAACAGTTGCGATTTTCCCCGACGATGACAACAGTAAACGCACACCGATTGCGTCGAAACAGAAAACGTCAGAAAAAAGCTGATCGGTGAACGGGAACGGTATGTGTCAAAGGGACATAAAGCCGGAGAGCAGTGTAATTAATACTACGATCGAAGGATGACGCTCGATGGCCACCTTGTGACAGTTTACCGAGCCTGGCTATAGGCATGCTCGTCGCGAACCAATGTCAACAAGACTAATTATCGAGCGTCAACCCCTTAGTTACCTGTCCCTGCCAATATGCACCGTCAACATATGAATAACTACGAAAGCGTTTCCGATGCCATTCCCGTATCTACCATGATCGAGCGACCGATTATTTATTCTAGAATTGTAGACATTGAAAAATTCACTTCTGTGGGGCGTTATTGGACACATTTCATTGCTCAAGAAAATCGTACAAAATGAATAAAATTTTGTTATTATCGCTTCTAGTGGTCGGTAAATATCTTAAAAACTGCAGTGTCAATGTAGAAAGTATTTCCGCACCCTTGAAAAATGAATAACTATTTCAAACGTGGATCTAACTGGCCCGAATTCTTTCAAGATGTTAGAAGGATCGGTTAGGTGGCTAATATTGTAAATAATTTCTTTTTTCTAGTGCTAATTGGTTGTAATTTCCATTGCAAAGTATTGTTTCTTTTCCAAATATCAGATATGCTCTGCTATAAAACTAGTAGAGCATTGTATCGGCGCTAATGTTTTGTTTTTAACGTGGTGTATCGAGAAAGCTGAAGGGGAACAGGGAAGTCTGGAGTATTCTTCGGGATACACGAATGTAACAACGCACGTTCCCTGTCTCGCCCCTCGTCCGTGGTCTTCATTGGATTCGCCGGATGTGTGTTGATAAAATTCACCGTCGGGGCCGGATATCCAGCTGGAAATATCGACGTGCCGCGTGTATGACAGAAACAGCGACGCGTGGCGGGCATAAAAGGCGAAAAGGGGATTCGAGGAACGGGCGCAAGATAGAGCGAGCGTAAAAGCCGGGGTAGAAGATTGCAGGAAAAGCGGTATCGATCGTGCGGCTGACAGCCGCCTTTCTCGAAACCGCATCCTCGATTACAAACCGAAACGATAGGAACAAATCTGCGAATCGTTTTTCGACGGGACGGAAATGGTGGCTGGGCAAGAGAGAGAGAGAGAGAGAGAGAGTGAGAGTGAGAGAGAGAGGCGTGCGCGAGAAAGCAAAGCGGGAGCGAGCGAGCGAGCGATAAACGGCGAGCGTGTTCGCCGAGAATGAAGAGAGGAAATCGCCCCCGCGATAAATTACCCAAAAATTCATCGCCCCCGCCTCGGTATCAGCTTTTTCATCCCCTCCTCCGACGGTTTATTGCGTCGTCGAGATTCGATTAATGGAATCGCGCCGGTTCGGGAGCGGAAACCTGCGTTCGGCTCGCGTGATTCATTGCGCTCTGTAACGCTTCGGTTTTCTGTTCCGAGCAACGAATTGCACGCGAATTCGGCCAACGCAACGGGATGAAACTGCCGAGAGAAATGTATTCGTCGCTGCAACAGTTTTGCGGAAAATGCTTCCTGGGAATTGTGCGAAATAATTATTGTCATCAGGATTCGAAATTGTTCGCGGGGATATTCGCGGCAGAAGCTCGGCATTCGAATCCGCTGAAACGGAAACGGTGGTGTTCCGTCATTGTGATGAAACAACTCTTCGATTTCTATTGATAGAATCACACTTTTACTTCGCGTCTTCTGTTTCGTGACTTCTTTTCTGTACGGTGATGATGTTTTAGGCACATAAACTGCATTCAAAGGTGTCCCAGAATGAACAAAAATATGAATATTTATATTTTATATTTAATACCTAACGTTCATTAGTAATTTGAATAAACTGGGAATAATGTATCAACAATTTTTAAGTCTTCCGATCTTTCCAATATTTTCAATTGCACCGAAATTCATTGCCCTGAATGCACAAAATCCAGAGTCAGCTTACAACTCTTACGTTCTCATTTCGTTGGAAATTGAATGATTCCAGGATCCAAGATTAATCGGCCCGATAGCATTTTAATTAGACACCTATTCGCAGAAACTGCGAATATTTAATGCATCCCGGTCAGGATTTATCGAATGTGCATTGAACTAATTAATTTCGACGCGTCACAGGTGTGATTTAATAAACCTTTATACTCTTCGGTCCAATCGATTGTGTTCCGTTTCATAAATCTTCGCTTCGATACAACCTATTATATTCTGCTTGTAATTCCAAACTGCCACACAATCGTGGAGAAATTAAAAATTACACGAATAACACAGTTCCTAGGAAAAAAGGGAATCACGGTACGCTTTAAAATCTAACGGGTGGTGTTTAATTTTTCGGAACGAACAATTTCGACTATATGTTCTAGGAGCGGAAATAGGCGAATGATGGCGGCGAGGATCAAACGAGGGAAAAAGGATCGGTTAGCAGAGGTATCGGGTGTGTAGCAGCGACAGATTTATATTCTGTCTGGTGCAAAAAAAGAAAAACGCATTGCAAATGTTTGCAGAACAAAGAATGGAAGCGGACGTTCGCGAGAGGGTGCTTGACGCCGGGAATCCTTTTATTTCCGCTCGAGCATCGAGAGAAGCACGGAAGCGTCACAGATTCGACAGGTCAGCCAGTCGTAGATGGCTCTCTATCTTTCGAACCGGAAACTACCGGAGGAAGTAGAAATTCTTGCGAGCCGAGCTCTTTGCGCCAATTCCCGGGTGGAATCTGCGCGCGTCCAACGACGAGGACGAGGACGAGGACGAGGACGAGGACGAGGACGAGGGGAAACGTCGTTGATGGCTCGATCGATACGAAAATGAGACGGGCAGCGTTTACAGACGACATTAGCATCGGCCGCCGCTCATACTTCATTTAACCGGATCATGGAAAATTTCATTCGAGCGAGAGTCGGTTGTTTTCAGGGAAGCTCGCGCAACGCTAAATATGTATAAGCAAACAACGCGGAGAACTTGGAAAATGCAAAGTGTCCCGTCACGCTTTCGTGAACACTGAATTTATCGTCGCATAAACCCAGGGAAATGAGAGATTTCTAATTGATAAACAATGTTGCGCCGGAATAATGAACTGCCCCCGATCCTCCGCAAATAGCCGCCAAAACGCTTCCTTTCGTTCTGCTTCAGTTTTCCCATTAAAACAGCCGCTCGCCGACTCTCGCCGTAGCTCTTGTGTAAATTATCGCAAGGAATTCCGAGATTTTATTCATAAGCGGCGCGCAATCATTTGTTCGAACGTTCCCGGGATTAATGGTGTTTCGAGTGTTACAACACCAGAAATTATGCTAACGCTTTCGTGTGTGTGTGTGTGTGTCTGAGACGCGAGCGAATTTTTTCTGCGCTGGATTATCCGGGTGAAAATACTTTCGATTAATCTTGCTGTCGTCAAGCATGGTGCAGCAAACCCCGTAACTATAATCAACCGTTCTAAATCATTACTTTCATAACGATACCGCGGAACAGATTTTGAAAATATGGGTCTTGCCAGAGAAACTTTTATCAGCCAGGTGAGGTTTGTGACATATATCGAGGAAAGACTAGTATACGCAGCGTTAAAATGCCAGGAAAACAGACATAGCAATCGAAGCGGAGCAACAATAAACAAGTGGGCCGCGGAGAGTCATCGGAATGACAGTTGAGACGTTTTCACTGGACGCCGGACAATAATTCAATTTTCTTCAACACCCCTTAGAGACGGAGTTATATTTCCCAGCTCTTAACTTATTTTTGCGCGCGGAGTATCGCCCTATTTCCGTCGAAGCCATAAATTCCGCAATGCATGCGCGGCGCTATAGAAAAGAAATAAACCGACCGCGCGGAACATATCTCTAAGGGGATCCATTTCGAGGATCCCTCGGTTTTCGATTTCCATTTTATAATTATTCATAGGTCCCGCGAACATGTTTATCTAGGCCGTGATTCCATTTTACAACGGCGGATTGTTTTTTATACATTTTCCGGCCGTGGGAACACGTACGGGGCTAGAATTACGACCGTAAAACTGTTCGCCGCTGGAAAATAACATTCGAAAGATCGAAACTCGCCGGTGTATAAAACCGGTGAAAACCATTTATTCGACGCTAAACAAATATCGGATGCGTATTTTTATTTTTTTGTTTTTTTTTAAGAAGGTCACGCGAAGCACAACGAAGCTGCCGGATCGACGGGAGCAAACGTTTTCGAAATATAAATCCGTTTTTTCCGACAACGCTCTTGATCTCTCGGCGCATCTCCGCGTCTCTTTAACACTCTGCTTCTTTCTCTCTCTCTCTCTCTCTCTCTCTCTCTCTCGCGGCGGTCTTCTTTTTCCTATTACAAACTTCCGCGTTTCATCGCGAAATATAAGAGCCATTAGCAGCCCGGAGAGATAGAATTTAAAAGCTTTCGAATATCCGGAAGAGAAACATCGCGCAATTTTACCGCGCGAGGGAAACGCCCGGGCAACGCGTATCTTCGCAAATTATTTCGATGTTGGCATTTACTTCGCGGATTTAGAACCGCGGAAATGAAATATTCACGGACGAATAATTAAATTCTACCGACCAGCGGCGAATTTAACAAGTTTTAATGAGGCGAGGAATCACGGAAATTTTTAATTCTCCTATTGTATCGATTGCAGGTGTCTGCAGCAATTAAATATCCTCCTACAACGAGACAGTGCAGAGTCTGTTAAACGTCGAACACCCTTTATATTAATTACAAAGGCCTCCCGTCTGTTTTTACAAATTCGATTTCGTTGCACGTAAACGCTCGCGGTGCGCAAAACATTCGCTTTTCACGCGAAACGTTGAAATAATAATTAAATAATAATTAGTAAGAGCGTTAATTAAATTTAATCATTATGATCAACACGTTCACTGTGTTTCACGTTGCGCGCGTAGGTCGTTGTAACGTTCCATCGAAGGTCGTTGCACCCCGCAACAAAGAATACTTTAACGAAGACGTTCTTACATAGTTTTGCACATTTTTGTGCTCGGTTCAATATAAAATTAAAAATATTAGATAAAACCGGAGATGGGTAATTTACTGTAAACGGTGTTCTGCAGAAATGGCTGCCACGCCCTTCTAGTTTAAGGTATTTAAGCTTTTCGGCAAATATAATATTTTCGTTTTTAATGCACTGGTTCCCCATAGAAAATAAATTTACTTCTCTACAATGAATTGTGAATAATTTTAATAAAGACGTTCTTAGATAGTTTTGCACACTTTTGTGCTCGGTTCAATATAAAATTAAAAATATTAGATAAAACCGGAGATGGGTAATTTACTGTAAACGGTGTTCTGCAGAAATGGCTGCCACGCCCTTCTAGTTTAAGGTATTTAAGCTTTTCGGCAAATATAATATTTTCGTTTTTAATGCACTGGTTCCCCACAGAAAATAAATTTACTTCTCTACAATGAATTGTGAATAATTTTAGTAGATTCTAATTGTTCAATGCGTTCTCGCAGAAATTTCGCTGCCAGCGCGCAACCCCTCAAGATTCACAGATGCGACTTCGGCGTGGCCCCTTGTCCGTTGAACGGCCATAACTCCGGGACACAATAATCCCGGATTAAATGCGAATCGAAGGAATTTGCAGTACAGCTGGGAGTCGCAACGGCAGCGGCGCCGCGTCATGACGAAACAATCACCAGGGGACAGAGAGCGCGTAGGCGAGCGGCGCGGGCGCAATTTTCTACACGATAAATAATTTCGTCGGGGCCGCTTTTACGCAGCCCCGCGAACGTTTATCGTAATATATTTCCAATTACGAGCGGTACTTTACGCATGTTTCATAATTCAGTCTTGAAAGCGTTAATAGGAAATAGTGGCTACGCTCGTAAACCATATTTACCAACTCCCCGGGTTGAATCTCCCGCCTGTTGCGGAACCGAGGAGTCCAATTTCGAATCCCGGCAAAGAATTATCGCCGTTCGAACCGTCGTTCTCGAGGACTCGAATTAAATTACCGTCGATTTACGGCGCTACTACAATTATTTATTTCGGCCCGTTTATTTATGTACAGCCCGCCGTCCTGGAATAACCTGGCAATAAGGAAACACAACGAAATACGCTGCCGAAGAAGAGATTCTACGCTAAAAAAGAAAATAGTTGAAACAGAAAACCGTGGAGGCATTAGAAATTTTTAAGAATACCTTTACCCTATTTTAGACTCAATGAAATGATTAAATTCGTTTTAAGGCAATTTCTTTCTCCCACGATTGACTCGAAAAATTTCTACTGTGTGACATCCCCGGTATAATAATTACGCTAAAAAGGAAAATAGGCGAAATAGAAAACCGTGGAGGCATTAGACATTTTTAAGAATACCTTTACCCTATGTTAGACTCAATGAAATAATTAAATTCGTTTTCGATCGACTCGGAAAATGTTTAATTACGTTAATCCATTCGTAAAAGCAATATGGGTTTCGTTTGAGCAGTTGCAGTTCTCTTTTCGGCCGTCTAAAAGTGAAAGGCTCTGTGATAAGATATCGGATCTTGAGCAGATAATGAAAAAAGTCCGAAGATTTATTGTTCGGCAAGTTCTCGAGGCGCAACGGCGCGGCGGCGGTGGGATACGTTTACCGTTAATGGCTTGAATTATCGTTGAAACGTTAATAGCAGTTTCGCCTCGAAAACACGAACGGCCCGCGAGTATTAACATCCTTCTCGGCCACGTGACAGAGTTTAACTGAACTATGAGCGGCATAAATACCGAACGCCTCGCGGTTACTCCGGGCGAATGCCTGCGTCAAACTTTAAGCGAGAGCGCGGTCGAAAAGTTGCGGCAGTTTCGCGTAAGGTTGCGCTGCAAATGGCCCCGTTAAATGGGAAATTATTCTTCCCGGAAGAATGTGGAAATCGATGCCCGGAGCCCGAAGACGGCGGCCAGCAGTCTGTTGCCTGTGCGACCGAAATAGGAAAACCATCTTTTCTCATGCTGCTAATGGACCTCGCTCGGAAAACGCTTGTTAAACGCCGAAAGAAAATCGTGTTGGCACACATTCGCTTTGACATGGCCAAAAAGGTCCCTCTGTACACCCTTTAACCCTTTGCACTCGCATGGCGACCGTACGGCGCCACTAAAAATTGCTGTATCATTATTGAAAATATTTTCTCCATGACGCTCCAAGTGTGCCTCTCAAGCACCACCGATGTCAAAATTATACAGGATTTTTGGTAACTGGTGGTACAAGCGAAAAGGGGGTGATTCTACATGAAAGAATAAGTCGAAAATATAGAATAAACATTTTTCGTTTGAGGCTTTGTTTTCGAGAAAATCGACTTTGAAGATCTGTCAGGTTTCTGTTCAGGAAGTAGATTTGGTTGGCCATGATCAGACGCGTCAGACAATTCCTATCGAATAGCATGCTGCATTTCAAACTCGATTTTCTCGATAACGAAACTTCGGATGGAAAAATGTTTATTCTGATTAATTATATATCAAAATTATATTACTTCTGAGGTGACTAAAGATTATTTCGAATGACTTGAAGTTGTTTGTATTTAATAAGTTCCTAGGCACTTTGGTACTGTACGAGAAAATGCCAGCATTTTTGTATGTACAACATGAAAAGAAAAATGTACAGAAGGGGAATCTTCTAGGTCGGAATAAATGTTTCGGGGTTGAAGTAACTTCGAGCAGAAAGGGTTAGAACGGAGTAACCGTTCTCAAGCTTTTGCAATCTAATTCCAAGATTTCGAGTCGTGTTACAGTAGAAAGAAAATCATTTCTGTTGCTTCGAACAATGAACTAAAATTGATTCGGAATCGCACGCGCGATTCCACGGTGGAGAAATTCAGCACGCCGGGAGTGCTAAAGTCGAAAATTCTTTCTCCGGAGGCAGTACGGGGGTGGGGGAAGGATCATTCCTGGGAACTGCTTATGAATGGATGGAAATCCATTTAGATCGAGCGTTACCGCGGGTGGAGGCCGTGTGGCGCCGTTCATTGTCTGCAAATGTCCCGAGTCATTTATCGGAATCGGAGGATAAAAAGAAAGGGAATAAAAAGAGAGTCGAGCAGAGGGGGGGAAGGGAGAGGGGTGGGGAACCTATCGACGGAGGCATTGAGAAATTTTCAACACCGTGACCGGGGACGGAATACAAATGTATCGGGGCGAGCTTGCGACGATAATGACGATCGGCGTTTGTCGCCGGGTTGCGACACGACCCGGCCCGAGATACCGTTTATTGAGAATGTTATGGTAATTCAGGGGAACGCGGATTTTTGCCTACGATTATCGTGCTCATTGTACGCGTTCGCTGCTCGCTCCGTCATTTTCTTCTAGCGGGAATCGCGAGTCGTTTTTCATATATTAATATTTAACCAGTTCCCCGGTTGGTCGTTCGAATGGCCACCGAGAGCCGGTAGGATTCTTGCTCGAACGATCGGTCGAAACGATGGGAACCGGCAAACAAATCGCACTAAACGCATCCGGAAACTGGCCAGAGTGAATTTCTTGCCTCGATAAGCGTGGAAACTGGAAGACTCGTCGCGGAAGCGACCGTGGACACCGTTAAACGGCCGCAGGACCGTTCAGGGACGCGGGTAATTGGCCGTTTTGATTCAGGAACACCGCGCGATAAGGGAACGGTACCGTTTACGCTTGAAATTTGATGTTATTATTATGGTACAGGGTATGGTTGCACGCGGCGGCAATTTTAAATAGCGTTTATTAATTGAGGTGCGCTCGCCTACGTATTTTATTCACGTTCCTTATAGACGACCGAAGAAGTTGAAAGTTCTGCGACCTTTATCGAGCAAAGACTGTGCACGGAGAGTAAACACTGCATTTTCAGCATTTATACTCTCCGGTAAAACAAAGCTGTGAAAAGCAACATTTAACACAAACTTTCTTCGGAAAATTTCGCCTTTCTAGTGTCCGAACTAATCTTAAATTCTTTTTCAAAAAAGCCGAGATCGTTTGGTCCACTTTTTAAGAAAAGCCCAGATCGCTTGTTCCACTTTTAAAAAATGCTCCCCTATTTCAAATCGCGTGCTTCGCGACAGCCTGTATCTCGGAGAGGGAAAACGGGCCGGCCGTTTCTCCCGAACACGAAATATTAATCCAGCAGGCGTGGGATAAAACCCGGCGCGAAATTACAGCCTGTAACCCGGCCGGCGGAAAGCACCTAAAAAAAGAGAGAGAGAGAGAGGGGGGGAGTAGCCTTCTAAATCGCTTTGGCCGCGCGGAAAATGGAATTCGCGTAGTTACCGAAAAGTTTAGTGGCACTTGCGGCAAGAAAGTAGCACGGGCGTAATTAATAAACGGTCAGGCGGCCGATCTCGTGCGGAGCGCGTACAAACTGCCGTTAAACAGCGAGGAGGGTAGAAGAGAGCGAGCGAGAAGCGGAGATAGCAAGCTGGGAAGAGCATCGCTCCCGGTTTAATTTCCCTGATAGTTCGGAGGAGGTAAAAATCCTGTTCCTTTGGAACGGGAAGAAGTCGGAGGGTTCAGATAGCGGTCAACTTTCAACAAAATTGCCAGATATCGAGCGACCTGAAAAATTCAGTATACTGGTAGCCCGGTTTCAAAGCGTGACTGGATCGAGAGAGAGAGAGAGAGAGAGAGAGAGAGAGAGAGAATAAACGCAGGAGAGGGGGAAACAACCTCGCCTCTCGTTCGTTGTCGAAAAACCACTTCGATTCTTCTCGCGTGCTCTTGTACGCGAACAGGAAGAGAGTGAGGAAAAAATACACGCGCGTACACAAACGCCGGAAAAAAACCCAGAGGAAGAGAGAAAGATGGTGGAAAAAGGGGAGACAGAGAGAGAGAGGGGAGCATAAAAAAAAATGAACAACCGATCGACTCGTAGCTACTCGCGGTGTTTGCATTCAATTTTCCGTGCGCGCTCCTCTCTCGTCGCCGAAGGACTCATCTCGTCGGCTTCAAAAAATTCCAAACTGCGCGCGCGCAATCGGGGGAAAGCATTCGCTGTTCCGCGAGTGCTCGCGAACCCCCGTGTACACCCCCGTGTGCACCCCCGTGTGCACCACCGTCGCTGACAAACACGCCGCATTATTCCCCGATACCGACAGCCGACTGCTGCGACTCTCGTAACCTCGAGAGTCTTTCAACGACAACGTTAATTCCGTCCAGCCACCCCTCCCTCCCTCCCCCACCTCTCGTTCGGACTGCCTAATTAAAGTCGGAGCATCTCGAGTGGCCAGTGTGCTCCCGTGATTACCGACGTCCTCTTTGAACACTGACACAAACACACACACGCACACACGATTTCGTGGGCCGTGTTTGACGCACGCCGCCGGAAACCGGACGCGCGTGCGTCTCTCCGTGTGTATCGCCGATGAAACGCGCCGCCATTGTGGTCGAAACACGTTTAAACATTTTAAGTGCTCGACCTTCAACGAACTTTTGACTGGCGTGCACCTGAAATTGGGGTAAACGTGCGCGTGTTTTCTCCTTGAGAATTATTGACACTAAACTGACCGGTCCTGGATTTTTTATTTTACAAGCACTGAAGTTGTAAAGACGACTTCGAGTGGGAAATGATTAACACTTTGACTGCCAAATTGGAAACCACAAAAATTCGATAATCGAAGTAAGTTATGTAACGAAATGAAAATTGAAAAGAATTAAATGTGTAACATTGAGTAGTCCTCCAACTTTCTTACATTTTACTGATCCTAAGCAAATTTCTTATGCATAACACGAAACAAAATATATCGAAGGGTAATATTCTAGGTCGGAAGAATTGTTTTGTTTTCGAGTTAAAATAGCTTCGAGTGCAAAGGGTTAAGGTTTCGGTAGAGGTTTAGCGTTAAACATATTCGGAAAGAAACTGAATTTCTATTTCATTCTAGTTGTCTGCAGTTCGCGTAGGGAATTTTTATTTTCCGATTTGGTTCAACAATCGTTGATAAAATTGTTTGTATATGAAAATTCGCACCCTGGTGCGCCTACACACTGGAAGAGACGGCGAAACTCTCAAGTACCGGAGGCTGAAAATCTCGAGCATGCCCTTCAGGGTGTCCCTTGGTCGCAATAAACGGTCAGCCCAGAGGGTCGACAAAGAAAACAGGATCAGGGTGTCCAGGGGTTCGCGGAATAATTAAAAAATTCGTTCGTCTCCCTTTCGTGGGGCTGTGCAGGCTCACAGGGACGGACACTTGCGGCCAAAAGGACCAGGTTAGGGGCGTGCGTGTGTGTGTGGGGTGCGAGATATCCGGGGTAGACGAGCACGGTGACCAACACACAGAGAGAGGTCGCGCGCTCACAGGGGGTTGAAAGGGACAGAGGAAGAAGGGAGGAAAAATGAGAGGGCGTACACTCGCGGTAAAGAGCCAAGCATACGAGAAACACATCGAGCCGTCGGTGGGGCGGAGAGGGTTGAAAAGGCGGGCGGCGCGGGGGTTGGGAGAAGATACAGAGGCGAAGGTGTATCACCCGCAGGGTTTCACCGAGGGGGGGGGGAGGGGTGGACGACACTCTTCTTTTTTTTTTCTCTCTCTCTCCTTTTACCCTCATTATCGGCGGTGCTTTGAGGAGCGCAACGACGTTTCGCGTGCAGCCCGTGTGAACCGGCTAGAACGACACCGGGAAACAGAGAAAAAGCAGCCACCCTCCCCCGGGGGGTGGGTGGCGGAATACGGGGGTGAGGACGAGCGACAGGTGAAGGGGGTGAAAGCTTTAATCGTTAACGTCGATGCACCGCTAAAAGCCTCGAAATGAGTGGACCCCGTCAAGCTACCCCGCTCTGTGTCAGTGCACATCGACGCTGAGCGTCGAGGCGCCGCTGACTAGACGATCTCTGCGGCGGGAAACTATTTTTCAGGTTATCGCAAGCTAATTTTCTTTGATGCTTTTTTTCTTTTTCTTTTTTTCTTGCCTCAAGTTGAATTTCCTTTGTTACCGACGCACGCTAACCGGTTGGTGTAAAGTTTCTGTCCAATAATTGGCTATCGAGGATACGTAGTATGACCGAGTATGAGCTTAATGCATGTTTTTATCGATGTCTTGTCTTTTCGTGTATCCACATCGCAGTCACAAAGCCGTTAACGAGTTCCCCGCGAGCCAGCATCCGAATAACTCGACACCGTTGCTCATTATCGAGCCTCCTTACACTTCTGTGTAATTAAACCGCCGTTTCAGGTTTAGTGTCAGCCTGTGTTTCTTAGCAGTCGGTGTTATTGCTTGCTGCGAGGTGTTCTTCTAATAATTAAGTAACTTTCTGGAATTATCCCCACTACAGTGTGCCAAGACCCGTGTACCATAGATTACTGTACTATAGACCGTTCGTAAGAACACTCGGAATTTTTATTTAAAGAATTTCGAGCAGATACTATACACGGTTCGGACATACTGTACACTTGCATTCGGGGACGCATCGGCGGATATCGATTTCACCATGATTCTGCAAATTTTTTGTTGTAAATAACAGTGTAACCCGACGACGTGAGCAGTTCGATTAAAATCCGGCCGGCCGGCCGGCAACAAGAAATTTTCTTCGGGAATTATTGTTATCGTCAGGTATATTTCCCGGGGCGTCGGAGTTCCGCGCCGGTTAAATATCCGCTTGCGTCCGCGCGAGCCTCGTCCCGCTATAAGTTGAAAATTCCCCGGTGTATTTCCAGGTAATCTACGAGGTAAATTCTCCGGCGGCCAATAAAAATGAAACGCCCTCGCAAGGAAACGCTCCAACGAACGCGAAGTATTTTTCATTCCTTCTTTTTCTCCCCATCTTTATTATTTGCCGCTGTTTCACCGTTCTCTTTTTGCTCGCGATGTCATCCGTACCGCTCGCTACAACTGAAATTGGCTATTTTCAATTTCGTATGCCCACCCGCGAATCGATACCGAACGGCGATTGTTAATTTTGTTCAAAACAGAGCTTGGTGTCTGCTCCGTCGTCTCATTGCAATTTTTATCCGAACACAGTGACGCACACTTCTTTCGTCAATCGTTTATTATAGACTGTGTCGATTTCATGGATTTCTCACAAAAGTGAAAATACAGTGATTTCTCTATACATGTGTCGCACAACATGTCTCCTGGTCGAGAATTCATTGTACCTGCAATTTGGAGTAGTTGTAGACAATTAAATTAGTCGGGGGAAGAATAAACTATTTTCTAATAATTACCCTCCCTTGTTTCCACCTAAAGATTTATTATTTCGAGAATGAAGACATAATAATCTCGAAAGAAGAAGAAACTACCTAGTTTCGCAGAGAAAAAGGGACGTAATTCTTTAATATCTAAATATCTTCTTTCTGTTTAATACCAGGGAAGTTGGAAGGGAGAACGAAGAGAGTTTAAGAAGATGTTTGCCGCAACAAACAACACACCGATTCAGAGCGTCGAGGCTGTCCAAATTCAGCTGACTTTTTCCGCTGAAAGATCGTTGTTGCGAGGCCATTTCAAGCAAACCGAGAGAAACTCGCCAGTGAAGTTGTGTAGTCTTCCCAGAGAAGTGTCCCAGAGCTGGTTTAAAGCGCGGACGGAACGCTGACAACAGTGTACCCAATGCAGAGAGGATAATCATGGAAACGACGGACCCTAAAAACTTCTTTGCGAAGCAACATCTTCGTAGACAAGGTCGCTTGGAAAATGTACATGTACGTATGTAGCTTGGAGCTACAATGGATTGGAGCTGCTGTTATTCCCTCGATCACAATTTATTTATACGATTAAGGGAGTGAAATAAAAATCTGAGTGACCTACTTCCTCCAAACTGTTTTCTCGTCGCCCCGAGTATTATTAGATGAGACCGTTCTCTGTTCTTGCTCTGCAGCACAATTTCTATGCTTCGTTTATTTTGATTAAGAGATGCCCCTTGCCAGATTGTTTTCCTCCGAGGTCATTTTTAGTGCGAACAGTTTTGCGAAAAATTTTTGTCTTTTCTCTTCAACACGTTGATTGCCATGTCACCCATACCTGGGTGACGGAATTATTTGTCCAGGTTTCAAAATTAATTCAATATCACATATTTAATTTTTTTCCATTTTTATTCCCTTAACCCTCTATGGGCCGAATTTTGTTCCGGTGGTTTCTATTTGCAGACAACTTGCAAGGCATTTACTTTGATATTTCGAGTTGATTGGTTATTGCTAATTGGTTATCTCAGAGACATTATATAATTAAGACGTATACGTCATCTTGTGAAAAAACTGAAATTATTTGGCAAAATGTCGATATATTAGCATGCGACCTGAAAGTTACACGGGCCCATAGAGGGTTAAATAACTGACTTTGGTTTTATGAAATTTTTTGAGGATTCTAGTTTGGCAGTCAAAGTGTTGAAGAAAAATGTGGCGGGTGTCGCAGTCGGTATTAACGAGATTAATCAGGTCGGTCGGCGTATCAAATCGCACAAAGCCTCGCCGATGGAAGCCGACAGGCCAGGAAAGAACGGGTTTTTGCTCGCTTTTGCTTAGACAATCGCAGGAAACAGGTGGCCATTAACTACTACGCGGACGCGCGATAGGTTCGCCAGAGCTACCGATCATTATCGACGCGTCCTTTTGTAGAACAGAAAGGGCCAAAATTTCATTACAGCCGGGGCGAGCTTTTGCTCGCGCTGCAGGCACCTATCAGAATTTGCTCGGATAGATTGTTCCTCGTTACTGCAGCGGGAGACACTGGCTGCTGCGCCGGGATCGTTTGTAATTACTCCATCGCGGTAATTAAATTGCAGATACTACGGAACAGTTTCTGCATTATCGCGGACCGGCCCATTCAGCGACGTATCCACGCGAACGGACGACAGCGTGTTCTCTGTGTCGCCGGAGACGCGTTTTCCACGCGCCGACGGAACTGTTAACGAGTTCGGATAACGGAGGACAAAGAGAAATCTTCCCCGGTGACACCTTTTAATTAAATCTTCCATTAAACCGGCGACATTTATAAATAATTTCCCGAAATTCTGTAAATAGTTGTCCACGCTATGTGCGGGACAGGAAGCTAGCCTGTTGGATGCAACATCGGTGCTAATCGATTGACAATCTTCCTTTTTGCAAAATGATTATTGATTTTTTAGCCAATTTTCTATCGCTGGTTTCCCTGGGAAAGTGTTTTTATATCTTCTGAGGAATTGTAAAATGTTTGTAATTGTAAAATTGTAAAAATAACCATTCTCTGAAGAATTCTGTACCGATTCATTTCTAACGTGGCAATTAACACTGTAACGATTTAATAAATTATCTGTAAGGAAAATATGCTTAACATCTTTTGTATATTTATTTAGTGACGAATTTGCAATTCAGAGGACACAATTAACATCGTCTCCGTTTCACAGTGCTACATTAACGTAGCGAAACATCGTCCCTTAGGTGGTTTTATTTCGAAAATTGAATCGACTTCGAAATTACAAGCGAAAGAACGTAAGAGAAAATATTATCTTTCTTTCATGGAGGAAAATGTTTCTCCTGCCATCTTCCAGTAATATCGGTACATGCTATTTCAGCCGGTAGTTTTTCCGGCTCGCTGTCGTCGCCGTCCCGTAAATTCGATTAACATAAAGTTCTGTCTGGATTCATTCGAGTAGTTTACATTGGACAATTTAAATGATACAAAAATATTATTCAAACAACGACGAGTAGGCTTTGAAAACTTAATTTACAAAAGTTGCCCGTCACGAAACGAAACAACGAGTTTCCGCACGCGTCTTAAATTGTTAAACTGAAACTATTTCTGCAAACTCTTCTTCTATTCTATTGAGTTTTTTCCGAATTTTCGGGTAGTTCGCAAGACAAAACAAGCCCCGAAGGGAGCATTAGCGAAACTGAACAAACCCTCTCCACGCCGTGTGCGCGCCCGGCGGAGCCATTAACGAGGTAGAGCAAAACTTCCGATTCAGTTTCTGCTTTCATAGTCTACAAAAACCCGAATTAGCATAAACATCCATAGTCAGCGAATAACACACTCGCCGGACATTCCGTTAATTTATTCGGGGCCTCTATATCTCCGGGGCGGCCTCGGCCGGTTTCCATTATTCCTTCGATCGGCCGGACGGCCCCGGGGATGGGGGTAGAAGAGGGGCAATTAGAGGAAACGCTGCAACTCTTTCTCTGTCGGGGTCGATTTACGGATGGGTTGCGCGGACCGAGCGTTCAGGTGGCACGGGGGAGGAAAGAAAATGCAAAAACGAAGCGACCAGGAGACAGAAGAACGAACGGGGGTGGGGAGAGGGTGGATGACAGAGAGGGTGGAACGGTGTTGGGAGTAAGGGTCGAACAGGAGGAACAATAAGAAGGAGGTCGGGAGCAAACAGAGTGGAAAAGCGAGTGCGGAAGAGGAGAACACCGGTAGCCGGTGTAAGCGTTATGCGATTTCAGACAAATGGCGGGATCGTGCGCGGAATCGTGACGAGGAGCGTCCACTTGGAAGCCATCGGTGAGTTTACCTTCTACTCCGCTAACTTACCATCGAGATTCGCACGGGAACGAAGGATGGCAGCTGTCCTCGAGAACGTTCCCGGCCGCCATTGCACCGCCGGGGAGGAGCACGGGCAAATACGAAAATCCGAGGGAATCGTCATTTTCTACGTGAGACCCTCTCCGAGGGTGTTGGATGGATGTGCGTATCGAGTACACAGTATTTTCTCCATATATGTCGCAGATACCTGGGTGACAAATGTCGCTGAACGATCCCCGCTACCGCTCCGTTAGGGGTTGCGAAGCTCGGACAAGAATGAGTGTAAGCATAACTATGTTTCCTGCACGATACATGACACTGGCAAGACCCTTGTTGTTGACATATATCGAGAACTCACTGTATCTAAATTTCCTGTCTTCTTGCTTGCAAATCTGACGGGTTCGAATATTTGTGCAATTATTAAGATTCCAAGGACAATCTCGTTCGATATGCAACAACACGTGTTTATGAATCTCTATCGTTAAATGAGAAAAGAATGTTCTGCAGGGACTAATAGGAGTTTCAACGGGAAGCTCATTTTTCTTTAACCTCTTCTAGCACGTAATTCCCGAGGCACGAAGATTGTGAATCAGTCACTGAACTTTGTGGCTTAAAGGCTAAGGAAGACTAATTATCCAATTTTTATTTTCGAAAAATTTATGACGGCGGGTAAAAGCCTCGTATACCACTGGTTACGAGTGGCTCGCTTATAATGTTATTTTCATAGCACGCTTCTCGATGTTAGTGATATACCACGTGCGTCAGTGAACACCGCGGGTATGGAGCACCAACTTTTTTATTATTCAGATAGCTCTTATCGAACTTTATATCGTTCGCTTAAAGCGTTTCTCTTATTCTGCGGATTAACTCTGCAGCGTGGAAAAAGACTGTTTCGAATGAACTTTGTAAAACACGGTATCACGGGCCATATTTACACTAATTTCCCTTCGATGTGATTGTAATGGAAAGTAACTTTCAGTACACAAGTAAATATCATCGGAAGTGCATCCGTATTCGGTATCATTTATCAGAAAAATGCCACGAAGATTTTGGCGAAGAAAAAAA
Organism: Seladonia tumulorum; assembly: GCA_913789895.3. Lineage (NCBI taxonomy): Eukaryota > Metazoa > Arthropoda > Insecta > Hymenoptera > Halictidae > Seladonia > Seladonia tumulorum. The sequence goes on from OU565281.1 coordinate 9,843,943, forward strand.
TAATGAAAACTAGTCTTTTGGGCAATGCATTAGAGAACAGTTAGATCTCGTCGACAGCGTTCACAGTTGTGACTAATAAAGTATAGGACGAAGGTATTTGCACACCTCGGTGTAAAAGAATCCTGCAGGATAAACGACATCAGGACCCGTTTGGCTGACATATATCGCGAATTCTCTGTGCTCTGTGTGAACATTCTCTCGGCGACTCGACTCAAAATTATAATGTAATATCTCGAGAGAGTTTTGAATTATGCTGGAAGTAAATACATCTGCGCACGGAAATTTCCGGTGATAAAGCATTGAAACGCGTTATCTGGGGTAGGTACCTTCGCGAGGATCCTCAAAAGGATTCCGCGAAGAAAGAAGGGCAAACGGCGGAAAAAGATTAGCAAATACTGTAGAGCGGAGGAAAGGGTATTTTTTTCCGAAAAGGAATTAAGCCTGCAAAGAACGGGCCGGCGAACACGCTCGCGGAAGCGTAACAGAAGCGTTCGAAAGGTTTGAACACGGTCGAGCGTCAAACGCTGCGCTGTAAAATAAGGACGAAAAAGGGTTCGAGAGCGGCCCCACGATTACTCGCGTCGTCAGCCGGACTCCTTATAAATCTTCTGGGCACCGGTAATACAGCATGAAATATGCTTCTCACTTTGTTCACCAATTACCTCGATGACTAGTTACGTGTTAAAAGTGTGTTACGAAAACGTCGGGATCGCGTGCGCTGCTCTTCCGAGGTGTCTCGCGAGGCACGAAGCTGCCCGATAAAATCCGTCTCGCGATGGATTTCCACGCAACACCCTTGACATCAACCACTTACCACCACCACCACCACCACCGATGGGACTAGGCTAAACGCGCACTCGTCAACGTCACTCGTTATCCCTCGTAAAAACCGCCGTTTCGCTTGTTAACGAATATTTTGTGCGTTCGCCGGAAAATCCGAGTAGACGTCGAAAAAGAATTTAACAGTGTCGATCAGCATTATCATCGGCTCATTGAAATCATTAATGGGCGGAAAAAACGAATTTTCAGTCGGTTCCAGTACCTTGTGATCGATGCAGAAAGTTTTCATTTTGCATAACGATCAGCCGTTTACGTATCGTACACGTCGGAGACACAATTACAGGTTTTGTGGAAGGTTCTGTCACGCAACATGAAAATTAGAATGCCGTATATACAGCGGAAAGTGTTTGAATAATAAAATTCCCATTCTCAAGGAATCGTCCAAATTGTGACGATCGATCGTAGATTAATCGAGCAAAATATCTTTGATCGTTCAGAAAATTATTTTTCAGCTACGGAGCATTTTCTTGATGCACCTCTTTTCAATAACCAGAGCTCGATTCGCAAATACCTTGAATTATAATTACCCACGTTGCAGGCTCCTAACGACATGACTGCAGGGCAACGAGCGGCAACGGTCTGCGGCGCGCACACGGCCCACTAATTATAAGCGGTAACATAAAAACAACAAGTTTCGTCCCCGATAAACTAACAACTTTTATATTAATTAATGAGCTTTTGTAAAACCCTGCGGCGACGGGTCTCGACGAGCATTAGCATTGGCCGAGCCGAAATCCGTCGTTCGCCTCGGCGCTCTGATTGGGCCGTCTTAACTAATTAATACAGCCGCGGAGAATATTCACGCAAAGGAAAAACTTACTTCAAACGACCTTGGGAATGCTGTCAAGAAAATACAGAATTTTTGCGACCCCCTGTAAGTTATGCCCTGTTGTCTGCGCACTATGTAAGTGTCACTTTGATCTCCCAATTTCCAAAGATATGTAGGAGTAATTAACACTAGATTTATCGGTATTTAAGTATATCTATCTGTAGCAAGACCAGTCAGAATGACTGCTCTTTAGAAAAAGTGCTCAGTGGTGTTTCCAGTGTTTATTTACTTTTAAAAAATGACAAAAAAAAAAAACTAGAATAATATTAATTGTAATACAAAAATATATTTACAGACATTAGCACGACCGAGAAATTCCGCGCGCATACTCGACCCCATCGCTACTTCCCGATCCCACGAGCGCGTAAGCCGTGTCCTCGTACCGAAAATCGACAAGCCGAAACGCGAATTATCATGGGTCCGATACCAGACCCGGCTTTAATGTTCGCCCGGCGGATCGCAAGAAACCGGTCATTGAATGGGAACCGAGGCAGCAGCGTTTCGATCATTAAAGTCGCAAGTACTAAACGACCGGCATCCGCAAAAAAGGAAGCGCAGCAAGTGGCCATTATATCCGAGCCTGAAGGGCTTGAAACACGGCCCCGGTATTCCCGCCGCGATTCCGGTAATTTCGGTGTTTAACGTTTCTAGGTGCAAGTTCGTGGCTAACGCGAACGGCGCACAGGTTTCGGGGGAGGAGTGGCCGCGTTTCCACGTATTTGCCCCCATAGAAGATATCGGCATTAGCGACGGGAATGAGCCGGCAAAAAGAGAACGCCACCAAAGCAAGAAATTTGACAAAGAAAGCAGATTTCTCCTCTCTGAGACAAAACGAGTAATTATCTAATTTTTACCACCTGCATACAGGGTGTGTTTGGTAACTGGTGGTACAAGCGAAAAGGGGGTGATTCTACATGAAAGAATACGTCGGAAATATAGAATAAACTTTTTTCGCTTGAGGCTTTGTTTTCGAGAAAATCGACTTTGAAGATCTGTCAGGTTTGTATGCAGGAAGTAGATTTGGTTGGTCATGATCAGACGCGTCAGACAATTCCTATCGAATAGCATGCTGCATTTCAAACTCGATTTTCTCGATAACGAAACTTCGGAAACTATAATAAATACCAGAGTTTTACTAAAAACCAGAGGTGTCCTAACACTTATGAGCAGGCGTGTACACTACCGGCCATAAGTGTTTACCCACCCACATATTTTTTAACATTGTAGTCCACGGTTCTACGGTTCAACTTCAATAACTTTGCTATTTCTCTGTTACTTTTTCCGATGCTATGATGGGACACTATTAGAGCGCGCGTTTCAATCGATAATTCTTTTCTCCCTGACATTATTTGAAATTTTCGCAAAATTCTTTAGGCACGTGAAAATCAACTGTTTACTGTATGAAAGCTTAATGCAGTATGAAATGCAGTATGAAATTTGAGAAGACTAAGATACCTGTATTACCTGCGTTCATATTCCCTACTGATCGTTATAAAAATTTCAGAAAAATGGGTTTCTTTACCTGAACTCCAAAATTGTCGTTTTTCATAAAAAGCTGTAAACTCGTTTACAGTACCTGACTGTGTATGTACAGAATATTTTGGATGTTTTTTATTAGCCTTATAATTAGGATTTAATGCTACGGACATTTTCATAACAATAAAATACCTATTATTTGAATAGTAACGAAATTTGAAGGTGGGTAAACACTTATGGCCGGTAGTGTACATCTGTTGACCTGCTATATCTTTCTTTGAAGTCTCCGATTACAGCAGTCCTAACCGATTTCGAAACATCGAGTTCGCCCAACCAAGGCGTAGAAGATGCTGATCGCAAAGTTTTAGCATTTTGATCGTGTCGCGAATCCAAAGACGAGGTACCCTAACAGAAGAACGGTCTCGATGGAGAAGATAGAACGAGAGAGGAGGAAGAAAGAGAGGAAAGGGGGAGACAACGAAGCGGAGAAAACGATCCAGGATGTCTCTTTTCGAGCTGCACCGGGCAAAACTAATTAATTAGCGTAATGATTCGTTCGCGTAAGCTCCCATTTCGTTCGCCTGTAACGAGTAGAGTTCCGCGAAGTTTCGCAGACACCGCTGCTGATGTTGCCTCCCGACGCCGACGCCGACGCTACATCCCTCCACCCCCCACCCCGTTCTTCCCTCCGTCGATCTCTGGCCCCGTTTCCATGGACGCCCCTCCGCTCTTTTGAAATATTCGTATCGCGATTTTAATGAGCGACAAGCTGTGCAAACACGCGAACGATCCGGTCCGAGTTGAAGACGCCACCCCGACGTCTAACGTTCAACAAGGACATCGTTTCCGGACAATTAGGGGAACGTCTGGAACAATCAATTATCGGGACGAATAATTAAAATCGACACACTCGCTGCGCCGCACCGAGAAAATCGGAAAGGTGAAAGCGCGGCTGATCATCGTTTCACGTTTTACTTCTTCGTTTGTTTGTTGTTGTTCCTTGTTTTGTTGTTTTTCTTTTTTTTTTTTGTTTTGTTTTGTTCTAGTTATCTCTTGCGCGCTTTGCTGTCCCCCCCTCTTTTAGCCACGGCTCAACGGCCCGTTTCTCCGACGAACAAAAGGAGCACGGGTAATTATAACGCACGACTTTTGTCGCCGCGACAACACGCTGTCGCCCCGTGTCGATCAACTGGAACCCTTGGAAAGCGACTTTCACTCGGTGGTCGCTCGATCAAGAAAATCTGAGGTTTCCACTTTCCCTCGGAGCGAGCAGGATTTTCTTTCGTTCGGTGCAGCGTGCTCGAAATTCTTCCGTGTCCGATATTTGACACCGCGAGGGCACGGTAATCGGCCGACGAAGTTTGAGCGATGCGTGTCCGAGCCTATTGTGTTTCGAACGAGCTCGGACTAGTGGATTTATTATTCTTACAATTCGAGATGAAATTCGTGCCTGTTGTATTGCTAGGAAGTCAACTATTCTTCGGTTACCTTGAAGAAGAGACCTGCCACTACCAGAAAAATTACCTCCCTCATCCGAACACCTTAAGAACCGTAGAAAAGTTAATAAATTTCGAACCGTCTTCGTCTTCGACGCACAAAGAGCCTGAATTTTTCAAGAAAGGTTGCTCGTCCCTGACCCGCAGGCAGAAAAATCACGACCTTGCATTTCCCAGGGCAGTCTCGCCAGGGCGGAACACCGTCGAACAACGGTGGGAAACAAATTTATCGATTGTCCGGGTCACGAGTCAAACTAAATTGCCGATCATAATACGTCGAGCGTAGCCTCAATAATTCATCGTCTCCCCGGGCCGCGTCGTATTAATAACCCTGTCGTCTGTATAAACTCCGCTAACTAACTTATAAGTCATTCGACTGGTTTGAGCGACAAATTCGTAACATAAATTACGACCGACCCCTGACCGTCTGTCAGGCCGGTACACGAACTAAGCAGCCCGATTGAAGATATATTTATCGCCGGCGAAGCCTGCTAACTTGTTGTACAGCCTCGACGCGCTTATGCTCGTTCCTGCTGCCGGTTGCCAGCGCTTCGTTTGCTCTATTTTGATAACGATCGCCGGGACCGGCGACACGTAAAACAATTCGTAATAATTTCTGCGACGAATTACATTATCCACCAGACTAATCAGCAAAGTTCAATTAACCGATATGTAGACCGCCGAGATTACACGGACTTCCGATTAGGCTGCGGTCTGTGCGACGAAAACATGAAGGATGTTGCGGTAACAAAGTGGTGAGAAACGTTTATAAGAGAGGAAACAAATCTTTCTGAAATTTAACACGTTAACTGCCACGTCGGTCACATCCGAATTACAGTGATTTTTCACTGGATTTAGAAATTCATTTTTATTATGAGTAGACAGCGGATTTTATGCATTTCTATTGAAAATGGGTAGGTGTAATTTGAAACGCTGAAACTATTAGAAGAATTTAGAAATATTGCTATATTATTTTCAACCTATTATAGTACATATATTAAGAAGGAAAATAAATTTTGTGTTTCACTCCAGTTTGTTACAATTTAGGTAGAAAATTTTTATTTTGCATCAAGATCCGCTGTCTAATTTTGAGATATCCAGATGAACCGAATATCATTGGAGTCTTTCGAATTCAAAACTGTTAAGACAGCATCCCGTACGATATATCGAAAATCTCTAGTTGTGTTTTCACGAATTAAATTACTCTGATATTGTAAGAACATTTGATATTTGGCGCTCAACGCGTTAAGTTGTCGTGCAAAGAGAAGAGAGTAAATATAAAACACGAGGAAATGGGAGAGTAATTGTTGTCTTCATTAATTACGGCCGATTTACGTTCATTGCGATAGTCTAGAGCGAAAAAGTGAAACGCGTTTCGAGTTTATTCCGCGTGGCCGGAGCAAACCGCGGAAATGCTCGGGGATTTTGATGACAGAGTTCCCAAGGAATTGTAATTGCATTTCCCTCGGCCAATCTCTATTTTGCCCAAATCGAATCGGTTAATTTCCAGCTACACACATTCGTCGATATCGAACAAACGAACGATCGAGTTCAATTACATTTTCGTTTCGCTCGGCGGGGGAGAGTGGGACGCGCTTTAAAAAATTCACTTCCGCTAACAAGATTTCATTTTCGAAGGCCGGGTGGGGGGGAGGTTGAGGACCGTCTGCCGGGGTCAAATATTTCACGGGTAAAATGCGGAATTTTATTATTCAAAAATGGAACGGGCCGAACGTGTCCGATCGACGACGGAATTAATTCATCGGGGTTGGCTCTCTCGCGTATCGGGTGCCGAGGGGTGGAGGGTTGCCCGCGCGAGGGTGGAAATGACGGGGGACGAACGCGAAACGATACAAAACGAGGGATTCCAATATTTCCCTATCTGAACTTAATGGACGCCGGTTGCGTCTCGGGTTTTTCCCGAGTTCCGTGGCCGTGTGCCCGTTCCCCCGTAAATGGAAAGCCCCGTAATGCGAAAAATAGTGGAAGTGCCCCGGCAAGAGTGGAAGTCTTGCGTGGAGTGATATTAATGCGAAGGAGCGATCTCCCTTTATGCCGGGACGGATCCATCTCGCTCTGACTCCATTAAAAGTGATTTCTTTCTCGACGCGCCGCGAGGACCGAGATCATAAAGAGGGAAAGAGAGAAAACCGGGGTAGAGCACCCGGACGAAGAGAAGAAGAAAAAAAAGAAAAGGAAAAGAAAACGAGTAAACGCTCGTGGAGATGCTATTCCTGGATGTTCCATTCCGCGGGAAATCGATGGAACGGCTCCGTAATTGATCAACTAAATATTCACGTTTCGCCGTTTGCGAATGGATCAGCCTCGACGTCTCAGTTACCTCCGACGACGTCGTCTCTTCGTCTTCGTTTTCTTCGTCTCTCCGTCGGCCTTCTTTTTTCTTTATGTTGATCCAAGAAGCAGCCGGGGGAAATTGAATTATCTCGCTGGGCGACTTCGCTATTTTATTAACAATTTTCCCGGACGTTAATTACATTTTTTAGCATCGATCCAGTCACTCTGGATTACCGTTTCAGCGCATTTTCAGGGACGCTGAAGGCGAAGGCAATTTACCAACCCGGCTTTGAACTTATTTATTGCTTCGGATTACGGTTTTGTTGTTGGGAAGTTGGGACTTTTGTTCGCGCAGATTATTTATCTTTTAGTTGACTGGCAGTTTTACTCCGATGACGATAAAGGCAATGTTGTTATTGGCATTCATTTTTCCAGCGCTTTTCGATACTTGCTGAGCGAATTGTGTCAAGCTCGCTTCGAAAATACTACCGTCGAACATTTATGGTACATTTAGTGTTAAGAAAAGAAATAAACGTCTACCGTAGCTCTTGTGTTTTCACGATTGTTATTTTCCCTCAAGATCTTATCAGCTCCAACGTTGCCAAAGCCATTTTCTTTTCGACTATAAATCATTGCTCATGGGAGCATCTTCGAAATTCCAAAAGTTGTCAAACAAAAAATCTAGGACCTAGAATCTAGTGGCGGCGGTACGTTTAGTGTTAAGAAAATAAATAAATGTGTACCGTAGCTCTTGTGCTTTCACGATTGTTATTTTCCCTGAAGATCTTATCAGCACCAACGTTGCCAAAGCCATTTTCTTTTGGACTCTGTGTCCGTTTTCCGTCAAGTTTGCCCGCGTTCAAGTAGGTCCAGCTTAGGCGAAGGCGGCGCATAAAAGTGAAACCATGCAGAATCGGGGGTCCGCGCGGTTTAATGACGAATCAGCGTCGGGTCGACCAGGCGTCATCCGAGCGAGAAATCGCGGGCCGGGGCCCTGATCAAAAACCGTCGTTACGGGCACGGAGCCTGTGAACCTAACGATCCTTTCGGGAGACCGGATTGAAAAGCAGCAGCAGCAGCTCGGCCACCGAAAACGGGTCCGCGCGTCTCCTGGAAGAAAAAGCTCGGGCGGGCGCGCGCGCGCGCGGAAAGCTGCGGGGTGTGCACAAACGACGCCGAAGCACACTCGTTTCAAGATTCCACCGGCGGCAAACTTTTCCAGGGACGAGGAGGGTTGCGGGGGTAGGGGGAGAAGAAGGGGTGGTCGGCGGCCGATGCGCGCAAATATCGACAGACCTCTCCGTTTCCCTCTAAATCTGCCGAGTGCTCAAAGAACCGGGTAGGGTGGAATCGGTAGAGGGGGTAGTCAGGGGGTGAAAACCGGGGAGCATAGAGAGAGAGAGAGAGAGAATGGGGTTGCACGCGCGACAGATGAAACGCCGTCACACACGGCCGTTTATCCCGATTTATTCGAGAGGAAGAGGAGCCCGATACCAGACGGGCCATGGAGAAGGCGAAGAGAAACATGAGACACGAAGAGAACCAGTGATAGATTGTGTGTGCGTGAGAGAGAGAGAGAGAATGTGCAAGGACAATCGCGTTTAGGAAGGAATTAATGAATACCGCTGCAGGGTGAGAGCTCATTTCGTCCTCGTGAGAGAGATTCGATCGATCGGACGGTAGAACAAGCTATACAACGCGATTTAATTAGTCGAAAGCAAATGCTACTAGATAGGAGCCTGCATAGGGTGAAAAGGACCAGGCAGGAAGACAGAGAGGAGACGGGGGTGGGGGATCGTCTCCAGGACTGCCGGAACATAATAAAGCACCGTCTCATTGTCTCCTCCTCTATCGTTCTTTGTCCTCTCTGCTTCGCTCCATCCCCCTTCACCCCACCTGCACCCCCGCGACTCCCTCTCCCACCCCTTTCCCTTGTGACTTCGAGCATCGTTCTTTTCCATTGCTTCTTTCACTGTAACTGGGACAATACCGTGTGCCGATTCATCGGAAACTTTCACCCTCTCCCTCGCCCCACTCCACCCCCGTCCCTCCTGTCGCGCAACCACCGCGCTACACGTTCAAAGGGGCGGAACTTGACGAAAGCAAATTCGCGTTTTCGGCGCTCAGGAGGATGTCGCGGAGCGCTCTGTGCGCTTTGAACGGCTCCCGTGTATACGCCACTTCCGGTGGCGGGACTCTCCCACTGTGTGTGTGCGAGTGTACGTGTGTGCACGGAATTTCGAACGGAGAAAGGGGAGAGAGGCTGCTGCCAGGCGGCCATTGTGTGTATCGGTCGGATGAAATGAGGTATTTTTGAGAGGGGATCGGTGACGCGGAAAACTAGAAATTTTTGACGAGTGGGGGGAGCCTCGGCGAAGAAAAATGAGAACGGTAGAAGCATTCGTGAAGTCGAGGAAAGTGAAGAAAGTATTTCTACCGTTCTGGAAGCATGCGCTGGAACAATTGGACGACCGACTACGTGTTTGCTTTAGGTCTAGCTCTGGCATTTGTTATTTTCAAGAGGAGAGTGTGCTTCATCTTTTCCATTTTTAATGTTTTGCTGGGAGGTAGGCAGTTGAAGAATTATCTTTAGTCAAAACTGAGTGTAGCTATGTCGTTGTCAACAACGATCGAGGAGAAAATGAGACGGAAAATTGAGTCTGCAAAATAAGTAGAATTCCGTTCGCAATAAGTAGAATTAGTCGGTCATGACCAGACGCCTAACCACCGAATTTTCCGACTCAATTTTCTCGAAAACTATGCCTCGACAGAACAAAATACTCGTTTCTTGTTTACTTATTTTTGCACGTTGTACCTCCCACTTAAAAGTGTCTTCAAAATTTTCTTGAACGACTTATCAATAATATTTCTAAAGCAACCCAAACTATTGAATGCTATAATTTAGCCCAGTGAAAACTTTTAAGAAGTCGCTAATAATATCGCTGATAATAATAACCGTGAAGACGTCGCTACAGTCGAACATTAACCTCTGAATAAAAAAGAAGAAGAGTTCCATAAGATAAACTGTAAGAAAATGTAGAGAGTCACTAAACAACAGAGAGACAGGGAGTCCTTTAGACATCCTTTTGTCCGGGGAGCAGAAAAATTATTATTCCAGAGTCATTCCAGGCGCGTCGCGTCACGGGAGAGGATATTGTGTCAAAAAAGCTTCTTATCTGCGAGAAGAAGGAACATCGCGAACCGAGTCACCCTCTTCGCCGTTCGCAGACGATCCCATGACGCTTATTGTAGAACGGCGGGGCACACCCACGCGGTACTGTTATTTGGCGGATGGAAACGGTGCATTGTGGTGTCTTGTCACGCCGTTTCAAGGCTCCCCTCTTCCCGCGGTCCGAATATGTACGCGTCGAAGAACAAAGGACGGTTTCACGGTCAAGGCCGCGGCTTGCCACGACATCAGGAGGCTCTTTATTCATTAGCCAGCCGTATGGAGAGAGAGAGAGAGAGAGAGAGAGAGAGAGAACTTCGATACCTCGATTTTTCTTTTCGATATATTCCAACGATACTCCTCCCCGATTCGACTCCGCCGCGGTTTTTTCTCGTTCGATGGTTCGAGACGTTCCCAACGTCTCGAGAGACCCGAGACCTTGGACTTTAATAGGCTGCAGCGGAAAAATGAGCAACGATCAAAAAAGCTTGAATACGACCGACGGTGTTTCGCCAATCACGTATTACAGTGCGGATAATGAGGTATTATTTTCTCGAACGGGCGGGGAAGATTTCGGATTGCGGACGATTTCACGGGCAATAATCGATCCTGCAGATTTTTTCAACGTCGGAGAAGCCGTTCGATCGTTACGCACAATAATTCGACTCCGAGAATGAGCGGATGTCCGTTTATTTGCTTGCGAACGTATCACGCATTAAGCATCTTTAACATATCTATATTATTGTACTATTCTTTCGTCCACGGCGAAAATTGAAGAAATTCATAGATTCGTATTCGGCTCTGAAAAATCCATCAAAATCGGCCTGCTCGAAGTTAGAAGTCCATAGAGAGAAGGTAAAAGTTCTTGCAGGTATAATTTATCGACGAAGGTCAGCCGGCGCACCCTTGCCTCGCGGTTCTATCGTTTCGATATGATGAACTGCGTCTTTATCCGCAACGAATTCGACAGAAATCGACAGGAAAAGACCGAGCGATTCGCCTTATCATGCCTCGGTAGGAAAAATTCCGAGGGGCAGCCAGGATGTCCGGCACGAATGCAATATCTCCAAGTGCCGGCTATCGCGAATGCATTTTAGAGAACCGATGCATAAAATATGCGAGCGAAACGTACCGGCCCCGTTACCGTTCGCAATTTGTCCCAACAATGTTTACACACGTACCTCGGGATGCTACGAGAAAATTTAAAGCTCCATCACGCCCCGGCTACGATGTGAATGATACAACGCGCGACGTTTCGGGAATTAGAATTTTCCGACATTTCCAACTGGGAAAACATCGAGTGACTCGAGATGCAACAATAACTCGAAAATAAGCGATACAGGTCTGTAAGGTTGTTTTATTTTTTGGAGAATTGATTTTTCAGTATGGGAACATTCACTGCGCGAGCATTTGCTCGAAGTAGATACGGATAGCCATGGACGGACACGGTTACTTCTTCGAGAATTCGCGTGCAGAAATTTTTAAAACATATACGCAGGCTCACGAAAGTATTCGAACGCCCTTTAACCCTTTGCACTCGAAGCTATTTTAATTAAAAAACGAAACATTTCTTCCGACCTAGAATATTTCCCTTCTATATATATTTCTTTTATGTTATAAATACGAAAATGGTGCAATTTATTCGTACAATACTGAAATGTTTAGTAATCTATTAAATTCAAACAAACTTAATAATGTAAAAAATATTTTGAAAAATGATACATCAATTTTTAGTGGCGCCTTACAGTCGCCATTCGAGTGCTAAGGGTTAAATCGGTATAACTTTTTTGAGTGGTCCAAAATATTTCGAAGTCGATACACGCTAAAAAATAAAACCCACGTGTACACTGACGTTCCAACATCTTCTTTCTCTTTTATTTTTCATATCGAAAAAATGATTCTCGATTCGGCGTCGCGAAACAGTTGCAGTCGCAATTTGTCCGGGGCCGTTTAACGAAAGAGAGCGTCAGAAAAACGTGGAAACTCTTAGCTTACAGTAATCGAGTTAAAATGGCGAACAGGTTCGTCCGACTGTGCTAACAAAGTTCCCTGGTGCCCGGGCAGCTCGAGTTTCCTTAATTTCTCGGCTGGTCCGAGCGACGACGGGCGACGCTTTCAGGATATTTCGGCGGGTCTGGTTCGGGCTCGACACGTCTATCGATCCCCGTAAATATTTTTCCGGAGTGATGTCGGGGGTCGCTTAGATAATTGCGGTTCCCTGTGGCTGTGTCTTTCCCGTGGCTTTTTCTCGGTTGCCTGGCAGTCGAACGCGATTTCGAGGAAATAAGGTAAGTATTTAATCTTTTTAACGTACGTATTTGTCACGTATTTGTTGATGAAAATACATACAGTTAAAAAGATCAAATACTTACCTTACTTCCTCTGTAAATGAAAATTTAATTACGAGCGATAGCTATCTGAATCCGAAAATGCCGTTTTTGCCCACTGTGCGGCGGATTCTTACTTTCAACGTCTCCGGCTGTATTTCCACGGGCGAATGCAACCTCTGGAGAGGGTCTGGGAGGAACGGATATTGGAATAGACGAAAATGGACTCACACTTGCGCCGAACCTCGCGCCAACCCTCCCCCGGTAACCGTCCGTCCGCCGTTCCCTTTCGATACTCCCTTTTCTCTATTATATCCTCGCGATCTCTACCCCCCGACTCTCCACACCCCCCAAAGCCCTCCTTCTCGCCTTCTCCTTTTTCTTCCGCCGCGACGAGAACCTCCCCTGCTCCAACCGTTCTCTTCGCGCCATTTCTGCGGTTTCCGCGACGTCTACGCCCTGCCCTGCTCGCCATTGTTTCGCCCGTCGATTTTTCTGTTTCTCCGCATTCTACAGATTACATTGTGTTCCCGTGTCCGAGGCTTTTATCGCTTTCGTACACGGTCTTAAAGTATAAATATGATTTTTCCGAGTATTTGGAAGCCGAAATAGTAGGTAAAATCGAGAACCCTTGTCCACAATATCTATCGAACCTATTAACCCCTTGTACTACGATTTATTTCACGGTTTCAGTGATTAGATTTTATTTGTAATTTATAATTTCCTAAAAAAAAGAAGAAAATTTATATCTATCGTATGCCTATATGTTCTCCGATAGCTGTATATTAACCCCTTGCACTACTATTTATTTTGTGATTATAATGATTAGAAATTCTTCATCGTTCAGAATTTCATAGAACAAAAAAGGTAGTTTATATTTATTATATGCCTATGTTTTCTCCAAAGGATATATATCAACTACAACGAAATAGAATTTTATTTCGTTTTAAAGGAAATTAATAACGTTCACATTTCTTAGATTCTATTCAGAATCTTCATCACGAGTGTGGCTCGTTATTGTAGGGCAAGGGGTTAACAACGCCAAAACAGAATTTTATTTCGGTTTAAGGGAAATTAATAAGAAACATATTTATTAGACCCTGTTCAGAATCTTCGTCACGAGTCTAACCTGATATTGTAGGGCACGGGGTTAAGTAAATGTAATGTTACTTCTTGTTGAAACAGAGGTAAAGAATCATTTTCATTTCTTTGAAAGTCTCGGCTCTTGATTTCGCAATAAAGGCCGTTTGCTTACGGCGGACGGTAATTGTCAACGTGTACAACAATGTTTCGTTTCCAGGCTCGGCGTAATAAACGCCGAAGCGTGATATTCGACAAGAGGGACGGTATAAAAGCTAATTGAATTTCTTAGTTCGTTCGCCGGCGCGGAGGATAAACACCCACTCGGGCCTGGCATTTCCACAAAGTATCGTTGTGATACTCCCCTCGGACTTTATCTTATCTCCGATTTACTCTTGAATATCATTATTTTATCCCGACAAATCCGAATATTCGCGGTGTCTCGGGACGCGTTCTTTCCGGCTCGTGCACGATTAAAACGGAATAAAAGTCTCCGCCCGGGCAACGAGTACTTGTTAATTCCCTCGTTCCCGGGGATCGCGGCGCGTCCTTCGACGTTCCTTCAGGAATGTTGAACATGCGCCTACACTCGCGCGGTGCCCGGCGAAGCGACACTCGCCAAAAACGCAAGAATAAACGCTTGCGCGCCGGCAAGAAAGTAATAAGCGAACGATGTTGCTGCGTCTGCAAGTCAGCGTGTCCCTGCAACATCATGCGCATAGGCTTGATGCATGACGCGCGCGTCACAGGGAAATGTTTAATACTGGCCATTCAACCCCCTTTCGCGGCCCCCGGGGGAACTTGTAACCCCTCCGATAATTGCTACACGCCGCGCGCCAGTCACTCGTAAATACTGCGCATCGACTCGCATCAAAACCGTTATCGTGTCCCTTCGATCTTGAAGCGATACTTCTACTTTCTTTTGTGCCGACGACAGACTTCGAAGATCTGGTTTCGATCTTCGCAGCGTGCCCGAGCGCAGTCGTTACAAGGACAAATAAAACGAGGCCCGTGGTGCTCGCTATGGCTGGCCTTTGAAACGCGCGAGTTGACAAAAATTCGATCGTCAAAATTACGTCGGAGAATCGAGAAAATTTGTGATATTTTTTATTACTGGGCCGCATAGCAGTGGAAATAATTATCTATAGCAGAATTATTACAGCACGCGATACCTATCAACTGTCTATCGAATTTTAGGGAAATGGAATTTAGGGGGTGGAATTTTTATTTTATTATATATTTGACAAACTTTTCTTGCTTTTATATTAACCCTTTGCACTCGAGTGGCGACTCTGAAGCGCCACTAAAAATTGTTGTGGCACTATTTCAAAGAAATCACAAAAAAATATTACAAAACATCTGTTACATTACAAAATTTGTATTTAATAGATTACTAAACATTTAAATGTTGCGCATACAACATTTGAAGAAAAATTTTGTTTTAGAATTATATCGCCGAGTGCAAAGGGTTAAAGTAAAATGTAATCTACGCTATCGGTTTGTCAAATATAAAATATTTCTCGAAAATTCGATAGAGACAGTTAAGGGTATCGTGTTATCGATTGTTGAACACTCCACGCGAAACTGATAAATACGCGAGCCGTCTGTAAGAAGACCGTTCGAACGGCAGAAATCGTTGCAGCGTTATATAAACGAAGGAAGTTTCCCGAGGGAAAAGGAACGAGAGGCAACGTCTTTTAAAAACTCAACGAATCGGCCGTCTAATTAATGAGAGGACTCTGCTCGGATAGCTACGATTTGTTTAATGTCGCTGGTTCGATTCAATTTCCCGTCGAATTAATTCGACTGGCTTTAAATGAACTTTAATTAAAGCCCTCCTACCTCGGTCCAGTTAACTCGGGTATATTTGGATGCCCTGCTCATTTCCGATATTCAAAAGTTTCGAGAAAAGTGGATTTTCTCGTTCGGAAGATGCTTATATTAACGGGGAGACATGGAATCGACAGAAACCGTGGACAGCGTTAAATCGTCACTCTCCGGGAAGAATAAATAGACTATTATATTGGTTGAAAGGCTTCAACAAACATATATTTCAGCGGTATTTTTTAGCGACGCTTAAAATACCGATTTTTTTATAGCTTCCAAATTTGAAATTCTTAGATTAAACTAGGAAGCGTTGCTGAACATGCTTGGAGATCAATCTGTGGTAATTATGAGTACAAAAGTCACATTTTCATATAATTTTGAGCTATCACGAGTAATTTTAATAGACTCCTGCGGAAACTCGCATCCACGTGGGAGTATAGTATTAATCTCGTGAAGCATAATTCCTGTGGAAACGAACTGTTCTCGCGAAAAGAGGAATAATATTGGCGTTGGATAAACAGATTTTCGGAGAGGCGCAGGGTTGAATGAAATAGCTCATCAAAAGCCCGAAGCGAAGATCTTCGCCTCTCCGTTAATAAATCGCAGCGCGTCCCCTCGTTTCACTTGATTACTGTTTCTAATTGTCTATTTATTCTCATACTTTGGGTAGGCATTTTCTATTTCACCGACGACTTCCACCCCAGTTCTAATTACGTCGGGAGTAATCGTCCCCTTCAGGCTTCCCTGCCGCTCACAAATCAACTGAAGCGAAGAATATTACCGCAACTCCGGAGCGAGACAATTGTAAACTCGATACTCGCGAGAGCTCGATTATGTTAACGCGGAAAAACCGGAAGCATACAATAAAAAAGCTGTATATATACAGGGTGTTTGGTAACTGGTGGAAAATATACAATAAACATTTTTTCATCCGAAGTTTCGTTATCGAGAAAATCGAGTTTGAAATGCAGCATGCTATTCGAAAGGAATTGTCTGACGCGTCTGATCATGACCAACCGAATCTACTTCCTGCACAGAAACCTGATAGATCTTCAAAGTCGATTTTTTCGAAAACAAAGCCTCAAACGAAAAATGTTTATTCTATATTTTCGACTTATTCTTTCATGTAGAATCACCCCCTTTTCGCTTGCACCACCGGTTACCAAACACCCTGTATATTTTCTTTACGAACTTTCGGTGCGAGTTGGGTCTGGGTTAAGTTTGAGGTTTTAAACATTCTGGATTAAAACTTTCGTCAAAAATTCTTCTCGCGAGGATCACTTTTGTATAAAAATCTTCGAAATTTTAGTTGAATCGGGAGTGTCCGGTTTTCGGATTAATTTCACTGAATTTTGTGTTATCGCTGAGCGAGCGATCAACGCGTCGATGCAAGGGAAATGATTGGTCCTGTATGAAGTTATAGGAAAAGGGGCAGGTCCAAAAGGGCTTGTCGAAAGGGTCAAAAGCACGCGTCTATGTTGGTCAAGAGCAGGTGAGAGGTAAACAGGAAGCTCGGAAGGAGCGGAAACGGGCTTCTTTCGATCGGGTCTCGCGTCGAGACGAGACGAGGTGAAGAGAGATAGAAAAAGAGAAAGAAAAAGAAAGAGAGAGAGAGAGGGGGGTGGAAGCGGTGGTGAGTCGGAGGAAAACAAACGAGTCTTTCCCTCTCGATTCTGGTGACAGTCCGACGAAATTGCGAATATCGAATTTCGCTCGGAAGTCCCTCCGCTGCGAATTCCTCCCGAGGGAATAGGATCCCCGGCAAGTCGAACGGAAGAAGAATGAAGTGGCGAAGGGATGCCGGGCAACGTTGCAGGGTCGAGGGGGTAGGGGAGAGACAGCGAGAAGAGGTGGAAAATGGGAACGCGATTCCGAGCACTGATTAAAAATACATATTAAGTCCGTGTGTTTAGGGAATAAGATGTCGAAAGAGCGATAAGGCTCGAGCTAGGTGCTGGCAACCAGGTCTCACACCGGCCTAACATCTTTATACGCGGCGAACCGGGTCCTCCCTTGAATTCTTAATCCACCCCCGTGAGTGGTAACGCCTGTTTTTCAGGGGGTGAAATCGAATCGTGAAATTTTGATGGGGATTTCCGGGAAAACCTGGGGATCATTGTTCCGTTAGGTGTCTGATCAAACGCGAGCAGCTATCGAGGATTTAGGTAATCGTGTACGAAAGGGCGAGGAAAAGAAGAAAATGGCGGCCGGGATGATGTTCTCGCGTCCGGAAAGAAGCCTCCCGATCCCACACAGTTTTTCATCCGAACGACATACCATCTTTCATATTATTTAGTAAGCTACGATCTCATCTTTAGTGTTTGTGGATAATTATAATTTACCTTTTAATTATTAAGACTGAAGGATACATAATTTAATTACTCCAGTGAGAAAAGATCAGCCTGTAGAAGTACTTTGAATTTTTTTCTGGAAACGGAGACTGCTAAAATATTTGCGATGTTTTGAAAAATCCTCGGATCTTCGTGCTCGAGTTGTGTAGAAAAATCTAGAAAAATTTGAGTCAATTGGCGCAGAGGTGTTTCAAACATTTCAACAGTGATTTGTGAAATGTTCAGTGAACAGTGCTTTTTTTGACAAAGAGCATTGTGCAATCGGTGTCGTAGATTACCCGGAACAAAAGTGTGTAGATGAAATTTTTCGGCAAAACGGTGAAACCGAACGGAACAAAAGACGCGTTGTACAGTTCCGTAGAATTTCATAGCTATGACCGACAACCCCTTCCCCGTCAACCCTTCACTTTCCATCCCTCGCTCTCGTGACAGTTCTCGCTCTGATAGATTTCGCAAAAAAAAAGAGAAGATGATCATCGTGGCGATCCAGTTTCCCCATCATCGTTAAATTTATCAACTCAGTCAGCGAAATGTGAATTGAACGGTGGAAGTAATCAAGAGTTCCCCAATATTCAAAGATCCGTTATCGGGATAATGAAATTATTTTCCCGACGTTCTATCGAGCTTAACTTCTCGCCGGATGAAAGACACGTCCGAACAATCTCGAGGAGATTTATCGATTATTCTGCCCGCGACGGAACTTCGGTTAAAGAAGTCCCGGAAAGGGGTTTGGAAAAGGATTGACTCGCATCAATCGCCTACTACCACACCGACCGTGTCGATGAGAGGGAACATAATCGTGTGCGTGCGTCGAGACAAACGAAATTTAAAAAGAAATTCGTCACACACTGCCCATTCGGATCGAAAATTTGCAAAATGTGACAGAAAATATTATGCATGCAAATTCTACAATATAAAACAGTAAAATACACTTACAGAATTTTTAGAATGATCTGCTCCTCCGTCGGATCCATACTCTTCAAGACTCGTGCGAATACATCCGAATAATTGTGTCTTCCGGAGAATATTCTCGAAACACAAGGCACCACACTTTTACACAATAATTAAACACTGCACAAAACATTTTAGGAAATCGTGACACGAGATGTTACTCCAACCACGATGAAAATAATACTGAGACTTTAATCGCTTCGTTGCCGTGGAAGGGGTAGGGTAGGTTATGGTAGGCAGGTAAGACGCAGAGGGTCTGTGAACGCTGAGTGAAAAAAAAAGGTAAACAAATTCATTCGACTGAATTGCCGACCCGATTTCCCGGAACTCCCTGTTTTTGTATCTAATCTTTCTAGACCCTCTGCGTCTTACCTGGCTACCATAACCTACCCTACCCCTTCCACGCCAGCGAAGCGATTAAAGTCTCAGTATTGTTTTGATCGTGGTCGGAGTAACTTCTCGTGTCACGATTTTCTAAAATCGTTTCGTGCAGTGTTTAATTATTGTGTAAAAGTGTGGTACCTTGTGTTTCGAGAATATTCTCCGGAAGACACAAATATTCGGATGTATTCGCACGAGTCTTGAATAGTATGGATCCGACGGAGAAAGCAGATCATTCTAAAAATTTTGTAAGTGTATTTTACTATTTTATATTGTAGAATTCGATTTTGTTAAGTGTGTAGAATTTAATGATTCTGGTGTAATTATTCTGACGTACTCGAGTGAGTCGATAAATAACAGTGTGCTGTCGATCCGACGGAGGAGCAGAAAATTCAGAAAAATTTGTAAATACTTTACTATTTTGTATCGTAGAATTCGCATGCATAATATTTTCTGTCACATTTTGCAAATTTTCGATCCGATTTTTAGGTCAAATTCGTGCCGGCCCGCTTAATATTTTATAATTAGACTGCGGATTTTATGCACGTGTAGCAAAATTGTGTGGGAGTTATTTCAAACAGTAAAAAGATTAAAGGAATTTAAGAACGTAATTTCTTACTTAATTTAATAAAACTGTTCGGAAGAGTATTTCTCTAATTAAAAGTAGTATTCGTAGTAGTAGTAGTTTTTTTTTTTAAGTAGTATTTTTAGTAGTAGTAGTATTTCTCTATTTATTAATTCCCACCCGGCTTCTATTTCTTGAAATGTAACGCGAACGATTTTTATTTTGCATAAAGATCCGCAGTCTATTTACAATGTAGAATTTAGTATTCGCACGTAGAACATTGTTTTCTTTCATATTTTGCAAACTTCGTATGATCCCGACTTTCGGTGAACTGTCACACTAGCGATTATCAAACGTAGATTAAATCGAAATCCGAAAAGAGACGCGCGCCCGTAAACAACGTTCGAAAGAATTAACAATCCCGCCGACAAAAGCACGTAGAGAACGGATCGAGCAAAGCCGGCGCGCGATAGCATTCCAGCGATCCGAATGCTATTGACGCAATTTCATCGCAGTTCGAGCAACGTCTGTCAATCAAATTCTCCTCCTGGATATTGTCTCGTCCGGGGTGTATTTTTACGTATCGATGGCCGTGCCGAGGCCGTAATTTGTCTTGAAAGCTCGGGGACCGATATTCAGGTCCGCATTTTCCGCAAAGCCGATCGCACGAACGCTGAAGATAAGTTCGTTGCTCGGCGAACGTGTTTTCGATGCATTGAAGTTCAGCCAAACGTGGAGTAATTTAGAAGAAAGCTGCTCTTCCAGTACGCCCACTGCTGTATCTCCCTTCCCCCACTCCCCTACCTTTTGTAACATACTTCAGGAATATTTGCATTTGCTACTTGTTCCATTTAAATCGTCGAACGTGTCTCGACTCTGCTTTCAAACTCGACGAATCATCGGCTCTCCAATTTTAGAACAGAACGCTGATTCGCGCGGTCGCATCTCTGTTACGTATAGTTTAATATCGATACTCGATTGCCACCGGAAATACGACCTCCCAATATTTCGTTGCACCGGAACGCGTTTACACTACTGAATTAGGATCTCATTAGCCCGATTACGTTAGGCTTCAAATTGGAACATCGTGCCATCGAAGGTGGGCCACCGAAAACATTAAATTTCTAGTTTATGGAAATCTCAAAAACTTGTAGTTCGTGGACAGGATATTTGACATTTTCACTGCCGAACTAGAAACCTGAAAAATTCCGTAAAATCGAAGTTATTTAATGAAATAAAAATTTTAAAAAATTAAATGTATGATATTGAATGGTCCTCCAGCTTTCCTGTATTTTGCAGATCAAAATCAAATCAACGTCAAAAATAGATTTTAAAACCTGGACAAATAATTCCGTCACTCACGTATGCGAAACAAAAAGCAGAAATTTCGTATGCAACGAGCCAAGTACCGAGATGTTTGTTTCTCACGATCGAACCACTAGAGTTTCAATTTTCATTATCGCCTAATAAATAGCTCGATCGAGAAGCAGTTGTTATCTGCTCGAAACAATCGAGCTCTCGAAAAACGAAAAAGAGTTGAGAGAAATCCGGAGTCTCGGTTCGAAGTCCAATGGAGAGGCGATTTCCGCGTAAAAGTAGCGGTTCGAGCGTCTTGCCAACGCGGTCCAGACATCAAAGCCTGCGCGCCGCGACGCGCTGCGTCCGGCTCGTCGATCCGGCGAAAATTCTTGCCATGGATCGATAGCTATATCCCCGGGAGACCCGTCCGCTATGTAAATCCGCGTGTTTACGTCCGCGGCCAAGTACCGACGAGTTTTCCAGCTTTCAGAGGAAATTACAAGCGGAGAAACGTGTTCGTTTGTCAAACGCGAAGATACGCGTCGAATACGTAGCCGGGGTCTCTGGCCGTGTGGCCAGGGAACACGCCGGACTACGAAATGGACGGCGGAATAACCACCGGTTCGGTTCCATCAATTTGTCGAATAAATTCGTTCCCCGGCAATTTCCTCTGTTTCCATTACCCTCGTCGGTTATCGACGGGAGTAAATATAGTCGGAAAGAGAGAGAGAGAGAGAGAGAGAGAGAGAGAGAGAGAGAGAGAGAGAGAGAGATAGAGAGGCGGGGTACGCGGCGAATTACAAAACTTCCCGGGATTTCGACTCCGCTGCCGTTGATAAAACCGTAATAAAGACGGAATTTGACATCGCAAATTTGACACCGGATACGCGCGGCCCGTTTCTCCGGCTAACGCGATTAATGAACGCGAGAGCCAATCTCGCCCACGCTGCAGAATCAGTGACCCCTGACCCGATCTTGAACTCCCGGAAAAAGCTTTCCAGTCCATCTGGACATTCGCTGGCTCTCGCGGAACTCCATGGAATATGGAGCGAACGTGTCCGATTTTATTCTTCTGGTTTATTCTCAGAAAATCGAGATTCCTCTTTCGCGTCTCCTTGAAATATATAGACAGCAAATTTTCTAAATCATATTATTATAGCGTAGTGTGCGAATTAATGCGAACGCACCACAAATTTTGCAATTTGAACCACACCTATCGCTGACACAGTCATTTTGCCAACTTTGAACAGCTACATAAAAGTATTGCCGCGTTCGCATTAATTCGCACACAATAGCGACAAGAATGACGGGAACAATGAACTAAGAAAAAATCCGCGGAAACCCGAGAGAAGAAAGGGCACGAAAAGGGCGAAGCAAACGGAGTCATGCAACGCGAAGGCGGGAAGATGATCCCACGGAGGTATCTCGTTCTCGTTAAAATAATGAAACGGCGCGGTCAAAATGGAGGGGCCAGAGCCCTGTCGCCAGGATTTTTCACGCGGACGTGCCTGTCCCGTGGCCCCGAAAGTCGAGCAGCCCGGGAAACAAAATATTTTAAGAGGAGACCGACCAGCGGAAAATAACGAGGCGACCAGAAAAATAGAGGGGTGAAATTACGGCTTGCGAGGGAAACCGTTCACTTCCTCTTTGCTCCCTCCTTCGTCCCTTCTCCTCCTCCTATTCTCATCCCTCGTCCACCCTCCCCGCGAGCATCTCGTTTTTATACGCGAAAATATTCCCTGGAACACGGGCATCATACGTGCCTGCGTCCCTTTCGAGCCGCCGTAATTGATATTATTATCGTCGTTTCGAAAACCCGACTCGCGCTGCAGTTACACCGGCGAAAAGGGACCGTCCGCGTCGCGCGTCATTGTTCGAGAATAAGGGACGCGAAACATAAAGGCAGTCGCCGCCGCCTACCAACGAGCTTATAAACCCGGCTTAACGTACCCTTCCTCCCCCCCCCCCTCCGCCCCATGTTCTCTGCCGAAAGTTCTCCTTTTTCATACGTCGCGTCGAGAGTGGATGGAATCAACGTTACCCGAGCCGGTTGATCGAAAATTTTTTTCTTTCGCCCACGATAAGCCAGTCTCTTTGGGATTTTCCGCTGCTCGCCGAGATTCGGAACAAGCTTCCGCTGAATATTTTAGCGGGCCGCATTTTCGATGCTCTTCGCCACATTCTCTGCGCCACCACCACACCGGTTTGTTGAACTTCGAACGGAATTATAGCTACATGTACTCGTCTCAATTTTTATCTTGTCCCTGTTTCTCTGTTTATCTCCCGTTATCGCACTGTCCAATTTTATAGCTGTTTTTTCCGGTTATTTCAATTTATTATCAATTTTGATCAATTTAGTATCCAATTTTTTAAGGATCTGTAAAATTCCAGAAAGTTGGAGGACTACCGAATACACAGAATTTTTTAGGTTTCTAGCTTGACGAAACTAGTATTACAGGGGGGATGCTGTTTTAACCCATTCGAATTCGAAAGATCTCAATCAAAATTCGGTTTATCTGGATACGTCACAATAAAAATGAATGTCTGAAATGTCAGTCGTATGTGATTGACGTGGCAGTTAGCGTGTTAAAGCTGCGATAAACGAGTAGAAATATTATTGCAGCTCTCCTACGGTCGCACAGGGCAAGGAATTCGTCCTCAGCTTATAATCCCCTCCGATCGACGCGCTCGTTTAACGCCGCGAACAGCTGCATAATAATTCGGTTCTCGTTCGAGAGTATACGGGGTCACGCGATAGGTCAAACCGCGGTGCAACCGGTGTGCACGGAGAAAATTGCAGTTTCCCGGGGTCGCGTCAAACGGAGCGAAGCCACTCGATAACCGAACCGCGGAGGGGGGTTGCGTGTGTGCACCACCCGTCGCACCCCTGTCGCGTCGTTCCGCTTTTCCGGCCGCGAGTCTCCCACCCCCGTCTTTTTATTACTCTCGTCCCATTTCTTCCCGCGCAGGTAACCATAACCGCGGAGCCCTCTTTCTCCGGCTGTTACACGGTTCCCCGGTAGCCTGGTCTCTCGGCTTTTTATCGATGTGTCCCGGCATCGCGCTCGTTGTCGCACGCCTCTCCTCCTATACCGTCGTGGCCCGCTCTTCGTTTTCCAGCGTGGTGCACGCGCGCACACGCGCGTTCACGCACCCCGGTTGGGTTCGGGCACGAAGAGAAGCATGCCGAGCAAGCAGAGAGAAAATCCGAGGCTCTCTCTCGTCGTCGGCCCGTTCTATCCCGTTTTCCTGAATGAGCGGAGGCCATGGGTGGAGGAGAAAGCCGAGAGCAGGAAGAACCGGGGGTGGAAAGGGGCCGGCGAACAGACTCTGTGGAAAATAGTCACGTTGCGGTTAATTTCGAGCCACATTTTCTCTGTCCCTCGGCCTTCGTACTCCCCTCGCCCCTCCCCTTTCCCCGCCACGCTCTTTGTACTCTCTTTCTTTCTATTCCCTGTACGCGCGCTTCTCCCTCTTTCTCCAGCCGCGTTTCTTCTGTTCTTTTTCTTCCACTTTTTTTCTCTGTACCAGGTTTCTTTTCCTTCTCTCTCTCTCTCTCTCTCTCTGTTTCTTCGCTCTTCCTCTCTCCTTTCATTTTCGTATCTGCGTGCCGCGTCTGTCTCCTCGTGATTTAATGGCCGGAAGCGTAATTACTTATGCCGACGCGAGGCAGATAGCAGAGACTCCGCCCGCTTTGCCGAATAGAGAGAAAGAGAGAGAGAGAGAGACGGAGAGGAATCGGCGAGCGAGTGTTTGTCTACGCGCGCGTGCACGTGCGAGAACCGTACGGCCGCAATCAGTGCAGAAGGGGCCATTGTCAGTTACGGGGACGCCTCCGGCCAATCGATTATCGCTCGGATCGAGTCCTGGCATGTGCGCCGAGATAAAGCACCGGGCCAGGACAATGGACAAACGCGGACCCCCCTCCCCTCCTCCCGCCACGGAGGAGGAACCGACGTTTACGCCCTCGCGCGCGCCGATATCTTAAGGAAAATTAATGCGAGACTCGGACCCGCGAAATTGGCGACAAGCGCCCGGAAATTGCGAGCCGATTGTCCCCGCTACCATGCGCGCGCTCGCGCGGGATTACTCGCGCCGGACTCGCGCGACGATGCCCGCTCGCTGACTCACGCGGACTCGCGACTTTGTGACCGATTCTGGCGAGAATGACATCGCAAATGTCTGACGCATCATGAGAGTCACAGCGAAATTTAGCTAACGACGCTGTTTAAGAAATCATGACACCCCGTTTAAGAAGTTGACACTGTTTTGACAAAGTGAAAGTTTTTGTTTAAAAAATCCCAATAGATTTAGACCCGTAGACTTCGTATAACACATTAAATAGAACACTTTAAAGTACCACAGAATTTAATTTTTTGAGTATTCTAGTATTTTTAACCCCTTCCCGTGCCATTTAGCTCGACGAAACTTGGGCCCAAGCGGTAGGCATCGACGCGCGCTAAACAGACCAGACTGATGCTTGTAAACAGTCGCAATACGAACCGAAATGTAGAAGCATATACCTGTGGTATACAAAAAAAAAATCAGCGATACCTGTGGTATAGAAAGAAAAAAAAAATCAGCGATACCTGTAGTATAGAAAAAAAATCAGTCCGCGAGCTCGGTTTGTTATGTTTACGTTTGGCCCAAGTATCTGGTCGCGAGTCAGATTCGCTAAAGTACGGGAAGGGGTTAATGTACGATTATCGAAATTACAAAGACGTATTCTCGAGAAATTGTTCACCAAATGTATTTCTAATTGTATTGACGTAATTGGATTGGATGCCTTTTTGTCACTTTTATAAAGTACTATAAAACAGACGCTTGTAGAGCTCCGTAAAGCATTCACCGGGGGATCAATCGTTGCAAAGTCGAGCCAATTCGCAGCTCGGATATCTCCGGGAATAACGGTGTGTCAGATTTTTGTTTTCCGAATAACGAAAATAATGGAATTTGTTAGACAGTGTGTACGTCGCGTACGCTCGCGCTTTTCACCCCCTGCAACCCCCGCGGGGTCGATTAATGCGAACAATCACGGCTTTACACCGTCCCGGTCACGCGGGCACTGCCGTAAATACGTTTCGGCGAACTATTGTCCCAGCATTGTTCATTTTCTCATCGACGCGTTTTTGATCCGTCCCGGATCGAGGCCTCTTCAATGGCGACCGGCATTCTCCGCGCGAGCGCGATATCTTTCCATTTTCATATCTTTTTTGCTCCCCCCCTTTTTTTTTATTAAAACTCCCGCTTGAACTATTTTCCGCCGGCGCGCCGGTTTTGTGTGCTTCCGGAGTTCGGGGTCTGCTTGAACAGCTCGCTTGGAAAACCCGATAACGCCCGGGAAAAATGTTTTCCCCCCGGATTAATGTTCATTGATTCATGTTCCCGGCAGGAGAAAGCGCTCGAGCCTCGAGGAACCGAGATTTCGAGTTATCGCGGACCGTTTTGCGTTTCGGTGCCAATTTTCGGCTCGGAGCTCGAAAGAACGAACTCGCGTTTCCGGCTGAACAGCGATTTCGCGAATTTTCGTGAAAAGAATCCGCAAAATTTATGAACAAGCAATTACGTCGCATTCGTGTCTCGACGAGTACGAGTCATATGTGCGCTACTTGAAATTTCGTTACATCTGAAAATCTACAAATTCTCCTCTGAAGAGGCACAAGTACTTTCAGAACATTTACTGAAAATTTTCGCAAATTAATTACCGAAATGATTTTTAAGCTTGAAGCCAGTATCGTTCATTCTCGTCCAAGATATTTTTGCAATCCTCAAATCCATAATAGAGTCATTTATAAAACTCTTTTGTTGATTCTTTAAAAGACTATTCAATTTGTAATATTTCCTCCAAAAAAACCTGTCTTCAGTTTCTTACCAGTTGTAGAAAGCACAAATTTCCCAGAACAAAATTAACAGTGTGCGAAATTTCCGATTAATCCAATTTTAAAGTGAGTCCTCATTTATATCTCGGTACCATTTTTTTCCGTAGTTCAAACATTTACAACTTTTCTCGAGAACCGGGAAATTTAGTATTGAAACCGCGAGAGTAGGTAACCATTGCAGCCATAAGCTCGGTGTTCCAATTACCCGGCTGACAAGAACCAGTGGCCGGGAAATCCAAAATTTTTGCAACAATTCCGGTCCGAAGGTTGTTCGTAAACCGTGTGTGGCGCGGGAACCCGAAATCCTTGTTAATCGGCGAAAAGTTTCGCTAAACAAATTTGTAAGAGCGCAACCGCAAACCCCTCATTTGTTCCCGCTAGTCCAATTACCGTTTCCAGCAATCGCGCGGTCTCCGCTTGTACCAAGGAGAGCATTTCGGCGCGGGTTTCCGCTCCGGCTGTGGCATGCAAGAAATCCGGCTCGCATACTCGCCTACGTTCAACCATCGTGACCAGAAAAACCAGCGTCGGTCGCAAGAAACGCCAGCGCCAGCGCCGAGCCGAGCCGAGCCGAGCCGAGCCGGGCGGAGACCGTGCTTGCGTCCCGGGCGAAGCGGATCGGTTTTCCGCGGTTTTCCGCTTTTCCCCGGATATCAGCGTGATATCTACTTTGCCATGCGTGGCGCGCACGGCGATCCTCTCTCTCTCTCTCCTCTCCTCTCTCTCTCCTCTCCTCTCTCTCGGCAAGCGAGACGATCATCCTTGCGCCGAAAAATTTCTCCGCAAACACGGCCATGCGGAAAATCGAACCGGAATCCCGCGGACTCGCACAATCTACAGCTCAAATGGCCCGGAACGATGGAAATTTTCGCGGTTATTGATTTCCCCGGGTACAGGTGCGCGAGTGTACACGTAATCTGGAAAGAGGGGGCGCCGAGCTCGGTTGAAGGGTGAGGGGGAATACTGTGAAAAAAGGGGCCGGAAACAAGATGGAAGGAAAAATTCAAAAATCCAATTTTATCATCCCTCTTCTCTCTCTCTCTCTCTCTCTCTCTCTCTCTCTCTCTCTCTTCGTACTCTACTGCTTATGCTCGCTGTCTCGGGTCCCTCGGCCCGTCTGCAATTATTGACGCAACAGGGAACGATGACGGATAGACGACAAAATGTCGGCGGCTGTTTTCGAACCAGGGAAAAATCGGTTCTTTATTTATGGCGACGGAACATTCGGACAGATTGTGTTCTAAAATGGCAGGCCAAGCGAATACATAATTGAACAATAGCTACGTTCACCCCCGGGTTTTTGTAAACTTTTTTTCCGTCGGCTTGACAATGGGCGGGGGACAGTTTCTGGCTGACAAGCTAGGATAGTGCTAAGTGGGATGGAATTTGGAATGCAAGTTGCAAAAAAAGGTGCAAGGGTATTTTCCTTGGAAATATTAGGAATAACCGTGCAGTTAATTGTTTCATTGGTGCTTATCTCGTATAAAACAGAATAGGCGAATTTTGTGAACGTTGTATACCGTGTTCGCATTAATTCTGTCCGTTGTAAATACACATTCACTGTGAAGGTTAAACATGAATATTAGTTGCACATGTATGTAAACATATATGGTCTGTAGTTTTGTTAATTAATGCAATTCTTTTCGTTTTGTCACGAGAAGCCAATGGAATAAAATTTAACACGTTAACTGCCATGTCACCCATATGGGGGTGACGGAATTATTTGTCCAGTTTGTAAAATAAATTGTTACGTTAATATATTCGTTGTACCAAATTTGATTACGATCTGTAAAATGCAAGAAAGTTGAAGAATTACTTAATATCGTGTATTCAATTTTTATTTCATTGAATAACTTACTTTGATTTTATGGAATTTTTTATGTTTCCAATTTGGCAGTCAAAGTGTTAAAGTAAATAGAAATAAAACAATGCATGTGCTCTGTCGAAGAAGTAATGCAATAAAATCAGACTAGGAATTTTTATACAAAATAAAATTTCAATGAGTTAGAGGACAAAAACATTCTCCAATTTTTTCAAATGTGTTGCCTTTGCTAGTGATATTTGTCAGGTCCAATAGAAAATTTTCACCTGACGGTGAAAATATTCTGACGTCACGGTATAATTCGAGGGGATTCGTCTTCTTTCCAGGTGTATAGTTGGTTGAATAGCGAGCCAGATCGACGCAACCGGTATAGTAATCCCGGTGGTTCTTGAGCGCGGTAAAACGTGTTTCCTCGATTCGATTGCGATCCACTCTCGAAATTAAGGCAATGCGCTCTCGGCTTCGCTCGGTTTTTCAATTTTTATTCAGCCCGGTGTTCCGCGGGGATTTGAATTACACGATCCGAAGCCGCGTAATCTGCTAGCAACGCGGGCTATCGCGATGAAAATTAATTCGCGGCAATTCATCGGAGATTCCCTGATCCCCTGATCAAACAATCCCGCGGAATATTGGGAGTTTCGAGCGGTGATTTAAAAAAAAAAAAAATCCCATTCGGCACCGGCGCGCGTTGGTGCAACGGTCGAAAAATGCCGGAATTTCTCGGCGAATAGGCGCATATCGAAAACCTACTTTACCACCCTGAATGACAAGTACGGTTTTCCAGCCGGATCGGAAATTTTCACTCTGCGCGCAATTTAAAAGAGCCGCCAGGACCTTTCAAAATACAACCGGAAGATAATATTTTCCTACGATCGTTTGTTACGCGTTCTATCCTCGCTATTATTACACGGTATTGACCAACGCCAATCTACCATGCATATTTCAATAGTTTCCGCTCTGAAATACCGTTGGCAGAACGGTAATGGTAAATACAAAAGCTGTTTTTTCGCCGATGGAAAACATTTTTGTTCAACCACCAACAACAACCACGTTATTTACGTTTGTTTAACGAAATTTCGCCGATTTGCATGCGAGTCGATCTACAGTGCTCCGTTGAATATTTAATCGACATTTACGATCGTTTCCAAAATATGAAGAAGAGACTTACACAGGCTCACGAAAGTATTCGCACGCCCTTTAAATCAGTATAACTTTTTTTTTTTAATTGGATCAAACTACCTGACTTTTTTGAGGAGTTAGAACTGGTTTTCGCATATTTTAAATTTTCATTACAGGCTCAAATAAAAAAGTTTTGGAGAATGCCTTTTTTATTTGCTCTTGTAATACCGCTCTTGAATTGAAATTTTTTAAAAATCATTTTTGCACGTCATTTGGTAAGCCAATTCTTCTAATTGCTCAAAGAAGTCAGGTCGTTTGGTCCAATTTAAAAAAGTTACACTGTTTTAAAGGGCGTTCGAACACTTTTGTGAGCCAGTGTACCTTTATTTATTCTGGGCAAACAACAGCATTTACTATAAAAATAGTGGTGACCTCTGTGGCGACCTCTGGAATTTCGCGGGGCCTTAATTAGTTAATTACCGGCGAGGGCCATTCGGGGGCCGTTCCGGCAAAAACGCGCGGAACGATCGCGCGGCTCTCGAGAGTGGTATCGATCGATAATTGGCACGGCGAGCAAGAGGCCGAGAAAAAAAGCGTGTCGCGAATGGGAACTTCTTCATTCTTGTCTTCTCTATCTCGACGCGGAGAAAATCGCTTGGCGTACCAATTAAAACGGCCGCGCCGCCGAGAGAGAAAGACAAAAGGGCGACGTTTCGCAAATTGCTTTCGGTCGTCCGCGAAAAAAAGCTCTCGAGCTTCCTCGCGGACTCGACCTTCCCTTCGATTGTCATGTTTCACTCTTCGCGGCAGAATAATGGCTCTCCCGGGACCTGAACAGCTAAAATTAATATTCGAAAGAAGCCTTAATTTCACGTCCTGTGATAACGGGCAATGTACCATGGAACTGTGGACTAAAGGCTCGCCGGAATTATTGATAACAATTATTTGTCAAAAATTTACATTATCACGCTCGAAGAAAAATGTCCGGGCACCCCTTAAAAACGAATAACTCTTTCCAAATTGGACGAAACGAGCCCTGAAACTTTTTTGAGATAAAAACAGAATTACTCAGAAATTACTATTGGTTTAACACGTTGACTGCCATGTCACCCATATGTGGGTGACGGAATTATTTGTCCAGGTTTTAAAATGAATTTTTACATTAATACATTCATTGTACCAAATTCGATTAGAATCCGTAAAATTCAAGAAAGATGAAGGACTACTCGGTATCATACATTTAATTTTTTCCAATTTTTGTTTCATTAAATAACTGACTTTGATTTCGTGAAATTTTTGAGGTTTCTAGTTTGGCAGTCAAAGTGTTAAATTGCGAGGAGAAAAGGTAGACTCTACGATTTTTAACTTTTGAAAATTTGAATAGTTTGATTTTTTTCCGAAACCGCAGCTTTTCGTTCGAGCGAACAGGGAGAGAATTGCGTGTAATATCGTGAAATCAGATTAAACGATGAGAATATACGCGGTGTTTAAACGGACAGCCGCGGTGTTAAACAATGGTAAATGCTTGAATTATGATTAACGGGAATTAGCGATTCCTGGCGTTTCGATTTCGACTTGTTAAGTCGAATTAAATGCGGTATCGCTGTATCCTAGTAAATAATAAACTTAACGAATCAGGTAAATTAATCAGTCGAACGAACGATACGACTCGAAATTGGCGTCTAACGCGAGTTAAAGACCAGAATGAGCAGCAACTCGAACGGAACGAGAAACCGAGGCTTCCGATTTCTGTACCGCGCTGTATTAATACATTGCACACGACCGATCGACTCCGCAATTTTCCACCGTTCCGGGCGATTTAATTAACTAACTCGCGGAACCGTGTAAGACGGAGGCCACGGGAACTGTCGCGAACAATGGCGGCGCCTGATCGAAAGCGACTTTAAATCAAATTCCAGTCGTCGGTAGGTCTAGCAGAGGTTGATGCCGGGTTTCGCAAAGACGAAGCAGCGTGCCAGGCTCCGTCGAAAGGAAACGATGATCGACCACGGTTCTTCGATAGTATCGATGCACGGGAAGATGGCGAAGGAAGTGAAAGCGGGCCAGTAGCGTATGAAAAAGTCCCGGGGAGGGGGGACACAGGATGTGTCGACAGGCCTGGGCTCTTTGAATCGAATTTCAGGCTCGATGAGGGCGGCAGCTTGCCAGCCGAGTCATTAATGATATTATTTACAAATTTTCCACATATCCGTATCTCGAAGCATTTTTATAAAATACTAAACGTCGCAACCGTAGACAATTTTTCTCAATTCTGTCGCTACCAAAAATTACCCATAACATTCGGTGCAATTTAATTTAAAGCAGTCGGATGTTCTAATTAGACATAGGGGGCCGCTGAATGAAGGTTGTACAATATTCGGAGAACAATTAAGAATTGTTAGAGCCACTTGCGATCAGCGAAACGTTTGCAATGCTGAAAGGAACAACGAGAGCTCGAGTACGTTGATTCGAAGATTCGCTTCTGAGGATCTTCGGGGAAGGTACAGTTGGAATCGCAACCCGGACGGCGATTTGTATATTTAATGAGGGGTTGAAACCCCTCTTAGACACGATGAGAGTTATGGGCTTAGCCATTAGGACGCAGACCCGTTCGTAAATTCTGCAAAGGAACGGAGAGCCGGTCAACCGTCCGATGTCTCCGAGGAGACCACAGTTTCGCGAAAAATCGAAAAGATGGCGGACCGAACGTTGAAAGAGAAGACAGTGATAATGGAATGTTGCTTTACGAGCCAAGCAACAATTATTATTATCGTACAAGAAAGTACACGTTTTCCGAAATCTTGTACAGTCTTTTCTCGATATATGTCCCGAGTATCTAGCTTGTAATTGTCCCAGAACTATCCCCACTACCGTGGATAAAGGTCTCTAGAGCTTTGGTCTCCTTTTCTACTTTTCTGTTTACTTCTTCACACAATATTTTGGAATCTTCCAAATTCTCTGAAGAAGCGTACACATGTGTAAGAAACTTTTAATTAATTAATTAATTCTGATAATCAGTGGTTAAGCAGAGACGTTCCGAGACCGTCCAAATTGCGCAGTGTTTGCTCCCATTTGAAAGGGGGAGCCTCGAAAATTATTTATCCTCGAGCTCCCGGTACGAGAATAGCCTCTTCAAGTAATAAAACTACTAAGGGCTGGATTCCGCTCGCGAAAGATGGAAACTCGTTCCCCGATGCGAGTTCTGTTCTGTCGTATGAAAATGATCTTTCGAGAGAGCTTCCCGGATCGTGGATATAATGAAAGTGGAACACGCCGGGCGCTCGGCGAATCCGTTGATGTTAATTCCGTTAACGTTTTCCGGTCTCGTTTTAACCCTTCGCGAATTAATGCTGTCCGGGGGAAGTATCGCAGCGGATGAAACTGCGGCGCCGGCGGAATATGCAAATTAATCTATGAATTTTTCCGCGCGCGCACGAGTTTGAACTTCGGATTTAGGTCATCGATAAATTGCTTTGACCTAATAAGGAAAATCCCGCTGTCAGGACGATGGACCCCGTAAACATGAACGGTGGCCGTCGAGGTTGACGAGCATAAACGAACGATTCATTATTTTCTGTAATGAAAGCTGAATTTATTATTGAATTTGTCTATCGATTCAAAAGTC
This sequence comes from Seladonia tumulorum, assembly GCA_913789895.3. Lineage (NCBI taxonomy): Eukaryota > Metazoa > Arthropoda > Insecta > Hymenoptera > Halictidae > Seladonia > Seladonia tumulorum. The sequence continues at coordinate 9,877,274 of OU565281.1, forward strand.
TAAGACTATTAGATTGCGGTCTTTTATGCGAAAAATTTAAAAATGCTTCACTCTTTGCAAGCTTCCAAGAAAATTAGTTCAAGGTCGCCCAATTTCTTATTTACGCCCTGGATATTTATTCGTCCGAGGCCTACAAAAATATCGAACAATGGTTCGGAATATAAAAATAATTCATCCCTTAAAGGCGAACGTTAACCTGAAATATATGGTTCATTAGAAAAGGGTAGTCGACGGGGATGAAAGGTATAAACCGTACCGGAAAAGGGATGCTTCAGGGGGTAACGAGTCGGGAAATCTTAAATTAAAAATACGGGTACCAATATGGGATACGTGTCGAAGAAAATCTATTAACAAACTAACGTGTGAATAGCTCGAAAGAAATAAAAATCGTGGAGACGAAGAAGTATAAAAATTCTTTCATGGGCATACTCACATTTTGAATAAAAGGTTCGTAAAAAAGAAATCCCTCTCAGTAGGTCTTACAATCTTCATTTCAGAGGCAATTTCATCCCTTATTCTCCCACCAAAAAAAAAAAAAAAATATGTGATTTTCTAAAGTTTTCTGTAAGTAGATTTTACGTACTGTAGAAGATTGTAGCGAGGCAACAACGCGGCCATATTGTACTGAGATTTGCGGTTCACCTGACGAGGGTTCTTTCACCCTGATGCCTGAATAATTTATTAATTGACGTTCACGCGAAATAACTTGGCACCTTTCCGTGTCAATGCACTGGTTGCATAAAGATGCATTTTCTAAACGGAAGAAGCTACCTTTTAACAATCTGTTCACGTGCCTGTAAATTTTTATTTTTATTCATTCTTTGCGTTCAATTTTTCAGATTTCCTGATTTTCACTTCCTGATTTGAAGTTACGCGATAACAGGCAACAGAACGAAAATACGTCGTAAGCGCATGGTAATGTAGAAAGGCTAGATTGCGTTGTTATTTTTAGCTAAATAATTGGTGGAAGTAATTACGATGTTATCTTCTAATCATGTGAATGTTTCAGTCTCCTATGAAAATTGACTAAATTTTTACAGAATTTCCAGTTTACATAACAAGAGTGGTTACAACACTGCTTACATAACCAGCATGCAAATTTCTAATTTGAAGAAAGTTGAGAAAATACTATAAATGTTTCATAAGAATCCAGTGTGCCCAAGTTTTGAAAAATTGATTATCGTAAAACTTGTACATTTATGCAACTGAACAATTCGAACCAGTGGTAAACACTATCGTGGCTCCCGTGCGACCCTAAATATGTAGAAACCGAGATGAATCTGGCGCAAGACTCCGTCTGTTTAATCAAGATGGATAATAGAACAGGAGGAACAAGAGTATCGAGAACCCACTTGGCACACACAGGGATAGGTTAGTAAATCCTGCAACAGGGGTTTCAATTCTCGGAACGCAAACTCGGCTACGAGGATTCCGAGCGATTGAACCCGCGAGTTCGGTTCCTTCGATTGATCCCCCGGCCAGCCAGCCAGCCAGCAAAAACACCTTTAAGCGAACCTTAAAACCTGCCAGACACGGGGGAACGGCGAAGAGGTTCCAGGAGACGACTAACGGTAATTTCGCGAAGCAAAGACTGCGAAGTTCGCCGGAAAGGAGATCCCCCGGGAACAGAGAAATTCTTAGGCGGATGGAGTCCCGCATAGCTCGGCTTCCGATGATTCCTTTAAACTTTTTCTCGTTTTCCCGATGCGCGGCGGCTGCTATCCAGATCCCCGGCACGTCGTGTCGTCATTGCGTCGCGTCGCGTCGTGTCGCCTCGCGTCGGGCCGAGATCGGGCCGAGATCGGGCCGAGAGGCAGCGCCGCGTGCGCCGGATCGCTCCGACGGAATCACGAACGTGGGAATTGCGACGCGAGATTTGCATCGCAACGCCGATAATGCGAAAGCCTCTCGCTTTTGTTTCCGCAGATGAAACGCCGCTACTTTCCCCGCCCCGCTGCCGTGCAACTTTAACGTTACTACCCCAATCTTCTACTTTCCGGAAACTTCTGCTTCCCATTCAAGGTAAATGTACCTATTCGCGACCGACCTCTTATTGCCGGCGAACCTCCTCTTTCGAGCTCGTTCTAGACGTCGGCTCGGTCAAATTTAACAATAAATATATCCAACCTCAACCCTTTTCCATCGTCGTTCACCGCGAAAAGTGGTTGAGCCATTCTAATCTACGAATTTTATGCATTTATCATGGAAGTTGATCGAACAAACGCAAGATAGGGAACACATTTTACACTGAACCTACCCCACGGAAAGATGAAAGGGAGAAAATTCAATTTGCTTGAACTTTGTATGATTTTCACTATAGTATGTGCTAAAATGAGGAAGTCAATTCACTAATTTCCTATAGAAACGTGTTCATAATTTTCGAAAAATATAATAGCTAACAAGGAGACGTTAATAAACACTTAGAGATTAGACTAGAGTCTTCGACAAGTATCTCAGAATTTCTTCAGACTTTTCCACAGCTTGAGAAGCATTTGACACTTTGACTTCCAAACTGGGAACATCAAAAATTCCATATATATTCGAAGTAAGTTATTTAATGAAATAAAAATCGAAAAAAATTAAATGTATGATATTGAGTAGTCCTTCAAGTTTCTTACATAGAGTTGAAAAATTAATTTTAAAACTTGGACAAATAATTCCGTCATCCATGTACGGGTGACATGGCAGTCAACGCGTTAAAAGCGTTTAAAGGATTTAATGGTACTGTTATACTGTTTCGAACGAACTTACAGGCAATTTTTATTTCCCCGAAAAATTCGTGCTCGTTTCGGACAACAGCGCAGAGAATGCAAAACGATCGTGTAAATCTAGCCGCCGGTTTTTCGGCGTCGACTCGCTTGACTCTCCCCCGGAAGCCGAAATCCTTTTAATTAAGGACTTAAACCTTCGCAGCGTCGCAGGGTGCCGGCCGGCGCGGCGCGAAGCTAAAACCTCGGTAATCCTCTTGTAATTGAAAACCCGAGTAGCTCCATTCAACGGCGCGTTATTCCAATGAGGACAACTAATATGCATACAGAGGCGTCCGGAATTGGTGATCGATCGATCGTCCGCGGATAAGACTCCGATAGGCTGTCCCCCCGTGATCGTTGTTGCTCCCTTGACTCTGTGTGTTCAACGGATACACATATTCGAGAGAGGACTCTCTATCTCTCTGGTGCGCAGTTCGGCGTATCTAAGGGTGCGCGCACACGTCACGGCGTTTAGGACGCGGCCGCGAATTAAATTGATTTACAGCCGGCGTAATGGTGAATTTTACGCGGGCATAAACTCTCGAAGGCCCCGTTGAAACAGGACGATCATGTTTAAACCGCGCTTTACGCGACGAATATCGTAAAGCCGGTCCTTGGGGCCCGACGATCAACGAGAAGAAAGAACTGTGCACGCCGACGACCGATCATAAATCTAGGATGGAGATCGCGAACGGCGTTAAAGCTCGGCCGGAAAACGGGTCGCGTTCCTCCGTGAATCGCCGCTCGATCATCACCGATCGATTTGGTGTCGTTCCGTCCTGAAAAATTACGTTAACGTTACTTTGACGTTCCGTCATCAAAAAATGTTCCAATTGAACTTGAATTTGAAACTTCCGAATAATTTACTCGTTAGCTTGCACTTGTAGGAGCTTTTAGATCGCTAAGACACCTCGCGCAAGCGAAGGAGAGTAAAAGCTTTTGTCGAAGAGAAAACCTACAAACTCTCGGATGAAACCAAGCAGCGACCGGGTCTCCCTTCGTAACCGATGGAAGCTCCGTCATCCTACGAGCACAATGCTCTCCCGGTGTGTCCCCATTCATCCGAAAGGTGTAAGCATCAGGGGTGGTGTTGAGCCACCCTGTACAGAGACAAAAAGATAGAGAGGGTGGTAGTAGTCGCACGGGGGTCCTCGCGGGACATTTAACGGGGCAGTGTGCCAGACATTATTAAAATAGAGCGTCGGCGGTCGTTCTCGAAGACGGAACGAAAGAGAAAGGGCGTTCGAAGGGCGCGAAGCGCCGGGCGACGAAGGACAGTGTGCAAGAAGGTCGAGTAGTATCAATGGGACGCCGGTTGAAGGGTTCTTCGCCCTTCCGTTCCCTCCTACAAGCTTCCTACAGCTTGCCAGCCACCCTCCAGGGTCTCCAGAGCCTCCGGAGCCACCTCCTGTCCACCACCCTTCGCAGGCGCAGCCGCCCCTGCGCGGACCAAACGAAATTCACCAGGCTTACATTAGCCCGGGGGTTGGCTGCAGCTTTGGGGATTGGTCGAGCCCCGGTTCGCCCTCTCGTTCCTTCTTTTACATAGACAGTGGCTCTCTCTCTCTCTCTCTCTCGTTGCCCCTGTTGCCAAGTTTCGGCTCTCACCTGTTCCCTTTTTGCTAGGCTGATTCGAGCTCTGCGTGTACAGGGTGTAAAACAATTATTCGTCGGTCTCTGCGAGCTGCTGCCGTTTCTTCGGGCCGCTGGACGTTTGTCAAACTGGCTCGCCGCGATTAGGCGTGCTTCCAGCCTTTAGAATGATGTGTGTTCTTGGGGAAATATCAGCTCCCGTGGAATTTTTATGTGTGAACAAAACTATTTCGCGAACTATTCTTGAAATTCGCACGGCGGTTACGAAACGAAGACAATCCAAAAACATTTCCAGCACTTTTCGCTCGAAAGGAAACTATTTTAGCAAACAGAGAGTGGCTTATGTTTCACATTGACCGCAATTTCCACAGAAGCCAGGTTTCAAACAATTCCTTCAAAAAATGCCTTAGCAATGCCTTAGCAATATCTCAGTTTGTATAAATGGTACTCCAGTTTTTGAATCTCAAATTTCAACGAACTTCGTTTCCAAAAATTGCTGTCACAGGGGAACATAATCTTTCTATTATTGTATTAACAGACTCGTGTTTCTTTAACTGTTTGAGGCCCCGACGTTGCACGCTCCAGAGCTCCAAAGTTCCGACAACTAGAAAATATATTTAAAAAAAAGAACTGCCGCAAATCTAAAACAATTGGAACCGCAGTATAATTTTCTCTACACTTTGCAGTTTCGCGGCACCCGATTCGATAGCTTCCGGTGTTTGCACAGTCTCGCGCGAGATAACCTGTCGCGGGAAACGCGTGTTCCCCGGGCGCGCCGGCAGTCGAGACATCCTCGTCAAACAGGGCGGCCGTTTGGCGGGGGTTGAATCGAAGGTTTAACAGGGATTTTCCTTATTCCGAGGGATTAGGTTTCCTCGCGAAATTCGAGACACGATCTTCGCCACGGGAACAGGGACCGAGGGGTGCTGGACGGGGGGACGTCGTCTGCGGCGAACTCCGGTCACCGAGGGTAGTTTCGGACAATCCGGTTCCACAGCCGGTACAATAAAAGCTTCGCCGGGGGTTTTATCGTTCTGCCGGGACTCGAGTAAATATCCTGTCGAATTTTCCGAAACGTCCAGTATGCGCATCGCTGCAGGCTTCTGCACCCTAACGGCGTTGCGCGACCGACTTGGTCAAGCAAATAATTAACCTTTTTCCTCGGAAATTGGCCCCCGATATAGGCCCTTGCCTAAGCGTTTTCCACTCGTCACACTTGACACTCTCTCGTACCTTCACGGTTCGCATGATACTTCGAACCGATTAACCCTTGAAGCTGCTCACCGTCTGTGGCGAGAACGTACCCCCGCGCTGCGCTCGCACGCCCTATAAATAGGACGTTTAACTCCTAAGTAGTTCCTATATCGACTACATCGTCGTTATACTCGTTCGAGTAACTATATTAAACCCCGCGGGGGGTCGGCTGCACATTTCATTGGCTCAGGGTGGGCGTTTTAAATACCCGGCGCGCACCGGTAATCACGCGAAAAGAAACGATTAAAGTTTATTACGACGGACCGGGGACATGTGATTATTAAGTGAGTACTTAATAAACTTCGGAACGGGATCTCGGATATTCATAAAACGATCTACCTGTCCGAGCGTAGTATAAATACTACAAATTCTCAGCGTAGACACTTCCTGAAAACGTACGGAGTAAATTCAGAAAAGAACTTTATTAGTACTCGAGTACACTCGAGAGAGTACGGTTAACGACATTTTCAAGCAGTCACAAGTATACAGGGTGTCACCTCTGAACGTGATTTTTCACCCACTAGGCCGTCCGACAAAAAATTGTTTAGAACAAGAGTTGCAGCGTGTTGTGGAGCGTACAAAATTTTTTCGGCTCCCGTGCGACGAAATAAGTTATCCCGAATTTTTTACGGCTCTGATAAACGGGATCATTTTATCCAACACGTGCGGCTACATGCGTCAAAGCGGAATTAGATCAGCGAGGAGCTTATTGCCCGTGCGTTGCTTCCGCATGGTTTCGTAGATAGCTGAGCATGGTGCGACAGAGTGGTGGATGCGTCCCGCGGGAGCCCGATATCTCGGAGATCAATCGGCAGACGTTAAACAACTGTCCCCGAAAAGCGTGACGGTAAGCAGACAAGGCGGAGCCACGAGACCGCGATATTTCAAATTTTTGTCGAGGCGACAGAGCACCGGGAGAGCGCAGTATATATTTATACTCGGGGCGGGCTCGCAGACGTTTTCCGCGAGACGCTGCTCTCGAGAGAAAGTTCGGGATGCACGCGCTCAAGACGCGGAAAATGCTAAGGCAACAGATCCGGGGGCTGCACGCAGCCGGACGAGAACACTCGAGCGAGCTCCAGCCCGAGCGTAATGCACTTCTCTAGGATATGACGCGGTTGTTCCTTATTCCGCAACGTTACGTCGCGTCTCGAATCGCGGATCCTTTCCTAGACCACACGATTAAATGGATGTTACGCGATCATGCTGCCTGCCAGACCCTCCCCCGGAACAACCGACCCTGCAAACCCTTGCCTTCTCCTCGTTGCGACTAACGATGGGACGCGTTGCGCGAGCGGATTCAGAGAAAATTTACCTGACAGATACTTGAAACTTCGAAAAATATATGCGGAATACTTCGTACACGGAATATATTGAAAACAACCCTTAACGTTGGGGCGCTCGAACTAGGAATTGACGCGTTAAGTACCAAATATTAACCCCAGTGAAACCAAAACTAGAAATTTAAAATGTATTATAGTGGACCCTTTTGATTTCCAAAGACTCCAAGAAAATTCGGTTTATCTGGATATATCTCATGATAAAAATAAATTTCTAAACCCAGTCAAAAGTCACTGTCAGTTATATGTGACTGACGTGGCAGTTAACGTGTTGAATAACATGATGTCAATGTCACAATTCGATAACGCTGGGCTCATGGAGCACTAAAAGTGACTGTTTTACATTACTTTATGAAAATAACAGGAACGTGCTGTCCAAATTTTTAGCGATTCTTTGTCTTTAATAATTCATCGTTCGAATAATTCCTCACGGCTGTACCTTTAGGATCTAAATAATTGTAAATTAAAGATATTATATGTACCCCTAAAACCTGGTGTTGAGCGTTAAGATAAATGCAAGCATACGGTAAATGTAATTTTTATTGCAAAGCAAAAAGTTCATTGTAGTATCTTTAGAATCTTAGCAATTGTAAATTCAAGCCTAGTGTTGAGCGTTAAGATAAATGCAAGCATACGGTAAATGTAATTTCTATTGCAAAGCAAAAAGTTCATTGTAGTATCTTTAGAATCTTAGCAATTGTAAATTCAAGCCTATAGTGTTGAGCGTTAAGATAAATGCAAGCATACGGTAAATGTGATTTTTGTCGCGGACCAAAATGCTGATTGTAGTGACGAACGAAAGTAATATGAGAACGGGTTAGTCGATGGAAAACACAGTTACAGAAAACGTGCGACGAGAGTTGCGATGAAAAATTCGTCGAAACGCTGCGAGTGCGGCGAGTAGTATCGATCATCGACAAAGGCCGGTCGCAGCGAAGCATTATGGGAACAGTGTATTCATTAGTCAGGCCAGTTCATTACCCGGTCCATTCATGCTCGTCGTAGTAAGACGACGCTCTCGACAATGCGCGAGCCAGCCACCCCTGACGGATACTCGGCTATTGGGAAAACTGTCGTTCCATGACCTCGGAGGGAGGAGAGCCCTCTTAACCCCATGATCCCGGTGACCTAACCCGTCCCGTACCGTCCCGTCGGTCCAACTGTGCAAAAAGGCGTCCTCGCAGCCGCGGACGATAAATTAAAAGAAAGGGAAAACACGGGCCGAGCAGCCCGATCGGTGAAAAACGATGTCCGAGCGGGAAAAGACGACAAGGCGAGAGAGGGTGGAGAAGAAGAATGGCGGCGGAAAAACCGAGCTTACAGTTTTCGTGGGAACGATGTACACTGTTTGTCCGGAATTATTCCGGAGTATCAGAATCCTGAGAATTTTTGAAAAATTGTTGGATCCTCGGTAATATCTTATTAACCCTTTGCACTCGAAGCTGTTTTAATTCAAAAACGAAACATTTCTTCCGACCTAGAATATTTGCCTTCTATATATATATATTTCTTTTATGTTATAAATACGAAAATGGTGCAATTTATTCGTACAATACTGAAATGTTTAGTAATCTATTGAATTCAAACAAACTTAATAATGTAAAAAATATTTTGAAAAATGATACATCAATTTTTAGTGGCGCCTTACAGTCGCCATTCGAGTGCTAAGGGTTAATACAATCCTTTGGTCTGTTAATATTAACTGTGTCGCAACCAGTGAAATATGATCTGTTTCGCGTTCTTAGTTCTATAATTATTGAAATTGTAGAGATGCTTTCATTGGAAATTATTAGATAAATTTCTTTGTTCGAGCGCGTATTATTATAAAAATTGCGAGGAATAAATTCAGTCTATAATTACGATGTGTCCGGTATTTGACACAATGATTGAAACAATTTTTATATGTCGATTTTGTAGAGTCTATTCAAACGAAAAATTCTACTCTCGAAAACTTTCTTCTATCTGTTCTTATCGGAACTTAAAATTCGAGAATGTTTTCCGAAAGAAGTTCCACGGTCCACGCTTTAAATGGAACCTATTAAAAAGTTTCCTAATTCTTCCGATCCCCGCGCGGATTTATGTGTTCAATACCGCAACGTAAATCTTATCCTAGAGTTAAGATGTTTGAAACTTCGTCTCATCTACGTATCCGAAGTATTAAGAAACCGTTGTTTCGATTAATTATGTCGGTCAGAGTATCGTATATAAAATAAGAAATATTTTATGAATTCGATACTATTGTACGCTCACACCGAGGCAAGGTAATTAGAGGAATATTTAATTTTTGTGTCGGTTTCGAGGCTGTACTTGTTGCTATTACACGGAAGTCAGTTTGTTTAAGCTGCAGAACCGTGGTTATTTAATAATAGCCTGGGATGTATACTTGATAGCCCTGTTTTTTTTCAAATAAGTATTAGTTAATAACCAAGCAGTTTTGCAGGTGTTAAATATCACCGGTTACCACAGAACCGATAAATGTCTTAATACTTATGGACGTCAGAGGGGATTCGGACAGAGGGAAGAGAGAGAGAGAGAGAGAATCCTCGTGGAAGTTCGTCGATTGCCGAATCCCCACGTCGTTCTCGGATCGGCGAGTTCCGGCAACGCTCGTGAGTTCTCGGCTGTTGCCCCGCAGTCTGTCCCTCGGTTTCTCTACCCTGGCGCGCACCAACCCCCCGGCCAACCCTCTCTAGCCCCGCCAACCCCCGTGGACGGACCAACCACCCACTAAACCGAGTCACGGCGCCGCGACTACGCACTATTGATTCGCACGAAGCGAAGGAAGGGGGCCGAGTCGAGTCGAGTCGAGTCGAGTCGGGACGGGCCGGGTCGGGTCGAGTCGGGTCGGGTCGAGTCGCGAGGGGTTAGCAAGCACGCGAGCAAGCTTGCCTGGCGGGTGAGAGTTGTCGGTTGGTCCAGGGACGGCGCTCACGGCTGGGTCACCCGACGAGGGCTCGGGGAAAAACATCGAGCGGGCCACGGCCCTGATCATCCTTCGACCCTCGACCCCCTTTGAAACCCATCCGCCACCCCCTTGAAAACCCCCTCCCTCTCTGCCGTACCGGATCGCCCAAACCTATGCCGGTCGAAATTACGGGTTTCCGGGTATAAATTTTTATTGAACGTTTTCGTAGGTGTAGTCGAGGGCCCCTCGCGGGAGCCCGTTATTAATCCCCGTTGTCCCGTAAAACTCGGCGACTGTTGACCCGCGCGCGCGTTTAATGTGTTTCGTAAATACGCTCTTTTCGGTACGACCGAACGGAGAACACGAGAGTGCGCGGGAGCGCGCGCGCATCGCATGAAAATTCCGAATGCATTTAAATCTGAATGCAGGATGAAGCACTCGCGGACGGAGGAGCCGACCGCGTTCACCGCCGGGGCAAATTGGATACGACCCCGAAGTACCGGATCCGGGAATAATTGGGGTGCAAAAGGCTTCGACCGAGAAGGACCGTCTTCCGCGCGGAACGATTCGTCGACTCGTACGCGGTCGACGAACAGACGTCTCTTACACCTGCCCGTTGCTAGGGCTGTCTTCCGCTAGACTAGACTACCGTGAATATTGCGTGCACCGAAACGTGGCGGACATGATCAATTTTACAATTAATGAATTATATAATTGGCCGAAAAAGTCTTCCTACACTCTTTCGAACGGAGCACACGTTTTACCCTTGGAACGACCGAGTGAAAAATCACTTGCTCCTAATTTTTCCTCTTAGAAATCTCTATGAAATTTTAAAGACGTTTTCATAAGAAAATTTTTTAATAAACTCTTCTATCGAAGGTTATATTATTATTATGAGGCCAGTTGCATTTACTGATTGGTAGTTCCAGTGTTTTAACAGGTTTTAACCTGTTCATGGTCAATTGTATTGGACGTCGATAAAGTTAACGCTAGCACTACCAAGCAACTGGCACACATTGCCTTGTAATAACAACATTATTGCACTTGTTTGGATTGCGTACCAGTTTCGTTGAAATATCGAAAAAAAAAGTTTACTAAAAAATTTTCTCATGGAAAGATACTTCCATGAAAAAAAATTCGGAGAATTTAACATTGTAACATTCTGTGCAGATTGATAGCAATGTTTAAAGTCAGTAGTTTCCATTTTTTGAGAAACTCGGAAAAATCCTGCTATCCTTTTTACTGTTGCCCCGGCGTCGAGAGAATCGAAACCACTCGTCAGAATTTTCATCAGCGATAACTATGCGAACATTAACGCTGATTAAGCCTCGTTAGAGCGAAATTCATTATCCCGAAAATTTCACAATTACCGGGGGCGGCTAATCGCGCAACCAGCTGGCGTGGGCCGAGATAGTTGTACGAACGTTTTAATTTGCTTTCCCTTTCGGTGGAAGATAGCGTCGCGACGCGCGGCGTCGATCGAAAATTTGGGTATTACGCGGGCATCCGAACAATTTACGATACAATATACAGTCAAAGATAAAAGTAGCGGTAAAATCGACGGTTTATTGCCGAATCTTGTTCGTTTTATCCTGACGAACCATAAATCCTTTCATGGTTTCGTGCCGCTCTGTTTTATGGACGCTTTTATACGGCGCGTGTAACAAATTATTGTGCTTTATACGATTCCGTTATAACAGTCGTTCTCTTAGTCGCTTCTCTCCGTTTCGGAACATGTCAGAACTATACAAGCCGCCGGTTTCTATTAGTTCGCCGATCTTATCCGAGATCCTGGCTTACGTTATCCGGTGTGTACGATGCACTTGCTTAATCTTGATACAGTTCATATTCGTTCTACGATCTTATCTAAATTATTTTGTGTAGGTTGCCAGTTGCTTTCGACCTAACATTGCTTGTTCATACGGAACGTGCGACGGTCACCGGTTATTATCGTTCCTTATCTACGAACTACGCACGGGTCCGATCGTGTATTTTTGTAATTTAGGCGGCTGCGACTATTCGTGAGTTTCACATGTGGCACGTATGAAACAAGAATGAAAGACTACGTTGGTTAATCATCGTTTCCGGAAAATATATTATTCAAATCCGATCGAGGGTAATCGAATGGTAATCAATACGCACCGGCACACGATCGGCGTCGATGTAATATTCATAAGTTGATCATAATTCGATGATTTCCAATCAGCCTGCCGTATGAATGCAAACTAATAAAGAGAAAATCGCGCGTATGCTAATTAATTATAAATAGGAAAACGATTCATCGGAAATACTGCGTGTCCCGAAGTACCCTCTCGTAGAAAATGTTTATCGACCAAAAACAATATTTTTATTTGACGTTCACGCTCGCACACTAATTTACACAAGGCGCAAAATATGTTTAGAGTAAATTGAAGGTAAAACAGTGTTCAAGAGCGCAAGGGTGGGGCGAGCAGAAAATATTTTTACCGGATGGGGTGGCAACGCAAATTTTCCGCGCAGGCAAACACGGGAAACACTTGTTTGTCCACTTGTTGGACTTTCCGAATCCGGTGTCTAGACAGTGAAATGACGTAGCACCGGACTCTTTCGGAACATCTTTTTCCCCTCCGCGGGATGTCTGAATCGTGTTGAAAGATATCGTCCGAACAAGGAATCGATAGAGCCCCCACCCCCACCCCCATATGGATGGGCTCGCCCTCGCAAAAACGCATCGAGTGCCCTCGAAAGCTTCCTTCTCTTCGTCGATTCGCTGACCAGCCGGATCCGGGAGGCTGTAACGCACTCGAACGATGCCGGAACGCGTCTATTTGACTAACGTGAGCTCCGATCAACAAACACGATTCCTAAAGACTCGCTGTACCCGCATTATCCGATATTATTCGAACCCCGTTCTTCTCTGGTAATCCAATCCGTAAACTGTACACATTTTTGCCTATTACTGTTGCAGATCAACGGTCGAGTTTATAGCATTTTCCTCGAGGAAATTAGTTTATCTGGTCCGATAGCCCTATTTTTTCAATACTCGATTATGAACGTACAGGTTCGTTCAAGCTCTAGTTGAAGAAGTACTCTATAAAGAAAAATATATAACTCACGTAATTTTTATTATTTTCACTTTAAAAAAATCACACATACTCTCCGAATATTGATGCAAACGTGTGCAAAACTCTGGTACAAGAGGATCGATAGTTTTCCCGAAAAAAAAATTCCGAAAGATTCACAGAATACTCGTTTGATCCTCGGGGCGAAATCTCATGCCTTAGGTTTTCAAGCAATATACAGCTCACGTAATTTTGATTATTTTCACTTTAAAAAAATCACACATACACTCCGAATATTGATGCAAACGTGTGCAAAACTCTGGTAGCAAAGGACAGATAGTTTTCCCGGAAAAAAATTCCGAAAGATTCGCGCTTCGAAGAGCACAGAATACTCGTTTGATCCTCGAGGCGAAACCTCGTGCAATGCCTTAGGCCTTAGGCTTTCAGGCATTTAGTCTTTCGACGCTTCCCAAGCAACATACAGACATCACAGCCAAGCCTGGCCATTGTCCGTTTCGTTTAGTACCTCGGTCACGAGCATGCAAATGCTCATTTAGTCGCATGACCGCTCCGGGTACTCGACAAGAGACATCTACACGTATGATCTGCAGCCTCACCGTCGTTTCTCTTGCAACGAGTTACCACTTTAATAATCGCGCGAGTGTGCTCCGGCGGTTATCAATATATAAACAGCTAAAATTATTGATCACGCCCGCTCGTCAAACCTTGCGCCCAACACACGGCCAAGCGCAGCGAGCGTAGTTGTCAGTCTAGCGTAGAAGGTTCGGGCGTAGCACAGTTTTACGTTCAATCTAGGATAAACGTCATAAACTTGGGACGTACACTTTGTTTCCTTCCATCAAAGAGGAGGTCCTTGGGGAGCAGTAATTTTCGATGACTCACCACGTGAGAACACAGGGCCCGGACGACCACGCCGTTCTCAACCACCGGCATCATACCTAACGTTAAAAATGCAGAACGCGATGTTTCGCGGAAAATCTACGAGACTTTGCCGCGAAACATCCTGAGAATTATTGGACGGAGGATTTTATGCACTTGTGACAAAAATATATTAACACTAGTCTAGGTTCTAATATTTCTAATTTAGGAATATTGAGATTCCAAAGCCAACAAATTGATTTCTTTGGGTATTATTTTCTTAAGAGAATTTTCATTTTCCCTAAGAATCCAAAGTCTAATAATCACGAGGTAGCCTCCCACAAATGTATTCGAATATCAAACCCATTGCATCGCGTACTTCCTGCGTCGCTAGAATTTTAAATAAATTCGAGAAGCATAGGCTGAATAAACTAAATGAGATAAAAATTTGACGTACTCGCAGCATCTAAACACCGGAGAGGACTATTACGTGGCTGAATGGGGCTCGCATTCACGAGCTGCCGGGCAACCGTCCGATCATCAATTCCCGCGTTAAGTAACGAAATGAATGTGTACTTTCATCATCTACAAAATAGCTCAGAGCAGTCCGAGGTTGCACAAGGATCCGCAGTCTATTAATTACTCGGCAACAGGAACGTCTGCAGCTTCGGCACGATCGTCCGACGATAAACCATCGACGTCGAAACCCGCCGGAGAAACTCCACCGGTGTGAAGAAAGCAAGAGAGAGAGAGAAACGGAAAAAAAGAAAACGGAACTGAATCGTTAACGATTCCCGTGAATAATTCTCGTCGCGCGTTAACCTTCGCGATAGGTTGCTCGCGGTAATTAAGCCTGAACGTATTTATAGAGGTCGAATAAAAAAAAAGGAATGGGATGGATCTTTATGCACGGGATCACCGGTTCCACGTGGGACGTGATAGATAGCCGGCGCACAAAAGCGCGCGCGAACGTATTCGTCGACGAACGCCCACGAGAGGTTAGAAACTTCTCGGCGTCTTGGATCCTCTCTCTTTCTCTCTCTCTCTCTCCTGCGAGAGAGCGTTGCCTGATTAATAGAACTAATTGGTAGCGGGCTGCCATTTATCTCGACGAAGCTCCGAATTTATCAATTTCCAGGTCCACGACGGGAAACAGGGTCGCTAGAGGGGTGACAGGCGGGGGTGGTTTGCGGCATAGCGGCGAGGGGAGGGGGTCGGTAGAATTACTTGAACCGCGATTAAATTAATTGCAGATACGAAAATAAATTTGCGAAATTAAACGGCCGGTAAATTACTCCGTCGGCCGATCGGATCCGCGGGGCGCCCAGGCTCTCGCGCGGGTCCCAGTTAATTAATACCGGGGAACAGTTAATGCCGATGTAAAATTTATACGACAATCGTCGGGGAACGGACAGAAAAAGAAACATCGGAACCCCCCGGAAAACAAGAAGAAATAGTTAATGCCCGCACGCGGCGGTCTCGTTTGTCGGCGAAATTAATAACGGTGTCGGCGGAACACGTCCAGGCGGATTTTCGCGATAGGCACCGCAATTATCGCACCGGTTTCGCGCGCGAGCCAACGAATCCCTGTGCCTGCAGGTGACGACCGGCCCGAATTCGATGTACCGGCAACAAGGGCTCGGGATTTCACGAGGGCGTAAAGCGGAGGGCTGTGTTCGGTTGCTTCGAGCCCTCCGCTCGTTCCGTTCCGAATCTCTCGAGAGTGTTCTAGACTCACGGTGCACTAGAAATTACTATTTTACGTCACTTTGTAAAAATAACACGAACCTATCAGAATTTGTAGGTGTTTTTTAAATAATTGTGTCGGAAAATTCTGCCACCTACCAATGGCATCCGAACTTTCAAGGATAACGAAACTATTGTACGTCCTGTTAGCAGGTCCTATGTCCTATTTTGTAATGTGTACCACGCTAACTTCAATGAGACGACAGCTCCTAAGGGGGTTGCGAACACAGTAAGTTTTCGAGCCACCCATACGTTCCGATTCGATTCACTAATTATAGACTACGGAACTTAACACAAACGTTGATTCACACGGACTAATTAATTAATCGAGAGAGAGAGAGAGAGAGAGAGAGAGAGAGAGAGAGTCGATCGGATACGTGTTTAATTCATTCAGAAATTGATCGTGCTCGTTGTCGAAATTCACTTTAATTTGACTTGATGCGGATGCCATTGCTCATCAATTAATGCTGCAACTTCTTCATTCACACTATTGATACTTTCTTTGCGAAATGTAACATTTATAGTTTTATTATAAATTCAGAGATGTGTCTCGCCGAAGAGATCTAAATTTTTATTGATAACCTAGTCGCCACTACACGTTGACTGCCATGTCACCCATATATGGGTGACGGAATTATTTGTTCAGGCTTTAAAATGAATTTTTAAGTTGGAGAACTACGCAATATCATACAATTAATCTTTTCAATTTCTATTTTATTAAATAACAGTTTGATTTCATGGAATTTTTGAGCTTTCGTGTTTGGCGATCAAAGTGTTAAATCATTTAGCAGTTGTTTGAGAAGTAATAAGAAAATGGAACAACCATTTCCAAATACTAATTTTAACAGCTGTCCACCCGGGCAGCCGTCACCCTGGTGTTTAACGTCGGACGACGTCTTTGTAAATTATGGGGCGTTGTGCGATTTTGATTTGCAGAATACCGGGGAGCAGTCCGTTGCAAAGTAGTATTTCGCTTAGCGGCAGCCCCGAAACGGCGACGCGACGGTTCCGTATGCGAAACGCAGAGCCCGGCAGAAACGGTGTTCGTTCGCGTCTCATTAAACCGGTGGCTAATGCGTTCGGCTGTGCCTCGAGACTCGTTAAAGCAGCCGGAGCAATATAAATCTTGTACCGAAAACGGCGGAGTTGCCGAGTTTCGCCGGAAAACTGCGAGCCGCGGCGAGATACTTGGCCGCGGGGGTGTGGCGCGCGTTTATCTTGATATATGCGAATAATATGGCATATATCAGCCATATTCTATCCTATTTTTATGGAGATGCGCGTTTATCGGGGAGAGGAATATTAAAACGCGAACATCTCTTTATCACGCCGGCAGTGGCGGCGGCGGTGGTGCCCGTCATGAATTCCAGTTTCAAAAGCTTCTATTTAAACTCGGTGTGTGGCCACGCTCTCGCGTCCATCGACTCACCTAACCGGGAAAACTGTTCTTTCGACTCCGGTTAGTACGCTATTCGCGTATCTGTAACGAAAGTAGCCAATTTCCTTCCTTCCTTCCTTTCCTGCCTTCTTATCTCGTTACCTTTTACGATTCCATTCTTTTTCCCCTCTTTAAAAAACACAAAGCCGTGCAAATGATTAGGCTCCGTCGAGCTTTACACCGTTTTTACCCAGCTGTCTGGATATACGACGGAACGACTCTGTGATTCGACGCGTTGTCATTCGAGCTTGCGACTTTCACGCTCGCGGATCCATCGATCCGCTGGAAGCTTCCGCGCTTTTTACAAGCGCAATTTTTAGTGGGGCTGTAAAGCGGCCGCTACGGGGCACCGTTTTCATCAAACGAACACACGGTCTTGCCTCCGTAGCGTCGCGTTCTGGTCACCTCCTCAACGTGTTCCCGTTGGATCCAAGCTCTCGGCGACGTTATCGAGGAAATATTCCATCCGCGGAAATTTATTTTGTTATTAATACCACCGCCGGTCAAAATGACCGTGTTCCAGAGTTTTTATTTCACGATTACGCTAAATATAGTAAAATTAGAACGAATTCAGTGGCCACTGATGATGCGAGGACCGGTTGACAATAGGCAGTACGCTGCAGGAATGCAACATGGCGGCATTGCTGTGAAGATTGAACCCCTCCTCGCAACCTGCATCAAAGAGGAACGTTCTATCATTTCTTCTTTGAGCAACGAAGGGGTGAATCCCTTTGAGATTCATCGACGAATGAAAAAAAGTCTGTCATTATAGCACGCGCATGAGTAGACCAGCATGTTCCTAAACAGCGTCGTTAAGTTCCTTTGTATGCAGGTCTGACTGTATTCCAGGGCTGAAATGCACGTTAATGAACTTTTTTCCTGGTTATCATCACTAAACCTGCCCCAAGCACATATGTATAAAACGTCTTATAGAAGGGGAATTTAACACTTTGACTGCCAAACGAGAAAGCTGAGAAATTCCATGAAATCAAAGTAAGATATTTGATAAAATAGAAATTGAAAACAAATTAAATGTACGATATTGTGTGTAGTTCTCCAACTTTCTTGCATTTTACAAAAATTCATTTTAAAACCTGAACAAATCATTCCGTCACCCATGTATGGGTGACATGGCAGTGAATGTGTTAACACTTTGTACGATTTTCGAAAAATCCTGAGCGGTTGAGCACAGAGGTAGGCAAACGTGCTAAATGCAGAACGCGTAGGACAAAACGTTCGTCTCTTCGTAGCTCGGGGCTGGTAATCTGCACACCTGAGTGCAGCGGTTCACAAAAAGCCTAAAGAGAAAAAGGGGGAGGAAGAGAGGGGGCATTTAAAAGGCTTAAGTGGAGTCGGAGGGAGGAGAGAGGGAGTGTTCGAGCGTGTCGCGAACAACAAGGATCGATCCCCGGTACGTAATCGAATTCCGTGCAGAATGGTCGTTCATTCACGATTACGGTCGTCAATGGGAGCTGCACGGATTCTTGGAATCCGTGTCAAATTCCTGGCACGGAGAGCCCTCGAAATATCTGCTCGGGCCGCGTTACCGTCATTCAGGATCATCGGGCGATCGTGACGACCGACACCGGGAATTCGTGTCGGCCGAGCCGCAGGCCCAAAATAATCCGGTGCACGATCGGTAGCCCCGGAGATATCCGGGAGAGACATCCCCGACGACAGCCGGCCGTGGACAAATTCCCCGGGCCTCTCCTGCTACCCAGCGTCGATTAATCCGACAACCAGGAGAAGGGAGAGAAACGCGTCCCGGTCGACTGACTCGAAATTAGGTCGGGGGTCGCTGTACTACACGCCGAGAAGGATTCTCAGGGGCGGACACGGAAACTCCGGGTCTCCGCTCTTTCTTTCTCGTCCGCTTTCTTTTCCCTCTAGGTCTCTCTTTTTCTCTCGCTCTCGCTCTCTCTCTCTCTCTCTCTCCGGCCTCGTTCCGAGCCAACTGCTAAGTTTTTACGGAGGCGCACTTATATTTGGATGAAGTCTGATTTCGCGACGACGCTCTCTCCCACGCTCGAGCGCGCTTCAGCATTCATGAGCTCCGAACCGCCTCGAGTCCTGACGAGTTCGGGATAGTTAAAAGTCTAAATGTTCTACGCGATTGTTTTAGTTCGACCGAGGGGCTGATCAAACGGTTGGGGTCTGGGTTTTCGTCCGATTCGATTAACGCCTTGGCGGAAGCTTCCTTTTAACCCTCTATGGGCCCGTGCAACTTTCAGGTCACGTGCTAATATATCGACATTTTACCAAATAATTTTAGTTTTTTTTCTTCAGAAGATGACGTATAAGTCTTAACTATATAATTTCTCTGAGATAACCAATAAAAATATCGATGACGGTTAGCAGCACCATCAACTCGAAATGTCAAAGTAAATGCCTTGCAAGTTGTCTGCAAATAGAAAATTCGGCCCATAGAGGGTTAACCTACTGATTTATATAGACCCTTAGAACTCGAATGACGACTGTGAAAGCGTCGCTAAAAATAGTATCTAACGAGAAAATTGAAAATGAAAATTGTATTTAATGAGTTACTAAACATTTTCAGTATTGTGCGAGTAAATTACACACCCCCCACCCCCGTTTTCGTATGTACGAAATATATAGAGGGGAAATACTTTAGAATTGTTCGCCATGAAATAATTCTTGCAAGATTAGTCCCGGAATAAATCACAAGGCAAGGGTTAATTGTAGCTTGCTTGGTTACATTTATTATACCGTAAGCTGGCGTAATCCCCAGTTGGAGATCATACGTGTGCAATATTAATCTAACCCATACTTTACCTTTTGTTGTGATATTCTTCGCGTTTTGTAAGCCTGTAGCTGATTTACGTAGTAATGGAATTTACGTCCCACTTGTGAGAAATGTTGCGATTACATTGAAAAATTGGGTGAAATGTAATCCTTGTAATCCTTGTAATTTCTGTTAAACTTGGCAGAAAAAATATTAAACTCGCAAATGAAACCTTATCAAAATCAATTTTCGCACTCGGCGAGTCAATTATCATCGAATCGGGAAAACGATACGTCCGCCCAGGACGAATTAAAATATTTCTCTCTCTCTAGAGAGAGACAGAGAGAGAAAGTTGACGTTAACACGATAATTATTTCGATCTTGGTGCTTCCGTTCACCCCCCGTTAAAATCATAGCTTTCCGAGCTCAATTTGCATCGCGCCATCGACCAGATGAACCTGTCCGTGGAGTATACACACACACAGAGACGGAGAACCGCGATGCATTATGCAACGTTTAACGAGTGTCGTTTAAAGTTTGACGCAAACAACGTCGCTGTGCTCGCACGATAACCGGAGAAGCGTCAGGAGTATCGGTGACGGCTCGGCTCGGAGCGAGAAGGATAACGCGCGCGGATATATCCGTGTTATTCGATAAACATTGCCGGATATTCATTCGTCGATACACGAGCGAACGAGCGGCCGGACAAGCAGGACAGGACACTCGGATATTCAGATAACCGGATGTCCGGGCGAGCTCGCAACCCTATCCGCGTCGATGTCTCTTCACCGGTGTCGTGCGGAGCCTGGAGAGCAAACCATTCTCTCTCTCTCTCTCTCTCTCTCTCTCTTTCTCTCTCTGTATCCATCTTTCTCGTCCATTCACCGGTCGAATAGGACGGCCATTGTATGCAATAATTCCTTCGAGAATGAAAAACGCCCCTCCGCATTCCTCGGGGCGCATTCTATCCGCTTCGGCCATTCCCGGCTTCCCAACTTGGCTAGCCGACGACCATTCGACCCGGACGGTACCAGGAAAACGAGCGTTCGCCGAGACACAGCGCCACCGAGTACCGTTTCCCAGAGACACTGGACAGCACTTTTAGAAACTCCTCTATCATACTGCGACAGCAGCAGTGGACATTAGCCGAGCCACCGTCGGCGAACTTGCAGCCGCCATTTCCCCCGCCCCTCTCCCCTGCTCGCATAACCGAGGACACTGACGTCCGTTTTTCGGCCGGAGATGCAACCCTTTCACTCCAACGTAAGATCAGAATCGCATGAATTATTAGCAGACCGACAGTGTTTATGGAAATTCGGGACGCTGCCCGGAACTCGCGACCTCCGACCCGAGTCCCCCTTACAGTTAGGGTACATTGTTAGGTAACGGTAGTAGAGTTACCTTTGAACCTTCAGAAAATGAGAGCAACAATTGTCTTTCCTTCAAGAGTAATGTGCATCTTATCAGATTTTGCAGCGTTTGCTGACAATTTTTTGGTGTTAATATTCAACATTGCGTTTGTGTGAGAGCAACAATTTTCTTTCCATACATCAAATTATGTTTCCTTCAAGAATATGTGCATCTTATCAGATTTATGCACCACTTGTCCTTGTTGACACAATTTTTTGGTGTTAATATTCAGCACTGTGTTTTGTGTTTCACACATCCCTGAATGCGCGAAGATTCGCGATCCGATATGTACATCCTGATAAACTTTATTCAAACTTTATTACACCGAGTTTCGCGGGATAGAAGGCGTTATGAATGCACAAATTTCCGGAGTCTAGTTATTAGGTTCGCGGTTGTGCAGCAGCGTATCTTCTTGTAACTTCAATTTCGTAATAAGTAGATTGCGGGTGTATATGCAAATTTACACGGCCCTGTGGAGTGGGAACACAGGTATCCTACGGGAACTCATTTCTGCGTTGAATCTTCGAAATGAAGTAGAAGAAATAGAGACCGTTATCAATATCATGTTGTGAATCTGCTATAGTACGAACCTTGAAGCAGTTATTCAAGGGAAGGAATCAAAAATGCCCTATTTAGTCGGTCCTTAAAATTTAACGGAGAGCTTTGTATATTTATTCAATCAAAATTTATGACGCCGATACAAATGCAATATCCTGTGATCTTAGGACTGTTTGGGGTCAGTTTATACGCTCGTCTTTGGATGCAACATTTTCCACGATGAATGAGTATAACAAAAAAAAAAAAAGAAAAATTGGTCCGTTGCAGGATTGGACAATTATTCCGCGCTGTCGAGTTACAGTTTGCATTTGTACTAGATCAGAAACACCTCAGAAATAAACTATAGACACATGCGAAAATCTTTGTATGGGGGAAAAGAAAAAGAAGTTGCAGTTATTGGGTGAAAATGTCCCTCCGCATAGTGCAAACCTTGGAAGATCCTTGAAGAGCACACAGCGACCCTGCGCCGCGTGTTTCTTTCACCCTTTCCCGCGCGCAGGGTTACAGTTGTTTGGCGAGGCTGATCCAGACGGATTTGCAAGACCCCCTGGATCCAATAAATCTGGTTCGCCGGTACACGGTAGCTCTTGCCACCCCCTAAACTGTCCGAGCCCCCGGCCAGTTTCGGACACCCCTAGGCCACCGGCGTGTGCCGGTCTACTCGTGACCCGAGCACACACGTGCGCCGAGCGTATAGCGCGCCGTTTCACTCTCTTGGATCATGTTCGCATGTCAAGCCCAACCGCTCTGACACGCTTTACGCTCGGGAGATTCCTTTGTCGGAGCTCGCCGGTGTACAACGCGCGCGCTGACGCACGCTATAGCGCACACGCTCGGCGACTACTCGCGCACGTAACGCGAGTTATCATCTGCTGTCCGGAGCGGATTGCGCGCGCCGAGTCGCGAGACGACACCTACACCGTGTCACCGGGTCACTCTGTGACTCCACGAATTAAGAATGATCAATGGGGAAAATTTCTTGACGAGTCAGTAGTCGGAATCGAGAGCGGGACACGCGAGCTTTTAGGTGTTAACCCCTCACCGATGTACAGTAATCGAAACGGAAACGTAGCATTATTCAAATGGGAAATTTCGTGACGAATGAGCTCTGGAAGACGCGTTTCCTAAAATAGTTTCCCAAAACAAAATTGACCGAGACCCTTTTATGCATGCGAGTGATCTCAAAAGTGTGATCGATGAATCGGTAATTAAGAACAGTCGTATTCTCTTTTTGTCTCAGGAATTATTTCCTGCTAATGCTTTTCTTAAAAAAGTAACAAGCCGTAACAGCTCGAAATGGATAGTATGTTATTGAACTTTAACCACACCGTGGAGCATAATGTCTAAAACAGGAGCAAAAATTTGGTTCCAGTGAACATTAACAGCGAAAGACTTGGAAAGATTAATTGCCGTACAGTATGTTCTTAAAAAGATTATTTATTGGATGTAACAGAGGCCGGTATACTATTTATTACCGGTGCTCGTTTATCATGCTACTTTCGTAATGTAATAATATTATAACTGCTCGATATTAGCCGATGCACTGTGTACAGTAGTGAACTATAAAAGCACCGTGAAACACGTTCTCTTCGACACCGATCGATCACTCAATTCACCTTCGACAGACAATTTCAACATCTGTTTCGCGTCTGAATTAGAAGCAACGATGAACCGATAATATAAGCCGAATTATTTTTCATTCCCGTATACTTTCGTTTACTGAAAAAAACTGTTGAAAAATTGAAACTGAACTTTTGTTCCGTTGTGATTAGGATTTTTGAATTGAGATTGTAAATTACAGTGTTCTCCTGGGAGTTTTAATTTCTCTTTCCAGACGGGGGAGAGAGAAGCAACGAGTAAATCATCAAGTTTGTTTTGCACGTATGTAACGTTACAGCCCATTGAGACGCCCTCGGGAGACTGAAAATGATCAATCCCGTGTGGTGTGTGTTGGACGACATGGGGGAGGATTTCCGTCGACGAGAGTACATTTTCGAATTGAAAGTTGAAACTGATAGGGATTGATAAAAAGTTCTACGACAGAGATGTCGGTTTCAGTTTTGCCGGCTCGAACGGAAGACTCGATGGGAGAATCGGGAAGTTTCCAAGTGGAATACCCTGGTACTGAAGTGTCTTTTGAGAATTGATGGATCGAGTGTTTGACTGTACCGGGGGTGAGACGTTGTGCTTGATGGCGTTAGTTCGAATGGACACGCTGTGTCGTCAAATAACATTACACTATTCCTATATATTATATAATCAAGATTTAAAGTAATGAGCTGTTACACATGTTAATTTTTCGATAATATTTATCACTACAATTTCTACCGAATAGTTTAACGATTTATAGAGAGTATATCATCAACTGTAATGAGCTGTTACACGTGGCATATTAATTTTTGGATAATATTTATTACTACAATTTCTACCGAACAGTTTAAAGATATTTCTCTGGTAAAGGAGTTTGAAATTTTAGGTAATCCATATAATAATAATTTAGCCCTTGGCACTCGAATGGCGACTGTAAGGCATCACTAAAAATTGCTGTATCATTATTCAAAATATTTCCTACACTATAACATGAAAAAAAAAATATATTTATAGAAGGGAAGAAATTCTAGGAAAAAATGTTTCGTTTTGGAGTCTAATTAGCTCCGAGTGCAGCGGGTTAATATTTCACATGAAACACTCAAAGGATCCAGTATTTCTAACGAAACGCGCCTAACCGCTTTCGCGCGGGCAACAAAAGGAGCGTCAAACGAGTATGGAAAAAAGTCCGAAACAAAAAGATTTAACTCTATACCGTTGCCGCGATGAAAACCGACGATATCGCGATCACAAAAGACGAACAAAAAAGAGCCACGCAATAGTGCAAATATTTAAATCCGGCCCGGTAGAAAGTTTCAAAGAATATAGAAAAACCGTGTGTGTGTGTGTGTGTGTCGCGGACCGAGGAAGAGAGTTCAAAAGCTATACGTCGCCCCGTCAAAACATGCGAGGGACAAAAACACATAGTTCGATTCTCTGTATAAAAAATAAAAAAGGAGGAAAAAAGCGAAGGAGACGAAACCAAAAAAAAAAAAAAAAAAGGAGGCGGCCAAAAGGACGTATCTTCAAAGCGTGCGATTCGATTCCCCGGGCCGCAAACAGTGCCGATTTTCTGCCGTGCACAAAAGCGAGCCTTTTCACTGTTCCGGAGCGGTTCCGGTGCGGCGGCCAGGTGACACGGACCCGTGGTCGATCGGCTCGCGTATCTGCTCTCCATCGCGGAAACGTGTCTCGCCCTTTCTCGCCCGTTCGCGTTTCACCCGCTTGACCCGTATCCGAAGCGTGCCGGAGCGGTTTTCAGTAGCTGCGCCGTCGCTTTCGGTTTCATCGGCAACCGATATCGAATTTCACCTCGGCGGACGCGAGTCGTCGAGAAACGCGAACGCCGACGAATAAATTTCGAATTCATTAAGCCGCCGAACACGGAAGCCACAGCTGCCCCTGGACGCGGGGGTAGATAGGGAGGAAGAGGGAGAGAGGATGAAAAGTATTAGGTTGGCAAGAAAGGAATTTCGGTATTTTTAGGTGAAATATAATCTAATTTTCTGATCAAAGCAATGAATTTTAACACTAGATTGCCTAAGCAAGTCATTTTGACTGCTTTTGAATTTCATTTTTTTCATTGCTAATACTTATTAATAACTTGTTATATGACTGTAAGTGATATAAAATATATTAAAAATGACTGTTAAACAAATTTCTTTGCGCATTAGTTATTTTTTCACAATGCAGTCATTTTGACTGCTTTCAGGCAATATAGGTATATACTAAGCTCCCGTCTTTCTAGTGTTAATCAATAAAACATTTTCCATTTTGTTCTATGATCTTTTGCCATCTTTCTGGTAGCTTCGTAATTCCGCGCGCATAAAACTAATAAAACTAACAAAACAGTGTCTGGTAAATATCGCCTTAGAAAAATGGCAACCATAAATTTATTAACCCTTAGCACTCTTAGCGAATCACTGACCTTCATGACGACGCAATTTCGTGGAAAAATTCCTGCCACGGGTAAATTACAAAAGGAAACACCATAAACAAAAGGGAAACGAAAACTGGGGGGGTTTCGACCTTCCCCCGGCCACGAGGCACGACGTTTATGGTTCGGGACCCGAGAGTCATTAAGAAAATCGCGATAAGGCGTAGGGTGGGGGAAACAAAAATCATCAGTGTCGCGTCAACTCCCGTCCCGGAAGGATCAATTAGTAGTGTAGTGATAAATTGTGTCAGTGTTGTGTCGTGTTAAAGTGACTACACCGAGACACCATGGTGCTTGCGAACCACCCTAAGAGAGTCCTGAGTGCAACCGGAAACGGTAAGTCAAGCCAGTGATCCTTTTTGATCGATTTCGATCGATTCTGATCGATAATTTTCGCTCGAGAACGACACATCTCTCTGGTCTCGTTCGAAGGAAATAATGAATTTTTGACTTGAATTTTTTGGTGATGTTAGAACGATTAATTTACTAAATAATGTATAAATAATTTCTTTCTTTAAATTTATATTGGTCGTAATTGCGAATTCAGTGGATCTCTAGAAATATTTTGGGTCGGAAGAAATGTTTCGTTTTGGAGTTAAAATGGCTTCTAATCCGTATGGGGCGAGAAAATTGAAAGCCAGTAATTGTGACCCTAATTTCCCTTAATTTCGCGCGTGGCGTATCACCCGCCGTCAAAATTGATCGATCTGACGCGAAACGGCGCACAGAATAATTTCCTAACGAATTGCCTCTATCGATTAATCAAAATTCACTGGACCGAAATAAATATTCCTTCGAAAGAATTTGAGCGGTGCGGAGCTTTAGCAGCCACGTCACGGAAAACCTTTCGTGCTCGTCTTCGTGGTCGGGCTGTTCGTAATTTTGACTGGGCCACTGAAAAAGTCCGTGGCCGATTGGTTCGATCGATCGATCAGGGTGAGAGGTTTCGCGTGGATCTCGTAAGCGTTCAGCAACGCTTCTTTCTAAGCCTCTTACGCGTTCATCTATAATTTCGCGGCAGCCTTCGACCGAGCAATCGGCATCGACAAATCCTCTAATCTTATTGCGGCGTGTTTCGACTTGAAAACCCGGGACGAGCTATAAAAAATGCAGCGGCGCGCGTGTGGTCCATCATCCGGCGGGCATACGCTTCCACGCGCGCATAACTATGCCGGTAACTTCCTTACACGTTCGGCCATAATTTACCGACTCCGTAAGTACCCCGGCGAACCCTATCATCGGGACAGGCAACGTTCGAGAGAGAAAGAGAGAGAGAAAATCGAAAACCTTCGTTTCCCTTCACGACAATAATACATCTATGCACCCCCGTGACAATCGTTGTTCCTTTGTAAGTTCCGTAACGCTCGGGCCGCGCGCGGGCCATTCCCGGGTTTATGATTTATTAGGTTGGCGCACACGAGATGTCGCTTTCTTGCATTAACTTTACGATGTAATAACCGGCTGGCTGGATTATGGCACATCAGAATACTTAAATGGATAGTAACTGCGCGACGAAGATTCCAAGTATTCGCAGCTTAAGAGGCGGCGTAAATTTAACACCGCGTTGACGAGAGAGAAAGGTTCCCCGCGTTTCGGGGATCCGACGCGTCGGAGCTTATGCGGCATTGAACGCTATGACGGCCAGGGGGTGAGCCTTAAGGGTCACTTTGTCGCGAAAACTATTCGCAGCGGGGTGGATGATGCGGGGTCGATTTGAAAATTTACGAGTGGAAATTTAAAGAATTGTAGGTATATTCGTATTTGATTAAACATTTCATGTGCATCAATTTAATGCAACCTTTGCTCGTGCTGCTACCCTAAAGGAATGTTTTCAGGATCGACTTACTCTCACGAGATGACATCCTCGTTATTTAGTTTAGCTCGCTATCGTATCGAAAGAAGTGACGATGGTAGAATCGCTTACCTGAAACAAACAGAAAAGAAAATACATCAGTATATGGTATATTCTTGGGCAAAAGTATTGCAGACAAATTTTGTTAGGTTCTTTGTACTTTCATAATTGGTTGAAGAATGTGTCTGCAAGAAAATTGTCAGAGTTATTTGACTCTTGTCACGAGAGTGCGTCACGCGTAGGCAGAAGGAACGATAGTTAATGACATTATAATTAGATTTTTCGACCATCTGAAATTCTACAGCACGAATTCGAACCAAAAGGCGTTTTATAAAACGCGGATCAAATTTTTGAAGGTCCACCGACCCGCAGGAAACACGCCAAACAGCCGTAAACACGTTCTAAGCGTTGCGGCCGAGAAGCCCGTGGCAGAGGCGGCATTACCGGTGCGGAAAATTTTCCGGTAGAAAAACGCGGAACGATTTACCGGGCGTTCTCCGGGCTAATAATTCGAGAATGGCTCGGTTTATATTTACGACGTGTACGCGTTTATAAACGACATCTGTACCGCATTTGATGTTCGGTTTATTTTATGGGTTGCCAGGACGAGCGTACGACCGGCCGCGTCGCCCTATCCATTTACCCTGATCTCCTCGCGTATGCGCTTCCTGCGAGACGCTCCGGGATGGTTCACCGACACATAAACACCCCCTCGCGTATAACGCGACTCGACGAGGCAAAGGGGTGAGGCAACAGACGTTGATCCCGCGACGCGCCAATCGCGACAGTCGTAATTTTTGACTGGCCTGGGTTCGATGGGCGCAAAGTCAATTTTCAGTTATCGAGTCGCAAGTTTTGGTCGACTGTAGCCGACGTTGGGCGCGCGCGATAGTTCGCGGGCTGTCTGGCCGCAGCCTTCGACATAAGCCGAGCGTGCGGTTGGTTTACGAGGTTATGCTGGCGAGCTGAAGTAGTTAAAGGCCCTCCTGCCGGCCCGTACCGCCCACCGGTGGACGTTAGTTCACAACGGCCGGGGACCACATCCTAGCTGACGAAAATACGGATTATCGGTGACGGAAACCTGCCCTTTCTAATCGCCACTGCGAACTCCATTCGCAATTAAGCGCCCTTCGAGTTGCTCGCACGTTGCCGCCATTCGGTTTCGTTGCCTCGGTGGTTCTACTACAAGGTATTACATATGTACTTCCGACCGGAAATCGGCAGCATTCGCTGAAACTCTCAAAAGTAGCGAATCTTCATTTACCTCTACGTAAAAAAATATTTCTACCCTGCGTAAACAGTGTCCAGTGTGATTAGTAGACATCGGATGTTTATGCAATTTCCAATTTTTATAGAAACATTTTAAGAAAGTGGAATGAAATAAAATTTTATTTTTAATGGGGACAGTGTTAAATTCTCTCGAATTTTATATTATAGCATTTTTTTAACATTTCCATATGCCATAAATGCATAAAGATCCGATGTCTAGTGATTAGTATTACGTGTCTGTAAGTACACCACAGATTCTCGTGAAAAACCTGATCGTTGTACTAATATCACAGCCCTCGCAACGTTACGTTATTTTTACTGAAAACGGCTGAACAGTCGAAACAATGTATAAACTCGTTGAAAAAAAAAAAATACAAACATTATTCTTTTGAATTTTCCGCTGTAGATGAGTACAAACAGCGCTACATAAATTGAACGCCGATGCGCCGAGCCAATATTTCTTTTACTTTAACCATCAGTATGTGCCTTCTCTATCAAAGCAAATTCCGGTTTTGTTGGTTCAATAGTTTGGTAGAATATTGTGAAAATTTCGAGAGCACTGGTTGTTTTCTAAACAAAATAGTTCGGACAGTCTCTGTTTTCAGCCTTTGTAGTAGTAGTATTGAACATTTTCTACAATGCTCCACTTTGAACGAGAATAAATCAGGATACAAAATAATTTACAAGTTATAAATTCCGTTCTTTTTTTTTTTATTGTAAACAGAATATACGGTAACAGAAGAATGGTTATTTTGTGCAATAAGTTATCGCTAAGAAGAAATTATTTATTTCACATTAAAAATCCATCGAGATTGCGTGTACAGTACCGACAAACACGGTTGGGATTTGTTTCATAGAAATATAAACGAGTGAACGTATACAGGATGTAACAATGGATTGTTTATTTTACGGGCTAAAAAACGTCCAGAAGAAAATCTGTTATTCCGACAAAACTGTATGCATAACAACTGCAACAAACGCTTGGGGTCGTTGTTCCCCGTGGAGTGCAGCGAGCAGCACAGTCGTCAGGATTCTCGCTGAGAGTCAATAAATCGAAGAGAAACAGGATAGCCGAGATAAGAGACAACAATTCGATGCTCCGATTGCAACGCTAATAGAAATCCAGGCAAGATAGGATTTCGATTAGTAACGTTATTATTAGGTCCCGGTGAAATGTCCACAAGCTACGCGACCCCTCTGCCGGTGGTTTCCAAGTGTCCAAGTCGGGAACGAACGAACAGTAGTTACCGGAAGCTGTTAAGGACACTGTGAACATTGAGTATCGCCGCATTGATTGTCCCCGCGAATTCGGTCGCCGGCCGAGTTCAAATTACTGGAGCTTTCGTAGCCGAACAGAAGACAAGCTTCTCGCGGAAACTTCTTTCGCAATGGCGATTTATTTCCGCCCCGGGGAATTTCGAGCATCCACCACTTTCACGTAAAAATGTTTGCCCGCTCCGAATCGCCGTACTAAAATTATTTTTACGATTCCAATCGATCCAAGTCTTGAAATTAGAAAAGCATCAAATGATATTTTTTGTTCCGAAGAGTGTGATTAAAATCTAGAGTCGATACCAATTACGGGAATATTACAGATGTACCGTTCTCCCTGTCGGGGATATATGAAAAACGAATTATTTATTGCAGCCCGTGCCATAAAAAATCAATATTTACGAAGCGTTTCGGAGCCCAACGGGAAATATTAATTTTAAAAAAGGGTATCGGAAGTTTCGCACGTATGCAAACAAGCCTCCGGTACTCGAGTATATCTCGAGCTAATAAATAATTCAGTTATAAAATATTGGTTATATTTCCCTCGGAAAAAGTCGACACAGAGCTTTTCGATCAATTTAATAAACGAACGTAGCAATCAAAATGTGTATCACGAGATGAATATCAAATATGGAACAGAGGCGGGACGAATGAAGCGGAGGAAATATATTAAATCGACGAGATATAGACGGCAATCCGGTGAAATGAAAGCGTTTCGGCAAATCGCACGCGGAAACCGAATAACCACACGGAAAACTTAGGAGCAAAAAGAATAAGGTCAACGAGAAAATACACCGGGAGAAATTAAATGAATCGAAGGAACACGCGTGGAACGGATGAAATGCACGATACCGATGCCTCGCGCGGATATAACAAATGGATCTGATAAAGTATGCGGAGCGCATCAGATGTATGGAACACGTGAAATAGGTGAACGAAACATTTGGAATATTTGTACGCGCATAAGCCACGGACGAGATAGACAGAATAGGCGACACAGGCAACTACACTACCGGCCATAAGTGTTTACCCACCTTCAAATTTCGTTACTATTCAAATAATAGGTATTTTATTGTTATGAAAATGTCCGTAGCATTAAATCCTAATTATAAGGCTAATAAAAAACACCCAAAATATTCTGTACATACACAATCAGGTACTGTAAATGAGTTTACAGATTTTTATGAGAAACGACAATTTTGGAGTTCAGGTAAAGAAACCCATTTTTCTGAAATTTTTATAACGGTCAGTAGAGAATATGAACGCAGGTAATACAGGTATCTTAGTCTTCTCAAATTTCATACTGCATTTCATACTGCATTAAGCTTTCATACAGTAAACAGTTGATTTTCACGTGCCTAAAGAATTTTGCGAAAATTTCAAATAATGTCAGGGAGAAAAGAATTATCGATTGAAACGCGCGCTCTAATAGTGTCCCATCATAGCATCGGAAAAAGTAACAGAGAAATAGCAAAGTTATTGAAGCTGAACCGTAGAACCGTGGACTACAATGTTAAAACATATGTGGGTGGGTAAACACTTATGGCCGGTAGTGTATGTAGAATACAGTGAAGCAAGCTATACGTAAAACAGAAGTTTCTGTGCCTACGCCGATATTCCTCGTCTCTCGGATCAGACAGCTGTAATCAATTAATAAAATCCCGCCGGTTATCAAGCCGCAACATCTCTGCTATTAAAGGCGCATAGTTAGTCGCTCTAAATCGCTGCGCTGAATTCCGTGCACCGTTGATATTCGAACAATGCGCTCGACTATCTACAAGACAGGCTCCCGGAAGACAGGGAACTAATCAAACAATACTATCCCAGCAATCTCCGGGGCAGAAATCAGCGACGAATTCGCGCGAGAAACCGTGTGCCAAATTCAGCGTTGCAAATGCGCGTCCTTTTTACAAATTACAGCGATAATATTCTTGAGATAGGTATTTCCAGCTGTTAGGTTAATTAATGCCAGACGCCGGACTACAAGATGTTAATTCACCGCTGCATGTGTTTCCCAGCCGCCCCAACTCCCAAGTCAATAGCGATCGACGTGTTACAAACTTCTAGATGAGACATGACAGTCGATGGGTCCCCTAAACGGGACCCCCTCGGGCCCGGAACCTCTGCGGACCAATTTGAGCGTCAGTTTCACCCCCAACGATGGACGCCTTGCAAGGGTTGTTTCGCATACGACCCGTCCAATCTCATTGAAATTTGCTGAGCTGATCGGTTTACGGTTAATCTTCGTCGGGGCCGATTATGCTCGGTCAAAAATAAGCGCGGGGGCGTTCTTGGTAGATTTTTCGTTCCGAATTTAACCCTCTATGGGCCGAATTTTCTTTCGTTTATATTTCAAGTTGATGGTGCTGCTGAAAAAACTGAAATTATTTGGTAAAATGTCCGTATATTAGCATGGGACCTGAAAGAGTTACACGAGCCCGTAGAGGGTTAAGGAAATTTTTCGAGGAAAGTTTTCAGGACACCCCGCAGACTGAACCCTTTACTCGAAAATATCGAAAAGATTTTAAATAAAAATATTAATTTGTTCGCTTCAGAGTATTCAGAGAAAAATACAGTAAATATTTTTGGCAAGTAAACTGCGTAACCCCCAACCCTGCAATATCGAGAAGATTTCAAATAAAAATATTAATTTGTTCGCGTTAGAATATTCAGAGAAAAATACTGTAAATATTGATAGAGCTTTCGTTACGAGTTTCAGAAGCTTCGGTTACTAAAAAATAGTTGCCATATTCGAGAGGCCGGCGGTAACGAAGGGTTGAGCATAGCGGAGGTTAGGTCGCGTTAAGGAGGCATAATCGCGCGAGAGAAAAAGGAATCTGTGTCTGTGGATCGTCCCGTCGGAGCATGTTTCATCAACTCGAGAAAACGCGACGCGTGGATCGATAGGGGCTGCCGGAAGCCTGTAACCCGGGCAAAAAGCAGCGATAAAGCACGATAATCCGGGGTGGCCGCGCGCGCGGATCGGAGCCGAGCGGAGCAGAGCGGGGAGGAGAGGAGAGGAGAGGAGAGGAAACGGCGGTCCGATAGAGGAGCGGTCGGTGAAACAAAACTAAGACGAGAGGCTGGCTAGGTGGTATCGCGGCTTTATTGCGCGTTTTACGGGTCTCCGACGCTTGTATAATTGTCGAGGGCGGAGGGTTGGCCCATTTTCGAGGGGGAAATATGGCCGCGACTCGAGCGACTCTCGCCGGCAAAAGTCGATACTTCGGGCCGGCTCGAGAGTTCGTTTGCTCGTCGCTCGTTACATACCACCCTTCTCTTCGTCCTCCCCCGTGAAAGCCTCTGACCGCCTCCGTGAGTTTCTAATCAGCCTACATCTGTCTGTTGTGCATCCACCACCGATAGGGGTGGCGCGCACAACCCGTACGCATCACTTTGTACGCCGCACACCTGATAGAGAAAGAGAGAGAGAGACGGAGAGGGAGAACAGGAGGGTAGCTAACGGGGAAGCGAGAAAGAGAGGGTGAGAGAGAGAGAGAGGGAGGGGGAGAAGGATCGAGAGAGCGCCAGCGCAAGAGAGAAACAGGGAGAGGTTCCCGGCTCTCTGTGGGGGTGAACACGAGAAGGGAAGAGGGAATCGAGATATCGATTCCACGCGCGATACGGCCGGGTGTTTCCGGGCCTGGTCTAGCTCGCTTCGAGCACCTTCGACAACTTCGACAACGCTAATTACAGGATGACGGTCTAACGGTGGTCACCTCGAGCTCTACCTGTGCGACCGAGAATATATCGAGTCGCGAGAGAGAGAGAGAGAGAGAGAGAGAGAGAGAGCCGCTTACACGGGCTCTCTCGACACGCTGATCGAATTTTTCCTTTCATCCGCCGCAACGGTACAGTTTCCATTCCCGTGTTCCCCTCCTCCCCGAGCCTCCCTTTTCCCTCGTTCCGTCGTTTATCATCGCTCGGATAATGGTTTGCCGGGCCTCGCGAATGGCCTATCGATGGGAAACCGGTTACAAGCGGCAGTGTATCGGTCCGCTTTGTGCCGCCGTTAAAAGGAAATCCGGTTGATTAGTTT
This sequence comes from Seladonia tumulorum, assembly GCA_913789895.3. Taxonomy (NCBI): domain Eukaryota; kingdom Metazoa; phylum Arthropoda; class Insecta; order Hymenoptera; family Halictidae; genus Seladonia; species Seladonia tumulorum. The sequence continues at coordinate 9,911,387 of OU565281.1, forward strand.
TGGATAGAAAACGATTCGAATCCCGACGAAACTTCCTTTAATTTCGCGTTGCCTGTTATTTAGGACGGTCTCACGTGTCCTGGCCAAACACCGCGATACGGAGCTTTCCAATCAGTTGATGGTATGGCTGCGCCACTCTCTGTCCGCGTTGCGCACCGTCTACGTCGATAAATTTGTCCACACCGAATATTATTTTATTCACGTTAACTCGGTAAAAATTTTCGTGCCCTGCCTCGTTGCTCTGCCCGGAGCAACGATAGCGAAATTAATTAATATTTTTCTTAGACTTTGTTCAGAATCTTCATCACGAGTCTGACTCGATATTGCAGGGCAAGGGGTTAACCGTGAACACACTAGTATTTTCAATTTTTCATCAATTCGTTAAACCTGGCAACACGATTATGTCAGCCATAGGTAGCGGCCATTTCGTTGTACGATCGATGAAGTAATCATTCGATCGACTGGAGATCCGAAAACTGACGGATCGACAGAGAACAAAGGGTGGAAAGAGCGCAAGCGCGAAACCACGGAGCTAATAATTTAGAGTCGAATGGAAAACTCCCGATGAAAGAGAGTTCTATTATTTTTATTTTTTTTTTTTTTTTTTTTGGGTTCACCCTTTTCCCCTTGTGCCCTTTTTGTTTCGGAGAGCCATTCCTCGCGGGCAGACGTTCGCGGGATCGCGATATACATACATATGTACGTTTACACTTTTATGCGGCGTAATTGACTTTGTTCGAGCTCCTGTTCGCCAACCGGTCGGCTTCGGCAAACAATGTTTCAGCGGATGGAACGTTTAACGACCAAAGGCTCTCCTGGATCGCTATGACCGTTTTACAGCCACCTTTACGCGGCCGTTTTCAAACGACGAACAAATATTGCGCGATGCGGATTACCCGCGTTTTTTATGTCCGCTATTTTGTTGCTTTGTTTTAATTGGAGGGGGCGAGGGAGGGCCAAGGGGGATGTTTCTCGTGTTCGTTGTCGGATCGTACGGTGAGCTCGTGTGCCCCGGTGCGTTTGTTACTGAAATTCATTTTTTTTTCTTTTTTTTTTTTCGAGCGTCGTATTAGCGTGTTTGCCGTTCGCACTGTTCCGCGCGGCGCCGCCAATGGCGACCCTGTTATAACGTATTCGTTATTACTCGCGATAAAAATATATATATTCGCCCGGTGCATTCCGCAATTTGTGTTTCCGACAATGCGTTTTTCCGCAAGATCGTAAACTGTTTTTATGCTGTATCATCGAAAATCATTATACCTTCTCTCACTACTCTGGCATTTCGAGATGTGAGTTCTAATACTCGTGAACGAAACCGTTGGGTATTGTTGAAAATTATGTTCAGTTCGAGGTTGCACACATATGCTTCCAAACTGCATCAAAAATTGTTGCAGACGAATTAACCCTTCGGATCACGCGAGTACCCATTTTTCACGTTAACGTTTCTTCTAGGAACTCGGAGCTTTTCTTACAATAATGTTTTTGCTGCCTATACGAAATACTGAGATTTCCGTATGTCGCCTAGGCCTGGATGATAAATGTCAATGTATGTGTGTACACCGTGGGGGGGGGGGGGCACGGAATTCGGACGCCAAGTAGTACAAATCAAGGATTAGCCCTTAGCACTCGAACGATGACTGTAAGGCAGCACTAAAAATTGCTGTATCGTTATACAAAATATTCTTACCGAAATATTTATTTCCGAGTTAAAATAGCTTCGAGTGCAAAGGGTTGAAAAATAGGGAATACCTTATACACGAAGACGCGCACACTTCCACCAAGCGTCGTAAAAAGCAGAAGAGACGACGTGGGTTCCGCAGAAAAATTGAAATTAAAAGGCAGCTAGGGGGCATAAAGAATCCCTCGAAGAAAGGATCGAATTAAGTGCAATAACAACCCATAAAAAGTGCCCGTTCCCAAAAGGGGGATTCTCATCCCTCTGGAAACGATAAGTGCGGCCATTCAGGTCCACTAGCCGCGCGTAGAAAGCATCGCCTTTACGAGTGGCCCCCCGAAATATATATCGCGGGCTCTCTCGATCGGTTTCGCTCTCGGCTCGATCGACCGATCGAAATAAATCATGGTAACGGCCGAGAGGCGATCCTAAAGCCCTCGAGGTCGTATCCTGTACCGACGTAAGCCGGAAAAATCGAGGCTGCTCGTCATCGCGCAGCCGCTAGACAAAAGCCAGCAGGCGCACGTGACGGTCATAATAATCTCGGAATCCTTTCGCGTGATGGCGTCTTGAAGGAGCGTGCACACGAACCACCAGAGTCACCCCTGTCCCCTTTCTTCTTCGCGTCCCTGAAGCGAGCTGAAATCGAGCAAACCTGGAAGCCTGGTTCACGCCCCCGTCCGACATCGCGTTACCACCTTTCGCGACGAGCAGACGAGCTTTCTCGAGGACACTGTTGCCGCCATGACGCGCGCCCGCATGACAGCAGCTACGTGCGCGTCGGAAACTTCAACTTCAACTTCAACACTCCGAACGCGGCTCTACATGCTGCGCTCGCTCCGAGAGCGATCAAAAGATCGAGACTGAAGAAATGTTAAGACCATCGGCGAGGTCACGCTGATCCAAAGGCTATTAGCTTCAGAAAACCATCACCGTGAGTTTTTTCCTGGTTAAAAAATTAACACACTTCGTTTTTGAATAATTCCTAGTTTCTATACCTGTTGCGTGAAATATTGATACACAATTCTAGTCCTTCTCTTATTCAAAGAGGATTGAGCCGGACCAATAATTTTGTGGCACTCCGATAAATTCCTATGTATAATTAGTTCGGATTAATATTTATGACTCGCGAGTCAGATTACGTCTAGACTGCAGATTTTCAAGTATACCGAGCTCATAAAAATGTAAAAGAAGCGATTAAGAAATTCTAGAACTCCACATTATTCTCGATCGCTTAATATACCATAGATAACGTTAATAATCTCGAAATTGATTTTGCAAAAATTTACGCGTCATGAATAATCACGATGAATATATTCCGCAACATTCTTTTCTGCGATTAATTTCAATCGGTTCTTTTTATGTTCGAACGGTTTCTGACATTGATCAAATATGACCACGATATTCCTGCGCGATTATTTCCAATCAGTTCTTTTTACGTCGACGGGATAATTTCATCGGCGGGAATCATTTTTCACGTTGTCGAGCACAGCGCAATAAGAGAAAAATTTGTATGCCGGTCGTCTATGGTTTCGGATCGAACACTCGTGTATCGCTGAGCGAGAGTTAAGGGTGGCCGGTCACGATTTGTTTGGAGTAATTGGTTTTTGATATACGTGGGTCAGAACACTTTTTGTTAAAGCCGAGAGAGATGTTTCGAAATTGTATAGGGGCTGAAATTTCATTTTGTTTCCCAGGGGTTTCGTAATGGACTTTTTCCATACTTTTTCACGATTCATTATTAAATACCTGCCCAGGGATAATTCGTATTATCGCGCCTTTTGTATTATTTTAATTCAAGAGAGAGTCAAATATCGACAATTTACAAGTTACCTCAATTCGTATGATTCAATGTCAGTTTCTATCGTATAAATGGAAAAGACGCTCACTAAAAATTGTTTTTCCGTCGCTGCAAATTTTAACCAGTGATTCGTGCTCGTCGAATAAATTATACTAATTTTTCTCCCGTTTTACGACACGCCGGACAAACCTCGCGTGGGTGTCGCGTTGATTTACGAGACGCGAACCGAGAACGATGCGCATAACTTAAACTCGAATCCAATGAAAACAAAACGATCAAATTTATAGAAGCAAATTCGACTCCCGAAAAGCGCGTCAGGGCGTTGGTGGTCGTCCCGATGTTTGGTGTGTTTTTTTTTTTTTTTTTAACAGAACGCATCATATTACTTCGCGTTTATTTAATAACGCGTGTTTACACGGCGCACGGAGGTCGATAACAAATTGGCAAATGCGTTATACCGCGAACCGAACGTGTCGTTTTTACGAGATTCCGTTCGAATGGCTGTTCGAAATGTTTCTCATGCAAATTTCATACCGGTAAACAGAAAAATAAAATACTTATCGAATAGTTCACACGTTCGCCAACAGAAAATCAATATGGCGTTCCGCATTAATTTGATCCCGACCGTGTGCGTTTCGCTGCGATGCATCGAAAACGAAATAATTCACTTGCTCTTCTTTTTTCTGTTTCGATACAAATTAACTTTTTCAATATGACACGGAAGCGCGAGTTCAACTGTTGAATACAGAGAACGATTGTTCGTATGGAAGATACTTGGCTTCGGTGTCTTTAATTTGTCACGGTTTTCAATTTTTTTCCGTCTGAAATAATTTTAGTTGTCGTGAACACATATTTATATCCCTGACGTGTGTTGCATTACTGCAATATTTCAAATTCCTATACCGGTACACTTTTAAATGATGTTTCAACAGAAAATTGTCCCCTTCGGTAGAATTATGGAATCAAGTTGCGTTTGGAATACTGATGAAGATAGTAATTTCGATACAAGAGAGAGAGGGTGGAGAGAGATAGAGAGAGAGGTGGATATCGTTTATCAGAGAGGGCAAGTCAGACGGTCGGTAATAATTAATGGCGGGCCGGCTGCAGGCTTGATTGGAAAATTATGAATGCCGCGGACGTAATTGCACAATTGTCGATTGTGACTTTTCCCCAAGTAAGAGCATGATCGATCTACTTGAAAGGCAATTGAGTGTTCCTGCGATTGCCCTCGAGGCCCGTGAATGCAGCCCTCTGCTTTCGTCCGGGATCGAGTAAATGCAACGCGGATAGATCGTTCCCGTGGTTCTGCTCGTAACCCTGTCGAGGGAGGCAAAAAACAAGAACAGAGAAAGAGAGTAAAGAGAGAGAGACTCTCTCTCCGGCGATCAGTGAAACGTGCAAGATTAGATTCGCCCGAGGAAAAATATGATACAATTAGACGGGAACCGGCCGCGGTACACAATGAATTCTGATCTCGAGGAACAGCGGCGTAAAACGATCGATCAGAAACCTAGAAACCGTGTCAATAATACCGAATGAAATATACTACCGGCGATACCAGTATTGATATTAATTGTAGGCAAATGCGGTACAGTTTCGCGTTGCTCGAAAGATTGTGAATTAAATTGTGAATTGAATCTACCGGTGCGCACGGTGCAGCCGCGCTTTTTAATGCACTTTCCATTGTCCGATCGGACCGCAGATACGACGGGATTGTGGTCGATGTGTACGTGTACACAATGAGTTCTTTCTGATCTTTCAATGAGCTCTGTGAAAGGTGAGAAAGGGATGATGAAAGCTTCGGCCAGCTGTAATAGGTCAAATGTGAGCACTGGTCGCGGCGGAACACCTAATCGCTCTGTTGGAAATTTCAACTATTCAATTCGGCGCTTGGAAAGCTAATAAGCGATCGAACACGAATCAATTAGCGATTTATTTCTTTCTCACGGACAATCTGTTGACAAATCAAGAGATCAAGTTGTTTCAGTCACTCGCACAGATATAGAAACAATTTAGAGAGAAACGCTTCAATATACATCGCATATTGAAAATATGCATTCTACCACACCTGGTAGTCGACGTGTTAACCCTTTGCACTCCGAACCATTCTGGCAGAAATTTACAAATCTTCGTATTATTTAGTATAATTTTGGAACCAAGTAATGTATTATAATAATATTGGACTTATATGAATTGGTTGACATCGAGGAATATATATTTGCAAAAAAATCAATATTTTATTTAAAGTTGCACTGGAATAAATTAATTCCCCGTAATCGCTAATAAACTTTAATGTCCCTTGAGAGGGGACAGCGGAGTGCAAAGGGTTAATAATTCGATCCGATGGTGCAATTTGAAAAGGTTATTCGTTTCTAAACTGTGCGAGTACTTTTCACACCGTTTTTCGCCGTGGCTCTATCAGGTTGAAGCATGAAACCGGTGAGTATTAGTTCGGAGTAAAAAGGGGTAATAACGAGAGAGTGAAAGCAGAATAGAGAGGTCAATGGAATCAGGTGAAAAAAACCGAAATTTCTTGTATTTCCAATCCCAGTCGAAATAAAAGGTGTCCAAGGTGTTCGGCGCGCGAAACGAAATGATTGAATTTCCCGGGTTTTATCCGGCCGATCGCGGGGGGTTTCGGTTTCCAGCGTGTCTCTACGCGATTTATAGATCGCAGGGGGGCGGTGTACGCGATCCTATCCCGAGTCGGACAGATGTCATTCGCGAATCTGTCCGGCTGAATGCCGGGGCTGCAGCGTTGGCGTTTAGAAACGCGCGCTTTAGAGGTTTACAATGCGCGCCGATGGAAGCGGCGGCCGAAAAAAAAGAAGAAAAAAAAAACAAAATAGAACCACCTATTCCATTCGGCCCGACGATAGACGGACTCTAATAGATTCTCGCCTGGCCGATACTCGGCGAAAGCAATTTTTGTCGGACCCGGCGGTTTTACAAAGGCAAATGGTGTTTGAAAAAAGTTAGAGAGGCCAGTTTTCGCGGCGCGGCAGGCACGAAATGAGAACGCGCGACGCGTTGCCGCCTGCCCGGGCCTTTAGCGGCGTCGAGAATAAAAATTCATGAACTATGGATTTCAATATTGAAAACGCGCCCGAGGCCCGAGGTTCGAGAAATAAATAATTTCCCGTGCGTCCGCCTTCCGGAAAAGTTGCTTTTCCGCGTGCCGGCGCAGCCCTTTTCGCGATCATTCGATGCTGCTCTTTTACTTCTCGATGATTTATCGCGTCGTCCCGTGATTTTGATAAATCGCACCCAAGTTCCGAGCACGCGCGAGAGAGCTTGCCTTTTATTCTCGACGGAATAATAATTCTTTGTTTCGCCGCGCGAACTTTGCTTCGAGAACCTGTTTGTTTATAGTTTTGCGGGGGAACACGGGGGCGAAAGAATAATTAACTATCGAGCTGCAGTTGTGCCGTTCGGAGTACTTGTATTAACACTAAATTAAACTGTTGCATTATAAAAATTACAAGATTTAATTTATCTATGATTTCAAAAATTGTCAAATACAGAATCTAAAACATTTGACCGGTGGTGGTTTAGCGTTAAGTGTGATTTCGTAAAGTTGCATGGCAGAGTTAGTAATCTTATCTGTTGGGTTATTACCGTTTTAACGAAACAAATGTCGAACATCACCGGTCGACAAAGACTCGCTCATTTCCGGGTCCGAGGAAACCCAGGCGCCAGTTAATCGTTGAAATCAGCCGATAATTGAACAAACAGAACCTGCAACTAGTGCCGCTAGATGTTCACCGATTGGTATCTGGAACGTGTGTTGGAGCCGGTGGAACGTGGCCGTTATCAAAACTGGAGAGCAGGACAAGATACGGGAAGGAGGCGGAAATTGCCGCGAGTTCCTGGTACGTCATCTCTTAGGGGCAAGAAGAACCGTTTTCCCACGAAGACAAACCCGACCGGCGGTTCATTCGTAATCGACGAACCGTATCGCGCGATAATCGAGCCGCGACTCGTTTGCCGATCGCGAAGCGCTAATTGCGTCAGCTTCTCTCTGCAGCTTCCAACTATTTCTCTCTTTGTTACGCGTGTACCGGGCGAGCCTTTCTTTTCTTTCTCTCCTTTTTTTCTCTCGCCTTTTCTCTCCCACCTTTTTCACCGGGAAAAGCTGCTAACGCCGACGACTTAGCACGCTGCCAAGGATTAACGAGCTGCACCAAGCCGAGACTCGACAGTTTCGAACGCCAGGACGTCGACCTCTGGTCCGCGGGACACTCTCGTCACTTATCCCACCGTTTACCCGAAATTATGCTCGATGACTGTTCCGCGGGCTCGCGTTTCCTGCCACGAAACTGCTCCCTGAAATGCGCCACCCACTTCTTCAAGAGAAGATGACCGTCTGCGACCCGACCGCCTCGCATCCGGAGGAGATAGCGATGACTCCTCTCCCTGAGTCATTATTTTCACCGTGATTTCGCGTGAGAGCCCAAAATTGCAGTCGGAGGGAAAAGTACGCTCTTTGGGGTGGGGTAACTTTTTGTCAAAAGTGAGCCAAATGATACGAGTAGATTGTGGATCTTCGTGCATTTATGGCTAATGAAAATTCTCAAAAAATGCTATAATATAAAATTCGATGGAACTTAGCTCGGTTGAAAATGTGATTTTCTTTGATTCCGCTTTCTTAAAAATTGAAAATCGCATAAACATCCGCAGTCTAGATACGAGGTTTCTTCAGGAAGTTACAGTGAACCAACAAATTATTGGAATAGGTCGACAATCTTCTATTAAAATAATCAATCTTTGAACGACAGTTTGCCTACTTCCAATTCTTCTTATTCTAGTATGAAATAGGTACTGATGTTCTAAAGTTAAAAATGTACGTTTAGAAGAACTGTGAACATTATTTTCATCGCGCGGTTAAATACACTTTTATGTTTAATCATACATATTTAAAGAGCACTTGTGAAGAGTGTTCTTTCACTGGTCACCCTATTATATTCTAAACTGCCTAACAATAGGACCACAGTGATTTCACGAGCAGTGTGAACATAACAGACCTCGGGTATGTCCTCTGACGCTGACAAGCCCCGAGGTGTTGACACATATCGAGAACTCACTGTATCACACGAGAAAACGAAATATCCTGGCTGCTGTTCCTTCTAACCAGTCTGGAACATTTTTGTTTCGCATATAAATTCACTATAAACAACTATGTCTATGCAGGGACCAGGAGGACAAACGTTGCCGACCCTTCGCCCAGGACTTGAAAGTTGCCTTCCGGAATAGTACTCGCTAATGGACGCAGCCCCAGCAATGAGACCAACTGTCCAACAGGCATTCTTCGATAGATATCGCTGGGACAGCCAGGGTAAGCTAAACTCTGAAGAGCCACTCCCGGGAGTACACCTAGGCGGCTGCTAACTTCAGAAAGCTACTCTCGCGGCGGACACGCAGCCGTAAGTTAACTCTAGAGAATCATTTACACGTGGACACCTACCATAAGTTGAGTAACTCTCGCGTCCGCAGTCCCCCCTAAAAAGTTGCTCCCGCAGAATTATGCGACCGATAGTTACTCTAGCGTGGACACGCCGCACAAGCTGTCGAGAAGCCCAGTCGACTGAACACAACCATCCCCTCTGTCCATTCCTGTATTCCACCCCCTGTCGTTGCTTTCCTTATGCGACGTGTCCACGTAAGAGTAACTTTCAAGAGCACTATATACTCTCTCCCTCTCTCTCCCTCTCTCTCTCTCTCGACGTCCTGTACCGACCTGAAAATGAACTCCTGTCAATTAAACTCTCGAGAGCACAGCCAACATACCTCGGAGAATAAACGCTGTCGGAGGGTTACTTTCGAGTCGCGACTACTGGGTAACTTCAACCCTCGAAAGTAGCGCTTCCAGGTAGCAGTCCAAGAAATTCACCGGAACAAACAGACATTCCTACCCCCGTTAAAAGCACCTCACAGCTCGTCCCTCGCGAGGCTAGTTCCAGGCTGTCCCGCCTAACTTCTATACCCTAAATTATTATCTGACCCCCACAGATTCAAAAGTACACTGCAACGAGATTTTTCGTTGAATCAATTCTTTCGTGTGTCTGTCCATTGACTAAGAAATCAAGATAAGTCACTTTCTAAGAAGCACTGTGCATATTACAATAGTGTGACTTCTGACGCATCCCTTCTGAATTCTAGAGATCCTAATAAATTTCGGTTTATCTGCATATGTCGCAATAATAATGAATTTCTGAGCCTAGTCAAAAGTAGTGACTTTTGTAGTGACAGTGTCAATCATGTGTGACTGACGTGGCAGTTGACGCGTTAAGCTAGAGTTGTGCTGATTAGGTTCATGCAAACCGACCCTTTTTCTGAACCGTGGGGCTGGAACAATACGGGGCTAATATAATACAATATAATATAATATGGGGTTGGTAAACATATTGCGTTAAATATTAAATAAAAATAGAAGACTATGCAACACTGTTAATGTCGTTTCTTGAGCTGTCAGTAATTGGGTCTTTCACCCCAGAGAAAATTGATCGACACAGCCTTTAATTTCTCCCGTGAGAAACTGCTGTACGCAGGAACTAAACGTTCGCGTAATCTACGATCGGGTACAGGCGGGTACAGGCGGGTATCGGCGCGGTAAAAGCGCTGAAAGCGTGCCGGAACCGAGTGCGCTCGCAACAAGTGAAGTTACAGCGCGCGAACGAGGTTTCGCGCAGCGACGCGTTGCGCCTCGGCGAGAGAAGTCCGACGCCTGCGAGAAACCGTTCTGCGAACGCGAAGTGTCCCTTCGTTGCCATAAGTAACGCGGCGGCGGCGGCCCGGGGGCGGGAAATATACGCAGCCGCCGAGGCGCGCCGATGTCTTCCGCCGCGGGAATTTCGCACACTTTACCGCGTCTCACTGCGCGCGCGATTACCATCTCTCCTGTCTTTCCGCGCTATAAATTCCTACGGTGTCGCGCGTTAATCCACGGATTAGCCGGTGACTGCGGAACCCGCGGTGCCCGCCGGCTAAAAGGGAGCCCAAGGGCCTAGGGCCCTTGAATACAGACACCGGAGAAAACCAGACTGGACTCGTTTCAGTCTCGAACTCGTTTCGCGGGATTACGGATTATCGCGGCGCGCGTTTAAGGAACACGGAAGGGAAAAAGGGACCGCCAACACGCGACCAAGGACGCGTCCGACAAGGTCGCTCGTTTGAGGATAGCAGAGTCCACCACCGTCATACCGAAGACCAGGTTTTGCATTTAGTAGCTATATACAGGGTGTTTGGTAACTGGTGGTACAAGCGAAAACATTATAAATAATAAGAATAAACATTTGTTCATCCGAAGTTTCGTTATCGAGAAAATCGAGTTTGAAATGCAGCATGCTATTCGATAGGAATTGTCTGACGCAACTGTCTGATCATGACCAACCGAATCTACTTCCTGCATATATACTAAAGCACACAAACCTGACAGATCTTCAAAGTCGATTTTCTCGAAAACAAAGCCTCAAGCGAAAAATGTTTATTCTATATTTTCGACTTATTCTTTCATGTAGAATCACCCCCTTTTCGCTTGTACCACCAGTTACCAAACATCCTGTATATTTTTAACATAAAGTAGTAGAAGCACAAGCAACAACGCGAAGTTCAACACAAAGTATTAGCTTCACCGAGCTGTTGTATAGTGCAGGTTGTAGACTAGGGTGGTCCTTATTTGTCGACTTTCGACTCTCTCTCTCTCTCGTCTCACAGATGATCTAGCCGGGTGAACGTCTCTGGTGCCTTTTTAATTTGAATACCACTGCTTGAACAATAGATACAATTTACGTTGCAGAGCCTAACAAAGGGGAATACAGATAGAAAGATCCGTCACAAGCCGCGAAAGCTGTCGATGCCCCAAAGTTGCCCGAAAATTAAGATTTAACTTAGGTGAATTACGGGCTCGCGAGCATCGAACAGTTCGAAAGATCTCCAGCTCCCCTGACACCGGGAAGACTCTGGTCGAGTGCAGGAGAGCGTGTTACCCGCGTGTCCATTCGGTTAAGTAACCCGAGCAACCTTGTCGGCGCGCACCGTGGCCCCAGAACGACGCTATAAAACCGGCGGGTCGGCGGGGGAATGCTTTGAAATTGACGATAAATCTTCCGTGTTGCTTGCCGGGCGTTTGTTTCTCGGCGTTCGGGTCCACCAGGGCCGATGGAAAGAGAGGAAAAGAGTATCCGGGGGAAAGGAGATATATATATATATAGAGAGAGAGGGAAGAGTGGGGAGAGATAACTCCTAGAGCACTTTCGAAAGTCACGTCCTGTACACAGCGTGCATTAGTTCGAGAAAATCGCGGTGGAAATATTGCGACGCGTTGTTGAGCTACGACATGAACCGCGAGACATTCGAGTTTATAGAGGGGACCGGTCTCGCGACCGGGTAAGGACCGTGTTACGATCCCAGACGTCGTCGCGACGCCCTAAAACGTCCAATAGAAACGCGGCGTTGCACAGGTAGGAGGATATTTAAACCATTAATGGGCTGCGCAGAACGGTGGCCTCGAGCGTCTTCATTATACTTTTATACTGGCCGGTTCGTTCATTTTGAACACGCGCGTCCTCTCTTCGACGTTTCTTCAGATTATTTTCTTTTTCTGGTCTATTGATGCTCAATTTGGAGAAAAGATGCCTACCCGGAGAAAGTTATTTCGCCGTATTTTGGTAGACAGATATTTACTCGGACTAGAAAGCGTCACAGGCCTTTCTACAGTTGTATAAAAATTCACTGAGGATGTTAATCCTTTCAAATATTTTTCTCGAGTGGAAAAAATGAATTTCTTATGCAGCAAGAAGTTAGCCGGGTGTTCACTTCACCTCAACAATCACGAATGCCTGTGATATATAATGACGTGAGCTGGAAAGAAACTTCGTATTCGCAGTTTTTGTACAATATAGTAGCGAAAATTATTGTACAAAAATTCTGTTGGTTGGTTCCAGGATATCAGGGGTTAAAACTAGAGTCTACAATAATTATTTTAGAATTTCTTTCGGGTCAATCCAGAGATTTCTTATGCAGTAAGAAGTGCACTTCACTTCAACAATCACGAATGCCTGTGATATAATGACGTTAGCTGGAAAGAATGAAGGAAACTTCGTATTCGCAGTTTTTGTACAATACGGTAGCGAAAATTATTGTACAAAAATTCTGTTGGTTGATTCCAGGATATCAGGGGTTAAAACTAGAGTCTAGAATAATTGTTTTAGAATTTCTTTCGGGTCAATGCAGAGCCTAGAACACCAAAAGACGAGGCCTGAATATTCGTTCTGTATAAAAAGCGAAGAGGGGGGTAAGAAACCGGCAATCTGCGTGCTAAACCACTCGTGATAAGCAAATAACAACGACTGTCGAATAAACGGTCTATTAATTGGGGGAATCAAGCCCATCCACTCGGTTTCACCGCCTCCTCTCACCTGTTCCTTCCGGCAGTCGGCTGGATCTGTAGTTCGGTTAGTTTAGGAGGATCGTTTCCCGCTCGCACTCGTAAACGTCCGCCATGGCCATCGGTTACGAGAGAGGGAGGGGGGTTTGGGGGTTGGTGGAAAACGTTCCCTTCGAAAGGTATACCAAGGTGAACGGAACGGAACGGAACGCGGGGGTGGAAGAACGACGAGCAGCCCTTGGGAGTCTCGTGACTCGAGTAGCCCGGGGGATCGTAAATGCTCGGGGAAATTACGCGAGACCCCCGTCCCAAAATTACGCCTTGCAAGATTGTAATGGCTCGGCGAGCCTGTTACATGCCCGCCATGCCGGGGCTGGGCTCGCGTGCGCATTAATGCGCCGGGGCTACGTTTCCTACGTTTCCAACCACGTATTCCTACGTTTCCTTCGACGAAGAACGACGCTGGCTGCCGTGCCGAGCACCTTTTTTTTCCCGTCCGCCCCCGCGGCGCGAACTTTAATCGAGTTAACGCCGCGGATGCCAGACTTCTTGCGTTTCCGTTCCGGATAAACGCGAGTCCGTTCGAATGCCTGAATTTATTTAAACGGGCCGCATTATCGCTTCTTTTCTACTTCCGTCCCTCGCGAAAGTGAGAATGTCAGGGTTCGGTTCCAGATTAATCTCCTTCAGACTTCTTGCCTTTTCACCCTAATCGAAATCGGTTCCCGACCGCGTTGCACCCACTCGTCGTTTTCTCATTTTGTCGCCGGATAATTAGATCCCAAGATGGACTGTCTTGCATGTATTTTGAAACGTACCGTTGGCTCTCGCCGTATGGCATCGAGCAACTGTGGAACAGTTAATAGCAAGGGTGTATATAAAATAACGTTCATTATCTCCACCGAAGACCGCATAAGATTAGTCTGCCTATGCGAAACAGAGACGTCTGACATTGAATAATAGTCTTCAAAGTGTTCAATTATTTCTTCATCCACCTCTATTCGGTGTAATCTCCGTCTACCACCATTTGTCTGTATCAGTTTCTACTAACCCGTTAACCAGAAAAGACCAGACTCGCAATTTATACTTCTTCCGTGTGTTTCTACGGAGAATATAATTGCTTTATATATTTTTCGTTGTGATACACTAGCACTGTTAATTCTCCGTGTCGCTTAATTCCGGGTAAATTTTTACAACAAAAATCGCACCCCGTGTCTTTTTACACGTAATTCTCGAAATTGAATGTTTTTAACGAACGACTTTATCCCCGTATTTTTACGAGTTTTAAAACGAGGTAAAAACGCTCGAAACTTGCGCGTCCATGATTTCCATGTAATTCGTGATTATCGAGGCCCGGTGCGTACCCGATTTATACTTATTCGCGAGCGTGCACGGTTCCGCAACGCATGATCGAAAAGTTATTCGGCTAACAGTTTAATCCCGTCATTTACGAGCCGGCAATTTGACCGTGTAGAAAAATCCCGGATACACACAACCGGCACGGAACATCCCGTAGAACTCGCGCAATCCTCGAACGATTAATTACGCAAATGATACATCGACGGGGCCGTATCATCAAGCATGCACGGGGAACGACGTGCGTGCTTGGCTATTCCGCCTGAAAACTGCACACGGTGCTCACCACTACCACTACCAAACACCACCGCGGTTCTTTCGACGTTACAACGCTCAACTTGCCACACTTCCAGCGAACAACAGTTCCCAATTACCCGCGTTAGTCACCGACCGGAAGACATCGGGTTGCACCGTGTAACCGAGCACGCCTCTACAAAACAGTTATTCCATCCCGACGTTGCAGTTGCGCAATACATCGGCTCCGGCAGATTCTCCGTCCACGATACTTTCCTCGAATGCACCGTGGACACTAGCATGAGCCCACGGTCCGTGTACCATACCCGCTCACATACGTCACAACACTCGCGGTGGTCTTCCGTGTGCGCAGACACTCATTTCACTGATCGAGTTGTTGGATTTACGATTTTACCGCGTAACAGTTAACCCTTCCGTTAATCACTTCGTGACACCTCTATGGCTGGATTATTCAAGCACTTATAAGCATTAACTTCCTTCAAATATTTTTTATTTTTCTCCTATTTTATTTTCTACCGTTCCCCTGCTCCAAAGTGTAAATTTAAAAATTCGGGGGTTAATGCAGGGTGTGAATGCTCGCTTCCTGAAATTAACTGCACTCGGAGCGATTTTAACCCCAAGACAAAGCATTTCTTTTAACCTAGAATGTTTCCCTTCTCTTATGCATAAGAAAATGGTGAAATTTGCTCGTACTAGTATATATACAGGGTGGGTCACCACATGTTGCCATCTAGATTTACGTCATTATTATTACGCATAGCAAACAATTTTTTCTTCTGATTTCTGATGGTAGATTTCTTTTTTTGTAGGTCGACGTGTAAACGACATATGAAGGTCATTCATGTTTTTTTTTAATGGAATCATATATTTTCTACTGCATCACCTGATGCTCCTTCATATTCTTTAAAAAGTATTAATCTATTTGTGTACGTGGCGACCCACTGTATATAATAGTTTCAGCAATTTACGGTCATTTTTAGTAAGCTATTTGGCTTTCGGGAGACGATGACGAAAATAACGTAATCTGGGAAACGAGGTAATATCTCAATTCGGAGAATACCTGAAAATCTCGTGATAGTATCTAGCGCGCCTGCGTATAGCTAACGACATAAATCTCAAAAGTGGTTCGCAATTACATTTTTCCGTAGTTGTGGCGGGCACGGGGAAGCGGTCGGTATCGGCAACTACCAATTGAACTCAATGAAATAAATCTTAGGTATCGGAATGATTGATAGTCACGGGCAGAAATTGAGCCCGGTCCCATCGCCGGTAGGTCTAACGACACTCGCGTTACAGGTCCAGCGACCGTGATATCGTTTGCGCAATATTTTGATTGCTACCTGGAGCGCGCGTGATAGGCTAACCACGATTAACGTGCCTCCCGAGCCCAGATTGCCGGCCGATCTCTCTCTCTCTCTCAACCCTTTGTTTTTCCTGCTCTCGCGACTCTTTTCCTCGTGGCGTTGTTCTTCGTCGTTTTGCAGGGACACGGCTAGCACACCTTGAAAAATCAATGCGGAGCCTCGAGGCTGCGACGAGGCGGGTATTTAATTTCACAGAATTTACACGAACCCCCACCCCCTCTGATCCTGTTAGGATAGCCAAATTTCAGGGCTCGCTTCTATCTTAATTGTTACCGCGGGAATCTAGAGTTCGAGAGAGAAAAGCTGGGCTCTAGGAATTTTAGAGGCGAATTAATTCGCTCGATTTCGCGACGCTAAGCGCTCCGGTAATGAGCGAAAACAATGCACGGAACGCCTAATCGCCAAGATACACGGACCAGCATTTTATTCGCTGGACCCGTCGAAACGAAAGGTTTCAGACTTTTTGCTCTGCGATCAGCGTAATTATCGAGTATCATTGAACAAGGTTACTCGTCCGCGTTGTAATAAATATATCGCGCAAGATCCGAGTAGATTGCAGTCTCGTTGTTGGAGCTGGTAATTTATCAGGGAAGCACGTGAATAATTAATAATCGTGAAATGTATCGTGGTACGAACACGTGTAAAATACAATTTAGAATCGCTGCGCGATCAATCTTATAGAGCGCTCATAATTTAACTAGTTATTTCGAGGAAATAAATCGAAGAACAGTTCGATAAATACTATTTTAAAAAGAAACGTTTCTGCGACTTGAGTACGGTATGTCTGCATCCTGGTTTTAAATCGTTGACCAATAAAATTTATCTTGTTTTGCAGTGCTCTTATTTCGAAAACGTTCCGCGTTCAACGAACGCGTCCGACGAGATGAACTTTTTACTCGCCTGTTATATGATGCAATCGGTTTCCTTGATTGAAACAATTTGCACTAAAACCTTGGCGAATGATCAGCGGAACGGGTCTCATCGTAACGCCGAAGCTTTATTTTTAAAGAACAGTTAAACGGCGCCTACCGTTATAACGATGATAGAAAGATTATAATCGACAGAGAAATCTTCGGTGGATCTAGTAAATATTCTGTAATTAGTACTACCAATTACGGATTATGGTGGGTGCAGTTTTAAAGTGCTGGTTAAGGAGGGAAAGGTTGCGCAATTATGAATGAGAAACAGGACGAAAATCTGCGGTTTTCGGGACTCGACGAGAAACGCAAAATAAGTGGCATAACTCGGGGCATAAACGCGGTGTCGCCAGGCCGATGAACGCGTTAAATGGATCGCCATAGCACGCGATCGAGCCGCGATCGGATCGACAAGCCCAACCTCGAGGCTGTTTTTCACGTTAGAAAAGGGAAATCGAGGCAGAAACGACGCCTGCGGCCTGCAATTATTGCTTAGGATCTTGCTTGCCGTTGGCCTATCACGAGAGATGATCCTGGTACAACAGGTTGATAGTCATCAAAATGTTACGGCAACAATACCCCCTCTCTTTCCCCTCTAGAATTGTTTCTCCGTTCCAATGAAATAACCGCGCATGAATCATCGAGCGGCGGAAATAATCGAAAGCGGCTTGGTTTAAAATATAACTAATTGAACGATACAGGTGTTATTTTCCCGTCAAAAAATAAATGTACACTGGAAATCGATCTGGTTTCTCATTTTCGAAAAATTGTGGATATTGAAACTGTGATAACTTCGTTAAAAAATAAAATAGTAGAACTGGACTCGTTTAAAGGTTTGAGATAAAAATATCCTAAATGAACTGTAGGCTGCAAGAGATTTCAGGTTTCAAAACGAGCCCAGATTTATCGTACCACTTTTATTAACGAAATAACCGCAGTAGCCGGCCAGCAAGTTTATAAAATTTCATTTTCTTTTCTTTCGTATACGTTAAAATTATTAAATATAATTTTCGATTGAGTTTTATCATGTCTAAAGCGTGGCTTGTCACGCGATGCACAAGATTCCATCGTATGACCATTTAAACTCATTGCGATAATTATAGGTAATGGTACAAGCTGCGGTACAATGGTAGAATGAAATAAATAATTTCTTCGATTTTTAGATAACGGAAATTATTCTAGATCTTGTCGTCTATTATTATAACGTGCATGCGTCTTGTTGATTCATAAAACGGTTTGCAAAAAATTAAAATGGAACGTGTAGATGATATAAATTGACATTCAATTATTACCGTTATTATTGCGGTATTAACATTCGTTCCCTGATTAGGAAAGTTTCCCGAATAACCGGTGCAAGTGGATAATAGACGCCATGAAAAACTTCTTCTCCAAGTATCAGGCATTTAGACTCGGATTCAACGATAGTTGAAGATCCAATTGAAAGGTCAATTGCAATTAACACGCCACAAGTCGGATTCGCTAATCCTATAGAAGATCCCAAATGACTGTATCTCCCATGTACCGAAGTCGTTGATGAGTTCTACTCCGACGCGTCGGCTAGAGTATCATGTTGGAATACCATTACGTGCAATTTGCCAAATAGCCTCGCCACGATCGTCCCGATTTTTCCACGGGATCGTTTAACTCCAAGCGTTTTATCCCTCGGGGCTATCCGTTCCCAGATGAAACAGCCAGTTCGGTTTATTACGGGATTAAACAGATCGATTATTTTCAAGAGTATCGAGAATTTCAGAAACACAGTGAATTCACGATACGTGTCAACGACACTCTCGAGGAGTATACAGTCGAGTCGGAAAGTAAGTTAACATTTGGTGATATGTAGGCAATGAATATGATGAATAAAATCAAGTTATTGTATTTTTTTTATTTAGGAGGTGTAAGGAAATAAACAAATATGTTAGTAAAACATATATTATCATTATTAACGATTAAAGACATGTCATATTCATTTGCCTGCATACACCAGTCGTTAACTTACTTTCCGACTCGACTGTACCTCTAATGGAGTATACCTCGCGGATGTGGGGATAATTCCGCGACAGTTATCATCCCAGATCTCGGCGACATATGTAGAGAAACTTGACATATCTTGCGTGCGGGACTTTTCGCGTTTTTCTTTGGTTTAAAAAATAAAGTAAAATGCTTCTATAGACCACAATGGGCTTTTATCCCGCGATCAATTAGAATTCCCAAACCGTTTCGAGCCGATCGTTTTGCAATATCGATGAAAGCCGAAGGCGGGGGAGCCGAGCCGGGAGGCCGAACCGCAATGGCATTAGAGCACGGCGAATGAGCAGTATTATTACGTCGAGCCAGTTCCAGATAAATTTTTAATAATTCCCAGCCCACCTGCCAAGGAATGTGCCAGGGCGGCGGAGAATTCCCGGTTCGCGGGAACAAGGGTCTATATACAATATATATACATATATACATATATACATATATACATATATATATATAATAATTAAAAGGTTCCACAGCCGCGGGCGCCAAGCTTTTGAATCGCGTCGAAGTATGCCGTAGAATAATCAAATTAGCAGACGTTTTGCAGGAAAAGCTTCTCCGACGGATGGAAATCTCGTTAAAAGAAACATTGCTCCCAGATTTACCGTTCCCCTCAATTATTTAAAAGAAGCAAATTGAAAATAAAAAAGAGAAGAAAAACAAACGAACCACACGAAACGAGAAGCTCGTTCTTCTTTTCTCTCTCTCTCTCGCTCTCTCTTTACCCCTCCGTTGAACGTTCTTTCATCCTTTCAGCGATTTTCCCGTTCCGCGTTTAATTACATTCAACGAGCAACCTTCAAGCATCCTGCCGGATAATTACAATTTCATGTATATTGTTGATTTCGCGTCGGATTTTGGTCCCTGCAACGTTGCAAACCGGTGGCGAACTGTTTACGCTCCGTGAAAAATTCATCATTACTCTGGCCGCGTTGTCGTATTTGCGTACGCGTTTTATTAGGCGCGCTAGCGAGTAATTTGCTATTCTCCTCTCTTTTTTTTTCTCTCCGTTTGCTAATTCCGCTTGAAAATTCACGTAATGTCGACAATACGTTTCGCTCCGTTCAAACTGGTTACACACAATTTTCGTAGTGTTACAAACGAGGGAAACTGTGTCTTTGTTCTTTCGCTGTGATTAGAAACGGTGAAACTATAGTCTGAGTAATTATTAAAATCTCTGGGACCTCTTTAGCGAGACATCTGTGAACCGATAATAGAATTATTTTTTTTTTTAGGACATGTGTCGTCCTGGCAACCTGGAAGCACGATTCACTCTCGATCGGAGCGAATTCTGGAACAGCTCGAAAGAAATCGGCGGGAACGGGTAATACAGTTGGGCTGGTTAATTGCAATTTCCCAATTAAAATGCCAAACAGTCCCATAACGCGTCGCAAATGGACGGCTTCAATCGGATTTCCATTATCGTGCCAACGCCGCGATAATTTGCGGCTAAACTCGCGTCTCGTTCCGGTTGACCACTGCGCCGGTGCTTCGTGCGTTGCTCCTCTGCCGAAAGGGTTATCGTTGCTGCCGTTGCTTGTTGCCGGGGCCCGAAAAGCCCGAGCCCGAGCCCGCGGACCCACACAACCCTCTCTCGTGTCGCGACTCGGCGATTCTCCCTTTGTTCTCCCCTCCCCACCCCCCTCCGGCGAAGCGTCATCGGGTCGTTAAGTTTAACGTCACCGGCGATTAGTTAACATCCTCGTGACCAGTCGACACGGGCTCCGGCTCGGGTCACGCGTGTAATTCCCAGGCCCGAGCCACCGAGCCGACTCTCTCGTTAATCGAATCATTTTTCTCGAGAAGCTCGAACCGGTCGATGCCCACCCCTTTTTTCGCCCGACTATGCCACCCATGGTTGAGCCGGACGCACTATTTCGTGTCTGTACTACTGCCGAGCGGCGGTTCAGTTCCGCGAATTTATTTAAATTTAAATTTAAGCACTATTTTGCATTACTTTATGAAAACAACAAGAAGGAAATAAATACTTCCCGAGGTAATTTGTGAAAATGAGAATTACACAGAAATTAAACATCACGATTATTTGGTATGTGAACGCGTAAACATCCGTATAATTATATGTTTGGGAGAATGTTTGATGAAGTTTATTTATGTGCACACAAACTCCAATTAATATCACTCTGGATATTAATGAAAATGCAGGTGTGTTTGCAAAGTTAAGAAAATAAATTTAACGTGTTCATTACCGTCGTCAAATACTCGTAATGACCACCGTTTCGTACAAGTGAAATAAATTTATTTTATAATGATTTTCAATTTAGCCGCAAATGGTAATTGCAAAAGTTGAATTTTGGAAGATATTGCCCGTATTGAAATTTCTGCAACGATAAATACGTCGGGAACAGGAGCGGACTATTGCGCGCAACACAAGATTCCAGTTCTGTTAAAACAGGTGTGAATAACTGTCGACATTTGTACCGAGTGCGAACACAACTTTATAATGGAACTTGTGCCGGCGACTTGAGAGATTGTCGCTGAACAAATCGCGCAACACGCGTCCTGGCGCATACATAGTTGAACACATCGGCGACTCTCGTTCCCAGACAAAATATGTTACTTGCCGTGAACAATTTCCTTAAACGTGTTATATTAACCCTCGTACATCATTCAAATGTTTGTTACCTATTGCGAAGAGTATTACACCGTAATCTATTGCAACGAGTAAATGCATCCTTCGCAAGAACACATGTTTGCATTTATCGATTAGAAGTAAAAATGCTTTAGAAGATAATACACTAAGCTGTTATGGTACATTATAAATTATAGAGGCAACTTTACAAAAGGACACTTTCATACTCGATAACGAAACAATGTTTTTTGAATGAAATTTGTGACATATCTGTAATTAATGTGGGACCAAACGCGACACTATTTTGGAGCATATTTGCTCGTTTAATTGACGATTCAGGTTCAAACGTCGTAACTACTATTCACCAAATCAAATTACATATTGTACGCTCATGCAGCACAATTATATTAATTTCTCCGCTAATTGCAATAGTTAATTTACCTTCCCAGGCAACTGTGTATCGAGACATATTATTGGAAGCCGAAAACAGTGGAGTTAAAATTGAGGGGAAAAGTTACCCCCACCCCTCGATTCGTGCTCCCTCCCCTCATATGGCGACATTGGTGAGATGTGCCATAAAGGCACAGAAGGAGCCGGGTTTCGAAATACTTTCCCCACGGTTCGATTTCTCTCGCTGAACGGAGATCTCTCCTCGATCGGGGGAGGATCCTTCGACGGGGAAGGATCTCCTCTCGGCGGACGTTTTAATTGGAAAATTGTAATTGGCTCTGTCTACTTCCGCGGTGCCCTCCGTAGACCGCTTCTCCAAAGATTCCCCACGACATTCGAGCTCCTTCCTCGGGGACTATCCTCCGTCCCCATCCCCCGCAACCTCTTCCGTCTTCCCGTCGAAAGAGACTCGAGAACCAACAACCCTGTCTCACCCCTCGGTCGGCTCGTTTTTCTTCTTTTTTTTTTCAAAGTCTCCCTCTAAGCACCCGTAAACGTACTTTTCCTATAATCGAGAGTCCCGGGCAGCAGCGAGCAGACAATTTCGAGGGTCCCGATACACTGCCTCTAACTTTTAATTGGCGAATGGTAATTGGACACGCGGAAACGCGCAACCGGACGCGTGTGCCCGGCCGGAAACGAGCGGAGATTTTCGAGGGAGGAAATAAAAGAACAAGAAGACTTTTTCGCGAACGTTCTCCCACGGTGAAAGTCAGTGCGTTTGTGCATTAGAGGTTTCACGACGACTGGGAACTCTTGGCGTCGAATTACGTTTTTGCCGAATCTTTCCGAAACTTTATTTTAGCGAGCGTAAAACCGGGAATTCATTTAACGCCCTCGAGATCGCAAACCAAACCACGTGGAGACACGGTCGAGCGTATGGCAACGCGTGACACACGATGTGATAAGAAGACGTAGCTACGTTCGGGTGCGCTGTAGACGCAGCGCTCATGCTCGCGGTAGAGCGAGTGTTTGCTATGTCGGTGAACCGGAGGAACGTGAGCGCGAAGGGAAGCACGCGTGCGAACGTGTATCGCCGCGTTCCCTTGGAATCCTGAGGGTTGAGAGGGCTGAGGGCTGCAGGCGGCGCGACGTAGCCCGGGACTCGCGAAAGTCGGGAATTACGGGCGTAACACGATTTCTTGATGTCGACGCGGAGGATAATTCGCAAGGAACGATTCCCTGTCTCCTGGAGCAGCTCGCGGGATTCTCCCGCCTTTGCCGCCTTAATTGGAAAATGCTAATTAGCATCCAACCCCGGCGCGATATTCCCTGTCGAGCCGGGCTCTCGCTCGCTTTCTCCCGTCCTCCCCTTTTCCCTGCCCTTTCTCTCTCTTTCTCGCACATTTTCCATTTCTCTCTTTCTCACGGAACGCCCTTCCAGTTGCGAGGCTTCGTCGATTCTCGGCGACGAAATTAAAGCTCGCGAAGGGAGCTTCTACTTTACCTAGTATTCCCTGCGAAGGGACGAGTCCCGGAGAAATTTCTGAACGCGCGATTGATCAGAAGTTCGGGGAGGCAGAGACCGAGAGATAAAAAGATGAGCGTGTAGCCGGGGTCGAGAACCTCTCACCGGCAAGGAAAAACGAATAATCCAGCCGGACTAATGTCCACTTCTATTGCGAGAAGATGTCGAACGGGGAATAATGTCGATTCGCGTCTCAGATCGGCATTCTAATTTCGAGCGTGGCGCTCGGGGACAAGGTAAAGCGGATCTCTCTATCGGATAGTTTCAGACCTGGACAAATCTTTGATCGCAATCGTCAATCAAATAGGTGCTCCCCAAGAATCGGACACCGTAAGCTCTTTCTTAAACATATAATATCGTATAGGGATTTTGACAAATTTTTCTTTGCATTAGATTGCACCAGGAATCTTGAATATACGATTAAATACAATATATATAATCGGTAAAGACATATTTACTTGGCATAAATTTTCTTCAAACTTTTACTTGGAATTTTAATGATTTGGACACATTCAAAATGTGTTGCATCGATTTGTTACAAGTTTAGAAATAGTTCCTTTCACATTTGATAGAATTGTTTAGTTCTGAGCAGCTTTCTAGTTTCGATTTTCATTATTTTGTGAGGCTTATTAATTTTACTGGATTCTTTGCTTGAACGTTTGTTGACGTTCTCACGGATCCGATTTTTATTTAATCCTGTTAAAAATGTTTTCTTTGAAAAGAACTGTACGGATTGATGGTTTGTGCAATGTAAAAGCTGCAGCTTTTTTTACAGTTTTTCTTTGCATTGGATTGCACCAGGAATCTTGAATATACGATTAAATACAATATATGTAATCGGTAAAGACATATTTACTTAGCATAAATTTTCTTCAAACTTTTACTTGGAATTTTAATGATTTGGACACATTCAAAATGTGTCGCATCGATTTGTTACAAGTTTAGAAATAGTTCCTTTCGCATTTGATAAAATTGTTTAGTTCTGAGCAGCTTTCTAGTTTCGATTTTCATTATTTTGTGAGGCTTATTAATTTTACTGGATTCTTTGCTTGGACGTTTGTTGGCCTTCTCGGATCCGATTTTTATTTAATCCTGTTAAAAATGTTTTGTTTGAAAAGAACTGTACGGATCGATGGTTTGTGCAATGCAAAAGCTGCAGCTTTTTTTTTACAGTTTTTCTCGTGTAATGTACGCATAATGCAAGGGGATTAAAATTGATACCGGAAACGGTTATGGCACGATACCTTCGCATGCTACCGTTTGCGCCGTTAAACGGCGGATGTTTACATAACTTCGCGTTTCTCTGGACTAATTTATGGAAACGAAAATTATAGAGGCTGAATCGTGCATGCCTTCCGGCGTGATCACGGCATATTTATTGAATAATAATTAAACGACAATATTTGTAAAAATTGTTTAGATTGAATAGCTGTCGCGGAGATTGATAGTCGGCAGTATGCTTGCGATATTAACGTCAATTAAAAAGAAAAAGGAATAATTTATTACTTTACGTGTTAGAGTCAAAGTTATGACGTCCTTGTGCAGTTTCATTAGATATTGAATTAAATATATGCTTGTTCGATAAGATAAAAATTAATTACCGATGAAGTCGAAAGAAACGGCGAAATTTGAAACTTCGTAATTTAAAATAAAATCGGAACGAGTGAAACTGTAATTTAAATTCTCAAGTTTGATACAGGCCAGTGTATTTCAATTCCAATAAAATATCTGGATATTTGTGTCCGAAAAATAACTTGCAGTGAGCCAGATATACTGTACGAAGCTAGCAATTTAATTAACGTGATAATAATTTAATTAAAATTCCTTTCGCTAGCAATTTCCCTACGCGTGTATTTATTTCTAGTACTCACATAAATGTAATCTATCGTTGCACTGAGATGAAAGATGACGCGAATGTTAGAATCCCTTACCTGAAACAGAAAATAAATCGTTGAAATGTTAAACATTAAGATGAGCATCGGAGACACGGAGGCCAACAACATAGACGAATTTAAGTCTTCGAACAGAAATATTAATACTCGTTAAATAATTCCTAGTTTAGAGTGGCATCAAGCCTCGACACAATCGAAACCAGGGCCAGGGAAAATGTAATCGTAATTGGAAATTCAAAAGAATTTAATTTCAATATATTTTGAGGAAAGAAATCGATTTCTAATTAGCATCCGTGTGTGTTGCAACTATATTTTCATCTTAATACCCGGCGTCTACTCACTAGGTTTCTCCAGAAAATACGGTGTTGCGAATTTTCGAAAACTTTATGGAAGAATCGACGAGTAAATGGAAATGAGGGAAAAGCGCTCGGAAGATGGAACGGAGCAACGAACGGAAAGCTATTTTTCTCGGTTGGCAGGTTAATTGCGGGACATTCTGTGTACCCTTTGAGACAAAGGTAGTCTCCGGACTCGATCGGGCAGAGAATCGAGCAGAAAAAGTGAAACACCGTCGAATGGTATCTGGAAGCAGCTAGACTGTTCCGTTCGAACGCGCTCGATCCCCGATTCTGCGAGTTGTCTTCCCGATAAAGATAACAAACGAGGACACTGGAACGGTAACGAGCGCCGGAATAAATCGACCGATCGTTTTCCCAGTGAGTTGGCCCCCTCTATCCGCGATTATCCGGCATAAAATCGAATCGATTCCGGGGCACGGTTCGATTTCGTCTTCTCGCCGCCTGCGGAAACCCCGTTCGCTCCTGAAAAATTCAGCGGCAAACCGCGCGCTCTCGCGTATTTCAGCCGGAAATTCGTGCACGGTTTCGACTATCGATCCGGCGTAATTCGATTTCATCTTGCGCGGGCGAACAAAAACAAACGCGACGCGGCTACCGGGCACAAGCTAGAAAATCTGTTCGGGATGAGTAATCGATTCCCGAGCCGCGAAAGAAGATGACGCGCGCGACTGTCCGATGATCGATAGGTGATTCCTGAATGGTACGCGGAACAGGACACACATCGACGAACGGTCGGGAAGTCGCGTAATCGAGTGATCGGTGCTCGATACGGGTTTTGCTATTCCGCCGGCCTCCATGGGAACCGAGTTCCACAAGCAAATCTTCTACGGACGCGATGGCAGCAGGAGGATGCGCAAGAACGTTCTTATGCTTCGCGGATGTAATTTATTGTAATGAGCTGCTAACTGGTTTCGGATCAGACCGACGTCCTGGGTGTTGAAAGTGCCGAGCTTGCGGTATTTGCTCGGAGTAATAAAAATTGATTGATTAGCCTCTCACGTGTACAAAGACCTTCTTCGATGCACGTATTTCTTGTCTCGCTCTGTACGTATTCAGATTGTTCGAAAACAAAAATCTCACCGATATAAAATTATATATGAAAAAATTATGTATCAAAAAACTCTGCACAATTTGTACAGTCTTGAAGCACTCTGCAAGTTTCAAAATCGAATTTTTCTAACTTGTCCAACAAATAGGAATTTATCAGAAATTCCTCTGAATTTACCGCACTCGATCGCGATTCGAAGATTAATTACTCTTCGGTGATCTTTCGCCTCGAGGAATGTGTACATGAATA
Organism: Seladonia tumulorum; assembly: GCA_913789895.3. Taxonomy (NCBI): domain Eukaryota; kingdom Metazoa; phylum Arthropoda; class Insecta; order Hymenoptera; family Halictidae; genus Seladonia; species Seladonia tumulorum. The sequence goes on from OU565281.1 coordinate 9,938,221, forward strand.
ATTTACACATGTTATTATCTAGATGCACGGTGATAGACGTTTCTCTAATTCAATTTTAATGGTAGCTGAACGGTGTCCTACATGTAACGATGTAATAGTTGAATCGTACACCGGGGTTAAGAATGTTCGATTGCATCAGTCCGTGTCGCAACGGCGCATTAAGCGCGAATAAGTAAATCGTAACGAAAGTGTATTCATCGCGGCGCTGGGATCGTTAAGATGAATTGTTCGATGCAATTAGGAGATCAGATAGACACATGGATTACTGTTTGACAGCGCAAATAATGTACATTGTGTACAGAATCGTGTGCATTATTCATAAGGGACGTTGCGTTGTTCATTTCTTTCCAATTCCCCTTCGCGTTTATTATTATTACTTCATTTACTGTACACTTACTTATTATAACTTCGGTTGTTCATTATTCTTTCTTTGTAGACAGGAGACTTATTGATCTACAGTGAAAATTTTGATATCTTTCCACAGATAAAACTTAAAAAATTAGTACATTTTTTCTCCATGACTGTTCTACAGGGTGTTTGATAACTGGTGGTACAAGCGAAAAGGGGTTGATTCTACATGAAAGAATAAGTCTAAAATATAGAATAAACATTTCTCGTTTGAGGCTTGGTTTTCGAGAAAATCGACTTTGAAGATCTGTCAGGTTTGTGTGCTGTAGTATATATGCAGGAAGTAGATTTGGTTGGTCATGATCAGACAGTTGCGTCAGACAATTTCTATCGAATAGCATGCTGCATTTCAAACTCGATTTTCTCGATGACGAAACGTCGGATGAAAAAATGTTTATTCTATATTTTCGACTTATTCTTTCATGTAGAATCACCCCTGTTTAAAAATAAATAATAAAAATCTTTTAAAAAATCCGTCCAACTTGAATTTAAAACGAAGCTTCGATCGACTAATTGTAAGGGCTCTCAGCATGCCACTCGGGCATTTTGTAAGATTTAGAAAATTCCTACAATATTTACGATATATGTGCGTGCTTTTGATAGACCCGTTAAAGAAAGAGGTGCCGTTGCTTTGGTTCGGAATAAAATCGTAAAACCGTATCAGATAATTAACTGTGCGACCTCTTGGACTCCACGTTCCAGCGGGACGGCGATCGATCCGGACGATGAAAACAAATCGGAAAACGCGGCCGGCATTCGCGTTAATCTTCCATCAAATTCGCAGCCGAGTGAGTCGGCAGGATTTCGCGGCGAGCATCCTCGCATCGTCGGCGTCGGCGCAATTTCGGTTCGCCGCGAGAGGAGGAGCGTATTAACGCGCGAAGATCCGCGATAACGCGGCGTGAATCGCGCTCTCGATACACGCCCGATAATCGATCGCCAATAACCGGTACGTTTTGTTGGAGCTCCGCGCCGCGAATAGGGACGTCAGGCCGCGAGCGTGTTTGTCGGTCGGGGGCGGATGGGAAGTCGCCGGGCGAATAAAGAAATTAAATCACGGCGCGTAATCTCGGCAAGCACGCACGCAACCGCTCATCCACGCGAAAGAATCGGCTCGCGGAGCATGACGAAGCCGGAATGATCGTGACCAAAAACCGCCAATGGAAACGCCAGGCGGCCGAGGCCGACGCACGGACCTGCTGGAAAACGCGCCGCCATTTAACTGCCGATGCATTTATTCATGCGGCCGCCATCGCGCAGCTCTGCACGCGAGCATTTCCAGCCCCCGTTGACACCCGCGCGTCAGGGAAACTTTCGAAGAAGCGGCCGATCATGCGAACGATCTCCGGAATTTCCTTCGAAAGTCGTTTTTGGACGCCGCGCTTTGGAATTTTGTAAACACTCGATTCCGCAAATTAACCGTGTCGAGAGATTTTTGGCGGATCACATGGAAAATGCGAGTGAGATATCGAATGCTCGAGTGGAGGAAAGCTCTCCATTGATTTTGATTTATCAGCTGTATCTTTTATTTTCGTTATTATGCACTGCTAATTGGACACTTGTGTTGTGTACCAGTGGATGGCGGCTTTTCTGCATTTATTGCAGAAATGGGTAGGTGCAATTTGAAACAGTGAAGAGTGTCAATATATTATTCTCATCAAAATTGTTAGAGAAAAGTAGAAATTTATATTTAACTCTTGCAATCGATGCAGAAACTTTTTATTTTGCATAAAAATCCGAAATCTATGTCATTCATCTATATTTAATAATATATTTATCTATATCAGGATTGATCCTAATTTAGTTTGGAAACTTTTGGCCGACAGTGTACCGCGAAGAATAGTGGCTGATGATTTCAACCCTCAACTGCTACCATAAATTCGTGGGTACTTCAATTTCCTCCGATGCAATAAAATTTTCACATTTCCCACGGAATCGCTCCCGGCCAATTTATCTTGTGCATTAAAATAAATAGGACCATTAAAATTTTATTTGTAATAAATGCGTGGGTAAAAGTAACTAAATAGACTCCGTATATACACAGTTGCTCGCGGTATAACCGAACACGGGGAGTTAGGTAGATTCGTTCGAACGATAGATCGAACGAGAAATTGCATTTCTGATTGAGCAATCGAACGCACGGATAGTTGCACCTTGCATTTCGAAGGGGAATTATGTTAATTGCGAATGAATATGTTTTTACCGTTTCGTTCTGTTTATCGATTCGTTATGCGACCAATTTTCTTTACATTTTGTCGTACGCTAAAACTAATAATTTCAGCTTTAAGAGAACACTTGTTCCGAGTAATTAACACTAGAAAGACGGGAGCTTAGTATATACCTATATTGCCTGAAAGCAGTCAAAATGACTGCATTGTGGAAAAATAACTAATGCGCAAAGAAATTTGTTTAACAGTAATTTTTAATATATTTTATATCACTTACAGTCATATAGCAAGTTATTAATAAGTATTAGCAATAAAAGAAATGAAATTCAAAAGCAGTCAAAATGACTTGCTTAGGCAATCTAGTGTTAAATTTCTGAACTTGAACACGATAAATCCGTCACCCGAAAGCGTTGATAAAATTTTACTACAAAAGTGGACTCCATCTCGGAAAGCTGGCGCTAAAACTCGAGCTTTGCATCGGCGCGTATCGTTAGGCTGAGATACGCGTGTCGGCACGGTTTTATTTGTATCCTGACGTTGATCCGCGCGAGAGAGGCGAATAAAATAGCGGAGTTACAAGCGGCGCGTGCGTGTACGACGGCCGGAGAGTATCGTCGTCGAGCGTTTAACGCGAGAATCGGTTTTATTCCGCCTAGCCGGCCGCTCTGAATAATTCATGACAACGGCCGAACTCCTTGTTTCCAAACGATCCTAAGGTTGCAATTCCTTCCAGACGGAGGAAAAGTTGCACCCCGATCGGTTGCGTTGCGAAAGATTAAACTTCATCCCTCCTCCTACCAGCAGTCGTCTACCGATGCACTTACGGAACAATCCACTGCGCGTTCGACGCTGCCACCAGACTGGAAGCAACCTCGATGTTTCTCTAGAACTCGACTTCCCTTGAGCATCCTTCGAGCCTCTATCGTACCGAACCCTTACCCCCCCCCATCCCTTAAGAAGAACCCTTCGAGCGCTACGCATCGATTCTTGCCTAACTTACACATATTCTTCCCGTAACTTATAAACTATGCAGCTACAGGCCCCGCCGTGTGTGATTAACTTTCCGTCGGGCGTACTTGTTTCAAGTTGTTCCCCAAGATTATGTACACCGGTGTTGACTGATTAAGTTCTGGGTACCAGGATCACGGAAACTTTGGTGAATTAAAAATTCCCATTCGCAGGGCAATTTAGGCTCTCGATAATATTAAAACATATTTTAAGGACGTAGGAAACGTTACTTCTGATAAATATTCGACGGGATTAACCCTTGGCGCTCGAAGCTATTTCAACTCCAAAAGGAATTCTTCCATTTCTTCCATTTTATACATACGAAAAAAATGGTACTCGCACAACACTGAAATTAATGATAAAAATTTGATAATGAAATTTTTAGTGCCTCACAGTCACCATTCCAGTGCCAAGGGTTAAAAATTATGAATTTAGTACCGTTTTCGCGAAAAACCCCGTGCGCAACCACGTGTACTACAGCAGCATAAATTGAATTTTCAATCCAAAGTTGAATTTTGGGACTCGGCCGGGTTTCCGGCGCGTCGGTGGTAAAAAAGCGCGAGGCGTTCCCGAAATAAAGCTCGTAACTTCGGCGCAAGCTGCGTAAAGTCTGTCGCCGGATGACTATCGAGCTTTCGGCAACCGTCTAAGCCTCGTTTATTTGTGTAGGAGCGGACAAGCGTCGAATCCGTTCGGCGCGGATATGCGCGATCTCCGCGCGGAATTAAAGCGCAAGTTTGACGGTGTTTACGAGGCTATCCGTCAAGCAAAGCGCACGCGATAGGGTGAACCACGTTCGCCGATGCGTGTCGCGCAATTTCGGAGCTGTGTGCCTTCAATTTTTATTTTTTATTTTTCCCCTCCACCCGACACGGTCTCGCGAACCCTGCGCTACGCTCTCGTCCTTGCTCGCATCCGCTCCGTACGAACGATCGATTTCCTCCTATCCCCACCCCTTCGGCTCTCTCTCTCTTTCCTCTTTTGTTTTCTGTTTCTTTTTTTTCTTCTTCTTCTGTTCGTTTTCTTTCTTTTCCAGTTTCGTCTACACCGCGCTCCCGTACGCAATTGTTAGCTTCCACGGAAGATGTATAGAGGATGCTTCAGAATTATGTGGCTGCGGAGCCGCGAGTGAATTTATGTTCGCGGTCTATTTGTTCCCGTGGCTATGAAAGACACGTTTCATGGGGAAATAATAGCTCACCGAGACTCTGGCTCTTCTTTTTTCATTTTTTTTTTTGTTGTTGTTCGTTTGCTATCTTGTTCACCGCGCGCGCCCGCGGTCTGGGATATTGGAGCACTTGAGGAACGTGCCACAAACTTGAAATGAATACTCGGCAGTCGCTGAGGACGATTATTATCGAATCGTTCCTCGGTAATTCGCTCGCATAATGCTAAACACCTTGCGCAAAGTCTGCGGGCCTTTATGCAAATATTGCAACAAGCCGAAGACACAATTCCATCTTCTCTTGAACGGTCTTGATGAACTGAAAATTATCTATCCGCGTTCTCAGACTGTTTTAATTCCTTTACCGGTTTAAGTTGCACCAATTAGACTCTTTACTGTTTTAAATTGCACTATAACTGAGACAGTCATTTTTATTGCGAGATATCCGGATAAACCGAATTCTATTGGAGTTCTTCGAATTCAAAAGAGCATCCACTGTGATAGATTTTAAATTTCTAGTTTTGATTTCATTAATTAAATTACTCCGAATCTCTGTGGTTGATATTTGGCACTGAACGTGTTAACCCATTTGCATCATAAGGAAATATGAAAGGAAGATCTTTATCGCCAAACTTTTTTTTTTAAATTAACATATATTTAAGTACAAAAAGTGACTACAACTGAAAGAACCTGATATTTTGGCATTCGAAGAAAAAATCAGAATTACTAGTTTCATCTCCAGCAACACCATTTCTATCTTTCAGCTAACGAATAATGATAGTGACCAAGAATACGCTAATGATGCAAATGGGTTAAATTCGAAGGAAAAGTTTGGAAACAGGTGAAAGAAGGCGAACAATAAAATTCTCGAAAGGGGTGTTTTTCTTTTCCGGTATCAACGCTCGATTACCCCGTTAATATCCGGTGTCCGTTCCACCCTCGAAGGACATTCCGGGGCTCGGTTGGAGGGTTCGGTTCAAGACCTCCCAGGCTAGCTGGGCAAATACGCGGTGCCAGGTGAGACACGAACCTAGCCATCCCCTTGGCTCGCCGCCTCCCTCCCCGTCATTGATTACGTCCGAGTATTTCAGGGTGTAACAGATGAGACAAGAGAAGATTTGTGAGACGACGATACGACGAGGGACGGCCGAGGCAAGGCGAGGCGAGGCGAGGCGAGACGAAGCGAGACGCTACGGGAGGACACGAAGGACTCGAGGACAAGCGGATAGAGGGTTCTCTCTCGCAGCAGGCCAGCACGGGGGAGAGTTTACAGTACCTATATGCACAACGTCGCATAATCCTGCCGGTTCACGTACAGGGTGTTCGTGATTATCCGACATCCCGAGCAAGCAATTTCTCATGGTCACTCGAGAGCCCGACCAGGGTAATCTCGAGCCACTCTATGGTAACGTACGGCGCCGCGACAAAGGGATTCTCGAAATTTCTCATCCTGAGAGAGCCGGAATCTCGGGGCATCCGTGAGGAGCGACGCTGACAAACGCCGAGAAATTCGATCTCACGAGAAATTACCAGCCTTCCGTCGCTTTTCCGCGGAAACACCGGATTTCCGTCCGACAATCGCCTAGACGCTATCAACAAATTAATCTGGTTTGTTCGATGCTACAACGTTTTTTCCTCCTCGGGTGTCAAGGATATACCACGAGATTGACTTCTTTCTTATTTCAAAATTACAAATTTCCAAGGCTCTTGTGGAATCGATCTCTCTGAAAAAATATCTCTGCAACTTGAAGCGTCGTATTCTGCAACTTGTTTTTTTTTTTTTAGAATAGCGAAGAAAAATGGAAGCTGCTTGTGGAGGTGCGTTCGCGAGCACGTGGAAAGTCGATAAAACGTTGGAGAATGATGCTCAAGGTATTCGAAGCTCCCAGTTTACGGGCGTTTAATCGTGTTCGACTGTCTGCGCGCGGCAAGTTCGCCGTCGGAATCGCAAACTCGGATCGCGTACGTATTGGATAGACGATGAAAGTGGCGCCAGAAGAAGGAACGAGAAAACCTTTCGAGGATGACACGCGTGCAGCCCGTGCGGATCGGCTCCGTAAGAATGCGTATTGCGCAAGGTTCCCACCGGAGAGAATAAATGAAACGTTCCGGGGACTGGAAGGTGCAAGGCGCCTCGCGGAATAATATTAAACGTCGGCGTGAAACACGCACACACGCGTCAGCGCGGGTTTAGTCGATCGTACGATGGCTACTTCGTCGGGGAGTCTTAAAATTATGTAACACACATTAGAGAGCCCGGTCTATCGAAATACTTTCCGCGCGATTGCCGAAGGCTCGGATCGGCACGGGCAAATAATTTACTCTCGTGCGAGCGAACGCTTTGAGGCTCCCTGATTATTTCAACCGACTGTCGACAATTTGCAACGAACAATGGAGTCTCGACCCGTTACCCTCCCCTCTCTCTCTCTCTCTCTACTCCGCCCGGGTATTCTATTTACCGTGGAAGATACTAATTACCGTTCGCCAATCGAGCTAGAAACACACTGACCGTGGGGCCGGAAGCAAACTGAACCCAATTCTCGATTTCCGCGATTCCGCGATGTTTCGTGCGGTTCCCGCTTTTGCCAGGGTATTGTTAGTGATATACAGGTAACCCTCCTATAACACGGTAGATAGGTTCCTAGAAAAATGCCGTGTTGTGTGAAACCGTGTTGTATGAGACCCAGAGCCAGTATAAAAAGGGGGGTTACGTTCCGAAAACTTATTAAAAACAAATTTTTTTTCTAATTCTACATAAACAACTTACTTTTTATTAAAAATATAAATGTATGTACAACACAAAACAAAAAATATTATTTTAATTTAACGCAACTTTCGTTTAATAAATTTCTTCGTCGTCACTGCTCAGTATAATCAACCGAGCACGTTTTTTCGATGGAATGATATCGCCTTCACTTTCAGAACTTTTTTCTTCATTCAAAGTTCTTGCAGTAATGTTACTTTGCTTGCTGGTTCTTACCAGGTCATTGTAAATTTCTCGGTATGGAGCTAGACAGTTTTGTGGCTCCATTTTGAATTTTCGGCTTCTTTCAGCGGAAGGGTCTGCATTCAAGAAAAATGACTTTTTTTGTCAAAAATTGACACTTTTGTTTTCAGGCCACGGAGATGAAAAGAAATACTTTCTGCGACATTGTATCTTTAAGACGGCAAGCCTCGCCGCGGCTGTAGAAGTATAGTGTTGTACAAAGATTTTTGCAATTTTCTTATTATGTTAGAGCGAAACCGTGTTATAGGATGCCGTGTTGTAGGAGGGTTTCCGTAATTTATGAATCGTGTTATAACGAAACCGTGTTATAAGATGCCGTGTTGTAGGAGGGCTACCTGTATACCGTCCAGGAGATACTCTATTTCTTCCTTCCACGGTGGATTATGTTTACACTCCTCGGCGTCCAAGGACTCTGGAGCTTCGAGGCCCCTCGCGAGGTAGTGGGGACGGTTCTGTGACTTTTATCAGCCAATTATTTGCGACATATATCGAGAAAAGGCTGTGCTCGCTGATGCAACGTGCGTCGAGACTATCGTTGCAATGGTCTGAGCGCAGGAACAATAACCACAAGGTGAAACGACGAAGGCAAGTATCGATGCAGGAGGATAGGGTCGATCCGAACGATCAAGAAGAAAGGAAACGGATGGATGTTCGCGGTATGCGCGTCACGATCGTCCCGAAAGCAAAGAGGCCTGGCGGAACGCGAACGGGACAAAGAATCTGCCCGGTGCAAGTTAATTTCCGCCGGCGGGAGATGGCCGGTTGTGCACGGGAATGGTAAATCTCGAGGAGAATGGCGACCTCTCGGCCTGGTCACCCGGTATAAACCCGGACGGGTCCTGTTGGACGCTGAGGAGGGGGTCCGCGGGGCAGATCGCGGGTACGTTGTCGTGGTCGGGCCTTTAGGATCGAGTCCCACGCGTTCCCAGACATTCCAGCTAGTAATTGCTGGCTGCCGCCTCCTATCTTGCCGACGTTCGCTCGCTTCTGAGGCCGAGAGAGTCTCTCCTCTCCTCCTGCTCGCTCTTCCACGCCGGAGCCGAGCCGAGCCGAGCCGAGCGGTCTTCTCTCCCCTTTCTTTTCCGCCTGCGATACTCTCCCGCCGCTCTTTTTCTCTCTTCTCTCTCTCTCTCTCTCTCTTTCTCTCTCTCTCTCTCTCTCTCTCGTCTCTACCTCGTAACACGGCTGCCCTCTGCTCTCCGGCATTGCCCTTTCCCTCGCACACGATTCTTTGCATCGTGATGCTGCCTGCCTGCCTGCCTGCCGTTGCCGTCGTTGCCCGTCGTTGCCCGTCGTTGCTTGCTGCTTGTTGCTTGTTGCTTCTCCGAGACGCTCGTTAGCGTCGGGGAAACGCGGAGCTGCTGGCCGGCGCTAAGTGCATCGACAGAAATCGCTCGTCGAAGGAGCAGCGCCTGCTGCATCCTAGCTGGGTGCATGGAACTCCTGCATCGCGGAATCTCCGCTTCCTTTAGACACTGCACAGCTGCTCCGTTGTATATATCTCTCTCCCTCTCTCTCTCTCTCTCGCACTCTTTCTCCTCCCATCCGCCCGCATGTAAACCATTTGCCCGCTTGCTTGTGGGATACTCTCGCTCCTCCATCCTCGAGATGCCTGCTCGTCCTCAACGGCCCCACGATCTAGCTTCTGACGTCTTCCTTAATCGTCGATCCGATTATTTCACCGGCCGCCTGCTTCGCTTCGAGCAGATCTTCCAAGTGACGATACCCACCCAAAATCAAAATTTTGCTGCTCGAAAGAGGGATCTCGAAATAGTAGCTCAATAGGTTCTATTTGACCCTTCTTTTTCGTTCTATATGACCGATAGACTGCGGATTTTATGACAAAAATCGGTAGGTGTATCTTAAAACAGTAGAAAATACTGTCACATTATATCCAACCTATCGAACGTATTAAAAATGAAAATAAATTTCTATTTCGCTCCAGTCTGTGTTACAATCCAGGTAGAAAATTTCTATTTTGCATAAAGATCCGCAGTCTAACGATTGATGTTATATAAAGTTAGGGGTGCCACCATGACAATTTTCTGAATGCTAGATATGATGGAACATTCGAAAAATCAGTACTGAACCCCCGTCCAGTGAACTTTGAATGCAACACTGCAATACTAAATAATTCTACAATAATTCGCACACTTGCGATGAGCGATGACGAATAATAAATGTAATATTTAGAATCACATTTCTTCGAAATTGATAAATCAAGATGCCCCGGCGAAGGAGATTTAAAACCGAAGGGAATATTAAATGTTCCTCCTCAATGGAAATTAAAAACTATTTTCTCCTGTTACCAACAGACTGCGGAAATTCATGCATTTATAGCGCGCAAAAATATTCGGAGAATTAATAAAACGCAAACACGAATAAAATCGAATACGTGTTCACTTTACTTTGTGTTTGCCGAAGCCGTTGCACGAGGGAAATTGATTTTTGCTTAATAACTCAATTGCCTCGCGTTCTCCTCGCAGTAATAAATATTTTCAACTTTCGTAACCTAATCGAGAACGTCCGAGCGCGGAATATATACGTTTCTGTCAAGCGAATTATTAACGATAAATAGTTTTCACGCGCGGACAGAAAAATCGAAAGGTAACAGGCCACTTGGAATTTTCTGACGTGTAACACTAGAGTCTATTATACCACGAAAGTGATTTCACCGTGTTTAATATGACGTTAACTGTGAAAGCCTGCTGTTAAGCTACTTTTTAATACCCCCCCGGGTGAACGGGAATCGATCCCATGATCATTTCTAGCAACGCTATCCCTCATTGTCGCAGCGACTAACTTCTCAGCCTGATTTAACATATTTAAATTGCAGAAAGAAGTACATACAGTTGCTTGCCGGTAGACCGCGTCCCATTTTCATAATAAACGCATTGCCAGGTTAATATCGCCCGATAATACCGGTATCAATCAACAGGCCGGCATAACGGATTGACAAACCTACTTGAGTTGTAAATTCGCTAATTTAAATTCTCTGAATCATTTTATTGGATCATTTGAAACTTCGCGAAAGTGCTGTTCGCTAATGTCGATAAACCGCGGCGACAGAAAAACCACTTCGGCGCGATAATTTAACGCTAGAACTACCAGAGTACACAACATAATAACAAGACGATAAAATTTTCAATTAGTCGTACGATTTGTAACTTGTATCGTTCTAGCTGCTCGGTATTTTTAGTGCTGGAATTACATAAAAAAAAAACTGTTGCAGACCTCACCACCGGTATCATCGGTGGATAATAATTAAGGGCAAAGAGACATGTTGCCGCAAACGGAGAACTATGTTGCGAGCTTAGCTCTGCAACCATTGCACTTTTCCGTCGTCAGCGAGCGAATGATAGCTCCGGCACGCTCGGCGGTTTGCGGCGACAATGGCGGGAGGATAATTCCTGAATTTAGACGGGTAATCGACGGGGATTTCGTGGGGAATATTGTCCAGGCAATCCCGTGTTCCTTCCATCACGCACGTGGGCAGTGGGTACACGTGGAGGGGGCTAAGACGGTTAATCAAACGATAAGCACGTCTGGAACTGATCCAACCGACATTCCTCGCTGTGGCGTCATTCCGCAAGCTGCCCGGGACAAACAACCATGGGTTTCGCTTTTCAACGATTTTCCCGAACGCCAGCCTTTCTCCGACAATATTTATACTGCTAGCTCGAGCAGCTTATAATTCGAGGAAACGAGATTTCACGAAATTTGTATTATCCGAGTACACGCCCGGTGAAACACGTTTCACGCTGAATTTTATAAGAATTAGTCACTCGAAGATTTCCAGGTTCCCCGGTCAGTACCCACTACGAAGTTCAATTTCACTGCGAGCAAGTTTGATCGAGGAATTCGCTGAGTCTTGAATATACGTGTATGTACAACGCTATTCAGAAGTTTGGAGCTCTCTTAAATCCTCGAAAAAGAGAAACTTTTACCCAGATACTCGAAAGACTTACCACTCTTCTGTTCCGAAAGGTCTGCCGGAAACTTCCTGCAGAAACAGTCCCCGTTCACAACCCACGGCTAATTTCGTGAGTGACCTAACTGCGCGCAGACTGCTGTCTGTTAATGCTGCGAGTTCGATTTCGCGAGCTGAAAAGCTCACGAAATTCTCTGCACCCTTGTTTCTTACAATTTCTTTTTCCTGTGAGTTGAGACAAATGTTAATTTCTGATCTCACTTTTCTAAAGTAATCTCACGTCCAAAAAGATTAAAATATCAGAACTAGAAAATTAAAGTAGCAAGTATTTTTACCTAATTAAAATCATGAAAAAGATGCGATTTCTGTTTGGTACCGTTCGATTACAATTTTCTGCAGGCAATCGTTACTGTTCGCATCAAGAAATCCGCGTGATATTGTAGCGTAGGAAGAAACGGAAAGTGAAAAATTCAATTACCGAAACGCGACGCGAATCGAACGGAAGAAAAACCACAAGATTTCTCATTACACGTCCGAGTACACGGAAGAACGCAATCCGTCCGGAATCAAAGTCTCGGCGGAACCGCGAAGGGTTGAATCACCTGTGTTCGAATCTCAGTGGTTCAGTGGCGCGATGGATCGCCGATCGAGAGACGGTTAAAGCGATTTCCCACGCAAAGCGGTTCGTCCGTCTTACGAATCCCGGCGTCTCGTATCGGCTCTGTCTCCAGCGAAGCGTTAAATTGCGTTCACCGATAGCGAAGTCAATTACTTGACACCTACGTCACACGCCGATAGCCGATCGATGGCCAGACCGATTTGTCACGCGTTCCCAGACCTCGTCGCTGACGCTCGTGCCGACGAAATACGTTTCTTCCCGACGAAAAATGCCTTCGCCATATCGTAGGACATCTTCGAAAACGAATCGAAACGGTTCGACGCGGTGAATTCCGATATATGTCAACGGGACGGGTCTTGGCATCGACTTGAATCGTGCAGGATGCATACCCTAGGCTTTTCCAGCTTCTTGGCCCCTTATCGGGTAATTCCGCGACGTTTATCTTCTAGGCCTTGGCGACAAATATAGAAAAATCGCTGTATATATGTGCCCATAATTATGAAATTGGTCTAAGTCATATATTTCTTGTTTTTTTTTATTGAATAAATTTAGTTTAAAATCATGTCGTGTGAAATAAGTGATAAATTCATTTTTTTTTTAATTTTGACTTAGACCACTTTCATAATTATGGGCACATATATATTTAAATTTGATATTCGAGCTTGGGAGCCCATCTACAGAGATAATACTGTACTTTCTGAGATTTTAACCCTCTGCCCTTTCTATGCAGGACTTATGATGGTCCTTCAGAGGGTTGATTAACCTCAAAGGATCCCTCAAAGGGTTGATTAACCCATCAGTGGTTCAGGAAAATAATATGAATGTGCTTCCAAGGGAGTAATACCGTACTTCAGGAACGACAACAGTCAATTTTAAAGTTATTTGTAAACATTTGCGACTGCAGTGACACAGTTTCGGGGAAAATAGCATGATTCGACGAAACGGCGACCATACGCGGATTCTCAGAGCAGAGTTCGATGATTCACGGTAGTACGGGAGAGGGAAGACCGGTCGAACGGAGTCGCCTCGCGTCCGATCTCGATAACAAATTGCTCGGAGAGGCTCGGTATCGCGGGATCGAGGAAAAACTGGTCCCCCGAGCGATTTCCTCGGGGCGCTCGATCCTCGGGCTTTCCTCCGGTCGCCTCGATCCTCGCGGCTGGACAAGCTGCTTCTCTGGACGATCGGCCATCGTGTTTCCGAGTCTTTCCGTGGCCGGTCTCGAGGCGATACCCTTTAGCCGGTCGTCTCCTACGCCTCGAGGCCAGCGGCGTTGCCATAAGCGACGCGAGAGAGTCGCTTTCGCAACTGGTTCATGCGACACACGTTCGCCGGAGGATCGCTTCCGCGTGGGAGAGCCCGACGAATAGATTTCCCGATTTTTCTTACTTTTTCTTTATTCCACCGATCGGCCACCTGTTCCCCGAGAAAACGCGAGTTCACAGGCTCCGTCCCCCCCTCGTTCGCTAAATGTCGCGTCGTTGCAATGGCCGCTGCGAGAAATTTAATACCCGTGGGGATCGCGAAATGTTCCCACTGCCGGGAGGTGCGATTCGCGATAAGTAGCAATTCATTAGGGACGTTCCGTTTGCACCTTCGGCGCTGGACACACGCTCCGGGAAACAGGTAATCGAGACGGCAGCGTTCCCGTCCGAGGTGTAATGGATTCTCTAAACGGCTGATCACTATGCGGGAGTAGTTTTACTGGCTACGAACCGACTGGGGACTGCCGATTGTAAAATTGATTGGTTCCCCGTATTCGCCGATAATTATTTGTTTCATTCACTGCCCGTTCACGTGATATTCGCGTGAATCTATAGTCCTCGAAGTCCGTGATTTCTACTTGTTAAACACGTTGCCAAAAATCAACGCCGAAGATATTCTCACAACATCAGTGCAATGTAATTAATCGAACCGAAACTAGACATTTAAAATGTGGTATAGGGGATGCTGTTCTTCACCCTTCTGAATTCTAAAGATCCCAATAAAATTCAGTATATCTGGATATGTCACGGTAAACGAATTTCTAAACCTAGTCAAAAATCACTGTCAGTCATATGTGAGTGGCAGTTAACGCGTTAAATGAAAATTATGCACTAGCTTCTCAAATGTTCCAGGACAGTTTTAGAAAAATGTCAGTGCAAAAGGTTTGTGTTTTGCGTTGATTTTTATGTGACAATAAAAGTGAATTTCTAAACCTGGTCAAAAATCACTGTCAGTCATATGTGACTGACGTGGCAGTTAACGCTTTAAATGAAAATGATGCACTAGCTTCTCAAATGTTCCAGGACAGTTTTAGAAAAATGTCGGTGCAAAAGGCTTGTGTTTTGTGTTGAGTTTTATGTCACAGTAAAAGTGAATTTCTAAACCTAGTCAAATATCACTGTCAGAATTTTAATAAATGTAGGATTATCTTCTAACCTGGCGAAGTTCTGTTACTGATGCCAGTAATAATGTTCACGAAAACTTGGAACTCGTCACAAGAGACAGCTCACAGATAACACGGTTGAAAAAAAAAAAAAATAGCGGGAAGCATCCTCGGTGGCGAAACATCGGCTGCGCGCCGGCAATTAAACCTAAACGCTGCGCCCTCAATTAGGCGCTAATGTCTGTAATAACAGTTCGTGACGAGTATTTTAATCGCGACGGGCCGCACCGTGTCCTGGAATTTTGTGTTACGCGCTCGCGAGAGTTTGCGAACGCTGGGCGGATTAATGCTGCTAGCGGAGCGGGATCGTTTGCGAAACCGTCGATGCGCCGGTTAGGTTAACCGTTTGTGTGTGTGTGTGTGTGTAATGTTGGTTTGCACATTTTTGCGACGAGTGGAGATTTTCAAGAATTTTAAACCTGCAAAATTTCCACGGCATCTTTAAGGTTTCCGTGATTTTCAAGACACCGAAATGTTCGCGCGCATTTCAAGATTCCCGGGAAAATGGAAATTGAAACTCTCGGATTTCCAAGATTCCCTTGTCTTGCCTAACCTTCAACACTACCGGGATACCTATATATCCCGAGCTACTAAAATCGTCAAGATCGCGAAGAATTTCGAATTCCTTCCCCGTTCAGCGCAGCTTCAAACTGTCCTGGAACCTCGTGTTCTTAATTCGCTCGGAAGATTTGCGAACGGGTCGCTGAAGGTATAGAAATGTCCGAGACTGTTGAATTACGTTCCTTTTTACTGGAAGTCGGTCAGAAAATCGAGAAAATACCTAATACCGCGACATTTATGTATTCGATGCTATTATACCACATAATTCGTCGTAAAAATCAGTAAACATTCAATCCAACGCTCTAGGTAACTCTTCTGTATTCAAAACTCGCGCGTTTCACTGGTTAGTTGTTCGGATAATCGAGATTTCACTGTATCGCGAATTATGGGGACAAATGTGATCGAAATTCTGCCGTGTTTGGAGTCATTTTTCAATCGGTAAAGTCACAAAAAAATTATGAGGAATAAAAAAGTTTTGTTATTAATTTTCTCTTGGCCCACCGATAGCGTTCATATTTCTTTTTCCACGTTTATGTCGAACAGCGTCCAAGTAACACAAATTACATTTTATTCTCTGGTATGCTTAATTTGTTCGAGATATTCGCGACGCAGAGACCCATCGCTGGGTCAACGGCCGGTCCGGAAAATCTGCGAAGGAATATTTCTTTGACCGTCGTGCGGAGGGATTATCGGTGAACGTCTTAAAACGTTGACAATGGCCGGTGTACTTTGTTCGTTACCCGGCGGTCCTCGGTCGGGGATCGAATTTCCTCGATATCCTGCTCCGAAAGTTGACGTTCCGCGACACGCCTACGGTAAGGAGATATGGAAAGTAGGCGACCGGGCAACGCAAAACTCCGATAGCGAGAGCCGGAGAAGAAAAGACACACCCACTCTCCGCGGTGTGTGCAGCCTGTGTCACGGACCAGTTTTATTAATTTTTTAGTCGGCGAGACCTCGCTCCGAACTTCGCCGGGCCGGAATGCAAATGCGGGCTAGACGCGTTCGTTTTATCGCGTATCACGTATGCCGCGCGCGCTGTACGCCAACTTCCGGCGGGGATATTCGAATTAAAATTTTCATATCTTCCCGCCGGAACATCTGCGAAATTCGGCCCGCGGTGGCCCATCGCGGCCGCGGCCATCTTTCGAGAATACGGACATATTTATTAACTCGACAATTCCGCCGCCGAAGAATTGTTTTCCTCGATTCTCCGAGCACTATCTCCCGGAAAATATGAATATCGCATTTTCGTTGGTTTATTTTCTCAGAAAACTGCCTGAGAAGTGTTTCCAATTAATAATGTTAGAACATTCGCACAGCGATTTGTTCTACTCTCAGCTGCTCGTAAACTGTTACACAACAACTGTTAACAAAGTTATTATTTTCGGATTATATACATTTATGAGAAAGCGAGCGTAATTGAAAACAGTAGGAAGATTAAAAACCTGGAGAATATCAAATTTCGAAATAATTTTTATTCCGTACACCGATAAACGAAGCCGACCTCTGTCCAAACAGTGTGTTACACACACCGTTGTGTATCATATTGAAATGTTTACCCGGATAAATTCGATCGTGCGTGATGTATTAATTGATATTTGTTGTTACCAAATTTATGAAGAAAATAATTCGGCAGTTTATAATAGTAATCGATAATTAGCTTTTCCCATTCTGTTGTATTTACCCCGATGCATGTTTTCGGACATATCGCGTTACATTATCTAAAGTCAACATTCAATATTATTTGAAATCGAATGAAACACGCAAATACTTCGTCGAGCAGGATGTAATTAAAGTAGGAAGCGAGAATCGGTGAAGCGAATGTTAAATAAAAATAATAATAATATATATTCGTTTAATTAATTACAATATCTCGCACACATACTCGAGAGAGTGAGAAGACGCTCGCCGCGTTTTAATCGACGCTGGCTTAATTAAAGCGGCCAAAGTCTACAAAGCCATGGCGGTTCGCAGGGGGGGATCGGTCATTTAAACAGGAAATTAAGAAAACAAAAAGGGTCAACGGCGTCTGTCGTCCGGTGGCCCTCGAAAACATTTACCCGCGCGTTTAAATATGCGATTACGGGTTCGAAAATTCCCAATTCCCCGGGAGTCGAGCGCCACCTAAAAAGCCAGTGGAGACAGCAGCGACGAGAGGGTTGGGGCAAAGCCCTTTCTGGCAGGGCCGTGTGAAAAGAGGAGCGCGCCCGTAGGATTAGAAATTCATGAGACGCCCGACAAAGAAGCGGCTTTCCCAAAAATCCTCTCGCCGTAGCTCGCGAGAGATCGAGTGTCTCTGTCGTTCGCCGGGATCTCCCGGTCGTTAACATAAACTCGATAAATCTCGATCGAAGAAAGCTGGGGAAAGGGAGAGGACGAAGAGAAAGAGAGAAAACGAACTCCCATCGGTCCATCGGACCGGTTTGATGGGCACGACTTCGAACTTATAAATCCCGACGTTTAACCTGGACCGAACGAACCTAATCCCGCGGCGCGGGCCACGTGACAACGAGCCGAGTCTCGCAGCCGATTGGTCCAGAGGCAATCTTTCGCGTTGACATTTATTACGAGTGGGGATTACTGGGATCTAATATAGCCTTTAAGAACTCTGGACGGCGCTAAATCAACGCCTGATACCATAAGCCACGTTATGCTATTTAGCGGCGGGCACCGCAGAGCGCGTTGCTGCCGTTCGACAGACCCGGGGGTCTCGAGATCCAGCGCGCGATCGAGGGGAGAACGATCGAGGATCTTCGCTGCGCGGCCGACGTGCCCCGTGGCGGACTAATAAACTGGGGTGCAACTACCATTGCGCAACGACGTGAATAGCAAACGATGATTGCACGCCGGATGAATCATGCGAAATAGAATACGTTCTACGTGTGCGCCACGGTCTCGGTTATGTCTGCCGCCATCATACTTCGCGAGTGGACTTCCCACGTCGTGCACATTCGGCGATCAGGCAATTCATTCGACAAACCTCGTTGCTGGTTCGTTATCGCTTCGTGTTTTATGCGAATCGGTTTTTGCTCCGCCATTTTCTGACCATCCTCGACCATCTGTTCTGTTCGATCCTTTGATCGTACAACGGCTTGATCATGAATTATGTTTTTCTCTTGCCGTCGTTCTTTACGACATAAGAGACCAAGTGAAATATTGTTTAATATCGACGACAAATATTACTGCAGAATTTAGGCGGGAATTTATTGTCACGCTTGTTTACATTACAGGTTTATATATCTCTCCGTGAAACATTGAAATACTCGGTGTCGTCATTAGACTGCGGATCTTTATGCATTTATGGCCCATGGAAATTTTCTAAAAATCCTAAAATATCACATTTTCAACAGAATTCAGTAGAATTTTTATTTATTTCAGATCCACCAAGACTACAACCACTAAAAATAAAATTTTACTTGACTCCACTTTCTTGAAATACCTCTAAAAAGAATTGCAAATTGCATAAACATCCGCCGTCTAGTCATCATATTTCCACTGCTATTTTCCATTGTTTTCAATAAACACTATATTCAATATTGTTCGTAACCGAACACGGTGCGCAGGATAGAGTATTAAGCTTCCGAATTACTTGGAAAATGATTGTGTCACAAAATTAATGCCGCTGAATATTAATTCGGCGATGTTGAGATTAACCGGATTATAGTGCGAAGTGGTAGATTCATTATCCGGTAACTAACAATTGTTATTAATAACGCTGATCGCTCCTATGAATGAAAACAGGTGTCGAGCCTGTGTAAAATTCGCATGACGGCTAACCAGAACAATCGGATAAATTAAATGATAAACGGTGTTCGTTGATTACATCGAGACTCATTTAATTCGTGTGTCGAGGCGTTAAAATGTTTTCTTCCGAGGGCTCGTGTAAGCCCGACTACCAACCCTCGACGTACGTTTACCACCCCCGCCACCGGGTCCTTGCGAACTTCTGTAGGTACTTGCACCCTTTCCGACTTGGCCGCTTTTTCCGAGTTTTCCCGCGAGCTCTTTTGTCATAATTCTCTCCCCATTTTTCCGCGTCCCTTCTAGCCCTCGTCCGAGAGCAAATGGGCGCGCGCCGGTTTTTATATTTTTCCCAACAATCATTTGTGTTCTCGCGAGAGTGTCGCAAGAGCGACAATTTACATTTTTTTTTTTTTTTTTTTTAGGACAAGAATTTCAGTTTTGCTACTCCTGAGGAAAATGTAGAATTACGGAAATAGAGGAATTGTTTTATTATTTTACTGGTTACCGTGTTTACTCGATACGTGTCCAGAGTGAGGGTCCAGCCAGGGACATGTATCGGACAGGAGCCTAATTCTGAGACATCGGAAAGTATCCTCTCTTTGGCGGGATCAACTTGTCCGGCGATTATGGCGGATTTAGGGTATCGCTCCGCGCAGACGAAAGCTCCGTCGATAACGTTTTCCATCGGCAGCTCGCGGTGGTGTCCGAGAGAAATCGATATTCGGAGCGGCGGCCCCAGGATGGTTGGCCGTGCAGAGCAGCTGCCCCGAGGGGTTGCACACCCCGTGGTCAGGGTGGAACAGGGGGCTGTATCGCAACCGGAGGCCTGTGAACGCGTGTTCCCGACGTCGCGTCATTGTTTGGGGACGACGATTACCGGCTTGATTCGATTTCACTTCGACCCGCTCCGGACAAAAAAAGCCAGAAAACAATAGAAATGTCTTTCGTCGGTCGAATCAATTGTTGCGCCTCTCCCGCGATTCTCCCGGGGGCGAAGACGCGATCCAAGAATCCCCCTGCCGGGGGGTTGCTACAGTCATTGCATCACAGACGCTTAAAAAAAGGCATTTCAAAAATAATCACGATTTCCTTTTTCACATTCCCAGTTTATTAAATACAGCGTGAATTGATATTGAACTCTTCCCGGTTTCCCATTTAACAATTAGAACCAGCCAAACGAATTTACAACGAGGCCAACACAACATTTTACTCCTCCTATATTAATTTACGGGACGACGTCGTATCGCCGGCCGACAATAATCGAGAATATAAAAATTCACAACAACCCGGGAAAATTGTTTGCGCGAGTGTGACACACGGTTGTTGCAATAAACTGTTCCGGCTCGCGTAAACCGACGCAAACTGCTTATTGCGCGCGCAATGGTAATTCATAGCTCTTTCAGAGATTTTCGTTTATTACAAAACTTGCTCGGCCAGTTCTGCGCTGCGATTCGCGAGAATGGGACACGGTCGCGGACACCGTGTGCTTTTTTTACGAGCGTTAGTTTTCTCCCCGCGTTAAGGAAGCCGAAACTTTCCGCGATTTTTAAACCTCATTTCCGCAGGAGTTCAGATTTTCATTCGGTTGATACCCCCCGACTTTTTTCTCGTTTCGCAAACGCTGTTTCTATTGGAAACATTTATATATGTTCGCTCCTGTCGCAAATAAATTCCGTTTTATATCAGTTTTCTGTTCGCTTATGCGCAGCTTTATAATTTTTCAAAGTAGGAGATACACCGATTTCTCTATAATTATCTCCACTACTTATCCCCGCCTTCTAGGAATGATTCATTGTCATTTACCAGCTAGTACAGTAAAAATATTACAGAAATGGTTTCACTTTTCGTTTCACTATCGTTTTTAACGATGCTGGGAAAAAATAGTTTAGTTACCGCCGTCGACAAACGGACTGGGTATACCTTTGGAAACGAAAATTATGATTCGCGGCCGCCGAATATAACCGTTACCAGGAATTTAATTAACGATTGTTCGACCGTTGGGCGCAGCTGGTAATATTCCAATGGTTCTACCACCGGAAACGAGGGATAATTTCTGGTGCATCGGCGGGCTTGCCGAGCTGGCAGGATATACTACTTACGAGATGCAATTGTTTCCGGCTTAACGTTCGATTGATTCACCTTCATCGGCGAAACGCAAGAAGAATGGGAACCCTTCCTTTTCCAGTTTCGCGAAATTAAACGCACCTGTGCGGCCGTTTTTTCTCTCGTTCATCCGGTAGCGTACAAAGTCCTACACATTGCACCGTGGGGTGATAATATCGACGCAAACACGGATTTATATAGAGTTTTCTACAGTTGGCCAGGTTTATCTGTATCTCTGTCACTGAAACTTCTACTCGAATTTCCCCTAGATAGCTTCTGCGCAAAGGGTTGAAAGGGAAACCATAGATCGTACGATATTGCTGTGTAATAATGGCGCAAAGAGTATTATACACATCAAAGACTCGATACGAACTCAGTTGTTAGTATTCGCAATAAGTAGAAACGGTGGTTAGTGATCAGACAACTCGGCAGAGTTGTATCGAATACATTTTTCGACCCGATAATTATCCACGTTCATTTTCTTGAATACTAATAAAATATCAATTGCCATTGGATCAGAGTATTAACGCATACAATTTTCATAATATTGACAAATTAATTTCCACTCGAGTTATTCTGTTCGCGAATTGCACACCGTTACAACGAACGGTCGGTTTTAATCAATTTTAAAATGACTAGGAGTTGTGGTTGCGTGCTTGATGAATATCATACGATGCAATAAACGCTTCCAGTGCACGAGGAAATCGAACTATACTTTCACGATTACTTAATAGCGCTATTTCGAGCGAAATGATATCTTCCAACATGGATTTTCACTGCCATTGCAATTTCCACCGCCGCTTATTTTATTGAACTATGCATTGGCAGAGAGGCAGACCAGTAAAATTCAAAATTTAACTAACAAATAAATGGTGATTACTGCACCGCTCGAGTAATAATTTGGTATTCTTTTTATTTCGCCATTAAACTACAAACGGTAATCAGATTTTCGTTTATTTTTTATCAGCACAATACTTACGCTTGCGAGAGATATCGTGTTTAAAGCTGTCGTTAACCGTGCCGCATAACACCGGAATCACTATAAAACCTGAATCCCGTCGGTTACCACAGTGCATTGAAAATTTTCGTTCGGAATTCTCGACGGAGAAACGTAAGGGCAGAAATATTTCACGAGCCGCAGCACACCGGAATAGAATATTCAATTTTTTAATCTCTCCCCGGCAATTTCGATACCGCGGAACTAGAACTCGTGACCACCTCCCCGGGGAGTGGGGATGATAACCGGGTGACCGGTGCGGAAGGTTCTCGCATTGTCATTGAAATGCGTTTATAAATTTTTCAATTAGTCATTGCTATGCAAATGAAAGAACTCTCGCGGCGCGCGCCTCGTTCCGCGTCGAAGGATCCGCAAGGAATTCAAGTGTATAATAAGGAACCCCGGTAATTCAATACATACCAATTTGCCCCGCTCATCGTTCCCTTTTGTGCGCGGTCGCATTTGCACGCTGACAATACAGCGAATTAATCTTCCCTTCGATCTGCGCGCCGCGGTCATTCCAATCACGAACTTCGTTGACCGGTCCCTATCGCAATGACACTCGACCGGCCAAACAATTACGCCTTCTAGCATGCGCTCGTTGATAAATGCCAACCCCCGATAAACTTCGGATTCGCTTGGCGGGCCTACCGATGACAGCGAAAGATACCAACTGCGCTGCACCGTGCTCTGCGCCACGACTAATCGATGACACCCTCCTCAAAAATAGGATTTCACGCGATAACGTAACATCCTCCGCTTCTTTATGCTTCCCAACAATTAGGCGGCTGCTCGTAGATTCGACGGGAATTGTGCTCTAGCTGCCTTTTGTCACGAGCATGCCGAGCAAGATGCGAAAAATTCACGCGTAACGGATCAACCTAAAGGGTGAACGGCTGCGCACAATAACGTTTTCTGATGGATTACACTCGATGGCTGCTAACTCTGTTCTATAGGCCCGAGCTATGCGCTTCCAAACAGAGAAGTGTATTCAATTTTATTGTGAAGCTGATACCAGCCAAAACACGAATTTCACTATTTCGTTTCGTATAACGGTCGTGTTTTAACGTGTTAAAATTAAATTATGTAAGATTCGGTGAAAATAGGTGGCGATGGTACGACAAAGTCTAATCTTGATTTTCTCAATATTTCACAAATAAATGCCCCAAGAACGTCGTTGTGTTTCCTCGAAAAGGATGATTTCTAAGGTCTGATTCGAAATGACTCTTTCGGTCCCGAAATTTCAAGACAGCATTTCCGAATAGCCTAACAGTGAAACGGAGTAGAACGGGGTATAATGATATCATCGATAGGAATTAAAGGATCCCCGACGGGATCAGCGGCCACGGGTAGAGAATCCGATAGACGGCAACGAGTATCGATACATTCCGGGGAGATTATCGCTCGGGCTGATCCGCGGGATGGCTGGGTGGTCTTTGCGACTACAACGAATTTCAATTCGCGGTTCGTCCTTTCCCGGGGCGAAGACGGTGTGTCCCACCACCCCTGTATTTATCCCGGCGGAGCGGGCGGCGTGACTCCGCGTCATTTCCCAGGATACCCGGCACTTTCCCCCGGCGTTGGCCGCCTCGTAAAACTCAACAATACCTCCTACGGAGAGTCTTCCTGTTCCGCGAAACGACGCACGAATGCAAGGTGGCTCTCGTCGTTCGACGCGGCTAATGGAGACACCGTCGAGTGCCGGTTATTGCGAGTCTCCGCGAGCCGAGAAGAAAGACGAAGCGTGTCGGAGAACGGGAAAGGCCAAAGAGACCGAAGAGAGAGAAAGAGAGAGAGAGAGAGGCAACGGGGGGATCGTTATTACGTCTCGTTTCGAGAGGAGAAAACCTGAGGTCTTTCGTCGATATCCTGGTGGGTACCACCCTTCCGCCTTTTCCATCCTTTCCGGAGGATGGTTAACGCCTTTGAGCTGCGCGTGCTCCTACCCCCTTCCCTTTTTTTCGACCCCGCACCCCTTTCCCCTCGAGTCGCGAACCTGGTCGAAAAGTCACAGAAACTTTCCCCGCGCTCCTTTCCAACCCCTCGGTGTTCACCCATCTGATTCGTCTAACGCGGAGCACACTACTACTCCGGCAGGGGTAGGGGGTGAGTTTCTCTCCTAGATACTCTGCCGGGTTCTCCATCAGCGGATGTCAAAGGACGGTAACAAAGGTGGCTCGATTCGCGGAATCGTCCCCGTTGCCGCGTCTTCCGCCTATTTCTGCGACCGGGCTTTCTGTCGCGCAGGCACGATATATTGGATCGACGATATAATGGACGACGCGTCATTATCACTCGCAACCTGTCGCTCGCTTCCTTCCGATCCCCGGCCCCCCGGGGTAGTCGGTTGGAAAACGTTTTCGCGAAATTGCCGGAGACGGGCCGCCCTCCCCCCGGACTGCCAGAAACCACCCCCTAACTTCTCTCGTCTTTTCGGGCGCGATTGCCTTAGTGCTCGACGAATTAACACGTTGCGTACGGGTCACGAGATATTTCGTTTTCGTGTTTTTTTTTTTTCGATTCAATCGGCAACTTAAGCAACCAGCGGCAAATATTTTTGTTACGTAACCAGGTGAACGAAGCCTCTCCCGCGTTTCGTGTCCCTTGACTTTTGTGTCTCTTGAGATTTCCCGCAATTTTTCCGCAGAAGCCGCGGGAACCAAACGTGACCGCCTCGATAATACCGGTGATCAATTTTAATGGGACAGGCCGCCGGTTTTACGACATTGATATCGCCCCACTATGCCCGGAGTACGCCGAACGACACGTTCCAAGGATTACTATGAAATTATCGTCATCCTCGCGAACGCTTGTTGCGGAATCGTCCCTCTTCGGGAATTTTGTTTTGAGATATCGACACGCTTGGAAATTAACTTTTAAATCTTTTCAAGGGATTCCGTGCGCGAATTTTCGGAGTTACTTGCGTGGAAAAATTAGTGCGGTGTCATAGCCGAATGGCGTTCGGATGCTTTTAATTCTGCAAACGTTAATTACTCCGCCCGTTCACCGACTGACTCGAACCTTTGAGACAGCTCAGAGAGAGAGAGAGAGAGAGAGAGAGAGAGAGAGAGAGAGAGAGAGAGAGAGAGAGAGAGTTCAATCTTCGAGCGGAAACTTTAAAACGCGTTTGTACATTTCAAATATCGCGTTGGTCAGCGCCGGTCTCTCAGCTGGACTTTCGCAACGCGGAATTTATACCGTAATGTACGAGCCGACGGAATTGCCGGGAAACTCTGTGCCCGGCCAAGAAAACAGTTTCCATATTTTACACGGAATTATTTAAAAACTCCTGTTACACGGCCGATTGAGAACGAAATTTTATTACAGAAATACCCCTCTGTCTTTAGTTCCAGTAATACTGCTTGAAATGTTTCTACTACACTTTCTTACAAAACATTTTTACGTTCGGAACTAATAACTTAAAACGGCACACTTGTCTGTTATATAGTGAACTGTGAACAATCTCAATGTTGTACATAAAAAACCTGGGGAAAAAGAGAGAAGATAAAATCGTAATAAAATTTGGCCACCCAGTATAGCTATGTTCTAGGAATTTTAACACTATGCTCTGTTAAAGATGTCTATGCAATCATTCCTCGTGAAATAATTTTTAATATTTCACTGCCCCTCAGGAGTAATCAGGCCCCGTTGACATATACCTGTGATTTCTGTAAATCACTATACATGGTACGAGATCTAATTGTAAGCTGTTTAAGGATTCAAAGCGACGATTCCTGAATCATTTTTGCCCCAATCAGGAAAATAATCGGGAAAGGAGAGGAACAAAGCGATAACGAAACACGCAGATTCCGTAATAGCAACCTTTCGAAAAGTCCCTAAACAGACTAGAACTTTGCGAGCGCACGCACAACTTCTCTAATTCAGTCACGTACGTGTTTCTTTGAATTCACTGGCCCCGATCAACAAGCTTATCCCGTGATCGAGACGTGTCCACCTAACTAGGCTGGAACTAACCGCGATAAATGACTGTGCGAACGTGCGTTGTTCCGTGGGCGCGCACGAAATTGCGCTACTCGTCGCGTCGGCGCAGAAAATATTATTATACGATCGTTCTCGTTTGTCTCATTCGTACTTCGGCGATCTTTCCGCGGATCGGTTTACGCGAACCGTTACGAAACACGTTGCTGCTCTCGGAACTCTGTTGCTCGATCGCTCGATCCTTCCCGATACAGTTTCGTGTTACGTCGCCGACTCATCCCGCCGTCCTATTTTCCTACGAAACGTTATCTTTTTTTCGGTACCGTTATCCCCGTAGACGGTATCGTCGCGCAACAGTTGTATCCCGCGATTCATGATACCAGGAAACCGCCAACGGGCCAAAGACAGACATAATTTCGCTCGGAACACGACTGGGCTTCGATTATCCTGTGCCCTCGGATCATGCGACGGTGCTAACCTACTTCTTGCAATAGAGGAAGCGTTAACCGTTTATTTGTTACGGAAATTACCAGACCTAAAAATACCTTTTTCTGGAAATTACCAAACCTAATAGCTTCTCTGGAAATTACCAAACCTAAAAATACCTTTTTCTGGAAATTACCTAACCTAAAACGTGCCGAGCAAATATTTACGGTAGAAGATTTTGCATTATCGATTGATTTTTCCATGTACGGCCAATTCGGATCAGGTTTTCAGGTAAATCGGTGGCCATTAATCCGTAACGGAAATAAAAGGAACGAACATCGACGATCGGATGATACACGTGGCCGCCGACAGTGGCTAATAAGAGACTCGACCGGTGATTAGAAAATATAACAACGACGTTACGGTTGTATCTACGATCGGCAAACGGGCAGAGCTCGGCTCTCCGTACTAACGAGGGCAATAATTATACACACTTTCTCCCGAGGACGGCCATGTTTCTGTCATCCCGGGTTCGATCGCATCGTGTTATCTGCCCCGCTACTGTTATCTAATCGTCGCGGCCATTAATACCGTCTGAAACGCCAGCGGGCCGCTATTACCGTCGATCCTCGAAAGAATAAATAATGGAAACAAAGTTTCCATGTCGAGCGGAATTCACGGTGCCTATAGCCTGCTCGCTCGGTTCATAGTGATCGCCGACGCTAAAGGTTCGCGGAACAGAAGAGAAACACGGTGCAAAGTGAAAAATTTATTTGTGTCCTTTTTGTCTCGGAACGAGCACGACGCGGATCTTTATGCAGATTCGTATTTTTACCGATTAACCGGCCCGTCAAACGGGAGTTCGTTTCTTCTATTAAAAGTTTCGAGAATTCTCAACAAATTAGCGGATCATAATCAAAATCGCGTTAGTCTCGCATTAAGCCCTGACGTTCGGATTCCGCGAATCGCCCTTAGGGGAGTCGCAAGCTTAAACTTTCCACTTTATTGCGTTTTCGAGCGTTGTGTACTCTATAGAAATGCATGAAATTCCGATGATGAATAATGGATCGCATAAAATGCAAATGCGAACAGAATCGATGAGAATTGAAGCTACCTCTTCTTAAAAGTTTAACGTGTATGCGCGACGCCGTCGAGCGTGTAGTGGCTTTTCTAATTTATTCCTTTCCTTTGGGCATACATGAAGCAAGTCCACCGGTATCACTTGCGAAACAAAACGAGCTCACCAACACATTGATATCGCGCGCTGGTTACTCGGAAAAGGGATCTAAAATTTAGGATATCATTGAGACACAAACGTTAATAGTCTCTGGTGTATAAAATTACGTATTTACATTTTTAAATTGCAGCGTAAGTGTTGGTGACAAATATCGAGAATTCGCTCTGCACAATTTCCCCAATTTTCCGTACCTTTCCGTGCCTTAATCGATACGACGAACGAACGGCTCGATTATTTCTGAGAATTCGGAAACTTATGAATATTTATAGGATTCTGGGTGGTCTCCTCGGTCGAAAGTAGTCGAGATGCTCGAAGCGGAATTAATCGGTCCTAGGATGATTAAATTTAGGCTTCCGTGGAGCCCTTTATCCGCGCGATACATTTTCTATCGAGTCGGGCGTGTAGGTACCGAACGTCCGCGAGATTATGCTTGCTCGTCCGTTCGCAATTAACACGTTGATTGCCATGTCACCCATATGTGGGTAACGGAATTATTTGTCCAGATTTAAAATGAATTTTTACGTTAATATATTCATTGTACCACATTTGATTGGGATCTTTAAAATGCAAGAAAGTTGGAAGACTACTCAATATCACACATATAATTATTTTCAATTTTTATTTCATTAAATAACTTACTTCGATTTCATGGAATTTTTTAGGGTTCTGGTTCGGCATTCAAAGTGTTAATAGTTCTAATAGAGATACGCGTAGGCACGATAACAACGAGTCCGAATGTAACAGTCCTCGAAACTTCTATCCCCCATTCGGCATCCCGTTTTCGATTACCGTGTTATCTTTCGACGGCGTTATCTGCGCGACGGTATCTCGACGCATTATGCTCATTGCCGCACTCCCGTACACGCTGCCTACGTGCCGCTGCAATCGATCCTCGGGAAAGGGGGACCGGATTCCCAGGGTGCATTAAACTATCTATCAATCTATCTCGTGTACAAGAGTCGCGGGAAGGTACGTATACACGCGTCTAGCCGCCGCTGCAGCACGTGCATCCACCAGATCTCCGCAGAACGCGCACGTACACGAAAACCATCGGCGGAGGTGTCTTCCCTTCCCGTTGCATCCGCCGCGGCCACGCTGCATCCGCGCGCGTGCATCGCTCGCTACGTACGTGCGATAATGCGTGGGCGACGTACCCTCCCCGGCAAAAGTGAAACTGACCGTCCCCGATTCGTTAGAATGTGAGAATGAACATTTTCTGAGATACTTATCAACTTGAAATTTTGAATGAAAATGATAGGCATTCGTTCTGCTGCGACTGTATCGTTACAGAAAATTTGGGAATATTTTACTGACACTTATGAACACAATGAAAAGAAAAGGAAATTTTCTAACTTCCTATTTTAAATTAAAATGGTAGGCCAATTAGTTTTGCAGCGACCTTATTGTTGGAGAAAATTTGGGAATATTTTACCGACACTTCTGAACACAATGAAAAGAAAAGGAAATTTTCTAACTTCGTATTTTAAAATGGAAGGTCAATTCGTCTTGCAGCGACCTTATTGTCGGAGAAAATTTGTGAATCTTTTGCTGATATTTCCAGTACGAATGCAAGCAGTTTATTCTTTTATTTAATGTACTCCAGGGCCGTCGATGGTACGGTAGACGCATAAAAGGATTGTAATTCGTTCCTCGCAGGTTTACTATACTTGGGGCAGCAACTTCGGTCGAGAGACAGCCCGTATAATCCAATGTGGTTCGTGTAAATTGATCGCGCGGATGAAGTTCGTTTCCTGATCGATTCCATTACATCCTACTCGAGATGCCGGGGGAACACGATATACAAAAGCGCCGCGCGCACGTTATAAAGGTACAGACTACACCGGTACTTTTGCCGTGGAATGTACTGGCCACCGCCACCCTGCCAAACAAGGGAATGGTACCCCAACAAAAGGAAGGTCTTCGCTCCACCATGGCACAATGCGATCCTGTTCGACGTACTTCCGCCCTGTTGCGTTTTTCCAATTCTAGTCGAGACTCTCTCCCCTACCCCCACCCACTCATGTGATCCGCTCTTTCTCCCCAACTCTCTCTTTCTCTCTCTCTCTCGATCATAGTACTGCCAACAATCATGCCAGAACTTTCCCCCACCCCACTATACCAACCCCCATCCCCGCGTCTTGTCACTCGAATCCGTCGAACCCTCGCGAACCCCTCGCCACCCTCGCTGAAACCCCCACGAACCCTCTGGACAACACATGTTTTCGCGTGTGTCATCGGAAAGTGACGTGTTACGATATTAACACTTTGCGGACCTGACGCTTTCAACGGTTTTTAAACTAAATATCTGTTGGCTCGCGAGCAATTTGAGATAATTGAAAAAAAAAAACAGATTTTTACGATCGACACGGGAAATTTGTATTTTGTATAGAGATCTGCACAGTCTAGATATCCACAATTTTGTAAAATAACAATTCTAAGATCCGCAATTTTTACTGCTATACGATACTTTGAGTGCTATGTAATAGCAAAGTCCCGTCCCGGAAATTATTGAATTCTTGAATCAGAAATCTCGAGAAGAGCTACACGAACCAGCAAAGCATTTAGGATTGGATCGATCTCTCGAAATTGTAACGAGCTATAAATTCCAAATGGATCGCAGCAAGACAAGAAAGGCGAATATTTACGGCGAATATTTACAACCCGGGTTTATAATTCCAGCGGCAGCTGAACCAGTCCGGGTAAAATGTCACAACAATTTCTGATTTGAATCGCCTTTACACGGGACTTAATGGGTTCGGTATATCGGTAATTACAGTTATGAACTGTAATAATCTTGTTTAATAGGATTTCGGTACCGTTAATTGCATCGTAATTAAATTCTATAATTATCTAGCAATCACATTCCTTCCGCAGACATCAATGATTTCTGCTACTTAAATTGCGGAGAGTCGTAGACGCCGGGATAAGTATTAACGCGAAATCAAATTAGTCGTATTAGACGTATTTATCGACACGGCGCGCAACAATCAATAAACAAGAGCATTCGCAATAAAAGCCGCGCCTACTTTTTCCCGCGATTGAAGCTCGCGGAAAACCTCCGATTGTCCAATCTTCCCCGGGCCGAAATTCCGATTCCCGGAGGGTCAACGAAAAAAAAAAAAAAAATTGCCAATCCGCCGGGAACCAATTTTAATTCCCCCCCTCCGAAAAAAAAGGTATCCGGGGTTCACAATACCAATTTCACGGCTCAAAGAAGCCTACGGTTAGCATTCGCGTCTGAACCATCAAACTTTGTTGCACTCGTTCTTATCTCGGCGCGCTCTCGAGTTTATAATCTCCCGCAGCTCCAGAAATTTACCGAACAGGCTTGCATCTCTCTCTTTCTCTCTTTCTCTCTCTCTCTCTCTCTCTCTCTCTCTCTCTCTCTCTCTCTCTCTCTCTCTCTCTCTCTCTCAAGGAACGGGGAAGGAGACAGGAGGAGAAGCGTGTTGCATCGACGTTCACCGAGGAGCACGTCGCCGCATTACGCGTGTTTCATGGTAGCCGCGGCGAGCAAATAGGTTAATGCAACGACCTCATGCGCGGCAATTTTTGCCCGTGGCCGGTCTACAATCTACCTCCTACGTGTCCCGAGCGAGTCATTAACCTCCCGCTAATTAATTACTCGGTCGACTCTCTTTCCAGCGCGAAACGTCGTCACTGTCTCCTTTCCGCGATCCTTTCCTTGGTTCTCTCTCTCTCTCTCTCTCTCTCTTTCTCTCTAGCTCTCTCCCTTTCTCTGGTTCGTTTACCTGGCCCCTGTCCCACGGCCAAAGGCGGCAATTTTTCCTGCAACTCGTGAGGGAACAGCGCGAAGCCACGACCGAAGAACCAAGCATTCCCGTAGTTCAGATCCAATTCGTCTGTGTCCGAACGAGAGGACAAATTGTTCCGTCCACGTCACACGAACACCGACGAACCGCGACGAATATTTTTCTTTGAGCCCTCGGAGTGCTTGTAATCCCGTGGAATCCCCTGACGGGTCGATGCAGACCCGTCCCTGTATCTTTTCTTCCCTCTGCCCGGAGATCGAAAAAGTTATGGCGGCTCCTTAATACGTCCCGCTTGGAACGTGAGCTGAGAAACTTCTCTTTCTTAAATGTCCTATCGACGATAGATCTACGCAGCATTAAAAGTCACTGTTCCACGGTTACTTTGCTTCGTTGGAATCACAGGAATGCGTTACATTCGGTGGACAATACTCTAGCAAAATTAACCCTTTGCACTCGGCGCTATTTTCATTCTGAAACTAAATTTTTCTTTCCGTCTTAGAATATTTTCATTTTATTCATACGCAACTGATCCGATTTCCACATATAACATTTAAGTATTTGGCAATCTATTGAATATAAATTTTGTAATGTACCAAATATTTTCTAATATTTTTTGTAATTTCTTTGAAATAATGCCACAACAATTTCCAGTGGTGCTTCAGAGTCACCACTCGAGTGCTAAGGGTTAAGGAGTTCACATTTCTATAGTTTCTTAAGGAAAAAGTGTAAGATTACTGATTATCTCGATGCCTATTTTCGTCAATGGACTACCGATCTGTAATTTGATACTAATCGAGTAACGGTTTAGGAAACAATTGCAATGCGAAACTTCGAATGGGACAGTTTAATAAAACTATTAAGGAGAAATTTTGATTTTGCTGCGTATCCTCTGACAATAAGTAAAACGTGTGAAATTGTTGCGGGGAACCAGGCGGAGGTTAATTGGACAACCCGCTGAAAAAAAAAAACCGAGAAGAATCGAATCGCCGTGAGCCGGTGCAATTATGCAATAGTTCAAACGGTAAGTCCCGAATAGCATCGTGGGATCAGGAGAGGAGAACGGCTCTGAACAAGCGTCGATCCGATGTGCGCTTATGCTCCTCGACCTGGATGCGGACCCGTCAGTTAAAAGACGCCGCGACGGCCTCTTAAATTTTAATGAGAATCGGTTTAAGACCTTAATTCCGCCGTTAAATCCGATACCACGTTAATTCGCCGATTCGACCGGACTTCTCTCGATCGGAGCAGTGTCTAGCCCCGACGGGCTAATCGAGAGGATCGAGACGATTCGTCGTCTACCGGCAGAAATCCTGGATCGCATAATCCCGATTATTCCACTCCCGTAAATATCGCTCGAGGAGACTGTGAGATTGATTCCGTGAGACCCCGGGTAACGACTGTTTCGATTCTGCTCGATTGAATTCGTTCTACGCGATCTACTTTTTCCTCGTGCGTACGTTATCTGACCCTTGAATGTAAATAAAGTGGCCCGTTAAATAAAAAGATGGATAGACGGATATAACGCGTGACAGATAATTGTCCAGGCTGGTAAAATAAAAAACTAACGCGGAGAAACGATTGCCGAAAATTCTTCGGTATGTTTAATTTTTTGGGGTCATGCTTGTTACAGCACTGGCTGTACATGAAAAATGACATTTAAAAAGATGGTATAAAATGCGTTCTGGCTGCAATGTGTTTGCTTTAATGTGCCTTAAGTCGACGATCCTGATCCAGCAGGTCGTGTCAAATTACGGATCAAAGAAACGGTTAATCGTTGACACTGCTATGAACTTTCCGCACCTGTGCACCAAGTAACTCGACTTCGAATTTGGCTGCGCCCTTAATCATCCCTGGAAGTTCTCGTCTGCCGATTACTATACAGTTCCAAAGGTAGGGGCGGATGATTAGGGGTAGTTAAATTTCCTACTTGAAAGTTGGGAACGGTTCGGTATTCGACAACCGCGAAATCAATCTCTTGTAGGGACGTTCTACGAAATAAACTGGCAACGCGAATGCAAACTATTATAAGCTCATTATCCTCGGAAACTATCGGCAATGCACAGACGGGGCATTAAGGTTTCGGATCAACGTTAACTTCGGATCGTTCCGATAGCTAATTCATTCGAAAACACAAAACGTCCCGTTATTCAAAATTAGTATATCGATGGGTATTTAAAATGGTAGGTTTTGATCCGAAATCTTGGAATTAAATTGTAAAACAGGGGGGTTGAAAACTCTAGAATCTAGAAAAATAAAAATAAAGCGACAGGGAACTCAAATCTCTCGGATAAATATTCCGGTTCCGTTTTCCGGGTAGTCACGTTTCTCAAAGATTTATGAAACTCGCAAAGTCTCTGTTTATGGGGGAATAAATCTCTCGAGATCTGGACAGTGAACCGCTTCGTACCGGATTGAAATATAATTTTTAATTTTCTTGGATTTAATTATTTGAAACGAGGGTGGTTCGGTAGGAGAATTCCCGTTTTCTTCGGAATTGCGTCTGACCGCGACAATAAAGGTAGTCTGTCGAAGTTAATGGGGTTTGGAACGCTCGACTTCAACCCCGTGTAACCGTCGGCGATGGTATATTAGAGAGCGCGATGGAATTAATCGATTAATTCAGCTTCCGTAAAGCTGGTGAAGCACAAACGCGGCTCGATGTAATTCGAGCGAGCTTAAACCGGCGCGGCGGATGATTCGTGCATCGGTAGGCACCTAGCGCGCGCGCGGATTCGAGCCCGACCTTACGTTAATAATCCCAACGGTTTCTGCATCGTTACCCACTTACTGCAATTGCGAGAGTAGAGTGCCGCGCGCCGACTATGACGGTCGCCGGATGGTGCATGGCCGTCCTACGTGATCCGCGGTATTACGTCAACGTTCAAAATGTCGATGATACTGCCCGAAGACACGAACATTCCGAGGAGCCTACCCACTGCCTCCATAGGACCGCATCGTTGATCTTCGCTATGAATCTAATCGTTCGATCGCGACCTCGAATTTTCCTAATTACCGGAGAAATTTCGAAGAGTAAATTTTTCACCACTGCAGGCTTTCGAG
This sequence comes from Seladonia tumulorum, assembly GCA_913789895.3. NCBI lineage: Eukaryota > Metazoa > Arthropoda > Insecta > Hymenoptera > Halictidae > Seladonia > Seladonia tumulorum. The sequence continues at coordinate 9,972,798 of OU565281.1, forward strand.
GAAAACGAGGCTCGAAATTAGTCCACCACTCATACCATTAGATAAAATCGGCTAACGTGTCTGGCCATTACTCACCGTTTCTACTTAAGATAAAGTATCAGATAAATTGTGAAAAATGATTTTAATTAACGCGTTCGCTGCCGCTATTCGTTTCGGTAACGAACTTTATATTTAAATCGCTTCGCGCAGTCCCGGGTTCGTGAAGTACGGGAGACGTTTGCTTTAACAAGTATTAATGTCGTTTCGACTCTACAGTCATCGTAAATCACTCTCTCATCGACGAAATGGCACGTTCGGCTTAGCAACGTTTAGTCATGAAACCGTCTATAAATAAAGAAACGATCACCGCGTTACATTGAACAAATAGCAAAACACGTTCGAGTATCGGAGCATTCTTTTTCACTGGATAATAGATAATTATTATATTTTTTAAAAAATACTTGAACGCATGCTCTGCGCCGGTAATAATAAGACTCGAATTATATTCGAAGCTGCGGGGCGCCTAACCGGCGTATCGGCATTTCGCCGTGATCAAAAACAGACGGAAATACAGAGACGATAATTACCGAGCGGCTCATCATTCTGCGCGTATTGTGCGCGGCGTATGCGCGGCACATTACAAGAGTATCATTCGCGGGATACGGCCGACGCGATAATACCGTGCGAGATAGTATGAACCGGCGAAATCGCTGCAGGCATGCCGCGCCGGGCGAAATGTAATCAACATACTTCGGTGGTGTAGGGTGCAAAAAAAAAAAAAATAATTCCCCTCGCGACTGCGGGGGAGGACAGACACTGTAGGCAGCATCCCCCGCGGCTGGTATTATTCTCGCGCAACCCCAATTTTCTTGCCGATGCACCCTCCGAGGGCGGCCACAGATTTTCAATCTACATTTCTCTTCCACCCCCACAAGCCTGCTCTGCCCCCTTCCCCTCGGTTATCGGCCACCCCCGAGCCCGAATTCCCCCGCTACCGTGATACGAGGAAAGTGTAAATGTGCCGAAAAAAGCGGGGCGGGGGAAACAAAAGATATCGACGATCGAAAAGGGTTGCATGCACCCCCGTGCAGATGAACTCCCGTTCAACCCCCGTTTGCGCTGCAATCCCGACCTTCGCGAGAACGTTGAATGGCGGTGGAATGAAAAAACAAAAAACGAGGATCCGTCGTAGACGATTGTTGGATGCATCGCGGCAACAATTAAATCGTTATCGGGCCCGTCGCGGCCCGATTCAACTGGAAATCAGAATATGCTGATTGCGACGGAATGAAAAGGCCGCTAATTATTGAATATTCAGACGAGTTAAACGCTTTTTCGGGATAAATTAAGTGTCTTTGAAATCGTTCGCGTTGCTCGCGTGTACGGCTGATACTAACGCAATTAAATCGTAATCGCCTGTCCGATCATTTCATGATTTATTTAATCGGATCTGCCTGTGCGCAGCGAAATGTTTTAATTGGGTCTCGATTCTTAAACGTACAAAGACTTTTCACGTGTCCTGGTTTTGACTGATGCTACTCTGTATGCTCAGGATAATTTGTGTACCGAGAATTTGTTTAACTTATTAGAAAGCGTCCGGGAGGAAAATCGAAGCCAGAGATTTTTTGATTTTCTCGTTTAGAGAAAACGAATAAACCCGAGTAATTAGAAATTAGTAAAATATGTCTGGAGCGAACTATTTTTGATCGATTCCGATTTCCAGAGGGACGAGGAACAGAGAAAAAAATCCATCGGAGACGATCCCGTCGGCAAGAACGTATTTTCAAAGCGCAGACAGGAGGAACGAGTCCAAGAGTATATTACCGAATCTAATTTCGTTCCAAATTAAATTAGCCCGCGCGCCACGAGAAAATCAACCATAAACGCTTCCTTTCGCCCCCGCTTCTCGTCCTGTCTCCTTCTCTTTCTCTTTCTCCTTTCGCGAAATAAATTTAATTCGCATATTCAACGAACTGCTCGAAACCATTCCAGGACCAATTGTTGTTCCGCTCGCGAGCTTCCGTCTTTCCGGCGAAACAAGACGATCCGATTAATTTCGAGTTCGCGGAATAAAATGTGACGTCATTCTACGGGAAACGATATCATTCCGGTTTTATTCTTCTCCAGACGGCACGCCTATCTTGCTTACGGGAAACGAGGCTCGCGGAGACCATGAATTCCATGGTGGAAACCCCTCTATTTAATTCAAAGGTATTTCTAGTTCGCCGCCGTTCTTTGTGCTTCCACCTCATAAGCAAACTGCGGATGTTTATGCAATTTGCAATTTTTTTTAGACGAACTAAACTGGAGTCGAATAAAATTTTATGTTCAGTGTTTGTACGTTACATTTTACGTTATGTTGTAGCAGTTTTAAAAAATGTTGAGGAGTCATAAATGCATAGAGATCCTAAGTCTGTTTATGTAAGACTAATTGTTGCGACTATATAAAAAGAAGACTAAAAAGAAAGACTATGTAAAAAGAGAAGATGGAAAATTTGATTACAGATATTTATCGAGAAACGATTTCCTTATCATTAATCGGGGCAGATCCGATATAGTTTCCGGTTTCCTGTAATCACCGATGACTACGCACCGTGAATCATTACGTATTGGTCACTGGTTCCCAAAACGTAGAAAAAGCAATTAAATACAATGTTCAACGAAATTTAACAGTTCCCTATCTTTTATTTGGAGAATAGAGAATAAATCTCGGTTCTACTTTGTCGCAATCTATCTAAGAACGGAAAGTAATAATAAGGTCTGCAGTTTATACACTATCTATGTTAATTAATAGCAAATTTGTTTGTAAGCACAGCAATTTCCTTGCTACCCTAGCATTTTACCGAACATTGTTGTTGTAACGATAAGGCAGGAATTACTTACTCGAATCACGCAATTTTGGTATTGACTGTTTCACGAAAGAAGACTTACCTGCAACAAAAAAAAATGAAATATTCAAATTCGGTATTGCGTACATTTCACACATGACTGGAAGAAATTATGCTAGAGTTTTGCCATTATCTGAAAAATTTCTGTGTGTCACAAAATCCAACAAGACCAGCCTTTTTGTTCCCAGAAGGTGAGTCACACCTGATCGCCGATAAATCGAAGCTTATCACAACGCAATAATTGGATTATTTTCAGTAAAATATTAACACTGGGGGCACCCAGTTTCACACTACTGGAATGTATCCAAATTACTCGTCGTTTTCTAAATAATGTACACCCAAAGAGATAAGTGTGTTGAATAATTCCTTCCTCATAATTCTGAATTAAAAATACTAGAATCCGGAATTTCGAAGTCTGGTAATAAATCTAGTGTTAAAGAAGGATGTCACGCTATGATTCGACCTAGATATACTTCCGGAGAAGCGCAGCAACAATCCCGAAGAACCGAAAATAAAAGACGTGGAATGATTGGCGAGCGTAGGTGCTCGGTAAAAGCGAAAACTGGAATGATCTAGAGGAATCTGGACCGCGGAGTTAAGGCGGTCTCCATCGCTCGCTGAAAACCGCGCCATTCGCGCCACTCGCGTCGCTTGATGTTTCAATTTCACGCGTCGATTTTCTGCCGCCGATATCTCCGACTGGCCGCGTCCGCTCCGAGATAGCCTTTATCCGAGCAATTAGATCCCGCCGATGGACCCATTAACCGACCATGCTTCTCGCCGGCAACCATTCGAAAACTCCGGCCAGCAATTCTCCTCCGCTTACACCTGGTGACGCAACCGGAGAGCCGATTCTGCAACGCGAACGTCTTATCTCGCATTTGCATAGCCGAGCTCCACCACCGAGCGGATCGTTTCGCGACAGCCTTGAGTGGATGAAAAAACAATTTTCTCATAACGCGCGCCCGCTCGTAAAAAGACCGTAGAAAACGCCGCTGATAAACGGCACACGTTGCTGCGGCAGTCGGCTGCGTTTAATGCCCCGCGCCTTTGATGGTTTCGCGAAAGCCTATGGTCAACCATGGGGATGAAGATATTCTAAGTGCTGCTCGACAAATTGGCTTTTCATGTTTCAAGAAACTGTTCGACCATTCACCGTGTACCGCGAATTTCTTCGAATTTTGAAGCATTACTAGAAAAATATTTGACTTGTACATTTGTCAAACCGTTCCTTCAAAATGTATACGATTGGAATATAGAGCTTGAGCAAGCGTCTTAAATGAAATGAGCAAAAATTGCAGGTGTCTTAACTCCTATAAACAAATTTTGAGCAAGTCGAAGAATTCTGAACGTTTCTTTAACTCTAGCCCAGGTAGCCGGGGCTCGGTCCAATCAGGGAATCACAATGGAAATGTGGGCAAATTGACTTTTAATATTTCAAGAAACTGTTCGATTATTCGGGGGAATATTGTGTCACGAATTTAATTGAATTTTGAAGCATTTCTAGAAAAATATTTGACTCAGACATTTGTCAAACCGTTCCTTCAAAATGCATACGATTGGAATATACTTGTGCAGAGCTCGAGGAAGCGTCTTAAATTAAATGAGCAAAAATTGCAGATGTTTTAACTCCCGTAAACGAATTTTGAGCAAGAATTCTGGAACGCTAGCATGTTTCTTCAACCCTAACTCAGATAGCCGGGGCTCCAATCAGGGGGACAATGGTAATGGGGGATTCAATGGAAAAGCGTGACGGGATTAATTTTCAAGTATAGTGAAACACCGGAGACGCGATCCCCGGAGCGTTCGGCGTTCGCCTACTCGAGTTCACCGTCCTCTGTAAAATTTAAACGACGTTGTTGCGTCGGTCACCGTATTTCACACTGGCCAACCAGCCCGGGACTTCAGCGTGGAAATAAATATTTCGAGAAAGTACAAAGCGTATAAAAGGTAAAATACGACTCCGCTGGCTATCTCTTCCCCGGCGATACTGGCGGCGGCTACTCGTAATATTTCAATCCAAGCGAGGAGGTACTTCCTAGACTCGCAGTTTCCACCGTGATCTTCGGTGCACGGTCATGCTCGATCCTCGCGGACAAACGTGAAAAATCTGGCCGCTCGGAATTGTAAACAGAAAATTACCCCGTTACTGCGCCCTGAACCAATGAGATTCTCGAGGGAAAATTACCTCTTGCTAGAGTACAATTGCATACAATAATTTAGACAATTTTTGTTGCCATCAGGATTCGCTGTCTGGTAAATTACTAGACTCTGGTTTTACGTTCAAAAACGAGTAGGTGCAATTTAAAGTCATCGAGAGTATTAATTGTACTGTTGTACATATATTGAAATTATTAGGGAAATATGTACGCATTTATTTAACTCCCGTATTTTAGAATCCGTGCCACCAGCTTTCATTTTGCATGAAGATTCAAAATCTAGTAATTTCGATGTTTAATTTTCCTTTTGAATGAAGTCTACTTCAACATGGTTATCGCGTGTTTATTTTACACGAGTGCAAAAGTGAATGTAGTAGCAACAGCATGAATGAATATGCTATTTGTCGAAAGAAAAACTCAGCGGGGGACGACAATATTGTAAACGAAGAGCGTGAACATCGAAAAATGCAATTTCTGACACGTTATTACAAACGAAAAAATGTGTTTCGTCTTGACAAACGTATGCAGTCGGTTGGGGGCTGGTGTATGATCGATTATTTCGAGACGAATACGCGTCGCGGCGATACATTCGATCGGGAAGGAGGGAGCGTTGCCAAGAAGGCGCAATTTCAATTTCAGAAAGTTGATTTATTCCCATTTTCGCTCCACCGGTCCGATCGTCTCGCAGACACCTTACGGAATCTGCCAGTCGCTCCCCGGTCTTGAAATTCGCCAGCGTCGCCTTCGAAGAGAGAGAGAGAGAGAGAGAGAGAGAGAGAGAGAGAGGGCCTTAATCGTCCCTTCCAGCTTCTACCCCGAAATTTATGCGTCTCCTTTAGACCCGGAGAATATTGCTTGTTTCAGGCACGGATACTTTCTCGCATCCTATTTGCGCCGGATCCGTGGCCTCGGCCATTAAACCGAAACTATCGCCTCGTTTCCGCGCCGAAACGAAGCGCAACGATAGCTCGAACGACGCTGTCGTCCGCTCCGTATTTTTTGCCCCCTTGGATCCGCCGCGGCGGCGGAATAATCTCGCGATCACGTTTAATCAGAGTGTCAGCCGGGCGAAATTTTATTTCGCCGTTGGACTATCAATTCGCATCGCCCGGAGAGATAACGCGGCAAAGAGGGCAGAGAGCAAACGGTTTCGGCCGAGCGGAACGCGATACCGAGGAAGGAAGAGTCTCCTCCACTTTCCTCAGATTCTTATCGGCTCGAATCGCAGTCGTCGCGCCGAGTCGCGCCGCGGAATCTATCGGAGAAACTTTAATCGAGCTCTTTTCACCGTGTCGGATGAAACGCGCGCCCATGCCCCACCATGCATAGTGCTCCAAGTGCTCTATACTCTATCTAGATCTATAGTTGTCCAACGTGGACGCTGCACGGCTTTCAGGACAATGCTAAATGAGACTTCAAAGTAATAAAAAAAGAAAAAAGAAATACTTGTCGTAGATATACGAATTTATTGCTAAAACCGAAGCGCAAGATCGAAATATGAAACTCGATGTACTTTCTAAAACACGTAACTAATACGAGGCCACTCGAAAGACAAGAATTCTTCTGAAATATTAGTTTGCCCCAACCTTTTGCGTTACATTTATTTTTCATATTCTTTCAGGCCAACTTTAAGAAATACGACCAAATTGGACACTTCTATTTAAACCGTTCTCACCCAGCTATTATTTAATAAGAAGCAAATTATTCTAGTCGTAGCTGTGTCTCTGAAGGAAATAAGGAAGTGTTAATAAGGAGAAGTCTTCAACTTTTGCAAGTTCAAACTACCCATCGAAGAATTCTCCAAAATAGACGCTCAATTTAGGTTTGTTCAATAATTGTTCAAAGTCGACCACAATACCTATCTCACAACACGAACAAATAATAAAATAGCCGTCTGGACTGAATAATAAAATATAAGAAACGATACTATACTAGTCTAGAGGTTGAAAAGTTTGAAAAATTCATCAACTTAAAATTAAACGTTCGATCAAGACTGACATAGCTCCCGAACGTTTAATCCGAAAATTTTCCGAGTCGCCATGAAAATTCACATCGCGGAGTCGATATCGGGGATATTATCTATTCAAAGCAAGTGCAGCTTTTATCGCGATCGACATAGGAAATTAGTATCACGTGTTCGCGAAATAAGTCGCTCGGTTATTGATCCGGGGGAACTCGAAGCGGCACGAATACCCGTGGCTCGACCCGCCCCGGCCCGACAAGCCCGACAGTTCCACGACTTTTCGATCTCCGCCGCTGTTGGCGGCGGCATCCTCCGAGAGCTAATCGTCGGGCGAATTTCCTGGATCGCGAGAGCGAAAGCGACCGGTGAAAATCGGCGTTGTGTGCACCGAGCGACGGAGAAAGAGACTCCGTGAGAACCCGCGAGGAACACAATCGGCCTTTGTGCGTCTCGATCCTCGATCGTACAATGATTACGCGAGAGGCCGATCGATGGAGGAAGCCACTCGCAGGAGAGATCGAGTACTAACAGAAGGATTAGGTGTATCGTTGCCACGAACAGTGCCACAACTGTTTGCACAAGTCTTTATTAATCCTTATCAGTGATGCATGTCAACGCTTTCCGATTCAATGAGGCCCTAGACAAAATTTAAATTGGGTTGCTTTGCATTTGCACAGGTTGCTTCTAGAGAAATCTTTGAGATAATGTCACCTAGGATTTTTATATTAAAGATCGCTACGTTGCCACGAATAGTGCCACAACTGTTTGCACAAGTCTTTATTAATCTTCATCAGTGATCCATGTCAGCGTTTCCCGATTCAATGGGGCCCTAGACAAAATTTAAATTGGGTTGCTTTGCGTTTGCACAGGTTGCTTCTAGAGAAATCTTTGAGATAACGTCACCTAGGATTTTTATATTAAAGATTCAATTACAATTTTGTGAAATTTATTATTTATTGTTGTCTCTACTGAAGCCGGGCACCTGCGGATTATGGGACCCAGAAATTTGTCTTATCTACATCTTTAGCAACCAACTTTATCTAAAAGTAAAATTAGATATCTGTATAGGAATTGAAGATAGAACTCTGAAGATCAGCTTCGCATCTTAAAATATCAATTGATAAATCCGTAGGGTCCCACAGAATAATCTGTATATGGAAGCTAATCAGATTGGGGGTAAACGATACCTAGTACAATAAAATTGTTCTCGGGAGAACAGTTCGGGTAGATCGCTGATTCGGGGGGAAAAGTTGCCGAAGATGCAACAGCGAGTGGATGCAAACGCTGAGCGAGTGCAGGCTTGCTCGCGTCATCGAACGCAGCGTCGTTCTCCCAAGGGCAAGAGAAAGCTGTTCTCCTGCTAGCAGTAACCCAGTTAGAAGCGGTGTGCGGTTATCCGCGCGTATCTCGCCTGCGTATCCCTCTCTTTCTCTTTCCCTATCTCTCTCTTTCTCTCTTTCCTGCGAGCCACTCGACCGGAAGTCCCTGCCTGTCTTCCGCTCTCGAGCCGGGAAGGAGCTCAAGGACCGCGAGCAGGACGACAACCACTCCACGAGGATCGCCGGGGCAACGTGCCAGCGCTATCCGCGATTAGGCGCGCCTAGGACCGAATACTCCTGCGGAATGTCCTCGTTGTTCCCGGAAAATCAGGGAAAAACGAGCAACCAGGCTCATGCAAACGCCTAATGTTCGGATTCTCTTAAAAAGATTTTACTAATAGAGGGCCATATGACTAGGATCTTTGCTTGTTTGAGAAGTTGGAAGAATTAGTTTACTGCAGGATGTGAAAACAAATTTTTTTGAAAATCGTAATCGGTCGGAACTACGTGAGAAAGGGAAAAAAGCACTTTTTAAGATTTTAACGACTGTAAGGCGCCACTAAAAATTGCTGTATTATTATTCCAAATATTTTCCACATTTTTAAATTCGCTTGTATTTAATAAATTACTAAACACTTCGGTACTGTACCAGAAAATGACAGCATTTTTGTATGTGTAACATGAAAAAAGAATATATAGAAGGGGAGTATATTCTAGGTTGGAAGAAATGTTTCGTTTCGAGTGCAAAGGGTTGAAAAATACATTTTGTGGGTTCCTTGTTCGAGCAACTCTCCAGGTTTGAAACATACGAATGAATTGAAATTGAGTTTCATGTACCTCTATCTGCATTTTTACTTACAACCTGGCTGATAAACCGCAAGAATATCAGAAGAATATGAGAACACGATCGCGGTATGTGGGTCAACACGCGGTTTAGAAACGCGAGGCAGGGGAAACAGAGTATAATGGGGGAGAAGATAACACAGAAAAGACAAACTGCTCGGCTTCGCGATGGATCGATGGAGGATCGCGGGAAGCTGGGCCCGATACGAGCGAACGCAGCGAACTTGTTGACTGATGGATCGCTAGGAAGGTACACGCGCAAAGAGCCAGTTTTCTTTCGTCGGTGCGATAAATAATACGGATGCCGGTTCTTTCGGGGAATTGATGGGATCGTAGTGATCGAGCCGGCGAAATCGACGAAGCTGCTGCAGGATATCGGTACCACTGCGCGCATGTTGCCGCGAGGCGACACTGAATAATTTCGCTGTTTATCCGCGGCACCGATATGCCAATTTATCCTCGGCCCACGGTTATCGATTTCACGGCCGCCCGTTACGCAATCATTTTCTGACTTTATTCCGCGAGCCGCGGCTATAACGAATAGCCGGGAATAAAATTCATCGGGCAAACAGTTGCAGATTTTATCGGCCCGTATTAATTGCATTCAAACCTATCAAAGATATTTGCGCTGAAAAATCGCCGGTCTCTATCGGGATCCGTAATAATCCATCACGGGCTTGAGATTGATCGTATTATTCACAGTTTACAACGGAAAACCCGACACGAAATAATCTCGAACGGTCTTCCCGTTTTATTGCCTTTTCCAATCAACTTGGGCTGCTAGATGGTTTTTTAAATGGCAATCTTGGCTCAGAAAATTTCTTCGATCGAGTGCAGAGAGATTGTAATATTCGGTGGAAAAAAGTTTGTTCCTGCCGGGAAAATTCTGTCCTGTATTCTGCCCCATTAAAAAGTGACACGGTTAATTCTACTTTGCTGAAAATAAAAGTTCCTCGGTGATATTTCTAAGCGTGCACGCGTAGAATTAAAAGTTCTTACTAATTAAGTCCCTCAACCCCCGCGGAGAAAGGCGAACTACAGCCCTTGACAATGCTAGGTCATTATTAACCTGCAATTACCCGTACTCCGTTTTTACACAATGGCTCTCGCACGGAGGTTCATATGTCCCCAACACAATTACTATTTTAATGAGCTAATACGAGGTCTTTGTCCGTGACTTTAAAAAAAGATGCTTGAAGCGAGTTGCGACCGAATTCGTTAACGCCGCGCATTCGAACGCAACATTTTTCGCGCGCTTCGAACTTTCGACCAATCAAATTTCTCGATCGGACAATTGAATCTCCGGGGGCCCGCAAACCGAGAGATACTCGTTTCTCAACTAACGAAAACTACCCTCTGCCGGTTCGTTTGAGATCGGCCAGATTGGAACTAATTTTCAGCTAACCGGGGAACGTTAATGCACTTACGAAGTCCGCGCAGGTTCACCGCGATCGGTGTTCCTTCGCCCCAAATAATAGTCCGACGGTTTTTCATCCCCCGCTCTTCCTAACGTAAAACCACCCTCTTGCGGTTATTCGAGCTTAACCAGACCGGACAAAAAACTTGTGAGACAACTTTCAATTAAGCCGGGGGTATTCCAACACGCTCTCCGAAGAGTCGGAATTTTTTTCGCAACAAACTTTCCCTTGTAACGATCGATCGGGTTCAACCCCCAACGAAATCTCGATCCTCCACCTCGATCCTTTCGAAACGACTTTAAAGCGACTTTCGAATGACCATCCTCCCCGAAGGCATTTTCCTCGGTCAGGATTTCTTTGTTGGAAATAATAATCCGGCGGTTTTTCACCCCCAATTCCTTTCAACCCCCTACAACCCCAGCCCAGGCGGACGGATTATCGGGCGCAGGGCAAAATTCACGGTTCGACTCGCCCGGGATCCTGCGCGTTCAGTTTTTCGTTCGACACCTCGCGCCTCGCCGGTCAGACCACCGGCAAGCTTAATACAAATGCAAATCCATTAAGCTCGCGACTAAGCTTAGGCTTTTATCAAAAAACCTCTGCGTCCCCTCGAAGAACAAACCGAGCCGCGCCGCGCCGGCTTCTATTTCGTTTTCGCGCGCGAGCGCGCTCCTCGTCGCGGAGAATTAACGGCTCTGTTCGAGTGTTTTTAATCCCGCTGAAAATTTCGACCTCCTCGGACCCTTCGGGAACCGGTGCATGCAAATGCAGCCTCGGATAGCTCGATGAAATCCTCCGCGAGGCTTACTCGATTCTTGTTTTCGCGCGGGCAGGAACCGTTTAGGGGAATCGCTCCTGTAAATTACCATATTTGCACCTTTCACTATTATACATATACGTTCCGAGAAACGAACGTGCTAAATAAACTTTCTGCAAGTGCATTTTTACCATCACAGAAATTTTAAATAAAAAGAAACTCCGTAAACCCAGTGTTAAGGATATTATAGAGAATTTTCAGGAGCTCTAAAAGTCTTTTTATCTATAGTTCAGTACACATATGAAATTATGAAAAATTTTGTCAATCAATCATTTTTTGAGTGAACAGAGGACTAGTCGCATAAAGAGTTAAAAGACAGTTTGATTTGAATTGTGAGCGGTTGAATTTTCTATCCAGTCCAGTACATATGAAAAAGCTTTGTTAATCAATTTTTCAGTGAGCAGATGACTAGTCAGGATTAAAAGACAATGCAATCTGGTCGCTTTCACTGGTCGGGGTAGCTCCGGTATCAAGTATAAAAAATTATAGCGGGATCGCTCTGTACCGGGAATTTTCCAGCAGCGTTTAATCAATATATCCTTTTGCGAGCTGATCCAATCAAATAATCAACGCGGACAATTCGCACGGGCAACGAGGCGCTACCGTCCCGTAAGAGAAGGCAAATAGATCAAAGCTGTCGTGGCTCGACAAAAGCTACAAGCGCGCGAGTCCAGTCCACTGTCGTCATTGGCGCGGGCACCGCGATCGAAATAAACTTTTTTAATAATGTGAATGCGGAAACGGACGAGCCGGAAACGTAATCATGCTACAAAGCATTCATCGGGATCCGCGATATAGGACCACTCCCGTTATCGCGGTTTTCAACGGTTGTTTTACAGTTTGCTGGCCACGGTGAACGTGCAGAAAAGAGGGTTGAGGGTGGGTGGAACAGGGAGGGAAAGAGAGGCATAGAGAGAGAGAGCGAAATCTCACAAAGCGGAGCCTGTATGAAGTTCCGAAAACGAATTTCGTGGATGAACGGACGCCCACGTAATTACAGTTTTTGACGTTTAGGTTTGACGGTCGAATTAAACGCGGTCGACGCGCGTCGTCGTCGTCGTCGTTGCGCTAACATCGATTTTATCGGACCGCTCCTGCCGCGTTGGCAACAGTTGTGACTCGCGTCTATTAATGAGAACGAGACGGCGAGCACAATGGCCGAGGAGAGCAACGATTCCGATATCGTTCGACATCGATAATGAAATAATTCCCGGTAATCCCTATCGAATCGGCCAGCGCCGATCCTGTCGAACCCGAAAGCGAAAAAAATTTCCTTTCGATAACTATTTTCGCCATTTCCCGATTCGTCGAAACGTTGCAATTACCAGCAATCTTCGTTTTGCGTGACGATCCCGCTCTGATACGTTCATATTGATTCGTATGGGGGCGTCGGCGCGTCAACCCTCGTTCCCATCGCCATTTAAAACGTAACGCACAAACGCTACACCCTCGGCTACCCTCGGCTCCGCTCGGAGAGCCGCGCGAAAATCAGTCTGGATTCAAAAAGCACAGTAACGTTTCGATAAACGCGAAAATTACGAAACCCAAGACGTTATTCCTAGATCTTTCGACGCTGGCAAACGTGAGAGTGATTTCTCTGTATATGTCGCCAAAGACTGGATGATAAACGACGCGGAATTATCCCCACGACTCGAGGCCTCGGGGAGTGTAAACATAAAACGGCTCGGGTATGTCTCCTGAACTATACAAGACCCGTGTCTGTGACATATGTCGAGAATTCAATGTATTATTCGATTCTTTATTAATTGATTCAATAGATCGTGGAATGCTTTAGTTTAAACTGTTTGCGCGTGACGACAGCACGCTTTCCTGCGGTCAAAAAACAAAGAAACACTACTCCGCCAAAGCTATAGACTTTCAGCCCCGACGAAACACCGATTTCTGCTATTGTTCGACGATTCGGTAACGGCGGCTATTTTTCCATGCCCGTGGAAAATTGAACTTCCATGTACCCACTTCGCGCCGGTGCGTCCGATACTCGAGTTAATGGTAACGAGCGCCGGAATAGTTCAAATCGTTATTTCATAATTCACTCGCGAGCCTGCCGGGTATTTCGCAAAAATACTTTTTCAGTGGTGCGCTGCGTTGTTTGGGTAAATTCTGTGAAAATCGTGAAGAGAAATAAACTGGCAGTACAGAAAGTGACTGTGAGGTCAAACCTAGTCTTTTCGAAGACAACTCTCGCTAAATAAATATGAAAAATGTCCTAATCCTTGCAAAACGGAGCCCTAGTCTTTCTTGGCCCAGAGTACCGAAATCAACTCTTCCATTCTTGGCAGTTAAATCGATTGAATGCCTGTTACCGTTCAAAAAATTTAGATAGACACAGCTGTGAAGTACAGTGCTTTCTCTATACAGATATGTCGCCAAGGCCTGGATGATAAATGTCGCGGAACTGTCCCTACTTTTCCACTTCCATGATTAAAATCCCACAAGCTTCTTTCTCTGATCTCAATCTAGATAGCTCCCTGGGGAGAAAAGAGCATATTTTCCGAAAGGAAAAGTTTGTTAGCAGCTCCTCGCATTTTCAACCAATACAATGTTCGTTAAATTCGCAAAACTCAACACAGCAGGGTGGCGGATCGAGGGACCCGCCCCTGGAAAGTTCGCTCGTCAGATGATACGTTGCGCGTCTTTCTTTTCCTCGGTGCGCGCGTTCTTTCTGGCGCTGCTTCTTATTCTTTTCTTCTTTTTTTTTCGTTAATTTCTTCTCCAGTGAAAGAAACTCGACGCTTTCAGAAGTGGAAGCGTGCCACGACCTGGCAGGTGCAGAACTTTTGAAATTGAGCAGAACGGGGCCAGGCAGCGGCAGCAGTTTCCTCCCTCTTTTTGACTCCGCGTCTCGCGGACGACACGCGTATAAAACGGCCTTTGGCTCGCTCGCTCTTTCAGCTCTCCTCTCTCTCGCTCTCTTCCTCTCTCTCTCTCGGTCTTTATCTTCGGGTGCTCCGACTCTCCTCTGTATATCCGCTCGTCGTCCGTCATTATCGTTCCGCGCTTCCGAGTCGAATTCACCGTAACAACCGTGCACCCCTTTCGTCACGTTACCGTGCCACAAATTCCCTCGACTTCTTCAGAGACATTTACCTTCGTCCTTTGAGGTCTCTGCTCACAGGATCGCCGATCGGAGCCGAGCGGAGCCGAGGCGTATCCGTCTCGCGAAAAATCGGCGTGTCGCGGCCGGGCCGCGCGAGCTCCTTTCTTTGAGACGGTCATAGAAAGTCGAGAACTTTTTAATTAGTGTACCTCATTAGCACGCCTGTATTTCGCGGAATATAATTCCGCCGCCGCCGTCACCCCTCCCCTCCCCTGGTCTGCATGCTCCTCCCGTACGTCGTTTCTCTTTTCTTTTAATTCTCCTCGTTCTTTTCCGTTCTGGATGCTTCTCCGCGCCGACACGTTGCACGCCGCGCCGCGGAACTTTTTCCGCCGCGTTTGTCGTTCGTTCCGTCTGCGTTTCTATGCCGGGATACGCAGAAATCCGGGAAACTAGCACGGGAAAAATTAGGTTGTCGCTTTTCGCTACGAGGCGATGTTTGTTTGAAACTTTATCCATCGCATTTCAGTTCGCTTGATCTCCTCGGAAAAATGGCGCCTGGTTTCTGTTAACAGTTCTTTGGAGTATCGGTTTTTGTTAGGAAAAGGAAACCAGTTTCGTGAGCGCAAAGATTTTGGAAACTGAGTAGGTCCGAGTTGGGTAAACACAATTTCGTGAATATGGTTCCAACGGGACCAGAGGGTTAAACGATTTTCTACGAAAAGATCGCTATCGATAAACAATTACCTTTCACCGCGATATCGCCGGAGTGCCAGTCGCCCAGCGTCATGACTTTCATTATCGAGTTTCGGTTGACCGGTGCCACGGAAACTGGACGTGTCTCTCGAGACTGTGCGCAGCTGTGCGCACAATTTTTCATCAAATTACCGATCGCGGTGGCCGATCTCGCCGCGTTACAATCCGCTCACCCTACGTCAGAAAGCGTCGGCAGCGAATGAACGCGCGTTTGCGCGCTACGGGGCCGTCGAAATAAATTCGGGATTTTTTGGAACAATCCTATAGATAAGTTAAAAATAAAATTGTCAAGGGAAACTGACTTTTTCTCACTTTTTCCGTAGAAAGTATCGGTTCTAACGTTTACGGACCACTATAGTGGCTTTTATGCATTGCGAGGCCAGGTGCGCCGTCCCTGGAAGACAGAGTCGCGGACAACCGCGGCATACTTGAGAGTTTAAAGGGCTTCGCCCGGAGAAATTATGGCAAATGACCTGAGAAATGGCGGAACTGCTGCTGTATCCGTGTCTAGACCCCGTCGATGCATTTGGCCGGGACATTTGAAAAGCGCCTAGGTTCGTTATGTCACGTCGGTCGCATTCCGTCCGGGGGCCCCGTGTCGGGTTATTGTCTCACGGTGTCAGGGGAGAATGCGCGACCAGAAATTGCATCGGTGAAAAGGGCGGCCGGGGTTCGGCATCTGCGTACCGCCAGGAATTTTTCCGCCCTCTTCTTTCTTTGGTTTGCTTTGGTTTGTCTGTCTTTGTTTCGCTCGTTTTCGTCTTTCGATTGCTGAAATGCGCTGAAATTAAATGCGCGGTGAAATGAAGCGTCGGATAACGTTTCCTGTTGGAAACTAGCTGCCGCGTCTGTTCTTCGCTGGTTGATTCGCTGGCTTCTTCTTCCATTATACACTTCAGGGAAAATATTCTAAAACATTTACCTCATCGATTGCGGAAGCTACCCTCAAGGAATAACTACCCTGCATAATTTCTACGATCGAGACAAAAATGTAACACACAAGGCATCGACGGAATTAATTAATAAGAATAAGAATTGGTGTGTTAATCGAAGTAAACCAGAGTATAGAAATTGTAATCAATATTTTCTTGTAACATCGTCCTTCCGAATCTCAAAAATTTTGCAACAGAGGCAGAATCAAAATACCTGTCGCGTCGAAGCTGGAATCGAAACACTTACCCCAAACCGGAGCACTCGAATCATTCGAAACAAGAAATATTTCGCGCAATCTCTGCAGCGAGAGGAGGTCGCGAACCTCTCTCTCTCTCTTTTCTTTTTTTTTTTATTATTCGCAGTTCGGAACTTTTTAATTGCAAGGCTCTCTCGAGTCGAAGCAGGGCCATCCAATTTGCGCGAATGGGATTTTCCTCGAACGTGACGCACTCGTCCGTTCCGTTCCGTCCAACCCCCGCCCCTCGTTCCGAGGCTTCGCGCACCGTGCTACCCCTTTCCTTCGTTCCGTCCGCCGTGTACAGTCCCATTCCGACCGTTTCCGCGATTCTTTTGTGACGTAAAAATTGAATCGGAACTACAGAGACGCTGACGCCCACGCTCACACGCGTCCGCATTACGTACACACACAGAGAGAGAGAGAAAGAGTGAGAGAGGCCACGTCGAATCGCGCGCGCAAACGTCCATTGTCTACTTTCCACCCCCGTCCAACCCCGAGTTCCCTTTCTCCGCCGCCCAGTTTTCCAGGTTAGCTACAGCTTCATTGTCCGGCAGCTTTTGCACATGCCAGCGGCAGAGGTTACGGGGCTGCGACCCCGGGTCACTCTCTCCCTCTCTCTCTCTCTCTCTCTCGCCCTTCCACCCCTCTTGTCTTCGATGGTGTCGCTGGCCGGAATAACGATAGCTACCCTCCGCTGCAACGCACGCCCAGCGGAACGAAAACCGCGTAAACGGAACATGATTCGACGAACTGACGACTCCGCGACAACCGAGACGGGGCTCCTAAACTTTTATTTTAAACATTAACCCCCGTACTCCAGAACCATCAGTTTGTCTAAAATAATGCATCCAATGAAACCGAATTAAATTCTGGAAAATATTCCGAGTAAAATCTGGCATTTTATTTTATATGACACGAAAAATTTCAATCAACTTTTTCTGTGTCCGACGAAACGCGTTTTAGACCGCATTATTTATGTATACACGTAAGTTTGTCAGAAATTCAATACGAAGTCCTGGCATCTTTCCGCAAATTGCTTTTCCGCGGAAATCTGTGTATTTTGATCGTTAGCGGTAATTTCGCTCGGGGATTGCACCGATTCCGAAGAAAGTCGGCTCGCACGAGTTAGCATTCATTATCGTTGGACTCGTTTACCTATTAAGTAGAACGAGACGGTCGTAGAGCCCTGCCATTCTGGGGATTCGACACGGTCGGTTCAGATCCTCGAGGAACATCGGGGAAAACAATCTACACGGACGATGTGTCCCCGGGACCATGAGCATAGTTCGTTCATTAATTATCGTTACGTTGCGTTTCTTTGTTCCCGGCGAGGGAAGAGGCGCTGACCGGTAGCGAGCGCGAGCGTGTTTGTTAACGCGCGTGACTGATTCGAGCAGAATAGGAGCAGTAGATTATGACTGCGTTTCGCGCTTGTAACACGCCGAGGAGAGAGAGAGAGAGAGAGAGATAGAGAGACTCTCGCGATTTGCTGATCGTAAATCACGTCGCCGTGTGTTCCGGGAACACAAACGTGGTTCCGAGAAACCCGTGCGGAGTGTGGGTGAGCAGCGTTTGAAAAGGTGGGAAAGAAGCTGATATTGAAATTCCGGGAAGAAATAAATATCCTTTGCCCGTGGATGGGACGAAGAAAGGAAAAACCGGAAAGCGGAAACCGTCCGCAGAAAAAGAGTGCGCAGGAACGCTCGGAAACGAGTATGTATTTTTACCGCAATAAGTTTCGTGCGATTTTCAACCGCGGATAAGAAAGATATTAAAACGCGCGATTCCTCTCCGAGGAATTAGATACGCTCGTCGATACGCGTGACAGATAAGCAATAGATGGTGTTCCGAAAGAAAGTAAAATGTGTGCACAATGCGCTGTTAAATGTCCACTCACGAATTATCTTGACGGTCCCGAAAAATCATATTCAGAGTCTGATAAATATGCAAATATTATTTGCAGACTGCAGATTGAAAGAAACAGAGAAGATGCAGAGATATTGATTAGTTGATTTAAAAATTTTAATAAGTCACGGACATCGAATTCTTCTAATAAATATGAATTCTCTGAGTAGGGAGTATCGATTAAATATTAATGGACTCTAAATCGTCGTGCAAAGATTTTTACAGACTAATTTAGGCAAAGTAATATCCAACGGAAACTTGTTTAGTATGGCGAGGGTTCCAGCAGGCAGGAAATGAAATGCAGCATCTTATGAAACTTTGTTACACTTTATACTACGCTAATTTATAAACATGCGTAAAACCTGTCGTTTGAACGTTAATTATGATACCACATTCTGGGAATATATTAAAAAGTACGTAATAAGTTTTTTTATCAGTGGTTCCTTATGAAGCAACATTTTTAATTGACAATTTAACCACGATGTCACTGATGCAGAAATTGCACAAGTTTTTACACGATAGTCTTTACACCAATGACTTCAGGAATCCCTTCCACGAAACTGCAATATTTTTAGGGCACCCTATGCAGGAATTTTCCTGCACACCTTTACAATTTCCGTAACCGTAATTTACAAAATTCCCAAATAAAAATTGCTATATCATCTATTGCATTATTTTCTCGACTGATAAGAAATTATAATTGATTTAATATTATACTCTATTTCTACATATATTTTGCAGCCCTAAACTCATGAAATTTGTATTTTCAACGCAAGCGACCGGTGGAATTAAATGTTTGCGAAGTCGAAACGAAAGTTTCCGGTCTGACTCGGCGTTACAAAGCAAGGTATTAATTGCGCTGACGCGGCGGTGTTCGAAAATTGATCGGGTTACCAGATTAGAGGATGGGAACCGCTCCAGACCCGCGACCATCGAGCGTACACACAGAAAGGAAACTCGTAGAGCTTAAATAAAGAAATCGAGTTACACGATAGCGATCCGATGCGCGACAGACAACACGCGAAATCGATAATTCACTGAATGGTTGCCAGGTAAGGTCTCTCCTCCACGGTAGGCAACAGCGTAAATCAATTGGCTGGATCTCCTAGCGTCTCTCTTACGTGTATTTACGTAACAGGTGGCGGTATCGAAAACCTCCGAGATTATAGGGCATAGGTGGCCAGAGTGAGAGAGAGAGAGAGAGAGAGAGAGAGAGAGATATTATGGACAAAAGCCTTACACGTTCCTTTCACGCGCATCCTCTCGGTTAATCTAGACGATCTTCCTCCGGGAAAAAGACTGGTTTTCTGTCCTTGCGTTGAATCGCCGCCGTCATACTCTTTCCTGTTGCGCCGAGCTATTTCTTTGTACTTCTACCGAACGAGAGTCAATTATGGCGCAGCGTTCTCTAAAGACTCGCTCCTTTCATATTTTCCCGAGACAGAAATTGCTCGTCATTCCAACATTACCGTGACACACGACTCCTTCAGTCATTAAGTCTCCAGTCATTCCCAAAGAACAGAGAATCCTCGAAGAATCTGTATGTCGTATCGCGAACATTTTGGCGCGACCCGGAGTTCACGCGTTTCATCGACACTGATGATCTCGACCGTTCGAGTGCTAAACAAAATCTGCCGGACGATCTCGGGCCATCGAGGGCTTTGCCTCCCATTTTCCCCACTCCGCAGAGTCACTCCGTCCACGTGCACGCATTACAAAGGAGCCGATTTTGTTTGTCGCGGCCGCTCAAACGTTTCGGCCGCGCGTAATGGAAACCGATTCCAACTGTCGCGGCCGATCAAACGGCGCGGTACAATGTAAAGACACGCGCGAGCACTCGGCAACCGACTCCGGCAAATTCCAACGGCAAATGCTTGACCGAAGAAAACGTGCTTAGATCTACGACATATATTACAGTTCTCAATTGTAAACAAAATATTTTTTTTTGGGGAACTTCATAAATAGGATATTTTTAACCTGCCTTCTAGCATCGAGCTTTGAGCTCCTTTGATACCCCCCGAGGTAGTGGACAGGGGATTGTCCTGCGACTTTTATCGGAGGAGGTACTCGCGACATATATGGAGAAATGGCTGTGTTTCGGAGGAACGGTTGGAACACCGAGGAAATCGGCCGGTCTCGGAAAATAGCAATCGATTGCTTTTCCTCGGCAAGGTGCGTGACGCACCGTAATGGCAGCTTTCGCATCGCACGGCATCGAGCGTTCCCACGGATGACTCATGGCAAGACGCTACTTTATTATCGAGTTCGCAGGGTGGTTTTCGCTTCGTTGAAAGTAGCCCGGATTTTTTGGAACGAGGGGAGATGGTACACTCGAAATGATATTCAGCACGGTGGCGTACCCCGACCGAGATTTATTCAAATTTTCGTGACCAGACACCCTGGCTCCTCCTACCCTCTTCATCCGCGCTTTTCCTCCCTCCTGCCGTCTACCTCTGTGTTTCATTCGTGGGTCCCCGAGCCTCTTACTTCTTCAGCCTCCTTTTTTCCCGTGGAACGCGGCGAGAAAGTGTGCCGGGGACACACAAAGGATCCGTTCACGTACGGAGGGCGAGAAAAATGCTGAACCTGCCACGGGAAAGCCGGGGGAAGAGTCGGCTGTCGCAGATAAGGACGACCATAAAGGAGATAAAGATTGTTTGTTTGGTCCGGCCGACGAACAGCCTCCGTGGGACAACGCTCGTCCGCCTTCTCATTCTTATTTCCCTCTATTTCTCACATTTTTCTCGTCACCGCGCGCGCGTGACTTTTATTTTCTCTTAGATCTCATCTCCGCGTGCTCTCTTGTTGCTTTCATTTAACTTCGAACTTACTTCCAGCTCGAGTTTCTTTCTCCTGACAATTTTATAATCGGCCTGGGCGCGACAGAAACTTCGAAATCAATTTTGATACTTTACGTATACACTGCATCAAGGTTATAGATTAAGAAATTTCTAATTACTTTTCTACTTTGGATACAGTGTTGTGTAAAAGTAAATTTTACGGTCCTAACTTTTAAAGAGATTTTACTGTTCTCTCGCCTGATGTGCACAATCTGAATAACGTTTGAAATTATCAAGCGAAGCAGTTAAATAAATGGGAACTTTTAGTAATTTCACCGGGAACGAGAGTACGATCCTTTTTTTAGTTTTTAGTTTTTGGTAACAGAGGGAGTGATTCACAGCAAGATCTTATCTTATCCAGCGCTCACGGATTTCGACGAGCTCGTCCTAATTGTCACTCTTCCGTTTTTCCACGCGCCTTATCGTAAACGCGCGCGCGCTCTTAAAGCATGGTCGAAAACGAGGTTCTATGTTCCGTTGGGGACGCCGAATAAGTTAATCTGGTCTCCACATTTTTCGATAAGAACGCGCTAATGGATGCTCCGCTCGAGTAATCTCGACGTTCCAGATACCGAAATCTGGACTCTCATTTAAAACGTAATTAATCACTGCTCTCTTGAAACATGCAACTTAATTGTGCATTTGTCTGTGGACCAATGGTAACGCTATCGTTCATAGTTACATAAGGAGCGTATCGACTATGGAAAATACTTTCCACGAATATCGGACGGGACCCGGCCTGAGGCGATCTGTCTTCGTTCGTCGCATCTCATTGATCTTCGCTCGGTCGAAAAAAGTTTATCCGATCACCTTAAAAAGCTAATCTGATAATTAGCCGCAATTAAGATCGACAAAGCCTCCGTGACCCCCCTAGCACAAGAACTCCGACGCAAAAAGCCTGTCTAGATTTAAGACTTAGAATACCTGAGATTATTCCTATGCTGTGATTTTTCGTGTCTAAGATCGTGACTAAAAATAATTTCATTATTTACTGGTTTTCTCAATTTTTACAATTCGACAAAATTTCTCTTGGAACTCTATAATCTCGATAATGACTAGTGTGGCTAGTTCGAAGACTCACTTGTTTTCTCAATGTTAACAATTCAAAAAAATTTCTCTTGGAACTTTATAATCTCGATAACCGTGAATTAAAAATATTAGAAACCTTAATCCCGACGGGTCCCATAAACGTAGTGTTGAACAGAAACGGGTGTTCCAAATATGCCGGCACTTGCTCTGTCCACCGAGGAACAATAAATCCGAATATCTCGGGGAAGCTAATGGTTCGCGAAAATCGTGGTCGATGGTTGAACGATCTCACGCGAGAAATGAAGTTCGCGAAAACGTTGTGCGAGCCAACTTGTTGGTAGATATACCCAGTCTACGGAGAGTCTTGCGGAGAGTCGAGCGGAAAGCATTCAATTCCCATCGTAACGAGACACGCACGAGCATACCGACGCGACGCGACACGAGGCGACGGTAGAAGCTATCCATGTATGTGTGTGTGTCTGTGTGTGTCGGTGCACCGGTTCGAAAGTTTACTTTATATTCAGCCGTATGTAAATGAGAAACGATCATTCAGCGGCGTGCGCGCGCGCGGTGCGGTAGCTGGTCCGGTTCACGAACCGATCGTGGGCGCACGTGTAAAACCGAGCAAGAAAGCACGCGCCCTGTTCTCGTGTTTCTTTCGTAAAGGGGGTTCTTTAAGCCCCTATGCACCGCTGTCACGCGATAAGAACCTCGACGGGCGGTTTACCGATTACCCGACGCTGGTAAAGCAAACGTACGTTCCTGAATGCAAATCGACACCGATGGACGAAACGGAGGACCGTTATCGTACACCTTTTCTCTCTCTCTCTCTTCCTCGGTAAAGAGGAAAATCCATTTGCGACGCTCGTGCACGCTCGATTCATACGCCTCGAAACCCCTACCCCCCCCCCCCGCATACGATGCTGGGGGTGTTCCTCTCGATCGAGACTCCCATCGACGGGTTCCTCGATATTTATTATTGAATCCGCCCTCCGAACCGATCATTTCCACCGACAAATCGAGCATACAACTTTCTACCGGTTCCAATACACAAGCTGAATCAACAAAGATAGACCCCCGAGCGGCTTTTTCTCGCCGTGGCGCCTTTCGGAACAGTCGTAGCTACAACATTCTACCCGTAAGTGTCGTATCCTCGGGTCTGCCGAGCGACAGTTATACGAGACCTGCCACAGACCTCCATTAAACGAGTAATTATCATCAGAACTAACTCTCTGTACCGGTGCTTCTTTAACACATTAAATGCCAGAAATCAATCCCAGAGATTCGATCACAAAATCGGTGTAATATAATTAATGAAACCTAAACTAGAAATTTAAAATAGGGGATATGCGAACCCTTCTGAATTCTAGAGATCCTAATAAATGAATTTCTAAGCCTAGTTAAAAATCACTGTCAGTCGTATGTGACTGACGTTGCCGTTAACGCGTTAAATTGTGCACTAGCTTCTAAAACGTTTCAGGACAGTTGTAGGAAAAGTGTCGGTGCAAAAGGCTTTTGTGTTTTATGTTCGAATCGAACAGACACTTTTGCAATCGCCCGAGTAATAAAGTCTGTCCGCGTTTCTCTGCAAGAATGCTGCTATACTACTCATGAAGGTGCTTGAACACGGTACGCCTAAAAATGAAATTTGAGAACCGGTGTGGTAAAAGCTGAGACGATAGACGACAACAGCAGAAAATCGCTTACCGTTAAGATGCACTTGTGGCTCGGCGACACGTAGTCCAGTCCCCGGTGTCCTTCGCCGCTGAAGCACTTCTGTATATTGGTCATGTACCTCCTCCGGATAGCCTTTAACGAGTAGACGCACAGCGCCGAAAGCTCCGTGGGGATATCGTTGCTGGGCGCCTCGCTCTTGGAGAAGACGGCGAATAGAACGTCCTCCTGCGCGGTGATACCCAGATCCTCGGCAAGAACGGAGCCTGCCTTGCCGACGTACGCGGCCTGCAATAGATTGTAATTGATCCCCTCGGTGGAGCAGTTGATCGGTATCTCGGTGTACGAGTAGTAGTGCTCGTCCTCGTGACAGACCCGGACCATCTTCGACATGTAGATCGGGGTCTCGGTGTTCTTCATCTGCGTGGTCATGAAGTAGCTGAAGCCGCCGCTGCTGAACCCGTAGACGTACTTGATGCGATAACGGTCGCGCGACAACGAGTTCACGTACATCCTGGTGCCGGTGGTGACGGCTGACCTGGCGATGTTCAGCATCCTGTTCTTGTCCAGGGACCTGGAGCTGACGGCGGGCACCTCGGCCCGGTACGGCCCGTTCCCGGTGAACGTGACGCCCACGTACATTACCTGCGAGACCGGAGGATTCGGCGGTCCGGGTGCGATGAACGCGACCGTCGAGGCTGTCGCGTTGTTCGCCACCACGGCTTCCTTCACCTCCTGCACGATGTCCGAGATGTTGTGAAGATTCCGGACCCTGCAGGTGCCCTGCGACACGATGCCGCACGAGATCAGCCGGCTGGTCGTGTAGTCGATCATCAACGCCTTGTTCACGTTGTCGACCGGCCGGGTCGGCGTCTGTTGCGGACAGTTGATCATCGAGCAAGCGGTCGAATCGCCCTTCGGCCCGGTTATCTCCTTGATCACCAGGTTCAAGTCCGGCGACAGCTGATAAAGCCGGTTCACCGCGCCCACGTACAACCGACCGGTGTTCTTGTCCACCACGAGATGGTTCATGTGTTCCACCTCCGGGTCGTGGAACTTTTGTACTATGTCGGCCGGGGTCGAGCGAACCGGCAGCCTCGGAGACAGCAGCACCAGGATCGACAAGAGCAGACGAAGTTGCCGTTCATGCGACACCATCGATCCCATCCTCGTCGACGTCTCGCTGCCGGGGAAGACTAGCATCTTACTACTCTACTTCCTACGCTACGGGACACCACCACGACGTCTCTCGGCCGCTTCCTCCAACGCTGTCGCACGGGGATCTTCGTGGAGGCGTCCTCCTCGAGCCTCGCCCAGACCTGCACAAACCAACCGGGGGAAACATAATTAGATATATCTCTTGTCTTTCGATCGGGGACACCGCCGTTCTCTTCCATTTCGCACGAAAACATGCTCGCGATGGACGCTTAACGGTATACGGTCGTCGAGCACTTAGTATTTAACAAATTACTAAATACTTCACTATTGTACGTGAAATATATGTATAGAAGGAAAATATTCTAGGTCGGAAGAAATATTTCTGAAGTTAAAATAGCTTCGAGTGCAAAGGGTTAACACTGCTTCGAATTGTATGACGATTAGAGGAGTGAACACCTGACACCATATAAACGTTTGTAGAGTTTGTAAAATTGATAGTGCGTTCTCGGTTCCATACGTATCGCAGCGGCCAATATCGCCGGAACGGGATATTCATCGGCCGCTTAAAAACGTTGGCACAAAGCACGGCAAAGTACAACAAGCGAAGTAAATAAAAGTAAAATCCCGCGTTTCCGTGGAAATGATGAAATACGGGCGGACGTAGGGAAGCGCTATCGAGTGCATTGCACGCTCGGAAGCCCCGTCGTTTTTCCATTAAAATAAATGTGCATATTAAAGCGGCTCGCGCGCTTTTGTAATTAAAATTAACGGCCGGCCGTTTCTGTTCGATGGTGGGGAGAGGGTTTCGCTGCACGACGCAGAAATTATTTCGCTTTCGGAGCGTCAGTTTCGTCCGCCGTTTCAGACGACGGCATATAGTCTCGCGAAAAATAAATTGGCATTAGTATTTCGCGGCTTTCATGATTGAGCATTTATTAGGGTATAAATGCAAGCTCTACGAGCGCGCAGAAACCATTGGTACACACGGGAAAATATTTCCCGAATTCACGTTTATTCTACAAATCGATTCAAATCTGTTTCACCGAAGCTCTTGTATTTTTGTTTCTTCTTTTTTGATCATTTTAAAATGTAGGGTGCATTCCACTATTTAAATATCGATTTAAATATTTCGATTAATTTTTGTCGCTCGTTGAAATTTTCGCGTTCCCCCTTTAAGTATTGATTTTTTCCAAGACCTGACGTTTCGGAACGTTCAGCAGACCCACCGCGGACCACTTGAACTCTACTTATATTGCCCGAAGCTTTTCCGTTTCATTCATTACATCCTACTTATCCGGCGAATTTACGCTTCGAACTTTGAACCGCTCTCTACAGAGAGGTACCGTATCCTTCGACGATCAGACTCTCTCGTCCAGTAGTACACGGTTCCCTGGAACTCCGTCCGAGCGCTCTCTCTCTGCTCGCTCTTTTATCGGACTGCGAAAATAACGGAAGAAAATCAACATTCTCCTCCCTCGGTAACAAGCAACGGTAATTAATCCCCTGGCCGGAGATTTTTTTTTCTCCAGCCGTCGAAGACCTATATTTTTTTCTCTCTCGTTTTTGAAGGGAGAAGTATATATATATCCTTAGGATTAATCCCAGAAAATTGTCGTGCCCCTCTGACCAGCTCGCTCGTAAACACGCTAATTAAAGTGTCGTTTCACGGCCGTTTGATTTTCCCGTGGCAAAGCGGAGAAATGGTCTCGGTCGGATCGGTAATACCACGGTGTAAACTGTCGGCAATTAAGACTGCCGTTAATTACGGTTTTAACCTACATTCGCGTTTGTCGCGCCACACCGATCCCCGTCGCGCACTATGAGAATGCGCAAAGAATGGCACGCGTGCGTTTACTATGCACCCACTGTGCACGCTGAACAAACGTTCCTAAATCGTACTAAATTCTGCCGAATTCTATTATTTTTTGGAAATTTTCATTGAATTTCCCCGCGAAGTTATAACAATTGCAATGTCGATAATTATTCGGTTCAGCCCGACGAAAATTCCAGAATTCAGCGTTTCTTTAGTTTCGCGGAGTATTTCGTTCGCGCAGCTTCCGTTTCTGGAAGCAGCGGCGGCCATCTTTTCTCTCGATATCTCTCTCCTCCGTGCACCGCGTGCGGATGCGAAAGGTGGTTACTGTTGCACCGTGCACGTTGCATGGCTGCACACGCACACCATCTTTCGCAACGTGTTCCGCCGTTGCCTTCCTTCTACGTGGAATCGCGGGTTCTTGGATATATCTCCGATAGTTATCGAGTCGTTGGATACCCCGACGCGATTCTCTCTCTCTCTCTCTCCCTCCCCTCCCTCCCTAGATCGTTGCGTGTTTCCTCGTGGATTTGCTTAAAAGGCCGTGTTCCCCTTTATCTCTTTGCGCTTACACGAGAACGCGGGTTAATTTTATTTACAGCGATCGGCCGTTCGTAGCGGAATAGAAACCAGATTGGTGTTTAATTGTTACTCCCTTGCGGCGAACTTTTTCGATCCAACAAGACTGAAAAAAAGGAGATATTTTCATCTAGGTAATTAAATAATCGGTACACCGGCAGTAATCCGGTTTTCTTCAGCAGTGAATGTTATTGAAATTCCTAGTCTCTGGAACGTGGAATATTTTGCAAATTACAAGTGCACGAAAATTCCCAGTTGATTATACCGTCGCAGGTGGGCCACCCTGTGTATTTAATAATCGTAAGTTGTAGGATGTGTGGGGATCATTCGAAATTACATTTCCACCACTCTTCTGCGCACATACTGAAATTGACGTCTGTCGAGCCCCCTCCACGGCTCACCCCAAGATGAGCGTCGGAAAATAAGGAAAGTTTTTTTGTTGCGAACGCGTTACCCTCCGATAAGAAACGAAGAATACGTTTTCCTCGGTCCCTGGCTGCATCCCCCTTTTCTGCTTTCAGATTCCCTCCTCTCTCTCTCTCTTCCTTTTTTTCCCCTTTCGCGTGTTCCCGAGCAAAAATCGGCTGCTCCATTTCGTCAGAAGGGCCACGGGTCGATTCGAAGGTACCCGGTTTCTGTAGTCGATAAATTGCCAGGCACCTCCCCTTCGTTCTCACTTCCGTGCCTTTCTTTCCCGTTCATTGAGTTTTATGAAGTCCTACGCGACCACGTGGCATTTCCGACGTCGGCGCACCAATTATGGCGGATAATGTCCCTTCCGACGCACCTTCCGCGTTTCATTTCTCTGTTCGGTCAGCTGCTTCTTCAGCAAAATCCTTTGTTCAGTGAAAATCCGTTTATTTTCTTGCTTCGGTGAAACTGCGAGTAAATTATGCCTCCCCGTGGTAACTCTTCATGCTACATTTTAACACTATATCGAAACTTGATTAATTTTTTTCTCGCGACTCCGTAAGGCACAAGCGAAAATTCAAGTAGGAATTTTGTGAGAGAAAATATACGATTGCTCGTGCTAATTGGACATGTTCGGGTTTTGTTCTATCTTTCCAATGAAAATTACGTTCCCAAGGAATTCGATAATGTTCGGGCAAGAAGCTCGAGCAGAATGTTCCACAGCTAGGTAGAGAATATATTCACGGTTAACATATTTGCGTTTTTATCCCCAACTTATGCCAGACCTTTGCGTGTGCGATTGCTTGATTCTCCTTGGGTTTGAGGAGATAATCGAAGCAATTACCTCGTGGCAGAAGGTGGTTCATGTCTAGAGTGTCGTTGGCTTGGTACTGGTTTGCCATGGATGTACAACACCTGCTACCTTTTCTTGTGAAAGCGATAGTGCTTCTCGCCTAACCTGAAACTGCTCTCTATTGCCTGTTACCACAGCAAAAGCATATATTTTACGCTTTCTTTATCTGTATTACCAACGACAGAAAAAGATATTTTACTACTGAAAATTAAGTTACTAATCAGGAGCATCTTCGTACCAAACAAGCTTTTCTTAACGAAAAAAAATACTCATTAGCAAGGTTAAAAATAGTGAATGCACGCAACGCCTTTTCTCTTAAGTTTCTAGCGAAATTTTGAAGTGGCAATTCTTGTGTTATTCAGTTCTAATTACTATTAACGCGGTATTATCCTCAACTATTTAAAAGTATCCTTAAAATATTGCCATAAGCATATTACCCTAGACACTAGAGCATCCATTCAAAAAACTTTGCTATGCAAATCGCGTAAAATGGAAGAAACTGGACAAATTTTTATTTAACACTCGACACTTCGGATCGTTACACGCCGCAGTTCATAATTTGTTGTGCATAACGAGAAAGAATGCGTGAAATTAACACAGTATGCTTCATACTTCGTGAACCTGTACAGCGTCTCTCCCCTCTTCTTCTTCTTCCTGCTGTCCCACGGAATGAAGCAACAGACGAACGTGTTTCACGCTTCGTTTTATTACTTCATAAAATTCTGAAGTGCAGCGTTCAAGCTCCAAGAGAAATTAGAGACGCGTATAAAGAGGATCCCCCGCTTTTTATCCGCGAAACGCTTCTGTTATACAGAAATCACTGTTCCGTCCACGCGGACACGTGTACGAACCACAAAAAAGGAGATTCCTAAACGTAACGTGCTAATTAGCGTTTCCATAGTCTTCGCGTAAACAGCTACTTTCTTTCTTCACGTGCTATTCCATGCTGCATTTTAAGCTAACATGTACAATGTGTGTCAGATCTTCCGAAGAACAAACTTTTTTCCCCGATTCCCCGACTTTCGAGATGCAAACTGTTTTATTGTTTGTCGTATCTGTGCAAGTTGTACACTTTTCTACAAGTTTATTCAAAATTCGGTCAAACGAGAGTCAATACGAGTCGGAGATGATAGTCAAAATGAGAGGAAAGTTAAACGTGGGTTTTCATTCTAAATTTCCGCGATCTATGGGACACGGGAAGTTGTTGATGATGCTTCATAATTTCGTAATTCGAGCCGGTTTGCAAACCCCGCGTTTGCGATGATAATTCCGAGACCGTTTTCGAGAGAAGCGTCTCTGTTAATATCGTCGCGATGCAAAAGAGGCTTTAAACTTTCTCTTGTTCGCCACGGTGTATTTCTTTCCTCTATTCTTTTTTGGGCCTCTGAACGTCAGCATGAGGAGAGAATCGTCACGAAATCCACGCCCACGAGGAGAACAGGGTCGAGGAACGCGGTCGCGCAATTAGCCGCTCTACAAGTTCCGCGAGCAGGATGCTCGGAAGCGAACAGTATCCGAAAATTCCCATAAAATCAAGGTCGATGCCGTTAGACATTGAAACGGTGCCAAGACGCTGGCGGCAACTGGGAGTTTCTTCAATTCCTCGTTACGGGGATCGTTGGGAGGCGGTCGCGGGGAAAAACGATCACTGCGACGCCTCGAGAATTTTAAGGAGTTCGCGCGATTTAAAGAAATGGAAGTTTCGCGGCCAGGGGCGGGTCGGCAGGGAGCGGAATTTAAATAGTTCGTCGAACGGATAAATTACAGCGGCGAGAGAGAGAGAGAGAGAGAGAGAGAGAGAGAGAGAGCGCGTACCTTTGCCAAGGGAAAAACCCCGTTACAAGCTCACGAACGTACCTTAAGGGGTAACTACGTTTTTAAGGAGCGGTTCCCGTAACGAATGCGATCGTTTGGTAAACCTGGACACGCGGACCCTCCGCGCGTCTTCCATCCGGGAGAAGAAAAAAGAATAAGAGGAGCGTGGGCGGATAACGGAATAGGACCAAAAGAGGATGCATTAAGAACGCCGTGATTCCTCGTCTCTTTCTTGCTACGAGTCCCGGTTTCCTCTCGGGCGAATTAAGAGACCGAGGCGACTCGAAAACCCGAGGATCGTTCCGCTCGCGAAGAAAATAAAAAGCTTGCCTTATAAACTATTGGGTTGGCAACTAAGTAATTGCCGATTTCAGTTATAGATGAAACTATAACTTGACTCAGTTTTTGGCCGAAAAGGATCAGACTTTCTACGAGCGTGGAATTTTCAAGTTGTCAGAAAGATGGCAAAAGGTCATCGAACAAAATGGAAAATACATCATACATTAAAGTTCATTCCAAGTAAAAAAAACTCTTTTATTTCATTGAACAAATCGACAATTACTTGGTTGCCAACCCAATAAATGAAGAAACCAATGCTAAAATTTGCTCTATCGATTCTTCGACCGAAAGAATTAAACTAAACTAGAATTAAATCGAATCACTAAAGGAAACACATTTCACAGACAAAAGGAAAACATTCTGCACTTAACAGGTTATGATACAGTGACTTCTCTGTATATGTCGCCAAGGCCTGGGTGATAAACGTCGCGTATCCCCGCTGTGTCATCTTTCTCTCTCTCTCTCTAATTAATTTCGAATTGGAGATTTCAGTCACGATTTTCTACGTATCCTGGTAGAGTCGGTGTTCTCCATAAAATGATTCAATGTTTGTACACGTGTACATGCTCGTCAGTGAGAGAGGAGAGAGAGAGCGCGAGGAAGCATCGGTAAATATTGTATCTAGGAAATTGTTAGTTTCTAGACAGATCTTGAAGACTCCTCGGTCGAGGATGCTTCGCTTCAATCTTTTAAGAGAATAAAAGAACGCGTATTTGTGGACCGAGGCGAATGAAAACCTGCCCTCGAATGGTTTGTGGAAATTGTTTGCGCAGGTTGGTCAATATTGCGTGAACTTCGACTTTATTTAGCTGTAAGCATTGTTTCGCGTTCAATGACTCTGTAGACATACACAGTCCACTACTGTTCTGTGAATCTTTCTACATTCATAACGAAATTGTAGGAAAATTTTTCAAATTTCAAATGTCAATTTTTTCTATTGAAATCAGCAGGAGAAGAAACAACGTTCTATGCACTTGGTGTCTATTTCTCGTAACCGACGCAGACAATTTTTATTTTGCACAAAGATCCGCGGTCTATTAATGATAGCTCTGATAAATCCTTAAAATTTCACAGTCTTCCACGGAGAGGATATTGCAGCTTTAATTAACACTTTGAACGCCAAACAAGAAAGCTAAAAAATTCCACGAAATCAAAGTAAGTTATTTGATAAAATAGAAATTGAAAAAATTAAATGTATGATATTGTGTGGTTCTCCAACTTTCTTGTATTTTACGTAAAAATTCATTTTAAAGCCTGAACAAATAATTCCGTCGCCTATATATGGGTGACATGGCAGTGAACGTGTTAAATAGTGTACGATTGAGTGAAAACAAATATTTCTGGAATTGTTCTCAGCTCGCGGAACGCCGTAGACACTGAATCACTCGAACGAAAACGTTCGTGTCAGCTAATATTGATTCTACGTAAAGCTGCTAAGAGGCAGATATAAAAGAACAATAGAGCGACTTATAAAACGTCCTGGAACGTACTTTCCCGGTAACGAAATGTATCTACAGGTTCGCCTAAACTTTTAAGGGTCGACGCACCACCGCGTAGAGGGAAGTTTCCGGCGTAATTATGCTTGCAGCCGCCGCGCCGTTTTTTCACGACATTTTTATCAGACTTACGACAGGTAGGAGGCTGTAACAAGGTGGCGGACGACTTATACTCGGCGATGACTATGCTCGAGGACCGTCGAAACGCTGGCCGAACGGTGGAAACGTGGCAGGGGGCACGGAACGTGGGAAATACCTTGAGACAAACTGCCTTCTTAGGCAAACTTCCTGTAACGAATGCGATCGCGCGACTAAACTTGGTCCGACCTTAGCCGCGCGAACGCGGAAAAACCGAAGAGGAAGCGAACGGCGAAGGATATAACGGAGAGCCCGGCCAAAAGAAACGGCGCAAGTTCCTTTAAATCTTCTCTTGACCTCTCTCGCGAGCGAGACTCTCCGATTCCTCGTTAACTAAATGGCCGGGGACAAAAAAGAAATCGTGGGAGGCGCGGGAGGGGAACTTGCCAAGTAATTTAAACAGAGATACATACACACACTCTCCTGCAGGGTCTTCGGTCGCTACTGCCTTCGATAACGGAGCGGCAAGGCGTCGCGCAGATAAGGCGATTAGAAGACGTACAAGTTCTATCGCCTGAAAACTTTCGGCTAAACCCTTTGTTGTTCGGACGGCTAAGCTTGTCCAGATTACCAAATCCGCGGGCCGAATCTGTCGTTAATTAAATACGCTCTCCGGCGACCCCGGAACTCCTATGGACTCCCCTCGAAATCGATTCTTCATATATCCACCCCCACTAATTTTTATTGAAGCTCGAGAGATCTCTCGAATCAAAGAATAGTGTCTTTTGGACATGAATCGAGTAAACACTGTACATTTAATAAATACTATTTAGCGTATAGAATAATCTCATAGTAAAATCGGCGTTCTGGATATGAAGAACAAAGCAATAAATTGTCAGGAAGAGTTAAGACGAAGGTCAGGACCGTGCGGAAAATTTTACGCGAGGTTTTTCCCGGGCGGTGTTTGCTCGGAAAGCTTCAAAGCAAAAATTTCGAGCGAAGAAGAAGCCTGCCATACTCGCGGACGTTTACATATTAGAGGCAACGCGCGGCAGTCTCAAAGGGGCGGTGTGTAACACGCGAGAGACTGGTCGAATAACAGCGGTCCAGAAATTAGTCGGAACAAAGGAGATAACGAGGTGGCCTGTTTCCACAGGATTCGTGTGCCTTTCCGCCGGTATCTCTGGACGCTTAGTTTCGGTTTAAGTTCGCGGAAGGAACGCGCCCGACGAAAACGATGAACAAACCCGACCCGACTCGGCCCGAGCAGCGAAGAAAAGTTTCGCAACGGCCACCTACTGCTCGGACTCACGGCAGACTTGCGAGACCGTTCCCGTGGAAATCGTTCGTTCTAAAACGATTGTTAAAACTCCGAGATTGTTTAAACTCTTAACGATTGTTTAACTCGTTAAAGAGTCATTACTGGCTCGCTTAAGAGCGCTGACCTCGGGGAAACATCGTGCTTAGAATCGACTCTAGAGGCTTCTCGCGGTGGTGGGGGTAGTACCGGGACGTTTATCGTGGAGGCCTTAGCGACATAAAAAAAAATAAGGTTTGAAATGTTCTTATTGTTTTGAAATTTACACAACAGACGGCATGGCATCCGAGGTTCACTTTCACCAACAGTGCACTTATAAGTGCGCTTATAAAAACCTTATTTTTGATGTTTTTCTATAAAATGGTCAACTACTGGTGCCTTTACCTTGTGTAGAGAAATCGCTAGCTGATCTTTCGTGGTATTATCTATGGTACGAGCGTTCATAGTTTCCGCAGGTCAGTGTTTTCTGGGAAAACTACAGTTCCCGTAACAAGCGGATATTAAAAGCGAATCTCGGCGGGAGAAGGTTCGCAATCATCAAGCAGCCCGCAGCAGCGTCCCAATCAGCGAAACAAGCGGTCAAGAAATTCCGGTGTTTACCCGACCTACCGCAAAACCGCGTTATTGGTCTTGTAGGAGGGAGCCGTCGATCAGGTTCACGGAGCGGAGAACGAGGAGGAGGACGAGGCGGAACGAGAGGAGAAAGAGGACGAACGGGAGAGAAAAGAGGAGGAAACGAGGCTGGGCCGATAGCAATGAGAAATAGCAGAACTCGGGGCCCCGCGTCCTAGTGGCGTCGTTCGTGTCGATGTTCGCCGATTTTTCCGGTCACGATGTGCCTCCTCTCGCGATGGCGCAGAGGCGTGCACACGCCGCGCTGCAAGGCGAGGCGAGGCGAGGCGAGGCGAGACGAGCGTCCTCGCTTCTACGGAAGAAGGAGCGAGCAGACACGAGAGAAAGAGCGGAGGAGTCATCGTGCCGCTCGGCAAAGGCCATTTACCGGTGACAGAGACAAATAGAACCGGGTACGTTCTAGGGGGGTCCGTGAGAGAGAGGACCCCGCGTGTCCTCTAACTAACCGAACCGGAGACCAGAATGAACCTACCCCACGGTGCGACCAGAACCGGCAACCGAGAAACCGGCCGTACACAGTTTCAAGAAATGGGAGCTGCACACACCAAACTGCCTGCACTGTGCTCGAATTATTATTTAAAAAATTCTTCGCTTCTTCTATCCCCTCCTTTGTCGTGAATCCAATTACCGAAGCCGACGAATTCCTCATTTTGTCTTACGAGATAGCCACAACTTCACAAAACACGTCGAGAAGTACAAAATGACCCATCCGCCACAGATAAGCCACATTACTTTAATCGCTTTTCAAAAAATTCGCTCGAAAGCAATATATTTAGACAAGAAAATTTTCTCGAAACACCTTCTAAAGACAAGCTTTCCTAAAATTGAACCAACATGTTACAAGAATTATAAATATAGTATTAGGTCGTCCTATAATAATTATATTATTCACTATTGAAAAGTATTCTAATGAAAAACCGCAGTATTGAGGTTGTGGAATGAAAGGGTGATTACTAGACATCGGATCTTTATGCATTTATGGCTTATGGAAATGTTAAAAAAATGCTATAATATAAAATTCGAGGGAATTTAACACGATTTTTATTTGCTTTGGATCTACAAAGGCTGTCCCCATTAAAAATAAAATTTTATTTCATTCCACTTTCTTAAAATGTTTCTATAAAAATTGGAAATTGCATGAACATCCGATGTCTAGTGATTACATATTTTATGTTTAGAATTTAAATGGTACAAGAGTAAACAGCAAGAACTTACGGGACGACCTAATATTTGGAAATATTCCATTAGGAAAAATGTTGAATTTTCCTCAACTTCATCTTCTACAATTGACTTGGAGTATTGAGTTTTTATCCTGCGTGAAAATGCTAGTTAGCGTGTTTATTTATGAAGGAATGTTGTTTTTGCCACGATTTCTTACTTTTTTCAAATTTTTCGTATTGTCCAGCTGGCACTGTTCGAACGATCGCGGACAGTAAAAAGAGGACAGAGGGACGATGAATTCCGTCACGGCCTCGGACCCCATAGCAGTTCCGTGACTCGTCTCGCGGACCCCTGTGTTCCTGCTGTTTGTTTTCTCCTTCTCTTCGTCTGCCCCCCTCCCCTCTCTCTCTCTATGTTCCCCGCTTTGTTTCGTTCCCGAGAAGAATCATTTCGTGGCAATTAACGCGTTAGATGTGCTCTTGAATGTGGAGGCAAATGGCGGCTGGAGTTACCGACTGCAATGAACCCGAGGGAATAAAATACGGGCGGGGGGAAGAGAAATAAAAAGATTCTGGAGTGTAATGCGACAAACAGACAGAGAACTCCCATTTTATAACCAATTCCAAGACTTCCTTTTCCTGAGAAATTACTATATACTACGCCACAATTTTTATCACAATTATACTCCAGATTTTATGCATTTACGATGCAAATATTCTGAGGAATGCAAGACGTTACGTTATTTTTGTCACATTAAGAGAAGAGATTCAGTTCTTAGGGTCCTCTATTTCCAGTTATTAACAGAGAAGATTTTTATTTTGCACGAGGATCTGCAGATTAATTATTCCTAGAAAGTATAACCTCGACAATTTTGAAACCCCAGATCTGTAGAAACCAGAGAATATTCTGTAGAAGATTTATTAAATACTAAAATAAAGCGAAATATGTATCCCCAGAAAGAGAAATGAAAAATCTGAAATCTTCCTGTGTTCTTTCTTTCGTTGAATATGGAACAAGTTTGCGAGGGATGGTAAACAGTCGGGGGTGGTCGCCGACCAGGAGGAAGTTTCGCGGCGCGTAAATTATACAGAAGGTTCTTTTATTAAAAATCAAGATTTTCGCGGAAGGAGGTTTTCGCAAAGCAAGAATCGAACCCCGTTGAGATTAAACCCGGAATCGTTGGCGGCCTTCCGGAAACGGACTCACCCCCTCGGCTGGGTCGCATTAAAAATTCCGAACCCGTACAAATATACGGAAACGGAAGGGGTCGGTTGTGGTCCGGTAGGAAACTGCGTTAGACAGAGTACAGACTAACGCAGGGCAAAAGGGACGTATGCTGTTCGAGCGGCACGGACCGACGTTTCATGAAACATAAATGCCGGTGTATCCATTCGCTCGAAATCCCGGGCGGGTCGTTTTCCCTCGCTCATTTCTATACTCCATTACCGTTGTCATTAAACTGGCCCCGACGTTCCCGAACCCACGTGGACAAGTCCTCCCCTCCCCCAACCCCTCCAGCACTGGTATCGCGTTCGCGTTTTATTACGATTAAGAGACCGTTGGTCTAAACCCCGTCGGAATGATGTTTTTGGGGCTGATGTCGAGGGTGGGACCCGCTCAGAGCTCGGAACAGAAACATTGATGGGGGACCGAGAGTGTCCCGGAAGGATTCGGCACCAAGTTTTATGGATCTACAGATTTTATGGCGAAGCGCGATGAAATAGAAAAGTTGCGATCATTTCGCGCCGTGATCAACTAATGTTTCCGTTCTTCGGGAGCCGAAGTCAAAAATATTCTAAAATTAGTCGCACGAAATTTCGTTAGAAATTGTTTTTCCCGACACTTCGTCGGATACATTGACTCCATGTTTTTTTTTATAAATTGCAATATCAGAGAAATACTCGAGGTTTTCAATAGATATTAATCCCCCCAAGACGGTATCGATTGTTGCAGATGTTACCGGTAACACGTTGATTAATTAGACTTTTTCACATTTTTCACAGCCACCGTCAACTTCGAGAAAGCGAACCATAATAAGATGGATGAAAGCGTGTTGCAGCGAGCAATCTAGCCGCAGGTAATAAATTTCGGTGCGCCCCGAAGGGTTAAAATAATAAAATATACGGACACGCGTTGATTCATCGTTTTGAAAATTCCGATACCACTGACAAGAAGACCCGATATAGACAACAGATTTTTCAAGAGCTTGCTAACTCTTGAAAACAACATTCCTCCAAAGAATACAAATTCTAATTCAATTCCTGGCACTTACTAGGAGAAAAGCGCGCGGTAGACGGAACAAGAATAATTGCCGAGGCGAATAATAATAATGTAACGAATTACCGTGGGACAGGGAGAGGCCGGCAGATGTTTTGCGGGGTTGGAATCGGGGGTGAGCCCGATCGAAACTCGAAAACAGAAACATCGACAGGGGTGACTGACTGTCAAGGCAGACTTATAGTTTAAGGGGAGGGTGGAGGGGTAGGAGAACGCGGCGTAGGAGATTGGAAAGAGAAGAGAACCGATCTGGAAGGGAATCCAAAGGTACCGAGGCGCGGCACCGGGGGTTGCAGGTTGCGAATAGGGAGAAGCGCGCAGGGGTGCTGCAACGTTGCTGTACAAGGCTCTCCCGGTAAGCTCGATGCCTGTTAAGTTTCTCTCGTGTCCCGAAGGCCCGAGGGACGTCGAAGCTTTGGGGTTCGCCAAGAGGATCGACCCAGCCCGTACTCAACGACGTCCTGCTTAAACTCCCGGGCGGTGTATGGGGTGAGAGCCGAATGGGGTGGGAGCAGCAGCAGCAGCATCGGTTCAGCCCCCGGTGGAGCGAGGGTTGGAACGGCCGGGACAGGCGACGAAACTCAATGGATCGCCGAAAATGCACGACCCACAAACACGTCGCTGCGAACAAAGGACATTGTTGGGCCGAAATAATTGCGCTACTGTCGGTAATAATGCGGCCAGATGCTTGCGCGACAAAATCCGCCGGGAGATGTGTGTCGTTGCCCCGGCTCTTTCAACTCTTTGCTCATCGACCGAACTTTCCTGATTTATCGAGTATCGAGTATTTTCTCGCGACTGTTACGCACGGGGTGTGTCGCCCGGTGATTCATGCCGCTCATTTCCACAGCTTCGCCGATCAAGGAGCTTCTCCGCTGGGATTCCCTCTCGGGGTGCAAATTTTGGATAAATCTTTCCGTAGAAAATGTATTAAATAGAGCAAAATATGTACCCCCAGAAAGGGACCTTTCCTCTATAGCTTCCTTTCGGGGAGCATTGATAAATCTTTCTCTAGAAACAGTAGAATATTCTGTAGAAAATGTATGAAATACCAAAATAAAGCAAAATATGTACCCCCAGAAAGTATAGCCCTCTATCGTTTCCCCTTTGCCAGAAAGATGCCCGCGAAGACCGATGTCAAAAGTATCAGAAACAGTAAACGATTGATTTCCAATATCCCAGTCGAGAGAAATGGATTTTCGATAGTTGGTGATTGGCGGTCCCGAAGAACACGTTGCTCGGAACAATTTTTTCTAGGGTCATCCCGAGTCGATACGAGGGCGCAACAGTGAAAACTATTTCAACGTAACGAGCCCGTAAAGCGTTCATATTCGATGAGGAACGATGGGGAGCGAGTGGTGGTGGCCCATTAAAAATGCATCAATCACCGTTAACGGTAGCATAGAGAAACAGTAAGTAAAAGGAGCAACAGCGTGTCCGGTTGCATTTAGGATGCATCGAGCTAGCGCGCGACACCGTGACAGTTTGTGATGAATCGGTGTGCTCGAAATGATATCGAAGAACGGCAAGCCACCAGCCAGGAAAATGGGCCATTTGGTCGGCTATTTAGAAAACGCTCGGTAAAAGGTTTTTTCCGGGGGGGAAATAAAGGGGCGGCGGAAGGAAGGAAGAAAAAAAAGAGAGAGGACCCTTGAAAACGTTGCAGAGACGTTGGATGGCGCGTCATAGAGATCGAGGATCGCGGAATATCGTTATCAGCCGCCACCTGTCAACGGGGGCACGCGACCCTTTCGTCCTGCTAGGAAAACTCGTACAACGCTTTTCCATCAGTATGAAACAGCGCCGTGTCAGCCCTACTCGACAACCGGGTAACAAATCACCGAGAATATGATGATGCCCCGGCGACGATCCACCGGCGTAGAATTTCGTTCAGAAATTTATCACGCCCTGTAAACTCCCTGCGCTGCCTCTTTATTCATTTTTCGAACAGTATCATTTCCCCTGGCAGACAAAAATCGCTGAAATTTATGACGATTGCTGCTCCCTTCCCGGGAACAATATCGGACACATGTTGGACGAACACGCAAAACATTTTAATCGAATTTTCAAAGCAGCGGAAATATTCCTAGGATTTTTAATCCTCGTACAGTAATCCTTGATATAAGAAAAAATACCGATCGGATATTTGTGTTAAATCTAGTTTCAAATTTATTTTAATATTTTCCGCTTGTAGTTGAAAAAGTGATTCTGGAAACTTTGCCAAAGTTGCCGCTCGAGGAAACGCGAAGGGACGAATTTCTGGGCATTAAGCTGACAATATGGAGACGGGAGAAATAGAGAGAAGGACAGTGTCATTATGGCGGCGAGAAACGTCCGCATTTTTCCCCGTTTATTTAATAGGTTTTAAGAGGACTTTTAAATCACTGCCAACCACGTCCGGTAGTTTGCTCGTAGCGGCAAGTTAAGGCTTTTCCATCCGCCTAATCCAGTTTTGATTATAAATCACTTAAAGCCGTCGTCCTGACGGCGAAACGAAGTTTTCGAAGCAACACCGGAGCACCGGCTATATTTACGGACTTGCCAGCCGGTAATTGAAGGATTTATCTAGGCAGACGGAGAGGAAAAAAATCGACGCCGAGAGACAGGCGTCGCGTTTTTTTCCCGAGCCGCGGCGTTCAGACGTCGCCGTGTCCGCGCCGAAGAAAAGTTGCGTGTCCGCCGCATTCTGTTGCATTTATGCGACTGTTGCCGATCAATCTACGACAACCTGCCACGCAATATGTTTGCGCCGCGCCGATTATCTTCTAATTTTAGAGCCGTTATCTTATTACGAGTTCGGTATTCCGGCCGACAGCCGTCGGTCAAATAACCGCGACTTATACGTCTTTTACGGCCGACGTCTATTTTACGCCGACTTGCAGCTGAAAGATCACGAATGCTTATCAAAGTCCCAGAACTATCCCCAATGCTGCGGTGTGTAAGAAGTTAAAATCGATGAACGTTTAACACGTTGACCGCCATGTCACCCGTATGTGAGTGACGGAATTATTTGTCCAGGTTTTAAAACGAATTTTTCCGTTAATACATTCGTCGTACCAAATTTGATTAGGATCTGTAAAATTCAGTGTATCGTATTTTTATTTCATTAAATAACTTACTTTGATTTTATGGAATTTTTCAGGTTTCTAGTTTGGCAGTCAAAGTGTTAATGACATATCGAGAGGCTTGCGAACTGATTAAAGACGAAATCGTCTAATGAAAAAATTGCGGAAGAAGGATGTATAATTACCGATTACGTGAGAGTTATCGCTTGTCGACGCGCAACGAGAAACGGTCGATGGAAGGGTCAAAGGGCGTTCCGCGAACTGTGTCGAAGACACGCCATTCTGCTAAAACTCTTTTATGATCCTGACAAAATATCTCCGAGGCCGTTCGGGTCCTAGTTATTTAGCCCAATTAAAAATATTAGAACCGCCCATGAAACAATGAGGTCACGAAACAATGAGAAACTGTTCGGTTATGAGAAGAAACAGCCGGTCGATCGGTGTATCGCGAATCACGATGCGCCTTATGTCTCCGTGAATTAGAGTCAATTCGCGCGTCTCGGATGATACAAGCCCGTGAAGGAGCCACCTAAACGCATAGCAACGTCAAATAACAACAAGTACATTACGTCAGGTTAGCATGATTCATGCGAGATAACGTCGTGCCAAGATAATTACGGTTGTTAGGAGCAAACAAAGCGGAGGCGCAGCCACGGAACCCGCCGCCGTCTCTATCGACCGCTCGAATACGCTTCGACAATCGACGCCGCGCTGCGCCGCGCGGCCACAATCAAGCCTCGATTCAACCAAGAATCCACGACGATGTTATCGAGGATTAAGTGTACGCGACCATACGCGTCGTTCGAAACAATCGGAAAAGAAATCTGTGTATTCGAAATCGCGGCAAACGGATAACACGTGATCCGCAGATCGTTATCGAACACATTCCTCGCCACTTGCTGGCGAATTAACACCTCTCGATTGGATTCCCTCACGGACAACAGGATTCTCCGTGGAAAAGTCATGGATGATGATGTGCACCAAGAATTATAAGTACTGCGATTTCTCTATATATGAGAATTCACTGTATCAGCTGTGCAAATTAATTCTTCGCCCATATAATGAGACAATTCTACTCTCTTTTCAATTCAA
The DNA here is from genome assembly GCA_913789895.3 of Seladonia tumulorum. Lineage (NCBI taxonomy): Eukaryota > Metazoa > Arthropoda > Insecta > Hymenoptera > Halictidae > Seladonia > Seladonia tumulorum. The sequence continues at coordinate 10,014,705 of OU565281.1, forward strand.
GATTGAACTGAATTACTACTCTGCGAATTTTCATATGTAACAAAACCTAGCCCTTTGCACTCCAAGCTATTTTAACTCGAAAACTTTATATATCTTTTATTATTATTTTATTAAAACTTCTATATATCTTTTTCTTAATTTGAAATGTTCAGTAATTTGTTAACTACAAACAAATGTGATAATGTATAAAAATATTTTCAATAACGATACGGCAATTTCTAGTGACGCCTTACGTTCGAGTGCTAAGGGCTAGTATTTATAATCGTTTCGAGTAGAAATATTGTTCTCGAATCCTGTACGTTGCGGCGATTTCGCTCGTTCGGGGGATCGACAACAACCTGGAAAATCGGGATCGTTTCTTGATCGTGAGCAATGCCGTGCGATCGTTTCCAGCTCGAGAAAGCACGGGCATCGGGCGAGCTTAAACCAGAATCGACGGCCGCAGTAATTCCGTCCGCTTTTTATTAGCCGGACGGACTTTAAGGGGGTAAGCCACTTAGATGTAATGGCGCGACCGCGTTGTTCCTCGGTCGAGGCTGTTCCCCGGGCTGGCCACGGAACTGCAGAAAGCCGAAAAGCGTCGGAAAAGAAAAGGGGGAACGCGTCGAGGAAAAACAAAGGAAAAAAAGAAGTTCGCAGAGGGTCGGTGAGGGAACGTCTTAAATCTTTTGCGCACACCTCGGGATAGAAAATGGGTGCTTGTTTGGCGGACCCGCAGGAGAAAATAAAAGGGCCTGAGACTTAGAGGGTAGATGGATGAAAATTGGAGAAACACCGGGAAAAGTGTAACGTACGAACGATTGGCAAAATAGAATGGAGGAGAACCGGAGGAAATGAAGAATAAAATAACCTTCGCGACACCTGGCCGAGCCACATGTTACTTACATAATCGATTGATGACGCTACCGCGCGAGAATCTCCATTTACTGTACATTATTCTCTGGATGCATTATTGGGAATCTTTATGCAACCGTGGTTCACGAGTTATCTCTCACAAAAGAAAAATAAATTCATTCCTTTTCTATATAAAGATAATATTAATATTAAAAGTCTTCCTGCTACTTTATTTTAAGCATAGGACATTTTTCCCTTGCTTGGGTCTTTGATAAATAATTTAATAAAGCTCTGAAAATGCAGAAAGGAGTAATAGAGTATTTTTCTCGATATCCCGTGTGATATAAAAATTTTTCTAGACTGGTGCAAGAATAACACGTGGGGATGGTTAACTGAATAAAGACGTAACATAAAGTATTATAATAAAAAAGGTAGCTTTTCTCGCGGTGCGTTTTGACGTAATAATTTTCTGTTGAACGTTGCTTTTTCCTGCCAGCTAAATTGCATTCCCGGTGCGCTTACATGCCGCGAATAATTAAGATTCTGGTAGCGGGAAAATGGAGCAGAAGAGTACGAGAGAAGGGCGGTAACAGGGAGGAACGAAACGAAATTTCTGGTCAAGTGTTCAACCGTGGTATTAACCCAGTTCAACGGCGGAGCATTATTGATTTCGACGCCGGCCAGACGGTGTGAACGAAGTTCCATTCTTAATACTTTTTCGAGCCTCCGGACGACGTAAGCGAGGCGGTTCGTTGCCGCCCGGTGTACAACGAGGAATCGATTATCGGGTAGAGTTCGTGGGGGCACGTTGGCCCGGTTCATGAACTCGTATCATAAATTTCCACTTGCTTCGCCGCTGGTGCTCGAAAACAATAATTGAAACCCATTTATTCTTATCTCTGTTGCTCGTACGTATCCGTTCGCTATCACGCGAATACAGGCTGCTCCAAAAAAAAATCGTTCAACATTTACATCTTACATAGAACACCGAGCAAAAAGGCCTTAGAAAACATGTTATATACAGCGTAAAATAGTGTTTTCAATTTGATCGAAAAATTGTGCAGAATGTGTTCGCAGTTGTAAATTAAATTGAAAGCCCAGAAGAATAAATACTGAAGCCGTTCTTTCCCGTAGACGAGGAAACCAGAAACAGCGTGCAAGGACGAGTAAAGAACTATCTTGTCCGGTTAGGAGAAACTAGAAAATAATGGAGTTAATTGATTGACGACCCAGCACCGTTAAGCCTCGGACGGTAAGAAGGCGTTGTTACGACTAATCTGGTGAAAGTAACAACAAAGAGTCTCGCAATTTCTAGGAAACGACGCGACGCGTTTCATCGCTTCGAGATCCGGCTCGCGAAAATTCGATCGAATACTTCGAAACGATTTCATTCCACGGACAATTACACCCCCCGATCCAAGAAACGTATTGCAGGATCGTTCCCGGCGGGAATGCGATCCGGATTCTAGCATACTCGTGGTAACCATGATACTGAGATCGTCCGGATCGGCAAGGTCGTCGGAAAAATCGCGAGGAACACCAGGAACGAGCTCGCTGCGCACCGGCCTCTCCCTTTCTAATTAATTATCATACCGGACTATTCGCGGGCCATTCGCGTTAGTCACACGCATCTGGAAAGTATGGTTCTCTCTGGTCTGGAATTCTTTTGGTAGATTTTGGTAGGTCACCGGTGTGACCATTTCGAATTCTTTCGGAGAAAGCTGTGTCGCCTACCATTCGTTATACTTAGGCGTCTATGCGGATTCTCACCGTCGTCGGGGACCATTGTGCAAGCAGTTTTGTCATTTTTCGAACGGCTAAAAACCAGTCACCTTGGAATCCGGCCGCTTTCAACGCTAATTAGCGGCTCGCGGTGTAATTGTCAAAGACTGGGAATTAACGATACCGGGATCCAAAGATCGCTTAAACGTTCACTGTTCAGGAAAAATGAAATCAAGCTGGAATAATATATATATATTTGTTCGATATAGTTTCTTTGATAAATCTAGGCAATTTTGTCCACGTTTAAAGATTTTTTAAATAAAATAAGAAGCTTGGTCGAATTTTGAACAAGTTATTTACGGTATGTTCACTGAATTTTAAATTGAAGATGCAAAAATATTACCATTAACAGCCGATCGACTCTCTGTGTCTCGTCACGAACAAGTGGCAACTTTTTGTTCCCATGAATTCTCATTCGGACATATTTGTGTAGCGTGACATTTATGTGTTTAGAATTTCGAAAAATTGTTGACGATATCTTTAATCGACAGAGGCCATTAATCCAGGAGAAAAATTCGATTCCAATTGAAATTCGTCGGCTATAAAAGTGTCTCCCATCTGCATAAACATCCTCGGTCGATTTATCGCCGTGAAAACATTCGAAAACATTCTCGGTTCGTTAAAGAGACGGACTCTAGCGAGTCCCCGCGCAATTTCAAGAATGACTCACGCATACTTCAATGAATCAGTCTCGCGAACGCGTTGCATTCGATCGGCGATTTTACAAACAATCGCGACGGAGAGACACGTCGCAGTCACGTTGATTCCGGAGTGACGAATTATATTATTCATCGAGTCGTTCGTGCATCGTTTCTCGGAGCACCGGTCATCGCGGCAATTAAACGCACGAGAAAAAACGTTGAACGTGTTTCGGGTAGGGGTTGTAAAACAAAAACGCGTTTCTATTTTCTGCGTTATTAGACAGTAGGGGTGGGGGAAGGGGTGGCAGAGCGAGAAGAGTGGTTTCGAAAGTACGGTTCATTAAAGATTATATGCAAATCGGATGCAAATGGCATGCAAATAATGTTGCACACTTTTTCCACGGCATTATGCACACCATAACGCGGAGCATGACTCCGATGGAGTAATCGCGCGGGATCGTATTCGTCCGGTCCCGCTAAAAGCTGCTAACGAAATTACGCGGTAACAGAGAATCTGTATTACGGTGAATAATCGCGGTCGCTGTTCCTCTTTGAATCTCGCGCGCGGACGAAAAACGCTTCGCCCGAGCGCACGCCCCGTTAAATAACGTTTCGGATCGAGACTTTGCAAAAATGAAATGACGTTCGACGTCGCTGTGATCATCGAACCGAGCAATTAAACCGAAGAATGAACGTGTCATGAGCACGCGAATTTTTTTACAGTATTCCCTACTAATTTTTGAAGCGATCAAAGCTTTTGTCCACGTGTCGTTTCGCAGGTCTTGTCAATCGCTGTTAACACCAGGTTATTTCTGATGTTTTTAATTTAAGGTTACCGTATCCACGAGGAGTTGAATAAATGTATTTCTTTGAGTATATATTATTTTAAAAATGGCTAAAAAAAAATGTGGACTTTTTTTAATTTTAACAAGACAAAGGCCAAATCGATTCTCTCGTTTAAAAACTGTTTAACGTTTGTAAGTACTGATTGCACAGGAAACGCGTCTGTCTGTCGTGACACCCACGAATGTGTGACGCATCTGTTGGCCCGTTGCTAAAAATTAACACGCGTTAAAGAATGTTAACCTCCTCAAGGATACTGACACATACCTACGTCTGACAACCCTGACATCTAATTTTAGTCTGATAAAGAAGCTTAACTCTCTCACCGAAGGACGTTGTTCTTTTTTTAAACATCCTCACCTATTTTGCGACCTATAGCAATTTAAAAAAAAAAAATGATTTCGACCGTTAATAGTCAATAATATACTGTATCAATGTATCAATATAATATAAACTCAACGTATAATGCAAGCTATTTGTGGGCAATTCCTGACCTTGCATTTAGTAAATCCGTTTCTTTTTGGTCAATTTTTGGTAACACTGAATAAATAAAAAGGCAACCACAATCGGACACGTCGGAAAAATCTGCGATACAATGTAAATGGCAGGGTTCAGCCCTGGTAATGCTTAGCTACCCCATAAAGTATCGGATACTAAATGTCTCGACTTCGCAACGGAATAAAAGTTTCCCTCCACCCCTCTCTCTCTCGCTCTCTCTCTCTCTATCGGTATCGCCGATAAGAATCTAATCGAACCTGGTCCCTCCATTTCAGGAATAGAATGCGCGCGAGCGCACTCGGGGGGTTCCCGACTTTCGCGATCGGGTAATTCGAATATGGGTTCTTAAGCGCGCCGCGGCGGCGGCAACGCGCGTGATTAATCGACGAGCACGTATGGAAGTCATAATCACCGTTTATGTCACGTGGCTAATAAATCTCTTTTTAAAACGGAGACACCGGTGCACTTGCTCGAACGAAATCGATTAATCACCCGCGAACAATCGGCGAACAATGAACGGTGGCATCGTTTATAAACATAAATCGTCTGGCGTTTCATGAATGCCAGCCGCCCCGCCTTGCCCCCCTTCTTCGTACCTGAGCACGCTCCTGGAAGCGCTATAATAACGAGGAAATGTATTAATCAAATACCTCCCTGAGTCCAGGAAAGAAAGAAAAACGGCGAGGTATCGGATCGGTGTGGGTGACCCGGCCCGTATCGATTCGGGCAGTTTAAACCGAAAAGTAACGTTTACAACTGAAGAATAATTTTTAAAGGCGATAGAAGAAAAAAATTTATAATCTGCTGTGGTTAGTTATCAACTTCTTCAATAAATTGTGAATATTTAGGAATGTCTATTTAAACTGGAGTACAGTGAATATTTGAACAAAAGCTGGATATTATGTTATACTTTTGTACTTGTGGTGAACAAACTGTTATTTAGAAATGCCTGACATTTAAAAATTGGAGTAGAGTAAATATTTGAATGACACCCGGTAGTATGTTGTACATTTTCAAACAACATGACAAAACTGTTAATAATACAGGCAAGCACGACTGTTGTTCAAAACAATTCGCACTTTCGTATTTGTACCGTGTACCTGCGCCGATACTTTTGCTATTCTATGAAGTGATCTCATTGCATGACAGTGGCAATCAGCTATAGCTTGAGAAAAAGCACAACTGTGCCTCAGTAATATGCGAAACTGGCATATAAAGTCATAACTGCAATCCACTGGCTGTGATCCCAATGTTACAAACTTCTTGTTCAAAGTTGGAAACAATATGCGACCCACGAATCCTATTTTAATAGGTTTCAATTAATTATTAAAATTGTTTTACGGTGAAACGAAAAGGTGTAAAGTGAACTGTAATTCTGTGACTAGTCTTAAACCTGTTATAAGTCGACTGCATCTCGAAATTGATGCAGACAAAATTCTTTTCTATTTTGCATACGAATCCACAGCCTAGCTATAAATTTTCTTGAGAGTTGAAAATAACATGTGAAGCCTATTTTAACAATTCTTAATTGATTAATGCGAAAAACAGAAATTTTGTCATTTGAGCGCAGCGAGAGGCAATTAAGAGATACTTAAAAAAAGTATAAAAAGAAGATTTTGCAATTCACTCGGAGATCAAGGCATCAACGGATATTTTGATACGTTTTTCTGCGTCCCACTGCCCTTATGCTCGAGAACGACTTCCGGTTGCGCTCGTCCCCGCGTGACGGGAAACGACGACACGCGATTCTTTCCCTGAACGATTACGATCGCTGTAGGAAGCCCGTGTAATGGCGTTGTAAGCATCGGGAAACAATGAACGGGTACAAGATCGTTGATCGTAATTAAATCCACTCCATGTGTCTGACGTTCCTGATAACTGCTCGAGAGAGATCCGCCGAGAATCCATTAACGAATGACCTTTTTTTTTCTCTCTCTTTTCACGGAATTGATTGCTTGCTGTCCGAGAAAATACACTGTTCACGTATACAGTCACAAGGTTGGTTCCGTTACCGGCGTGTTGACAATCGAAAAGGAGGTTATTCTTCACGCATCGCTGAAACAATGAAACTACTTCCGAACACGTGCAATGCGACTCTTTTGTACGAAAAATAATGGAATTGTTTTTCATTCGAGAAAAAAAAAACGTATTCTAGACGTTGCAATTTTCGGAATCGATGGAAATTGATTTAACAACTGTAAAATTGAGAATAGAAAAAAATCTGTCGATTCGATGAGTTTCCGATTGCTATACCGTGAACATGCTCGAGAGGTTTCTCCTGGTTGGGGAAACAGCGAGGTGGAAAAAAATGGGGGGGTTTTTTTCACGTCGTTTCTTCGGTCAGAAATTAAATCCCGGGGAACAATGCTGCGTGTGCAGTTGTGCCGTGGCAGCCGCGCGGAAAATTATTTTTTACAGACGTCTCTCGGATTATTTTCTTCGAAGCAGAAAGCACGCGTACACACACACACGGTGGATCATAGGTAGACGAAGAGGGGGGTACGGTCGGTCAAAGGAGCGGGTCGGATAGAGAGGGAAATAAAATGAAAGTCGTGGGGAGAACACGGCTGAGAAAATAAAGAACGTTTCTTTTTGGCGCAGAAACGACGCGACGCGACGCGAACCGACGTCCAGAAAAAGAAACGAAAAATACATTTACGCTTTTATCGTGCTGCTGCCCGCCCGCGCGCGGTTCGTTTTCGTCCTGAAATAATTGTAATTCATTTTGCCCTGGTGCGCCCGAGAAGGCTTTCTTCCTTTTCGAAGAGCCAGAGATAAGGAACGGGGCGAAAAAAAAATATCGCAGATACGTCTCTGAACGGCCGGGGGAAAGGAATCCGTGAGGGTTGATAACAAATCTAATAGACTGTTCCTCGAGATTATCTTTTATCGGGGAAAAGGAAGGATTTTCTTCTCGCTGTCTGTCAAGGCCGCGCCCTTTAATTGTCCGACGAGCGTAACGAAATATTAACAACAACGCGATTCCTCGAGAATTTCCTCGGTAACGTTCAACCTAGAATATCCAAAATGAAACCGGCAAACTGTTCTAATTTATTTCCCGAGCGATAAACACTTGTTACGAAAGGTAACGCCATAATGCGCTCCACGTGCGCTCGTATCCGCGAGTTAAAAACCCGAACACCTCGCCAACTACCATACTTCCGAGACATACGTTGTTCCCGCAAGTTTCTCGACCCCTAAACTTCCTAACCATCATTTATTTACCCTCCAACGAACTGACACAGTTCTTGCTCTCTATCTCTCTCTCTCTCTCTCTCTCTGTCTTGCGCCATAGTGCATTTAACCGGAACGCGCACACCCGTAAACTCGAAAAATTTATCGCGGGAACATGACGCCATAAAAATTCGCCGTCGGAAAAAAAACTCACCCCCTTTCGAGGACGGAAACCGCTCGTGGAAGCCCCATTGTTTCGTTCTAAGGTGAAATCATTTTTTGCACCGTTCGATCTCTCTCTCCATTTTTCCGTGCTTCGTTCTCTATTATTCTCGCGGCGAACTGTATCGGTGGGCAGCAGAGGAAAAGCGAAGAGGGGTTGGTTGGAAAAGCGAAGAAGGATGGAAAAGCCGAGGGGTCGAACGACGGCGTGAGTTACACGGTATAACATCGGTCAGGATGACGGCTCGTATAGCGCCAAGTCCCCTCGTAATAACGGTTCGCCGTTTTACAGCTGGTCGACTCCTTTATTCGAGGATCCACCGCGTGGATGGAAGGATCCAGGGGCCATTCCACGGACAGAATTTCCACGGGGAGGAGAGGGCGACATCTCGTCCTGCAATTTGCTCGGGTGTAGCCGCGGCGAGGCCGTTTTATCGCCCGAGTAAACTTGTCAGACCCGGGGATGAAGCACGCCTGGTGTTGCCAATGGAAAACCACCCCCTCGAAACCCCTTCGTCGCCGCCACGGTCTACGTTGGCCAAGTATCCCGCAGGTGATACCGTGGTTGATTAACACGCGAAATTGTGCCCCGCCAACGTCTTACCTTTTCTCCCTAACGCGCGCAGCAACCCCGAGAAAAACCTCTCCGTTTTCTGGACCGCGATGAATATGTATGATCCGAATATCGGGCCGGCATATTACCATCGACTGTGCTACCTACCTACGCGGTGTCCCGGAAAAATCTGCTCCCGTTCGCGAGCTTCGCGTCGATTCACCCTAATTCGGAAACGTTTTTCCAAACGGTCTATTGAATTACCGGGCAAGACTCAATTTTTTGCGGACCAAGGCTGCCCTGTATTCTCAAATAACAGTAGACAATTTTTACCGAGAACGAAACCTTTTTGCCCCATTTTATCTCCAACATTCAGCTCTAAGATCTGTTACTTTTCTGATAGAACTAAATCTGTAGTCGTTGAAAGAAGCTCTCTCTATTGTGAGAAAATTACACTCAAGATTGAACACCATGTCCTGAATGACACCACTTTTACTACTTTTAATTGTCTTTATCAACGACTGTTCGAATACTTGATAAAGTTTTGATTCAATTGAATTTAATCAATGTCAAGTTTCGAATAATAACATTATGAGCAACTTGGAGCTAAGTCGATCACATTGTTTGAGGGTCCTATGCAAATGAATGGACCGAGGGAGACCATCTTCATCAGAGCACTGCATGTACTCGCATCCATAAACATTGGAACATCCATTTTGTAGTCAACGCGTTAAGATCACTCTGTGTTGTCAAAGTTCCGCGTAGAGGGACCCAATTGTTTTCTCGTTTCTGCATCTGCCAATAACAAAAGCACAAAAAGCGACCACCGGCGTGAAACGGTTCAAAGAGGCCTAATATTTTTCGAAAAATTGCACGTGGTCGGTTCGGTCCGCCGGAAGCGGGCCGAAACTAGAGTGAATGGCGGCTCGGCGAGCGAATCCAACCGGAATGTTTGTCCCACGGTGTATAGGGGCTAGGTAGAAAATTACGCAATCTCCCCGGACGACGTCGGGCCTCGCGATAGCGGCGTACCAGTTGTTCGAGACGAGGCGTGTGGTAAAAAGGCCGCGTGAAAAAGCCGCAACGTGACGAGATCCTCGCGGGGCCGGGATCGTGTGCATACACTTTGCGCGGGGCTCGCGAGAGAAAGACAGAGAACCAGAGAGAAAGAGAAGCACGGAGGCCACTTACGCATCGATTATGCTAGGGGTTTCTGCGGAATTCTGCGGAGAAACACGTTGCAAGAAGTCCCCTCGACGGGAAAGTGGAACTCGCGCGGAGCAGAGCGGATCCGGGGGCTCGAGGCCAAGAACAAAACCAGGAATGCGATCGTTTCGAGGCAGGCCTCTCTTCCATTCGGCCGAGGCGCGTCCCCGTCGCGCGCGTTCGAGCCCGACGGGCCCCGAAACGAGTTCCACGAAGAGAGACAAAGAGGCCCGTAATCACGGGAAAGAGATCCACGCGACTCTCCCCCTCTCCGCATCCTCCCCCTGTATTTCTCGCTTTCTTTGTGCCCGGCCGAGATGCGAGAACCGTAGGAAAAGGACCCGAAGAAAGAGAGACGCCGCCACGACAAAAGCTAATTTGACTTGGCACTTCCATGTTCGAAGATCCCGGCAACCTGCGAGCCCCGCAAACTAACAGCCGAAGGTGAAAACACGTGCGTTAGGGTCACCTGCGAGATTTCCCAATGCATGTACTGTTCGTGTCTCGGAAGTCTCGCGGGACACCTAAGGGGAACCTGATTCGCTCTGTCTATCCCCACCACTGTTCAGTCTCTGATATTATGTACACGCTACACGGATCGCTTTAGAGCCGAAAATGCGAGTGAAAGTAGAGCTCCTTTAGCTCCAACAGTATGTACCAAGTATCCTGTAAAATCGAGGTTCACCGCGAACCCATTGTAGCTTCTCTCAATTATGCAATTCTTTCGGACGCAGCTGGTAGTATCGGAATGATTGATTTGTAAATTTCTAGCAGTCTATACGCGTTAGGTAACTCGCCATTCTAGCATGAATATTAAACGCCGGCAACCGACGGGGAGAGTCATTAGCGATTCTGCCCGGATCTGACCAGACTCGACACCATATGGCGGCTGTTAAAACCTAATATTAGGTAGGCAACACCGTTCATGACTTTTTGCCCACGCAACTTCTTCTGTCAGAACGTGGTATATAGCGTTCCGACTATATTTTCTGAGGCGAAAATGGTCCTGGAGCATCGATATCGTCATTTTCATCCTATTCGTCATACTCCACACTCGAGGTATCGACAAACGTGTGATAAATATTCAGTCAAATGTTACTCTAGTGAGCTTTGAATGATTGTGTATAAAAATTGGAGTTCGCGGAGACAGTAAAACAGTGTGGTGTTTACGCTACCAGTCTCCGGACCGTGGAATGTAATATCAGCGGATAGAAACAAACTAATTCTTGGCTCGACTGGTTTATGATGTTTTATAATTACGTGACAAGTGTTGCGAAAGGCACACGTATACCCCCATAAACGTTCGCGGAGAGACCGGAGCGGCGAGAGCACGCAGAGAGACGCGACTTCGCCATATAAACGCAGACCGGAGTCGGGCAGGGCGACGGGAATCGTTTGAATTTTAAACCACTTGTGGCGTACACGAGCTGGCAACCGGTAGAAGATTAATGGGCCGTGGGTCGTTCTCTTGGGAAACGCGTAAAAACGGTACTAATTGCTCGGAAATATAGAGACATATAGGCTGGGAACGCAAGGATTCCCGAACGTCGGAAATCGTTGCCCCCGGTCGCGTCGCGATTAAGGAATTACTGTGTTCGAAATTAATGTCGCGGGCCCGGAGAGATGTCTCGTTACTCGGCCGGCTGAATGGATGAATTATTCATAATCTTGTAATCGTCGTTCATGGGTACCATTGAAAAGTGCGTCGTCCGGCCGACGAGAGCAGGAATGAATGAGCGAGAAAGAACCCGGAGAAAGAAGAAGGAATCGCGCGCGAGGGCCGACCGTAATTAATTTCCGACGAAAACGCGAAGCCGCGGAACAAACGTTCCCTGCGAGGACGCTTAAACACCTTAACGAACTCCGAGAAAAAGCCGTCGGTTTTTAAAACGCATTCCCCGACTGCACCCCTGAATGCACTCGCACTGTCTGCTCGAATTCGCAATTAAATCGGGCGAAGGGTCTCTGTCAAATATTCATCGAAACAAACGAAGCTATTCAAATTCCGTGATTAAGAGAAAGGAACACCGTTTATTATTAGCGCTCCAACCGGGCCGAAAAGATTTGTGCAGCGTTAGAAATGAAATTTTCTATTGAGCATGGACGAAGCTGTTATTAATTACATTGATGAGTAATCGGCAACATTTACACCGTTCAATCACTCAACGCTTGTACATTGCAGCTTATTGTACTGTACACTGAATTCTGATTACAATTTTTCGAAAACTGAAACTGAGCCGGGACACGATGTGGTTGAATAAAAGAATTTAATTACTTTTTTAGATACTCGGGGCAATATTACTATATTATATTCGGAGCAATATTTGGCTGACGCACTTATTTATTTAAAAGAGCTTCTCAGAATTCAGTTTACAGCACCGTCGTAAAAATTCTTCGCGAAGTCTGTTTTCCGTTTATTAGTGAGTGATTCTAAACTGCGGAACGGTCGACGATAAACTGTTAAATGCAACAAATCGCGAGCAGCTGTTTTTCCTCTGATTGGATTTCAATTCTTTCGAAGTTACGAAACGGCAGTCGATGCCGTTTCCTTTGTGTCGTCGAAACAAAGATTTCTAACAAACCTAACCGGCTGGCGGTTGTTCTCTTTTTTTTTTTACGCCGAACGAGAATTGCGAAACGTCGGTCCAGCAAAGGAAAGCGAACGCTATCGTTCAGTGATCGGCGGCTCGACCAAAGAGTTGATTGAAAGTTTCGTCGAGATTTCACATTCGTCGCCGAGCATCGTCTATTATTAGAGAAGAGTCAGACACGCGATTGGTATGTCAAAAATATCAATGCTCTCTCCGTTCTCATCGCACGTTTTGGAATGCCGTTCTCGTAGGACAAGCAGACGCGAGCTGTGTGTCTTCGCGCGCACCTCCTTGACAAAAGATTCCTCAGACAGCTGGTGACGAAACGTTCCTCTTAATTCCTTGGAAAAAAATGCTAATTTAATCTGTCGGCCGCTGTGCTACCGGACGAGGAAGTTCTCTTCGGCATGTTTTGCTTCGAGCGTCGAGGTTACAAGCTACCACATCATAAACACGTGCGTTACAACGATGCTGGAGAACAGTGCGTTAAAATGCAACCTGCATACGTGTTAATAAGATATCGAGGATTCAAAGAAAATTAGGAGGCTTCTCCTTCTGCTAATATTTTTACTAAATAAAACCTACTGCTCAAAGTCGTCACTAGTCTGGGGAATATTATTACAAGACATTAGAAAGATTTGTGTATGTTATTGCATTGTCGACTTTTTAGAGTCATTAAAGGAGAAAATAAAATTTATAATTAATGTCCAGCGTGGGAACGATAGAAAGAAAATACCTGCATAGACAGTTCGCGCAAGGCCATAAAGTTGGTCCGGTATCGAAATTCAATGAAATAGTGTTACGAAAACCAGTTGTCGATTTCTGGGAGTGCGGCGAGCCGCTCGGAATAACGCCGGTCAATTTATCCGAGTGGCCGTCCGACGGTGGTTTAACTAAAATAGTGGGACAATTAGCGCCACTATTAAAATCCCGGTCGGCTATTAAGGGCACACTCCATTAAAAATGGATTAACGTTTTGTATTCAAATTACTGTAAATTATACGGAATAAAATCGGCTTATCGGAAAACCGATTGCAAAAGCGGTCACCCTATCTCCCCGGGTCCCGGATAAATAAACAACGGAGTCTTCCTCGCTCGCTAGCCGACCGTAAAAATGTGAGAGGAGCGCATCTATCACGAGAGCCGATCCGGAAACCCGTTCTTGCTCGTTCCGAATTAATTCTATTTCGCTAATTGCCTGCGAGTAGAGTCCGTCGGGAACTTTATTTACCGATAAGAGAACGCGTTGTTGTTGTTGCCTCCAAAAATTCCCTGACAAATTGGCGCACGCGCGCGAAAATTTCCTAGAGTCGCTGACCTTCGAACTCGGATCGTCAGATTGATAAAGTTTCTCTCAAAATGGATGTCACACGTACCGACACAAATCTTTAGCAATCTATTTTAACAAGTAGATTGCGGATCTTTATGCAAATTAAACATTTTCTGCATCAATTGCAGGAAATAGAATATCCAAATAGAAATCTCTTTTCTCGTTTATCGATTTTAACGAAGATTATGTATCAACATCTTTAAATTCGTTTAACCTTTTCACCGTTTTAAATTTCACCTGCTTAATGCTATCGCAAATGCATAATCCGCAGTCTATGAATAAGTAATGTTGACTTCTTATCTCGCTACCTCTTTAAATAGAACTCTTATCACAAGATTACAGAGTTTTATGCAAATATAAATTTGTACGTACTAATTCATAGCAATTCTATTAAGCATTTTTCTATACCGAATTGTAAAAGAGATAAAAGCAAATCCACAGTCGAATATCGTACACTGATCTTCATAAGATTATGCAACCGTTGCAGAAAACGTTTCCGCGAAAGTCTAATAATAACGAAAACATTCCAGATAATAAAGTTAAGCAGATATCTATGCAGATAGAGAGGAAAACGAAACGTATGAAAATTTCATATCACGGCACGGATTGCAATCGCTTTTACAATAGTCATTCCTAGAATGATAGTGTATATGGGGAATAACGTACGTGAATGCACACGATGCGAGAAACGAATGAGCGGGGACCTTGTACCGATCGACTAGTCACTGAATCATTCGTGCAATGATCCACGTTGGCTGTTTGCGCGAGATTCATTCAGCTGCGCGCTTTATCGTCCTACCTTGTAACCATCGCTAATGTTAGCTCCTCGCGGACGTAACACTAAAGATCAAGGACTTTCGAACAGAGAGAATAGCGTATTTAGAGCTATTGAACCGGGTTTCCTTCTTCTAGAAAGTACGCTAAGCGACAGAAGATCAGATCATGCGATCGTGCAATGAAAATCTCTAATGACTTGGAACAAAAATTATTCCTACAAGCAGAACAATATCTTCTCCTCCATTAAACAGTTATTATTCAATATTTGAACTCTATATATTTGAACTTTTATTTTTAAAAAAGTGGTATATTAAATTTCCATTTCCATATATTCGGTATATTATTTTAATGATTGCAAGGGAAACATCAATGCGCAGTAATTAGTGGTTACATCACCTGATTGCATTTTCCTTAACTCTAAAATTCCCCCGGTACATTCAACACATTTTATGAATACGTATTTCTGTTATCTGAACGGCAACTTCAGAGGCGCATAATCGAATACGTTTGCAACCGGGATATCGCGGAACATTTCGTATTGAAAATTTATACTTGTGCGCGTACACGTGCACAGGGTGCCGGCGGATGCGGTTACCAGGGACACGCGTTATACCGCGCCCGATTGTGCCTGGAAATTGATTAGCCCATTCATACTTTCGGCTGGCCCTCCCAGCCATTCATGGTCGGCGGCTACGTGCCTCTTCGTTTGCTGCTACGTCGACGACTTTTTGGCTGTACACACACGCGCAAGCAGATCATTCGAATTTACGTCCAAGATGGACAAAATAACGAGCAACTTTCAGTTTCATCAACATTTTTCCAAAATGTGTTTCCACAAAGAGTTAGATAACAAACCGACCGTGGGAAACGTTGGCGAATCAGCGTAATTAATCTTTTAGCGAATGATCCACTCCGTATGCGTGCCTACGGATGAATCATAAACATCTATCGCTTACATAAATGTCTACTTCCTGGTGGTGTTCGCATCAATGCCCAGGGAAACTGAAACGCTTCATTATGCATACCGAGAATGAAAATTTCTAATGCGTAAACGACACAACTCGAAATGTTAATCGATGTGTGATACATCGTCAACCAATTAACCCTTGGACTGTGATACCAGTTTTTGTGATTAGCTTGTGACGGTAAAAATTAATTTGGTAACGGCTCCGATTGTTCGAGGAATCCAAAAATATGAGTAATATTGCAAGAATGATATGCGTGTAATTAATAGGAAAATAAAAACCCGAAATAATCGGGATTCCTCAAAGAAAAATTTTCGGGAAACCCGATTCTTTCGGGAATCTCGAAATTTTCGGGTTTTCGTCGAGAAAAAATAGCATTCTTGGGAAAATAATTTCATGGAGTGCACAATGATGTACGGTGGCGATCAGCGCACGTTTACAGGATTATGTCACTGTTATTACTCGAGGCTAGCGGTCTCTGTGTTTCTTAATATCGCACGGGATCTGTTGGTTTTCAATTTGCGCTCGCATCAGCGTAAGCATGATAGATGCGTAGTGGCAACTACGAATATTTATGCTAATTTGTTAAGCTTCCCGATAGACGGGTTCGCGGTCGGTCGACGGGTAGGGGAAACGTCTGGAAAGCGTGACAGAAGAGAAACAGCGAACACATCGATCGTTGTCCACGGATTATCGTCGTAATTCTCGCATACAAACGGGCTCTCCGTCGTCCGGCAGTTTCGCCGGCAATCCCAGACACGGATATTTGCATTCGGTTACGTGAGCCACGGAGACGCGTGTCTTCATTAAACCTCGCCGACCGGAAACCGGGTTAGTTTCCGTTAATATCATTTTTCAGCTGCGCCCGCGCGTTACCCGTTTTTCACGTTTGCGCCGAGAGACCGACCAGTGTTACAGATTATACTTTATCCGTGTATTAGTGTTCCCCCCTCTGAAGTTACATAAACATTCATACGCGAAACTAGTTCAACCCTTATGCTAATCACCGTATACGTAGCCGACTTACGTGGAAAATTTTTCTTGAAAAGCAGTAAAACCACTTTGTACACCCATTCTTTAGATAATTTTCCACGAGCTTCCGTCCCCCCACCACGAGAAAAATACACATTTTAATCTATCAACCGGATAATTTGCCGTCCATTAACGGGGGGAACAAGTAAAACACGAATCGGTAAAAATTAATCGAGGCTATTCATTCCGTAATGTGCTATAATTTATGCCATGACAGATAATGCGATAACGTTGGATCGAAGGGCTCTCTACGCGAGGAGACGGGAAATTATTAAGGTACATATACAGATAATTGCGAATAATTGGTAGTTCACTCGTCCTTTCCAGCTAACTGCTCTATTACGACTACTTATAGCAACATCACATTACATTATAATAACTGGTATTTCATTTTCCACTGTTGTCGACTTTTCGATCAATTAACAATTGTTTATACGAAAGCATTTTCTATTTCGTCGGGTGATGTAACTATTAAATTAGCATACACCGGCGACAAACGAGAAGAAACACTGTCGGCAGCTTTGATTGGCAATGCGAATCTTCGTGTATCTTTTCTAATCTATTTCTGGCTCTTAGTAACAACGGTGGCATTGCCTCCTCTAACTCTCTGTGTCAATCGTGTTTTCTACAGCTACATAGCACATCAATATTAAATAAATTGTATGTGGACTCGGAACGAAATATCATTTATTTCTGCATATTGTATTTAACGTGAACAGATGTTATAGTGTGGCAAAACAAATGTAACTTCCTCTGATTAAATTGATTCGAAATAAATTTGAAAAAGAATAAAATTTCCCCAAAAAAAATTCGCATTTAATCGGAGCCGTGTTGTTCAAAGGAGCACTGTACTCGAACACACAAACATCTGTTTCAGTTGAAAGTGACCTGTTTACGGTATAGAAATCCAAAAAAAAAAAAAAAAGAGACGTACTGTTATTGGATGGGGCGAGCGGAGTCATGTTTCGTATACATAGTCCTCAGGGGCAATGGTAAAAATTCTGAGAACGAGGGAGGGAGACTCGTACACGTAAACAATTGGCGGTTTTGTGTGAAATAAAATCGAAAATTCGGAATCGTCGATCGAACAAGGTAAATCCGATTCGGAGAAAAAGATTGTGCATGTCAACGCGCGGCGTGCACCAATAATGATAAAACCAGTTTCGTGGGATTACTCATAGAGACAACGATCAACAATGGCTGACGTTCAAAATAAAAAAAACCCCGGGGAGCGTGATCCATCAACGCGTGAAAATATGTCGAACGCCGCGGGGAACGTTGGGTGACATAGCACGCGAAAAGCGAAGCATTTCATTTCCACGGTTCGAAATAATATAGAACCGATTCTCTGCGTGGAATCGAAGGTCGGAGGATTTCAAGGCGTGGTGGACTCGCGAGAGAAAGACGCTCGACGCACGATAAACTGCCGAGGCATTCTTGCCGGGGCAAAACGGAAGCGGCAGATTGCCTTGCGACAAGGGTGAAACCCACGGGAAGGTCACGTGAGACCGTTCGAAAGTCGAACGAGTCGAAGAAAAAAGAAAAAAGACGGCGTAACGTCTTTTTCGAAGGCGGTCTACTGTGCAACGCCGACACTTTCCGTTCGCTTCTCCATCATCCCTAGTGGGTGAGTCACACGCGTGCAGTCGAAAGTATGCGAGTTTCGGTGGACGCATCGTTTTTAAATCGTTCGGGTACAACGTACCGTTCCACGGCTCGTTTGCGCCCTACCGGCGTCCAACAGAACGAGTTTATAGGACGCTTGTATGCGGCTGGTAAGAATGTGCGAGAAGAGTATGTATTTCACGGCGGCGTAGCACTTGAACCGAGTCTCTCGTGTCGTACACAAAGAAGGAAGCAGAACACTGGATTCCACGGTCCCCGTAAAGCTGACCGTGGAGACTTTATGCTACCCCGAACAAGTATTGAGGTTACATTTTACCTGTCACGCGTTCTTACACTCCTCGGCGAGATTCGTCTCACTCCGTACAAGCTCGACGGCCTTCTCGGCGACACACTTAAACATTATCCCACTGGCCACAACGCGGATTGTGTATTTCCCGTCGGTTCACTGACACTGGTTTCACACTGTATACGATCCTCGCCAAGCAAAATCGTATCGAACAGCTCTCCACTCACGTGATCACAAGAAGGGCACACGCGCACGCGTCCTCCCGCTTGAAGCGAAGATCATTCGGCGAACTGACCCAGACTGTGATACAGCACGCTGGAGAGAGTCGTCCGGTCGTTCCCTGCCACCGGAGACGGCCGAAGCGGCCCGAGCCGAGCCGAGCACCGTCGAGCCTGCACGAACCTGCGCGAACGCGTCCGATCAAGCATGCGCCAGTCGGGAACGCTTGCTCGACACCACGCTGCCTTCGTGGTTCGAAGAGGTGTCGCGTGACCACGAAGTCGCGAAACACTATACTGTCTGACACGAAGGCTATAGACCGTTATCTTTTTTCTTCGGTTCCCGATCATCGGATTTACCATAGACTACCGTGGAAGCGTCGTAAACCGGGATCGTTGCCAATCGACTTCACTCTCGATCGACTTTTACCCCCCATCGACACTTTTACCCCCCACCTTTACCCCCTAAACGAACCCGATTCGAACGAATTTCCCCGTTACCGAGCGTTCGCGCGTGCGCGCGCACCCCGACGGGTTTCACCGAAAGCGGGAACGTTTAAAACCATAGTTTCCTCCTAATCTACGCAAGCGGCCAGTGGCAACGAAGACGGCGGCAGCGATGCACGTTCTCACGTATTTTTCTGTCGTCCCGCGCGGAGAAAGCTTCGAGGCTTCGATGGAATGCACACACCGTAGGCAGTAATCCGCCCGCGCTCACCGACCACGAGTCTCGTTTCGACTTGACGAGAATACGCGTAAATGCGCGAGAGCCGCTCGACCACCTATGCAAGTACATACACTATACTATACGTATCCTGATCCAGTGTGCGTGATCCGGCAGAACCAGTCTCTGCGCCATGCGCTGCTCCAATTGATTCTTGCCGATGCTAAACGGGCCCGGCGCGACGGTAACGGCCGGAATCTTTTGAGCTACACGGTAATAAATCCTGCTAGACTTATAGATCCTCCGTTTATTACCGGGTTGACAATAATCATTTCCAGTATACACACACGGGCGATTGAATAATATCCATAGACTATTAACACGTTAACTGCCGTGATTTAACGGTTTTGCAAAAATCCGAGCGATTCGATCTTACAACTATATAATTAACCCTCAGGCGCCACTAAAAATTCGTTATTCAAAATAGTTTTTACATTCTCAATGTCTTTTACATTATATCGTTTGTAGACACTTCAGTATTGTACGAGTAAATTGCAGCGAGTCCGTTCCAGGCCGGGAGGTGCTCTCTTTTGTAGATCAAGGCGTTACACGATACGGACGTGTAACGCGATCCATCCTTCAACACGAAGAAGCGTACACCAGGCTCCCCGAACATCGAGGAACTTTGTCGGGTCGCTCGCGCGTGAACCGAAGGAATATCGCTTTTCGTCGAGCTTTCCTTCCTCCGGTTGTCTCGCTCGGATCCTGCGTCTTTCACGCAGACCGAGCTTACGGTACCAAGCACCGGCACCGAGCCGGATTCGTAGTCCCGGGACGAAAAAAGATCCATTCCGATACGCCTCGAAATTGCCGCACTACTTTCCATATCAAAACCATTAATTATAAACCCTCGAAATGGACACCGTCGTATTATCTCGGTAATTGACCGGTAAAATTAATTACATTTATTGGACACGCGAGCCGCGCCAGCCCGCGCATTACAAAACACTGAGCCAGCAATTTTGTTTATCTTTACTGTAATTTATATTCTCCACCGCAATCTGTACAGTAGGATATAATAAACAGCGTGTATGTGTGCGTGTGTAAAGAGTGAAAACGGCTCGGTAGGAAAGTGTTTCTTCGATTATAAATATAACAAAGTGACAGATTGCTGTTCATTCTGCTCCAAAAGTTATAATCATCAAATAGAGGTCAGTCGAATTTATAAATTATGCATTACTCGGATTTAACAAGGTTGTGTACTCATTTATTATATTGTCCTTTACAATTTATTATGTGCTTCTAAAGATATCACCAAACTTGTTCTCCTCCTTAAATACCAAAGCTTTAAAATTGTTTGTACGTTCTATTTATCCACGTGAGGGTTAAATAAAAAATACCGTGCTAGGTGATAGACTACGGATTTTACGTGTTTACAATAAAAATGGTCAAATATCAAACTGTACGGACACTAAAAAAGTTGAATGATGTAAATGTTATTTTAAAAGAGAAATTACATTTTCGTTTAACTCTCGTTTCTCACGATCGGCTCGGACAATTTTTCTTTTGCACAGAGGAATCTACTGATAATATTACAAACAAAAATCTTGCGAAAGACACGTTGTTTGCAAGATCTCGAATATCGACGATACTTTCCAGGAGCGTTGCGTCACGCGTCGATAAATTTCGTAGAAATTCTTAGAATCACAGTAAGGTCGGACGAATCGAGCCAGAGAGAAACGTAGTATTCCACTTTCGTTCGGGATTATCTGAATGAACGTTTTCCAACTGAATGGATGGCCCGCTGAAGCAACAGACCTTGGCCCGTTAGATCACCAGACTTACTCCCTCAGATTTCTTTATCGAATCGCACGACCGCTACGCGGAACACGCGAATCCAGAATACTTACGCGCACGTATACAAGCCTCGTCGCAATTAACATAACCGCGCTCTAAAGTGTACAGAACCACCGAAATATTTCACTGTCTACGGTTTTCGAGAGCTTTAATCTCTTTGTTACGACATTAGGACCCTCCTTTTCTTCCACAGAAATTATAATTATAACAAGAATTCGACATAGTAAACGCCGGAGATTGTCTATAGAGTTGCAACTTGTCGATACTTGCACACATTTTCAGCAACTACCGAGATTCCACCGTGTTTCCGAGTTTCTCCGGTTTACCGGCGTGCTCTTTTTAACGTAGATGAGCGCGACGATCGTCTCTATCTCCGAGAGCAGCATTTTCCAAGAATATCGTTATCGTAACATCCGTTTCGGTCGTCGCGTCTGATAAGATAAGCCAAGGCGGATGGACGCGCCTACGCTCAACGGCTGAATGAAAGCTGGTCCAGTCATTCCGTTTCCTTTTGATTCATTTATAACGACAAGAAAGTTTTCATTGTTTATCCGACCGTTTATCAGGAATCCCGCGGAAGTTCAAAGTGCGATGTGTTCTGTGTCAAAGGACGCGTTGTGCCCGAAACGTTCGGCGAACCATCTGTCTCCGTTCGCGTGCTATACTAACAGCAGGATTAAAAGAATCGCGCAGTCGAATCGGGATTCGTACACGGTGACTGGGAAGGTCGAAGCGTTTTATAATTGATCGGCGAACGTATTCCGATACCGAGGCAAGTGACAGAAGTGGGCCACGTCACATCCGTTGTCTAGCCGTTGGCCAAGAAGAAATACGACGGGAAACGATCGTATCGCGGCGCGCACTTGAAATAAAACGGTGTTGCACTCGGTGCAAGATGAAATTGTTCGATGTTTCGCTGAAGCGACCGACAGACGTGGAAATAATGTTTAAAAGCCGGCGTTGGTAAACAACGAAGAAACGCTAATCTGAAATTATCAAGTGTTGCTCTTAAGTGAGAGAAACTTGATTGGGACTGATAAGGTGAACAAATCTGAAACTCGTCAAGTATCGCAAGCAAATCTCTCTCCTTCTAGTCTTCCTGAAATTGACAAAAAATTGATTTCAACGTTCCAAACTTCGTAACACCGGCTCACGCTTAGTCACAACATATAAAATTTATAGAATGTATTTCTTACAGAATATAAAGCCAACAAGCAAGTCGAGGACAAGGGAATTGTACGGGCGTACAAACAAAAGTAATCGTGTTATCGATACAGCAGATTACAAACAAGAACAAAGGTTTGCAGTCAGAGAGAGAGAGAGAGAGAGAGCGAAACCGCGAAGAATAATGACGGCAAGAAATAAATTGAGCCCTACAATAGTATCGGGAGTAAGAGAAAAAACAAGAGGAGATGTATAAATTACACGAGCGAGGTAAATGAAATAAGTGCGGCTGAAAATCTGTAATGGACCGGGTTGCAAAAAAGGGCGGCGAGCTACCATTAAACGGAAACCTACTTTAATTCCACAGCAGCGAGCAAAACAACCCGAACGAGACCCACTCGGAGGCAAGGAAGGGTATCGCCCACGACCGCGAGACGTCGAGGTGCAAAAGTATCCCTTAGCTTACGGTGGCGCTCCAAAAAGGCCTCGTTTAAACTGTCCAAGGAGCTTTATGCGCGTTCCACGTGAGCCTACCTGTACAACGGATCAAAGAGGAGGCCTGGACGAGCGGAGCAGAGCGGAGCGGAGCGGAGAGGAGAGGAGGTTGCCCAGCGAAAGAGAAAGGAGCGAGAAACAGAGAGAGTGAGAGAGAGAGAGAGACAGCGTGTCTGCTACAGGATAGGTAAGAGAGATACGGTCGTTGGCCGGTTCGAGCAAGGCTGCCGGCAAGGCGAACCAGGGCTGTAGTCGCAAATAAAGCGGGCGGGCGCTTCATCGGCACCGCTGTAATAACGGAGTGACAACGAAGAAATACAGCCGGGTGCTTTCGTTGTTTTCCCGCGGCGTGTGTGAACCGGTTCCCCGAGATTGGACGATTCGTTACCGTTAAAAATGCCCCGGGAATGTTGCAAATCACGAAAAACGAAAAACACGCGAGGCACTCGCGTCAGTTTTCGTCCGACAAACATACCGTACGCAGAAACGCGGTCAAGAGCGTCCAATATGGCACCGACACCGCCACGGCCAGATGGACACAACCGATTTATTTAGGTTCCCCTTAATTATTATTTTTCACCAAGGTTTTAACGGCACGGTGCTGGGCAACCAGGGACGACTGTTTGTGTCCGTGTAATCGACGTAACATCATGTCACAGATGTTAGCGTAACCTCTTGACGATTTAGACTTTTCGTCCGTCTTATCTTCGAATTCAAACAAAATTGTTATCAAAATCGATCGATCTTTCAACATTCGCGTGTTTACTCGAACTCGTCCAGAATGGATAAAATATACCCAAATTTCAAAGTACTGAAAAATTTGTCGCAGAAAAATATATCTGTATTCGTGGTCGCACAATTGGCTATTACGATTGCAAACGCAAAACATGAACGCAGGTCTTCGAGAGACGTGTTCGATCCATCGAATTCGCCGTATTGTTGCAGGAATTATGGTTGCTAGACCAGAAAAACGGTGAGACGGATAATCCGGTTAACTCGAGAATATGTTCTCAGATTCAGTTTCGTTTCGCAACAGAATGCAGAAAATTAGAGCGCGGCGGGCCGCGGTTGTGAATAAGAAAAAAAAAAACGGTAATGCGTATAATGACGATGAAAAGCGTGGTATGCTTTCACGATAAGTGCTCGCCGACGTTAATCGTGTCCGTCACTCTTCATCGGGATCGAATCGATTTATTATCGAGGTCTTGCCGCATATTCTTCTGCGCGATCCATCGCGCCGAGACACTCTCTCGATCGTACTTACAATTTCCAATTCGCGAGCACGCGAACCCCGTCCGTTGAAAAACGAAATCGTCGACGGTAAATCCCGCGATTGACGCGCGATTGATACAAAAAAAAAAAAAAAAGAAACAGACGGAGCACCGAAAAGGAGAAAACAAGATAGCATTACGCTGACGCATTCGCATCGATATTGCTGCGTTAACGCGCTTTTTCCGCTCTCCCCTGGCACACTGTCATGGATTAGGCTTCGCTCGAGATCCGTGCAGTGTGTCTGACAACTTGACTTCTCAATGTGCTTAGGCTCAAACTGTACGGATTGACAATGTCCCGCGAGTGCCCATTTCTACAAAAATTCATTTCTTTTCTTTTGACAAGAGTAAAACTTGGTTTCATATTTTTCTCGGGCGAATTTTTCGAAAATTGCTCGGGATAAGATAAGCTCCCGCAAATGGATAGATATTCCACAATTTGTTTACACTCGGCCGCCTGGTACAATTTTCGCCGAGGACCAAAAGTTGAAGAATCGAGCCGCGACCTTCCACCGTGAAAGGTGAAGAGCGATCCGACCCACGCAACGCGAGACGTATGGTAAAAGGTATTATAGTCGTTGGAATTCTCTGTTCGGCCAAAGTATCGGTCCAGAGGAGTTCCAAGGACAAAAGGATAGTTGCAGCTTGACACGGAGGATCCCCCAGCAGGGGTTGAAGAGGGGATGCGGAGAAGCAGAAGAGGGGAGAGAATCCTTTCCTTAAATCCGAAACAGCAATTGTCGTGCTCGAATTCCAGCACGCTGGAGCGATCGGGAGAAAATCACGCCGGCAGCAAAGTGCTGGCCGAGACCCCGCAAGGGGATGAAAGGAGGGGTGCTAGTCGGAGGGAGAGGGCATAGAACGAATCGATAAAACGGCTGGCAGTGTGTTCGCGCTTGCGGTGGGGCTCAATTAATGGAATAATAATGTAGACGACGCACGTACGAAAGCAGAAGATAGTTCCGTTACAAGATATATCGGTCGGGTTCCCGGAATTTGGCAAACAACAATTATCTCCGGCTCGCTCGTCCGTAACTTTCCCGTTGTTCGCGGCGTTGTCTCTCGTTGCGCTCGCGCGCGGGTAACTAATTCTCTCAGTATCACAGATGGTACCATCGCATCGGTGAAAACTTCCGGCCTCGTCCGTGTTCCCCGCGACCAAGTTCATTCGTGGCTGACTTTCAACGCGATAGGGGAGCCGTGTGATGCTGTGCGAACCCGAAGAGCCCGCGCTCTCGGAACTTAGACAAACGGTGACCGACCCAGAACCGACGAACTAGTTGAGTCAACTGACCTAGAAACGGCCTCCGTCGAAATGCCGACGACCGGACCGGGCAACAGCATTCAGCACCCGGCAACCAGCATCGGCGCAGACCACCTATAGCTCCCCGCTGCTCTGCTGGCTTTTGTCCATCGAGAGATGGAATTCGGTTAGCAAGATTGCTTCGGCTGACCGGTCGATTTCCTCCACCCGGAAATTGAGAAGAATTTCGAGCCGATAACGAGGTCGAACCGACGCGGCGACGCAACGCGGCTAACGTCGTCGTAAAAATTGATATTCTCGGCCCCAGAGATTACGCGGACGCGGATTGCATTTATTAAGGAAACACGCCCCCCCACCGGCCACCGGACGTGTCCATGATACACTACGAGTAATCAGGGAACCTATAGGAGACCGTTCATTCAAATGTTAATGCTTCGCCTGGGCCCAGCTTCGAGTCTCGCGATCTGCAAAGTGATTTTTGCGTGTGCAGCTATTTCCGAGATATCTTTCAAGGGACACCGGCCAAAATGGTACTATAGCGCGAACTAAACTTAGATTTGTGTTTCAGTTGAATTACACTGCTTGCGCAGAAAGTTCTGACGATTTTGCCGGAGTTTCCTCGAACTTGCCTTGTGAATCATAGAAGGTGAGACAATAAATCTGTCAACTGTGAATGTTTTCTTCGTTCGTAGCATCAAAAATGTGATAAACAAATTTCCCTCTGTTCTTTATCGCTGTATAATGGTGTGCAGGAGATTTCAGCAAGCTGTGCGTATACTGTGATAGAATTATCGAGTCGGTAAGAATTAGATTTTACCATTTTTCACGGTCACTGCAATCGTGGCGATTCTTCCGCTAAAAATCATCAACAAAATTCAATTATTCGTGCACGTTGAACCGCGGGAAAATTGCCTGGCCGATTTTATTCGGAGCTTAGGGCGTATACGCAAAGCTCGACGCAGTTGAATCACCTCTGTACGCTGCGGTTCGTTCTTGTTTTGATTCGCGAGTAAATACGAACGAGATAAAGCAAAAGATTCTTCGTATCGAATACGGTATCGTCGGTAGAGTTCAATGAATCGTGCATCGACGCAGAAATAATTCAATAGTTTCGCAACCGGCGCAGGGGCTCGGAATCATGACGAGGGTAAAAAAAAAAAGAAACGTAATCGTAGTCGCCGTGGTAGTCGATGACTTTAAAACGAATCGTTCGCGCATGACGAAAGATCGCAGAGAGTCAAGGGCGCGCGCATCTGTTCGCGAAGTTAAATTAAAAATAATTACCCTGCGCCGTGAAACGAAGCGATAACAATTCGATTACGATCCGAGAACGATGCTGGGGTCCGAGCAGAGCGGACCTTTGCATCACGAATTTCCATTATCAAAATCTTTAATCTGAATCTCCCTCTCTCTCACACACACATTTTTTTCTCTCTCTCTCTCCTTCTCTTTTCCACGCAGACTCGACCTACGGACGCTGATTTCATCTTTACACCCTTCGAGCATTCCGTTCCTGTGATTTAACCCCTGATAAATTCGCCATGTTATAAACTCGGTCGCCCCGGGTGGGGAAAAATGAAAATTTCAATGAGAAAGGACCGAAAGGGCGGAAAGTAATCCCCTCGACTTTCAAATCCGCTCCGGAATAATACCGCGGCTCGGTGTTTCCCTAATCGAGTGCGATTTTCGCGAAAAATCAACCGGAATTGACGAATCATTTTTATTTGCTGTACACTGGTTGATGTCGCAGAACGATATTACAATTGTCGTTTCAAGGGCCCGGTCTTCGTAGGTTCTTGATAAGGTAGAGTGACTACATTACCGTCAAAAAATGATTTCACTATGCCTGTGAATGGAAATTATTAATTAAAAAGTCACACGACTATCCCGGGCCCTTAAAGCACAAAAAGCTCAAAATAGCGTAATAAATAAAACACAGGAGCAATCGACGATGGAGGAAATTTCGCGCAGCGTTCGGATTCACGGAATCGTAAAACCTCGGATAATAAACCCAGTAGTCCGGTTTTCACAGCTATGTTTCTTTAATAAAAGAAAAAAAAAATCATAAAACCGACGACGAGACACGCCCGACGAAAATGTCGTCCGAATTCTACGAGTTCCAGTTTTTACTGTGCTTCTTTGGCTATTCTACTCGCAAAGCCTGTCATCCGAGGCGAACGGTTACGATTTCGAAATTCGTACGCGCGCTCGCGCGAGTATGCATTTTCTTAACGACGGTAATGAAGCCGCGGTCGTCCGTCACCGCCTTCGACCGCTCGTTTCTCTTTGCAATACCGCTCCGAGATCGAGCAAACAACCCCCCTCCACCTCTCCGGCCAACAAAATACATTTCTACCGTAATTATTTGTTGACTTCCACCGCTTTGCCTTGCCTGAAAGGGATGCCTGGCCTAATTTGGACCGGCTGCTGGACTGCGCGCGATTCTTAATTAATTAACACGTTCGCTGCCGGCAGTTTACGGTCTTGCCGGTGTTGCTGCAATATATCCAAATGGCTCATCAACTGTTACGGTATGTTTCAATTTGTTGTTCGTTCTTAATTTACACAGGGGACCTCGATTATCCAAACTTCTACAGCCTTTACTCGATATGTGTCCAAAACAGAGGTCTAGCCGGGGACATATATCGGAAAGGAAACGTTATACTATTCTACGATCCACGCGTGGGCAGAGTGCGAGAAGTTTCTACTCGATAATTGTCCAAAGCGTGGATATGACAAGGGACAATCATCGGCTAGAAGGTAGAAAAGGGCAGTGAATTTCTAGAGTCTACTCCGCGGTAGTGGGGATAGTTCTACGACAGTTGTAGGCTAGTCACTTGCGACACTTATCGAGCAGAAACTGTATATCGAAAGCATTCGAATCGGCCGGGACAGGTTTCGAAAACGTTACGTCGCGATTGTTCTCTTGAAAAATATTGTTCCACGTTCCAGACGCGGTCTATTAACAATTTCCGCGATCCGTGTAACAGTGCCGGCGTTTCTTTTCTCGCAGGGACAATTTCTCGCCGGGGGAACGTGCCTTGCATATAATGCGATCGCTTTGTAATCGTCGCACGCATCGCGCGCGCAGAAACGACGCGACGGATCTCCGCTTCGCGCTGCCATCCGCGAGTAAGCGAGTACAGTGCATTCGAGCCCGTTGCACGTCAACTCGCGCGCGATTTGATTCCGTCTAGTCGCCGATTTTTATTCGCACCGACGTTTATCGATTCGTCCTTGTTCACTATGAAACAGCGGCGAACATACTGTCCGTGAAATTACCATAACTCTCCGTAAGTTTAACTCTGTTTAAAAAGAAACAAATACTATTTAATTATCCCTGTTACCATTAACACAAATCCGAGCAGTTTCAAAATAAAATATTGTTTTAATTTAAAATGTACGCAACCGTGCTAGAAAAACTTTTACAGTATTAAAATAGTTCAACGGTTTCCCTTGAGATCTGCTGTCTTGTTTTTCTTTTTTTTTTCAACAACCGGTGTTTGGTATACTTAGGTTCAAGCGAAATATGTTCGCGTCGAGGAAAGGTTTTGCTTAATAAATTCTTTAATTTATTCGGGCGTTTGCTGTTATACGAGTGAATGATTTTATCGACAGTGGCTCTATAAAATTGGCCCGGTGATCGTTTCCGTGTCACCGTATCGATAGGCCAGTCTCTGGAAAACCGAATGATCGGCGATATCAGTAAAAACTTTTACTTTCACCGTATGAATCAGACTCTTAACGGGAACTTTTGGCCTGTCGCCAAGACCATTGGCAGGACTTGCACCGGCTAGTGCAAGTAGTGCAGATATTATTGTCTCAACGGTTCCACGACCTTTCTCGTGCTCGATACAGGAGAACAAGCCTTCGTTTCGGAGCCAGCGCTACTTTAATCCGTCCAACGCGTTCACTAGCGAACAAGCACCTATAAAAAATCCAACAAAACGAACGTGGTTTATTCGACGAAATACATACCGAATAAATTTTTCATATTGACTGCTCTTTTAACCTACTTAGACGCTTCCAGGGAAATACGAACAGAAAATAATTTTGTACAAATCAGAATCCAGAATAATTGAGTTAGCGAATTTCTTTTGCAAGTTCCATCGTTCCGCGTAAAACTTGGTCCTTCCGCTGGCATTCAGAAAATACGTTGGTCCGAACGGTATAATAATCTTTCGACGGCCATTCTCAAAATCGGTCGTAGCCGGTCGTTTTAGTAAAAAAAAAAAGAAGGAACGCCATGATTTATGCCGTGTCGAACCGGTGAGGTAAAATGACGAGGGAACAGTGCGACTTGTAATTATCCGCCCGCGGAGAACGAATGAATTACGTTCGCGTGTAAAAAGACATAATTATGGCGGACGATCTTTCACGGTTCGAAATTGTTCGGCCACCATTCTTCTGGTTTGTTTCCGAACGAGCTCGACGGGACAATGGCGAATCTCGCTAGGTAGTTATTAAAGGGGTATGCGTTCGAATGGTGCAATCCCGAAAGGGGACAACTAAAAAAATTTAATTTCTTTTTTCTTTTTTAACTCGCTATCAGCCGGTCGAGTGCATATTAATAAAACCGGCTGTGTTATCGCGGCAAAAAGTCCAATACGCTTCACGCTCGGAGATCACGACAGTGAACGTGTTAACCTTTTGCACTCGGCGCAGATGGAGCGAGACGTCTTCAGTTGTTATGCTGGTAGCTGGAGCGCAAAGCGGCTAATCTCTGCCTCTGCCATAGCTCTGCTATGGCTCTGCCTCGGGGACCGAGTGGCTCGTCGGGTCCCGGCCCGGTTTCCTTCGGAACGCGATTCCAAGAAGGCGAAACACAACGGTCACGTTTCGAGGCCGAAACGGAAGTTCGCGTGTCCCTTAAAAACTCATATCGATCTTCCTTAGCGCGCTCCAACTGGGATTTAAAGTTAGCCGACGACGACGACGACGACGACGTCGGCGTCGCGACGGTCTCGCGGCCGGGACATTCGTCTCGTTCGATAAATTATTCCGCCCACCGACGGCCACGGGGAAATTCGAACCAGCCACTTAAGCAGAAAACCATTCGATCCTGGGGAACAATAAATTGTAACACGCCGAAAACGATCGATATAATTTCCGACTTCGCCACGAAATTTCCCGGCGATCGACCGGCCTTTCGATGCCACACGGTGGGGGTATTATCGCGAACGAGGTATACCAACAGACCGATCACGCAGTGTATTTTTCTGTCGACAATGAATAAATAAAGTCAATGTAATGGAAATTCCCCGATCGTCATATTTATCGTTGAGTTATACTACTGAATCACGAGATTTTTCGTGCCACCTCTTTCGATATTGTGTTCTCCTAATACAAAGCTCAATTTTTCGAACAATTTCGGAAAATTTCGACTGCCTGTGGCTTGCCGTTGACTAGTACTACTGATTTTTGTGCCACCTCTTTTAATATCATGTCGATTTTTCGGAATTTTCGAAAATTTACGATAAATTCCGACCATCTGACTTGCCGTTGACTTGTACTACTGAGTTCCACCTCCTTAGACATTATATTCTCCGAAAACAAAGTTCGATTTCTCGGAATTTTCGAAAATTCTCGACCGTCTGACTTATCGTTGACTTGTACTACTGAATTTTCGTGCCACCTCTTTCGCTATCATGTTCTCCTAATACAAAGTTATTGACCACGCACTGCATAAATAAGAGAAGGTTAGGGGTATCCGTACAAGGGTACAGAAACAGTGAAGATGAAAATAAAGAGAAAATTTTATAATAAATTTAAATTTAATTTGAATTTAGAGCACCACTGTATTTCAATCGGGAACACCGTAAAAATACCATGGAAAAAAGCCGATATCATCGACTCCGTCCAAGAAGGAACTCCGTCGGGCGTTTAACTAAATCGGCGCGCCGTTAGCGCACAATATTTAGTTTTCAGAGGGTTCTAGGGTAGAGGAGAGAGGGCTAAATTCGTGGTAACGAGAGATTGGAAAAGTTCGGGAAAGCTGCTTGGTAAAGGGGGCCGGACAACGAAGAGTTTTACCTTTTTGTCCACGCGCCGACAGCGGTGGCAATGGTGGCGGTGGCGGTCCGCCTCGCGTGTCCCTCTCGCACCGCGTACGACAATGAGGAATCAATAGTCGCGACGGAAACGCCCCGTACGTACACGATCGTTTCCCCTGTTTACCCGTAATTCGTTGCGTCGCCGAGGCAGCTTCGCGGACTGCGGATTCGTGTCCGACTTCCGGAATGATAATTTCGCGCGGCGAAACCGAGCGGATTTCACGCTCGGGCCGGAACACTCTCTCACCCGCCTCGGCTCCGAAACGCTTGTCCCTTTCCACCGTATTTCATCTTTCGTTTAACAGTCGCACTGCCGGACTCTCGAACTAATGCGACCGAGTATGCATCTGGGTGGAAAAAAGTCACGTTACAAAGTGGATTCATCCCCCATTTATTTTTGAATCTTTACCGCGAGATTAAAACCTTACCGGTGATCATTTATTTCGTTTATTCGGCCTGCACAAGTTTTGCGATTCCGCGACGCACCGGTTAGGCTCGCGTGGTTCCACCGAACGAGAAACCCAGAGCTCCACTCGACCGTGGATATTTGTTCGTTTAGGTGTAACCAGTTATTACATTGTGTAGACCAAGCCGCCGCGGCGTAAAACGTTCTATCGAGTTTACGCTTTCGCGAGGACGGATGAGATATCAGGCGACCCGATTTCATTGGTCAGACACTCTCGACGAGAGATATTTCAGCCAGCGATACGCTTGATCTGCCGTTCTAGGCGGAATATATAGTTTTCTTTGTCTCTCTTAGCGTACACACGGTTCCACGACCCCGATTTAGGTCACGACCAGTCGAAATGTTAATCAGTTTTATCAGCCTAGAAGAATTAACCTGAAAACTACTTGATGCGGTGACAGACATTTTAGTAATTTTAAAGAAGGACCTGTTTACCTTTTTTGTTCGTGGGAACGGAATATGAGACCTTTCTTAAAATACCTTGAATTATATTTATCTTTATAACGAGACTCTCTACTCCGCCCTGGCCATTTTCCCTCCTTATTGTTGCGCATCTAAATTAGCCCCGACTTCTATTATCTCTTTTTCAGCTTTTCCGGATTCTTTGGTCTCGTAGCACATCTACGCGTTGCAGAGCCGGTTTTCTTTTGTACGTATTTTACATAGTTTCCTTTCCCCTTTTTCTCGGTATCCATTTTCTGGTTACTCGTTGCAGCATGTAATCCTGACAATCAATTCCAACGTCCCATCTTTGAGCTTTTGTTTCGAGGATTTTCGTTTTGGTAATGAGACTGTATTAACGCTGACTGTATCAACTTTTAGTATTTTCTCTGTAATTCCGACCAATTGCAATTTTTTCAAAAGACTTTTTCGCGTCATGTAGTAAACTTATTAACGTCTCAAATAAAATCCGAGTGGTATGGTTCAACGTTAAAGGTGTTATCTTCCTTTCAAAAGTGGACCGTGACTGTATACGTAATGTAACTCAAATGTGGTCGCTAATAAACTGTTGATGCGACCTTAAATAAACCAACGTTAGAAAAAGTTTGTACTTATCGAGTGATTCCACGAATCTTCCGGACAATCGACAAAACGTGCTCAGGATAGCACTTCGAATTACCCAATTGCGTTTGCATTGATATATTTACATGAAATATCCTATGGAGATAACCTGGGCTATTTCGAAAATGGACCACACACGAGAATGCGCCCCCAGCGGAATATTTAAGTAAAACCTATACTCGCGGCCATTGTTGGGTATTATGCTCTCGTAGTATGCGGTTTCGAACGGGCATGGCGGAGTAGCTAAATAACCGATCCTTTGTGAACGAAAATGTGGAGTAAGGGTGCACACGGAGGCATTCGGAACGGAAGGAAAATTCCGAAGAAAGACCATCTGCATCCCATAAAAGAGGATCGTTCGGCGAACTATCGTACACGCCGCGATTACTCGCTACTAAAATCTATTCGATCCTTTTATCCGCGTCCCGAATACCCTCGATGAAAGACTCCGGGGGTTCCCACGCGGCGATTTCACCCCCTTCCCACCGCCACCGCCCCCTTTCCGTACGTTTTTCGACGGAACAAGACGGCGAACAACGGTTTTCAAACTGGGTCGAATAAGATAATCGCTTCAAACGATCGACGATGTTAGTCGCTTTAATCCGCCGGTGCTTATGCGAAAGCCTGCCATTACCGTGTATCGACTGCCCTTAATGCCACATTTCGTTGCTACGTCTCCGTTTCATTTACGTTCCAGTTGTGTTTCATTGTTACACTCTGACTTGCACCGCTGCTTGAACCTACTTATGCCACATAGCCTACAATCTTATTTTATTTTAAGCCTGACAGAATACCACGAGAAAATTGGCTCGTGAAAAATTTATATTCGCGTGGACATTAGTAGGTCAATCGTCGGCGTTAATTAAGCGCAAAATTTTCAACTCGGTACGATTATTAACACTAGGTTTACGGGGCCCTTCAAAATGAGGGATTCTAATATTTTTAATTACCGAGACTGTAAGGATGCATCCTTGAGAAATTATTACTGTATACTATAAAGGGGAATAGCTGGAAATTTCGACTGATGGATTCGTGTATCTAATATTCTCAATTTACGATTACCGAGATTGTAAGGATGCATCCTTGAGAAATTATTACTGTATACTATAAAGAGGAATGGCTAGAAATTTTGGCATATGGATTCGTGTATCTAATATTTTCAATTTACGATTACCGAGATTGTAAAGATGTATCCTTGAGAAATTATTACTGTATAATATAAAGGGGAATAGCTAGAAATTTCGACTGTTGGATTCGTGTATCTAATATTTTCAATTTACGATTACCGAGATTGTAAAGATGTATCCTTGAGAAATTATTACTGTATACTATAAAGAGGAATGGCTAGAAATTTTGGCACATGGATTCGTGTATCTAATATTTTCAATTTACGATTACCGAGATTGTAAGGATGCATCCTTGAGAAATTATTACTGTATACTATAAGGAGGAATAGCTAGAAATTTCGACAGATTCGTGTTGTTTCCATAAGGTAACGTAATTTCTGAATTTACCTTGGACGTCTCGCCGTGAAGAAAAATATCGCGCGCCAAATATAGTGTCTTTGTGGAGACACGCCACCGAGGATCGATAACGTAATTACAGAGAGCAGTGGACACCACTTCGCGACTGTTCATTGGCTTCCGCTTTGTTCCTTCTCTCCCGTCATTAAATCCGAAGCAAGAACCACCGGTCGCTAATCTCGCACGCTATAATGAAATCCGCGAAGGGTTTACAAGAAAGCCGACGCATCGGGCCGTTTACAGAAACGGAGGGTCGGCTGCATTATTGATTTATTATTTGCGCCGTTTCGCGCGAACGTCGTTTTTATCTGGTCGTTTATGTGTTTATCATTTCCCAGCGCCGGAACAAGCAATAAACGCAGGGCGACACGAAGAACAAACACTAAACGCACGGATACCAGGAGAAAAACCGTTCGATGGAACTTGTTTAATACGTAATCGAGTGAAATGAATGTTTACAAGTTCGAACCATTAATTACCTGCTTCGAGAATAGAATTAGCTTCGCAGGTGACAGAGGTGGGGAAAAAATTCCGCGAGACCATAACCGCGGGAAAGAATGGAGGCCAGTGCTCGATTTTCCCTCAACTGTAACAGTGAGACTGTTTCTTTATTATAATACACGTCCACTTAAATAAATGTATTCGATACTTTCCCTTGAAAGCATCTCCGCATAAGAAATTCAGATTGCTTTATTCGTGAAAAACCA
The DNA here is from genome assembly GCA_913789895.3 of Seladonia tumulorum. Taxonomy (NCBI): domain Eukaryota; kingdom Metazoa; phylum Arthropoda; class Insecta; order Hymenoptera; family Halictidae; genus Seladonia; species Seladonia tumulorum. The sequence goes on from OU565281.1 coordinate 10,049,809, forward strand.
TGTTGTAGAAGAGGTAAAAGCGATCTTCAGCTGCCTATCGATTTTCTCTCGACACAGGCGAAACTGTTCAATCATTGTTCGAAAGCCCCTGTTATTTCTTTTTTCTCTCTTTTCCAGCTCGAGATTTTCACCATATTGCACGACGCGGAGCATTCCGAAACTCATCAGCCACGATCCATTATAGAATGTTAACAACAAATTTCGATCAACGGGCGAAGGAAAGGAGGGTGGGAGAGAAGTCTCCGGGCAGATTTTTGATTGACGTGTTCATCGCGCTCGTCCCGGGGTACGCGATTGCCGATGACGTTCACAGAAATGATGTGTAAAATTGCGTCCTTTGCGTGTGCCATTAGCGCGCCTGTGGAACGCCCTGAAATCGATGAAAGGCGCCACGCTTTTAGAACCGTGTGATAGTTTCAAACATTACACGCCGCTTTCCCCGCGCCAAGTCAATTACCGGGATTTCCGAGAGAGGTAACCGGTTCGCGATCGAATTTTTCTGTCAGCCGGCTACGGCTCGCTGAAAATAATTCTTGCCCGGTTCAAAGACCTCTAGTTCCATTGACAAAGCCTGCATGAATCGAAGGTGAAGTTCTCGTGACGTTGTCCTGTCGGCCTATGCACGATATCGACCACAACAACCGATTCCGCTTTCCCCGGGGTTTAACCTTTGCCGACGGCGCCGCGACGCTCGAACAGCCTCGAGTAAAAATATTATGGCTCGTGTGAGAACACACACGAATTAGCTGTACCGATTCTCCGTCGAGCAACAAAGGTTCAAAGGGTTGAAACGCTTTTTGTATCCACTGTACACCATTTGCGAGACCCACTTTCAATTTTCATTTTCATCGTATTTAACCCTTTGCATTCGAAGCTATTTTAACTCCAAAACGAAACATTTCTTCAAATTTAATAATATAAAAAATACTTGGAATAATGATACACCAATTTTTAGTGGCGCCTTACAGTCGCCATTCGAGTGCTAAGGGTTAATTATTGCAGAATTTTCCAACATATTTCTTGTTTCTCAATTTCGCTGAAGATTTTTAGTAACAAACTAAATTGATTTCGATCGTTTCAATCCACGCCAATCCGAACAATTATATATAATACCCATTAGAGGACGTTCTATGCGTGCTACGGGTTTGGAATATGTAATTACTGGACCGCAGACGTCGACATAATTATAACATGTCCTCGGGAATGAAATGGTTGAAAATCGGAAAATGATTGTGATCTTTTGGTTAAGAATGCACACGTACGTCTAACGGCAAGAAGAAACGAAGAGTATGGCAGGCCTCTCGCCGTTCCCACAATTTCCGCGGTTTTCAAGTTCTTTTACCATTTTTCTTTTTCTTTTTTTTTTTCGTCCCCCATTACGACGCACGACTTTTGTTCCGTCGTCCCTCAAAAAGAATTCATTTTCCCTAGGAAATAATTAGAAAGTGGTGGATAACGCCGTCAGAGACACGGTTAAAGAGATTCCAGCGAGTCATTCTCGCGAGACTGGGTCGCGTCTGAATATAAATGACTACACCGATGATTACTTGGTCGATTCCGTCCGTCGAAATCTCCTCATTAACGAAGCAGAATCGTCGCGATCTCGAAAGCGATGCATTGGATTAGGTCGTCAAGTGAATTCGCGCGGTGACACACGAGCCTCGTTCACTATGAAACTCTATTTTTCAATTTATTGTATCAACCGATGAAAATATTTCCTGAACACAGTTTCATTCAGTAGATCGGTAAAATTTAAAATTAACATGTTCTCCATGGAAATCCGTGATCTATTTATAAGGAAATTGACGTCTATAGTTTCTTTAATGGATCAATATCAATAACAGAAATATGGAGTTTCATTTCGGGTTGAAACAACTCGATGACACACATACGTTCAATGTAATATTTATAGGACAAATGGTTAACCGAATACGATACGATTTTTCATTGCGTACCGTGTAACTTTATCATTGTTTTAACGGGTCTCGAACTGTCACACACGTGTGACAGCTATTTTTATTTTACATTGAAAAAACGGAACGAAACGCGCTTTGTAAATTTAACGGAGAATTAACATCGTGACATTTATTTATTTTTCACAGAGCTATTACCTTTTTTCAATTACTCTGTACTACACCCCTTGCGAATTAATTTTTCCCATCCTGCGTATCTTGTCCAGCTTACTTATCTCATCTTGCTTATAAAATAATGGAAATCTACTGTAATCAACAAAGAAAGAACACTCGAATAAAAAACTATATCAATTTTGATGAACAACACAAATAATGAGTGTAATATTAAAACGAAATGTTCAACCCCTGGTCCCAGTATCAAATAGACATCGGTTAGAAAATGCAATCGATTCGAGATTACGGGACACCCTAACCTCGCATGTCAGCGGCAGAAAAATGGCCGTGTCCTTATTAAAAACGGCCAGGCCGGACCCGATTGTTGCTCGCAGCTGATTGAATTCGTTAAGACCGTAAGGCGTCGCCCTCTGCCCGAATTTCGTCACCGGACGGGCGTCGTTTATTGTCAAACGCGCGACTGTAGCCTCTCTCTCTCTCTCGGCGTAACGGTGAGAACGAGGCTTAACGTGCGCCTAGGGGATCCAACCCCTGCCAACACAGCCCGAAGGGTTTCCCACCCCTTTGCCGGCCGCGCCAGGAGATATCGGTTGGCCCCCCATGGCCGAGTATGTACTCCCGACAAACTTCACCTGAATCATCCAATTCAGCCGGGCTCTTCAAGGAGAGATTAACGCGACATCCGGTCAGATATAAAGAAGTATCACGCGTGGGGCCTAACGTAAGGAGCCACGGCAAATCCAGATCTCGATCCGTATCCTTTCAGGATCTAATAGCTTCATCGTGTGACTGCGAACACTTTTCCATCAGGACATTTTTCGCTTTTCTTATTTTATTAACGACTGGTTTGGAAATGGGAAGTTTACACGTGCAATCTCGCAAATCCTCGGCTTTCGAGGCCACCTCGCGATAGTGGGGATAATTCCGCGACGTTTACGGTCCAGGCCCTGGCGACATATATGAAGAAATCACTGGTACACGTGCAGGTTTTCACAACTTTAAACCAATAATTATACTGTACATGTAGACCTCAATTTTGAATAGATACATATTTTGTACAATAGAAATTTTTATATATTCTACGCGAGTTTGTGCAACTTTTAAAACGTGGCCAGAATGTTATACTGTCGTAGAAAAAATTCGATAAAGGTCCAGACCTTTCGTTTGCCTTTTCTCGTCGAGTCGTGTTTTAAATAGGATCTGTTGGCAATTTTTGGATCTTTCAACGTTAATCCAGGCTGAGTAAATTTCTGGTTTGTCACCGGTCCGCGGTGGTAACCGGATCAAAAATCGCGAACGTCTCCGAGTTAATGTTATCCGGCGGCGAAGCGAGCTCGTTTGGATAAACTAATCGGCCCGGCAACTTGTCGACATTTACCTGCATCGGTGCAACAGTATTGCCTCTTGCCCCTCGATCCTTTCCCGTTGCAGGCGACGTAATTTAATGTTCGCGTCGTGCGACTCGCACCCGCGGATAAAGAAGTAAATATCTCGTGGCACGGTGGCGCATGCACGTTGAAGCCGCAGTCTGATTTTATGACGTTCGCCGTTCATTATGCTAATGTCCCTCCCCCCTCTGTCCCGGGGCTTAGATAATGAAGAGCCACGGCGAATATAATAGTCCTGAAGGAAAAGCGCGAGGTACTGCAAAACCGTTTCGCTTAAAAACCACCTTACGACTTTCGCGTGTGAACTATCGCGATATTTATGTGTCATTGTCGGCTGTTTACGGCCCGAGACTTGTGTGTGTGTGCGTGTGTGTGTCCTGTGCTCTAACGTGGCCGGACTTCAACGATGAAACCGAAAGAGCCTCGAGAAGGTGCCTGAACACGAGCACCAGCGTCTAACGAAGACTGCGTTTCTCTTCACATAATCGAAATACGTTGAACTGTTTATGACCACACCGGGCTCACTGTGTTCTATTCATAGACACGGAGGTACGAGCGCGCGAGAATTTACTGTCCGTCCTTTTTCTAGGAGACTAACTCGCGCTATTCAAATTTATTCCGATAATTATTCAACCCACCAAGTAGGCGCAAACCTAAAGGGAACGACGGAGGCGGATCAAAACGACCCGGTGTACGCGTACATTTTGTTGTTCCTCCGCCTGACATTTTTTAAATCTTGCACTATCCATGCTAACCTGTAGTGAACACGGCGGCATTTATCCGTCAAGGGTGAACACTAAGGCTTGAGCCTAGTACCTGTGGCAAATGTTACAAAACTGGCAACCCTGAATTTATTCAGATTGTTAGAAATATTTTACTTTGTTGCGATTAGAGAATTCCTATATTATATTTTAATGGCAGGTATCGAAATCCATCGGAGCAGCGGCGGCGCAGATTTGTAATTCAGCAAGAACAGAACGCGACACGAGGCATCATTAGCATAAAGCTGGCTTTCCATAAAAATCGCGAGAAACTTTCCCGACAGGCTAATTACACGTCTCCGTTACAACAGGGGGTGGGAGGTATGATCCCCGGGGCAGGCAGACGTTAGCTCGCAGGGTCGGATCGACGAAAAACACTTTGAAGCAGCAATAATAATTGAATAAAGCCCAAAGGCTACCGCTGTTCCTGCAGGTTCGTGTCTCCTCCAACCATACTTGTTTTTCATGTCGTTGGAACGTAAGCCCGCTCGAGAGAGCTCCTTAATCCTCGTTCCACCCTGCTTGCCCCTCCGGTGAGTCGGTTTTACACGTTGTCGGCTGCGAGCAAATCTCGTTTTCACGTGCGTGCACGTGGACAGGGGAACGAATGGGAGCCGGGGTCCGGGAACGCACGGGTCGTGTTCGATCGGGTCGGTCCACCCCCGGGCCTCTGGTTCCACTGGGCTTTTTTCCTCGGTTTCGAAAGCGACGTCGCACAACGTGGCGTGGCGTGGCGTGGCATGGCGCGGCGCGAACAACTCGTGCGATGTAAACGCGCGTCAATCCGTGACGCGGCGCCGCGCCGCATACCGGCGTGCAGCGTCGAGAGCCGGACGTCGCCTCGTTTTGTTTATTTTTCGAGGAAAGCTGTGTGCAGCACGTGGCGGCAGCTTGCAAATGACACATGTACACACGCCGACTGCATCTCATTCATACACCTCCTCGAACCGAGGACAAAACTCCTCGCGACCACCACCCCCCGTGAATATAACGACGTTCGAAATTGGGGGATGATAACGCCATACTTGAACATCGCCTATTCTTCGGAACGCCGGGTGTCCGACCCGACCTCTGATTCGAGCACTTGCATCGGGGGTCAAGTATCACCGTCCAGCGGCGATTCTTGTTCGAAGGAGCAATTTAGGCTTCCCTCGGATTCAATGCGACCGACACCCTGCCCCTGTGAAGGACTCTCCGCCTGGAGGTCCGATAATAAATGGTCCTAGGACGGATTTAGGGTAAAGAGTAGAAAATGTGGGTCGCACTCCGGTAGTTATCGCGCTCTTGACCCGATAGATATACCGGTTTTGCCAATTTTAATGCTCTACACTCGGTTTTTGCGAATTTCAGATCCCGCGGGAGTGTTAACGAAGCCTTTGAAGACCCTTTGGAGACTTTGTGGCATTCGATAAAAACCTGTGGAATTATAGAGCTTGTGTCACTTAGCGTGCTGATCGCCCACTCGCCGGCCGTAAAGTGTTAATTGCTCCTACATTTCACAGACAGTCAATTCGACGCTCTCTATCACCGTGGAGGTGAATGTTTAAATCTTCGGGAGTAGGTTACATCACCCAGATGCGCATGACGCGAAGGTCAACGTGTTGATTGACGCCATTAACACTAGAAAGACGGGAGCTTAGTATATACCTATATACCGGAAGTGAAGGAGGGGGGGGGGGGGAAACAACAATGATTATTTCACCCATTTATATGTTGTAGAAAAAGTCACAAAATTATAAGAAGCTGTGTCATTATTTAAATAATTATTTTTTTAATTGAAATTCAAAAGCAGTCAAAATGACTTGCTTAGGCAATCTAGTGTTAACGACTGGAGAAATGACGAGGACTGTTAAAAAAAAAAAAAAGTAACGAATTTTCCAAAAGCAAAGGGAACTTTAGTCACAGAGAAATTCGCCGCTTATTTATTTTATTTCGATATTTTGGTGTACCAGCATCACGGGAAAAAAACCAAGTTTTAACGCTCGGAATAACCAGTTTTTTTGCAGGTAACCGTAACAGTCGTTGTGAATGTTTTTTTTTTTGCTCCTACAAAAACGAACAGCGTAGCAATATTCGTCGTATTTCCTAGATCTAACACCGTGGGACTATTTTTTGTTTCCACCATCAAATGATTGGTTCTGCATCTTTTAGTTTACGATTACCGAGTATTATGAAATCGCAAAAAATCTGAGAATAAGTAACACTACCCTAAAACTCATATCCACACCGTTTAAAAAGGAACGAATTCTGACAAATCGGACCAAGACTTTGTATCAACCGCACTTGCGGCAATGAACAATGGAGTTCCATTCCGGCTCGCGACGTAAACGTCCGAAATATCCATCGTCCCGATAAATTCTCGCTCGGTCCGGCGATAATGCGGCGCGCACACGAGGAAATAGCAAATTTTCAGCGCGCCGTTTTAACGAAGCATAACTCGGTTCTTGCGCGTTCCACGGTGCGCGGCGGGCAGCAATATTCGTTATTCACGATATTCGAGCCTCGACGAGGGAAATTACGAAGAGCGGACCGGATGTTCAACAGTATTCCGTAGCTTTCACGATTAAAAAGCGGCGTCGCTTGCACCCTGGCCCAGAAAATCATCAGTTCATTTAATCGCTAGCCTCGCGGCCCGGATTCTTTATTTACCGAGAATTAAACAAAGACTTGCGCAACAGGAATCCAATTTTTAATTCGCACCGATTTATTCTCGCACTTTTATCGACGTACGTGTATTGTGTTCCGGTTACGTTCCTCCGATTAAATTGTGTGTGCAATTTTTTTTTGGGGGGTTTTTTCTCCCAAAGATTTTCCACCTTGTTCCCTCTCCACCCTCTCCAGGCTCTTCCCCCCCCCCCCCCCGAGGTTTGATCGAATACTTTAATAAAACGGTCAGCAACTTGGTTCGACGAGAAAGCGAATTTTAATTAGCAAGAGAAACTTCCACGGCGTGATTAAAATCGGACGAAAATCGCCGGTTTTGTAAGCGAGATCTAACACGATTAAAAAACTGGAACGCCGTTAATTAACGACGACACATTAGCAGATATTCCAATCATAGAGATACCCGTGTGAGCACACTTATCGGACTTCCGTGTCCATTAATTATCGCAGGATGTTACCGCCCAGCCAGACCAATTCCTTCCACGCCGACGACCGAATCACTATCCAATTAATATCGTTATTAGATGTCCCTGTGTTCAAACTATCAATTTATTACTTTTGCCTCGACAGAGGATGCCCAGACCGACGGGAACCCTCTGTGCTTTTCCTCAGATCCTCTGCTCGTCGTTTTGCCCCTAACGTCTCCATTTCTACGGTTCTCGAGGGCCTTTTTTTTCTGCTTTCCGTTCCGTCCCTTCGTCTCTCAGACCCTACGCGTCTCTTTCTCTCTGTTCTTCGCTTCCCTTTTTTCCCTTTTCGCCGGAACACCGTGCAGCTGGCTCGAATCTGGTCGAAATTGCCGAGGAATAGCAACCGCTCCCGACATAGTCATTTTTCCTCCATCATTTCTGCATCCTTCAATTCGTTCGTTAAGCTCACGAATGATATTGAGATGATTTTTTTCGGTAAATCGAGTTTTCCACGTTGCAAATTTCCCAGGATTTTCCACATTGGAAATATGAATAATTACGATAGACGATTGATTTGATCGAATGATCTTTGCCAGAGATAGCAGGAGCGAAAAGGATTAATCACATTTCCGACGTTGTCGGGCACTGTACATTTAATTATACGTCGATGACTTACCGTAATGTGTTAATTCAGAAGGGACTTAATGGATCCAATAAACGGTGCTCCCTAAATGAATTAATCTGTTAATTTAACCCTCTTGCGGATCAATATGCCCCAACAATTAACATTTGTTTGCGATTACATCCTTCCGCGTATTAACATAGATATACATCAATTAATTTAATTCGAACATTTTATGCGCATTATGATCGAATAATGAATCAGTTTATTCAATAACTTCGATTAACAACGTTTAGTCGAAAATCGTTGTCGTAATAAACATATCATTGAAACTGTATCTGTATATTCATGCAGAAAATAAATTGTAAACATTCCGTAGTTTGGATATTTATATCCTACAGGAATACCCTAACGAAGAACCTACGGGAACTCTCAATATAATCTATATTTCGTAATTCAGATAAAAGTTGCCTCTAAATTAAAATAAAACAATAAAGTTTTTAAAATAGGCTGCAGCTGCTAATAGACCGTGAGTTTTATAATAAACTAATTTCCCGCCTGTTACGCAAAATTCCAAAGTTGTCGCATTAAAGGTTGCTGAAAACGTCATTTCATCGATCGCGTTGACGTATAATTAGAAATACCTCGCCAAAAAATAGTACTAAAAGAATAGTGATTTCAACGCACCTTTAACACTTAAAATGACCTTTCAATTAAAAAATATTTAGTAATTACTAGCAGTGTTGTCGAAACCTCCGAAAATACAAATTCATTCGCGGTCCAAATTCCTTTAATTATCCGCAGGCCGTTCGCAATTAGCATAGGAACGTAGAAGGTGACGCGACTTGGTCGTTTCTGCACCTCGCTCGACCGGTCCCGGGGCCGTGGAATTAAATTTAGAAGCCGCGAGGAGTCAATTTAATTATGAACATTGTCCGACAGCAATAAAAAAAAAAAAAGAGAAAAACCGACGAACAATCGGACACGCGCGGTCGGAAACGATAAAAGTAACACATGTCGACGAGGATCACGGACGCGTGTTAAGTCTCGCGTTGTTGTGTCGCGGGAATAAAAAAAAAAGAAGAGACAAGAAGAAGAAGAAGAAGAAAAGAACAGACAACCGGTGGATCAGGGAACACCGCGGACAAAAGAGGAGTCGTAAAGACCCGCTGAGAGGATTTTGTAACAGAGCAACGCGCCTGAAGATCGGAGTCGCGACGTTCGACGTCGACGACTTTTTTTTTTACCCGAAACTAATCACCGGAGATTTCAATAATTGAACGCCTAATCCCCGCCGGGAACGATGCCGAATCTGACGCTAATGGGACGAGAGCCGATGACAGACGTTTCTCAGAAATGAAATACGGTCTTCGCCGAGAAATTTCGGTCCTGCGCATTAATATTAATGTTCAGAGAATTATTATATCACCGTTCCATGAATAACACTTCCCGACACGTTGACTTTGAAAAACTTTCCGAAAACTTATGTTTTCTCTATCGTTGGTAATACCGAGCACAACAGAGTGAGTCTTCATCCGGTGCTCGTCCTTGACCCATCGTTAGCTGCAATTAGTACGCGTTAATATCGATTATTAAGTCTGAAAGCGTTTCGCGATTCTAAAAATAAAAACCCGAGCGAATAGCTTAAGCAAACGGGGCAAATAACCACCCTGCTCGGAGAGGGATTAACATTTCATTCGGAACTTGGCGCCAGCGAAGAAACGGTATCGCGAATGATCGTTAAATTGCGCGAGCAATAATTAAATAGAAAAGTTAGTTTCTCACACCGAACGTTGGCCTTGGAGCATTGGCAACTCGAGCGAGAGAAATCTAATTTATACCGGACCGTGTAACGCACAGAATTATTTTCAAAAGCGAACACTTTCTAGCGACGGACTTTCCAAATGAATAATGAATGTTGAACGAACACAGAGAGAGCCACATCGGAAATTCCAGTTCCGACATATATATTTTGTTACAGTTGCGGATGCCTTCGCTAATTACCGTGGCCGGGAATTTTTTCAAATGGATACCGACAAATCAGCGCCGATGAATAATTATGGATCTCTAGTGGCTCAGTAAACAATAATGAAAAATAAAGTTTTAAGAATTAACGGAGTCACCGTGCGTTCTAAGTGAAAAGTCTGAATTCGTTTCAGGAGGACGTTCCCGAACGGGCGAAATCAGTGTCACGGGTGGCGCAGGCTAATTAAGGCGAGCAAATTAGCCGGAGGGCGACGAGGTCGGGCCGCGACTGGCCGCAATAAATGCAGTGCGTTAATCTTTTCTTCGAAGAAAAGAAGGACCGGTAAAGGGGTCGAGTGCGCGTTTCGAGCTCGGTCGGAAGTGCGCTCGTGAGAGGTGGTTGCTCTTTAGCGAGGAGGGCCGAGAGGGTTGCCGAGAATAAGAAGGTCGAGGGAGACTGGGAAACGCCTAGGAAACGGAACGACGCACGATGTCATCGGGGAAACAGCCCACGGGCCGGCAAATTCTTCTTTGGTCTCCTTTCTACCACCGCGCGGGAGAGCTGGGACCAGCAAATGAAATCCAAACAGATCAAGAAGGTCGACACGGGACCACACACACACACGCACACACACCGGCAACTTTGGAACCGGAACTTTCCCAGAAGTCCCAGATCCGCGAGGAAACGTGCAAACCACCATATTTTGACGGCCGACGTCCATTTTATACGCTCCGCAGAGAACACGCATTCTTTCGAAGAGGTGAAAAGCAGCGAAAGTTTTGCCGAATAATGAATGTCCTCGATGCTGCGAGAAATATCGCTGTTGCCCTGGAACGGCTGATGGATATTTGTGGTTTGCAATCTCCGGTAGCCACTGTATGTTTTGCAACTTTGCTTTGAAACTCGACACCACTACTTTCCCGGCAGTTATTTTTCGTTGCTTTGCCGATTCTTGAAGAGCTCAACACGTTTCAACAACAGGACCAAATAATCCGATTTTATTGGAATATCTATCACCGTTGATATTTTATTTTACACTGTCGAAAATTGGCATATTAAATGTGTAAAATAAATACCTGTAGGCGCGTCCATTAAATTGCGAATATCGAAACCAAAGAGATTTGTAGATTTCATGTTCTACAGGGAACCGCGAACCACTGAAATCCAGTGTATCTCCGATTGGAAAAAAGACGCTCGAAGGATCGTATTCCCAGGCAGGCAGGCAGGCAGGCCGTGTTGTGTTTATTGCGCAATTCCAGAATCGTTTTTTCCTTTAATCAACCGAGTATAAATTTCGCCCGGAGGATCAAGCATGACCACCGCACAAGGCCGTCTCATCGAGCCGGACGATATCGTGGTCACCGATCGGAATGCGATCCGACGCGAACGATCGCCGCCGCGTGTAAAATTAATCACGATGATTTTCCTTTGGTCGGACACACCGCGCGCGAGCCCCGATTGGGAAGATAGCGTGGGCCGTTTTACGCTCTTTTCCTTTCCATCGGAATCAAGATACCCGCGGACAAAGCAACGTTTCACAAAGATCATCCCCTCGCCTATTCACCCACCCTCCTCTCTCGCCCACCCACCACCTGGCCACTCTGGTGATTACTAAACTGCGGATTTTATTTTCATATTGTTTCGATTTTGCAACACACGTCAGTAAGGTGAATTTTCTTCCGTTGATTTCTATTTGCAGGCAACTTGCAAGGCATTTACTTTTCTATTCCAAATTGTTGGTGCAGCTAACCGTCATCAATATTGTTAGTGGTTATCTCAGAGACATTATATAATTAAGACGCATACGTCATCTTCTGAAAAAAACTAAAATTATTTGGTAAAATGTCGATATATTAGCACGTGACCTGAAAGTTACACGGGCCCATAGAGGGTTAAATGGTAAAAATGAATTATCGAGAGAGAACCTGAAAAATTAAGGTAATCATGGTAACTTCCGGTGCTGACATGATCCTTTCAGACTGCGAGGTTTCTCAACGGTGCGACTGTAGAAGTAGAAATTACGGTACGAATCAGCGTGCAATGGGAGAAGAATTATTTAAAAAAAAAAGGATGGATCTGCGGTTATCGACGATCGATAACGACGATCACGTCCGCCATCGATCACCGGGGCACGGCGCAGCGGGAAAGTCAACGAACTTTCGGAAGCAATTTTCGAAACGCGCAAAAAAAGGGAAGAAGCTGCGTCGGGCCTCGAAGCCCTCAATTATAAAGTAATTGAAGGTTTCAACTGGGGACTCGGGGGCCCCATAGAAGAAAGGAGACAAACAAACGCGCGATCTATCGCGTCCTTCTCCGCGCCGCCATGAATTACACCCTAATCGGAGTAGCTCCGTAATCTCGTGCGCCATTAACTTTCAACTTTCTGCCCCGAAAAACCCGACGACCCGGTGAAACGAGGAAGAAAGCGGAAACGTCTTCGACAAGCGTTGTGACCTCGGCCGCTCTACACGTGCTACAGTTTTCTCGGAGAAAATCGACCGATCCGATGAGCAAAAAGGAAAATTACCCCCCCCCCCCTCACCCGCGCAGCGACTGTTGCCCTAATTGTTGTGTACCCTGGAAATTGAACGAAGATCAACCAAACCGTTGCAGCCGAGGAAAATGAAAAATAGCTATCCGAAATAATTGATTTCCCACTGTTACTTTGTGCCGGTGTTTGAAACTCAAAATAATGTGACCACTCATTTGAGATAATAGCAATTTCAAATAGTCTACTTCGCTATTCCTTTACTTAAGATAATTATTGAAATAATTCTTCAAAATTATATCGTGTGACCCTGACTATTAGGTGTCAGTCTGTTTTATACTGGGATCCATGTATTATTATTTTGTCAAAGGTCACACGATATAATTTTGAAGAATTATATCATAATTACCTCAAATAATTCGAAATATGTCTACTTAACTCGAAAAGTGCAACCATTTAATGGTCACCGTCAAGTATCAAATTATAGGCAGCATAAAAATTGTAAAAAAAAAAAAGAAAAATAGCTGGCAGCCTTCGGAGTGAACAATAAACGCGGAGTCCTTCCGCAGTCCAGCGGTTACAATATTTCTGTCGTAAATGGTAATCGTAAAAATCTGAACCGGAATCGGTGGAAAAGAAAATCGCCTGGGATATCAACCGAGCGCGAAACAAGTCATCCAATCTTGGTTAACGGAGTCGAGTTGCCGTGGCTCGAACGAACGGCTCCTACTAAATAATAATTTCCCATTTGCGTTATCGCGGAGAACTAGACAGCCCACGTAACAGTACTGTTCAACGTTACGGTCCGAACGGCAGTTTTATTCTGCGCGCGCGCGCGAGCGCTCGTTGCTCGTTAATACGGAGCAAAGGTGAATCGCGGCTGTGTTCGTTCCCCCGGCGATAAGTCAGAGTGCAAAGGGTTAAACATCGCCGGGGCTGGGTACATAGATGCAATTTCGTTAAAAGAACAATGATTTCCGCGGCGTGTGCACTCGACATTATCGGGGACGTCCCATCGGTGATCACCGGGGACCAACGGCTCGCCTCGGGATACCGTCTTGAGGTCAATTCACGAGATAATAAATCAGTACACGCGTTAAGGCGATAAATCACGAGGTTCCGCGCCGCTGCCTCTCCGCTCGTCCTCGCCTCGCGTTCACCAATCTAGTCGCGTTTAGCTACAATGCTGCGCAATGATTTGTGGCCCAAGTTCTACCCGACAAACCTGGAATCGTCGATACGCGTGCGTAACTACACGGGAAAAACCATAACAATAGCCACGGTAGACGCCGAAATTATTGCGCTACTTCGCATAATCGAGTCTACCCTGAACGCTCAAAAATTTAATTTTCATAAATCTCTTCGAAACTGATGAGAAATGATTATCATTGACTTCTTCGTCTCACAGAACAGTTGTGTTAAATAAAGTTTTAATCGTTTTACAGCGCATCGTTCAGGCTTAGTTGATTAGAATTATCATGTTGGACTAAAATAAAAGAACTCGAGACAATTCCTATTTCTGCAGTTATTTTTGCAGTGCTTGCTTGTATTTGCAATGATGCGTCCCTAGTTAAAATATTCTAATATACCTTCAAACGGCCCGAGGTAAAAAAAAAAAAGGGAGCAATATTAATTATTGCTGTCTTATCCTAGTAACCAGTTCCAGTTAAGACGATATTAGCCTCGCCAAGGAGAATTTCTATTAGATAATGTACGACGACCGGCGGATACGTAATCTACTTTACCACCGCGAGAAACCGTTCGGAGACGGAACAGAAAACTTTTTCTTGGCATAGTTTTCCGGCGGAGTTCGATACGTGCTCCTCCATTTTGCGGCCGGAACCGAACACACTCCGCGGAAGGAAGAGTCTGCTCGAGAGATATCGGGGGTGCACGCGGTAACTGTGCCAACTTGCGTCCGAGAAGCTGATCGATGAAATTCTCGCGAAGATACTACCGGTACGAGCTACTTAGCTTATCAGCGAATATCGCGGAATTTCATTGAAATACCAGCGATCGCGTTATCTCGAACCGGCGCCAACCAAGTTAATCATTAGATAACCCGTGGAACCTGCTTCGTTGCAGCTTGTCCCGGGAGAGAAGTAACCGGAAGTATCCAGCCTCGTCTAAGCTGAAGATAGCATGAGCATTGAGAAGACCAATAACGGCTGTTTTCAACTTTCTTTCAAGTTTTCCGGGATGCTCTTTCGGTTGTCTTCGATCTCTTCTTTTTGTGTATCGACCAACTAGATACAGAGAATTACAATCATTCGATTACAGTAAAAAATAGAATTGAAGAATTAGAACACACTTGCAACCGAGAAGGAATCGATGTTACAACCTAATAGTTCGATACAGAAAAATTTCTGTTACAACGCAGAGGAGATAATTTCAAGATTTCGAGCCTCTCGCACCCAAGAAAGGGTTAAACGAGCAATAGCGTGGCCGTTCGATCGAGTAAGAGGATTCGTTGCCGTGTGGTAATTGCGTGAGAAGGATAGCAGAGGAACGATTCGTTGGGCCGATCGAGCACCAAGCCGAGGGATCGACCGAACAATCGGAGTTCCAGTGTCGAGACCGCAAAACAGGCGAAGAAAAATGCTCATTAAATCAAATTACCCAAAGTTTGATCATTAGAAGGAGCCCGGGAGATGGTTCCCGATACAACAAGAAGGAATCTGCGGTTTCCACGGCTCGATGGTTCCGTTGTATCCCGACTAAATCGCGGCGCGATGCGCTCATGGTAGGGAACCAACAAGAGTAGGAGGTTGGTCCGCGAAGAAGCTTGGTCGAGGCGCGGCGGACATTGTTGATAATGGATGAGTTCGGGAAGTGAGGAGAGGTGAGGAGAGGAGAGAGAAACACCGCGAGAGAGAGAGAGAGAGAGAGAGAGAGAGAGAGACCGAGGAGGCAAGGAATTCTCGGTGAAAACAGACGATCCACGGAGTCAAGAAATCGAGGCGCGGACGAAGTAGAAAAGCAGAACAAGAAAAAGGAAGAAACAGAGTCTGCCGCGCGAGAGAAGGGGGGTTCCCTTCTTCTCCTCTCCTCTCCTCTCCTCTCCTCTCCTCTTCTCTCTTTCAGGTACGACAAGATGGTGAAGTTTGGAAAGCCCGAGGCAACCTGCGAGACCGTAGAAGAGGAGAATTCCTGTGGAAGGGGCAGCAACGAGAAGTTGCAGAAGAGCTACGGGCGACCAGAGGCCCCGGGAGAACGACGGGATCCGGCGAAACACCGAGGAAGAGAGACAAAGAGACGGACACTGACAATGAGAAAACGAGCCTAGCGACTCGGACGGCGAAGAGGAGGAAGACAGACCGTGCCCGAAAGACGAAGAACGCGAGAGGAGAGGCGTAAAAGGGGGACAGGTAGATCGCAGAAAGAGTGGGCGTAAGGGAACACTGACGGCCGTCGAACAGAATGGAAGAGAACTCTCCGATAGTTCGAATTCGTAAGATCACCGTGTACAGGGCGTTTACAAAGAAACCGTCTGTGCATCCAGCATCATCACGAATTACAATCACGGTAGAGCATAGTCTCTCCGATGAGGAGAGGGAACAAGCTACCCCCTCTTGAAATTGAAGTGGGGGAACGAGTCCTGATCTGGCGTTTTGGACATACATATATCGAGTAGAAAATGTACTGTGAAGAATTTTACAGCCTTTGAGAAGGAATAACTTTTTTCAAATTGGACCAAACTGCCTAAGTTTGTTTGAGATGTTAGAGGAACCAATTTACTAGGCAATGTTTAAATGGTTGCTTTAAAAAAATTGCTGGTGGTCGCTATTGCAAAGAAGAATGTTAGGCACCTCTTCTAGATCTAACAAATCGATTTCCCTTCAAGAGAAATGAATTACAAGGGAGCTCCGTTTAACATTCGCGGCTTACCGACTTGCTCAACGTATCGAATATAATATGTAATTAAAATAATATTCTTAGAACTTCGTTCGATAGTCTAAACACAACTATTTCCATTTCTGATATTTTGACGAACACGAAACCATGCGAGCTAACGAACGAATACAGATCATGCGCAGCGGGGCTAAAGCTGGAGTTGTACTAAAATAGAATAATGCACTATTTCTCGTGGAACAATTCATCATAATCGCATGATAACCGGCGGGAAGATAATCGATTAACCATTAATTAATCGTCGACCGGCAAAGCGGAAGAGGCTCCCCGATGAAATTTCGAAAATCAGATCGAGGACGCCGATAATTTGACGGTACGCGAGAGTCCGCCCCCCTCCCCCCACGATGCAAAATGGATTATAACGTGTTGCCTAATGGCGTGCGACTCTCGTTTCTCAACCTTTTCGGTGCGGTATGTCTCGGGACACGCCTTTCTTGTTCCTCGTACACGCCGGTGCTTTTGCACCGGAGAGTTGTTCCGTCACACGTTTAAATACTTTGCATCCCGAGCGTTCGTCGCGTGACGAATAATAACTAGTTTTGCAGATACTATCCTCGCATGCGACTTCGAAAATGAAGTTGCTCGAAAACGCTTGGTAACTACTGAATATTGTATCCGAATACGTTCCCTTTCATATATTTTCCATGCAGATTAAAGCTATTCCGTTGGACGGATCCGGACTATCGTGAGAATAAATAACGCCGAGCGGAATAAATCATTTTAGCCCGTAAACGTCTATTTATATCTACGCCGCTGATCTTGTGAAAATTGTATCGTTCGCTCGCTAACTTTACTGTTTTCTTGTCTTCTTTTTTCATGATAGATACACATTAGAAAACTTAAATCCGAACCATATCAGCACGGTGGCAAGATCTATTAAGTTGATTTTAATATATTTTTAATTTATAGCTATACCGAGATTCTAAAGATCCAAATTATTTACCAAATTTATTTCTTTGGGTGTATACTATTTTTATAGGAACAGCTAAAAATTCCGATAGATAAGTTCTCATTATTTTGTGCAAAGTAATGTGATTTGTAGCGGTCCGTAAACCAAATGTTTAAGAGAATCTCCGGGCCAGGCAACATAATTGAACGAGGTTCCAAGAGTGGAAATCAAGCCGGAATATCGAGACCTTTAGCGTGTGCAAGAACGACGAATGTCGGGCCGCTGTTGCATATTCAAGCATGGGCGTTGAGTGAAATCTGACCGAGGCAGCAGCAGCCACGATTACGTGTGTCCGATGCACGATCAAGACGCGCCATTGTTTCGTCATTACGTGCCGATGGAACTGCCCGGATAAGCTTGAAACCCTCGGTGGTCAAGTCAGAATGTATATCGGTCGTGTGTTCCACTCGGCTGCATCGAAGAACGATTTCGGTTGTTCCGACATCTTGGTTCGGACCGAACCGCACACTAATCCCTTCATCTTTTGTATATTTGCCACTTGAAATTCGTAACACGCTGGGATTCCTTTCCGGGAGACATGTGCAGAAATGTAACAAAATGGAAGAAAGACCAAAAATATCAAATACCGTTATATTATTTTCCACTCGATAAAATTACCAAGAAAAGAAACAAAAATTCGCAATCTAATCACGAGGACCGATCAAACTGTTTCCTACTACTGAATTTGGGGCGAATATTTCCCTGCTCAGAATAAATTCTATAAAATTAATTTGCAGGTACCCGGACATCATTTTTATCATTTTTTCGAATCACTAATCATTATGGATATACAGTCGAGTCGGAAAGTAAGTTAACGACTGGTATATGCAGGCAAATGAATATGACATGTGTTTAATCTTTAATAATGATAATATATGTTTTACTAACATATTTGTTTATTTCCTTACACCTCCTAAATAAAAACAATACAATAACTTGATTTTATTCATCATATTCATTGCCTACATATCACCAAATGTTAACTTACTTTCCGACTCGTCTGTATTAAAATAAATCAAAATTATTGTGACAAGATCGCAGCAACAACGAATTCTATTTTGATATACACTCCTCCCACGACGACAATTTTGGATTGTTCGCGTTAGTTGTTGTCAGAGAGATGTAAAAATATCTGAAATTTATCAGGCGTAGGTGAGAGAGCCTTTGCGACAGACCGTCGCGATAAATCGCGTATTATACGAGAGCGGGAGGAGTACGTTGTTCCATAAAATAAATAAATAATGTTCGCGAAACGGGCTCCGTAGCTCGTGAATATTGAAACGCATGTAACACAAGGGCAAAGTTCGAATACCTCGGTATTCAAAGAACACGTTCAACGTACGAATGCTCGAAAGAATGTCAAATATTGAACCGCTCGAATAGTCCCGGCTCGTCCCGCAAATTCCGCAAACGCGACGCGCGGCGGTAAGGTTACACAAACTAGAATATCCAAAACAGGAGTCAGTGAAAAAGCGTTTGTGAATAGGCCCTGCGCCGGCACAATGATGTTTTCAAGGGATCGTTCTCGCGAGCGGACGACCACGGTTTGGAAACCGGCGAAAAAGAAAAAGAAATGGACGAGAGAAGGACCACGCGCTGGCAAAAGATTCGGGATGAAAGAGAGCAGAGACGTATTTGGAAGATGAATTCCGATGACTGGCAGGGCCAGGCGAGCGAAAAGAACCGAAGAGAGAGAAAGAGAGAGAGAGAGAGAGAAGGTTCGAGGTCGAGAAAAGGTTTCTTCGGCTGACAGAGGGGTTCGACTGGTCCACCGATGGATCACCAGAGAGAAAAAGAGAAAGAAAGAGATAGGGAGAGAGAGGACGAGTCCCGAACAGAACCGAACAGGTTGAGGTCAGGTCACGAGATATCTTAGGTCCAGTCTTTCGGGCCGGTCTCCTTCGGAATTTGCCGGGCATGCGAGGGATATTAAAACGAGTCGGAGTAATTTCCTCTGGAATTCGCCGGCTGTCTAATTAAACTTTTCCATCGCGATCGATGAGAGAGAAAAAATGTCTGGCGATCGGGGACACCGATGTGGCCGAAAAGTCGATTTCGAACACGAAACCCCTGCCATCGACCCTTACGTTATACCAAGCGTTAGAAGCGTTCGAGCTGCGCCGACCTTGAATCAAATTCAGTTAGGTCTCCAATAAACTAGCAACAAATGGACCCGGGACGAAAATGAAACTGTCAATTTCAGATACGGAACCTGTCTCCGATATCCGCACGGCCGTCGGAAGTGTTCTGCTTGAATTCTACCGACCTTGAATTAGGTTCGTCAAGGCTTCGAATTAGATTCGTTTAGATTTCGAACAATTTAGCAATACGCCGCAGATTTTACCGTGCTCAAGCGGTGCAATATCCGTTAATTAATATTCTCAATGATGTTCTTGGCGATCGGTCTAGATAAATGTTTATTTTAAGCAGACTTTGTTACGAGCGTACTGTATTTATTAATAAAAGGAATCTTCTACTCCTATAGCTGTGCACCTTCGCAGCTTAACAAAGAATTAAAAAATCTTGACGCTCTCTGGTGGAAGGACATTATCTTCTTTTTTTAAAAAACACTTCACCTTGCCGTATCCTTCGCCGCATGCATAGATCGAATAGAATGCTAAGGGGATCTAGAAGCGCGTGTATCGATAACAACCCTTTCTATATTTGGCTCAACCTTAAAGAGGTTTTCTGCGTAACAAAACCCTGAAGAGGTTTCTCTGTGACAGAGACATCGGAGTCGGAATGCACTGAATATAATAAATCAGAATACAGTTGGAAAAACGAATTTGCAGTATGTCGTTGAATTTGTGAAATGTATCCTACATACCAAGGAGTTATGCGAGTACTTAAAAATTGAAAAATTATAGATCAAATAAATTCTTTTTTGGAAGCTAGCACGATTTGTAGAGAAAAATCCTTGACAAATGTTTGCACTCGTCCCTGGTACAGAGGATCTCACGCGATAGAAACAATACGAGGATCCTCGGCGCTCTCATGACCTATAAATAAGCAAGACCCGGCGTCAAAGCCCGCGGTAACTCAGACGAGAAAAGGGAGCCGCTTTCCCCCGCGAGAAAGAAACTGCCGAGCGTCTTCTCATTATCAGCAAGGTTCGGATACATATTTTACGAAAGTACAGAGGTGAGCCTGTTGGGTCGTCACGAGGAGGAGAAAGATAGAGCCCCGGCGGTGGAAGCTCCGGCTAGAGCACCGGCCTGGCGCGAGCAAGTCGGCCACCAAGAAAAACGAAGGTGGAGAAAGGATTAACTTTGTAATAAAGAGGAATGATCGAGGAAGCAGAATATTCTCGTAGAACGAAAAGGACGAGAAGAGAGGATCCTGCGGGGGAAAAAAAACTGCTCCAGGGGGTGGGGGAGTTCCGAGATGGATGCATTCGAAAGGACTACTCGGAGCCGAGAGAAAGGGGACCGAGAGAAGAGGATCGCGGAGGTGAGGCCCCCTCTGCCCGAGATAACTGAGGACACCGGGGCCCCGTGGGACTGGCGAGCTACGAGTCTGTTCCTTCTCTTCTCTCTCACGGATACGAAACCGAGAATCTAGGACTCGGCGTGTATACCCGCGTGTATACGTATGCATAGACTTGTCGGCTCCGATACAGGGTGCTCCGAAAATCCTGCGCGCATCAACCAAGGGTATACAGGCACCAGGGTATATAATCTAATGAATCCTCCAACTCGATTTTTTCGAAAACCCTACCCCCATCACACAAGAATTAATAGACAATTGTGATTTCTAAGTTTCCACAGACGGGTCTGAAAATCACTTTATATTTCAAGGGGACAGTGTCCCAAAATTCATATGAAATGCCCAAGGAATCTTTATTCGCTTCTGTTCTAGAATAAAGCTTGATTTGAAAATATTTTGTTTTACTTTTGGTAGGTCCGACCATTTCGAAACACTTCGCATAATGAGACACTTCGTGTCAAGTGGCAGGGTACCGGGGGATCAGGATTCAAGAGTTCAGAAATGGACCTAGACTGATCTTTTTTGGACCCTAACGCTACTTGTCCGCATAAGAGGAACTCTCACGCCTGTGCACTTCTACACAATGGTACTGTTCTCAACACTAGAGGAGGCCCTTCTGACGGACATACACAAAAAACCAACCCGAGGACTGTAGCAGCAATATTAATTAGAATTGTAAATGCTGCTTCGTTCGTGAAACGCAATTAAACGCGACCAAAAGAATCGGACGAAAAAACAACCTGGTGGAACCACAAATCGTTTAACAAAACGTTTGACAAATTTCTTAATACGCAAACTGAACTCAGCAATTTTCTTTTTCATAAATAATATTATATAAAATGTTACAGAAACACTGGCTCTCATAAAAGGATGCACGTGCCTTATTTCGGCCCCCACGAGGGTTAATAATAACAACGCTCGAAATGGCTAACAACTGGAACAATTACCCTAGCTGAAAGTGCTCGAATTATCGGCTAAGGTAAGACATTTATCGACCACAAAAATTGAAGGTTTTAATTCAATTATGAGAGATTGCACATTGTGTATAGAATTTTAGTGCTTAGCGGTGCAGCTCGATCTTAATAATTTTCTCGGTTGGAGCAAGTAAAATTTGATGCAATTCGATTAAATTTGCCTAGAAGAACGTGACTTCCGCGGTCCGATGATGAGGACATCGTTTAACTTGGGGTCCAGCTGGGCTGACGGAGTTGTGGAAAAGTCGGTAAACGTTGTACCACCGGGTATAGAGCCGCGGCCGGCTACGGTCGAGAGAGGCATGCACGTCGTGCACGAGGCATGCTCCTCTCGTTCTTCCTCGTGCACCACGTTTTCTATAAGGGCGCCGTGCCCAGTTGCATCATTGCGGTGCAAGCCTGCCGCCGGTACAGGTCGTTTCATCTGTACTTTAAACGAGACGCCTTGTTCTCCCTAACGATTTGTGTACCTTTCATCCTACCACGTTATGTTTATGTTCTACACGCTCTCCGTAATAGCTCATTGTTTGTATACAATGATAGCGGGTATATGGATATTGCCTTAACCGGCGGGGATAAAGTTCACTTTTTTTTTCTCTCTCTCTCTGTCTCCGTCTATCTCAACCCCTTCACCAACACCCCCTCTCTGTCTCTCTCTCTCTCTCTTTCGCTCCAGCTTTTTTCACGGGAACAATCGGGGAGGATGGAGACTCGGTCTCGGTTCTGCGTCGGTGCGTCCACCGATGCTCCGAATAAAAGGGAACTCGTGTTCCTGAATAAACTGAAAGGAACGCCGAGTGTTTATCAGTTTTCTGCCTGAAGAAATTGTTTCAAGTAATTGTGATGCAACGCGAGCCATCGGCGAAACTTGGCCCCCTCGACGCCCCCCACACCCCTATCATCCCTCTTTCTACAGCCCAGGACCCTAACAGGCTAGGTTTAGGGAGCACTAAAAATCACTGTTTTAACACTACAAAAATGTGACCAATTTTTTTCCATAACATATACACCAATTTTTTGAATAGTTCTGTACGTAGAATCACTAACTTTCTTATTGTACCGTCAGTTACTGACCGTGAAAGTAATTTCTTATTTTTTCGTTTTAAATAAAATTTACTACCATCACCTCCCTCCCCTGTGTGTTGTAAGTTCGAAGTAATAGGAATGGGCAGCTACTATGACGTACTTTACTCGGTAAAATAAAGAGGGCATAGATATGAATATTTTCTCGCGGAAAAGATCGACAATTGTGTATTCAAACGATAGCTCCTATCCAGTCCTACATCAGGTAATTCGGCCAGCCGACAAATATTTGAAGAATTCCCTTGTTCCGAAACGTAGTCGCCGTAAGGGCGCGCGCGATGTTCGATCGGATCTTCTTCTTGTCAAACAAACCTCGCCCAACGAGGATTGTGTAACACAGTGCCCCTCCGAGAAACAATTTACGAGTGGTAACCCTCTGAGCAAATACATCGGGTAATCCGTCGATCCTGTTATTTCTGGTATCCTCTGACCCGAAATGACCCCGGCCATATTTTTTTCCTGGATCGATCGGATTCACCGTGGACAGTGTTTCAAAAGGATTCTCGCGGGCCTCGTTTCGCCGGAATATTTTCGTCGCTTGTCTCTAATCTCTAATTCCCGTTACTGTTTACGAACGTTGTTAGATTTTGAGAGAATCTCTGGAATTGATTTTTCGAACCTAACGAGTTAATTGCACACAAGAGTTAGATTTTTCTAGTAATTTCAAAATGCAATTATCCCCAGAAAGAACAGTAAAATGCAGGTGAAAGATTTTCCATCGGGATATCGTGAGGAGTTGTATCGCGTCCGTGCTAACAATAACGTTTATTATGCGCTTGTCGGTGAGTGTCAATTATCCGCAGCCTGTTGCTATAGGAAAGGACTAATCGCAGACGGATTCGGATAGACCAGAGGTTTTCTGTAACGACCGAAAGCGCGACGCGGTTAACTATGGCAAAAGGTGGCCTGCTTTCGTTAACGACGCGGTACACACTGGCACGCGTGCACGCGCGTGCACGTACAGGTACGCATGCTCGCACACGTACACACACACGCACGCACACGTGCGCGCACCGATGCAGTTTTTCGTTGCGACCGAGCAACGAAGGAAAGCAAAAAGGACGAGGCTGCAACCAGCCGACCTCGTTCCTCCTCGCCATCCTTCCTCATATTCTCCGGTGAAATTGCCCAGGGTAGCCGACGGAAGGCCGAACTATAGACTTTTTGAGGTTAACCGCATCGCAGGTACGGCTTTTAATGGTCAAAGCCACGAAAGCTGCTCGTATTTTAAGCCCGCTCATCGCGATCCGGGGAGGAAATTCTTTCATCGTCGATTAACTTCAAAAACGGAATACCGCGGAACCGCTAACGAACCCCGTGTAATTATGAATTTCTTTTTCAACCGGCGAGAACCATCCCTGATGCCCCCCCCCTTCCAACCCCTCACCCTCGTCTCACTAGCCCCTTCAACCCCCGCCGACCCGAACGAGCACCGGAGTTTCCTGAAACGGTTTACGAGTTGATGAGAGGGAGGACGGGGGATGACAAGAATTTTTCTTTCTTTTTTTCTGCGATGCGACACGACGTGGTTTTTCCATCCAGATACGCCGGGTGTGTCAGTGAACTCTGTAACCACCGAGAACCGAACGGATTTACCGTCGAGCAATGAGTCGAATATGCCAAGCTTTATGTTTTAATTGCCCGATCTTCAGAATTGACAAAGCATGTTTTGCGACTGACACTAAACCTACCGAACCCTTATCACTCGAATGGCTCCACTAAAAATTGCTAAACTATCATTTCAAACAATTTTTATATTATATTGGTGTCTGAGAAATTCAGAAAAATTTCAGTGTTGCAAGTACGAGTAGTGGAAATAAATTATGCAGAATGGTAATATTCCAGGTGAGAAGAAATTGGTTTTGAATCAGCTTTGACTGCAACGGATTAAAAGTAACTGATGCTTGTTGTCTCCTAAAAATAGCGAGATTGAATTTATTTGGATTTTGAGAATTGAAAGCATCTTTAGAATTTCAATGTGAAATAATAATTTCTTCCTTTTTATTTGGCATGCAGGACAAAGAGGAAGTCGAATTAACTCATCCGTCACGGCCAATTTATACCGAGAACTATTTTTTAACTTCGTTACACAGTTCGTAAGCATTTCTCAGAAAATTCTGCGATCCAATTCGACCGCAATATCTGTACCAGCTTAAATTAGATCACACTTATGTGTACTACGAGGTCGGTCGCTTCAAATCGTTTTATTCATACTTAATCGTGGTTATGTGGGTGTTGATGCTCGATAAATCATCCGGTTAACAGGTTAATAGGAATTGGCTAATGTGTCTGTTCATGACTCGGTGTTTCTACTTCTTGTAACCGCGATTGTGTCAGCTGTGACGTCAAACCGGACCGTATTTTAACTAATTCGTTTGCGTCTCTTGAAAAGCTTAACGCTAAACCTACCATGGTCAAATACTTCGGATGCCATGCCGTCTGTTGTTTAAATTTCAAAACAATAAGAACGTTTCAAACCTTATTTTTATGTTTTTCTATAAAATGGTCAACTACTGATACATGGTGGTCAACTACTGGTGCCTTCACCTTACTTAAAGAAATAAATTGAATAATTCCTCACGGCTGTACCTTTAGAATCCTAATAATAGTAAATTAAAAATATTAGAACCCGTCACTTTGAAACCTAGTGTCAATGAGAGAAATAAAATCGTTCGACTCGTTATAATTACCTCGAACCGACGGAGAGCATTGAAAGTAAGGGGAGAGGGGCGTTTGCTCAGTATGCAAACTTCTTCAGCAAAGTTACGGTCGATTCGAGCCTCTCGATACTCTGGCGCGGAAGAATCAAAGAGTTCCCGGCACTGTCTCCATCGCTCTCCGCTATAATCTGAATTTCATATATTCGAAGAACCCGCGAGAACGGAAAAAAAGGAAGAAAAGCGAGAGAGATCCGAGTACGTGCCGAGAGACGAGCGTTAAGCGAATAAATAGTAAACACAGTACGCCGTCGCTGTGTGCCGAGTATTGATCAGAAGTCGGCGTTATCCGAGCGCTGTATTAACAGTAATTGAATTTCGCCGCTGCGCGATGTCAATCAATTATATTATTCCAAAACGGGAGGGAGAGAGAAAGAGAATAAAAAAAGAGAGAGATCTACTTGGAATCCACCGCTAAACATATAATCCCGTCGGGCGCGTTCGCGCAAACAGCGGCTACTATTTGTCGTCGATCGTTCCGAAAGTAATTGCACCGTTAACAAAAATGAATACCGCTGCCATATTCGGGCGAGGCTGAGTTCAGCGCAAACAAAGCAACGCGCGCCGTCGAACGAATGGTGGAGGGGAGGGGATATATTTGAACAATATACGGCCGTAGACACCGAAGAACCCTATGTGCACTGTGAAAAATTTCGTTTATTCAACGGCACGTTTCGATCGAACGATACCACTAATAAAAACGGTAACGGTAACCCGCGTGCACGGTGTAAGTATTTCCGAACGGTAAACAATTCGATGAACGAGAGAGAGAGAGAGAGAGAGAGAGAGAGAGAGGAGCCGTCTCGATGTAATTTAAATTGCCCGCGGTAATTCTTGCCCGGCACAGACACAGCGCAGCGCGATCGTCTTAAATAATGGTATGCGTTCAAGCCCCCATAAAATCGTTATACATCGGTAAACCATGTGTGACTAAGCTTGGTATACAATTCACCGCAACAGCGATACGTGCCCCCCCCCCCCGTCAGACTAATCACAAAGAGATTGGAATTGCAAACAATTTCAGGCATCGTCGATCATGATGATGATTGTCTATGCAGATGTCGGCGAGTGTCTTGTTAGTTTCGCCAGTTTGTTCGTTGATATTCAAAATAAACGCTCCCACCGTTTATTTGTTTTACAATCATGGGAATTTTGAGTCCTGTTCAATTTTGATCGGACCTTCAGAAATACGGTATTCAAAAACACTTATTTCCTTCTATTTTGGGAAAAGTTTCCTGCATTGAAACTCTCTTGAATTCCAAATATCCATTTAAACTCTCGCTAATTAATTTCAGCAAGTATTATTTCAAGCCGATGTGGAGCTTCTCGAGAAACTCCTTTTAAAAATACGAACCGCGATCTTAAATTAGCCGTCGAAAATTGAGAAATCGAGATAGAGTGTCTGTCATCTAAAAGTTAATGCACTAATTTAGCCCCCGAGTGCTCATCGCCAGAGAAGTATAAGAGACCACGTGCTTTTTTAGAAAATGAAAATAAATTCCTCAAAATGAAAGATCTCTGGTTACAGACTCCTATACCGAGTGTCCGGTTATTAAAGGGTAGAATAGAGAGGGTTATAGGAGAAAGTAAGTCGAAAATCGATTGTTTTCATTTAAATAAAAAATTGTCTGGAAACCTCCGCGAACGAGCACACTGTGGAATCCGACTTTCGATTCTTCCGTTCGATTCGACCGTTCGCAGCGCGTGTAATTTCGTCGCGCGAGTGGAACACTTTCGAATCGGTTTGAACAATTCGCGACGTCGACGTAACGCGCGGGGTCAACGACCCCCGCGGAGTCCTTGCCCACCACTTTGATCCGTCCGAGGTCGAGAACGAGTCACGGCTCCGAAATTGGAGCGAGCCGCGGGTTTCGGATCGACGGACGCTTTCGAGAAGCGAAAATCCGTCGTCGAGAGCGGCCGCGGGTTCTTCAGACCGGCAAATACCACTGAACGAAAACAAAGCGTCTGGGGCTAGGGTACACACAAAGCACTTAAAGAAGAGGGACATTCTACTCTCGAGGCTCGTTTGTTTCTTAGCAGGGGCGGCCACCAGGAAACGAACGCGGCCCGTTAGCAACCGTACAATGAGTTCCCGCCGCGACATTGTACGTAATCACGACGTTAACTCGACCTCGCCTGACAAAAAAGTATTCCTCCCCCCCCCCGTCCTTTCACTTCCCTTTCACAATTTTTCCCGTGTCACATTTCGCTCTTGTCGCGGACCGGCGATAATTTGCATTCGATAACAGGAGTCTAAAAGAAGGAAAAATGCATGACATGTCTCTCGGACTCACCTAAACGGCAACGTTGTAACGATGAGATTGTCCGGGAAGGATGAAGTCACAGTTTCGGACAACGGCGACGAACAGAGGGGGTAGGGGGGGCAAAATCAGTCTCACACGCCCCCCCCAATGTCGCGCTGGACCCCCCGTCCTCGATGATACTTCTTCTCCGGCTTCGGAGCACACGCTCTGTATGTATGTGTATCTTTGTTCCTCTCGATGTCTCTCTTTATCTCTTTATCTCACTCTCTCCTCTCCACTTTCGCTCTGTTGCTCTCTCCTCGGCACTCGCAGACGACGTTGACTCTCTATCTTCTTCTTCTTCTCTCTCTCTCTCTACTATTCCCGGCTCCTGGATCTTGCAGCTCTCTCGTTTATTTGCTCTTTCTCTCTCTCTCGTCTCTCGTCGCAACGTCGCGGAGACCACTCTTGTCAATCGATACACATTCGCGAGTCTTCTTTTAATCGGTCACACGGAGGAGCGCGCGATGTCACAGGTCATCCGGTCAGGGGTCGAAGGAACTTGCCGATAACATCGTCCCGTGAGTCCTTGTCCGATGCCACACACCAGATCCCGGAGGCCAACACTGTCGGTAATCGGTTTTGTTCACTTATTCTCTCGTTCCGCGCACTTCAACTACCACGCTACGGTCTTCACAGGCCCTTCAGAGCCGTGAGTCGCGCGACCCTTTTCCGTGTTATCTATCGCTATCTACGGCTAGCCTACTATTTTTCCATCTATCTATCGGGCTCGCGCGCACGCCGCCACCGCACCAACACACTCAGACGCGCAGAATCATCGCGCGGCGGCCTTTCTATTCGATTCGGTCTCGTGCGGATTTACTTCGGTGTGCGTCCTCCACCGGGGTTCGCGTACGCGTCCAGGCCGAAGGTAGTTCACCGCCACCACTGGTCTGTTTCTCGTTTAGGGTGCCTAACACTGAATCCCCTCTCTCTCTCTCTCACTTTCTCTCACTCTTTCTCTCTCTCCCACTCTCTCTCTCTGTATTGTCCCCGTGTATCGTGTGACAGCAGGTAACAGGCTCCAGTCGGTTTAGGGGGTGGGTAGGGGGCGTCTGTTAAATTCCAACGCAAGCTACCGTCGTTGTGCCATACCTAAAAACCATTTACGATCGATCAGAGGTATCCAAAAAAAAAAAAAAAAACACAACAATGACGGTCGAAACCGAATCAGAATGAGAGAGAGAGAGAGAGAGAGAAACACACAGCCAACGTGCCACGAAAACTACGGGGAGCCAGTATGGCGCCGTTCTTCGTTTATCTCTTTTCCCTAAGCCCGTTCACTCCTTCGCGCATACACACACACACACACACACACACACACACACACACACACACACACACACACACACACACACACAGAGACAGACACGGAGAGCCAGCCGCCCCAGGTATACACTGAATTCGCACATACACACACACAGGGTTACCTATCTTTCTTTCCTTTCCACACACCGGTCGTCCCTTTCCCTTTCCTCTTTCACCCTTCTTCGCCTGTTCTCGCTCTGTCTCCTTCTTCGTCGCGTGCACACGCATCCGTGTTCCCCTCTCGTTCAGTCGTCCCGCGAGCTGCTACCTGCCTCCCACCCCGGACCCGCGCCACGATTTCGAGTCAACCACGCGCATACGTTCAACACTCGACCGTCACTCGGCGCGCACGAGACTCCCGGATTTACCTGAAACGAGACACCGTCGAGATTACCACCGGCACCGAGGCGAAATTCCGCCGGCTTGACATCATCGACGACCGCGAAGACGAAGACGACGTTCGGTTCACTCTATCGAGGGATAAAGACTGCTTGCTCTTGCTGTTACCGCTCTCGCTGGTAACAGGTGCAGAAAAAACGATACACCAGGAGAGACCCCCCTCGGCACTATGACACACGACACCAAACTTTTTCGGACGAACAGAAGAACCGAAGACTCTAGTTTCTCGAGACCCCTGTTTCGTCGGGAGGGGGGCTCCTATTTTCCCAGAGCCGTCCCTTCGATGGCCAACACACATTCACAGACGAGAACGGTCGGAAAAAGCTCTCTGAACGGAGGAGCCACAGCCCATAAACAGCTCCGGTCCGTCGGCCGCTGCCGGCGTGCATAACCCGGTGGTTCTTCACCGCCTCGGCGCTAAAATGGCGATCGAAGTGACAGCTCTCGCCTCCTCCTCGCCGGGTTCTCGCTCGAGCAGCCGCTCTTTCGACTGGTAGTAGCACGCAGCGACTGTACTTTCTCTCTCTCTCCGGCTCATTCACCCTCTATCCACTTCGCTACCCATTCTAGCCTCTCTATATCGTTCATTCTTTCCCGTTGTTCTCTAACCTCACTCGCTCTTTCTCTCTCTCTCTCGCTCTTTCACTCTATCCTTCTCTTTCACTCCCTGTCACACATGCAGGACGCGCACACACGACCGCGCGCGCGCGCGGGCGGGCGCACACACACCGATTGCACGCGGCACAGGGGAATAAGGAGAGACTGTCCGTCGCTGGCTCTATATCATGGAGAATGAAACGAAGCTCGGGCTCGATGCGTACCACCGTGAAATAATCGACGGGTTCTCTCCACACCGTAAACCCGGGCACCGACGTATCCGACGCTCTTTCCCCGATGGCGGCTCTCGAAATCTCAGTACCGGACGACGCCTACACCACCACCACGTAACACCTTAATAGCAGTGTTTGCCCGGACTCACGGGACTCTACTGGGCTCCGCCAGGCCACGATATCCCCGCTGCACTTGCGCCAACCGGCTATTGCTCCTACCCTTCCCGAGGATATACTAACCGTTCCTCGTTCTTACGCCCACCCCCAGCGCAGTTCTATTATCCGTGCAGACTAACCGAACCCCTGCGGAGCTCCCACGCCCGCGAAACAGCCAATGCTGGAGCTTCGACGCCAGGACCGTTCGAACGTTGCCCTTTTTCGGGCGCCCGCAGCCCCGGCGAGACCAACGTTACCTCAGGGTTCGCCGGAATATTTCGCTCCAATTCTCTATTCTTTCCGGTCCGGTTGTTATTACCGGTGAAAATCATTCCAGGAAAATGAAATATACTTGGTGTCTTGCTAGCGGGGGAAGATCGATCGCGAGAACGCGAGACCAGTAACGATGCTAAACAAAGTGTGATCGGATGTTTCCGAATGTTTGTGGAACCAGAACACACAGAGAGAGAGAGGGGAGAGAGAATTTTGGGAGAAAATTTTCCCTCGGGTTTTCGGTGGGATGCTCGAGATGTTTCTGGAAGGGGCCCCGAAGTTTGAGTGTACGGGCCTAGCTCTCGCCCCGTTGAGTCGTGTTGTGACTGGGTAAACGAACGAAATACTCTAATGGTCTACGCTCGTCTGTTTCCATTTGTCCTTTCTTTCGAGCCCGCGAAAACGCACCGGGGTTGCATAATCGACGTACCATTGACTCGGTTCGATTGATCGCGGATGATGAACTCTTAGTATCGTGGCGCGAAGGGATGTAATCGCGACGATAAAAAAAATTTATCGTGCATTTAAAATACCAGTCTCCTCGCCTCGCAGAATGATTGTCAAGACGGAGGAACGGAGAGAGTAGGCGTGGAATCGTGTTGATCGTTCGACGAAGGCATCCGCGAGTATGGGATTCTCCTGCGCCGGGGTTGTGGCCGTTCAAATTTTTCTGTGGCCCTTTGAAGTCACCGGCTCCGGCCGGTTAATATCCGTCCCGCGAACATCGGTCATGTCGCGCATAAGGGCCCACCTTAACCGTTGACTTCTCGTCGCGGGAGACCGTTCAACGACTATCACGATGCAATTAATCCGTGGCAGGCTTGATCCCTAGAATGTCCCGTCCTAGCACGAAACGCACGCCTTCGCGGAACCACGTTCGCGTGAAACGCATAATTAATCATCGCGTTGTACGATACAACTTAACGATTTCGCGTTAACACACGGCTACAAAGTGATTGCCGTTTATCGCGCAGGAAGACAAGACCTTCCGACAGCTTGATCGCCGTTGATTCGAGTTTTCTGGTTTACATTTAATAAAAATAACAATGGCTCGAAAAGTTTCATTCGAATCGGGCTCCTTGCGATGTCTGTCTAGTGTCTACCGTTTCTACTTAAACCGCACGGACGTAACAGCACACTGTTATTTATTTTTCCGAATTACGTTGAGGTAACAATTTATATTACATTCTGGTGCATTAACAGCTCTGTTATTTATGAATTTACCAGCTTTTGTTTACGAAAATGAGTAGATAGAAGAAGAAGATAGCTAAAAGATACATATCAAATGCATTTGTATAAATGCTTTGTGTTCACGCCAATCAAATTCGAACGTTCAACTATTAAGCGCGCACCTATATGCCGCTTGACTCGCGTGTCCGTCTGTGGCTGGCTGTTTCTACTTGCTGCGATGTATAGAAACGTTGACATCTGTAGAGCGTCATTTGTTTTCCACAATGATTTAACATAAACAGGTGGTCAGGAGATAATGGGATTAATTGAAAACATACAATACCCTATCGTCATCATTGTTTATAAGAAGGGGAAATGGCGTGTGAATGACAGACGCGTTGGCCGGCAGCCTTGGGCTCGATGCGCACGCGCTCGACGAACTACCAAATTTGATTTTCATCTATTTGAATAAATTATATCTGCATTCGAGCCTTGGAAAAGGAAATAATTCAGTGTTTGCTTTTAATAATCGTAGAATGTATAGAATTTCTATGGAATAAATAAGCCAACTTTTGGAGCCACTGTAAAATCACTGACAACAGATCACGAAAAAATATGATGTAGCAACTTTTGTACAAAATCTATCTGAAAAGTCAGGGAATTTGCAGATGTCGGAAAACTCGATTGCGTGACACATTTGTTTGTAACATTAGCGATGACAGCATTAAAACCTGATTGTCTGGTTTTCGCACGATTGTTTCGTTCGGCAGAACGTTCTAATTGGTGCTGACTGCGTAAATGTCCCGATTGACACTGACTGGGAGAGTTTCAAATGACTTTGTGCCAAATTACAAGTGTGCCGATTGACTCTGCGACTAACCGAGTCAGTTCTAAATGACTCCTCGCTGAATTGCCAGTGTTCTGATTGACACTGATTCTCCATCCGGTTTGATCGAACGAAAACGGTCCAACGTGATTCTAGTCGTGCTCTGACAATAGTCCCAAACACTCTTAAAGCCACAACTTAAACATTCGAATTTAATACATATTAATTATGGACAGTTCCATACTATAAAATAATTATTCCATCCGAGGAAATAATTAAACGACACTGTAGATTTTCTTTCTCTGCCGTTTAGAGGGCCCTTTCGGTTGCGCCACCCGGTAGATCGAGGAGGATCGTGACAATTGCGATAAATGGTAGAATACGGGTTTCGTTATTTATGCGCGTAGCCGCGTTTAATTCGATTTCGGGGCCGGCGATAGTCAGAGATCAAAGTTCCGGTCCTGTCGTCGTTCCGGGACGTCGAGCCAGGGAAGGGCGCAAAATATCAAGCCGGCTCCGAGGCGTAATTGAATCTGTAACGGCAACCAAATCAGCGCGACGACCAATCATTACATTATACGAGTCGCTCACCGGCGATCGACATTCGTTAGTCAATCGTTCGTGTAATTGTTGGGCCACGGTTCCCGGCTAAGCCGCCGCCGCTTTGTAGTTCGTAGCTGCAGATACACGCCGCGTACCCGACACGCTCCAACGAAAGAAATACGATCGTTCGACGTCAGATAAGTGGCAGCAAGACGGACAACCCTGGCGAAATCCACCCGCCGAGCCTTGTCTGAATGGCTAAATGGATCTGTTTCGAGAAACGCGTCGGCAAGTAGGTGAGAGCCGAAAGAACTGCTAAATTGTCTTAAGGGTAATTAAACGGCCGAAGGGTGCGGCCTAACAACTTTATGCTTCCACCTTTCGAACATGTTAGCTGCTACGTGACACAATTCCTCGAATACCTTTCAAAAATTAACATTCTTCCGAATCGATTTGCTGGACCGAATTTCATTGAAAAGGAGGTCGAGAAATAATCTATCTCTGTAAGCTTTAACTTTGCAATTTTCTGTTTATTCTCTATATAATTCTACGTATATTCA
This sequence comes from Seladonia tumulorum, assembly GCA_913789895.3. Lineage (NCBI taxonomy): Eukaryota > Metazoa > Arthropoda > Insecta > Hymenoptera > Halictidae > Seladonia > Seladonia tumulorum. Next base: position 10,083,687 of record OU565281.1, read on the forward strand.
TTAAAATAGACTAATTCGAGAAGTGTTCGCGCGCTTTTGTAATTCTCATAATTAAAGTGAAATAAAAGCACTCTTTGTCCGTCATTTTGCTCGCGCACGTTGAAGCATCGCGAATAAATACGTAAAATTTCAAATTAAAATTGCAATTAAAATTCTTAACAGACTCTCTCTCTCTCTCTCTGCGAAGAGCACTGTGAAAATTTGATTACCGCACGGACATGTGCGGTTTCGAAGGAACGATGTCAAGTCTCGTGAATTAATTGAGCTCCGAGGAGCGTTCTGATTCGTTTTTCGAAAATGCAATTGAATCTTTTGCCGTGACAAAAATTGAGTGGTACGAACTTATAAACGAGTACGAAGACGTTTCATTTATTCGAATCTACTTGAAACTTTCGAGGCTATTCTCACCCTTTCAGGAACACGTGTGGAGATATCTGTGAGTATCCTACTTTCGTTAGAGTGTTGCCGCGCAAAGTAAGAATTCTTGAGGTATAAAAATGTGACAGACTCGAGGGGGGAATAGTGGGACGCGACGACAGACAATCGTGCGTCTAGCAGGTAGACGATTACAGAGATTGAAGATTACAGAGATTAGAGTCGTCCCACAGGTTGGGAGCGGCGGGAATGTAAAGTTGTTGCTTTGTTACCTTGGTAAACAGTAGGAAACCGGTGGAAATTAGTCGTTCGGCTAGGGCCAGTGCCAAGAGTGGCACCGCGATAATTAGGTTTCACTTGGTTCGCTTTAATAATCTAGGCAACATGCAAAGTGCATTGCCGGGTGTATTCTTGCCGTTGCATCGTCCCGTCCCGTCCCGTCGCCGGCGGAGACCGTCTCGTTGCGCGTGTCCAACGTTAACGTCGGGCCTGCTCGGGCACCCGGCCCCTGGGTTTCTGGGTGACAAATTTTGCAAGGACAGCCGGAATTATTAATGCCTTTTCCGCGTAGAGAGACCGAGACGAGCCGAGACGAGGCGAGGCGCGAAATTAGCAAGCCCGAAAGCGGTACACGCCGCGCTACAAGCGAATTCCAATCGAGATAATGAAAATTAACGACGTTAAAGCGACGTCACGCTCGTAATTAATTATCGTGGCCCGTTTGCTCGTTGTCGATCGACTCTCGCCAACGCCGGACCCTTCCTCCCACGAGGGGGACCCCAGCCATAATCGCGATATCAATCCTTCATTAATTCCTCACCGAAGGACGCCGCGTCTCGAAACTCTTCTGGAACGATCATGCCGCGGTTAATCCCTCAAGATGGCTACTATACAAGGTGTGGTGAGATGGGCGGCACTAAAACCCCGCTTGCGCTGCACATAAATCGAACAGGCATTTTTATTATCAAAAAGTGAAATCAAAATTCCAGCACTTCGGTTGGTCCTTTATACTTCCTTGACACGTAACTGCAGAGACAATCACAATGTGCTCCACGAGTTAATGTATCAACGATAATACAGTTGAAAGTGGGGGAAACTGTTTCCCATCAACTGACTAAAATTAGAAATGAAGAGAAAGAAATGTAAAATTTTTGGTCATCGATGTGAGAGTGCTGGGAGACAAAAGTGACCTTGGGTCACTGAAATTTTTCTAATTAGAAAAACAAAATTACCATGACACAACAGGCAGTTCTGCAACGCCTGTTAAACAAACATTTGTCCTGGCCTCGTGGTTTTCAAGGTATTGAAGTCGGTAACAGTTACTGTTCCACCCTATATATCTCTATATATCTATATATGCATGAACCCGGCGGGTCTATGAATTATACATCACGTCGCCGGCACCCTCGCCGCGAACTTTCTTGCCGGTGGATGATCGTTCTTGCACTCACCGACCGAGATAAGACAAATAAACTCTGCTCTTAATAAACGCCTGCCCTTGCAGGAGACCAGCAACGCGAATACTTATTTGGAAAGGAGCATCCGGATACCGGTAAATCAATTGTTCATTAAATCGTGCGGGCTGATTCAGTTGCTCGACATGTCCCGTGCGTCAACGTGGTCGTCGTCGGGTTTTTCTTTTTGCGTTTGGTCCTACACAAGAGAGCTCTCCCGTACAATTGTACGGTTTTCCAAATCGGTCCTCAACGCCAGACACACTCGTTTAAGGAGCGTTGTCCACTTCAGGGTTTCCACACCTTTTACGAGATCGTCGCTGCTGTCCCATGATGGACAAATCGCCGAGACACGTGGCCTATCAGGGCAAAAGGTCCAATCCGGCACATTTGGTCAAACAAACAGAACTGAGTTCGGTAACAGCTGAAATCACATCGAGCACCGTAAAGCACTCTTCAGCCGAACGGGCTATTCCCAATTCTCGACCCGAGAACTGTACTTTCGGAATTTTTATTTACCAAACTAAACAACAAATCGCGACGAAACTTCACACTTCTGTGAAAACATGTCGAAACTATATTCCTGAATTTTTGCACGAAAACTACGGTAATTATTCACCAACGAGGTGGAATGTTAAAATAAGGAACAATATCACTTACAGTATTGTGCAAGGCGGAAGCTTTTGGTACTTGAAAGCATCTCTCAGCTTCTACGATTCCGACTGGAATTGTCTTCGATGACTTCGGTACAAAGTGCAGGTCAGTGGCACTCGAAGGTCTTACACCCTCTTACAGATACTTCAGCAATTTAGAAGCTTGCCTGAAAAGCAGAAGCTCCGTGCTAGATACAAGTATCATTGATAAAAAAAAAAACTTTGACGAAGCAAAGTGTTATGATGCTGCAAAATATTAATATTCATTATGCTTTAAAAATAAGTGTACCCTATCTCCCAAAAGGGAATGTCTCGATTATCAACTACTGGACCAAAACAAATTCCTCTCTGCTCTACTATCTCCCTTAATCGTGCGCCTTCGTATATCAAACCGCATTTGGCCAGACTCACCGAGCCGAGTGTAACGAACTTTTCTTATCTCGTTCACCCCTCGCCGGATTTTCCTATCTCTCTTTTTCTTACCACGACATCCAGCATGCCTGAATCCTACTCGCCGATAATGCGAAATCGCATCCTCCGCGGCCTACGCGTCGCTTCGCAGGCCGCCTTATGCCAAGACGGCTGTAACACTTGCGTGGAAACATCTGCAGAATTTTTATCTGGATGATTTTTCGCTTCTTCGGGATCGAATATTTTAAGGATGGGATTATACTCGGCTAACTCTTTCGCTACAGATGTTCCCACCGAGAAACGCTTTAGTCTATACGGTTGTACGTGGTCTTGAACCATTTGCTCAAACGCACTTAAAACTAAGGTAAGTATTGAGTGGTACCGTAAACTCCTTCGGTTGCAAATATAAATATGTTCTAATAATGAATGTTTATGCATTTGTGTACGCACAATATATTGTACATTTACAAGATTGTATAGTTTGTATTATCATGTAAATTGTTTGCTTGTAGTACAAGAAATATTCGAGTGACAAAAAAGTCCTCAATAAAATAAATTTCCCCACTGGTTTTTGTATGTAGATTCAACACTTTTCCTTAAACCGTTTAACGAGCGTGACGAATGCTTCGGCTGACATTTCAAATTGTATGTCTATGCATCTGGCATTCAGAAGCGACTGGTGTTTGAACACACGTGCGCGACACGTGTTCGTGACGACGACAAAAAAGGAAAATCTGTTGAGAGGCAGGTTTCAATCTCGAGAATTTCGACGACGTCAAGTGCTGAAGACTATTGAGGTCGTTAAAAGAATTTCCGAAATTCTGTTTTGGCGAGTTACAGAAATATTTCTATTTCCTCCATTATGATACACTTATGTACAAAATTTCTAATCGATAGTTAATCGAGTTGTAACTGGTATTAATATAATATTTTATATTTTACAAGCTCGCCTAATTTTATAGTACGACGATGTCGATAGAATTACAGTCATTATCATGTATTGCGGATCTTCTGAATCGGGTTCTGTATTCATGACTGTTGCTTCTTTGTACAATAATGATTCTAAATGACTGCCTACTTGTACCCTAATACGTTTCGTTATCAAATTGGCAGCCTTCATAATTTCCTCTTCTAGTTTGCGCCGTAACAGGTCAATGCCAGTTAATTTCACAGCAGAAACAGGATACGTGTCTTCTGGTGGAGCATGCTTCTTCGGAGAATCCTTATCAACCATATCACATTTATTTGCTACATTGATTACTAATTTATTGTCACCTATCATAGGCTTTATCACGTTCTGTATGTGTTGAATTTGTGCATTGACATCAGGATGACTAATGTCATACACATGAATAATAATGTCCTAAAAGAATTAAAGGAATTAGTTACCAAGTCTTTAAATGTTTGGAAATAATTACTAAATTAGTTAACATACTGCATCTATAGCATCTTCTAGGGTAACTTTAAATGGTTCTATTAGAGTCTCTGGTACATCTTGAATAAATCCAATGGTATCAATATATAGTATTTTTAACTTGTTAGGAAGGTATCCTTCGTGAACTGTTGTGTCCAAAGTAGCAAATAACTGATTCCGAGGTTGCAGAGATGCATCTCCTGTTAATGCTTGTATTAACGATGTTTTTCCAGCATTTGTATATCCAATTATGGCAACACTTGGGAAACCATAACTCTGTCTTCTGCTCTTTATCATGATTCTGTGTTCTTTTACCTTCTTAAGTGCATTCTTCAATTTTTTCTCTCTGATCTCAAGATATTTCTTTCTCCCTTCATCCATGTTTATCTTTCCTAATTTACTAGTAGATAAATCGACCATTTTCTTTTTTATATATGGGATTTCTGCTAAGGCAACTTGCAATTTTGCTTCTGGAGATTTTGCATGTTCACGAAATATATGAATGACTATAGAATAGCGGTCATAAATGGGTACACGGAAAGCACTTTGCAATTCAGCAATTTGTACGAACCTCAGTAAGTTAGTACTAACAAATACCGCTGTTATATTTGGATTCCCTCTAATTTCCTTTATCAGATTTTCAAGGCTTCCTTTACCAATTAATTTGTTTCTCTTCAAAGTTAATAGAGGGACAATTTTTGTACCGATTACAGACCAATTTGGCAATGTATTAATAAGTGCTACCGCTTCTTGTAATTGCAATTGAGGTGTTGTAATTCTTTTTTTATTTACACCCCATTTTATATATGGCTGTATGATAAATACATTATGTCTACCGACAACTGTTCCTAAATAATCCTCAGATATTTTCCTATATATATCCTTCTCTTCTTCATTTTCTTCATATCCTTCAAATTTCATTGTAGAATAATGTTTAAACTGATGGACAAAACTTAATGCAATACCTTCATTCTTTCTACGTATCGGGTTTATTATATTATGATACTGAGTCTTACTTTGTACAACATAGAAAAGTTTCTTTAAGTACTGCATTGCTGTGTGTGTAAATACTTTGACTTTCAAAAATGCTTTACAAACGTTTATATATTCATAAATCTTTTAGACTAAAATACAGATAATTTGTAAAATGGTATATTTACAAAATATCATAACCTCAATAATATGAACAATCCGGATACGTTCATTTATTTATAGAAGAAAATTATTTTACATCTGAATCTTTTCGTTATCTTCAGATATACAATGTAAATAAGATATTACTAAATATTTTAATATTCCATCGAAAAACTACTTTCTTAACCTCAAATAGTTACTCGTGTTAAAATGAAATGTGAATTGTTAAATATGAGCGTAGTATTAAGTATTAAAAAAGTATTAAAAAATAATTCTGGTAATTTCCGTCCAGAATATATTTAACAATGAAATGTAAGTTTCATTTTATAAAAATATACACGTACGTTCGCGCGCGCTAAATTTAAGAGTGTAATCGACATGCATTCCTGCCACGTGACTAGTCACCTTATCACAAGGCTGACAAGTGTCAGTTTTCAGTCTACTGCGAATTAGAACTCCTCGAAACCATCCCAAATTATAAACAAAATTAGTCTCGATCAAGTGCAAGAAGAATGGAGCCAGGAATATTAACTAAAGTTTTAAATGATTTTCTGACAACTGTCGATGGAGAATTGAGTTTACACAAAGGAGAATACTTTTTGGTAATTTGTATATATATATAGATGTATAAATAAACACACTTTCATATAACCCAACAAAAAATTAATAGAAAAATTTATGTTGTATTGTCTGCCAAATTCAAACAGATATATAGTATCGTTGACAAACATTGGTGTTATGGAGAATCTAGAGGCAGAACAGGAAAATTTCCCTCAAGTCATTTGCATAAAGTAGACATACCACATCTACATGACTCAGAATATTTATTTGTAAGTACTGCCACTTTTCCAGGGCAGCAGGATGGAGATTTATCTTTTGCACAAGGTAACCTGTTTCTATGTCTATACAACTTGTACCTTTCTTATTTGACAATTCAAGAAGACAGAACCTCTATAACTCGAAAGTTTTAACTCTTTCCTTGAGACTAGAATTACAGAGGTCCAATTATGTTATATTTATTCAGGGGTAATATATTTATTGTAATTTTGTTTCATGTTCACGGAGCCAGGTATACTTATTATTGGAATACGAGATGTTGGTTCTGGATGGTACTTAGGACGAATAGATAATAATACTGGGATATTTCCTTTAACTCATGTATGGCAACTTGATTCAAAGTTGTTGAAGGTATGCTTGTTGAATGATGTTCAATCTAAATGATAAAATATATTGGACTGGTGGGAACGTAATGTTAACTTTTCATCATGCTAAGATATGCTTATTGTTTACTAATTCTTACAAAATCATCTATTACTTTTAGAAAGCTTCAGAGAAAAAGAATATAAAGAAAAGGGCAAGAATAAAAACTAATTTGAAAGCACAACTCGATGGTGAGCTCGATTTAGTAGAAGGTGAAATGGTTACCGTGACAGAAATTCTTGATGATGGCTGGTGCCATGGCACGACAGATAGTGGCAAAGAGGGAATATTTCCAGAAGCATTTGTATCATATATAAGTGATGACACTGATCAATTGGACACGGCCTGTGTATTAGACAATAATGCTTTTCCTACGGCAGTAGCATACGATGAAAGAATGTACCAAAATCTTGAGGATACAGCAACACAGCCTTGTATGAATGAACCTGCACCAAGCTACTATGACTTATATCCTCAATACAAGCCAACTGCTTTAAATTCAAATTCAGTGGAAAGCATGGAAAATAATAGTAATTTCCATACACTAGATGTGAAACCTTATGCTATAACATTATATCCATTCAATGCTCAATTTCCCAATGAGCTTAGCTTCGAAGCAGGAGAAGTAGTACATCTTATTAAACATATAGACACGGAGTGGATAGAGGGTACATTAGACAACCATAAAGGAATTTTTCCTATATCCTATGTTAATATTATAGTAGATTGTACTGATGCTCCCAATGATCAAAACTTTTACAGCCAAGATGCAGGTACTACAGAATACAATGCATTGGAACCTGGTATACAAGCAAAGGTAGAATACACTTTTAAAGCTCAAATGGATGGAGATTTGAGTGTCACCGAAGGTGATACAGTTACAGTCATTAATATGGCTAATGCAGATTGGGTGAATGTTAAAAATGTACATGAACAAATTGGTTTGTGTCCAAGGAGTTACCTAAGTGCATTACATGCGGAACCTTTAGATATTGAGCAAAACGCGTTGGAAGACTTCGTTGTAATAAGACACGATGAAATAACTTCCATAACGACAGAAGAACAAAAATCAAAGAGACTTTCAGAACCCCATAGACCAGCACCACCTGTACCAGCACCTGGCAGTATACCATTACAAAAGAATATGGTAGAAAACAAGCAACCAACATTTCAAAACATTAACCAACAGACAGACATTGCTAGCAATAATAATGTAGATCTTAATAAAAAAAGGGCAGATCAAAGACAAAATGTTATATCAGAATTAGTCATCACAGAAAAAGAATATGTTCGTGATTTGAACTTAACATACGAAACGTTTCACTTGTACAATCCAGGTTCACTGGAATCTCTGGGAATTGATGTTCCTACTCTATTTGGTAATATTTTCGAAGTAATCCAAGTTGCACAGGAATTATTAGATATGATACTAAAGGCAATGAAGGGATGCGATGAAGAGCAACAAACAGTTGGTCCTTGCTTTACAAAAATGGCTGAGAAGTTAAAAAATGTTTATGTAAAATATTGTGGGAATCATGAAGCAGCATTGGTATTGTTGAAGAAGGTAATAGAATTGAGAATAGAGAATATAGTTTTTGTTTCTTGTATTTTTAATGTAAATTTTATACCTATAATTTCAGTATGAAACTAACGAAGAAATAATGGCAGTGTTTAATAAAGGCATTCAGACGTTGCGGGGTCAAGTAGCTTGCTTCGATATGAGCTCTATTCTCATAAAACCTGTGCAAAGAATATTAAAGTATCCTCTTATTTTATATGAATTGGTGAAAGTGAGTATTTTATGAATACAGTATCTTTTACAAGATACTGTAACCACACGACCAATGAATTATATATTTGTGTATATGTAATCACTATATTATAAACTTCTTTGAAACCATGTAGCTGTTTTTTAGTGCACCGATGACAATCATCCGGATAAACTCATGGTCGAAGAAGCGTGGAAAGTTATGACAGCGGTAGCGAGTCACATTAATGAATATAAACGTCGAAAAGACTTGGTGTCGAAGTATTTAGACAATGACAATACCTTAATCAGGAAAATGGCCAAACTTAACATGCATTCTGTAGCAAAGATGTCTACTAGATTGAGTACAAGATTATCGGCAAGTTTGGGATTGACTAATGTTGCTGTTGATCCAGAGTTTGAAGAACTCGAACGACAGTTCAGATCAGTAGAAAAGTGTACATTACAATTAGCTAAAGACGTAGATCAATGCTTTACATACCTAAGCGATGAAGCTATTTCTGGAGAAGTAATATCAGATTTTTTGATTCAATATTATCAAGGCACACCACCCCTTGAAGCAAAAAGACTTAGAGAAATAAGATCAACGATATGGTCGCAATATATTCAGGAACAGAAAGTATGTTTAAAACGGAGAGTCCTTGACCCAGTGACTGTCTTAGCAACACTATTAGAAGGACCAGCAGTGTTGATAACAAAAAGGCATGACAAACTGCTCGACTATGATGCAGCCATTTCTAAAAGTGACTGGTACAAAGAATCGAGAATTGTAATTACCTCATGTTCATTTACATTTTAATACAGCTTTACAATTAAAATAATACTAAAAATATTGTTCCTTCTTATTTAACGTTCATATAGGCACAGGACGAACTGTCGACAGCAAAATGTAATTATGAAGCTTTAACGCAACAGCTGTTGGAAGAATTACCGATTGTGGTGGATGCAGCAACAAAAGTATTAGTAAACTGCATTAGCGCGTTTGCACATTCTAGGAAGCTTCTATGTGGCAAGATCACCAAGCGCTATCTAACTCTATGCGAGGTTGTCTAGTGAAAAGAATCATTATAACCATTTACAAAGATTGTAATTAAACTAACTTCTTTCATGTTTGTAGCATTCCGCTCAGCTATCAGGTCAGGATATTTTGGAGTCATTTTTAGTGAATCATAGTTTACTATGGAATCAGATAATACGTTTCGCTTTTGCTGGAACAAACCCGAGGATCGAAGAGGCTGAGCCCACATGGCATCCACAAAGTGAAAAGCAGAGAAATACGCTGAGAAACAAATATTCCAGTGATAAATTGTATGTGACTACAGAAAATGTAATAAGCACAACATCTTTGGATATGGGAGCAGCTCGTGGAACTCTAGTAGCAGTAATCAAAAAACAAGACCCTATGGGTGATACAAGTCGATGGTTCGTCGATAATGGAGTTGCACAAGGATTTTTACCATCTAAAATGTTGCAACTTCAACAAGTACCGCACCTTTCCCTATATGATGATACTTGCACCATTGCGACTAAAGCTAATAATGCGTCTATGCCTGATTTAATATGCATGGATTCTCCAGTTAAAGAACAAAAACCCGTATCTCAGTCTCATCTCCAAGACTTATTGGAGCTCAACACAGAGGAAAAACCGAAGAAAGAAGGCCATTGTTACGGTAATATCGAACAAATTCCTCGAGTTCAACAGTATCAGAATCTAAACTACGAGGTAGGTGGTTAATATAACGTAATGATGCAGTACGGAATTATAAATTGCAACCTTTTCTAGTTTTATTACGCAGAATACGATTTTTCTGCAACTATTCTCGGAACTCTGCCTATTACCAAGGGGCAAGCTTTGAGACTTGTTAGACCTCATGACGAGAAAGGGAATGACGAATGGTGGCTTATGGAAGATCGTTATGGTAACAAAGGATACGTACCTAAAAATTATTTGTGTGATCCACCTACAACAAAATAATGAAATCTCGAACGCAATATATCTCGATGCCTATTCATCTATGTATTAATTTTATTGTACTATTACTACTATTGCCTGCAATCAAGTCAATGTGTCTTAACAAGTTCTTATTCTGACGAAGTTGTAATATTCTAAACGTCTATCAAATGTTGAATATTCATATACAGAATTGTTTTAATTTAAATGTAGAAACGTTTTCTTCATTTCTTTTTTACAGAAATGTATTGCAATGTCTCGCTTATCATGCTACCGCTTACAGTCTCTATACTTAAATATACATAATAATTTATATTTGAAAATTGCAAACATTCTACCAAGCAATATATGTATGTATAATATATCTATCCATTTAGGGAATGTATTACTTCTGTGATAATATAAGAATATTTTATTATAAATGTACTTGCAACGGTAAATTAAAATTGAAATATCATTATTACTGTTTAAATACACTTTTTAATCAATTTTGTAATATCTATGCAAGTTAAATAAATTTATAAGCATGTAAATAAAATATTGGATGATCTTAATATTTTGATTTCATTTTTTCTTTAAAGGACTCGATACTCTGCAATACACACGTATGATTCTACATTTTTCGAACGCCTTCTATATGAAGCTAAATTTAGGTCAAATCTGTTCAAGAGGCTTAGTTTAAAGCTCTGAACCACTAGGGAGTACGGTTCCCTGGTAGACATGCGACTTAAGCAAAAACCGAATTTTTCATGAGATGCTACAACAGTCTGTCCTACATTTGGCTTGAAGCCTTATCGATTAACATTGTTCTTGGCCAATCATCAGTACTTCCAATTGACTCCATCGATCGGGTATTTGGTCCAATCACCGAGAATGGAAGATCCGAAGTGCGAAGGATGTTGTGAGGGACTTACAATGAAGTACACAACGACGGTGTTTCTACTTTTAATAAAAAACATATCTGTTGTATTATCACCGTAATATAATACAATCACTGTCACGATCAACAGTCGATAGAATAACGATAGTGACGTGTATCTATACCACTGAATTATCGCTTAGTATTACGGTCGAGGAGTTACGAATAAAAACTAAAAAAAAAAGAGATAGGTCACGCTTAAATAAAGAAAACAGTCTTTCGAGGTACAGCGACTTAACAACACCGATCAGATGCGATCAATTAACTCGCACTTACAAGTATAGCACGCGAACGTTTGTTTAACTTATCATTAACTAGCGCAACGGTGTCGAAGGAATACTGTTATCTAACACGATCATTCATAAAATGCCCTCCGCCGTAAGTATGTAGACTTTGCGCGAAGTTTGTCTCGATTACGCGAAGCAAGCAATAATCTCCTATACAACTATTGAATTGCGAGTGAACCGGAAATGAAGACTACCAAAAAACCAGCCGCGAGTAAGCCTGAACCAACGTTACTCGCAGCTTCGTTTGAGAAAATCACGGATATGATGTTTGCTCCCATAAAATCCTGGGAAAAGATAGTCTCTTCTTCCTTTGGTTTACACAGAATTCGAATATACAATCTACACGTTCGTTCGAACGGGGTCTGATTACAGGTTGTTCCAGGCCGCCGTCGTTTCACGGAAACGCTGAACAGTAACAGTAACTAGAGTACAATTGACGTCGAATATTTAAACGTTACGGTTAATTTTCATCCCAATCTCCTATTTCTTCCTCGCATTATCAAATAGTCCTGTTCAACGATCGGACAATTCACGCGAAATCTAGGCAGAATTATTTCACGGATGATCTCGCGGGTGTATAGCAGGTGTTATCAAGAAGGCGAGCTCGTCGTATTATCTCGTAATCGCAGGAAAACTTTTATCCAACCCAGCATCAGAAATTAAAAAATGATTAAACTTCGACGGGAATATCCCCTACGAGACTTTCAGACGACATCATTCTCCGCTCAATACTTCTTACTAAACTACAATAATACGATCTCACGAGATCGCATGGGGACGCTCCGCTCCGTGATTCCCCTCTCTCGAATGTTAGCCTGCGAAAACGAAGGAGTCCACGCAGTCAGCGATCCTCAAAACGATTCGGGAAACAATCGTTGTGTCGTGCATTAACACTCTTCTACGAAACTCTCGTCATCGGCGATCAACTACGTTCCCCCGGGGATACTTAAATCAAACGATCCATCACGTCCGCTCTTCGATGATCCACTGGCTGGGAGGAGAATGATCGAGGCATCTCTCACGGGTAAGAAACATCGCGAGACGGCTATCGTTCGTAAAATCTGAAATCTCCCACTCGGATCGTCTAAATGACCCGGTCTATCTGTTTTGCCGATCTCGTTTCTCGTGTTCCAAGTTCTCGCGCCGATCTGCAAGGCGCACAATCTTACCCTCCGGGGCTGAGGCCCCTTAATCGGCCGGGTAGAAGCGTAAAATCGCGCGACCCTGGATCTCCGAGTGGCACAGCTTCAGGACAACGTCGAGGACATCCTCGGCCGGATAGACCGTGTGAGGAGGCGGCTCGATCTCGCCGGAAGCCACGAGCTTCACCAGTTCCTGAAGCTGTTCTAGGGTACCCGGTTCCACCGATTTGATGCCCAGCTCCCATTCGTCCGCGCGTCTACTAAATTTCGGCAACAACCGATCGGCCACATCCTTGATCACGAAGACCACGCCACCCTTGCTCAGACATTGCATACTGCGGTGCAGACTGCGCGAGGTCGTGCCGAAATCGATTACCACGTCGACGTGCCCTCCACACGCGTCCATCGTTCGCTCGATCAGCTGTTTCTCGTACAAATCCTCGCTCCACTGCACCACGTTCACTCTATAGCCAAAGAGAAGACTGTTGGTGAATAACTCGAATGACCTGAACGGTGGACTCTGACAGATTGGGCATTCCAACTAAACTACTTGGTGGCGTGCATTGGGAAATTTTCTGAAGCGTGTTGCATTAAGTAGAAGTGAAATGGCTTTTCTGTTTGCTACCTGGGGCACTGTAGGGTCCCTGAGGCCTTCGAAAACCTTAACGCGACCTTGCGTTTCAATACTGCTTTCTAAACATAGTCATCTGCTCGTTACGACATAATATTTGTCTAGAATGTAAGTCCTAATTGTTGTGTGTCCGTTTAGACTGACCAGAGCTTCTTCCTCTTCGACTCTAATTAGAAAATAACCACTACCAGTGCCGCATTAAGCCTCTAGCGGGCTCTAAAGAAAATTTAACTGGGTCCCCGTTTGTAAAGTTGTACTAAAGTAATATTTGATTTATTTCACTGCCGCCTAAATGCAACTGCTACGTTTCCTCAATAAATTAATCAAGTGCTGGAAGCTGGTGCAACTTAAAACTTAAAGGTGCATATTATAAAAATTAGAACACGAACAACATCACGCGACACATCAGGCACTATTACTATTTTGATTAAGCGATATTTAAGTGCACCGAGCATGTCGCGTAAACAAACAAACTCCGCAGAGATTAAACTGATCAATCTTTACGTAACATTTATCGTGGTCAAGATGTGTCAAGTACTCGAATTGATACGATAACATTATCATTCATTTAGCGGTACAGCCGATTCCTCGGAATTACGAAAGCGTGATCTCGATGACAAAGATATCTCGGACATGGAATGTTAATTTCAGTTCAAAGATCAACGAGCGAACCTCGTTGCTCATAGTTGAGCACGCAACATGCATACTCTACGAAAAGCGACAGAACTCGTAGATAGGCCTGGATACAGTTTAAATTACAAAGCATATTCCGTCTCCTCGCAATGAAACGATTTTATTGTTCTTGAAATTGTCTACGAAACTTTCCCGTTTTCCAAACACGCTATTTCACCGATACGCAAAGGATTCTAAATAGTCCAGAGTACCGTCGCTTTTCAGTGCACTATTCGCAAGAACACTAATCAGCCTGCAGCTACAGAACATCGACACTCGGCAACCCCCCAAGGCAACTCACCGTTGGACCTCCTGAGCCATGGTCAATCCATCGTCCTTCAACGAGGCGATGGTGATGATGACTCTGTCTTTCATGTTGCTGAAGTAGTACGCGGCGATCCTGAGAGCCCAGAGGGCCAGGCCACCGGTGCCAACGATCAGGATCTTGCAGACGCTGTTCTCGCCTCTCTCCTTCAGCAACGCCTGGACATGTCCGTGGGCGGCGAAGACGGTGTTCATGGCTAATAGAGCGCCGGCGGGTAACATGGCCGCAACGCTCAGGCTCACGTTATCGGGAATCTTGATGAGGTACTTGAGGTCGTGGACCACGAGGTACTCGACGTACCCGTTCGGTATTCCCTCGTAAGGGTAGAGAATCACTCGGTCTCCGACCACGAACTCACAGTCCTCGGGCACGTTGGCGCCCAGCGACTCGATCACACCTGCGACCTCGTAGCCGGGGAACAGAGCCGCGTCCCGGACTCCGTGGTGCGGCAAGGTCATGGGAAAGTCCCCTTCGACCGAGACCTCCGTGGCCAAACTGCTGCCGCTGGAGACCGAGGTCAGGCTACCCAGGCTGGGCGAACGACGCGGATGGTAACAAGCACCTGCGCACATCACCCGGATCCTGGCACCCTGCGATGGCACGTCCGGAACAGGAACGTCGAAGCTGAACACCCAATCGCGGCCCGCCACGTTCGGACTCTCGATCGACACCTGTCTGCACAGCTTGTTCATCTTCTCCTCCCTGAAATTAGAGAAGACCCTTTTAAGACTTTGCTCTGGGTGAGCTGGTTCTTTTTTTAGAAGAACCGGGACGCGCAAAAGTTTGGGTATGTGTGTTCTAAAGGCGGGGTTGTGTGATAGATTCCCTGCGTTTTTTTTTTCTTAATTTTATTTTCCCCTGCAAAATCGTGTTTCTTTGAAGTATATGTAAGTCTGTTTCCTGCTCTGCAAACCTATCTGCTTCAATTTTTCGAATTATTTAGTTTCAATGAATTTTCAAGTTCCAGGAGGTACAACATTGCTATTCAAGCTACAGCTGTCGCGAAAGTGCTAGACTGATCGGTGCGTTTAAAATTTTCAAGTATGACAAGCGGAAACCGGCTATTAACTGAAACTCTTGTTCGTTACGCCACGATCGTTTTGCCAATCAGCTGTTGCTTCGTTCACCCCGATACGATTTCATGCAATTTCAAAGGACCGCGTAGATTTGTTTGAAGAACAAAGGAATCACGACTGATTAAAGATAGAACAATTTCCGGAAACGACGCTATTTATGGAATTACATTACCCGCTATCTCGCAAGATAGTACAGAGACGCGACCAACTATTCTCTCTACGATCCGCACTGAATCATGAAGGCGATTTTTCCTAGATAACGGAAGAACCTTTACAGTCAAATTCACTCGATAAAATCAGAAAGCGAACAATGAAACGATTCACGAAGAGTCACCCCGAACGACATATATCGTAAAAATCATGCGTACCCTCTGCAAGGAGTACAGGGTGTGTTGTGAGCGACCGGAGCCAGGGATTCCAACTTCGCAGGCATAGTAGAACGACTCTTCCCTTCCGCTATATTTTTTTTTTTTTGCAGTTTCGTTTTTTACAGATCGTTTCTAACGGAGATCACAAATTCTGTATCTCGTTCGACGAACACCGTTACTCGCGCGATTCTAGATCCAAGGTTCTAGGAGTGTTCCGGTCGTGATAAGCTCGACGACGGTTTAAAAAGTTTTGTATGTTATTGCACTTGATATAGGCACGCGAAAACGATTCACGGACGTACGCCTGAAACGCACTGGCTGAGCGCTGCGCTCCTCCTCGACTTTTATACCCTCGCGAGCTTTCCCAGAGAGGCTGCCGCGTTAGTCACGCCAGCTGGAAACGGGCTACGATAGAGGGGATGGAAGAAACAGAACGTGAGCAGGTATATACGAGCATTCACGGGCCACGTGCAACCGCTGTTTTTCTCCTATACCAACGCTCGCACATTCGTCCAGCCGGTCGTGATACACGCATGAATGAGACGCACATACTCCGTGCACGGTCTGTTTTTCGTCTTTCTCTCGCCGTCTCTTTCCAGGCGATGACAAATCCCAGAGTTTTGGAAGGGATGTTTTGCGAAGCGTTCCAAAATTGACAGAGGTTGCGCAGCCGATATGTTCGCCGTTCCACTGTTCATTTGATCGCGAAATTAAACGCGTCCGCTTTTCCCCCCATTGTTTTCTCTGTCCGGGCGAGATTTCCACGATAGAAAGTAGAAATTATGCGATGCGTGCGGACGCGGTGTCTGTTTCCGTAATCCTTATCTACTGAACTTTCCTTTATCCGCATGTCGAAGCAAAACGAAGAAAATTGTGGTTTTAAATGTACATATTGCTTTTTTTTATTATTATTTTGAAGAGGATATGAGTTCTTCGTTGCTTACGCACTATCTACGCTTCATTTCGAAGCACACCATTGTCCCAGAATCATGCTATCTTCGTGAATAATCGAAGGTTAAACCTTGATCTTTTCGTAGTGACTACATGTACGATTAGAGACAATCGTTCAAGTTCTATGTCATAAAAACCAGTAAACACATGAATCGCTGTCAACATGATTCTATCATCGCTTTCCACAATTCAGCACAACAATCGTTTAACGTTTAACAGAATAATAAATTGTTACATAAACAGTTACCTGGTAAACATTCAAAGTCTAGTAGAAAGCTAAGCTTTCCTTGTTGATTAATGTCTTTGCTTTTGGTCGCGGTTGTTTTCAGGTATTGCAAATTGAACACGGTGACTATACCTTCCATATTTTAATTTTTGCACCGTGAAGGTGACGCGTTGAACATAGGCGGTACTTAATTTAATAGTCTCTTGATCGATCGGAGGTTCTATTCTTGAAGCAGAAATTGTCGAGCAGAGAAATCAATGTCCACGTGTATACCTTGTCATTTATATATATACATATGTACGTACGTTCATTATGTTGTTGCTTGATGAATAGTGATCGGCAGATCAGTTTTTCTGGTCCGCGATAAAAGCAATGTTTTGATGGCTATTTATAGCACACAAACTATTCTTTTCGTTCGCGGTACGCAAGTTATCATCTTAGAGCTCTTTCCGTGTGATTGTTATCTTTATCGAAGAGCTCGATACTGAACACTCACGAGTTCTATTCTTTTTCTGTTTACGTCGATCCGATTGTCCAAGATTTTTGTTCTTTTTCGGACTATTACAAAAATATTGAAGATGGTCGATGTTATTGGACCAACCCGGTATTAATGACTCAACAGTCGAATGCTAATAACAAAGGCGTATCGCGTCTCGGTCGGCACGTACGCAAATCTACGCAGATGCACCCACGGGGATTGACAATCCATTGTTTTGATGCGAATATAGCGCGTACCTGCACGTATGCGTGTTTACTAATGATAAACCAATGATATCACTCTTATCAATAGAAGGTCGGACGTACGACTTGCTTTTATCTAGTGCTTGAAAACCCCACGGAATAGTTATTAGTTGGCTATCAACACCGAGAGACGTGGTACCCTCTTCCAACCCTCCGCGAATCAGGTGAATAAAATTCACTATGCTAATTGTACCCCGACCATTAATCACCGGCAAATACAGAGATTTCTCTATATATTCAGAGAGTTCACTGTACATCATTTGGATCGCACTTTAAAATGAGTTGAAAACAACGGTTTAAAAAAAGTTTTAAAGGTTTAAAAGATCATCATCTTATCAGTTTATTTAAAAATAACAGTTGGGGTTAATGTAACCCCACCTGGCTCGCGAAATGGGCATTACTTATCGGACACGTGCTACGCGGGGGATCGATAAAAGAACTTACGACGCGTAAATATGAAAACATGTTTACGCAAGAGAAATTGTATCAATTGGAGTTAGTTGAAAAAGATCGTTCAACGAATCAATTATACGTAAATGGAACGCATAGTCGTGGCTTGTTTGCAACCGACGCAACGTCCCTGACACGGAACAACAGTGCGCGTCCACAGCCATCTGGTATCGTTTAAAGATCATCAAAAATCTGGGTTACGTAGCGATCAAAGGAATATGGTCTTGGTTAATCGATTTACAAATTAAATTCAATCGATCGCTAGTTTCACTAAGGATTTACTATTCACAGTAGCGCAATTGGTAATTATTTACATTAGGGGCTTCCTCACCGTTTTTTGATGACCTTGAAATATGTTGTCAAGGTCATCATTCTGAACAACTTTTTCCTATACATGTTACCGCCGCTCAACTTTAGTTTCCGAGATATTAAGTAGTCAGTTTTAGTGCTTTGTAAATCTAGTGTTAAAGGGACATTGAAGTTGTAAAATATGAAAGAAAACCTTGCATCCAATATTCTACATACGAATAATAAAATATAATACTAATGTACTACAAACTACATTATAAAATACTAATGTAAAGTGTACTTACTTCTGAATCTTCTGTACCTCCGTCGGATACACAGAACACAATCATTGACTCACGAGAATGCTTCCGAATAAATGAACAACAACCACTAAATAACACACACAACACATTTTATAAAATCGTGACAACGAACGAGATGTCACTCCGACCACGAACAAAATAATACTGCGATTTTAAGAAGAGGGGGATGATCCCTTCCACGGAGGTGGAAGGGGTCAGGTTATCCTAGGCAGGTTAGACGCTGAGGGTCTATAAACACTAGATACAAAACCATAAAAAAAAATTATGGCCGGGCGCCGACCCTATTTTCCGGAATTCCCTGTTTTCGTATCACACGTCCGTGGGAGGGGGACGGTTAAAATCGCAGTATTATTTTATTCGTGATCGGAGTAACATCTTCTCGTTCGTTGTCACGATTTTATAAAATGTGTTGTGCGTGTGTGTTGTGTGTGTTGTTTAGTGATTGTTGTTCATTTATTCGGACCCATTCTCGTGAGTTAATAATTGTGTGCTGTGGATCCGGCGGAGATACAGAAGATTCAGAAGTAAGTACACTTTACATTAGTATTTTATAATGTAGCATTATATTAATGATGTGGTATATAGTATAATTTAATGTGGTTCAAATGAGATACTACTTTAAATGAAATATTTTTATTTTGATAACCAGATAGATAAAATGAAATATTTTTATTTTGTATTTCAAATATTTCCTTACAATGAAAATAAGTTGAGCAAGTAGTTAATATTATAAATTATATTTTTATTTTGATAACCAGATAGATAAAATGAAATATTTTTATTATGTATTTCAAATATTTCCTTACAATGAAAATAAGTTGAGCAAGTAGTTAATATTATAAATTATAATTTTTAACATGAGAAGCTATAATAGTTAGCAAAGTATTTATTACTTGTAGTTTAATTACGAATATGTAACATGTTGATAAACAGACTACAATATCGTAATAACATTACAGGCAACAAAATATCATAAAAATATAAGTTACTGTCAACTATTTGAAATACTATTTTACACAGTCCTACACACACCTACTCCGATCACTTTTTGAGATGTTGAAACTTTTTTGCGAATATCTCGGAAACTAAAGCTGAGCGGCGGTAACATGTATAGGAAAAAGTTGTTCAGAATGATGACCTTGATAACATATTTCAAGATCATCAAAATCGGTGAGGAAGCCCCTAATGTAAATAATTACCGCGCAATTAAAGGTCGATGACCCAAACTAAATACGGTAATTACTGTTTCGCCAGTTCTTGTCTATTCGAAGAAACATACTTGCTGCTTCGATTTAATTAAACATCAATGACGATTTCGCCTAATCTAGGGGTTAATGGAAGGATTGTAGAGTGCACACGATGGTTCGCCGTTCGATAATATAGATCGCGACAGGGCAAGCAGTATTAAAAGATAACGTGAACGCCTGCGTATCCTCTGTTAGCTAACCAATTCGGTCTATTAACGTTCATCTATCGCATTCCTTCGCCGTCGCGCCGTTGTTATGTATGGAAAATTCGCAATTACGACGAACACGCGGAACAAACGGCCACAGACTGTTTGTCTGGATCCCGGAAATGGTCGCCTCGTACGATACTGAAATAACTGTTAACGAGACACGCCGTAATACACAGGTGGGAATTGTTTCTGGAGGCGTCCTTGAGCAGCTTGCACAATGCACAAAGCTCCTATTTTCTTTGGATCGCTTTTGTCACGCGGCATCGAAACCATCAAAGTGATAAGACTAGGTTTACGGAGCCCTAACAGTAACAATTTTACATTACTTTATAAAAATAACGTGCCGCCCAAATTTTTTAATAACGAACACCCAAAGAACGTTGTTAAATAATGTGTTCTGCGGCTCCCAGGGAAATTTTGATTACCGGAAAGAAAAACTCGCCGTTATTTCAGTCTCGTCTATCATTTTAATTCCACAACGATCAGGTTTATTGATCTCGGACATAATAAATTAATTTCACGGTTGTCAATTGAAAAAATATTATCGGCCTTCACGCGCGCCCATCGTTGTCTCTGATTAGAATATTTATCGTTCCTCGACTACGGTTCTTCGGTGAATAGGCGCGGTTGCGTAATATTTTGTAATTAACCTATCGAACTGACTAATTGACCTGTAGGCCAGCCAGACAGGTGGAATCGTCGCATGTAACGTAAGCGTCTAGCCAATAAATAGAAGTATGACAATACGCTTCCTCCCGTTAGTCAGCTGAGTCATTTTTTACGCGACGTCTAGCAGTACATTTTCAGCCGGTTAGGCCAAGATTTTGCGAAACTCGCGTATTTCTCGAAAACGAAACGTCGTTCAAAAATTTGCATTCTCCGGTTCGAGCGTTTGTTTTCAAATCACTTCGATTTCTCAATTCGAAATTTCTTCATCGAGACTACACTCGACTTCGTTAACGATGGAAGATCCCGGCGATTAAATGGATTGATTCGAAAACAGACACGATTTTAATTCCTTTTATAAGAACGACCTCCCACAGTACTTCGTCAACACTCGAGATTCGATTAACGCCACAAGATTACGTTAATTTCCTAATAAAACAACACTATGCCGTGGAAAACTTGTCGGAGGGTTATCTATAGTTTTCGAATGAAAAATATGCTTATCTGTCTTTCACCGTTAGAGTGGACGACGACACTCGTCGTCGCATTCTTTGCAACTCTGTGAGAAATATTGTGCAACGATCACAGGTAATTTTGCTGTACGCTGCCATTCTACGCGACCACGTGTCCGTTGCGTGATCGATTCAATGGAACGATTAATTAATACATCAGAAAAAATATACGCATCTCATAATCGCGAATATATCGTATACGGATTTTATGCATTTCAGCAAGTGCAATTTGATTTGATACTAGTTCGCATTACTAGTTTGAGCTAATTAAAATCGTTGAAGAAAAACACTGCGGCTTTGTAAACTTTATACAGACCATTTTTATCCTGCATATATGTAGTCTGGTTACCAGTAATTTCGAATGAAAATTGAAAATTGATTGATATTAAATAACCGATAGAATACCGGCAAAGCGTAAGCGAGACTTTATATGTGTGTACGTGTAATTTCAATCACGGAGAAACTGAAAATAACAATTCGGGATAAAAATACCAAGCTGCTGTATATTATAAACGAACAAACGAGCATGCGATGCGAACACAACAGATTTTCAAAGAACAAAGAGATCCTCGTGACGCGTTCGACGTTAGTCCAGACAAAGGAATTTTTTACATGGTTTATCATACTGCGAAGCACAGAGGCTCCTGCCGCAACCGTGCTTCAGAAATAACTTTAATCCACGATCCACGATCATCGATAAACGATGAAGAAAAATAGGAATAGTACCTTGCTTTGTGTACGCGTGCACTCTCCGTTTATAGTGAGTTATCTCACGATTCGAGGTGTACACTTCTTTCGACGATTTTTTCCTGTGTTCAAGAGTTCTATTATTGTAAACATGTTTACGATGTTCTATTATGCGATTCGCCGAGTAGTTGCTAATTTTTGTTCAGAGAGGTAAGCGTTTTTCTACGGTCTTCGGGTACGAATTACATTGGTTTCTGTTTTGTTTATGAAAAATTCGCAACGGGTCACAGGTACTCGGCGATCACGCACCGTTGAAAACACACGCCATATAACTCTCGCAGACGCCTTCTAAATTTGTACATGATATTTGTGTCGCATGCCTTTACGATACGCACACACAACACCTATAAATCAATCCGACCAAGAGAAAAAAAAAACAAACCGGAGCGTGGTACTTTGTTCTGCCATCAAGAATTCATGCAAACTGGAACTCGAGCTTTTTTGTAAGAACGATTAACAAACACTCTAACGTGCTCTTGTTGCGTAACTGTCTCTAAATGTGCACTTCAGAAACACGAAGCTCCTGTTGTGATCATTGAAAATAAATTAAAACAACTGCGGATGTGATCCTAGATTCTGATAAGGATTATCATAATTACTGCGTCCTTGCAAACACTAATTCTTCCTGCAAAAATTGAAATCTAGTACCGAAATTTGCTAACAAATAGACCTAACATTTAGGACTTGCATCCACAGATTTCGTCTACAGAGTTGCACTATTGTCCAGCTCTTTAAAATAAATAAATATTCCTCTTTGTATTACTTCCTTCTTATGTAAACCTGATACAGAAGGTCTGAAAATAATTAACATAATTTTTTCAAACAATGTATATCACTTATGTAATGTAAGCTGCATTTAAAAAATATTGTACTTGCTAAACAGACCATTTGGTTTAAGGCAGTGATAAATAAGTGAAACGGGAGGCAGTTTTCTATCGAGCTCTCCTATCTCTTGCAATATAAGCATATGTGGACAAATTTTGATTAGAGAAATCCGCAGCCGAGTTTTGAGTAATATTCCCATTGGAAAAAGGGGAAAAATGATGGTTTTACTGTGAAATTGATGTACACAAATAGCAAGGTGCGAGTCGGTGTGACTGCATCGGTGTAACACGAAGGAGGGGAAGTCGGTCGATGCCGTGGAACCGTGGCACGCTGGAATCACGTGCACATCAGCAGGCATCCGCGTGTTCGGCCGACCCGCTCCGCTCCGACACGCTCTCGCTGCTCGCGAGTACAATGCCCGTGGTGTTTCGGGCCATTTTTACCCCTTGACAGCCACTGGTGGCTGCTTTCGAAAATTTCATCGACGGTACCGTTGTTTTAGACACTTTAGAATCACCGTTATCACTCGAATATTCACTCCCAACTAATTTCCTTTCCTGGCGAAATACATCTTCCTCGACATAATCGGACAACGCTCCGTCAACGCGATTACTGCGGATTTTTATGGAAAAGTTGTCTACAGGATACAGGAAACTCGATGTCCTACAATTAGCTCCTTCGAAGCCTAATAACATTCGGAGTATACCGCAACTGAAATGAATTTTTAAGCCTGGATGCGAGAGTGTGTTACTCAATTGTGACCCACAAACGGCAATCGACGTGTAAACGAAATTGGTTTACAATTAGTTTTCTTTTCCATTCACCGAACAGAACGACACTGTGCGAATTCGAATGGGAATCAATTAAAATCATGTATATTTCATTTATATTCGATGGAAGTTGCGAGTGTACGTTTTGAGAGAATTATTTGATGTTGAAAACGAGAACTAGGGTATTTATATGAAAAATTTTCTATTTTCTTGCGCTCGCTACGTTCTTTTTTATTATTTTTGGGGCTTTAAGACGCAGTTTAATTTTTGCAGTTCAAGTACTGCAACCGATTACTGCCGACTCTTTGCAAGCTATCTCAGATATAATCCACGTACAAGTCCGATAAATAACGATGACCACGATATGAATCAACGATAAAGTATCTTCAGGATTTTATTAAAACAAATTATTGCTCATGTTCTGACACTTTATGGTCACTAATTTTAACTTTTGTTTCGCAATCAACGTAACAAGATATTTAATCGATCAAAGGAGTGTTTATCGTCGTTAATCGTCGTGAATTCGATTAGCATCGTAAATTCGTCCGTTATAACTTTTGCTAGGTCGAAAAATAAATAGTTTAAGAAGCAAACATAACTTTATCTAAAATAAATCTCACATTGATATCTAAGATAGCGTAAAAATTTTCTTCGACTGTTTGATTCCTTGTTCACTGTATCGCAAGAGGATTGATAAATCAATTAGAGTAATTAGTCAAGAAGCCGATAGGATGATAATCAACCGGATGATGAATCGACGATAGCGGACTATTGCTCACCTTAAAAGGCGTAACGTGAGTGTCAGTTTAATGGCGGTACCTGTTACGCAGGACGCCTTTCGTTATGCTAGCAACTTGAATTGTGCGTGTTTCGGCAAGCAGGTTGCAAACAGAGCACACGGTTCTAGTCAAATACGAGCATTGTTTTCTCAGCTTCGTTCATCACTCCCTCGTAACACCTTCGCGATAAATTATCTCATTTATCAACAGATTTCGAATGTTTATACAAAATTCCAAAAAATTAGAAATTCGTTTAGATAAAATGTCTGAGTGTATTTAGCTGTATTAAACAGAGGATTACTAAAATGTAAATTGCTGTCTCGGTTTTTAGTACAAAATGGTCCATACAAAAGAATATTTATCCTTGGCATTACCATAATTGAATTGGTTCATGCAGGACTATCGATCGGAGGTACGTGACATTTCCTTCGTGTGTGACGGAAGCACGTTTCAAATTGTCACCATGAGTACGCGAAGGAAACAAGATGTACCTTGTATTGTTCGGTATTACATATAAAATGTAAACAATTTTGTTTAACCGCGCCGTGCTGAATAATCCTGTCGCTAACTTTTCGAGCTCCATGTAAATCACTGATTCATTTCTAATGACCTATTTTTCCAGAATCGTCATTGCCCGTAATATCTACTTTCCCTTTCCGAAGACCAGTAGTTCTAAAACGCTACATCGCGGAGAATAGTTTTATCGTATTGACGATGCTCTCGGTGGAATTCGCAAGCTCAGTAAATACGGTTTGTTTAAACTTTCTCAGCCGAAAACGACAGATTTACACGCGTTAAACTAACTTATCCGCGAAAATTAAGTTTACTCGGGGATTAGGTACCTGCCGCGAAACTATTAATAACACAGTGATTTCATTTGCTCCCCTCACACGTTCAAGCCGGTATCCGCTTCCGTCAATATTTGAATATTCTTATCAGGATGTTAAATAACTCCGATCGAGAGAACGGAAAAGATTCGAAGTGAATGTTCACATCCGCTCATAATTAATAACATAAAAGTGATTGGTGACAGCATCTAAAGAGCGTATATATGTATGTAGAAACCAAAACAACGAATATTACGTAAACCGTTAAGATTCGTTTCGCTTTTCAAATGAACGACTTGTTACAAAGTGCTCAGGTTCATAGAACCAGTTTGGCTGGTTTGCACACAAAACAACGCATCGCTTCTCTCGCCGCGCCGGTCTAATGACACTAGTAGATGTTTCATCAGTCTTTATCTTCCCTTAACTATAGTTGCAGACAAGTGCACGCAAAAGTGGCAATCGGGTATTAAAAATTAACCCTTTGCACTCGGAGCTATTTTAACCCCGATACCGAACGTTTCGTTCTAAAATAAATATTTAGAAACCTGGGATAATATCTCGTACAGTACTTAAACAGTTAGTAATTAAATCTAATGTAAAAAATATTTTTAATAATGATGCAGCAATTTTTAGTGGCGCCTTACAGTCACCATTCGAGTGCTAAGGGTTAAATAATAATAGGATCTGTATTTAAACACAACTGCGTCGACCCAACGAAAGCAGCCGACCGCGTTCACCAATGTTAAGCAGTCGACGACCTACCGCAACAGTAGAAAGTTGCAACGAGGTCTCGAGCCAGTCGAAAACAATTAGCGACGAATTTAATGAATCGTTTAAAAACACAGCCTGTGGACATGTGTGTTCGACACATGGTCACACGGGCACCGTGTGATTCATGTAATTACTTATTCACGTTTCCCGTTTATGACCACAGATCAGCAGATCACGAATTTATATTCGTCCATCGTTTCGTTCGAAACTCATTCAAGCACCTACGGAAATGATTAACCCGTTTAAGCATTTAATTCGAGATCATAACATTACTTAAATAGTTACCGTTTTCACTTTATGTTGCTATCTAGACAATTACAAAAAATTGCATTCAATGCTAAATTTTGTATAAACATTAA
Organism: Seladonia tumulorum; assembly: GCA_913789895.3. Classification (NCBI taxonomy): domain Eukaryota; kingdom Metazoa; phylum Arthropoda; class Insecta; order Hymenoptera; family Halictidae; genus Seladonia; species Seladonia tumulorum. The sequence goes on from OU565281.1 coordinate 10,110,158, forward strand.
CCTCTTGGATGGCTACGTCCGGGTAGCCATTTTGTTTCGGCTCTTCAAACGTATCATATAGTCCCTGATAATTAATTTAAATTGGACAGTAAATTGGTCGTTTAAATGAGAAATCTAAGAACGAATTCGTTCATATCGAGATTAACCTTGATAAATAATCGATAATTAAATGGAAGTAAGCATTGATCGTCTCTACAAAATTATCAGAACCGTGCCGCTTCCTGAAAACTACCATAACCGCCCAATATGAAAATTTTAGCATTTGAAACAAAATAAACTAAAACAAACTAAAAACATCTAATAAATGCTACTCGTGAATAAAATTGTCATAATATATATTCTTTACAACTTTTAACCATGTGTCTCACTATAATGTTAAATTTCCTCTGTTACGGTAAACAATACATGAAAATACGTGATACTGTTTTGGAAGACCATCTTCGGAAAAAATTGTTGTGATCGAATCAAAATGCACTGGAGGTTATGGGAGGCGTGGTCATACTCAAACAACGTTAATTTGTTCGACTACGTCAGTCGATTCTGTACGCGGCGACAAAAGAAGCAGGCGGCTGGCTACAGCGCAAGCTCTGCCTTTGTTTACACTGTTACTGGTCGATGAGTGAGCCTTTAAACATACCTTCTCGCGAATATAAGGTAATAAATTTATACATCCGAACACGATTGTTGTTACGTACTCGACAACCGATATGTTAGTAGTGATACGTGATACATACATTGTTACTCTACACGTGGGCGCTACTGCCGTAGTTAGTATACATACGCTGCGTTCCGGTATCAGCTGTTCGTAAGATATCATGCAGGTGTATTGTGTCGCAACGCTGTTGACGGTATCGGTTACGCGGCGATTTGAACAGATTTCCTTTTCGACCGTTAACAACTAATAAATTTCTAATTCGATCATTAATGGGCCGTACGAATCGTTACTGTCATGAAAAAAACAGAATATTGGCGGTCAATTTTTTATATCAAACTTTTTATTGGTTAATCAGGAAACAGAAGGGAATAGAATAAAATAAGTCCAAAGAGAGAACACAAAAAAAAAATTAGTCCATTCAGTGCCAGACAGATTGAAAACGGGTATAAAAAGCTACCTGTATAAAATAAATAATAATATACTATAGTATATATACTAAAGCTGCAGCTGATGTAATAAATCCAGTAGTTATGATTAATATAGAAAATTAGCCGCTAATACCGTGTTTTTTCTTTAATTTATACGAGTTTGCATAATTAAAAGCCAGATGTGCCAATACTGTTATTAAACCATGAAGTATACAAGTATTAGCACAGAACACGTTACAACCGAGATCATGAACTAGTGTATATTGATTTTTGGAAAAAATATTGACACATTTTCTTGCAAAGCGATAGAGAGCAACATTTTAAAATAACTTTCGCAGCACCATAATTTGTTTCACTTCTAAATGTCACAATCGAAGTACATAATACTGTCCGTTTGTCTGTACGGTCTTGTACCATATAAATTGTAGACGTGTAATCCCATAGAAACACAAGAAACGTATATATATTGTATTATTCTCGTTGACGCAATGCCTACGTGGATATTTCCGACAATAAGAGATTTATTCTTCAATTACGAACGTGATTTGTAAGATTTGTAAGTAAATGTCGCCGAAGGACGAATCAAGGTTGACTACTCACCTTGCTAGCTAACCCTTTTCACGGTGTCGACTAATTCCGGCGATGGGGACCGTGACAGTAATGACGTTCACACGATGCGATTCCGATTAATTGAAACTTTTCTGAAAAAGCTCGAGCTCGTGTCGCGGATGATTGCGCAGCAAACTTTCGTAGTATTCTGACGGGTTTGCTGTGAAGGGTAGATTCGTGTCCAGTGGAGGCGCTAAGGGGAACTAGAATGTATCGCGCCGACGCCGAAAACTGTATAAACTCAGTGACGAACTGCGACCCATGGAAGGGATTGGGGATGTCATCGATCGTACACTAAACATGAGGTCCACGGCCTGTAAGTAACGACCCTTCTATCTCGTTTTTTTTTCTTTTACGACGCGACAGCTGTTGCCTTCCTCGCCCGAAAGTATTTCAATGATCCCAAACAAATATATTCACTACCTCTATGCCCAAATTGTTAATGAAATTTGTTTTATTAGTCCCTTGAAATTTGAATTTGAACGCAATACCTCACGCCGCGCCGCGCCGGTCCTTAGTGTTCGTTGAGCGTCCAATTCGTAAGTAGTTCGTTTCTTAATAAATATTTTACATAAAAATCTTATTGTTATACGTACCCTATAATTGTTAACATTCCTATTTTTTGTAAAAAAAGGACTATACACATGTGACGGGAATTAGCGGGGTAACGCGAATCGTATTAACGACCTCTATACTGTGATAACGTTGAATTCGGGAACTACATTTGTCCTATAACCTAAACTGTACGATACATGTTTAATGATTAATGAATTTGACGTGAAATTTTATTAAGAAAACGTCATATCAAAGAAATTTAACATTACGACAAGTAACCAAATGTAAAAAAGTTTTAACAGCTTAATATATGTATAGAAGATAATATATAAGAGAATAACAATATGATTACTTTCGTTTTTTGCTTAGATACGTTCAATTATCATTAAAAATGAATAAAATTGTATTTATTAAACATTGAACATGCAAATATTACAATAACTCGATTCAGGCAACTCAGATAGATCTTCGTAATATATTATTTCATAATGAAATTTAACTGTTTACTGTCCAGTCGTAAACATTTTATTTCATAATGTTTAATGCCGATGAAATAGTTATATATAACTCTCGCGTAGTCATTAAACATCTGTAAACGATACAATCATCTTACTCGAATTATATTAAGAAGAAGATATATTAAAGTGTCTGCTTTGACGTAATACGTACTCATTCTTTTTCACCTTCAAGTTGATAATGGTAACGACGTAAAGCAGATAAGCGTAATCTCTCTGTTTCCAAAGCCTGCTCTAGTTCCAGTACACGAACCTGTGCCTCCATTTCTAGCCGTTTGGCTTGATGTAGACTTAGTCCAGTAAAGTCTAAATCATCTATAGAATATTAGAAATATTAGTTTTTATTTTGCACAAGGCTTTAACATTCATCGTTATCTGTAAGATGTGAACAAATTACCATTTTCTTCAACAAGTTGACTACAATTTTTGGCGGTCGCTACAACGCTTCCTGTTGCCTGTGTCACGTCCCTCGATGCTTCGGAAAGTGCAGCCAAGTTACTGCTATTTCTGTTTGCTTTTACTCTGCTTGCAACTACCAACTGAGCTGTCGACGCAGCAATCCCTTGCGATGCGACTACCAGCTGTTCAAATTTACCATTTCCAGCAACTACCTTATCTGCAGCTTCCCTGTACATACCGGTATACTTTGTAGTTCAATGATGCGCTACAGTAGATGATTTGTACGTACAATAATAGATTAGCACCCATTGCAACCGCCTTTGCTGCTGATATGAGTCCTTCGGACCATTGATGGTTCCGTTTGTAGAATTCCGTTGCCGACGCTGTACCCTAATATTAAAAACCGATTTTTATATTCCATTCACTTATCAATAAAATAATGATGAGTAACAGATCTGCACCTTTCCTTGTTCAACGATTTCTGCTTGCAGAAACCGAGACTTTTGTACTAACTTCCTAATACATTTCATCAGTTCTGTACAGGAGTCTAAAATTTTTCCGTTCACCGCTAATTTTAATCCTGAATCTGCAGCTCTGGATTTTTCCAACATATCCTGAGTAAATATCATGAAATATGTTATTTGTATACGTATAAAAGTAATTTTTAGTCAGTATAATAAATTACAATGTACCCGTATTCTGTTGGTAGCTTCTTCTATAGCTTTATCCATGCTCAAAAGCTCCATTTCCACTAAACTGCCTATAGCTTCAACGTTACCCTGGCCATTAGACAGCGTAGCAGCGAGTTCGCATATTTTCTTAAATTGTTGTCTTACTTCATTGATTTGACTAACAGTCGTCGGTGACTTTTCTTTTATGTAACCAAACATAGTTAAAGATTGCACTCCTAATTGCTTGCATTCATCAGTCAATTCTAAAATAGGATACAATGCAAAATAAGAAGTAAGAAGCTGTATGATGCTTTTGAAGCTTTCATTAGCTATAAACGTTGGCCTAACTTACTGTCGCCCACCGCGATATCGATGGACGTGTTCGATGTGGATTTTGCATGGATCAAGAAAAGACCCAAAGTATAGGCAACGTGTATTGCACTTTTAATGAGCATTTTTCCTTTCGTTGTATCACACACATAACCAGTATACGTGGAATCCAATACATCTAACGATTTTACAATCGATTCCTCTAATCGTTCAAGGTACTGAGGTGTGCATGTTAAATCCGACATTGCTGGATTGTCTATAGCACTCAACGAATACTGTATTATATCTTCTGCTTCAGATATACAATTTACTGAAACGAAAGTGCACTTTTATACGTATGGACCTAAGATATTTTTCAGACTATTATCGAGGAATAGTTAGGGACACTTACACAATAACTCATACAACATAGTATCAGCATGTAGATTCATTTCATTACGGCATCGTTCAGCCTCAACTTCCAAGTTTTCAATCTTTAAATCTAACTCTTCTTTCTGCGCTAATAAATCGTGTAGATCGCCCTCTAAACCCGTTTTTTCAGACGTTATAAAATCATTTTTGGCAATCAACACCTAAAATATTACATCTTTACCGGAACGAAATAAAAAGAAAACAGAAACGTAAATTTTTAATCAAGAAAAAGCTATTAACCGAGTTTTCAGCTTTCGCGGAATTCAGTTGTTGCTTCAGATCATCCAAGTCCTGTTGCGCTTCGACGATTTTTCGACCTTCTTGTTCGTTTATGGCTTGAGCCTGCATCAGCTCTTCAAGTCGACGTTCTGCATCAGTAGTTCGTCTTTCTGATTGTACTTGCGACATTTTCAATAATCCAAGTTGCTTATCCACGTCCGCCTTCTGTTTAACAAAGAATAATTGATTATTAAAATTTCCATGTCAAAATTATTTATTTTCTATATCAGCTACAATCTTTACCTTCCTAATTAAGCTGATATGTTCTTCTCTCAATTTCGCATACACATCTTTCAATTTTTGGAACTTTTCTTCCAAAGTTTTATATTTTCCTAAATAAAAGGAATAATTAATCAGTAAATCTTAAATAACGTATCATATGTTGTACATAAAATGATAAAAATAAAATTTAACAACCTTCACTTTCATGGACTTTCACCATCATATCTGCTTTCTGCTTCAGAGAATCCTGATTGATCTGCTTCTCCTGTTCAATCTCGTTGCACTAAAAATTTGTAGAAAAGAAAGTATGTTTACCGTTGTCTTTTTTTAAATATTGCATTAACTTTCTACCTTGGCAAGCAAACCAGATTCAAGCTGCGACACTCGAGCCTGAAGCACTTCCACAATTTGTTGATATTCGGTTAGTACACGATGCAATTCTTGTCTTTGGCGGCTGTTTTCTTGATGTAAATGGTCGATAAGACTTTCCCTAAAGTATAAACAAAGTCAAAGTCAAAATAATTACAGAATTTCAAATAAGTTCAGGTTTACCTTTCTGCTAATGTATCGGGAGAAATTGAACCATTCCGTGTTGAATCCAGTTGGTCACCAGGTAATGAACTGGTGTCAGAAGTGTCAATGAGGCTATCTACAACCGCTTCGTTATCCAATGACTCTTCTGGCAATTCGACTCTTGGTGTGACATACGATCGTAGTTCTGCTTGTATCAAAAAGTTTGGCGGATTCTAAAATAATCAAATTTTACGCAATTTAAATTGCAACACTATTTCTTTTTCCTCACTTTATTTTTAAATTAATATACTTTAACGGTATTTTGCTTACTTCTGGTAGCGAGGGTATAGTTATGAGAGCTTTGAAATACTGTCTTTGTTTAACTGTATTGTAAAATTTCTTCAGTTCTTGAAACTGTTTCGAAAATCGGTCACGATGACCCGCCAGGGTGTCAGCTGGCAAAGTGTTATGGAGCTTAAATAAAATTTTCACGCAATAATCATATAACTGTGACGCGTCTAGGACGCATGGTATGAGCGGAGCCAGTCGACATTGTCCGCTGACGGTCATGGAATTCGATGGTGTGTTCATCAACGAAGTGGTAACTGAAATAATGACTTCGAATTGGTAAATGTATATAAAACTTTATAAAACGGTATGTTTATATCTCAATTGAATTTTTGAGCTCAAGCTAGATAACAGAATTTATTATATACCTGCACGTTGTAGGTTTAAAATATCATCCATATAATCAAACATTTCGACCGACATCTGGAAACTGGAAAAAAAGGAAGTTCATAAAATTGTATAAACTTTAGCATTAGCTTTAGCTTTGTTCTTGAACTCTGGACATAATGTTTAGCAAATATAAAGCTGCAAGCTTACTACACATTAATGTCATTTTCTCCAATAGCTTCCAATTCTTCAGGCGTTACTTGAAGATTTCCAGGTATCCGTGGATTTCGCTTGTGAAAATCCAATTTGGTTATCAACAGTCTTATATACAATTGAATCAACTGGCCATAGCCTTCTCGAAGGTGTTGCCATAGCTTCCCAATATCCTCTAGTTTTCCGCGGTAACGTTGAGAGTCTGGAATTACTTTTGGATGACCCTCGCGCAGTATTTTGTGTAAAACATGACAAAACTTCCACGCAACTATTTGATTCTCTTGCAAGGGTTGTCTTAACATGTACATCCAAAAGATCATTCCACTCTTTTCCTGATATGTACCAATAATAGCGCCTATGTTTATATAAGGTATATAAAGTACAATAGAGCCTAGTTACATCTAACTAACAATCATTATTAAATTATAATAGATTCTGGCAAATAAAAATTCTAACGCATTTCTATCTCTATTGACTAGACAACACTGATGAAGACAAATATCACAAAAATTTGAAAATTCCTTTGAAAGTATCAACTTTTCATCAAGAAAGGATACTCCGCACATGTTTCTCCTTTACTGGTGTTTCCGTAGGGCTCACAGCCTTCCCAATACTGACACTCTAAAAATGAATTGTAATCATTTAAACGTTTTGGATAACATTTTTCCTAATTTTCCATATGGTTCACTTACCAGCTGATGGAGTTGTTTATCGGTGAGTGGGACGATAGTCGTCATGATAAAACCTTGTAGAAGCAGTGGTAGAAATCAAAGCCAGGAAGAATCTGAATACTGATGGTCAGTCCTTATGAAAAGTCATCATCCACCAATTCATCATTCACTTTAAGAGACCTTAAATGAGCGTAACCGGCATTATGACTTTGTTTTTCTATGCCTGGAAAAATGTATGTGACTATTAAGAACCATCCATGCAATGCAAAGGTACTTTGTTCAACGAATTCTTATCACTCAAGTATTGTATGAACTTGCATATTCAGCATACACTTACAGCTGATGTTTAAAAGGTATACAATTAATCTAATTGCAGCTCTAAGTTTGCACATTTATAAGTACTACATAATTCATAGAGTTTCTATTTTCTCCCAATGAAAAAATTAATGTTTATCTAATCTTTTTCTCTCAATTAGTTTATATGAATTTTTGACTCAATTGGCATGATCTTTTAATGAACTACTATAATCTACAACATTTTTACTAGAATTGGAACTATAATATCTCTGAAAGTTGAAATTTTTTCGAATAATTAAAGCTGAAGAAAATTGTGAAAATCGCGCCATTTAGATTAAATTCTATATAATTTTAACAAAAAATTTTTAATGAGGTAGATTTAATTACAACCACAAGGCTGCTTATAATAAATGAAAAAAACTGATTTATTGATTAGAAAGTTTACGTTTTTAAACTAAAATATCTTTGAAATACTTTGTATAACCGATTTTACCATGCGCGTGCTCGCAATTCAAACTCAAGTTTTAAAAAATTGAAAGTACGTATGTAGAGTTCGAATTTTCGAACGACTATCAATGATGATATAGATTAGAATGATTACAATACCATAATAAAATACAGATAACGCGGAAAAATCTTAGATAATGCTCTAGAGCTTATTTTACATAAATTATAGAGGGCTAAATGATTTAAGTTAGTATGAGCTATTTCATTCAATATAGACGTCGAAGGACAAAAAATATTTTCATACAATCTCCGCTATGTGAAACGACAATTTCGTATGCACGAACCAACCGAATAAGTGCTTAATCCAAGTGTTCGATCTCGGAAGTCCGAATGATGGGTCTTTTATGTTCATTAACCCTCCGAGCGGTGTCACCGTACCGACGCAGTTAACGATGCACCAGAAAGAGTGTCGTTTACGTTCATTCAGAAACTATCGTAACGGTCGCATTCGTGCATTTAGATGAATAGAGACGCGTGCAGTTCGTTGTGCCACAAATCAAAGACCCGTATACCATCGCAGGTTCAATGGAAACAAACACAATGACCGAGATAAAGAAACACGACCCTCGCTTCTGCACACCGTTAGCGTAAACAAACAACAAACTTAGCGCCTTGTTAGAACGTACATAGAAAAACAAACATTAGGGTCATTCTTGATAGAGGTATTATGAAACTACCGAGAAATCATGTTAACCGCTGTTTTTAATTATATTTTTAAGAGAACCGTGAATATAAAATTTCAGCGAGAAAAACTAACCGCGTGAATACGGAGTTTGACTAAAAAATAAATTAATATGTAAAAAACTAATAAAAACTCGCTTTTGAAATTGTATATTCGGGGTTCTTTTCCCATTCCCACCCTTCCCCAAAATCTCAGCTCGTAACTCGTGTGGGTCGCACCGTACTAGAACCATAATTTTTTTTGTTTAATAACATCGCATGTAATCGTAAATCATCTCGTGATATGTATACGTATACGTGTACATATATGTATATGTATATAAATCCGTTTTGTCTCGATCTGTCTGCTATAAAGTAATATACAGGTCACAGATAGACGCGACCGAACTCATGCAAATTAAATCCCGACCTTGACCATGGGGAGGCGATAATTCCATCATGACTTTAATTTGTCAGAAGATTGGAATAATGGTTGAGGATGCGAAACAAATTGTAAATTTAACCATCATGAATCATTCAATGTAATTGTCATAAAAATCATTTTCTTTTCAATCGTTGAAAAACTCCTTTCGTAATCGAAATAACACTGGAGTAAAAAGTGGAGCAGAACAATTCGAACGGAATTTACAGCGACATTGTGGAACGAAGAAAATCGGAACGCATAAAAATATAGTGCTTTATATGGATAGCGCATTCTGAATCATACTGTTCAAGAACATATCTTTCACTAGTACATTTTCTAATTCTGTGTCACCGTAACCATTTTTTACCAATCTTATTTGCGTAATAACGTCGAAAGAACATAACACTTAAAATAATTGTAAACCTTTACTTTATATATTTTTTGGTTTCTGATTTTGAATTAAAAAAATATTTTTATGCTTTATAAGACAATACTGCATACTACAATGTATTTCAATTTTATAATTCACGACCATCGTAAACAAAACTCTCTGTCATTCACGATAAAAACACAGTCAGGTGTATGAAAGTAGAATGAACAGGGCTTCCTGTTAGCTGATTTCAGATTATTCGAAGAACTATATATACATGTATACATATACAACTCGATAATACGAACAGTATATTTGTTGTTCACTTAATATGACACGAGTAAAATTGTTAACAGTAAAAAACAATTATCGAAACTACTACGATTGTTGAGCACAGTAGCACTATCAACAACTTTGTGATACAGATAAATACAATACCATAATAAACACATTCCCTAACCTATAAAATGCATTAGAACGGTATACGAAACGAAACGAGGTCAAGGACCGCATTTTCATCAAACGCCTTTAATTTTCACAATTTGAAATACCTGTACACCCGAAAATGGATACGAACCTACTTAATACTTTTACTCAAACGCGAGAATATAACCTTACGTCCGTTTAAAGAGGTGTCTGCATATTGAAATTATTATTTCGCGGATATAGTGTACCGTTAAAAATTAGAAATGATAATACATACCAAAAGTTCTTCCCACAGCCAGTACATTAAATCCAGGCCGCCTCTGGTTCGTTAGAAAACATGTAATTGCGTTAAACCCATTCCTCCGTCAATGCACAAATTGTTTCAGAAGATTACGTAGCATAGATCCGGCTAACGTAAACGGGAACTTCATAAATACACACACGCGTTACATTTCGAATATCACTAAATTCAATTTCGAAAAGTGCGGCAAATCATAGACGAATTGTCCGTGGAGCTTTTCTTTCAATAAAGAATTAGACTGGTGATGTATCGATAAGCGACTGCACAAATTCAATGATACGATATCAGATACAATGGATAAACGTTAAGTGTAGTGATAAGAGAGCTTAAGCAACGATAGATGGTGTTGCCAATAACCAAACTAAAATTCGTAGCTGAATATGAAATAAATACGTGCTTCCCGTCCGCGGATGCGATAGAATACAGTGAATCGCTTGGAATACTATAGCAATAGAAGTAGCGTGCATTCGGTATCAAGCCGTTATTTCGAGCGCTCTTCCAGTGGCGTAGCCGACTCGTGAAACTTGCTGGCGCGTAAACTCTCTTTTAAAGTTACATTTACCTTTACATCTCCGCTAACACTTGTTCCACAATTCGTTGTGTCCCATGTCTCCTGTTATCTCCTCTGCTTTTTCCCCTTCGTAATGCTATTATCACCCCGTCATTTTACGCATTATTTATCGCCTTCCGGCGCGACTTATCTCATCTTTCTTTGCGTGTCTATAAGTCTCTTTAAGATAGAACAATGAACTTTAGTATAGAAATCCATAGCATATCTTGATAGTTTTGAACTTTTTCAATGGTTCTTACGTTGACAAACATTAAACGATATATTTTCACGTATATATACGTATGTATACTCCACTTTTCTGCGGGTATTTAAATTTATATTTTTTCTTCAATGTTTCAGGAATATATCTTTATATTTCATAATTATTTTAAAGTGGACACGCAGCTTCAGTCGCGTACATTTAATGATGAAATAAGGATTGGAGCTGGCTTAATTATCATATTTGAATATGTTAATGGAAAGTAAAACAGGTCTGCCAGACCATTTGTAATAATGCCGAATGTATTAAGAAAAATGTACTTTTTTCACAGACTTAAACGCGACAACACGTACGTAATACGTGTATATTACGTACACGTGCACATACTATCATGTCTATGTAACGAATTTTTTTAATTGAAAAAATAAGTTCAAATCCAATTACTGAGATACACATATATTTTTTAATTTTAAAAATGAGTTATACATAACATTTGATAATAGTTCATAATAAATAATTGTCGATCGCATTTTAAGTCAGCGTATACATTTCAATTATGACACTATACAAGCGCTATAAATGTTGTGTTCGTGGGGTATGAAAATGTGTTTCGATTTCCATATCCGTTTGATATTAATCTACGTACATTTGGCCTAAATTTTTAATATATTAATAAACTTTAACATTCGGTGAAAAATTAATTAGGTTTTTCTTTTCATTATATGAAATGTAAATTATGTTTACATAGAACTACTTTTCAGCCAACTATCGCTGTCATAAAGATAAAATACGCATAGTACATATACATTATATATCTTTGTATAATGAAATCAGTTTCATATTTCTATTAAAATGCTTACTAGTAAAATAAAAATATAAATGTATAATATAATTATCTTTGGATTTAAATGGACAAAGTACCCTATTTATTTGATTGGTATTACTATTTATGGTTGGAATTATAATGTCACCATATATTTATTGATTAAATCAAGTTGATTAAGTAACTTATAAGAGTTTAACATGTTGTAATAGAAAATATACATTTCTGAATAATATTGTATCAAAAATAACAATACCAATCATGAATAAATAGTAAGATTTTCTGGTTAGATAGGCCTTGTAAGAAAATTGATTTATATGTTTTATATATTCGTCATTTCATACATTGATACATACACATACATGGTGTCGCCTTAGGTAGTCAAGTGTAAATAATATTTTTGACAAATCGCTTTGATCCATATATTATCAATTATGATCCATTATTAAAGTAAATTATATTCCAAAGATTAGTGCACAATACATACAATATACAATGTGAACAGATACAAAACATTAAATAGAAGTACCTATCCTCTCCCGCTTTATCAATACCCAATGTTTAATCAATTGTGTGCCTCATTTCTCATATATTCTATGAACTTAAAGTATTTCGGCTAGAAATAAATAAAAATGAAATGTAGTATTAACTTAAGAAAATAAGATTTATTTTTCTATTAGCACATGTAAAATTACGGATTATTTGTATATATTAAAAAGTTCTATTTCACTAATGCAATAAAAACAAATAATATCACTACGTTAATGTACGACAATCAATTACTTTTGTCTAGAATCAAATATACAAATCATTTAACATATAATATTTAAAAATAATAAGCTAACATCGTCGAGCCTTTGAAAGTTAAAAATTTATTAAGTTTTACGATTGAAGCAATGTGTAACACTTTACCTTATAATACACCTATTTAGTATGTGTATACATTCTTTTAAATAATAAGTACACCAATATTCACTTGTTACCTTATGATGCGACACGTGCAAAAGAAAAATTATATGTAAATCAACTTGTTGAGAATAAAATGAGCAGCAGGAGTAAAAAGATTAATTTAAATTGGAGAAGGATGAAGCGGTGGACAGGCAACCCCCAGCCCCTAGCAACACCCACCACCTTGCGTGTTTCCTTGCCCACCAGTACCTGCTAAACCACCAGTACTTGTTGGGGAATGTTGTGGTCCAATTTTGATGCCGTTTGCCTACACAAATTTAAGATACATTGGTAATAATTGCACGAAAATACGTCAATATTATTGTACAACATGACCATTTTCATTTTACCTCATTGTTTATGTCAAAGACACCTTCTTGGATTTTTTCATAAATAACTTTTGCTGTATTGATAAACGCTTCTTCTACATTAGCGGCTGTTTTTGCACTGGTTTCCATAAAAACAAGTCCATGTTCCCTTGCAAATGCTTCGCCTTCTTCTCTCCTCACTTCTCGTTTATTTTCCAGATCACTTTTATTACCAATTAACATGATCACCATATTAGAATTCGAATGTTGACGTGCATCTTCTAACCAGGTTGTCAAGTGATTAAATGTTTCCCTTCGTGTAATATCATATACTAATAAAGCTCCTGCTGCTCCACGGTAGTATGACCGTGTAATTGAACGAAACGCTTCTTGACCTGCCTGTAAGTTGAATAATCTTATTAACAATTACTTCCTTTCGCAAGATTACTTTGATCTTTGATCTTTGTAGTTAAATAAAAAGAAAGAAAGCATTAAAATTTTTATGATTAAAATTAACATTCATAGTATTGTAAAACTACATTTATTCATTACTGCATCAAATTGGTGATTTTAATATGTTCTTCTATTAATAAGAGCACTATTATTTCATAAGTTGTGTAGGCATATTGTATGATGAATTAATAATTACAGTATCCCAAATTTGGAGCTTGATCTGCTTTCCATCAATCATAATCATTCGAGCACCAAACTCAACACCTATTGTTAAGTCGTGTACTGGCTGAAATCTCTTGTCCGTAAATTGAAGGAGAAGACATGACTTGCCAACCCCTAATTATTAAAAATAATAAATATTACAATAAACCTAATAAATATTACAAAGTAACTATTAATTACATTAACAATATTTTTCATAAAATCAAATATATATATATGGAAAAAAAACAAATACCTAATAACATAAAGTTTGAAATTGAAATACGTTAAATGTCTGCTTACGCTAGTCTGATCAAACAATATTTGAAGTTAAGAAAAAGTTCAAGGATGCACAGCATTGATGTTCTGAACAATGATAGTAAACAAGATAATAATAATGTCCTGGTACCAATATTTACAAAAAGTCTGTGATTAGTATTTTGAATTATTCATGTTTTTAATAATGTAATATTCATTCCATAATAAGATTTCATGGGAAATCTGTTATTAACATAAATAAACTAGCACAATACTTGTTCCAATTGCCAGAGTTATAAAAAAGTCATATATGATTGAACAATTCGTCAAAAGATACATGATTTTTATTGATAAACGTCATCATGACATTAGCACATTGAACGATCTACAATTATTTTATAATCTGCTAATGAATAGCATTATCATGAAGAGAAACGAAAACAATGGGTCCTGTCACGGTCGACGTAGTAGAGAATGTACGTAGGTACCACTTTCACAACGTTTACTTCTAAAAAGAGTACTACGCATTTACCTGTATCCCCAATAATGATGTATTTAAAAAGATACGCGTACGACATTTTGAAAGCTCACGCAGATATCAAAGATATTTATACGAACAGCAATTATATTAGAAAACAGAACTGCACTTTTTTGACTGTCTTATCTCTTCTGCTTCAGCATGACGTCACTAAATCGCTTCGGCAATCCTCGGGATATTTCGTATTATTCGTAATCAGTCCGGGTTTCCGATATCGCGCTGCTGTCGCTTCAGTCATTGAAGCATATTTCACAAAGATTGACTATGCTCCAGATTCATGATATTTTTAGATTTAAAACGATATGTATGTATGTATATGTCAGTGAAAAAGATGTAACATAATTATCATAATTTTAAAACAATCAACAGTACGTTTATGTTTAAAATACATCAGAAACGAAATTCCTTTTTTTAACCTTCTACGTTCGTGCCTCTAAATTGGATGACCTCGACAGCCTACCAGAACCTAGCCTACTAGAACTTCCTTTCGTAAGTGGACCGCAGCTTCTAGTACACATACTCTATGCCAAAACATTAAAACTAAATGTTTTATTCATTATTGTGAAATAATAGACTGTGGGAATGAATTGCAAAAATACCTGATGAATTATGCGTATTAACAAACTAAGAAAATAAAATCACTTTGAGTGTCACACAATATTGACTTCTCATAAAACCGTACACAAATTGTATTTTGATACTATTCTTATTTATAAAAAATAATCATGAAATTTATGGCTATTACAACAAAATAAAACGCAATCAAGAAAAATTATGGTCGAGATGATATTATGCGGTAAACAATATTGTTGGCCAATGAAATCTTTTTCTAACAAATTGACTGTCCAATGAGCATGTAGAAATGAGCTCTGGTGGTAAGTAAAAGTAGTAAACAAGTGTATGGTGCGAATCGAGCTATCGTCGACGTCGAAGCTGTCAAACATGGCGAGAATGTCGATCTCGAGTTCTGGTCAAAAATGTGAATAGAGGTGTCGGGTTGTGGTGAGATTCGTGAATCTCGGGTGTTCTCGTCGTCGGCAGAGGCCGGCGAGAGATGCGATCGAGAGTTAGACTGTCAGGCCGAAAGTGAATGTGCCGAGTGAACGGCCCCGGCAGTTTTGCGGCCGGGATTAATGTAAGGGCATGCCAATTCGGGAACTATGGGTGCTCAACAGACTAAGGAGAGAATCGTTCCTGCCGGCTCTACTGCGCGACAGACGCGCAAACAACCGCGAAACCTTAAGGAATCGCGGCTAGTTGGCTCCAATATATTTACCGAGCACAGCGGTAACTTCCTTTCCTTATTTTCGTCCTACTCTTTCGCTTTTTATCTTCTGTTTCTTTCTCGCTTCCGCCCATTTTTCCGTTCTCTTTCTCTCACACTTTCTTTCCTTCTCGCTCTGTTTCTTGTCTAGTCTCGTTCTCTCTCTCTCTCTCTCTCTCTCTCTCTCTCTTTCTCTCTTTCTCTCCTTTACACTCGTATATTTTGCTTACTTTAAAACATATATTGAATATAAAAAATTATTAATTATTTAAAGGTCATGGTAAATCGCACGAAAAAATTGCTAAGCCGAAAATAATGGCTTGGTTATGTAATTAATTCACACATACGCCTACGTGTGTATGTATATGATATCCTTATTAAATTAATGATTGGTTGTTAACTTGTAATTGTTTGTGGAAAGAACACCAATTAAATTGGAAATTAGTTTCTCACCCTTGTAGTTCATTCACACCTTATACTAATTTTTTTTTGTTCTTATTTGTTACTGCTAGTTTAAATATAATTGCCTTTTTTGCAAATAGAAATGAAGTTTTTGTTACACAATGTGTAGACAAGTATTCTTTCGTGATTAGTATTTTAATGAAGTGTCATTTTATATCTTATATATCATGTCATTTTATACATATAAATAGAATAGTAAAAAGCATTACATTTGCTTAAATCATTTGTATATAATGTTGTGCAGAAGCTCTTTTGCAAAGCAGGCCGCTACCTCACATTCCGGCATTACCAGATGGTGATCCTCCAAGCGGTTCCGGCATTCAGCCAATTTCACAGCAAGTAAATATTCAACAACACACTGGTGTTCCTTCAACAGGGCTTTTGGAAGCTGCAAACAGGTCAATTTTGTATTATCATAATTATTTCTATATCTGACTTTAATACTGTCTCTTAGTATTTCATAAATATATTGAGTACATTGTATTTCATTGCTTGAAATTCATATTTAGAAGAAAATGTGTGTGTGTGTATGTATAATTATAATTATATGGTCAACAAATAAAACACAATTCCATATGTGTAGAAAAGTTTACTTACTTCTGGATAATTAATATAATTTTAGTTTCTATTTTTTTAAAAATACAAAAAAAAATATAAATAAGTTTTAATATGTTCGATTTGTAGATGGACTAGTAAGGAAAATCTATTAGCTCAAGAGGAGGATGATCCGCAGTTGTTTGTTGCTCTCTATGATTTTCAAGCAGGTGGTGAAAACCAACTTAGTCTTAAGAAAGGTAATTGCTTCTGATAAAATCACGTATAAACGATAAAACAATAGATTCTCACTTATTCAAGTCTTTCACAATATGATTTTTTGGTGTAATAAAACGCATTTTTGTTTGAAACAAATGTATAAACCATACATCAATAAGATGTATAATAAATAATGTATAAATCATACATATTTAAATGTAGGAGAACAAGTTCGTATTCTGAGTTATAATAAGAGTGGTGAATGGTGTGAAGCTCATTCAAGTACTGGTCAAGTGGGTTGGGTTCCATCAAACTATGTCACTCCAGTAAATTCTCTGGAAAAGCATTCTTGGTATCATGGAAGAATATCCAGGAATGCTGCTGAGTATTTGTTAAGTTCTGGAATAAATGGAAGCTTTTTGGTTCGTGAATCAGAAAGTAGTCCAGGTCAACGTAGTATTTCACTGCGATATGAGGGTAGAGTTTATCATTATAGGATTAATGAAGACAGTGAAGGAAAGGTATAATTCTTTCCACTATATGAATATATATAAATTAAATGTAAACATGATGTGAGGAATTATCATTGTTTTTAGATGTTTGTCACTACTGAAAGCAAATTTAATACTCTAGCAGAACTTGTACATCATCATTCAATGCTAGCTGATGGTTTAATCACACAATTACTTTATCCTGCACCAAAGCACAATAAACCCACTGTTTTCCCACTTAGTCCGGGTATGTTGAAAATTGTATAAAATTTATAAATCTTACGCAGCAGAAACTTCGAGATTGTATTTTCTATTAATACTATGTTACATTACAGAACCAGATGAATGGGAAATCAATAGAACAGATATAGTCATGAGACATAAATTAGGAGGGGGACAATATGGGGATGTCTATGAAGCTGTGTGGAAGAGGTACAACATGACTGTTGCTGTAAAGACTTTAAAGGTCAGGTTTGCTTATTCTTATTACTTTATATAAAGTTTACTATCTTTCAGTTCTGGAAAAATTTCTATGTACATTGTAGGAGGATACAATGGCTTTAAAAGATTTCTTAGAGGAGGCTGCAATCATGAAGGAGATGAAGCACAGAAATTTAGTTCAGTTAATAGGTGTATGTACTCGGGAGCCGCCTTTTTACATCATTACTGAATTTATGAGTAAGGGGAACCTGTTAGACTATTTACGGAACGAGAGCAAGCATCAAATCAACGCAGTAGTTCTGATGCATATGGCAACACAAATCGCTAGTGGAATGAGTTACCTAGAAAGCAGAAATTTCATTCACAGGTGCAATTTTTGAAATTCAGACAGAGCACACCTTTGTTGATAATCCCTAGATTGTAGTAATTAAAATATTACCAGCAGTCTTACAAATTTTTTTTTTATTAAAAGAAGCATTTAAAACCATAAAACCAATTTTTTTAATAACAAATAAAACCATTTAACATCGCAAATTTCGAAACAGAGATCTAGCTGCTCGAAACTGCTTAGTGGGTGAAAATCATCTAGTGAAGGTCGCTGACTTTGGTTTGGCCCGGTTGATGAGAGATGATACCTACACTGCTCATGCTGGGGCAAAATTCCCTATAAAGTGGACTGCTCCAGAAGGATTAGCATATAATAAATTCTCTACAAAGGTGATGTAATTAATATTTTCGTCGTTTCCACGTACTGGAGATCTATATTTTACTTTGATTAAAATAATTTTAACAGTTAACAATCATATTATTACAGTCTGATGTATGGGCTTTTGGAATCTTGTTATGGGAAATAGCAACATATGGTATGTCTCCGTATCCTGGTGTTGATTTAACGGATGTATATCATATGTTGGAGAAAGGATACAGAATGGAATGTCCTCCCGGATGTCCACCAAAAGTTTATGAACTAATGCGTCAATGCTGGCAGTGGGCAGCTGCTGACCGGCCAACGTTTAAAGAAATTCATCACTCTCTGGAAAACATGTTCCAAGAATCCAGCATTACTGAAGGTAAAATGACTATACAAACATTTACTATACAAATATGGACAATATCTTTTTAATGTTTTGTGAAATTATTATTATTACAGAAGTTGAAAAGCAGCTTCAAGGTGGAGGAGAAATACCCCTATTATCATACAAGAAATCTCAAACTGGTAGTACTGGAAATATCCACGGACTTGTTCTTGTCTCTGAACCATTACCTTCTTCAGGTACACATGTAGGAAATTTGTAGAATATAATTATTTTATAACTACTCTCTTTTAATCTTTCTAATATTTTAAACTTCACTCTCTCATTTTTCTCATAAATGCATAAAACCTGCGATCTAATAATAATCCATATAATAATTTGTTATAGAAACTACTGGTTCCGTAACGAAACTGAGCACATTCACGGGTGGTCTGTCGAGTAAGAACAATAGCAGCATGGTTCAAATGAGGCGTTCTACAAATAAAAAGGGAAAGCAAGCTCCAGCTCCGCCTAAAAGAACCAGGTACACTATTTTTCTTTTTATGGTGCAACGAAATCTCGAATAATTCTGTTATAGCTCTTTCAAGGTTGTCTAAAGGATCCACTATCTTAACATTGAGCATTACTATGTATATTTATACTAAATGTTTTTTATTTATTATATATATTTTCTATGTAATCGAGATTTCCATTTATCGAAACACTAACAAATAATGATCACACTTTAATATAATAACATACTTGGATAACAGCTTGCTGTCGTCGTGCAGTTCGTTCCGCGACTCTGCGTATCAAGAGCAAGACATTCAAAATACTGAATCGAACACCATGATACTTGACGACGCCACGGATCTAAATGGTATTGATAAGATACTCGAAGGTATTTTCATTCTACTTTAATCGAGCGTACTGATACGTGCACGTACTGCTTCAGTTTCCTACCGTAAGCTCTGAACCCAGCTTGATGCTCGATTTCTTCTGCATCTATATCTTTCTCCCTGTACTGATGCATATTGGATTCGAATTGGATAGCAAATTATAAAAATCATAAGACTAAATTTATTTAGGTACTTTCATTGTTTATTCTCTTACTAATTTACGTTAATAAACCAATAAATATTTCCACGAAGATTACTAAAGTACTAATATAGAGAACATCTAATATTTATCAAGAGAGACTTGTTTTTAGTTGTCATGAGACATTATTTATATTTCATTATTCGAGCTTACGGAGCATGTTCGCTCTCAGCGAAAGGACTCTAAGCAGAAAGAGAATATGTACCGGTACGGTTTGTTGTTAAATGGGAACTCAGGTATTGCGAGAGATCTCGCGACGATGGCTCAAGGAACGATTGCTGCAGGAGGCTGCGAAATCGAGGAGGATGGAGAGGGTTCTCAGGGTACGGCGGAACCGAACTTCATGTCTCAACCTTCAACGTCTCCGGAACCTATACCTGGGCTGGCTTGTTCTCAAAAACAAATCAAATCGAGACCTTATTCATCGAAGGAACCGTTACCACCGAAGGTAGGTTTTTAAACGCAAACTTTATACTGCCACTTTATTACAATAATCTATGCATAAATATTATCTCATAGGTGGTACAAGTAGGAGCTTTAGAAGTACAGAACGTAAAACGAGCCATTAATCGTTACGGTACATTACCGAAGGGTGCTAGAATTGGCGCATTTCTTGAGTCAATTCGTCAAAGCAGCATGCCGTCGAATCAAGAATCTACTTCGATAACCTCAGCGATGACACCTGGTTCGGTAGAGCAACATGACGCTTCTATCGACAGCTCACAACACAGGTCGCTTTCACCTCGTCAAAGTAATCTAAGAAGTCAACCTCAAATGACCCGCAGCAATTCTTCAAGCGGCGTTGTCAATACTTACCAGCCTCCGAATTCTCCTCGCGGTCGGGTTGTTGCTGTGAGAAAAAACAACCAGTCCGATGGTGTTGGTCTAAGAACTTTTCGGGTCTCGGGTAACTCTAACTTCCGTACTGCAAGTCCGTCGAGATCTGTTCAACCGTCATTAGCCGATTTAGAATTTCCTCCTCCACCCGCCGATCTGCCACCTCCTCCGGACGAAGCTTTTTCCACTCCGGAACAGGTTGATCTCCCACCGCCAATTTCTTGCACAGAAATTTCTCAAGTGAGAAGTTCCCCTCTCTCTATACGAAAGGCAAAGAGTACGGACTGGCGAACGAAGGAGGAAGACAACGAGCAACAAGAAGATAGAAACGATGTTAGTAACGCAGAGCCGTCTGTTAAAGAAGCCAGTTCGAGATTTGGAGTTAATCTGAGACGCAGAGAAACTCAAGACAGCGCACCTAGAACTTCTGATAATAAAAGGGCGGGGTTTAAATCTAGAATAGAAACGGTTGAACCCGCTGCACCACCGGAAGAAGCACCGCCTCCTCCTCCGCCACCACCACCACCGATTGCTATGAATACACCCCCCGACAGTTTCGAACGTAAACCTGGCATGAAAGAGATGTTAGAACTGAAATTGATTAATGAAATTAAACAGGGTGCAGAGACCAAGCATGGAACTGCTGCAAAGAAACCTGGAGTCACTAGCAGTACCCCGTCTGCACCCTTGGATCCAGCGTCGCAGTTACTTTCGGAACTCTGTGCTAGTTTTAATATGGATTCTGGTCAGAGGTAGTTAAAGTTAAACGGTTTTGTTTCATAGTACATTTAATTACAGAGGATTATTACTTTAAGCTTTCATTAATTAGGTATTATACATTTAAGTATTATTTGTAGTAATATTGTGTTCAGATTTGGATTTAATATTACTTTATTTTTCATTATCACGCTAGACACGCCCAAAATGAATATGCTGTGTCAACTTTAAAAACCAACGAGGCGACACAAGATCAACAACAACAACAAACTCACAACATTTACAAGGATTCGTCAATGTCGTCTCCTGTGACTGAGTCTATTCTGTCCAGCGGAAACGTTGGATTTAAATTGAAAAGGGTGGACAAACGGAACAATCCACAAAAGGAAGAGACACTTGACGGACAAATAATTGATTTCAAGGCTAGACTGCGAAAAGTCGAGAACACTGAAAAAGAAAAATCTGCAGAGGACAGAAGTACCTTTACCGAGCAGTCTTCAGAATCAGAAGAGCAACAAGATGACAAGCGTAGAAGTACTGGCAGTATTAGTAGTTTGAAAAAACTTTGGGAAAACAAGGAATCCTGTGATAGCCAGCCTCACAGTCCAAAGCTTAGTGTCCGAGGAGGCAGTAGTAAATCGGAGATGCTTGACCAGACCGAAGACTCGCCGGAAGATCATAGTGGAGCTTCAACTCGTAGTCAGAGGTAACTTAACTTTTATATACTTTCGCCTCGTAAATTTTCTATTCAGTGTATGTAACTTTATAGCATATATGCTTTCAATTGAGTGCCGTAAATGGTATCTTAAATTGATATTTGTTTATAGTTCTGGTAGCAAAAGCGATACTAGATTATGGCCACCGCCTGAACCAGAGAAACCCGTCGTGCCAGCGAAACCGCTGAAACCTCTCTGTTCTTCGGCGAAACATTTCTGCTCTTCAATATACGCAACACCGAATTGCGCGAAGCCTCAGCACACCGAAGACGATTTAAGCAAGCAGAACATAGATTCAAGAACCGCGAAACAAGCTGTATTGGAGCTCTCGACGTTGATCGAAAGCAGCGTACTAAATCTGAAAAGCAATTCGACGATAGTAATGACCAGCTGGCTCCAACTGTCTGACAAGGTAGGGCTGTTGCACGGTATGTGCACAAACCTCGCCGACAGTGGCATCGCACCACATGCCCGGTTTCAATTCCGCGAGCTTCTAGCTAGGTTAGAACTTCAGGCACGGCAGCTTCGGGCTGCAGGTACTCGAAATGTCGCAGAGAATACGAGACTCCTCACTGACTTGCAAAACACGATAAAAGATGTGGTCAATGCCGTGCAAAGATAAACCAGGGAGATTGACAGCCGTTTTCTCCATCTATCTCCACCCTTATTCTCGTCCTCATTTACACTTACTACAGTTTGGAATGTTCACGTGCTTAGGTTCAGTCGGACATGTTTTACAGATTTCTTAAAAGATCGTTTACTTTGTATTTTTCCTTCTCGTGCTGAGTATTATTATACTTCCTTGAAGTTTGTTATCCCATTTTGTTTGGGATTCTTTTAGCATGTTTCCATTGTGTCGAACTGTGTTGTTCGTTTGCAATATTTTCCCTGGAGATGACTCGATCGAAGTCTGAATTATATGATTATGGAGAGCACACGAAACCGAGGATGCTTGAAAGCAAGGCCTCTAGCCGAAACACGGCCTCAGTTAAGATATCGGTTTGATGGAAAAGTAATAAAAGAAGAAAAGAGTCTGACGATACAATACTAAATTATCGAGAAAAATATATTCCAATTTTCCATCGATACATTTCTTATTATAGACTGCGATTAGTCATTTTCGTTCGAGTTTAGAAATATTGTTAGTGTTCGGTTAATATCATTAAAGAGGACCGTATAGCGCGCAAAATGTAATTCACTGATATTTTCTATCATTAAGTTTTGAGATAAACAAACGAGTTACTTCTCAAAAGTAACATGAGCGTTGACGTACGATAAATAAATAAGGATCAAACGTACTGGTTCCTTAAATTTTTTTAACAATAGTTTTAAACTTGTAGTAAAAGGACGAGCAATCGCAGTTCATAAAAAAAGAATAGATAATACATATATGTAGTATGAATAATAGCAAGATATACTTTTTGTATACTGAACACATTGATTTTTCGGAATACACGTTATTACTTTTACGTCGATCCAATATTTAGTCTGCATAAATGAAGTTGTATGTGAATTATACACTCGTCCGCTATACGATAAATGTGGTGATTATAGTTGTCGAGTAAAACGTCTCGGTGTTCTTTCATCGAACTTTCTTGCGCCGTGCTTCGTAATATCGTATGCAAAAGTCTTAGGCTAGATTATAAATCATAAGTGCGAAACTTTTAAGCGAGTAAACCATTTTAATGCGTGAGAGGATGTAACAATTTTTGTATTTGTATAGAATAAGTCGAATAACAGGTATGCTTAAACAGTACAGTAAAACCTCGATCATGCAAACTAATCAGAAGAATATCGTCAAGTTGATGAACTTCTCGATTAATCAAACGCAACTTTCAATTTCATTCTATCCGTATTTTATTCGCAATCTATTTCATGCTGTATTATAAAAGTAGATTATTTCATTACTCGCATCGAGAGTTATTAATTTTACTATTTTGACGCAGTAACTGTACTGAGCACGCATAATCTTCAAATCTTCTTGAATTGTATTAGAACATATTGAAGTAAAATATTTAATACTCGTCAACGTAATGCAATCGTCGTAATACGATCCAATTCGTATTTGAGTAATCGAAAGTTCGATCAAATGTTTGAATAATCAAAAATTGAATTTATTATACGGTCGAATCAAGTCGAAGTTCTACTGTACATTCACACATATAAATCAGCGGGTGTAATTAATCAATTTCGCAAACATTTTATTTTGTCTACGACATCGCGTAGACATTCTTCCAGAACACGCTGATGGAAAACATGACTCCGGATACTTCTTGAAGAATCTTAAAAAAATTATTTTATAATTTATACTCCTTATCGTTTACGTTCAGTGCATTTTTCATTTTGCATTTTTCAGTGCATTTTTCATTCAATGAATTTTTTGCAAATTAATTACAACATAATTTCATTCTTTCGATTTTAAGATAGGTATCGACAAATCAAAATTAATGAATCTGACTGTATTATTATTAGTATTTATGTATAATCTAGCATTTCCAGCCATTAGTGTAATAAGTATAGTTTTTTAACTTTGTTATTATAGTCTTCCACAGATAGATTCCGGAGTCTTAATTTGTTTTATTCCACCACATAAAAATAAGAAATACGCAACGATAATGAAATGCCACTCTATTCGCAAGTCAAGCTGTTTTTCCTTATACCACTGCCTACGTTATGGCTACTAGTATACATCGATCGACAACGTTAATTATGCGAACCGGGCATTTTCCTCTTTTCGGTCCGATTACTCAATTTCTGTTGCATCGTTTGTACCTGTGATACACCGATCGACTTATCTGTTATCTTCAAAGAAAAAGAGAGAAAGAGAGGGAGAGAGAGGATGGAAAGAAAAGAAAAATCTGAGCGATCGTATGAACGAATCTTTGTGAGATGAGAATTCCTAGGTGTATAGATTTTTAAGTGGGATTTTAATCAATTTCTAGTTAGCCCCGAGTACTCGAAAGAATATTATCTGTAAATACGTAATCATTTTCAAGAAATCACATATAATATTGTACAACTTAATATTCATTTTAGGAGACCATTAGCCTAATTATATATAATTTTTTAAAAATTATTCCTGATTCTTATCAAATGAAGAATCATGTATTGCAAAGACTGTTTTATCTATTATAAGGAGACAACTAATTGTGAATCTTTTAATCTACAATGTGTATGTTGTGTGTAACTTTAAAATTTTGTTCAATTATTTTAGTCCTTAAGAATATCTACAAGTATAAATTACAATGGTATTGATATGAATAAAAATACAGTGTGTGATTTCTTAAAAATTTCAGTAATTACGGACAATATTTATAAAATTTATTAAGTAATATTTTGAACTATAAGTTGATAGATGTTTCATTCAAAAAGCTTTACACCTAGAACTTCTCAGAATTTTATTAATCAGTGGATGTTTAAGTTGATGAACCATGAAAGGATATGAAATCGATGTTTTATACAATATGTATCATAGTAACATTTATGTCTAAGTATTTATATCTATATTTATTTTTAGTTCTTTCTCGTGTAAAGTTATTCCTAAATGATCGACCAACGTACTGATTCACTAATACGAAAATTTTAATATCGCTTTATACATTGATATAAGATCGACGATAGAAATAAAAAGGAAAATTGAATCAAATAGTTCTTTGAAAAAATTCAATATATTCTTATTATTTAATATTCTAATTCACAATATCTGGTACTTCTTGCGATCGAAAGCAGTCACTTACAATTTTCCACTTATCTCCCATCGCTGTAATAAGGAAGCTTTGATTGAATGGTTTTGATATTTTGTCATCGTATTTTACATGTCCACCAACTTTTACAAGGAATGTTAGCTGACTTGCCACTTCAGGACCTGTACATGTACACATCAATATATATTATATCATTTGTTCTACTAACAGAGCATTGTTCTGTGCGAATATCAAAACTTACCTGTTATTGGTTGAGCATCTAAAGTAAATATGTTATGATCAGAAGGTGGCAAATCTGTCCAAAATTTTTGTATATTATCTTTGCCATCAATACCATTTCCATTCCAAATTAAAGTTGCAGTATCCAGATATAACCTTGATATTAGCTAAAACCATATACAACATATTTATTACAAGAATATTTCAGTTACTTAATTTATTTATACCCATGATAAATTACTTGGAGTTTTTCTTATAATTCACTGACTTTTTAATTAACGATACACCCTATGCATATAATTATAAATTGACTAATTTAGAATAATCAATTCAAACATTATTTAACCTTAAGCACTTACATATCTACGTTTGTCTAAACTTTCATAATAAAGCTTTGTAAATTCTTCAGCTGTTCGACAGGCTTGGTCAATCTTACTCTTCAAATCCTACAACAAATATTATTAATTTTGGATAATAATCATTTACAGCCGGTAACATTCGAACTTTGACGTACTTGTTCCATTTTTCATAACTATCAATTAAGTCAGTTTCTGGAAACTCAGTATTTTCTTTGCTGTGCTGTCACAGGAAAGCAAGACATAACCCCTGAAAAGTGAATAAATTTGTCGTAACGAAAACACAAAAATAAAGAATGATTATTATGACTTATTGCTTCTTACAATTAACAGGTTATATATTTAAGTATAAACTCAATCTAAAATACAAATTATTTTTATATTTTTTAAATAAAATCACAAATTCATTGCATTTTGTAATTGAGAAGATACACTTGTTGTGAGTGCAATATTTTTATTCTCGAATACATATAGAATTCAAAATTTTATCGTCAACATTTTTCAGAGTTTAAAATATCAACAAATCTTAATGTTAAATGAAATAATGCTGGTTTTCTTTTTCTTTGCGTAATAGAATAACAAAGAATAATTAAATATTTATTAGTTTGCGATTGAATTCTAGATATAATGGTTACAGAAATTACATTCAAAATTATTATGTTTACTGAATTTTCAAATCACATATACTTATCTATGCATAAAATCTGAAAGTTTTCTAAATCATCGACTAAAAAGCTTATAGACAATGTGTCAAATGCTTTTTTTTTTTTAAGCCATAATTATGTAAATGTTATGCAATTTTTAAACCTAGTAGGAAATATATTAGATAAAAATATTTGTCAACATGTATCTAAAGTTCGTTACCCAAATTTACATAATTTCTCATAGAAACATTGATATTTTATTGTTTTTTGTACGTTTTTGTATGTTTAATCAGTACAGATAATTCTCATAAGAGGGCGCAAGTTATTCATAAAAATCAGACTTAGATGTCTCTAATGCTTTTAGTTACTTCGTGATTCGTTGAATGTTGAAAACTGGTTGAAAACCATTGAAAACTGCTTTAGTGCTTAACGAAAGTCCTAGACGGTGCTAGTTATTTATCGTGCAGATCTCCCAAGATCTTCTCAACAGATTTTCCTCTATATAGTGATAATCGTAATTTTTCCAGTAATCTTTTTTACCTGCCTACTTTCTCCTTTCTATTTTTTAGTTCTAACATAACGAAAAGGTATCATAAGAAGCGGCTAAATAAAATTAGTAATTTTAATGCTTGTTGTAATTTTAAGTATTTAAAAAATGCCATATACGAAAATAGCTGCAAAATTGATTATTTCCATTATTTTATGATTATTCTCATGAAAGTTTTACGAAATTCAGTCGTATAGGAGATTGATTGAATTGCGGACCAGCATATAGTGAAATTGTCAGAGGGTTTGATTCTGCTTGGTTTCCAGAGCAGCTGGTAGTCCGCGCCGCGCGGATAAGAACAATCGCGAGATCTCACCGTGTTCTCGCGGGGTCACGTGACTCTGCGCTCAGACAGTTATTTTTTTAGGCATGATGGCGCCAAACAGCAGTATCCACATTAATGTAAATATAATATCGATTCGGTGCACCGCGCGAGGAAGAAAGCCATCGGGTGTCCTTACGGAGGCTATTTGAGGGCGTCGAGCGAGCTCAACAGGAGCCCTCGGCCCACGAAGTGAGTAAAACCGAGCTAGTCGCGGCTGCGACTCGAATTGCTAATGAGGACATCTTGGTTAGGCTGCCGTGACAGAGGCGTACTCGGACTACTGCCATCTCGGAGCTACCGATCGAAGAATAATTCGATCGTTCACGATCAAACGTACCGGCTATTATTCGTCACGTGCATCATCGCGCGCGAAATCACCCTTTCCGTCGATAGATCAATAATAAGGCATTTACTGCCTTCCAACCATCTCTATCTTTTTCTCTCTCTCTTACGTTCTGGTTCTCTCTTGCGCGCGCGTGCGTGTTCATGTTTGCGTGTGCGTGTCGAACTTGTGCTCGCGTGTTCGTATCCATATCGTGCGCCTGTGTTGCATTCACGTTGGTGCGTACCTGTGTATTCACGTCGCGTGTGCGTATTTACTTACACTCGTGTGCTGCATGTGCATTCGAATTCATATACGTGTGCGTACAGATGTGTATACCTGAGTGTCGAGATTCGTGTGCGAGTCGAGCCTGTCGCCATCTGTATTGTCAATGTTGTCGGCCAGCAGGAGCACCACCAGCCCAATGGACCCGTGAGCATTTTCGACTCTCCGCCCGATCTTCTTCTAAACGTCTATTCTCGACCGCGAGTCTCGACTTCCACGTGTCGAATCATCGAAAGTCTTACGGCGATCCTTCACGGTCGAGCCTCGGCGCCGCTCGAGCGTCGCCGCGGAGTAACTCCGTCGCAATGTTTACATGCCACCCGCCACGGCGACCAGTTTCTCCAAGATCCTTGTGCTTTTGCAACTGCTCGGGGCCTTATAGCGTTACGGATAAACGATTTTGTTCAAGTTATAACTCTTCCTGCTGGACTGCCCCATTTATAACCTCTCCGCGGCGGCCATCGAGGATCAACGGCCGCAGACCCCCTGCAATACAATCGGTTCATACCATCGGCCCTTTTGTCCAATTTTTATGCTCTCAAACAACTTTTATGTCGTTAGAAATCTTATATGATATCTTTTATTGTGTGCCAGTTTGCAGAATCGTGAATCTGTGTTACTAAATATCTCTCAGTCAGAGCTGTAACTTCCTGGATTTACTTTGCGAGGGAATGCTTTGTGTCTTGCATTTGTGTTCACTGTGAAATTCCAGTTTTTGTGTATATTTTAGCCTTTTTAACTTTGCAGTAGTATCTTCAGTTAGATTTAAACATCTTCTTTCCAAATGGCTTTTGTACAATCTGATTGAGTAGATATATCTCATCTTTTTTTTTCCTATGTGTTCAACGCTATATATTACTGTTTTGTTTACATTTCATTTTCACTTGCTAGATTTGTGATTTTTCTATTGCTTCTGTGGGAATGATTAATGATTTTCATTTATTTGATACAATACATAAATATTTGATTCTGTACATTGTTTTATTACAACTTGAGCTTACTAATTAGTCGTATTATGTGATATCTTAACTTTATACTTTATAATTTTTTTGTCAAAACAGCATAATGTTTTAAAAATTCCTTTGATCTTTTTAAAATCAACATTATACACATAATATACATATATATACATTTGAGATATATATATATATATATATATATATACATATATAATAAATATAGTGTCAAGCCTGTTTCTTTTTATTTCTGTGAATAAGCTCTGACTTAAATTTTTTTTATTTTGTTTTGAGTGGAGCAAATGTGACAACTATGCTTCTTCTTGTTACAGCTCCAAGAGGAATTCATTTTCTAGATAATAAATACATGGACGACTATGTAGTAAGTAATCAAATCATGGTTCTGTCTTCTTTTATGTTCTCTGTTTTGTATTTTTGATTGAGGAAAAAACAAATGTTTTAGGGTGTGCGCGGCTCACCTGCACGTGCCACGTACCGCTAGCTCACTTGGTATAGTAGAATGGCACAGCGAGGCAAACGAATAAACAGAAACGACAATGATTTGGCGTCTTGCCCAGGCGCAATCAAAAGGCGCAAATGTCGGCTGGGTCCAGCGACGGGTTCGTCGTCGCTGGCAGCTACCATGGGGCCCTCAGAAGAGGAGGAGACGATGGCGTCGTCCAGTCAAGGAGGGGCATCCTGGACCCCCAGACCTCTTAGCGACATCAAAATCTCTAGTATATACAATCGCTCCTCTGCTGAGGCTCCAGCAGAATTATTTCGTAAGGATTTGATCAGCGCGATGAAATTACCTGACAGTGAACCACTAAGTCCCAATGAATATTGGGTCATTACTGATCAGTGGAAACAAGAATGGGAGAGAGGTGTTCAAGTACCTGTCAACCCAGATTCCCTTCCTGAACCTACAGTCACTATCACGCAGGCAGCACCTGTAAAACAGCACTCTGAATTCAAGCTGTAAGTCCTTTTATTTGTACAATTTATGTTCTTTTTAAATGTTGGTTTAAGAAAACGAAATTGGAAAGTGTAAAGTAACTACAGCAGTTTTAAGTAACATTCTATCTCATTAGACACATCAAACAGTCTGCAAATTATAAATTTCAGTAGTATATGTGCATGAACAATAACTCGACGTTTTTAATTGTAGTAAAAAATGTAGGTCAGTGATGGAATTACAATTTATACTTTTGTGGTGTATATAATTCTATGAAACTATCCATTGTCTGTTTAGTTAGCATTACTACCTCATAAACGTGATTAAAATTGGATTTTATATGTGAAGCACATATTTAAAGAAATAATTGTTTGAAGATGACTGATTTTAAGCTAAACATACTCGCGTTACAAATAGATAAAAGATATTATTTCATGCTTCTTTATAATCAAACGTTAATAGTTTTCTTTTATAATAATCCTTTCATAGACCTAAGAAATTCGTAAGGATATCGCGTGACGATTACTTCAACACAGAAGATCATCATTTAAGCACAACACCAGCACGAGCTGAGAAAGCTTGTGCTTATGACCTCGATGACACTGATATTGCTTGGTTGGATGTATTAAATGGTGAACGCGCACAGGTACATTTGAAGTTTGATGTTTTTCTTTTTCTAAATGTAAAAAAAGTAAATTTTCAAGTAGTTTTCATGTTTATTACGCGAAATTTAAATTATTAAATTATTTTTTATCTTTTCTAAAATGAATCTACAATAGATGAAATGTACAAACTGTACAATGTGGTTAAAGCATTAAAAAATATGATGTAAAAAAACATGCTCCAATTTTGTTAAACAATATTTTAGGCTGGGCAATTGCCAATCACGGAGTCGCAACTGGAACGCGTGATAGAAGAACTAGAAGTTCGTTGTTGGGAAATAATACAGACTATCGTAAAAAATGAGGAAGGTCTTGGCATTGAGTACGATGAGAACGTAATTTGTGATGTTTGCAGATCTGTGAGTAATTTTTCGGTAACACAATGAACTTCCATAAGAAAAAGAACTGTCGACTAAAATCCGCGTTTGTTTTGTTTTCCATTAGCCTGATTCTGAAGAAGGAAACGAAATGGTATTTTGTGACTGCTGCAACATATGCGTGCATCAAGCTTGTTATGGAATTACTTCAATACCAGATGGTTCCTGGTTATGCAGAACTTGTTCTTTAAGTCAACGACCAGATTGTGTTCTCTGTCCTAACAAAGGTGGTGCTATGAAGTGTACGCGCAGTGGTCAAAAGTGGGCTCATGTCTCTTGTGCTTTATGGATCCCAGAAGTCAGCATTGGTTGTGTGGAAAGAATGGAGCCTATCACTAAAATATCCAGTATTCCGGTATATATATATTTGCACATTTATATAAGCTTGTGATGACGAAATATTCCTTGTTTAATTGAGAAAGCACAGTGGTCGTTATTCAGGAATTGAAAATCATATAGTGTAATATTAATAGGACAAACTTTTGATTACAGCAAAGTCGGTGGGCCCTAATATGCGTGTTATGTCGAGAAAGGGTCGGTGCTTGTATCCAATGCAGCATAAAGACGTGCAAGACGGCTTATCACGTGACGTGTGCCTTCAAATACGGTTTGCAGATGAAGGCAATCATTGAAAATGAGATGGCTGACGATGGAGTCAAATTAAGGGTACTTTGATCTTACTTTCATTATTGTACAAAACCAATAAAATACATTTTAGTAATGTAAATATGCGTTTAAAAAAAGAGAGAAGAGAAGTGGAGAATATTAATTGAATTAGTTTTGACAATAATGTTTTGATAATGTTAAAACAAATTGAGGCACTACTAGGCTGTAGACTAGACAAAGTGACTATATAAGTTAAAGAACAAAATCTAGTAAGTTTGCAAATTTTTTAGAAAGAAAATGTAAATGTTCAATTTACAGTCCTACTGCCAAAAACATTGTAGAACGAATGCAAAAGATAAAGTTCAAGGGGCAGGAGGCAGTATAGGAAGCGGAGCGGACAAAGCAGGATCAGATTCGGAAGACGCAGAATCCAGGAGACGCAAAAGAAAAGACATGACTTCCGAGGAAAAGAATCAAGCGCGTGCTGCAAAGTATGTATTACTATTACTGTATTGCAATTAACTATTTACAGTCGTAAGCCGAATATTTCTGACACGGAATGTACGGGCGGAGATAATTGATCGTCGAATGCAAAGTACTACTTGTTTGTTAGTAACTACAATTCTTTTCGTCATTTAAAACATTGTTTACTATAACGAAATGTTTTTCATTAATAAGATGAAATATTGTACATGTGGTTTTTGTGTATTAGATTGCAAGAAATAGAAGCAGAATTTGACAAACATGTGAGCTTAAAGGACATTGTTACGCAGCAGTTAGACGTGGATTCTGATGGCATTGTCTATATTTATAATTATTGGAAACTTAAAAGAAGAGTAAGTGTCGTTTACATATTTGATAAATTGATTAGTAAAGTCAGTTTTCATTATCTTACTAGTATGTTTATCAGCAGCTAATGTAGTAAAGTAGAATACAGTTTGAAAGTTTATTTGTTATAGAAACGAAACAGTTCAGCTAGTAACATTATTTTTCTCGTGTGCACTTTAATTTGAACTTTATAATTCAGATCTAGCTCGAACTAAATGCATTTCTCTATAACTTTAATTACCGTAAACAGTGTTTTAATTCGTTGTTGTTTTGAATCTTTAGGCTGGTCATAACAAACCCCTGTTAGCACCACGCTGCGGAGAGCTTTCCGGAAGTGGATCTCGCAATCAAGGACAAGCAGCAGATCTCGAGAAAATGAGGACTTTCGTGCAACTTCGGCAGGACCTAGAGAGAGTTCGAAATCTCTGTTATATGGTGGGCAGAAGAGAAAAACTGTGTCGATCTTTTCTCAGATTACGAGAGCAGACTTTCCATAAGCAAGCAATGGTGATGTCTGGCCCGCCATTACCGGCAGCTGCGGCGGCCGCCGTAATGGAAGCTAATCACGGGCCATCGATCTACGACCGTCTCTACTCCCACCCTGATTCTGAGGACCATACCCATGACTTTGACACGATCGTTGCCAGGATTGCTGGAATTGAATCACCGACCAGTGACGAGAAAAAGACACAACAACAGCAGCAGCAACAACAACAACAACAACAACCATCGCAACAGCAGCAAGACTTCAATGGTGCCTCTAGTAAAAAGCTATACTTTAACGGCTCCGTCCGCAGAAAGAACCTTTATGGCAGTGATTTATCGTCCGTTAGTAGCAGCGAGACGGACGCGACGAAAGTGAAAACGGAGAAGAAAAGTATTAAACTGGAAAGTGAATCAAGCACAGAAGATGACACAAATGCATCAGCGAAAACGAAGCTGTCGCGTAGAAAGGCAAAGAAGAGTGGTCTACACACGGATAAGTTGCTCAAAGAGAACAGTGAGAACGAGAAGCTTGTTAATAGTAGGTCACACACGCTTCAACACATGGAGAAGGAGTTGGGAAGCGCTTCCGGTAGCGAAAGTGATGAACTGTTGCCTTTGAGCGCCGTGACGACAAAACACCTTACAGCTTCAGCAATATATTCAGATACCGATTCAGACTCTCAGGAGCATACGTCTCATTCGTCGGCAGTTCTGATTACTAAAGCAGCGGTTAAAGAATTCTCTGCTGCTAACTTGTCGAAGAACGCGCAGAAAACCTTCAATAAAGATTCCAGACATACGGAAACTGCGTACCACAGCACTGGAACAAAGAACAAAGAGAATCAAAGTAAAGTCAGTACGAAGAAAAAAGAATACATACCCTCAGCGTTAATAGTACCTCAAAGACAAGCGGCGAAGAAGGCTTCGGAAATTATGCAGCGTACGCAACAGAGTAAGAAAGAAAATCCGGTGCCTGAAGTTCCAACGGAACCAGTGAAGTCTTCTGTAGAAGAGGTACCCAAGTGTTCTACTTCTTCTAAACTACAGAAAGAAAAGAGTCCCAGCAAGAAGCAAAAAGAAAGTAAACCCCCGAAGGAGGTCAAGAATAACGATGTCTACGATTTTGATAAAGAATTCGGCGATGGAACTGAAATCTTGGCGTACGTTCCACAAAGGCAAGCTGCAAAGAAGGCTGCCGAGCACATAAAGAGTGGTTTAGGCAGCAAGCCTACGCAACAGCAGATCGAACAAGAGACTCTCGACGGTAGGAAAAAGGAATCTCCGGAAAGTGGCAAACGGAAGGAAGCTAGAAAAGACGATGCTTCTTCTTCGTCCAGGAAAGAAGAGTTGTCTTCGAGAAAGGACGAAATGTCTTCTTCGTCGTCATCCTCATCATCTTCTTCTTCATCTTCTTCATCATCGTCTTCTTCCTCCTCTTCGTCATCTTCTTCCTCATCCAGGAAAGAAGAAGCTTCAAGGAAAGAGGAGTTGTCCTCGAAGAAAGAAGAATCTGCTTCGAGGAAGGAAGAGGTACTTTCCAAAGATAATCGGTCTAGGAGACCAAGGAAACCCAGTGAAAGGAAGTCGGCGCTCTCGAGTAACAGCGACAGTAGCAGTAGCAGCAACAGTTGCAGCAGTTCGACAGAAAGTAGTAGTGATTCTGAGAGTCCTAGTCGTAGAAGGCTCTCGAATGATATAAAGGACGCTTCTTCTTCCACCACTTCCTCGGAAAGCGACGCCGGAAACAGGACGAAGAGTAGATTGGCAACGGCTCCAAGCGCGACAAACAAAAAACAACAATCTGTTAAAGTATCACCGGAACGAGAAACCGAAAGGAAACCAATCTCAGGGCGGAAACTCAAGAAGCTGCCCGAGAAGAAGCTTAAAACTTCCGACGGGCGGCGGGGACCAGAGTTTCAGCCGCCTACTGAGAGAGAGGAACCTCGTAGAACCTCTAAAGAACAACAACAAGAACAACAACAGGAGGCAAAGAAGCAAGATCAGAGAGACAGCAAGAAACAACAACAACAGCAGCAACCACAACCACAACCAACCACGGGAACGGAGGCTAATGAGGATCTGCTCCTTGGGACTGGAGATCATGATGGGGCAAGAAGTGTTCCTGGGTCCAGACCTACCAAGAAGTCGGGTCAGGCTGCTAAACAACAGTCCCAGTCACGAAAAGAAGATAACAAAACTAAACCTGAGGGCAGAAAGCGAAAACCAAATGAGTTTGCCACGAAGGATGAGAAGAAAGAAACGACCAAAAAACCGGAGAAACGGGTGAGTGAGAAGCAAGTCAAGGAAATTGAAAAGAAAGATGAGGAACAGAGTAGGAAAGACGAGTCGAAGACTGTGGAGCAAGAAAAGGTTAACGAAACCATCGAGAATTCCCTCAAGAACGACGACAAGAAGGCTAAGAAACTTGGAGGCAGCAAAGAGGCAGTAAATACTTTGGAGGAAGAGATGAAGCAACGTAGAGCCGAAAGGGATAGTCCGAAGAAATCGCTTAGGACAGGAGGTTTAGATAAATTATTAGAAAAACGCGAGCATTTGGACAAAATATCAAAGAGTAAGAATTCGGAGGTGAAGGTCGAGAAGTTTGTTGACGAAGAAAAAGAGGAGAAAGAAATCGTAGAAGAGCCTCCACAAATAAAGGAAACTATTAAACACGAAGATCGTAAGAATCACGTTACTGATAGCGAAACAATAATCGAGAAAGCGAAACCCGAAGAGCTGCCCGAGGAAGAGCCGATTAAGAAAGACATTGTAGAAGCATCACAACCAGAAAAAACACTTTCTTCTGACAAGAAGAAATCTGAAAGGAGCACGGAGAACTTTATTGAATCATCGACCATGGAAGTCGTCGTTCCTGTAGGGGAAAATCTTCCAAAGGAGACGCCGGAAGAAGATAGTGTTAAGATTGTTTCGGAGAAAGTTGAAACCATAGAAAAAGATCATCAGAAGAGACGGAAATCTGTGAATCGATCGATCTTCTCGCCGCAGCACGGCAAGGATCCGAGTGTCTCAGAATTGTTTGATTTTGATCAGGATATGCTGACCGAAGAGATGGTGAACGAGGACGGATTCGGTATATCCAGAGACCCGGAGGAGCGATCGGCACCATTGAGCTTCTCCTTCAATAACGAGCTGTGGTTCAAGGAGGACTCGAAAGAAGATAGTGCTAGGGAAACTCTCCATCTCGTGGAGAAACTACGCATGGAACTCTCGAAGAAGTCGAATTCTAGTCAGTTTGAATTAGAGACAGTACCTGTGGACGGTGAGATAAAGAAGGAAGAACCGCTGGTGGAGAAGGCGTTCGAACAACAACAGCCGCTACAGCCACCACAACATCAACTGCAGCAGTCGCATCTGCAACAGCAGTTGAGTTTACAACCGGAGAAGGAGACGAAGAATCTTGAACCTACAGAGCCATCGGTCTTGGATGTGAAGAATAACGTTGAAATGCCCGAGGGAGAGATAGTCGTTAACGAAGCCCGTCCCGGCAGCTGTAAAGACACGATAGACGAAAAGAGGAAAACGTGCTACTCGAATACCAATGATAGATACACGGCCTATGAGGAGGATAGAGAAACGAACAAGGTCAGTCTGGTGGAACGATCGAAGCTCGATCGTGCGGAGACCGACGAGAGGTGGGTTCCGCCGAGTACAAACAACTTCGAGCCTACTGATGTTCAACACCTGAATGCTCTCATGGATACACAAAATCATCGATACGGCAATCACCAGTTCACCAACGAATCTATTCAAGATAGCGAATCATTGACACGTACACACTTGAATGCAACCACCTTACAAGAGCAATATCTTCTTCAACAACCGCACACTATACTTCATGGTCAGCGTGAGGCGCACGAGAGGACAATACTAGATCAACAAATACCTGAGGAGAACCCTATGGACATGGTGAACAGGCATCTAATAGGATTACCAGCGTCCGAAGACGATCAGGCAGCAGAGATAATGGACAGAGCATTGGAAAAGGAAGACGATGTTGTCAGACAACAAGAATACGATCAGAATTCTCCGTACAACGATGTTAATAGCCGGCCGGACACCAGATGGGCAGAGAGTCAAGTTCTGCCCTCTCGTAGATCCACATCTTCGTCGATCACGTCTGCCTCATCCGCCGAGGATCATACCATTCCACCGTACAAGAACGTTCCAGGAATTCCTTTTCCACCGTGCTCGATCGAACAAACTTATTATACAGACTCGAACTACGGTACTGGTCCAGTCTCTCTGTTTCCGCCTCAGTCTTGTGCCGCCCCGTTGCCATACCCATCGCCCGGCACAGCCCTCTTCCCGCCTGCATTTGGAGCCGCCTTTCCGGCGGCACAGTCTCTGTTGCCGCACGTGAAGCCTCTGGAGGACTCGCTGAACCTACAAGCCTCACCCTGCACCGCAGCGTTCACGTCTTCCTCGCACAATATGGCGCTCACAGCTGCAATGGTCTCGCCTACTAAAATAGCTACTCCTCCACCGCCGCCTCCACCACCACCTCCGCAAATACCACCGCCAACCGAAACCATCGATAGGACACAGCAACAGACGCAGGTCACCGAAACGCCGTCCTTGCCTCTGAACTTCTTGAACGCTATAGTACCAGAGAGTCACATTGCCGAGCCTACCGTCGAGACTATACCCGAGGTTCTAACCGACACTAAGATCCAACACCCAGGGAAGAAGTCGCCCTCGAAGCCCACCAGAACCTCTGCAAGAGTTACTTCGTTGCAGAGCAAGTCCCCAGGAAAGTCTCCCAGGCAAGAGATTCAGAAAGGTGTTCCTGGCGCGAGAGGAAGAGGCAGAGGTGCCAAAAGCTCCGCTCAACATTCTAGTTATAGGACTCGTGGTCGTGGACGTGGCAGAGGTCGAGGAGGTAGAAGTCAAAACACAGGTCTCTCGTTGGTCTCAGGCGCGAGCGTCGGACAACACGACGACTCTATACAAAACAAACTGGTCGGCACGGTCTACGACTTCGACTCCGACGAAGATTCCACCAGCGAGGCGAACATCGCCGATTTACGCACCATGAGAGAGAGGAAGAAATCGACGGACGCCGCAACCGCTGGAGTCGAGAGGAGAGACTCGACCGTCGTGGTACCTGAAAGCATCCAGTCGAGACTTTCTAGTCCTGGAGGCAGCAGGAAGTACCTAGAGGACAGGAGATTATCCTGTTCTCCTGGCCACGACGACTCTGGCGTCGTGGAGAACGAGTCGAACGCCGGACAAAGCTTCGATACTGTTCTACCGCTGATCCCTGGTCCTGTCGACATGAGAACGTACAATTCCACCCTGGATGCGTCCAGCTCTTCCACGTTGCACGGGCAGAGCTATGACAACCATTTCCTAAGCACGTTCACCAGCGTTTCAACGAGCGATCCCACGCTTCCGGACATCGAGGAAGACCTGGACAAGGAACTAAGATCCGCGTTGATCGGCAAACAGGGTCAAGAAGACTGTTCGAAGCCAAGCTTCGACGCCAACATTGACGCCTCTTCTTCCGGTTTCGCGGATGCCAATAAGGTTTCCCTGACGGACTCGCGTAACCAGTTGAAGGTAAAAATCAAAGGTCCGTTCCTCGACGCGAATTACGTTCCTGCCTCATCGGTGCCTCCGTTGGCGCAACAAGCGCCCGTGATCATCGCACCGGCTGCTACCAGTGCTTCCGTAGCTTCCGGAACGTCGAATCTCAGGCGGATGAGGAAGAAAGAGTTGCTCAGACAGTATTGTTCCCAGGACATGAACATGGACGAGCCAGGTTGCGGGAATCTGGCAACGTCCGCACCGATCATCATACCACCTATCAATCGCACAGTGATCACTATACCCAAAGCTGTCGCGTCAATGACCAGTATACCGACCAGAGAAGACTACAAAGCGGTGGTCGACGCGAACATGGAGAAAAAACGAAGAAAAGAACGACCGGCCGGGTTCCTGGACACGAACGAGGAGGAAGGTAACGTGGAAAGGAGACGGGGCAGCGCTACCAACGGCGCCAGTTCTAGCGGTAACACTCCGGTTGTGAATGCGGATCGTCGTAGAGGAAGGCAGAGCAGTGGTGGTAGGTCAACGACAACAACCACGACGACCACCACGACGAACAGCGGTCCGCCTAAGTTGAAGATCAAAATCGGTAACAGTATAATCGGTGGTCAAGAGACCGGCCAGGATGATAGAACCAGGATTAGACCGCCGAAGAAGCGGCTGAGTAGTATTCCTAGTAGCACGCCGAGTATAGAAGAGTTACGCAGAGAGAGTATGAAATTCAGGCGGATGATCATGGCCGGTTTTGACAACGATGAGAAGCTTCGGCAGAAGAGCAAGAAGGATAAGAATGGCAAGAGGAAGAAACGTCAGTCGAGTAGGAAAGAAGCTAGGGTTCGAATACTGGAAGGCGGTGCTGCTCCACCGAAGCTGATCATTAGGTTAGGCAAGGGTAACGATTCACCGGATGAACTGCCGATTATGATCACAGACGAGGAAGAGGAGGACGAGGAGGAACGACATCCGACTGATAGCAGGGTAGGTCCTCCGCCGCCGGAACCGGCGAAGGATGAACCAGTTTATCCGGCGGTGGTTGCGACCATCGAGGAGAAACAGCCTACCGATCCAGATACTGGCGGAAGCGCGCCTAGGAACGTTCGTTCGGCAAAGGTCACGCCGATCAGGTTAAAATTGACACGTTGCCAGGAGGGTTATGAGCTGAAGGGCCCGTCGGTCCACGGTGAGGAGTCCAGTTTAACGACGGAGAAGCAGAGAAGTCCCGAAGTGACGAACGAGGAGGCGAGGAATCCACCGGTGAAAAATCAAGAGGAGGATTCCTCCAGGGAAGAAGAGGAAGAGGAAGAAGAGGAGAGCAATAGCAATTCCGTGCAAAGAGACTCCTCCGCGTGTCCTGCCGCGACTAGTATACCGCAAGGATGCCAAGTTAGGTGATAATTAATGATACTCGTGGAGTAATGGAGCAAGAGGACACGGTGCTCGTTTAACTTCGATTTTGTTAACGTCGAAAACAGACTCGATATGCAATTATGATCGCGGTTGCTAGCGATATGAGCGCACGCGTCGCTGTGATAAGGTGGACAAAAAAGCGTTTCACGAGGTATGGTTCTTTTTATAGAGGCAGATGAAGAATATTATAATTTTTTTAATCGAGAGCGTTTTAGAATCACAGTGATTTTATATGAAACAAATTTTTTTTTTTTTTAATTTTCATTCAACAAGATGCAGTGCTCGAATCAACGAAATCTGTTTGGAACGGTGTAGAATGTTTCAATTCACTTTTTAACAGCTTTTTTCATATGAAATCATCACCTTTTTGGTTGTAATAATTCTGGGACACCCTATAGTCAATGAAGCGTGTTATTGGTTTAGTGGGAAAACGTAGAACGTGGTTCTTTTTGAAAATTTAAGATCGATCGAATTTTATTATTTATTATCGTCGAAGATCATTGACAATTACCATTTTATGTTTTACAGATTATCCAGTACTTGGGCAAGAAATTAGTCATATAGAAAGGTCCTAATTAGTTAACCGTGCGCTGGTATCCGACAACTTCCGGTTTCTTGCCAATTGTGTACAGTGGTTTACGAAAATAATCGAAGGCTCGCAGCCATCTTCTCTAATTAAATATGTAAGTTATTTACAAGGATTTCGAAATATTATGAGTACGGTAAGATTCAGCCGTCACGAAAGGGTGAAAAACGTCAGACTCGATCATAAATAACATTCATCCTTCTTTTTGAAACTTATTATTAAAAAAAATCATTTATAATTAATGCTGTATACTTTCTTTCTTATTTTAACTACATACACTAACTTTTTATATACTTTCCATTATTAGTAAGGTCCGGGTTTCTATTTATTTGATAGTTTTACATAAAGTAAAACACATTTTTTCCAGGAATGGTGCATTTTTTTGTCAAAGATGAAAGTTATCTATGATCTAACGTTACCATTTGTTTGAGTGACATTCAGACCTAAAGTAAATACCTATTATTCTATTATATCCTATCATAATTTTGAACTGTGAATTTGATTGTTATGTCGTATCGTGCTTATGATAGTATTTCGATATTTACAGTGTAACATACATACATGATATCTTCGTTAAA
Source organism: Seladonia tumulorum (assembly GCA_913789895.3). Taxonomy (NCBI): domain Eukaryota; kingdom Metazoa; phylum Arthropoda; class Insecta; order Hymenoptera; family Halictidae; genus Seladonia; species Seladonia tumulorum. Next base: position 10,151,791 of record OU565281.1, read on the forward strand.
TTATCGATAAGAAATGTTCGAACATTTTCGCGATCCACTGTACTCGGTCGGGTACCTGAAGCTTCAACAGAGACTTGAACAATATTTTTCAAATAAGAAACAACTGCTTTACAGACAGTTAAGTCAGAAAGAAACTCCTAAAAATGGGGAACGATGGATACAATTGAGGAATATAAATGTTGTCAGTGCCCACTAAGCCCGCAATACGGTACCTTTTATGATTTTGTACAAGATTATACGGAGTTAATAAGAAAATCATTATTTATATAACGTTGATGGTAATATTTGCAAAACCTTTTTATCCTAAATGTTTTTGAATTTGTCTTATGTGGCTGAAAAAAATGAAATCGTTATCTCTTTCTCGGTATTACGAATGAACGTCTTTTAGACAAACTTCACCTTCTCACGGCGACCGAAAACGTTCAGTTTGATGAGAGGAAACAAGGTGATAGGAACTTCTAAGATATACTCGTTTCGGACTCGCTACAAAGGACATTCTCCGACGTTATCGAAGAACCTATGCTCCTCGAGGAATCCGGTTTTATTCTTAACAATACTCGAGAGACGAAACGGGCGTGCCATTTCGCGGCGGCGACGACGACGACGAAATGTCTGTGTTTTTCCTTTTGCGAAAGAACAGACGAAGAACCGGTCGAGGCCGTTGACGAGGATCTCTCCAAAGAATCATATTCATTCATTTAGAAACTCTTACATTTAAAATAAACAAGAAGAATAGTCGTACACTAAGAACATAGTAATCGAACTGCTACATTTTCCATATTATTAATTTTATTCAAACATGTACATCCAGAAAGTGTGTTTGTATATCAACATTTTTAGTAATAAATTAACAAGAACAAATGTTAATTCCACTAAAAGTGTCGATATTGAACATACCACCATATAGGTTTGAATATAATTAATAATATTCAGAATAGAATTTCTTTCATTTGTACACACGTATCGTGTGATTAATCTTGTAGCTCGTTATATGTGGGGTAGTTATCTAACATTAGAACTTAAAATGCTATCATCATTTTTGATAATACAAGCAATACATCTAGGGAAGTAGTATTGTTTCATATAGCTAAATGGTACGAGAAAAACTATGTTTGCTCAAAAATTGCATTACTTTTTCCGGATTTTCCGAAATAAAATAGTCTATTATTTTCATTCTCGCTGTCAGATGTCATCTTGAACTCAAAAATATTTTCTTGCATTATCAACAGTTGTGAAGGCATTTGAAAGTTCATTATTTAATGGCTGATCCTATGTTGATACAAAGTAATTGCAAAGGGATAAAGCAACTAAGAGGATTCTAGAGAGCACTTCGTACACGGCCTTGTCAGCCCCTTCGCAGTAAGAACTAGTTAATTGTACATATTTGTAATCTACGATTGTATTTAGTTTAAGTCGATGAGACAGAGGGAAGAGTGATTGAGCGAGTGTGTATGTGTGAAGCGTGTGAATGCGCGCGAGAGAATTTTGTAATCAGTGCGAAGCTTACGTGATGGCTGTGTTTTACCACGCGGTCCGATCTTCCAGACAGTCCTGGGCCGTGCAGAAACGTTCGGTAACCCCCTAATTAAACCGTTGAATATCACGCGAGTGATGATTCCCTTCCGTCAACGAGAGGTCGTCGCTCGACCTTTTACGCTACATGAAAAAACGAACATAATAGTACATAGTGTAAAATCAACCGGTAGAACAAACGCGTGTATATCCGGCGGAGTAATTCGAATGTATTAGATAATTCCACAAACTGTCGTCTCTAATGTTATTTTTAGATTTAGAAAAGTTAGTGTAACTATTTTTAATCATTGTTATATTTAACTATTTCACCCTATATTAATGTTCCACGTCTCAATCATTTCTCGATTTTTCTGTCACAATAACGTCACTTTGATTTACGTAAAATGACTAGTGGAACGACATTACCTGTGGAATCATCTGATATTTTGGAAGTAAAATATCCGCCACGAGGACAATGCAGCTGCGCGACAGCCATTTCCAGCGGAAAATGCAGAATTCAATGAATCCGTATAGTCTAATCGCAATAGTCGTCCACGATTACGCAGTTGCCCATACAGACATCCCATAAATATACATAAGTACGCGTAGTGTAAACCATGTCGATCAAAGCAAATTCGTAAGAACCGTATAACGCACGCATTCTTCATCGTTTTTACGAGTTCATTTGATATTATATATAGTGTCTTAATCGTCAGAACGTTGTTCTGTTTTTTTTTTATATATACAATATATTATATAAATATGTAATATATTTTATATATGAAAAAGTATATTTTACACCGAGTACAATGTTAATAATTTATTCTTATTTAGTGTAAATAAGTTCTATAGAGGAAGTATGTTTTTATACGATAGTGTATATATATATAAGCATATATATATATATATATATATATATATATATATATATATTATACATAGCATTATACATAGTTCGTTCGCTCTCCTTTTGGTTTTTACGTGTTTACTTTGAAAGATTTATATATACATATAAATATATATATATATATAATCGGTAATTTCGTATCGAGTCGCGTCGAAATACATTCTATTCCCTCGGGGACGGCTGCGTAATTATGGGATCTCGTTCCCATGGACATCTCGTTATTTTAATGGACTATAAGAGGATACATTGCATCTCACTTTATTGTCCGAAATACTTTTCCCCAGTTCGATAATTTTTTTAAAAGTATTTGTACTTGCAGTGTAGTGCAATCCCCCTCTCCCCCTGAAAGTTTCATGTAATGAGTACACAGCGGGTACAAAAAGATTTTGCAAATTTTATAAATTGTTATACTATTAAAACTTTTTAACTTAATCATCGACTGTAATAAGCATCGAGGCGATATGCTCCGTTGTACATTTCTTTGTCTTCTTCAATGTATATATTATAAAAGAATTGAATATGCAAACGCGTTTTGTATCCACTGGGTATTTATTTGGAAAATAGATGGCAAGGATAACTTAAGGTCACTCTGTCGTTTTTCATTATACATAATAAGTTGAAATGAGCGCATTTCGTTAGTCAAGGGGTCCAGGGAGGCCAGTAATCGAAGCACGAAGACATTAAAATCTACAAAAGCTCTATATAAATTAAATTATTAAGAGAACAGAGTGACCTATATTTTCCCGTAATATTTTCGCTAAGAATCGATTATGTTTTCATCTTTTTACGATTCTAATCAAACCATATAATATTACCAGAAATGTTTTTTACTTCTGACTAAGGAATCATAGAACTAAATCAAAATTGATAGACTTTTCATATAATTTTGTATTTAATAAATCCCTTAACAGATGCAGTCTGAATGTTTTCAGTAAATTTTTTTCCAAATATTCTTGAACTTGGGAAAATATTTCCAATAAAAAAGTTTAGTGAGACACACTGTATATGGTCGCGACGTAATTCAGATCCGGATCGTGTTGCGTTCTCTTTGCAAAAAGAAATTTTGTCCTCGTTTGGACCTCCGCCACGGTGTTGGTAACATAGGAAGATTTCTTCCTGTCGCCGTGTGTTGCGTAACTTCCGCTTCCTCTTTCGTTGCGAGGACAAAGAAAAGGAAATCAATTAATTAAACAAGAAAATAATAATTATAAAACGTAAATTATTCGCTCGGAAACCCGGGGTACGGAATTTCTCTGCGCGGACCGGTGTACTTTCATCCCAGATCCAGTCAGCAAATCTCATTACGTCCGCTATTGCGTACTTATTCTGTTTTCCTTCTTCTGTTTTTAATTAACACCATCATGGGAATGTCCGTTCCGTTCATTGAAACAGTTCGGAATCAAAAATCAAATTTTTTACCAGTATGTAATGCGGAGATTCGTCACGATTAGCGATAATATCTTGTGTATTTGTAGTTTTCTATCGTTTAATGTTGTATTTTATATATGTATGTGTGTGTACAATATTATGCACACGTATGTATTATATGTACAGATTATCCGTTTAGAAATACCGTGTCTGTGACACGAAAGATCCCTGTGCTAACCGAACGTCGAATTCTCAAAACGTGTTCTATTCTCGTTTCTCTGTTCAATTAAGTTGTTGTTTATTACATCTTTTAAGTTATTGACAAACAATGTCGCAGATTGCAAAACTTCTACCGCGCCGCACTCGCATTGTACGATGTTTGTGCGCGTGTTCATCTACGACGTTCAAGATTGTACTTGTTTTTATATGAATTTTGATACATCAAACACCTGTGCAAGAGAACGTAACGGAACGTTTCTTAAACGTTTACGAATACCTCGTAATGTGTTTTATTTTTTAATATCTTGTTGCTCGTTGTTTATCGATTTTACGAGGGGTCTCATTTAATGAAATCCCTGAGGATGATAATGAGGGAATTGTCGTCGATGGAAACAGTGCAAAAGAAATTTTTTTGTAAATTTTTTCTCTCTTGTAGCTTGATATCGATCTCGAGTGGCAAACATTTTTATTAATATAATTGAAAGATCAACGTATTGCGTATTTATGAGTTGTAATACATTTCTGTAGAAAATGGCGGTGCAATATGCTACGAATACCTAGAATTCTCTATCTACTTGTCTACGTGTTTCAGTGCTTAAACAGACACCGTTAATGAAACTGTAGGGAGAATGATTGAATTTTTTAATTTTTGCACATGGCTCAAAGATTCCTTTATTTATAATACGTAATATTGAAAACATTGTGAACCGAATATTCTGACCATCATACAATTGTACATCGTTTAATTTTCTTTCCCCATAAGTCAGCCCCGGACGTCTAAACTGTCTATGCACCGGAAATGCATCTGTACCGGAAGCGGTGTCTCGCTCAACATCAATCTTGTGGCTACGTTTGATATGTACATTTTTGTTATTTATATCATCGACTTTATCCAACAATTGTGTTTACATTTAATCGGCCATGCTACGCGGACCTGGTGACGAAATAAACAAAAAGAACAATACCATTCGTCACAGTGAATTTGTAAATAAGAAGATTAAAGTTGCAAGGCTGAGATCAACACGTGGGTTTTAATTGTTTCAATGTCGACTGGTTCTAGGATCGAAAGGAATGTTAATACAATATATTAAAAATAGTTAGAATCCTGAATTTTGGGAGAAGAAATAACGTTACGTGTCTTGGATGCCAGAAAGCAAGAGAATGAGAGAATGAGAGTGAGATAGAGAAAAATCTCGTCGACGATAAACGGAGCCTTAGCGGAGCCTATTACGTTGTACAGAGAAAGAGAAGTGAAAACTAAGAGAGTGTGAGTGAGAGAAAGGAAGCACGCGCGCCAAGCGAAATCGTTTTATTTCAAATCGTTTCTTACGCTAAGCATAGGAAAAAGAACCCGATAACGATGAATTTCTCATTAAAAAGAACAGAACCGTTGAACGCGTCCACATGTGACCACGAGCGTGGACCCATACAACAAGCCGGACACATGCGCGAGACATATATATAAATATATAAATATATAAATAGTTTTATTATATTGCAAAGTGAAATAATACAATATTTAGCTACTGTATATAATGTAAAAGAAAAAGCTGGTCTTGTAAGATACGGATTAAGGTGTTTTAATGTGCACATAGCCGCGTCATTGTCAATAATCATATTATTACGATTAATAATAATTACAGTTTTTTAAAAAAAAATGAAAACCAGTGTCGAAATTCTTGAGTTATATCTTATTCGATTGTACTCTTTATCCCTATAACACAAAGCATAGTATTACTGCTGATGTCCGCTAACAGTTTATTTTATTTAAATTTCTGAATAAGAAATTTCTGCTACAATGATGTTTCAAAAGAAATATTTTCAAATGATCGTACTGCTTTGTTTATTCTACGCCAGAGGTCACTGGAAGATTTAAAGAAGTGGATACGTATACCAGTATACTCACAGCTGAGAGGATATCCAATCTGCTGCTGTCTGCTCACTGTTCTGTCAAAACAAAGAGCTTACATAAAAATTCATTTTCAGAGTACTTGTTCAATTAAAATTTCTGACAATATGAAGCCCACTCCAGTAGCAGATGAAATGTTTCCTGAAGGTGCAGGATCCTTCATTGAGTTGGAAGAGGTAATCAAATTAGTTTAAGGTTATGTCCGTTTGAAAGTAATTGCGCATAAAATAATCTCGACAATGTAGAAATATTAGCTAATTGTATATTAATATACGTTACAAATGTAATTTTAGTTAAATATGGAAATCAATGTTAATTATTTAATTATTATAACCTATTATTTTAGGTTGGGGGTAGTCGTTTATTAGTCGATCTTACTGCCAGTGAAAAAGCAGTACACGCAGACTTTTTCAATGGTACGTGGTCATTTTTTTAAAATTTAAAACAACTTCATTAATATTATTAAAATATATATTAATGTTTCATTTGTGTTATAGATTTTGATGATTTGTACGATGACGACGACCTTGAGTGAACTAACAATTTATTCTACCAATAGTTGTGCTACAGATGTAGGTGATATTTACTTGCATTAAATTTTTCAGATTATAAAATTCTTGTGTCAATAAATAGTCTTTTGCAATTTGTGATACGTACAACAAATTTTATATGCTATCTTACAATTTATCCTTATAAATTTATTTACTATACTTTAAAACAATTGGGTAAGAATAGTAAAGTAAATTCTGCATTGAAACAAAATATGCAATGCATTTTGTGGTATTGGATTTGTATAAAATCCATAAAAACATAATTTTGTTATTGATTAAAGCGACAATGTCAGTGAATCAAATTATGAACAAGCAGAATTTGCTCTTGCCCCTGTGCTGTCCCGACTGCTTCCTTTACAGCAATGTGCAGTGTTTTAATCAATTATAATAAGCTCGAAATAGATAAAACCTAATATTGAAGCGATCAAATGAATAAAGGGAGATAAATTGATGTACACACTTCATTAACATTATTACAATTTATTATTTTTAGTTCGAAATTGAATCAGACGTGTGCCCGTGTTCAGAATACCTTTTATCTTGGTACGTCAGCTCGGGCGATATTAATTATAAACGTGCCATAAGAAAATGAGTACTGGTCATAATGTCTCGTACACATTAATATCGATATCATTGTAAAGATTATAATTTACAATACATAGATGCTAGTCATATAAACCTGTTAAGATGATGCACAATTAAAATAGCACCCCGGGTTTTAGTCGCGCCGCATAATATGGATCCTGTCGATCGACATGAATCGAGTCTCCTTATTTTCAATTAAGACGTTCTAAAGTTTTTCTCAGTTTTCATTTCTGCGCGATTTCTGTTTGCTTGCATTCGTTTCATTTTTCTTTATTTTTCTCCTTGGCCCCAATCCACATTTAATTCACCTTTTGACCATCCTCATTTCACATTAACAGACTTATCAACGGTGGCAACGAGGTTCCATTTACAAGAGACCCCCGATAACCGTTACTCGTGCACATCTTGATGGCGTACGAGAATGAGAGCGATATCGATGACGACCAAATCGAATACGCTACTAACGGTGACGAGTATCCTGGAAAATAAAAATACTGTCATATTCGAACATACAAATTACAAATTATTGTGAATTCGAGCTCATAGAAAAATATGCTGTATTGTAATACCATGAAACGACTCCATTGTAATCTCGAATTTATAAATTTATACCAACCCTGAGTCCAGCCCCGAGAAAGTCGTTCGGAGTGCTAGTTAACTTCGAGATCACTATCGGCTTGGTCATCTTGGTCACTTTCCTCCTCCTCGTCTTCTTCCTCGGAATAATACTGCGAGGGTGGCGACAGAACATCCTCGGAAAGTGAAGTGTGAGAAGATGAGGGAGGTCGAGAACCTTCTAATTTTGTGTCCAGGTCTTCCATAGAAGTACTTGGTCCAGGAATGGTCACTGGGATGAATTTCTCCAAATCACCGCTTGCCAGTTCTAAAGGTAGATTATGATCTTAAATAATCAACCATGACATTGAATCGAGAAGCTTAGATTGCACATGAAACATACGCTCCACATATTTTTCAAGTGATTTTGGAACCATCAGCTTAGCCTTTCGCAAATTTTCCTCGGTACATTCTCCTTTCTCTAAACCTAAAAGCAATTAGTTTACATTAATTTAAAATAAGTTGATCAATTGCTTAATACTATTTTAAAAACAATCTTTGAGTATTAATCAAGCTTATGATAACAAGAAAATAGGTCCTTTACCAAAAGCTAAACCCATTTGCTTTAGAACCTCGATATCATCGTGAATTTCGAACTTATCGTTAAAATTGAACAGGTACTCGGTTCTGCAATACACATCATTCATTACTACAAACTTAAAAAAAGAGTGGGCATTTGTAACGATAAAAATATGCGTTTCCAATAAACCGTACTTGTCATTTGAAATGCTGCAATCTATGACAGTCTTTTTGCTGGTATTCACAATCAGGAATGGCAGCTGTATGGCAGAATTTGGTTTCGGTGGGCCACGCAGACTCTCATTGCCACGATTACGCTCCACCAAGTTTTTAAAAGAGATATGTGAGAGAATCAGTTGATGTAATTGTTGTGTTTTTGCTTTGATCCTCTCAATTTTTTTCTTTTTGTCTTTTTCAAGTGCCAGACATTCCTGAAGTGAATTAGTTGGCAGACCTAGCCACCTGATTTCTTTTTTCTCTTTTGAAATAATATTCATTGCCATTAAGACATTAAGAGCGTCATACACGCGCCTTCTAATGTTCTTCTGATCATATTGCTGCAAGGAAGGGGTAATGTGTCTTATTCGTTCTTAAACTTTCATTGTTTACTTAAAAGAAAAGAGGAAAAGAGTGTACTTGATCTGTTAAGGAGTTTATGTGAGCAGGATTAGTGAACTCTCCAACGAGTTCGTCCGCAACCTCGTTGTACGATGTCGTTCCTTTCTTTTTGACTTTTTCGCAGACTTTCATTGAAAAATGACGTAGTCCTTTACCTACTTTCTCTGTTTTTCTTCGCTTACTGTAAATCGAATAAATACATTAATTATTTTGTTCAACATGTGGTATATGATAGAAAACATTATAGGGGATGTATCATTACTCTGGTACAAAATCGCCGCCATCAACATCTTGTCTTTTCCTAGAACCACTGTGGTCCAATATTGGGCTGATATATGTCTTTCCACTTGCATCTTTTACAATTTGTTGATTTCCGGATTGTTGTTGCTGCTGCTGTTGAGACACTATGGCCTGTTTTATATCACTCTAGATAAGAAAACAAATTAATCAACACATTTATTCCTAAATCGATTTCTCGTTAAAAAAATAGTGAAAAATTGATTTAGCATAGGTTCTTTAATGGTTGTAATGTAAAAACCCTATTGGAATGAAGTTTGTTGTAAAGAAAATATACCATTTGCGCAGATGTCAATTGTATAGTCTTGGTCAGTACTGGTTCACCAGCCTTGGCTGTTGCCAGTTTTGTGTTCTGCAATGGTATTGTAACCAATCCTAAAAAAAAGTATTGCTTTATTATCTTTTACTGTAAAATACTTTTATTTAAGAAAATTGTACCTTCATATACTCCATAGTATATTTTTATGATAAAAAAAGCTAACATTTATTTGCAATAGTTACTTACTTTGACCAGGAGTTGAAGGGCTCTGAAGATTAAGAGTTCTAAGGACTTGTGCGTTCGATGGCAAAACCTAAATCGTAAGAATTCACAAATTTAAATTGATTGAAATAGTTTTGTAGAAATTCTGAAAATGTTTACTACAAAAAAAAAATCAGCTAACAACTTAAATTTAAAAAATTATCTGAATATTATACCTGAGATTCTTGGCTCGGAGTCTTAAAGACTTTAAGGCCACCTGCATTTGTTGTACTGACAATACCACCTAATGCTTTATTAGCTGTACTCTGCACTACTTTTATCACTTGTGGATGACCTATAATAGTTACAATTTTTGCTGTAATTTCTTTGAATGGTAAGAAAACAAATCAGAGGCAGTTAATATCTGTGTATTTGAATGATAGCATTGAGAAGTAAAAGTGACCTCTTCGATTGGACAACCAACTGGAATAAGTACAGACTTTTTGGAGACAAAACGGAGTTCGCGAATTATGGAATATGGTAAATATACTCGTTTAAGAGTGAAATTGAAGTCGATGATGTACCTTATTGAATTCAGGACAGAAATAATGCGAGGCAGAGCAGCATATGACCAATATGAATATGAAGGAATAAAAGATTTCACAGAGGTTTCCAATTGACAAGAATCGTTGAGAATGTAATAGAAATATGTGCACAGGTTCAGAGGGAAAGTGACGGTAGATGGAATAAGCGATCTTAGCAGAAATGAAAGGAAATCAAGGCATTATCACCGAAGTGTGGCATGCTGATAATTGGCGCGCACTCGGCATACTCACCGTTCGCGTCATGTATGAGAAAGTTCATCGTTTTGTTTTGTTGCGTCATCCTCGAGGTTAGAATTTCGTCCCGGCGTCACCGACGATCACGACGATCGACCGAATGCCGAGTGAAAATAAAAAGATCATAGGTACACTCGCTAATCTTGGCTCGGTCTATCACCAAAATGGCGACTATGTTATAGAACCATTTGAGATCAGAATTTGCGGATATACGGTGGAATAATGTTCGATTGCACACGCGAGAGTAAAAGTCAGCCGTTTCTTTATTGGACTGAATCAAGCATTTTAACAGAACGTTCGTCTGTTCGCGAAAGTAACGCACGGATTTCTGCCTTCCGCGTGCACAGTACGGAATAGAGACGAGCTTGGCGGCACGACAAAGTTAAACAGCTGATTGGTCACTTTCCGAGTCACGTGGCCCCTTCTGTTCCACGTTTATGGGCACTGTAACTTTGCAAGAAAAACTTGTCTCTAGACATGCGAAACACGGAATACACTAGTATTTCGCGGGGGTTTTATTTCCCCAGGGCTGAGGAAAGCTGAAGGAAAGTTTTAATAGAGGGAGTAATGCTATTTCACAATGTAGTTCTACTCTCTCTCTAATTGTATATAGTCTGTGGTCGCATTCAAAAGTAGCCGCACTTTTTTTCTATAAATTCGACTAAGCCAAAGAGTAGTGGAGTAGGTGTGTAATGTAATGTAATATATTTAAATTATTATGGATTATTTCTTAATTTTTAATTATTATTCATTAGACTTTAGAAATTGCACTTAGAGGAAATTATCTACATTATCTATATTACCACGTTCTATGCAAATATTTATCAAGACCCAAAGAAATATTACAGATGTTTTTACCCCATTACAACGGCTATATATTAATTGTTCGATAATTATTATCAGAATACACCATGCGTCATCGAGTATCACACTATTAGAGGGGGAGCTCACGCTCAGTTTAGCTGATTGCTTTCGTGTTGTCAAAATGTATATATATAAATAGACAGATCAAGACAGATAGAGGTATGTAAATACATACGTATACAGATAAGTTTGAACGTCACAATAGTTCAAATTTTAAATTAATTCTGAATGTTTCGACTATAGAAAGATGTATTAACTATTAATACTCCGTATTGCATTTGTAAATATACCTATATATGTTTTAAAATATGCAAACGTATGCTCTCGTATACGCATACAAGCACTAAATATATATCGTTAATAATACATTAACTTGTTGATTGTTGTAATAGAAACAACATCATCGAGAGTGAATTTTTTAAGAAATTATATATCATTGTTGTATTTCATATTATCTTTTGTTATTGTAGTTTACATGTGTATTTTATAGAATACTTAATTGTGCAGTGACTCAACTTATTGTATACAGTGCAGAACATGCTGTCTGTCACAGTGAGACATAATTACCTAAAGAGGAAATTGGTAATGATATTTAAATTTTGTATTAATCTATTCATTTAATTATGTACTTCCATTTTAGATTAAACAAGAGAAAATACAATGGCTGTTGCAAGTATCAAGGTAAATGATATACAAATATGTGTGTACATGTATGCAACCACATAATTATAAGCTACCCTATTGATCATTTATTTTTGTCGTAGATATACATCTGGGCAGAAAAATGAGGAATATCAATACATTAAGAAAAGTAAAACCCCAACAATGCATTTTCAACCGTCTCTACCACGGTTGCCTATTCCTAAGCTCGAAGAAACATGCAAAAGATATTTAAAAGCACAGAAGCCTTTACTATCTAACGAACAGTTTGAAGAAACTTCTTTCAGTGTCAATGAATTTCTTCTTAAAGATGGTATTGATGTGCATAAAAAACTTGTTGAGAAAGATAAGAAAAATCTTCATACTAGTTACATCAGCGAACCATGGTTCGATATGTATCTTAGAGACCGTAAACCTTTACCCATCAATTACAATCCTTTCTTAGTTTTTGTACCAGAGGACAAATCAGAATACAATATCCAATTAGTAAAAGCTACAAATCTAATTGTCTCTTCGTTAAGATTTATGAAGTCGTTGAAAGAAAACATACTACCACCAGAGGTGTTTCATTTGAATCCTAAAAAATCTGATACCGATTTATTTCGTCTTGTCACAAGAGTGCTCCCATCCAAAGTCAGCTGGTATGGAGCTTATCTGTTCAATGTAAGATAATAACAAAAGACTGCTTTTTGTTTGATTAACAAAAGTGAAAATATTATTTGCTCGTGATATTACCATAATAGAAACTGTTATTTCAGGCATACCCCCTGGACATGTCGCAGTATCACAATTTATTCAATACAACAAGATTACCAAAATTAGACAAAGACGAAATTTATCAAGATAACTCGGCACGACATATAGTCATTATGCGAAGAGGGCATTTCTATTGCTTCGACGTGATAGACGAAAACGGCTACATTTATGAGCCAAAAACAATAGCAACTTGTATAAGGACTATTTTAGAAGATGACAGAGCACCCAATAAAAGTCCAATTGGAATACTAACAACCGCAGAACGTAATCTGTGGGCTGACACCAGAGCTCATTTGTCTGGTATTGGTAATCAGAAATTGTTGCAAAAAATAGACACCGCTGTGTTCGCGATGATATTGGATGATACAGATATTGGTACCGACTATAACAAATTAATTGGAACATATCTCCATGCAGATGGAACAAACAGGTGGTTCGATAAATCATTTTCGCTAATCGTGACACAAGACGGATACGCTGGAATAAATTTCGAACATTCTTGGGGAGACGGAGTGGCTATACTCAGATTTTTTAATGTATGTAACATCTACACTTAAGCATTGTAAGATTGTAGAAGAACATTGTAACATTTTACAATAAGAATGACCTCTGCATTTACAGGATGTAAAAGACGACATATCTAAGAAACCAAGATTCCATCCTACCGATGTTCATCACCTTCAAAAAGAAGTAACAGATGTCCAAAAACTCGAATTCATTATAGATAGTAAAATAGAAAATATTATCAACGAGCAGAGAAACGTTTACAACGAGTGGACGACACAATTGAGTATCGATCATATTATATGTAACGAGTTTGGTAAAAATCAGTGCAAGAAATTTGGAGTAAGTCCCGATGCGATTATGCAATTGGCATTCCAGCTAGCTCTGTACTATCAGAAGAATTTTGTAGCGCCAACGTATGAATCTTGCAGTACTGCTGCATTTAAGCATGGACGAACAGAAACTATCAGATCCTGCACAATAGAAACAAAAACGACCTGTGAATCGATGACTCGAAAAAATAACACTTTAACCAGATCCGAATTAAAGCAATTAATAATAAATTGTGGTAACGTTCATAACACGCTCACCAAAGAGGCTGCTATGGGTAATTACAAGACACTGATAAACTTGTCGCTTGTACTTTATTTTAAAAAACTGTATTATTAAGAATTAATATTAACTATGGTCTCGCACCTTTCTAGGACAAGGATTCGATCGACATTTGTTCGCGTTAAAAAAAATCTGTGAACAATCGAAAACGCCCATGCCAGCGATTTTTAAAGATCCGGCTTACGAATACATTAATAAAAATGTATTATCTACGTCTACCCTTTCGAGTCCAGCTGTACTCGCTGGTGGATTTGGCCCAGTAATAGACAATGGATATGGAATCGGGTAAAGTATTGATTTTCGTAATTGTTTCCGTATACGTTTAATCTCTATTCTATAATTGTATAAATGAAGTTTACGAAATTTTATATGTAACTTTTTTGTCCATCATTTAGATACATGATTCAAGACCAAAGACTTGGAGCTGTTGTAACAAGTTATAACAAGTACTGTGATTCCAATGAGTATGTCAGATGTTTAGAACAGGCATTTACTAATATTCATCAAATATTGACATAGATGGTAATGGCACCGTTGCAGGGTTGCAATCAGTATCGATTATTACATTGAAACTCATTCAACATTTATATATGTTTACACTTGAATCTCTATCGTTGTTGATTATATACACGATCATATATTTTTGTACACCGGTTTGGAGAGCTTTTTCTACTGTTATTCGAATAATAGAGGCCTATACTGTTTTTTGTATTATGTCGTCAAATGAATTCGGAAGCGATAAATATAATTACAGTACTATATTTTACATATACCTATGTGCAACACGTACAAGTAAGTATGATATAATATTACTCTTATTCAATACAACAATTCTGTTGAAAAAAATATATACACGAAATGTATACTGTGTAAGAGAGCGCTATAACACACTCAAAATACCATACATAGGTAACAGTAGTAGAGCAATAGATTTGACACTACTAAAACCAGATATTTATGCGCATGGTTAATACACAGAGATCATGATATCTGATGCTACTAAGTATCAACAACTATTTAAATCAAAACTCTGCTTACACGTGACAGAGATTTTTTACACTGTCCTGTATATGGTTCTCACAAAAGGTGATCTTACAGTATTTGTTTTTTCAATGGTTACTAATCATGGAATGGAATTTTGTGATTTCAAAGAATACTTTACAGTTGTAGCACTTCTTCTTACATTAAAGTTACAATTTGCTTCCCATTTTTACCTTAGATGTCTGGAAGAACAAGAGAAGTTATTCGTATTTAAAAAAATTTAATTAAAAGATACCAGCCAATAGTTTTAGAAAGCTTACCATATAAATGCCCACAATTAATCCAAAGAGACCAATGGCTGATCCAAAGATCTCGACGATAAGAATTTTGACGAACAGAGCAGAATTGGCTGCATCTGCGAGAGCAGCTCCTGACCCCACAATACCGACAGCTATGCCACAGAACAGATTAACAAGACCAACAGCTAAACCTGCTCCAAACATTAAATAACCAGCCAGCCAGTTCTGATTGCGAATTTCCTCCTTTAAAAGAGACTCTTCATCGAATTTCTCCAACATTCCAGACAAAACGATGGCTGTAATTAGTCCATAAATAGCCACAGCTTCGCAGAATATGACAGAAATTAAATTCTTTGTTTTAATTCTTGGAGCTTTGACACCACCGCCGACGATTGACACACCGGTCGTGTGAATACCTCTGAAAGAGTTTGTTTCTATTACCTTTGCGCAAATAAATGTATGGAATAGGCAGATTTTTTAACTCACAAAGCAGCGCCTACTACAGATAGGGCAACAGCGAGTCCTATGCCAAGAGTTGCCCACATGTATGGAGAGGTATTTTCCAAGAACCTAGAATCATTTTTGGCATCAATGTTCTCTCGTTTTTCCTTGTGAAAACGACACACTGTTGTTACATACTAAGAAATTGGAATCTTTGTTCTTACCATGCAATGCTAACGCGTTCTCCTTTCCCAGTAAATACATGGTACAGTACTGAAAAGAACATTTTTATTTAGAAGCTGATACATCTAATAAAAGTATAAAACGTACTTTTTCAAGTAGCATAAGCTATCAGGTATTTTTTATAGATTATTGGCTTGAGAAGTCCAGGATTTAATCTTAGATATGTCGAATATAAAGCGGGTATACCTAAGACTGAAATTGTGGCAGTGGCAGTGGTCACAAAAGTGGTACCCAAAATGTATCTCATCGTGTTACTTTGACTATCCTCGTTACACGGAGTACTTAAGACGATCGTGGGAAGAGTAAATGAATACTCGAATAACAAGTTCACAACATACAACAAACAAAGAATTTCGAAATTTCTTAAAATAAGAACATATCGCGATGAGATTGGAAGGATAGCGGACTCACACCCGTTCTTATCATGTGACGTCTGGTACTCGGTACGTCGGTAGTCGGGTCGTCGGTATTCGGTACTCCGAATGGTTAGGTACACTAGTGACATCGATCGTAGAAGGGCAGTATTAAAATTGAATTTTAAAATTCGTCCAAAAATTTGAAGTGTATCAAACAACTTCTTTTTCTTAACGAAAAGCTTCTCGATCGTAAAATAAACCTAATCCGTTGTATACGAGTTCACATAGCATTCTGTGACTACGCGTATGTACGCATATACATATACATAGTACAATGCATGTTGAAATCATTAGACTACAATTAGCAGAGCTCTACGAAAAAAATTATCGGAACGATTGTTAAGGTTGCTCTGCTTCGATGAACATTTTTTTAAAAGCTTCTTGTATACATTTATCTAATTATTAATATAACATTTCTGCTTCGTGTGAGAAAATAAACCTCTCTCGCTAATCTCAGACGATAAAAACGTATACGTATAAATATATGAACATACGAAAATATATTTACGAATGGGATTGTTGAATCGTTGCGATCAAAAAGCTTTTATTAAAACAACCACGGTGGAAATTATTTAACCATTTTTTTAGCCATTTTTCTGTCCTCTTCGGCCAATTGTTTCCCAGAGTTTCTCGCTTTAAAATACAGCAAAGTAAAATCTCTAACATCTAATTTTAGAAATCGTCACAGCTCATTCGTGTCGTGTCTTGTACCTGGGGTAAAAGTAGTCGCGGCCTGTCGTCAATATAACGCTGATTACATTATCATTCTCTGTTTCGAATCAATCATAAAAATGTTTGCGGCAAAGGGGTAAGAGCACCGTTACAGCTTTTCCCAAGAATTTTCTCAAGAAAATGTCATCGATTCCGAAGTATATAGAAAGTATATAGAAAAATCCATGTGATCTCGTTCGAATCTCGTTTCAACGATAATGAGAACGAAAAAGCGAGAAACTAATACAAGAAATAGCGACTAGGATCGTGGTTCGTGTGCTCGTGTACGTAGCGGACAAAATGAGAAATTGCTCGAACTATTTCAGTCTTCGATTAAATTACGTTGGTAAATTTAGAGACCTAATTTAAGGTTTGTCGGCCGAGGGTGACCGGTCTCGTGCACTTTATGCGACATTCGTTCGAACCTCAGAGTTCTCGGGATCTCGGGAATCTGATCAATTTGCAAATCCATGGATTCAGATTCGTTTCTCATCGTTAGAACGAACAGGGTCGCGTTGTGCGAAGCATTTCTATATTTAAGTAGCTCAATGCATTTTTCTATTGCGATGAATATTGATGCGATACGATCGTTCGCAGGTGTACGAAATTGCACGAGTTCTTCAAAGTAGCTTACGATGGTGGAATGTTGGAGCCGTTCGCGGCTCGTTTCAAGGAATCGTCAGCGAAAGGGGACAGAGAAGGAATGATCAAGGTCCTCATGGACATGCCATGCGTAAAGAATATGAAAGTTGCCGAATCGTACAGGGGTAAGGATGACGTTAAGGCGGCTGAGATTTACTGTAATATACGGGGGACAAATGTCGAGAACGGCGAACAAGAAGGTAGAATTAATGCCCTCGCGGAAACACTGTTTATGGCCAGTGTAACCAGTAAGTTGTTCCTGGAGGTCCTGTTCGATTGCGCCCAGAGCTGCTACGACTCGAGGGCTTTCGCGAGCTGCCTCGGATACTGCGAATGCATGCTTGCGCTTCCCGCGAGCTTCTACGATAAGACCGTCGAGAGCATGAACGATTTCTTCGAACGTAGGAAAGCGTGCGTGTATTTGGAGAGCGAGTGCTCCAAGATGTTGAAGCGGTCATCTTCCAGGGGAAAAGGCACAAGTGGAACTCCGCGGTCGAACGAACGCGTTCCTCCAAAGACACCCGCCGTCGACGGGAAACCAAACAGCCTTCTACAAAATACCTCGGACGCTGTGGCCTTGGAATTCGACGAGAAGAGAGGTCGGCGTCTCGTGGCCACTAGAAACATCAAGCCGGGATCCGTGTTGATCGTAGATTCGCCGTTCGCCTGCACCACCAACAAGGATGCACTCGAGACCAATTGCTTGCATTGCCACGCCAGTCTAAGGCCGACCGGTAGCGTAAAGATACCCTGTCGCTCTTGTCGAACGGTTGGTAGAACTTGACTAACATTTGCGGTTGCACACGAATATTGCAAAAAAAAAAAAAAGAAAAAAGAGCGATCCATTTCCAGGTCAAATCGATCGGTTTTCGCGGAATCAAGCGCCTTCAGTTTGTAATTTGCAAATTTCGAATCCGTATATGTATCTATATGCAGTTTCGAAAATATTTTGCGAGAAATGATTACCTAAAGCACGTTATACACCCGATTCCGCGATGATCGATTCGGGGTTGGAACGGCTCGACGATCACGATAGCTAATTTCCCGTAGGTGTCTTTCTGTTCGGAAAGGTGCCGCAAAGAAGCATGGCAAGCTTACCATCGATACGAGTGCCTGATGCTCGACGCCTTTTACGAAGCTCGTTCCGAGGACACGCAAACACAAGTCTCGCACCTTTTGCTGGCTTACAGGATGACGGTCGCAGGCTCCTTGTCCCCGAAAGGCAGGACCGTGGATAACGATCGCGACGACAAAGCGGACGACGACAAGATTCCGTTTTTGGACGACGACCGCGTCAGACGGTACGCCGCAGTTGCGGAAGAGTATCGCAGCCGGTTGGGGAGAAACGAGATTTACCAATCCCAGGATTACCGCACTGTGTTAGCTTTGGAGACTCATTGCGCGGCATTGGACTACCACGTGAATCTGATCCGCGGCATCGAAGCGATTTTCTTGACCAAGTGTTTCACCCTTGTCTTGAGTAAAATGGACGTTGTTTGTTTAGAGGATGCCTTTCTTTGGTTAGCCGTAGGAATGATGCACCATTTGCAGGCTATCAATTGCAACGCGTACGAGATCGTCGAGAACGTGTACAATAAGGAGACCCACGTTTGGGAGCCGCGAGAGGTCGGCGGAGCGATCTACCCGGCGGTCAGTCTTGTGAATCACAGCTGTTATCCGAATGTCGTGCGTCATTCGTATGTAGCAGGTGCGCCGTGCATACCATTTTCGCTTGATCGCTGAAAAGTGATACGTACATATTTAGGAATGATATGATATTTGTCCATTGTTTCGCAGGAACGGTCGTGGTGAGAACGTTACGGTTTATCGGTAAAGGTAGCGAGATTCTCGACTGCTACGGGCCACATTTCCTTGACGAGTCGCGGCTTCAAAGACGCGAGCACTTGAGCAAAAAGTATCGTTTTCTGTGCGATTGCGAGGCTTGCGCCGGAAACTGGCAGTTTCAGTTACCCGAAACGATCGCTTACAAATGCAGAACGTGCTCGGAACCCGTCGGTTCGTTCTCGTTGAACGGTAATGTCGACAAAGATGACCGACGCGTGTCGACCAACGTCGCGCAACGTTGCAAGTGCAACGAGAAGAAACTCGACCGCAAAAAATTGTACGCACAATTTCGAAAATCGGTCGACAAACGATTGAACGCGATCTCGAGAATGTACGAGGGCCAGTACACACAGGCTCTGCCCCAGTTGATCGAGCACATAAACTTTATTGAAAAGTTCTTTGTTGCGCCCAACAGCGAAACTATCAAAACACAACAATGTATCATTCAATGTTACAATCGGTTTGGCTGTACCTCTCAATAACAATAAGTTAACAATTATATGTATATATGAATACACATATTGGTACATATGTATATACATAATATTGTGTATGTATTGTATAATATACGTACGTATCACATCGATACACACGATTTTGGGATTTATATCACAAAGTGTTTAAAAAACGAACAGAATATTTACGATATCTCCTTGTATTAGACACCATCTTTTAGTCGAGTCCTATGAGCAGTGCAAAATATTACAAAACAATTGTGTATACTGCTCTACAGCCACGACAACATTTTCCAATCGGTCCTCGCGCTTTACGATATATATATATGTATAAATTAATCGATCGTTTCGGTGGTATTTCGCATGAATCCGATAAAGCGTTCCTTCGGTTCGTGTGGTTGTGACGTGAGCACCGTTAACTACTTAAACACGATTCCGCGTTGCTTGGTATTTGTCGCGTCAACGATTGCCATAAATGCATGCGTTACGGCAACATATCGTTATACGTGTTTTACGCGCTAACAATGTGAAATCAAAAGAAAATGCGTAGACACTGCTTGTACAGAAAATAAAAATGATATATGTATATACAGTGGATCGACACACGCGTAGTTTCACTCGTCGATGTATCTACTAAAAACGCCCAAAAAAAATATCTATATTAAACTATAACTCGATGGTGCGTGTATGGTGTACAAGTTTGGTAAGGTTACCACATATGCGTCTCTCGAATTTCACTGATGATGTGACTGGCTTGAGTTAGCGCCTGCAACAGGAAACACGTGATTAAGTATACGAACAACTTTTGAAACGGTTTCTCTTCGTAGTGTTTCTGCCACGGAGAATAAAAACGCGACGTTAAGAGGAGAGCCGGCGAATCGATGGAACGTACCTTTAGCATGTCTGCCGATTCTTTGCGCCTGATAGCGACGTGATCGCTCTCGTTTAACAGCACCTCGGCCTGATCGGACTTGTACAAGTGAGTCACGAGCTCGCTTTGTAAATTATCTTTCACAAAGTTGACTAGGAAATGCATGATAGCCTTTGGCACGCTATCCTGTATAGACTTTCTTACGATATAAAAGTACGATTTGATTAGTCTCTCTGCAAAGCAATACGTTTACTTAACTACAGGTAATGAACTGGCATCGAAAGGCAAATCAAGGCAAACAAGGCAAATTCTCTCTGTTCTTACCAATAACATCACAGTCCCGTTGCTCCCGTTTGCTAAGCTGTCGATATGTTTGCAGTGGTACCTCCGGGAGTAGATTTACCGGTTTCTGCTGAGGAGATGGTTTTTGTATTTCGATCATTGGATTTGGATTTGAATTCGAATGCGAATGCGAATTCGAATTTGGGAGGGGAGAACCGCTGCTTTCTCGATTTCTCAGGGGCGAGCCGTCGATCGAGTTACTCGAGTCGGTTTTTCCCTGCGGCAACCAATTACTTAGCAACCAATGATTCGGGTGTCCTTGTTGGTCCTTGTTCTGATCGGGAAAAGATGCCACATCCTCTTGACTATTCGCTGATTTTATACTCTGTTAAGTACACGTTAGAGTAATATTAGTTACGTAAATAAACACACGCCGAACATCGCACACTCACGCTCGTGCCAACACAAACACAAACATAAACACTCACTTTCTAGTTAAGTCAATCGATTCGATTGTTTGCAATGATGTAACAACGGAAGAATTAGCCATTGAAAAACTACTACGATCAATCGATCGGTGATTACTTACGGCGTCGTTTGGCATTATAGGACTCGATGTACTCGTGGCAGAAGGATGTCTCTTATTGTGCTTCGGAAGATCCCCGTCAGCATTTTGTAGTATAGACGACGCGAGAACGGCATCTTTATGAAAATCTGGATGCTTTGTGTTTATGTAAGCCAATTCTATGGCAACCAGATTTTCAACCATGTGATTGGTGGCCGGCAGTCGACGACGCAACAGCTGCGTCACAACGTCGACGATGCGCTCGTGCAACTTTGGGAAACGCATCATCTCCTGTTGCACTTCGGTACCACAGTGCTGTATAATACTTTGCATCTCTTCATGAATCAGTTCCACACAGCGTAAAGAAGGCTCCTCGAGTCTTCGGATTTGCCGTTTGACCAACAGCTCGAACGAAACTTCTGGCACGAATAGAGCCGGTCTCGGACCAGTCGCGTTTCGAATGGCAGTCAAAATATCTCCTTTCGTAAGGCCGGCTAACGGATGAATCGAGTCGAGCGTTTTACCAAACGACTCGTGAAAAATATAACAAATTCGAGCACCACCGTACAACGCCGTTGTTTCGATGTTTTTGGCAGTTCCATCTATTGTTGAGCAATAACTGCTCGCGAATTTCGTGATAATTTGTAGTAACGTTTGGCTCTTGTCGCCAACGTCCTCCCCGTACGAATTCAGCAGGCTTTGAAATTGAGACACCATCACGTTTACTCTCATCTGTTTTCAAAAGATACAAGTTCTACCAGATTATGTTCATTTTGGTATTGCAATATTTCTAACTATGTCTTGCGAATGCTCGCTACTTTTCTACGATCCTGTTACCTTTAATTCTGGAAGGCAATCCCGAATGTGTTGCATAAGCAAACGATTTAACGTTTTAGCAAGATAAGGGGTTCCATTTCTGTTGGCCAAAGAGGGATATTTCCGCTGTAAAAATGCGGCCTCATCTCTTAACGCCTCGTGAATACTTTTATTGTTTATTATATCTTGCTGAGAACGATTCACCACCCCGATGATCCCTAGTTTTACAGGAATTACCCTGCCGCATAATATGTCGATAGCATCCGTTCCTGAAACGGCGTGCAATGTAATACGTTTCGAAGTTCGTTGCGACAAACTGAGAATTTCAGGTGATTACCAGCATCCATAAGATCTAATTTGGTCACAACTGCTAAAGTACGTCTTCCATCCGGATCCACGTCTTTGCTGAGTTTTAAGCTTTCACTGGTAGCCATGTCGGTATTTGCAGTGACCACAGCCAATATAATAGAATTAGGATTACATATATACTTCAATACAAGCTGAGATATTTGATTTTCTATATCTTCGGGTTGGTCGCCGACCGGTACCTTTGTGATACCAGGGAGATCTATAAGCGTCAAATTAACGACCGCTTTCGAATAAATCTTTAAATTGATAGGTTCCGGACAAATCCCTTTGTTACATCCAGCCATGCGTTCCGTCTCAGTTTCAATTTCTTTACATATTTGATCAAAGTCTGTATAAATTTTATTCTTGGTATGTAAAAAAACTCCCCACTCATCCAGATCCAGCGTTCCATTTTCCGCGCTGCGGTGTTCACGGTCTTCTTTAGGAGCATAGACAAGTTGTAACACCAATGGACGTCGAGTGACTATTCCTATACCTCGTGGTAAAAACGATCGACCGACTAAACTTTCGATTACTGAGGATTTCCCAGAACTCTGAAAAGAAAATTATTACTCGTGTCCTATATAGAGATGTCAATGTATTGTGTTGAACAAATTTTATCTCAGTCATGTTGTTAATAGTGAACAATTTTTTCAAGTCTAACAATTTGATTTCAAGACAGGATAAATAAATATTTTATAGTAGACAATTAAGAAAACAAAAGAAACGATGTAAAAGAATATTTGTCAAATACAATAGTATCAGTTATTAGTCTGTTTAACTGTGCGATTTCATCTATAGAAAAATTTAAATTTTAATTCAGATCTTAATCGCGATAGATAACACGAACTTTCACGTTACTAATAATTTAAACCTGTGGACTGACCTGTGTGCCAAGTACGACAATTTGTGGTAGCTGAATAGCATCTGCTCCGACAGTATTAAATACATCTTGCAATTTGTTTATTACGGGTATCAAAGCTTCCATTGTAAAGAAATAAGTGCGAGGTAAATCGATAGAAAGACAGTTACGCGGTTCAAGCCGGTGTAAAATGTACTTCTGCTACAATTACACTTGTAATTACATGCGTTGTTAATGACACCAAACAGTTGCCGCAATAAACTCCGTTTTTTGGCGAATATTATACTGGCTTCTGTAGTGATTTCGGTGGTTGTAAAATTTCCGTTAAAATCACTGCAACAATTCTACAACCGCTGCTCCCAACCACCGTTTTCCTGCTCCATAGTCCACACGCGTGCGCATGTCATAATTCAAGGAGCAACAGTAACGTCCACTGCAAATCGTGTGCACAACGTCGCTGAATCTTTCTACCGCTAAATTGCTAAAATTTGAATAACTTCACAAATGCGATTAGTCACTAGTACTTAGGAATTCATTTGATACTAACAGTAACAGTATTCACCCCTGACCACTGACGAGTCGTAGGAGTGCAAATACGTATATATATTATAGAGTGACGTAGCCGTAGACTGTAGACCAATCACTGCATAGCCACGGTTGAGGTGTATGAATATAGATTTACTTCATTTCTACCGCGAAACTCTATTCTGTATACTCTTTGGTTTATGCTTCGACTTTAGGTACCTACAGAGAGGACGTTTCCTCTCTGGTACCTATATAAGTAAAGAGAGGATATCCCTTCTGGTATAGAGTAGACCTATCTTATCTTACAGGACTTCGTGTCTCATGTTCTGAAATACCGACTGTTCAAAAAATCAGATGTTTTGGTATGTCCTGTAAGATTTAGATTTAGAGTGGTGAAATAGGCAAGGATACCTGTACAAGATCATTGTTTCTAAGTACGCTTAACCACGATGACTGGTATTGTTGAACATCGTATAGAGTTGGGAAGTGATTCGAGTATTAAGTCTTCAGCAAATTCACAGTTAACGCCATCATCACCTACAACTCACTCGTTAAACGACGAAGTAGATAACATTGATTATCATTTTGAACAAGCCAGACTGCAGAGCTTTGAAAATTGGCCTGTGCCGTATATTATAGAACCAAAAAGACTTGCGGCTGCTGGATTTTATTATACAGGCGAAGGCGATAAAGTAAGATGCTTTGAATGTTATGTGGAAATATGTCAATGGGTAGAAGGTGATAATCCGATGGTTGATCACCAACGTTGGTCAGCAAGATGCAGATTTATTCGGAAAATTAATTGTGGCAATGTCCCAATCGGAGTAGATCCCAACACAATTTTACCACCAAGGCCAAGGAGTAGAGACGTATGTGGCCCTTACGGAGTAGAATATAGACCTACTTCTGGCCCAGACAATCATAATTTAACATCGGAATTACAATTACCAAGTACAGCAAAACTAAGTTGTTTAGGTTTAGGAAGACCTAAGGGACCAGTACATCCTGAATATGCTAGTCACGATGCTAGACTACGGACGTTCGAAACATGGCCAAAAATTATGGCACAAACAAAAGAACAATTAGCGGATGCTGGTTTTTATTATACTGGTAAAGGTGATCAAACTTTGTGTTATCATTGCGGCGGTGGTTTGAAAGATTGGGAACTGGGAGATGAGCCCTGGGAACAACACGCGAAATGGTTCTCGAAATGTTATTATTTGCTGATGGTTAAAGGACAAGACTATGTTAATAAAGTAACAGGTCAGCACATATCACCGCCATCCAAAGAGGTATGTGAAAAAATGTTAAATTTTCTATTTTCTCTGTACATATATCGTCATTCTTATATTATTGTGTTCCAGGAAACAATGCAGATGAATCTACCAAGTTTTATTAAGAAAGTTCAACCTGTATTGATGAGCGTAGAAATGAAGGAAGATGCGGAAAGTAATCCTGGTCCAAGTTCTCAATCTTGTTCCACGGATAGTGGTATAGAAAGCATCGGATCTGTCACAGAATCCGTAAAAGGAAGCATAGAAGATCAAAACAATAAGCCCATAGATGATGCGAGGATGTGCAAAATTTGTTACAACAGAGAATTAGGAGTAGTATTTTTACCATGTGGACATATAGTAGCTTGTGTTAAGTGTGCTTCTGACATGACAACTTGTGCAGTGTGCAGAGAGCCTGTTACCTTGACCGTGCGAACCTTTTTCTCATAGTATTCCATGAAGCACGATAGTATTCCTCACACACATACGCATATACCTACTGTACAGTACAATTACTTTAAACTTAGAAGTAAACTTATGCTGAAAGGGTATAATATGTTTTGTAACAATAGTTTATTGTAACAATATTTGATTTCAATGTAATATAAATACATAATGTAGTATATAATAATACATAATTATAATATAATAATTTAAATCTTCATTGAGTAGAACACAGAAATGAGATTTTTTCAGTGTTTGTAACACATTGTAACACACGTAGCAAACAGTCTTGTGTTAAATAATAGCTAGTTTGCCCACTCACAGATCGTTTCTTCAGTGTAGGCCACTGCAGGCTGCTCGGCAGTTTTGTAATAAAATGATCGTGATGTTATCTGAGAAACTCCTTAGAAAGTGTACTAACCATAAACCATATATACTTATAGACCCGGTATATATACTTAGATTTATACGGTCTAAGAATACAACTGAGCGGCACGGCATCGGAGCAATTGCTGCACGCCGCTCTGTGTAATCTTGCCCTTAAGTTTGTGGTTTGTTTGAACATTCTACCGCTACGAAGAATGGCGCCTAAATACGAATTTTACCATTCTATATGTTTTCTATTTATGACGTAGCAAGTAAAAGCTTTTGAAATTCAAATGTTTTCGCGTAACGTTACCGAAGGTGTCATATAGTCGTATATCTTTGTCGACAAACGTAGAATGTAAGTAGGTGGTGTGTAATTTCATAGAGGAACTATCAACTTTTTTGATTCAATGGCTACAAACGCATCATTCTATCGCAATGTTTCATTACTGACTGAATTAGTTCCGCCCAGCGAGGAATTCAAGCAACATTTTCGTGAGGTACATTCTATTTAGTTACTAAACAAAACATATCCTGTACTTACGTATATATGTATATATCTTATTGTAATTTGTGTTTTGTATATAGGGCATGTTTGACAAGCCCAACACCGCAGGTTTTTTACACACGTCTCACTACTTATTAACAATATACGACTCAAAACGCTTCAAGAAGTTATTCGAATGGCCAGTGACGTGTAAAAAAACAGAAGCAATATACCGTAATAATGTTAAGACATTTTTAACAGTCATATCCACAGAAAATCGTGACATCGTATTTCCAAATATACTTGTGTCTCACTTGTTTCATGCTAGTGGTAGCAAATTTACAATCATTATGTGGAAGTTATCGCAAGTGGTACTAAGAAAATATATTGTTTCTACAAGTAAGGTGTATACTATCAAAATCATGTTATTACTTACCATTATTTTTAATAGTTTGTAATTATTTAATGATGCATCTATTTTTATAGGTAGTTACAATGTTATGTTTATACCTCAAATGGGAATTGAAGCAAATGTAGGAAAAAAGTTTTTAAAAAAGACATACGCGAAGGTATGTTGTAGTATTCTAAATCAACATCGTGCTTTATCGGAAATGGAAGAAACAGCTGAAGTTTTTTTTAAGTAATTCTTGAGTTTTTTACTATTTATCTATGCGCTGTAACATTACAATTAAGATTGTTTATTTTTTTCTTTACTTTTTAGAAAGGAAGAACAGAAATTAAATAACATTAAAACAGAAATTTTTGAGAGCGAACAAGTAATTAAAACTATTGCAAACGATGCTACTGTTTATTCTACGATTAAGAAACGCTTGGCGGATATAAATGACAAAGACGTGATACAAAGTTAATATTATACTCAACACTTTATTTTGCATAATTTCTATATTCGAATCCAGTTTTTAAATGTTTATATTCGCATATTAATTTCAGTGTGGAAAGCATCTATACACAAATGCTTGTATTACCTACAAAATAAAAATTCAATTTTAAAAAATGTAAAAGAACTTAGTCAGAGAGTGAACGATATAGTATCGAGCATCAGTAGCGATATTCAAACGTTGGATGCAAACCAATACCAGAGGATAAATTATTCGGAAATGTCTGAACTGTTCCCTTACAATATGCAAGTAAGCAACATTCCAAAATTCTTTAACATTTACTTCATAATCTGAAGCGATGCATTAAAAGGAAATGTATTTTTTGTTTCAGACACACCTACTTCAACTATATGCAAATGAAAAATTAAATTTACATAATTTTATTCTATTATTCGATTCAATATTGATTCAGTTATATCAGCGATTGAAATTAAATTCATTGGAGGACCTTTCAGTGTGTCGATTGCAGATAGAATCGAGTTGCAAGGATATAACCGAAGCTTTAAACATATGTCAAATGCATTTATCCGACATCAAAACACTGATATCGGAAAAACGTCAGGAATTATATCATATACTACGAAAAAACAACATTGTTCAAATTTGCAATGATTTGGATGTATCTACTACCAACAATGTTCTTTTAATGTCAACACCAACTATAAAAATCGACACCAGTTGTACAAACATAAAATGTGATCTACAAGACCGCCTAGTATTGACTCCAGTGGGAGGTATAACTCGTACTATTAGAATTGTTATTATTACGTACACGATACTATATTGACAACTATATTTTAGCTGTATACAAGTCGTTATTTTCGAGATACGAACATTTGAAGCCAAATAATTCCGCACCAAGATCAAAATTCAGAGAAAATTTGTTCGCATCTCACAATAATTTCGATGATTCGATATCGACAATTAACGATGATACACCGTCATTACATGCTCTTCCAGTTTCGAGTAAAAAGAATTTGTTATCTTCGAAACAAGCTGAAAAATATTCTCGATTATTTTCTGCACGCACAAAAAGAAATAACAACGCAGGTTTGCAAGCAATATTGAATTATAGCAACTTTGGTTTCCATCACAAAATGTTAAAGTTATTTATTTTATTTACAGCAATCTCAAACGTAATATCTGTACCTTCTTGTACCAATACAAAAGCAAACTCGACTGCAATTGCAAATACAATTGAGGGTGTGAATGATATATTAGAACTTGGTCTGAATATGTCGGAAAAGACTACGTTTAACAAGAGTATCGAATTTACTACTCCTATAAAATTGACCATTGCAAAAGATGATGAACCTGCAGACGCGTCTGAGGTGAAAGATGTAGTGAATATGCCCCAAAAAACATCAAATGTTCTTAATTTGTGTGAAACAATAACTACAGAAATGACGAGCAACGAAACAGAAAGAATTAGAAAAACTCAACAAAGGCGTTCGATTAGCGATTTGGTTGAACGCTATAAGAAATTAATTGATCGTGTATAGTAATCATACAAGTAATTAACTAACCAAAACGTGGTAAAAAATAATTGCAAGATAAGAGCATCTAAGAGTTTAATAGCCACATATTTTGTATAAAATTTGTAATAAATAATTAGTATTGCATTATATGTATGCATAGTTTTTAAGCTCTGTATTCTCCCTTGGACTATTTCATAAATCAAATTCTCTAGATTGCATGAATAGGGGAATCACCAAGAGAGAAATTATCCATTTCAAGTACATATTGCGTTGGTTACACTGTTTAAACGTGTACTTCGTCATTTGTATCAAAGAGGACACTGTGATCTCTATGAAGATGAATGAAAACTTATATATAGATCTTGTAATCTAAATTTTATATCACTGATATTTCTATTAGTGTTTTATATGCAAATGCATAGAAATCAGGCTGAAGATATTGCCGGTAGTGAAATTTTGTTTGTATCTTGTTTCGAGGTTATGCCATTTGAAGAGCATTATAGTTACGAGAAACGAAAGTATCGGTGAATTTAAAATGAACTATGAACCGAAAATTATAAAGATATTGTTAAATTAATCAAATTCCACCACATAATATAATATAATATGAAGTTAGTAAAGCCAAATTGGGTTACGCACGATGGTTTGTATATTTCATTCAAGTTCAAGTACACGTAATTCAAATTTTACACTTACAATATGCGAGTTAAAAAATTAAATTATTTTTTAGGTTATCCAATATTTTCTGTGGATATACATCCAGATGGAAAAAGATTCGCTACGGGTGGTCAAGGTATTACTATCTTCTATTTATGTTATGTTTTTCCTGGATATCCTGATTTATTGTTTTCGTTTCTTTGAAGTATGATACACAACTATTCACTTGATCATTTTAGGAGGTGATTCTGGGAGGGTTGTCATATGGAACATGGAACCAGTAGTTAATGAAATTGCAGAATTAGATGAGAATATTCCAAAAATGTTGTGTCAATTAGACAATCATCTTGGTACAAACAATATATATAATTCAATTTCTATAATTAAGATCATTTACACATTTTCTTGCAATATGCAATATATAAAAGTTTATTATTTTTATTTTATAGCTTGCGTCAACTGTGTTAGATGGAGCAATAATGGATTATTGGCATCAGGTGGCGTAGATAAACTCATTATGATTTGGAGGTTGTCCGGTGGAGTTGGTGGCAGTTCTATGTTTGGTGGAAAGTCCAGCGTAGAAACATGGCGTTGTATAGCTACTTTACGTTCTCACGAAGCAGACGTATTGGATCTCGCATGGGCACCGCATAGTCCATGGTTGGCTTCTGCCTCGGTAGACAATAGCGTAATCGTATGGGATGCTTCGAAATTTCCAGCCATTGTGGCCGTGTTGAAAGGTCATAAAGGTTTCGTGAAAGGGATTACTTGGGATCCTGTTGGGAAATATTTAGCTTCTCAATCTGATGACAAAACGTTACGCGTATGGCGTACTACCGATTGGACAGAAGCAGCACTGATATCCGAACCGTTCGACGAATGCGGTGGAACCACTCATGTATTAAGACTTTCTTGGAGTCCCGATGGTCAATATTTAGTGTCGGCTCATGCCATGAACGGCGGTGGCCCTACCGCTCAAATAATCGAAAGAGATGGATGGACCCAAGACAAAGATTTTGTAGGGCATAGAAAAGCTGTTACATGCGTGGTATGTAATGTAATAGTTATTACGTTATAAATAGTATTATAAAAAGTATACATACATTATAATTTATTAAATGATTCTCCTCTTCTTTCAGAGATTCAATGGAAATATCTTACAAAAAAAACAACCAGGATCTTCTAAACCACAACAGTATTGTTGTGTTGCTATAGGATCCCGTGACCGTTCCCTCTCTGTATGGTTAACTTCATTAAAAAGGCCTTTAGTAGTGATACATGAATTGTTCACGCACTCAGTACTAGATGCTAGTTGGTCACCATGCGGTCTACGCTTAGCAGCTTGTTCTTGGGATGGATCTGTTGTACTTATCGAGTTTACTCAACAGGAATTGGGTCAACCGTTAGATCCTGCTGAACAAGTAATCGTTCAACTTGTGAATTATTGAATTATTTACTATGTATTGTAATTTATATTATAATATTTTAATAGACTGTATACTAGGTTTTATTTCATTGCAGAGTAGTCTTCATGAACGTTTGTATGGTAAACCTTTGGTTCAAGGCAGTTGTACGGTAATGGAGGCACCTGAGCTCCTCAATTTGAAGACAACATCTTCACCAACGCTAACAACTCAAACGCAAACGTCAACAAGTATAAATTCGGTACAGCCACCGACTACTACGCCTACAACTCCCGCGAAAGGTCCAATTAATAAACAAATCGAAACAAGGACGTCCGATGGTAAAAGGCGAATAACGCCAATGTTTATACCACCGCCATCAGATACAATGTTCGTTGATATAAGTAACTTAAAATAATCTTGAAACATTTTTAATATTACAACGATTCTGTTTGTATATTAGGGACTCATCGATTGCTAGATTGGGGACACCAACATTTACCAGTCAAATCAAAAGTTCGATACTTATAGAGAAGCGAAACGATGTCGTAGCGCCCAATGTTACCGCTTCAGTGAATTCAACCAATACCAATAGTCCAACGTCTACATTGACTTTAAAACGACGCGAACAAACTACACCGAAACTACATCACGCTGCGCCTACTAAAAAGCCAAAAATCACATCCGAAAGAAGTACAAATCAAATTTTACTTCCCCCATTGAAGCCATCCAGTTCCTTGTCTCAACAAGCTGGCCACTATGCCGTAACCGTGACCAATAGCCAAGGTTTAGCACATTTACAAGTGTTCAAGGGTACAGATTCTGAACCAACTTGGGATTTATATTTAGGATACAGTGCTGTAGCCCTAGCAGCCTCACCAGCGGTTATAGCACTTGGTTTAGAAGATGGAAGCCTTCATACGTTTCATCCTGCGAAAGGATGTCGGCCAGCACCTCCTCTGGCTCCGCCCGCACCGCTTGCAAAAGTCCATGCAGTTGGAAATGCGGTAATAGTATTTTTACTATTAACCTATTTTTATTTTCGTTTTATTTTCGATAAATGGCTGACAATTGTATCTTCAGGTAATGGTCATTTCAAGTTGCGGAGCAGTTCGTGTGTGGGAAATAGGATACTCGTGTAGAATGATAGTTTCCACTTCTGCTGCACACTTGGCAGTACCAGGCACCTCTTTGTTATCTTGCACCTTATACAATGGAATGCCTCATTTAGCCTTTACCAATGCCAGAGCATACATATATCATAAAGAAATGGGTACGTAAATCGGTACATGTGTGTGTGTCTGTGACTCGTTTATGAACGATCAACACCCGAATATATGTAGTATACTGTAACAAATGTTTACCCACAAACAATATGGTATGTATATATATGTATATATTTAGGTACGTGGTTATTAATTGGCGACAGTCAAGATCCTATATGGCGCTGGGCGTCATTTAATGCGTCTAGTACATCCGGAAGTAGAGCACCCAGGGGACCTCTTTCTTCTTTACAAGAAGGATTATTGAGAACAGCTGGAAATACTTTACCTAATCCAAGATTACCTCATAGCGCTCCCAGCGTAGTATCCTATTTAGAACAACAAATGCTCGCTTCCAGAGCAGTTGGAAGCGCACAGGAATATGTACATTGGCTCATAGCTTTAGTGTCCTTTTTATTGACTCAAGGTATATAAGAATATGCAATTTATATTTTATATTTACCGATCATATTTTTCAACCATATATATCTTCCAGATGGATTAGAAAAACGTTTGAGGTTAATTTTAGATGATCTTTTGGGTCCAAGTCACACATCAGCTTCCAAAAGCATATGGGATCCTTTGATATTGGTATTGGTTCAAGTGTCTGTTACATCGTATTATAAATGTAGTATTGTATTATACATGAGGTTGGGTATTGTTAATACATTATTTAATTTGTACAGGGAATGAAGAAACATAAACTTTTGGAAGATGTATTGACCGTTGTTGGTGGACACCTTCGTTGGCAAAGGTTGTATCTCGAATACACGGAACAGTTAACTACGCTAAAAAATCAAATGGTTTGAAAGAGACTCTATTGAACCTTAACCCCTATATATGTGAAATTTCTTTTGTAATTATTCATACATATATTATACATCGTGATTCTAAAATGATGTTAATCAATTTTTATATTAATTTAATGTTGTAAGTTAACTAAGATGTAATGTAAAAAGCCACTTTTAAACATTTTTTTCAGTTCCTAAAAAGAGTAGAATATTCTAACATCATTTAAGAAATTTTTTGGATTTCTTGTACATTTTAAAAGCACGTCGTTATAGGGAAATAAGATTGTACAGTTTTTATATCGTTTATGGCATAGGCATAAGTAAACTAAACTAATAAAATCGAATTTTTTACTAAAAAATCTCGTGGAAAATCTAACAAGCTTGAAACAGTGTAAAATCAAGATTACTGCGTACAGTACAATCGAAGTCATTTCTATCTACAAAAACGTGAAAAGTCGTCGTTGAATCAAGCCATCATATGCCGCATACCTTTGGTCAACTACACTCCGGGTGATTAATGATTGCCTGCATACGTTTATAAACGTTTCGATATATGTATATATACATATATAGAGAAGGGAAAATAAAGAAATTAATTGACAAAAATTTTAACAATTTTATATTACTTCCATACAGTACCATTGGAACAAAATTCTTATAATTTATTTATCTGCAATGCACCATCAGAAAGTATTATCACAATGTCTGATAAGGTACAATGCACTGCAAAAAACTATCAGCATTAATAAGAATGTATTTCCGAAATTTGTACCGCAATTATATTCATCGATAAGGAGGAAAACGTGTACAGCAACGCGCAAATAATTGAAAAATACAAATATAGAAAGTAAGAGTAGTAAATCTAACAAGATCAACAGCATACCTAATTTTGATTTTCAGATATCAGTTTTGCTCTATGTATGTATACCGTTTTTTTTTTTACCATAAGAGTTCTAATTATAAATGCAGCTACTTATTTGTCTTTCAATTGACACTGTAATTCAGATAATGAAAACCTATTTTTACGAAGCATTGTAGAAGAATACTATTTTCACATATGCATATAAATTATTTATACATACAATATATGTAAAGAACTGACATACTAACACAATGACAGATTTGCTTAAAGCATCAATCTAAACGGGTATACATATAAAAGATCAAATGCTAATATAAGTGCATAGAACATTTCAAATAGTGCATTAATATAAATATCCAATTGAAAAATGTTAGCATTCACTTCTTCACAAAATGTGAACATTCAGTTATATTCTACATTCTCTAGAATGAACTATTTTTAAAAATACTCATAATAGTTGTACTTTCTTTAAATGCTTGTCACAGAATTTATAATATATAAACTTGAACTTGCGACACAAGTAAATACATAGGAAAATCGTGTTAAGTACAGAAGTCTATAAATTTGTATTTTATAATAAAATAGTAAAAGATGCCAGTTAAGTTTGTGTAAATAGGATATGTAACCGTATTAATGTAGGCAGAATGCATTACAATATCTTTCCATTTTTCTTCTAAATGATATAAAAAACTTCAAGTACAGGAACTATACTATTATAAAACTAATTGTAACTTCATTTCGCTCGACCAATTTCTTTACTTGTAACTATTGTCTGAACAAACTAGTTAATATATTGCAATCGATCGAATAACATTTTAAATATTTACTGGAGCAAAACGTTATTATTATTAATGTATGAAGCTAAATAGTATCTTTTACTTTTTTCCAAGTCCAACGAATGGCATCATCAAGAACCATTTTACATACATCGAAAAAATTCCAACAGAAATGCTATCCGTATTCGACTACTATTCTTGTATTTATCCGAATTCCTCTGGTAGTACAAAAATCACATTTTTTAATACCACATCGTTACAAGAGGCGTCTATGAAGTACAGTATCATTGTGTACAATAAGTTCAACAAATGCTCAATTCGAATAACATTTTTGTACCTTCGATAATCATGTTCAATTCTGACATTTACATAACTCTTAAATGAATCCATTCAAACACAAATATGTAATTTATGATCTACATATTGTGCGTTATACACGTATATTCCACATCATAGCACATACAATAAATTATGTGCTTTCTAAACAACACGTACAATTCTTTCAATCGGATAACAAGCTATGACTAGTATCGTATATGTATATGCAATGCAGGCCACAATGTTACTTACAACATTACCCATTGCCATAAGCTTTGCTATTCCAATAAACTCGATATCAATATCATTGATATATAATATAATTAATGAAATTTAAGC
Organism: Seladonia tumulorum; assembly: GCA_913789895.3. Lineage (NCBI taxonomy): Eukaryota > Metazoa > Arthropoda > Insecta > Hymenoptera > Halictidae > Seladonia > Seladonia tumulorum. Next base: position 10,187,244 of record OU565281.1, read on the forward strand.
AGTCATGTGTATGTATACACATAAGTATATACACATAAAAATCGTATTGTTTGAATTTTAATAATACTGTATTTAACAGTTAGACCTTCTCAAATCCTAACTATACGAGCGTATATTTCCTTATAAAAAAAGAATTAATCACTATCCATTATAGTGAACTCCTTTAATTCTGATTCGTCGACATAATGATTCTTCGAATTTTTTTCCTCGGTAGACTTTATACACTAAAAAAGTGCCAGTACTTACAAAGTATAATAACATTGAATCGATTTAGAAAACTAGTGTACTCACATCTTCAACTCGTATTCGTGGTGCAGATATCTGTTCAGGGAAATGCCACGGTTTACAGTTTGGGTTATTTAATAACTTCCAATTAGGGTAGGCCACAGAAGCTTTATGTAACTTTTTAACCATCTAAAAAAGAAACAGGGATTAACGAGTTTGTCGTCCAAGCGAAAACCTTACTCTCTTTAGAATCGAGCATGCAAAGTACAGACCTTGGGCGCGAATATTTGTGTAACTTTATTGACTAGCCAAACTGGTAGTTTGCCATGTGGATCAGTATGAGATACGTATCCCAATTCAGAACCATCCCCGTTTCGCGATGGTCTGACAATGTATCCTTGAATTAAGAACACCGATAGCATAGAATTGCATTTTAATGATATCAATTTGATCATGATTACGAACTACAGTACCTGTAAGATAAGATGTTGCTCTCACGTATTGTTTTCTTGGTGGATAATCTTTATGGAAAACGGAATGATTTAGAATTAATTGTTCTAAACCAGTATCGAGCCAAGACCTTTGTAGTACAAAATCTCTGTTTTTTAACGGAGATGGACAAGCCACTAATTGGAACATATACTGATTTTTATTTAACGCAATTACAATCAATACCACTAGAAATACATTGAAGACAAAATGCTTACTGGAATAGTAACCAATATCATTATTTGGATTAAAAAAGCCTATATCTTTCGATTCGATCATATGGGTATCCCAAACTTTTCTATACTCAGGATCATGCAATACATCATATAATGTCTCTGGTAAAACATCGGGAAAACGAGTTCTAATCTATAAAACAATTTCTCATTAATGCTGTATACAAATCATATTGAGAAATTAAATGTAAATCACTATTAAACATGTACGTACTTTCACCATTCTGAAACTAATTCCTGGCACAGATTTCGTCCAAACCGACAAATCGGGTTTATTGTAATCCAATCTCCAGTCATTATTATCATCATATAATCGTTTCAATTTCTCGAAATCCTTATCTTCGGCAATTTTAACAATTCCAATATCCATCTTATATGTATGTACTATCTATGAAAAGATCGACATAATTAATTTCAAAACATAATTACTAAAAAGGAAACGATTTATTATCAGATGCTAATTACATAACAAATGAAATATTTCAGTTACCTGATGCACCTAGAGTTTATAGCATACTCATAAAAAATTTAAATACACTTAATTCTGTTGTGTAATAGGCCTTATACTTATGCCAAAGTAACCTTTGGACAGTCTTGTACATTGTTGTGCTTTTGGGACAGTGATTAATTGTATAATCCATGAAGTTCGTTCATGCTAAACAGATATTGAACCAATTATTAATGAAGTCTAAACAATGTTGTTGTAACATTGAAATATTTTTATTTAGTCGAAATATAATAAAACAGAAACTGTGTTTTTTCCCATTTTAAACAGCCCAGATAAACACAGCTACATACATATATACGTGTATGATTTCTCAAAGATAAAGACAAAATAACCTTTCCCCATATGGTATGTTGAGTGTACAATGTACAATAAGTACCTTCTCCTTGTTAGAATATATAATTATTCTGTTTGCCGCAACAGTACATTTCCACGGAATAGAGACAATTCGTATCACATATTCGGCTTTCGGATAGGGTTGAAATTTTCCATATGACATTTACAATAAATCGAATATCGCAATCAAGTCTCACTGAAAATATCAACCGACCTGCGTCACCGGCACGGTGTACATAGGTGGTGATAGGTTAGCGAACATCTATGGAATTTATCTGTTTTAACCACCGTTGTGGTTGAAATTATCTTCCCTATATGTAGGTAACATACCATCAAAATTTTCATTCGATATTGCATATTTTGTAACTTTTACGTTCCTCTGAAGAATACACACTGTCACTGTAGCACATTGAATCTGTAAGCATTCTAATTAACTACTATTTCAATTTATTTAAATTCGCAGCCCCTATTGCAGATGTTAATGTTATGACATTTTAACTTATTTATGTATACGGTTTTGTTAATAAATGTAATTATTGCATATTACAAGTGTTTGTTAACTATTTATAAACAATGTTAATATACCAACACTTATATTTATATAAATATATATATATATATATTTATTTATATATATCGTTACTGTTTATAGGAGAACAGTCTCATTATGGATAGAAAAATTTCTGTGAACACTGGAAATATAGAGCTGGACAATAAAATCGACGAATGGTTAAGATGGAACAAGGTCCTAATCCTGAACACTTTATTTACTAGCAATTAACTAATATAGTAACTAGTAGCTTGTGTTGAGATTATTGCCGTAAAGAAAATTATCGAGCTTCTTGTGGATACATTGTACTTATCAAAAATGCTACAAATAAATTTCCAGTAGCTAAAGATTATGACTAATTGGTTTTTAGGATCCAAAAGCTGGTCATGAGGTCGAAGTACTTGTCCAAGAGAATAATGTTCAGATCTTGTCAAAGTTGTTCTTGAAAAGACTTGAATTTGGTACGGCTGGGCTAAGAGGTTGTATGGGTCCAGGATATAGTCAGATGAACGATTTAGTTATAGTTCAAACCGGTCAAGGGTTATCAAACTATTTAGTAAATTTTGTAGCCAATTCACCAGTAAAGGGAGTAATAATAGGATATGATGGACGTCATTGCAGCAAAAGGTTTGTAGAAAGTTCAATCACTATATCATCAATTGCTTATACCAATATTATCTATTGTTTCAGGTTCGCCGAATTAACTGCTGCAATTTTTGTGGCAAAATCTATAAAAGTATATCTGTTTTCAAAAGTTGTCCCAACTCCCTTCATACCTTACGGCGTGCTAAAATATAAATGTGCAGCAGGAATAATGGTTACAGCTTCCCATAATCCCAAGAATGACAATGGTTACAAAGTCTATTGGGAAAATGGTGCACAAATAATTTCACCGCATGACAAAAAAATTCAAAAGTACATACTTGGAAGTTTGCAACCCAACGAATCTTCTTGGGACGTGACAAAAGTATATGAAAGCCCATTATATGAAGATCCATGGAATGACATTACACAATCGTATTTTCATGGTCTCAAACAAACAGTTTTATATCCTGAAGTAAATAGAAACACGATATTAAAGTTTACATATACCCCCATGCACGGTGTTGGATATGAATACATGAGTGCGGCATTTGATGCTGCAAATTTAAAGGTTTCTTTATCTAGTACAATCTATAGAAAAATAGGATAAAATAAGAAAATAAAGGTAACAGGAAAAATTTTATTTCTATTTGTCACAGCCATTTATAATAGTTGAAGAACAAAAATTGCCTGATCCAGAATTTTCAACTGTAAAATTTCCAAACCCTGAGGAAGGGGAGAGTGCTTTGGACCTCAGTATAAAAACAGCAAATGAAAATTCTTCTTCTATCATAATTGCCAATGATCCTGATGCAGATAGATTAGCTTGTGGTATAAAAATGAAAAGGTACATAATACAATGTAGCTGTCATATCGATTCTATCTTCTTGATTTGACTCGAATCTATTTATTTTTATTATAGCGGAGAATGGTATATTTTTTCGGGCAACGAATTAGGAGCGTTATTAGGATGGTGGATGATGCATATGTATCAAGTTCAACATCCTGACACAGATTTCTCTAATGTATATATGCTAGCGTCAACGGTATCGAGTAAAATTTTAGCATCAATGGCTAAACAGGAAGGGTTTAATTTCGAGGTGAGGTGAACTTCACTTTAAACAATGTACTTAGATGCAGATGCCTTTACTTTTTTGCGACTATTTTTCTATATGACTTTTCTATGTTTCAAAAGGAAACTTTAACAGGTTTTAAATGGATGGGCAATAGAACGGTAGAACTAGAGAAAGCGGGTAAAATAGTAATATTTGCCTACGAAGAAGCAATTGGTTTCATGTGCGGTTCTAACGTATTGGACAAAGATGGTATAAGCGCTGGAATGCGCATAGCAGAATTGGCAGCTTATCTCGAGACAATAGGTCTTACACTTTATGAAAAACTAAACGAGATATATGCTCAGTAAGTTGCATCGTCGCATCGTCGCATTGTAGATGTTCAGTTAAACGCTTATCTAACTTGTCTTCTATTTGAAAAGACTTTATATGTGTGGATCATATATTTGTTCTAGATATGGATATCACATTTCTAAAAATTCATATTGGATTTGTCATGAACCGGATACAATTAAAGCTATATTTGAAAGATTACGAAATTACACTGGAGAACAAAATACAGTAAGAAATATGTAGATTTACATATAGATATAATATTTCATTCCATATTGTATTAATAAGATATTCGTATTATTTCATATTATCTATAATCATTAGTTATTAATTTCATATTGAAATGTAAAAATATCGCTTCAAGAACTTAAAATACTATAACGAACAAGAAAATTAGATTTACATAATGCAATTCAAACTAGTATTGCAAGTCATGCATACCTACACTACAGAGGAATCATAAAAGGACTGGTATTTAATTACATAGGCGTAGTTTTGCATTTGTAAGAGGAACATTAACCGCGTTCAGTTTGTTTATAGCTATACAGAGCGATAGTAATCGCAAATATACTTCACATGTTATGTGTTCCTAAATAATACATTGAACATGTTTACAAATATTTTACTTGTGTCTTTGACACTTTTGCCGTTAGTATTTTTTGCTTTTCTAACTATTCCAGCTGTACAATCTCTTTATTGTCTAACACCATTTGTTGAAAATTTTCCAGACATGAATATATTGTAAGTGCATCTTTATAAAAGTCTTCTAAAAGATTCCTAAATGTGTATACGTACTATTCTGCAAAATGTTTGTATAAAATGTTTTTTAACTTACTATAGGTTTGCTTACTATTGTTTAATAATTGTTTTCAGTACCCAACAAGTATACTCAATGGAAAATACTCCATAGTAGGTGTTCGTGATCTGACCAATGGTTACGACAATACAAAACCAAAAAGTAAGGCTATTCTACCAGTTTCAAAATCAAGTCAAATGATAACGTTTACTTTTAAGAATGGTTTAGTAGTAACATTAAGAACCAGTGGTACAGAACCCAAGATTAAGTACTACAGTGAATTATGCGCGACTCCCGAGGAAAAGTAAGCTGTCAAAAAACATAGTACACCCATATTGCATAACACAAATATTCATTGCATTTAAGTTTAAATCGTCTGTATAATTTGTTTTATCTTTTAGAAATCTGAAACTGCTAAGGGGTACGCTCGATGAAATGGTATCAGCCGTTGTAGAGGAATTTCTCCAACCTGAGACACATGGTTTGATACCCCGTCCTAGTTAAGTAAAATTATCAAGGTTTATCATAAAATTATAGAAGATGTCCGAATGACCCATTGAAGTAAAAAAATACTTGCTATATTCCAGTTTTATACTTTTCTATTCTTTCTCATAACTAACTACTTCAATTAGTATTTACTGAAATTGAAGTACAATTTGACGAATTCAATAATCTATAATGTGACAAAATTTTTCATTTACTTGGTATAAGTATAAATATAGTAATGTTTATTTATTCGGAATAATTAATTTTACTTAACTATTATTAAGTTCGTAAGGTCTGTAAAAACTTGGTTTTACATAAACTTAATTAGTTCAGTTGATAGTATTAAATGGAATAAAATGTTGGAAATTAGAGCATTTATTTGAACAACTGTTACTGTCTTTCTTAATTTATTTGAATGTATCAAAACATGCATAATATATTGATAATGATGATAAAAAAATGAATATAAAAATCCTATACATTTTACATTTTGCTTTTTACCAGAGCAATATTTGGTTATTATATGTTAACTGTAAATCAACTTTCGTAACAAACATGTGTATCACTTGTTGTTAACCATCGAATATGCTATATTTTATTATTTTATTTTTTTATTTCCATTTATTTTTTCTAATTTTCTGCTTTGTTTGGTATCTTGAAAGTAGAATGTAATACACTGAAACCAATGTGCTATCAGTATCTTAAATATCAAATGATATATTTAAAGATGATAATAATATTACCTGTTCGTCCAGAAAGTCTATTAACGTACTCATTTTATATTTGAAGCCTTTTCCTTTTAACATAGAGTATACCGAATCAATGCATAATGGCTCGTAAGATATAATATTATTATGTAATTCTTTCTGGTCTTTTATTAATTCGAGAAACACATCTTTGATATTTGGTGCGCTAACAGTTGCAGCTGCAGTTAAGGTTTCCTTTTCACGAGATCGTCGTTTCTTATGTATTATATTTTCCAGCGTTTTTTCAGTACTAAAGATTTGAATAAACTGTTGATTTCATAGTGAAATTTATCGGTAATATATTATTATAATAATTTACTTAACGAAAATTATAGATTTGACTTACCTGCATTGCAGAGGTGGTAAATCAAAACTATACTCGTTGTTGCAATTATTATCATTATCCTTACTGTAACTTTTTCTCCTCTTTTTTGGTTCTTCGTCGTCGTCGCTATTTATAACTACAAGTTTAGATTCTACTTTTTTGGATGTTAAAGGAACTGTAGGATGCAACTCGTTGTAAATATATGTCAACAATTTTACAGCTCGACTTCGTTTCTGTAGTTTTAATCCGTATTTATGTAATTCTGCCTAAAATTAAATTCACAAATTGTTACTTCCGATACATATCTTGAATTTGTTTCTATCGCTTGTAGAATGTGATTTATTATCTTACATGAAGTTCAGGTGTTTTCATGCTGTCGTAATCAGGAGGAGGTGTACAACTGTCCCTAGTGATCACACGAGATTTAACTTTTCTTAGCACTTGTTTATGTCCACAATTATGTAGAGACGAACCTACAGTGTCTACAGTGTCTACAGTATCAAAAGGAAGCGATGTATCATTTTTTCTATCATTTTTACTTTTTCCATTAGCGTTCAAATTTGTTTCTGACCTGGATTTTCGTTTGAATTTTCGGATATTTTCTGCTGTAACTATCGGTTTTACTGATTGGACCATGCTATCATTATCTGTTATAGTTGATTTATCATTTTTCCCATCTGCTTCAATTATTGGAATTTCTTTAATATTTTTATCATCGTCGCTATAATCATTGATACAAACGTTTGCTAAATAAATATCTTTCTCGAAAATGTGAGTATTATCATGAAATTCGTTCAATTTCGAAACCTTATTAGCCACTATTTCTGGACTAGACAATATTAAAACAGGTAATTCCGTTAAATTCGATTGATTCGTTGTTTGTTCTGGCGATGATACTGACAAATTGTTTCTTTTTGTTTCCATATCCATATTACTTTGTGATTTAGCATACCTTAACTTGCTCGAGTTAACAGTTTTCTCATGTTCATCGTCAAGCGTCGTGTTCAAATTTGTAGGGCATTGTGAAAATGATAGAGTAGACTTCTCAAGATCAGAAGCCCTTACTTCCTCATTTTCTGAAATTAGTGCGAAGTCAGAATCTATTTCTGTATCTTCTGTATCTTCGTCCAACAATATAGTTGGATGAACTAACTCTGAACTACTTTTCACAGAATTGTTTAATACATATTTTTCTGGAAAATTTCGATATTTTATTATACTATTATTTTTATGTTTTTTCTTATATTTTGTATACATTGATAATTCACCATCATCGGAATAAGAATCTGACAAAACACTACCATCGTTTTCGTTAGAGTTTTCTATACTGCTATCTAAATTTTTAACGCTTGTACTGTTCTGTAATAAATTTTCTGTTACAGGAGAGTTTATGACATTTTGAATCGCACCTTCTGCAATGGTTGTGTTGCAATTCGTCGAATTACTTTTTGTATACTTTTGTGCATATAGTTCTTCGTTATTCTCTAATAATTGCGTTAAATTGTCCATCGAATCGAAATCCAAGTTTACATTGATATCAGTTTCTTCGGATGTAGTGTGCAAACGCAATGGGAAACTAGTAACAACGTGGTCAAACTTATTCAAAATATCTGTTTCTTTCCCTGGTTTTCCTTCTGCAGCGGTAGTTTCATTAGATATAAAATTCTGACCAGAATGATCACTTTCGAGATTAAATGGATTTCTCTTCAGTTTTGATGACACTTGTGCTGTAATTGTAACATCGGAATCTGTATCAAAATCTGACTTTGCATTTTCTTCTCGAAATTGTTCGATGAATAAACTCAAATTACTTTTCATCCTCTTAATATCTGATTTGTTTAGACTCCTTTGCGTTGATCTACTAGACTGTGGCGTACTTGTTAAAGAGTTCATGTTCTCTTCAATGTTACTGCTGACTGTTACTGTATCAATATCAATATTAGTTGAATCGACAATATCGATATTGTTAGATCTCTGTGATTTGTTAGTGGCTATTATAGGATCAACAGATTTCTCTTTGTAACTTCTAATGGAATCATTAACATCGTCAAACATATCTGGAGATTCATTGCATTGCCTAATTGGACTTATCTGTCTCATGTCCGTAACTTTTACCGACAGTGTACCCGTAGCAGTTAATACCAAACTTTTTCTTCCAGTTTGAAGAGATTCTGAATTATTTAGAATACCTTCTAAATACTCTTCACACGATTGTTCATCTTTATGTAATGATTCTTTATATTCTTCTTTCTTTTTGCAAAGTAAACTCTTTGATATACTTGAGTATTCTTTCAAGTTATCATCTTCTTTAACATTTAACATTCTTCCGTGTAAATTATCTTTCATTCTTTCTGTTTGAATTTTTGATTGCTGCTTAATTTCAGTCCCTTTTCTTTGTAAATATGCAAATAATTCCTTCACTTTGTACTTTCTTGCTAAATTCCTCAAAGCAGAAAAAATTTGTACATCCTTATTGATATCGAAATGCTTCTTTATATTTCCACTGTAAATAAATTCCAAGAATGCTAATGCAACATTGTAAGTTATATCAGGCCAGCATATCTTTTCCTTGACTGTAGCAAATTGCAAAGTATCATTGGGCATAACATCGAGTAGTATGTTAGAACACTGTACATAAAAGACTAATTTGTGTGCCCAAATATATTTGTTATCATTGACAAATACTATTATATCGCTCGCAGAACTGTCATTTAATATGTTCCTCCAATTGTTCGATATAGAATCAATGTACTGCATATTATTACAATTTTTACATTTTTCATTAATTACATGTAAATCGTTTTGCGGCGTTTTACAAAATGTTCTCTCATCTATGCTTCTTTCTGTCTTATCTTCATTCGGTTCTCTGTTATCTTCTTCGCATTCCTACGAGTATGAATGTAAGTAATGTTAATGTATTATTGGTAATATCAATTGGTAATTTATGGTATGTGTAATATGTAATATGTAATGTGCTATTTCCTCACCTTCAGTTGTTTTTCTTGTGGAAATATGTACTCCGATAAATTTGAAACATAAAAAGATATTTCACTTTGAGGTAATTTCGCTTTATCCCATAGCTTGTCACTCTTAAATTTATACAATAAAAAGTTCTTAATTAATTAATAACAATTATATGATAATAAGATGACAATAAGATCAAATATTTCTACCTCATAAAAAAGATCCCGAAGTAAATAACTTTTCAAATCAGTTTTTACAATCAACTGTTTACTGCATATGATTTCTTTTTTTGGTTCTTGAGTAAATGGTTCATCACCCATGAGAATTTCTGCTATTCTTTCAGTTAAAATGTGGTTTCTCTCTTCCTGGGTACGTGTTTCAAGAACAGTTACCACATTGTGCATTCCTGTTAGAAAAATGTCACTGTATGAAAAGACTGTTCTAAAACTGGTTATTAAAATATCTCTAAGTAAATCTATGAACACAATAGAAGTATACTTTTCTTATTTTTTACAAGAATAACAGGCTTAACATGTACAAAATCTTCTGCTTCCTGAAGAGACTTTGACAATGCTAATGCAAGATTGAAATCAGAATCATCATGTGAATTCTATAAAAGTGAAAAAAAAAGTTTTGTTTAAGTTAAATTTGAAACAGTAAATTTCTTTTCATAAAAAATGTCAAATACATTTTATATGCATTGTACAATACATACTGCTTTGCGGGCTGCAGATTTCTTCTTTTCTTGCACTATCGGTGCTGCGAGTAAACCTAACAATTTTCTTTCATCTTCTTGACGCTTTTGAAGCTCTATAGCATCTAATAACTTCTTTGTTGAAATGTTATTTTTGCATGCACAAATCTTCATGTGTGCTGCTTGAGAGTCCACATCTTTAAATGTTTTAAAACATAATGGACATACAAGAGCTACTTTCAAGTTGGTAGTTGAATCTTTACTGTCATTGTTGTTTTTAGCTTTAAAATAAGAAGATTCTATAGAAGGTTGAAAGCTTCTTTTTTCTGACTGTTGCTTTGATTTTTTGTCTTTTTGATTCTTTGTAATACTCTTTAATATTGTTGTTGCTTTTCTCTTTTGTTTTATATTCATGGGCTTACCAAATTCGCTTAATTTTTTTTTAGGTATTTTTAATTCTGGACTTTTAAAATCTAATATACTGTCACCATTGGTTTCAGTATTGGTAAGAATATTATATTTAGTATCATGCCCCTTTTCATCCATTTTGGCCTTATCAATAAACTATCTTGGAATACATTCTAATAACTTTGCACCTGTACTGTAAATGAAATGTATTTTATATACACAGATGGAATACAATTAAAAATTGTAGAAATTGAGTGTATATGTTATTATATAAATTACCAAACAAAAGTTTTATTTAATAATTTGGAAAGGTTTAATTTAGAAATTAGACATAATTTATTACTAGAAATATCCTTTTATCTGTGTACTTGTCTATACATTATTATTTAAAATACCTAATGTAATACCTAATATAATGTAATACATAATAATACCTAAGTAGGTACATTATAACTTTTTAAACAATCATATCTTACGTGAAACTGCTTCAAAAGTTGATAAATTGGAAAATGAAAACTACGAATATATCAACAAGCTGTTTATTAGTCCAATGTGTTTTTAGATTCGATATCCCGTTCCAGCCGGAATGACAATTTTTCATTTAAAAATCGGCTGATCCAAATTTCTCCAATTGACGATCTCTTTATCAGACTTCAAAGTGCCATCGAGTTCTCTAACTAACTTCCTCTTCTTTATCATAAAAGCACTATAACATAGAATTCAACAATTATTATGTTTACATTGGTTAATTAAACAATATATGTATTGCAGCTTATACATATTATATGTAAAGCGCTATACACGTAGAAGTTTCATTTGTCGTACTGCTACAATTACATTTTACATCATTTTATCAACAAATCTATTATAGATAACTCAATTTTATTGGAATATGTCTCATAAATACTGAAACTAGACTACTGTAGACTATTACTGTTAAAAATTTGGGTCAAAATAAACTCGCGGACCTTCATTGATCACAAACACCTTACATAACAAGGTTAAATTATTATTATTCCTTTATATCGAATAAATAAAAATAAAACCGTTAGCCTCGAGTAAATATTATTATCAACATAAACTTTACTTCTTTTGTAACTGTTTGATTTCAGGAAAGCATAGATATTTAATGAACATGCAAACATTTACCTTACTATAACAGTAACGCTGAATGGAATCAAAACTTTCATTAAAGTGGTAATTATATGAACTCTACCAGCCGGTGTGCCGCGAAGATTACGGGGTTTTTCCGTTAGTATAACTATCGGTTCATACATGTCGAGAGAAATTGTTCGATCTATCATGTAATTATGAAACAAGAAGTATTCTATTATACCTATGTATATGTATGCATCGCTCTATGTACATATACTTACATTCACAGTGCTTTTATAGCGAAATATACGATCGTGTCGCAATATATGTTGCTTTGGTATTTTTTATGTTTTTATTGTAATTAATTTTATATACTTTCACGTAGTACAAATCTCGTAGATCAATTATCTTTCATACAATGATACTCAATAGTTATACCAAAATGTATCTACATGTACACAGTATTTTACAATAGTTGAATAGATTTTCTTTGATCACTATACCAGACTATACACTCACTACTACTAAACCCTCCCTATAGGTACGCTCTCTACTGTTCGTTACACAAAATAAACTTTATTATGTATGCATGTATGTATATTGGTGTATGTATATTCAAATTTTTATTTTTCATGTAGCTATTATGTTGTACATTGTACCAAACATAAACAACTGAGACAACCAGTACCGTAACTATTGACATTTTAATTAAAACGAGTACCGGCAAATTGTAAATGTTTGTAATGTTACACATATTGTTATATACTCTAGTAAACTAATAATTAAGTAATATCTCACAACAGAAAGAAGTTTATGCCAAGCAGAGCTACTATAATTTTTATATTATTTCCATCAAAACTAAAGTTATCTGGAAACGTTTAATTAATTTTCAAACATGGTATGTACAAGTATTATTATTTGTTTTCTTAACGCTATACCTACAAAAAGCCTATTAATAGGTTGTTTAGTGACCATAATATATATCTGAATGGTGATCGCAGTAGGAATAAGTTAGTAATTATGTCTTAGGCTTCTACATCTAAAAAGCAAACTGCCATTACTGTTAAAAAAAAGGGGCCTCCCAAGTTAGATTTGACAGCAGAACAAAAAAGTGATATAAAAGAAGCTTTCGATTTATTTGATCCAGATGGTACTGGAAGAATCGCTACCAAAGAACTTAAAGTAGCCATTAGAGCTCTCGGATTTGAACCCAAAAAGGAAGAAATGAAAAAACTAATAGCCGATGTTGATCCAGATGGTCTTGGCACATTGTCATTCGAAGAATTTTTGAATTTAATGTCTGTAAAAATGCTAGAAAAGGATACAAAAGACGAAGTTTTAAAAGCATTTCGATTGTTCGATGATGATAACACAGGAAAAATAACATTTAAGAATTTGAAAAGAGTTGCTCGAGAATTAGGTGAAAATCTTACAGATGAAGAGTTGCAAGAAATGATAGATGAAGCAGACAAAGACGGCGATGGAGAAATTTCTCAAGAAGAATTTTTACGTATTATGAAAAAAACAAGTTTGTACTAGTTTCTATGAATTTAATAATTACTAATAATTCTTATTTAAGTTATTTATTCAACAATATTTCTTTGCACAATTCAATTGTACAAATCTATTATAGAAAAAGATTATTTACACTGACCTTAGGATAGAATATTGTAATTTATTGTTAATTATTATATGTAACAGTGAAAACAAAAAAGTTACAATATAAAATTTTGTACTGCAGAATGTAATTTATAAAATAAGAGTATAGTGTAAATAAACGATTAAAAAAATAATTATGAATCATTTTATTAATACTGTAAATGCATATTTTATACACTTTGTTTTGGTTGTTCTTCTTTTGCTGATGATATAGCAGTGTTAATTAACGATCTTACCAATTCTGTTCTTTTCCTGGATTTTGCTAAGCTTTTTAAAAATAACTCGCATGAAATAGGGATTCCACCTAAATAAATAATATTTGATGTATATACAAGCGTTCTGTTAAGAATATAATTTGTTTTAATTCATATTCTTAATAATAATAATTCACAACACACCAGGTTTATGTATGCAACAAATTTTTTCCTCGTCCATTACTATCGTTAATCTCCCTAAACAGAAAGTTTCCTCTTCATCGGTAGGATCAGCAATTAATAATTGACTGTATAAATGAATAAACAATAAGTGTACATATTTAATATTTTGTACTTTATATAAGTTGTAAAGAATAAATTAATTTATATGTCGAAATATTGTAAACACACTTATCGAATATAGCAAATGTTACAGAAACTGGCAGAGATTTAACTGGAAATTGTATCTTGTTCATAGGGTGTACAGAAATATTTCCTGTTGCCACATTGTATTCTGTTTCAGGTAGTTTCACTGTACAAATAGAAATTCACAAAATATATTAAATTTGGGGACAATAGAAAATATGAAATATGTGTTCCTTTATATGGCCAGAGGACCAACAATAAGTTATTTCTATTCTATTCTATTATCAATCAAAACTTACATGTGTTGAGTGCACTGGTTAATGCTCCGATACTAGCATCGATTACAGAACCATCATAATTAATACATAATAGATCACAGTATAATACCCATACTAGTTTCCCTTTACAAATACATAGATCTTTTAAATCTATTGCTTTTGAATTTTTTAGAATATTTTCTATTGTTTTTGAAATAATTTGTGCTTGATCGCTTGGTGGGCCAGGTCGAAATTTTGGTGAACATAATGGAGAAAGTTCAACATTTGGTACAATATACCCACAATCAGGAGATTCTGTTTTTGGTATCGCTAGTTCCTACAATATAGTAAACATTTAATTATTATACATTGTATACAGATATGTAAATATATCCTATGTTAATTATAGTACTTACAGCTTTAATACCGCAAACAACTGTTGTATTGCCAATTTTAAATATCGATGAACTATTAGCATGAGTAATCGATGAAATGTTTATGCTTATCGGACGAAAAGATAGAAATTGTCTACCATCAGGACGAACATCTTGCACCTAAAAATTTTCAATAAATTTATATATGATAGTAAAACTACGGGTGAAAGTATATATTTGCCTACCAAATGGTCTTGTAGATATTTCACTGGGTGAATGGTCCTGTAATTATACACACGTACATGTGAGTTGAATTATTGTGTCATCACCTTCTAAACGTATATATTTTCAACACAGTTATTCAAATATTTCAAACATTTCGTAAAAAGGATTGTTGAGAAATATTTTGTAATCTTTTCAATGTATATATTTATATCGGAAGCTACTTCAATAACCGACTGTTTAACAGGTTATGTTAAAATGAAACGAAAATGAATTATCAACTGTTCAAATAGACAAATTGTGCCTTTCCTACTCTTCGGTAAATATATTAGTATTTTTAAACGAAGTTTACAATAAATATAAATAGTTTTAAGTCAAAAAAATACATGGTTTTAAATACCGACTTGTATTGTGTATCCATAATACGAATTTCCCACTATTCTAATTACCATCCACTCTCACAGACGAGGTATAGGAGCAGACCAATCACTACTAAATATATACATATATGGGGTTCAGTGATAAGATATTGGACGGTTTTTCTCGCATTTAATGTAATATATTAATAAGTATACTTAGTATGTAATATCTGAACTTCTGAAAAGTATGTATTGCCTCAGGAATATCTGAAAACAAGCAAAAAAATACAATGTTATTTGAATCATTGTAAGAAGTTTTTATATATGCGAAATGGCATTTGGAAAAAAGAAGTATGAAAAACATAGTTTACATAAATATTATATTGTTTATTATTACATGTTTCACTTATTAATACAATATTCGCATTTTACAGTGATTTCATTAATCTTATAATACAATTTGACTATAAGAAATTTAATTTCATGCGAATACAAATTCATTATATAATGTGTCTCCTTAGAAATAAATGTTAGATCAATATCAATTCTGTATAAACAGTAAAAAAGATGAAACGATCTAGTTGGAAAGGCACAATGTGGCATATATGTATTTATAGAATATTTTATCAAGGAAAATTAGCATCTAATTATAGTAAATACTGGAAATATTACAATATAACAAGATACAAGTATAAACGATCAAAATTTTCATAATCTTGTTACATACAAAGAGTTTAAAAATAATAGTCTTTTTGTTTGACTGTCTGTGTAATATTAGAAATAGATTAACTACCATCAAAAGTCAAATATATTTTTCAAGTTATGCACTTATATAAATTAGATATACAATTTAAACTAGTCCTCAAAATTTCATACAAAATCATTAGCATTATTTGCCTAGCTCTCTGCAATAATACAATTTAAAAATAGTTTTAGCGACTTTCGATTACTAGAAGTGTTTATTACTGAGAAATTCATATTATTAATTTTAAAAAATATAGTTGTAAATAACGATTCGATTTGTAGGTATTTTAACTTTAACGGTAATCTGGTAAACTTCATCGGGCAAGTGTAGAATAAAATTTGGGCTGAAACAGTCAAAATATTGTAATTGTAACCAATGATGAGCTGGTATAAAACAAGATAAGTAGATATACCACAAGTGTTCTATGTAATCTATGTAAGTTATCACCTCGTCATGGTTCTCTTCTTTATTTCCATCATCATCGTCACCAGAGCTATCTCCTCCTGAACTATCAGCAGAATTACGTTGCTGATATTTATTATTCAAGCTATCGGTAGTTGGTGAAGATGCTTTTACTTTACTAGCTGCATCAAAGCATTGTAAGCAAACTCTAACTGCCTTTCCATTCCCTTGCCCTGGTAACAATAATTTTTTATTGCTGCAAGGTCCACATACTACAGCTCCACACTGTCTACAATGGTGCTACAAAATGTTAAAAATGCTTTAAAATATAAAAAAAGTATAAGCCCTGAGATAAGTTTACTTAAGTTTGTATGTATAGCCCTTAAGTTTATATGTATATATATATATATATATATACCCGTCTATTCAAGACTGTAAACTGTGTTTTATTACAATGCATACAGATTGTGGCTTCATTATCCGGTACCCAAACAGCTGCATGAATTTCAACTGGTTTCTTACCACCTATTATACGTCAAACATTTAGAAGTTTCAAATGTTTCAGACATATTTATCACACAAGGTAATAACAGTGGTACTTACTCTTTCTTAATAAATCTTCGATGCATTTTGTAATATGAGCCATCCATTCTTGTTTTTCTGTTGCAGTGGCAGCATAAACAGCGAATGATTTTGTTAATGTCTTTATAAGCCAACCATTACGATATTCTATAAATAACGATGAATTACTATATTATCTTAGCATAATTGAAAACATTTGCAACATTGAATGTGTGTGATATATAATAAATTCTATAATAATTAGTAACCTAAAAATTATTGCTGAAACCATTACAAATAAAAAAGCGATAATCAGGATAAAAATACTCTTGCATCAATCATATTTACATTACTTTCTTTTACCATAAAATTGTTTTTTCTTTCAAGCTTTCATACAATACTATTCATAACAAATCAATAATGAAAATGTAACTTACGACCATCGTCAGCTAAACACTCCAGTTTTACTTCTTCAAGTGGTATAATATGTTGTTTGTTATACTGTTAATACAAAGAATATTAATTTGTTTTATAATATAATTTATAATATAATATATTATAATTTCTATGAACTTGTAGATGTATTTATGGATTTATAATAAAAACTTCATTAAAGCACCTTCTTTTTGTTGATTACAATGTTCCCATATACCAATATATCATTAAACAGAAAGAACTGTCTTGGTTTTGGTTTCTTTCTACACATTTTGGTCAAGACTCCTTCGCCAACTAAAACTCTTCCAGGTACTGCGAGCGGCTAAAACAAAAAATATACCTACATTAATGTCAAAGAAATTTAATTGTTATTTTCCAATAATATAGAGAATAGATAATCAATGATTATATTGAATGTTTCAACTTTACCTGGCCAGAACTGCCAAAGCAGTTTTCGACCATTGCGATACGCCTGGCATTGGCTTCGCTATTTACTGTAACAAGTCATAGTAGAGATATATAATTATTCGTTTATATTGTGTAATTCCATCCACCGATGTACAAAATTGCAAATAAAGGCTTAACATTGTCTTTTGTCGATTAATGCGTAACGTATGTAACTGTTGTAAATAAGACCTGTCAAACTATATTGTCACAAGTTATGGAGCACAAATTGGTAGATCTTCCAATTCATGAACTAGAATCAGTCTTGTATCGATACATGTTAAGAACAAGTTGAATGCTATTAACAGTCCTATATACTGCAACAAATCGTAAGTACATTAAATGACTGTTAACATATTTTCAATGAAATACATATTAATAAATAGAACTCGATCAAGATTCAATTATTCCTTTTCGAGAAGATGATAGGTATATATTATTAACTGTCAAAATCACAAGCTACTAAACTTCACCGTTATTCGATCAAAATGTCACAAATCGTAGGACACGCAACACGTAAATTACCCAACCACGGAAAACAAGTATCACAAATCTTGAAGTATTTGGACGAAAACTGGTGAAAATTTTCGTGCAATTCGTAACATTAATTAATTGATAATAAATGGGATATAAACTAACCCAATCGGTCAACCATGATCCTATGAATCAGGGCTGACAACAACAGGAAGTATGAATCACATCCATGTTTCGCGTTTCGCTACGATTTGTCGCGTTCATAATGCGTATCAATGTATAAAATTTCAATGTGTGGGTTTACAAAAGGATGATTTTTATACATAATTATGAAAGTATAATGGAAGAAATAATATCATTAGATATTTAAAA
Source organism: Seladonia tumulorum (assembly GCA_913789895.3). Classification (NCBI taxonomy): domain Eukaryota; kingdom Metazoa; phylum Arthropoda; class Insecta; order Hymenoptera; family Halictidae; genus Seladonia; species Seladonia tumulorum. Next base: position 10,205,948 of record OU565281.1, read on the forward strand.
CAGATATTTTCGAAAAGTTATCATTTCTACAACTTAAATCTACCTACATATTCAATTATTAAAAATAATAATATATATGTAAACAGGTAAACGTGTGCATATGTATAAAATTTGATGGAAGTTTCATTCGAATGGTTTTCAATCAAATTGAACCGATTAATAGTAAACCATAAGAAAACTTCCTTATTCTAAACATTCTAAACTTCCTACAAATAGAATAAATTTATATACATGCATTATACGTATTTGGAGAAAAAATTCATCAACCACCTAATAATACACAAGTTCTACTGTTATTTAACCATACTAGTCAGCTTGTATATGAAAGTCATTTGTTAAAAATATTTTATCGTGTGACATGAAATTTTGAATACCGGATGTCCTACTTCGAGATATCGATAGTTGCCGTCTATTCGGCAATGAAAATCATATGATTACCGAGGGCGTAGCGACACAACAGTTGTTATAAGTTCTTTGTTAGGTTATTCCGTACGAAACGGAAGAAAGTCAATTTTGGGTGAAAAATGAAGATATGTGGACCCAAATATGCCCTTTGTGGCTTGATATTATCTACTTGGGGTATATTTCAACTAGTAAGTAATACTTTCAATTCAATTTCAGTATACCATTAATACACAGACAAAATTTATTAAAGAATTGTGAATTGAATGAGCCTTATCAGATGATGACTTTAAAGTCCACTTTACATCACCATAAATATTTCTAGGACATTTTTCATAACTTTAACTTTTTCCAAATATTTATCTACATTGTAGGCATATCGTATATTAATATGTTAATTCTGTTTGATTTTCAGCTCCTGATGGGAATATTCTTCTACGCCAAAAGTGTGGCTTTAGTAGAAGATCTTCCATTGGTGGGTGAATTTAAAAATGCTAAAGAATTTTATGCCGAAGCAGACAGAGGCTATACGCAGAATGCATATAATTGTTGGATTGCTGCATGCATTTATGTTCTCACATTCCTGTTCTCAGGACATCAATTTTATCTAAATTCAAGATTGTCTCTTAGCGTCTGAAATAGTATTGTTAGTATGTTAAACAACAAAATAAAAATTATAAATATGAATTCATAAATTAATGTTGTATTATCAACATTATGTTGAGAAGTATTATACATTATATTCAATGGTATAGTATTAATATTAAAAACAAATAACAATATTACATAGAAATTTTTTTCAATGCATTAAAACTATTTGATTTTATAATATACATGTGTCTAAATTTTTAAATATATATTAAATGTATTACATAAATATAATATATAAATTAAATATATATATAATGTACATATAAAAATGTAGATATAATAATATTGATGAAACCTGTTATTTCTTTTTAGTTTCATTTTCGTCTGCTATTTGAACTTGAACTGTTTCGTGTTAGAATGCTAAGTATCTACAATCTATGTAGAAAATAGCAACTACAATGATTACGACTAACCTATATATGTATGAAAAATAAAGGCCAAGTTTGAAAACAGATCGCAATAGACACTCGTTCCATAAATTAACACAATCGATAACAGTATTTACGTGTATGAATATCTAAACATTGCGTTCAGGTTTCACGTAAATTATCGCGCAGTTATCAATATGAATCATGCTCAACGCTTCCACCTACTATGTACTAGTACCTACTGCCTACTGCTATTGGGTACTGTCTATCTGTGCCTATACATATATACTTGTGCCTACCATCATTCTCTTTCCTGTCGTTTATATTATAAAATAGTTTTATGTTTTAAGAATTCTATTAGAGGAAGAGCAGATTTAATAATGTTTACGACGTTATTAAATAAACCTAGAGATACTAAATTGACAGTAATAACATACAGAATTGTGATAACTTGAGTGAGAATTTAATAGGTTATACGCATAGTATATAAATATCCGTCCACTGATCGGTCTCGTTATCAAATATGGAATTTAAATTAATAATTTGAATTGCTTTCAAATTATTGAGATTAAAAAAGAAGAAGTCAAATAGGTTTGTATGTTCTATGAAACGGAAAATGATTGGTATAGAAGAAAATTGATTCTAAACAAAATTATTGTAGGTAAGTATATATAGATATATAAATATACTAAAAATGTTCAATAATCTGAAATTTTGAAAATATTTGAAATAGGTAAGTCACTGATAACATCTTCACGTTGACTGTACAAGAAGAATTCCTTACAACTTACAATATCTTATTGGATTTTATAGCAATGGAAGCAGAACGTAGAAGTACAGCAAGTGATTATATCGAAATAATTCAACGTTTACCGCTTTCAGTAAAAATAGCATATGGCATAGGACACATACTAAACGATATTTGTGCTTCTATGTGGTTTACATATCTGTTAGTGTACTTTCATTTGGTATTGGGATTCGATGCTACTTCAGCTGGAATAATTTTACTTATTGGTCAAATAGCAGATGCTATAGCCACTCCATTTGTCGGATTTCATTCTGATAATCACGATGAATTCTGGTTATGTAAATATGGAAGGAGGAAGACATGGCATCTGATAGGTATAAATATTTTCTATATTTTTTTACTAAATAAAAATAATTAATCTTAATTTACTAAATTGAGAAATATTTTTAAAACTATACATTTCAGGTACCATTTGCATTTTATTTGCTTTTCCTTTTATATTTTCACCTTGTATTGGATGTGAGACAAGTGATAAATGGGCACAATTAATTTATTATGCTGCGTTTGTTGTAATCTTTCAATTCGGTTGGGCTGCTGTGCAAATATCACATTTGTCATTAGTTCCAGAACTAACACCTTCTGAATACGAAAGAACAGAACTCATAGCTATTAGGTATTCTTCAAAACTATTCTTGCGTTCAAAACACGTGTGCGACAAAAATATTCTATTACATTCATTATGATTTTTTGTAGGTACAGTTTCACTGTTTTGTCAAATATTTTTGTTTATTGTATTGCATGGGCAGTATTACATATAACAAACAGTAATGGTGCAGATTCTCAAATTGGTCCTGGCGATACAAAGAAATTTCAAGAAATTTTATTTATTGGTATTGGATTAGGATCTCTATCATCGATTTTATTCCACATCTTTGTTAAGGAAGGAGTTGTTGGTGATTTTAATGGTTCGGTTGATTTTGTATTCATTGTTCCCTGTATTTGCTACATAATAATTACAATTCTCCGATGGTAAAGTTTAATTGGTTTTTTAGGAGCATCGCACAGAGATACAAGATCTATAATAGTACTATTGAAAGACCCACGTTTGTATCGAGTGGCCTGTGTATACATATCTACCCGTCTGTTTGTAAATTTATTACAAATTTATATTCCTTTGTATTTACACGAAACATTACTTATGCCAGCTACATCTTTAGCTATAATTCCTTTGATAATGTTTTTGAGTAGTCTTGTAATGTCTTTGATTATTGAAAAGTTGAATACGAGGCTAGGCAGAAAAATTTCATTTTGTTTGGGTGTTTTGCTCGGTGTATGCGCCTGTATTTGGATTCGATGTGGCACAGGCATGATGTACACAAAGTACCAAATTTATCCAGTATCTCTAATTTTAGGTAGTACCATTTAGTATTTATTAAAACCATTATAAACTCTGAAGGATATGTAGAATATTTATAAATTGGCTAAATATCGCTTTCGCAGGATTTGCTGGTTCTATTATGTTGGTGACTAGCCTCGGCCTTATCGCAGACTTTATCGGGCAGAACACAAATAATGGTGCACTCGTGTATGGTATAATGAGTTTTACAGATAAACTCTCCAATGGTTTAGCAGTAATAATTATTCAATACTTGTTAGTACTTTTATACAATTTCTTGATAGTATTCATAGTATTTCAGTTATGTAACAATTTTAATATTGCATATCTTTTATTCTTTTTTTTTCTTATTCTAGAGCAAATTGGATCAGCTCGAAAAATTATTACAGAGACATATTGGTTTATGTGTGCAGTGCTTCTGCACTTGTTGGCTCCATAGTAATTTTATGTACAAAACCGTTTCCTCAGAGCACAGGTAAATAGAAACTGAAGGTTTCAGTCGTAAAAAGAAAATATATTTCAATAGATTAATTTGAATATTTTTCAGTGTATCATACATTAGCTCCGGAACATCCTACAGAAACTGATAATACGTCAACGGAACCTAGAAATTCATTACATCAAGAGCCTATCGCATAGTCTAGAAAATAACATCATTAAACTAATTCTAATAATATTTTTGTAACAATCAATTACTGTTACAGCATATCACAATGCATTAAGATATATTTTTATATACTTCTTGGAATATATTACATTTCAACTGTGAATAGCCTGTATACCATTGAACCACTTTGATAGAAGTACAGATACTTTGCAAGTAATTCGTTGGTAATGGGTAATGCAATACATAATAAGTAGTAAACAACTAACTAAATTGTAATGAATATCTAGAACATCTTAATTAGAATTCTGAAATTCTCCGAAAGAAGCGTACAATGAAAGTTTCTATGTAAGTCGGATATGTAGATATTCTAATAAGTCATGGAATGTCAGCACGTGATGGTACGGTGCCTGATCCCGCAAAGCATGAACGATCGTTCGGCACGCGATCAACTACTAACAGGGTCGGTATATGTTTGGTCGAGTCGAACTTCGATTTTCTTAAGCGTTACTCCGACCGATTCACTTGTGTGTTGGGCACATGAATACTTACAAAAGTTCTTCTATACAACGAAACGACGACCCGACGATATCGGCTAAACAAACTCGGTATGTTTGAGACGAGCAACTGTGGACGCCGACATCAGCTTAATAGTACATCGGCAACTACTACGAGAAGTTCAACTACGTATTTAGCACGCATCAATTTTCCTCTACGAAAATACTTGAAGACAAAAGTATTTTTTTTGAGTTACACGGATCTTGCGAATTCTGTCCCAATGAAAAGATTAAGTTTAAAATCTAAGTAAGTAGTAATCGTATTCTACTTTCCGTTTTCTTTTTCCTCTTATAGGTATTCGATTTTACATGTGTACATTTTCATTTTCATTTTATAGGAAGACCAATGGAATTCAAAAATTAGATTCAAGTAAAAAGAAATCTATGGATTATTCAGAAATGGCTTATAAAGAAGCTGTTTCAAAACTGAAGTATTTACTTGCCGAATCTTACGCTTCAAAACCAGTGTTGGGGTAAAATGTATTCTACAAGATGTTTGGCTACGTGTGACAGATATTTTAAAGGGTGATTCTACAAGCCAATCTAATTATAAAACGAAAATCAAGAATTTTGAAGAAAGCCAACGAAATTGATGTAACTGACAGAGACTTATTGTTAGAGTTGACTCGTGCACCGCTATTTATATCGATTTTGACCATTAACCCATTCAATACATAACGAGCAGTGATTACCAGCGTTGACTATAGCCGACATCTGCATAACAAATTATAGACGGAATTTGTACAGGAAAAGCTTACTTATGGATGCGTACCGGTAAGGAAAGGGTTGATAACTTGGAAATAAAGTCGTTTCAAGAAAATCTTAGTCTTAGATTGGCATGTAGAAGCACAACTTAAGATATTTCATATTTTATATACGTAATCAAACACCCTATATGTATAATATACACATACTTACAATGCCTGTATATGTATATGCATAGTGTACCTGCATAGTATTAATTAAAGGTAAAATAATTTCTACACAGAAAATCACAGAACATTAAAGATTATCAATATAGTAACATCAAAGCTAACGAATCTGAAGAAGATACTGACGATAAGAGTGTGATAATTAGCAATTGTAAATCAAAAGGTTTACCCGAGGACGCGAATAAAGTTGTAAATACACATTTCTCTTCGTGTAAAAGTGTACGTCCAACGAAAACGTATAACAATTTAGCATCTTCGAGTGCAGACTCACAGTCTGTCCCCCCAGAATTAAATTCTTATATTGAGCAACAAGAGGAATACATCCAGCAATTACAACAAGAATCTCAATTTTGCAGAAATCAACTAAACAAGTTATTGCATAAAGTTCGAGAGGTATATTATCTATACTATTTGGTTGCTAGTCATTTTTGTCACTAAACACTCTCAGAGAATTTAGTTGAATAATTTTAGGTTGTGGCTGAAAATGAAGCTCTGCATTATAAAAACAAAACAGGATTTTTTAAATGTGTACTCGACGAATATGAGCACATTGATGAAATTGAGAACGAAAGCGTTAAAGAAAAGTCAGTTCAAATGGAAACATGCGAAATGAAAAAACCTAGAACGTTGGAGGGTCCTAATATCGTGTTCGAATCGAGAATCGCCGAACTAGAAGCGCAACTAACTCAAGCAAAATTAGAATTGCGTAAAGCGCAAGAAGAAAATCAGTACAATTTAAAACGAATGTCCGAGAGTTGTTTGAGCAACGACACGCCCGAGATTAAAGTGCAGTTGGAAAAAGCTCTGCATGCTAAATACGAAGCTGAAATAAAGGTACAAGATTTACAAAAAACTTTAACGTCCATACGAGAACAAGAAACTGAAGCATTACAAAAAATAAAACATACAGTAGAGGCCATGCAGCAAATTCAGTTTGAAAAAGATCAATGTGATATAGAGATTAAACGACTGAAAGACGAACTGGATAGACAACACGGGAAATTTCGAGAAGCCACGCAGGAAGCAAGTAAACGTATTGCTGAAGAAAGACAACAAGTAGAACGTAGGTATAGTCAGCAAGTTGAGCAATTATCCGTTGATTTAGCTTCCCATTGGGATGCAGCTAGTAAATCTCAATTAGAATCTGAAAAACAACGTAGAGAATTAACAGAACTTCGAAGAGAATTATCTCAAAAACAAACATTTATTGATAGTATAAAGAAAGAACTTCAAAATAAGATATGTAAGTTACATATATCTTCACATAATTTAATTTCAACTTTTTTCAGTAGATTACTAAATAATATTTGACCATTTGTACTTTATGCAGCAAATTTACAAAGTGACTTAAATCAAGCACTAACCGAGAAAGATGCGGCTGAACAAGAGGTTTTAGCGTCAAAATTAGCTACTGAACGAAATGAAAGGCAAAGTCGCCAAGAACAAAGTAGACTACAAATTGAAATAAATTCCTATAAACAACGGCTAGAGAGAACAGAAGCAGATCTAGTTCACCTAAGAAGAGAAAATTTAAGACTTTCAGAACATATAGCTTCTTTGGAGAAAGAGGTAAGATATTAAACACTAGAATATCAATTTGATTTATTCTATACAAACTGTATAACGCGCACGTGCTTTTTTCAGATCAACGCAAATAAACCTATAATGGGTCTGGAAGACCTTGGCATACAAGCTCCAACAAAATCGGAAAATAAACATGAAAATGAAAATGAAAAGCAATTGACTTCTATGATAATAGATATGGAAACTAAACATGGTAAGACTTCAGTTTCTACGTATGTGCCTATGTTAGGTATATTGTCTTTGAGAAATTCTATTATCTTACTATTATTTGCAAACTCATGTTGTGTGTGGGATATCGGCATGCTGACATTATGCCTAGCATGGGCAGAAATCGAATTAGTCAATTTATTAAAAATTGACTAATGGGATTGAATTTCTTAGCTGCTACAGTGGCTGGTCTAGAAGATGCCTTGAATAATCAGGCTACGATCGTCTCTCGTCTGACGGCTGAATGCCAATCTCTCACACAGCGTTTGGAAGCTAACAACCTGAAGCACAAGTATATTCTTAGTTCAGTGTAGAAAATATATAGTATCTCATTGGTTTTTCTATTGGTGCATAACGATACTCTGTGTTACATTCGTATACGCGTTAGTGCTATACATAGATTTTTCGAAAGAATTGAATTTTTAGTTGTTGGTTGATAAGCAATGGATATTTACTTATATCACTTCGTTGAATACAATTAGGGCTATTCTGTGTTGACAGAGGGAGTCACTGACAGAGATGTAACAACAGTTGGGAAAGCTACATCAGCTTCAAACAAGAGACGTACTGTTAAGATTGATCTAAAAGTAAAAGTATCTCCAAAACAAAAATAAGAATTTTTTAAAGGTACCTCTTTCAACACAGTAATAGCATACATATATGTGTATGTACGGAGTCTTTTACTTCACTTTATTGTCCAAACTATTGATAATATTGTAATTTCATGATACTGTAATAATGGCAGCAAAACTTTAAGTGATAAAGTTAATTGATACTCACTGTTAACTACAATTGTAGAAGATGTATTAAATTAACTTTAAAGTTGAACATCTGTTATTTCTCAGGGAAGAAATGGCCAACTTACAAAACAACATAGAGTATTTGTCAGACAAGATACAAAATACTTTCAGTAATCAACAAGGTAGTACTTTCTATGCCATGCAAATGTATATTATGTTATTCATTAAATATCATCATTTTGATAATGGGATCATATTTTTAGATATGGTATCGATGGAAAGTAGAGATATATTATCTAATACATTAATGCAAGCACAAAGTACGAGCAGTACGACAGTACCTAATGTAGTTTATCAGGAACATAATATGAAAACCAATAATATAAACAATCAATCATTGGGGACCGATTTGTCCAATGAAAAAGAGTACTCTGAGGATTATAATGCAAAGAATGATTTGAGAACAAAAGTACAGACATACGAACAAAATCAAAATGAAGACGACAGTGAAGAACATGCAATCAATCGCCAAACTTTAGAATCGTATGTACCTGAACAAGAGTATAATTCATATGATCAATATGATGTTACAGAAAGTGAACAACAAGAACATACCGATACAATACAGAATTCTGATGTGGTAACATTATCTCAGTACTCCACATTGGACACACAATAAACTAGCATTATCTATTCCAAACACAAAAATTACGCAAATTGTATCTGATTATTTCATTATAGATCCATATATACGTTATAATAAAATAGCATATACATATAAAATATGAACAAATGTTGGTATCCATAATGCATTAATTTTTCATTTCAAATCATTAATCTCCTGTTTGTTTCTTTTTATATTATTGATAAATATGTAGTCTATTGTCTACTACAATTCTAGAGATACTGATACTAATGTATGTATATACTTCGATAAATACCTTTGTCGCGTGATTATTTCCACGAAATGAGACAATAATAATAAAAGTAACATAATGTTAGGTATATCTATATATATACATATGAATAATTTACTATTGTTACCAAAAAATGTCGATACAAAATGATGGAATGTGCGAGACACAAGCGGATATTAAAGCAAAGTAGTTGACTTATTTAACTGTAATTACTTTGGCTTTGAAATTGCTTTATTTATTGATAAACACAGTATAAGAAATTCAGATTGAGTTTGATTGATTATCAGGCATACCTATCTATTTTTGTCAATATACATATTGGTCAGTGTGACAATATCGACGAATCCAATCAACGAACACTGATTCCGATTGAATCCGTATTTCATAATTTCCGTATAGCTTTTAGGTTAATGTAATGAATCTGTGATGTACAAGTTGCCAGCGTAGGGTCTTTACGCTCCTCCTCCATCATCAAATTCCCCTTTCATTACGTAAAGTCGTCGTGCTAGTGTCGTTAGTGGCGAATCGAGTTATATACATTTAGCAGTACCAGGCAGTAAATACCTATATAGAAAGGGAAACAATTTGAGGGGAATACAAACCCGTCTGACACCCTTGGATGTAAGTAAAACATAATCTATGGAAGTAGGTACCTTCATATTTACTTATTTTTATAAAGTAATAAATTGTAATCTTAATTTTGTAGAACTATAAAATAAGTATAATGTTATTTAGAGGAATTCCCAAGCACGAAATTTTTATTGTTACCATACTTGGTTTCGTATCCGGTTTTTATATATGGAATGAGCCTTTAAAGCAATACGCAAAAGAGAATTTCCCGGATAATAACCTCACAGAAGTAAAAGTATGTATGTTATATTTTCAAAAAATTGTATTCAAAATTCATATTTCTTATTTTGAAGGAGCCACCAAATGGCAAAGCGTAGACAATTGGTACCAGCTCGTGCAAAATTGGTTGCAGGTATAGCAGTAATTCTGGCATCTATGTGTGGTTACAGGTAAATTTAATTTCTTGTATTATGGAAATTATAAACATTGTATAGATATTCATCATCACAACTATTAAATTTATCTTATTACCAGATTTTTCTTACACGATTACATAAAGTACTATCGACGTAATGATGCTGAAATATATGCAAATTATCTTTATGAATGCTACAAAGAAAAGGAAAAAGAGAGTAAAAAGGTGGATCCGTTTTGATTTTTTCTAATGTATATGGCACAGAGTTATGTACATTCGTTTAATAAATAATATAACGAATAATTACATGGTACTATAATTTATTACATTATATAACAATGCGAATGTATTTTACAGACTAGCTCTTAAATTTTCCTCCATAGTATGGTATGTGTTCAGCTATTACTCTCCAATCTGTGAAATAAACCACTCCTAAACCAGCTACTCCTCCGTAAAGCATTGCAGATGGTACCCTAATTAAGAAAAAGTAAAATATACCTGATGAAAAGCTTCGTTAAATGTTAAGCAATGCTACAAGAACATTAGATTTACAAAAATATCCGAAAATATGTATGAAATACCTTAAATATACTATAAACTAATTAATATACGTTACGATAATGAATAAGTGTTTACCATCTTGTGGCAATTTCAAGGTGTTTCTTTCCTAAACGCATTCTCCGTGACTCTGTAACAATACTAGCGTTGGTATAATGAATATTTAACAAAGAACTTTAATATATAAGAAAATATTAAATACTTTTACAGTATTATATATTATGCAAGTACACTTGTTCTTCCGAACAGGAATTCAATTCAATGAATGTATAAACTATGACTAAAAGCTACAAGAAGGAACAACTGTGTTTCGCTTATTGCACACAGTGCTTACTTCATCACAGTCGAGATATAGGAGTAGACCAATCACCTAATATATTTTTTTGTTTCACGTTCGCGTGCCTCTAGATGGCTCTACATGGCGTCACATCCTACTGTATCGGCCGAAACTAATATTGTGGAACTACTATCACAGACGAGATGCAGGAGTACACCAGTCACCTTATGCTGTTTCATGTCGCACGATATGTACTATCTATATACGTTGTGTATATTACCAGTTTTGCGAAATCTGTACGGTGAAACATCTACAGATAGATACTACGCATATACACACACACATATACGTTGTCAGATACGACGATTAGACAGCAAAATAAGGAGAGTTAGCATCCACCATGCAGGCGATTAGAGACAAAGCCGTGCAAGATTACCGAAAAAAGCTTCTCGAACATAGAGAAGTGGAATCGCGATTGAAAGAAAGTAAGGCGCGTTTATTACTATTACATATGATTTAAATTTAATCCACTACATTACAGTTATCAATTCACATACATAACCTTGCACACGAGTGTATTCCGAATATCGACTGTCACAGAAATTATAGCAACACCATAATATTTCACAAATTCTTATTCTTTTTATCTTTACTTGGTTTCAGTGCGAGACAATCTCAAAGATCTGACGAAACAGTATAATAAGTCAGAAAATGATCTGAAGGCTCTGCAGAGCGTTGGACAGGTGAAAAATAAATTTTGATTTAATAGTACATTTGATACGTATAATCGAAATTCTACAAGCATATAACACATTTATATTTTAGATTGTCGGGGAAGTATTGAAACAACTCACAGAGGAAAAATGTAAGTATACAACGACAAATACAAAAATTAAAATATTCTTAATTGAGTATTTATACTTAAATGTAGTTTTGTGTTTCTAGTTATAGTAAAAGCAACAAATGGACCACGTTATGTTGTTGGTTGTAGGCGACAGCTTGATAAAAATAAATTGAAATCTGCTACAAGAGTAGCATTGGATATGACTACCCTCACCATAATGCGCTATTTACCTCGTGAGGTAAAATTTATCTAAAGGTTGAAGATTAATTTTATTTTGAAATTAATCTATTCACACATCATCGATTAATCTGTGTAGGTTGATCCGTTGGTGTATAACATGTCCCACGAAGATCCTGGTGATGTTACGTATAGTGTAATTGGTGGTCTAAGCGAACAAATAAGGGAGTTGAGAGAAGTTATAGAATTACCGCTACTAAATCCAGAATTATTTCAAAGAGTGGGCATAACTCCGCCAAAAGGATGTCTTTTATATGGTCCTCCAGGAACTGGGAAAACATTATTGGCTAGAGCAGTTGCCAGTCAGTTGGATGCAAATTTTTTGAAAGTTGTATCCAGCGCAATTGTCGATAAATACATTGGTGAATCGGCACGATTGATTAGAGAGATGTTTAATTATGCACGGGATCATCAGCCTTGTATTATATTTATGGATGAAATTGATGCAATCGGTGTGAACGTTATTTTATACATATACATATATGTTATTTATAAGGATAACAAAATTATGGTTTTGCTGAATTCATTTCAAATCATATAGGTGGACGCAGATTTTCTGAAGGAACAAGTGCTGATAGAGAAATCCAAAGAACCTTGATGGAACTCTTGAATCAAATGGATGGCTTCGACTCTTTGGGCCAAGTTAAAATGATAATGGCCACAAACAGACCAGACACATTGGACCCAGCTTTATTACGACCTGGTAGATTAGACAGAAAAATTGAAATACCTTTACCTAATGAACAGGCACGTTTAGAAATTTTGAAGATTCATGCTGCACCTATATCCAAACATGGAGACATTGGTGAGGATTTACTTTTTATCTTTGTTGTCTTAGTTTACAATATGATATGTTAACAATTTGTGTTCCACATAGATTACGAAGCAGTGGTTAAACTCTCTGATGGATTCAATGGAGCCGATTTGAGGAATGTCTGCACTGAAGCAGGATTATTTGCGATAAGATTAGAAAGAGAATATGTAGTGCAAGAGGACTTTATGAAGGCGGTAAGAAAAGTTTCAGACAATAAGAAACTTGAATCCAAATTGGACTACAAACCAGTCTAACTGATATGGTTACATTTACCAATTGATTACTCACTAACGAATGTGTGGTTCAATAAAACGAATTTACTTTGTTGTAATATTATTTGTATTTCATAATAGAAGCATATGTTTAGTAATATGGAGTCCTTGGTTCAGATTTAACAATACAGACTGTAAAACTGAATACAACATTCTTTTACAACAAAAAAACTGTGCAACTTTTTTTCTAGATATTAAATATTACTCAACAACACTTGAGAGACGTGTCTTTTTCCTCTCCAAATATTCTTGTACATTGTCATACTTTCTCTTATACAAAATTGGGAATAAATTTTGCTTAATGGAATCTTTCTTCAATGTTTTCCAAATACTATTTAATTTATTCAGTTTCAAATTGATCGCATCACCAGCAACAAAATTATTTTGTTCTAATTTGTACACTTGAAATCCCACTTGGCTTAATAACCAGAAATTTCCCTCATAAAAATGACATTCTATAGGTTCATAGTCAACAATTATGTTTTGAATGTATGTAGCTTTAAATGTTGATTCCCTGGTACCACTAATGACATAAATCAATAACAGTGTGTTATCGTAAAAGCTCATCACAGCTAAAGATGATGTGCTATCCAACCTGGACAGCCTTAAATGTTTAACAGGTAAAATCTCTACAGTTTCGTCCAAGTGGCAATCCTCAAGCTTTCGATTGAACTTCTCGATAGCAATTTTAGGTATTTTATCGCAGAAATCAACTGATAATAGTTTTTCTCCACTTTCATAGTTCCACAAAATAAAAACTCCATCCCCTCCACAAGATACCAAAATACTTTTGTCGTGAGGTAATTCTAAAATGTTTGTTACGAACTTTTTATGTCCTAAACAGTAGGACATGATATTATATGAATTTGGAAACATCGAGACTCTGATCTTTTCATCTCTATCTGTGGTAACAATGTATTTTTCGTCTTCCGTAACTATTATGTCGAGCAACATTGATAAATGTCCCAACAATAGTATCGCGTTGTCGGTTTCATTATTCGGAAATAGGTAAGCATCTCCTGTTTTGTCAGCGACAACTATATCATTACCAGGTGTAAATCGTACTTTGCTGGCTGCTCTCGTTAATGTCCGATTCGATAAAAGATTGCAGTTTCTCCTTTCGTATAGACACAGTTGTTTGCGGTTCGTGCAAACGAAAAAGTATTTACCATCATTTGAAAATGTTACATTTGTTATAGTGTGAAACGTTTCGATATTTACATTATTGTGTGAATCAATATTTTTGTCCGCTTGAAGTCCGGGTAACTGGATCGTTTTATCCGTATCGTGTTCGAAATCGTATACGACCACTTGTTCATTGGTACATAGAACAATGTCAGAGTTGTATATACAGAAGCTCATAGTTGAAATATAAACTTTGTTAAGCAACAAATTATTTATTGCAACTTTGCGTTCAGAAAATTACACGCATTAATGCATTGTAAAGCGGATATGTCCCGATAAAACAAATTTATTTTTTATCTAAACGTCATATTCACGCACGTATATTATTTTAACCATAAAAGAATTATATACTTCGTAACCGCGACGTGTACTTCACGTACGCAATAAACATTGTACACATTAATGATGTAGGTATAAGCCTACTCTTGGGAACAGGTCGAAGACTCAGAACACGTGGTTACGGTTAGAAACTGCTTTATTTTCGTGTGTACGTTACGCTCGTTGCAGCTCGTTTGCGCCGAGAGTGGCTCGGGTAAAATCCCCTAGGACATCTCGTCGCCTAATTGCTGCCAGTTGGCAGCGATGCCAACTGTACCATCTGCGGAAGTGCTAAGGAGTTACACTCTGCTCCCTACAATGACAACTGTGACGACGGTGGTTCGACGGATCGACAGAAACTATGAAAATGAAAACACCTTCTTGATTTGTATTCTGTAGATTGATCGTAACATATATTCAATATATAGTACATAGTATACGATATATGCAATGCATTGTATATGTATGTGTCGGTAACGTGGAGTACTATTTTATATATTTTACCAACTGTCATGCTTTAGCACATATATATTCATATATACATACATACTTACATCCTACTTAGCAACGAGTAAGCTCAAGAAGTTGCCGCTCCCTCAATCTTTTCAAAGTTAATATAAATCGAAATGGTATTCTAAATACATATCCATACACATTCTTACATATGCATCAACATACGTATATGTACATATTGTGTTCTACTCGTTAGGTATATATTTATTAAATGGACGGTTGTTATAACATCTAAATAGAAAACGAATACCTAATTAATAAAAATTTTGGAAGAAAGAGGAAAAATTTGAAGTTTGAAAAATAAGTTACAATGAAAAAGGATGTTTCGAGACATAGAGTGCGCTGCTTTTCAATGTATGGGTAATCGTTGCTTAGTTTGTTCCAATGAGTTCCAAATAAAGTTTGAGCGAGAATTGTCACGGTATACATAAGTACTTCTAACTGCGCTGTAGGCTGTACGTTTGTAGCATCAACTGCCTACATACACACACACGTACATACATACAAGCAAACATACATATGTATGTAGTTTTACTCTGAATCTTATTGTAACGAAACGTCGATTACATTCTACGATGTTCTTTGCTCGAAACGTTAACTTTATACATGGTGATCAGTTTATTATTCCGAGAGCAACCAATATGGCAGTACGTACGAAAACTACCTTTTGCTCTTATGGCGGATAATGATATTGATACACGTAAAAATCGAAACTCTGAAATATAGTTTCTGAAAATAGTCCGTATAGTAAAGACAAGATAAATGATGTACATACACGTAAAGTATCAAATATTTGAATGTGTAATATAACCGGAAGAGGTGTAGGACGACACAACCGATCGGCCATCGCCGACTCTCCCGATTGACCACAAGTTTGAATCTTGTAACGGTCACGCAGGTACATATAGGTAAGTGTAAGCATTCTTTAATAGAGCATCGTCATGTATGGTGTTCTAATTATGAATTCGCATATCGGTTAAATGATTCTTGTAAACACTCTTGCGTGTAGGTAGATGAATCTAGTTTATTTTCATCACAACTACTCTATCCTTCTGTATGTTTGTGTATTTGTTGTAATCTCTATTCGTGCTAATTGAATTGTAACCCTTGTTTAATGGGTTACATATTAATGACAGTTTTATTTGGTTGGTTTTCGTAGAAGCAGACGCATTAGAATAAAACAAGAATGGAGGATACAAACGACATATTAGTATGCGCGACAGAATTTATAAAAGGTAAACTGAGTTTGAAATAATATTTTCAAATCCGGCGTACTCGCCAATTTTTATTTCCATTATTATATGTGGTTGGATTAAATCCTATAAACATATGGTGTATTTTTTTCCTTATTTTTTTAGATCGATTATATTTTATAACGTTGAGAACGACGATAAAGCCAAAGAGTACTCCAAACACCCATTATTTCAGTATCGATGACGAACTAGTTTATGAAAATTTTTATAATGATTTTGGCCCATTGAATCTTGCAATGTTGTATCATTACTGTCAGAAAGTGAATAAAAAACTTAAGGCAGTGACCTTAAAGAAGAAAAAGATTATACATTATACGACTATGGATCCAGAGAAGAGATTGAACGCTGCTTTCCTTATAGGAAGCTACGCGGTAAGATCCTTTCATGGAACATTTTAACGAAATGAGTATTCCATAATCGCTGGTAATAATAATAATCACAAACTAATACTTTTCAGATATTGTATTTGAAACGTACAGCCGAAGATGCGTTTAATTGTTTAACCAGTAGTCCCAATTGCCCATTTATTATGTTTCGTGATGCTTCTGTTGGTACACCCTGCTTCCAAATATCATTGAGTGAATGTCTAAGTGCCATATACAAGTGTCATAGACTGGGATTTTTTAATTTTCAAGATTTTCGTGTGAAAGAATACGAGTACTTTGAAAGAGTTGAAAATGGAGATTTGAATTGGATTGTTCCTGGTAAATTTATTGCATTTTGTGGGCCTTATGTTAAATCTAAAATAGAAAATGGTACGTGTCTATGCTCTTGGTGTACAAGCATATAAGATACTTGTAGTAGGCCACAGTATTCAAATGTTTCTACATAGAATAGATAGAATATTCTTATATTTTCACGTTTTTGCAGGATATCCTCTTCATGCACCAGAATCGTATTTTACATACTTCCGACGCAACAACGTTTCTACCATAATACGTCTTAATAAGAAAATTTATGATGCTTCGAGTTTCACGGACGCAGGATTTGAACATAAAGATCTATTTTTCGTTGATGGTTCGACTCCAACGGACTCGATTATGCGTCAGTTTCTTAAAATAGCGGAAAACGCGAGCGGCGCTGTTGCTGTACATTGTAGGGCAGGCCTTGGTAGGACAGGTTCTTTGATAGGCTGTTATATCATGAAACATTATCATTTAACTGCTCACGAAACAATCGCATGGATAAGAATATGTAGACCAGGCTCGGTGATTGGGCACCAACAACAATGGTTGGAAAAGTATGAGTCTGTCTTGAATAGTATATACATGAATTTTGCACATACATATATTGGTGAATATATGTACATGTGGTTTATATTATTATAGGAAATCTTAGCTAAAAATGAAATTTTATTTCAGGAAGGAAGCATACCTTCACTCTCTATTGAAAGAGCCTTTGCAGCCGGAATCAGAAAATGGGAATCCAGTGCACAAATATGGAATTTATTCTATAGTTGGCAGACCTAAGATAGCATTTTTGTCTAATTTAAAGGAATCTCATTTGGTACAGGATAATGTTTCGGGAATAATGCATCGGGTAGATGGGATTACATTGGATGATCATACCCCTGCTGCTAGCACTAGTACCACTATATATATGCCATTAACTCAGGGTGGAAAATTAAATTTGATTAAAGCGAAACGAAGGAGTTTACCAACAAATCACAACATTAATACAACAACTAAACCTTCCACGGTTGCACAGTAAATATTATTTGATATATTCTTTTTAGACATATATATATACATATATATCTATTATTTACAGAGAGGATGAATTATTCATAGATACATACTATATTTTTAGCCCTTATTTAAGACCGTTATTGCAAGCTAGAAGTCAGAAGAGTACAAGTAACGCGTTAACTAGAAATAAAGAGAAGGATTCGACAAAGAAGGTTCTACCTAGATCCACGACAACAGCTATCGCTAAGAGGTGAGCAGATCGGTTTTGCTTATTGTTAGATAATTGATCTCAACTGCTTAAGTTTTTTGCTTCCTTTTCTTTGTTTCTGCTTTCTGCTTTGTTGCTTTCCTCTCTCTTTAATTCTTGTACTACTTTAATAACTTGTCGCGTTTTGATAACATCTTTCCGCATATTTAGCTTTATATCGTGGTTATATTAAACTTGGTTCGCGTACGAATAACCGCACATTATCAACGTAAACAATGGATCACTATCTTTACTAAAACTTATAGAAACAGTTGGCTGGTCAACAGTACCTGTGATCCATCTCCGCGTCGTGTTAAGCCTACTAAACCAGCAACACAGATCCATAATATCAACAACAACAACAACACAACTACCACTACTTCCGTTACGTCAATATCTGTATCGAAACCGGTGACAAGGGCCAGTATAAGAACTTCCTGCATCACAGAGACTCGTACTTCGCACGACTCTACAAATTATTCGGTCTCGCAACCCCAACAAGGCATGAATATGATTCTCAGGTCTGCAGATCGAGTAAATCGCTATCATTCTCTAAAGCAGTAAGTCTTCATAACTGTTACTCTAAACATTTTGCTAAGTAACAGTTACCATAGCTCTTTTCGTAACAATTTCATGACTTCTGCACTTTATTGTAACATGTTGCTTTATTTCATATTCTGTATAAAAATAAGCTCTTCCTCTGCATTGTATTATATCTGTAATTTAACTTCTATCCTTTTATTGAAGTTTTCACTAGGTTAAGAAACCTAGGCCTAACTAATATCATCATAACTCTATGTTTGTTAATTAAAAAAGATATATATATATATATATCTTATATATATGTATATATATAAAAGGATACGAAGTAGTACCAAAAACTTACAACGTGATTGATCACTAATATCGACACGCATGTAGCATGCACTAAGAAACCTTCATTTAAGGCATGTAATTAGATTGTTTATAAGATAACATTAGGCCTGGACAAATAATAATAATAATAATAATAATAGTAATAGCAATAGTAGTAATGATAATAATAATAATAATAATAGAGAAATTAACTCTGTTTATGAATTCTATAAATGTAAATAGCATTAAACTAAATTAATTTGTGCTTATTATTTATTCTAGAAAATTAGATGCGCTATAAAAATAAAATACCTTTTTCATTAGATTGGATTACTGTCCAGGCCTGTCAGCTGTATAAGCTACATTTAGAGCTTAGGGATGAAGTAGCTCCTGAGGTGGCTAACAAAGTGCTCCCTTTTATTTCTGTGATTTGCAGTGCGCGCACAAGCAAAAGTTATAAAACTGCATTTATCAGATGACTAACCGATATTCTCAGTGGCGTTGGAGAGGACAATCCAGTAATTCGAGCATCTCACCAGCGCCGAAGATCTCATCGCTTAAATCCAATTATTCAGTAGACCATCCCACTGATCTCCAATCTTCAACTCGAGCAACTATTATTGCTTGCCCATGCTTTTATCATAATCAACGAAAAAATCAAATAGACGTGCAATAGTCTCTATAACTTCGTCAAGGTAGTGTTACTTCATTTTTACATTTGTATTTTGGGTTATAAGTTTCTCCTAATCATTTCTGTACCACCTGTACACAGCCACAGCACACAGCTGTTTGTGTGTCATGATTTCAATCAGTTTCACTTTATTCTATCATATATCTGCTGGCTAGAAGAGAAGCCAAAACGATACTATAAGAATATCTTTAAATGATTTTTAACTAAACGTGTTCGTCTTTCATTTTTGTTTTCATCGTTTCTGACAGAAACTTTACAAGAATTTCTATTTACCTAAAAATAAAATTAAAACTATGATCGTGTCTGTAAATACTGCATATTGTCTTGTAAAAATATTATTTTCGAAAAGTCGATATTTTTCTGCTTTTTGACGTTCGTGAAATTAATTGTCAACGATGCCAAATTATGCGGTTTTAAAAGTTTGCAACATTTTTGCTGTTTCATAAAGATTTGAAGGATGCAGCAAGTAGAAACTTAAATCCCAATGTGCATTATTACTTATAGCTATGTGATTAACATACTTGTTTTCGTTTAAAACATTTAATATCTACACGTATACATCTCTTTCTCATATATCTACTGAATCGGAAAAAGAATATATATATATATATATATATATATATATATATATATATAATTATATAATTTTAAAGCCGAAATTGAAATAACAGTTTACAATGAGATGTAGATTTTAAAGGTACGTTTAATTTTACAAGAATTTCTTAGGTTGCTAATTAGACTACATGTATCTGTAATGAAATTCTTACTGAAATAAGAATGTGCGTTCATTATGTACCGATAATGAATTCACTTGCCAAAAATGCTATACATATAATATAAAACTGAAATCGATTTGTCTGTGCTATCGTGTGTAGCGTCTTTAACTGTGTCTTCGGATGTCTTGTTCATTGATATAGCTGCAAAAAATGTTATATTTTTTAATGTATTTCTAATTACCGGCGTAAAATAACTTTGACATAAAACATATCATAACGTTGTGATTGAAAAGTAACGATTATAATATTATACATACATTTACTCAAAGATCTAACTTTTTGCGATTTACCTGTATCGAAAGTTTTGGGATGTTTTATTCATGTTTCGTAACTAAAATTTGATTCATTTTGAAGATACGTATGAGATTTGTAAGCAAAGACTACTGCTAACCGTTTGAATTTATTTTGCCATGTAGGTATACAATCTGAAGATACAGTTAAAAGTCATAGTTTTCTTTTTGTAGCATCGCCGCGTACTCTGTGAAAAGAGTATGTACAGTTTCAATATTCGAAATGCAATTGTCAATGTAAGTATCTATGTAAGATGATAAGCTGTTATTATTATCAATATTTACCTGTTTCACATTATACGTACATACTGTTTTAGAAAATGCACCGCTTTGTAATATTCCTAGTTGCAGCATCTGTTTCTATGAATGAAACAACACACAGTGAGTTCGATTTGTGCATTTCGTCTCGTTTCTCACTTATTTATCTTTGTAATCTCAAATTCCATATAAAAATTGAGAAATTTGGGAAATTATTTCACACTACCATCACAGTACTTATACTTACTTCACTATAAAATGTTATTCTCTAATTGTATATCGAAAAATGATGCAATGTACATATATTGAACTGATTGTTTAGATAAGATTTTGCTTACAAAAGTACTATTAAAAAATATCAATGACTTCTGAAATACTTAAGGATAATTGTACAAACTTTATAACAATGTTAATTATGAAAGTCAGTGGAAGACGTTCGAACGATATTGTGCGATGCGATGATAACGTACAATGTGAATCATGTACAGCTACTGTTTTATTAATTTTTATTGATGTAGAATATGTAATTAAATTAACAGATACACTAGTAATAAGGTACAACGTAAATGACTGTAATATTTTAGTTAACGCGAATATAGTTTGTTCACAGAAATATAGATGCTTCTATGTATGTTCTGTATATTGTATATACACCACGTAAGGTAAATACATATACTATACACGACATACAATATGATACATGTATTTGAAAGAAGAAATCAATCTCGTTATGGATTTATTGTAAAAGAGTAGTAGGTACATTGAATAGAATGTTTATTCTTGAGAAGTTCCTGACACAATTTTTTACATTCATTTCTTTATACGTAGAAAGCCATAGTAGTATCTCTTATTATTGAATTACATATTCCTTTGAAGCTTGATATATTTTGTTTTTTTTTATTTCGACAGCATCCTAATTGCAGAAATTCAATTAGCACAATGTATCGCTCGGTGTATGTATATCTGTGGTACATTTATATGTATAAATATATACATATTAAGCTAATATAAGATTACATAAAAGTTAATTAATATTTTAACAAATTAATGCATTTTTTATAAAAGAAGTGTCATTAATGCTTAAGAACAAAGATATTTTAATAATATGAAATTATATATAGATATTGCAAATTAGATCTAAATACCGAAAATTATAGAGAAAGTATATAAATACATGT
The DNA here is from genome assembly GCA_913789895.3 of Seladonia tumulorum. Lineage (NCBI taxonomy): Eukaryota > Metazoa > Arthropoda > Insecta > Hymenoptera > Halictidae > Seladonia > Seladonia tumulorum. The sequence goes on from OU565281.1 coordinate 10,228,293, forward strand.
TTTAATTGAGAGAGAGAGAGAGAGAGAGAGAGAGAGAGAGAGAAAGAGTGAGTGAGAGAGAGAGAGGGGGGTGGAGGGTATAATCAAGGAGAATAAGTTGAATAAGATTTTGAAATGAATTACGAACCGGCTATTTGGAAAATCTAATATGATTTAATTTAAAGTGTATAGTACATGTCGTGGAACATTTGTAAATTGTACAGTCAAAATCAATTGAAAAATTTGGTTATATAATTCAGAAAATTGAATATTATTGAAAAAAGAAAACGTGATACGAGCATTAATAATTTGATTCTTGTAAAATATATTTGAAATATTTTATTCTTATGAAGCTGCGAATGTATTCATGATGTAGTAACTTCAATTGATGGTCATCCAATTTAAAGATGATAATGTGTAAACTAAAAACCATGTGACATTTACAATTTTGCCTTAAAATATGCAATAAAATCTCACATGCATTTTTTCATATATTTTATGAAGAAAAATATACTTAGATGAGTCATTCTAAATTACTCTTCTTCTAGATTTCTAATTTGATATATGTATGTATAGAATATATGTATATGTATACTATGTTAAATGCACGAACATGGTGTTTTATTCCAGTTAAAAAGCATTGATTTTGATTGAAAAAATAACTTTATTCGTTGTTATGATTATATTAAAATTTAGCAAAATACTGTTTAATATTATTTATAAAATATTGATGAAGTATTATTTAATAACTACAATACATAAGACTTCTTATAGCAATTAAATAATAAATCGATTATAATATGTATGTTTTTTACACACATGCAAATGCAAATATACCTTATATTGTGTTGTACATCTAATAAAAACCATGTATTTTACTTACTTTCAGAATTCTAATACACGCGCGTGTGCGCGCGCGCACATACACATGCACGCACGCACACACGTGCACACCCCTTTTTTTCTACCTTTATCATGATATATTGATTGCAAGCGGTATAAAAATTTAATAAAAGTTTGAATTGTTTCGTAGAAAAATGTTAAATCCGAAGCATGATATGTGTATAACATAATAAGTTATTTAAATGACTTGAAATACTATAATATTAATAATTTGTTAATTTAGCACAAATAGCTACGAGCGAGTTGTTTAAAGACAATAGGGATTCTAAATACAATTTAGTGTGTCATATTACCTAATTAAAAAGTATACAAAGTATGTAGCAAAAATTACCCAATGGCTAGCAAATCCAAGTTGAGACCATTTTTCAATAGTGTGAATGTAACTATACCCTGTCTCTTGTAATTCGGATGTATCAAACATAAGACCTAAATATGCTAAATGGAAAACAGATAGCCCAGAAAACATCAAGTTTGTTAGAAAGACCCACCAGGAATTCTGACTGTTACAGGTATGTGTACATTTACTTTTAGCACATTGCTTGGACGCTATGCACGCGTCAAAAATATTTGCAAGCATAGATCTTAGCTGGAATTCTACATACGTGTAAAATCCAAGACTAAGTAAAACTGCTGCCAATTGGAAATTTAATCCGTGTAGAAGAGCGCTTGTTAAATATGTCATGGTTACAGCTCCGAACTTTCCAAAGTATCTAATACTGGGACGAAATATATCTAAAAATTAATATCAACAGTTTATTATTCGAAATCTGTTAAATTGTATGGACAAAAATGTAAGTGTGCTTCAAAAACATCAGATACGATTACATACATGTCTTCAACCAGAAATGCATGGGTACATTCCAACAAATAACTACTTGCACGAGCGATCGTGGGAATTCTACTTTCAATGGTTTTACCAGAGTAGTTAGAGAATATGGAAATCCTCCTATTAATAATACAGTGGATGCTACATACGAAATAAAGTAATGAGACGTTCGAAAAGACAGCGCGTCTCTATAAGCTAATAGCCACCTGAAATAATAACAAATTTGATATCCATTATAGTTTGAAATACAAAAGATTTCTCTGTCTTGTAGTTTCTACTTACTTCCAAGAGCTGTCCGTTACTATCCATTGGGTCCAACAGTTTGACATAGTTAAAAACAAAAAGGATAAAAACATAAATTGAGCCGCATATAACATCCACCATTTATCCTACAATTGAAAAACGTGTTATGCATTGTTATGTATTCTCACTGATTATAAAAAAGCTTATAAAAGAGAAATCTGTTCCTCTAGAAGAAAAGAAATGTTCAATACCTGATGATGCATGTGCCTTATCGAAACATAATCCTTGAATGATATCCATGGACCCAATACGCATGTGGCACCACAGAAAGTATATCCCATGTAACTATAAATATCGGGTAAATCGTTTGAATTAATTTTGTCTACTGCTATGCTAATAGTTTTCATTGCCATGATCATTACAACGCTACGTATTTTATGCCAAACTATCGGAGGCATAGAAAATTCGCTGAAAATTGAAAATACAAATACAATTAAGCTGCTTTTATTTTTTCAAGGAGAGTTAATTACTCGGTTTGTTGACTTACCAATATACAATAATGAAAAGGGGTGGTAGGAATATTCCTAAACTTTTACAGTATTTGTTAGGTACATGTAAGATGATGTATGAAAATATACTAAGTACTAATAATATATATAAACATTCTGTTACATAGTGATAAATGTTGTACATGCCAATCAACACTGACAATGCATGAAAAGTTTCATGCGTTATGTATTCTGCAACAACGAAAAGAAGAGTTTAAAAATAATTTCATTTTATATTTCGTTTGTACGATTACATACTGTATAGAAAATTGTATCTTACGAGAACGGGCACATAATCGAAATAAAATCATGGAAATGAATAAGGGTAATATATATGATGCTGTATCGTAAACAGTGGGACCAAGACAATATTGGTATAGTTCCAGTAGTGTTTCCTTTTCGGTATTTTCCTCGTATTCGTATTCATAATCTGTATCTTGTAGATAGCCGTGTTCAATAAAATCACCCTCGTCGTCGTAAAAAATTGGAGTTTCTACATCGTCCATTATACGTATATAACGTAGTAGAAATTAAATAACCGGCCTGTCAACGGCATATAAATAACATGGTAATTAAATGTTGCCACTTGCGATTATTTTGACATTTGTGTGTACAATCTTTTCCTTAAATTATTTATTAGATCCGTGTGATTCATGATGCTGTATCTGAAAAATTGTTTCTACACGAATCATACGTTATCATTGCAGTGAAACTAAATTTTACCGGACAAACTTTCTATGCCTCTTTCGAAAATAACCTAACCTAACTTAATAAACAAGTGTAAACAGCTGACACATGCATATGTATGTGTGTTGCGTGTATATAACCTGTAATCTGTAACTAAAATGCCGCAAGTACTTATGCACGTCTATAGCGCGAATGAGTTGTCAAATGAAATGTGTTCTTGTTATTATTCTCGAGTTACATCTAAATACCAATGTGTATAACAATGATAAAGACGGAAAAAGAGTATCTATTTAGTGTTATAATTCAGTTTTATTCACACTATATGTATGTAATCTTTATTTTTCGAGTAAAAATGAAATGCATCGCAATGCGGGACTTATAAATTATTTATGTACATAAGGTCGTTAAAAAGTATCGATTACATTCTTAAGTTGATAAGCCTATCCATAGTACATTCTCGTGTAACATCTTCTTTTGAAACACCTTTTTGAAAATTTTTAATACTTCAAGTGACAATAAGAAGTAGAATTTGTCCTGAACTTTGTGCTGGTATAATTTATTTGTTACTTGGTCGTATCCGACTTATACAGCTTTGTCTTAAAACTGTACATATTGTTTCACCCCAACTCTATTGTAATACGTGTATAACACGATTTGCATACATATCTTTATATGTGTATAAACCAAGGTACACATAGTCTGAAGCGTGTTATGTGTCGTTACACATCAGGATGCCTGTACAGCAATCAATGTACTGTAATTAATAAAGTCGTGATAATATAACTTCAAGCTTCTGAAGCAGGTACAGGATTAGGTTCAGGTAACAACCCTAAAGTTTGCAAACAAATCTGTGCTGCTTCTGCCTTTGCTTGTTTTTTATTAGGACTTGCTACGCTCGGTTTATATTCAATTCCATTTACTTTAACCTGAAAGATAATATTAAACATAAATTATATGCATGCAGACGCTTTATGATGTAAAAGTAAAAGCATAAACCAAGCTATGAACTGTTATACTTTAAAAAGAAAATTTTTTCTGTGATCTGGTCCACATTCGAAACACAGTTCATATACTGGAGCACCAAGTTTTCGTTTCGAACAATATTCGCCTAAAAGCGATACTGGATGTTTCCCTGGAACACATATGGTATATTCGTTAGCGTGTATCGTGCCTAGTATAATATATGTACATAGATGAATAACATTACAATGCGCAAAGAAAGTTTCATCCCTATTCTATGCATACCTTCCAATGTTTTAATGGCGGGTACCAACGGTTTTGTAGTTTTTCCTATTTTTTGGCCAATGTCTTGTTCCGAGACAAGCCCCCTTTTATCCAATTTGACTTCAAGCTGCAACGGCTCAAGAGTGCCTTCTTTATTTTTTCCCAAACCCTCCCCTGGTCGCCAACCCATCTTCTGCAGTAAAGCCATACCCATCCCACCCGAAACAGGTTGTGCCGATACTAATTGATCCTAAATAGGTATTTAGATTAGGACATAACGAATGTTGCGGAATCGATCAAATTAATATAGAAAAATGACAGCAATACGTAACAAAAAGTAGTAAAATAATAATCTTTGCCCAATCATGATATTACAATGTAGTAATAATAATCGACTGTATAAAACTCTAATACTATCTAGGTGAGGATACTTACCAAATAAATTATAAATTTGTCATCACGCCGCTGAAGTTGTTTCTTCTCTGATGTAGCTACGTGCCTGTAACAAACCCTCAGGTGGATGCAGACTAATGCTAAATATCCCAGCTTTATGACAGAAAGGTTCAGTAACACCCGATGAAGTCCTATGATAGGAAGCTGATGATAATTAGCAATAATCTCACAAGAGCACATTATCGAAAATTACTTTGTATAATGAATAATTACTGTGTTTTAGCTGTGTGCTGAAAACACACAGTGTCATATCTTTCTACTATTGTACAATATATCTCGTGAATTACAAGTTGCAACTTTATAGTATAGAAAATAACTGATATTTAAAATAACGGTGCTCTTGTGTCCATGCAGGCACAGAATCTACCTCTATCCAAGAAATAGTCTGTGCCTACGTTACAGTTTCTATTGGATCAACTGAAAGTTGATCTTAATGGAAACTGTACCTGAAAACTTGTTACAGGCATATCAGTATCGGTCAATGTATTGTTAAAAAAGATAACAAAGAAAAACAAAAACAGAGAAAGAAAAGATGATAAAACTAAAATTGTGATGTATACGAAACACGTGTGTCAACCTGTAAATATGTACATCGTAGATCTACATTTCAGATGTAATTTTGCGATCTGACATGTAAATATCTTGTTAGATCGAGATCAAAACTTTCAGTGATAAAATAAAATATGGAGTGACAAACGATGAAACGTGATTAAACTGCAAATAATACTGTTACCTTACGAGCCCAGGCTTGGTAACCTGATGTAAGTTCTGCAGGAGAGAGCACTTTGGCTCCAGTACTGCCTGTAAATTGGCCTGGCATTTGTTTACTTTCAGCCCATGTTCTCATCTGTAATACAACAAAGCTAAGTGTAAGGTTTACCTACGTCTACCTATGCGCGCGCTCTATTGACGTTACACTTTATATGTATGTATATCGGATCATATCTTACCTCATTTTGTGCACGATACATTTCATTTTGAGCACATATGTCATTTGGATTTTCCCGTAATTTTCTCATTGCCGCTAACCTTTGAGACACTATTGAACCGATATCTATTGGCTGTAAATATAATGCTTATCGTAATAATAATAATAATCATAATAATATGTTAAAATATATTTTCCAAAATAGTTCTTTCTATGCCATACTTCTGTAGGGATTGGTTGAGAGAAAACTGTTGACTGGACTGGATGTACTGGTGGCGTGGGTATGGGCATTACAGCTGGAGGTTTACTTGGAACAGTAGCTGGTACAAATTGTTTCTTCGGTTCCGGTTTTTTCGAAGTAATTGGTACCCATTCATTTTCTACAAAACGTGAAATGGTATATACATATACACACATGTATATATATATATATATATTTTTTTTTAACTGCAACGGAAATTTTACCAGTTTTTCTGTGATGTTGTCCACTCGATACAGGAAATTGTAAACGTAACTGATTTGACGACTCTACCGTTTTCTCTTGGAACGTTTTCGTTGGTAACTGCTTTGCATCCTGAAGTATGGTGTTTACAAACGAGAATAAGTACATTAAAATAGTAAATAGATAGTTACATACCAGTAACAAAGAAAAGATGCATAGAATATTTCAAATTATTTATACCCGAATATTCATAATAATAGAATTGGGTCGTCCCTTAAGCAGGAAAGGATGGTGGAAACCTTTCTCTGTATCGCTGCCATCTTCTTCCGAAGAAATACTAGAAAGTTCACCTAATGCTTCAGATTTTGATAATGATTTGCAAAAATCTAAAATAAAAAAGCCCATGTTTTGTTGAGAACTGTGACAAAAGTTTCGTAACAACGAAAGGAACGTAATAACGTTCCTACCGAAGTACAGAAGTATTTTACCTGTGAGTTCGTCTACTGTTTTTCCACCAGCTTGTATCGCCGCGATAGCCTTATCCTGTTGTGCTAATGGTAATGTTCCTTGTTTAATCATGTTTATTGCATTTCTCCTTGCGATCTCTAATAATTTCTTCTTGTCGATTTCTATCCTCTCCCTTGAAAATGTATAAATACACGTAAATATTCTGCGAAAATAAAAATATGGTACTCCTAACTACTAACTTTCGTTCTCTGCTCCTACTTCTTCCTCGCGAGTATTTATCTCTGCTTCTTTCATCGCTACGGCTTCTGTGCTTTCGTTTTTCTCTAGCTTTAATAGACTCTCGTCTGTCGTTACTTCGACTTTTTGCACGTCTGTCTCTGCTTTTGTCTCTTCGTTTATCTCTTCCTCTGCTTCTACTTCTATGGGAACTTGTGCGTGATCGAGACTCGGACCGTCTCTTCTCGTGCGAGCCAGAATTGTGGCTACGTTTACTCTCTTTATTTATTGTTGTTTTATGATTGTAACTGTACTCCTTCTCTTTGTATTCGCTATCCATGTACAACTTTGACTTTTCTATATCGTCCGATCTTTTATCCATATTCTCAAGTCTTTTCTTTTCTTTTTCCCTCAAAATCAATCTTAAATCATTCCTTGCGGTTATCCCTCCTTTTGCTGAATTTAACAATCTATCCTCGATTTTTTCTAAACTTGGACTTAACGTTGGTGACCTTATCGAACTACTTCGTACCGGACTGGGACTTAAAGTTGGAGTTCTATTGTCTGTACTACTATCGGATAATTCTCCGTCTTCCATTCGTGCTGCTTTTTCCTTTACTTTATTTTCTATCTCCTTCACTGTATCATTATAAACTGTGCTATTCTTTAGATCTTTAATTAAGATTTTTCCTTGTATTGATTGTTTCGGCTTCTCTATACATAAAAAAGATACAATACAATAACAATGTCTGCCAATGTCTCTCTACTGATTGCCAATGTTACTTCTTTTAATAAAGAAATATCAAGGATTTGTTGAATTATACGAACCAAGCATTTTAGGTATTAGCTGTTCCTCTGTTTCTTCCTGAATTTTCCTTGAAATTGGTGGGAGTTGAGGACTTCCAGGACTGTTCGCACAAGTATTTACCAATTCTGGTTCCTTTTTAATCTTTACCATTTCCTCTATATTTGTACCAGCAACTAGACCCTTTTTCACTATCTCCGATCCATTGTCGTTGTAATGACCTTTTCCTTTTGCATTGTTAAAAGAACTACCGAGTTTGGATACTTTGGTTTTAGGTTCGTCAGAATCCGACGATTTACTCGAATTATTTTCATGTTTCCGTTTTGTTTTCTTTTTATGCTTCCTCTTCTTTTTTATACCTATTCGTTGAGAAGGTACTATTATATCTGACTATTTAATGAACAGAACATTCACACAAAAAACTATTGATAACAGAAGGTAATCCTGATGAATTTTAATTGTCTAGTATATAATAAAGAATAATAAGCAAAGTATATAATAAAGAACAATAAGCAACTATATGGTAAAATATATGAAGTATAGCTGCCTTTTATTTACATTCAAATTAAATAAAAATAAATTTACATTTGATGATAGCTTACTATTATTTTCTGGATCGCTATTACTGTCGGAAGAATTGTATTTCGACTTTTTCTTATGTTTTTTATCTTTGTGCTTGTGTTTCTTTTTCGCTTTCTTCTTTTTAACCTGCGATTTCTTTGGCTTTTCAACTTTGATGTTGGCATTTGGAACTTGTTGATCAGTGTTCTCTGATGATACTACTTCTTCTTCAGCATCAAACGTACTAAATAACTCTGTTAGTATTTCATTCGATGATTTCTCTGGAACTCCAGGTTCCGGCTTAATTTTAATTCTATCCACACCGACAGCGGTAATTAAATTTGCAATATCGAATAAGTCTCCCATTATTAATGGTCGTTCATTTTAATAAATAATCATGAACCCCTCCAGTCACGACCCAGCTTTTGTTGACATAAAATGTTCACACTACTCGCATTTGATCGTGTTGTTATATGTTATATGATCGTGGTCGTATTGAACCAACAGTCATCGCTAATACCATTGAAATTCACCATTGTATGTAGTATTGTCACGTTCACGTATTTATGTATTGAATTCGACATCAGCGACATCTTCGTTACTAAAATATGTGAAGAAATTTCAAAATTTAATGTAGTTGACCAATTGTTTTACGTAGATACTTATAGCAACATTTTTAATTTACGAATGAATACCCGAATAAAATCTGAAACTACGATTAGGAATTTGCATAGTGTGTGTGTGTACATACTTTATGCTTATTCACATGATACTTAGAGTAGAGCAAATATGTACTTGTAAGTATATGTGGATCTAAAATTTTCATAAACTCTCAACTATTTAGAAAATACGTTTCTCGATTAGAAGAACTAATAAATATATGTATAGGTAAATCAAATCAATCGCATCAGAAAATTTAAATAGATTGGAATTATACGTTATATTCTATTTTAAAGGGTTATATATTTAAGTATGACGACGAAGAAATATGTATTACCTTTTTTTATTGTATGCCATTATCACAAAAAATTATACCCCAAATGTTTATATGCCATTGTATTCTATGGAGGATTTGCAACATGTTACTATAGTATGATTGTGATAAATTATTAATGATGTACACGCACATGAACATAATACAATGTATACAGATATATTAATTCATATATAGTTTTCTAAGTTTGTATTAAGAATAAATCGAATGAATATATATTTAAAATGTACAAGAAATTATATAGATGTGAAATGAAAGGTAGTAGTGAATAATGAAAATATGTTAATGATTCTAAGTGTAACATAAGATAGAGTATATGAAGGTCGACAATTCTATGATTCCTACACGATGTTGTGCTTCAGTTAAACGAGTACATATTAGAATGAATCGTAACATGTATTAAAAATCTTAAAATTATCGATAAGAACTTTGTACTCGTTGTTTGCATATGTAGTTACGTTACGATCTTAAATGAAGAAACAATTCATTATTTTCATCGCGGCAACTAATGCCAATGCGGGTGCAGTGTGAATCTACTAAACCGGTTCCTTTTACTTAAACTTAGAATTTAAAAACAGTATAATTTCGCCATGTGGAACTTTATATTCTGCCTCTATGATTTGAACAGTTTTAACAGACAAATTAACGCAATGTTTGAATCATTTACAAATATATAGTAACTGTATATATATAGCGGAAAGGCAAAATTGTAATGAGCTACATCCTACTTTATTAGCTTCTAAACCCTTGAACCCTACAACAAATAATTCTCATACATTGTATGTTATATTATATATGATAAATATCTATCAGTCACAATATATGTTGAATGTGAATTTTCTTGTTATGTATGTGTGTGTATGTATGTACGTCAGGAATCTGCGGGTTCTCGACATTTCGGGTTCGATTCGGATCAGATCGGACGAGATCGAGCGGGCTCTCAAAAGTATTGAAACTCGTCGGGATCTCGGAAGTATCCGATTGCTTACCTGCGAACGTATCGAGATCCCGAAACGATCTGACGGAAAACTAATCAGAGAGATTGAGTCTTAATTATACGATAGAACTAAAATGTAGAACCAAAAAATTATCGTTATAAAACCATAACCATAACCGATATAAGCCAGAATTGATATCCTCATAACAGTTACAACATTATTTTGGTTCTGAAAATAACTGTTTCAATCATAACCGATTTACAAATAATAGTTTGAAACAGTTATTTTCAGTACCTTTTCAGTCTCTGTAATGTATACTTTCAACCATCACACACTACATAAAATGAATACACAGATTACATGGACTAAGGATCAAAGATACAAATATAAGTACAAATTATATTTACAAACGAAGAAAATTATTTTTCACATCACAAGATTCATTCTTAATAAATTTGTTGAAAATTTGAATAGTTCTTAAAAAAATTGAGTATAACGTAGACTATATTATGCTTCACACTTGTTGTTATATATAGATAGGATAGTTCGGGATCCCGATATGTTCGCAAGTATAAGTATGTAGTCGGATAGTTTCGAAATCATGAGAAAACTTAGGCAGCCGGATACATATACATACATACTTTCGGGATTCCGATACGTATCATAATCATACTTTCGGTAGTCGGCCCTATCTCTTCCGATCTCTTCTGACCCGATCCGAGATTTGTACATCCCTGATATATGATATATTACATACATAAGAAAATGTATATACATGCATACACACGCGGACCTGCCAATTAAATGTAAAATGATTAAATAGAAACTTAAAAATTCTAAGCGACCCCATGTATTATTAACGGAAATGATCTAACAGTAAAATAGAACATATCGTTTCAGTTTCGTTTCAAACCTGTGAAATAAAGTTGAAATTGGGTTCATTCGCGCGACATTTGATTTTGGATGATTAGTACTGTACAAGTAAAATTCAAAAGATGAAAATCAATTATTAATGTATTCCATTGCTCATTGATGACGTACTATTACAATATTGTTAATCATAGCCAAAAGCAGGTGGCTAGAAGAATTCCAGCATTACTTGTTAATTGAATGTAAATGCCTATTGTGTCTGTTAATTTGTTATCTATTAAAACGAATAACATTTCCCTGTTTTATAATCACATTGTATACACAATATACACATCAGTTTCTTCGGTAATATTACCAATTTCCTTAACTCATAAAAGCGCTAAAATTTTCCATTGTGTGGAATATATGAACATTACGAACCCTAGATTAGTTAAGTCGAATAATTTTATGTATACATATCTGTATGTAGTTTGCGATTCGAATATTCACAATTATACGTCTGCTTAAATATTCTCGGATTCGTTATACACGTTACAAGTGCTGCTCTCACGCGTCACGGTTATCTACCTTGTAGCAATAGCAAAATGGATACAAATAAAAAGAGGACCGATAATGGTACTATCATATGTATTGGACGAAACTAAACTAGGGTGATGAAGTGGACGTTAATTTTATTAGTATTGTAATAAAATTAAAATTGAATATTCTTTCCATTAGATTTCTATAACTTATAGCTGTAAATCTCTACGCGTTTCCGTCATCGTTACATACTAATGACTAGACTTCATGTTTTGTTGCTATTTGTACTTTTTTGTGTAAAGCACATTTTCTCTGTTGCCTTCCTGATTAGTCCAATGATGTGGACAACACAAATTTATGAATATGCAAATAGCAACATTCAGTTGCAGGTACAGCTTGTTATGTTTCAGACAAAACTATTCTGAAAACTTGATTACGGAATCCAGTATGAGCAAGTATCTTACCACTCTTCTACTCATGATATGTTGTGCATTTGTAAGAATACTTAAATATATTTATATTGTTTGTTCTAATACTGATTGCGCATGGACAAATTTTAGGCCACGAAGAGAGATTACGTTCGAATACATTTTTCTTATTCTTTCGTGTGCCAACAATTTAAACTTTGTGTAGCCAACCAAAATGTTCACTGTTGTTAGACAACCGGGGTACCCGAGTACTAAGGATACTAAGAACTGAATTAGTTTAAATCAGTTTCTTTAACGAATAAGATGTGTACTGTGGAGAAATTACCCGGGTACCCGGTTGGCTGCACAAGGGTTAAACATACAGAACCTTGAAAAATTGGCGAAATTCTTATAGCTTGTACCCGCAGACTGGTATGCTACATGAGTCATGTCATTTAGTGCAGTTTGCGATTGATTATCGCTACCAGTCGTGGATGATCGAGTATAAAATACTGTAGGAGTGAAAATATTATAAGAATGTTAGTTTTAACTTTTAAAGGTACCGCGCGCGCTCGCGCGCTTGTGTGAGGAGAGAGAGTGTTAAGTTTGTGTAAAGATCGACAAGAAAATATCGAGGTTGATTAAATTGATTCAAATGAGAATCAGGCGAGCAAACCGCGACGGTACTGCGTGACGTGAGAAAGAGTGATAGACATTGACATTTGTAATTGTGAAACGTTTGAAATTAAATTATTTAAAAATTCTACAATACTATAACAGAAATCATATGTATAATGTAATCATTTTCTATCACAAACTATGGAATACTATGAGAAGAAGGCTCGCACGGTCATGGTAACAGGTTCTCTGCACACTGCGCAAGTTGTCATGCCAGGAGCACACTTAACACAAGCTACTATATGTCCACATGGTAAAAATACTACTCCTAATTCTCCGTTGTAACAAATTTTGCACATCCTCGCATCATCTATGGGCTTATTGTTTTGCGTTTTCGCATTCGATAGATCTTCTATGCTTCCTTTTACGGATTCTGTGACAGATCCGATGCTTTCTATACCACTATCCGCGGAACAAGATTGAGAACTTGGACCAGGATTACTTTCCGCATCTTCCTTCATTTCTACGCTCATCAATACAGGTTGAACTTTCTTAATAAAACTTGGTAGATTCATCTGCATTGTTTCCTGGAACACAATAATATAAGAATGACGATATATGTACAGAGAAAATAAAAAATTTAACATTTTTTCACATACCTCTTTGGATGGCGGTGATATGTGCTGACCTGTTACTTTATTAACATAGTCTTGTCCTTTAACCATCAGCAAATAATAACATTTCGAGAACCATTTCGCGTGTTGTTCCCAGGGCTCATCTCCCAGTTCCCAATCTTTCAAACCACCGCCGCAATGATAACACAAAGTTTGATCACCTTTACCAGTATAATAAAAACCAGCATCCGCTAATTGTTCTTTTGTTTGTGCCATAATTTTTGGCCATGTTTCGAACGTCCGTAGTCTAGCATCGTGACTAGCATATTCAGGATGTACTGGTCCCTTAGGTCTTCCTAAACCTAAACAACTTAGTTTTGCTGTACTTGGTAATTGTAATTCCGATGTTAAATTATGATTGTCTGGGCCAGAAGTAGGTCTATATTCTACTCCGTAAGGGCCACATACGTCTCTACTCCTTGGCCTTGGTGGTAAAATTGTGTTGGGATCTACTCCGATTGGGACATTGCCACAATTAATTTTCCGAATAAATCTGCATCTTGCTGACCAACGTTGGTGATCAACCATCGGATTATCACCTTCTACCCATTGACATATTTCCACATAACATTCAAAGCATCTTACTTTATCGCCTTCGCCTGTATAATAAAATCCAGCAGCCGCAAGTCTTTTTGGTTCTATAATATACGGCACAGGCCAATTTTCAAAGCTCTGCAGTCTGGCTTGTTCAAAATGATAATCAATGTTATCTACTTCGTCATTTAACGAGTGAGTTGTAGGTGATGATGGTGTTAACTGTGAATTTGCTGAAGACTTAATACTCGAATCACTTCCCAACTCTCTACGATGTTCAACAATACCAGTCATCGTGTTTAAGCGTACTTAGAAGTAATGGTTTTGTAAAGGTATCCTTGATTATTTCGAAACCTATCAAAACATTGAATTTAATGTATTGAATGATCCATCATTGTAGTTGCTTAAATGTATCGATTATAATAGTTTAAATTTCATTTCGAATTATACTCTCAGTAGTTATTTATATGATGCTTGAGAATACATATTTTTTTGTAAAATTTAATTTCTTATAACGAAACTGCGTGACATATGGCACCGGCATCTAAATACATATATGACGTAGCGCGTAATGTCGATGGACGCACGATTGTGCTACACATTTATAAAAATTTACTTTGTGCACACAGGGAACAGAAGAAAATGGAAGAGAGGGAGAGAGAGAGAGAGAGAGAGAGAGAGAGAGAGAAAGAGCGCGAGCTATTTTAGTAAGTGGGAGTTGCTAGGCTGGTCGCGATGCCGTTATGATTTGTGAATGACGGAGTATCATAGACTTTTCTCACACAGCTTCGTAACGTCGAAATAACGCAACCTACATATCACACACAACAAGAACTTCCCAGAACGGGCTTGGGCTCTCGTCTCCTACGATTAGTTCTCAGAGATATACATAGACGCGCACACAAGGACAGCTGTAATACAGAGTCGCTGTTTACCACCCTGTGCGACGTTGCCGCTTGTATGGCCCGTATTTTAACTTCTCTTGTTGCATTACACCAGTGCGAGCTCATGGGAATGAAATGTATCGACAAGGGCGTAGCAACTACTTCTCGTTGTTTTGTCAAGTTATAATATTTCATTAAACATTCTAGACGTTGTATTTTCTCTATTTTCAAATTATTGCTGCGACACGTACACGAACAGTTAAATGTTTTTTTTTATTGAATTCATGAACAAATTTGACATAAATACTTGTATAATATGTACTTAATTAAAAACTTGCTAAATTTGTGTACACGTAAGTAGCTAAATTATATGTTATTTGTTGTATTGTTCGAGGTACCAATACATACTTACGTCAATTTATATTAAGAATGTTGTATACTATCACGAAAATACAGTTTACACAGGGCACTAAACCGGTTTGCTACGGCTCTGAGCTGGAAATCTACAGTGAATTCCTTTCTTCCCCCTTCCGGAACAGACACTTTTGTAATAGCTGTTCGTGTGAAATGAAGCTACAAATTAATCATACAAATCCTGGAATTAGTGAGAATGAGATACTACGCGATAAGGAAAAGAGTGGATGAATGATCGCTTTTCAAATACAGTTTAAAGATAACGTTTTCAACGAGGAATCTATTTAAAAACGTTTTCTATGCTATATTGCACGTTCATTTGAGCAATCGTATATGATTATTCTGCATTTTGCAGATAGTAACATCCGTCTTTGTATGAAAATATAATATTTATTTGTGCATCGAATCATATGGAAATGAACAAAACTGTGAACGTAAAACGCCTATAATGGAACGAAATCTTTTATTTTCCCCTGAACTTTCACATCTGTTTAATTCTGAAACATCTGGCAACGTCGTGACGGGGAGCAACAAGGCAAGCACAGAACGGAAGTTGGATACGAGCAGCACAAATCCAAACTGGTCAATTGTTTGCATAAGGAGGAAAAAGTTTAATTTGCCATTATGATTAGTTTTTATCTTTGAACAGTTAGATTTTTACATTACATTCTGCTTAAGAGACAGCCAAAAGGTTACACTTTTTCGTGGACATTCTTAAACTTGTGAAAAATACTTTGTCGTTAATAATTAACACAAAATTACTTCATATTTAATATGATTCTCGAACAGATATGACTTCCCACCCATGTTTTTTTTGGTATAGAAATGATACATGTACATGTAATCATAAGTGACATACCAATTTCAAGATTAACAGGAAAGGCTTGATGAACACACATGCACTTTGTTCTTGCTTCGCTCCTTGTTATCAGGTGATTAATTCTTGCGTTAATTGGCAGTTTCACGAGAGCACAGAAAGTAACTAATTTTTTTTGTCGAGTACTACATTATTTTATTTCGTTTAAACGATATTATTGTAATCATTTGATAAAGAAAACTATTCGTTGACACTCTGTTTGACTTTCACTGATTCTTGATAGTTTTTGATGACAATAACAGCTAATAGCAATGGCTTCTACTTACTTCGCTGTGCTTCTTCGTCACAGCCAGTTCCAGTCCCAGTTCCCAGTTCCCAGTCACAGTCCCCACTCGGGTTCGATCCGATCAAGGCATTTTACAGAGCAGCAACTACGTACGACGTACAATAATGTGTTCTCTCTCCCTCTTTCTGCCTGTCTGTCCCTCTCCCCCTCCCTCATTCGCTATCTCTGTTTTCAACTACGCGTGTAGTTCAATGCGTACATTTCCTCGAAATTTTTATATTTTTCAAATTGTATATGGAAGTGCATATGTACGCTTTATCATAAAATCAATACATTTATTACTTTCGTGTAATTTTGAATTTGTGTAAGTATATATGTATGCGTATTTGTGTATGTACACACGCGCGCGCACACACACACATGCACACAAATTATTTTTCAATTGTTTTGTATGTATTCGCAACATGATTTAATATCGAAGAGTTACAATGAAATTAAATCACTTTTGTAAGTCTTGGAATGTAAATAACATGTATGCAGCTGTTTATGCATATATAACTTCGACGCGTGGATTCAGCACGTAACCATGTTTCCCATGAAAGAAACGTCTCGTAATAAAATTGAATTGAAATTTCTTGATCTTATAATTCTGTCTCGTTTCCTTCTTAATTATTTCAGTACATGCAATTAATTCTTAGAATGAATCTTGATTATTGTTTGTCAAATCATATGCAGTGTTTCAACAATGAGTCAGTTATTAAAATACATACAGTGTCATTGCATTGTTTTGAGGCGACAACACAAAAATATTCACAAAATTCAACAAGCATCAAAGAGAAGTTTGATTCTTTGTTATAAAAATGTTGTACCTCGAATTAAGCAACATTATTGTTATAATCTAAATTTGCCCAGCTTATACTTACCTTCAGAAAATGCAAAGTTAACACCACGCATACTTCAGGCAACTAAGCTGCATTAAAAACTATCATGGTATTATAGCTTAAGGATGACGCATAGTTTGAATTATCTCTTGTTTATCTTTGAGTGTACTCAACTTGAATATATATATATATTTTTTTTTTACACACGATAGATTCTGATTATTGCAGTATTGCTAAAGCAGTCAATGATAATATTTTTTTTATATGTTATTCCTGGCGTTTTGTGTTGTCATTATCAAAATTTGCATGAACATATTTACAGAGTTGATAATTTCTTCATTAAATCAAACGTATAATTTATTATGTACAATTAGTTAATTAAAACATGTTACTGTATAATTTAAGTTGAAACATTGACATTAATATAACAATAAGTATCTGTATGATCAATTAAATTTCTTAAATATGTAAATAGTGATTTTTAAATAAAATCTTCTATAATTGTAGTAAACAAAAAAATAATCACATTTGTAATATAGTTTCATTTCACGAGTAAAAGTAATTTAAAGAATGGTATACATTATTCTAGAACACTGTACAAGAAAATACTTTACAAGTATCATATACATTGATAGTTTCAATTATAGAATTAAAATAGATAGTCAATTAATTAATGTCTTGAACATTGCAATTTAGTTCACGATAAAAATGTACGAACTGTAGCATGAATTTCTTGTCGACACATTTGACAGTGAGTAAGAGACGGAGCACAGTGAATACAGGTTGCTAAGTGTCCGCATGGTAAAAATACAATAGCTACTTCTTGATCCATACAAATTTTACATAAACGAGCTTCCTTTAACGTCCTATTTTCTTCCTCCAAGGATGCTAAAACAAGTATAGTAATAGTGACCGTCGTACTTGGATAAATACATAGAAACAGTAAACAACACTATGAACAAAGGTCGTAAAACTATCTAATAATCTAATCTTGATATCATATCATGTTCTGATTGTTGTCACTTACCATTTGCTTCCACGTTTACGTCCTTCTTCTCTTGAAAAGTGTTATTGTGTATGTCAGACAGTTTAGAATTCTCCTTTTTGTCTTGGGACTCGGAGATTAGTTCATTGTTTTCCTCATTTACGGCTTGCCGATGGTTAGTTGCCTCATTATCGTTGCAACTTTCTTTGTGGTTGTCGTCTCCTTGCTCCGATATTCGACGATACAATCTGGCGATTAAAGTATGTCTATGAGTCATAAACCCTATTAGTACCTATCCTATATTGTTAGAAGTAAGTTGGTAGTGGAGCTTTGTTATATTCACGTGTGTACATGTATTGCGGATCACACGAGGTATCGTTTCGAATACGAAAACTTTACAATGCAAACATTCGTGCTAAGTATCGAATATCTAGATTTACTGCATAATTGACATACAATCGTTTCGACGACAAATCGTCTTCTATTTGGGGACAGGAATTCGTATGTACAGCTTCAATTTCCTCCGTTCCTATTACTTCGGGCGTGGAGGACGAAGCTGCGCAAACTGGAATGGGAGATGTTTCTATTCGGTTTGTACGTTCGTCTTCTGGTACACCCTCAAAAATCTGTACAAATATGAAGTACAATTTATAATTTCTGTAGATATGTATTGTACCAATATAATCAAATAATACTTACTGATGGAAGTAACGGTGGCCTGTTATCGATGCATTCCTGAATGAATTTTCGTCCTCTTATAAGATTTACAAATTCGCATTTAGGAAACCATCTTGCGTGCTCTGTCCACACATCATCGGTTACTTCCCAATCTCCTAAACCACCATCGCAATGAAAACATCTGACGTGATCTCTGAATCCTATTATGATTATCATTATTTCGTATTTAAATATGTTCAAAGCAAATACAAAAATATATATGCAGGGTGAGTCACCTAAGACAAAACTCCTAAGCACCTCCACACGAGAAAAATGTTATGTACACCATGTAATGGGCCCCTCGAAACCAAACAACTTTTGTCTGAAACATTTCTTGCTATCTCAAAAAATATAGAAGTTATTCAAATGGCTTGTCTTAAGAGACTCACCCTGTACTCTGTACGTATACGTATACATATATTCGTGTCAAATGTAATATTTACCTGAGTAATAGAAGCCTGCTCTGGCCAATATTTCTGGAGTTTGTTTTAGATTTTCTGGCCAACCGTAGAAAGTACGTAATCTATCTTCATATGTTGCATGGTGTGGCTGTTTTGGAGCTGTATGCGTTTGAATCCCTAATTGGGTAAGACTCGATGTTGTACCAGGCATTAACTTTACATTGTTTAGATATAAGGTATCTATAGAATAAGAGGGTTATAATGAAATAATTGTCATAGATGTATAAAACATTCTCTCTACAAATAAATAAATACCATCCGTGTCTTGATGTAAATAGAAATCACACTTGGGAAAATGCATTCTGTGTTCTTTGTCTGGATCATCGCCAGATTTCCATGTTTTCAAAACACCTTTACAATACACACACTGTACCTACAAATTGAAAAAACTAGTGTCTAACGTATATAATTTGTTAATACTTGATAATTTATCAGGTATGTAGCAGTACTTAGAATATTCATTACCTCATCTTTGTGTAGAAGATAGTAAAATCCAGCTTTGGCTAGCTTCTCGGGCGATACGATAGAAGGAATTGGCCAACTTTCAAAAGTTTTTAGCCTTTGAAAAAATGTGTTGAATTCTTCTCGTAGATCATCACGAAGATCTCTATCTCTACTATTGTTTTGTGACAGTAAGTTGGTGAACGTTGAAATTAATTCGTAGTAAGCACTAGATCTTGGTACTAATGGAACGTTGAAAGTATGTGGGTGTTGCAAATTACAAGCAGGTGGGATCTGGTTTTGAATAAAAAAGCAATCGGGTGCAGCTTCGCGATGACGAGTAATAGCTTGATCGCCATAATTCCAATCAGAGATTTCTATTCCACATAAAAAACATTTTACTTTCAGAGCTTGTCCGCTATAATAAAATCCTGCTCTTGCTAATCGTGTAGCATCGATAGGGGCATTCGCTGGCCACTCTTCAAATGTCTGTAGTCTATTTTCTTCTACGTTCATTTTCAAACTTTGTTTGTTAATGTTTGTTTTGTTTGATGGAAAAGATATTCTACATTATACTCGAAATGTACAATATTTTTATACTTTTTATGAAGTACATTACGCTTTAACGTTCTATGCAAACAGACCGAGATATTACTTGCTCGGCTTGTAAGCACTGCGCGTTTGATTTGGTATGGTATATAGTAAAAAATAAAACTAAAGATTACTGTACGTGTGCATATAGAGCGTAGTATGTAAATACGTACAACTGTCAGTACCAGGTTACTGCAGGTTACTTACTAGCGGTTATTAAATACATACTGCTACATACACAAGTGTTTACGCGCATTGTATTCGCTGCGCGTGCGCGACATAAAGTAGCCGTCATGAGAGAACATAGATATCTTGTCTGTGGTCCAACAGTTTTTTTAGATAAATGTGATCTACGAGAAGATGTAATCAGTATCCAATATCAACCATGCTACGTGTTTCTGTAAGCTTATTTCTCGCAAATACTCATTACATATAATGCCTTACCAACATTGTATAAATTTACGCGCGTGAAGTATACAGTATACTCTAACAAGCCTAAATTGTAGAGTTATCGGTAACGTCGAGTATAACAGGAAAATGGTAATGGGGCTGTAGAATATTATGAGCGTATGATAGAAAAATACATTGGTTGATGGGTCTGCTCCTATAGCTCGTTTGCGATCTCGATTACTGTTAAACAAATTTATAAGAAAAACTATTGACGATCCCATTGAGCTAGCACGTTCAGTATCACTTCCATCGGTAGATGGAGCCATCGTACCATTGAGTCGCTCGCACGAAGCTGGTAATCATCATTTTTCAATTAGACAACTAATCGAACGTACCCAAGCCTCGCAAACAATTTCCACGCTCGTTATAAACGACAATATAACGCAGGTAATATCCTAATTACAGGAAATACCAATATTTCAGCACGCTATCCAGCTGCAATCTCGTTTTTGCTAGCTATCGGTTCGCGAACCGCGGCAACCTCCTAACTGTAGTTTTCCCCGTAACATTAATCACGGAAGTTTTTACTGAGGATACGTAAATAGAATGTGTCGGCCGCGACAGATTCGCAACAGCGTTATTTCTCGCTTCATTACTCGCTAATTTGTAATTTCTGATGATTGCGTGTCTTCGGCCATACAGCGAATCACGTACGAAGAAGTTGAACGTCATTCGGCACTGTAATTCGGTACATGTCGAATGAAACATTATCCTTCGTTATGTTTCAATTCGAGATCGATTCGCCATCGTTTACGATCGAACGATTTACGTCTCTCGAACACACTGCGGTGAGGACAGGCTCTCGATCGTTTCTCGAGAGATCATCGAGAATCGACTGACTTTCCCGAAGAAGTCGCGTTGATTTCCCGTCGCCACCTAAAAGAGAAAACATAGTTCTTGTGTTACACGGTCATTCCCCACTCGTTTCTGACAAATCCACGGGAACGAAGGCTCGAAAAAGGAACCGTGTATTATCGGTGAGTGTATTATATTAAAACGGAGTCGCTTCGACGAACCGTAAAATTAGGTAGCATCGTTCTCGAAATATCGAACGGGAGCAATGAAGATTGCCGCAGAGGGGACCCCATGCAATTCCCGATGGCTCCGGTAGAGGCCAGTCGTGAATTTTACTCGACCGTTCGAATAATTACTCGGAAACGTCGCTGATTTATGAAACGCACAATCGACATCGAATTGCGCCATGCGAGAAACGACTGGTGATTGCCGTTTACACCACATACTGCAGTTCGGTAAGTTTGCTTTGTTATACTACTTAAAAATTTTGTTTAGAACTTAAACACTTGGCGGATCATCTGATGCCGCAAAATTCACATGCGCAGATTGTAATTTTTACGACAGGATAGTTAACAGGTCAGATAGAGTCAACGTCAAGAAGAATTTGCGTCCCGCCAGTACACGCAGAAGGTAGACAAAGTTAAGCGAGTATGTTTCTACATTCAATCGCACGCAAAACCAACTTTCCGCGACGATACCGTTGCCATTATCATTCGAGGAGAAATCGAAGGCGCCGGAATTCGCTCGGAACATGCAACAGCATTCGCGTGCGAGCATCCTGATTGGTAGCGAAGACTGTCTGAAACGCGATACCGGTTCAACAGTGTTGGGATCTCGATGTCGCGTCACCTGTGTGATCGGTTGCTTTCTAAATCCAAAGATGACGAGATCGCGATGCGTTTTGGTTGATTCTACGAGAGATAGAGGATCGCGACTTCCTTCCCGACAGCGCTGGAAACTGCAACGTCGACGGGGGAGTAATGGAGGATGGTTAAAAAGACGGCGATTAGTCAAGCGAAATCGTCCATCACGTCTGAACATACGAGGAACACATGCGGTCTAGCTTCTGCCGCACCTCTCGAAATAGAGGGAGAACCACGAGGAGGGAGAGGAGTAAAGGGAACGGGGAGAGAGAGAGAGATAAAAAGAGAGAGAGAGATAAAGAGAGATAGAAAGAGAGAGAACCGAAAGTGCAGAGTTCTTTTCGACTAACCGCCTACTTAATTAAAACAACATTAAGCCGACCGGCTTACGCCGCTCTCCATCGAGCGTGCAGCGGACAGACGAACCGCGAAACACCAGAGAGAAAAGACGACGCGATGGAAGGAGGAACCGAAACGCGACGCACACGAGACGAGACGGGACGAGACGAGACGAGACGCGGGGAGAAGCTACGCGTCGTAGCTGTTAAATCTCGGCTGTAACTGTTGCCGGTTGCGCAGCTCCCGCGCCGCCTCATAAACTACGTTCCTTATTAAATTATGTGCGTTTGGACGTCCGCTCCTTGCCCGAGCGTTTGCGCTCCCTCCGCCTTGGGCCTGACCGTTTACCCTCCGCCGACGATCGGCAACCTCTCGGAATAGCTGGACCTGCTAATTTTGAACAATTCGCCGCACGTTCTGCTTGGCCAGGTGCTACTTGCATCTCCAAATACCTAGAAATCGGCAATTCTAGACAGAAGCTGGACGCTTCTCTAATCTGAGTATAGGAGTAACTAGGCCATGCCAACTTGGTGCAGTTTACATACAACTAAACATGGTATTTTCATTGGCACTGGTCATTTCAGTGATCAAGTTCACTATCCTCGTTATTAGGGGTATAGACATTTTTCGGATCGGTCTATGAGGCAATTATGCTTCTTCCGAGCTCAACTAAGTCATCTTATCTTAGCAATCGCTGTGTCGTCGTCGTAGTTGTCTGGCCAGCGTTTCAGATTTGGATCGACGTCCTGGGACATGGTCAAACGTGAACGATGGCCTCCGTTGTTTCGCCGGTATAATTACGGAATGAAGAACGTGGATGGCACGAGGAGATCTATTTGGACAGGGCCCGTATGGATCCTCCTGGTCGTTTGTTCGCGCTCGCTTGACAGACTGAAATATGCCCGCGGAATCGAGAAAGTCTGTTCCCGGGGAAAAAATCGGAGTTTATATCAACGTGACTATGGCAACTGGGCACATGGAGGTAATGGCCGTCAAGCGAGAAACAGCGGGTTGTCAGCGCACACGCCAACCAATTAAGTGCCGATGAACAAATCGCGAGAGCCTCCGCATCCATCAGTATAGCGATGGCGACCTATCGCGGCATTAAATGGCGCGATTCGAACGCGACAGCCGCTTCCTTATCGGCAAAGAGCTTTTTTGCTGTCGCCAAGAAAACTCGCGACCGCGGCCTCTCATTACCGTGTTCGCCGATTTCATTTCCTAGATCAGAGAAATTTATTTTACCGGCTAGCCTAAGTTTCCGGAAATCCTCTTCGCACTGTATTTAACGCTTCTACTGTTCTCACCATACGACTATCCTAGCGATTACAATAATTAGAACTTCTCTGTCGTGTCCTCTGCCATTGGTTCTCGAACGGTTAATTCAATTAAATTCGAGAAGATCGAGGCAAGTGCGAATTCACGCGCGCGCGCTCGCTCGGACGCGGATTTAAGCCAAGAATAATTCGAAGTAGACACGCGCGGCGCATCCGAAGTGGAAACACGCGAGCACGCGCTAGCCAATTAAGTGCGATGCTGAATACGAAAGGGTGAGAAATGACCGTGACACTTAGCGGTCTTAAGTAGTAAGATTTAGAGTCGACAGGTGCCCCGATAGCATCCCTGGCGCGTATCCTCGCTCGCTTTTCCTCGACCCTGTGAAGGAAAAATACTCCTACGGACCTGGCAACCGACAGCTCCCGTATTAACACGTTCTAGATTTTCTTATATTGTCGCTTCAAACACTTACCTCTATTTGCATAAAGTAACGCCTAAAATAATCTCCACCGTGAGACGTTCAAGGAAGGGTTCGTGACGATTGAATAGCTCCTGATTACTTATCCGCGATTTTTAAGAACTGAGCGGGGGTAGTCGGGCGAGCTTTTCGATGGGCAAACTGTTAATAATAATCGTCTGACAACGCGCCAACTGTCGCGCGCCACGCTCGTTTAAGCAAATTGCCGTGAAACCTCGCGCAAAAACTACGGAACGGCCCGCGAAATTTTCGCCGGTCCCAAACGAGACTCGTTAGCTATTATAAGCCGTTTTTTCAGAAGCGAGGCGACACATCCGTGATTATAATAAACGGTTCGTGTGCAATAAAACCCGACCGAGGGGGAACGGATAGACAAACGCGTAGAGCGCTCGAAGGCTTACGACGGTTTCATATTTATAATAATATGTGGAATCGAGGGAGCTGGGAAACAATGGGGAAAAGAAACAAGGGGGAATGGCCATCGGGGGCTGCGTTTCGTCGAGTTGTCGCGGGACTTCTTCGTCGTTGAAACGCGGTGCGAGACAGGTTTCATGAATAAAAGAGGACAATATTCATTTTGCAGTAACTTGTTGTGCCACGCATGGTATCGGCGCAGTGCTTCTCGGGGTAATTTAAAACGATCGATCCCCGCGAACAAAGGACACCGAACGTGCACCGCTCGGCAAGCGCTAAGAAACGTTCTTCTTACAATTAGAGAGTGCAGCCATCGACGTTACGAGAAAACTGAATAAGGTGAGTAAGGAAAAATTTTATTAGACTCGCCACGCGTCATTTTCTAATTACACTGCCAAGAAATATTTCAATATTTCACATATGCAATGTTTCAGCATATTGTAAGAGCACAAGCATCCGCGCAATCTAATTACGAGACACACAGATGAACGTTTAAAGTAATGGGAGTCGGAAGAATTTTCTGGACGAGACGTTCGAGAGGTGTGGTTGTCGAGGAGATACGAAAATAAAAATTACGTATCGTCGCGGAGTGTATTTAGCGTATTGTTAAGGGGCTCACCGAAGCGTAGCTCCTTGAGGAACTCGTGGCGCGTTCATTCTTGTCCGGAGACATAATGGCCGGCGTACTTTGTATCCGATAAGTCCCTAAAGAAACCAGTAATTGCTGTTCTTCGGGCTCCGTTGAATACGCGAAAATGATGGGAACCTTTCCGTGGGGACCTGGTCCCCATTGCATTGCGATTCGTCCGCGCCATTGTCGACCGAACGGAATTAATCGTTCTCGGCCGGCAACGCGCCGCAAACTTGAAACGGATCGAAATGACGGGCCGCACACGACGACTGTCCGAGGCTCGTTAATTTATGCGAAATGCTCTGTTCGAGGGAAACGCGAGCCTCTCCCGTTATCTACCCCAGACATCGACCACGCAAACAGATTCGCGACGAGAGAACCCGTCTAATTGGCCGAGCATCTTCAACGCGAGTCCGTCAAGGAATGCGTGATTTTATCCGAGATCTATCCGAGATTTATCAGAATTTGGCGGATGAACCTTGCCCTCTTTAAATTGGATTTGGTCTTTTTACAACTTGGATTTTTTCTAGTCCTGTGAACTTCGTGATTGCTTCGAACGTAAGTGTCACAGAATTTAGAATTTAGAATTTCAATCTTCTTTGTCAGTGCACGTGCGTTGACCAACCGCCATAGGAGAGTCGAAGGAAAATTCGAGTGTTTTTGCGGTCACGCGTCCCCGCCTTTTTTCGGGGCGTTTTAATAGAGAATGATCAGCTGCGTCTGTCAGGTGTTCCTGGCAAACCAGCCAGATATCAATTACCGGCCCTTATTTCCTCCAATGGATCGATAGCATAATTCCGGCGAACCCTTCTAATTCTAGACGCTTTCAATTTTGGTTTGGCTGTTAGCTGGTGTCGTAACTAATTGCGGCCGGCCCGAAATTTCACCCCACTAAACATCGGTTCTAACTTGTTGCACTCGCACATTTCTTTTTACGAATCCTCTTGCACAATGAGATCGCATGACTGCTGCCATTACAGTACAGTCTATTCAATTTGATCGTAAATGCATAAAATCCATCGATTTATGACTCTTCTCAGTTCCCAAAATGGAGGACAATGATACGTTTCTCAGATTTACGGTTGTGCGTTGAAACTCTGTGGGCCTTTCGCTAAATTTCAATTTTGCCATAAGCGTGGTCGTTACGCCGCCAATAGAAATTGCTTGCGGTAAAAATCAATCGAACCAACGCGTTGCTCGGTGTGTTCACCGACGGTGCATTCGCTTGCAATTGTTTAACGTTTATCCACGGTTTCGTAGAAACCTACGACACGCTGGCACCGTCATTCTTCGTCGCGACGGGTACGGGAGGCGAGGCGGGTACGTGAATGGCGTATTACCCGCGAACGGTAGTGACACCTGAACAGTAATAATCGTATACAAACGGCAGTTCATTTTATAGTTTGTTGAGTCGTCCTGCGGTGCGGGTTTAACGCGGCCCGAGACGCGTCCATTATTTTTCTCGTTCATTCGTATGCGCATGTTTATTGCCCAGTAAAAAGATTGATGCGTGGACGTTCTTTCGGATGTCGCGCCCAGCCGCTTATGCCAACCGAACGGACTATACCTCGAAAACGCATTCTCACAGAGCTCGGAACGTGAGGACCCCGACAAAAGGAAATGAAACTAGAGGAGAAATATATTTGGTCGGGAAAGATGACATGCATATTTCCTATACTTTTACTTGCTCTCTCTCTCTCTCTCTCTTTCTCTCTCAGGAAATTACACTAAATTTGCACTGCCTGTGCAACAACACACAATATTAACCCTTTGCATTCCGAACCATTCTGGCGGAAATTTACAAATCCTCGTATTATTTAGTATAATTTTGGAACCAAGTAACGTATTATAATGATATTGGACTTATATGAATTGGTTGACATCGAGGAATATATATTTGCAAAAAAATCAATATTTTATTTAAAGTTGCGCTGGAATAAATTAATTCCCCGTAATCGCTAATAAACTTTAATGTCCCCTGAGAGGGGACAGCGGAGTGCAAAGGGTTAAGCGAGTGTACAAATTGCACTAGACTCGTTACTCATTGTTCGAATTATTTCCTTACAATAGGAAACGGTAATTATTTACATTAGGGGCTTCCTCACCGATTTTGATGAATATGTTGTCAAGGTCGTCATTCTGAACAACTTTTTCCTATACATGTTACCGCCGCTCAGCTTTAATTTCCGAGATATTCGCAAAAGGTGATCGGAGTAGGTGTGTATAGGACTGTGTAAAATAGTATTTCAAATAGATGACAGTAACATATATTTTTATGATATTTTGTTGTCTGTAATGCTATTACGATATTGTAGTCTGTTTATCAACATGTTACATATTCGTAATTAAACTACAAATAATACTTTGCTAACTATTATAGCTTCTCGTGTTAAAAATTATAATTTATAATATTAACTACTTGCTCAACTTATTTTCATTGTAAGGAAATATTTAAAATACAAAATAAAAATATTTCATTTTATCTATCTGGTTATCAAAATAAAAATATTTCATTTAAAGTAGTATCTTATTTGAACCACATTAAATTATACTATATACCAAATCATTAATCCGAATATTAATAAGAGCCACTGTAAATAATTACCAAGGAAACTCGCTGTTTCTTCGTCGATCGTTGAGTTTAATGTTATTTAATACATTCGGAAAGCAACAGGGTTTACGATCGTTTTTATTGGCACGACCGGTGCTTTGACTATCTCGCACGTCGTCGGTGTAAACAGACACCGTATAGTTGTTCGATAATGTTTGGAACACGCGACAGTAAAAAAGGCTGGAAACGAGATAAGGTGTTCGCATCGACGATAATGAAATGGAATAATTGTTCACCTTGAGGGAACGTTGCGAAATCACGAAGTGCAGGTACGCGTTACCGTGACGCCGTTTACGACGACGTTGGGGGGAAAGAAGAAAAACAGACGGATTAGAAATTCGGTTTTTCTAGGCGATCGCGGGCAAAACACGCCGCGCCGGAACAAAAAGTCGTCCCGATGACGACGGAAACGACGACGAAGGGGGTTTTAAACACATTGTTAAAACTCTACTTAGTGCAACTTTTATGCATCCGCTCAGGGGACACGCCCCCGCTTCCTGGTACGCACACCAGGAGTTTCTACGGTGGGGCCACTAAACGGCGGGAATCGAATTTTATATGGAGATTGCCGTTGTTCCCGGGAACACTAAAGAGTTAAGGGCCTCTTAAAATGGCTGTCGTTTGTCCGTAAGAGAAGCAGCAGCCTCGCTCCTCTCGCTTTCTTTCTTTCTTTCTTTCTCCATCTCTGTTTCTCCTCCGCAGCTTCCCTCGTTCCTTCTGTGCTGTGTCGGAGGGTAGCTGCTACTATTATTATTATTATTATTATTATTACAAAGAGGCGTCCAAGTGGCATAAATAAATCGTAAATCAAGCCGACGTCATAAACGTCGAAACGCTTCGAGACAGTTCGGACCCGTACGATCGCCGCACAATGGCGCCGCAATTTTGCAATTTGAACGCTTATAACACCTCAACCCTCGCCCTTGGCGTACGCCCACCGAGTACTCAGGTGCTGTACCACCGCCACCATCAATGCAACACCATCCTGCGCGCACTCCCTTGCATTTTTTTTTCCATTCTTTTTTCCCGTAAAGCTTCGCCGCGTCGCGCCGCTGCAACCGCGACTGTTCGCGAACAATCGATTTCGGGGATTTAAACGCACCCCTGCCGTGAACCGCTTGTCCAGACGTTACGCGACAAAGAAACATCGAATCAAAGTACTTCGGGTTCTTATTCGCTAGTTGCTTGTTAGTCCTTAAGCTTAATTAATCTCGCGGAACCGTAAAGATCGTAAAGAGGAGGAAAACGTTGTCTCCTTCCGGCCTCATTAACAATTCCCCTCGCGTAACGCGTAAACGATACCAAGATGGCGGTCGGGTCCGAGGACTGCACAATGGTCTCGAACTTGTTGCCGAAGTGCTGCATCATTATTTATTAGACACAGCGTCGTGCAGGTAGCACAGCGCCGATTTCCTGCGTCCGTGAGGGCTCTGTCTTTTTATCATCGATCCTGCCGGCTGCTCCCTCTCCCTCCGTTGTCTTCGCGACCTACGAAACAAAAACGTTTAACGAACTCGTTCCGATCGAACGATTTCATCGCGGCGACTATAGTTTTTAGTCCTGTCCACTCCTGGCCCTCGACCGCAATTAGAATAACCTGGAAACTTGTTTCGGACTGTGAGATTTGCTTAGAACACCCGCGCAAATTTATTGAACGATGGGTGTCGTTCATCAGTTTTTTTTTTTTTTGGGACTCTACAGTCTGTTAAAACATATTTATAGCGGGTTAGAGTTCCCCTTGGGTTTTTCGATCTCAGGTTCACATTTTTATTTGCTGGAACACGGATCGAAAAAGCGTCCCGTACCTTTCCCAGGGTTCGGGAAAGCGTCCGATACACGCATGACATGAATTAATGCGATCGCCTGCCGTCCAATACCATTTTTTACGAATTTCCCCAGGCGATGTTATTAGAGGATAAGCGTTTCCAAGCCGTATCTTTCCCTCGGACACGGCGAATGGCGCAAAGCGATAAACAGGGACTAATTACGGGAGAGAGGGATAAAAAGAGAGAGAGAGCGAGAGAGAGAGAGAGAGAGAGAGGCAGAGGGAGAGATAGCCAGGGTAGGTGGGTCGGTTGTCCAAGTTCGAAAATAAGAGCAGATCCGCTCGAGGGTGCAATTAATCACGCCGGAAAGAGAGGCTGCCTTCCGGGGTTTTATTAACCAATTACCCGAGACGCGGCGTATTTGATGCTCCGAATAAATAGCCGGCAAACAGCGACGGGAATTCATTAGCGGATCATTGGGCCCCCGGTACCGACTTAATCATTCCCTTTTCGTACTTAAACTGTGGAACATTCGAATCGAGAACGAGCGAATTCTCGCGCCAGATCTTTCGAAATTCAATCGCAATTCGAGCTTCGTCCGAGATCCCGGCTTGTTGTTGCTCTCATCACCTAGTACGGTGATTTATAGATCGTAGGAGGAAGATTGCGAGATTCGCAGGAGATCCATCATACCGATGTGAAGGGAAACGCAATTTTCGTTTAGTTGATTCGTGCCGAACAAAATTTCGTCTCCCATTTCTCCGATAGACTTTTACTGTCGTTCGAAATCCCTTTGAAATCTTCTGAGAAGTGTTCTCGTCGTAGAGCCGAAACTGGTAAATCTTGATTCGGAACGAGCGAGGGACCGCGTTTTGAGGTTTTTCGGGCGACTCGTCGCGATTCCACGAGGAGAGGAACGTTCTGCGGCTGGTATTGTTGCAGCAGGCAGCCGTAAAAAGAGAAAAGAAGACGTCAAAGAGGATGCGGCGACGATATATACGTATAGAGAATAGGATATTGCAGTTTAGAGGATCGCGTCGGAGCGCGAGCTTGGTGTGCGGTTTAGTAACGCGGCGCGGCGCGGCGCGGCGGGCGTAGCGTGTGGCGTGCATACCACCGTGGTTGTATGTCTCGTCTGGTCGCTCTGCTCTCTCTCTCTGGTCTCTCTGTGCTCTCTCTCCCCCGCAGCCGACGGTCTCGCTCTATCGTTGGCGGAGGTACCAGCGGCGGCACCCTTTGATCTCCCTGGCCACGCCCCCTTTTTTCATTTTTTCACTCCTTAAAAGGCAGATGGACAAAGTGTATTGTAAAGTGGGCAGCGCGCCCGAGAAGACAGTCAGCGAAGAAGAAGAAGAAGAAGAAGAAGAAGAAGAAGAAGAGGAGGAGGAGGAGGAAGAGGATGAGGCAGAGTCAGAAGAGGAGGAAAGAGAAGAGCAGATAGAAAGGTGGATATCTAGGGAAAGGTGGAAAAGGAGAGCGGAGCCGGGAGAGGAGAGGAGGAGAAGCTCGCGGAGGAGATAGAGACGAGAGACACGGCGATAAAAAGAGAAAGAGGACTCTACGCTGGAGGTGAGGCTGCTGGCTTCGTGTCCAGTTACAATTATTAAGGACTCTTCTCCGGCTTGAGCCAGGCAAGCCAGGAAAGAGGGAGAGAGGAAGAGAAAGAGACTGTCGGTCGGTAGAAGGAGGCAAGAATCGGGCGAATGCTTCGCTAATTATCCGATCCCCGCGTCTCGGGGCTAATGGGCCGAGCCGGAGAGAGGCCCGAGAGCCAACGAGCACGAGAAGGAGAGAGAGAGAGAGACCCACCGGTCACCGGCAATATCCAATTGATCATCCGACAAACCTCGCTGATGAACGAGGAACTTCCTATCCCATCGCAACCGTCCTCTCTGTAAAACCTGCTCTTGCTCGCCGATACGCCGCCGATACTCGATTCGCGTTAAGTCACCGTAATCTCCCCTTCTCGGCCGTGTGTTTTGTCCGCCATTGCGGCTCGCGTTGTTGTTCAACGGGACAACAATCCATCCGGCGTGCCAACACTTTATGGGACCAACGACTCGTGTTTGCGCACGTCAGCCTACCCTTTCAATTTCACCTGTTAATCGCCGCGCAACGACACTCTGACCGATCGCTGCCCATTCTCCCTCTTTCACGACGCTCCGCGAGCTGTCCGAGCTGTCTTCTTCGATCGGTACACACTTTAGATGATCAGGGGTGAGGACCTTGTCAGCAACTCGGCTGATCTATCGACAACAGGGATACCGTATCGAGTATCGGTAGCCAACTAGCGGGAACTCGTACAGATTTTAAAACATGCTTTCGTCGCACGAAGGAATCAATTCCCATGAATTGATTTTACCGAACCTTCGAGGCTAATGGATGGGCACTCGAAGTGTCGACCAGGTTGTAATAGGCTCGAGCGAAGATCCTCGAGCAACTCTGTGCCGGTGCTCGATGCTTGCCAGAGAGACGTTCCACCGGGTGCAGGTGTCTCAATCGATTGTGTTGCTGACAATGACTCTTGAACGGAGGGTTTAGGGGATGAGTAAGGGAATCGATTGGTCGCAGTTTGCGGCTGAGACTAATTGCCTCCCGCGCACTCTTTCTTTGGCCGGTTTGAAACACAAGATCCGTCGGCCGGTAATCCATTTCACGGTGTATCCGCGCGACGATCCGAGCCAGTTGGCGGGCTATTCAAATTTTCGGCGAATCACGGTGGTCCTCTAAGCTCGAGGGCCTGAAGTGCTGGCAAGTATGGCCACTACCATCACCGTCACGAGTCGTTTCTGAGCATCGTAGGTGAGACAAGGTGACTGGGCTGCCGAACTAATTCGCTCTCTCACTCCTCTTTTTTTCTTGTTCGTTTCGTCCGTTGAGCCTTTATAGCTGAACACTGGGCCCGACTCGGCTCGGTCCGGCCCGGCCCGGCCCGGCACGCAATTGTTGCTGTCTTTGTACCGGTTATCGACGTCCGCTTTCGCGCCGAGTTACCCAGGCCAGAAATGATGTCTTAATTGGAGACGGAGTCGTGGAGGGGAAGGGAAACAGAAAACGCGACGCCGTCCGGCCAGGTTCATTTATTAACCTGACAGACGGTAGTCGCTCTGCTCTCCTCTCCCTCTCCAACCTCTTTTCTTTTTCGCAAAACGCGCGGGGACACGTTTGTTAATACACCGATCGATTCAACGGTGGCAATTTCAAGCGGCATTTACGCGCGGTTAATTCGAACACTTCAATTTATTAGGTCGGTAGGAAAATAACCTCGGTCTCCGGCGATAAAAAGTCGAGCGCGTTTTCGTTGACTCGCCGTCGTTCAATCATTAGCTCTAATTGGTCGCGTATTAAAACGGTATAAAATTCATTCGATAAAAAGAGTGGAGCGTGCATTTATTACGCTATCAAAGACTGCGCGAATCAATGCGGGAAACGCCCTCGCTAATTAGTAGCACTGTCCACCGTGACGAGGAAGCATGGTTGCGTATTACAATTTACAACCGTAATTAGTCCTCGCGTACGGTGCTAACGATAGCTCGGCGAACAAGCTCGCGCGGAAAATATCGATCAGCTGGGTGGCGGGAATGGAAAGTTCGAAAATGTGGTGGGTCTCTGACCAATGGCCGACACGCGATACAAACTCTTTGCTCGGGAAACGTGGAACACGCTCTTGGCATAATCGATTTGCAGCGTCGTCGCACGATTACCTTAGTAATCAACGATATCGTCGAGAGAACGTGCAATAAACCGTGCCCCCGGAGTATTCGAGGCTTTTCCGCGTTTCTTCGGTGACTGGTTCCGATTAGACAGGAAACAATTGTTTTATAATAGTTACGAAAGCCCGTAATCGCGGGTTCCGAGCTCGTGATGTCTGCTGGATTATTCGCGGTGTATAATCTTGTCTCGAGGCTTCCATCGAAGAAACGATGTCCGCTATGTCGATTTGCAAATGTAACGCAAATAAGCTGGCCAGAACAATTAACACGACGATCTTCTAAACACAGACCGATTGATTTCGTACGAGTGATTCTCATAGAATGATCGATAATTGAAAAAGAAGGAATCCGAAGCATTCGTTTGGACTCGTTCGTTATACAGTTCTAGTGTTCATCCTCGTGTAACTGTTCCGGTCAATTTAACGGAAATGCGGACCACTGTTAGTCGCGACGTATCCAACTGAAATATGCAAATTAATCGAACAACAAATTGTATACATTGCAGGCGAGTTAAGGGCTGCATTTCATTTTTTACATAAGTATGCCTACATATGCATGTGTAAGAGTAACGATGCGTTCGTTTCAGGAACGAGATGCAGACAGCGAACGGGATGTGGGAACCGGAGTCGATTGGAAGGTGAGCAAAGGGATAATAAGGAAAGCTCGTTACCTCATTCGGAATTCGGGCGTACATAAAGCCCCGGACGGGAGGTAATTTTCGGTTCGAACGCAAATGGAGTGTCGACGAGTTCATTCTAAAAGGCGTGCGTTCATCGGCGCGATGCGATCGAGCAGGATTTCGTGCGACGGCCGCCGCGCCGCGCCGGTTCGTGTTCGTACACTTCATACTGATCATTCTACGCCGAACAACTTCCGTCGATTCTCCCTGTGGCACCCTGCTGACGTATGTACGTGACAACTATACTGTGCAGAGATCGGAAGTTCCCGAGCATCTACAAACGGAACAGTATAAAGACAAGGTAACTGGTTTACAATAATAGACTAATAATTGCATGGCAATTTACGATCTTTGCTCATTTTGAGAGACCCGCTTGACACAGGTCGATGAAACAGTTACCGGTGTCCAGGGTCGATTTTTTTAGAATCGCTCTTTAGCGACACGTGTCCCGATGAACTTACCGTGCTGGAAGAATAAAGTTTTATTAGGTTATATGCACGATACTTTGTCTCCCTTAGTTTCTCGCCGAGTTTTGAATGTATAGCTCGCGTAAAAAGTCGGTTTGCGAAGCTGACGCCACCAGGGAACGGTTCAACTTCGTTCCACGTAGAGTTTTTTCCATGGAAAAACGAATTTGTATATATTTCGAGAATTCATTTGATCGATTTAACAGGTCTGCATGGATCGTAGGTCTGATGGAACAACTTGTACACACGCCTCCGTGTCCGCCATCTTGCGTGGAACCGAAGGATGTGGTTATTAAAATTGCAGAGGAGGGTACCGAGCGTACTTCCTCGAAGATAACGAGTGTACACGAGCGCTCGTTGGCGGAGGAGGGAGGGGGCTGAGGTCGCGAGCGTCGCATTGGCTTCAAATGACACTTCTACCTGAACAAAAACAAAAAAAAAAAGCAACAAACGACAAACAAGTGGCAATAAAGCTAAAATCCCGTTCGGCTAGAATCGCGTGTAAAACCACACAGAGCGGGGAGTCTCGTTGACACAGAAAAATATTCGCGTGCGTGTGAACGCACGCGTGGCGCGTAGCGCGCGAGCGTTCAATGTTGCAGCATATGTCATTACGTCGCAAAATGGAGTGCAAATCCGAAGAGAAGCCGTGAGAGTCTTCCGGTGGCGGGTCGTTCTCGTTTTCGTCCCTTTGAACGGTTTCGAACCGAGCGTCCCGGCGAATTGTCACGAAAGCCGAGAGAGCGTTCTGGTGCCGTTTTGCCGGACAAATTGGACGTATTAAAAGGTCCCGGGGGCGACAAAGGCCCCGTGGGTACGGCTCTTTAGGGACATTAGCCGCCATCTTTAAGGGACCGTTGCCGGCACGGTGTTCCACCGGCTCTGACTAATGGCGGGAAATCGTACGAGGGGGTGGTTTTATGAATTCCAGACCGTGGAATCGACGCGAAGCGTCATTAGGAGCCTCCGTTCGGTCGCTCAAATGATCCCCGGCTGGCTCCCTGTAATCTCGGCCTCTGCGCAGACCGGCGACCGATAATCGCCAGCTGCTTACTTATTAAAAAGCCACACACGGAAACTTCCTTTTCCTTTCCCGAGCCGAACAACTCCCGGCAACACAGAAACACTTATGCCCCCGTACAATGTACCAGCCTATAGCTTTTTAAATGTCAATCGCGACATTCGTTCCCTGGCTGCATAATAAAAATCGGCCGAGCTCGGTTCGTGCGACAGTATGTCCATCACCGAGAGGGGACAGTTCTCTGATCAATAACGCCTCCGCTAATTCGAAAAGTTTCCGCCGTTAGCGAAACTACGAGTTTCCAATTGTTCGACACATGTGTGCGCGCGTGTGCTCGGCGGTGAACACCGAAGATTTTCCACGAAATCGATTTGGCGAAACTTTAGCGTGATTGCTTCTATTAATTTCTCCACGGTACAACTATAGTCTATAGTCTTGCCAAACTGTTGTGCTACCGTTTAGAACATTGTCCAAGCTTTCCCGCTGGGATATTCAAAGCGGAATTTTTCCTACCGCAATTTCGCCGACAGAAGTTTATCTCGCGAGCTCATCCGACCTGCGGATTAACCGGTCGGGTCCCCTCGTGTCTAAAATTGCTCGTTTAACCGAGTCGCAAGACTGCACCCGCAAGACCGGCGATCGCTATGCACGTAGAAAGCGGAGCGCGCGCGCGCGCGTGCGTTCGACGCCCTACAAATCTACGTGACTTATATGCTCCGGTGTTAATGATACTAGAAGCGATTACCCGGGCACACGCGAAATACTCGTAAGCTCATAAACATTCTACGCGCTCGTTCGCCTAAAGGTGAACCGGGTAAAGTGTTCCGCGGCAGCCACGGATTTAACGAGAGCCTGCCCCACAAAGGGGAAAAAAAACCGGCTTTGTGCGTCGATTGCGCAGAGAAAATCGCGCGCCCGAGAATGATGTCTTAAGCCGGTGCCGTCGGTAAAACTTTGCAAATTGATCGGCGCTATCTTCGTTCACTGAATTCAGGATCCTCACACCGGCGGCGAAAGTTGTAAAATGTTACTATTGTTACGGATCGCCTGATCTGGACAGGGTTGCGGCGGCAGTGTGGGTCTGCAACGTCTGTCCGCCATGTCGTCGCTCGCGCAACACGCTCGCTACTTCCCATCATAATTGGTTTCCTGTTTCGTTTGTATCCGAATCGGCACTTTGTTGCCTGGGCGCGGGCTGGCTGACGAGCCGAACATTCCCATGTATAAACAAAGCGCCACATTGCTCGCGCTACCCCTTTCACTGTTCCTGCCCCTCCCCTCCCCCGCCGACCGTTTTGCACCCGGGGCCATTGTGCCCTCTCCGAAGGGTTTGCGGAACACGTTAATAAATAGTATTCCGTTACAATGGCCGTTCTTCCGTGCAACCGCGAACGCGATATCGACATTGTACAGCCTCGCATGTTCGCCGCGCGCGGATCAAACGACCGGTTGAACAAACCTGTGCGCGAAAATTGCGTGTTCTCCATCTTGATGCGAACCCCTCCCTTCTGGCACCAGCGGAAGATGAGTTATGTCCGCGGAGAACTTGTCGGGCGAGCGAGATTTCTGCGTACCCCGCGTGCGTTTTCAGGAAAGGAAAATCAACCCTCCGCGGCTCGGCTACTTCAACAGACTTTATTATTTTGTACGTTTTCTATCTGAAAATCTTCGACGTTTTCTTGTTGGTTCGAAGGGGCTGAATAGCGAAAAGAAAATAATATGCGAGCCAGTTGGACGGATTAACCGGTCGGTTGTTAATTCATGGGGTTTTCAGCGTTGAATCGTGGGGTCAGCCATTTTATTAAAAACGCTACGGGATAGCAGCGGCCATCGCTGGCGGTTCAGCTCGTGGGACGGCGGCCGGGATGCTTGAATATTTGATGAGGCTGCGACGGCAGCCGTCTCGCGTGTCGCAAATCATTGAACAACGAGGGTTGATAGCTTCTTTATCCGCGTGTAGTCTTACGTAGTCTAGGATCTGCGTTTTTTCGCCACAGCGGCGAGCACAGCGCGAATTACAACATGCTCTAAACACGGATCGAGAATATTTTTTTGCGATTTTTCTGCGCGTTACACGCGCTCCGCGTATCGCCTAATTGTATGCGCTGTCGAAAGAACCGTGCACAGCAATTGAGAGTCGCGTGGGAGTAAGCGAGACCGACCAGTGTCGCATGCGAACGAAAATTGCGTCCAGTATAACCGTAACCTAATCGCAACGCGAGCTTCGTGCACGGCTGCAAGCCTCGTCGATGACTACCCGAACGTATTTACCTGGGTACACCCACGTTACGATGAAATTACGGTTTTCAGCTCGCGCCGAGATTACAGGTACACCGATTCGTCGCTCGTAGGAAGTGCACCGTGCATGTCGTCGATACTATCCTCGAGCTATCGCTCTTCCTGCTTTCTCTGTCGATACCTCCGCGTTTCGGCACCGTACAACCTCGTAGAACTAATTTATAGCCGTTCGAAAAATCGATTTTTATCGCTTGACAAGCTCCTCTCGCAACTGTCCCATTCCCGTTAACGCTAATAAAATATCTTCGATTCTCAGAAACACGCTGCGAACGCGGGGAATCTCATTTCACAACTTTCCTATGCCTGAGATCGTGGCCATTTATCGTGCGAGGTAAGATATCGATATAACTTCTCTGCAACCAGAGACCAAACTCGTTCGAATACTGTTCGATGATAATTGAAAGTTTTCGAACAGTTCGGCGGATCTCGCGAGTCTCGGGGAATTAGGGTGGTGTGGAGCTCCGCGATTTTAGGCGTTCTTCCACGAACGGTGTTCCGCCATGGAAACGATGGAAATGAGAAGG
Source organism: Seladonia tumulorum (assembly GCA_913789895.3). Classification (NCBI taxonomy): domain Eukaryota; kingdom Metazoa; phylum Arthropoda; class Insecta; order Hymenoptera; family Halictidae; genus Seladonia; species Seladonia tumulorum. Next base: position 10,266,934 of record OU565281.1, read on the forward strand.
CGTCGTTCTCGTGACGGGATCCAGTAAAATCTGAAGCGCAAATAGTCGCTCGTAGGTGGTGGAGATTGGTTGCGGCTAGATTACCGTTGTCGAGGCGAATCGAAAAGAGGTCTATGCTAGACGGCTGATTGCTGCTGGAACTCATCTGCATCGACGGAATTCGCTTCTGACACGAACCCGAGCTTCCTCATTTCCCCTTCGCTCGAGTCGCTGCGAAATCCTCCTCCTTCTAGACAGTTTCCAGGATTGGCTTTCGAAGAAACGAATCGTTCACCGCGAACGCTTTCGGCTATCGAATTTTCCGTCCTGTTGGCTGAATCGGTTAGCTTTGCGCGCCATTCGAGAGCCCGAAGTCGAGTTGTCCAATTCCCCCGATCAAAAGAAAGAAAAGTGCCAGGTCAATGGAGATAATAAACAAAATTGAATGAATTTAGCACTTAGTTTGCGAGCTAATTAAATACGAGCTGCAGCAAATATATCGTTCCTTTGAATTTTTCGGTTTCGGGAACAGCGTCGAATGAAATAGTGAACTGCTAATGCAAAGATACGAGGCAGAATGTGATCGAACCCGATTCAATGATCGGGCACAAGCGAGTATGCGAGGTTCGAGGCGAGCGTTTTATTTCGAGAGTCGGCGAGCTCCTCGAGGCGACGCGGTGAACACCCACGCCGCTGAGAGTTGCTCGATGGATGGTAAATCATCGCGATCTCGAAAGGGGATCTTGTTTCTTATTCTGGAACCGACGGCGTTCTTTCTACGTGGATTTGTGGAATAGGTCGGCTCGATGACAGCTTTATTACAGCTTTCAAATGATTACTTGCTCCGTTTTAGTTGCGTCTCGAACACCATTATCCCCCTCGGTACCATAAACATTCTGCGCGGGATATTCCCGTTTGATAGACCCATTTATTCGTTCCTTCGCTACTCCTCGCGCGCACAGCTATTATAATCATTCAGACCGTCGAATAAAGATGTTAATGCAAGCTTGATGGCACCGTACCGGGGACTCGCGAAATTTTACTGTCAGAGATGGTCTCGAACGACTCTCTCTCTCTCTCTCTTTCGTCGCATAAAATAAATTTGGTCAATTTCAAGGCTCCACGCTGCTGAACGATAAAAGTCGGAGGAACATTGAAGGGTTTTCTCTGAATCGATCCGACAGAATGAGCGGCTCACAGAGCTCGGTTCGCATTCCGAGGTGAAACAGCGGCCCGGAATTTCTCCGACGAAACGCGGGACGGCGATAATTATTCCGGCACGAAAAGTTTCCGGGGATAATAACTCCGTGGTCCCCGCGTTCTCTCCGCGGCTCGTCTCTTGTCCATCAGGCCCCGTCCACGGAACATTTCCAACAATTTAGCCCCGGTTCTAGGACGAGCACCGTTGCCGGAACCTCTCTGCTCGGGTCTATAATGACATTTTCTAATCTCGATTATTGCATCCAGGCGTCCACCCACGCTTCAGCAACAATCGGGGAACTACGGAGGATTGGATTCTGTCTCTCGAACGCAGACGAGACGGGAAGACAAGCCACCGGGGATAATAATCGACGGGCACACACAACAACGGAGCACCGGCGCATCCGATTTTTTCCGTGGATTAATTGCCACCGACGCTGGCTTTTTCGTCATTAAAATGATATTATACCACGGCCGAGCCGAGCTCAGCCGAGCGGAGCCGCGCCGCGGACAATTTACATGAGGGTTGCCGAGGACACGCTAATGGAGAGAGAACGCGCGGAGGGAACAAGCCGAAGCGGAGAAAAGGCGGCGAGACGTTACGGTATTTCGTTGATTACCTCGGATCGTCTGTGCATCAACGCCCGGAATTGCTCCTCGCTCTTTCCTTCGCTAGCGATCGTTTTAATTACCGAGATAGATCTCGCGGATCCACTCGCGGTTCGTACCGGAAGTCGCTCCCCGGCACCGTTTCCCGATGACCAACTGCCGCTCCATCAAACGTCTCCACTGTATGTACACCTCGCTCAATTATTTCCTTTCTTTCGAATCCTTTCTGGATGACTTCATCTCGGGATTTAATGGCTCCTGGAATTACCGGGACTCTCGGGATGCTTTCTAATCGAGCGTTAAAATTGTTGCGAGACGCCCACAAAATAAAAATTTGCCTTCATCTGTTGCTAGAAATAGGAGCCAGAAGTTCTGTTTGGAGATAGAAACAATTTTTAATCGTTTCGCGAGTCCAGACAAGACCGAACATAAAACCTCGGAGAGTTCCTCGGTAAAAAGTCCGTCCGGTCCGGTGAGCGTAATCAATCCTCGGACAGTTTCCTCGCAAAAGTGTGTACCGGAGTGATGATACTGGCCGGTGTTCGCCGCGAAAACTATAACGGTATTAGCCGAGCGTTGCACAGCGTTCGCGAGGGCTATCGTGCGAGCAGTAATTGGAAGATGATACACCGCGTTAGGCTTTTAACCGAGCACGGGTAATTGCTTGTGTAATTCTTAATTTCACGTTACGCTGGAATTCCGAAAGCGTTGTGTCTGGCCTGTTCCCTCTTTCGCCTGTTCTTCCTTTCCACCGGTTTGTATCTTTCATCTGCACGCACGCAAGTCGCGCGCGCGCGTTGCCTTCACGACGTGTACGCAGACCGATAGACAAACGCTGACACGCTTCGTTAACGTCACTCTCTTTCTCTCTCTCTTTCTCTTGTCGTTAATTAATTCGTAGATAATTTTTAATTCAGCCTGCCTCGGCCGAGCTCGTACGTAGCCGGGGTCTCGATGGCGTCGACAACCGGCTGATTTACAAGCGTTCGCGTAATTGGATGACCTCTTTGTCAGATGCGAGTCGAGATAGAAGAAAATTATAGAGCGACCGCGCGCGGGCTAAACGGCTCGATTGATTTCATTGCGCCGCATTGTTGCTCGCGCGCCTATTCTTTCCGCGTGGATCATTGTTCTGCGACCGCCACGGGGAAAACCAGATCTTATCTCGTCCCTGATTCGATCTACTGCGTGGATCTAGAGTGCCGAGAGCCCCCGGAGCTAGCGTCTTTGCTGCCCTCATCAAAAATCACGTCCGATGTTCGTTAAGTTAGGTGGTCTCGTGATTTGATTAAACCGTGCAATTTAGATGATTAGCACAACCCTTGGCGGAGCTTGTCAGACTAAAAAATCAAGTTTGATGTCTGTTGCATGGCTCGGTTGGACGGTCTGGTTGGAAGATGCAATTTAAATGGGTCGAGCATCTTTGGTGAAGGTTCGTTTCTGCTGTTGAAAGATTATAATTGATATATGTTGGTAGGTCCTCGAAATCGGAATCGAAGAAATCAATACTGGACAGCTATTGCTCCCGAGGAACAATTCGTATCAATCGTGCAAGCAATTTTCCTTTCGGGAAAAATGCGGATATTATTGATAACCTTGTATCGAGTCAATCCGTCGGAGAATTAATTGTTGATAGAGACCTCCGAGGACAGGCGGCATCGAGCAGCTTGGTGGCCAGCAATTATCGTTGGTCGTACCGGCTCGGAACTGTCGTATAAACTTCTATTAATCATGGCTGATTTGGCGTGGGCTTGTATCTAAATATAAAGCACCGATTAGACCGTCGACAACGGTACTTCTTGGCCGATGCTTTACAACACACGTGTCCCGTTTTCTTCAGTCCGGCGACGTATTATTAAATGTCACAGTGCTAATGAAACGTTCCCGTAACGATCCGAACGAGAGGTAATAACGTCTAAACAGGCCGGTAATTGCAGACGCGATTATATCGATCGTTGTATTCGTGTAATAATCGCCGTTAATGAATTCATCCTTTGGAAGTTCCCAACGCGGGAGCCCCATGAGCTGAACTATTTTATCACCGATCTGGTTTGTTGCGTTAGCCGGTTACAAAGTCGTCGTCGCATTAATATTAACTTCGAAGGCCTGTCAGAATTAATTTTCCGATTGGCTGAACGCTCGTGTTCCAGACGTCGAGATGTCTGCTCGTTACCGGGTTACATACAGACTTCGTAAAATTATTTTTCTAGTTTATTAAGGTGTTTGAATAAAAGATGAATGCACTCCCAGCCGAAATCTCGCTCGTTAAATATCCCTATTTGCATAGCAATTTCCATGTTATGCCGGAGGAGGAGCTAACATTTATCCCGTACAAACAGATCGTCAGGGACTGAATACAGATGATCGGGCCTGTTTGAGTTTCTTATGTTCGGCGAACAAACACATACAAGGGACAATCAAAATGTTCCAGATTGGATAAATGTCTGTACAATACGAGGCAATGTTTGCGTTAGCAAATATAAAAAATACTTGAATGAAACGAAACGTCTGGGTTCAAGAGCCCAGGTTGGGGTTAACCCCGAGCCAAAGGAGTCAATTAGCAAGACTAAACAAACGATTTCTCGCAGTCAACCCGTTACGGGGACCGAACAAGGTCCTGGCCGGTGTAAAAACCCGAGTGTCGCCGTATTCGGCGGGTGAGGATGTGCCATAAAGAGCCGCGATCCGCTAATTACGGTGGTCGTCGGAATCGGCGACGTGTCCTCTGGCGATTCGGAATTTTAGTTCTTCCGATGGCGCGTATCGCGGCGCGATCTCAGGTAGCCAAGCATAAAGTACATTGCGAGGCGTGTGTTCGAGGTGTAAAAACGTCGATGAAGAAAATGCTCGGCCAAGAGAGAAGGAGAAAGAAAGCGAAAGGGGAAAGAAGAAGAAGAAGAAGAAGAAGAAGATGTAGCAGAAGGAGAAGAAAGAGAAAGAGAAGGAACCTGAAGGAAGAGGCGATTCGACGAGCGGACAAGAGAAGCGAGAGGAAGAAGGACGAGGAAGGTTAGCGTGGCTGGTAAAGGGATTCAACGAAGGGTTGAGAGGTGGGGGCAAGAGACGGGAGAAGTGACTCCCACCAGACGCGGGTAGGCAGAACATCAAAGGGAACCGACTTCTCGTTCGCGAGGTGAAGAACCGGCCATCTCCGGGCCACACACGAATTGCTTTTATATACTTACTTTAAGTTCTGTGCCACTAAAGTGTAATACCTTTTGAGCTTGCTGCGCGCCGCGGCCATCATTGATCCACGGAAATCCGGAAGCCAGCACGAACCTTCCCTGCGCCTCTAAACACGATCGCTAATCTTCGCTCCAACAGGTATTTCCCTTGGACACACGCTCTTCAACCTATCCTCGCCATCTTTTCTACTGGAAACACTGCATGGAACACACATGTGTACTCTGCTCCAAAAATTCGAACACTCGATTCTAGTCTCGCTCTGCTTCTATTTAAACGATATCTATTAATCATAAGATTAATGATAAGAGAATGAGGATCCAATAAGGGAACATCGCAAATCTAGTCTGCAACTCGGATCTGGCCTCTTTCTTAAAAGACGAGTCGAAAAAGACGTTCGACGATCAAAAGTGCACACACGTTATTGTTCTAGGCTCGAAGTCGTTCAAAGATGATGTTGGAACGACGACTTAATATCGAGAGAGAGAGAGGTAATCGTCGACTTTAGTTGGATGACTCGGTTTAAGAGTGATTAGTTCCATGTTCCGGTGGAGGGGCGTCCCAAAATCGGTTCCCCTGGCCGCGTCTACCTTTTCCTCGCGCCCCGTGTGGGCCTGCGTGGCCCTGTAAGGCCCCGTGTGGCCGGGGTACAGGCCCCACACGGTGCTCGGGTCCCGGCGGGACGGAAGTCGTCGGTGTTCCGGCGTTGTTCCAGGGCTGACTCTGCTAAATTGAAATTGATCCTGTCTCGGGACGGTGTCGCGCGGCTCTTCTAATCTACATTAAAACGTTGTGTCTCCCGCGGCCTGAAAAAACCTCGGGGCTGCGAACAAAACGTCCTGAGGGGTAGACGGGGGGACGGCGGACGGGTAACACGGGGGGCGCCTGGTTCTTTCGTTCTCCAAGTATCAAGTCATCAAGGACTATTCAGTGGCCGCCGGGACGAGGACGAATCGCGCGCGCTCCCCACGACCGACCGTGACGAATCCGTCGATGTCGTTTGGCTTCACGAACATCCACGAGATCGAGAGAGAGAGAAAAAGACAGAGGGAGGGAAGAAGGGAGAAAAGAAGAGATCCGTTGCGTCGCCACGATCGACGACCCTCGACTTCGAGCCGCGGCAAATGAGGGAAAGGGGCGGCGTGAGGCATGAGGCGCGAGCCGGAACGGAAAATTGATGGAACGTCATGGAGTGGCCGGCACAAAAGGTCTCCCAGGTCCGAGAGCAGTCGACGAAAATCCACAGTGCCGAGCCGGCCGAATCGGTTGAATGGCCCAACACCCCGCGCCCCTCCCGAAAAGTGGTTAGTGAAACTGATTCGGGCTAAATGGAGCCTAAATGGAGCTGGAATTGACTGGCTTAGCCGCGTTTCCCTCGACTCGCGTCGGCTTTTGTGCTCGCGGGACATCCAGAGTGTTTGACTGCCTCGAGCGACGCGATTACCGGCTGAATGCGACTACGAGAGGGACGAGGGTTGCTTGCTTGTCGCCGCCATGTCACCAGCCACGCGCTCCCTCTGCTCCTCTAATCGACGATTTCACTCGTTCCACCAAACGCTCACGCCCTTTTTCAGTTCATCTTCGTGACACTAGGAAGCTCCGACTAAGAAGAATCGTTTGAGGAAATTGCTGAAATTTTAGGGGCACTGTTCGCTGTACACTGTTTCTTGCAGCCACAGGAAAATCGTCTCCAGTCACCTGGAAATTAAGCGTACAAGGCTCTCTACGTGCACCGAAAGAATAAAGATATGTCCAGGCACTAACAGCGAATCGGCTCTCCGCTCAGGGAACTCTGCTGGTTCGCCAGAATTTTCTGTTGGAATGGGCAATTCCGCGGAAGCATATCTCTGTCCGAGGGTTCGACTAGTCGGTTCGTTCTCGACGGGTCGCCATGTTGGCTGCAGATCTTGCCGGAGTGGCGTAACCGCAACAGGAAATCTACACAAGGAATTTACGACGTCGTATGGCGACCGAGCAACGGGTGCACAGTGAACTGCGGTTAATATCGAAGCCCGCCCCGCTCAGAGAGGAGAGAGTCCCAACCGATATACACACAACTCCGGGGACCAGAGAATATCGCGTGTGAAGGCTTCGGAGCGGAAACGAGACGTCCAAGCGGACACGGCCGCGATATTTCACGTCGGCCGATAATTGTGACGCGTAATTGTCGTTGCGAATCGCAAGCCGGCCCTTTTATCGAGCGCCAATGGGCCCGGTGATCGATCGCAGCCCGATCTCGTTGCACGCCGATTCCTCGACTACGATAAAACCGCTGTAAAAACTCACTTTTACCGTTTCCGTCGCGACGCCGATCGAATAACACATTTTTTTTTATAAGGACGACAAAGGATTAGCATGACAGGGCTCTTTGGTTTCGCGATTCCGATGGGTTTCGTATGGGAGACGATGATTCGATGAACGGGAACAGCCCCGGGAGATCATGCACGCCCTTTTCCAGGGGGGTGGGGGGGGCCAGTCCCGAAACTGCGCCTAGCCGGGCCCCTCTCCGCCAATTATCGGGGTCATTCAATGAAGAGATTTATGTAACTCGGTGATGGAGTACCCGGCTTCCCGCCGAGGCTGTCGAGCTGTTCTCTCTCTCTCTCTCTCTCTCTCTCTCTCTCGAACGACACGTCAAATTGCGAAGAGTAAGCTGTTAGGCGGGGTACGTGTGCGCCGCGCCGTCTGAACGTCAGCTGACCGTGTGGTCGTCGACGGCTTCATCGGATCATCCGCAGAAAGAAGGGGAAATTTAGGCGGTTCGAAGAACGGGCGGAGTCGGTGTTCTAGTTTTTTGTTTGACGAGGAAACTGGCTCCTCTCTTCGAGTAATTATTATCTTCCATGCTCCTCGAGCTTGTTCTGTTTTTTTTTTTCTTTGGTCCCGTGCTCGCGAGCGGACACGTTTAGCTTGCACGAGCTGATATTGGGTACCTGAGCTTCCTCCTAACGACTGACAAAAATTAACCGCATCTGACACGGTATTATAATGCAAAATCTTCGCTGTCCCTGTTTCGCACAATTACTACAGAACGTTTTCATTTTACATAAAAATGCGCAGTCCAGCGAGTTTGCCTGTGCGAGTCGGGCATGCCAGATTGAAACGTCGATGTTAGAGCTTGCAGAGGGGAGACCGGATTAAACGCGTCTCGATTAATCGTTCTCGAATAACTTAGGTATGCAATTTAAATGGTACGCCTCGGGCCGACGTCTCTCGTTGGCTGAAGAACCGCGCTGGGAATCGGAAATGGACGCTTCCAGTTCTGCAACAACTTTCGACCGTTACCGCGAGCCCCGAAGTGGGCATAGTCTGCTGGCTGCTCGACCGGTAGCTGCTCCAACGATTTATTGGTATCGATGGGCGTGACTAGCACTCGTTCGCTATCTCCTCGCCAGTCGTTTCCTCTGCTCGTTTCTTTTCCCTATGAAATTTAAATTTCGAACATTAGGAACTCGCTTCTGATCCCCCCCCCCCCCCCTAATAGGATTTTCAATAATTGTGATATACCAAAAGAAAGCTTAAGCGATGGGAAACAATTTTACTCGACCGGTGTCTTGATGTTTCTTCATTTAAATTACTCTGGGCCATCGCGTCTGATGTTCGACGAAGTAAGATCGCCATTGTTGTTCCGTGTGTTTCTCCTGCTGGCAAAACAGCAAGAATACGAGCGCGAGTTAGCCGTTCGCACTACGAGGAAACCGACAGGAAACGGGAAGTGCGGTTGCGCCATTCTCGACGTTAAAATGATGAAACTATATCCAGTATATTGTATGCTCCTTTACGGTCATTGTAACGCCGACCAACTTATTGTTATATAGAATTCATTCTCTTCTTTGAACGCTGTCTTCATTCCAAGCATAACATACCTGTTCAAGCTACATGCACATGTTGCTGCAACGCGTGCAAGAATATCTTTCGCCGTCGACTAGCTCCGACCTGGTACTTCGAAGCAAATGTTCAAAAACCTAGAAAAACCGGATCCAGCGAGATCGCAGCCTAATTCGGTCGATTCTTCGGGGATCGAGGCGAAGACGGGGACAAGGTTGGTTGACAGGCAGATTCACGAGTACGGCGGCAGCCAGTTTCAGAGAGCGCCGACTCTTTCGAAGTATCGCGAATCGATCGGACCCAGAGTCACGCTCGCAAATAAACGCTCGCGAGAGAGAAAGAGAAAGAGAGAGAGACAGAGAGCGACAGTGAACGGAGCCGAACCGGTGCCCGTATTCACGTTTGCTATACCTGGCCTGTTGGTGGTTCTGTGAACGCGGCTGTAGGCGTCGAACGTCATCCTCGAGCCCACCCATAGATACCAACTCGAAGTAGGTAAGCGTGTCTAACCGCCTATAGGCCTCGCGAAGGACTTATAGCCGGGAACGAGTCCAACGAAGACAGGGCTCTCTCTCTCGTTGCCGAGTTCATCATCGATTTCGGATTTACATGTCGCGCGCCCGCACCGCCACGTCGATTCGACGCGGCTCCGGGCCTCACAAAGCCGTGGGAAACGCTCCGGAATTTAATAATGGCGAAACGAGTGCTCGTCGAATCGCGACTGCTCCGGAGAATGGCCCTGATTGCCTCGATTCTAGCCTGAACGGGCCTGTCCCTCGAGTGGCTTCGACGCTTTCAAACCGATTCTATAGGTACCAGCCTTTAAAGCCCTCCTATGAACTGATCAGTATAGTATTATTAGCGATTTAACGCTACCGAGACCACGCGTCATGCCGCAGTAATTAGATTACAGTCTGCGCCGAGTCCCAATCGGATAAAGAAGATTGTGCTCCCTTTTCAAGATGATTCCATTCGAATTTTGTACAGGAAGAAGCGGAGCTGAAATTTCACATAAAATCTGCTAAACAGTACCGGAACTCCTTCGATTCCTATTTTAGTATCGATCGCAGCTAGGCGCTAAAAGGGTGTTCCCGAACGGAAAGAGGAATCGTCGATAAAATTTGTTAGCTATCGTCGAAGAAGGTGGTTCGTTCCGAAGGAAAATGGTGTTCGTCAGCGACGGAGAGAGTATCGATCGAGCTCGGAGCGGAAAGAATCTGCTGCTCCAGGGTGACCGAGACGACGCTCGATTTGTCAGCACCCTGACTCCGCTGGCAGACGTTCCCGAGCTACATCGAATCATTTCCGGACGATAGAACACGAATTCCCCGGTGCTACGGGGGAACAAGGACCGTGTAGAAGCGTAGGAGACTGGCAAACTGCTTGTATGAAAGGTTTGCTCTTCGATGACGATGCTCGACAAAGAGCGGCGGGCAAACTCTCCGGTGTGGAATCGCGGTACCAACAAAATGGCTGCTTTCTCCCGTCTCTCGCCGAGCGCGACCTTCCACGATAAAAGAAAAAAAAAGGGAGGGAATAGGCTGACGCTATAATCGCGATCGAAGTCTTTTTATCAGCGGGTCGAAATTTTCTGTTCGATCGAAGAGCCATTCGTCGGACTGGTTACGTCACTTCCGTCTATACATATCGTTAAATACCGTTCGACGTCCATTCGTGCGTCACTCCATCGTAATACCCCTTCATTTACTTTCTATTCTCCTCGAATAACATTGTTCTTCGCTTTTTCAGTTGCTGTGTCCCACGTTCACCCTGGGCCGACTATCGGTGGCCCCTTCGCGACGGACAAAAGGATCTCCAATCTTCAGCTTCACCCGCCGCAGAACTCTTCTCCGAGGAGATTCGGATTGAGAAGCATTGTCTACCATCCGACTCGCAGTCGTGCCGCCAGCCATCTTCCTTCTACGAGGGTCGCGTGCCTAATATGAGACGCTCCGGAGGCCCGACACCTTCGCGGGGGTTAACAATGACCGGTCGTTTGTCCGATTCGTCGCGGCCATCGACCAGCATTGTTCGCCGTTCGATGGACCTCTGCTCATCTGCAGGTATTTACCTCGATCGCCGCAAAAGCGGACCTCCGACGGTTTCTCGTGGCTTCTCTGAAATACTCTAACCGCCCTGCAGGTCGTCTTGCGCCCCCGAACGGGAGCACTCGGCTTCCTGATCTTTTGCAGGTTCTATCTGAATCATCTTATCGGCAAACCTGCTGCGAAGCATCTCCAGAATATGGATAAATACGTAGAAGGCAGCGAGCAGCAGCAATCTCCGATGGACACCCCCAACCCTACAAGTCCCCGAACGTTCAATTTTCCCGATTTCGTGGCTCGCCATCAAACCAAACATCCCCTTTATCAAGCCCGTGACGAGTTTCGCTGCTACATTTGTTTTTATCTCGCACCGTTCGGCGAGGGGGTGAACAAAATCTGCTTCGGGTCGCCGATACTTCAATTTCAGGGCGTCAGAGTGAATCTCAGCCCTTTTCGCGATCACGGAGGGCTTCGGCGTCGTGGTCTCCGAGGAAACCTCGTTAAATCAGGCGGGTCCGCGCGTAATTTCGCCAACGGCGGCGGCTGGATCGCCGGGTCGGAGATGAGAAAAATACGACGGGCGCGGGAGGGGTTTTGGGGCTGATGCTCAGCGAGACGACGTAACCACCCCCGGGGTTGGACGTAAAAATTTTGGTGAGTGGAGCTCCCTCTCTCTCTCTCTCTCTCTCTTTCTTTCTCCTTCGAGGGAGAGAAAGAGAGAGCAGGGGGCGGTGGGAGCAAAGTGAGAGGGGGTTGGCGGGACAGAGGAGGGGTTCGCCGTCGAAGATATAAATCGGTCCTTGGGAGCAGAGCTCGGTGGCCGCGTTCCGGCTGGTTCGCCAATCAGGAGGCCGAGGGGGCGTGGACTGCGAGGCGGCAGCTCTGACGGCGAACGACGGGTCGAGGGTGGTGGTACCAGGAACAGCGGACGATAACCTTGAACAGGAGAGAGACGAGATAGCTGGCGAGCAGGCGAGGGCGTGCTGAGGGCAGTACGGTGGCCGAGAAGTGGGGTTAATTCGAGCCCGTGCTCCTCTATCCCGCGTACGTGCCCCGGGATCGGAGGAAGGGGGAAATAGATAGGCTCCCTACCCCCGCGTCCTGGCAATCGGGAGAACGAGAGAGAGAAAGAGAGAGAAAGAGAAAGAGAGACTGAGCAGGGAGATCAAGATAGAGAGAGAGAGAGGGGGAGAGAAACTACGGAGCCGCACATGCGCCCAGCCACGTTAAACTGCTGTCGGGAAAGGCTTCGCGTGACTCGGCTCTGGCTCTCGTCAATTATGGCTAAGTACACGTATCGCGTCTAACGCGGAGAGGACACAGAACGTGATGGAATAGGTCGATACCGTCCCGAAGACGTCGTGCACACATTATTAGCGGGCGTCGCAGCGTCCGCGAGCAGAGTTTGCATAGAATAGGGGATGAAGTCCACGAGTCGTGGAGCCTGACTCTCCAGGAGGACCTGGAGAAGGTTGTTAGTCATCGATGCTTTGACTTCTCCCGAGGGTCTCTTAGCGATGAAGAAAATCCGATTTTTCCCATTTGCTTTAATCCCAAGCAAACTGTTGACAATTTTGGAGCAACGATTGGTACCTCAGAGACCCTCAGCTTCCGCTAATTTCAGCTTCTGCTTTTCAGCTCCCTTCTGCTAATTTTGGAGCACACAATCGATGTCAACAAGAACGGTGAAAAGTCTGAAGAGCACGGGTCAGAACGCTGTCAAAGACGGGACCCCCTCGGCTGGCCCCGTCGACGGAGGTAGCCTTCGAGCGGAGTCGCAAACAAGTGTTGTCTCCATGGCCTGCGAGTTGTTCACTGGATCGTTATTACGAGACGCATGCGGCAATTACTGCTAAGTATAGGTGTCCATTATATCAGCTGAATGAGAGCTTCGGATTCGATGGAACGTCTTGATAAGAATAACGGTGTCGTGGATAGTTATTAGTACTCGTCACGTCGCTTTACCCGTATGATTGCGAGTACCCCCATTGGCCTTCCAACAACCATAGATACGACTCGACTTTATTCCGTGGCCACCACGAACCCCGGGTACATACACGCTTCCGGGGGGAATTCGCATGTTTTCCAGTATCGCCGGTAGTCGGCTCTAAAATGAACTTCAACGAGTTATTAAGCTCGACAAGGTGTAAACAGATGGCTAATCGCTGATTCTAATTATCGATACTCGGAGAAAGCAATGCTCTCGCTGATCATGATTAATTGGGAGCATTCTCAACAAGGTGGAACCATTCCATGGACAATTGAACATTTCACCGATTCGATCGAGTACACACGATCCTCCGTTATTTTCGACTCATCGGGATGAATAAAAAGAGAAATGCAATTGCACGAAAAAGCAAAAGAAGAAAATTGATGCTTTCTTTAAGAACTGTAGCCAAGCTCTCGAGACGCTATTATTTTTCAATAAGGTTTCAATGACGAAGAAGGATACAAAGCCGGCGAGTCACGCCATTCGGATATGTTAATTTCGGCCGGGATCTCGTTCGGATCTCACCGATGCTCGACCCGCTAACATTCCGGCAAATGTCACGAAACCTTTGGCAAGGGGAAAGCCGAGGCGAATCAGGCCCGCGGATACGCGCGTGTTGCGAAAGGTGTTGGTCGTTGCACGCTTATTTATCCGACCACGAAGCCGGACACCGAATCCGCGCTGCTGTTCCCAGCGGATTACAAGCCAGCGCGCTGTTATCGCATAAATATCCCTTCATTAGCGACCAGTCGCTAAAGCTTCTTACGGCCCGGGCTCCTTCCGTCGAGTTTCGCAAAATTCTCTGGCCAAAGAGTCAGCTTCTCCCGCTCGTGTAGTCATCGGAGTGGCCCCGAACGACGTCCCGAGCATCGTTCTTTTTGTAATCGAGTACTCGACGTAACCGTACCGAAGCTGAAACCGCCGAGGAATCAATGTACAGCGTCCCTGAAGAGGTGTGTATTCGGCTTTCCAGTTGCCGGTCTTGCGAAATCGGCGGGGCTAATTTATTATATTTGACTTAATTTATACTTTGGCGGTTGGCGACGGTAATGAATGACATTACAGTAAATTAGCGGCGATAAAGCGTCTCCGGCAACACACACAGCCGTGAAGGATTCGCGGGGCGGATAGGCTGAAAAAGCAAGCAACCAGCGGAGATTAATCGAGAACGGTAGAGATCGTGTGTTCGGATCTTCGAGAGATCTCGCGTGTGGTCCGACGAGGACCGACCGAGAAAGAGGAAAGGAGGAAAGGAGGAAAGGAGGAGGCGCGCGCTGTGTAAAGTGTAAATTTCACCCGAAAAAAGTGCTCATTGATGAATAGTTTATCGTGTCCTCGTCGGAGAGGAGCCGCGAGATACCTCGCCTCGGTCAGCTGTAAATACGTGTATCCGTTGCTCGTCGGTGAAGAGTCGTCGCCCCACCAGAACACCGGATCGCTGCACGAGGTGTTCCCCTACCACCACAGCAGGACAATGGGCCCTACCTAAATATCGGGGGATCATGCTAAACGGCGGTAGATCAAAGGGACCGACAGAATCCAGTGGCGAGCTATCATAATAATTAGGCTCGCTCGCGCCTCTTTGTATCGGGATAGAAAAGCCGACGGGAAGGTCGAGAGACGAAGAAAAAGGGCCAGACCCGAACCGCTCTTTGGTTAGCTTTGCTCTCTTCTCTTCAACTCCTCTTTCTCTCCATTCACGCTTCTTCGATCGCCCTGATCGCTGCCAGAAACACCCGAAACATTTTTACACGATTCCGGGACGATACACTTCGGGCCTCGATCCTTTCATCCCCAATTTACTCCGCACGCGTTTACTTTATTCTATGTTTCGCTACTTGACTCCCGGCGAACAGCGCTGCACATTTTAGTCTTCGCTCCGTTACTATACTTTGCCTCCACTCTGCTCCTTACTTTGCATTCTACTTTCACCCCTATTTTACTCTATTCTGCGCTCTCAAGTTTGTTCTTTCCTCTATGACCCTGTTCTCTATACCTTGCACTCTACGCTGTCTACTTCAAGCTCTATTTTACTCTCTACCGTGCTCTCTGCATTAAGTGCCAAGGCACAGGAATCTCTTTCTCTTTTCGATGACTCGAAAAAATTGAAAATTATATATCCTAATATAATTCTGGTAATTGTTTATTCTGTCGTGACTATAATTCTTTTAATCTTGATACCGTTTCGAAGCTCTCCTATTTTCTGACAAACGCACAAAATCTGCGGTCTAGCGTCAAGGAAAAGAGACTCGACGTGTTCCCCGTTGGTGGTGAACGCCAGACGTTGGAGCATTCAGTCGACGGTTCATCCTGCTCGATGTCAGTATCCGGGCGACTCAATCTCGAGGCGAAGTTCGCACAACACAGGGGCCCGTTTCCCATCCGTTGTGGTCTGGCGTGCGATTCGAAAAATGAATACGTAAGTCTGCGGACAGCGATTGTCTGTGCCGCGAACGGACTCGTAGTCCTCACCGCAACGACTTCGAATTCGAATGGATCTCTCTCTCTCTCTTTCTGTCTCGGGCGAGCTCGAAATGTTACACGCGAAAAATTCAGCTCCGGCCGATGCCGAAGCCTGATGGATGGAGACTCTTCCTTTTTCACCGTGTCCGAGGACGCTTGTTCCTCTCTGTCGTTTAGGCCGGACAGTCACGCGAGCATCTCCGGATAGAATGTCAGCCAGATGGGGCGCAAAAAATCACGGGGTCTCTCGCGATCCTGGTGAACTGCGAAGGAAATTAGGCGAGGGGCGACGGGGCTGAATTCGAAGGGAGACACGGCCGCGGAATTTCTAACGACTACGAGACAGAGAGAGAGAGAGAGAGAGGCAGAGAGAAAGAAAGAGAGAAAGAGCAAAGTGGAGCGGAGCGGAGTGAAGCAGAATCGACGCGGAATGGATATGTCTCGGTGTCGGGACAACGGAGCCGTCCGCGCGCAGATTGCTCCACAATTACACGGGTGAATCGATTCTCAGGACTGATCCAGGGATAATAGTCTGTATGTAATAGTCGTCGATACCTTTCTAGGCCCGTTCCGGGCCAGCGACGCTCGAAACGACGCCGATTTTTCCGCCGGTCGACCTACACGAGCCCCGCGCGACTCCACCGTTTCCACAACCGATTCCGGAAACATGTTCGACGCGGCCGGCTTCCGCTTGTCCCGATCGATCGTTCTCCCCTTGAAACGCGAGCATAATCAAAAAATAGCACCGTACTATACCGGCCACAGGGCCATTCCAGAGATCGGTCGTTTAAGCTCGGTGGGATCGGTTTTCCAGCTGGGATCGCAATACGATTTCTTTCGATCCTCCATGTTTCGTGGCTTGATGTCCATCGATTACGGTCGCGGAGAGATCCGATTGGTGATGCAACGAGCAAAGGGTATGCGATTCTACCGAGACCCATCTGCGCAAGACTAATCGTTCGAGCGGACTTAGGGTAGAAAAGTTTCTATCACGGCGTTTAAATAATTTGTAAAAGCGTTTTTGTCTGACGGCAGACGGTACGCGCAATTGTCTCTATTTTTGTCTCTTCGCAGGATTGAAACTTTTCATTTCGATCGTTTGTGCAGCCGTGGTTTGCATAAATGTCCACTACAGATTAGGCGACTATCAACCACAGATTATGTGACTGGAAAATGAGTATGAACTAGAATTACTAATCTTACAAAGAAGTTTATTTAAAGTAGAGTGGAAAGTCGCCTTATTGGATTTATAAAATTTACATTATATTCAATTTAGAAAGATTGTTCTTTCACCCGCCTACCAAAGGTTCAGCCTCTGTACAACAAGTTTTACAATTTATTCAGTAGTTTTTTACTCGATCTTCTTTACACTCCATTTTTTCTTGAACAATCGTATGGCTTACGACACAGCCAATCATCGTGTGCTTCAAAGTTTCACGACGGCATTACGACCTACTATTATCGCGGTGTCTTTATTGTATATTTTACGCCATATTGCGTAAGGGCGAATCACAGACAAAGGCTTATTTAAAGCCTGGCAGGAACGTAAAAATCGAATGCCTCGAAACATAGGTCATGGTGCGATGGCTGAATGTCATTCATCTCGCGCTCCTCGGGATCATGTCCTACCGGAACAATCTCACCTCGGTCCGATAATTACCGATCGACGCGATCGGGGGCGAGATCGGGTAGGTTCGCGACGGGTCGTGCGATTTTTTGCCGGGGCGTTTCGATGAGTCCCGGTGGAGCGGAACTCGGGAATCATCGGCCCGGGTGGGATGAAATCACGGCGGTGGGCCTCGTTAGGCGTTTTCGTCGTGGAGGGTCAAGTCCCACGTTCGTCGGAGAGAGCCGGGGCTTTACCGCAGGAAGAGATTTCCGAGCGTGTGTACGGAGCGAGAGAATACGAAGAAGGGAAGGAGAGAGAGAGTGAGAGAGGTAGAGAGCGAGAGAAGGAAGGAAGACGCGAAGGGAAGAGAAGGACAGTTCGAAAGGGGATATCGGCCGAGTAAGGGAGGAAAGAAGGAAGAAGGTCGAAGGCCGGGGTACGTTGAGGCCGCTCGAGCAGCGCCACAGGACGTTAAGTACGTCTCGTAAAAATTCCATCGAGGCAGCGTCATTTTGCCGTGTCGTAGGGGCTTTGGTTAGGTCGGCAGAAGGGGCCGAGTGGGCATGGAGATGCTTGGGTCGGCCCACTCGTGTAACGCAACCCGGTTAGGCTCGTCCCCGTCTGCGGTAGGTGGTGCGAGCAACTGCGAGTCTTGTTAGGGGATTCGAGCAGGTTCTTCCCCACCGAAGACCGTTCGGAGGCGGCCCGAAGAGATGATAACGCCCCTCGGGAAACCCGGCGATACCCGGGATCCCCGTCCCCGTACCATTTCGAGTCACTGGCTTGGACTGGCCTGATACACCGAGCCCGTCCAACTGCCGCCAGCTCGTTCACCATCGACGTTTATCGACGTTTCGTCCGCGCATCGACCGCTCGCTCGTTCGTTCCGCATGCCCGCGTCGATCCCAGCTGGCCTCGGGACCATCGGACTCGTTCGGACCCCGTGACCGTACCTCGAACAGGCTAACGAACACAGTGTTACCGTGCGACGAAACCGACGATCGACGGCTTCCTTTTCGCGCGAGTGCGTCGACGCGTTTCGACACTGTTCGGTGGTGTGCGGGATGAGAGTTCGTCACTGAAACTGAGACCGAGCCAGGAGCCGGAGCGAGATGATCGGAGCGAACAGCTCCGCGGGGTGGACAGTGACAGTTTGACCGCGGGTCGAACCTGCGAGCCTGACAGAGCTGGTTCGAGAGTCCCCGAGGATGACGAGCAGGCGACCCGCCGGTGGGAGCCTCGACGGGCTCTCCCAGTGATGTAACGCTAGACCGTGGGCGACGATGACTGGAGGACGATCAGCGGAATGACAGTGCACCGTTGAAAGGAACAACTGCGTGGACAAGTCGCTCGCGGCAGCGGCGTTTCGCGAAACAGAGAGAGAGAGAGAAAGAGATAAAGAGAGAGAGAGAGACATCCGGGGATGACTCGAGGGGTTTAACGCTCTGCTCCAATCGTTGACGATCTCTCTCGAAGCTGTGCCAGTGTGTAGGACATGTGTGCGACTGTTGTCGGTGTTCGGGAACAGTAATCGATCGCGACAGTGATGCAGGACAAAAAAGATTGAAGGAGGACAGTGTGTTCGTGTCGTGTGTCAGTGCTCGCGCGTTGGAAATCGAATTCAGATCTCGACGAAATCGAACAGGATAACCCTCCGCGTAGCAGCGATGTGCACCACAGAGATGACGGAAGCGTACACGATGTCGCCGTCGACGACGGTGTCTTCCAGCGCGACGACGCCCGGCTGCCTAGCCTCGCCGGTGCACCGACGGACGCCCTGCCGAGGCTCGCCGGGCCGAGGCGAGGCTCAGGACGACGAAGACGAGATCTCCGTCGGATGTCCGAGCCCGTTACCGTTGGTGGTTGTCGCCCCGACAACCGCCGAGGAAGACGAGAGGTTGTCGTCGCAGACCAGGGAGGAGTACGACAGATTGAGTCCTCCCAGAAGGAGCTACCAGCGGGACTCGATGATCGACGACGAGGACAGTTACTCGAGGAGCGACTACAGGATGTCGAACGGCAGGAGTTTGCGAGCTCGCGAGAGCAGCGCCGGCGAATCTGTCACCACGCTGCGAGAAGACGAAGAGGACGAGGACGAGGACGAAGAGCTAGACAGCAGAACCAGTAGCAACGGTCCCTCGGCGACCGGGCCCACCGACGACTACTTCAAACCTCTGAAACGGCTGAAGATGGTTCAGATGCAGCAGTCCGACGAGGAGGACGACAGGGACCGCGACACCAACGAGAGAGGTGTCAAATCGTTCAGCATCCTCGACATTCTCTCCCACAGACCCAAGGCGAAGATCGTTCGACCATGGGACACCGTCGAGTCGAACCTCGGACACCATCATCGCCACCATCTACAGCAGCAGCCGTCCCATCGACAACACCACCTACACCATCACAACCATTCCACCGCGCCCAGGGATCTATCCTTGATGGGCATGTCCTTGGCGTCCATGTCCGGATCCATCAGCGAGCCACCTCTCAGCAGCTCGTCCTCCTCCGGAAGGAGCTCCGTCTCCGACTCCGGTAGCCCCGATCCTCTCGCGCATCATCATAGCTTGCACCACGGCTTGCATCCCGGTCTGCATCATCCCGCGTTGCAGCAACAACAACAGCAGCAACAGTTCAAGAGGAAAACGTCGCAGCAGCATGGCGGACAAGCTGGCCACCACGGGAAGAGGACCACGGGGCAAGGCAGCCCTCTCGACGCCCTCTTTCAGATGACCAGCAAGACCTTCGACGCTGGCGAACACAGTCAAGGTGAGTGGTGTTTGCCTATGGTTGTTCCTTTGTCTGTTTATTCCACAGTGCGCCCGAAGGTTTTTCTTTTTTTTTTTTTTGAACGGTTGAGGGATTAGGACGCGGAAGGATCTCGTTCGGATTACGCAGGAAGGAATCGTTGTGCCGGAAACAACTAGAGAATATGTTACGTAGCGAATTTTCGGAGAGCAACTCGCCGACACGTGCGAACGGGACCTAATAGAATCGGGGCACGGTTTTTATCAATGACGGGGGGGCCTGTCTTTTGTAGCCGCGAGTGTGGACGCTGAATGCGCCGCTTGATTTTGATTGATGCTCTTTGTGGGCGTACGAGGTTCGTTTCGCTGCTCCTCGCTGACTTCTTTCATTCAATTATCCGCGAAGATTCGAACTGCTTTTTGCTTTCATCTGCGGCAAACATTGAATAGAAACAGCCCGGGATTAGATTCGGTCTTTGCGGGGCAATGTTTGCCTTCGAAAACTAGGATAAACCTGTGACCGAAAACCTTTGTCTTTTAGGTTCAGAATAATATGCTATTAATTCCGTTACCCTATTCGATATAACGATTCAAAGTTGCTGTCATCATGCTGTTTCAAGTACGACAACAATTTCATCGCTATTACATGTCAGATATTACAGACGTCTATTCAATTAGAGAGCAGTTTAATTTGGAACGTTGATTAATTCGACACGATTGATTCGGTTGATCAGTCGGAAGGGTAAAACGACGCGAAAGTTACAGTTGCCGGTGTTGTAACGAGGTGGTAGCGATTGAGCAATATCCACTGGAGAACGGTTTACCGATTTCCGTTGCGTACAGTTCATGACGTGAATTATTCAACCCCTCGTCACCCATCTGTGGCGTCGGACGCGCGTGCACGATGCGTTTATTGTATATTTACCTCATTTCGAAAGTGAGGAATGAACATTAAAAAAGAAGGCTCACCGGAGCGCGCGTACTCCAATTTCCGTGCGGACCGTTGCCACGCTGCAATTGATCTCTATTATTATTCGCATACAATAAGTCAGAAGTCAGAAGCAAATTGTCCTTAAATTGTGTCCATTAGAAATCAGTTTACCGCCTCCGGAAGTGCAGCCTGTCCGTCGAACACAGTCTTATCCGTGTTCGGGAAAACATTACCGTATTCTCAAATAACCGGTTGAGCTCCGCTCATTTTTCGAAGCCTAAACTGCGTGTTTACATATTTCTTTGTAATTTATCTCGTCCACGAAAATCACCAAATTGTAGAAAATTTTTCTTGATCTTGCATTCTGTTGGAACCCAAGCTTTCGACTCGTGTCTCGTTTCGCAAACGGGGAGCAGGTTTCGGAAAGGTTCGTGGATCAACAGCGATCAATATTTGCCTTCGAATCCCGATCAGAAGTCGTTCTGGCCGGTGTTGCGGTGACGAGCACCGCGACAGCTCCGGTCACGACACTCTCGGGCAAGAAACGCTGGTAGCAGAGTCGTCGAGCACGTTCCAAGTGCTACTTTCCAGAAGCACGCTTCCACGAACGCTACTAATATTAGTAGCCGCGTGGCTGTTACGAGGTGCACCGTAATTGAACGAGGATGACATTTTTATCTTTTATTTTCTATCCGTTCCCCCGCGCGCTGACTCTTGGCGTTTCTCTTTTTCTCTCGGTCCTGCTCTCTCTGTCCTTCTCTCTTTCTCTCTTTCTCCGATGCTAGGGTAAAATATCGATCTCGAGATTGCCAGAAGAGATTGATGTCACACGAGGGACAAACGATTACGCTAGGCAGCTTAATGGGGATGCACGTTCGCCATTCACTGTGTCGGTAAACGTTTACGCCGTTTCAGTCAATGGGAGCGACGATTTATGTCGCGTCGTGCATAGCTGATAGTTCGAGGGTGGAAAAATTGATTTTTCAGCGAAACGTGCCAGAGTGTCGTCGATCTAACTAAAATTAGGAGCTTGGCGTACGACTCTCCGCATTTTGATCGTTTAGGGTACAGGTAATCGCGAAGCTCGGCAAAAATTCTACAAGTTACTTTGTCGGTCGGGAAAGTGTTTGCCAATTGCTAGAGGAGTTTGTTAACAATCACGGTAGTATTCGGTCGTTGTTTGCCTCGTCTATTAGCGGCTGTATGCTCCTGCGACTAAAGCGTTGTTCGTTGTTTAATCCGTCGGGTTTACACGCGAAGTGTAAACTCTCCTCGGATGGACGGCCGGGTATGGTTTTTGCCTATTGTTCAAAGAGACGTGCTCCTGAAATTAGCAGACAATGGTCTCTCTCTCTCTCTCTCTCTCTCTCTCTCGAGGAAGGACGAAGGTCGAGATCGCTGCTCGATTCCGGCCGAGGCGAGGGCCGAACCGAAATTGCCGGCTGTAAACGCTCGATCCTGCGGTTAATTGCCAGTATCCTTTATTGAAACGTTCCTCTGGCCTAATGGAATTATTATTTCTTGCCAGTGACCGCGCTTCGCCGTAAAACCGGAGAATATCTCGTCCTGGTCACTCGGTTCGAGCGCGAATATCGCGAGACCGAGGGCAACTCGAAAGAATTGGATTCGCCAGATGATATTCCCTTGCTGGAATGGAGGCGCAAACAGAGAGATAGACCCCTGACGATCTTTGCTCCTTGTTGCTTTAATCCAATTACCTGAGCAGTAAAAGCCCCGGGCTGCGTGGACCGGACAAACACACAGAAGATGGAACGGAGAACACAGAGACCCGTTTTCTTCGAGTTTCCGCCGACCATCGCCACCATAAAACCCAGTTTTTCGTAACTCTCGGCCCCCGAACAGAGGGGAATTTCGCCGTGATAATCATCGTAAAATTAAGGGGTTTGAAACGAGGGTTGCCCCGAGGTTTACGGTGTCCAGAGAAACCTCCAGTGAGGCCATACTATCCTCGTGATCGCCCATTGTTTGCCACGGGTTCGGCAAATTGTTTTACAACCCCTGCCCGATCGGTGTTTACTCGAGAGGAAGAAGGGAAACGAGTCTTTTCCCTCTGCGCCGACGTAAACACTCTGTAGTAGCTCTGCCACAAAACGGATTTAAGGCGGCACATTATCGGCCACTCAAACCCCCATGCATTTCCCAAGGAAATCGCTGCCAGCGTTCAGAGCCAGAGCAGCGCGAGACAACTCTGTCGATGGTTCTCGAAACAGAATAACTTTCTTAAAATCGTTCCTTGCTTTTTGCACAAATCTCTCTCTCGTATCTTCGAAATGCCATTGAACAGCTGGGAAAAGGAATGCGAGAAACATGGCCGCGAGACGAAGGTAAAGAGGCGAGTGAAACCGAAGCAGAGAGGAAATTGATTCGCGGGTCAAGAAATCCCGAGACAGAGTTAAACGCTCGCGGAGGAACGTGTCGAAGCGAGATGCATCACGGGGAATTGAATATCCTTTCTGCCGCGCGGCGCGCCGGTGGCAGGATAATGACTCGGGAAAAGGACTCATCGTCGTCGGAGGACAAGGATTGTCGGGAGCAGCGGGACGCGTCGTTCATCATTTTCGTACTTCCGTTCAATTATCCGCGGGTAGTACGAAACGAAAAAGGAGCGACAGTGGAACGTGACCAAGCGGAACAACCGGTCGACGCTCGTTGGTTCTTTTTACCGACGATGATCCACCGACGAAAGCTGGAGTTTTCGGCATCGGACGCGAACCGGGCCTGGACACACACGAACACGTCGAACACTCGGCTCGAGGATGTCGAGGAGAGAGAGAGAGAGAGTGAGAGAGAGAGAGAGAGCACAACGGAACGGACGCGGACGTTGCGAAGAAACAGCGCGCGTTGCACGACCGGCCGATTGTTCGCGCGTGTCCCTGTCGGGCCCAGCCACGTAATTTTAGGCCCACCTATACACAACCACCGGTACCTACAAGGCGCGTAATTTGTTATTTGGCGCGGCCGGGGAGCATATGTCTCATTTGCATATAGCGTGATACAGAAAACGCGAGCCCGGGCTTCCGACGGATCGGACAAGCTTTTCGACAAAACCCACCACCACCGCTTTCTCCACGATCCGATCGATCGGCCATCGGTCACAGGATCGGCTCGATCCATCTCGGGCCCAGAAATCGACTCGCAATTAACCCCGATATACTCGTAACTAACCGGTGTGGTCGTAATCTTGTTACCCGCAACAGTACCGTGGAGACGAAAAAATGATTGATTCGATATTATCAAGTTTCAAGTTAACGATGCAAATTAATATCGACGATGTCTTTGTCGCAAATATCTGAGAAGGTATTTTGCCGCGTACGGTAATCGAGCCACGAAATAAAAATGGTTTCTCCAGGTCATGGTGTTGGTGTTCGAGACGGAATGTACAAACAAGTGTTTTCCATGTGGTTTCCACGATTGGTGGCGGCTCGCCCGGAGCGTCGAAAGTCGCCGATCGTCGAGAGAGCCGTTTAAAGGGAAAGTCACGTAGGGTTTTGCAATCTCATAATTGACCCAATATCCGAGGGCTCTCCTCCGGTCCACAAGGGTTGCCCTCTCCGGCGAAGAGAGAGAGAAACGTGGCGGGCCAGACAAGGGGGAAGGAACACCGTTGCCCCGGGCAGCGTGGCATAAAACCCGGTGCGCGGCTTCGCTTTACGCAATTTATGATATACGTTCTTTAAACTGGCTAACATTAAGCGAGCCGGCGCGCGGCTTAAGAGAACATTATAAGGTCCAGCTGATTGGACGCACGCGTATCGAAAACTGTCCGATATTAGTGAAATCCGTTTGGGTCTCTTCCGAACGTCTGCGTACAACAACCGGGCTGTGTCCGAGGGTTCGACGAACCCTTTCTTCCCTCGAGAACCTACTGGTTTTAACGGTACGAGTCTTTAAACCCGCAATCTCGGAGCCGAGGAAGGATCTGGGTGAAGAGCACCGATTCTACAATCTATTTTGTCTGGACCCTTTCGTTTTTTAGAAGGGTTATAAAGCTAAAGTGGAACTTGTCAATTTGTCATTCGGTCGAGATAAAAAACAGTGGATCGGATCGCATCGCATTTAAAAAATATCATTCTATGGTTAAAATTGACCGACTCTAATCACTCGAAGCAGTCTCTGACCAGGACGAGGGATCGGGAAGGGAGCCGGTCAAAGCGGCAGCTTATTTCAAGCACAATTCCGCAGTCGCGAACGCCGCAATTGAGGGGATCTATAGATCGTGGTGGATTCACGCGTCTCGATGATCGCGGCGTTGGGCGAAAGGGTAGAGGCGCAATTTTCCCGGGGCAAATGAAATTCCGCTATCGATCGAGACGCGATCTGTCCCTGGGGTTCTCGGATATATCTGGTCACGATCCGCTGTCTCGTCTCGATTCTTCTCCGGTCTGTAGACGGGAATATCGACGGGGCTCTTCCCACGTCCCGCTTCTTCCCGTGGAATTCGATCATTACCATTCCACGGGGCCCAGTCTGCTGGGGGTTCGAGTGCTCGAACGAGAGCGAGATCGCGTTCCGTGTCTTGGTTTTTGCGTGGAGAGCCAAGGCGATTCGTTCCCTGTTCCCTGAGACGCTCCCGGTACCCCTTTGCCACCCGGAATACGCATAAAACGCGTTGTTCACACGAGCGATCTCGGGCCCGACCAGCTATACAACGCAGCCCGGCTACCTACTTCGACCCAGGAGAGTTGCGGTCTCGGGCCCGAAATTACGAATGATATCGAATCGAATCGCTCGTAATATTATTCGATACGTGTTCCATTACCGGAGCGGCTCAGCCAGCGGCCTCTCGGGATTCAAATTAGATTACCGGTACCGGTGGGCTAGACTCTCTGCACGATCATACGTACCTGCACCCGTGTCCTATACCCCCTTGCTCATCAATATTTATATACTGGGTGTTCCGACTGTTGTGTCATTTTCAGCCGGAAAAATTGTGTACCGATCAGCTAAGTACACGGATTATACCCGGGCCTCTTGTCTCCGACTTCTTTATCGTTTGAACACACAAAACTAGTTCGATCTAATAAAATCTGGCAAGGATTTAGTTCAGCACTGTAATTGATATTATTGACAATTTTTATGTTATTTTTATTATGTTTTGCACCTCTCTGTGTCAACAATTTCTCCAAGCAGCCAGCATTCTGTGAAAAGAGTCCTCGAATAAGTGGTACACGCAGTCGGTCACCCCGTATATATATTATTTACGTGCAACGACATTTCGCACACGGAGACATTTGCAGAATAACAGAAGAACCGGAGGAACAGACGGACGAACACAGCCAGTGGGCCTCAGAGCCTCGGGCCCCGGGCCCCCGTACAACACGGTAGCCTCACGTATCCGCAATTTACTTCTGATTATTATGCTCTCTATACTTACGCGGCATTCTTATCTCCTCTTCTTTTTCGACTTCTTCTCCCTCCTCGGCCTACTCTTCGTCCTCTTCTTCCTCGACAAGACGAGGCCCCCCTCCCACACTGAGAAACACCGATTCCTCGTCTCTCTCTTCAAGGCCGAGGATCGAGCATGGTATCGGTTGACCGACAGTCGATCGTTGGATCTCTGATTACACGCGGCCTCCTCGGGGCTGCTGGACCGATTTTGGATCACTTGCTATTTATCGATGGGAAATATATTCAAGATTCGCTTAAGTAAAATATCTTTTTCACGCCCGTCTAGTTACCGGTAGCTTCACAGACGAAGAGTGCCATTATCATGTGAAAAAAATGCTCGTGAAACGGTTCTTGCAGGGTTCCCTCGCGCGTTTCAAAGCCCATCCATCGCGAGCCATTCGCGTTTATGTTGTTTGTAGTCGTGAATCCCGTGCGTAAAACGCTCCTGCGCAAAGCTCGGTTCGCGGAACACGCGTAACGCCCGTCGAGCGTGCTTTTTTACCGGGGACTTAGGCTATTCGCTAGTCGCTAGGAAGGTCCGTGCTCGTCGTAAAGGCCGCAGAAGGCGACCGCATCGTAAATGGCACGGCACGGGCATGTTCGCACTATTTTTCCCGTTCGGTTAATGCGAAGCGAGAAAGAGGGAGAGAGAGAGAGAGCGAGAGAGAGAGAGAGAGAGTCTCGAGCGAGATCCAATTCAACGTTGATGGATTGTCACGATGAGCGGATCGTTTCGCGAGCACGGGCTCTCCGCGAAAAGTGTTAATGGACTGCGGTGACATTCTCGCGAAAAAATGCACCGTTTTTACCCGCGTTTCTTTATTGTCGTTAACCCGGTCGTTCGACGATCACAGAATCACGCGTCCAGATGGTTGCGATGATTAAAATAATTACTAGATTCCGGATATTCATGCAAAATATGTCTACACCAACTGCGATGAACCGATACCGAGCAGAACATTCTTTCCCGTTAATCCTTCAAGCATTTGCCAGAATTTGTTTTCAGATTTCTCGATGGTCTGGATAGACAGCAAGAAAATAAGGTTGGTGTTGGTTACACCGGCTCTCTAACAATTACAATACGCCGTCGGCCCGGTAATCGACGTCTAACTTTCTGTTCCAATTAATCCCTTTCTTTCGAAAAAGACAGGACCGTTCTCGTGTCGCGTTTAATCAATTTCTCTTTCCTGTCGAACTGTCACGGAACTTTCTCTGGTTCGGGAACGAAGACGGAGCATAATAAAAGTTCTCGATAGGGAATGATCGTCGCAGTGGCCGGTCTCGATGCCAGTCAGAGGAAATATTAATTATTCCGGTTCTTTTTCCCCGGCCGGGGAACGTAATTATGTTTTCTGATTGACGGACGCGCGGGTACGTGTCCGCGGCGGCTCGTTACAGCGACAAACGATCGGGCCGGTAATTAGCCTGAGTATGACATCGTCGGTAACGCGCATAGTCGCCGGTTACACGACCGGTAGCCGCCGGTATTATCAGTCATAATAACGAGCCGGAGCTGGAGCCGGTGCGGTGCTGCTCGCGCGGCGTAACAAGCGCCGATGAAAGTATTTACGCTCGGGAATGATTCCGTAATTAAACGTTCCGGGTGTGCGTCGCTTGTAATTGAACGAATCCATTCTGCCGATCGATATAACGCGATTCACGTAACGCACCGGATCGGGAGAGTCTGCGGATCTGCTCTCTCGCTAATAAGCGATCAATCGATCCTCCCCGATCTTGTCGGAACGATTAAAAACTCGCGCGGCTGCGCGAACCAGAATTTCTTGAAAACCTGTTGTTTCCAGACGAGAAAGACAGGTCTGCCGGTTTCTGTAGTAGCTTTTTAAAAGGATAATAAGAGACGCTCGCTTTCCGCCTCTCCAGCACGTGACGTATTGCTTCTGCTTTCTTTTCCTGTTTCAAGGGGCCCGTTAAAGGGCCACTCTCGAGTTTCCGGATCCTCGTCGCTCGAGGAAAGAGAGAACGAGAGAGACCGCGGGAAAAAAAAGCATTAGATAAAAGAGGGTGGGCCGCGTGTTTCGACTTGTTGTGACAGTTTGCCGAGCAAACAAAACACCAGCTCCGCCCCCGTTGTTCGGCAGAGGTCCGGATGCCGGCCCGACTTTTTACCCGACACGACCCGGGGCACCCCCGCTGCGTTAAGTGACCATTCGGTTTTCGAACAAGTGTGCCGTCTTCGAGGACACCCGAGACCATGCTACTCTCTGCCAGTTCTCCCGCACCCTGTCGCGACCTTATTCTCGCTGACGAAACCCGAGGGGCCGAGGAGAGCGTCCTGTTGCGCCATCGGTTCACGCTGATCCGCTTCCTCTTTCGGAAAATACGAGCATGCTCGCAGCACGGGGCCCTTTGTCTACCGAAAACCACCGCTAAATATTGTCGAGTGTCTCCTGTCGGGACTTGGGTGGTCGCCAATCGGTTTTCGCGACGGCATAATTTGTAAACCTACCCCCCCCCCTTCCACCTCCGTTTCCCGGATCTTTCAATTCTGTCCCTCTGGGAAGCAGTATTTTCAAATTTCACGTCAGCCGAAGTAGCCAGATGGCTTTCACGATCATGCCCCTCGTTTCTCTCCGGTGAGAACATACTGCATCAATATTTTCTGAAAGCAAAACAACCGAAACAAGGACATGGTACACTGGCTCGCGAAACTGTTCGAACGCCCTTCAAAACAGTATAACTTTTTTAAATTGGACCAAACGACCTGACTTCTTTGAGCAATTAATGACGTGCAAAAATGATTTTAAAAAAATTTCAATTCAAGCTCGGAATTATAAACAATTCTTCTAACTCCTCAAAAAAAGTCAGGTCGTTTAATCCAATAAAAAAAAAAAGTTATACTGATGTAAAGGGCGTTCGAATACTTTGACAAGCCTCTATGTATATCAGTATTTTGATAACAGAATTACTGACTCGCACCTCTATCCATTATTTTAATTGAACGACTGGAGGTTGATCGGAAACAAAAAGTAGCCGGATGTAAACGGTGCTCGAGAGCGATCGTTGTCGAACGATCGTTTTAGCGTGGAAATCGACAGGCTGTGTGCGGGTAGGGTGGCGACGCGTCGGTTCCCGGGCAATGGCGGATTGAATTCATTCCGTGCACGGTTTGGTGCACACGGTCCGTGGCATTGGGTGTATTTGCCGGCCTATTAATGCACGCAAGAGGAGTCGATTGGCCTGAAAATTGTGACATGTTCGTGCAACATTGTATTATACACTGACGTCGGAGCCGTGGCCGGCGAAATGACCGGTTGTGCATTGTAATAAAACGTTGACGGCCGGTCGAAACTGGACGTAAAGCGACGTTAATGGTATCATTCCGGTGAGGATAGTGTCGGAGGGCCACGGGAACCCGCGGGTTTCCGCGCGAAACGAAATCGTGTCTGTGTCGCATGGGGGGGAAAAAAAGGGTCCTGGCGAATCGCGGTGGCTTTAAACGCAATTACAGGTAGATAGGTAGGTAGGTAGACACGAAACAAAACTTCGGAGAGCGGAACGTTTACTTTCCGCAGCTGGAATTGCCGCGACCCTACGGCTCTAGCAACCCTTCGACGCTCGTTGCAAAAGGTTTTATTTGTTTCTATCGGTTGCACAATGCCGTTATTCTCGCTGGCTCGCTAGGCGAGCCGCTAAGTCGTGAATTTTTAAACGAACGAACCGCGTTTCGAGAAACCACGAGCGCGCTCACGTTTTCCTTGCTTACCGTGCGCGTGCGAGAAATGCTTGAGTCTACAAGGTGTTTCCGAGTTTTTTCTCGGCCGACGAAGACACCGCGCCGCTTGTGCAACAAGCTACATGTTCGAACTCTCCGGTAGAAACTCGGTGTTCAATGTTTCATAAAACTTTTTACCATGAAAAATCATTCGATACGTTTCTTATCCAAAGATCGTCTAGTTTATATGCACCGTGCACTTATCCGCGTGTGTTTGCCGTGATGCAAGTTTCTTGGTAGAAAGAAAAAAAAAGAAGTAGAAAAAAGAAACGGCTCACCGCGCTGTTAAAAAGTAATGAAGCGTGTTATACATGTGTTCGGTAAAGCTTCAATTACGGCGACGCGTTGTTAGCCGCACTGACTAGTAATTCACCGGCTGTGCCGATAAAACGGTGGCACATGGATGCAGAGGAGTTTCGTACCGATCCCAGATACGTCGTAAAGACGCGAGGCTGAACCGAAGAGTTTGCTGCACGGTGCACCACTAATTGAAAGAACCGACAAAATATTTTTCCCCGGGAGCTACCG
This sequence comes from Seladonia tumulorum, assembly GCA_913789895.3. Classification (NCBI taxonomy): domain Eukaryota; kingdom Metazoa; phylum Arthropoda; class Insecta; order Hymenoptera; family Halictidae; genus Seladonia; species Seladonia tumulorum. The sequence continues at coordinate 10,297,185 of OU565281.1, forward strand.
ATTCATTTTACAATTTGCACACTGTCGATGGCTTGTTGATCATGCGAGTTCCAAGGGAGCTCTGTATTTGTACAAAAATATTTAAGAACGTGAGCTAGTGGAACGAGTCCAAAGTGGTCGAAGACTTTCTTCTTAGAAGTTGGTGTTTAAATAAATCACTTTTTCTATAAAAGCAGTCGGTTCAGTTCCCGCTTAGAAGGATCTTACAAAGTGTTTTCCCCGATTCATTTACCAATGTCCTCGCCGATAATGTAAATAAGAAAGGCCATAAAGCTATAGAAAAGTACGAGTGAGCAAAATGAGATTAAAGAGCCCGAAGAGTGAGTTTCTGAGAAAAATCGAATCGGTGAGCCCGATGAATTAAATCCCCCCCGGCCTCGGAGCGTCAACCGGTTCATTTGACAGCGCGGCGCATTATCGGGATCTCGTCGGTAATCGGCGGGATCGTGTCGAATCGAGGGAAGGGGGTGTCGCCCGATTCCTGTGGGAGGTGATCCGTTGTTGGCCGATGTTTCAGCAATTCCATTCGCCGCGCGTAATCCCGGTGTCGTTCCTCTCGACAGGATTTCCACCGATAACTCAGCGGAATTAGCCCGGGGCGGTGTATTGCGGGGGAATAATTCTCAATTAGTCGCCGGAGATCGCGAGTCCCGACTAAGTCGTATTTATGTCAGAGTCGTCGGAGAGGTTCGTCCGGGCTCTCTGTGCTATGTCGCCCGTTCTCGGGAGCTTCGGCTTCGTATTAGACCGCGCCGGGATATTTATGCGATCGATCCGTCTCAGTTTGCTCTCTCGCCGGATCCCCATGTCCAATAATCGTTCCGGCCATTCGTCTAGCCGTCTCGTTTCGTCACGAAGACTCTCCAAACACACACCCCTTCGTCCGCCACCCCCGCATCGGCGAACTCTTGCCGCCAGAAAACGACGCGCGTGCCGAGGAAAATCATTGCAGATTGTACGCAGGATCGGGGGATCCACCACGACCCGGGACACGTAGCAGTAGAATCATCGGCGAACCCTCCAACGACAAATAGAAATAAATTCCCCGCAGATTACGCCCGCTCGACACGGTCCTGGATTTACGCGAACCTAACCCGGGCGGTTCGACCTTTATTGCTTGTTTTCGAACGCGGATCCCGAACGCTGATTTATTCCTCTGTCTCTTGGGGAAATCAGCGGTGAAGAGATGGATCTCTTTTGCTGTGCATAAATTTCGAATAAAGGGCGTCGAATGAAAAACGAGTAGAACTTTGGCGTAGAGTTAAATAACAGTGGTCTGGTAGCTAGTCGCAGCCAGGTTGCGTTAATCACTCTATCGGAAGGCGGGAGCGCGGTCGCGGCATATGTCAAATGTGAAATCGAATTTCGCACGGGAACCGCACTCGGCCAGCCGGTTCCTCTGTCTCCGGCAGGAGTAAACAAAAAGACGGTGTAACCGTTGACGTCCGTCGGTGTGTAAGAATGGCCGATATAATAGCTGCTGCGCAGAGAGAACCAGGTTCTCGACCGTGGCTTGGTGTGATGTGGCACGGCGGTGTACGGGGCCCAACCACCGTTGAAATTGATTTTCGCGTGTCACGTATTTTTCGGCCGGGGTTCGGGCTGATTGTCAGAGGATGACCATGGCTCCTTTTTGCCTTGTCTCTGGGTCTCCGAGCCGCTCGGAGCCCCGGAGGCTATCGCGCGTGTACGTACGAGAACCAGCTCGGAAAGCGGGAGAAAGAGAGAAACAGAAGGAGAAAGAGAAAGAGAAAGAGAAGTTGGGACCGCAACGCATGGACGCACGGACGGACGAAAGGAAGAGCAGACGAGAAAGAGCCCTGTGGAACGGAAAGGGCTCGAAAAAGAAGCGCACGAGCAGAACGCGAACGGAAAAGGAAGAAGCCGAGAAAGGGAGAAGAACACCACCGACCAGGCCCGGCCACGCCACGGCAAGAATAGAGCCATAAAGCCTTTCGGTGTGGCTCGCGTCAAACCGCTGCGCCGCGCCGCGCCGCGCCGTGCAGCGCACCGGCTCCCTCATTGTTTCGGATTCGAGACTTCCGCTCGGGAACGCTTCTTCCCTCAGGCTGGATCCTCGTTAGATCCTCCGTCGAAGAATGAAGACGTGAACCGGCCGAGAAATTGCCGGCGAACATCGCCCGATCTCGAACCGACTCTACCGACTCCTCTTCTCCTCGAAACGCGCTCATTTCGATACAATTGGCCGAGTTTCAAGGCACACGTTGCCTTTCGTGTCTCTCTTCTTTTCTCTCTCTCTCCCTTTCCCTCTTTCCCTCCTGTTTTCTTTCTTTCGAGCCATGCAAATCGGAGCCGCAAACGGACGTTCGCGTTCCCTTCCACGAAACTTTACGACCGTGTTAATTTCTCCGACGCCGAGGTGCTAACTGGCCGAAACAAAAGCCGCTTCTTTCGCCCGTGGCCGATCGATACGGGAACGTATTTTCCGAAAGATGCTATCGCGCCTAGGATCGGCCCGCTTCCTGCCACCGGATCGTTCGTTTTAATTTTCGTGTAAATTTCACTCGGATCCGGTATTAGCAGCTATTGTACCACCTGATTCGTGACTCGATACCCGAGAAACAACTCGAACCGTTCGCTCGAAGGGATCTTCGAAATTGGTTTAACAAAAACTAAACGAATCGGATAGTGGGAAAAATATCGAATCTCTTGCAACTAGTGAAACGGAGCGTAGAACGCGCGGTTCGAATAGAACTGTATAGGGACAGCAGAATGTCGTATTTACGAGGATCGTTGCCGGAACTAAACGCCGGCAACGGAACGTGTTAATAGTATTACGGCGATATCGTTGGAGGATCGCAAAAACAATGCGAGCGCGGTTGTGTCTCTGGGCTGTCTAGCTCGCGAGATATTTCTTTTCCGCGGGAACGTTAACCGTCGGAACAACGACCTCGAGATCCCTCGGCCACTGGTTCTTATCCGGTACGACGAAGATTGGCCAATTAGCCGGAGATTTGATCGCGAGAGGCCAATTAATCGAGCTGAGGTGAAACGGCGTGGCGCGGCGCGCTGCTCGGTGAAATCACTTTAAGCGATCGTGTAGAGAGAGAGAGAGAGATGGCTGAAATCGCGGTCATCCGGTGACATTTGAAAAATTGCCACGATCTCGCGTCTTGCCGCGGGATTGGTCGGTTTCCGCGTGACTCGCGCGGCCGGTTCCTTTGCTGTCCGATTAAAGAACGTGAAACGCCCGGCCGTTCATGTCCGCGAGACATTAATCTAGAACAAACATGGCCGTTCTGGTGCCGCCGTATCGAGCAAGGCTATCATAGCTAATGCGCTAATGACTCCGCGATCGATTAGCCTGATGCATTCTTCATTCTCACCGTTGCGCCGTGCCGCGCCGACCGGAATCGCAAGAACCTGGGTTCAATTCGTATCTTTGTTAATTGGACGTTATTAATCGCCGACGGCTTTTAGGGTCTTCGGAGATTTTAAAAACGGCACCCGTACCGTTTGTTCGATATATCCGACGGAAAGACAGAAATTTTTAATCTGTTCGACGGTGTACAATTTTTCAGATTAATTCCGCCTATTACGTTATACCGAGGAGAAACGCCTACGGCCTCCTTCATTCCCTAGATCCTCGATCCGACGTTGGATCGTTTGTTTTCCACGCGAACGGCACTGTCATTGCCACCACCCGACGAGAATCGATACGTCTCGTGTCGCACAACTCTGGTGCTAGCCTCTCTTCGGAGACACTTTTATTGGAAAGAGACTCTCGAGTAGCTCTCGCTCTTTATTATTACAAGTAGGACTTAACGATCTCGTAACTTAATCAAGGATAGTCAAGTGAATTTTATCCACTTTGTTGTAGAAAATTCCAGTGCGATTGTCCTTCTTGTTATTCGAAAATTAAAGACCTTACATGAATATCAGTAGTACCATTGCAGGGTTGAAAGAGTGATAGAATTTAATTTCTATTTTCCTCCCGCCGCAATCGATGCAATTGTAGAAAACGATGTTTACCGTTTCTACATGCGTCATCATGTACACCATGTGAACGTTGCGACCATATTATGGGACGATAAACACATAGAGTGAAACATACCAATGATAGTAACGTCGTTGCGGAAAATGATATTTATCGCCTGCGGGCACAAGGCGATCGCACCCCCAGGTGAACGTTGCGAACACGGAGGACCATACTATGGGAAAATAAACAGCTTGTAGTTATCAAGCGACGCGTAGAACGGAGCAGCGCCGCATTAATGATAAAAATGTTGTTTCAACTCTATTCGAAACGGAACGATTTGTTGGCGTTTTTTGCCCTCTAGAACCTCTATAGACTCAACACTCTCGCCGAAGGGTTGAACAGTAGTCAAAATATAGCTCATCTATAATGTTTGACTATATTCTGATATCTTCTCCAAGGAGAAACTTATGCTCGAAGGTGCTATTGTTTGTTGCGTTCGGTTGTAGTCTATGCAACGGTATAAACAACAGTTCCATACACCATCGCCTCGCGTCCTTGTCTCACATTTAGCAAAGACACGTTCGAGGCAACGCGATCAGGACGGTTGTCGGTTGAGGCTGCCAAACATAGCCGTCGAATGGCAAAGTTTCCGTCACTGCTACTCCCTCGACTGAATAACAAATATCGGGAGCAAACCGCAACTCCGGACTTTACAAAAAAAGAAACGAGCAAACGTTACTTCTCATACCAATGTATCCGAAGTGTATCGTTTTCTCTTGAAATGCTTGGCTTTATCTGCCAATCGAACAAACTTCTCGACGTTATGACAAAACAACATTCTTCCATTTCTCACGGAGCTTTGCGGAACCGGTTGATATTGCGCAACAATGCCAAAGAGAGGGAAGAGCGAATTATCAATTGATAATTCCTCTGGTCTCGCGCGGGACTAACGGCAAACTAGACTAGCCAGCAGCCTAGCCTTACCACCGCGCTATAGGCGAGCAATCGAACGACTTGGCACCAGCGAAACACGCTCAAATAAATAACGAATGGTTCATAAGTCACCCGTGGCTGTCTCGGGCACAACTATACCCCGGGATTCGCGGCGGTTGATATCGCGCAAACGAGGGTTGTTTATTTTGCGTGACACACGGCGTTCCGTTTTAATGGCGAATAATCGTGTCGCGGCGCGGTCGGCGTCCCCTGTGAACTCTATAGCGTCGTCGTCGATGTTCCTGCAATCATTCTACTTTTTCACCTGAAAAATAACTACCCCCAAAAAACTTCCACGCAATCAAAACATCTTCAACCACCCCTTCCCGTGCAAGTCACGCTTGTAATTTTTCCGATGAAATTACTAGTCGAGGGATAAACCTAGTGAAATTCAATTTGTATATTTCCCCCTTTGGAAATAAGTTTCTAAACTGGGTTAAAAAGTGGTATCAACCGTGCACAACCGTCCCGAGTGAACGTGTCAACGCTTCGAGAGCACTTTCAGAACGCAATAAAATCGAACAGCTTCGAATCCCGAGACGATCCAGGACATTCGAACACCCAGTTACTCTCGAATCGCAGGCTCTAATTCCCTCGAACGATCTCGGAGCGATTAAAGTCGCCACGGGGAGAGAGAGAGAGGTGGTGTTCGACAGTTTCGATTAGCGGGGTCCCGGAGAAAAAATGGCCCGCGAAACGAGACTGCGCGATTAACAATTCCCGTCGCGTATTAGAAGCAATTAGAGCAGCCCCGCGGCTCGTTCGAGGCGCAAATGATTATCGACTTTATGGTCGATCGGGCCGAGTGATTTATTCGCGCGGCGGTGCGCGGTGGCCGGCCACCGAATAATCCTTGTTTCGCAAAGGGTGGTCGAGCGCAATTACGCTAGCAGTCGTTTGCGTCGGAGATAGGGAAAGAAAAAATGGAGAGAGCGCGGCATGTAATTTCAGGTCGTTAAGATCGGCGAAGATTTTTAACGATCGCGAGGGACACGCGCGCGTTATCCGAGTTTCTGTTATCTATTCTGGAACGAGCGTGGAAAACCGGCAAACAGGTTGCCACCTCGATCGGTGTCTCTACGATCGGGCAACAAATCCGATCGAGACTCGTTAGCGGATTTGAAGAGGTTGGTTCTCCGCGGAGGATCGATCCTAGGATTTTCCGTCGAAAGCAAAGGCTCGACCCGAGAGCATTAGGAGCCCGGATACTGTTACATGATTGAACTAGAGCAAGGTTTCCCGGCGGAGGTTAACGAGTGTTAGCTGTTGCCACATTATAACGAGATATCGAACGAACAGGCAGGCGGGCAGGCAGGCCCGCGCCGCGGTATCGCGTTTCACCCTTAAACAGCGGATATTGCAGCTCCTGCGAAGGGAGAAAACAGGGTGGTGGCCCGAAGACAAGGAAAATCGCTGTAGCAGCCGACACTCGAGCATCCACGCTCAGCCGGAGCACACGCGATCCTCATTACCGGATGCCTGATCGTTACCTCGGCTATCTGCTCGCGCATTATGCTTCCATATCGGTTAATACAACTTCTATTTGCTTCGACTCCGGGACGAAGCCCTTCAATCTCTGACGATAGTCGCTACGAACCGCTTGAAAACCTTACCAATCGTATTCCTCGAACTCTTCCGAGATGCAGGAAGCCTATAAAACATTGTTTCTGGACCGGTACGTTTTTCGTGTGCAGAGGCGATGGTTAGGGACGATTCAGGAAGCGATAGACGATCCGATAACCGGTCGACAAAGTTTGAATTGCACTCGAGCTCCAAGATTAAAGACTTAAGTGAAACGCGTTAAGGGGTCGGACAGAAATTTGACGACGCCCGATCGCGGTTTGGGCGGAACTTTGGAACCAGGTGTCTTCGAACCCGAAGATCGAAGTTCGTTCTCAACGAGCAGCGGAAGTTGAACATTTATTTGAACCCGATTATTCCACGGACGATCGGTACATGTAATTTCGCAAGTGTCCGAGTTTTCTCCTTGTTTCCGCTGTCGAAAGAGATCGTTGTCTTCGCGTCAGCGCGACGAAAACAGCCTTTTACGACGCGGCCCGTGTATGCACGTTCCGATCGGCTCGGGACGCGTGTTTCCTGTTTCGAGAGAGGTGAACGACTCGGACCTTTGTGCACGTGACACTCGAAACGATTTCGAAACGTTCCGCGAAACAGCTGCGGAGGTTCCGAAAATTTTCCAAAATATTCAATTTCAATCGGACTTGTCGGAAAAAGGAAAGCGACGCTTTCGAAAAGCCAGCTAGTAGATTCGATTACAGGTGTAACAAAATTGGTGCGGAGATAAAGATGCAGTGGAATTTCGCTGTTTTTAGCGATTCTGTCGCGTTGGGTGACAGTGTCGGTGGCATGGCAGTACCGTCACTCGTCGTTAGTAGCGAATGGTAGCGAGACAGGCATATCACCACCTCATTCTACCGTGTCTGGTCGGTGGCACGATCCCGAAAACCCCTGGTAGCGTGGGCGGAGGCGTTGCGGAACGACGCGACGCGACGCGACGGCAGGGGCACGATGATGTCAGCCATGCTGGGGGTGTCGAGGGGTCGTTGGCAGCTAGGTGGGAGGCGGGATGTCAGCATCGTTGCGGGGAAATCGGCCGGAAAATGGGAAATCCAGCGGCCTGGTGACAAATGGTTGATCACCGCGGGAGAAGCCCGAGTCGTGGCTGCCTCTAGACGAGTTTCGGATGGCGGAGGGTCTGGTACGAGGAGGGGACGAAAGGGGATGAAACAGGATAGGACAGGGGGATGAGAATGCGTCGGAGCTATGTGGGCGAGAAAGTTCGTAAACGTTGCACGCTCCGTGTGCTCTTTCTTTTTCGTTATTTTCGCCCCGGGAAACTCGGGAATTCGCGGGAGAGCCGGACTCTCTCGACCTCTTCCTCGTGGCGAATAAATCCGTGGATTTTATCTCGCGAGGTCTGTTTGCTTTTTTCCCTCCGACGGGGAACCGCGATTCACGGTCCGAGAAGATCGAATGATTAGTCGATTTCCCGTATTCATGTATTCACCGGCGAGAAATTAATCTTCGCGTCGCGTCGCACGCGCGTTCTCGAGATAAATCATTCCCCGTTGGTCCGAATGGTGTGACGAACCGCCTCGCGTTACGCCGGGGCAAACACAGGAAAAAGTCGCGAGAGCCGATCTGAAAGTCAAATATTTGACACCGGCCTGGGTCCCGGCGATTTTCATCTTAAACGGACAGGTGGGAAACCCGGTGACCGATCTGCGCAAATATTTGCACGCGCACCGTTTTCCTTCTTCGGAGAAAATGTCTATATAGCTTTTCCATGGGTTGCAATTAATACTGATAAGTAGACATCGGATCTTTATGCATTTATGGCTTATGGAAATGTTAAAAAAATGCTATAATATAAAATTCGAGAGAATTTAACACGATTTTTATTTGCTTTGGATCTACAAAGGCTGTCCCCATTAAAAATAAAATTTTATTTCATTCCACTTTCTTAAAATGTTTCTATAAAAATTGGAAATTGCATAAACATCCGATGTCTACTGATAAGTTTTTACGTCGATGCCGACTCTACATATACTAACTAGTAAAAAAAAAAAACTGAGCGACTATAGAATCGAAGTACAGGCTAATGAAGTGACAGCGTGATTTAGCCGGCACAACTATAGCTGGAACGGTGAAAAGGGAGAAGTATAACGACGCAATAAGTAGCAACGGAAATTTTGACACGACAATCGCACCGCCGCGCCCTGTCTTATTTTCGAGCAGCAGGTAACGATGCTGGTTCTCGCGGCTGAAAATTATTCAGCAGAGCCACGAAGGACGATTGACATTTCAGTACAGTGTATGTAATGGCGTTGAAGGCTGATTTATACCCTCGCACTATCTCTCAAGTGTTAAAATAACCTGCGCACCCTCTTTCGCCCCGTTCGCTCGCGCCGGATAAATAATGCAGCGAGGAATTCGTTCCAGAAGTCGGTTTTCCCAGGTGTTTACTTCGTAGAGCTGTTCTTGGCTCGAACCGAAAGAGAGAGAGAGAGAGGGGGAGAGAGAGAGAGAGAACAGAAGTTTCAACAACAGCTCGAATTGATCTACTGCGAGAGCAAAGCAATTATCCCGAAGGAATTTAGTAATTTTCCATGTGACCCCCGGTGCCAAATTTTCATTCGTCCCGGGACGGTTCGTCTATTTTCGCGGGTGTCTTCTCGTTCTTCGTGAGAATCCTCGCGATTCCGAAAACGTCGAAGAATTCCATTTTCCTCTCGGAGAGATCCCAGACAAAAGGCGGCCTGTACCAAAGGCGTCGTTTAATTATGCCCGGGGAATTCAACGATCTCGGTTTTATCGTTGCTGGCTATCGCACAGGCTGTTCGCTTTGAGAAAACATCAGGCTTGCCGGGTAGGGCTGATTTTTCCAGGCATCTCCCATGGAAACGCAGCGCGCCGTTGCGGTTGCGCGGTCGCCTCGGAAAAGTGGTTTTCCGAGAGGGGGGACGCGACAAAACGTCTTGCCTTGGCTTGCCTCACCTCGCGTAAAATAAATGGACCGATTTATGTGCCGCAGACGCCGGTCCGCTTAATAAAATCTCCGCTATGTCGATACATTTTCCTCGGGTATTCGCCGAACCACCCTCTACGGAAAGAACGTCACTTACCGATGCCGCAGAACGGCCTGGATATCCGATAACGACATTCGTACATCGATCGGGGAACGATGTTTCCCGATCCCATTAAGATTCCTGGGCACCGAATATCCCGCGTAGAATTCTTCACTGTTTCACAGCGCCAAGTGTTTTAGTTCACAGCGATGACAACGTTATTCCCTTTAAAAGAGTCTCTGGTTTCTTTCTCTCTCTTTCTCCCTCTGAGAAAAAGTATTAGTCTTAATGTTTGTTTAAATTAATATGGACAGCAGAGTGAATGAAGAAGATGATGAACAGATACGCGGCACGAAAGACGAGTTAGCTCGCCCTCGCCGGTTAACAGATTAAGGGGTAACGGTCAGCCATGGACAGACACGTCAGTAGATTGTGGTACGATAGCGAGTAGACAAACCTTTAAACTCGTAATTTTCAATCGTGTACAGGTGTTCTATCCTCTGTATCTTTAAACTAATAACCATTTAACGAATTTAGATCATGCCCCTGCTGGTTTCCAATTCGTCGATTCGGTAAGAATTGATTTAAGAAACTAACTAAATGTATGCTATAGTATGCAAAACTGTATACACTGTGTAGTATTCTGTAGTATAAAGTTGAGCGAGATAATCAAGTTGAAATGTATAATACACGAATAGTGACAACTGCCTATGCATACACGTACAGCTACCACTCGCTAGAGCTATAACTCTTTCGAAACAAAAGTCAAAGAAAAGTGGTAATTTATTTATTAATACATTTCCGCAGGTGACGTCTATAAGCTGGTAAATGTCGACAATTGCTTTTTGTTCTGACGAATTAATCGAGCTCGTATTAACGCTCTAGGAGCACTGAAAATCTAATTAGCACGAGAAACCTCAGCCTACCAGTTTTACCAGTGTTACCAAAAATAAATTGCCTCTTACCTATTTCGAAAATTCATTGTCGAGTCTCGCCCAGAGCGCAAAAATCCCGCGCTCCCGTGGAACGGCACGCACCTGGAGAGCGTTGGCGCGCAGGGCGATTCGTTGGGGCCGGGTTCAATAAAACGGAAAATTGCTGAATTCTCGGGGAATAATTAAACGGGCACCCCTCGTCACCTCCCCCCGGGCACAGCGGATTTACTGCCGCTCTCGTGGATCTTACGGCCGTTACGAATCGGTTACACCTTTTCCGCGCGAAAACGATTAACGTCGCACCCCCTTTGGTGAAACAGTGGCGGGGCGTTCTCGGGTTTCCGGGCTCGTGAGAGAAGGGAAGACACGCCGAGAACAGGGGGGAGGGAGGCCGAAAGGACAAATAGTCGACCGGTCGGAGACAAACCGTGGAGACGCCGCGCCGGAGGGGGTGAAACCGTTCGAACAGAGGAAGAAACGAGGGGAAGAGACACGCATCGCGAGAGCTGGAAGGGGGGGACAACGCGACGGATAATCGCGCGAAACGATTTGCTCTTTTCACGGCCGATTAAGTCCGCAATCTGTTGGCCGAGAGCGAGGAAACAGCCGGGGTGGGTAGACGTTGAAATAATACGGGGAGATCGGTGAGCTGATGGCCAGCTCACCGGATAATCGTCACCATTAAAAGCCTCCGCTCCTGAATTGACCTGATATCGCTTCTTTCGGAATCGCTGCGCTCCGCACGGTGCATCGATGCACATCCGAAAGCAAGACGCTGCTGCCATCGTTGAAAGAATTTTTCAGATGCGCAAAGACGGTTCGTCTTTGGACGGTATAAGTTGTACAATGGTAACGAGACAAGTTAATAATAGCGGCAATAACGACACGCTCCAGTTCGTAAAGATATAACGGGGTCAAAGTGTCGAGCGCTCGCGATCGACTGCAGTTCCGAACTGCGGTGTGGTGCTTGTTTATTTCAGTAGGTGGCATTTACGAACTTTCACGGTGGCGGCTGTCTTTCCACAGTCGTTGGCAGCGGGGTGTCCTTGTTCCGTTCAGCCAGTTTAGGGGCCGTCCGTTTAATCGACGACGAAGGATAGTACCGCGACACTCGCACACAGCAGATCGGAGACGACCATCTTTCTGCCCCCGTGCCGTCAGCATAAGTGTCCTGCGGGCGAACCAGGCTTCTGCTTCGAATCACGAACAGATACTCGTGCGGGCGGCGTGTTTGAGGGCTTATCTCGGGCTCTGGTCTACGGCCGTGCCTCCCATAAGCCTGAACATGGTGCCGTTAGCCTGCTCGCCGCGGGCGACCTCCATTCATGCATCCAATTTAGACGTCAATGGCGCAAATAAAGCATTGGGAGCCCTTAATCGATCGTGGCGTCGATCCTGGGCCACGGGGATCTGTTTATTCGAGGACATGGGGGTCCTCCAGCCTAGAACCTTTTTAACGTACGAACTGATCAGAGTCTCGAGACTTTTGCTCTGGTAGTTTAGGCTCGCTGCAATTCCCTAGAGCTTCCCTAGATTAACACTTTCAGTGCCTAACCAGAACCCTAAAAAATTCCATGAAATCAAAGTAAGTTATTTAAGGTAAAGGCACCAGTGGTTGACCATTTTATAGAAAAACAGTAGTCACCCACATCTGGGTGACATGGCGGTCAACGTGTTAAAATTAGAGTGAAATTAATCCCACCGATTTTCATATCCAGGGTTCCATTCAGGAAAATCCGTTTCGGTTCTTGTTGATCTCGAGCCCGAAGCATTAGATCGTCCCGAAATTGACGGTGCCACGTTTCCGTGGCAGGAATCCAATTCCGCGAGTGTAGTCGCGCGTCAGCAAGGACGAGGCAGAGAAGCGAAAGCGAGCAAAACGATCGCGTAGAAGCCGAGCAGACGTGGTGGTTACACGCGGGTGTCATTAGTCCGGGCGGCAATTAGGAATAATTTGAAAAAAAGCGAAGCCCGTAATTCACGCGGGGGACAAGAAAATCTTTTATCACCGTGTCGTCAGCGTCATCGGCCCGCGACGCGACGCGACGCGACGCTACGGCCGCGCTAGTTGGCGAGCCTCCAATCCTCCACCGGGGAGTCATTACCTAATTACCGGGGTCGCTTTATGAACACTTACGTGTCGGGGTTCGTCGTTCGCGGCCGATTCGAGGAGACAACCACGATGTGGGAAAAGCCTGTCGGGAAATGAGAACCACCTTGTGGCTCACCTCGCGATTTCACCGGCCGATATATAACTCAAGCTTAAGTCGCTCGCTTTGACTTCCAGCAAAACGCTCTTGTCGTCGTTGGCTAAATTATTCGTTCGGCGAAAACGCGCGTGCTAGGGACTGTCAACCGAAACTGCCTTTTGAGATTATTACAGTACAGTGGCCAACGAAAGTGTTTGGACGCCCTTTAAAAACAGAACAGCTTTTTCATAACTGCGGCAAACGACTCGCTTCTTTCTTGGCAATTAGAAGAATCGATTTCGGACAAACGATTGGGGATGGGAGGTGGCCAATAAAAGTAATCCGAGCTCGGCCGGCTAAACGACGTCGTCGAACCTTTCGACTACATTCCATGTAAATTGGACACGCGCGCCTGCTGCATGACGAGCTAGAATCAGCGCTCGCTCTGTCGGAAATAAACACCTGCTAATGTCCATTAGTCGATTCTCCTCTTGGCCACGGATTCGCCTTCTCTCTTCCTCCGTTTCTGTTACTCGCATCGTTTGCCGGACCTTTTTTTTTCCCGAACCGTCGTTCGGTGCACGCGCTCGGTGCATGGGTTCGGTTTAATCGCGCGGAAACGATAATAAGTACGCGGTGGCACTCGAGCGACACCGAAATCGCTTCGACGCGCACCGATATAGTATATCGCGTGTTTCGCCGATTATTCACCGGGCCGATCGTTTCTTGTTCGCAGCGAGCAACAAGGAATTTAATTACAACGCTCTGCCGGCGGTGATCGATCGACCACCGTGGGCGAAATCGGGGGCGGGTGCCGTTTCGAAACGAAATCGAACGATGCAACGATGCGCGAGCATGCTGCGTTCTGTTTTCAGATCAACGCAGAATGACGCCTTTTTTCTCGAAAAGGCTAGACACAAAATTTTTTTTCTAAATTTCTCTCAGAGATTTCGAGCTTCAAGTCCTATTTGTTTTTTTTTTTAATTATTATTTTAATACGGGCAATTTTTCGAGAAGAGGTCCCGTTAATAGGGGAGTCTAGTGTATTTAAAATATGTTCTGGACATCTTTGGATATTTGTCCTTTACTCGCGTGCACAAGTTGTTATAACGTTTTCTGCGCGGCTACACCGGGAGACGTCGACCTACAAATCTCTCGTCGTGGACGGGAACAACTCCATTCCTCCGGGCTTCCACGGAATGTTAGTTGAAACGCTCGGCGCTCACAAAACCGTAAAACACGCGTCCTTTATACTTTCTAGCGCTCGACCCTCTCAACGCCCGCCGAGATTGCTTTTTACTGTCAACCCTTAACAGCTTCTAGAATTCCTGAAGAACACGCTCAAGGAACTGTCTCCTCGTACTATTTTTAATGTTAATATTTACAGCATAATATGCACGTTCTTTTTCCTGTTGATAAATTATGCTCGGAACTCTTTACGATTGCTGTGCATATCAGGCAAGAATAATTGAGATTAATGTTTATCCGACCTTTATCTGTGGGTATGCAAATTCATGGATCCCCTTTTTACAGCAGTTTTGGAGATTGGGTAGACCCCAACACGTTCCCAGCCGCGTGACTCTTGTTTGTTTCGGAACAAGTATTGTCTGTTTAAACGATCAGAGTTCTTAGTTATTATTATTATTCGTCTCGCAATGAATTTTTATGAATGAGTCGTAACGAATAATCTGCTGACAATCAGCGTAGGAGTCCCAACGCGTACCGGAAATGGCACAGGGAACGTATTAAGCAGTATTTATTTTATTTTCGCAGAGCGCTCGAATTTTTTTGTAGCTCACCAATGCGTGGAAATCTGCAATCTCATCGTTATCATAAATCATAATTACCGTAGTCTACAGCCTATTATTATCATCTTGTTCTGGCTTCCTCTCCAAGCTTTAGATTTCTATCGCGTATCAAAATCAACCTGCTTTACGAATTTCCGTATGCAAATTGGTTTTCCACAAACAACTCTACGGTTCGGTTTCGGTATCCATCGGTAGAAAAGACAATTGACGTTTCAACTAATTCGAAACGAAGCGCGTTCGCTGATTGAAATTATAAAAGTTAGTGGAGCCCAAGATCTCCCGGGCAATGGAAAAATACTTTAGCCCACGATGTCGCGTGACAGTAATTGATGTGCGCGGAAAACGTCGCGTATTTGCTGCGTCGCTGCGGCCTCGGTGCACGGTGCAACGAAACCTGCATTCTGTCTTGCTCGGGCCTCGGCGTGCAGGCGGAATCAATGGAATAACATTGTTCTAGACGATCGGCGCATCCGCTCTCGGAACAGTATCATCCTGCTCTTAGGGCACGGGCTGTAACGATCGAGTTGCATCCTCTCGGGAGCTTCCGCGTTTCTTTATCCGGTTGCATGCGCTCGATGCGCGTACCTTGATGCCCCATTACTCGAAGACAAACATCGTTCCGCGCTATGATCGCGTTTAAATCAATCCGACATCGATTTCCACCCCGACTGGTTCGCTCTCGTTCGCTATGTATAATCTCGCGTTCACGATCTCGTAGAATCGCAACGAGACAAATCAGATATATTTAATAGTTCGAGGCAAATTCAATCTCGAGCTGGTACAGCAACTAGTTAATCGTGACACATTAAATGCGAAGATTCGGCAACCGGCAGACCCACTCGGCAGGTTTCGCAAACACGGTCGTTAGCATCGAGAAGAATCCTGGGACGCGTGTGTTGGTTGAATTTCAGCCAGAAACGAAAGAGAGCAACACCTGCTCGGTGGCTGGTTGCTCGGTGCAACAATATCGATTTCCACGGTGCATCTGCGTCTCCGATTAGTCGCGGATTATTCCCACGAGCGGCTCTAGTCTTCCCCGGGCATCCAATTACGGTCGCAGGACTCAATCTAGTGGAAAGCCCGGGGAAAGCAGCGGAGGAAACGCAATCGGTTTAGCCACGGTGTGCGTCTACAGGTGGCGACGTTTGACACGGTGCACCGGCACGTTCGTCTTCTCTCTTTGTCCCTTTCTCTCCTCTCACTGTACAACCTCTCTCTCTCTCTCTTTCTTCCTCTACCTTCGTTCGCGGATCCACCATCACCCTGCTCGATCGATCCGAGCCCGATCCGGTCCGATCCTTCCAATTACCGTACAACGCGGAGCATTACGCAACAAGCTAATCGGCCTCGATCAACCGAATCCCAAGTTTTTCCGAGAGCCGAGACTCTGACCTTTCAGACAAACCTCGCTCACTTCGTCATCCCGAAGCTTTATTACCGCTGACTAGCTCCGAGAGCTATCGGATACATCCTCGATTATATTCTGATGGATCGTGTGCGGCCCGTTGGTCGCGAGTCGCACGGTCGTTTTCTGACTGAATATATTAGCCTTATCGCCGTTCCATTTCCTCCGCCGCGGCTTTGTTCCCCAACGAACGTGTAATTTATAGAATTTTTGCCTCGAGAGCGTGTGCAATATTAATCACGATGTGATTAGACTTTAAGCGGATCGTTGCCGGGTTGGCTCTCCACGTAGTTAGATTAATAGTCGTTTAATTCTCTCTTGTGCCCGCGGCGTTTCGATTAGCTTTAACGTTCGAAATGCTGAAATTTGCAGAACAGTGATAAACACTTGCGGATAGAAAAGGCAGCAATCGATTAAGTGCTTCGTTCGTTGCTCGCCGGTGTGGATGACGCTTAATGGTCGATACCGTAGATAAACGAAGTTACCGAGCGGGTTTCGAGGAACACGCGCGTGCGAGCTCTCCGATGCACCCCGACGCGCCGTGCAGCGAAATTGATTGATCGAAGGATCCCTACAATTACGTTTAATGGCGACTCGGTTCGTCGGTTATTGCGAAACGTACGACGCCGGCGCGATTACTTCTTCCCGAAAACAGCGACCCGGTAATGTTTTCGGGAAAATTGCGTTTGTAAGCAGGGCCCCGGACCGATAGCATTAACGACGCACGAAAACCCTTCCCGGTAATGTATTCGCTATTATTTTAATGCCTGTTCCTTTATATCTGGCCACAGTGATGGCTGCGAGCGTATCGCGAACACCATCGACGCCGAATTTCGCAAAGAAATAGAGAGCGAGAGAGAGAGAGAGAGAGAGAGAGAGAGAGAGAGAGAGAGAGAGATAGTAATGACGGCCTGTTCGTACCTTATACGAACCGTCCAGCTAATTTGAAATGATAATGTCGCTGCCAGGTGTAATTTGTTTCAAAAAAGCCCCGCAGGTTTGCTTACAAAATGAACCAAATTTTTATTCAAATGACGCAAACCTTGGAAAAAGAGATCGAGGAGTGAAACGGGCACGCGTGACGAAACGATGACAGAGAGCAAAAAATCTCTGGACTTTTTGAAGGAAGATTATATTCGTCTTCCTGTGTGTGTCTTGGTCTCCAAAAGTACCTTCGACGGCAAATTCAAAGGGCCCGCTCTATTCCAGACAGTAAGTGCAACGGAAGACAAAAAAGTTTCTCTTCTTTACTGTGTGTTACATCTGAGTGGGCGTGGCTTGGCAGCTCCGAATGTTGGCCCACAACACCTGCTCGAACCGATCCCGGTGTCCGTCGATTGGCACGAGCGGTCAACAAGCGCGCTAACGAAACGGGTCCCGACTCGATTGATCGATATTCCTGGATACGGATCGATCGCGATCTCGTCGGTATCCGGCGGAGGCGTTGAGGCGCCGACACCTACAATTACGTCTGATTGGCCGTTCATACTGGTCGGACGAGGATGAAGAAACGTTCGTTTCCGTCGAAAGCTGTAGGTGCTCTCCCGGTAATGATTAATCACTCGTTGATCGTCACTCGTAGAAACGGCGTCTCTCGGGTCTGACGAGAGTACGTCGTCGCCGCGATTTATCGTCCATAAGCTGTGCAAATAAACCAACGAGACCAAAATACATATAAATTTAGAGCACGTTAAGAAGCTACCCACACCGAAAGAAAATGCTTACACGTTTGAAGAAAAAACTTGTGCGTTGGCCAGGATTTCGGTGGAAATTTACCACGGACGGGGGACGACTCTGTCAGAAACAGTAACAAGGTAATTTCACCAATTTCTCCAGTTTCCTCGGCGGCCAATTAACAGATCGCCGCGATGATATACCGCCTCCCATTATCCAGCAAGTACACAGCTAATAGTGGCCGATAAGAACGGTCGGCATCCGCGGAGAATAGGCGCACCGCGGCAGTAGATCGGTATCGAAGATAACAACTAGTTAGGCCGACAACAAAATTTCATAAAACAGCCACGCTTTAATTGCAAAGTCGTAACGACGCCGCGCCGCGCCGCCGCGCCGACGAGCAAACGGCGTCTACGATCTTGTTGCTTGCCTTCGCGAGACATTAAGCCGCGCATCCAGGCGATCGACCGGCTAATTGGACTCTGTTTATTAGGAAAACATGGATTTTAATGTGACAGGGGATTAGCCGTGTTTGCGGGACCCGCGGGAGCCTTCCGGAACGGCGAGCACGAACGAACGGACGCGTACTTACCGTTTGCTCTGTTGGCGCAGCTGTCTCCTCGGGGCCATTTTTCCTACCATTCGATATTCGAAAAAGGTCGTGGTTGCTGTTGTCGAGGTGTCGATGACAGGTGACGATAGGAATTTTTCTGCCGTTTTCTTCATACTCGGCTCTTTGGAAAATTTCAGTACGAAGAGAAAGCGAAATCTTCGGGTTTAGGAATTGTTGTTGTTCTGACTTTAAAAGTCGAGGATTTGTCGGTAAGAGTAATTGGACTGGAGATCGACACTTCACCGCCAACCTCGCTGTTCGCCGTTTTTCTGATCGTTGATAGAGAAGCTTCCCGGGGAGAACGCGGTATCATTACTTGTCGGCGATTAGGCTCCCGGTAAATTTACACGGCCGGCGGACTGCATTAGACGGCTGCTAATTAGGCTACTCGCGGTTGTCGCGCATCGCTGGCCACGGCCTTTTGCGGCCTTTCGCACCGGCGAAACTAAATAGAACACTATAGCGCCTGGCGGAACCTGTCTTCTCCTCCGTCTTGTCCTTCTCTTGCGATTTATAACTGATCTCTTTATCGCGAGGTCTTATTTCACTTCTGGCGGATTTCATTCTCGGATCGAGATTAGATGGAAGACGATAATTTCTCGATATTCGGGATGAACCTAATCGGAATCCTTGACCGATCGCTTTATCACAGACACGAGAAATTTCTTGCAACATATTTTTCTGCTCGAATAATCGATTTCATTCCTGACCCGATTGGCTCTCAAGATAACAAGGAAGATTGCAATCGCCGGAGGCTGTCTTCTCTTCAGATTTCTGATGGATCTCTTTATCTTCGACCTAGATCTATCCGTTATCTTGCTCTTTCGCTTGGAACGAATTTTACTCCCGGCTCGATCGTTTCAAGATAATAGACTGCGGAAAACGAACAGGCAAAGTTTCGAGCACGAGGAAAATTCAACACGGTCCCTGTCAGCATTCGTTTCAGCAACAACCTATGTGGAAAATATATAAAAATATTTCGAGGGTCCGGTGCGAATGCGTTAATTAGATCTGCAGTCTAAGAAGGAAAGGTGCAGTAGCTGAAGTTCCATGGATCTCTCAATCTAGCTCGGGATCTGTCTGTAATTTTGCTCGAATGCCTGAAAGAATAATCGTCCGGAGCATGAAGGGTTAAGAAGAGATGGTCGAACGGAAAATCGCGGATCGGCACGAGAGCATTCGGGAGTGGCGGTGAAAGGATCAAAGCGTCCCGAGGAGGCAACACTCGCATTATTCACTCGGTAATACACGTATATACGTAGGCTCGATACCCGATACCCGATACTTTGGTGCGCGGGGCTTATTAATAACGCAGGCGATCTACGCGGTTGTCGGTCGTAACGAAACCTGGGCCGGACAAATGATTCTATTAATGAATCGATGCGCCATTAACGCACCTGCGCCGCGATCAGGCGAAGCTTTCCCAACGGTTGAAACGCAAACCGCTTGCACAGGCGAGAAACAAAGGCGAGATCGACGGGGAAAAAGCCGGCGGAACGATCGCGACAGAAAATCAATCAATTACGGATTCGTAGCTCTTAATAACGCAGGGCCCTTTGCACGGTCCATTGTGCCGCGGATAAAACGTCGATAAGTACTCCGGTGATTAATCGACGATATTATTGTTAATTACCATTCTAATGAGTGATTGATCGAGAGAACGACGACGCCCGCGATTAGTTGCACGCCGGACAATTAATTACCGGAGAGAAAGTTGCAACACGTTCCGCCCCGTCATTCCTCGTCGTTTCTCGAGACAATGACGCTCGAGAGCTCGAGCCTCTCGAACCTCGTTCTACCGAGATCCTATCGAAACGCTTTTTCTGCCGCGCGTGGGTAAACGCCGATTAAAAAGAAACCAAGGAGAACGGACCGGGATCGAGGAGCTGGACGCACCGGTGGCTTAATGTGCGATTACAGCTCAACAAAAGTCGCCTTTATTTCTACTCGTTTATCGTTACTTTTTAGTTCTTCTTGCGCGGATCCGAGCAACACGTTTAGGAGTGTGTAGTAATTTTTAGTAGTGCTTCAAAGGGGACAGTCGAGTGCACAATGTTAAAGTATGGAGCGACTTCAATTCTGTTCTTCTACAATCTATGTGTATCGACAAAGCTTCCATCGACTGCATGTTGAGGCACCGTGAATAGCGACGTCGAACGGTTCGATCCTACGGGATCGAGGAGCAGGTTCGACACGCTTCGTTGAGAGAAAAGGAGTCGAAACAATGGCGGCCGATCTCGGGCCCGAGATCAGGTTCTTAATTTCCTGTCCGAATCGATTGTCGCGGGCCGCTCTTTTGCGTCTTTGTGCCGGCCCGGACGCAAGGCCTCCTTTTCACTCCGATTAATTGGCACCGTAAAAACGCTTGCGCATCGATCGCACTTTCGTCACGCGTCCTGCAAAAACGACACCGAGACTCTCGCGGCTCTCCTCTTCTATGCGATCGCCGGAAGTGTTCATCTTCCTTCTCGCGGAATTTCGATCCTCTGTTCGCAACATGGGGATATCGATCGTCCGAGCTTTATTTACACGGCAAATAAAAGAGATCGTTCGGTCCGCAGGCGACTGAAATAATAGCGCTTCTGTTGGCCTTCGCTTTTTCGAGTCAACAAAGGGAAAAAGAACTTTTTACTTCTTTTTCTAGTAATCGTGTCCAGTCGAGTGTTAGGTGTGCATCTCGCAATGGACTATACCGGTTGAAAGCGTTTACTTTAACGGGTTGTCATTAAATTGGGAGCGATAGGCGGACAACGCGAAAGAAAAAAGATAAATCAATTGGAGGAATAGGTCTGGTTTCAGCTTCGCCGAGCTATAAACACGGCCAACGATCCTCCGCGTCTCTGTGCAACACAGAGATCGACGGATCGAAATGAACAGGAATCACCGGTAGAATCATTGGCCAGCGGCGATTGCATTAAGAAAATTAAATGGAGGACGCCGGGGATCGACGTTCCAGGGAATTCAACGGGCAACGACACGTTAACGAGGACGACAGCTTTCTGCCCGGGAGGAGAGCTCGCGACGCTGATTCGAGCGTTCGATCGCGATTTTAATTCGTCATTCCATTAAGCGAGATCCTGGGAATCGGTGGCTCTCCCCATCGCCGCGTGACCGTGTTATATATGCTAATTATATGGCTGTCAGCTGCTCCTTTCCCCTCTCTAATTCTTTCTCTCTCTATATATATATCGATCTATTCCGTTTCTTTCTCTCGCGTGACCTTTCCCGGGCCAAACGACACATCAGAATGCTCGCAGGCGGATCGGTTTATGGCACACGAGGCGAATCAGTATTCCGCAGGATCGACGTTTTTTAGCCTTGAACCTCCTCGATCGCGAGATCGTCGGTATCCTTTTTTTCTACGGTAATAAATCTTTTAATCTATTAGGGTATCGCGATTTTTGTAATCGTCGCAGGTCGAGGTCCTCTAACCACTAAATGTTCAATTTTTTTAAGGAGTGGTTCGACATTTGATCACGTTCGTTCTACGTGTTAAATCGTTTTATGTCTTATTTGAATTTTCAATACGTTCTCTGTACACGAGCGGTTTGACATAAAAAAATAAAATGGACCGTGCAAAATGTCTGTCGGAGTATTAATTTCCCGGACCGATGTTCGCGTGTAATTAATATATCAGGAAAGGAGGCAATTATTTCGTTCGTACTTGCACACCTTCGGCCGTGTTTCAGCCCGCTCGGGAACGCCGCTCTATTATTTGTCTAGTCGATAGCCACCGCCCTTTGGCGCACGTCACGCCACCTTCCGCCCTTCGAGCCCTTCGAGCCTTTCTCCGCGATCGCCAGTTGCTTGTCTCCCCTTCGCCGTGCCATACGACCAACAGGAACCGCTCGAAATAAATTATGTGATCGATTGGGCCCGTGTCTGCGATACACCTTCTCTCAAACATCGTCCGATTAATTCCATTAGCCTGCGCCTGCGATTGTCCACGAATTTTTATTTCGTCGAACAAATTGCTCCGGTTTCACGGAGCTTTGGAGATTGCTGGATTGTCAAAAAAATTAGTAATTACCGCGGCCGGATCCTTCTCTCGAGAAAAAGGTCTGCGGCACGGCGCGGCGCCTCTCGGCTCGTTAAAATCGCAAGAACTCCCGGAACAGCAGCTTCTCGAGAAATTTCGGGGCTGGACCAGCGCTGATTTATACGGGCGAAAGTGTCAGGCGATCGTCCTGGCAAACCAACCGCGACGACACGTTCGAGGAACTGCTGGAATGCGGTATCCCGACGACAGAAATCGTTTTCCGAGAAGCATCGACTGCCTTCCCACACCCGTGGCCTCTGTTACTCAATATGTGAACCACGAACCCTCTGACGGGATATTGCACCCAGGGGAATCGCGGCCCGGGTTTCCGGGGTTAAACCCAAAGGGAAATGACGTCGACTGGCCGTACCTAGCCGCACGTGGAGCCAGCCTAATCTCGCTCGTGGCGACGATTGACGGGAAAATTTAGTCGTCTCGATCCTGGAGAATTTGTAGTAGCTCTGTTGAAAATCGTTCGTTTGGCTCGATTAACGTCTGAACCGCCGAGTTTCTGTGTTTTTGATTAACCGTATTTAAGCATATCAACACTGGTTTCACGGCTTAATAAAATCACAGAACAGAGAGAGAGATAAATTCCTATTTAATTTCTACGTGTCTTGCAATTAATGCCGAACTATTTTTATTCGGCCGGTAAGTAGTCTAGTAACTTTACAGCTTCAATTCCAACGCACGGTTCTAATAATCGCTGCACTAATATTCCCTTAATCAAACGAGGTCAAAGTTGCTATTCAATCAAGACCAGCAAAGACTCGTAAATTAATACACCTGTATCCGTCTGTAACGAAGAGTATAATTAACAGGACGGGCTTGCTTCCACGCGAAATTGATCCGAGCAGAGCACGAAGGTTAATAATACTAAAACAAGAGATCATAAACGCCCCGGCTCATTCGGTGCAGCCAACATAAAACTCTTCGATGCGTCAAGTTAAAGCGGGCTTGCATCTCGGAATGCAGAAGATCATAAATGCAAATATTCATCCGGTGCTCTTAGCATTAAACTGTTCGACGCACCGCGGAGACGAGAGGTAACCTTGCGCTTCCTAAAATCGCAAAATTTCCATAAAATTGCTATCCTTCTGTAAGATCGCCGAAGAAGAATATAACGATCCCCGGGGGAAATAGCATAAGAAAGCGTCATCGTTCGTCGGACGATCGCTCAACAACTTCCGGAGTCAGAAGAACGGGACGAACATCATCGGGGGAGCTATAGTTTTCATTGGTGTGTTTAAAATGCGCGCTCGTCCGCACCTCGTAGAAGGACGCTCGTCTCGTCGCGTCTACTGACAGGACGTCGTCTCCCGGTCATTAGTTACGGCGTCGTCACTTCTGCAATTAGAAGCCACTAACCATTTTTTTTTCTTCCTCCCCGTTCCTCTGTGGTGGCTGCTCTTCTCGGACGGTGTCTCTCCCTCTTTCTCTCCTCGTGGTGTCTTTATGAGCTGTAACCAGCGTGAGTCAACACCGCCGGCATCCCAGGAGGATTCTCTCCCCACTCCCCTTTGTTTTCTTCTTAATTCGACGAATAATTATCCCGCTTCGTTCTGTCGCAGCACCGGTACGAACTGTAACGTTGTACTCGTGCCGATCGTTTGTAACAAAAATGAGCAGGCGATTTAATATCACCGGTAGGACGTTTAGAATCTGTTCGAATTATTAAAGAAATCAGTTTACGGTTCGGTGGCGAAAGTCTGCGATTGCGACGGAGCTAATTAATTGCATCGCGGTAATTCTAGTTCAGCGAAGTGAAAAAGTGGGGATGAAGGAGGAGAGGGGGCGGCAGGGAGAGTTAAAATTAACGAGACAAGGGGGACGAAGACTTTGTAGTAATGGAAGCCGTGTAGCAGCCGACGGAAGCACCATCCTTGCTAATTTCCGCGCGGAAAAACGCGGCGGCACGTTCAGCCCGGCTCGGTGCTGCGCGGCGCGAGGAATTTCTCTGATAATTACGCTAATCAGCGGCACGTGAATCGGGCAACTGTCTTTCGACGGGCTCAAAGCCACTAAAAGCGAGTAAACGGCGACAGTCGCTGGAAATAGCAAACGCGGAGCGCGTAGGAACGGCCGACGGAGAGAAGAAGCGGGGGTGGGTGTGTGGATACACGGTCCCCGAGGATGAAGCAAGATAGAAATCTGAGAAAGAAGTCCGACTTAATAGGATCACTGCGCCCGCGGTCAAACGGCTCTTGAAGTCCCTGTTATTTCAAGAGACGGGAACGAGCCGACTCGAGCCGCCAACGCGCTGTTACATTCCTCGTTACATCGTACGCGACAGACCCCCGTGTTTTGCAAAACGATACCCCTTTAACGATCCTATCAAACGGCCTACCGACGACCAATGTGTCCTCGGCCACTCCAATTTTCTTTATTTTAACCCTCCGCACTCTCTCTCTCCCTCTCTGTGTGACTGATTTCACTCCGAAACCCGAAGACTTCATTTATGGACTTTGATTTTACGGAACTCTTCGGTTTTTGAAATCGTTGAAGTAATTTCCGAATCGTTGGAAATCGGTTCTCGAAACCGGTCCCGGTTTAATTTGAAGCGTCAGTCAGCGTGTTGGTTCGATCTTGGCCGTTTGACCTGCGAATCGAGCCGTCGACATAGCGATCGCAGTCGAGGGCACGCGCGATAAAATACGATCGGCAGACGGTAGGCGAAGTCACGAGGTCGGTCAGGTCGTGATCCAAGACGTAGAAGACGTAGAAGACGAAGGAGAGCCAACTGTTCGCGTCTTCATCAGCGGGCTCCGAGTATAGGGGGGACCACCCATCAGGAGCAATATCGTTTCATCAGTCGCTAATATCACTGCTTCGAGTGGTTCAACACCTTGTAGCACCAGGTGGGACGTTAACGGCGCCGCAGGAAGTCCTAATGAAGACAAATCTCACCGAAAATGGCGGCCATACTTATTTCCTGCTCCGCCCATCCCTTTCTCTCACCGTGGCACCAGCCATTGTCTGACCACTTTGTCTCGGCCCCGACTCAATTTGACGCTGTTCCACGGAAAATTTAATTAACCTCCTCGCCCTCGACAGTCGTCGACTCGTCGCCTCGACGCTTGGAAATAGAAACGGTGCTATTTAATCGATAGTTCCAGCTATCGATCAGCGAACAGATGCGACGGAATCGGTGCAACGTGGAACGAAGTTTTGTCGTCGCTTATTTCGGCTGCGAATTCATCCGTCAAAATGAATTGCTCGGAGCAGACTATACCAGACAACGAACAGCATTTATTTTGGTGGAAACAGTGGTACGAACGATGATTACACAATCCTATCTCTGATCTTTAGTTTCGCCAGAGTGTAGCTACCAATGCATTATTACAGATTACGCAATCAGTCGCGAATAGACTGCGGATTTTGAGGAGAATTCGCAAAATTATGAAACTTTGGGAATGCATAGCGCATCGATGTAGCAACACGTAGTAATTTAAGCGATAGCATCGACGCGTCCAATTATCGATAGCATTTCCATATTATCGATATTCATCGCCGCCGGGCGTCGATAGCATCATCCCCGGCCGGAACGAATTTCGTGTCGATCGCGGCGTCATCGGCAACAGGCTATACCTAAATGCAATTTGCTACTGTTATCGCGACCTACTGCGAAAGAAGATAACAGCATTGTTAGCAACGGAAATTTAGACCGGACATAGAAGAAATTGCAGCGCGTATACGATGTTCCGAACGTTTTCCGAAGCGGACTTTGCATAAATTAACCATAGTTGCCGGCGTGGTCGTTTCCACCCGCACAGAGCCTCGTGAATATTTCACGGAATCGTTCCTCGAGAAATTGTAACGAACGTTTGACCCGTTCTATACCTCTTTGATGACGGCACTAACTTCGTCTATACCTGGTGATACGGCTATTACACCAAATTTTGCACGCTCGAGCGAGAACACATTTTCTCTCGCTATTACGCGGCTCTACGCCATCTTTGAACCTCCAGCCTTGCGTTGACTACTCGAAAATGTAGAAACCGCTTTAGACATTATTTAAAAGACCTCTTCTTAAGTCCAACACAGTTTTTAAAAATCGTTCGGGCCGGGCAAAGCGTCAAGAAAATGTGTTTTAAGTGGAAAAGGGTCCGGGCATCGATCAACCGCTTCGTAACGTGAAAAACTCGAGGGGGCGGTTAATCACTTAGGCCTACGAGCGGCTCATATAATTATCCAAGCACGGCGCACGATTTATAAGCCGCGCGTGTTCGCGATTCTTCAAAACCTCGGGGAATGCGGTGCCGTGTAATAAACGACGGAAAAACAGAAACCGTCGCGTCGCGTCGCCTCGTCGTCGCTTTGCGTCGTTCTCCGTCGGCGTTGTTTACGCTTACGTTAACGATTGGTGGACGCTGTTGGAAAACCGACGTCGACGGGAACATTATCCGCGGCGAGGAGGCGCGAGCTGGGAACAACAGCGGGATAATTATGTGAACGAGAATATTTCCGTGCATCGTTGACGAGCGAACGCGCGCACCTGTGTGTGCAGTGTGCGGTGCAGGCTGCACCGAGCCTAGGAACGGCCGCGGAGCTCGTTATCGATCGTGTCACGTGTCGCGCCATGCTATGGAAACAAATAGCCGAGCAAAAAAGAATCGCGGAGCCCCTCGACCCCGGCTCGAGAGCCCCGCGAACCGGCAATTTCGTATCAGCCGAGCCACCGATTGGTCAATTGCCCACTGAAAGATGGCCATCGAACCCTCGATTATACCCCGTTCGATAGCCTGTGTTCATCGTGTCCCTCGATCCTTCTATCGTACGCCGCCACTTAACCACCCGTGCAGCGGCGAAAAAAAGAAAATGTTCGATCGAAACATTCGCCACACGTCTATCGTCGTTGTCGTCGCAACTGTCCGGACGTTTGACGCATAACGCATAATGTTAATACTTAGCCGCCATCGGCTGACAGCCTTTTCACCCCGGATGGCTATCTTTTCGAGAAAACGATGTTCCTAATAACTTGACTGTTCCGATACGAGATACATAATCTGACACGTAGGTCCGATCGATACATTCGATACTTGTTCCTCTGTGGCTGTCACAGATTTTTCTCACCCTGTACAGTTCTCAGGTTCGAAGGAAATCAATTTGCGATTGCTGCGACTCGCAGACAAAGGTACGAAATTCGTCTCCCACGAAGTCAACGCAGGGGTGCTTAAATATTGAAGAGGGTGCTCGCCTCTTCCAGGAATCGACGAATAGACCCTACGACAAACAACCGGTTGAACGTATCAATTTGTGCAAATCGCATTCAATTCATTTCTGCCGGTTTCTCTCTCGATTCGTCACGGCACAGGTTTTCGTCGGTTTTCGCAAACAGAAAACAAGGCAAATAAATCGGCGGTAGGGAAAAAGTGAGCGAGGACCGAAAAGAGAGGGAGAGAGAGAGAGAGAGATGGGACAGGAGAAAATCGCGTTCGTAAAGCGGCGAAAAATCGAACGATAAATCTTCCGTCCGGAGACAGTCGTGCCCTTGGGCCTAAACGACTAAATAAGTGTTCCAATTTCAAAATTACCCGCTAAACGATTTGTGGGCCGGCAGAAAATATATCGTTGACATGTGGGCAAAGCCCCTCGGGTTCGCCGGAGGAAGGACGAGGGGAGGAAAGAGGAGGAACTTCCCTCCGGGAGCTCGAGGAATCGAGCGAGATGGAGGAAGACAGACGGAGAAACGGGGATGGAACCGGGAGTGGAATGGGAACGCGGAGGAGGCCCCGAAAAAAGAGAGACACGACGCGCATAGTTGCCCCGGGGAGACAAATGACCGTCGACCAAAGGAAGACACTTCCAAATTGCTCCACGGTGTCGCTGTCCCGCCTCTTTTTACGTGTGTCCCTTCGTATATTCCTCGGTTGGACGGCTCGTCGCGAGCGAACGACCTATTAGCAAAATATTCGAGGAATTGCCGACGCGTGCCACCCCTGCTCCGAGAGACGTCCATACGTCCATACGTCTCGCAGCGGATGTCGCGAATCCGATTCTCTCCTCCGGCAGTCGATTAGACCGTTTCCACGTTCTCCAATCTTCGCGCTGTTGCCCGTAGATTCGATTACTCGCTAAAATCAAAGAATATACGAATTTAAGCCTGGAATTATCAGAAGCGTGACTTTTGGAGCGAGACGAAAACACTAGCCGACCGGTTAGCCGCGCGAATCGAACAGAATGGAACGGAATCGAGCAGGGAAGATTCCAATAAAGGCCAGCAGGCTAGAGTCGAGTGGCTCCGCGTTCTCATAAATCTATTCTACCGTGATAAGTGGAAAATTCGAAGGCATCTTAATCGCGCGGCCGACGATTTATCCCGCATCGCTTCTCGCGCTATCGTAAGACACTGCGTTACCCGCGCACACTTTCATACGTTCGCAGCATGTTTTCTGGCTTATGCACAGGGTTCGATAGCTGTTCGAGAACAGCATCGTTTGCTCTTCCGAGCGCAAAGAGATCAAATGGAGAAACGAACCACGAGGAAACGCCGGAACGCGTTGCTCGACGATTCTAAATCAGTTCGGAGAGCTCGTAATCCGATCTTTTAACCCCACTGGTGCACGGATGGGTTACGAACGAGCCCGTTACATCTTTATTAACGAATACGGCTCCCATTTTATAAATTTTATTACGCATTTCGGAAACCTTTGCCCGTTTATCCATCCGACCAGTGGTTTGTCGAATTTCCTGCATTGTTACAAAAGCTTCGGCTGTTTTAGCGATCGATTCCAGCGATCGAAGCCGCGAACGAGTCACGCTGCTTTGTAAAATCGGTTTTTTCCTGACCGCGTCGGCCGAGGCCGGGAAAAAGAGGATCGTTTGAAGAAAATTACAGGCATTCCGGGATCGATTTACATGTAACCCGACCGTTGCGTTGCGGTGAGAGTACAAGCATCCGCGGCTATTTTGCGAAGGCTAGTTTCGCCGTGTATCACTCAGTTCAGAGTCACGCTTGTTTGCTCGGAAAGAAGCGCGTTAAAAAGCGTCGTTCTTTTTCTGGAGAACGGTGCTGGCTCCGGTCAATCGTAAAACATCGTTAGCTAAAATACTTCCGCGTTGGCGTGATGTAAGGGGAAACGGGGAATTTGGGAAAGAAACGGATCGTTGCAAAAAAGAGCGGATGCTTCGGAATTTTATAAATTGATGCTTGTTTGTACTTTCTAATAGAACAATGTCTCCCGCGAAGTACGTTTCAAACGCAGTCTTGATTCGTTCAACCAGAGTAGGCGCATATGTGTCCGAGGATGCGACGTTCCAGCTCTATTCTGTTTCGTTGAGAAAGTTTTCGTTATTCGCAGGATAATGAGTATATCGAGGCAATATTTTCTCCGCGGCGCGCTAACGAACCATCAAAAGGCTGCGGTTACCGCAAAATATTGCTCGAGAGAGGATGTGCCCGTGTCAGAGACAGCTAACAAGAAACTGTTACCAAATAATCCATTAGAAACTGTGGCTTGCCGTTTCAAGATCGTCAAGGCTCTTAACTCCGACGCTACTATACTCGAGTGATTTCTGTCCGAGCGGAACCAAAATGGCCGCTGGCCGCCGCGCACTCCGTCTCTTTCATCCGCAGGCTTCTCGTGAAATTCTATTTCGCTGAAGAGATGCACACCTCTTGATCCTCCTAACATTCCCAATTTTTTTTTTTTTTTAATTCCTTTAATTTTCCTGCTGTTTAAAAACCGACTCCACTAAATTCCATCATAAACGCATAAAATCCGCAGCGAACCGATGATAAATCCGGCGGAAGTGAAGCGTTAGAACGGAGAGATAGAGCTCGACGAAACAAAGTTGCCGGGAATATTCCCGTCGGATGAAAGAGAACCATTATGGGGGTTAGTTGTTGCGTCGAATCAAATGATCCTTGGATCTAAGAGTGGCCAGATGGACCACCTGCTGCATCGCCGGGATAACCCTCTCTTTTGACATCGTGGAACTCGAGGAAGCACGGCCGGTTAGGAGAGAGAGAGAAAGAGAGAGAGAGAGGGAGAGAGCACTCGGTTTCGATTAACAGGGTGACTCTGCCAAAACCGTGTGGTTCATTACGAGGCCTGTCCGTTCAATTACGATTATCCCAGTCTGGCGGCTGACTATCGTTCGCGGGAAGAGAAAAAGGAAAACAGAGGGGGATAGAGAGAGAGAGAGAGATGGAGAGGAGGGTGGGAGAGTTTCCGCGGGTAGAATCCAATAAGGTGCCCCATAAAAATGGGGCATATCTTAGCAGCTGAATCAAAGTCGCGAGAGAGCCGGGGTCGTGGCTCATTAACTCGGTTAAGCTCCGCGGCAGCCTCCGGGGGCCGGTCGATTACGGGGCCGCGAATACGTTAAAAGCGGCGTCGTGATTCGTCGTCGTCGCCTCCCGGTACGCCATCCAAGCCATCTACGGGCCATCAACGTAAATCACGTTTTAACGCGTTAATCCGCAGACGTACGGCGTCCTTTAGCGGAAGTCACCGCGTCGGCACTCGAAGCGGCGCGCCGTCAGCCGCGTTTCCGCACGCCAATTGGCGTGTCGGCTCGCAATTGATACGTGCCTAGGCGCAACCGGTGCACTTGGAATTTCACCTCTTGCTTTATCACTCTCTCTCTCTCTCTCTCTCTCCCTTTTTTATATTCTCCCTCACTCCCTCTCCCTCTCTCTCCCGCTCTCTTTCTTTCCTTCTTTTTACAGCGCTTCGATCATTCTCGGACCTCGCGTGTCTACTTAACCGCCGCTGACGCGGATGGAACGCGTCCCGTTTCTCCAGAGAACGCTCGCACGCTCGAGCTTCTGTGTCAAGGGTCGAACACACGTGAACCCCGTCGCGAATATCCGGAATTTTGTGTAGTTTAGGAATCTCCGCGGAGATCTAAGATCTCGATAGCTTCGCTAAAAATCGGTAGCAGCCGGAGAGTCCGTTGATCGTCCTCCTCGGAGTCGTTCGCAGAAAGATCGCTTCTTAGCGTCTATCCGATGACCAGGTAGATATCCCTGTTGGAGCAGTTGGAAGCTGAATCCTCATTTGAACGGAGGATCCTTGTGTTGTAGTCAGCGCGTCAAGTCATTAAGCAGCTTTCGCATTCGCTTCGCCGTCTGAAAATCCAAGAGCGCGCGCCGCCTGCGCCTTCTTGCGTCTTGTCTCGTCGTTGTGCGTCGTCGCCAAGAAGCGAGGGAGGAAACGAGAGAAAGAGAGAGAGAGACAGAGAGTGAGAAGCTAAAGCAAGGCGAGAAGAGTGGATCGCGGCTAAATGCGAGGGCCTGTATAATCACAAAGAAAGGTGAGAAAATCCGCGAGTCGGAGATCGACGACTGCCGGGAGGCTGGTGAGACCGAGGCGAGACCGAGGAGAGGAGAGGCGAGGCGAGAGGGGCAGGTTGCGAAAGGACAGCCGAAGCGGCGAATTCGTGAACATCAAACGAATTAAATCTCCGCGGAGAGTCGACCGCAGAAACTAATATCTCGGCGAGCTCTCCTCCGCTCTCTTCCTATCGTCGTTTCTCTGTTCTCTCTATCTCTCTATCTCTATTTCTCTCTGTCTTTCTCTCTCTCTCTCTCTGCTGCTCGACCGCCACCGTATTTCTGGCCGGCAAAATGGACGGCCGACGACAAAATTGTTGCCCACTTTTCTCTCGACCGAATTAGATACGCCGAAAGAACGCGCCAGCCGAACCAACCGCCCGCTTAAAAAATACCTTCCCGCCGATCAAAGAAATCACCATAATCTCGATTTTTTGATCCTTCTCGTTATCGCCTGTCACTTTCCACGTGAAAACCTGCTATAATCTCGATTTTCTCGATCTCCATTGTTTCGCAACGAGCTCTTCCATCTCCGTGTCCATAGATAGCAGAAGGTTAAATGGCAAACGCTGCGCTAGAAAAACATTGCTACACGTGTCCTACAGCCATCAGAAGCCTCGATTAAAAAATCGCGAAGTTTGCAAAACGCGGTTGTAATTATCCGGCCGCGAATCGCCGCGCTGTTAGAACTCGTAAAAATCTGCCTTGCAAAAATTCGCCGTAAAGACCGAGCACTTACGCATCCACCTTGCAATAATTACCTTTTAATACGCGACCCGACTAAACTACCGAGCGTTCATCGTTGCTTAACAATCGTTGTCGATGGAATGATTTGATCTAGCAGAAGTTTTTCGAGCCGGGATCGACAAAAACCGCTTCCCTCGTCGACCAGCTGGTCTCGTTTCGCCACGGACTACGATTTTCTTCTAATGAAAACGCCGGAAAAATCTATAATTTTCCAGAAAAGGCGGTCGCATTTACCGGCGACACTTGTCCCGCGATTAAACGATTCCCGTCGGCAAAAAGTCGGCGGATCCCGTCGCGATATTAAACAGTCGGGACGACAGATCCGTGTGTCACGACGACGTAATGACGCCTGCGACGTATATTAAATTTCCCCGGCCGGCAATTAAGTCGTTTCCGGTTCGGAAAGTCGTTCGAGGTACGCGTGCTCCCGCGAAAACCGGAAAACTCGAACGAGGTGCAAGCATCGTAACGTTTCGCCGGTTGTGCTTCGCGGAAACGTTACGAAAGCAATCTTCTCGGCCGTAATGGATCGTAATTGATACTATCCGGCTGATAGGTGTCGATCCTGCCGACAAAAGTTCGCAGGAGAACCTATATTCCCGATAACTCTCGCAAAGAAAATTCTCTCCAATTGTCTTGGGTTTCATACAATCTGAAATGAAACATTTCAATTTTCCTTAACGGAAATTTCTTCGCAATCAGCCCGCGGATCTATACGCAACGTAGAAACCTGCTGCATAGAAACTTTCTTCTTTCTCCAATAATTTTAATAAGTTGAACGTAACGCGACGTTCATCGATTCTGTCAATTTCTCTGCCGCCTTAAGTAGCACCTACTTATCCGTGTAATAAATACATAAAATCCGCAATCTATGTGGTACCGGTTTAATTAGAACCTTTATGCAACAGTTCCGGAAACAGTTATTCTCTGTCCGAGCTCCGTCACCCGGATTCTTGAATTTGCAATTACCCGTGCTTCCGAGTCGATCGGTTATATCGGAGCAGAATCGTGTCCGAGAGAGTAACTCTTCGTCGAATAGTGTTTCCGGGTTTCGCCGATTTAATTGAACCGCCCCGAGATCTCCTAGTCCTCTTTTTCGACCACGGAAATAGCCGGACGATTTATCGGGCTCGATTTCGATGCTAATTTACATGACATTAAGCGGCGAGGGACCGGGTTCTGGCTCCTCGATTTCATTCCTGAGTTATTACCGATTTGTCCCACATAAATCCCCCGGTCGCCTTTTATCCTGGGAAAGGATGAATTCGGACCGGTAAGTGAATATTGGTTTAATCGGCGGTTTGATCGCGTAACAGCGTTTACCGACTCTCAGGAATTAATGTTTGCGGCGACGCTGTCATTCTTCGTGCTTTTAATCCTTTGCAATCGAAGCTGTTGTAACTCCAGAATTTGATAAATGCGTGCGCGAATGAAAAATAGCAGTTGCGGATTTTTGTTGGATGGAATAAATTGCCGGGATTTGGTGAGTTTACCAGAGCACGGGTTATTGTGTTAGAGAGTCGGTTCGCGTGAAAATGCCGATTAATTCGGGTGAAGATTTTGTAAGCGAGTCGAGAAGAAACGGGCTCGATCGGCAGGTTCAATGGGTCGGAACGTGAGAAGAAGCTACATCTCCGGACACCGTAGAGCACAAGGTTGATTGTTCACCGCGTCGGGGCTAGCTTTCAGGTGGGACTGTACACTCGGGTTGCGCAGGTGTGACCGATGGCGGCGTTCTTTGATCCTGGAGGGACTCCCCGGCTGCCTTGTCCCCGACTCATCGGCCGCCTCTTTTTTTCGTCATTCGACTCGATTATTTCCTAATGGCTAACGCCATCGCGAATTCCGCATCCGTTTTCCGGGATGCTTCTTGTCCTTGGCGCGCGTCCTTGTTCCCCGCGATTCATTTTTAAACGGAACTTTTCATTAATTTTTCGATCGGAACGGAATAGACAATCCAACGTATTTCGCAAGCGTTGAACGTTGCTCGCCGGTCTAATTGTTTCGAAGCTACCGTTTCGGAGTGTTTAAAACCGGAAGTTGTAATCCCATTAGCTTCTTTTGTTACAACGATCCTTGTTCGACGTTAATTACACGGCTCGGCTTGCGCGGCAGCTTGGTAAGAGCGTTCGGGTCGCACTCAATTATTCAACAACACAATCAGCTAATTGCATCCGAGACACACTGTAAGCCACCAGGAGTTTTAGAGTCTCGCCCCGCGGCAAGAACTACGCCAATTAGAGTTCTCCTCGCGACGATCGAAGCAGCATCGTGTTCGCGATCGGACGTTAGAAAACTCGCAGTTCGCGAGTCATTCCTCTTAATTATTCAACCGTTGCGGCGCGATCTTCTAATTGCTTCGCGGTGTCCGAAACACAACTGGGCTTTTAGCGTCCCTAGGGCAACGAGCTGTCCCGGAATTCCTCGGACTGAACACCGTAACGAATAGGTAATACGAATTTTATGGAGAGAGCGAGAGAGAGAAAGAGAGATACCCTTCCGCGGCTCGAAAATGCATCTGATTTGTAGCTCGGAGCTGACCAGCCCAGCGGAGGGCACCGTCTAGGGCCCCGGTATTCAAAGACGCCCGAGGATCTCCAATTCGTTTTGCATTTCTCCTCTATCCTCTCGTTCGGAGATTAAGAAATTTCGATATTAGATGCGGCCCTCGAGTTCTAAGGCGTATTTATGGAAGCCTACCAGGCTTCACGGAGTCCCCAGTTTCGAGCAGGAATCCTGGGAAAGTAATATCGGACCCATCTCCCTCGAAGAATCACATTCGGGACCGTTATCTTTTATTCCTTCCTCTTCTGTTCTACGCATTCCTCGTTTAATCCGATCGGACTGTAAACGTCACAGACAAGTGTCAATAGGTTATCATATTACTTTAATCGGAACAAACTACCGTCGTTGTTGGGCCATGATCGAACAGCTTGTCTAACCCTGAGTTTGCGTTTCTGTTGCAGAGCAAGCGAACCACCTGAACCTGTTCAACAACCGGCAGCAGCCAAAGAAGAAGCGCAAGAGCAGAACGGCGTTCACGAACCAGCAGATCTTCGAGCTGGAGAAACGGTTCCTCTACCAGAAGTACTTGAGCCCGGCGGACAGGGACGAGATCGCTGCCCAGCTGGGCCTGAGCAACGCCCAGGTGATCACGTGGTTCCAGAACCGAAGGGCGAAGCTCAAAAGGGACATGGAGGAGCTGAAGAAGGACGTGCAGACGGTGAACCCGCTCCTGGTGGCTCAGCACCACAAGACCTTCCTGGAGAACGTGCAGGACCTTGGAATCCTTAAGAAACGCCCTCTGCCCAGCTCGATGGACGAGAAATCGTAGGAGCCGTCTTACCGGTCGCCCAACGACAACTGAAATTCACTCGAGGCTCTCGAAAGGACCTCTGGATCTCGCGCAGCCGCCACCACCACCGAGCCAGCCTGCCGATCGTCCGTTCGCAGTGATCTAGAATCGAGAGGATTCCTTCGATTTCAACGACCGTGGTTCCGTTCGCCGCTCGGAGCAAGCGAGGGCCAGCTCTTTGCCCTCGGGAGCATTCCGGGGCGGAGCGAGCGACGCGTGGGCGTGGCTTCGTCGCTCTTCGGGAGTCAGAGCGCTCCGCGAAGCAATCTCTGCCCTTGCCTGACTATCGGTGAATCATGCGACCGCGGGAATGACGAGTCGAGGAATAGTACAAAGACAGCGGAACAGGATTTTCCAATGTTTCTGTCGAAAGAGCAAAGACTGGATCAGGTGGTGTTAGGTCGAGAGGTTGTGTAAATGAAAGACTGCCAAATATTCACGGGGCCCGCTGTCTCTCGAGCCCGCCTCCGCGACAAATCATATTTTCGATATTCGAATCCTTCCGTTCGCGGCGAGTCCTCGTCGTGCATTTTCCAGCTGCCGTTTCCGACAACGTTGACGAACACGGAGGAATTTACGAGAGGCATTACGGGCCGGATAGAAGTCGCGCTAGGCACGGGAAACTCCGCCGCGGCATCCTTGGCATTTTGCCGCGGGAACTACACGTGGATTTTTAATCGGCATCTATGCAACAAAATGAAAATGAACGGTTCTATTAAGCAGTCTCTCTCTCGCGCACAATAGCTGCGGTTGGTCAACGGTGTAGCACGGGTTGCACGAGACGTAACTGTATCGTCTCGCCAAGTGGGGCGTGACATGAAACATAGTTGAACGAATTGCAGACTTTGACAAAATTTTAGAGACAAAGAAGTTTTCCCGTGCCTGCGCTCTCGAGAACGGGCGGGCTAAGTTTCTGTTTGGTGTAGCGGAATCCGCGAGACACCCTGTATTATATTGTATTTATTGTGTGATGAGGAGGATGGTAGAGAAAGCCAAATGATCCGGAGAAAGAGAGATAACGTGAGAAAGAGAGAGAGAGAGAGTGAGAGAGAAAGAGAGAGAGAGAGAGAGAGCGAGAGAGAGAGGTAATAAGTTATTAAGTAAATATTCTACCGCATTATAAATTATGAAACGAGGCGCCACGACGCGAGCCTCGGAAACTGTACATAAGCTGTATATACGTCATTCCCCCACCCCTTGACTCCCTCGAAGGCCCGCCCCCTTTCCTCCCCAAACAGCCCCATTCGATAATATTTACGTGTAAACGAGAGATAGGAAGGTCGGGACACACGAGTAGAGAGTAAAAATTCGAAGAAGAATTATAAACGATAGATGGGACACTGCAATATACCTGATCATCAGTTTAATTAGTGAGCTTTACGACCGCGTTATAGAAGATGTAAATCCGTATCGCGTACACCGCTTCATGGTTTACGAGGTGATAGACGCGTGAAAGGGAAGCTGAGTATGCGTGCGTGCGTGCATGCGTGCGTGCGAGTCGGACTTAGTACTGTGTATAGTGAGTCTAAATAAATGGAGACATTTAAAATACACGCGCGCAGTAATTGCGAATTTCCACCACCGCTCACTCACACACACACACATATACACACACCCTCTCCCGACGATCCACTTCTGCGTCAAGCGTAATCCAAGGATCTGACCGACAGGTAAGTCCCTTTCGGTGTGAAACAGTCGGGAGCAGTCGTTGCTACAATGTTCCTAACTGCGAATTATGCGACCCCCACAGCGGGATACAGTCGCTCGATTTTCTGAGAAACCGGATTGCATTTGGTATCTGCAAAACGGGGAGAATATTTCCGCATTTACAATTGGAAAATTGATAGAGTAATAAAGAGGTACTACGGATTTGTAAAAGAAGAACAATACTCGCAGAAACGATAATAATGCCACTAACGCATAATTTACTGCTACTTACCACGGATCCAGAGAACAGGCAGCAGATAGAAATCTGCAGGGCCTTCGGAGGCGAGCGTGAGACGAGTAGGAATTATTCTCTAAAAATAGCGCGATACACGCGGCCCTTCCCAGAACCTTTTGAAGCCGTTTGCAAGGTTTATCCGAAGCCGTAATTTATTAAGATGAAGTCATTTCGCCTTTCCCGGCCGAACCTGTTCAAGCGAACTCTGGCACTCGTCATAACCAGTCATCTCGAATCGGGCGTTCGCCAACAACAACAACCGGTATTGCAAAATTCCTAGCACTCTCTTCATCGTCGCGGCAGCAGACTAGGATAATAATTATTAAAATATTTATTCAGGTTCTGGCAACCTGGAGCGAAGCGTTGCACAGCCAGTAGCCAGAAGTATTTACACGGCTATGCAATTTATTAGTCTAACGCCAGCGATTTAATTTACTGAATATTCTGTCCGCTGACATAATAATTACAATTTTTACGAAAATTCACGCCCGATTATTCCATACGTTCATACGTATAATCAAAGGCAAACTTAACAACCGTGCTAATATTTTCAACAGTGTCACTTTCGCGTTTCTCGCAATTAACCCTTAGCACTCGAATGGCGACTGTAAGGCGCCATTAAAATTTCCTGTATCATTATACAAAATATTTTTTACATTACTAAATTTGTTTGTATTTAATAAATTACTAAAGATTTCAGTACTGTACGAGTAAATTGTAACATTTTCGTATGTATAGCATGAAAAATTATATATAGAAGGGAAATATTCTAGGTCGGAAAAATGTTTCGTTTTAGAGTGAAAATGGCTTCGAGTGCAAAGGGTTAATATGCGCAGCGAAGTTAAACGAAGCGTTTCATACCACGTTTTCCTGGATCGTTTTAACGCGATTTGAGGTTCCGATTAATTTTGAAGAAGGCGAGCCATGTAAATGCAGGATTTTCCAGGCTTTTATCGTAATGGTTAAACGCGATTAGCTTGACGGCGATGGTTGTCAGGCTAATGGTGTCCCGGCGACGCTTTCCCGAAGCCGGTCACTCGTAAATAGAAATGCTAACTAGCCATCGGTGACGGCCAGTCTCTCCCGCAATGAGAGATGTACAGAGAAGATACCGGGCGAACAGTATTACCGACCTACTTCCTGTTAGCCGGGAGTATCTGATGTTAAACGGAACCATTTTATATCGAGTCTCGTTAATGAGCCCGTCATTAGCCTGTCGTCCATTATCTCGATATAAAACACGCGTCGTTACCGGCCCGTTGATCGATTAATCGCCGCTGAATCTAGGATGTCTATTAGAAGCGCGATTACGCCCGACGAGCATGCAAGCTGATTACACGTTTTACGGTTCGACTGGTGTGTACGAAAGCCAGTCGGCAATGCTCTTGCTTTTGCTCATGCTCCTCTCGTACTGCTCGAGAAACGATAAGACGCGTTTCCGCGATACGATCGCCGCGGCGCGGCGCGTCGCGTCGCGTCGCGTCGAAAACAACGGGGAGCAAAAAATATATATCGGCTACAGGACGACAACGCGTTACGCGTCAGCTGTCCCGAGACATCTCTTCTTCTGCCGTACGATGCCATGCCGAGGCGATTCGCTTTTATTACGGGGGATTATGTAATCGAACGTTATGTTCGCCGAGCCGGCGTTTTACGTCGCTACATCGACGACTACTCGGGCGAACCAGGAAGTCGTAACCGAGCCTGCCAATTAATCCTCGGGTCTTGTTCTTCGTGAAATCCTCGATCAACGACCAACTTCGAACGTCGATCTACCAATTACTCTAGACTTTAGAGCAATCCCGCATCCGCACCCCCATTAGCCGAACATTCTATTTGAGCGATCTCTAATATTCTGCCTATGTTCTGACACTCTTCTGATCTTTGCAAAAATTAAGTACATCGAAAGCATCCTAGTTCGAGTAAAGTAATATAAAACGTGCTAACCAGAAATGCTATTGGCTAACTGATAGAAAACTGCTAGATTCTATTCTACAAGCAATAATTTATGATTTGAGAAGCATTTTGGTCAAATTGCCGGTCGACCTCGGGCGTAACAATATTTTTCACGTAAAAGCAAAAGGTGTCGGGTTTTTAGAAAGCTGGTGATTTACATGGTATTTACGAGCCGGCGATGTGTCACAGAGTGTAAGTACTCTCTCGACGGCTCTCCGTGGACGATGGGATAAATGACCGGTTGCAGAACGAACGCGTGCAACCAGTTCGAGGGTACGGGGTTTGTTGTTCGTGTTCGAGAGAGGTTCGTAGCCATCGCTGGTACCGACGGGTCGATATATGAAGCAGTAAGCAAGGTAGCCCGCGCCGCCCTGTAATTCAGCCGCCGCAACATCCAAATAAAGAATTCATAATGGCGATGATGACCACCGCCAATTTTCTCGATATAGCCGATACACCAATAACTCAACCGATATCCAGCCGGTACGTCGGCGTAATTTCGCTTATTGTCCACCGGGTCTCCGCGAAACGAGAATGACACCCGATGAAAAATAAAAAAGGATCGTGTCTCTCTCTCTCTCTCTCTCTCTCTCTCGATTGCGGTCCACGGATGCCGTCGCCAATTTCTATTGTTCATTGTTCACGCGATAGGACACTGTCGATTTAATCGACATTGTCATGCGACTCAACCGTTTCCCACTCTCGCCTAACTCGCTTCCGGTTAAACGACACATTAATATATCAATATTCCGCATTACCGCATTATTACTTCACGAGTACCTCCGTCTCATGCATGTACCCCGGTGTTCAACTTTACCAGAGTAATACGATCGACGAGGAGATTATAGTCGAGAGAAGTGCGCGTTCAAGGTCGTGTCCCACCACCGGTCAAAGTTAGGCCACGCCTCTCGCTGTCCCTCCTTTTTATTTGCTATTACCCGGCTCCGGATTTTATGCACTTCTGACGGAAATTGGAAACGGCGCAGCAGTAAGATCAGGAGATTCTAAGGAGCCCGTTGAATCTTTCGCGTGCAATTTTAATCCCAAAATTCCCTTGTTCCCACAAGTGTAATAGAAATGGTTCCCTTGGCAGAATTTAATTTGCCAAAAACCTCTTTAATCAAAATTTCCGAGTGTAATTATTTTGAAGGGTTGAGTAGCAAATGATAGAACCAGAGTACCTAGGATAGGTTAACCGACAGATCTGGGAAAGAAAGGATCCAGAGTCGATTAGCGGTGAGCGTTAAAGCATTCTCCGGAGTGTTCAGTCCGCTAACGACATGCAGCGGCGGCGTGGACCCGTTTGCATAATCCCGGGCAAGCGGAGATTCCTCAATAGCGGGCCGGGCAGATCATTTCCCTGGCATTGACACGCCCACGTAATTCGAACTCATTTACTCGTTGACTCGCTTAACCCGCAGCCAGTCATGCGTCAGTCAGCTGCGGCCCCGTGCGGCAGATCCATAATTTCGACGGGATCGTCCGGGTCGAGCACGCGAGAAACGAGTTTCCCTCGGTCCACAATGTAATTAGACACTGGCGAATCTAGGCTGGACCCATCAGCCGGTCTCGTTAATACGATACATCTCGGTTGACCACTCGTTGCGCCGAAACCTCTCTCTCTCTCTCTCTCTCTCTCTTGCTCTCTCCACCCACTCTCTCAGCTTCTTTTGTTCCACCCTAGCCCCCCCTTTCTGGAGAGGCTGTTTTTTCGATTCCTCGCAACCGACCGACTACTCTACCTGCCTACCGGGGTCTTTGATCCTCCTCCCGCCAACGGGATTCATTTACACGGGAGGAGGACTGCTTTTCGGCCGTGATACCTCCGCTAACGAGAGCTCGCGACCCCGGTCACGTTCACCTGGACTCGCCCCTGTAGGTGTTGCCTCGGCTAACTAGATGTTAATATTCCCCGCGGACGTGGGAACGATAGCGACATCGGGAATCTAGTCAGCTAGATATCTCTGCTACCTGAACCCTAATTAAAACTTGGTCATCTTTTGGTACATCGCTCGCGGTCGGACAATCCACCGGTGTAGCTTTCTTGTTTACGGGGCGGTTTCGGAGCCTCATCCATCAGCGGCGACCTCGATCGGCTGTCGCAAAAACCAAAGCCTGTAACAACGCCGTTCAAGCTTGGCCCGAATATAACTTGAGACCTCTTCCGAGGACGTCTTCTGAGCGGTTAATTAACAAGTATTTAAATCGGTACCCTGCGAGCAATAAAAGCTCTTTGCCTTGGGATTGACCTCGTGGAGAAAAAAGGAAGTAGGAGTCCTTTTCATGCATCGATGGCACCAAAGGAGCCAAGAGCAATCTCTACTCATAGTTGTTCTACAATGCCACTTCTGTGTCCTTGGAGCAGGGGATTTCGTTGATCCAAAGGTGTCCGAGTCTCCTTGCAAGGTTCCCTTGACCAAATTTGTAGCAAGAGGTGGGAGCCGCGAAACGCCACCGATAAATTTCTCTAGAAACTGGAATGCCCGGGACCACCTCCACGCTTACCAGTTGCAACACTTCTGGCTTCGCTGATCGGACAAACTGCCGGCTAGCCGGTGATCTATAGTGATGCTCGGGCCTTGCCCGGTACAATAACCGAGGTGAGAGCGAGAGTGTAGGGGATCCTGAGGTCTGTAATCAGGAGCCAAGCCGCTGGCAGACCCTGCCGCGGTCCTGGGCCTCTTTACCATTAACCTATCCGGTAACCGTTCCGTTCCGTTCCGTCAACCTGACGTCATCGTGATCCTTGATCATTCCGTACGCACGCATATCGCCTGCGCCAAGAATTTTTCTCGCAATTCTCCAAATCAATTCGCGTTTCCTAAGATCCCCCTTTGTCTAGCTCTAGGTTACTCGATTTTAAAATAAATTTAAAGGAGACATCTTCTTCGAGTCCAGTTAGTATTAAAATTGTACTCATTTAATTTTTACAAATCTTTCCATATTGCTGACCACTCTAGCAGATCAGGAAGATGGTTGACGATTATTTCACTGGACTCGTCGAGGATCGTCGAGGAGGTGTCGGTTCGAATCGCTCGAAGCGTGAAGCGTCTCCTTCTCTCTTTCTCTCCTTCTCTCTTTCTTTCCACTTTCTCTGTTCTCGTCCGTTTAGCCAGGGCCCGTCCGTTTTGGATCCTTGAATCGCGGTTCGTTCGTGAATTAATGGTTCTCCCTTTTGAGGCGATCGAGGCGAACCGAAGAACTTGGAGAAGAAGGGATTAATTTGGCTGCACGCGGCCGAGAGTTCAACCGGTGAATGGGCCCTCGAGAGCCTCGAACGAGCCTTTTGAATCATCCTCTAGCCACATACTCGTATCCTACACAGTCCATCGTTGCGTCCGACTCGGTATCGTCCGTGCCCAATGTCGCCGTAATTAGCGATCGTTCCGGATTCGTCCGACGGACAGACTAGTTACCGTGAACGATCGAACGGGGTAATCAGGCTGATTGATTGACGGCTCGGATTTCGACGTTTACAGGCTGTCAGGTCCAATGAAGTCGCCGTCAGATTTCCGCCGGTACGTTTTCATTTATTATTCCAGGCTACCGGCTTTCCCCGTCATTATCCTACCGTATACTTTCCTACATTTTTAGCCTACCTAGGCCTCCTCTCGTTACCACACTCGCTCCGTACCGCTTCGCCGAGACATAAATTAATTCGTATCAAATCTAGAGACCCGATCACAGGTTCTACGTACGACGTCG
Source organism: Seladonia tumulorum (assembly GCA_913789895.3). Taxonomy (NCBI): domain Eukaryota; kingdom Metazoa; phylum Arthropoda; class Insecta; order Hymenoptera; family Halictidae; genus Seladonia; species Seladonia tumulorum. The sequence continues at coordinate 10,340,355 of OU565281.1, forward strand.
AACGAGATTCTCCTATACGGCTATCCATCGACTTCGTTTCCTATTTGATCAACCGATCGGGATATTAGCCTCGCTTCCTAGATTATGCTTACGTTGCACTGTATTTAGCAGATAAGCTCTGACGAACCGTACGACAGACCTAGTCAATCCGATCAATTTGCAATCCGATCGAACCAACATCCACCACTGTCGCTCGTAATATTGCACTTATAGTCCCCCTAGAATGCTTATACCTCTCGGAGATCAGGGTGTTGTTCAGCGGATAAATCATTCCTGCTGATGGAACCAGCGAGAACGCGACACGTTCAACCTGTTTCTGGATTAATGCAGAATGAAATCGAGACTCGTGTAGAATTATAATTCATGCGAAAAATTAGTCGCAGACGGGAAACGTATAGAAAACGGTTCACGCTAACTAGACCAACCACCGGCAAAAGAAGATCGCTTTGTTGATGCGTCAGGAAGAAACGTCGTGTCGTGTCGGTTCGGTGACGTTTCGACCGGGCTCTGTGTGTACAGTGCGTATAGGCTCGTCCACCGTGAAGCGGACGGTATTCTAAGCACAGTTCCCAGCGAGCCCGTTCATTTAGCCGTCAAACACTGATTAATCGAGTGTACGGTTGCTTGGTCAAACGGGTGACCCGGCGAAACTGTCGAACCGATCGACCTATTAACGTGCGGGTGACCGACACCGCGTTATCATTCACGCTACCGCTCCGACCGAGTCCCCTAACTCGCGTGGCTCTTTATTTCTGCAAGCTTTCCACTGCTTTCCACTCGCTGTTACTCCAGACAATTAGACTGTGCATTGTTAATTGCCCAGAGCGACCGATGCCATCGAGAACCGTTTTCTGGTTCAGGGAGCAGCAAGCGGGAGCGAGCTCTGAGTCGTCGCTCGGGCTCCTCTCCGTGTAACACGCTTCTCCCAGGCTCGTTTACGCTTCGAGGATCTTCCCGGAATTATGCACTGCACGCTTCTCCGTTTTCTCCTATCCTCGACGGCCAATTTGCCGGGGAATTATACGATTTTCCTTGAAAAACCTTGGCCGTTTCGTTGCGCGGAATACCTCGACCCCTGTCGACCGAGGAGATTCCGCTTTAGGATCGACAGAACGCACCGCACCGCAGATCGCGCGCCGCGAGAGTTCGTTAGCGGCCCGACTGTTGAATATCATGGCTTTTTAGCCTGCAGGTGTCATTAGGCCGCGGACGGACGTACGCTGATTGGTCTCGGCCGATCGCCCTCGGGGACACCGGCTCATCAGCTGTCCCATTCGCGCCGGCGAGGCGTTCCTTCGACGGATCTAGCTCCCCTGTGCCCCAGTTCTTCCACAACTGCCCCTAATTTTACCCCTTCCCGCGGGAAACTATCCTAGCGATCTGTCCCCGCCTGTCGAGGCCCCTTGAAAATTGGATCTAGGCTGAATATTTAGCTGAAAGATGGTCAAATTAATTAATATATACTTTATAGACGGAAAGTCGCGAGGTATAGTCAGCTCGGACTGTTCCGAGGTGCGCGGGGCCGCCTCGGAGTATCATTTTTCAGCGCTAATTGGATTGGCCGTTCAAATACAGCGAATCAAGACGTCGGTGCTCGTTGGATAGAGAGGAGCTGCACGGCGAAGTCTCTGGGCGAGGGAAATCCGAGGCACGAATATCGGATATCGTTCTGTATTATGGCTTGGGCGTTATTCGAAGGCGCTACTTAATTATCCGCAGGCCTCTAATCTGCCTGCGCCGACACACACGCCACGCTGCGCGCACCTAATAGACGCCGAGGCCGAGCCTAAACCCTGAATGCCTAAATCTTGCTCGAAGCGGAAGGAAGAAGGCTCGAGTACGCTCGTGATTATGACATTTCCGTTCCCTCGCTCGAAAATTCGTGGCAAGCCTGTGCCCATACTCGACAACAACCAACGCTATCGAAGAATGTGCATACCGAGGGATCCTTAGCAATGAATTATAGACTTTCGAAAGTTACTTAGATTTAATCGCTGGTAGCTAATACCTTCGAATATAAGATTCCCATTACGACTGCATTTTATTGTGCGCTCGCCAGCAGAAGCCGCGTGTCGTCGAATAATCCTCGGTCTCGACGCGATCTCGAAGAATCTAGCACGTCTGTACAAAAATCCGGTTACCGCGACAGGCCACCGTAAATAATGTCCATAAATGCCGGACGTCGAACAACTTCCATCCTACATTTCCGCAACACGAAAAAAGTCGCAGTTTGAAAAATCCGAGAGCCCGGGCAAAGGGACCAATTAAACCTATTGTTAGCGTCCGCGGCTAACGCGACAGGGCCGATCCGTCGGATTCACCGAATCACGATCGATTACTCAAACGCGACAGCGATCGCGTGTCAACGATCACAGAGAGGGTCTCTCTCTCTCTCTCTGTGGCCCGGAGGATGAGAGAAAGGTAGAGAGAAGAGGGTCCGAGAGCAGGGTTCGCGGAGACAAAAGCCGGCCGTAGATAGTCTCGCAGGAATCCAGAGGATCCCGAGAAGAGGATACCGGCACACGGGGGTTCGGATTATTAGTGAGCGGGTAGTCGTGGAAGGTGTGATTCTGACGTGTCGGACGCCTCTTCTCCGCAGGTGAGAGACACCATGGGCCCCGGCAGCCTGCGCGACGAAGACCGAGCGAGACGAACGAACGGGCGAGGGGAGAGCTCTCTGGGGCCCAGGAGAATCGCGGCTAAGAGAACCAGAAGAGGCAAAAAGAGAGACAGAGAGGGAGACACAGATGGAGGCAGAGAGAAAGAGATAGTTGGATAGAAGGAGAAGAGGAACAAGATCGTACCGGATGAACAGGCGAACCTGGAGCACGACGAGGAAAAGAGAGAATCAGGCGGTGAGAGGTAGAGGAAGGTGAGGAACAGGGTCTGGAGGGGAGGAGAGAAGTAGGATGCTCGGGGTGGGAGAAGATCAAACGAGCCGACAAGCCACGGGGTGGTCTCTACCCGCGCTCCTTCGCCGCTCTTCCTTCTCCTCGCCTCTGCCTACCAGCTCCTCCACCTTTCTCTTCTTCTCTCGTTCTCTCCTGAACCGTGCAATCTATCTTTCTCTCTCTCTCTCTCACTCGCTTCGTCCCTGTTTCGCCTCTATATTATTCATATTTCCACGCTCGTGTCCCCCGCCCCCCCCCCGTCTCCTTCTCGTCCTCCTCGGACTATGTGGTTCGACGATCCACGGATCGACCGTTTCTCTTTCTCTCTTTCTGCTCTCCGAGTTGCGTGAAGCCGCGAGTCGGCTCGCGCGCGTCCGCTCGACCCCGCTCGACTCGAGCAATCTCCTCAGGGTCCAGGACAAGCCGCATCGCGCCGGCAACATTGTCGGAGGAAACTCTCTCGCATGCCTCGCTCTATCGGCAGACTCTACGAAATCTGCGATCCCGGAGAGGCCCTTATTACCGAAGAAGCCCTGCGCACTTTGTCCCTCAAAACGGAAGTCGACGACTCATCGACTCGCTAAAAACCTCCTGCAACGCGGAGCAAAAAAGTTTCTATCATATTTAACGTGATTTGCACTGATTCTCAGTTTCTCATAATTTGGTACGAATCGCGTTATAGGAGGATTCACTGTGCTCCTCGCCGCTAGCGGATAAGTAGATTGCGGGACAAGGCTGTCTGACTTCGAGAGCTTATTCCACTTTCCTGAGAGACCCGCCTGCTTATGCGAGACCCGTTGACGTCGTCGCATCGATGGTGGTCTGAAATTGATCGGGGCTGTTAACGCCAGAACCACCGTGCACTGTATACGCCGGTTGATGCGTCAAGGGCTTAGAAGTCGATCGGTGCAAGTCCAATTTTCTCATGCGAATGCAAACTAAAAATCACAATGGCGTTCATTTTTGAGAAACGTTGCTTCGCGGCGACACTGAACAGCTAAATTCTGATTTACGAGCAGGAGTTTTCTAGCAAGCGGAATCCGTAGGTGGTAAAAAATGGCGGCATTAAAGAATTCGCAGGAATGCGTGCTATACACACGCCGGCCGTTAGGATAGAAAAGTGGAATTCTACGCCGCACCTGAAGGGTTAATGGAAGACGGTCGCATGAGCGCTGATTCATGTTACTCGGTCGACGGTTTTTGTCTTCGTTGCCGCAGGCTCGAGGAGTTGTCGATGGAAAATAGAAGAACTCGCGTCAAACACAAAGCTATCGGGGAATTGTACCGGGTACAGCGCCGCTCAAAAGTGTCGGTCAGGTGCAAAAGCCAAATAGCGTTTCACTTTATAATACATTCCGACAACGAAAAACAAACTCTTAATTCGTCCAAAAGTCAGACAACTATTATAATAGTCGTCGGAAGAGCCTAAAAATATTTTCGAATTATTTTCAATTACTGAAAACGACTTGTAGAGGAAGTATATTTTCGTTCGAGTTCAGTTCCTTACGATTCACTCGTAAACTTTTGATCTCGCATAAAAATCCGCAATCCGATTATCGTAATAACGGCCCGTGACTTTTGATGGGCGCTGTACGAGTGGAAAGCTGTCTAAAAATAATCTCCGAAGGCAAGAGCTTCCAATTAGCATTGGCCTCCGAAAAGCTCTTTACCTTATCAAGCTAACGAATCCAATTACAATTTATCATCGCTACTTGTTAAAAATGTAGACTATAACAGGGTAACCGCCTGGACGACGTGCGAGGAGAGGAGAGACGGAAGAATAAAAACTCGAGGGGAGAGGAAGAGAGAGAGAGAGAGAGAGAGAGAGAGAGAGAGAGAGAGAATGAGGGCAGCGTTCGAGTTATACGCGAGGTGCACGTGCAAAGCGACACTCGATCCGATCGTCACATTAATAAATTCGCAGCAAATCACGGGTGAGGATTGCGAAGCGAAGGGGGCGATTTTAGTTGCAAATCGCAGAGCGCCGCGAGACCCGACAAAGGCTCCATCAAAAGGACCGCTTTTCTTCCTTCCTTCTTCATCTCGATCATCCTGGCCTCTCCGTCGCCTTTCTCCCTCCTTCCCTCTCCCATTCTGTTCCTCTCTTGCTCACTATTTTTCTCTCTTTCTCCCCTCGTTCTTCACCCTTTCTCTTCTCACCTACTGGCTCGCAGCCGTTTCTCTCTTACTCTCCGTCTCTCTCTGTTTCTCGAGGCTCTAAGTCGTGCCTCTTCCTAAGTTACTCGCGGCCGCTCGTTGTTCCACGGTGTTTCAGTCACAAGTACCTCTCATTTCTCCACACCTTTGCCATTATCATACAAACATTGGCGACGAGCCCGATGCCGGAAAAGTGCTGCGGTCGCGAGACCGCAAAACATTATCCCCGCTAATCGTGCCGGGCGAATCTCTTTCTTCGGCTCGACGTCCCCGACGACTCAACACCGCGCTGTATTTTCGAACAAGTCCAGCTTCGTCTCGCCTCTACGCAATCGATACACATCGACCTGGCAATCGTTTCGAAGCACCATTCGGTTTTTCGATCCTCGAATTAATCGTCAAATTAAAAAAGAATGACTCGACCGGCTCGACCGAAAAGCTATCGAGCACGTCGGAAGACAACGGGGGTGCTCCTCGGCCACCCCGAAATTCTCACCAGCAAAGTTCCCGATCTGCTCCGCTCCTCCAACGAACCTAATTTCTGAGCATCTCGAATCAGGTAGGGTCGCCTCCCCGAAGAATGGCCCAGGGTTCCGGTATCCTCCCCAAAAGTCGTAACAACGACAGGTACCATTCTCTTTCCGGTGAAGGTTCCATTCTCCGGCTCGAAATCCCGTGAAAAAGGGCAACTCGAGCACGAGCATGGGCATTGGGCAGACGGGGCAACACGAGGGTTTTGCGGTGAAAAGAGCGGAGGCCAGGTGCCATAAGAAATTAGTAGCGGCAGTGGTGCACGGTGCCGGACGGGGCCCTCAAGGTCCCTAATAACCTCGCGCCGGATGGTATCGATGCCCCTCCTCGACACCCCTGCGCGTTGCATTACCCTCGGCATCTATAGCTCAATTTGCCGACACCTCGCTAAGTATAGGTTGGGTGGGTGGTCCTTCCTGGGACCACGGGGCCCGCGAGAGAAAGAGCAGAACGGGGCCTGACCTGGAACGATAGGTGAAAGACGGAGGATGTAGGGGTAGAGAGAGGTAGCGAGACCGAGAGGGAACACCAGTTTACATCGTACACGGTCCCGATCAGGTCGCGATACAATGGGGCCCTACACGATCCGGCCAACAACCACCCACCACTTCCGCCAATTTATTTGGCCCACGCAACCCCGAAGGGGTGGCGAGCGCTTTTAATTAGCCTGACCCAGCGTTACCTCCGCGAACTCGCCGACCTAACCCCCAACAATATTAACTCCTTGAACTCGGACCTAATTTCATTTCTTCTGACCCAGAATACTTTGTGCGCACGAAGCGCAAAAGTATTGTATTTGTCTTTGGGATTCCACGATCTCTCCGTAGCAAGGTAATCCAGGCCCAGCTTTGTCGCTGTAGAAACCCCGAGAGTTGGATCGATCGCGCAGCTCGTGTGCTCCATTTTGAATAGAGCTCTTCGCCAACCGGAACGAGGCGTGCACCCTTTTGCCTCGATCGCGAATCACGCCGCAGCATTACCACCCCGAATTGTCGCCCAGAGATGCGCGAACGATTTAGCAGAATTTTTTCTCTGGGTCTTCTAAGGGGAAAATCGCGAGGAGTGCTCAGAATCACTTAGCAGTCCCATGACGGTGCTCGGGAAGTGGGGTCTCTCGCTAAGAAACTCCTTTGCATTACAAATTTAATTGCGTATCGTCACGTAATTCCGACAACAAATAGCCTTAATTAATTAGCGCGGATCGATCATAAAGCTCGATAAGGATTCTTCGAGTAACTCGAGCGTGGAATCTTACAACGGATAAGGCCGCCCTCGGATCCGAACGTTTTATTCAATTGCTGGCCTCTTAATTAAGCCGCGAGGCAACGCGAGGCAACGCGAGGCAAGACGTGCACGCCAGGAAATTAACCCGTATTTGCATTGTTGCTTTTCCGTCCCGTGGACAGCGGTCGCAGCGCAACCATACCGTCCGTCGTCGCAGCGAGACGCATAATCCCCGATAAGAGCGTGCAAGGATAACACCGGGATGTTTATGGTCTCTCGCCGGTGGCCGGACGTAAACAGGAATTAATTATGCGGGATTCGCAAGCGGAAATAAAATCAGTGTGCGGGAAGGGCGCGCCCTCCCGCGCGCGCAGAAAACCGCCGGTCCTGATTCATTCGCGCTCGTCATGCAACATTGTGATTCGTCCTGCCGAGAGGCGCATTCCTACGAGCGTTACCGTTTCCGTGGAAAAGAGCAACCGTCATTATTTTCGCACACCACGGTACCCCGCGATACCATTCTCCACGCGCCATCTTCGTTCCCGGAAGAAATATAAACTCCCCGGGCGAACCCCGCGCGATCTGAATCTCGAGCCTTCCTTTTATTAAAACGTACGACACAGCGAATGAAAATTTTTCAACCCCTGCGAATTAGATTACAAGCCATTTCTAAAACGCTTTCGTAATCTCTTGCAATCCCCTGTGCACCGAGTGATTATCGTTTGAAGACAACTTTTGATCAATTTTCTGTCGAAAACTTTTCTAAGCTGACCTACAGATAAAAATGAAGAAAAGACGAGCACGAATAAGGAGAAATAGAAATACTTCTCGGCTAGAATGGCATGTTAAAGCATGCCGCGACGCGTCGCACGCGTTCCTCGGACATGTGCGCTCTAATTTTGAATTATATACGTTCGCGGAAGGAATGTTTCACGGTGGTAACACATTCGGCACGAGTCAAGCCGCGTCGGTGATCGTAATAAATGGGAAATATGTTGCCGGTGTATCCAGTAACCCGATAATGGCCGGCGAATCCGTATTGGTTCGGCTCGTAGAAAGCGGCCCTGACGAATCACCGAAGCCGATGACAGTTGGGGAACGGCGTGACGATCGTTTAGGAGAAAATCTGTCCCCGATAATCCCGCGCCACCGGGTTCCCCCATAAGTCAACATTTTTCGGCGAGAAAACGATTCCGACAGTCTCTCTCTCTCTCTCTCTCTCTCTCTCTCTCTCTCTCCGATGTTGCGTGCCCCTCGAAGAACGCGATAACTTGTCGCCTTGCGTTGCAAACGCAGGAATTAGTAGCGGCCGTGTCAGTCGACGGATCGTTACGGTCCTCCGAGTGCCGGAATAGGCACCATAAAGTCGCGCGCGCGCGCTCGTTCCCCTTTCAACGAGTTCCTCGAACGAATCCGCGCTCTCGTGAACCGTCGAAGCATGGCTTTCCTAGATAAATCATTCGCGAATCGATGAAATTGCGATTCGAATTTTTCCTCGAGCCAATCGTGTCCGAAGGCGTAACTGGTTCGCCAGTTAAGAAACCCGCCGTTTCCGAAGCGTTGTTAGGTTGACAACTGAGTTCGCATGGTTCGCCACGTGTTCGGCAATCTTTCAATCTTAATGGCCCGTAGAGACCGAACGAGCGAGTGTTCGCAATTCCAAGTGTTCGTGGGATATGGTATTGGTCGATTCTCAATTTAAATGCACATATAATTCGTTACTGTTCTTCCGTAGAAGAGAGTTCCAAGATTCAAAGTTCCCTGAAAGATGGTGTCTCGATTTAAGGTCTTCTAGAACAGGGTCTCTAGACTTGGGATCTTCTGGAAGAAAACTCCTAGATTTAAGATCCCTCTAGTCTAGATCCTAGACTTGAAATCCTTTAGAAGAACGTCCTCAGACTTGAGATCCTGTGAAAGAATGATGCTGGACTCGAGCCCCTTGGATTCAAGGCCCCTTGGAATATTGCCCCTGGACACAATATGCCTCGGAGAAGGTCCATGTACCCAAGATCCCCTAGAAAGCGAGGATGAGCAAAGGCGACGAACTTCAAACGCACTTTCACCTGCGGCAAGTAAAAAATTAGAGGTTATGGTAAAAGAGCATCCTCTCGTGAAGTCAAAACGGTCGGACATATTGCGAAGAACGTCCGAAGCATACTTAAGGGAACAAAGCAAGGCAGAAGTCGGACGCGGCAAGGACTGGTCGGTGCGTGTTAGAAGAGAAACATCGTCGAATCTAATTGACCAATGATCCCGGGCGTGCATAAACGTCGTTGAACTACGCCTCCCGGTGTTATCCGGTTACGGGTCTCACCGGGCCGATAAAACATTCGGGAAACAACCGGGAACAACATCCCGAAATCGTTCTGCCGTCGACGAACAATGATCCACGAATCGATTCCAGGTTCCATCTGCTTCCGTACCGGCCTCGGGGCTCTCTGGATCGTTAATTAATTTAAGCGCTTAATCCCCTCCCCAAGGGACACCGGGGTTCCTCTCTTTGGTCCGCGTCGGTCGATCCTTTTTTCCAGGTTTCGTTCCGCGCGGTCACAATCATAATTCTCGGTTTTAATCGATCTACGAGGCGCGGGCGCAATAATATTTTCGGTGCGGTAGAAGACGCGGTGCGTGCGGCCCTGTGTGACTCGTGTAATTGGCTCCCAACTGGACATCAAAGGGTGCCGCTCTCCTTCATCCGCGCCGACATTGGTGCGACGGAGCGGAGTCGGCCCGATATCTTCGGGCTCTGTTCCACCAGCGGTCCTGGTTGCCGTTGAAGGGAGAAGGATCTATGGGAGGGACGATGACAGAGAGCTGGAGGGGGAGCCACGACGAAGAGGGGGCTACGTGAAAATTACACGCGCCATGCGCGGGACGCGGGTCGGACGAGGACGGAGGAAATCGTGAGTTAATGGTGGGAGGGATGAGAGGGGGTCTCGGGGGGCGGGGGAGCCTCCAGCTAGTATCTACGCATGCGTCGCCCTCCGTTGGTGGGGGAAGGACAGAGTGACGCAGAGGCGCCCTTACGGAGAGAAAGACCGAGAACCGCCGCCGCGCTGCTGTCTCGTTGAACCGGGAACGAAGACCGAGCGAACACCGAGCCAACGAAACCGACAAGGACCGAGGCAGGTGAGAGACGAACACGACGGACCAAATCGCTCAGCGATGTTCCGATATTGGCCAGATAGTGTTCGATACGGGAGACCCCTGTCTCGTTTGGTTAATCGTTCGACGTACCCGTGTAAATACACCTGTACCGCTCCGGAGAAAGACCGGCCACTTTTATCTCGCCCGTTTGCATGTAGTACCCTTCCCTCCCTACCGTAACGCAACGTTACTTTCGGTTGATCCACGGTATCGTAACGATCGATGATTTGTGTCCAGCCAGGGATGATCGTCTTCGGGGAAATGATCGTCGCCTGGGTGGCGGGATTCTCCGCTGATGAGGATTTCAGCTAGATCCGAAAAAAAGAATCTGCCGGCCAATCCGAGGAAGGGTCCGGGGCTGATGAAAAATTATGCGTCTATTATTTTATGTGTCGGAGGATCGCGACGGCTCGGGTTCCTCGGGATGGCTTATTCGTATGGGGCCCGAATCGGCCATCGGGCACTTTGAAACGGTCCTCCGAAGGCTGCGTTCCTCGCAATTAATGTGCACGCCGGCTGCTCGAATCTGGAATCGGTTTTACCTTGGCTACGCGTTTACTTTTAATCGTTTACGTACTAACCCAACGTCCCCAACGTGTGACGTTTTAATTTAAGAGGACTCCAGTCTCGTTTAGAGACGGATGATTATACGTTCGTTTCTGATGTGTCATAAGTAGACTGCCGGAATTATGCATTTATCAGGAAAATGAGTAGCTGGAATTTTAGAGTGTCAGAATATTATTTTCTACTTATTCAAATGATTCATGCGGAAAAGCTTGTTTTTGCGTCAAGATCCGCAGTCTACTTATGAGACAAACCAGTGTACCGGCTATGCAATATATGGCCGTAGAGTTCAGTTTTAACTCCAGTTTAACGGTTTACCAGTTTAAACGAGAATTTTGCAGTGCCGTGCAGAAGGTTGAGAGCTGCAGAAAATGGCGTTGGCAGAGCAGCCTTGTTCCCATCCCTGCGAAACGTAGCCGTCTTTGGCAGCCGGTAACGAGGGAACCCCCTGGACTCTGCTGGTGGATCCCATCCAAAGGAGTGCCTAACACCCGAGGACACGGGTCGTTTAGGCGGCTCCTTTCTTCGATCATTAGTCCGGAGCCGCAGCCAAGCCGAGGGGTCGTAAGTCCGCGAGTGGCATTCTCCTTTTCCGTCTCTCTCCTCGTCTCCTCGCGCGTCTTTATTCGCGTTTCTTCGCCTCGACTATCACGCTCCGGTCCCCCGAGTCGTGTCTACGTTAACCTTTCACCCCTGACTCTCTCGTTTCGACGGGTTACACCTCTTTAACGCGTGTGTTTTCTGACCAATCGCCTTGCCTGCCACGCGGTTACCTGGACCCATTAATTGCTTCCGAAACCCGGATCAGCTGCCGATAAAGTTAATACGTTGCATCGGAGACCAGAGACCTGTCAAGACACCTAATCTCGGCATTGACGGTATAGTTAGAGACCGAAGACGAAATAGACATTTTCTGCATCGATCGCAAGACACAGGTGTCGCTTAAAAATGTCTTTCCTGTTTCTCAAAAGTACTAAAAAATCGAGTTCTCCCAGGGTTTCGGCGCATCGCCTTTCTCCCCTTTTTCTCGAGCGAGACCGACGACGTATTTTGACGCGGGCGAGCCCATAATCGAGCCGGGTTCGTTCGGCAAGCAGGAAGACCGAGGAAGATGCGTCGTGACGTTGTCTGTCGGCGTCGATACGCGCCGCGAGGCGTCGCTGATCTTCTGCTCGAAAGGCTTGTCGCCGGGGCCGAGATCCTCCGCAACCCTTTTCGTCGGAAACAGCGCCATTTGTATAATCAGCTTCCTTTCGGGAGCCCCGGTTAATTATCGTCTATTGACCCGGCCCTCTGACACGGTCGCTGTCCACGATATCGCTACTTTGAATATACACACCTCTCGACCAATTCCATTCTCTCCGGAACGGTGCTGCGTCTCTCGTAAAGCGACTCGACAGTTTATTCAAGAAAAGAGAAAATAAAATTGAATCGAATACTGAGTGTGTCTATGCATATTAAGGTAAAGCCACCAATAGTTGACCATGTACCAGTAGTTGACCATTTTATAGAAAAAAAAAACAAAGGTTTGTATAAGCGTACTTATAAGTGCACTTTTGATGAAAGTGAACCTCTCGGATGCCATGACGTCTGTTGTTTAAACTTCACAACAATCGGAACATTTCGAACCTTATTTTTTATGTTGTTCTATAAAATGGTCAACTACTGGTGCCTTTACCTTCGTTTGTGAATCAGTTCCCAAACAAATTGGTGTTTTATCGGTATAGAATGAAGCGAGACGTCGTTTTCAGCAATTCCTTGACGCGTCGATTTCGAGCGTAAAATATTCCGCGCTCGCGACAGCCGCTGTCATCTGTCACTCGCGCGAGCAAAAATCGAGAGCGGGGAACAGAACGCGTCGGCGCTTTGTCGATGCTCCCCTATATCTATTCCGCGGAAATCGTCGAGACGTGAATTCTGGAAGTTGCAGAAGCGAAAGGGCTCGGTTCTGCGAACGAGCGGGGTCTCGTCCTGCGCCAGGTGCGGCCCTGCGAACGCTTGCGAACCGCGCTGCGCCGCGCCGCGCCGCGCTGGGAGTGTCCAAGCAGGATGGCAACATTGGGAAAAAAATATTTTTTTCCGGCGCACAGCTCCTCCCATCTCGCTTTTTCTGCGACGGGCCGCGACGCGGGAGACTTTTCGAATCGATGATCCCGGACGCGACGATTTCCAAGCCCGTGCCCGATTTTAACACCGGACTTTTCGACTAGACGTTTCCGTCGAAGTCGTTAGGCGAGAGACGTCCAGGTGAACGGTGAATTAGATCAACGCCAGAGAAAATTGTTCGCGCAGGGTAAACGACCGTACGACGATGGTTGATCGCGACTCCTAATCCGTTTCTTCTGTGCTCGCCAGGACTCGAAAACTCACCGACTTTCTGTCATTAGGCTCTATCTTCCGCAGTCGTTAGCCGATTCGCCCGTTTTTACGAAACTCGTGACACACTTCCTCGAAGATTCCTCTCTGTCGCGATCTCTCCTTCCTGTCACCGCGGCTGGTTTCCCACCCTTTTTGCCCAGGATGACAGACAAGGCATGGAAATCGCGACCGAAAACAGCTGAACACCTAGCCGCAAAAAAAAAGAAAAAAAAAGAAACCGAGGAAATCCGCGTTGTTATAGAAAGCTAAAGGGCTGCGTGTGTCCTCTTTAAATTTGTCCCAGAAAAATTCAACTGTTCGAACAAACGCGCCACGAGGCGTATTTATTTATTGGCGATTTCGTTTCCTGGCCGGAGGTTTCTCTCGCGATTGTTGGCGTTCGGCGACGCGGCATCGATCACCGAGTGCCGCTTTTAACGTTAATTAAACGAATCTCCGTTTTTTCTGTTTTTTACGACAGGTCGGAGAGACCGTCAGGTCGTGGAACACCGGGCCACAGGGGCTATTGTGTTTATCTCCGTTCTGAAAGCTTTTTATTTGATTGCCGCGCGTCCTCCTATAATGCATATCCCTAGAGCCCGTGTTCTTACTTTTATTACCGGGCCCCGTCGGCAGCCTTTGATTTAATTAGCTCTTGAAGCTGTTACTTTGCCAGTTACCGCCAAAGACTTTCGGACGGCTGTGGGACGATCGACGGCGTCACAGGTCGGCGAGATCTCTGACGATCTCTGCTCGATCATCTGCGCGGCGCGAGACGTTCGTTCGCATCGCATCGCAACCCATCGCGCCGTCAGTTTGCAAAGAGCTCTCGAAACTTTCGCCCCTTTCGATTCCATTAAGGACTTATCAATGAGTTTATACTGACTGCCCGACATTTATTGCCGTACTCCGCGAAATTATAGGCACTATACTAACTTCGATTCGAATGTTGTTCTCGCGAATCGATCTCTGCCGGGCATGGATTAAGAAACACGGGTTGTTCGGTTCTTGTTCGCTTGTGATTTAAAGCAACAGACCACAAAAAGCCTGTCCCTAACAATTATTCGAAACATTAACCGAGCCCTGTTCGACTCATCGGATCTTCTGTTTCTCGAGAAATTCCTCGGCCCTGGGCTAACGAGCGTCGTAAAGCTAACACAGTTAGGTGTAGGATCGATTCCGAAGCAAATAGAGGATTTTCCATAGACCATAAAGTTCCAATAATATGGGAATACGGTAGCCGAGCGGGTCGAAACGGCGTCGACCCTATGGGGCCGCGTTTGGGTAGCCGGGTCCAGATTTATGCATTCGTAAATTCACCGCCCCTTTAGACGGGAACCGTCTCGTCGTTTCGGTGGAGAGCGGTTGTCAAACTTCTTCGCCGGTCGTAACACGAAAACCGTGTTCCGTCTTTTAATAATATAATTAATAATCGCTCGGAATAAATCCTCCGCGCTCATCCTCCGATCAGCTTCTACAGGCAAAGTCGGTCCACGAGGATTTCTCAATCGAGAACCGCGGCTCTAATTTCGCGAGGATCAGCGGTCCGGTTCAATTTAGACGATTCGCCATGGCTCACTGTTCCCGATAAATCCTGGTTTCTCGCGAGCCGAGCAGATTACGAGCAGGTGAACGCGCCACGGCTCGAAACTCTTTCGAAAACTTCTACGTAAAAGCTTCTACGTAACCGTCCGAATGATCGTAATCGATATTATAATAGTCCCGGACTTGGCAAATGGAGAAATACCATATTTGCTGGACAGAAGAATGGAGAACACCATGCGCAGTAATTACAATTTTACATAGCATATGCTGTTGAGAAGAAAGCTACACTACCGGCCGTAAGTGTTTACCCACCTTCAAATTTTATTTTATTGTTATGAAAATGTCCGTAGCATTAAATCCTAATTATAAGGCTAATAAAAAACATCCAAAATATTCTGTACATACACAATCAGGTACTGTAAATGAGTTTACAGCTTTTTATGAAAAACGACAATTTTGGAGTTCAGGTAAAGAAACCCATTTTTCTGAAATTTTTATAACGATCAGTAGGGAATATGAACGCAGGTAATACAGGTATCTTAGTCTTCTCAAATTTCATACTGCATTTCGTACTGCATTAAGCTTTGATACAGTAAACAGTTGACTTTCACGTGCCTAAAGAATTTTGCGAAAATTTCAGATAATGTCAGGGAGAAAAGATATATCGATTGAAACGCGCGCTCTAATAGTGTCCCATCATAGCATCGGAAAAAGTAACAGAGAAATAGCAAAGTTATTGAAGCTGAACCGTAGAACCGTGGACTACAATGTTAAAAAATATGTGGGTGGGTAAACACTTATGGCCGGTAGCGTATAAAAGTAAACAGAATTTATGCATATACTTCCTGCGTCTCTCGATTATAAAGCTGTGCACCGTTTCCTGAAAAAACACTCTCCGTTGATTGGCTCTTCTCGAGAACGACGAGCTGGTCATCCGAAAACTTATTCAGTGTAGCCGCTCCCTTATCCGCCGTGAAACCAACGAACGAACGTAGGAACGAAGGAACGAAGGAACGAAGGAACGAAGGAACGGACCGGTGGCGATGGCTAGCAGGCCGCATGAAGTTGTAAATCTTATCGAGTTAATTGCAGAGTGGCGGGTTCGCGCTTATTCGGCGCCGATTTAAAATGCAAATCGAGTCCCGCTGCCCGCGACCAAGCCTCGCGCGCCCGTGAAACAGACGATAATAGGCTCGCGATGATGAAAATTCAATCGTATATCTCGATGACCGCGAAATTGCGAGCACGGAGGTCCGTGTAACGCCCCGGCCCCTCTTTCTACCCGGATTTCCTCCATTCTTATCTCACCCTGCTTCGAGAACAGTATGACGCGAGCATTAACGCACGGCCGATCCGATTCTTTATTGCTAATTGTGTCCGGTAGCCGGACATTTTACACACGGGCAAAATCGTTTCCGAGTTATTTATGATTTCCCGATGCCGAAACGCGATCGTGTCCCGTTAATCGGCGAACTTCTAAAACGAAGAGAACCTTTCCTCTCGCCTGAAAACTGGGTCGAATGCACAGAGCATCCCATTCCCGTTCTCGTACGTATTTTGCGCAAGATCCCAGCAATAATTAATGCTAATGCGGCGTGTAAAAGGCTGAGGAGTGGGGCGAACGCGGTCACCCCGTGAATTCGTCGTTGCCAAGACCAAAGATGGATTAGAAGGTGAAAAGGGAAAGGGACGAAGGAGAAGCGCCGGTCACGTTGCTGCTTTTTACCGGATCGTCCTCGACTAATCTCAAGGACAGGTCTACGAGCGGGTAGAGTCAAGAGAGGAGCCGGGGAAATAGATTAAAAAAAGAATGGCTGACCGGGAGAGATCATGATTAATCAATTAGCAATCTCGGGACCCCTTAAAGCAAACGTTGGCCTGGCTTGAAAAACTCGAGGCGCAAAGGGACCGCCGATGACGGTGCCGAATCCTCGCTTGGGAGATTGTCAACAGATTTCTGGAAAGATCTAGCCCGGATCGGAGGGGTGTCGTGAGACGAGAATGCAATCAAATCACCCGGTGATTTTTTCGGGAGAAAAACAAAACAACGTGGTCGGAGTTGGCAAACTAATTTCTGCAGAGAGCCTTTTAAAAGCACAATGTAAATGTTTTACAGCATCCGAAAGAACAAAGAGGGTGGATTTTCACCCTTGAAGAACGTATGTGGAACACTGTGCATTATTATGCACGAGCAACGAGAACTATAGCAGCTACAGTCGAGTCGGAAAGTAAGTTAACATTTAGGCAATTAAAATAACATGTAGGCAATGAATATGATGAATAAAATCAAGTTATTGTATTGTTTTTATTTAGGAGGTGTAAGGAAATAAACAAATATGTTAGTAAAACATATATTATCATTATTAAAGATTAAAGACATGTCATATTCATTTGCCTGCATACACCAGTCGTTAACTTACTTTCCGACTCGACTGTATATGTATTCAAAGTTTCACGGCAAAACAGCGACAATCTTGCTCGATAATACCGCGATTCTTTTTCCCCTCGCATTTCCTAGCGGTGAGTAACAATCGGTTTTTGCGACGGAGAATAGAACCGCGCGCCGGTTTCCTTTGTATTTAATTAATCCGATGGCGAAAAAGTGATTCACGGTTGAAATACGCTCACTTTGTATTTCTTTCGCGATTCGCGTTGGTGCCGTGGTTTTTGCGTCGCCGAGCCGGAGTGTCAATCCGAGTGGGAAGTTTGCCAGTTGCCGATGGAATTGCTCTTTCGGGTGGTCTGCAACGTTTATGCAACATTTATGAGGTCTGCATACTTCGAAGAGCGTACAATCGAGCGATCACTTTCCTTTTCCTTGGTACTTCGCTCTTCTTCAAACGCTAGCTGCTCGGAACTCATTAAGCTTCGAACTTTATGAAATGGTTTACAGCCTCGGAATAATTTCTCTGTGTGTATGGTCCGTCTCGCGATAGAAATCTCGGTGCGCGCTAAAAGAGTAAAGCGTGGCCTGGTGTTATCTAAGGTCTCGCGGTCGATTCGGGGTTAATCGGTCGGCGGAATGTGGCCGATTGAATGGTGTAATTCGACATTTCCGATTTCCCAGTTCCCGGTTCTCGAGAGTCCGTCGCTGGTTTTCCCCTTCGCCGCGGTGGAAGTGGAACACGCACGGCTCGTTCAGCCCAGACAGAAAATCTCAATCATCTCCGGGGCCGGTTTCTTTTGTACTTGGCGCTCGCTAAAGGCTCCCAGCGATTGGTCGAGGGGCGTTCAAAGAGCGCCGCCATGACTCGCAAAGCGGCCGTCTTTTGTTTGTGAAACAATGGTGCACGGCGCTCGGGCTCACTTAGCGTGCCAGCGAAATGACAACCTCTTCCGATGCTTAATCTATTAGGAAAATTAGCGGGTTGCACGAAGAGTGGCCTGGACTGAACAGAGAGGCAGGAGGAGAGCCAAAGAGAGAGAGAGAGAGAGAGAGAGATAGAGTCCACGAGAGGACTATCGATGATCCGGTTCGACGCGGCAGATTCCACGCAGATACCGGGGCTTAACGAAAGGAAGTAATTACCGGGAGAGCCGGACAGCTTCTTCTCATTCAGAGTGACAAGATCGATCGTTCTCGCGTAAAGCGTTTTTGTTAATCCTCGCCCGGCTAATTCACCTAACCGGTCATTATTTAATTGCCCGCTCCCCTCGCTCTCACCGTCGCGAGAGAGACGCGCTCGAAGGAGCGGTCTCTCTGTTCCTCGCTTCTTTTCTTCGTGTTCATCTTTGTACCAGGTTTTGCCGGCCTACCGTCTTGTCCCCGGACTCTCGTAATTTCGCTCTTTGTCTTCGTTAGAGCTTCGAGCGACAGTGATATCTTGATAATTTCGGAGCGTGAATCGAGCCGGTCATTTGCCAAATCGATTAACTCCGTCGGAATAAGAAGTCGAGGAAATTGTGGAAATCCTATGCGTTCTTTCGTACGCTAATCTCCGGAGATGAATTAAAATCTCCTCTGTTGGATTAACTCCTTATGTCAATATCGGAGATTTTGTGCGACCCGCCAATATCGTTGTATACTCGTTAGACCTCGCCAGCTTCTCGTTTCACCGAGCCAGTACAGGTGCGACGGGCTAAGATTTTAATGTGCAGTCGCAGAATTCGGAACGGTAATGAAATAATTCCTACCTGCAGGCTGCGCGTGATGGCCTGATGAAGATACGGGTAAATCAAGAGCGGCTTTGCTGGCTGAACGCAACAAAAAAATAAAAATAATAGCTCCTTAAGCGCCGGTGGTTATTACGCGAAAGATCAGTCCGCGGTCGTCGGTTCTTGAAATAACGGTTTCGAGTAAAACTTTTCGCGAGATCGCCTAATTGCGAGATGACTGCTCGATCGTTCGGAGTGCCCTAAAATTTTGGAGCGAAACGAGTGATTACCAAAAGGGAAACGGCCTATGGGTTGTTACGTTTCGTTCCAGTAACAAGTATGCTTCTATCGTTAGTAATTCAATTACGCTTGATATTATCGTGTGCAGTTTAATTTCAATGATTTATTGTATAGACTCGTAGAGGTAATTGTGCCTTATACGTACACGTATGGATGATTTTGTCAACTCTAATCGCTAAACTGCGGCTAAATATCAATCAAATAGCTTCTCTAAACAGTAACAAAAATTTACATTGTCAGGTTTATCAACAATCACTTGAAAATATTGATATAACCAACATATTATTTGAAATTACCGCCGGAAATAAAATGTCAAAATAGCGCCATTCGACGTAGTGGCAAAACGCTCAAACTTCTAGCCAAATGTTACCGACACTGATTCCCGAGGAAACTGTCAGATGGCGCCACAGGTCTCTGCCGCTAAAATCTCAAAATAGCGCCATTACCCGTAGCGGCGAAACGCTGAAACTACTAGCCAAAAGTTACCGACACTGTTTCCAGAAGTCACTATCAGATGGCGCCACCGGTCTCTGGCGCTAAAATCTCAAAATAGCGCCATTACCCGTAGCGGCGAAACGCTGAAACTACTAGCCAAAAGTTACCGGCACTGTTTCCAGAAGTTACTGTCAGATGGCGCCACCGGTCTCTGGCGCTAAAATCTCAAAATAGCGCCATTACTCGTAGCGGCGAAACGCTGAAACTAGTAGCCAAATGTTACCGACCCTGTTTCCAGGGATCATTGACAGATAGCGCCACCGGTCGGTAACTTTTGGCTAGTAGTTTCAGCGTTTCGCCGCTACGGGTAATGGCGCTATTTTGAGATTTTAGCGGCAGAGACCGGTGGCGCCATCTGACATTATCATCTAGAAACAGTGTCGGTAATATTTGGCTAGTAGTTTCAGCGTTTCGCCACTACGGATAATGGCGCTATTTTGAGATTTCTGGCGGGAAGACTGGTGGCGCCATCTGACACAGTATATCTGTAACCGACTGAGTCGACGTTGCTAAACGAAGAGGTACGCAAAGAGTTTCCAGTTTTGTAAGTTTGTTAATTAATTACTTCTCGGGCTGTGTTGTTTTGTGTTTTTGTAAATTGCTGTGTTTGAATTGTGAGAAGATGTAAGAATGCATGCGGGAAATCGTAATATCACCGATATTTTTGATGGTATTCTGTCATCCCGAACCACACGGATTGAAGACGGTAAATATCCACTGCATAGTTAATTTACAACTATTGTTTATTGTTGTTGTTTACAACTATTATTTAAATGTGCTCGTTAATTCATAATCTGCTTGTTTAGGTATTATATAGCGTTAGTAAAGATTGTAGAGATTGTGGAGTGTATATTGAGGGCTATTAGATTAAAATATGGCCGCGCATATTTCAAATATCGCAAACAAATATTAGAATAGACATCGCCGGCGATGTCGATAAGTAATTCCTTGATCAACTTGCCGGCTAAT
Organism: Seladonia tumulorum; assembly: GCA_913789895.3. Classification (NCBI taxonomy): domain Eukaryota; kingdom Metazoa; phylum Arthropoda; class Insecta; order Hymenoptera; family Halictidae; genus Seladonia; species Seladonia tumulorum. Next base: position 10,360,631 of record OU565281.1, read on the forward strand.
ATATTAGTAAAAATAACTAATAGAACTCGATATACAGAATAACTTTTAAACCATGAACATTCGCATGCATTAATTTGTCGTACTGAATTCACTGTTAAATTTATTTTTTCTGCTGGTTTAACAATTAATCGTAAGGATACCCATAGGGTATCTCTAATGTAATCGTCTGTGCTTTCACATTCGCCCACCAGGGAGTGCCACTTTCGCATCTCGATTGCTCTGTCGATAACGTTTAGCTAACAGTTTGAGCGTTTTGCCACTACGTCAAATGGCGCTATTTTGAGATTTTAGTATTGGCGCCAATTTTAAATAAATTCTAAGCGATATCCGTAATCCAAAGAAATTACTAATAATTTAGTGTACATAATTACTTTAGGATGTCTGGGTAAATAATGAACGAGCAAGTGATCGAAATTAAATCCTTTTTATCGATTTCCTATATTTCCCAGCACTATTTTTGCATATCACTGTACTACATTTAGTCGCACGGGTCAGCAACAATTCGACGCATAAATTAGTGGTAGTGGGGAGCAAAATTAAGCCGGAATCAAAAAATTCTTATTCGGCGAGCTGAGATTAAGTCCGCTGTCAACGCGTTGTCTCTTAATTCGCGTTTGTCGCAGTCGGCACCGAAGCAGGGACAGTAAAAACGACTGATCTTCGTTTTGCTCTCGCAAGGATGTCCCAGAGCAAAATTGAGGGAGCGAGCCGTGCAAGATCTCTCTCATAAAATCAAATAATTCCTTGGGAAGCGTCTTCGGCGCCCAATATAACCGCGCTTTGGCAATAAAGGGCGAGCCCGGTGGCTCGTTCAACGACCGTATCGAAAGGGAAACGAAACGCGAACGTAAACTGAAAAACAATCGTGTGAGCGGCGGCTGTCACTCCGGGGACGAGTTGGCATCCGCAGCCCGAGTCATCTGTTTCTTACGTCGGCACGGTGTCGTTTATTTTTCCAAAATGGCCGCTAAAACACCGCGCTACCGTCTAACGAACGCGAGCCCTCGCGAGAGACAGAGAGAGAGAGAGAGAGAAATTTGAAACCTATTTATAGGAGGCTGTCTAACCCAGACCTATTGGCAAACGTTTTTACAAAGTAGCCGCGATCAGGCTCTGTGCCCTGCCACCGGAAGCTCCGATCGATATCCTTGGTCGAGTCTTCGTCCTTGAGACATCATTGTTCTCCTGAAAATTCTAAAACACTGCGAACAGCAATATCTAAGCAGCAATTCGACTAGATAAAAATATGCAAATATCGGAAATATTCATTGAAACGGTTTCCGGAGAAGAGACGAACCGAAGCTGCTTCAATTAACGAGTATGTAATTTGATAATCGTGGACAGGAAGAGGATAATCGGACTTTGGGTTTTCTAATTTGCTCCAACGAAGACGGAAAAGGTTTCTCGAGAGGAACGACACTTAATTCGTCGGAATTAGGGCCGAAGTGGAGACTTTCATGGTACGCCGGTGGTAAAAAGGAGATTCGAGCGAAAGAATTTTCTGAACTCGTACCCGCGGACCTGCATGAAACGCCGCTGATTGGCCGCTCGTGCGCCAATTTTCCCCGACGTCGCTTCGCCACGAAAAATCGGTAAATTGCTTCTTTGAAATGCCGGAAAAGCGGAGGAAATGGTTTTCTCCGTAGTTCGTTCCCGGCGAGTTCTTCGCGCAGATAAGCATCGTTGCTTGCCTGATCATCCGTACGCTCTCTCCGGCTGATTCCCTCTCGCTCGGCCACAAATTTGGAGCTCGCAAATACCATTCGCAAACCTTTTGCCGAAGATCTCCACTGAATCCATTTTTCGTATTCCGGATCGTCTGTAAACTAGGGGACACGATTCCCTCGACAGAGAAATATTTCATAGAATTTTATTGGGAATTTGTGTCGACGAAATCGCGGATTCTGTCGAAAATATTGTAGGCTGTAAAGAATCATTGAAACACGGGATTCTCGGAAAATTTTAGTAAACACGGAATAAGCAATCGATTCACTTTCAACCAATTTTTTTGCTACACGCGAGGGATTAACGAGTTTATAAGTGTTGGAACAGCACTAATCGCGACATTTATTATGATATATTATATAGTAAGTCGTGCGTATTCACGTGACCTTTGTAATACGTATTTAGTACTGTGTACGGAAACGATCCTTCTTCTCTATTCGACTGCCGAGGCGTAAACACGTGTTCAACCTGCGATATTCTTTGTCTTTAACCCCTTGCACTACTATTTATTTTGTGATTATAATGATTAGAAATTCTTCATCGTTCAGAATTTCATAGAAAAAAAGATAGTTTATATTCATTGTATGCCTACGTTTTCCTCAAAGGATATATATAAACTACGACCAAGTAGAATTCTATTTCGATTTGGAGGAAATTAATAACGTTCACATTTATTAAACTCTATTCATAATCTTCATCACGAGTCTGGCTCGTTATTGTATGGCAAGGGGTTAATAAAAGTTTCTTTCCACATACTTCGCGCTGGTCCGCAACTAATTCCAACTTCGATCAATAAGAAATCCCAGAAAAAGTGTTGGGTGAGGCCTAGAATTTTTTCAGTGCCTTTGACTTTGACTTTTGTCGAGTATGCGATTCAATCGAATGTTCGTCGTTCGAGGGTTGAAAAAAGGGGGGACCGGGGGATCTTTTGACGTCGATGAATAGAGCTTCGGTTTCGATCAATTTATTTCGTCCTCGAGTCGGTGAAATATAATAAATCGTATTAGAGGTAAATAGTTTCCTTCTGTGAAAAGGGTTTGGGCACGAGCGCGAGGCGTATATACCGATTAACCGGAAACGATAATTAAGTGGCTTTCGAGGGGGTTAATCGTGGCCCGATAACAAAGTGCGTTCTTCCTGCGTTCCAAGAGTGTTCGACAGCGAATTTACCAGTGGTCTTTGGCCTGTTCGCGTGCGTGTCTGCATGTCCTCCTGGTCTCGATGGAACCGGGCTCTCGAGCGTTTTATTCAAGCGGTGCGCGTCCTGGTAAAGGCGGACTGGAATTGCCGGTTCCAAGTTTGAGATTTTCTGCCGCCACTTTTCGTCTCTCCAGCCGCGACCTCTTTCGCCTGCCCGCTTCCTTTCCCTTTTTATCTCTCTTATACACGGTCCTGCCGACTTCTGACACGCGTTTCAATTGGGATGGTTGCCAAGGAGACCCAGGAGCCCGGAGTGTCACGCGGACTATTGAAGAGGTTAAAGGGGACTGCGATTCCTTCGAGAGGAGAGCACCGGTGTTTCCACCTTGCAAACCGTCGCGATCACAACGCGATCCTCATCGTTCGCCGAGGTCGAGATTCGTGGAAAATCCCGAAAATTTCGCGGTCAACGATTAGCTGCCGGCGATTTCGTTCCGATTTTCTTCGGAAAAATATCGAGGCACAGCCGCCGTCGACAACAGTTCGACGGTGGGAAAGTATTTCGCAGAACGGATTATACTTTTAAATTTCCTTTTCGCGGCCATTGTAAGAGGCGGCGCGCACCCCCGTGGAAAAAATGGGAATTTTTTTCATTCCGCTGGCGGAAATGGCTCGTGCGAAATTGATAATAGCCGGTACGCGGCCCGCCACTAGCCAAATAAATTGCGTGTGCCTTTCGACGCCCGGACCTCCAAGACAAAAAATATGAAACGTTTCCGAGGGAAAATCCGGGTTCCTCGAATCTGATAATTAACTCCGTAATTGTAGGCTTTACAATCCGAGACACACACGTAGACAGCAACTATAGATCTGAACTGCGAACGAAACAGCGAATATATGTATACGTTCACGTTTCACAATGGGAACCGGGGGACGAACATTTTCGATGAAGCACGCGTTTATGCAAATTCCTCGGGCCACGAAATCCGGGAACGATTTCGACCGAAGAGACGAGCACTTGCCCCCGGAATTTCCTATCAGTGGAACGGCGAATAGAAGGAAAAAAGAAGAGAGAGAGAGAGAGAATAAGAGAAAGAGAGCGACGGAGGAAGGAAGAGGAAGCATAGTGCGATTCGAAGCGGCGGGAGTACGTCGGTCTAACGACACCGGTGGCGGACTTCTCTCCCGAAACAAGAAAGGGACGATTTGACGCTCAATCAACCGACGAAAGCTAATTTTCATTAGCTGTTAATAGCGCTGAACGGTCTTCCTCCTGTCCAACCCTCTCGTCCGCCGCGCTTTCACCCCTTTTACACGTCCTCGGCCTCTAGCGCCGAGTCGAGCCGATCCGCGGACCAAGTAGACGAGCCCTCTTCAGCCTGATGTTAACTCGGGATGACTGAAACCGTTTCGAAAATACCGTCGGGACGGTTCGTTAGCGACTCGAGAGTAATTAGCAATTTACTCGAGACGAGCTGCTGCGGGACAACCGACGGAAGCGCATCTTCTCCTGGAAAACGAGGAATATTCCGTCTGCGTAAGTCATTCCTCTTCAAAGATTATCTCACACGATTTTATCACGATTCTCCTAATGTTAATTTAAAAGTTTGAGTCGGTCCGAAGCATCTACGTTCAGTTTACAACTCGTTTAGAACCCTTTCTTACCAGCGAGATGAAATTTTTAGATCCACTGTGGTGGGACAGAGAGTGTTCGAGCTCGAATTTCTTTTTAAGAATCCTGTTTTCTTTCCAGAATCTTGTTATTCGACTCTTTGGAAATGTCTCCGAGAAATTTTAAGTTACAACTCGTACCGCGCTTTCCAAGTTATTGATTTCTAAAGCGAGCCTGTGGACGAACTTTAATGGCATTTTTCTCGATACGTTTTCGCAAAAAACTATTGGGCCTCTCGGCTTGAAATTTTAACTGTGCCTTAAAGAACAGTCCTATAATCGCCTGCTATCTTAACATTAATCTCGCGAGCAATTCAAAGTAAATTCGAAGTTAATCTCATGAGTAGACATCGGATGTTTATGCAATTTCCAATTTTTATAGAAACATTTTAAAAAAGTGGAATGAAATAAAATCCTATTTTTAATGGGGACAGCCTTTGTAGATCCAAAGCAAATAAAAATCGTGTTAAATTCTCTAGAATTTTATATTATAGCATTTTTTTAACATTTCCATAAGCCATAAATGCATAAAGATCCGATGTCTACTCATGAGTAATTAACCGCGCGCGTGTGTGTATGTTTTTTTTTAGAGTTGTTTGTATTATTTGATGGGAAGCGACGGGGTACGGGTTTGTCGGAAATAGGTCACTCGATCCGAGCGATTTGCGATTTCGAAGGTTGATTATTCCTCGCGCACAATGGGCCGTGTTAATTTCTTAATGGAAACCGCAAGTAATCCCTGCTAGTCCCGAAACTAGTAACGACCCGCGTGTCAGCACAAGGCTTCGTTTAACGCAAGAGCATTATGGCTTTCGAATGTTTAGAACATGATATAAACGTAGCAGTAATGGACTGCAGAAACGACTATAAAATCCATCTTCCGACCGATCCCAGCTCGTTCAGCGCGAGTCAACTTTGTCATTGATGATCGCGGGGAGAACGAACGGCGAACCATTCGATCCCACCGGAATTCCTGGCCGGATCTGTTTTTAACTTTTCATTGCAGGAATAACAATACCGCGCGCGCGGCAATTGCGGGAAACGCTGGCTCAAAGACAACTACAATGTTCTTACGCCTGTTTTCCTTCGAGGTATTCTGCTCTTCGTCCGTTACTTCAAACGAGACTCGTTCTATCCAATTTTAAATATTCATCAGAAATTACGTTTAACTTGAGGGAAAAATAAATGGACGATTCTCAGACGCGCACTTGTAGCAAAGTATCGTTCGACGCCGGTGTTCGAAGAAAAAAAACTGTACGGTTGTCCGAAGCCAGGCGCGTTTTATTACAAGCAGATCTATAAAAATAATTTTTTCTTCCACCGTGGCCAGGAGTAGCAGTAAAATCTCGAAGTAAGAGCGCATTCCGTCCGTGAGGGGTGTCTAAAACTCGGCAACAAGAGTCAACGGGCGAAAAAGCGCCGGCGTCCTTTTGAGCTTCGCCCTGGTTTTTATGCAGATCGGTCCGATGGAGGCGCAAAGACCCTTTCCTCGAGGATAATGTAACTCCTTTGTTTATAACAGATGAGTGTCAGATCTAGCCTTTTTTCCTCGTCCGTCGGTTAAGTCTGCTCGTCTCCGCGTCTGAATAAACAGATCCGATGTCTGTCGGGCCCACCCAGACGGAGCTATTAAAACCCTTATGGGAAAGCTCGGTTCCATCGTGACTGATGGAACGTCGATTCACCGATCGCAACGCTCGATGGATGCTTCCCGTGCACTTTCGACACCGTATCGAATCGTTTAGAGTCTCTCGAATCGATTTACCTCTCGAGAATTCATAAGCAAACAGATCCGCGATTTGACACGTATTTTCTGTTATTTACAACGGTTCGTACTTAGGGGTTGAAAATAGTTTCGAGTTTTCCAACAAACCACGCGCATCCAGAAACTCCGCTAAAATTAACGTGGTACACTCGAGCGACGAATAAAGAAATTTTTCAGATAATTCGAGAGTGCGTTCCTTTTTAGGGAATCGGTGACAGCGAATGTGAAATAATTCTTGGGATAATTGGAAAGTTTGTCAGACGTTCGGAGGGACGTAATTTTTCGACGCACGAATGACGGCGTTCAAAAGCACGCCGTAAAAAAGGAGATACTTGTTCGAGAAGATGTCCCGGGTCCGGCATGTCAAGTTTTTACGGTCCCCCGTGGCCGTGACGCAGACGTTCGTTAAGAGGGGTAAAAAGTAAGACGTTCGTGTTCTTTCTCCTTTTTTCTCTCGGTTTTATTCCGTTTGCTTTCTCAATGAACCACTTGATATATTTCGAATAGATCTGTATCATCACATAGGTGCGCGGGAACAATGGTGTTTTGGGCGCTCGCTTATAATAAAAGTATGGTAACGCTTAATTATAGTTGGCATCGGTGTTCTTTGGTTTTTATTGCACGTGGATCGCGACGATATTTACGGCGGTTCTTAGAACGCGTCGGTCCAATTTTTTTACGAATCATCGACGTCGATTTAGTTTTAATCCTCCATGGAAAATAAAATTAATCAGAAGGAGACGTAATTAAAATATTGGTAATTATTTACATTAGGGACTTCCTCACCGGTTTTGATGACTTGAAATATGTTGTCAAGGTCATCATTCTGAACAACTTTTTCCTATACATGTTACCGCCGCTCAAATTTAGTTTCCGAGATATTCGCAAAAAAGTTTCAACATCTCAAAAAGTGATCGGAGTAGGTGTGTGTTAGATTTGAAGGTAAATATTTACATAAAAAAATCTACATTACAAAATACTAATGTAAAGTGTACTTACTTCTGAATCTTCTGTATCTCCGTCGGATCCACAGCACACAATTGTTGACTCACGAGAATAGGTCCGAGTAATTGAACAACAATCACTAAACAACACACACAACACTCGCGCACAACACATTTTATAAAATCGTGACAACGAACGAGAAGATGTCACTCCGACCACGACCAAAATAATACTGCGATTTTAACAATGATCCCTTCCACCGAGGTGGTACGGTCAGGTTATCCTAGGCAGGTTAGACACTGAGGGTCTATAAACACTAGATACAAAACCAAGGTGAAAAAATTATGGCGGGGCGCCGACCCTATTTCCCTGAATTCCCTGTTTTCGTATCACACGTCCGTGGGAGGGGGACGGTTAAAATCGCAGTATTATTTTATTCGTGGTCGGAGTAACATCTTCTCGTCTGCTGTCACTATTTCGTTAAGTGTGTTGTGTGTGTGTGTTGTCAGTGTTGTTTAGTGATTGTTGTTCAATTATTCGGATCTCTTCTCGTGAATCAGCAATTGTGTGCTGTGGATCCGACGCAGGTACACAAGATTCAGAAGTAAGTACACTTTACATTAGTATTTTATAATGTAGCATTATATTAATGATTTGGTATATAGTATAATTTAATGTGGTTCAGATAAGATACTACTTTAAATCAAATATTTTTATTTTGATAACCAGATAGATAAAATGAAATATTTTTATTTTGTATTTCAAATATTTCCTTACAATGAAAATAAGTTGAGCAAGTAGTTAATATTATAAATTATAATTTTTAACATGAGAAGCTATAATAGTTAGCAAAGTATTATTTGTAGTTTAATTACGAATATGTAACATGTTGATAAACAGACTACAATATCGTAATAACATTACAGGCAACAAAATATAATAAAAATATAAGTTACTGTCAACTATTTGAAATACTATTTTACACAGTCTTTCACACACCTACTCCGATCACTTTTTGAGATGTTGAAACTTTTTTGCGAATATCTCGGAAACTAAATTTGAGCGGCGGTAACATGTATAGGAAAAAGTTGTTCAGAATGATGACCTTGACAACATATTTCGAGGTCATCCCCAGATAGCACAGAGACGTCTTAAAGACGTCTTTAAGACGTCTGTCAAAGACGTTCAGACGTCTATTAGACGTCTGAATGTCCTACGAACGGCTTCCGAACGGCTTCTGAACGTCTCTGGAACGTCTTTGTGAAAAAACTGTACGTCTTAAAGACGTCTTTAAGACGTCCGTTCGACGTCTTTAAGACGTCTCGAACAGACGTATTCAAGACGTCCCGAAACAGACCCCTAGTACCACAAAAATATTAGATAGATATGTTTGTCAAATATTGGAAAAATATTTTTTAAGCCACATTTTTTCTTGTGAGAAAAATATTGAATTTGAATATTGTATACATGTACAAGAAATATAAATTGAATGTTTGATATAACAAAAAAATTAAATAAATAAAAAAAAAAAATTAAAAGAATGTTTTTCAGCATATCCGCGCACATTAACATTTTATGCTTTATTTATTTATTTATTTATTTATAAATAAAAAAAAAAATTAAAAGAATGTTTTTCAGCATATCCGCGAACATTAACATTTTATGCTTTATTTATTTATTTAATTAATTTATTTATTTATTTATTTATAAATAAAAAAAATAAATTAAAAGAATGTTTTTCAGCATATCCGCGAACATTAACATTTTATGCTTTATTTATTTATTTAACTTATTTATTTATTTATATATTTATTTTGATATATTATTTTGGATTTGTGATATATAATGTATAGTTTTATTATTAAACAATATTTATTGCTAAATTCTATGGCGAATATATATGTAATATATTCTAATAGTACTAAATTAGCAATTTAGTTATTTAACTTTCCTAAATAAATAAACGTCTATTCGAAGGATGGAAAACTGCGTTATATTGTGTTGCGTGTGTACAGTTTGTAAAGCTTTTCTCTAGCAGTTTAAAATGACTGAAACGTCATGGAATGGAACGTCTTAAAGACGACTCGTAAAAGACGTCTTAAAGACGTCTGAAATGAGACGTAAAAACGACGTCTTTTACGAGACGTCTTTAAGACGTCTTAAAGACGTCTTTTCAGGACGTAAGACGTTCAGACCAAAAATGGACGTAAAACAGACGTCTTTAAGCCGTCCAGTGCTATCTGGGTCAAAATCGGTGAGGAAGCCCCTAATGTAAATAATTACCAAAATATTTCTTACTCGTGTATGTAGTCTAAATTACCGGGAAGAATAGGGTTAAAAAAGATTTTGATAATTTCACGCTACCCCAGAACCGACAATAAATAAATACTTCGTCCACCGATGCCGTTCGACTCTCAGATTACATTTTATACAGTTATTTACACGCTAATTTACACGATCCTCTTCCTAGATTACGATAATGTTTATAGGTAACTTCATAGTTAATGGCGCTACGTCGAATAATCGGAATCCGTGCTCTTCAAGTCGTTATTTCCAAGTGGATATGCGCGCGATCGCGATCAAAGTCAATTAACGCTAGATCCACGGAGCACTCTGACTATTTTTACATAGCTAGTTTTATTAAAACATATATCTAAAGAAACGTGAATAATTTTCCAAGAATGCATCTTGACAATCTGAAATACTCCTAAAACCACGTATTCTCAATGGCTCTCGTGGTTCTAGTGCCAATAGACGGTCGCGGTTGCTACGCGGATAGAAATCGGGCTTGTTAATATAAAAGATGCAATTCGAGAGCTTATCGATACGTTAATCGTTTGAATTTTCGACTGCGAAGGAACGGTGTAGAGCGGTTGCGAATCGACTAACGTTCACGAACAACTAACGCGATTTTTAAACAATTCTCTTTAAAAACGAAGGCAATCTATGCATAAATATTCCAATAAATTTTCAGCAGTCGATAGGCCTCGGGCCAAGTGCACACTGACAATGCTCGCCGCTTAATTAACCGATACAAAAGAGACAACGAAACTAAAACGATTCTTCAAGATTGCCAGTGTGTGCCCAACAAAATGGCGTCTAAAACAATCTCGAAACCCGGTAACAAACATAATATCCTCGTCCAGGATTCTACTTGGCTCGCTTTCTACCTCGAACGAACGATAACAGTGTTCAGCGCGAATGTTACGTTTCTATAACCAGTGGATGCTTATGGGTTTTGATATGTTCAATCGTACTGAATCGCGACGATGTCTTGCTCTGCTGAAACGTTTTTAAATTATACTCGCCTGTATATAAGATTAGAAAAAAGTATTTGCATTTGGTTATCGAAACGTAAAGACGATAGTGAACATTTGTCGGACAGTGGTGACTATAGCGAAGGGAGAAACGCCGTTAATTGGACTAGGTGAACGCGACCGGATCGAAACAGAAAGAATAGAGGACACAGGTGCGTGCCTCGAACAGGACGAACATCGATCGTCGAGCCTGGTGTGTTTCGACGGCGGTACAAGGAAAGAGAACGGTCGATCCTCGAAATCCGGTAAAATGTCACCGGTTCACTTCTCGTCGGTGATTTTCGAGAGCTGGCTGGGATCGAGGTCCGGGGCGATCGTGTTTTGCACCTGAATATGAGCGGAGTGAAGGGGGGGACAGAGCAGGGGATGATAGGGGAGGCAGTAGTACGGGAAACCGCCGAGCGCTTTGTTCGCCGGATGAATTTGCGGGCCCGACATTTGCCCGGGAAGTTGCCCGGAACCACGAAGTGGCAATCCCCTCAAATGCTCGTCCGGGTGCACGAGGACGCGCACCGCCACGCGCCTCGCGTTTCCGGAATTAACCAGCGCGCCCAGCTCCTGCTGCTGTCGCCTCTTGGTCTTGTATCTGCAACCGACACACACCTCCGATTAGTACAATTTATCCTTCCAATCCTCCCCGAAACGCTAAACGCCTCTCCCGTTCCCTTAAATTTATTTCCCCCTAATCATTCGTTCCGATTTTCACAAAAATATGTCTCCTATCTATCGAGCATTCTCGACACACAGGGCCGACTACAATATTCAACCCCCCTTGATATCAAAACTGTTTAAAGACCGACCGGCTTTGGCATTTAGAGATTTGTCGCTCGGCTTACCGTCTATTTTGGAACCAGATCTTCACTTGAGTCTCCGTCAGCTTCAATCCGCGAGCAAGATCTGCCCTTTCCGGGCCCGACAAATATTTCTGCGCGGCGAATCTTCTCTCGAGCTCGTAAACCTGGGCGTGAGAGAACGCGGCCCTGCTGCGTTTCTTTCTGCTTTGGAGGTTTTGCCCGTGGCTCTGTGCCTCGTACATATCCTCCTCCGTGTCCTCTGCAAATCCCATGAAAATCCACCGAAAATCAGTCTACGAAACCCCATAAACCCACGACGTCCAGTCGATCCGAATTACCGAGTCGCGACTAACATCGAATAAACGCGACGCGCAGACCTGGGACCATGTTTGTTCTTTTCGAATTCCGGCGGCCAGAAGCCGAAATCGGTTTACAAATTGGCTGATAGCGTAGTTAGAAGCGTCCGTTCGGCAGCGTAGTCGCGAAGAGGAGCCAAAGATCGTGGTTTTCGAAATTCCCGAGCAAACAAACGGGCGGATCGGGAGCCGATGATCTACCGCGACCGTAAATCAAACGTTTTAGGCTGGCATCGAGGGAGAGGGATGCTGCCGGAGGTGGACCAACGAGCGAGCAACCATTCTCGGACAGCCATAGAAGCGGCAAACGCTTCAAGAGAGACGAAGAGGGAGAGAGAGAGAGAGAGAGAGAGCCAGAGAGAAAGAGAGTTCCGGCTGCGTTTGATGTCTCGTTCAAACATTAACACGTGCACTCGCTACTCCGACATGTTTACGCTCCTGTTCCACGGTAATTCTCCTCTCTAAGTTTAACCGGTCGCACCGGAGTGCAATCGCGCTCCCATCCGTCCTAAAATTCTACTTGCAACCCCGTGTCCGCGACTTTGTCTCGTCTCCCCTTCTCCGACGTCTGAGAATCAATCGGATCGTGCATCGGGCTCGGTATCGTCGCCTGAGAATGCTCTCAGCTTCCTATTTTTCAGCGATCGCATCTCCCGTTGATTGTAAGATTCGACGTAGGGACCAAATCAAAGGATAGAAAGATGTTGTTAGCTTGGAGGGTTCTGCTGATATTCATTTCTGCCGAGATCAATCTAGAGCGACAGGATCAGCAGGAGAATAGCGTCAGAAGTTGCTACGATGTTCTTTTTTTCTTTAGATTTAGTAGCCACCCCCGAGTTTACAGTGGGAGTAGACGAGTCGAGGCGCGAGAAAAAGAAAACGCGAATTTCAAAGATCTCCTCGGCTGAGATCATAATTATTTCGTCCGTGATCCTGCGTCAATGTTTATCGGCAGCGGCCGATGGGGGGACTCGAAGCATTTAGAGAGATCTATATTTGATCACTTTCGACGTCAACTCCATGCCATCCCGTTCGGCTAATGCGTCCCTCCTCTGACGCTCGTCAAACAACCTACGCGTCCTACATCGAGAGTGTTCGAGAGGAGCAAGTGCCGTTTGCTCTCACTCCGATTACACCGAGATGACCCTTCGTACCTTCTGAAGCCTCGTCGATTCTCAAATAAATTGATATGGGCCTTAACCACTGGCCGAACCGAACGAATGAAATATTATCGTTGCTGGGGGTGGTCGAGAGCTCGGCTCCTCGTTCAACCCTCTGCTCCAGGAAAATATAATAATCCACAGCACACACGCGTCCATTGAAATCGGTGTGATAGGAAAATTAACTTCTGCTCGAATTTATACTAATACCGGAGAGAATTTTGAATCCATTCGTTAACACCGAGCCCAATTTCTTAAAAGGAACTCGCCCCGATGCCACCGATAGCATTGGAAGACGCTACGTTCGAAAATCGAAGTATGAATTGTAAGTGACCGAAGATTAATGGCAACAGGAAACATCGGGGTTCTAGTGGAGCCTTGATTACCACTGTCCATTACCGTATTAAGTGATATTCTGAACTGGCAAAGGGGGTTCGTAGTTCGGCGAACGAGCCTTGAAACGGTGCCAGCTCGTGCTCGTGTCTATCCACCCCCGCGTCGTGAACAAAAAAAACCGAAGAATCGCCGAGGAAACAATTGAAGCCTCTGGGGAGCGTTAATTGTGGGTTCGCTTGAACCCTCTCGCGAATCGAGACGAGTATATTTAAATAAATTGCAAGATTGCGACCGTGTGCTAGCGAACGCGATAAAGTACGCGAATATACTAAAAATTGTAGACGGTATCATTGGGTCATCGTCGGAAAAAAATTCCCAAAATTAATTTTACCGGTTTGTTTGTGCGTCCTCGCTTTTAACCGTGAACTTCCCGGCGAGCGTCGCGAATTGATCGAGCCCGATCCGAGCGAGGAAAAAAAAAAGCGATTCCACGGAATCGGTCGCCGGGCGCAACCTTGATCCAAATCTGTTTTTGCTTCCGATCCGTGGATCCTTCGGCCGGCTCGAGACAGTGCGCAACAGTGTGGCCCCGGGGATCGAACAAGTGCAAGAAGTAGAGTGCCGGCCACTTGTGACGTCTGCCGGGTCGAGCACCACTTATGCTACTAAAATTACATTCGATCACGTTATCTGCGCTCGGGTTAACTGAAAAAAAAAACTCTTGAAAAGCTCGCCTGTTACAGGGATACCGGACTAAATGATCTCTTAAGCGTACATCCTCGTGGCAGACACACGATCTCCGAGAAGGGAGGCTGTCTCGACCTGGTAGAGGCTACCTAAGTGGCCTGGTCACTCGCCTAACCTCGACGAGTTTTCGTTAATCCACCTTCCATTAGATCCTCGGAATTTTCCTCTCGTCGGCGACAGTCGAATCCGCGACCCAGAGCTTTCCGGTGTTACAATCTGGTTCTAAGATCATTCGTCGACCTAATCTCTGCGCTATCGATGACTTTGATCGAGCTAGAATCTCCCAAAGTGTCCCAATTTCCTGAGCAGTGTGCAAGAGTCGAAGATGCAAACTAGACACGTTACTCATCGTCCGAGAACAATTGCACCGTAATCCTCTAGTTGCACGATACGAGAAAAAAATTCAACTAAGTGGTAGATTGTCACGTACGAGTGGCGAATTATTGTTCATTGTCGACGCGATAAGAAGGCAAACAATCTTGCCACGGTAAACAGCTACTTCACCTGCCTTCTTCCCTCGAGAACGTCTTCGCTCTAAGCAATAATGGATCGTTATCTGCTAGCCTTGATCTAATCGTGACCACTGTAACGTCATCTCGCCGTCGGTAATCGAGAAGATATCGCGAAAAGAAGGATTCTTTCTTTCTCCCGATAAGGAATGCTCGGCGATGCAATTTCCACTCCGAAAGAAAGTTATCCGACGACAACCGAATCGAGTGAGTTTTACTCGCAACGCACACTCAACTTTTTAGCAAGTTTACCAAATAGAAATGAGCGGGGTAACGTGCAAGAACTGTTCCGAATTCTGGTAAAATAATGTTTAGTGTCAGACATGCGTGTTAGAAGTAAGTCGCTCACCTAGGTATTTGTTCTTGCTCATGTCCAGCGCCTCGTCCTGTTGCCTCTGCGAAGGTTCCCTCGTGTCCTTCACCGGCTGATAGGCGGCCATGTTGCCCAGGGTCTCAAGGTGTTTCAAGGTGCCTTGTGCCAGGTGGGGGATGCTGCCGAAGTTGGAGATGTTCGCGTGGACGAGGTTCCTCGTGAGGATGTCCAGCTCCCTGGCCACGGATAAATCGGGCGAGGGTAGCCTGGAGAATCTCGCCAGCTGGCTCTGATCTTGATCGGAGTGTCCTTCTCTGTGCTCGTTCTCCAAACATTCGTACTCCCTGTGTTTCTTCGGGAAGGGTGCTTGCGCGTCCTCCAGGTCGGGTGATCGTTGCTCGTGGCTGGAGCAGGAGGTTCTCCTGCTGAGGATGTCCGCGATGCTGAAGGGGGTCAGCTGAGAGGGTCTCGGCGAGGCCTCGCTGCGTTTGTCGTCGTCCATGGTCTCCTCTCTGCTCGACATGTCTTCTAGAAATTCTTTCTCGTACGGTTGCAGCACAGTCTTTAAATCACTTTCTAGCTTTCACAGCTGGAGCACCAAACCCTCCATTGTTTCAGCAGCCGGGGGATGATATCCTCCGCAACGGTGGACAGCCGCGGTTTCTCAGCAACATTCTTAGGAACTCACTATTTTATACCGCTTTTCCGTGTAATCCTTGAGCACGAGGGAGGAAACGGTTTAGGACTCGCGGCCTAGCGAACCACCACGTTCTGTCGAAGCCACCGCGCGACTGACTCGCGTCTGAAACTTCCGCGTCCGCGTAATCTGCCCGGCAGAATCACGAGGGAGAGACGGAGAGAAAGAGAGAGAGAGAGAGAGAGACAGCAAAGGAGAGTGTGTGTACACCGGCTTCTCCGTTCGCCGATGTATTTATTAATTGTCGTATCCGCGAGCACTCGAGAGAGAGAGGTTCGCACACCCTTTCGCGACGAGTGTGCTTCGGTCAAGTGTGCTTGTCGCGCGCGCGGACGACTTATTTTTCGAATTAGTCCGCGGGCCACTTGTACCGGGGCTTCCTTCGCCCCCACCCCCATTCCACGCTCTCACTATCTTCCCCTACTATACCGAACACCCCCACCAATCATCCCTCTCTGTCACGGTCTTCCTCCACCACGCGACACACGCTTTTTACGAGCCTCTTCGCTTGCCCCATCGACCCTCTCGCTTCGGCTACCGAGACAAGAATCCTTCAATGAACCACCAGCCTATATTCGTCTTTTGTTTTGACCTGTCTGTCGTTAACCAACAGTACAAAAAATTCTATTTGTTGGCTAGAGATTGCGCCACGTATGTTGTGTAACACCCCTGGGGAATTTTAAGTAATTTTCGTACACACCCTGTCGCGAGTCAAACTATTGATATTATGCCATAATTACTATTTTTCATCTCCTATGTTTCTCACTTCTTTTCCGCTTCTCGAATCGAGATTTTGAAAGGAAGGGGGGTTTCCTCGAAAGCTAAGGATTTTGGGCGAAAGATGTTTGTCATCGAAGAATTCGAGTTTCGCGGGCCGCGGCGTAGGTGGAGCTTCCACGTGAGATTCAGGTTGGAGGCGCGACGCCCGGCGACGCTCCCGTCAGGACGCAAGCCTCGCCCTACGACCAATCGACGTCTATTCCCGCGACACCGCTTTTCCGACCGAGCCAATCGACGGTTCCACGAAGCCTTCAGCTCGTCGGGATGACGGCCGACGGTTCCGCGGAGTGGGATCTTTCGGCGGATTTTTTTCAGGGTCGGCGAGAGATCGCGCGGAGGGGTTGCCGACGACGAAGAGGCAACAAGAGACGTCTTTCAGGTATCGCGTGTGACGAGCCGTTCTCTCTCGAGGGTGTGCTACTTCGATCAAGTATTTACTCGCGAGCAAATTCTGATAGGGTTTCGGGACTGGAAGGGTTGACGCGATTCTCGCAAGGGTTGAAGAGTTCCTTAGATTACGTCCCTTTGCTTTTTGAGACCTCTGAAAGCTGGTCAATTGCACTGTAATTGCACTGGAATGATTTTAGATGGTTCGTTAAGAGGCTGGTGATATTGTTCGTTGGTGGAAACGGTTCTAAACAAAGTCTACATTCGAAGAAAAACTGTAGCAGAAATTCATGCGGTATTGCAACCGCAAGTAACCCCAACTTAACACGTTTGTTATCAGTAGACATCGGATCTTTATGCAAAATAAAAATTTTCTACCAAAATTGCAACAAACTGGAACGAAATAGAAATTTATTTTCTTTCCTAATATGTTTAATAGGTTGAAAATAATATAACAGTACTACTAAATTTTTCTAATGTTCTCACTGGTTTAAATTACACTTACTCATTTTTGTAATAAATGCATAAAATCCGATGTCTAGTTATCAGCATTCCTTGTTCGAACGTTGCATTAAATGTAACGTATCTTGTGTCACAAGCTATTAAAACAATTTAGTAGAAGACAGTTTATGAGATCCGCCGCACCCCTAATTTTTCACGCCCCGAGGACTCTTAAATAAGTCGTATCCAGGAGAAGTGCTGGAGAAAGCAGTAATTAGGAAGAGATAGTAATGAGGAATCGAATAATTACCCCAACAATCTTCTTCCTGAACGATGCCTACGGTTTCGAGGTACAGTCTCGACGGAAACTTTTCAGCTCCGCTCCCCTTCCCCGCGAGCCAATCGAACAGCGACTATTATCTCGGAAGAATCGACGTCCCCGCGACACGTTTCCATCGTTTCTCTTACTTTCCGACTACTTGGAGCTGGCAGGAACGAGGGCGACGACTCTGAAATCGCGATTTCCCGCAACTCGTTTCTCGTGAATCGTTCGTCTAATGCTTTCAAAAAGTTCCTCCGGCCGTAACGTGTACGTAGGCTCCGGACAGAGCAGCCTCTACGTACACTTCGTCTCGTATCGAGTCGAGTCGAGAGGAAACTGCCACGGTGCATATATAGGGTGTGCTTTACATAACAATCGCCGCTAAAGACTTGCAGCATTGTCCGCCACGTGCTGCCAGCCGAGTTCCTATGGCGGTTTAATTAAGTGTGAACCACAGGAGCGTGGATCCTCGCGCCTCACTTCGCCCGATGATGGCCTCGCGCGTTCCGGATATCGACGAGGAAATTATTCCCCGCCATCTCCGATGTTCCTTGACAATCCTCGGCCCGCTCGACCGAGTGTTGCTTTCTTTTTTTTTTTTTTAGTCTAGCTCCGATTGACCCGCAAAATAATTCCACCGACACTTCTTCCCAATTCGGTACTCAAGATTCTTCTTCGAGGATTTTTGAGACCTTCGAAAGCCATGCTCCTCGGTCACACCTAGTTTCTCTAGAATTTTATATTTTGTAGCAAACGAGGAAAGTGATTCTTTCCCGGAGATCTCGTAAGAAGGCGGGCGAGGACAATTAGCAGGTGGCGAGTAATCGAACCGGAAAAACGTCCGCCATTTCCCTATCGCCACCTCCCGCAGGAGAAAAGGAGAGAGCTCTTGGAGGGGGAGCAATCTTTAAGACGTGATCTCGTCTTCAGCCGCTCTTTTTCTCGATTCGATCTAATCAATAATAAATTATAGGGGGATGTCTGTACATCTCTCCCCTAGAGCTAAGCCCTGACCCTCCCGCTCAATTGGTCGCAATTCTTAAAGACCTTAATTGGCGCGGAAAATTATACCTTATTTCAGTTACCCTCTGGAACGAGACCGGAGACCCGCGTCACCCTGTCCTCTCTCCGACCCCTGCTCGCCCACCCACCCCCCAATTCAGCTGCACTTTGGTTCGATGATTCGCTTTCTTACGAGTTCGATTCCGCCACTCGGATATTTCTTTTCTCTCCCCCGCAATCGCGGGCTGAGCAATCGCTGGAAATATCGAGGCTGCGATAGATCGCCACTTTCGACTTTCGACTTTCCGGGGGCCTCGTTACGATAATCTGCCCGAAATTGTTGTTTCGACGGTCGGATTTATAAATAGGATCGCGCGGCGTGGCTCGAGTCTCTCTCTCTCTTTCTCTCGATCCGAAAATTCCCTAAACACTCTGGGATGATCTGCGGGGATCATTGCGAGGGGTGATGACGATACGATGCTGAGGTATCTGTTAATTTTACCCACACACCTATTTTCTATTTCACTCTATGAAATATGCAAATTCGTCGAAAGCTAAAGGTTCAAGTCCAAGACAATTTAGTTTTCAGCGTTCTAAAAGGGCCGTGTAGATTTGTCCTCTTTTTGGCAGTGTCACGAGAGGAGCAAGAACATGAATGAAAGGTTAAAAATTAGTCGGCCGATTCTCCGAAGATCGACAGGAAATTCGTGAACCGGCTTGGCGTACGACGACAACGAAAGTAACGAAGGAGCCGCTCGCGGTGCGTGCGCTATATGGGCGGGCATAAGAATATAAAAACAAGAAGACCGGATGACTGCTAACTGTTTGTTAGTCTTGGGTTTTAAAGTCCGCACGTCTGTCAGTCCAGAGATGTAATATTAGTGCTTAGTATACGCTGCCGCCACCGCTCTCGCTCATTTACTTCTTCTTCTTCTTCTTCTTCTTCTTCTTCCACTGTCCCCTCTCTCTTCTCCCACGCTGCTGCTTTCATCCTCTCTTCGTTCATCTTCTCGTTCACCCTTCGTCCATCCAACGATTCAATGAATCATCTTGTAATTCTACTCGTAAAATCGCTCATTATATAAGTCTCCGTATTAATCGAATGAATGATCGATTGTGACTAGAGTGCGCTTATGAAATTTCATATTTCTAGAAATTGTTCGTCAAGGATTGTCTGTGTCTATTGTAAACTCTAGAGAATCTATTTGGCCGTATTCTGATGCGTGTGTGATAAATGCAATTATAAATAATTGAACAGCGGAAGTGGAAAATTACGACTAGGCCGATCTGTTGAATCTATTAAACTTTTTCCGGCTCCATTGGTAGTCTATAATTTACAGTGTATCCAAGTTGATGCGGTTTAGAAATGACATCAGGAGTTCCTGTTCTTTTAGTGCTGCCGGTAGTTTGTGGATTCGCTGGTTTATTAGAAACTATTTTCAGACGTTTGTAGCCGCCGGCTCTAGCAGTAATGAGGATTTAGAAGGTGAATGACAGTGGTACTATTTTATGATCGAAAATCTGTTTCGTTTCGCGTTTCCGGTGAGGATCAATTACACGAATCCGTATTTGAAGAATTAAATAAAAATATGTATACTAGAGTCCTGATAAAAATAATTTCAGGATAGATTTCCTGATGGGAATTACGCGGTAATACATATGTAGGATAATGCTAACGTTATTGCGACATAACAAAATAATTGCATTGTTAAATAATTCAGTTTGAACATTAAAGACAACCGGAAGTCATCTTCCGGTAGTCTTCAACCTAGGGTGCGCTGAGGGACGAGCTCTTCAGGCCGATAAAGATGCCTCCAGACCTTTTTTAAAGCTGGTAAAGTAGATGCCGTTTGGAGGTTGTGCTGTTCCTACTTCTGATCATGTAGGATCCTAATGCACACAGTATCATCGCAGACCCTGAAGTAGGTTATTCACCATCTGGGATTTTGTGTCGCGTTCTGGTATACCGACGATGTCAAGAATCAGCAGTTTTATCGATTCTGTCAATTAAAAACCTCCCCGGGACCCTCTACAACCCTGGTGGCTCCAGGAGGACATTTTCAGGTTCCTGGTGGACCCTTTTCCTCCCTTTTAATCTCTTGTCACAATCAACGTTCTAAACTAGATTTGCAAAGAAAAAAGATTTTTAATTAGCGTCCGAAAATTTCGTTGGAAGAAACGCTCCTGGGCTGTATCCGTTAAGATAGACAAAAAAATTAGTACCGTTTCCGATTGCAGTTATAATTAGCATTCATCGACGCCACATTACACGTCGTCCGAGGTGCATTCATACGTTGCTATGTCATGCTCTAAATCGGTAGCCGGATACGCTTCGGATAAAGACACGAATCGCATTTTAATACTTTTAAAGGAACAATCCCAACTTTCTTAAACCCTCTCGGGCGTTACAATATTTGTAATTCAAGGATGCAAAATCTGTTGAAGAAATCCAATGGACGTGGCGTGATTAATGAACCCCGGTAAAAAGGGAACACGTTCGCGTGCAAATGAGCCCGAATGATCGAGGAGCCGTGTCGTGCATATGCACGCGAGTGTGTCTATTTGAACAGCATTAGCCTTCCATGGATTCACCTAACTCCGACGCGACGGTTCCCGTTCGCCCGCAGGCAAATAGGATCGAATTTCAACGTTTAATGCGCCGTGATTGATTATGCGAATATACGATATCCTAATGGGGCTTTCAGGAGGTAGTTCGGCCGCCGTTTGGTAGCAAGAATTTAGCACGGTGCATCCACGCGGTTTCGAAACCGAGCAATAAATGTCTCGATTGATCTGTTGAGATCCAACTCGCACGCTTCGACCGAACAAAAACATTCTCGATTGATTCTCGGCTCCCGAAATATTCAAACTACCTTCGAGTCTTTACAAATTTCGAAATTCAATCTCTCGAGATATAATAAAAATATCAGAATTGGTCACACACAGTTTCTATCTTTCAGGAATTCTACGAAAAGTCTAGAATTCTCGGGGTTTCCAGACACGAGGTTTAAATTGATGTGCTGGGTCGAGTCAGCGTAACGTCTGGAGCACGTCCAGAGAAATTAAGCAGACTCCGTGCAACAAGTGCACGCAGGTGCGTGCAGGTGCACAGAGGCGGAGCCGTTTCCTTCGCGAGGGTGGTCTGCCGCGTTGGTGTATCATACATGGGAAAGACCACGCGAGCCAGGACTAATATCGGCACCGACATTTTTATCAGCTTGTTCCCATGGCCCTTTATGGCACCAGTAGCACCATGAACAACGATTACACCGACGCGGATCGTCTATGTGAAGGCACTTGACTGCCAGATGACCCGTCGTGCTCGTGCGATAACCTAAAAGGCGCCCATGGCTTCGCTCAAGCTGTCAGAACTCACCTATTTATAAATGCCATTTCGCCATATTTTTGTTTTATCGGCCCGGACCGCCATGTCGAATTTCCACGATGCTCCGCAGAAAAATTCGTCCTGAAAACCGTACCGAAAATCATGCGACTCGCTCAGACTCTAAATCGAACGAATATCGAACTTTTTATAAACTCGTGAAACGCAACAGCGGGTCACTGTTCCGTCAGCTTGAGAAACGCGGCATTTAATGTTCCTTGGACAATGAACCGACAGAGCAATTATTATTTCCTCGAGGAGGTTTATTATTTCCTTAAGGTTCTTTTAATAAGGCGATTAAATTGTTTCTTGGGGACGGGAACAGAAAACGATTCGCAGGTATTAAACTTAATACTTTATTGTCATTTGTTTCGTTCTCCCAGCCGACGGGAGAGTACAGTTCGCACTTGAGATCGCATCCTTCGATTAATTAGAAACCCGCGAGGCTCGTCGATAATTTTCGTGCGCAAAATTACGGTGCTCTTACAAGCCGACCAAAATCGTCGAAGACAGAAAGCACGGTTGAAAAAAAAAAAGAAGAAGACGGTGAATATACGAGAAACACTTGAAGCGGCTTCCGTCCGAGCCTCTTGAAGCGGCGCGTCGCTATTTCGAATGGAAAATACCTTAGCTAACTAACAGAATAGAGAAAAAGAAACACAGCTGCCAATAGCGCTCGCCTTAATAGTAACTACGCTAAACTTACAGCTAGGATGGATTATCTCGAGAATCCTTAGAAACGATTACTCTTTAGCTATCTATTTGGTAACGTGGTTAGTCATTTCTCGACACGGATCGTTCGTTAAAAAAATAATACGCGGAACGAATCAATCTTGATCCACCGTCGGGACTCTTTGGATCTTTTGTACATCTACTAACAGTTCATTTATCCACCAAAGTGAACATTGTTTTTCTCACGGTACCGAAGCACATCTCATATTTCGTCGCCGATTTTCGCTCGTTTTTACCACAGCCGTTGCAGATTCTGCTCCATGGGCACCTGTTCCATGTAGTTGGGATACTGCATCTGATAATTAGTCGAACAGCCCAGGTAGTTCGCGAAGCCGTAATCCGCGGCGGTGACGTCGCCGATCATCGGTTTCGCGTCCCCCATGTTCTTCATGTCAGGGAACGGGGAGATCTCGTTGTCCTTGTACTCCGTTTTAATCTGCCGTTGACATTGTATCGGCAGATTGTTGCTGTAATCTCCCGTGGCGATCACGTGCTGTCTAGGCTGTAGATCACCGTTCAAACTGGATTTCCCGCTGATGTCCGAGCTGATCTCTGTCTTGAACTCCGGACTGATGGGATCGGAATTCTGTCGGAATTCCGGGCTCACGCGGATGTCGTTCATCCGGAAGTCGGGCTGCATCGTCACCGTCAATTCGGGCCTGATGTTCGACCAGTACGGCGTGATCGCGGTGTTGTACGACTCCTGCAGGTTCAGCTTGCCGTCCTTGATCAAGACCGGCACCGAGATCTTCTTCAGCGACTGGTTCTTCAAGCTCTGAGCCTGTAGCTTCTCCGCGCCCTCGATACGCGCACGTTTGTTCTTGTACCGACGGTTCTGGAACCAGATCTTCACCTGCGTGCTGGTCAGCTTCAGGGTTTGAGCTAGCAATTCTCTCTCGGGGGCGCTCAGGTATCTTTGCTGCTTGAATCGCTGCTCCAGCTCGTACACTTGCGTCTGAAACAAAATTATTAAACGCTATTGCAATCTCCCATTCTTCTTCTTCTTTCACGTTTCGTTCGAGCACGAGTGTTGTCCGCAAATAACGACTGGTGGTCGAGGAAAATGGTTTTCGTAAGTGTCGTAGAGCAAAAAATATTGTTTAAACAATTATCGGACACTCACCTGGGAGAACAGGACCCTCGGCTTCCGCTTCGTTCTCTTGACAGACTTCCTCAGCTCCGTCTTGCTCGACGTGACAACGTTACCTGCAAAGAAATCGTTTCGTCAACCTCACGATACTAAAACTAGATTGTTCCTATTAAAGAGAAATTCTGAAAAAAATTGTGACGCACCGTCCTCGGTGACAGGAGGCTCCTGATACGTCGGCGGGACCTGGTTCAGCTGATGAACATGACTCAAGTCAGGATAATGCGAGTAAGTTTGCATCGATTGCTCCTTGTATTTCTCGAACTCCCACTGATTATCCGGCACGACGTAGTTATAGTAATCTTGAGGGACGTGTTGCTGTTGGATCTGATGCTGGTGGTGCACGCTCGCGTAATCCATGGTGCCTAGTTGCTGATCCTCGCTGAGAATGTCACGGACGCTGAACGGGGTGCCGGAAGTCGAGGAAGACAACATTCTAATACATTCTTGGCTGTTTCTCGCACGCGTTTCTATCGGAAATCACACTTTCCCGGTAACTCGCGAACTCTATCTAAATTCGCAGCACCGATCTCTACACCTGTAGAACTCACAGATCCCTAAACTCAGCTCCTCGGAATTCCACTAAATTTCCCGGAAACTTGCCTCGAACAACTTGCAAATATTTTATTCACGGCACTGAAGTCAGACGACTCTTGAGATCGTTCCAAGTTAACGACAGTAAACTGTCCGATGATTTTCTGGCTGAAGAACGAGCCGATCGACGATGATCGCTCTCTCGGACTCCGTTGTCAGCGGTCTGTTCAGGGGTTAATTGCACTCGAAACGCAATAAAACGCGGACCGTCGGGTCGGGACTATAAAGCTTGAGACGAGCTGGTTACGACGTCGTTGACACTTGCCCACCGATCGGTTTACCGTCTTCGAGAACAGACAGTTAAACGTCAAACTGGCCCACGTTCTTCTTTAGGGGGTGGTCACCGTCGAACAGTCAGGCTGGAGGGCAGACGACTAATGTGACTTGTTCCTCCGAGGGAGTCAAGTGTTGGTCTCGTGGTGCTCGGGACACCACCACCGATTCCTGTCTGTTGGCCTATCCGTGTGTGTGCTTGCGAGTGTACGGCCACTGGCGGCGTGTTCGAGCCACGATTTTTACCAGCACACCCACGCCCGCGGTTCCGTAGCTCCGTGGGGTGGCCCAGCTTTCTCCGACTCTGATTGGAGACACCGATTCACCCCCACGCACCCTTGTTGTCTTCCAATTTACGCGGGGCGGGGTGTAGGACACACGGAGGTTTTTCGGAACGTCTTCAGAGTCCTGAAATCACGAGGGGGTGAATCGGAGACTTGCATTGCAATTTATTTCAGAGTTCACTTTTTCTATTTTGATTGAAATTGGACGAAATGCTGAACGAAGAGAGGAAATAGAATTCGTTCCCTTTAGAAAGGTGTGGGAATATTTTGATTTGCACGAAGGAATTCTGGAGTTAAAAGAATCTAAAAGCCTCGGAAAGATTTTAAATTGCTGACTATGGACCCTCTGTAAATTTCATTTTTGTATTTGCCTTTGGTTTTCATCAAGCGGATAGAAGGGTTGCGATCTTGAATTTGGAAAGTTCTTTATTTCGATTTGGAAGAGCTTCCAGGCGAAAGTCCACTTGTGCAGGTTGCGAAGCAAGATGCGGGTCCGCGACGCATAATAATTACGAGGATCGGAAGTGCAGCGGCTATTAAGGAGATGGCAAATCTGTTTTTGCGTTGGGACAGCCATAACGCGGTGAGTAACTCTGGGGCGGAGGAGAAGACCGAAGACCCGCCTATGCTTCAACAACCGAACCAATCCAGAGAACCGTGGACGAGGCTTCTAAAACCGGCGATTAAATCGTGATCCGCTCGACCACCGCCTCCTATCATTTTATTAGCCTATTTTCGTTCCTGGAAGCTCTATATTCGGATCGCCTAACTCTCGTTAATAAACACCGCGCAGCGTTGTATTATTCTTTCGTACATTCCGACGAATCCTGACGAATTAGGGATCAACGGTTGCGAAGACGTCGAAATGACGCAACCCTGGCATCGAAGGGTTTCGATTTCGGGGTTGCTAAGGGAAACACAACAAATCCGTTTTCTTCGATGAGCTAGGACGAATTCCTCGGAGCCCTTTCCCTGCTTGGCAAGAGATCGACGAGTCGAAAGTAACATTCTCCAGATGCGCGTTTTGAACCGACGGGAACCCTTGACGCTAGACGTCGGGCCTGGGATCCGAAAAATTGCCCCCCGTGAGTGGTACTATCCTGTCCCTGAACTTTTGCATAAATTTTCGACCCTCGAACTGTTCTACAAAAACAACTGAAGTAGTTAGAAAAACTTTCTTCCTTTTCTCGAGTGGTAGTCTTCAATGTTTATTGGAATTTTAAGCGATCGAAATCGAACACCAAGATCGTGGAAGATGAATTATTTTTGTAAGCGATTGTAGCTTTGGAAGGATGGTCCGGGATTTGGACCATGAAGCGTATCACCATCCTCGAAAAAAAAGGAGTGGGTTACTCATTCGCTCTTTTGGTGCTACAGTTAACCCTAGTAGCACAAGAGTCTTTTTAGTGGAGACACTCGAAGGTTTTCAATTTACATTTATGACACACTCAAACTTTATCTTGTAGACTTCCAGTTTGTGTCGTTTCATTGATCTTGAAAATTAATGATCGGCTAATCGAGATGTGTTGTAACTTCCTGGATACACGTAATTCATCGACATTGATTTTCTCATGATACGAGATAAATATATATTAGGAATATTATAATTGCTTGAACTGAATTTGATTAAAACTTGTGAGTTCCAAAAGAAGTAATAATCGCTGACACAATTGCCGTGATTGCTCGGCAGTAAAACAGGTACAAGAAAACGGAAAGTTTAAAACAGAATTACCGAAAAGAAAAAAGAACAACAATGATCTTTTAAATCTCGGGGATGTATGTGGATAGCAAGGGGAATTGATTCGGATTCCGAATGAGAAAGGCAAACATCGCAAGGAGCATTGTCGCTACCGTGCTGAATGGATTAACCCTTCACGGCTGACACTTATGTTTATTATTTCACGGTCAGAGTCTCATTGAACGTACGCACAATTACAGAGAAGCGGCGCGTGCGTGAATGCATGATGGTGAGCTGCATGATAGGCGCCAAGAGATACCGAGGCGCCTTCTTAATTGTGGGAAAGCGGCGCCGGCGTCTGGAGGGCCAGCGTCGTGTGAAGCCGCCGCGGTACAGAGCCTCTCAATTTTTAAACAAATTCCTGATTCTGAGAACCGGCTCACCGGCATACCCAATAATCCCAAAAAATCTCTTACAAAATCGAAACCAAAAAAATTCTAGAAGGGCTCTACAAAGAGTTCATTCTCAAGATATAACACAATCCCAATTTCCTATACTCTGCGCGAAGGTTAATTCAGAAAATTCTCTACCAATATGGTATTATTTGCAAAAATATCAAGGCGGAAGAATTGTTAGGCCACCTAAACGGGGCATTCGGCGACGAGCAATCGAGTCTGCAGGAAAAAAAGGTTCCCACGCGGGCCAGGAGTCCTGGGGGAAGGATATCCTCGGCAAGGAAGTCGTCCTGAGTCGCGCGACACGTCTGGAATTAGCGTGTAACGAGGTTGAAGCGTGATGGAGCCTGCAGCAGCCAGTGATGCAATGCAATGTGGTGTCCAGTTGCAGCACGGGTGCACGCACCGCTGGCCCCCGTCGCACAAAAGGGCCCTTTGTGCCGTCGCCTCGCGTCTAAGCAGACGTATGCGGCTATCCGTCGGATGCCCTATCCGTGGACGGACAGTTTATAGAGAAATCCCGTTGCACGGTGGCGTATCTTCTTCGTTCTGCTCCGAGGTTCGTGGGGGGCCGATGCCGCCCATGGCGTCTACCGACGGCCCTGCACTTCCTTCAGCCAGGATGTCTTCTGTTTCTGCTTACACCGTAAACTACGTGCCCAACAATGACATAATGCTCTAGCCCTCGAACCTGCATCCTTCGGGACGGATGTCGAATCGACCGGAAATAGTCTTCCGACTTTTCTTTCTTTTTTTTTTTTTTGGCGTCCTTGTCCCTGATCCCACGGCGCTTAGTTGCTTGTAATTAGCACCGAACCGCGGTTGTGATACCGAGACGACCCGTTCGGCAAATGATCCGTTTCCGAGAACATAATCCGAGAAGATGGTTACTTCTTATTTATTAATTGGTGCACTGATAAAGTACCTACATTAAAACCCTTGTGATTGCAAGGAGATAGACCGTCCAAAATACTTCAGATTCGAGTTTACAAGAAGTACTGTCAATGATAGTCTATCATTGACGTTATTACGGAGAACAATAGGCTACAATCTGAAGATATTGTTTGCTCTTCCTGTTGCACCCTAGAAATCTGTTTGGCAACACACGGTAAAATCGGCGCAACAGGGGGGGAGGGGGTCGAGGGAAACATCGGTGACGTAAAAACATTTTGGGAAGAAAAAAGTATGGGGACCGAGGGGTCGAGGGTAGGACGAATTACGAGGCAGACAAGTGTTCGACAGGGGACCGAGGGGCCATTGTATCCAGAGAGAGAAAAAGAGAGAGGACGCGTCGCGTCGTGTCGGAACGTTTCTGCACTTAGGCGCGACGATGAGGAGACTTTCGTCGTTTTCTCACGAGTGGGCCCAGACAATTGCGTGGATCTGGATGTCTAGACGGGCGCATCCCTCGTTTTATTTCCGACGTCGCAACCGAAAACGATGCCGCATTCGCCGGCGACTTTTCCAGCAGTTTTCAATGACCCACATGCTTCCTGGGTACCATTTTTTTTTGTCTCTCGAACGCTGGAATAGTTTTCTTTTTTTTTTTTGTCAAACTGTTAGTTTTGAAAAATTAGCACAGATTCCTTGAACGTGAGATTGAATGTTCCGAAAGTTTCGAAAAGCAGCGCTGCATAGTTTCTTCAAAAATAAATCTCAAACGTCATCTTACTTTAGGCGTACCGAATCGGACTCTCCTCTCTAAAGAAAAGGACTTTTCTGCCAGTTTTCTCGAGGAATATTGAGATATACGAGTTAGGAAGAATCGTAGGAATAGAAACGAGAGAGTAATTGGAGCAGTTAATTGCGCGGGAAACGCAGCGCATTGCGCGCCGACTTATTTATAACCGTGAGTACGAAGGTTGCAGGCATCGGTAGCGAAGAAGCGGGTAATTGGATCGCTATCGGGCGCCTTCTATTTGTTGTTCAAAACTTAAACACCGAGACAGGGATGATCTCGCGGGCTCTGGCAAACGTCACGTCGCGGCCTCGGCCGTATCTTCGACGTCGAACACGCGGGAACCGGGCTACCGTCATTGTCCTTTAACGAGATACGATTTACGAGTGCTCTTCGCTGGGAAATTCCCATCGCGTCGAGATAATCTAAACAAGAAAACAACCGTGTAACGTAAACGGTAATTTGCTCTCCGATAGCTCCTTAGACCTTTGTATAAACAATCATTAGCGGGCTTCAAATTGACTCGTGATTTACTGGTGGGAAATCAAATCCTTCAAGAAAAAGGTCTTCCTCCACTCGAGTGAATTTGTTGATGGAACGTGTTAGTTTCTCTGCTGCTTTCGAGCATTTCTGATCGAGTAACTCGTTGTGTAATAATTATGTATAAAAAATGTTTTGCATCGCGTAAATTTTACGTGAATCACTTTCGAGTAATTTGATAAGTATATTAAGGATATGGTAGTCGTTCGAAAGGGATTGTAATTGTTACAGGAAATCGATGCCCAGTGCATCGATCACGAGTCGGTACATTTTCCAGAGATCCCGGAAAAAATCTGTAATTTTCAAGAGACCGGAACACCGAGAGACGTTAATAAATTTCAGGTCGAACGAAGACACGCTCCGGGCGGTTCCTTTCCAAAGGAAAAAAAGGAGAGCACTTGAAAATGTCTCTGATCCTCGAGTTACCTTATTGGGACCTCGTGTCAACAAACTCCCTTCGTTTTTAGCGCGGCGCTCTGGCCCTTGAATCGTTTCCTGATGCTGTAGATCGATGCTGTAGATAGGGACTTTTCGTTTCGTGTAACACACTATATACAGCTGGAAAATTCATGTTCAAACTTCCAAATTCAAAAATAAGGTGTAAAATAGGATGTACCTACAGTGGATAGGACTGCCCTAACTTATCCACCGAAGGTAGAATCGTCCTACAGGGATCTTCTCATGGTACAAGTAACATACTTTACCCACTGCAGAGCAGTCTGAGAGGACATGTTTCAGAGTATGGTCACAGATGGCGACGCTGACCTTTCTTCAGATTTCGAACCCATATCAGAAATTGCATAAGGCGATCCCCATTATTTAAACAAACATTGCCGCCACTAATAAATCCAACATTTTTTTACAAAAATCTAATAAAGAAAAATAATTAATTTTTTAAAACAGAATCGATCCTGTTTTATCCAGACGATATCGCAGGGGGAGGGGGTGAAACTCGGACTTTTTATTGTTCGTCTAATCGAAGCGTCACGATCGTTGCGTTTAAATCCGAAAGCGAGCTGGTGGAAAAAAGCGGGGCGAAAGTCAGAGAAATTGAATAAGCCCGATTATCGTGAAGAAAAACGGCCGACCTATGGCTCCGTGGTGGAGGGAACGGCCGTTAACGAGGAAACCCTTCGCGATATCTCAATCGACTCGGTTATCGGACGTTAATGAATTTCCAGCGGCGGTTACAAATCCCCATATTACGAAATTAGCTCGGGACCTTCGGCCGTTCCAGACCCACGCCACGGCCAGCCTAGAAAAAGTCGGACCCGCGTTTCCGAACGTCATAAATCACGAAAAATAGGCCTAACCGCGGGACGAGGAGCGGGGCGAGAGGGGGCAAAAAATCGGGGAGAACGGAAGATTAACATTCCTCGACGCGCTCGGGCCTTTGTGTCATCGGCGAGATTGCGAACACCTCGCCGATCCGGAGAAGAGCGTAATTAGAAGCTTCCCGGTGATTTGCGAAGGTGTTCCGTGCGGTCGATGATTAACACCGGCTCCGAAGCGAATTAACACCGCCTACCGTCCACCGTCCGAGAGCCCTCGTTGCTTCTGATGCGACGAGTTCCTCGGATTTTTCGTAATTACGTTCCTATATGTTTGCACTTTTTAGAGCGTTCCACAGAAAATGTGGGAAGTCGTTCGAAGCAAATTAGAGACTCGGTACATATATATTTTTAATGGAATTTTATCTAGAATCCTTCGGATCTTTTATGAGTAAGTTTTGCGATCGTCGGTTGTTTTTTCGTTTTCGAAGGGGATGAAACGATCGGAGGGCTATTAGGCGAAGCTGTGATCGAACGATACGGTCGTCGAAACCACGAAAGCATCCTGTAGCCAAATTCCTGACGAGGAAGACAGGCTCCTCTGTCGGGTTCGTCATTATCTTGATATCTCAGCTGGTAGCATGGTCGACGGTTTTTGTTTTGGACAGCGCGTCGAGTGCACCAGGGGGTAGGCCCAGGGTGGTCCAATTTGTCTGCCGGTTCGATATTGTTACGAGCTCATCTTTAATAATGTAGCCGCAGAGACGCGCATCCTTCCTCCTTCCCCTCCTTCTCCTCGTTCCTCGTCCAACGATGACGACGAGAGAGAAAGAGGTTTTTATATACAGACACGCGGATACTTTGTCGGTGAGCCCCGCCATGGGGGGAAATAAAAATGTCCTCGACATCGATTGCCGGGTTTATCGGCGTCAGAAATCGGTGACTAATGATCCGGGCCGGCTTTGAAGACCTTATTAGCCCCCGCTGAAATATCGACCGTTAGTAGAACAGCCTCGAGGAATTCTTTAATCGAGAAAACCCGCTGCTTTTCGTTCGACGACTCTTCTAGAAACATTCCAATGCTTGTAAAGCGTCCATTGTGCTTGCTTCGAGTGTAAAAATTGTTACTGTCAATAGCAATTCGCGGGAATCGATCGAGACTTTCTAAAAACGATGCTTAAAATGTGTTGGAAAAACGTATCTGCGGCAATATTGCGCGAATAAAATATGCGCGTTTGTCGCGGATATCTTAATATTAAACAAATTTTTTTCTCGGGTTCGTTGAATCGTGTTTAACGACAGGTCGATCGCGACGTCGATACCGAATCAATTAAATATTCTACTGCGGCTTGCAACATCCAGCGTCCGCTTGTCGCCAATTATAAATCGATTACAGTCTAATGCGGTTTGATCGATCGGTCCGACGATCGTATCCGATTTTTCCTGGCAGCGGTGCCGAGCCGATAAAATATTGGGGCCTCGGAGAACGCGAGAAGGAAGTCGATCTATGATTAATCGCGTCGGCAAACTCGTTTCGACTCGCGGCGGTAATCAGGAAACCGCTTCTGGCTTGCTCGAAGATCGTTTTTGCCGGCCGGTGGCTCGCGCACTATGTAATTAACGTCCATCGAGGCGTAAGATTTGATCCGCGCCATTTCTTCGTTTCCCCAACAAGCATTTCTTTCATTCGGGCTCCGATTCCGCGTCGAGTTGTTGGTTAAAATCACCGGCAGTTTATTTCGTCCTTCTTCTTGCGCCTACGGTCATCGCCAACGAGGCAGATCGGATCGTTCGGCGATCTGAAATCGATTTTCGTTACCGAGCGCGATACGTGGAATATTTTTTTGGGGCCGATTCGTTTCGAAATACATATCTGGTCGATTATTTTTTTTTTGTTTCTACATGACTGGGGGTCCGAGGCTCACGGCAATCTCTCTCGCCTGATTCATCTCAGTGTAAACATGACACGAAAGACGTCACTTTTCACTTATCGCTTCCATAGTCTTTCTTCCGACCGATAGCCCGTACCCACGCTCACGCAGATGGTTCACCGACTGCACAACATGGAAGAAGTTTCCCCTCTTCAAGATGAAAGAGTTTACCCTGTAGACCGAAGAAGATTAGGAATTTTAACGCTTGATCGGGGTCGTTTCGACGAGGGAGGTGATCGAGAGGCAACACGGCCGTGATTGTCGGATCGAAGATCATGAAGATGGTTCCGATAGGTGTACGAAACGGTGACGGACAGGGTAACGAGGTCGCGATTACGCAAACGCGGATAACAGAGGCCAGAAAAGGGGTTAGCGGCGGGGTGGGTGGCGAGGTCCACCGCACACAGCGAAGGTTCGAGGTTTCTGGCTCGTTTGTACGCGATAACGGCTTATCTAAATAGTTTAGACATGAATTACACAAGCGGCAGTTACATTTATGTTTCATCACGGCCTGGCCCGACGGGACCGGGCCGTGACGCCCCGTATCTGTCCGTCGACGATGCTAACCGCTGCTCTCTTTTTTCTCCTTCCTCTCTTTTTCTAGCTCTCCCTCCTTTAGCCTTTTCCTTTATTTCCCTTTGCCTTTTTTTCTTCGCTTCTGGCCTCGCTGTTACAAATTGCTTATCGTTCCCGCCGTTGGCAGCTCGTTGGATCGTCTTATCGGGACGCTTGACCCCGTGCACGCCGAGCCAGATCTCGTTCCGATCGGCCTAGACTCCTTGACGAACCTCCTTGACGCGCGGGCTCCTTTCACAACAAAATTAACCAGTGGGTATTTCGAAATAGCATACGATTCGAGTAGCCGAAGAAAATAGAAAACGATTTTGAGCATTACCCAGCGTGTTCGGAAAGTCCCCGGCAGAAGAGCGAACGAAGAAGCCGAAGGTTTTCTAGGGCGAGTACAAATTAGACAAACAGCGAGCGAATGGTTTGAATTATCGAGCGACCGATGTTCCCCGGCTGGCAAAGCAAAGAATCGGAAACGTATGTTCGCGAACGCTAACAGGAACGACAAAGAAGAGGGATCTATTCGTGTGGCAAGAATCCCACGAAACAATCAGAAAAGCGACTCCGCGCAGTGCAAACGAACCAGTCGTTAAGAGGAAAGAAACATAGACGACTCGTCGGTTCGATTCAGCCCATCAACGGAGTCATTCAGAAAGAACCGCTCTCCTCACCGTCGAAAGACACTCGGAAGACAAACAGAGGAGTCCTTCCTGAAAAACTGTGAACTCCGAGCCGGCTGCCAACTGCATAATTAACCGCGCTTACATCGCTCGGAATCGCTCGTGTACGACATGCGATCTCCGGGCACAAAGGAGCTACATATTTCTAGGAAATAATCGTAAAGATTCGACTGAAATCTCTGAGGATCGAATCGAACGAACGACTGTTTTATTTGGAAGAAGACAGAAAGACTAATGGGTCTGCTAGAAGAGTGCCTTCGAAAATATGTTTGAAGAATTGATGAATAGCTGTGAACGATCCCAAACAAACATCGCGTCATTTGTATAGTTTCATAATGAGATAGGTCTGTTGTTCTAGAAGATAGCCATGTGACCTGCCTAGGACAAAATCGTCGTTCGGGGTAAGATCGTCGAACCGCGCGAACGGGTTAAACTTTTCCGAATAAAAAACTCACGTTGAAGAAGAGCAAGCGCTTTCGGATTCAGTTTCGCAGGGTATGAGCGCAACGGTTGCAACGCCGCCCCGGTACCCTGAAGATGAAGAAGTAGGGGGTAGTAGATCGTTCGCTGCGATACAGCGCATGAACAAGGTATAAACAAAGCGAGGAAAGAAAGCCGGGGTATACTAATGGCCCCCGTGGCCGGGGTGTAGTTCCGTGGGCCGGACGTGAAAACATCTCCATTCCACGGGTCACGAGGGCCCGGTTGTGGAATTCATAAGAGAATAATGTCGGCCGCTCGAAAATTAATTTAATTTGTACTAGAAACCGACGAGGTGGAGAGAGATCCAGTCGGGCTGGCAGGACAGGCTCCTCGGGATCCTCTATCCTTTATCCTCTGTTCGACGGCTGGAGAGGACCGAACGAGACGAAGACAAGCGTGGACGAGGGATACGAAGGGCGAGGAGAAAGGATAGGCTACGTTCCTCTCGGAGGGCGCAGGTTAGGGCACTGGATCGGCGGGGAGGGGCTAAGATGGACCCCTGCTGGGTAATATATAGCGGGCCAGTTGGCTCGAAAGGCGCTGGTCTGTCTCCGCCGCGGACTCCTTAGCGGGGCACTGAAACTTTACCTCCCATAATTGATACGAATGTCTTTTCAGGCCGCGCTCGAACATCGCACGGCTATTTAGCCGAGCTCTTCTCTTCTCTCCGGGCCCGGGACCGACGATCCTACTCTCCCGTCCTTCTCTATCTCTCTGTCTTGTATTCTTCTCTCTGCGTCGTCGTCGTCTTCTTCTTCTTCTTTTTCTTCCTCCTATTTCTTCGTTTCTTCGTGGACGCTCGATCTGCCACGTCAATTATCAACGCGTCCTTTCTCTCACGGATCCATGCTGGAATCGCCACTTGACCCTTCCTGGATTATAATTGCCACAGGTCGCATCTCCGGTCCGTCTTTTCCGCAGACTGTCTGCAACCGATACCCCAGACCGCTGTCTTTGCTGTCAGAGTGGCCTGAAGCTTTGCGTTTGAACATTTATTTTAAATGTCGATCGGAGTCGTGGTGTGTCGAACCAAGCAGAATTTTCAAATCCGGACAAAATAATCCCGTCTCGATTATCGGAGGAATCGGGTCTGTGCGTGGATCGGCGAAATCGAGGAAATTCCATTGGTACGGTGATCGTAACGGCTCGATAGGTTCACCCGAGGCGGTAGCAAGAGCGAGCGGTCGCAGAAGAATTAATTAGTCGATCTCGCGCGTTGGTGGGCCCGAAATCTTTGTTCGTGTGTACGGCTACGGGCACGGCAACGGTAGAACGAGCCACCGGTAATTAGTAGGTACCTACCGATCAGCATCTGCAAGGTGAACGAGCATTACCATGCTTAATGAGTGCTGCGGAGGGTGCCCGTGAATCTCGGTGGCCGGTGTGCAAGGGGATTTCACCTTGGCCGTGTTCTATCTCTAATCGATCGGACTCGAAGCGAGGACGCCTGGATCGCGCGAAAATTCGACCCTTCTGCTCGCCGCGGGACGATCTTCTTCGCGTACCATCTTTCATACTCTTCATACGTACATTTTGTTCGAAACCTTCGGCGACGAGCGTGAATTGATATTAGAGTTGAAATAAGGATCGACGGAAGGAGACTAGCATAGATTTCTGCGCGAGTCCGAGCACGGGGTTAATAGCATAAGTTTGCGGTCGAAGGAGTGGCGCGTTGACAATAGGAGGCTCCCGCGTGTTAGCGGCAGCCAGCCGCTATCGCATCGGCTGGTTATCGGCGGAGCATCGGTTCTTAGAAGCCGCGAATAAAAGAATCGAGGGAAGAATAGGTAGGTGGGACCTTGTTCGTGAATTTAAGAGGGGGTAGGCGGCGCATATAACTACCACCGAAGTCAGAACCCCGGCGAGATTACGATCTAAGTATCCCCAGAAACAAATGCCGAATGCAACTCGCCCATTGCCGGGGCCTTTGTCGGCTCTGGGCTGTGCCGGTGCCCTGTTCCCGGTACCAACACCTGCACGGGGCCCTGGAGTCCCGGGGCCCCCACAGCCCCCACAACCTCTCGTTGCGAAGCCACGCTCTCTCGGAAACGGGCCGTGTGCGTGGCCTGTCATAGAGACCCGTTATTGATTGCTCAATGCGAGAAAGCGGCGTAAACCGCGGCTCGCTCCTCCACACCTTCGCGATCCTCCCGTGGATCCTCTTCTTCCTCTTTTTCTCTCTTCTCCTTCTTCAGCTCCGCTACTCGCTCGAGGATCGTGAAGCAAAAGCATTAGGCGTTTTATTTGCGATTCGAGGTGTTAACGTGCACTGCCGCTCCTACGTATGGGAAGCTCGATCGCGCGAACGTGTTTGAAAACA
The DNA here is from genome assembly GCA_913789895.3 of Seladonia tumulorum. Lineage (NCBI taxonomy): Eukaryota > Metazoa > Arthropoda > Insecta > Hymenoptera > Halictidae > Seladonia > Seladonia tumulorum. The sequence continues at coordinate 10,397,053 of OU565281.1, forward strand.
TTGTCGATGGTTTCAGGAAGAGTTCCTCTCTTCTGGGTTGTGTATTCAAAGTGGTTATGGCAGAGAGGAGTTATCGAGCATGGGTGTGAGAGGTTTGAGATTGTATCTTGGAGTTGGTATTGGAAAGAAAGTTCAAGTATCTGGCCAGCTGATTACCAGAACGTACAGAAAACACAAGAAGATTGCGGTTAGGGCTTGTCTCGGACGTCATTCCTACGAGAGGCGAGAGAGTTATCCATAGTGAAACGGATCGGTCAAGAGAAGTAGTATCCCGGCGGATACCTGAAGCCGCCATAAACCACGGTGGACAGGTACCTGCGTGTCCGAGACGACCAGGAAAAAGTCCCTAAACAAAGGAGATCATTTTAACGATGACAAACGATGCGGCGTGGCTCGGGGCCCGAAATTTAATTTTCCCGCCTCGCCACCCGTCGCGACCCAGGCGTACAGGAATACGAATTACAGGGCCGAACGTGGTCGATGACGATAGAGAGGGGCTGGCGAGTTAAAAAACAATTTTTCTCGACCGTGTCCGTCATTGTCCCGGTGTCTACCTGTTCGCGGGGGCGTCGAGACGCGGAGCCGATCGGCCGGAAAATTTTTCGAAGACGCTCGGGAGCTGCTCCCACGTGGAGAAATGTCGTGGACATGATTTCATTAGGGGCCCCCGTGTGCACGGTTCCCATAAGACGATGTCCTCGCTGACTCGGCCGAAAACCGACAACTGCACAATGGTCCAGGTCAGCGTCGATGATCCCGCCAGGCGCTGACGCGTCTCTTTTCGACGGAAATCACCTGCGTCGCCTCATTCTTCGGGACAGGACTTCTTCACGGACTCCAGTAATCGGCTGTAAAAGCGGCCACTCGACTCTCTGAAAAGCTGCCACTCGAGAACACCATGCCGATTTGATTTACCGAGCCGGTTCGGGTCCCGCAGTTAATCGAGACCAGAAGAGAGCGAGAGAGAGAGAGAGAGAGAGAGAGAGAGAGAGAGAGAGGCCGTAAAAGTGGAAATTAAGCTATGTGCCCTTCTACGGAATTTTTTTCTTGTCATGGGAAGCTTGCGTGATGCTTTTATGAAACTTTGAAAGCTGTGAAACTCTCCTTTCGGTGCAGCAGTATTTGCGCGGAAGATAGCCAAGGTTTCTAACCGGCTGCACGGACGTGCGTGCAGATCTTGTTCCTCGTTTTCCATTTTCCAGGCCCCCGGAGATCGAGGATCGACGGGTACTAATGCGATCGACGAAATCCACGAGCAGAGCAAATCCTTGCTCGCCGGAGGATCGACCGGCTCGTTTCTATGTCGTGGCTAATATCATCGCGGTCGTTATTAACCGCTGATGCGTCCATAAATCAAAGTGGCCGGGTTGCATCAGCGGCTCGTATTAACATTTATATTCGTTGGAAAGCTGGTGGATCCGAGGTCTCGTGAAAGGTGCATTCTCCGGTAGTGGTACGGGCTGCACCGTGGCGGCTAGATGAATCCGAACTATGCGGGAGTAGGGTATTCATCCGATGCGTACCAGGCCGCTGACAGGACAGTCGGCAGGGAATTAAATATGATTGTTCACTCTTTTCACGGATCAACGCCGTCGGAATTAGGCTTGCTGCTTTCCCGAGAGAGTTGGATCCCTCTTCGAGAATGGTCGTTTTGAATTTTTAATTCGCTTCCAAAGTAAACGGAGAGAAGGAATTATTAAACCGAGAAAGGACTAGGAACCTGTGTAGTCTGACGGAAACGTCAGACGGTGGAGTTATCTGCGAGAAGCATCCCCAATTACAGCATCTGCTAAGCGCCATCGACGAAGGACGGAACAGCACCCTTTCCAATAAAGCCTAGGGGCACCCTAATAATTCAATAGCGAAGTCCGAAGCATCGGAGCATGATCAGCAGCTCGAGGAAGGTTCTCGGGTGCGCGGCCCCGAAAATACCGGGTTTATCGCGGCCAATTAGCACGGGCATCAGTCATTAGGGTCGTTGGTCGTCGGGGCCACCTGTCCGTGCATCGTTCGGACTCGAAAACGACAGTATATGGAGCAGAGGGCCTCCGAGCCCTTCGGCCAGGACCGTATCTACAGGATCGACCCGGTCGCCTCGAGATAACCGATCTCCATTGTCATTTGTTTGTCTAAGTTAGCGGATTAGAGCGAGTCATCGTTGTCAAAGGCAGCCGCCGGCCGATCCCGCCGCGATATCGAAGATGGCCGACCGATCCACTGATCTGCCCGGGCCACCCCTGAGCCGATCATTCGCCCTGGTAAAAAGGGATTCACGCAGAAAGAATAATTAATCCTCCGAAGCCGGGATCCGCTCCGTTTAACGTGCTCGTTCATGGACGACGTCGATCATGATTCGATCCTGGACCGCTACCTGTCTCGTCCGACCCCGTTCCCAGGATTACATCGTTAGCTCGGTTAATTACGCGAAGGATTACGCCGTTTTCAAAAGCTTTCCGCGTTTGCTATGCGACGCTGATCCTTTCGACCGATGTTTGCCCCTTTTTGACGGTTGCTTTCGAGTTTGATCGCTCGGGAGCACCATTCTCAGCTCCGATGATTGGATTTCAGGGACATCGAGACATTTTAACGCCTCGATGATCGATCTCGATCGCTCCAGCGAGATACAGGATTCGGGGAGAGTCTCGTCGAACAATGGACTTCTTTGATCGCTGCTTTTGTCGAGCATGATGCGCGTGGGAGTCAAAGCTTTCGAGAACGAGGATTTGTTTGTCTTGGAAAAGTGCATAAAAATTCTGATTTCTCCTAGTGCAATGGTCAAACGAGTTTATTCGAACACAATTATGAGAATACCTAGAGGCAACAGACCCGTTCGTATGAATCTTCGGGCCAGTCGGAAGACACGGGGCGTGTCGCTGGTCTAATCATAGGATCCCGCGAAAGTGCGTTAATCTTGACCAAACTAAATCACCGTTGACTGCTCTAGGTATCGTAACGACGCCGCTGACACGGGTGAAACCGCATGCTTCTTGTTTTAAGCGAGACACGTGACCGTTCCAGCCATCTGTTCCAGGACCTCGAAATAACTGCCAAATATTGTAAAACACTCCGACGTGCCTCCCGTTACACTTTCTTCGTGTCTCTCGTAAAACTATCCAAGTTGCGGAGATAAATTAAATATAAGAGAGCAATCACTTGGACAGGATCCAAATCTCCACAAATTCGATCCCTGTTTAATCTAGCGGATCCAGCAGCCGACTGTAAAACGCTGCGAAGTCTCTGGAAAAATTGCGGAAAACACAGGAGCACAGATTCGGTCGGACTCGGAACCTCCACAAATTCGCACCGACGGCAATTACGGGGCCGCGTTCGGCGGTCTGGTCGACAGAGCGGCAATTAAAAGTACACGGCCCGTTACATTGTCATTAGGAGATTAATTGCCGCGAGCGGCGAGGCAGCCGTATCCCCGGTCCTCGTAACAAGAACATATTAATTAACCGTTAGATACCCGCTTGTACCGGTGTATGTACCCTCTCTCTCTCTCTCTCTCTCTCGTTCTCTCGCTCTCTTTCTATTTCTGCTGTTGGCGGGTAGAGAGAAACACACAGCGTGGCTGGAGGATTTATTCGTGGGGCTGGTCGGCGCATTAAAAACGGGGCCCGAGACATAGTCCGGGAAGCGTCGGCGTCAAGCGGCGTCCGGGGCCCTCGTTTCTTCGTCACGATGGAACGACTTACGGTCCTCGCGTCTAACCGATCGTACATTTCCTTCGAATTCAAATGCGCCGCGATCTAGTGGCGCGGCTACGGGGAACAACGGCCCGAGAAAGACAGCGAAAGAGAAACACACACACACACAGAGAGAGAGAGAGAGAGAGAGAGAGAGAAAAGAAGAGAGAAGGTATAGAAGGAAAGAGAGAGGAGGCAGAGAGAAGAGAGTTCGCGGAGAGCGTTCGTTTATTCAGCGGCGCTCGTAAATATGGTGCCTCGAAGGCATCATGGCCGATACAGCGCACCGGCGATGTCTCAATCTTCAATTTTCCTTCCCGGGGCCCCGGAGCCCTGAGGTAGATTGATATCCGGCTTTTGGTAGGCTGATGAGCCGCGATATCTCAATCGATGCATTTTTCCACGGGCACGGAGATTCGCCAGGAGTACGTTCGTTTCTCCGATCCGAGGCGAGCTTTATCCACGTCAGCGGAAACCAGTCATTTTCTGAGACTCCGTCCACGACGCTCGCCTTGCTACTTGTTAGCTGCAATCATTGAGCAGAGCCGATCGATGGATTTCATCTTCTTACGCGGGGGGATACTTTCGTTTGTTTCGAGTCGTCGAGTTTCTATAATTCCGCGAGTCGTCGGGCTCCCGCATTAGGGAAGACGAAGTTCTGCGATTCGATTAAGTGGATCTTCTTTATTAGGCGGAGCTTGTTTATCGGGTTCCAAGAAGATTCTGACGTTGGTGAATGATTGAGAACCAAGCGACCAAGCGGAAAGAGACAAGAAAGTTTCAGCTTCACCCTGGCTTCAACTCCTAGCTTCGGATCCTCTCTTCGGGCTCGGCGTCTTCATCTCTCGCTGGAAAGGTGCCCGCAGAAGCTTTCCAGGAGGCCCGGTGGACATGGTCATCCTCTCTGGCCGAGAGCCACGGACCCCGAAAGAGTAAGAGCACGGTCCGTGGATCGCTTCGCTCGTAGATCGCAGTCTATCCCTCGCGTGTCCTTGGCGGTGGTCAGCGTGGCGCATAAACTCGGGTCGCTCTCTTCGAGAAGCGGACACGGTGGCTCTCTCGCGGTTGCCCACGTTGCAGCCACGTGAACAAAGGGTGGATACACCTACATACGTTCTCATCACGGATTCGCCGGGACAAAACAAACCCGACACCGCGCGACGTCCCCCGGTCCTCTCGCTGTTCTTCACGAGCGAAGGAAGAGGAAGAGGAAGAAGAAGAAGAAGAAGAAGAAGAGGAAGCCTTCCCCGGAACGACGACGACGACGACGACGACGAAGACGAAGACGGGAGCAGAGTTAACAGGGAGAAAAGGCCGAGGCAAAACGTGTAAGAGAGTGAGAGAGAGAGAGAGAAAAGTGGCTCGACGAAAGGGAACAGAGGGAGGAACAAGGAAGAAGAGGGAAAGAGGAGGTGGTTGCGCGCTCCACACACCGTGGTGTATACCGAACTGAAAGATCTGGCCGTTCAGATAGCGGGGTGATCTGTGAGGCCCGGTGTGTGGTACCCCTTTCGCGAACTCCTGCACGCTTTCGCAAAGGGGGCTGCGCGATCGAAAGGGGCCATCGAACGAGACCAGGAACAACGAGGAGCAACAAGGAGAGCACCGCATACAACACGGTACACGTATACGTGTACACAATACCCGCGCACACTCCTGCCGCGAGAGGGTACACGGGGGCGGAGAGGCAGAGCCCCCATCCGAGAACAGCAGAGGAGGAGGAGGAGGGTGAAGCAGAAGAGGTTGCGGAGGAGAGGAGGAGGTGGAGGCGGAGTGTGTGCAGCTTATAGCTGCTCCGCGGACCCTCCAAGGAGTCCTCGGATTGAGACGTCGTGGCCTCTTTGTACCAGCCGTGATGCTTTCGGAGCACCGTATTTACGAGTAACGCCGTGTAACCGTGCGCTTGCGAGCCGGCTGCGGCCCACCCCCTTCATCCTCTTCTTCGTCTTCTTCTTCGCCTTCTTCTTCCACTTCGCCAGCTCTTCTTTCGCCTCTCGCAGCGGCTCGCAACAACGTGCCGCGATTTGAATTCGAAGAAAACCGTCCACGGGCGAAGATCGAGCTTCGACGATGAACAAGCTCTGCTTCGGGAGCTATGTACACCTACACCTTTCCGAAGAACGTCCCCACTGCTGTCGTTTCATGCATTTTTTATGGAAAATAAAAATTGATCCAAGCGGATAATCGCATCAGCAGCGTCTCAGCTAAGTTTGCTTACAAATGGAAATGTTACGGGCGTGGAGGCGGGATTCGTAAAAACGATACGAACGGATCGAGATGAAGACGTTCCTCGAAGAGCGGCGCAGAAGAAAGGGGGCACGAAAAGTCCGTCGAGTTGACCCTTCCGAGAGGGTACGGAGAGAAGAGAAGAAGAGAGGAGAGACGATCAGGGGGGGAATGGAAGGGGAGAGGGGCCCACTTAAAAAGTCTTAAACGCGAGAGCAAACACAATTAGAGGCAGAGCCGGAAGGGTTTGTCCTTGTTCGCCTGGTCTGGAGTGAGAGTTTCTGCGTGAACGCGAGTCTCGAGGGGGAATCGTGGCGAGGCAAGGCGAGGCAAGGCGAGGCGAGGCGAGGCGAGGCGAGGCATCCACCGTGAGTGGCACGGTAGGAAGAGACAAAAGGAGGAGGAGAAGGCGAAGAGGACTCAATCCTGCGCGGCTCGCCGCGGTACGTAACCGGGGAGGAAGGAGACGGTAATAGCCAATCACGCGGCGAACGCAAAAACCTCGACGAGGAGCGTCGTAAAGCTCGCTGATGCTCGGTTCGCTCCGTCTTCGTCCTCTCGCGTTCCTCTCGCGTCCTCTCGAAATGAAGGTCCGAGGAGCTGGGCGCAAGAGGAACAGCAGAAACGTCGAGGTCCGCCGACGGAACAGAGAGAAACACCGGGATAGAGAGACCGAGAGAAACGGAAAGAGAAGAACACGGAGAGAGGAGCCGCGGTCTCGGTCTCTCGTCGCCCACGAGTGGGGGAGATATTAATTAGAATAATTGCTGCTAACAGGCTCGTTAGCGTTGAACTGAGATAGCAAACGAGCGCGCCTCGGACGCGAAAATAAAATGAGACGGTCCCGGCGTCCTCCCCGAGCAAAAGCCTGAGCGCCTCGTGCTCCCAACGCAGAGAGAAGAACGCCCGGCCATAGTACTCTCTCGTTCCAATCACCGGCCGAGGAGAAGTACCTCAATCAGGCTCGAGCTGCGTCATTTGCATATTTCTTCGGGCTCGCTCCTCTCTACCTCCAACCTACACTGCCGATATACCGCTGCTGCCGGAGAAACCTATCGACGCCTAGGAGAATCTTCCTAGATGCCAGCCCAGAAAATGCTCGTTTTACTGCCGCCGCCACGATCACGTGCCAATCAATTGATCCACTCGCTGTCGCGTCCGAGCATCGTTAATTGGGCCTTCACCGTCTCGTCGCACTCGACCCCTCGCAAAAATCGCAACGCCACCAATTTATATAGCCTTGGGACTTTGCCTGGTAACTCGACTTTTCGCTAATTGCGCGAAAATATCGACTCGCGAGAGTTGCGAGCGTTTCACGGGCTGAACGGCCGAAGATTTGAGGCGTTGATAGTCCGCCCGTTAATATCTGCGTCCCGAGGAATTCCGTTCGAGAAGAGAAACACGGGTATGGCAAAGCTCGCGGTGATCACTGGGCGAGATAGGGGAATTTTCTCGGGAAATTGTGCCAGCTATCAAACATCGAGGATCGAGCGCATGCAAATAGTTGTTCGTCGTCGGATCGGTTCGTTGTCCGGGGTATATCTCGATCGGCGACGACGCGACCGGTCGCCGATTATCGATTGTCCTTGTCCGTATACCGTATCGGCGTTTGGTGGCATTTTACTTGGCAGCTTCGAGATCGGTTTGGACCGATCGCTCCGCGAGATACCGATACATCGGTGTTCGTTCCTTTTTTTCGGGCTCGGCGCGGCGCGGCGCAGCGGTTTAACGATCGTTCGGCTCGTCACCGAGGCGTGTCTCTGGGCCGTCTGCCCTAAACAGCTCTAATAATCTTCATCACGGCTCCGATCATCGGACTCGTTCGACCAGCAAAACAGTCGTTCTAAATGAAATAATTATAGCCCCGGCCGAGCGGGCTGTTCTTCTTCTGCACGGCACTTATTGCCACCGATAAAATAATTACCGGCTCTGCACTGGCTACCGTTTAGTGCGAACCTTCCTTCGGGATACATGCATCCCTGTGAACGAAACGAAACTCTACCCAATAGCACGCACGACTGTGAGATCTTTTTGGCGAATTTCCGACTGGAAAATCCGCAGCATCCGAGAATGACAGGTGAATTTTTGTGGGGGCGCGTCTGTAATTGCATGTCGTGGAACAGAATGAGGGTAGACAGAGGCGTCGCTCGAATTCATTACGGTAAGCTCGCATACCGTCGCGAATTCCCTGTCCGATCTCCTTAATCAGGAAGCCTCCCTTTATCTCGGCCGACCATTAAAACAGACGTTTATCGCGATTCGTATCTGGCGGACGGTGATTACGCAGCACACGTCGACGATACACACCGGTAGCTTCTCCTGTTTCTGTTCTCTCTCTTTCTCTCCCTCGGGATCCTCGTAAACGCGAGTCGATTTACAACCCCATTCAGATTATTAGAAGTAATTGCCGCGATAACTTAGACGACCGAGCGTCGATCGCAGCCCTGGGAGCTTGTTCGACGAAACTAATCCCGGTTGACAAGATCAACGGAACCAGATGAGTCCACCCCGGGTGAATCTAGATCAGGTTAATATTCGTTTCAACCGGACGGCTGAGCAGAAATCGATTGTTTCCCCGGGAACAACCATAAGCAACGTCGCGTCGCGTCGCGTCGTTCAGCTCGTATAAAGAATCAGGTTAGGATTAGGACTGTAAATTCAGCATCGACAGGTTTCTGGCGAAGGAGGAAGCAACAAATCTCGGTCGGAACTGGATCGAGTATCGCGTTCGGGCTAATCAGACAACGAGATCAAAGATGGCTAGGATCGAGGCATTAGACGGAAAGAGGAACGCGTCGTCGAGGTAGCCGCTAGACGTCTTTGTCCCTGGGTCCCGTGGTCGGGGAATTCTTTCGCTGCTACTATAGGGGGCGACCCGCGGACAGGCTATGGTAATGCAGAATGTCATTTGTTAATTTAAATATCACGATAATTCAGTCTGCCTCTCTGCCTTGGCCTCTTCGTCCTTCTGGTATCTCTCTGCGGTCAGCCGCAGAGCCCTACACCCACTTTGGTCCCTCTCCCTTTTCTTCTTCTCTCATTTTTCTGCTCTCCTCTCTGTCTCTCCGTTTCTCTCTACCGTCTCTTTGTCTCTGTCTCTCTGTCTCTCTCTCTCTCTCTCTCACTCGGCTCCGTTTCACGTGGTTTCTCTCGCGGGGCCATTCTTCTCCGGTCCGTCCTTCGTTCCGTTTCCCCGGGTCGTTCCTCGCCTGTTTTATTTCGCCGAGCCAGACCGGGCCCCGGCTTTAAAATTTCAAATTAGCTTCAATCGCATCGGCTACGTGCCGGCCGTATCGTTTGCGGACGGAGAGCTACGCCGGGGATGCAATTGAGCTTCCGTTTTAAGGTCCCGGCGCTGAGCAGACCCGACCACGATAACGATCATTGGCGTAGCCCGAACGTGTTTCCGTCTCCGCGATTAAACGCCGCCCCGAACTCGGCGAAAATTAACTCGCCTCTTCCTCGGACCATACTTCGCGACACACACTTTTCCTCCCCCGAAGTACTCTATCCGGCTCTGGCACAATCGTTTTCGAAGCACGATGGTAGCAGGTTAGTTTAACCCTTCGAGGAGGATGGTGTAATAGGGATTTTTGCGCGGCTAATAGGGTGCTGTCGGTGCACCCCCTCGTTCCTGGTGAAGGAGGACTCGGCAGGAGCGACAGTAGGGAGGTAGCGAACGACAACGACCTCGGGTATCGTTGCTCGCTCGCGGTCGTCGTCTGGCAGGATTTTTTCGGTCCGCGAGGGAGAAGAAGGCGAGCGGGCAGAAGCGGTGGTTGGCCGGGGAGCAATTCCGTCTTTATTCCGCGAACGAGGCCGGGGCCCTCCTAATCAATTCCAATTAGAGAGCGGAATATTTGCGGGCCAAGCGGAGCCCATGGAAGGGACTATTAGCAGTCCTCTCTTACTACCGGAGCTGGGCTCTCGAGCTGACCGTAAATCAACCACCGGCCCATACAGAATCCGCCGTACCCGCCGTATACTCGCCGTATACCCTCCCGTATACCCAAGCGCGCGATCCGTGCGCGTTCGTACGTGTGGGCGTACGTGTACGCGTTCCATGGGACCCGGTACACAGGGCTGAAGAACCAGGGGAAAAGGAGAAAGACGGGGAGAACCGAAGAGAGAAAGAGAGAGAGATAGAGAGAGAGAGAGAGTGGCTCGGGTAGATCGTTGACTAACGAAGCGAACATAACTCGGCCGATACAACTCAATACGCGGTCCACCGGTGACAGTCGGTAAAACAGAGTATTTCTAATTGGCTGGACGGGACGCATGCTGATTAGGCTTTTCTTTTATCCCTCGTTGTGGGATCGCATCGGACGGATCTACTGCGCAGCCGGCCGGTGGTGGCCGAGCCAAAGAAACACGCTGATTGGACACGTGGGGCATGCCATCGTTACACGCACCAAGCCTGCTGCCTTCTCTGCCTTCTACCTTCTACCTCCGATCCTGTTGCTCTTCTCTTCTCTATCGCCGAGGCGAGAGCCTAACTTGACCCGGCTCGCAGCTTATCACCGTTACCGGCGACCAACCAGCAGTCGCCCTTCGTCTTAATATCGTAATTAGCTCCACCAAGAGGACAGTTTCCTGCAAACGTTGCAAAAATTTCCGAGCTTCTTACAACACCGCGTTACAAGAGTAGCACGCCTTTGTTCCTTTGATATCCGAAAAAGAAGATGCCTAACCGAGACTCTGGCGCTACCGGGATCAGCTGCGCCGCTGAAAGATGCAAACGAGAGGATTCGGAAATTTTTCGCAACCACTTGCACTTGCCAGCTCGGTCTAGACAACTCAATGACACGCAGCACCGAGAAAGAGGGCTGGACCAAGAAGAGCTCTCTCTGGCAAGAGAGAGCCACCCCTCGAAGTCAGCCGAATCCGGCGAACGCGTAAAACGATCAGCGATAAAATATGTCTCACTCGAAGGGGCCCAGAGAGTTTCGGGGGCCCCGGTTCCCCGAGTTGCCAATCCATCGGGGCCCGGTCGAAACGGACCGGTCCAGGATGGTCCCGGAGTTTGCGCTCTCTCGCGTACAATGGTCGTTATTCAAATTCCGGCCGCGGTTCGTTCGATTTTTATTCGCCGGGTCCCCGAGTTACTTCGTGAGAGGGGTCGCCAAAGACGGTAGATCGTGGATCGAGATTTCGAGGGAATCCGAGGACGGTGGATCCTCCACCACGTGGCCGAGGCCTAGCCCGGCGAATTTAAAATTCTAATCTTATGATTTGTGCCGGTCGACCGCCGCTTCTGACAGCAACTGTACCGGCTACGACTCTATTAGCCGGACTTTGCCTAAAGCCGCCCCCTGAGGGATCCTACGATCCACAGGATCCACCATCGGTTTTCCAACCCTGTGTTCCTAACGAGTCTTCTAAAGAACGTCGATCCGACGATAAACGTTTTGCGGTATCCATGGAATTTGGAAAAACGACAAGCTGCGGGATTCGAAAAATTCGAACAAGATCCTGGGAAAATCGATCAGGAAAGCCTTCCTTCGATTTACGGTCCGAAGATCGGCCCCAGGATAATTATACCGCGGCCCGATGATCAGGATATCGAGGACTTTGATGGGTGACTTTATCGTGGATAAATGTTCATTAATTAGAAAAAACAACGTTTCAGTTCGATACTCTGTAGATCTAAGATGAACTATTTTACTACCGCTACCATTACTTTATTACAACAACAAGAATACATTTATTCAGATTTTTAACGATTTCTACCGTAACGCTTGTACCGTCAGAAGAATTGATTACCGCAATAAGAAATTTATTGAACAAGTTCCCCTTAAGCACACCTCGCGATCTTGATAATCGTGGATTAAAAAATTTATATCTGTCATTTCAACGGCACTTGTGGTTCCACTGTGAAAGAGAGTTTCTAATCGACGTTCGATCTTGCGTCGAGATAAGGAAAAATTAATTACCACCTGGCAAACTCTCCTCGACGCTACGCAACTTCGAAACACTTTTACATTCCCCGGTCGATTTATAATTCTCACTGGTGTAGGCCATGTCCTTTTGGAATTATTTTTCCAACGTTTCGCAAGTGTTCCATCGAAGTTTGTTCCGAGATACGGCTTATATACCGATCGGTATCTTTGCAAGACATTGAGAAAATAATCCCGAGCGAGAACTGTTCGATGCCGGGCCGTGAAAGTCTCGAAATTTCTTCGAGTCTCTCTAGTGTTTCAAATTACGCTGAATTTCGTCATAAAATCCGGAGTCTACTCATTAGCAGGCCGCGATCGCAGAAGCCGCGCGCGTTTTCCCGCGGTAATAAATAACGCTAAGGTTGTTTCTCGTTTTCCTGGTGGTTCGGTTTCATTATCCGGAGAAAAGAGTTTTCTCGGGCAGTCTCGGGGAGCAGGAAACGCGAACGATGATTAACCAAAAGGACTGCGTCGTCCCTTCTTCCGCCAGCGGAGCCTTTCAGCTGTCAATCGTCCGCGAATATTTCATTGGAACAATGAAAGCTGGCGGCACTGTTTACGCATCGCGTGCAGAACGACCGACGGTCGGAGAAACGAACAGACGAACAGACGGACGCGGTCGATGCAGGAGGAGCTGAAGACGTCCTGGCCAATTTAAATACATATTGTTAGGCCCCGGTTTAATTAAGCCTACTTAATTTTCTCCGAGGGCCCGCGCCAATGCTCCTCGTAATTAGTACGGACGCGCATGCCGGTTCTGTCTCTCTCTCTCTCTCTCTCTTCTCCCGTCTCTCGTTTGCCTTTTGTTTTCTCTCTTATTGCCCGCATTAACCCCACCTGTGTCTTCGTGTTCTCTTCGTCCCGTGCTCCTGACCAACGAGAAATCGTATACTAGTCCCTGCTTCTCCGTTTCGAGATTTATTTATTGAAAATCAATCTAAAGCTCAGACTCGAAAAGTTCAGCTTCCTGTGTCGAAGATGCCGTTCCATTAATAAGAGGAAACAGCCCAGAGAGTGAAAAGCACGGTAGCTTGCACAGATCTCGAGCTGACACTGTGGAATAATTAATTGTCAATAGAGAGTAGGCTCCGACAGAGCGATAAGTTGCAGGAGCCAGTGTTTCAAGGGCTGTTCGAGTGCAGCACGGCGTCAAGTGGTGACCGCGCGTGTACGTCCCTGGTCCGAGGAGGTCGTTCTTCAATTTCTCTCTTTTGTCCCGGGTCCCATCTCGGGCTGGTTCGTTCGCGAGTCGGCGTCGAACAAAGCGTGAAATCAGCTTACGAATAATTAACGAGCTCTCGGGCTCGGGTGACGCTCCGTTTCTTCGCGCAGCCTCTCCGGGATCTCGTTCGATCTTCGTCGAGTGGAAGCGGAAAAACTGGATCGCGCTCCGGCTGGTGAAGTGGCTGTTCCTGGATGATTTTTCATAAATTTATCTGCGCTACTTACCGCCGGAAGCACTTCTCACTTGCTCGGCAGCCGCCTGGCAGCAATAATCGGGCGCTAAGTGGTCGACGATGCTCGGGCAAACATCCTCGGGCCTGCTGCTGCTGGCTTCTCGCTCTCGGCCACCGCGGGAAAGAAAAAATCCTCCTATGGCTCTGCCTTGTTAATGACGACGACGAAGGACGTCTAGGTGCACTTTCGTCGCGTGATGATTAAAACAGAGAGTCAGTTATAGTCCCGGTGGTTTTTACTTTCTGCGAGCGTGTGTACGCGCCGCGCGAAACTTATTTAAAACGATAATGCCGGGTTTACTGCTATCGCGAAGGGGTTGAAGCGGCGACTCCTCGAACCAGTACATTCGCCTCTCGAACACTCGATAAATGAAACGCTCGAGCGCCGGGACATAAAGCGATTCTTTATGCGCGCCGATAGGTATATGGACCGATTAAAGTCTGTTAAACTTTTATCGGCCCGGCTAGAAGATTCGCTGGGCTCCGAAGAACTTCCGGAACTTGCTTCAGAGGAGACAATCTGGTCTTTCACTTTCAAAAAATCAATTTTGTTTACCATTCGAACCCTACTCGAAGAAGGGAACGGAACGACCGCAGAAATTCAAACCACCAACGAGCAATTGCAATTCATTACGAAGCATGCATTCGAATCGGGCGTGAAGTTAGCCCGAGGGGGTGTCCTCACGGACCCCCCGTGATCCACGGGGTTCACGTGTCGTTTTGCGAGGGTATCGCGGCGTCAAATCACAGAGCAAACAAAAGCTCGGTGAACTCCGGTCGCGGCAAAAATGCATCGCGCAGCCATTCAGCCCACAATAGGAGTCAATTGGCGGACTATAGCGTGCGGGTTTCACCCCCGCCTCGCCCCCGAAAAACCCGAATGATCTCGGATCGCGCGAATACGGCTCACCCCTCGCGTTTTATCTGCAGCTTTTTCTATGCCATCGTTGTGTATCCCGATGTCTCGTGGCATATGTCTCCTCGCCATCCCCACGGCGGCGAAGAGGGGTGCTAGCTGACAGCGTTTCCCACCGACGGGGGTTGCTCGAGTGCCGGCAGAAGTTAATCCGACGGCCGAGCCCCGGTAAACACGATTAAAACGTCGGATCAACCACGGTAGAACACTCGTAAAAATCATGGACGCTGTGTTTGCCTTTCGCACGGACCGGGTAATTAATGATCGGAAAAAGCTGCGCGGAAATTCGGTGGTTCCATAGGATTTTGGGGGCGAAAGAATAATAAGAGCGTTTCTCTGCGACACCCCTACGCTTCTGCTCCGCCATGAATTTTGTTGCGTACGAGAGAGACTTTTTATTAGGGGTGGATGCAACTTGCGGATTCAAGTCACACGGTTTTCTATGTCGATAGGGGTGCTGATACTCCATGGGAGCATGCCACCCTGTGATAATCGTTTCTCTTCTCAATAATTCGAATAAATTTTTTTTGTAGTACCTTCTGATTTCTGAAACGATGCGAAATGAATTCCGACTCGGAGCTCTCGCGGAAATTCCGCTGGCAACAGGCGTCGGCCAAATGAATCCCCTATCGATTAGCCACGGCTCATTATCATATAATATCGGCTGGCAGCGCCCCCGCACATTGCAGTCCCCTCCGGTGTCCGCAGAAATTAATAATCGGCCCGGTGGACACGAGGGCCGCGTAGGTGTGGGTAACGGGACACGCATATTACGCGTGTCAGCGTTAATACGCGTGTGCGCGTGCCACGGCGACCACCACACGCTTTCTCTCTCTTCCCTCCTCGTGTACACGGGGTGGCAATAAATTCATGACTTAACCTCCGCCCGTATGTAAATCGAGGAATGTTATTACAGCCAGAGATTACACGCGACGATTTCGCCGGAGCGATCCGGTTGTGTGCGTTTCCCACCGCCCCGCTCTTTTTTTCGGAGGGGTGGCCCGCAAATTCGCAAAAGGAATTTTTTGTCCGAGAAAATTCTACTAAATTGATCTTCCTTAAAATTGTTACACGCAACATGCAAAAGAAGGTAGCAAAATTCTGCGGGAGGGACGCGTTCCGCGTTAATAATCGTCGAAGGAGGGTCCGTTTATTAGTTTATTTATCGCGGCGTCGAGTCCGGCGGAGATTACCGTCGGATTTTGATTATCCCCGAAAATTCTGCGGGATACGTGCCGCTCATAAAGATTAATAGATCCTCGCCCGGGCCGTGGCGAATAATCGATCCCCTAGCCACGGGGAATATTGCTCGAAGGGCTGAACCGGCAGCGTTTTTATTGACGTTAATCCGCGGATGAAAATTGAAACATTATATCGTGTAATCCACTTTGCGGGTTATTGGCGGAATCGCCGCGCGATGATGAAGCCCGGCCCGGTGATGTATCGGCCCGATCCGGCTCGCTGGAGCATCCTGTGTTCATTAACAATCTTGCATTGCTGTACGAATCTCGATTAAAATGGCGCGATAGGTCGTCGCTCGGCCGCGTTTATCTTTGTCTTGGTGGAAATAAATTTCGGTCGTCCAATGAACAAGCAACGAGAGAAATAAATTAAATTAAATTATACACGGCGGATTGAATATGATTTTATTAAATAAAATACGCGTGTTCGTTTTCGTTTGTTTCTTCGTTCAGGAGTTATCGTGTTTAAGTTGGTGATCGAATTGGCCTGGTTTTTAAAATCTGATATGAATTTTAAAATGTTCAGGAAAGGGGGCGGATGATTTTCAGAAAATGTCGAGGGGTACGAGGTTGCCGGCAATTTTTCGCATTAAAATTCCCCGAGTCAGGGAAAGAGCTGTTGGTACAGGGACGAGAGGGGTTGGCCCTACACAGGCCCTTATACAGGTAGGCCTAACAAGGTCCAATACTTTTGCTCTGCGGCGGCCAATGGCAATATATTAGAGTCCGAAGCGCGGGGGGCCTTGGCATTGTTGCCGCCTGTCTCTCCATGTCCCTGGCTAACTTTTGTCCCGATCTTCGATATATGCGGAAGGCCCAGCAACGTATCGGGCCCCTTCCACTCTCTCTCTCCCCCTCTTCTCCCTTCCTCTATCGCGTGCATCGATGCAAAAGATCGCAAAGATGACCCTTTCAGGGGCTCTCTTCTTCCTCGTCGGATCGCCATGAAAATGGGGGGCACAGAAATCCGATCTCTTCTTCTCCATCCTCCATTATCCAAGTCCACGGCAAACATAATCCCCGATATCTATTTCCCTTGCCAATAATTCTCGAGTTATGAAAAATGTGCATTTTTTCTGCTGTTCGTCAAAGACCAGTCGAGGTCGGGATCTCACAACAAACTTCCAAAAACAAAATATGAAACTTTTAAAGGACACATACTCTGTATGCGCACTCACTAAAAAACGCAAGAAAGACGCCGATAACGATCTCAGAGAATGTTCGCGTTAATTAACATATGTATCACTTTCCGGCGAATGAACGATAAACAAAAACGTGCTCGCATGGTCGGAGGGCTTTCCGTTGCAACATTTAAAGCGCAAGGGGTTTCAGATTCGAATGGCTGTTTGTGGATCGTCAAAAGCGATCGAGGGAAGGCAAGATCGCCGTCGGGAACTGCACAATCGAAACGAATGCCAAGGCGACGCGACGCGTCGGAACGATTATTTCCCGATGGTACGACCGTGGGCCCCGGTCCTCCGGGCTCGTTAGTATTTAAAACCGCGGCAGAAGAATTTACGTCTCGGTGGGCTTAATGAAGTAATAGCCTGGTAATCGGCGATCACATCCCATTATCGGCACGAACAGCGGGCCCCGCGTAGCGCGCGTAGACCAGCCACGGACCCGGCGAGATCTCGTATCTCGCGCCGATGCAAATTCGCCGAATTTTACGGATGCCCGGCACACTAAAGATCACGAATTCAGTGCGGGCCAACGGGACGGGCTGAGTGGTTAATTGCGCAAAACGTCCAAAACGTCCCGGCCCGGCCAGCGGGGCCGGAACAACACGAGAAGAAAGAGAACGAGAGATCCGAGAACGAACAGAACGATCCACGAACGCACGGCGGTTGAACACGCGGCTACCAAACTGTTATAATGCCAATTTCGGTCCCTGCAAATTGTTAGAATGTCGATTTCGTACCCCTATTTTCGCCCCCCCCCCCTGAAACACGTGTTGCGTGTCCAAATTGCACGCTCTTATAAACGTACCATTTATTGCCACTTGCAACCATGAGTAATGTACTTAGAGAATTTAGTAGATCAGCTCGAAATTTTCCCCGCAAAGATAAAAGAAATCAGAGGAGAGAGCGTAGCTATCGGTGGCTTTGAAAAGTTGTTCTGGTAGACGTTTCGCGCAAAGTTTGGGAGGCATTAGCGAGCGACAAGGTGGACGATCAAAGGACGAGGGAAAGGCGGGGAGATCGTAAAATTTGTTTGCGTTCTGCCGAAAAAAAGCAGAAGCGTATCTCCTCGGGCTCGAAGAGACGTAGGCTGGTCTGCTCGCTCGCGAAGCGAAAAAGGACAAGCCGAAAGAGAGAGAGAGAGAGAGAGGAGCGAGAAAGATTGTGTGTGGGAGGAGAAAGATGAAAGGGAGAGAAAGAGAGAGAGAGAGAGAGAGAGAGAGAGGGAGCGAGTGAACGGCGCGCCGTGAGAGGGGCCCGTTTGGCTAACGGATGATTTAATTAAGAGAGGCACAAATTACAGACCCGCTGGATGCTAATGCCCATCCATGCCCGACTCCGCCGAAGCTCCTTAATTAGACGGGCCTGATTCATTGAGAAATTAAGACTTGACGAATGATACCACTACCGCGGCCCGTCTGTTTCTTTGCCGGGGCGCGCGAGGTTTATTACGCTCGATCCTTACTCCCCTCCGGCGTAAACCTTTTTCTTTTTTCTTCTCCTCTCGGACTCCTCCAGGCGCTTCTTCTTCTTCTTCTCCCTCGGGTTTTTCTTTTACCTCCTGTTTCATTTGCGAGCGGCTGGTATCGAGCCGCGATATGTTTACTCCGCGTGGAAATGATCGCGGCGTAATTACCGGTGATGAACTGTTAACTGCCGCAATTTGGTGGTGCGTGCGCGCGGTGTCCAGAACGATTCGCGAACAAGCCTGATCTCTTACTTCTGCGTCGGGGGATGTTCGTCGAAACTTTACTGCGTATTTCATTTACTGTAATCTTCTCTTCGACCACTGCTCTGATCGCTATGTCGGCCTAACGAGTCCCGGAACTGCGGCAAACATTGCTCTTGCACGACCACTCGCCACCATTTTGACGTTCTTCGCGCTCGAAAATGAGGAATTGATCGAAACGGTAATTGGGCCCCATGAATTCCAAGATCTGGAGCGTAACACGATTTATAACGTGGCATTTAGAACTGCACTGCAATTATTTTTTCGATCGAGATCATTGTGCAACGCGGGAGGATCGTTCGAAAGCCCACACAGTTTCGAAATAGCGTTGAAAACCGAGCAAACAATTGTTTCTCCGGCAAGTGGGAGTCGTTTAGCGTCGATGGATATTAATGGCAGAATCGATAAATAATTATGTAAATCCCCGTGAACGTTTCTGAAATCCTCGAACAACGTTGAACAGAGTAATCGATGTTGCAGTGGAAAAGTTTGCTGCACGAAGAGCCGATTATTTTGTCAACGTATCGACGCGGAGAGCAGCGACCGTGGCTCACCGCGATTAATTTTTCGATGCGCTTTAATTGCATGTAAAAATGGAGATGTATACGCGATACGACCCGCGTACACGCTACCGCGATGCAATCTTTTTTTCCCCGGCCCGAGGCAATAAAGACAGGATTATGTATTCAATTAATTCATTTTTAAAAAGACGGCGTTATATTACACTCGCGGCGTTTTTCATTAGCCATTCGCGTCGCCGTAAATTACCACTCAATTTTTGCATCGCGAGAGAGGAAGCCTTTCTTTCCGTACACGCCCTCTATCTCGCTTTTTCCGCTGCGAGGCTCGCAGGTGTAATTCGCCGGGAGTTACGATTGGCAAACCTTTTTCATTAAAAATGACAAAAAGGGAGGACAACCTTGTACGCGGGACGATCTAGATCTCGGCACCTCCCCGTCGGCTCGTTTCTCAAACGAGCTTGGAAAGATGGCTCCGGATACCGGCCAACTACAAATATAAACAAGGGTGGCGAGACTATCAAATCGCAGGAACCGGCGGCGATATGTATATTCGAAATTATAAAGCGCAATCCACTTGCGGATATGCAAATCAAACTTTTGGTCGTTCTCCTCTTTCTTTCTCTCGAAGCGTTACCTCTGCGTGATCTAGATTACATCGGTAACGAGTGTAACAATACGAAAATTAAATGAATTTTGAAGCTCGGACAACAGAAAGTTCCCGGGATTGCTGTTGGAAACCGAAAGGCCCGCCCGCACCCCCAACCCTAAACAGCGATCCAGTCAAGCGGCAATTACCTAGAATTTACAGCACCCCGTACGGTCATTGAAAAATAAATTACACAGACGGAGGAGCGTTTCGAGGGGCACGAATGATTATGCAAGCGGTTTACGCCAATCAGAGCCGGCGTGTACCGTCCGGAGAAGTCGTGTATCCCGTGGCCCCTTATGGGAGGGGGCACGAGGGAAAGAACGAGAGAAGCAAAGGAGGGCGAGAGGCGAAAGAGAGTCACGAGGAGAGTGGACCGTAGCAGTCACCGGTGGCGAGTGCGTTAATTAGCGGGATGCTCACGCGAGCCGGCAATTAAAACAACATCTTCATTATTAGGTGTATATAAAGTGATAGAGGGAGAGAAAAGGGCCCGATGGGTCAGTGCGCAGCGAGAGGCCGGCTGCCGGTAGCTCTATAAACTGAATAAGGGTGCGGTTATACTGAAAGCAATCTTCTATTTTCCTCGTTCCCATTTCCAATTTGTCTGAAATCTGCAAGAGAAATCGAAAATCTTGTTGTTCGACTCCTTGCCCTTTAACCCTAATACCGACTGACATGTGCCTGCCGAGTTCTTGAGAGAATTAATTGTATTTAAATTAATAAATAGTATTCCATGATTTCATGAGGTGAGTCTACGGTCTTATCTGCGAGAAGAGCTGATCCCGAAACGGTATGTACAAATGTTGATCGAGAGATTGATCCCGATCGATCTAGTATAACCGCAGCCTAACTCGGTTGCTACCGGCTCGTTACCGTCGCGTTATCATCGACGCTCCACCGTGCTCCGGCTACTTAAAGGTCGGCCCAAACAAGACGGGCAAGACGGTGAAGATGTTTGAACGCCCAAAATCGTCGTTTATAGGGACCCGTCGGGTCCGTCGGCCGCTTGACGGTCGCTCGGGGTGCTCGCAACAAAGGCCAATGACACGCACCACGGGGGTTAGCTACCAGAATTGCAGAACCGTCCACTCCCCTCTAGATGGGAGATGCCTATGCTGGGCACAGACGGCCAACAGACAGGCAAACAGGCAAGAGACGACGGGCAACAGACGACGGGCAAGAGACGACCGGCAACAGACGACGGGCAACAGACGACGGGCAACAGACGACGGGCAAGCCACCGACAAAATGACTCTGGATTCTGCCGGTACGGACGCAGTCACGGTGCGGAATTTACTGAAAAAATTCAATATTCGTGTATATCACGATATGAAATACATTTCTTTTGCATAGAATGCGTATGAGGATGGAAATTGTTATAAATAATCATATAATAATCATTCCTATGCACAATACAATTTTTTTATTATATACCTATCCGAAAAGTAATATGAATGTGAAGATAGATCGAGATTGTTTGCAAAAGCGTGAATGGGGATCACATTGTTTGTACATGGTATAAAGACGTTTGGTACAACTGCCCAGCCGCTGTTAGTAACCGCTCCTCGGCCGTCCGGGAATAATTTTCATTTCGCCATTTCTTAAGGGTCACCATTTTTGGGGAGTCTATCGTTAGCGCCAGAGAGCCACCTCAGCCGCACCCGTAGTCCCAATGTTTGTGTTTCGACGTCACACGCTACAGAGTATGTGTGACGGCTGTAGCCAATATTTCGACTGTAGCCGGAAATGCGTGTGAAACGAGGCCTGCCTCTTCCACACTGATCCAATCAGCCACGCATTTGTATCTACACTCTGCCCAACCAGACGAGGCAGTGAAGTACTAGCACATGTCCTTTGCTAATTAACCTGGAAGCGTAACATCAACTCTGTCGCACTCGAGTGGCTATGTTTACGTCTACTGCATCGTCTCGTTGGACAAGGTATAGATACGTCACCGCATTCCCACCAGGGAACATTCTTCGCGGCCTCGCACCAATACTGTGTCGCATCCATACAAAATGGTGCCTTTTCATTCAGACAACATATTCAAATTTTTACAAAATCCAACAGACTATGCAGAAAAATGTCCGATTTCGCGTGGAATGACCCTGACACTTGCTAATTGCAAGTGCACCGACTGATCGACCGCTATTCATCGGCAGGCTGGGAAAAACCAATGTCCTTTGTACTAGGGATGGCATTAACCTTTACTGTATACTCGGAGTGCACAACACCCTAACAACAGTTCAGGTAAAATACGTGAATGACCTTTCCCGTGTTCTTTTTTTTTTTACTGCGTGAAAATTTTTATTTTAGGACAGACGGTGTCGACCCTCGCATCAGTATGCCTATAAAGAATATCCAGCAATTTTATGTACCCAAAATAATAAATAGTTCAACAAATAGTTTAGAGGCTCCGCGAATTAAAAAACGGAATTTCAAACAGGAAGAATCGTAAAATGTGGCCATATTTTTCCAAATTTTCTAACACTTGAACCGATGGTAAAATTTGAAAAACAAATATGTTAGTAATATGTTTGCATTAAGAAATCACATTCGAATATAAAATGATAAATTATTTAAGAAGAAAACATAATACATTAATGCAAACATATTACTAACAGCTTTGTTTTGCAAATCTTACCATCGATTCAACTGTTAGAAAATTTGAAAAAATATGGCCACATTTTACGATTTTTCTTGTTTGAAATTCTGTTTTATAATTCACGGAGCCTCAAAACTGTTTATTGAACAATTTAATTATTATTTTGGGTACATAAAATTGCTGGATATTCTTTAGACATTCTGAAGTGAGGGTCGACAGCGTTTGTCCTAAAATTGAAATTTTTACGTAATGAAAAAAAGAACGCGGGGATCGCATTTACATATTTTACCTAAACTGTTGTTAGCGTGTTGTGCACTCTAAGTGTATAGTAAAGGTAATGCCATCCATAGTACAAAGGGCATTGGTTTGTTCAAACCTGCCGGTCAATAGCGGTCGATCAGTCGGTGCACTTGCAATTTGCTACCTGAATCGCTGAGCGCCGCACCCTTCGTCTCAGTACTTTGAATGTGATCCCCATTCACGCTTTTGCAAACAATCTCGATCTATCTTCACATTCA
Source organism: Seladonia tumulorum (assembly GCA_913789895.3). Taxonomy (NCBI): domain Eukaryota; kingdom Metazoa; phylum Arthropoda; class Insecta; order Hymenoptera; family Halictidae; genus Seladonia; species Seladonia tumulorum. The sequence goes on from OU565281.1 coordinate 10,419,721, forward strand.
TATTACTTTTCGGATAGGTATATAATAAAACATATAGTAAAAGCAAATCAGGAATAAATAAAAATGATTGACATATAATTATTGCAAAATTGTATTGTGCATAGGAATGATTATTATATGATTATTTATAACAATTTCCATCCTCATACGCATTCTATGCAAAAGAAATGTATTTCATATCGTGATATACACGAATATTGAATTTTTTCAGTAAATTCCGCACCGTGACTGCGTCCGTACCGGCAGAATCCAGAGTCATTTTGTCGGTGGCTTGCCCGTCGTCTGTTGCCCGTCGTCTGTTGCCGGTCGTCTCTTGCCCGTCGTCTCTTGCCCGTCGTCTGTTGCCCGTCGTCTCTTGCCTGTTTGCCTGTCTGTTGGCCGTCTGTGCCCAGCATAGGCATCTCCCATCTAGAGGGGAGTGGACGGTTCTGCAATTCTGGTAGCTAACCCCCGTGGTGTTTTAAAAAATTTATTTCTAAAAACTAACAAATCCAAAACGAAATTAATAATAACTGAATGTTATTTCGCTTTCCGAGTCATTCTCAGTACTTTGAATGTGATCCCCATTCACGCTATTGCAAACAATCTCGATCTATCTTTATATACATTCACATTACTTTTCGGATAGGTATATAAAACATATAGTAAAAGCAAATTAGGAATACATAAAAATGATTGACATATAATTATTGCAAAATTGTATTGTGCATAGAAATGATTATTATATGATTATTTATCGTCATCGCAAAAACCTTTTTCTTCTTAAATAATTTATCATTTTATATTCGAATGTGATTTCTTAAAGTTTTTTGCGATGACGATTAAAGAAAGAAAATTGGTTTATCTTTAATAATAACTGTGGTATAAAAAGTGTTGTGTAGGCGGTTTTCGTAAAACTCATCCAAAATAGCAAACTTTTCTGGTCTGTATCTTTTAAACAATTTCGAAGATTATAAAATGATAGCTCAATCCCCACCCCCACCCCCCAATTGTCGCTCGGGCTACAAAATATTTCAGTTTCATCCAAATTCGAAACGTAGTCACAAAAAATGATTTAATTCACATGGAATCACCCCTTTCCTAATTTGCATATTGCCTTAAAAAAAAATAACTACCATTCTTATTTTTACAATATGTGTGTAATTGACGTGTAACAATATAAGAATGGGTGATGCTGTTTCACCAAGAGGCAGGGACGATTCCTATCCCCATGATGTTGTAGAAAAGAGAGACCGATAGTTTACCTAAAGGAACTGTGAAGCCCCTAAAAACATTTTCTTTTGTGCCATGCACAGCAGGGAACAGTCACCGTACACTCGAAGGGCCATCTAGAAGCAATAGGACGTTCAAATTTATGGCCCCAACGCCGTCGGGAAAAATTTCCAACTCGAGGTCCATTTTCCGACCGGCAAATTTCTGACCCGTGTTCTTAAATGTAAGCGTCCAAACATCTTAACCGTCTTGCCCGTCTTGTTTGGGCCGACCTTAACTCGCCTTCAATCTCGTTTCACGCAGAAAAATCGACTCGCCGCGATAAACCGTTCTCTATTCGATTCCAGACGGTGCTACGCGTCTGTCGTTAATGCATTCTACGCTCGTCGAATACAAGACGTTGGCATCCACCGAGACACGAGCATTTTTTCGCATAACCGGGCCGAGCTTTCTCGTTCCGCTCGACATTTTTCTCTAATCATTGGCAATTAGAGATGCTATCCCATGTAGATATTCCGCGATCGTCGGCCAGCTCGGCGTAGAATGACACTGGCAGCATCCTCCGAGATTTTGTAATTTTGTTTTGAGAACCTTCAACGGTCCGAGAAGAAAACAAATTTTTTGTGACGCATCATTCGACCGCGGTTCCTTATGGAAAATAAATATTGTCTATATCCAGGAAGCAGGAGCTAAATAAATATTTATTTCTCTCATTAATGATTTCAAATACGTTTAAAATTTTCATCTTCTCATTGGTCGAGGGTTCGATGTTCATTTTTCTGGAGATCCTGCAAGGTTGGTATAATGAATTCCTCGGCGGACGTGTTTTCCTCGATCGATAGGGGACAATGTTTCCCCGGGCACAAGTGGCCATTCAGAGACACGCCTTTCAATTAATCAACGCTAGAAAACCGTGTTCGCTAATTATCCGGCAACATCGATTACGACGCTCGGCGAGGAAGCGACGACGTCCGTTCAAAGCCGGTAAGAATTCCAATTACCACTAGCGGCCGGGAACGCTGTCTAAAATATATATATATATATATACTCAGCGACAGGAATTTGTTATTCGATCTGCGCATATTCGATTCGGTGCTTGCGTTTTCAGGTTTTTTCGCCGATGGGAGAAGATCGTCGGCCGTGATCGGTGATTCCTAAACGGATGCCAAGGTTTATCTCGCGACGGTGTCGTTATCGGAGAACCGTAGATCCTCGGTTGCAGATAGGTTTCAAGTTTTCCATATCTGCTCGTCGTGGGCATTTTTTCATTTCGCGAATTTTCTCTCTCTCTCTCTCTCTCTAGAACACCGCCCGGCATAATTAACCGATATACGAGCCTCATACACGCGTGTCAGTTGGGAACGTAATTACTATACGTTATCCAGCCCGGGCGTGTGCTAAACTCGGCAATTTGCGAGCGGAATCGCCGGCTAAAGGCGTTACACGTATGCGGCGAACCTCTTATCTCGTTCGATTACGCTGTGTTTTCCGATCGGAGCTGATACAGACCTTGCCCGGATATTTATTGAATTCGTTGCGACTCTCGTCGCACCTGCCACCAACTCTTGCCACGGCTTATCTTCCGCCTCGGACCGTTCCTCGTTACCCTAAGAGGCGGCGAAAACCTGCTTGCTTCGGTTAACCGCGACGCATCATCGTCGTCCTCTCTGTTCAACCAGTCGCCAGCCGGGAATCATTCACCGGTTTCTCTCGCCAGTTCCGAATCACTCTGCCGGAAAAACTGGTAGGATATAAATGCTTTTACCTACCTTATCAACCTGGTGAACCGCTCCGGAACGGGTACCCGGATGTCCGAGGACCTAATCGGCTACAATATTGCCATGCGCCTCGGACTTTCGCAAACGATCGCCTAACTTCGTCCCGAAGGCCCACACTCAACTGGTCACAGTTCAAATACCTCTTTGAATCCACTGTATAACAAAGTAGATGAACACGGGGATGGACTATAACGGAGCAATGCAACTTTATTTCGCCTAATTTTAGTGGATCAGCCTGGAATTCTGGTTGCGTCAGGAATATCGCTTATCTACCATTACTTGGTCGATACGGCATGGACTTGGTGTTATAGCAGCGGTCGCAGAAATTGCAACAATTTAGCCACAATTTCTGTACCGGCTAATGCACCGGCAATTTCCACGCGTTTGCGGCTTATCTAAAACGTTGCGCCACATTGTAAAAATATCAGTGATGCAGATTTCACTGGTATGCGGGATGCAACGTTCACGTTTGCAACGGAACGAATCGATGCGATAACCACGATTAAAAAATGGACTTACGATTTTGTCGCGAGGACTTAATTACAAGGCAATTAAGAGACTATAAGCGCCTCGAGAATGAAGCATCGAGCGAGGTGAACAAGCGAATACCTGTGGGCGGAACTGGAGGAATTGAAATTTCCCGGGGGCGAGTTCCGCGATATTCTCCGAGGAATGAATTCGGCTGGGGGGTGTCGGAGGGTGGCAGAGGGTGCGGGGAACACGGGCAAGGGGCGGGTAAGTGCGAGTTAACGACGTAACCAGCGTTCGCGTATATTTTATTATTTAATTTCAGCCGACGGGGGCGTTATGAGACATGAAAAAAGTCTTGGCGATATTGTAGGTGGATTTCCAGCCACGAGAACACGCCCCGCCTCGCCACCCCCCCCCCCCCCTGTCCCCGTTTCGGGGGGTGCCGCGGTGACATTATTATTCGTTATGAACGGGTTTACGAGGCCGCAAATCATAGCCGTGTTCATATTTCGAACGGCAGCTCTCCTCGTTATTCAGTTTAATGGCGGCGGTATTTGAATTCCCGATCCTCCTACCTCCCCTAGCCCCTTTCACCCTCTCGACCCGTTCAACCTCGGTTTTCTGCACCCTACGGGCTGCGCTCTGCCCCTCTCGCCCACGCGTTACAATGTTAAACGATAAAGAATGAGGCTGCGCAATGCGGACGTTTCCGCGTCCCGTTTCTGCGCCCCTTCTCCGCCGATTTGACGACCTTGGTGCGACGAGACCTCACCGATTCTACGTGGAACGGTTCGCAGAGTGTCCTTGCGTAGGTCGTTTCGATTTTCGAAATCTCTCGAAACGTACTTTTTCTGCTACGGTTCCGCCGCGTCGATTCGATCAACTGCTTTCGCTTTCGATGAGACGCGTTATTTATTTATTAGGCTCCCTAGAAGAGTCTCAGCAAATTTTGCTTACTTAGAGAGCCTCCGCTAAGATCTCTAGAAGTGTCGGGTTACTGGGAGTCGTCTTGTAAGAGCAGCGGCTCCTTTTCGAAAAGAATCCTGTCCCTGGTTTTGCCACTGGTAAAAGGTGCCGACAACGCCTTCCGAGTAGCATCGCGAGCTCCGCATTCCTTTGAAAATGTTTGGTCAACGTCGTCGAACGTTTCCGCACCTGGGAAGGGGTTGACGCGGTGCAGTCCTTCCTGTCGTCGCTCTTTCTTCAAAATAGCTGCCGAGTATCGCTGGTATTTTCGTTTCGGACGGAGACACCGCTCCGTTGCCCGTTTGCACGAATTTCGTTTCCCTTTCCATGCAGACAAGGGGCTCGAAAAATAGAAGGGGTTAAGAACATATCGATCGTGTACGTTTAAGAGGCTCTCGTCGGATGATGATCTATCGAACATTGAACCGATCGGGCCGGCGATAAGCGCAGCGCTTGAAGCATTTGCAGCAAATTGGAAACGCGGGCGCGTGCCTCGCGGCGCGGTGCGAAAATTAAAGACCATAAATCATGCACGCGTCCCGCTTCGGCGGCCCATGAATATTAATGGAAATCATTGCGCCGTTTACAGGCCTATTAATCCGGGGTTAAAGTATTCCGTCTTCGGTGGTGTGTTTTATCAAGCGTGCGAGAGGGGGTTCGCCCCGGGCCGCGGCGCGTTATTAATCCTATCAATCATTGACACTGCCGGTTAATTCTCTCTTGCCCCGCCCTTCGACACTTATTCGCCCCCGAGCCGATACGTTAATCGGCGACGAAGATCGATCACTGTGATCGACGCTCCACTATCTCGTGAAAAATCTCCTTGCCGGGATTAGGGGAATTACAAAGCTTTCTCTCGCATAAACAATTTCGTCGCTTCTCTCACCAACAATGGACTCAATAATTTAGTTTTCAAAAATTTCGCAGTTCGCAAACGACCGCTCTGATTACCAGCGAGGCATAGATCCCCGGATCAACGGGAAACCGATAGAATCGCGAATCTGCAGCATCGAAAGTCAAATATCCGCGGGGATTTGAGCGTCGGTGGCCCTCGAGCCCAGCAGGCTTGGCGTGTTCGCATGCTCGGGGGGTGTCTTTGGAAACAAAAGCCATTGTTTAACGCAACGGCGGCCGTCGAACACCGTATTCCCGGATTTACATGTCCCGGTGTGTCCGGTGCACGCGCACGAATCCTGCTCGCCGATAAAATTCAATCTCGGTCCACCTAGTCTCTCTGCGAGAGGGATAAAAGCCAAAACCTCGTCCACGGGATCCGGGATGACCGTGATGGAGTCCAGCCTCCTCGGAGGACGTCTTTTCCGATCCGTTCGCACAGAAATCGTTGAATTACGCTAACACTCTGACCGCTCGCGCGACGGTCCGGCTCTCCCGGAGAGCTCGTTAAACGGTCAACGGCTCGTCATTTTATGGTTATCCTGCCAGATTTCCCGCCGCTGCGGGAAAGAGCATTCTACGAAAGATCGATCGACGGAGAACAGTCGAGCCCTTTTACGGCTGACCTGGCTCGATCGGGCTCTCCCTTCTGGCCACTCGATCTGCCAAAATATTGCTCGAAACGGTGATTCGCCGTGATCGACGACCGAGGCGTTCTCAGTGGGGGCCCCGGAAAATCCGCTACGGAATCGAACGAGAAAGAACGGCTATTTAATTCTGTTTGGTCCAGTCTCCTTTGTAGATTCGTTCCTCGCAGCCTCCCTTGTCGCCAAAGACCGCGAAAAAGTGGAATTCGCGTCGGCGAAATAAATAAATCACGGCGCAGGAAAAGTTCGTGCATACTAGTCGTAATTTAAGGGAGCGAATGAGGGCGCAGAGGGGGTTAGGAACAGGAACGTGTAACCGGTTCTTTCCACAAATCACGGTTATTTTCACGGGGCGTCCCTTTTCCGAACCGTTCGTCCGTCTTCGAGGAGAGGCGGGGTTGAACGGGGAGCGAACACGGGGTCGCGGCTTTTCTCGCTTTGGTTATTACCCGGAGCATCTCTTACGGCGTTCCCGGGCCCGGCGACAGTTATGAAATTTCTTTAGAATTATTTCGCTCGCCTAATGCCGGCCACGTTGGAACTTCACCCGGAATAAGAAATAATATTCACCCCCGCGACCCGTCGTCGTTCTCTCGGCGTTCCCGCGCCGTTTTCCCTCGAAGCCGACGCGACGCGACGCGACATGCCGGCCTGGATTTAATACGGCTTTATGAAAACCGTCGCCCGAGAACCCTTAATTGCAGCCCGAGAGACCGAAAAATTATGCGCCCTTATAAAAAGAACCCGCCCCACCACCAGACCGACTCCACCTGACGATGTATACACGGATTTACGCGGGGATATTAACGCGGGAAACTTGAATTTATTCGTTCATCCTTCTCCTTGGCCTCTTGATAGACCTATCATCTTATAGAATTTCGTGTCTCACGTTCTGAAATACCGACTGTTAAAAAAATCAGAGGTTCTGAGTGGTGAGTTTAGGAGTTATATTGAATTACAGGTTACGAAGGGGTAGTTGCCAAATCACATCCGAGAATATTCGTCGCATAGTTGCCAATTCACTGTTACTGCTGTGTAATGCACAGCGCGTATTTCGGCTATTTTCCAAGTTACAATCGGAATTCTGGAAAAGTAAACGAAACGAGCCATTACATGATTAATTCAACCTAGACATAGGTTGAATTAACATATACACAATAACATGGAGCAACAAAAAACATATATTTTAAATTTTCATTGTAGGCTGAAATAGAAAAGTTTTAGAAAGTGCCCTTTTGTTTGCTTTTATAACTCCAAGCAATAAAAATCGTTTTTGCGCGTCATTCGGTAAACCAATTCTTCGAATTGCTCGAGAAAGGTCTGGTCGTCTTGATCAATTTAAAAAATGTTATACAGCTTTGAAAGGTGTACGAATAGTTTTGTGAGCCTGTGTATATGGGTTTTTATATTAGTGTATACTTGCGAACAATTTGCAGAAAAACAGTCAATACGTGACAGGCTAAAATTTATGAGCGACAAGTGAGAACCTTGATTTATATATATGGGAAATAGCATCTAAAATAAAAAAAAAGGCGGCACAGCGACCCTCGTTAACAGGTAAGAACCTACCTTTGTCACGTAACAATCGATGAGCCTACCCTTTGTGCCGATCCCACTTCCGACGCGATCGCCGATTTTCCGGGAAACCCCCAATATTCGGGCCTTCGGCCTCCCCCCACCACTTTTAGACTCGCGGCCGCGACTTCAGTTTGATAACGAAAGTGAAAGTGAGTGGTTGTGTGTCAAATTCAAAGTGATCGGTTGTGTGTGACATCACCCTCGTCCTCGTCAACCGCAACGGTTCTCACCGATACGTTGGATACAGTGCGACACTAGACAAGGACCTTTACATAGTACGTACCGTTTCTATATTTTCTCATTCGCTAGAAGTTAAGATTATTTATCGTAATTTTTATTAAAATTAATACTCAAGGGAATTATTTATTTTTCATTCATTTATATTTATTCTCGAATCAAATCAAATTTTGTTGTTGTGGTTAATACGCGCGGAAAATTTTTTTTTGACATGCTATATATCGTTCCCCATAGATTTTTTCACGCTGATTTCAAATCTGTTTTCAAAATTTGTCTACGACCTCTGGTTTTTGAAAAAAATAGATTTTTGTGACACAAATTAATGAAATTTTTTCGTTAAAATGACTTGATAACACACTAGTTTGATAGTATATCTTATTCTCATATATAAAACACAATAAAAATAATAATAATGAAGTATTTTAACATTTTGAGTTACTTACGAAACATGAAGCACTTCACATCTCGTCATCACTTGACGTATCGCTGTCATTACTACTGGCACTTTCTTGAAATTGTGCAACTTTAACGAATTTTCTCAAGGTTAAAAAACGTTCGTACCGTAATCTCCCTATTTTTCCCATATTCTACAAAGTTTCAGCTTTCATTTTAAAAAAATTTCATCGCTCTACCTCATTCCTATCGAAAGTTCTTTGATTTTGAATCGAAAAAGGCCGTTTTTGCCCACTGTGCGTCGTGACCGGGATCGAATATGGTAAGGGGGTTACGTGACGCCCCAAAAGTTGGCCACGAAAATGCATTGGATGATAGGTCTATCCTATACCTTTTCGGTGATCGTCGCTTTCTTCGTTCAAAGCCGCGTCGCGACGTCTTTTTCAGGCCAGTGACACCTTTGTGTTTCGAGAGGCTTATTAAAGAAAACTCCCTAGCACATCGACGCCTCGATACGGGCGATTCGAGGAAAAAGATAGGTTGAATTAGAACTGAAAGTCAGTTGAAAACCATTCGCAGTGTTCGTTCCGAAGCGCCTGGTATAAATAAAACATGAAATTTCGCCGGGTCTCGGGGAAATTTCCAGGTGTTATCGAGTCGCTCGAATTCCGGTGGAATCCCGTTGTACACGGGGTTGTCTGGCCCCCGTGGGGGTAGCTCTTGTCCTCGCACGATCTTCGCGACGATACGGAGCGCCGTGAAACTCGTCTGCGATCGTATGGAGCGCGCTAGAGAAAGAGAAAGAGAAAGAGAGAGGGAGAGACAGAGAAAGAAGAGGCGGCCTCTTAAACAGGCAAGAAAAATCGTTTTATAAATTCCATTCGGCTGCCGGTTGCATTTCCCTTCTGTCCTAGCTTCCGCTCTCATTTTTCGCCCGACCCCCGCCCTCGTTCTCTCTGTCTCGCTCACTCTCTCTCACTCTTCTCTCCGGCCTCGTCGTTTTCCCTCTTTCGGTCTGCAATCCGCAGCCTATTCGCTCGATCTCTCCATTCCGTTTTTCGTTATCGCGTCCAATTCCGGCGTTGAAGATATCTGTGCGGCGATAAGGGCGGGCTGAATTTAAATAAAGCGAATCAATATTCAAATCCGCCGCCCCCGCGGCCCTGCCCCCGCCGCTCCGACGAACCGTAGTCGAGCCACTTTCTTTCTTTCCTTATTTATTTCACCGTCTCCGGGCGCTTTCCACGTCCGTTTATATCGACGGTCTCATTTATTCGAGTCCCTTTGTCGGACGAGCCGATCTCCTTCTTCCGGTCGCCCTCCATTCTCCCTCTCTCACTCTCTTTTCTCTCTCTCTCTCTCTCTCTCTCTCTCTCTCTCTCTCTGCCTGTGCATGTCTCTCGCGGGAAAGCCTCGGCTCCAATAGCCCAAATGATTGGTTTGTACTCGCCCAATCGCGTTCGCTCGACTCGACTCGCGAGTCAGCGAGCCGCGAGCGGAATAACGCCGATACTTTGCCTAGACGTTTCCAATTATCGGAACAATGGCAATTCCGTCCCGTTTCACCGGTCCGGATCGAGAACCGGCCGCGGGAACAGGTGTTCTAATAACCAAACCGACCTAACGCGCCAGGGAGTATCGTATTTTGTTACTTTTAGCCATTTCTGCATCACACTTAGACTGCGAACCTTTATCGAAAATAGAAATTTCTGCTGTAGCAGCAACGTTAAAATTATATCTGTGAAAAAAAGTCGCAGGAACAAAGGGTCGCTTTAAATTTCCAAAGAACTCGGGGAAAAATGATTTTCCAATAATTGGTGTGCCAGCAAGGGTAGAAAAGATTAGCCGCGGTTTTTCTCCCGGTACGTTTATCGAGCGTGTACCGCAATTTCCTGGCGCGTGATTCGATCGCAGAAGTGCGCAGGATGCACTTTGAATCCGGTAACCTGAAAACGTCTCGCGGTTGGCCGGGAAGCGGGGAGACCTCTCCGCGGAGCGTAACGAATGCGACACGCGCGGAAGAAACGTATCTCCATCTTGGTGCAGCGTTACGATCTCGATCTTGTCGAACCCGCCGAAATAATTATTCCACGCGACGCTCCGTCGAAGCGGAAGAAAGAAGGTTTTATCGCTGGTGCGTCGCTTAGCTCGTCGTTGCGCGATCCACCCCGCAGCCTCCGCGGGATTTATGGTCGCGCGGCGGCTCGAGCCTCCGGTATGAGATAATAAATCTCGATAAGGGAATCGTACGTTAAAATCGGCTCGGCTCGGCTCGTCCACCTTTCCTGTACGCTTCGATCCGCTCTCAAACGCTCCGAAACGCTCGCAAACGCTCGGAAACGATCGAGCCGCGGTCGAATCGAGGAGGAAGTCTCGGAGGCGCCATATTTCCAAAGGGGCGTAGCTGCGCCGAGGGTGGCAGAAGGATTCTTTTCGAAATTTCCTCTCGACCACGTAAGCACCTCTGTCGCGCGATCTGTCAACCACCTCTCTCTCTCTCTCTCTCTCTCTCTCTCTCTCTCTCTCTCTTTCTCTCTCTTCGTCCCTCTTTTTCTCTCCTCCCCATTCGCCCCCCAACCCCTCCAGTTAACCTCTTCCTCCGTCTCGGTTTTTTTCACCCAGCTCTCTCGGCTCTCTTTCTCTCTCTCTCTATCTTTCGCTCTCTCCCGCATGCTGTTTCCGCCTAGCACGGTCTCTCGCCCGCTCCCGAGGGCGTTTTATTCGCATTCAAATGGCAGCAGTTTAATTTGCATGCTAAGAGTGCTCGCCGGCCTCCCTGCCACTCTCCCGTCCGGATTTCCATTTAAACTCACAAAATGGCGCTGACTCCGCGGGGCTACAAAATTTTTTATTGAAAGATTCGACGCGGATAGCGCGAACAGCTCGACGAAAAAAAAAAGGGAAAAGGAGGGAAGAGAACGAACCGTCGGCGCGAGGATGGCGATGGTGGTGGTTGGTTCGTTGCGAGGGTGGAGAAGGAGGAGGTAAGAAGCCGAGAAACGAGGGAGGAACGAGCGACGTTGAAATGAGGAAGAGTTCACGGTTATGCCTTCGGATAAAGTGCCCTTTATCTCCTCCACCCTTCGACGCCCGCGATAATCGCCTGTATTTCATCCCCGAATCAGCTTCCTCAATTTTTTCGCGATCCTCTCACTCTTTGACGCCATAACGCCCGCGACTCACCCGCTAATTCGCACTCTTCTACTCTTTTTGGCTTTTATCCTTTGGATTTCAAAAAAAAAAACTGAACACAGAATTTAATTAATTTGTCGGACAAACTTGACTTCGTTTCCATTACGTCTGCAGCGGCGAGTCGGCGCAAGAGATTTGACGAAAATAGACTTTTCCCATTGTCAGAGCGGTGTAAACTGATTTTACACGGCGCAAGGATTTCTCGGAATCTGTCGAATCGTTTTAGTGCATCGATGTTAATTGCTTTCGATTCCGACAGTGATCGGCGGCGGGTATCTGCGAATTTCCTAATGGAAACCAGTGTTTTCATTATCGAGCGATTAACTCGCCTCGGAATCCCGCGGTTGAACGTCGAAAAAGGTGTGCGCGCGGCATGTACGGTCTGGACCGCCTTGAATCGATCGAGCTCTCGACACCGACAGAAGTGTGGCAATCCGCGAACGGTAATCGGACCGAACCGTGTCAATTAGATGCCGCGGTTCGTCGGAGACCTTCGCACAATGGGCATTCGGCGCCGCCTCACGTATTTATGCGAATTGCACCGAGCGCGGTTTCGATCCGGAGACAATGAGGCCCATTGTTTATGACAAATTAACGAGCGGTTTGCGCAACCCGGTCGGCCAAGTGTCATAAATTAATTTGTAATAGCCCGCGACAGATCTCGCTTTTGTTCTTTCGCGCGGACTTGATAAATCTCGCGGAACCTCGCCGCGAATCGCCAGCTATCAACAGAGACAGGGTGAAATTCCGATAATCATTTGCCATAAAATAATGCGCACAGTTTTTAAAAGCGAGTGAAAATATTTTCCTCGCGTGGAGAATCGAGGCGAACCGAAGGAAAACTGGGAAACGGCTTGGTCGCAGGGTAGTTTGTATTCGAAACGGCTCAAGCAGGAATATTTGGGAAAATAGAGCAGATTTTCCGAAAGCCGGGCCCGCTTATTGGCCCAACTGGGCAAACACAACCCCGTCGATAACCGTGGAAGTGACTCGGATCCAGAACCCCGCTGAAACAATAAGCCGTTGACTCAACGTTATCCGCTTACAAGTTAAACTCGGAGCCGACGTTTCCGTTCCAGGATCTTCCCGAAAAATTCGGAATCGCGTTCGACTTCAAAGCAGCCCTATTGTTTACGGAGCTATTAGGGTGTTTAGGCATTAGAAGGAGGAGCCGACGGGGGATTCCGTGTTACTATCGCGCGAAGGGAACGCTGGATTTGTCTGCTGCCACTCTGACAGGATCACCGACACCCGATACCTTGGTCCCGACCCCCGAATCGCAAATATCAATTGTTTCGAAACGATCTCGACACGTTACTTACTCAAATCGTATTAGGTAGACAACGGATCTTTACGGGAAATAAAAATTTTTTACCTAAACTGTAACGAACCGAAGTGAAATGGACAAACACGGTGGAATGAACAACTGCAACCCTCGCGGAGGTTAAAAATTCGATTATGACTCGTTAAAACAGTGAATCGAGGTTTGCCAATTAATAGAATCGCTGCTCGGGTAAATGAAAAAGCCCATTACAGCTCGACGGGGGTGTGCCACCCTCCTGCATCCACTTACCATCTCCGTCGGTAGCTTTGAAATAAATGTACGCGGCGATACAGGGACGATCGTGTGCCGGGTTTTCGATTCGAGGGTTGAACGAGTTCAATCCCGAGCGATCGTGGCTTTATCGCAGTATCCGTGAGAACTCCGAGGGTTGCGGTGGTGGGGCGGAAACTACACGAATAGGTGTAAGGGTTGGCGAACCGGGGAGAGGGTGGCAGAGGGCAAGGGAAAACGGGGTGGAGAGAGGGCAGAAGAGAGAGCGTCGGTCTCACCCCAAGCGATGGATCGTCGAAAGAAGATGTATGAAATTCCGGCGCCTCCCAGTCGGTTTTCTCCGCCGTTGGAGTAGAATATATTGGATTCTGGTAGTCAATAGAGGCAGTTAGGGGTGGCAACACCACGCCAGAGGCCGGCGGCGTTTTATCACGCGCCTTGATATACTGGGCGGCCGCTGTTAGAGGGGTTAATCTCTCACGCTCGGTTAGCTCCTATTTCTAACCTCCCCTTACCTATTTCGTTCTCGTCTAGCCCCACTTTTACCCCCAACACCGACAAACCCCCTCTCTCTTTCTTATCGCGACCCGTTTCTTTCCCCCACCTCCCTATACATAAATTGTATAGTAATAGCGCTGATGGAATTGCTCGATCCAATTTTGATCTTCGTTTGTAAATTAAGCGTGACGTAGCTCGGACGAAATCAGGGCCCGTTTAAGTCATCGTTTGTCCAGTTTCGATCTCCTTCGCGGAACAAAAATAATAACCGGGCGAAACCCAAAGCTGCACACGTTCTTCAAACAAGTTCAAATCCAAGGAACACAACTCGAACCCAGGTAGTCGCATTCGGACTCTTCGTTTCGATAACGCAGCGAGGATTCCCGAAGGCAGCTCGGCTAGAAGAGCAAACAGACCGGTTCGATTCTTGAACAAAGCGTCAATTATCGGCACGTCGCGAGGTAGATTGCATACCTCGCAGATCCATCGTACCGATCGACGAACGGAAAACCACCATCGCGGATATTAGCGAGGAATATATGTATATCCTGGAGGACGGACATTACCGCAAGCAATTACGGCAAGCAGCGGCGGCGTTCCCGGTTTCTCGTCTGTTCGGAAACAAGGGAAGCCGAAGCTTGAAAATCGGCCGGAGGTGTTAAACGCGGCGAGCGAGTAGCGAAAGATCGAGAATGACTAGGGGTTGGCGGAGCGAGGGACGAGGCTCGGGGGTAACGAGGAAGAGACGGAGAGTAGAGCTGGGAGAGAACGAGAGAGGGACTCGTTAGGATTTTTCCGCGGGTGCTAACCGCTTCGGCGAGAAGAGAGCGACGAACAATGCTGTCCTCTGTGGAAGCGCAGCGCTAACGAGACGACCGAACACACCGGTTGGCCCCCGTCAATTGTTTCAGCAAACAACGAAACAATGGACAGTGGCCGAGCGATACTAATGGTCGGTTTATACGCTCCTTAACTCGCCGGGCTCCCTCCAGCTCTTCAGCCCTCCAGCCCTCCAGGCCGCGGACAGGATCCTCGCCTCTTCCAGGCCAACGAGGCTGGAGCCATATTGGGCCACCCCGGCTCTCTCTCTCTCTCTCTCTCTCTCTCTCTCTCTCTCTGCTTCTTTCATCGAGCTGCGAGGCTCGAGCCGCGATCGATATTTAGATACTTCGGCCTCGCTTCGAACGCTTTCACTCTGTCCCACTCTGCCAACCGACGCACGATGCCCACGTTAATTAACCGCACGATAAGGGATGATCCTCTGTGCCAAAAACAAAACTTCCGTCCATCTCTGACTCTGAACAGAGAACTTGAAGGAGTCAAATAATAGGGGATGTTTCTCCCTTCCAATTGGTACAAAGTACACTTAATTAAACGACGCCGAAGCTCCATTAAAGAGAGTCCGAATGTAAGCCACCCCTTTCTGGCCCATGTTTACCCCTGCGGAAACTGAAGAGGGATGCTGACCGGTGGCGTTCAACGACTTGGGGCTCCGTCTAGCCTAACGGCCGTCTCTCTTGCGCAGATTACCTAATATGTCCGTTGGGCTGCGCGTCCTGTGGACACGTGGTTTGCGTTGGATAGCGCAGACATCGGCTTCGGTTTCTCCGGCCCTCGGGACCCGGGACCCGGGAGCAGTAAATATCGGACGAGGCGGCAATTACCGGCGATGCGCGAGCAGAAAAGTCGGCTCGCGTTTGGTGGGCAGCGGCGATCGCGGCGCTCCTCCACGCTCGGTTAACGGAAGGTGAGAATTAACGACGGCCATTGAGGCGATACCGTTTCCGTCCCGCATCGCTGCGGAAGAACAGTAAGCACAATTCATTGGCAGGCCTTCCACCGTGGATCGTTTGTGAGAACGGCCGGGAACCGCGGCTTGTTAGAGGTCTCGCGGTAAGAAACCGGCGAAGAGGATTCGAGGGAACCGGCGCGGATCGAGTTTAGCTATACGGGAAACCGATGACCAGTTGTTAACTTTGGCCACCGTTGTTGTTGTTCGTGTGACTCGAGCCTTGTTCCGCGAGACTTTGCTAACTCGGAGGAAACTTGTGTCCCTTCGAATGGGAGTCGGAGGCGGTCGTAGTCTTCGTTATATTGGGTTGGCAACTAAGTAATTGCCGATTTGTTCAATGAAACAAAAGAGTTTTTTTTTTTACTTGGAATGAACTTTAATCTATGATGTATTTTCCATTTTGTTCGATGACCTTTTGCCATCTTTCTGACAACTTGAAAATTCCACGCTCGTAGATAGTCTGATCCTTTTCGGCCAAAAACTGAGTCAAGTTATAGTTTCATCTATAACTGAAATCGGCAATTACTTAGTTGCCAACCCAATATTTGTCAGGAGGAAGCTGTTCCAATTAAATTCCGTTGCCCTTAAAAATCCAACTCGCTGGAGCGGGCAGTTTGTAAATAATTTCTCAGGCCGTCGTAGAAGTGTCGGTATCGTCGGACAGGATCTCGACAGTCGTTTGCGTCGCCGGTGGCAAGGGGTAGTTTTACTCACCTTGGAATACCCGTCGCCCCCGTCGATGCTTGATACCCCGAAATTGTTAATAACACTTCACCCTCGTCGCGGCCCCGATATCGCTCGCATTACCATGTGAATATAGCGGTGTAGTTGGCCGAGGGGCGAGGGTGTCGTTTACGGGGGTTGAACACACCCCCGAGCCCGTCCCGTCGCGCGATACATTATTCTACTACGGGCGCTAATGTAATATGACGAAGGCCGGGGAGGGTCGAGGCTTATCGTTCCTCGAGATAAGGAGACCCCGCTAGTTATCCAGTTAGCGCGTCATTGTCCGATGATTTTAGATCGGCCGCCGATACATCGCTTTTAACGGCGCGGCGTCAGGGGGGCCACGTGTGGACGCCTCCCTCGGCTCGTTTTGCCCGGGCGCGTCGCGACGCTCGCACGATCCTCGTTTCCATCGTGGCCAGATACCGCTCGGGATACGATGACAAATGACGAACGGGACGGCCGATCTCTTCCAGCCAAACAGATTCTCGTCCTGCGGGAGAGAAAGAGAGAGAGAGAGAGAGAGAGAGGAGATAGCGGGGCCAAGTCACCGCGCCGGAATTACTCTTGCGGCGCGGACGGCCTTTGTTCGAATACCGAAAGCCCCTCCGCGGTGCTTTCTATCGGGAACGGGGGAATATTATCAGAGACGACGAAAAAGAGGAGCTGCGACACTCACGGGAACCGCTGGATGGGTCTTGGAAATTCTAGGGCTCGAGATTCGGAGAGCTTCGGAAAAATCAAAGAACGAAGAGTCCAAGCAACCCGAAAATATGATTGAACGTAGCATAGATGAAAGCAGAAGAAAAGGGAGCAAGAAAGCCAGCTCTGGGAACGGAGTCCGAGGTCCGGGTGGTGCGTCTCGGGACACGCGTGCAGCGATCTCGGCGTGTGCACTCGTGCACAAAGCGGTCACTCTCTCCCTCTCTCTCTCTCTCTCTCTCGTTCCCTGTTGCTCGTGCAGACGCGGATGCAAGGCGAGTTCACCGTGGAACCGAGAGGCGAGCGTATATACGATCCGAAGCCGGTGGTTCATAACTCGAGGACCGGCCCGAGAGCGCACGAATGAAGTTGTCGTCGTAGACCTCTGCCTGCCGCGGCGAAACTTATCGGCGAGAGACAATGCGACGCATAAATATCTCACGAGCTCTCTCTCACTCTCTCTCTCTCTCTCTCCGTTTACCACCCGCTATTTCCATCTCTTTTGCTCGCGCTTTGTGTAGGAGAACGTGTGCAGGGTACACGTGCACGCGCGAGCGCGAGCGTTCCGCAGGCCTGGCCGAGAGCGGGTCAAAGTGTCGGGTCCGGGCCCGAAACCGACGGCCCAGAAAAACTGGTGCACGATCCGCGGCCCCCGTTGCCCGACACGCGTCATGTTCCGCGAGAAGATCCTCACGGAACCCGTATTTATGATCGCACTCGGCTCTTTGATACCGGGGCTGCACGTGGATCCGCTCCGGAACAGCATGATCAATAGACCGCGGATTATTCAGCGCGGTATCGGAACGTTCGAACCAAATTTCCGGAGCTCGGTGTCCAATGAAAACCAATACAGTATTTCGAATTTTTGACGATGCTGACAACTTTTATTTTGCGCTAAGATCAGCACTCCGCTAATGACGATTTTGGAATTTGTTTTTTTTTTCTGAATGCGAAACGCCATTAAGGTGCTGGGAGCACGAATCCCGGCAAAGCACACAGAAGCGGAGAAGATCCCCGGGCCAAATTTTAGCACGACCGCGGCACAAAAAGGATTAAGGAAGTTGGGAGTTCCTCCATTCGAGTTCCTTGATCCCCGAGCAGAGCGTAAACGGCGTCGCAGCAGGCTCGAACCGAGGCGGAATTTAAATAGCCGCCCTCTCTCCCCGTCCGGGATTAACCGCCATTTTGCGCTTCCACCCTCCGCGCCGTCGGCAAAACGGAAGGGGAGGGAGACGAGGAAAAACAAGATGGCGGTGGGCGAAGGGTGGTCTTGGCATTCGCGGCAATTAAATGCGATAATGGCGTTAATTATTGTAGGACGTCGCGCGCCCGGCATAGTTTTGTCCCCGCTCGGAATCGCCCCTGTAATTTACCCTTTCTTCGTTGCCTTTCCGTTGTTGCTACTCCGCGTGGGGTGAAATAACGACGACAGGGCTTGTAAACTCGCTGAAGCGGCTTCCTACTATGATAGTAACACGATCTCCTTATCGATTCGGTCTATCATCGGACCGTTCACAGGCCGAACCGATTAATTACGTCGCCGCGTGATTAATATCGATGGTACGTTTTGGATAACCTGCATCTGTCTCGACCCGGCTATTTTGTCAATCTTATGACAACCTTACAAGCAGATTGCTGATCTTTATGCAAAATAAAAATGTCTTTATTAAAGTTCGATAAGACACAGGAATCTTTCTGTTATTCGATGAAATGTCGTTCGAGGAGGAAAAGTGAAAAGAAAATTGCTGCCGGCCGCGTTTCACGACGGGCGACGTATCGACTGTGTCGCCCGTCGACGACGACGACGTCAGGAAGACGTCGGGGGATAGCGACGGGGTTCGTTTCACCGTCGAAAGGAGCCCGTGTAATGGCTGGACGGGAGCATTATTGTCGGGTTCGTTTGTAACCGTGGCCCGACGGACAAAACTTTCGCCGGCGCGTCGACGCGGGCAATTTTGGTTCGAGTTTAATTACACCAGCCCCCGAGGGACAATCAGATAGAACCGGCGTACACGGCCGACCGCCTTCGACCAAGGGATGGCAAAGTGCGCGGAGAAAATGGCCGGAGCCCGGTGTCGGGCTGACATTATCGGCGAAAAACGAGTGAACCCAGCCCCCGGGGCCGGCAGCCTGGGTAATTACGAGTCTTTCTTAACAAATTTTTAATTTAATCGCTTTTTCTGCCCCGGTCCACACCCCCCGCCGACAATGCCCGAGATAAATAATCGTTTATCCTCCGGGATCTTCTCGTTACTCCTCTTTCGGCTGGATATTAAGCCTCGGTACGGTCTTCGTCTAAAAATAACAGGAATATTTTAGACTTTTTCTTGAATTTGAATTACTGGTCAGTTTAGTTGACCGCGAAGACGTTCAAGGAATCCCAAATTGATTAATCGAGGGGTGAGATTAAAAATTGACGAGCCGGGTCTGAAAGGGCGCATTCCTTCGCGTTTACAGCCACCGTGAGAACTCGGGTCGCGCGGACAGACTTTATTCCGAAATTAAGCGGGAGGCAGGTCCAGGATCACGGTCGAGCGGGTAACTACAACGGGTCCATCGACTCGTGCACGACCCTCCCGGTTTTTACACCCCCGCCTGCTTTTTTTCCGCGTCGGACAATCGTCGAAGCGGGAGTTAATATCGTTCGCAACGCGACGATGAACTCTGCCCGTTCTGATTCCACGGAATAAGACGTTTCATCCCTTGGAACACGGCCAGCATTCAAGGATTCGAGGCACTCGAACTGGGTCGTGCCTCGAAATCTCTTGAATGGGGCTCGCACTCCCTCTCTGAGTTTTTCTCTCGCACTCCTCCCGAAGCCACAATGCCTAGGATGGACTCTGCTCGCGGGCTTTTCAGGTAAGCGTCGTGTAGACTCTTTATTATCGCGACGACTTTTCACGGCAGCATTCAGCACCGATGAACCGGTCGCTGCTCCCTTTTGCGCGTCTTTCTTCGCCGCGGCACAAAGCTGCAACAGCTTCTTTTTTCTTTCCGACGATGCTCCTAGGATCCGGACGGGAATGTCATAATTTACTGGTCCACTTCCATCCCGGGCCGTTGATGAGATTCCTATCGCTGCTTCGAGAAACATCGATCCTCCGAGGACCGATTCCGCCCTGAAATTCTTGGGAAAGTTCGTTGCTCCTCATCCCGCAAAACGCTGGAATGCGCAACACTTGAAAACTTGTCTTTTCATCAACCCCTCGCTGTGCGATTTCTTTCACCGCAACGGTTGATAGCTTCCTAATGAAGACTTGCTTGTTATTTTTCTTTACTTGTTGCGCTCAAATTTTCTTGCAAAACTGTGCGCTGTTTGAACAAGTGGGATTATTGCCGAGGGGGTGTGGCACGGTGTTTACGATGCTTTGATAATGATGGACCGTGGTCTTGATTCCGAGAGGTTTTCCCGGGAATTCAGTAACCCGGAGGGTAGGTGCGTGGACGAAACAATAATAACGCGTGGTTTACGACACGACCAAGCTTTCGTATCGGCCACCTACGGCCAGTTACACGAGCTACCACTTTGCGCTCACTTAGGCGGTGCACGGGTAACAATTCAGCGAACGTCCCTCGTGTCGAATAAATTGCGGGAAATTATGGTGGCGCGTTATGTCGCGTAAATGGCCCGATAGAAACTTGCCAGTATCAAGGAGACCGGAGCCCGTGGGACGTGGGACGTGTCGCTGATGGATTCATTGGACCAGCTTCCAGCTTAACGAAGATCGAAGGGGCTCGGATTGGACTGTACGCCTCCCGAGGCCATTCCCGCTTGACGTTTCCGCCGAAAAATTCTCGCCAAGTCGCTTTAAATCCTCCGATATGAAGACGAGACCTGGAAGATTACGCTGTTCAAGAAATCCTGCAGAAGTTTCACTCCTTTGAGTTCCTCGGAAATTTAATTACGACATATTGGGTTGGCAACTAAGTAATTGCCGATTTGTTCAATGAAATAAAAGAGTTTTTTTTTACTTGGAATGAACTTTAATCTATGATGTATTTTCCATTTTGTTCGATGACCTTTTGCCATCTTTCTGACAACTTGAAAATTCCACGCTCGTAGATAGTCTGATCCTTTTCGGCGAAAAACTGAGTCAAGTTATAGTTTCATCTATAACTGAAATCGGCAATTACTTAGTTGCCAACCCAATATAAAGAAAGTGGTGATTATTAAAGATTGACCGGACCGATGACGTTTCAGTTTGACGGGGACGCGAGCCGAGCGGTGTTGCAGGTTCCATGGTTAACGGTTGCGAAGTTACATCGCGTTTTCCCGGGCTACTTAATGCACAGATTGTACGAGACGGCTCGGCGGCTGTGTTTCGTAAGTTGATTTACGATGGAAGCGATCGTCACGGTCCACCAATTTAACAATTAACCCTTAAGTGAGTCGTCTCTCTTGTTTCTCGTCGACGAAATATATTTGTCTTTGATCCTTCCAATTAGCAAGTCAAAGATATCACGATGATCAATGCGTTCATAACCGGTTTAGGATTAACTTAGACCGGGGCCCGTTTGACGCTCGCCGACGCGACGCGACGCGTCCCTCCTCTTTCTTTTCCGACCAACACATCTTGTCCTCCTTGTCGTTCGCACTCTCTGTTGCCCCGGCATACCACGCGCGACTTCCCCTTGTCCTTTAACAAGAGCCTCGCGGCGAGGAGAATATTAATTAACGCCGTTGATCGATTCACGCATGCCCCGGCTAAATTAACGTTCATACAGAGCTCCCGATTAAATCGGCCGTGGCCTGATAAATGACTTGCGCGCCAACAATTCTTTCAGAACGATTTAGCCACTAATTAAGAGTCTTCGACCCGGTCCGATAGTCGTTCGAGGAATTTTAGGATCTCGCGCGCAATTCAAGGATCCTTTCAAAGGTCCTCCTGCAGGAAACCTTTTGGGAGGCCTTGATGACTTTTTAAAGACTGCTCAGGCTCCATTAGAGATCCTGAGGACAATTTAGAAATATCGAGGGGTCGTTGAAAGGTCCTCTTAGTTCTTCAGGGGCTCTAATTTCGCAAGGAACAGGCCCTCCCAAAGATCACCAAAAGTTCTCCTAAAAACCCGTAAGAACGATCCAGAAGATTACGGCGTGACCCAGAAGATTCCCTTTCACCGGGGAAGCGTAACAGAAGTTGTTTTTTCAACGATCATAACTCCTTCCGAAGAGAAACGTATTCCAGAAATAGCCTGGGCAGGCGAGTGAAATTTGCATCAATTAAAATTGGTGATTGAAACGAAGACGCTCGATCGTGCGACACCTTATCGAATAAATATTCCGGCAAATAAATTTCCGCGATCATTTCGGAACGTCGTTTTCTCGTCGAGATACACAACATTGACCGGCTGGTTTTATCATCCGGCTCTTTTTTACACGGTTATCTTCGCTCGTCTATCAAACGTATGCAAACGGCATTTCCGAAAACGAGAGATAGATCGAACGGTTTCACAATCGCTGACGCGAAATTGTTTACACCGTAATTAACGTAAGCGAGAATAATTAGCGAGCGAACCGGCAAATGAGCTCAGCCTGATATTCCTATCGTTGGCTGTCATAAGCGGCATAAAAACACTCGTTACATAACGAATTAGTATACATCGGTGTGTCGAAGAAATCATCTTTTTATTCGATGCCTGTTATCTCGCCGACTCTGTCACTTTTTCTCTCTCTTGATCTCTCTCTCTCTCTCTCTCTACGCTGCCAACAGTTTGCTTCTTTTCGCTGATCGGAGCCAATCAAAATGCTAATTAATTTTTTGCTCGCCTCTTCACCTTCGACGGTTTCCTCGCCAGAGGATCTACCGCGGTCCCGTTAATTAATAATAATTAGCAACCAGGGGGGTTGCGTAATCCCCGACTATTCCTCGCGAGCATAGCTCACCGGTTCCAGGGAAATTACTTTTACCGTTCGATCGACGGAACCAATTACGGCGATCATGGGGCGGAGAGGGGATGGTTGCGCAATCGATAGTCGATCCACGTGAATCAATGAGACTTTCAACGAGGTTAGTGTGCCGATAAATTACCGGCAGAAGCCGGTGTTTGTTTTTGCAAATCGCGTTGTGAAACTGCTTGACTGGCGATGACGGTGCCCATTATCGTTCGAGCATTTTTCTATTACAAACCGATGCTGTTTATTTAATTTGCCACGAGCGAGATATCGCAATCGTTCTCCCTTTTTTCTTTTTGTTGCTGCTGCTGACGCGAGTAGTTTTCTTGCTTCGAAAGACGAAGCAACGATTTTTCTCAACTTTTTCGCGTTTCTCGGAACTCCGACACAGTATCTGAAATTATTTTTAAATGAACGCGTTCGAATAATCAATTATCGGGTTAAATATAATTGGTTGTTAACGCGAAAAACTCCTCACGGGGATTATCGCGTTAATTAATAAAAATTGAGGATCCTTTGTGTTGGTTCTGTGAGCCTCGTCGCACACTACAAAAACAACCGGAGATAATAGCGTACGGGGGAGCCGCAGATACAGTATCTACCCTGAAATTATTTTCTGTAAACATATTCCCGCCTCGCGGACGAATAAATCGTCGGAATTATTCCGCCGAACGATCCACGGCCTCTGAAAATCACTAACCGGCAGAAATCGACGGGTCCGTCGAAATAAATTTCAGGTGGAATCGCGTGTCCGATCTCCGAGCGTAAAGCCGGCGGATTCTAAGAATTTCTAACGCTCGTTAAATTTCGTCCCCGAGGAGCGGTAGCATAAATCTCTCGGCTCGCCAAAAATTCCGTCGTGCACACCGAAACCCGAGGAGTTTTTGACCGATGTCTGGTGGCGGGCCATCAATTTTCTCGGGATTCGTCAAAATGCACCTTGAATTCTACGCTTCTATCAGGAGGAAGTCATCGGGACCGTAAATCAATACCGAATTGACGCAATCGGGTCCCCGGAAATCGAATCGACGCGCGCGTAAAGCCGAATAATAAAAATTAATTTTCAAACCCGGATCATCGAGCTAACGAGACACCCTACGACAGACATCGTAAAGAGATTTATAGATCTTTCGATTAATAATCCCAACTCTGAAACGATTAGACTAGCCGATTGATTCGCGACAGAAATTGCCATCTCGACCGGGAATATCGGCAAGAAATTCTCAGCTGTAAATCATAAACTTTTAATTGGACGTGTATTGCCGGCAATTAAGAGGCTAACAAGATTCGAGGTTTTTGTTCCGTACGATTTGTGTCGATAAAATTTCATGCCAAATCCCATTAGGGCAATTATTTCCGTGAATTATATAAAATAAGCAAGCAGGTTGCGGAGTCGTCGCGAAAACCGACCAACCACAAGTTAATAATCACCGGCGGGAGGCGCGTTAATTATCGGATAGGTGTCGCGCTCGGCAGCGGATACATTTAGCAATAAAGTAGCGTTTTCGCGTTGGCAGGCGTCGATATCGGAATAAAACGGCACCCGTTGTCGAATTAAAACGGCCCGAGCTCGGTCCGGGCCTTAATGACCGATTAAAGGCGGCGTTGTGCAACGAAATTAATTATCTGCCGATAAATTCCTTCCACGGAGGGTGTATTAATGATCGCGATAAACCGCGTGGCAGAAAACACGCGAGGATACAGATTGCAGATTATTTCGGCGCCGTGCTGCGTGTTGGACGGCCGATCGCGTGTACGTGCACGCGAGTACAAGCGGCTCTTTCGACGTCCACGTCCGTTATAATCGTCCATCTAGCCCGTTGACGGTCAATTATGCCTCTCGGGAACGCGACTTTAAACTTTATTGAAGTTCTAAAAATCTTATTAACCATAAACCCCCGCGCTTTCCTCCGATAGACATTCCGCGGCCCCTCCGGAAAAAAACTGGTCGCATTCGTAATGCACCGGGTTTTATTTCGCGTGGATCGCGCACCAGCCGCGCCAGGTAAGCGTAGCAACATAATTGGCTGTAAAATATAATGCTCGAGTTTAATCGCTCAAACGAATATGCGAAATTAGCAAGAAATCGCAGATTTTCTCAAGACGTTCTCCCTGTGCCCCGGCTCTTTTATTTTTATTATTAATTTGCCGACAAAGCCTCTCCTTCACGCTGATAAAATTGATATCAGATTTTTGTTCACTGCGAGGAACAAGTTCGGTCGCATTTATGAATCAGATTACTCGGAAATTGCGTCTCTGTGTGAATTTGTAGGGGATGAAAGCCGGCATCGAACCAATTAACGGTGGGGCTAAAATCGGGCCGGATCGAGTCCACGTTTCCTCGAGCGTAGATCCTCTCGAAATTGGCCGGGTCAGTGATAGCTGAGAGTCTAAATCGGTCGAAAACTCGGAGCGGTGGGACAAGAGCTCTGAGGTAAATCATCTTATCGGCAATTAAGCGGCGCACAACGAGGTCTGTCGCACGATCGGTCGCAGAACTAACGAGTGATCCCCGACGCTCTTGTAATTATGTAATTATTCGAATCGCAAGAGGCCATCTCGCTGTTCCCGGGGGTTATTGAGCGGCCGCCGCGGCGCAGCGGAGCAAATTCCTGGAATCCCAGCGACGACGCGACGTCGTGACCCCGAGCTATAGCGAATTTCATTCTATCCCCGTTCTCCTTCTCACCTTCGAACAACTTATTAAGCCGGTGATCGGCGCATCGATGCGGTTCCTCGAGTTAAAGATCGATCCGAACGACGATTTTCCAGATCCGAAGATCCAGGGAGATAAAACACGAGCGCAGCGGTTTTACCGGTGGCCCGCGAGGGACCCGGGGCCCCCCTTCTTTTATCTCGCACGAAAATAATCTTCAGGAAACCTCGGGAGTCGCGCGAGAAACGAACGACCGAACCGGACGAGTTGCTCGTCGTTAGGGCTAACAAGCTACCTGGTAGCCGATACCGGGCCAGCAAACAACGGCCATCGGCTAATTGTACGATTTAAATTCTGATAGGTGTTATGGCAGCCGGGGGAAACCGGCTAACAAAGCTCGGTGCGTGGGAATGCTAGAACATTAGTTCCTAGACATCTTATTGTCTTTGTCTCGGAGAAAGTAAACTGTGCGATCGCGTGGTTTTTTTAGGAATGTTGACACATTGAACGAAGATAAAATTACTGAAATCCTGATTGTCTCGGGACGGTCTCGGCCGCGTGAAATTCGCGGAATAATCGGAAGACGTCGTTAATTAGTCGGACGGCCGGTCGACGCGCACCTGTAACGACAGAAACGGACAAAATTCCCGGTCGCTCGGTTATCGATCGAGCCTGTAGCCCCTGGAAGATAATGCGGCATTAACCTGAACGGATGATGCGCGTCCTATGGCTCGTAGTTAGGCCTAACAAGCGCGAGTCGGTAGCCTAGGCGATATCATCTGATTGATGTTATCTGGTTACATGAAACGGCGAGCAAAACAGGTAACCGAGCAATCTCTGGTGACCGGCGACTAATTACGCGATTAAAATTCAAGCGTACCGAGCGGAAGGCCGGAGATGACTCGCTGGAAACGAACTGGGGGAACCGAGGAGGGAGCAGCAGGTTCGATAAGCACGCCGATAGCACCGCGAGGCCTCTGTTCCCCGTTCATCAAACGGAGAAATTAAAATGTCCAGGGGCTAGCCCCTCCCCACCCCTTCTACATCCTCGCTTCTCTTCTTTGGACCGTCCCGACACGGTGTGCTCGTCCATGGCAAAAAATCTGATTAAACTCGGAATCGTTAATTGGATGCTGAGGCTTTCACCGTGAAATTGGGCAGCGTAAACATTTCTCGGGCTGAGATTTAACGATCGATTAACCCTGAACCTCCTGTTAATAAAATATAATATCGCGTCGGATTCGTTATTAGGATTCCTCATTTTTTTTTTTTTCATTACAAATCTTCTTTTTCTCGGAAGAATCATAGGAAACCTGCAAAGCAAAGATGATTTTCATTCGTTACGCTTTTGTGATTCGATTTGGAAGACCACTCAAGGGTTAAGATCGAACAGAGAAGTTCAAGTTGTTGGAACGATCGATCAATTCGGACTGTCGCCGAAGATTCATGATTTTTATCAATCCTAATTCAATCGTGACTCGTATCTCTTGTGAAACCGAACGCGACCAACAAATCATGGCTGTTTAGCTACTCGATTAGCGGTGACAGTTAACGTCGAGTCTGAGGATAGGGGTGAAAGGGTCCGATTAGGGTGCTGGTAGAAGGGCGATACAGAATAGGGAGCTGGTTAAGAACGGTACGATGCTCGTGACTCCAAAAATTGAACCAGCAGCCGAGTCCTCGATCAAATCACTTCATTCATGCTTAACCTCTTCCATTCCAAACGAATCCTTTCCATTACGAACTTTTTCTAAAAATCTGTGCTTAGTACGCGAATCAGCCTCGAGGCAGGACGAGGAAGGATCGATCGATTTAGAAAATGGTCTGGGCAGCTCAATTAATATTTCAGTGGGAGCTAATTCACCAAAATAAAGAAACTGTAAAACCCGTATCAGTGATTTCCGGTTGAAATCCTCGAGCACACAATTTGATGCCTGAAGGATCGCGAGAGGAGGCAGCGACCGTGACCAATTACAAGTAGATGAGATCGGCGGGGAGGCGAGCTGGCGTGATAAGATAACAATAAGAAATTAGCGAGTGATCGGGAGAGGATGCTCCCGCAAAGAAAGAAAGAGGAACGAAGAGAGTGAGAGTGAGACAGAGAGGGAGTTCGAGGAGCGGACGGGCCACCAGACGAAAAAATTCGGAATATTTATGCTCGGTATTATTAGCGTACGTTGGCGATATCTCGGTGGGCATCGCTAATTAGGCCGCGCGAACGGCGCTCGGGCCTTTCGGCAAACAGTGCTGGCTACTGTCTTTAAAGGTTCTCCACGGGTGCAATCAAGATGGTGGCGCCGGCCGCCCGGGGTGGCTCGATTCCGAAACTAATTGCCACGGCTAATTTATTCCCGCGACATGTACGCACAGAGACGCCATTCTCGGCTGCTCCGTGTAATCGTCGCGACGTAATCGCGGGACAACAGAGTGCCACCGAAACGGGCCAGACGTTCGCCTAAACGGGCTGTACACCACGGCGCCGATTGCCATCGGGCCCTTCCTCCACCAACTAACCCCAATCCTTCATTTTGCAATGCGAAATCCATTTTCCTCTATCGGCTTCGGTTCCGGAGAAATTTCATTACGAAACGAGAAGCGACGTCTTCGATTCTATCTCGAGCTGCTTCGATCGCGGTTTTCGAAGATCATAACAACCGCAGAATCAATCGTTCAGTGGGGGCAGTGACGTAAGGCTAGCCTGAACTACACTTCATTTATGCTAAACGCGAAAAAAAGTTACGTAAACAGACATACTGAAATGTTTCCATTCATAGATGCCGAGCAGAAAGAAAACGTTCTTGTTCGCAAGGTCGGCGCACCAACTTGATAAACCGTGCCACTGTACGCGCATTCGATGTATCATTAGTTGGGTCGTTTTATTAGCGCATCGTTTTAGTCACGTCTACCTTTTTAAAAATGATTCATAGTCGATGCGTTCATAGTTGAGTCATAGCCAAACTGTTTAATAGATTTTTCATCAAGAAATCCTTCGAGTTGAGGTTTTTTGACTATTCCAGGTTTCCAAAAGATTTAAAAATATTTTGGGATACGTATCGAACTCCTTATTTGAATTGTCGGAACGTCGAACGTCACGGAGGGTTAATGTAACAATTAGGAATGTCTAATGGTTCCGACCCCGGTATCTGCAAACTGTCGAGAATGGCTCATCGATCGTCGGTCCGAGGATCGCCGAACCTGTTCGAGAAGATCAAAGAAATTTCGCCGAGTTCTCCACGGGTTGCGTCATCAATGCGTCCATTGAAAACGGCCCACGATTGCGCGACCGTCTGATTAGCTGGCATTCGAGGTAGGACCTAACGAATCCAGCTTGCCAGTCGAGAAAGACAAATTGTCGACGTTCGTACACGGAATTCCTTCGGTCGAAAAAACCGATTGGAAACACCACGGTGCTTGTATGTATCTTCCATCGAATTTCTCGGAGTCTCTCTCGTTAAGGCTCTCCCTACGCGCGGATGACCAAAACTCTGGTGGATAGGCTAGCCTGTGCTCGGGCCGTCACGCCGGATTATTAGCCGTTAACGAGCAACTAAATTCGTTCGATTTATCGGCGATCGAGAGCCACGGGGGAACATCGGAGCCGTTTAATTGCCGCCGTATAATTTATTCCGACTTTCTAATCGCGGGCCAATACGGAAACAACCGCCGCCGCCGGCCAGAACAGCTGAATCGACGAGCTTTTCAATTAGCCGAACCTGCTGGTGAATCCCTCGTTGACACCGTGTCCCGAGCGGCAATTAACTCTGTCCTGGATTTTCGCAATTCTCTCTATTTTTCTCGCAGGATATTAGCAATAGACTTACCGGATAAATTCCGAGGACAAATGAATTTTTCAGCTAATATATTTACTAAGTCTTGGCTGCTCAATTTTTATTCAATTCGAAGTTTTATGGCCCCCAAAATTGGATGGCCGGCAGAGAATCCCGCAGGCCAACAATCTTTTGGCACCGTTGGGATTCGGTTGGCTGCGATCTCTGGCAAAAGGAGATGGATCAAGATCGGATTCCCAGGATCGGGAGCAATCAACAGACGTTTCGTTCGATACGATTTATTAAATAGACTCTTCTACTCTCTCGGCGACGGTTTTACATTTATACAAAATTGGAAAACGGCACCCTCTCCGGTGCCGAGCTTACGCTACGCTCGCGTCGTACGCCTCCTCGTATTTACACAGGGCCTACGCTCGCATTCCGTTTGTTATTTACACAGTTATGTACAAGTGTGATTGGCACAGATTCACGACTCGCGGGGGGCAAATCAGAAGTTCGATCGGAAGCGTGCCCATCACGTTGGCACGGCATCTCCGACTTTGGGAAGTCTGAGAACTCTGGCGTTGACGGCTCCTCTGTCGACAGAGTTCGACTTCGAGGCCCTCCTAACTTTGGTCCAGTTCTTCGAGAACTCTCTATTGACTCGGCTCCTCTCTGCTTCCAGCTAGCCTCTTCTCAGTGTTCTCTCTCTCTCTCTCGGATCGTCCACAAAAATCACAGCTCACCGGTTCGTTCTCCTCGCGTTACTCTTCCCGATTAAAATCGTGTTTCTTGACTCGGCATAGAAGAATGTCCGTTCGTAGCGGAATTTGTTCACAGTCTCCCGAACACTTTGCAGAAGTCGACGAAAGTCTGCCGAGAACCTAGGCTCGTTTTCGATCGATTGCTCATCGAGGAACAATTCCTCGCGACGCGGAATCGTCTCTTTGGAGGGGATCTTGGTGGATCACTACCGGTCCGGTGTGGCCCGGCTGCTTTCATTCCCTGGACGGGTGCTGAGAAATCGTATGATGCGGCGTCAGACCAGGATGAGACAGCATTCCGACCGGGTAGAGGCTAGCCGGGCCCAGCAGGCCCGGATGGGACCCGTACAGCGCCGTGTGATGTTGCCTGACCGCCGACATCCTCAATTTCTCGATCTCGGCTTCCTGCATGCGTTTCGCCTTTGCCCGCCGATTTTGAAACCAGATCTTCACCTGCAACAATCAGACAACGGCCGGATTTGTACTCGAGAGCGCTACACCACCAACCAGGCTGCACGATTTCACGCCACTTTGTTGCGCTCGCGGTTTCGCGGACCACCAACCCTCTATACTTTTTGCTTCCTTGCTAACCGAAGCCCCTTGGCCCCTTTCAATCGATCGCCAAAGTGGATGATACCGGTCTTTGTCCCGAGCTTGTTCAAAGGGACACGCAAGAACGCTTCTTCCGGTTGCTACCTTGTTCCAACCGTCGGAAGTTGCGGATTTCAGAAATGCTGGCTAACATCGGGAGAAGGATATTCGGAAGCCTTATTCAAGAGGCTATATTTAAGAAGTTACCTATCGGTTGAAAATTTGAATACGATCGTTTCTACAAAAGATTAGACGTCGAATGTAAACTCGATGAAATTCTGTGGTGGACGATCTCGCGTGGGGATCATGCGAAATATTCTCCGCGACGTGTCCTAAAGTGCAGAGAAGTACGTTCGGCTCGAAAATATCCCGGCCATCTGCCGCACGAACTATAATTTCGGGTAGTTTATCCGCGCGGATGGATCTCGCTGCCACCCGCCTTGTTTCACGAGACCTCGACCCCTCGACAGGCGGTTTATTATCGGCGTTAGTTTTGAACGGTGTCGGTGAATCTCCAGAATTACGTTTTACGATCAACGTTTCTCATTTAGCAGCGGCGTTAACCGACTGGCCGGCCGGCTCCCTTTATTCTCACCGCTTTCGCGTTCTCTCATTCTCTCTCTCTCTCTCTCTCTCTCTCTCTCTCTTTCATTCTCTCTTGCGTATGCTCTCGCCTCGTATACTCGCTCGGCTCGGCTCGCATGCTCGCACACTCGCGCGCGCGTGTTTCACGAGTCAAGGGTCCCGCACTTAACAGATCTCGCCAGATGCGGGGTAATTAGCGCGCGTAAGCGTGCAGTATCCGTAGCTGCCGGCGAAGAAACACGGTAATTTTATTAATAGACTACAAATTGCTTGAAACCCGTCCGACAATGGTCCGCGATGATCGACCAATTATCTCTCGACTGGCTCTGTATCTCTCTCTCTCTCTCTCTCTCTCTCTCTCTCTCTCTCTCCCTCTCTCTCGTTACCGGGCCTGATCCTCTTGCCCGACGCTATTTCGTCCGCGTGTCCGTCAACGAGGTGATTCATTCTACTCCCGGCATTGTCGCCAGATACGCCAGCGAGCGGAGCAATACTAACTCTTGGCAAATTCGCTCGCAACCCGCTCGAAAACGCGTTTACGCGAGATAACTTGACAGAATCGAGCCGAGGAGCTTTTAGACACCGAAAATTCTCGCGGGAATCGTTCTCCGAGTTAGAGTGCTCCCGGTAAAACTATACCTTGGCGTCTTCAGCCTTTGGCTAAGCGTTTAAAGATTGTCCAGCACAGATACATTTCGAATTAAACAATATTTACTTTGGATAAAAATCCGCTGTCCAATCACATCGCTCAAGCGTTGTCCATATAACTACAGATTCCTGTAGATCATCTGTCAACAGTCTAATCGGGCTGTTGTCGGTCAAGCCAAACAAAAATCGTCTAACCCGTTGACCTATAATATCGACTCAGAATTACGATGAACATCTCGAGCAAAGCTTGCTAAATATGCACATGACTCATTTCTTTAATTATCTTCGCAATTTTTAACCTTTAACCCACGGTGAAAATAGAGGAATGCAGTCGACGTGAATTTCCTAGTTCTGCCCGGAGATTATTCGACAGCGGATTTTTGTGCACGGTAAAAATTCCAACTGGAGTGAAGCAGAATGTTGGTTTTTGGGAAGCAAGGTATTTATTTAGGAAGAATAAAAGCACAGATATGATTTAGAACGATATTTGATCGATGTTTCCTCTACTAAGGCTAGGCTTAGACTGACCGACTTCGGCAGCTCGTCGATACGTTTGAAAACGATAAACATCTGAATGGGACACGTCGGCGGACCAAAAGAAGCGCGGCTCTGTCTTTGATTCGATACCTAAAGATACCGCGAGATACATATACAACAGTTCCTGGAACCGTATTATATATAATTTCTGTACATATATCTATACAGAAATTTAATATCGCCGACGCGAAAAGGATTCTCACCTGAGTTTCCGTGAGATGAAGCGAGGAGGAGAACTCGGCCCTCTCGGCGACGCTGAGGTACTGCCTCTCGGTGAACTTCTTCTCGAGCGCGAGCAATTGTTGCGTGGTGAAAGGCGTTCTGGGCTTCCTGTTCGGCTTGTGTTTCCTCAGGTTGCACTTGATCTTGGCGGGTTCTCCGTTCTCTGTAACCGAAAACGGAAGAAGGTTCACGCTCGGAGGACAGAGCTCTCTTGACCAGTTTCGCAACGGTGGAGACGCGTTTCCACATAGACACGGGGCCGAGCGTTCTTATTCTAGAACACCGGAGCCGACCGCAACGTCCTGTTTTTGTTCGTAGCCGGGATCGCGGGAGCACAGGACTTTTTTAAAGGGGTCAATTCATAATTTTCCCGGCGGGACCGGTCGCGGCGCCCGCAAACCGGCCTCATTACCTTTTTGCCAGCCGACCGCAAGATCCCGGCCGCGAATTGTTCCTCTAACGCCACCGCTTGTATTCATTAGCGAGGATATATCGTTCCGGGCGCAGAGGTGTACACGTAACAGTTACCCCGAGCCTTTTACGCGGTCGACGAATAATTTGCCTGCCGAACGATTTTCCCGAGAGATCACGAAGACCTCGGTTGCAACACCTGACCGAGAACGTTTTGCCCCGATATTCTACGATCCACACGACGCTGGAAACAGGCTCCCCTCGGCTTTTTTGCGGGGCTTTTCTTCTGACGAAATTGAATTACTTAAGTACACCGACGGTATACGAGCATGGTATCGTTACTCTTCTCTAGACTCTTTCTAGCCGTCAGTTTAATCGGCGAAAAATAGATGGTGGAGGAATCTCAGAAATTTTATATAAAGAATATAAAGGATCTTATACGCAATTAGCAGTAGAAAGGATAAAAATCGAAGCGAAGGAATCAGGATCACAAATCAATCAACGTACAGGGAACCCGAACAGTTGGCATCGAGAAGTAGGGGTCGCAAATTGCGAACAGGGCTCGATGACAAACCAAATCATCCTCGAGGATTCAGCCGGAGACTCAAGAAGGCTTGTCATACAACGGGCCGAGACAATCGAGCGCGAAACACCGACAACAGCTCCTCCTCCTCGTTCTCCCAGGGGTGGGAGAGGAGATCGCGTCAGAATATATCGGTTATATTCCCCGAGATTTGTCTCGAGACAATTGACAGATTTGTAGAACGGAGGCGGACGGCTCTAGAAACGAGAGAGATCCGAGGCCGAGACAAAAGGCTGCGGAGATCTCTCCGCCTCGCTTCTGAATTTCAAATTTTCACCGATCTCTCCTCCCCGGTGCCACCCCCGGGTTCCATCTTGATGTTTCGGAGGCTCAGAGACTCTCGGATCGATGGAGGGGTCTTTTGAATTCTTAAAATCTTCTCGGCTTGATTTGTACTTTGCAGAGTTTTCATAGTGAATTTTTCTATGCCTTTTAACTCGAGTCCAGAAATTCCGTTTTAACTTGGCATAACGTAAAATAGAACACAGGAATCGTACGACAACTATCGAATCCATAACAAAAACGCAACCACAGTGTTCAACAATCTGCTTCTTCTCTCGTTCTCCGAGGATCCCAATTAGTCTCGGTATTCGAGACTCCCCCTCTCTCTCTCTCTCTCTCTTTCTGGCTCTCCGGCTCGTTTAGGTTTGTTTCTACGGCCGCCAAAAACGCGGCTCGCTCGATTTTAATCCGGCTCGGCGATCGGGAATGCGCATTCGAAATAATTAGCTGATCCCCGAGAGATACCGTGGAACCGGCGAGATGATCCAGAGTGGAGGAGGACCCGCGTAGATCGCTGGTTGATCGTTGCGCAACCAACGTTTTGCAAATGATAGCTCCGCGATCCCATCGGCCGATCACCGGGCGCGTTTCCGCTCGCCTAATTGATCGCTGGATCGAGGGAAACGCGGACACCTCGTCTCGATCCTTGGAACCAGTCTCGAGAAACGATTGTCCAAACTTATCAACAAATTGCTAATACGAATTGTGACTTTGTTTACGAATTTCTTTGAATATCAGACTAGTTTGGGCGTTCCATTCGCAACTCGGATTCTTCTCACGCGATTGTCCGGGAGAATCGTTTATCGAAACACGTTTGCGATTAGTTCGAGTTCTTCCTCGCGCCATAATGAACCTATCAGCGTGCTAGAAAGGACGATTTGAATCTCTACACAGGAGCGTCTAATAACGCGATTAGAATTCCCCGACATTTTTCCATGTAGGGAACAGTAATTGGACGCGTCGAGAGTAGAAGAGAGAAGCCGCAGTTTCGTGGAAGCTGCTCCAGTTGCTCGGAAAAGGAACGCTTTGAATGCATCGGTGGCCGGAATGCACTGATTTATGCGCGTCGCGGTAAAAAACCAACCCCCGTTCGGTATCGATTTTCATGCAAATTACTGAAATAATTAGCTGATCCCGCGCAGATATCGGAAACAGTGGCGATTGTGAAGGAGAAAAAGGCAAGGTGAAATCTCGGTCGTCCGATCGGGCCGCCTCTTTGTTGCGTTGCGTAACACGTTTTCATGGACCACGATTTCTAATGCGCTCTTATTAGCCGATCGGCCACGATAACGAGCGGCCTGCGCGGATTTACTCGGCCCGTTAATAGAAATTTATGCCCCAGGACTACGCCGATAACAACTCATAACCGTTCTGCCCTGACAAATGCGAATATTCAACATCTGCGCGTCGATTCTCCTATGTAAACAGTTGTTCGCGCGTTGTATACCGTTTCCAGATCTTTCCATGGGTTGGAACGAAACGAGAATATTGAATATTTAGACCAGTCGTTAATAGAAATTTATGCCCCAAAGCTAGGCGACAATGATCGCCCTGTATCTTGACAAATCAAAAGTAAAATGGATATCAAATATTTACAAGTCGATTCTCGTACGAAAACGATTGCCCTAGCCAACATGGCGACGCGTACTGTTCCGAGGTCCTTTCACAGGTTTATAAAGAAGCTGTTGGAGGCTCTGAGCTATCGCAACCCTTCAGCCCGGCCCTAACCACCGCCCCTTTTGCGAGAACAGTCAAGCTGGAGAGAGACGAAGAGTTTCAAGGGTTGCGCAATCTGCGGGAGCACCCTCCGCGAGAGGCCATATTTCAAAATTACGCGCGTTTCCCCCGTATCACTCGTCCCGGTGAGCCTTCGGGCTGGCTGGCGATTATGGTCGATTGTATTCCGCCCGCGGAGCTCCCTAAATAGCGGCGCGGTCGGCCAACAATGATCTATAAATTGATACCGGGACGCTGAATCCATGCCGCGTACGCGATATCACGCATTGTCGCCGGAAAAAATACGCCGAGCTTCGATTTTGCAGTTACCTCGGAAGAAAATTCTGTTCCGAGTCTCGATTATAAATTATTACAAATCAGACCTGCTTAGGGGTCGTAAATTTCAATTTGTAAACTCTTTTGGATAGAAGGAAGCGATGCGATTTTTATTTCTAGTGGTAGGTGCAATTGAACATTCAAAAGGGATGGTATAGTTTGGTCCGCTACTGTTGGATCGATGGAAGTTGAACGCTCAAGGCCTTTGCAGTCGTTGCAAAGCCACCACACGGCTCGCCTATCACCTCCATGCTATCTACAGTGATCCCATACAACTTTCAAGTTCATCCAATCTACAGGTTGTTCCAGATCAAAATAATGAATCAAGAATGTTCAAACTAAATATTTTTAATGACTACGGTATTCGCATTTCCTGTCGATTGACTCCAGTGTATACCCCCGCCTACAGAGCGTTCCAATCAAGCTCGAATTTCTAAAGTAGAGAGTAGGTGTTTAAAGGACCCAATTAAATTGGCTAACGAGGTAATAAAATAGCAGATTTGTTGAGACTAGCCGCGGACCAGTTAGCCGGGGGACTTACAGCTCGGTTGCAACACCTTTTACCCAATAATCGTCCATTGTCCGTGTCGTCTGGATTCCTCTCGGCGCCTCGACAAGAACCGAGTCACTGTTCGTTCCGCGGCGAGTCTGCGCGCGTTCGCCGCGTCGACGACGACGCGAGAAAACTTTGATTGCCTCTTTAACGAGAGCCCCTTCGCAATTATCAAGCCGCGACCTCAATAATTAGTGTTAACGATGATTCAATCGCGGCGAGTCATCCGGCGGGACGCGAGAAGCCACTGGCGCGCGTGTTCCGAGAACTGCATTCCTTTCCCGGTGATTTTAGGTGAGTAGGTTTCGTGTCGCGCGAATTGAATTGCAAATGCATACGCCGCGCCGTGCAGAGAGCCGCGCGCGCGCTGTTTGATCGACAGTCTCAATTTATCAATTAGCGCGCGTAGCCCGTCGATTCTCTTTTCGAAACCGACCGGAGAGACCGTTTGAAATGTTGTCGTCGCCGCCGTGCACGGAAATATTCTCGAACCGCCACTGCCGCGCGTCGTGTAATTGGCCTGGAATCCCGCGACGACGCGATTTCCAATTAATTTCGAGCCATTAACCTTTTTTCGCGTTCCCTGCTTACAAGCTCCGCTATCTACGGGGCATTGTCTTCCTTGGCTTTTCCCCGTTTACTCGAGATTAACGAGTGCCGATTCAGGAGAAAGTCTTGCGCCGACTGTGTGTGTTACTATACTCGTTCAAAGTCTGCGATCACTTCGTATGGAATTAGACTGCAGATTTTATGAGAAAGTGGAGAGATTAAAAAGAATTTAATTAAATTTCTGCCTGTATTGCAAAAGATCCGCGGTCTAGTAAAATTACTCACTGAAATGGAGAATTCTGAGTGGAGAGGTAAGTCTATTTTTTTTTTTGTTTTTAGGAGAAGAAGGAAGGAAAGAGGTAATCTGTGAGCGGAAATGCTCGAAGAATCGTCGCAGCGGAAACGGCGTGGATCGGCGTTTGGGGGTTACGCGAAAATAGACGAGGAAAGGAATCGCGCGGGTCCGCGTTCGTTTGACCCGACTTCCGTCCGAGCGTGTCGGCGAGCGGTCCTCCCAAAAATACCCGGGTGTACGCCGAGAAAAGCAAAGAATGCCGGGTGCCGTCGGGTTGTTCATTGAACAACGCATTCGCGATCAACGGCGAGTTCCAGACCGGATGGCCGGGGTCGGGGCCATCACGCCTCGCCTTGCCTTCTACCTTGGCTTGCCTTGCTTAACGAGTTTACGATCGGACCAGTTTCGGGCCTGGGCTCGACGCGAACCACGAAAAGAATCCCACGACAAAGATCGCGTCGCGATTGGCCGCCGGCCAGGGTGGTTTCAAAGGCGACCCGAGCGCGGTTGTCGTCGCCCTAGCAAATGGCAAATACCGATCTCCAAAGACCGAGCTGGGCGACACGAGCAAAACGAGGGAAACGAGGAAAACACTACACCCCGTTCGCATCATAAGGAACAATCACGAAATAAAGCAAAAATTTCCAAAGACCAATGGATCTGGATGAAATACCATTGTAAGTATATATTTTTTCAAAAATTCAGCATAAACCCGCGTTCCAAGCGTTAAATCTTTGCAGTTCCAGCCGGACTCGAAGAATTGACTCGACGAATGACGCGTTGTAAACATATTTGTATCGAAAACTCACCGTTGAGGGGCGCATGATGAGAGAAGTGCGAGGGGAAGAAACCGGCGGTGGCAACCGCGGCAGCAGCGGCTGCGGCTGCGGCTGCACCCTGATGTCCGCCGCCCCAAACCGCCGGATGGAGGCTCGGTGGGATGCCAGGGATGTTCCCCAGGCTGGAAAATCCTCCGATGTACGCTGGCGTAGGTCTGACAGGCGTGGGACTGGTCCCGTGATGCTGGTACTGCAGGTCCTCCACGTCGACTAGACTATTTTCATCTTCTTCTTCGACGTCCTCGGTCTCCGAGCACCTGGACCTGGCCTCGTGGGAGCTGCTCCTCGGGCTTTGCGAGCCGAAATCCGGCTGACTGGCCGTGGACACCTTGGAGCAGGCAACGTCGGACGTCGACACCGAGTCCGTCGAGGTTTGAGCAATGTAATCGATCGTCCTGGGCGTGGATCTGCTGCCAGGCGATTCTATCCTCTCGGATTCGGACTCGGAGTACCTGGAGAGCAGTCTGGAGTCGATGGAAATCTTCGTCTCGCACGCGTTCAACTGTCTCGCTCTTGGATCGTTGATTCCAGGCGACACGGAGAGGTATCTTGTCCTGTACTCGTTCGGATACCTCGACAAGTTTGACGCGATCAACTGTTCCTGTCTGACAGGCGAGTAGGAGTTGACCGGCGAGGACCTGGGTGAAACCGAGGACGTATCTCGCCTGGTGTCCGGCTTCTTCGTGTCAGCCAGAAGCGCCGCGACGGAGAAACTCAACCGGTGCACCGGCTTCGAGGTCGGCTGCGGAGCCTGGGCCTCGTTCGAGCCTGGACTGGTCGATGGAGGCGTCACCGGGGAGGTCATCCTGATTACTGTCATTCTCAGACCGCGGAAAGAAACCGTGTATGCTCTTCACTGAATCACTGTGTGGCCGTGTCGGGTCTTCTTCCGACTAGTCTCTCATAGTCCCGAGAAAGTCGGTGCTCACAAACAATTGTACGCTGCAGCTAGAACCTGCACTAGCTTCTGTTCACCGTGTACAGTGTCTGAACGAGGATGAGTTGTGCACGGGTCAACGGCTCGGGTAAATATCGTCACTGGGTCTGTCGCGCGTTTTGACAGGTGCCGGGGGATCGACGGATCGATGGATCTCCGACCAGCTGACCTGCTGACTAGCCTCTATTCGACTCGAGCTCTCCGTGTGGACTGACTTTGACCATCGCCGGTCGCGGCGCTCCGACTTTTTCGTTTTGCGGGTGGAGGCGCCGAGCTAGTGGGGGCACCGTTGGCCCGAGAGAGACGGAACGACTCCAGGGGAGGGGGTGACGTCGCGAGAAAGGGGAAATCGGATAGTGGGCGAGGCTTGTCGAGCAAAAGGGGGTGGGCCACGACCGGCTCCGCCCTATTCGATTCGCTTCCTCCGGCGGCGGAACGGACTCTACACCGATTTTTCCTGTCAGGGATAAGTTTCTTCGTCGGGAATGCCACCAGCCTGTTCTCAGAGGAGGCACGGAGGGCAGGGATTATCGTCGACCAGCCAAAGTGGGGGTAACTAGGGCCTGCGAGAGCCCACGGGAGAGGGGAAGATTTTATCGCGCGACTCGCTTCTCTACATCGGAGACGGTAATGAGCGTAATTGACCAATTAGAGCCGGTGATTAAGACTCGAAAAATGCAGACTCGCCGAGGGAATTTTCGATCCTCCTCCTCGGCCGCTGTTATTGATCCTGCCTCTATGATGTTTCGTGCGTTTTTATGGTGTTGTTCGAGTAGTTTCGGAACTACAGCTGTTGTCGTAGACGAGCATCGTGTTCCGAGGGTCCCTGGAATCCTCGGGGAACTCTTCATTGGGTCAAGCTTTGCGAGAGGTGTTGTCTTATAGCGAGATTGAATTTTTTGAATATGTTTCTTTGAAATTTACTTAGGATCGGCACAAGACACCGCTTTGACCAAACAATTAATTTCGACTTTATGAAACATTTGGGCCTGCCAGAGCAAAACTGTTATGAATCCAGAAGGGAGGGGTGAAAGTACATAGCTGGGACAGCTCTTTCCCGTGGTATTTCGTTAGCTGTTGCAGCCAGGTGTATCGATTGGTCGTCGAAGCAGCGGTCTCGGCCCTCAGACCTCGGGCTCTGTAGCTCTCTCGGCTCTCGGTCGTTCATCCCCCTAAATCGAGCTAGCCGTCGAGATTTTTGGGGGGTGCACGGTCGCTCGTTTGTTCTGACGAGGTGGCTGGCGCTGAGATCCCATCGTCGCATCCGTCCGTCATATTTACGGTGGCCGCCGCGAACGCGAGCATGACGCCAACGGACTCGACTCTCGACTATGTGCTCTCTCTAACACCCTCGCCCCCGATAAGCAAAAACAAATGCCTGCCGATAGGGGATGCCGATAACGCGGGGGCCCCCGAATAAAACCTCATAGATGCTCTTCCATTTGCGCGGAATTGGCTCGAGCCGTAAATTTCATCGCGCGAACTTCCGCCGTGCCGCTTCGCAAACGCTTCGCAAACGCTTCGCAAACGCTTCGCAAACGCTTCGCAAAACGCTTCGCGCGCCGTCTCGCGCGCGCTGCCACCTCGTCCGCCCAACGGCAAAAGGGGATCGATATCTTTGCTGGGATCGATGGAAACCGTTCCGTTCGTTTCCATCGGCCGTTGTCTTCCTGGTCTCCAACGTGCCAACTGATCTGTGTATATCCTCCTCTCTGCAAATTACGGGGATACCTGTGCTCCTTATCACGCTCCGTTTTTTTTTTCACACATTCGCTGATTTATCGGAATGCCGGGAAATTGTTTCGATTCTGCAGCCTTTAGATCCCGCAAACTTTAATGAAATTCTGGTCACGTGCTGGTCTAATTATAATTGAATTGAAAATTATAATTGAAAGTGGCTACCCAGCAGTTATTGACATATACTCGTTTTGTGTCAGAAATCCGCAGTCCAGTAATGGGTAATAAATATAGTTTATAAGAAAAAGGTGTGAAAAGGACGTCGAACGCGAGCCCAGGTGATTTTCTTGTCGGTTCGAAGCAGCGCGGCAATTAATTTTGCCTCGGACGAGGCCGGCGACTCGGCGATAACCGAAAGAGCGAAGCCGGAGGAGGCCCGATCGAAGCTGTCGATAGCACCGCGGCGGAATAAAACCTCATAGACGTTCTTCCATTTGCGCAGAATTGGCTCCAGCAATAAATTTCATCACGCGAACTTCCCAGTGCCGTCTCTCCCCCGCGGCTGTCCGCCGCCCTCTCTCGCTCCCCCTTTGTCGGTGCCGGTGTAAACTCGCGGGAATTTATGGCGCTAGAAACTGCAGATTAAAACGGTAATTGTACATAGTTTCGCGCGGACAGATCGCTCCGCGCCCGGGGGAATCGGCTTCGCGAGCACGTTATCGTCCGGCACGTTATGGCTTATTGAATTTTTTTACGCTCCGCGTCCACCTATAGCCACTCCAACATTCTCTCGAAAATCTCCCGACACACGATGCTCCGTAAACTAAAATTTACCCGTTCGTTTAGTCAATTTATACTATTCCAGACTTTTATTGGGATTTTTCAAAGTTACGAAACAATCACCGGTAAGTAATGCGTGAACTCTGGATTGTTCGAATTACCTTTGACTCTGGATTTCCCGGTCGAAACGTGGGACGGTATTGGCTGGGGCGTGAAGTGATTTGGCAGAAATCTCGCATAAACGCGATGCCATTATAATATTGTGTCGTCGGGAGTTAGAGTTGTCTATTAGCGAGCAGAAAAATCGATGGTCTGTAAAGCGTAATGGCTGCCGCTAACGAAAGATAGCGAAGTGCCCGGTTTATAACCGCTTTACGAGCCACTTTATTGCCATCGTGAATTCGAGCGATTGACCGACGCCGGCCTCACTGCTCGCCGGGGAAGAAGCGATATTAACGGAGCGCAGATTCCGAGTGGCACGAATCGAATAAATATTAATCTGCGATCGGTATTAATATTCGCTAAATTAAACCGAGCCGCGCGGTCCGACGTTCATTATCTCGTTGAAAAAGAAAAAAAAATAAGAGCGAGTCGAGGGACCGACAGCGATTAATAAAACATAGAAGCTAAATTGGAGACGTTCGTTCTTTCAGCGAGCTCGAACCGGTATTACGCTCGATTTGTCGAGGACTTATTTATATATCGGATCGGAGTGGAATTTTTCCCGCGAGACGGTTTCGTATTTCGCCGGAAAGAATTCGCACCCGGGAAACTCTGACTCTCGAAACGCGAGCACAGTCGGATGATATTACGCTCTAGCATTTTTAGGGACGGGATCGAGAGCAACGCGAGCCGAAACTCACGTGTCCCCGTCCCGGCATAAATATTTAAGTAGGTCGGTATGGGACTTCCTCCGGCATTATATTCGAGAATATCGGCTGAGCTATGCCGTGTGACGTTTACTGCTCTATCAGAATTAGTAAATCAATGAGCTGCCATTGTGTACGATAATTCCGCAGACTTTCACAAGCCTTGAGTCGATCGATTCCCTCTAGAATGTGGCCGGCAAGCTATCGGTAATGCAATATACAAATCTACAGTTTCTTCTGTGATTCTACCAATTTACAATATTAATTTGCTCTTGTTCTCCTTCTTCTTAGAACAACCAAACATCCAAAAAGGGCACAAAATGATCCTTACTCCAGTCATTATTGGCACAGCATTGGCTCAGAATTAATTCATGGTTAATTCAGGCTTGCTCCCATCGCTAATCGTTTCTAAATACGAGTCGACGTTGGTCGTTGTTGATCGAGCACCCTTGACGTCACGGTGTCGCAGGAAACGAGTGTTTTCTATTAGAAGACGGCCAAGAAAACGACAAGCTGGGACGAAGAGAGAGAGAGAGAGAGGGAGAGGAAGAGAGAGAGAGAGAGAGTAAGACAGGGGTACGCGCGTTATTAAACATCGGCTTCCCAATAATTAAAGAGAACACGAGCGAGATCGGGAGATGTGGCTGGCAGCGCATGGAGAGGGATGGGCCAATTTGGATGGTTACCAAGGCAAACGATACGTTAAATAGATAGGACGGCCGAACGGTGGGGAAGCCGACATAATGAGGACCACCCGCTAGCTTCGCAAGACCTACTCGGTACACGTACTCGGTGTGTCACCGAGTTTCGCCAGCCTTTTCGCTGGTCGACCGCCATATTGCCTGCGAAACGCTTTTCGCGATTCATTGCCGCGGTAACAACCCTCTTTCTCAACAAGTCGAATCATTATCTTTTGCAACAAATTCGAAAACTCGGACGAACCAGATGCTCCCAGAACCTGTCCCAGAGCAGATTCGATCGGGCTCGAAACTCGGCCGATCTTGGTGATCCACCTTTCGCTAATTGGTAACCGTCCGTTCGAGGTTTCCGCTCCGAGGAATTAGCTCGAAGATAATCAACACGCCTTGGGAAAGCTTCAGCATTATACGTAGAAACGAGAGGGACCTCTGGCGTTTTATCGTACTCGAGGAAACGCGATCGGAAGTAGATTTTTTTACGGCTTCGGTAGACTTCTGGAAATCTGTTTAATTGTAAAAGCGTTGAAGGCCGGCCGAAGAACACCGACCGGCGGATAATTATTCCGGCGAGGTGTATTTGTTTAAAATTTATGAGGCGTCCGATTGGGATCTTCGGGACGCGTTCCGACACTTGTTGGATCGGGGTTCGTTTTCTCATGGCACAATGTAACGATAACGATTTTCTGGAATCTCGGAGGCCGGGAGACCGGGTCTCAGACAGCGGCAGCGTAATTTATACGGATTCGTGGCACGTGAGAAAGAGAGCCGACTTCCTGGACGCGTTACGATCGCGACACCCTGTACACAGGAACGACAAAGTGCCACGTCGCGGCCGTTAATTATTAGCGCGCCGCTATATTGAGCATGAAAACACTATTTCTTTCATCCCGGGGGGGAAGATTCGAGTCAAATTGGCGTTAAAATTGCAATCACGGTGGTCCGTCTCCAGCCCCGCTACCTCTTACTCCCTCTAGCCTCCCCTTTTCCACCCCATCTGGCCACCGAGCTGTTCTTCCTCCGTGTCCTCATCCTCGTCCACGGAATTAGATCGTCTATTCTCAGATGTGCTCTGCACGCCGGACGTATCTAGCTAAGAGCCGTTTAGAGGGATAATTTCTCCCCGGGCGAAAAACGAACAGCGGGGGTGTGCGGTGTAGCGCGCGAAACGTTTGTGATTGATCGCGCCGGCGATAATTTACGTCGTCGTTTCGACAAATCCTATTAGCGGGACAGCGAACGTTTCGCGGACCTGCAAACTACTAAAATTCGTTCTTGTACACTCGGAAGAGTTTCACTCCTGAGGGTTCATAATTGTAAAAAGGATTCCCAAAAATCGTCCTTCAATTATCTCAAGGTTCAGGCTTCGGTAGACCCAGAAAGTAAATCTTTCTCAAAATCGATCCCCGACAGATCCAGCTCGATCTCCCCTCCCTTCCCGGCTGAAGGGCGGTGGTTCGATCGAGAAATAAATCGAGACGACCAGGATCGAACAGCGCGTAGCGTCACTCTCGAAAATGAAGCTTTACGAGCCGCCGTTTCTCTTCGATTGGTTCCAGTTCCAGAGCGTTCCAACTTAAACGAGAGAGCTCTCGTCCCACGTTCCGAGCACGAGCAACACGATCCGCTCTCTCGATCCGATTCCCCGGCTCGATCGCGGAACGCGACCGTACAGAGGGAGGCTCGTTTGTTTCAGATTTCTGCTGGCTGGTCCGTCGTCTCTCTGCTTGTATTTCCCGTAGCCAATAATTGAATATTGGAGCTGGAATGGCGTGGACGAGGACGTTTGAAAAAGAGGGTTGCTTCGTTTTTTCGACAGTGAATGGCCAACCAGAAGGCAGAAAAATAAAATGGACTCGAAAACACGCGATTTTGTCTCTCAAAGTCCTAATTGAGACAGTAAACTGTTCAGTCGGAGTCTGTGGAATAGGTCCAATTCAAGGAAACCGTTTGATAAAATCTCCATCTAGGTGAAAAAAAAAAAAACAAATAGAAGCGATAATCTCTTTGTCGTCGCAGGGCCCTGAAAAGTTGGCGTTCGCCTCTGTCCAGGGGCTGTCTGACGGAGAACGTGGGGGTGGGATGAAAGGGGCGGGGGTGGGCTGGCAACGCAGCAAAAGGCGAGCGTAGTCGCGAGAGCCGCAATG
Organism: Seladonia tumulorum; assembly: GCA_913789895.3. Classification (NCBI taxonomy): domain Eukaryota; kingdom Metazoa; phylum Arthropoda; class Insecta; order Hymenoptera; family Halictidae; genus Seladonia; species Seladonia tumulorum. The sequence goes on from OU565281.1 coordinate 10,464,694, forward strand.
GTGGAGAAAATCGATATTTTAATTGGACAAAATAATTGGAACGAGCGAACGAATGGAAGATCGTAATCTCCGAGCTCCCCTTTTGTATTGGCGAACCTGCGCACCCCGTCCCCACACCCTCCCGTCCCCTGTCGCCGATTCTCTGCTCCAGCCTACTCGATCCACCCCCGGCTCTATCCCCGTTCCATAGCTTTCCACCCCCTCGCTTTCTGCGCGAGCCATTTCACGTCAAATCGCGCATCGACTAACGTCCTGCTTTTCGATTCCATGTTTTAGGGGTGGCTTTTGCAGGTGAACCGGTGGTGGGAATGGATTGCAGAAAATTCCCAGAAAACTCTTTCGGTCGTACGTTCCGTTGTTAAATTTATTCGATTAATACGTGTGGGAGAACCACCCTTGTATTTAACCGAGACTGACTAGCCTTATTTTCGGCGATTCGGACTGTTGCAAAGGGACTTCGCAACATGGCTAAATTAATCTATCTTGTTTTTCAGATCTTACCGATATAAATCCTAGCGTTTCAGAGCAATGTTTTATCAATTTCTCTGAACCCGTTGGAAGAAGCGTGGAGTCGAAACGAGACAGAAATTCCGCGGATCGATTTCCGGGCGGTTCGCAGCAACCGGCAGGGCAAGGGCACGCGAGCGCCGCGCCGCGTAACACGCTCGATAATTTCTCGTTGTTTCCAGTTAATTAAATTTCATTTGGCCGCCGCCGCCGCTAAGCCGCTTTCGCGTCGCGGTTCATCTCCCGGCGGCTCGGCAATTGACTCTCCTCTCTCTGGCCGGTTCTACGTCGACGCGGTCAATTTCATCGCGACCCAGCCGCGAAATTAGAATACGCCCCCACAGAAAACCGCCGCCGCTTCGGTCCCTTCTCGAGACTTCAAAGAGGAAAATCCTCGAGTAACTGGCTTAAGACGTCCGAGAGACTTTCCTCCGATGCTTTCCCGAAGACGAGGCCCCCTGTCATCCGAAATCGCTAATCCCCACTCGATTTACGGTTTCCTCTACGATCTTCTTTCCTTCGTAGCAAATTTTGACATCGATACCGTGGCTCGTGGGAAGAGGCGGACGATCGAGAGCGAGTTGGGCGGGTTAAATGTTAAACGAGCCGTTTAACACGCGGTCGGACGTTTATAAAGTGTAATTAGCTAACTGGTTTGCGAATTAACCCTTTCGCTTCGGCAGCCCTGTCCACCGAAGTGCCGTCACTGAACGGAAACTCGCGCCGAAAATATGCACAGTGCGCGTGGTTTCTGTATATTTGTACAGATTATTTCGACGCCGCATATATGCGGCGCTCGTACCCACGGGTCGTCGAGTGGATGCCGCGTATATGCGGCGCTCGTACCCACGGGTCGTCGAGTGGATGCCGCATATGTGCGGCGCTCGACGCGAAAGGGTTAAACCGCTGGCACGACTGGTTTCGAGATCGCGCATTCCCACATCTCCTCGGCCTCTAGGGTTTCGAGCATGAGAACATGGCGGATGCTGCGATGCTTGGAAAAAGCGATCATCGTACCAACACCTTCTGTTATTCATAAGCACCTACGGGCAAATAGCCCTTGCTAAGACCAGCCTATAGTACGCACACAAATTTTATGTACGAGGAAATGCGTGTACGTACATTAATAAATTATCTGTCGGCAGCAACTGCTCGACATTCTTAAATACTTTCAAGTTATAAAAGACCCGCACGAAAATAACAGTAATTCATTAGTTCTCGAAAGAATCACGAAGCGCCCTAGTGGAAAATTACAGGGGGAAGCTGTGGACGCGTAAATCTCCCCAGAAATTCCTAGGACGGAGCCGGTTGGGGTCTCGGCCAATTGCAAGAGGCGCCCAAATATTTTCGCTCGGATTTCACGCCGTTCGAAATGGAGCGTCTCGCGCGGCCCGAAGGGTAGAACAACGGAAGGGAAAGGGAACGATCGTGGTTGGGAGAAAGAGGGCGAGCGGAGGGTTCGAGAAGGATCGAAAGGGAAAGGAGGACGGTCACGGTCGAAGGAAAGGGTCGCGGCGAGGGCGCTAAGGCAGTCGACACCTCCACACGTGCTCGCCATGCGTGGCTAGTTAGAAAGGCGCCTAACAAGTATACTATACACCATATATACTTGTTAGCCCTTAACTGGTCTACCAACCGCCCCCTTCGCCCAGATTCTCTAATAGTTCATTTGTTTTTGCCGGTTTCCGCTGCCTGCGGCTCCCTTTTCCCGAGAGCCTCCGGAACTGCCGGCGCTAGTGGACAGGAAATGGGCCAGTTAAAAAGTCGCTAGTCCTTTTAGAACCCGAACCTGGTCTAGAGAGAATTTCGAGGCAGCGAATGCTTTACTTGTTAGGTGATTGCGAAGCTGAAAGATGAGAGACCCAACACCATCGACTCGAGTAGATTGTTCGCAGCTTTCGGAGTTCATCGAGAGCTCCTTGAGCCTCTTGCCGAGGTCGTAAAGGTCGATTTCGGTAGCGTGGATCGATCTTAAAACGCTGCCGCAGCTGTCAGAGGCGTTTTCAGAGAGGAGTGACGAAAGGAGGCTCGTGAGCCGCTCTTGATCGGCGCGAAGAGTTTTCACACGGCTCGAGAGTTTTGGGAAATCATTAATATCGTTTGGAGAGGGTGTCCCCTCGGAAACGGGCCTCGCAGAGTGCGCGACTCGTTAATGGCCAGGCCACGGAAGCAAACGCGAGTATGCGGCCGCCACTTAATGCTTCCGCCTGGAAAAGGTTTTGTTGCCGCTTTTTAAGGCGTCGCCGCGCCGAGATTTATCGCGTGTTTAGATCGCTCGACGCCCCGCCAGATTAAAGCATTAAATATAACCGTGCCGCGGCAAGCGACCAGAAAATTACTACCGTTCACGCGCGCCCGGAGAAAAACCCGAGTGCTCCCTTCGTCCCTTCGAGCCGCTGCTCGATGCAGTCTAGGATCGAACTGGATGGTTTGTTCCGTCTCCCAGAACACTTCGGTGCTCTAATTTCTCCGAGTTCTTCGGGCATCACGAAACGTCCCCAACCTTTACTCGTTTCCAACCGTAAAAAACGCGTTCTGTTTTCCTCTGAATTTTTTAAGCCTGAGAAACCGTTTCGACGCTCGAATATTACAATTTTTGCCGCCAATAATACTCTTCCTCGAACTCGAGTCGTCGCGAGTTTAATCGAGTACCCGGCATAGAAAACGTAATCGTTACGCTATAAAACTGAAAATTACCATCGCGTACTATAATTAACAACGAACTGCTCGTCGCAGCCACGCTAAATTATTCATACAACTCTATGTTAATTTTGCTTCATTACGTGAACGAAACTTCTAATCACCTACGATCCCTGCATGACATAATAAAACCATCCGAGCCTGCTACATGCTATAAATTGCGTTTCTTTGGCTGGGAGTAGTTTCGCATCTGGCTCGATACATTAAATCTGGCTCTCGGACTCTATCGCGTCGTCGGTGTCAGGTATTAGCAATCGAACATAACTCTGGTATCGTCTCGTCGGGGCTACCGTAAAACTCTTTTCGAGTACCATTGAAGAAGAATTTTACTCCGGCGGATATCTATGGGGTGCGCGGCGGGGCTGTTCGAAGGTGCAAAGACTCGTACGGCTTTTAATTCGTTATACGTATTAATCGTAGCCGCGGGCAATTACGCGGTGTTAACGACCAGGCTGACTTACGAGCCGTCGCGTTTTCGTAAACACGTTTACGGAGGCGTAACTGGCGCAGCTGCGCCGGCCGCTCGTGTTTCTTGAATTTCATGGACCGCCTCGACAGTCATCTCGCAAATTGCACCTGTCACGAGACACTGCAATTAGGGGGCCACCGTTTGGAACCCGATCGGGCCTCTCCTTTGTTACCACCGCCGATTCTGCGACTCGTTCCCTTCCGTGATTTACAGCAATTCTCGTCCAAACTTAACTGGATCAAACTCTCCACACTGCTGCCATTGAGTACCATTAAGTGTATGTACGTTTTAATTTTAATTTGCATAATTCCAAGTAAATATCGGGTCGAAAATTGTTTTAGCTGCACGTGGCAAGGAGTAATACGAAAGGGTGTAGGAAAGTTGCGATTTCGCAGCGGCGGATAAAGCACACAAATTTAGTTCTCGTTGGTAACTGTGAAATTACGGTCGTCAATCATACGTGACAGTGTTTCGCAACGGTCCGGGACGACGGTGGACGACGACTGACAGCCGTAAAAAACAATAAAAACCTGGCGAGAAGTAAGTAATATCATTAGGGTGTGTTCAAGCCGGCGAAACGACTTCCGCAAAATTTCCTGAAGCCGCGTGATCGCGCGATCGGCCGACGATGCGTCGTGCTCGTTGGCTCTCCCTATCTCTCTCTCTCTCTCTATCTGTCTCTCTCTCTTTCCCGCAAAAATACCAGGCGAAAAAGAATACGAGCGCGCGAGAGCTAATGAAGTGGGGCCCGTCGGGGAGGATAAAAAGAATTCGAGACCGGTGCCGAGCTCCCCGGAGCCGCGTAACGAGGAAATTAACGCTAATGCGACACGGTCTAGCTCGGGCTCGCGCTTTTTACCCGCGTCCCAGAGAAACGCTAACAAGCCGCGGCAAACCGCGGTTTGCTAAATCACCGGGATGAAGTTTCCCCCGGACCGTGCTTTCCTTTTCTCTTGCAATTAACACTTCATTACCACTTCCACCGAGGCACCCGTGAAATCCGAATGCCTCGATCGTCTAAAAAAAGCTCCCCGCCCGTCGGAAATTCCCGTTTCTCGCCCCGACGTTCGTTAACCGAACAATTCGCCTTTTACCGAAAAAGTTTCTGCACCGAAATTAATTATGTTTTGCGGAATTTTGTCCAAGTAAAGAAGACAACAATTTTTCTGGCTGGGTGTCTTTTTCGTTTCGATCAAAGATGACGGCCGCCCCCCAGGACAGTCGTCACCGAAGTGTAAAAGCACGTGTCGTCTCCGTTACCTCGACGACTTCAAAGAATGCCTGTTGTTCCGTTATCGGTGCAAGATAGCCGGGGTGTGCGCGGCTCGTAAAACGCGCCCCACCGCTCGTTTCGAGGCCTATGTTTAGCCCGGACGTTTCGGAGATGAATGGTCGCGCTGCGCGTCTCTTGCAGCCTCGTTTTCGATGCTTTTTCTACTGAGGGCTGGCGCGGGACACGCGAGCCATTCTACTCTCATTTGCGAGAAGAAAAGGCCGCTCGCAGAAAACGCTCGCCAGAAGTCCCATGCTAATTAGAGGTGTCAAGCGACGGCCATCTGGTTGCTTGAAAAGCTACTTAAGCGACCGAACTGACACGTTGTTGACTATCAATTTCCTTTGGCAGTGTCGAACACCATAATCGTCTACGAAATTCCACTTGAGGTGTTGAATTCAGACGGTGCTAGTAAATAGTTCTCTCGATTCAAATCTTCTGTGATAGGACTATTTTCTGCGTTAAGGAGTATCGAGATGCACTTTCGGCGAAAACCAGAATGCATCTGGAATTTTCTGTTCTGGGATCCGAGGCACGAGACGGGCTGCTCGCAGACAGGGAGGAGCCGGTCACGCGTAAACGCGAGTATAGTTACGCAGACGTTTAACGACAGGAAGCGTTGGGCGAGAGAGGAACACGTGTTTCGGGTGTTTCGCGCGCGTCCGTAATGATTACACTCGCGTTCGACAAGTCCCTCGTTATTTTTCTCTTAATTATAGACCAAGACGCTTTGCTGCCTCGTGCTATTCGCTCGACAGTTTAGAGTCAAACAGTCGCTGCTACATATGTTGCTTCAGGAAGGAAGCGTGTACATGGGCGCTCCAATTTGTCCGATTATCGTTTAATCGAAGATTCGTCGGCGAAGCGACGATTCGTACGAGACGAGAGATTGTTCGTCCCGGTTGAACCTAGCGCAGTTTGGGGCCGGCGCGCGGGGTCGCGCAGAAGTCGGGAGCAGAATTTATAACGGCGATTAGGGAGTTTACGGCGATAACCTTATTAATGCGCCCGCATTTATCTTTCCGTAAAAATTCATTAAAACGAATGCGCCGACGCCGAGTATCGCCGACGTTTTATCAACGGAATTATGACGATGACACCAGGGGTTTATCTACCGTTTATCTCGATTATGGTAATAAGCGGCGCCGTACCCCGCCCCGCGGCACACTCAATAAAATCCTACGCGATAATGACGTAATCGTCGGTATCGCGCCGAGCATCGTACGAGCAATTTTCATCGGCGTGATTCGCCGTTTATCGCTCGATTCGATACACCGTAAAACCCGAAACTGGCAATTGGTGCTCGACAGTGTCAAGAGGAAACGACAAGATGGCGGGCTGGCTCGGCTGATAAATCGGCTCGGGAATCGTGATATTGTAAACGTTGACCAAACACGGCGCGCGTCGAGCCGGCTCGAGTTTTCCCGGCTGCGAGAGCAGTGAGGGAGAGGGAGAGAGAGAGAGAAAGAGGAGAGAGAGAGAGAGGACAAAGAGAGGAGGCCGTTCCGCAATTTAAATTCTGCCAGACACCCTTAAACGTCCTCTCACGGACGCGAGCAGGGCGAGAGAGGGCCAGCGAATGGCGAAAAGAGAGCAAACCGAGGTGTCCGACGCAGCCAGCGGTGGCTGCGACAGGAGAGTTTGTTTTTTGAAGTCTGTATTGCTTACAAATGTCTCGGTGTAAAAAGCGAGCAGCATGCTCCTAATGAGTCTGGTTGTTAAAAGACCTCTCCCGCCTTTTTTACGCCCCGGCCGCCTTTCTCCCTCTCTTTCTCTCCTTTCCGTTTCTCGCTCTCCGACCGCTGTTTCTCCGGTTCCATTAACTCGACATTGTAGCGGGGAATCTTAATATTTTTCGGCGACGGGATTTGTGAGCGCAACGACGCGCGGCGCCCGTCGATTCGTTTATTTCGGGAAAACGCGTCCGCTTCGATCCCGAAACCGCCGAGAAATAAAGTCCCCGGCAGCTAATGGCCGTTCGAACTCAAAAGACTCGACGATTTTTATGCCCAAGGTATCGGCCGACGTCGGCCCTCTGCCAGCCGGTACGAACTCCGAATATCCGAGTGGTGCTCGCGCGGATCTATAAACGTGGCGCAATTAGGTCGCAGCGGACGCAGCCCCCGAAAATAAGAGCAACAAGCCACCGGAACACTCTCACGGAATTTTTAATCTCGAAACGGCTTGATATTAATTTATCACGCTTCTACTGCGTTTAGATGGTGCCTCGAGGAACGTGTACAAAAATTTTCAGCTTGGAAAATTAATTCTCTTACGAGTTATAACAAATTCTGCAAGAGGTCTCTTCTTGGATACGCATAGGCATCTTTAAGAATTTTTAATACAGAAACCGTTCAACGTAGGCTTGTCAAACTTTTACTATACTTGGACAGTACATCGAAGAATGTATAAACAAATTTTCAGCTTGGAGAATTGATTTTCCAACGAGATACAACAATTTATACGGGTATCTTTCGCGCTGCTTTCTCTCGGGCGGCGATCTATCAAGCTTGGAGACGCAGGGCTCAATAAATTAGTTTAAATTAGTTGATCGGCGAACGAACGAGGGAAAGAATCATGCAAAAGTCACGGGACCCCGAAGACACGGTGACCGAGAAGCGAACACAGGGTGTGTGCAGGAGCGAAACGTCGGCTGTGGTAAATGGTTTCTGGGCGCACTTAAACGCCCATTTCCTTCGAAATCCGGCCAAATCGCTTAGGCCGAGCAAAGCGTTCCAATTAAGAGGTATGCGTCTCGCTTCTGGCATCTCGGCAACGAGACGATATATATTTTTTTCTCCATCCCTCTGGCAGAGCCTCTCCCTTTGTCTTTCCTGTTGCTCGGTGAGGCGGCCCCGGCCTCTTCTCGACGACCGCAACAGCGAAACTCGCGTCCACCGGTTAAACAGATGAGAATCTTTCGGTCTATTAGTGGAGCTGCCACCGTTTTGCCGCGTAAAGAGAATTGATATCTTCTCTCGTTCCTTCCACGTCTTCCTTTTCTTCCCGAACCGCCCCACGGGCCTACCCTTTATCGTATTTGCGCCAGTCAAACGGTTTCCATTGCAAAATTGATTTTTCTCCTCGGAGGAGAAAGAAGCCTCTATCGTAAAATCTCAGATTATCCGGATTGAAAAATTCCTTTGAACGTAGAAAGAAGAACGTACTTGCGTAAAAAGAAATTTTAAGGAGTAAACTAGCAGTCATGGGTAAAGTAGAAAAATGGGCAGTCTGTTCCGACGGAGCATTGTTCAGCGAGTTGTGCAGTCTCCGAAATGTGGCAGCGTGCAGCAGGGGACTTATAGCTCGCCATTATATTTAGATGGTGGCCAGCAAACGTCGAACCCGTTCCCTTTGTCTCGGAGCCGATCACGTGCAACGCGTACGCAGAAGATTCGTCGCGGAGTTCCGGCGACGATTCGCGGGGATCGTAAACCTAGTCCTCGACGTCTCTCGAGGATTACTTCTTGGAAACGGTGCGTGAACACGTGTTTAGAATTAGGCGACTCGGCTGGGCCATAGGGGAACCTCGATCCTCGAACTTCGCCGCCGTTGCGTGCCATTTCTGCTCGCGAGACACAAACTTGGCGCGTTTCTGGCATCAACTTCATTTTCCGACAACTTGCCAACCTTACCTTATCGTACTAAATTTTCTGGACTTTAGATATTTTTGAAACTGAAATTCCTGTGGAAAGCTTGAACAAAGATTGCTCCGAGAAGCGCTGCTGTGGCTCCGACAGGAGCGAGGGCCAGGAGGCCACGCCCATTCTGAACGATGCGTCCAAAAGTCCCGGGGCCGTTCTGTCTTTTAATTAAGAGGCGCGAGGGATGATTAAGTCTGCCGAGGGGAAGCACAGGAAGAGGGTAGGTCCTGGCAGATCGAAATTGCGTGTCCGCGCAAGAAGCTCGGGCGTCGTTCCGCTGGAACGTTCGGCCCGGTTCGCTCGAAAAAGCTTAAATCACGCAACAGGGATCTAAGTGGCCGATGTCGTTGCCTGGGACTCTGGCGGAGGGCTGTGGAAAGAGAGACGGAGAGAGAGAGTGAGAGAGAGGGACGCGAGAAAAAGGATAACGAGGGAGGCAGAGCCCGGTATTCGCATTCCGGGAGCGCGTGCCGCGTTGTCAGTTTCGAAAGCGAATGATACGTAATTTATAACGGCGTGGAACTAAATACCCCGCGTTGGGAGGAGGAGCGAGAAAAAGAGAGGGAGTTCGGTGGAGGAACAAGGGAATCCGAGGCCGCAGAAGACGGGCCGGTGTCTAAATATCGAGCACATGTCGCGGCTCCCCCCTGAAACCGAAATAGAAGCCACCATCGTGGACCACCGTACGTCATCTCGCGCGCGCGACGCCTAGGACCGCGCGCGCGGTTTGTTTGCTGTTACGCGGCGCTGTTTTCACGCGACGAGAGCCGTCCGTCTTCTTCCTGGTTGCCCCCTTTTTATTTTTCCCGAGGGATCATCCGAAGCTCCGGATCGCTCCTGGTTCGACTCTGGTTCAACTCTGGCTCGCCGCGAGACAGTTTTCCCCGGGCGCATCGAATTGATTGATTCCGAGACGGGGAAAAGAAACGGAAATAGACCGTAGGCTCCGGTTAGTAAGGAAACCAATGGTGTCGCTCTAATAGGCTCCGCTGTCTTCTTAATTGACCGAACCCGGCTCCTAAGCGCGCGATGACTTACACCTCTCGGATCGAGACCCGTGAACTGTCACCGGAGAACGGCTCACTCTCCGCCGGCGCTAAATGGAAATCTCGATAGATCGGAGTTTAGTAGGAATCTTGGAGGCATAGATGACAGGATATAATTTTACGGAATTTTTTGGAAACGAGGTTACAATTTAATTTGAAATGAGCAAGGGATATAAGTGCTCGTCCCGTCACGATTTCGTCGTCATCCCCTCTCGTCGCCTCCTGTTCCTGCCACGGCGCAGAAAACCGGAAAAGAAAATAAGAGAAGTGCGCGAACAGCGGAGAGAAAGCGAGGGGTCGGGTAGCCTCTAATAGATCGGCTGTCTTCTTAATTGACTAGGTGGGTCGTGAGTGTCTGACGGCTCGCGCCTCCCGACTCGTCGAAATAGGCGGCCGGATTGACCGTGAATGCTAAACGCGGAATGCCCGTCCTGCAGCAATGATGGAGATTGATCGTGGCAATTATATCATCGACACCGAGAGACCCCTGACTCGCTCTTCTCTGCGTCCTCGCAATTTTATCTGCCGGCCCCTAACCAGCCTCTTTAGCTGGCCTTTACCATCGATGTTCTTCGTTATCGAGCCTCTCGTTAGGGACAGCAAACTTTTCTGTAGGACGCGCGACGCGACGATTTTCGTTGCTGCGCTGCATGATAATTGGCAAGCGTCTCGAGCCTCTTTGTCTGTTTCAGCCACAGCCAAAAGAAAACGAGAAAACATTTAAAATAGAAAGATCGGAGGGATCGGTGAAATTGTCGGAGAATTCCAATTGTTTCACGTCTCTATCGAAGAGTTTATAAATAAATAAATAGGCTTTGAGTGTCCAGCTGCAGAATAGGGTGCCATCCACACTGTGTCGAGAGCAACCAAGAGTCAGCAAGACGGCAGAGACGCGCGCCCTCGGCTTCCTTTCGGATGAATGCCGTTCCTGAAGAAAATGGTCCGTGCGAAGGGCCTCACGCCCTCGACAATACGGCAATCTCGGCCAAAGTAGCCGGGGCCCGTTCGCAGAATGAGAAGAAGAGGAGCAAGAAGGCCAGATAAAGGTGAGCCCCGGGCTCGATTCGTTCTGCGCCCATTGTCAGCCACTTGAAGGATCAGTTTTTGAGCGAAACGCTAGAAAATGGACCTCTTTCTCTCTCCCTCTCTTTTCCGCGGGTTCGCTCGCATAATTGCGATTTAAGAGGCGTCCGAACAGCTGCGACGCCCGGTGACAATGCTCGAGCCACTCGAGACGGACAATCGAACAATTTGGACCCCGCTGTCGTGGTCGCAGTAAAAGTCACGCGAGACGATTTTCCACCGAAAAATCCGGCTCTCTGTCGACTCGCCGCAGGGTGAACGGTGCACCGGCCGTTTCCGGTGCCCCTCCGTGGCCCCTCAATTACCAAAAGAGCTCTCGAGATCGTAAGAATGGAAATAGATCCGCACCGGGAGCTTTAAACATCGTAAAAGTATAAGTGGGATCCATGTCCGCTGGAAATCGATACGAGCATTCCTGAAAGGAACGAGAAAGCTCGGCGCTTGACTCGGAAGGTACGCGAGTAGACTGCGGATTTTCTGGATTCATCGGCACACTGTGTAGATACAATTTAAAACAGTGAAACGATTGGACAAAATTCCAGAATATCGACTTACCATTTTCTACACGTTGAAACCCTATGAGATAAATCGTGCACTTAATACCTACAAGTGTCCAAAAAAATCGTAGAAATTAATGGAACATTGATTTTCGAATGGGAGACCACGCAAGAGGAAAGCCACCAGGCTCCGATATTAGGGTAATGCGTTCTGGATCCATTTCGGGTTTCATGATTTTATGGATCCTTCCCGGAAAGACTGGAGGGAAGGGGGACGTCTCTCCTCGCACCTGCTCGTAGCTGTGGGTTTGGGTTGTCGGACTCAATTTCACTCTTTTCAAGCAGTCGACAATCGAAGCCACTCGAGAGCGGAAAGCGACACCACGGCCGCATCCTCTCGAGCTTTACAAGGATTTAAACAACTTCGAATGGTCCACGGATCCGCCGTGAGGCACAATGCCGCTGCGCCGGATCTTTTACAACTGGATCCTTTACGGCAAAGCGAATCCAGCATTCACCGTCGGACACGCCGTTTCTATTGGATAGTCTTCGGAGACAAGGACGTTCGCGCCTCTGAAAGACCACACGCCTGCTTCATTAAAGCCCGGAGAAACGATACCGGGCCACCCTTCTCGCCACCAGATTCCCCGAGAAAGCAAAATCTTTCGGCGCGAGAAAGAGGGAACCGATATGCTCTTACCTTTCCCGGCTCAGAATCCTAAAAATATTTTCGAGCCGATAGAAATAATACACTTCGTAATGTAGTCTGCAGCTTGCTGTTGCGCTGAGATAGAAAAATTATGCGATTTTGATGGAGAAGGGGCGCTTGTTCTGCGTTTGTGGGGCGCAGTGAATTTTCGGTAGATCGTGGCGGCCTATGGGGAAGCTGGATCCTCGAGCAGGTTAATGAGGGGAATTAAGGGGGTCTCACAATGCGTGGCATGGTTCGAGGAGCACTCGAGAGGAGGCAATATTGTGGCGGAGGGTGTCGGTGCCCGGAAAGTGATATACAGTTCGGTAATGGTGGCGGACTATCCGACACCTGGTCCCGTGGCCCCCTTTGTGAGAGGTGGCTGAAGAGAGCGAGACCTACGCCACCAGAGGACCCCCATAAACTTTGGCCGCGCATTCAGCTAAATGGTTCTAAAGTGCTTTCAAAATACGAGCCGTCGCGTCGCTACGAAAAACCGTGGCCCCCGCTTTCTCTCTCCCTCTCTCTTTCTTTCTATTTCCCTTTCTCTTTCTCGATCGACAACGCAGGGGCCCATCCCCGATTCCTAAACGATATGGGTGGTTCCTCGAGGATAAAAATGCAGATTAGGATTAACAAGCCGGCACCGGTGATTCCCGGCTTCCGTTGATTTACCGTCGTATAATTTCGCCCCGCGCGACGTAATTTTTTACGCGGTCGCCACCCCGCCCTCGGGGCTTGTTGGGATACGTTATTAGGATTATTTGCTTCCGTGTAATTTTCACTCGGACCCCGGATTAGCCTCCAGACCACGGCATTCTCGGGAATAATTGATTCCGACCGTAGATCGCCCCGAAATCTCGTGAACTTTGAATCGCCGAGAATTTCCTACTTGGACACCTTTAATAAATATCCAGGGACCGGGGAAATATTTTTCTCCTACGGTTAGACTCCTGGACTATCGATTCTGGTAATTTTCTAGAAATTAAAACTCCTAGATTTAACTTGTGGAATTTTTTCAAAGCAGACTGAGGCGTTTTTGGCTTTCGGTTGGACCTGCTTTGTACAAACCGGAAAGGTGGCTGCTTGTAATAGTAAAAATCGTGACATCTTTATGGGAGACCACCGAGCTTGCTTCCCGAGTATTAAGTATGCAAGTGTTTTCAATTTGATGCAGACGATTAGCCCCGCGCGTAAAGAAGTTGAACAAGCTCCGTCGAATAAATTTCTCGATTTCGAGTTCGTGAGGACGCCGAGCCCGATCGAAAGGAGATTTTCGACGCCCCCAGCGAGAAAAATTTGAAGGATGCTGCGCGCGTGGGTAGAAAAATGTGTATCGCATTCACGGGCCTCCATTGATCTCGAGAATCAAAGAGCGAGAGTCAGGTACAGCTGCCACGAAAAACACGCGTTACGATGATCGATCCTCCGGGACTTCTTGGCCCGGGGACCCCTTGGAATTCCTCCGAACAGCGTCTCTCCTTGTCCATGGGAGCATTTCCCATAACCGATGGAATTTTAGAGAAACCATTTCGAGAAGGGTTGCTCCCACAAAACCGTCGGAAAGCGACGAAACCTACAGGACTTTCCGGCTGACTAGAAAAATACAACAACTGCGCCAGTTCAGTGTTAATTTTTACGAGGCTTCCAGAAGCCTATATTTTTTCGACGAATCTTCACAAAAGAATTAATTATTCGGTGTGCATCGATGTTCTATTCTTCTCGAAGTCAATTGTGTTAATTGACTTGGAGACTTTAGAAAAATATAACGTTAACAGCAAGGATGCTGGAGGTGTGAAAGTTGGAGGACATTGACGGCATGAATGATATTTAATTATCATAGAATCGCGCGAGAAGGGTGAGAGATCGGGAATCGTTCCCATTCTCATCGGTCCGATTTGGTTTATTTGTGGCCCGACCGTGGACGGGAAGTCCGTTGTCTATGAATGAGCCAGAGATTGCAGTATCCTTTCAGGATCTCGACGCGGATCCGGAGGTAGCCGGGATGCTTTTCGCCGTGGCTGTACGCAGCCGTCCCTTTGCAGGAAGGTGTGACTATGTTTGAATACACTGTTGATTGGGCCATAAATGTGTCTCTCAATGTACAAACAGTTCTTTTTTTCTCTACTCTCTCTTCTTCTTCTTCTTCACCGACGCGCGGTGCGGTGATTTTCTCGTTCGGGAACACGAGGGCCACACACAAGACCACCGGGAACTCTCCGAGCCGTTTGATTGGTACCTCTCAGGATAACGCGGCGTGACGCAATTGAATTCTAGTTTGAAAGATGTTCGAGTCGCCGGACAACCAACCTGGGCTCGTGGATCGCTTGGAATTGCGGTTTCTCGATCACTCGGTGCGATTTAGTCCTCCGCATTCTTCGCTTCGATATATTAATTGAAACAACGCCCGATCGAAATGACTGATTATTAGAATTGCAATTATATTTGGCAGAGCAGGTAATCGAGTCGATCGCGGGCTCATTTGTTTTCGCGCTTTCGTAATTCCCCCGGTTGTTCCGGATCGTTAAAAGGGTATTTATGAAGCCGGAGTTCACGGCAGAGACGGATCGTCGAATTTCTGCGGCTGATATGCCCTTTGAACGAGCCCGATCGTGATCGAGCGGAGCCGATGATGTCAGCAGGAACGCGGCGAAGAATGCCTTTTGATTGGAACACGATTTTAAGTATCAATGCTAATGACCTTACCGGGCAGCCGCTTAATTGGACCCGTCATATCGATCCTGCCCCGAGAATCGGTGTCTTCCTGTGCGAGCCAGCAGAGCCAGCTCGCCCTTTTCATTCGGCCTGGCGAACTGCATTTCGCGAAAATAAAATCCACCTTCATTCGTCCTCGTAACCCTGAATTCCTCCGAGAAGGGAAATGTATTCTCAAAAATTCTTCTCAATGGGCTATAAATTCGTGGCCGATATTTATGTTAATGAACTTTCGCTTCCAAGCCTGCTATTTTCTTACCGTGCCAATAAATAGTCTTCTCAAATTTTGGAGCTACCCCCTTTTTGCGGAAGAAAGGTTGCTCTATTCGAGGATCAATTAATTTTCTAAAATTGAACGCCCCACCTGTAATGAAATTTAAAAATTGAACAAAAATGCCGAACAGTGGAGAAGGGTTAGTTTTGGAAAGAGGAATTTTTCTGTAGTCTCGCTTTGTGCCCGAGCGATACGACTAACATATTGTCCGAGAGAAAAATTGAAGAAGAGAAGTCAATGTGAGCGAGGGCCGCGCGTCGACGGAGCTTCGAAAATGAATTTCTCTATTCACGAGGGACCGGGCGATCGTGTATCAAGGTCGCGAGCTCATTAGCCATTGATAGCTGCATTCGAGGGCCAATCAAAGGGCATTCTTCGCTGACGTCAGCATTGCCCAGGAAAATCGAAATCGCCGGCGACGTGTGGCTCCGAGGCCACCAAACTAAACGGAGAGAATGCGCGAAGAAAGAGCAAGAAAGGAAGAAAGAAAGATAGAGAGAGAGAGAGAGAGAATCGTGGGTGGAAACGAAACGAAACGAAGCAGAAGAGAATGAGAGGAGAAGAGGACGAGGGCGAAATCGAAGGAAGAATGAGGAGAGGGGAGAAGAGTCGGGGCCCGTTCAGAGACTAGTTAGCACCTTCTCTTAAGTCCGCGCGTTCTCGAATCAAGGCTCGCATTCTGGCCGAGTCGGGCCCGGTCGGGCCCGCCACAATGCCGCATTGTACTTAAATCAGATTCAATTTGGGCCCCATTGAAAATTACGCTTAATAAATTATTTGGGCAATTCATAAATCCGACTCGTGCTGTGCCTGACTGGACTGCCTCCCCTCCGCCGCCCCTGGCCCCCGAGGGCTCCGGGGGCCTCGCTCTTTCGAAACGCGGAGCCAAAGCTGCTTTCCGAACATCGTCTACTACTAATGGACCGCGTCCGCGCCGAGCCAGGGACGTATCACCTCGATACCGCACTGTTTCCTTTCAAAAAACTGATTACACCATTTTTCCGAGCCATTCTTCTCGATAACTATTTTCTTGGACCAATATTTTCCGCAATACTATTTCTTTAATCGTTCTTGCGGAGGCTGCTGATCCCTCAAATTTGATCTTTCTAAATGTCAAACTTGTCTACTCCCTTTTGTCTTTTGATTCGTGTGCGTGCACAGCCTCCCAGAAAAGATTGAAGAAGAATTCTAAAAATTGCAGCGCCAGTTCGTGAGGCAGGGCGACAACGGAGGAAGGAAGGATTCCAAGGACCAGTTAGGGGAACAGGATCGAAGTCGAGTGAATGCGGCCCTGCGAACGATTAAGCCGGGTTCGGCCACCAGGTAAATACGCACGCGCTCCTCGGCGTGGCCGCGTCGCGTCGTCGCGTCGGGTCCACAGGATCGCCGTGGCCTGCACGTGTACGTCGTTTATACAACAAATTAGTAGGCAGTTATAAATGACATAGTGTCCTTATTATCGTGGTGGCCTTATTACGGGTCCTCTGTCGGTGACGTTTGACCGACTGTCCGAGCCCGTTCGGTCGGCTAGCCGTGAAACGACGAGGATTTCTTCGGAGGATTCCAGCCCCGGAGAAATTATTCGGCCCATATATCTCCGGGCAGTGCCGCGCGGCGCTGTCACTGATTAATGCAACGCGGTAAACGGCGCTCATTGTCCGCCGGTTACGGTTACGGTTATACGGTTACGGGACCGCGGCGTCGCATCGCGCACAAATGACGACTTCAGCCGTCCGGATTCACCGGTCTGCCTCTTACCGCTCTGTGCCGATTGGACCGATTGTTGCCCGGTAATTAGCGTCGACTCGGTATTTTTAGTAACCTTCCGGTTAGGTGGTTTAATCGCGGCTGAATCAGCCCCGTAATGAATCGTAATGGATTCAACCGGGGGTCCCTGCGGCCGCGCCGCGCAGCGCCGCGTCGCGAATCATTAATCTCCCGACACCGGTTTTTAATTGGTCCCCGGCTGGATCGATCCACCGAAAAACTGGCTACCTTCTAGACTCGTTCCAATGCTGAGTAGACTTCTAACTTTCAGAGGATTTTCAATAATTTTGCTGTCACAAAAGTCTAGTTCGTCTGAAATATATTAATTTTTCGGCAGCAATTAACGCGGAACAGAGAGAGAGAGAGAGAGAGAGAGAGATCCCTGAAGAACAGCGACGAAATTTACGGTTACGTGGAAACCGCCGAGAAAGGGACCGGGAGCCCTTTAACAACCCGCAAACAAGGGCCTGACACGTTCGAACAATCAAGGAGCAACCGGCGAACCTATAATTAGTGTAGGATCCCTTCGGGGATCGGTTTTGCCGGTCGTTTTCTACGGACCCTGTTTCCGTTCGTTAGATCGTCATCTGCGAGTGTCCACCGGCCTCTCCCAACAAGTTTCGGAAAGCTTCAGAAGTCACCGCGCAAAATCGTCTCTCGTCTCCGGACCATGGAGAATTTCGGGGGCAGTTTTGTCTTTTGCCCGCCGATCGACAATTTTCACGGTTCCATTCGTCCGAGACAAAAGTGTACAGGTTTTCGCTGAACCGGGGGAGAAAAAACAACCGTACCAGCTCTGTGACAAATGGACAGGTGACCAGGTAAGTCCGAGTTTCTCTTTACGATACTTCATTGTCATGCTACGATCAACCTCATTGCTGTCGCTTTTGCCTAATTCCACGGCGCAACAATCGAAATTTGTGCTCGAATGTCTCATCGAGAGAAAGTGTCTTGTGACCCGGGGGGCGTTATTGCTGTCCCTTTTTATCTGCTGAATTATTCCGGAGACTATGCCAATTAAACATTTAACTACAGGACGTATCACCGGAATAATAACAGCAAAAACAGATGCTCGAAGAAGCGAGCAATTCCTGAATGAACACGAAACGATTCGCGAGTATCAAACAACGCGGCAGCTCTCTCTCTCTCTCTCTCTCTCTCTCTCGAGGTTCGCTTACTCGTAACGAGCGGAGACATAATCGTCGGAGGCAAGGAGATCGCAAGAACACTCGGTAAAAGCGTCGGCAGCGGCGATAACCGGCCGATAACGCGCTGTAATTAGTCACTGCCAATTAACAGCTGCTCAAACGGAAAACAACTGGGCTCGTTAGCGATATTCGGCGCGCAACGCGTCTTGCCGGAAACAACGACTCGCGACGTCGCCCGAGTAACTATTTATGTGCGATAGTTTCCCCGGGGCCCGGAGAATTTTCCAGGCTCCTCTCCCCCCTTTTCGAAATCAGCGTCGAACGCGATTATCGCTCGTCCCCCCGCCTCGTGATTCAATTATCGTGAAAACGCGCCGATGACGTAAACCGGCCGATCGAGGCGTCGCGACGCCTCTCGGCGTTTATCTGACCTGGATTGTCGAGATGGCGAAACACCGACGGATTTTTAAACGGGAACGCGGTCGATAAGCAATTTTTACTGGCCCAACCTGTCCCAACCTGTCCCGACGCATTCTGGACGAAAATTTCACTTTTCAATCTTTTCAAAGGAAAGGGCGGAGGACCCACGTTTCTCCAAATTGAATTCCTGAAATTTTAATTTTCTACCGATGACGGTATCAAAGCAGACAGGTGAATAAGTGTCCTAGATTTTTTCACATTTTTTGGAAGTCGAAAACAGCAAGAAAACAAAATAGTCCTGGACGTAAACGACCCAGACTTTTTTTTAGAAGTGGCTTTCAGATGTGTGGTACACATTTTATAACATGACGACGTGGCAACGAACGTGTTAATCTCCTGATTAATTCGTTCGTCTATCGGAAATGTGGTATTACTGGCAAAGCAATTAAAACTAGTGAGTTGGCACATAAAAACAGCTTACGAGCATGTCCATGTACTTATCTCGTTACCAAGCGATTACTAGATTGCTGACATTCGTGAGAATATCACGGGTTGACGGTTTTATTTGCGTCAATTGAGATCTAATAGAAATTAATTCGGTCGATTAACGAGTGAGTCGTGAATGAAATAAAAATTGCATTTAGATATGCATCGTTTATACAATAAACTGCGTGCGTTTCAAACTCGAGAAGACATGGGTACATTTTGTCAAATATTGTATCGAGTTTTAAATAAAATCTAATAATGCAATACGGTTGCACAAGAGGAGCCCACGAAATAGTCGCATGATCGCTGCTGAATAATTGCGTCGATAAAAACGAGATTACAAATTGCAAATTTACGCCACCGATTTAATTAAAACCGAACAAAAATTGATTCGTTCTATTACGCGTTGCGTGAAGTTTCGAATCGAATAAAACTGATATCGCTGTTTGCACCGTGGACACCGTTCCAGGAAAAATGTACAATCTAGCGATAAATTGAAAGCAATGCAGTAAGAAATAAAATGACAACGCGGTTTAAATTGTACCGTGGCTATCGGACAAAATATTTTGATCGCAACGGAGCAATTTATAATCGCAAATAGAAATTACTTCATCCCATCGGCTGTTCTATTCAGTTCCAAAACAAAATAAAATCAACATCCGGTATTTAATCATAGATACTGTACGCGCGGAAAAATCCACAATTCAGCAATAAAATGGAAAAATAAAAACGCGCATGGCAACCGCAGCAACGATTAAACAACGCGTTTGAAACCCCGATCGCGACGAGGAATTGCAAATTCCCGCGTCGATTTAACTAAACAGTTCCCACGGAGCGTATCCACGAAATATGCAAGTGAAAAAACCGGCACAGGAACCAAGTAGGGAAGTGCAATTTCAAGCAACAGGACGAGCAAGAAGCATCGGTCGGTTGCAAAAAAATCTCGGTGTGGCGGAGGATTGCGGGGGAGAGGGATCCGTTGGCGAAGAGGAGACCGAAGAAGAGAACACGAAGCACCAGTAACAGCAGCAGAAGAAGAAAGAGAAGAGAAGGAGAAGAAGAAGAAGAAGAAGAAGAAGAAGAAAGAGAAAAAGGAGAAGGCCGGGGTCTTTTTCATCTTCCTCCATTTGTTTCACGCCGTGTGTCAGAGCGGCGCAGACTATAATTAGGCCCTCGGATAAGGCGTACCGCCGTCCATCCGCAACGAAACAACTTTTTGCAAATCATTAACGTATAATTTTAATTGCTGGCGTTGACGAGCCGCGAATTAATTACGTTGACCGGGGGCAGTGCCGAATGAATATCAGGGGCCGTGTACCGTGCACGAACGCTCGAGTATGCACAATACATATACATCCTCTGGTGCACCGTTCCCGTGTGCGAGAGGGGTTCACTGTTCTGTGCAGGTGTGTACGCGTGTAACGAGCCCGAGAGTGTTTGCGAGCGTATGAGAGTGTTCGCGCGAGAGCGTATGCACGCGGGAACACGCGCGTCCCGGCCGATGCACGTTTACGGCCGCCTCCGTTCCCCCGACATCGTTTCCCACTCGGTTATCTTGTTTTCAACTAATTGTACGTGGCATAGTTCAGATCGCGATAACGCCCCCGAGAGCCGTTCCTTCATTTTCAACCGGATAAGGGAATTTTAATGCGACTCGCCCGAACCGACGGCGCTCCGTTCACTCCCCTCTACTTTTTCATCAGGAACGCGTCGGGAACTACCCCTACGCGAGGGGGTGCAATTGCCAAATTAAAATCCTAAACCTTTATTTTTCTAGACTTTGTATATCCTTCGCCGTTGCCGGTAAAATAGCAAACAATAATTTTATAAAATTGGAGCTACAGTGAATTCTCGATATATGTCGGTAATACGGGTCTTTCCAGCGACTGATATCGTACAGGAGACGTACCGAAGCGGTGTAAAAAACCTGATTTTGGAAAGGGCCAACTATGGAGAGGGAAAAGAAAATTGGAAAACACTCGGCTTTCAATTGAGAATGACCCCCAAAAATGAATCGACCTGTACAGAGTCCGGCTGGAACGTTTTAGTTTTCCGAACAGTAATTCATCGGTCGTTGGAATGGGGAGCTGCGTCCGTTCTCGTGGGCAGTAGAACCGCGAGAGTCGTGTACACGTATCAAGTGACTGCTTAATTAGTAATTAGACAGCCGATTCATAAATCAGACGACTTGTAACCGGCCTCGAAATCGATGTGAATGCCCAGGAAACGTTATCTTCTCGGTAATTAACGAGATACATGGCCTGGAATACACAGCCCCGCGATACCCGAATGCTAATCAGTTTTCGCAAACACCAACAGAAGAAAGAAGCAGTCGCCGCGCCGGATCGAGCGGATATCGCCGAGCTCTCTCGGAGCTTGCTCCGGGTTCCAATAAATATTTCATAATTTGCCACGATGTGACGACATGCTCGCTCGGAACTAATTCTCCCGAGGTCTCTCTACGGTTTTAATGGCATGAATTCTCTTTAAACTGGATCGCGCCGCCGATCGGGATACGCCGAGATTAAGAGACTCATTTTCCACTCTGGCGCTCGTGCTATCAACGGACGGGGCGATTCGCAAACATTTTTAAACACGATTTAGAAGCGGCAGAAATAGCGTAAAACGATCGCACGAGATCGGAACGCTCTTTTCCCCAGTGGAAATCTGCTGCCGGAGAAATCAGAAGTTTGCCTAATTAGAAAAGTGGCGCCACGGTAAGCGGATATCGGTGTCGGGTTTAGAACAATGACACCGATGACTAATTGCAGCGCGGTCTTGGCTTCCATGCAAATTGCTCTGCCTCGGTTCGAGAGAACTAGGAGTGCACGAAACACGAAAATTCGAGCGCCGAAAAGGAGGATCGGTGGACCTTCTGCTCGGGGTAACGGATACCCTGAAGACAAAAAGAAATTCGCGCCGGTCGTTCGGCTCGGAAACGCGGCCGCGCCACGCCCCGGCGTCGTTTCGGCCTCCTCTCGACGAAATTCGACCGTCTACAGGACCCGAAATACATCCCACCCTGGAAACGGAATTTTCAAAGAAGATCGAGGCCCCGAGAATCGACTCGGCTCGCCTGCCGACCGATTTACGGGCCTGGAAACCCTGGAAAATTGGGGAACCCTGCATCTTCCTATCCGTAACTCGACGATTTTATGGGCGAACATTTTCCCGGGGTGAATTCGATGCTAATTTTATTGGACGGAGCACGATTTCAGCCGTGATGGATGCTTCGAATTCCGTTGCTTCGCGGGATTTAATATCGCAGCTGCACCCAGAAGATGGATAGTTTGTGCGATGCAGACGAACGGAGTTGATTCGGTTATTAAAATTGAACTGGACTGGAAAGTTAGCTTGTTCCTCCTATATTCTAATCGCCTCCGACAATGGAGCCGGGGAATCGTAAGCCGAAAGACGGTGGCGCGGCTCGACTATATTAGAGTATGAATCAGTGAAAGACGTATTTTCTCCTCAAGGTCGGGAAGGGTCAGCCTCCGAGTGTTCCAGGCTCCGAGCAAAGGGAGAGTATAGAGAGTGAGCTCATAATTAGAAAGGGGTCGAAAACTGTTTGCGCACGATACAGGAAATTGTTGGCGTTCTTCGAGAATCCGTCGCGGCGCGGAGACTTGTCCGTCGATCCCGGGGAAATCTACTCGGAATGTAAATTATCCAATTACTCCACTTAGCGGTCCGATTAAATTGGATCGACGCGATTGACAGCGTGTAACAGGGCTCTTGAAACGCGATACATTCGGCCGGGACGAGGCTTGTTGTGTCCGCGCGGCTCGTTTCCCGCGGCGACCTCTCCTTCCGTCCGTGAATGCGTTCATTGTGTCGTACTTGAAGTGTTGGTAAATAGCCACGATTACGGACGTATCGCGTGCGCTGATGCGTGAGCGCTGCCCGAACGATGCGAGCCCGACCGCCGGTCAAAGTTCGAGACTCTTTCTTAATTGCTGCCGACTCGATACCGCCGCGGATTTATTGGTCTCGGGCCTCTTATGGTCGCGTGTAATTCCTCGACGATCCTCGCCGAACACTTTGCCTAGCCGCTTCACTCGTCATCACTAGGCTGAGAATCTTATACCTACGGTGGAACCTCGATTATCCGTGTGCTAATCAGTGGACCACGATTGTTCGAATTACACAACAATTGCTTAGTCTCCCGGCTGAACTAAATCACACAACTAATAAATTCAGTAGCAAGTACAATTGATTCGTTGTATGTATCCCGGTTGCTGCATAAGGTAAGGTATGTTTGTCGTTCAATAAAAACAGTTTAAATATATTCGTATTCTTAATTGGCGCCGTCATTACTATGCATAGCAGCTTAGTTACCTAGGGTTAAATATAGTACAATCTTACTTTCAACCTATTAAAACAGCGCAAAGAGGAAATAGATTTTTATCTAGCTTCTGTTTGTTGCGATCGAGCTGGAGAATATTTACTTTGCATAAAGATCCGCATTGCTACTAATTATTAGATTCTTCTGGATCGCGGTAGCATCCCGTGACTAAATAAACCTTTATTACCCACAAGAGAACCTCTGGATGAGGTTGGTAAAAGTATTACATATATTTTTTTTTTAATTTTTCAGCTTCAATTTCATCTGAATTTGCTAATGCTCGTGCCAAAGGTTTAACCATTGATCTTGAAATCTTACTGCAATTTATTTCGGTTAATGGCGCGAGGGTTGAAATGATTTCCAATTAATAATTCACCTGCAGAGTATCGACGACTATTATACCCAACGTACAGCGTTTAATTAAACGTTGCAGCTCGTGAAATGGATCGTGCCGGCAAAAGCGCGTTTCTCTGTTTCGATGTATTATTCTTTGGCGTTGTTGTTCGAGCGATCTGCTTCGAGGAAAAGGTTCCATTGATTGGATTATTCGGCTTATTGGAATATCGGCGTTTCTAATGGAAGCGTGGCTCGTTCCCGAAACCGGCGAACGGAACGAAGGCACTCAAGAAAATTGAAAGGGGCGTTCTTCCATCAAAGGCTCGTTAGAAAATCACAGCTGGATCGGGGAACGGCTTCATCGGGGGTTGTCGTTGATCCCCATTGATCTCTGACCCCGACTCGCGTGTTCCACGAAAACATTACTCAAATTTCAGGAAACAAGGGGGATAGGGGGGACGCACAGTGTTGTCAATAGACTGCCTGATCGGATAATTATTATTTATTATATACCGATCCATTGTTAAACCGTAGGGCAAACCTGTGATTTCGAATCCGACTTCGAGGAACGCGTTGAGCGAGTAATTTTCCCGTTTCATATTTTTTTCATTATTACGTCGCGCAATTAATTGCCAAGCGGTTCGTATGAGGAACGGGTAATTGCGCCGGGACACGACAGCTCGCATGAAAACCCGTAATAAAATTATCTCGAGTGTCGGGGGTGAATTTAACCGGTGTGACGGCCCATCCTGTGTTTCCGCGGATATCGTGGTGCCCGGGTTGCAATAAAAACGCGATTTATTCCGCAACCGGCAGTTCCCTGCGTCCGCGATCTCTAATCTAATTCGCGTTCCACCAGTTTGTTAGATCCCGACAGTTTTCTTCTCGACTGTGCCGGGAATTCCCTGGTTTAGATCTGGTATTTAGAATTTCAAAATTTCAAAAAACTTGGGTCAGTTAACCCTGGGATCGTTCGCAGCTACATTTACCGCCAGGCGAATTCTATTTCATTCATAATAGCCGCGAAGACGGTGGCTCGAGCGTGGCTAATTATTGTAATTTTTAATCAACCGATCCATGGCTTTAAACAGCAGTCATTTATTGTCTGGTTAGACTATCTCCTTAGCCATCGATCGCCCCGCTGAATTAGCATCTCTCGCGTCTTGCAAACGAGCGGGCTGGCCGCCACTCCGCGCCGGGGCATCGAATAATAAAAGCATAACGCGTACGTCTGATTTAATTAACGATGATTATCTGAGAGATGTGTATAGGCGGGGGGACAGGCGTCCTTGTAATCTCTAAGCGTTACACTTTTAATCAACGCTTCACGGAACACCGGCCAACCGTGTCGCCGCGAACAATGGACGATGGACCGTGCAAACTGCCGGTGAAGGGTGCCGGCGCTGCATTGTCCGTTGATTTAAGGATGCGCGACCGTTGACAGTTTCCCATCTGTGATTCGGCCGAAATTGACGCCGATTAAGGATCCATTCAGCAGGACGCTCCGGAATCGACTGTAAACGCCCGGTAATGGACCGGAGATCGCAGTGAATTAGGCGTCTCGGGATGTTTAACCTTCCTTCAACAGCGGATTTATTCTCTTTGGTGAAACAAATCGATTTTCTTGCAGAAGCTTGTAGTACAATGGTACTTTCGCAAAATATGCCCTGTGTTTCAGACAAACAACGTCAATGTCAGACAACGAGGGACTTTGATAGAAAACTTGTAATCCCCAACAAAGGACAGTGACTTTCCTTAAAATTGCGAATGCTCGGATGCCTCTGCGTCTCGCCAAGCAGCATTCTAATCGTCCGTACCGTTAGCTCCCATAGAAAATCGCCGGTGCCCGCCCCGTGGCCGTCGAATCTTTCTCTGAAAACAAGGGAACGGTCGATGGATTTTTCAAATTGGATTAGAGGGCCGGCCGGGCCGGGCCGAGCGGCGCGCGTGTAAAACAACGATCTGGAATAAGGGCCTAAGTCCCAGTAAGTCGGCTCGAAAAGCCTCCGGAGGTCTACCTGCCGGTTTGCAAACTGTCGGCGGGAAGAATGCCGGTGGAAAAGCTAGGTGACGAAGTGACGACGATGCCGACAGACCAAACACCGAGGAAAATCCTACCTCGGCAACCTGCAACCTTCCTGACCTAATCCCGAGATCGGATGAGCCGGACCGCCCTGTCAAAACTTGTCACCGGGTTTCGGTATTACAGAGGCGAGTCCTTCTCCGCTGGGAATACTGCGTGAAACCGCGCGAAAGGCAGGAAACGAGTAAATCAAAATTCAGGAATAGCTTGAAGAACTCTCTCAGGGTACCGTCGTAGAAATTTCAAAAAACGTAGGAAGAATATCACGTCACCCCGTCTTTCAAGACACAATCACAACCCCCGCGAACGAGCGTAGCTTATCGACTGGTGGGATCATAATAAATCAAGCGTCGAGTCGGGCTTATCAAAGGAGCCGGTCTATTTACCAGAGCATCGGGGGCTATCGGTCGAATCAGCTTACGCCGGTTGCTTAAAAATTTCCTCGGCCACCCCCGCACCCGTGGAGAAAGGGGATGGGAACCCGTCGCGAGGAACCGACGCCCTTATTACATCAACTTATCCAAGCGGCATTGAAAGGATGCACGCGTTCGCGGCGGATTGAAGAGGCTAGGGGTTGTCAGGGACGAGAGAGAGAGAGAGAGAGAGGGTGGCTGTTACCACGATAGGGAGCGGGACACGGGGGTAGCTAGGCGTACCTCCCTCGTATCTCTCACGCTTCGCGGGTATTTCTATGGGAGGGAGACGCCCGTCTAATTTCCTGTCCTGAATTTCGAACGAGCGGGAATTTGCACCCTTGAGTTCACATCAACTCGACGACGGAAGAGTGAAGAGGGGGTGGCGGGGGTGGTGCTCGGGGGGTGGGTTTGCTGGGAGGAGGCCGAGCAGCGGCCATGCGACGGGCTAGAGCGCGCAAAATCCTCGATTCCTCGTTTCGAGCGCCATTTTTCGATACCACCCCTCTCGCCGCGTACCTCTCCCTCCATCACTCATTCTCTCTCTCTCTCTCTCCGTTTTTCGACTCGCTCTCTCACCTCTCCCTCTCGTTCTGCCCTTTTTTTTCGTCGCGTTTCGATCCCTTCGCGGATCCAAGCTCGATGGAAAAACGCGCTTTCAATTCGAACGCCGCGGGGGTGGACGCAGACGCTCGGTGATCGACTGTCTTTATCGCGCCCCGCGATTTTGATTCACGCGGACAGCCCGGACGATCGCGTTTTATCGAATACCTGCTCCCCTGCTCGAAAGCCACCCCTTCGCCCCCGGTTATTTATTAGGACCGCGGAAAAGTAATGGGCCTACCGAGATCCATCAATGTTTCGACTGCTAAGGGTGCAATTGTTTTTGAGCTCGTGGACTTCTAATCTGCAGTATTACGCTTCGAATACAAAACAGATAACTGGTAAATGGGCCGCACTGTTTGATCGAAGTCCGGGATTTTGGCTGACAATGCCAGCGGATTAACACGCTTCAGGATCATAGAAAGTCAGATATCGTCTCGAATTCTGGAAAAAGGTCACCTCCCGAGATCCAAGAGATTCGAATGGGAATCGGTCGACGAGCAGCGAACACGGTCGTCAGAAAGAAGGGATGATAAATTTCAATTTGCCCGAATCTTCCGCGGAGCCTGGTCTATTCAGGCACCTTTGTGGCGGATTGTAAAACGATCGGAGTCGCGCGAATCAAATTTACCCTGAGAGAACGAGAGAGGGACCAAAAAAAAAAAGGGGAGTCGTCACGCGTACTTGGCAGCGCGTCCTATAAAAGGGGATGATTTGTAACCGGTCATTGTTCGAACGGCGGCCAATGACGATCCTGCGCCGTCTCGTAATCGTCCAATCGCGAGCGAGAAAGAGAGAGAACCAAGAGAGAAAGACGGTTGCATTGCCATCGAGAGGATGCACCGGGGCGTCGAGCGCGTCATCCCCTTGATGCAACCAGATGCGTGCCGGTCGGCTAACGCACCGCGACGGCCTCCATTATGTTTGTTTATTTATTATTAATAGGGAATTCATAACAATCACATAATAGGAGCCCGCGTATAATGGCTTTGTCCGCGAGACGGGATCTCGCGCGTCGTCACGCTCGGGCTGGCTCCCCGGTGCACAATGCAACGCGTTTCCCGGCTATTCTCCACGCCTCTTCGGAAACCAGCACCCTGCCATACTGCGTGCGACTGCGTGCCAACGTCTTCGCACGTTTTCTCGCCGGAAATTAATCGGAAGCCCCGCGAAAATTCGCCTGGACCACTGGAACATCGTTTCTACCAGCCGGCTGGAAAATAGAAATTTTAATGAAAAAAAAATCCCTGGCTTTCAAGACATAGATAAAATTCCCGCATAGATAAAATTGAGCCAGCTAAAGCGGGGGTGGTGCGGCAATTTGCAAGAGCATCGGCAGTTTATCGATAACAAATAGCCGCGCAAGGTGCGCGCCGGAAATAAAAGGGTGTAGCTTGTACCCCTTTGTGCGGCACCGCCTAATGGTATTTTCGAAACAGTCCCAAAATATTTGTCCCTCAAACAAACGGGCCTGGAACAGCGAGTCCTGAACGTGGCGAGTCGCATCGCAACCAGATAAGAGGTCAGCGGTGTACGGGCTGCAAACAACCCCCGAAGAAACAAATTTCCAGCCACGGGAAGGGATGCGCGGGGGATGGAAACATCAGAGTCGTAAAGTCAAGTTTCCACGGGACAGGTAGATCGGCACTTTCCGAGCAGCCTCGGCCTCGGTAACCCGTCGCGCATCTCGTCCTAATCCTGTTTGCAGGATGAGCCGACCGTTGCAGTCAGTGTTTGATTATTTTAGGATTTTCAAGGTCCCTGAGCTGGTGCGTTCCCGGCATCCCTTCGTTTCGCAGCGGATAATTCTCTCGCGTGCACGCCCACGGCAAATCCTCTTTTCCCGAAAAACACCGGTATCCTCGTCACTCGATCCGTCTCGTCCCGTGATCATCGATCCGCACACTTTTCAGAGAAAAGTTTTTTCGCGAGTTTTTTCGTCTCTTAGCATTTAGCGATTCTTTACACTCTTGACAATTGTCTATTTCCGTCTAATAAGAGGATCAACGGTGACCTCGAAGAACTAGGTTGAAGAATGCGTGAAAGAAGATTGGTTACGTAACGATTCGAACGGAAAGAACTGGTTGGCTCACTAAAAAATTGATTAAGAAACTCTTACCCGCGAATGATCGATCGTTCCAGAGCTATCATTAAGTTCATACCGTTTCTGTCCAGGCTTCTATAAATTTCATGTCGAGTTGACGTCGTTCGAGCGCATTCGAGCGACTTCGAGCGGACTCCCGGAGCCGTGTACGAGGTCCGGCTTCATACGGCATGTAAATCCTGGCGGCCGAGCGTTTACGCGAGCCAGAAAGCCAGAAACTCGGTGGGGCAAGCGGGGGAACGAGGCGGAGTAAGTTAGTCACCTGCAGAAAACGCGGCGCTGGCCGGTTGCTGGTGGTGTCTCGCTCGACAAAAGGCCAGCTATTTAAGATTCCATTGTACCTTTTAAACGACCGGCATTATTTCGTTAAACTGTAGGCGTGGTGCGAATTTCGGACCGCGCGGCCTCCGAGGACGACCGGATTAGGGGACCAGACGCTGCTGGACGCTGTGGGACGCAGTCTGGACGGCCCAGCGGTGCATTGCATTGATAAAGAACCTCTGCACCACGATTAAACTTACGGAAAATCTCCACGAACGCGAGCCAAACGGACTGAAAAACAAGAATACTCCCTTAAGGGCTCACGATCGGCGTCGCCACCCGCAAACTCGCCGCTCCCGAGTCTCTGTCGACGCGACGAGGCCTAAGGAGGTGGATCCGTCGAGCGTTGAGAGTCGATTTCGAAGCTAGTTTCGCTCCCAGGAGCGTGGAGCCGCGACTCGTCGAGCTAGGGTAGTCGCTCGAGCATGAAACGCCAAACTAAACGGCGCTTCGGGGCCCAAATATGAGAGCCAGCTCCCCTCGGATCGCTGTTGTGCCCGAGGCACGCACACAACCCCACGTGTCCCCCCGGGTCGCACACACCGGCGGAAACGCGTGTATTTATTCCGGTGCACGTAGGAAAGCGCAAAAAGGGCATAATGGACCCCGCAGCCAGATAGGTGTACATAATGAGGTTAGCTCCGAGGGGTGGTGTAAGGGAGGATAGGCAGAGCGGGGTGGTTGTTGCCGGTGAAACCAGAGTGAGAGAGAGAGAGAGGGAGAAAAGGATGGAACAAGGCACGACGTGGAGGGGGAGGATCGTTCCCCCCTCGTCCAGGACGCATCTGCCCCATTATGCTGCCCCGGGGCACTCCCGAGACCATTAATCCTCGCTAAACGACAGCCATTTTGTACCTAAACTGGATTGCCGACTCACTAACTGGTTTTGAGGACGCTTAATAGACTACTCGGCGCTCCTATTATGGCGATCGCGCATCCGCGCTATATTTCGGTGTCGTTTATTCCCCGCTAATGTGCAAACGGCTTTGGGAATGTCCCGAGCCGAGCCAGCTCCTCCTTCCTGAAGAGGATGGGGCGACGAACCGCATGCAACACCACGTTCGGAACGATACGAGCCGGAATAGCCTGATCCCGGAGATGCTGGCGCTGATCGTCAAGCTGATGACACCGAGGACCCGAAAGGTGTCCTCTTTTGTTAACCCAGAGGGTTGCCTGCTCGTAGACCAGTAGCTGAATAATGATTTCGGGATCTCCGATTGGACCCTGAATCCTTTCGGATAATGATTTTTCTTGGTCAGGCTCCTGCAGGGGTTACGAGGATCCTGGATCTCGTTTCATAGGGGACGCGGAGGACGCTTGCAGAGTGTGAACAAATTAATATTTTAGTATGGGTATCTCGGGACAAACTGTGAATCACAAACTGTGTATAGCGAGAGCTAATTGATATACCTTGAGCGATTATGTGTTAGGAAATAAATTCCTTGGACAAACGGTGTTCCTGTTCGAAGGCGCACTACGTGCTTTGATGGTACATAGAATTTTCAGTTTTTGCAAACAATCTGTTTGGAAAGTCGCCAGGGTTGAAAAACGAGTTTCATTATTATCCTGCGAACATTGTCTTCCCCTAGATCCTTCGCGTTCGTCAGGAGACACCCCACGGCTTCCTGTCGTGCAGTTGTAACAAGATTTTGGTTAATCGGCTTGACTCCCAAGTCTGCGACGGGAAAGTCTGCTCGTTCCTCTTCGAGATCCTCCCACAAGACGCGCCACGGCTTTAACTGTCACTCCGGACTATCGCCAGCAACCTGCCAATCGGATTACATTAATCCGAAAATACTGTTTGCCTGGTATATAACAACATCGTGAAGAGTCGGTAAACTGAAAATCCTGGCGGGGGGTTGGTCGGGTCTTCGACAAGGACTTTGTCCGTTTCTGGTCGCAATTAATTTCATTACGATGGACTCTAAGCCTGCCCCTCCGGTGGAACTGTTTTGGATTACATATTGAAGCAAACTATCTTGTTCGCGGGTAATGTTGTCAGGTCTCAGCCTTGTACTCGAGGTTGTAGCGATCAACGATATAGACATCGATAACGTTAGATCGAAGCTAGAATCCACAAAGTCCCTCGCTTCCTTTGTATCGGTGGTTCGCCACCCCCTGGCAGTCGTCACCACCCTGGCGATCACCGAGCCGTTTTAAAATCCACAACAAGTACATCAAAAACCTGTCGATCAAGCATTCAATTTCCATCAATCATTTACCCTTCGATACGGCCAATCCCAGACTCGAGCGAGAGAAGCCACCCCTTGCAGGCAGCGCGAGAACTTTTTCCGGTGAAAAAGCTGGCGGCTGTGCTAGCCGAACGGAGGCATTCCGACAACGTCATTATCCCATCATGCTCTGGCACATACACGTAGCTGGCTGTGGAGGAAGGCGGGAGGGCGGGAAGCAGTGGGATTCGAGGCGCGCTGGCGCGTCGCTTACGAACACAGCCGCGGAACGAGGATTGCCAATCAATTCGCGCATCGTGCCCGGGAATTAGACAATTAGGAGTCGTCACGTTCCCCGAGCAGTTGCCTCATCATCCCCCTGCCCGCCCGGTCGTTCCGCTTCAGCCCCTGCGGCCGACCTTCCCCCACCGTGTCGTCGCATCATCCCCACACGCGAACGCGAGCGGATTGCGCGTCGTCGGAGCGGCTCTGTCAGGAGCTGGCAGCGCCATCTGGCAGCGGAGGGGGTCGAAGAACGGCTCCGGGGCCAGAGTTCGAAAGGGGAGGGGTTGCGCGGAGCGACGAGTAGGGTTTCGATTGGTCGGATTCGAGCCGCCGGGACACGCCCACTGTCGAGGGGTCCGGGTTAGGATCGTGGTGTGACCGAGGCGGCCCTTATTGGCCGACGAGGCGACACGGTACCGGTTTCACGGGTTCCGCGGGGGCGGCGCGCGATCATCGGCGGCGAGCACCGCGACGCCGGCCGCCGAGAGAGAGAAACGCCTCGCCTCTCGTCTCGTCCCCTCGCCTCGCCTCTCGCGTCGGCAGGCCTCTCCGCAGCCGAGCTCGGTAATCAGTGTCGTTTCCGCGGCAGCAGTGGCCACCACGCGGCAGATTACGCAGATTACACCGAAGCCCCCCCGCGTATCCGACGGTTGTGACACGCTTGTGACAGTGCAGCGGGGGACCGTGCCGCCGCGAGCCTTGGCTACTCGCTGCTCGCCTACACGGGGACGTTATCCGACCGATAGAGAGAAGCTCTTCTTCCCTTCCGCCGGCTTCTCGCCACCGTCTCGCCGCGCCGTTCACTATCCTCGAAACCCGAGACAGAACTGTCGTTAGGCTTGATCCGACCTGACGGACTTATCTCCGGGCCACGATGCCCGATACGCTTCATCGACGGAGATGACTCGACGCGGTGACAGTGTCCCAGGCTGCCCATAGTGTCCCACGGACATTGTGGATCTCCGAAGATATAATAGAATCGTCACGCGATTGCTCGCGGGTTGTTCGGGGGTGAGTTTCTTCTAGGGGAAAGATCGCTCGAGGGTGCAGAGTAGTCATGTCGATCTCTTGAAGAGACACAAGCTATCGGACTTTAATGGGAGGACGATCCGCTCGCGCCGGGTCGGTCGATCCGCGGCGATGTGCCGGGTTCGGAGAATAGCGGACCCCGGGACGACAGTCCGTGAACATTCCCGATGATATTGCGATGACAGGTTGGCTGTCGCGTTGATGCTAGTTCACGGACCGTTTGGACGACGACGCGTGGATCTCTCGCGCGAGTATAGTAGTACACGAGAGAGAAAGTGACGCCGTAGTAGTACATAGTGTGATTATTTTGCGATGCGTTCGAGCGGGCTGGGAGACTGGTCGGGTTATCGCTAAGCAGCAATTGGTACCCTGGAAGCGCACCCGGTAGCAAAACACGATAAACGAGAAAGGATCATGAGCAACAGCGAGGGGGTGGTGACTGGTCAGGGCACCGGCAGCGATCGGCTCTGCGAAGACGTGGACATGGCGACGCCAACGTCGGCCTCGTCGAACCTGAAGCCGCGCAGCGGCAAGATCAGTTTCAGCGTGGACTCTCTGTTGAGTGACATGAAGAAGACGGCGGTGACCGGGGGCGCGTTCGCCAGGCGAGAGTCAGAGGACCGTTTGGAGTCCGAGAAGAACCTAGACATGGAGTCCAGGTACCGGGAGCTGTTGATCGAGCAGCAAAGGTTGCAGAGCCGAGAGCTCCTCGCCAGGCTGAGCCCCCACGGGTTGACGTTCGGCAACCATCATCATCATCATCATCCGAGCAGGTTGGAGCAGCAGGATCATCCGTCGGCGGGCCGGCAGGAGATGCTCACGGTGAAGGACTTCTCGCGAACGACCAGCCACGACAAATCCTCCTCGCCGATTAGAATAGACCCGGAGGCGCAACGGGACAGGGACAGGGATGACAGACGACTGTCCGCCGGATCGCCGGGCAACAGGATCGCCGAATCCATGATCCAGCGCGGGGGACAGGACGAGGACGAGAGGATCGACAGGATCACGAACCCGCGATCGGTCTCGCCGGCAAGCAGACGCGAGATGCTCGACGATAGAAGCGACTCCGAGGCGAATCGGTCCCTCGAGGGCGACAGGACCGGCGATCACCTCGACCTCGAAGACCAAGAGATCAGAAGCGTCGGCCAGTCCGAGGACCTGAACGTGATGGACTCGGATTGCGAGCTGGAGAGGGACATCGAAGCCAGCCAGGAGAAGGAGGAGAAATCCAGCCCGGTGGTGCCGCAGCCGATCCATCCCGGTGTCCAGAGGCCCTCGCAGGGACCGCCTTACCTCGCCAGCGCACCCGGCGCCCCCGGATGGAATCCCGCGGGATTTCCGCATTCCCTCGCGGGGTTCGCGTGGCTACCCCCACCCCCGCACCCTCACAACCCTCACGGACACCTCTACACGCCGCACGGAGGACCCACCAGCCCAAACGGTAAGCATCGTCGACGAGTGAAAATCAGATCTCGCCTAAGAACGCCTACCGAGAAACGTACGAGGGTAAAACCTTATTTACGAGACTCGCGCGTTTCGCGAGCAGTCGAGAAAAATCGTATTCCCGTATCTCGGGACGGTAACGCGTTGATATCGATCGTGAGACAGGCTCGCGAGCAACCAGAGCGCTATCGAGAGCCGCGTGCCGTGGTCGACTCGTGGCCCTAATTACTCGCGCAATTTCAAATCGATCGGCACACAGCCGAGCATTGCTTCTCTCGCCTGGAAGACGAACGTCTCCGAGCGTGAAAAAAATTAAACCCGGCGGCGCTCGTTGCTCTGTAGCCTGTCTCAAAGAACGCTATGCTCTTCAAGGTCCACTCGACACTCTTGACACAGGTCCACGTGACACGAGATAGACGATGATCCCCTAACCAATTCACAGTCTCCTAAACTCTTGAATTTCCAAGATGGTGTGCGAAATACTTATCGAGCCAATTTACGGGTCCGCGAGCGTTTTCGCCTATCGGCGAGGATTTCCCGGCGGCCGGGTTACAATGTCGATGATTAGGAGGCTGCCGGCGCAGCTCGCACGACATTCGAGACACGCAGGCCCATAACGCTCGATATTAGTGTCGCCGGTCACGCGAGAACCCGGTTATTATCGGAATTACGTGCTAAAGTATTCGCGAGGGCTGGCCGTTCGACCCGTCGTTCTCTGTAATTGAACGCTGCCAGTCGGAAGTTGTTACCACGGAAAAGTCTTCCTGCCCGAGCAGAAAGCAGAAAGCAGAAAGCAGAAAGCAGAAAGCACAAGCCGGTGCGTGATGCACACGGAACACCGTCGCATCGAGAAACTCGTCGCGGCTTTATTTGCCCGGATAACGAAGCCACTCGGGAGAGGCTTCGCTTTAATGATTTCAGTAATCACGGAGCGCGTTCGCTCGATGAGCTACGGCAGAGCTATAAAATCGGTTGTACGAGGATCGTCCGGACGCGCGAACGACGCAGGAATATTAAATGAGCGAGGCACGAATCGCGTCTTTAAAAAAAGTAAACAGATTTTATTCCTATTCAAAGGACAGACAAATTGAAATTGTCAACGCTTTTTATTTGCACACCGGTTTATTTCAATTGATATGCCGCCGATATCCGTTCATACGATCAGCCTGTTCAACTAATATAGTAACACGAAAACTGCTTCGATTCTTACGGTATACGCATAATTACTACTAACGATAAAAATTGCAAGAGCTTTAAATTTTTTACACGAGATAATTATCAGCGTAAATGGTCAATTTACGTGCCAGAGTGCTCAATTGGCATTTCTTGCGCTAGCTCGACGCGCTCTCGTCATTTAAAAGTGCATCGTCGCGCCGTAGAGAAAGGTTCCGAAGCGACAGTTCCAATTAAATCGCGAAAATGTCACGTTTATCTTCGTCGCGGCACGCGGGGCCGTTTTATCCGTTCGCCTATGAACGGTGTCATAATTTTTTCGCCAGAGAGAGGCTGTTGGTTATCTATCGCGCGTTCTAGGATCGAGAGTTTCGCGCCGACCGTATCAGGCCACCCTTCGATCAGCCGGGATCACCGATCTTTCTCGATTTCGTTCCACAAACGTCAGGCCGAGAGATCATGCGATTCCTTGCGGTTCCTGCCGGTTCGGTACCGATCCGGCGAGATCGGCAACTAGGCTATCGGGACACGCGCGACCCTGCCGATTCCCGGGAACGGTGAACAGCCGATTTTTATCGCTCGTTAGACGGACACTCTGTCGCAACGGAACTCTCTTCCATCGATCGCGGTGGAAAAACAAGCGTCGATCGAGCGAGACCGGCTTCGAATCACCGGGGAACGATGTCGCAAGATTATCCTACATCTTTCAAGGATCCCATAATTCATTCGGTTACTCCTAACGAACCTCGGGAGGAAAAGAATCGGTTCGCGCAAACCGTTGCGCTCGAAATCGTAAATTAACGCGACATTCGCGAACATGGAGATTAACACGTTGAGCGCCATTCTGATTTTTAAGGAAGTCCCCGTCAGCGTCCACAAATTTTATAGTTCTATATCATGTTACACGCTGTCAGCCACCGGTGACTGACGCGGCCTAAACGGAAAGTCTAGTGTCAACCACCGATGGCTGACGTGGCGCTCAACGTGTTAATATAATTTGTAACGTAAAGCGATCCAGGATGGCAAGGTCAAAATAGTCGCATGCAAAAATGGTCTGAGACGTCGCTCGAAAGCAGGAGGGGTTAATTACTCCCGATTTGATGAAAGCACTCGGCGATTCGAGACCGCTGTAAACTAGAATTCTTCGACGTTTTCAACGGCTTACTATCGCCGCACTCCGCGTCGACTTTAACGTATTTTACTCGAGCGTTTAACGGGGGATTAGGCACCAATGGGGTAATTAGAGTGTCTCTGACTTCTAGAAAGTTCTCCGATGATTTTAATGCCTTCGTATCTATGCTGACATGAGTAGTTTGCTTCCGAGAATGTTAATTCACCAATACGCGAAGTAATTACTGTCTCTACTTTGCTGATAATACCGAACTCCGTTCGCCATAAACGCGAGGCTAACCTTCTGAATCGCACTCCCGCACGATTATGGAAATTTTCAGGTGATAATAATAATGGTGTAAGTGTCTCTGTAATTGCCGAAGCTTGCGAACAAGCAATTATCCTCCGCGAAAACGCGTATTTACCGAAGAAGACTGTAACGAAGACATTCTTTTTTCTTTTCTTTCGGTCTTTCCTCGGTGATCCGACGAAGTCATTATCTTCCTTTACGACGTTCCGGAAGACGTTTTACGGCCCATTAATCAGAGTCTTTACTGTGCTCTTCTATACACCGAAACGCTATAAATTTCGCGTCGACGATTAAGCATGCTAATAAATATTTCAATTTTATCATTACTTAGAAAAACCCAAGGGAACAATGTATACACATAGTGAACAGGGAATAGATACGCGATAGATGAATTGCGGAGGGAAACAGTTAAAAAATATCAGTTCCAAACGAATTGGAAGGCCAGCACTCGGACATTCCAAAATTCATTTCTGCGGCTACCAACACGAGAGGATCTTGGCTTCCGAATTTTTGTTTTCTCGAATAAATGACTCTGGTTTTATCGAATTTTTCTGGTCGCCGAGTGGGCGGCGAACGTGTCAATGGACTTCCGCGCGTCCACTCGTTCTTGTTTGCTCGCTGGTAAAAGCGAGTAAATAATTTTGCTTGGTTAACGTCGATAGAGGTAAAAATAGGGTGGCAAAAATGATTTTGCTCGGCTGGAGTCGTCCGTTGAACGAGTGTGCGCCGTCATTCAGCGTTCGCCAGAGACTCGTTAATGCCTGGGGTCTGAAGAGACGGTAATGCGTCAACGGCGCGAAATAATCGGTCAATTAAAGGTGGCCTGGCTACCGGGATCGATTCGCGGATCGATCTAGCCGCGGAGAACGCTGCGATACGCCCCGCCTCGTGCCTCGGTCCTAACATCCACGCCTGTTAGACTTAATTGACGATTTTACCTTAACGGCGGCCGGTTTGTACCGGCCTCTGAACAGATACCTTTCCTCGGCTCGTGACTTTCCTCTCTCTCTCTCTCTCTCCGTCTGTCTCTCGCTCTCCCGCGACACGTGTACCGTCGGGTCCAATTAAAATTTTTACCCGCGTCCTCCAAGGGCTACGAGTTTTCCTTTAGGGCGACGATTCAATTCCGCGCACCTGAACATTTTCGGGAGCCCCCCGGTAGACCCCTTGTCACTCTCCGAATGTTTTCGAATCGGATCCCGTTTTCGCTTCCATGGCATTCTGTTGTCCCAGAGGTATCCTATAAATTTCCTAATCTGATGGAAACAATTTCCTTCGAACTGCCTGGAATTTCTTGATTGCCTTCGCCTATTTCACTACGCCCGTGGATTTTCTTATTCATTCACTGTGTTCGCCCGGCTCTCATCCTCGCGTTCCGAATTGTTCCTCCGTGGTTTCCGTGTTCCAGGCGAACATGGTTTTCCTCGCGCAATTATCATTGCAAAGCTGGCTTGATCGTATCACCGTCTCTCGTTGCCGTGAACAAAGTGTATCGAGATCGCGGATCGGCGAGATAGGTGTTGAACAATAATTATTTCCGATTACCGGAGGGAGAGAGAGAGAGGGGGAGTACATCCTTCAACTTTGAAGAACCACCAGAGGGAAAAGATGTTAATCTATTTTGCTGGAATAGTAAGATTTTCAAATATATTGAGGATTGTCAGAAGTTTCCACGGAAAAGTCCAGGGTTAAAAATCGAGGACCCTAAGTCCACCGAGCGCAGCGTGTAGATGAAAACAGCGGCCTCGGTGTCCGAAGCAACACCCGGGCGAAATTGCACGGGTAACGAGAAACTCGTTGCGTTTCCAAGAATGAAATCTCTAGGACCATTACGGGAGCGGTCTCTCTCGCCTTGTAGAAAACTCGAGGAAAGAGAGAACGGCGTCGGAGGTTGAACCTTCGCTGCCTAAACGGATCGGCGAAGGGGGTGGAGCAGCGGGAGGCTCGGTAATACACGAGCCGGAGCATGATAGAGTCATACATAACTCGGGCCATCCATAATGCATTCAAGCCGGGGTAAAAACTGCCCTTGTTAGGTTCGCCCTGGCACACCCAGCTTCCTGGCCAACGTCATCCACCGGCCGTTTTTGCGGATGATAACGACAAACCGCTCGCCTCTCTGCTTCCCCGCGGCCCCTCCCTCTGGCCCCGTAGAGAGGGACCGGAGCACCTTTCGCCCCCCTTTACCGTCCCCCCAGCCCCGACCACCTCTTTTTCGTCCGCGGAGCGCGAGACCAATTACCTGCGTCTCTTCTCGACCGGAATTATCTTAGCGCAGTCATTCCCGAACCATGTTTCTTCCCGAGCCACCCCGATTGCTCGCTGATTAGGCGAGGCGAACGAGTTTTTCGAACGCAATATCGCCGACGTTGATGATAATAATAATAACGTCTTTATTACACCGTAACGAAACGCGAGCCGCGCGCGGCCCCTTGACGCCGGCGCCATTGCACCTAACCTCAAAGCGCTTCCCGCTACGGTACATTCGATCTCGTTAGCATTAATAATCTATAAGGTTGTTTGGCGAAACGATGTCTATCGTTTCCATCAATTTATCAAACAATCGATTACCCTTATCTCGGTCCAATCAGGCTCAAACACCAAATACCAAGTTAAATTTTTCCAATTTCTTGTCACCTATTGATTTTTGCATGAAATCCAGTAACCGAATGCTTCAAAAAGTCTATTTAAGGTTTTGATCTTCTTCGTATCGTGAAGAATCTTCAACGAAAGCCAAAGCAACGAGATAGATTAATGCTAAAAAGTAAAATGAGTCCGGCTAATTAGTAGTCGAGCGTGTTCCTTTCGCCTTTTCTCCATCGCGGTCAAAATTAATTCGCTGGTTGTTTTTCCGGAGCTCGGGACTTTCTAACGGGGCTGTTAAATAATGCAATTTCCAAATGGACGCGTTGACGCATTGTTGCGCGAGCATTGAACTTTCCCGGACTTCCATTATATTCCTTTTGCGTCAACGTGCTGAACTTTCGTGGATCACACTTCTATTTGTAGCCGGTTTGCATTTCGTTTAGGAATCGGCAATCGCGATCCAACGAACAAATTGGAGAAGCAATGTCGTCATGACACTGCTACCAACTCGCGCGATACAGCGTACTCGTAATTTACGGCGCATGTGCGCGAAATCATCCTTCACGGACTGCTTAGCACAAAATATACATTCTCGTAATCGAACACCGACGCTGGCAGTCGCCCAATACACTTCCACATGCATGGTTGTTAGCAATTTTATTCCTCGAACAAATCAAGAAACCACCCCCGCACTCCTAAATACACTCGGTGGTTCATTTTCTGTTAAATACTAATTCTTCCGGCTGTGTATTGGGGTGGTTTCCGACACGCTTAAATTCTTCTCCTCCGAACGGTAACATTTTAACGTACGCCTCAAGCTGACACGCTCATGCTGAATTATCCACGCGAACGAAGCAAATGATGCCGGTGCAACTTAATTAGTAATGCACACAACCGAATTGTACCCCTTTCAAAAAAAATTCTGTGGGCCCCAGCTCATCAGCTGTCGGCGAAAAAAGTGTCAACGCCGAGAAAGAGAATACTAAAAGCCGCGTAGCGAGAGGTATAATTAAGGAATCGTTAAAAATTAGGAAATTAGTGGAAAAAAGTCCATTATCCCCTCCCGGGGAGTTATCAGAGTGTCGTGGGGGAGGAGGAGGGGGCACGTCCAGCCGATAGATAGTCGAGGGGTCTTTCTGGGCGGCGGCTTTCGAAAATTATGAATACGGACGTCATTTATAACGCTCGAACGCCACCGTCGGCCGACACGCATTTATCTGCCGGCGTCCGCGCGACCAGCAATGAATTAACGACGCCCGTCCCGCGTCCAATGATGTTCCACAAAATATTTCCAACGATTCATCATCCCTCCGCGGCCGTAATTATCCTCGAACGGGGTGTGTTTCGCCGCGGAACCGGCGACGCCGATGGCCGCGAAACGTTTTTCCGGAAAACCGCCCCTGGACGTCGTAAACATCCCTCGTCCAAGGTAAAACTCGAAGGATCCACTCGAGATTTGGATTTCGTTCAATCTCCCGTGGATTGGCCTTTTTAAATTAAAACTGCGGCTTCTCTCTGGATAACAGACTCGGTTGAAAGTGGTGTATATTTGAAAAATTACATATCGGTACCTTTCAAGTTTATAAAAGCCGCAGAACGCGATCGAAATAATATCGCGGAGATAATAAGATCTCGATATAGAAGTCGGCTGAAGTCCTCGGAATTCCTTTTCACCCAATTAAACGGCGGATCAATTAGCGTGCCGAGCACCAAAAAATAATGCTCACGCGACGACCGCCTCTCTCTCTCTCTCTCTCTCTCTCTCTCTCTCTCTTGCATCCGGTGTAGCCACGAATCGATATCGATTCGGTTCGATTTTTCGCGCCAATTATACGACGCTCCCGACGACGCACAGAGACAAGCCTCGGCTGGTGTCGTACACCGAGATAATTATTAATGCGTTAATTAGCGTGCGTTTCTGGGAATCGTCGTCGAGACGATCGCTGCGGTCTTTCGGGCAAACCGATGCCGTTACCGGAGGGGAATATTCGACAAAGACGCCGAACAATGCGAGGCCCTAATACGGGCCGGGCTCGTTAGCCAGGCGCAGCAATAATCGTGGCATTTCTGCGCGCACGGTAATTAACAGAAATTAATTAGCGACAGAGAGAAGAACATATCGATCGGTGACGCGCGCCGGAGATACTCCCCCTTCGAAGCATTTGTCCAAGATGCTCTCGATCTTACCTCATTAGCCAATTGTTTTGACAAAAAATTGCTTCTTATTAATCGGATGCGCTTCTTCGATCTCGTTGGTCGTAGACCTAATTTGGAATTCTGTTGTTCGTTTATAAAAATTGAAGTCCTCTCGGGACCGGTTTGTGCCCGTCTTTAAAAATTTGCATGCAGATCTACGATTTATTTATCACGCCGCAATCTCTGTACGCCGTAGGCTTTAAAGGCCAGTTTGATAAAGTTTGAGAGCGATTGAGACATCGAAAACCATCGCAAGATGTTCAACCAGTCCTCGGCCGTGCCTTCGTTAATGGATCTCCATCGAGGGAGATCGAAACACCGATTTAACGATCGGTCTGACGAAATTTGACGGTGTTTAACGAAGTTTAAATAAGCTGTCCGATAAGAGCCGGTATCGGCGAGATACTGTTACTTCGATCACCGTGGCACTTTTACGAAGTGAAAGTCCGAAGATTCGCTGATCGGACGATGGACGAGGACGCCGGGAAAGACCGTTCGTCCCCCGGAAAGTGCAAAGACTGTTATTAAAGCAGCGGCGAAAGAAATGGCGGCACTGATAAGACAAGCAACCGGAATCGCGGCCGCGTTTTTACGGGCACAGTGGCCCGCAGATAGCGGAGAGCAATTAGTCGGTGCCGATGTAAGATCGAGTGAAATCGAACGGCCATAAAATCGCCGCGGCTCGGTCGTTAATTAACAGTCGGCCGTGAGTTACACCGCGGAAAATCGCCTGGGCGATTCCTGCCGGGCGCCGTGTGACCGAATCCTACGCGTTTTCCTTCGTCAGCTGATAACGCGTATCTGTCACTCGCAAAAATGATTATTATCAATCTGCAATTTGTCACGTACCGCTCGTACACTTGACGCCGCGCGTTTTGCTCGGCTACGTTCACTTTCGAAATTTCCTATGACCTGGATCGATCGTCTATTGGCTTCTTTTAGGGAGCTGGTAGCGACAAAGAAACAGTGTCGCTGCAGCTGTAGAGCAAATTGACAGGGCACGGGGGTTAATTCGACACGTCCATGCACAGCATGGAAAACAAGCAACAGTGTCCGGAGAACGTTGCAACAAAGACTGGCCCGCCGACGTGAACAAACTTATTGCCCGACACGGATAAAAGTGGGTGAATAAACGAATGTGTCGCGATCGAAGTGGTTCCATGGCCGCCATAAATTGATCGGTGAGCGAAACGCATAGCTGTAACGGGTTTGTCTTCGGGGACGCGCTTGATATCGCGCTGACAATTCGCGTATCGCGGCCAGCCGCGTATCTCGCTAATAACCGGCCGCCGGCTCGCGGTGTTTCTTCTGAACGGCAATTAATTCCTGCTAATTAAATGCTCGCATGATTTATGGGCGATATGCGTGTCGGCGCGCACGCACCGTAAATACGCTCGCGTCCTGCGCAAGCATCATGGCCGATCTTTGTGGCCGGGTTTGCCCGTTGATTGACTCGCTCTCGGGAGGATCGGCGCGTATCTCGGCGTCTTCGCGCGCGGCCGCTTTACGACACCCGGTACGCGCTCTGGGAACGTCTTCATTAAATATTTTCAACGTTGATTAACTTGTAAACCGACCCTCCTCGCCTGGCCACACGGCCAATAATCCGGCGCTTCCGCGCTTTCTACAATTAATTACCGGCGATTACGATTTATCTGTCGTCGCGAACGATTCGCCACGCCGATACCAGCCGGACTCGATACATTTAACGAGCTTCCGCGGTACACTTTCTTGATTTCCGCGATTTTAAGGTGAACCAGCCTCTCGAAACGATCCACGGTACCGGCAACATCGTGAAACGCGCGAGAATCGCGCGACCGCCTACTTATCTCCCGAACGGTGTTTACAAGCGTGCAATTTCTCTCGTATTCCACGGCG
Source organism: Seladonia tumulorum (assembly GCA_913789895.3). Classification (NCBI taxonomy): domain Eukaryota; kingdom Metazoa; phylum Arthropoda; class Insecta; order Hymenoptera; family Halictidae; genus Seladonia; species Seladonia tumulorum. Next base: position 10,507,803 of record OU565281.1, read on the forward strand.
AAAAGCTGTGATTACACCGGATCCGAGACCAAGGCAGGATTCAATAAATGGCAATTAACACTGTTACCGGAGAGACTAAGTGGAGGATCGAATTTGCATGTTTGACGAGGTCCGATGGACACGAGAGCCTCTTATCTGATGCGTCCGTACAACGCTGGACACTTCTACTCGCAACGCTTGTAAACCTTCGAGGCGGTGGTATTTTTTTGTTAACCTTGATCGGTGATTAGAAAAGGATGGTCGATGAAAGAGGGGAGAGTAAAAATTGCTTCGATTCGGTGACAGAATGACGCAAGAGGAGGACGCGCAGGTGCATTGTCCACGCGCGATTACTCGGCTAGGCGGGGGCTCGCGGGCGCAGGAGATATATTTCCCCCGAGCGATCCCGGCGAGCGTTTAATTAGCAGAAATTAATTAGCGTCTAAGAGGAACATATTGATCGGTTATGTGAGCGGACTAGCGAACCGCTAACCGGCCGGCCAGTCGCTCGATATGCCGGCGAAACGGGGAACACAAGACAACAACGCAGCGAGCGCAGCACGCCACCAACCAGAATGGAGGACGTAATACGCCGATGTCGCGACAGATCCGCTCGACAATGCCGCGCGCCGTGCCAGCCCAGCCCCGTTCCCTTTTTTGTCGTTGCCCCGATCGTTAATTAGCGCGCGGAATTCGCCGTTGCCCCGCGGTTGCCGCGAAATCCTCATCATTTCGACTCGGACGGACCTCGTGCTGCCGTTTTTGCGAAGGACCCAGCCGTTCCCGTTCCCGTTCCCGATCCCGATCCCGCTCCGAGTACTCTACCGATTCCCTCCCGATCCGAGCCGATCCGATCGAAGATCGTTAACCGATCGATGCCCACCTTTTTATTCCACCGTCGCGGACATTGTCCCGCGAATTTTCGCTCTTACGGTCACCGGACACGCAATTAGCGCGAATCGAACGTCCAAAACAGCCTCGTGCACGGTTCTTCTGTTTTGCGATCATCCCCGTAAATGTTCATTCGTTTTAGAAAGCCTACTCTTTGTACCTGTATTCGCGCGTGATTTGGTTAACAGAGTTGAAAGAGTCTTTTGATCCTCGTAAGTGTAATATTGGTAATCGCTCGAGAAACATATTGCCATCTTGTGTAATGGTTAAAATTGAGTCGAGCGCTATTAATATTCGGAATGTGATTGCGAGAGACGTAATTTCGATCTGGTTCGCCGTGAAAAAGAAGCACGTCTGGCATCGAAACGAAACGAAACGAAACGAAACTCGGCTAATTGCCGGGATACGAGTCAATCATCGAGCATCGACAAGTCCGTAATCATCGTTCGAGGAGATGAAACGGTCACGTAAACGAGGACAGTTTATTTTTTACGATTCAATTTCACCGATCGGCACCGTTTCGCCGGCACATGGACCAACCGTATAAATTAAGGATCGAACAGAGCGCCGATTGCGGTGAAACGCGTGTGCGTTCGGTGATCGAGTAATTTATCGATCCTGAACACGAAACTGGGCTGAATTTTCGTGCTGGATCGTGTCAGGAAAATGTTACACGTTGCCATTAATCAAAGATAGTAATGAAATATTTCTAGGCGGTACTCTACACGAGCATCTTTGAACTGCAGTTTTCCTATACATTTATTTGCATTAAAATCGCGTTGGTCTCGCAAACAAAATTCCCCGCGAGCCGAGTCTCCGTAAAACGGCCTAATATTGGTCCGTCGAGCGTGCGGAGGAAGATTCAGGCTCGTCGGCTCGTAAATTCGACGGAGGAAATTAATTTCGGAGTGAACGCGCGTTGCGGCTCGGCTCGGCTCGGCTGTAAAAGTCCGTCGCAAAATCGGGAGAGATGAAAACGCGTTTTCGATCGATCCGTCCGCATCGCGTTAATTAACGGCCGGCAGGCCGGACGTTATCGCGGTGCCGCAGATAATTATTATGCAATGCGTGCACGGAAATAACGAACCAATAATTTTGCACCATTCGAACAAATCTGCGCAAACATGATTAATATTGCGAACTCGGTACCCGCCGACGGCTATCAGGACATTCGCCGAGCGGTTTATATTTCTATCTGCCGCTTTCGATGTAATTAACGATAACGACACGCGGGGATACCTTTTTTGTTTTTCCTCGGGAGAGTCGTTTCTCGGGAGAGGAATCGATCGCCGGGGACACGATGAGAATCGCTCGCTTTCAATCGCTTATAAATAGACGTTAAACGAGCGAGCATAAACATCTGTAAATACTTTTATCGGCCGCGATACGGCCGAAAAAGAAAAACGCGTAATTGGATCACTTTTCTCTCTCGCTCTTGTTTCCCTCGTGTTCCATTTGAATACGCGCGCAGCTGCAACGGCATTGAACGATTTATCAGCCCCGGCCGATAGTTGAGCAATAATTATGCGAGCTATGGCCCCTCGGGGAGGAAACATTCGCCAGCCGATATCTTAATCCACCTTCGCAACGCGATCGACGCCGCTTAATTATTCGACTTACACTCCGATCGATCGTGTAATCGACGACTTTTCGATCGGGTATACATTGTCGCCGATTCACGCCGTCGAAATTCACGACCGCCTGCCTCGTTCGTTCGAGAAAACACGCCATCTTATTTTATTATCGTGTTTCCACGATTAACCGAACCCGCTGTTTCCGTCCGTATACGCCACTTCTTCTTGTACCGATCATTATTACCTCACTCGACAAAATTTCTTTAGAAGTCGATCAGCTCCGACGAAACTCATATATATTGTTGGAGTACAATTATTCTCGAAAGCACGATCATGCCCGGTTGTTTGGTTTCTTTGAGCGACAGGTTCAAGAGAGAGAGAGAGAGAGAGACGAAGCCCGAAAGAACTCCGGGACGGTTTCTAATTTCCAAGGAGACCGTCTGCTTTCTAAATGGCTCGGTGATCGTGTTTTGCGACTGATCCGCGGTTTTTCGGATTGATTTCAGGGGACTTGAGGCTGCCAGGTCCAGGGCCAGGGCCAGTCAGGTGCACCCTGAGGAAGCACAAGCCGAACCGAAAGCCGAGGACGCCGTTCACCACGCAACAGCTGCTCTCCCTCGAGAAAAAGTTCCGCGAAAAGCAGTACCTGACCATCGCCGAAAGAGCGGAGTTCTCGTCCTCCCTCCACCTAACGGAAACGCAGGTGAGACCGCTCGGAAGCGGCCATTAAGCTCTGGCCAATCGCCGATCCCGATTCGCCATTAGGATAATCGTTCCGTATTTTGTTTGTCCCCAAGCTACTGGTCTCAAATTTCTTTCAAACTAAAACTAGTAGATGCGTTGTCTCGAAACACTTGCACAACTTTGTGAATTTTTTCAAACTCCAGGACGGAGAGAAATGTTCATAGAAAATGCCATGAACGGCACACTCGTTTCGCCAGAGTTTGTTTAAACCGATCGGCCATTATCGCGCACTGTGTTTTTGACAGTGGGGAATCAGGCCACGTTTCTTCCCTCCTTCCTGTCCGTTTTTCATAATTGCCGCTCGGAACGAGCAAATTCTCGTCGGCGACTCCGCATCAGATACATCACATCGGACCAGGTAATTACACACGCGTACGCGGACCGGCTGGCAATTAACATGATTGACGTTAATTAAATTGAACGTAATGAAACGATATTATACTTAATGTTTGTATCAGCCGAGACGATCGCTGCGCGTTTGTCCAAAAGGAACCGAGGCCTGTTGCGCATTATTTGGCCAAATATGTCGCGTGTTGCCTGGATCCTGTCTCTGCGTGCGCCGACTTTCCGAAATACCAACGATTTCATTCGACTTTGTTCAAAATCTACGGTACAGAAGATCCGACTAAATTGAAAGCACCGGAGGAAATTTCGTGTCTGACCAAGACAGTCTTAATCTACTTGAAACGTTCCGTTGCTTATTTTTTCTCCCGGAGCAAAGCTTTTACCGAGTGTTTGTAATTCGATGTTTTTACGGTTTTTGAGTTGGTTAGACATTTTGAGGAAGATCGGTAGACCGACTGAAAATTTGGTAGACAGTGGCGAAAGGGTTGGCTCGGAACGAGGCTGAGCATAAGTTGTCTGGTGACACGTGTAATAGCCGAAAGGACCGTCGCGATGCGGCTATTATCGTGCGGTTAGCGTGTTCAGATACACTTTGCGCATTCATTACAATGCATCAGACGAAATGAAGCTTCGTCGTATTCATTTGCTTAGATAAGCTACGATCGTCCCGGCATCTCCTCGCCTCCTGTCCTCGCCGCCCTTCCGAAACACACCGGTGCTGTGGCACCCCCTCCCTTCATTATTCACCCGCGACGAAGAGGTATGTTCGCGATTTAGGCTGCGATATTCACGCCGTTAGAATGCAATTGCGCCGTTCGTGGAAATGCCTTCGAGCTAGCATTCGACCTGGGCCTCGGACTCGTTGTTCGCATCGATCCTGCATCCTCGAAAAATCCACTGCACCTCGAGACAATGACACACAAAGCGCCATGGAAACGTACGTCTTCCAACTTCTCGGTTCAAACTATTTATTTGCGAATGCAAAGAGCACCGAATGTTCGAACAAATTAATCTGCGCTACTGACATTTCATCGAATCTGAAACTATTCGATTGCTCGTTCGATCAAAGGTTTCGAATGAAATTACCTCGATTGCGTAAAACAGTAGTGGAGTGGATCACAAACCAGCAACGTTGTAGAGAAGACTATATGAGACTCGCAGCGTAGGCAGAGATCTCGCGACGAGAGCATAAATCCCGGAACGAAATCTCCCGGTCTCATCGTATCGCGAGATTTATTCGCCTAATTACGCCGATGGAAATCGGTCGGAAGAAAATGCCAGTCGGTTAGCGGGTTCGATACACGTAATTAAATAATTACGGCATCGATCGACGCAAGCCGCCGATCTAACGAAGGAGACGAGTGGAAAAGTCGACGGTTACGGCGCGGCATGAGCGATCGTTTAGCGCGTAATTAGCCGCCTCAAATTGGTGAAAGCAACGGTCTAACAGTGTCGGAGGAATTCGCCGACACCGGCTGGAAACTCGCCCGGAAAAATAATACCGGCCCGGGATTGTTGCGAATCTCTGCCATTTTTCTGATCGAACGGATCGCCAAGGATCGCCGACTATTCTTCCCGATCTATCCCCGACGATCGTAGATCAAACAGCGCGAGATCAAAGTTTCCCTTTGAGAATCGTTCTCCGGAAAATTTCCCACTCGAACACGGGAGCGATGCACGGTTAACGAGTCCGAGAACGCCGCCTCCGAGCTCCGCTGGTGCCGCTGCTAATTAGATCGGCTGTTTCGTTTGATGCGGCCGTTTCACGGTAATTATTTTTATTAACATTGAAGAAAATAGTCAAACCATGAAAGTTTTATGCGTGACGTAACGATTATGGACATCGCGACCCACCGCTTCGATCGCTTCGGAGGACGCCTCGCCGCGATTTTAACGCGGGCACGCCGAACGATCAAGAAATTAATAAAAATCACACTTCTGTCTTATTACTTCAGACCAGGAAAAGTGTTTTACGACGGGGTTTTGTATTTTATCGACACGAAAGGCTGATCCGATATAACTTCTACCGATGGAAATTTTATAACTTTGGAAAAACTCAGTATTTGTTTGTGCAACATTTTTTCCTACATTCTCAGAAGATCGATGAATACGTCCGTAAAATTCTAAATCGACATATTTGTCAGTTCTGGTTTAAAAAATTCACAAAGTTGCATCACTTGTCAAAATACATTATTTTCGTACCTAATAATTTTTTCTGTGCTCCTTAAAGGTGGTCGAACATATCCACAAAATTCTGTGTCCATAGTTTCATTAGTTTTGAGTCTTGCTTTCAAAGCTGTATCGTTGATCGACCTCTTAATCGTTCGCTTGAATCGCTTCAAGACTCTTCTGCGTTGATAAAATCGCTATTTGTGTAACTAAAATTTGTAAAGATTGTGAAACAAATTTACAGTCAATACACGTATTTGTAAAGGGGAGAGAAGAAAGGCTCACCAATTAAGATACAAAACAAGTTGTTAAATTGCCTAGCGTTCATTCCACTGTTCCACCTCTGAGAAATTGATATTAATAGCAGCAATTCGTATTAATGATAACCGCTTGATTCTCATTTCGAAAGTCTCGGTTTCTGCGAGTTCTCGAACCGCTGCGACCCCCCCTTGTCCCGTCGAAGCGTTACTATCGAACGAGCACCGTAGCGCACGGGGTGCGCTCTGCGCAACGCTATCGTTGGCGCGGTTTTTCTCTTTGGTAATGCGCGCAGGCTCCGGGAATTATGCATTAGGCGGTCTGTGGTCTGTGGCACGCGTAACGAGTTCAAGGAGCCGTAATCTGATCGCTAAAATCGGTATAATGATGCAGTGGCAAGGCTAAACTGAAAACGCAGATGCGAAAAACGATATAAACCACGGTCTCCTTAATAAATCAGACGCACGTTCAGCCCGGACACCGTGTACACGTGTATGCGTGGTAACAAGGCCGGAGGATACTCGCCGCGTAGAAAGTTAGAAATCTCGCGTCGCGTGACAATGCGCAATCAAATCGTTACCCGGCCTCACCCGCGGGGAAGACGTATTGCGATATTCTGCCAGGTTTTTCCTCGACCCAGCCTGCCACGACTTTCCGCCTTTCCACCGAGGAAAACCCGCCACCGCCACCTGCAATTTTCCAAGCAACGGAACGACCGCACAACACGCTCCCTTTTTGAGACGTTCCTCGCTTCTCCCATTTGTCCCTAGAAAGGTTCAAGGCTCGGTTACGATGTAGCATTGGGAGATTACGTTAGAGGAGGTTTGAGGTAGTTTACCGACGGTGAATTTCCCGTGTTCCAGGTGAAGATCTGGTTCCAGAATCGGCGCGCGAAGGCGAAGCGGCTGCAGGAGGCCGAGATCGAGAAGCTGAGGCTGTCGGCGCGGCCGTTGTTGCACCCGAGTTTCGGCTCGGGCCTGATGTTCTCCGGAGTGGGGCCCCCTGGAACCCCAGGAGTGCCTCCCTTCATCGCGGCGGCCATGGCTAGGCACACCCATGTCGCGGCCGCGGCAGCCATGTTCATGGGGCCCCCTGGACACAGGCCTTAATAAGGCAGAGCGGAACCGCGCGAGCCCAAGTCGCTCGAACCCTAGCCGCTCTGTCTCTTCGAGACGCGTACACAACGGACCGGACCGGACCGTCTCGTCTCCGGAGACCTCCGATCGACCCAGAAGATCCAGCCAGCCCGCACGCACCATCGATTTTCTATGGGAAAGTGTCCCGAAGCCGAAAGCAAGACCAGAAGAGACCCCGAAGAATTCGCGAATGTTGGAAGAATAGCGAAGATCAGTTTCAGACTTGGGACTGTGGCAGTGAAACCTGTGATACCTCTAGAATAATCTAAGATCGTCGATCCGGGTATCGAGATAGCGAGACCTGAAGAGGATTTCGGAAAAGCAGGAGCCCGGTTCGAGGCTCGGTTCGAATCGAACGATTCAAGAGGAAAGTTCGGAGACTCTGTTCTCGTCGAAGTCCACTCGAGCTACGCAAATACGTGACTCTCGAACCGTGAACAAACTCTGACTTCGAAACAATGAATTCTACAATCGCGTTCGCCGTCGCGATCTCTGCAAGCAAGACGACCAAGAAGAAGATTCCGCGGCAACGCGCGGTACGTCGCAACGGCGTCCAAACCCGACGGTCTCGCGGCAGAGAGATCTCCGTGGATCGTGGATCGCGAGAGAGCATTTAGAAAGCATTTTCGAAGGCGTTGATCTCACGAGAGGACTGCAGCAACGATGTACATATTGTAAATAGTCGTGTAACCGCGGTGAACCGTGTACGTATGTATATATACGCGTGTACAGGAGGTCCGCGATTTCCGTGCGAGAAAACCGAGAAAAATAGTATAGAGAGGCGGAAAGAGAGAGAGAGAGAGAGAGAGAGAGAGAGAGCATGGAAGACCGAGAGGATCGAGACTCGGGGAGAAGAGAAAGATCGACGATCGATCCTGGCTAGGCCACGACTCGGCATTTCAATTGACCCGCTCCGCGTTCGGCTCGTTTATCTTCGGGGAAATTTATGGGTGAGATAATTGGCCGGCTCGAAAGAAATATCCGCTGAATAACCGATGATTTCTCTGGAACGGTTCTCCGGCAAGGGGACAGAACTCCCCCCGCCCCCTCGATTCGATCCTCGAGCCGCGGAGGGGTTGAAAATTGCTATCACAGCGATTTTGAACGTTGATACGGTTCGCGGAGAACCTTTATTTCGAATAATCCAAAGTTCCATCTGCTTCGATTACGGTCCCCATTTCTGTTCTATGTATTCCACGCTGAATACCCCTTGAAACAATAAATTTTAACGAAGCAGAAATTGAATAAACTGGAATTAGAACCGTAACCGAAACAGATACGAAAGAATTTTTCGAGCAAGAGAATACGGTGTTGGAAAGAGCAAGGACGCGATGACAAGAGTGTCGAGGAGTCGTGTGTATATATGAGAGAGCGAGAACGCTACCAAGTACCGAGCGACATGTAAATTCCGTAGCCCTTGGCGTGCGATCGATCGATCGAGGGAAATCTGGCCCTTGACCACCGGGAGCTGAGGGGCTGCGAACCAGCTCCCGGATGTACCTACGCGCCCTGTATAAATGTAACATGATATAATTTATCCATGGAAGTATACCATAGCGAAATAAAAGTGATTTCAGTATTTACGCAGACGTTTTTTTTCCAGTATTCCAGTATTTACGAGTCGTCCCAAATAAAGCCCGCAAGCTGATGCACAGAACCCGATGACGGTTTCAACAACCTTCGAATTCAAAGGTAAGTCATCGAACCCGGATCATCCACAGGGCAGAAGGAAAGGTGGAAACAATGATCCCTTGATCAGCACCGATCGTGGCAACGACCTTCTCCGGTCGTAGTCATGATCCTGGCCTGAAAGAGGCATTATGGTGCCACGTAACGAAACGATGGGAGGAGGCGAGGGGACCAAAATGTATCGCAAAGTCATCGAGCGGCTCGCAAACGGGCGGCAAGTAGTCGAGGCAGCGGTATAGGGCGGCCGAAAGTGTCCAGCAGATAATTAGAAATATGTTAATCCGGCGTAGCCGCTAATTGGTTTTTGACTAAATTTTTAATTAAGTCTTAAGCCCGGGCGGCGCGCTGATTTATCGCGCCGAGGCCCCCGAGGCTAATTATAAAATATATACGCGCCGAGGCCCACGCACACCTCTCGGGCCCCGGGTCCGCGTATCTACACGGGCCCCCGTACCTGTGTACGCACCTGTCCCCGAATAATCTGTCCATGAGCGCCGACGCCGCTTCCTCCCGGACCCCGCGAGTTCTCCCCTCCAATCAATGTCCACCGTGTCTCTTAATTGTACGCGCCTCTCTTTAATGCGGCCAACGAGTCTCCCGGCTCGAAACTTATCAGGCTTTTATCCACAATAATTCCCCTTTTAGTACGATATTTACTGTTGTCGCGGGCAATTTAATATCCCCGGCCAACGGAAGCTGATTATATGAAAAGAGCAACGGTAATTACGAACTCGGGAAGAACTGGGCGACACTGGTTCGATTCGTTTTGTCAGCCCGACAAACAGCATTTTCCGGATTGCTACCCGATCGAAACGATCGATTACGACAGCCAGAAAATCGCAATTCTCGGTTTGGCAAACGAGAAGAAGAACCGATTTAAAACGGTTCGAACTGGAAGCAGGTGGGAGGCCGACGCCAATGCGGGATCCACGTATACTTGCGCGGGTCCTTTCCTATCTACAAGAACGGGGTAGCCAGCCAGCCACCTTCTCCGGCTAAAACGAGAAGGCCGGAGATCCGTTCCACTGGCACGTCCGATCAAAGAGCCTCGCCGCCTTCTTTGAATCCCTCGACCGCTCGTAACTGTCGTCCCTTCGTTCGAGACCGGTAGCCTAATTGTTGGTACCGCGGCGTCCTGGTCACTAGAACTGGGCCAGGTCGCCGAAAGTCAACATCCAACGTTTTCCTACGATTTGCTTGGATCTGCGCTGGTCTCTGAAACGATCAATTTTCAACTTGAAAAGTCTTACAGACCGGTAGCGTAATCCTTGCTAAAACTGGGCCAGAACCTGCAGGCTTTCCGATGTTCCCCCGATGTTGACCGAATCGTCGTTTTCACTCTAAGGCGACGATCGATCGAGGTGGTGACTGTCTCGGAGACCGGTAGCCTAATTGTCATCGTTAGAACTGGGCCAGGTCGTTGGATTGTTCCGCGATCAGCGTCAAAGACGCCAGGGCTTCTAACCGATGATTCGCTTTCGGGTTAGATGGTCGTTTTCACGCCGAGGCGATGATTGGCCAACGTGGTACGCCTACCGTGAATAGGGTATTCGTCAGTGGCGTGACTAGAGGCCACAAACTCCGATCGCTCGGAGTCGATCCTGGCCCGGTGAACCGACTTTCCCCTCTTTATACGGAACTGGTGCCCGACGATCACCTACGCGAGAGCCTATCGAGAGAAATATAGAGGAAACGTCGGAGAGAAGACACGGGCCAGAGAGAGAGAGAGAGAGAGAGAGAGAGAGAGAGAGGAGGGGAAGAGGAAACTGGCAAAAGAGACCCTTTAGAGCCGGCGATTTACCGTTAAAGGGTTTACAAACAGGCGCCAGGTATTTGCTACCTCCACGGATCGGAAGCTCTACCGACTCTCTTTATTCCACTGGCTTTCTCTCTCTCCCTCTTCGTGTCTCCGCTCTTCTCTCTTTGTTTCCCGTGTGCTCTTTCTTTATCTTCATCTCTGTCGTACTATAGCCGAGGTCCGTTTCTCCGGATCCCTCTATGCCTCGGCTCTTACACGCGCTCGCTCGCCGCTCCCATATAGATGAAATTTATGTACGAGGCCGACCGATCCTACGCATGCGGCCACATTGAGCGCTGACAATTAATTAAAGAATAATTTCTTGTCTTCGCGATACCCGGAGGAGCGTCGCCAGTTGGCGGCCAATTATGCCTCCGGACGGGAACGGAATACCAAGCAGGCCTGTCGACGACATCGAACCCCTTTGGATGTCTGGTTCGTGCTACCGCTCCTCGGCCGTCTCCAACCTGTAACCGTCGTCTCCTCGTCGTCCTCGTCGGCGTCGATGTCGTCTTCGCTGTCTCTCGCCGCCTTCTTTCCGCGGTGAGCGAACGGGCCCCGAGGAACGCCGTTTGATTCTCTAAACCCTGCGATTCCGTAGACGGTGTACGATTTCTCTACTCTAATCTGAAATTTCATCAGAACATTTAAAATAACAGTCCTAATAAAAATTTGGGATGCCCGGTTTTTCTAAGCCAATTACCTCGGCGAAATAAACGCCGTCCCCGCGAATTTCGATGTCCTTATGGGTACGGTAGAAACGACGAACGACCGAGAGGAGGAATTAACAACCGTGTCATCGGCGCGGTGATCCAGAGGCGGTTTTCACCGCGCGATCCGTTCGGATCCAGGGTCCCGAAATGGTTCAGAACAAGATCGGGCGGTTTGTGTGCTGGCTGGACCGGAAGGCGGTCAACGATGCAGAGGGAGGGAGAGGGGGCAGAGGGAAAAAATTCACGGTTAACGCGTGCATCGAAAGCAGGCCTCCCCTCATTCAGTTTATCCAAATTAATTGGTCGTAAATTAAGCGGCCGGTCTGACGAGCGCGGCGAGACCGAGCGAGAGAGGAGTAGATCTTGGCCGGGGCCCGGGGTCCGAGGCCCTTGGGGCCCGAGGCGAGTGGGACAGGGACGAGGAGGGGAGAAAGGCCCCGTCGAGAAAAGGACACGGGTACGTAACCGGGACAGAGGGAGACAGAAGTCGTCGGGTAGCACGAGGGAAAAAGGGAATTAAAAAGGCAACGCTGTCCGGGGGACAGTAGCGCATCGACACGCCATTATGTGGCGGCTGGGACTAATTTATACAAGAGAAAGACGAGGATGCCGCGGAAAGTCAATCGTGCCAGTGGCCGGGGACCAACAGAGACCGAGAGACAGGTAGGTGCCACTCGACCGCCCGGGACCGTGGGAGAGAGAGAGAGAAAGAGAGAGAAAAAGACAGGGACAGAGACCGGGAGAGAAAAAGAGAGAGGAAGAGGAGATCGCGGGCATTACTTAAAAGAGGGTTCCTAATTGGGAGCCAGCCACTGTTTCGACGGGTGTACCGATGCTCGGATTCGTGTCCTCCAGAAGGGAATTAAGGAGGAAGAAAAAGGGACCGTGGATTCGGGGAAGGAAAGCTTCCTTTCGGGCCCCGCCACGCCGGGCCCCCGCTCGCTCGCTCGAATGCCAACGTCAAACCGCGCTGAGTATATCTTCCACTCGGCTTGATAAACTCCGAGAGGCCGCTTATTGCCGGAATCAATAACCGAGATACGTCCGAATTCGTCGATCCGAGCCCGAAACGAAATTTCTTCCCCGAAACGTCGTTAATTCGACCACCGACTTAATCGGTGCCCGACACTTTGCATACAATCGCGCAATTATTTTGTTATCGGGCCGGCGCCGAAAAATTGTTAGTCCCCTCCCCACGACGGTGCGTACAAGTCTATGTCGGTCCCGAAGGATTTTTACAATTAAACTGAAATCAAAAAGCGAAGTCGAAAGCGAGACGATTACTCGATTTCTAACGATGAAACGAATTAGCGATTAAAAAATTGTTAAATAAATCCATACGTCGGTCTAGAGCATCAACGGGGTCCGGCTTCGAAGGTTCCAAGGGTTAATTGTAAGATAAGCAGCATCCGTCGACTGACTTTCCACAGGCGACGAAACGGAGGATCGAAACGAGACCTGAATAATTCCCTGGTATCGGTGAGTCGTTGGATCTGTCTCTTTTGCACACAATTATATCATTTCTAGTCGAATATATATCTGAAAAGACGCCGCTCGCTCGAGGAGGAAGCTCTCTGTAGCTGCGGCACGTACGCGCGGGATAAGGACTGCGCGCGGAAAGGGCAAAAAGGACGGGGAAAAGGGAGAAGAAAAAAGAAAAGGGCGAAACGGCGCGGCGAGGGGGTATCGATCGTACGGGAACGATCGCCATGTCAAGTTCGGCTTTCGAGGGAATCGCGCGCAAGTAAAGTAATCGTTTCTCCCGAAGCTTACACGCGTTACCCATAAATCGAGCGCATCGGTAGGCAGGTACGCGGATCATGTGCCGTTGCCGGTAATTGCCGGCAAGATGAATCGAGACGAAATCCCGTTTCCGACTTCGTAGGAAATTTACGAAGCCGCCGCGCGTAGCGTCCGCGCTGCTGCTTCGGCTTCTCTGGATCTCGCAGCCAAGTAACACACCGGCAAACAGCGAACACAAACCGCTCCGCTCCGCACCGCTTCGAACCGCAGCGCAGTCGGAACGTTTACGGCGGGAAAGTTCTCCGGGCAAGAAAGTCCCCGCGCGCGGCGAATACCTGCCGATGCAAACGGCTTCAAAAACCGCGCGGGGATACGTGCTCCTAATTAGGTACGACGCGACGGCTGTGTTCTTACGCGCACGAAAACGATAGAACCAGATCGGAAACGAGCCGTCTCCTAACCGGGACCGGTGATTAATTCCTCGTTCGCAGTCGCTACGCGAGCTGACACTGATTGTGAGATCTTTAGTTCCGAGCTTTTCTTAATTCGTCGTTCAACAACTCTTCAACTTGCCTCGGCGTCGTCCTCCGAGTTCTTAACCTTTCGGGGACGACGATGGATTGCCGGTGTACTTCTCTCGATGATTTAGACCTTTTAACATTTTTCCTAGTTACAATTTTGAAATATTTCTCGGATTTACCTCACCCGATTATGAATATTCAGCTCCCTCGAAAAACACGACCGTCTATATCCCTGTTAAACTCCTAGAGAACGTTGGAGAGGGAGAGCTCGGGACTATCGGGGATCTCTGAATGTCGAAACAGGAGAGATAAAATATTCTCAAAGTGGGCGTTCGCGTTTGTAATTTCGGAAGGTGGTCCCCGTGGTCCTTGAGCATCGGGGGATCGAGATCGCCGCGGTGATAACGGGGCTGCCGCTCGTTATCGTTGCCGAGCATCGAGCGACGAAGACGAATCTCGCTCGATATATATATCGATACCGAAGGGACGAATCCGTAGAACGGAATCCGAGGAATCCTCTCCGAAAATTTCTCCATCCGCGTGTGCACGTTGAGATTCCTACGGGGGCCCTGGTGAACAGCCGAACGATTACGTCCCCGTAATAAAAACTTTTATTGCGCTCGCGTTAGGACTCGTAGCCGACGAAATTTATTCCGCCGCAGAGAATCCGATGTCGAACTTTAATATACCAGGCATAAAATTAAAAATTATCTCCGCATAATGCGAGCCGGTCCTTGGAGAGGGCAGCTTATCCCTCGTTAACTAAATTACAACTCTCTAACTACCCGTAAAACGACTCCCTAAAAAGTTATAAATTTCGGATCGCCGTCATCGGCCCGATACAGGACCCGAGCGAGCCTTCGCGCCGCCTTTCGACCGACAATTTGTCACGATTCCGGTTATCCTGTGCCATCCGCCCCTCCGACGGCGAATTATCTGCCGCCATAATCAGCCTGTTATTCCCTAAACTTCAGATCATCGAAATATTCGTGTCGATCATCGTGTGTTTACGTTACCGCAAGTATTCGCCGGGACCTCTACCGATGCGAACATGGGACCTGATTGGATCGTGATCGGTTCGTTTACGTTACCATAAGCTCCCCAAGCCCTTATACGCTCGCTGTAAAATACATTACGATTTCTTGTACAATTAAGCATTATTAGGAAGCTCCTGGAAAGATGCTTATCGGTGTTGTGTTCAATACATATAAACTACCATCTTCTCTGCAACTTTCTTTTGGTTCCAAACGAGGTAAAAAAAAGTCCAGAACCGATATGAATGTCATGCAACAAAGTGTCGCCTGTAAAATCTGCTTTACTTTCGAGAACAGGTCGCAAAAATTCAAAGTCAATTGCAGTGTTGCGTTCCAACATGTACCGAGGAGGTAATGGAATTCCGACGATACGGACTCCTACGCAGGAAACCAAACTCACTGTAAAATTATCCGCAGCCGTGGACCGCGCGTCCTCGGGGACGAGTCCTCTGTCCCGTTCGGCAATGAGCAGATAACATCGCGATCGGCCAGCTTCTCCCCAGAAGCCCCGAAAAATCTACATAATCCGCCGACAGGAAAACAAAATTCCAATTTGACGATAAAGCCTCGGTCCCGGAAAGATTGCTTCTGAGAACCGGAGGAATTGTCGCGAACGGACGCGGTCGTTCTCGTTCGGAGCCGGTCGCTATCTGCGGGGACGCGAAATTACAAATTCGCCGACGAAACTCGGTCTCGTCGCGAGAATTGCGAATTCGGGGAAGAGGCTGGCCGGTCTGCTCGTCGATATAATTTGTCGGCACGATTGCTGTCCCTGTTCGATGATTCGACCTCGCCACTCGGCGACAAGACAAAACCGAAACAGAAATAGAGAGAGAGAGTGAGGGAGGGAGAGGGAGAGTGAGAGTGAGACTGTCTTTATGCTCGGTCGCGCGGAGAGTGGCTCTCTCGCCGCGTAAGACGATTGTCGCGCGGAATGCTAGTTTAAATAGGTGTTTCTCCGCGAACCACTCCCGGCATTCGAGAGGCAATTAGCCGGCCGGGACCCCGTGCACCTCCATACAAATTGAACTGGTCTCGGTGCTCGCCTGCAGACCACGTTTCCACTGGCAACCGCAGAGACGACGCTCTCGTGACCAACGCCAGCCGATAAAAACGCGTGTCACCTAATGCGCCCCATAGCTACCGACCGGAATTTTCTAAGGACGATTGTGTACGATCAACAGGAACCCGGGGTGCACCTCGCTCTGCATTCCCTGAACGCTGATCCTGGAGAAAATGTCCCTCCTGACATTTTTCGACAGATCCTCCGAGGACCTCTAAAGGTAATCGCGAGGTAGCGTCGATTCTCTGCTAAAACGGCGACTAGGTAAGATCTAGACACGCGAAGAATCTGATCTACTTTCGAGCAATTAAAATACTAGTGCAGCGAAGAGCCCGAGGCATGGATGACGCCTATCAGGCGTCTTCTTTCACGCGTGCTCGTTAGGACAGCTGTCGGATCCTGACGACCTCTCATAAAGAGAAGACGTTTCGCGCCTGGTTAAGGTCGGATTTTACTAGACCGGGAAAACGGCCGTCAAGTAGGGTCGCTAGATTCGAAAACAGGGTCTAGGGTTTAAAACCGATGGGGCATCAGTGTTCTCGACTATATTTTTGCTCGCCCCAGTTGGGTCATTACCTCGAGCGTCTGACCATTTCCAGATGGCCCGGTGGACTCTAACCTAGGACCCCGAGGGGTAAGAGGAAAGTTACGGTTTTGGGGTTCTGCTAGCTAACCCCCGTGGTGCGTGGCATTAGCCTTTGTTGCGAGCACTTGAGCGCCTCTAGAACACGGTGAACTCAGTATGGCCTAGCCAAAACCCGTGCCCATCCCGGCCACGGTGAACCGGTCTAGTAAAATCCGACCTTTATTCGAGAGCCGTGGATCGGCGGCGACATAGCTCGACGTTGCGCTGGCTCTCGCGGGTCTCGTCGATCGGTCCTCGGGCGAGCGCAAAACCGCTCTTGCAATTAATCGCAGCATGGGAACGGTAGCCCGCATATCTAATTGGAGGCCAGCAGACGCGTGTAGTTCACCGAGTCGACAACTGGATCCGCGCCGATAGCTCGTGTCGGCTGTGAAACGTGAAATTAACGCCCGTCGGCCTCGTTAACGACGGGCCGGTTATATCGCGCGGAAAATCCGCTCGCGGAACGTTTGCTTCCGTATCGCGGTTCCACTGGTTCCAGCTCTTAAAATCGCAGGGGTTGGGGTGAAGGGAAGAGCGTTTGCCGGTGGAGCGTTAAGAGGAGGCGGCGGGGGTGTGGGCCACCGGCGTAGACGTTAAATTGGCGGCCGGGAAGATTTAGGAGGAGGTTTCGCCGCGTTTTATAAAGTCTCGCTCCCGGAGACCGAGCCCGGCAAAAACCACCGGAATTGAGAGCACTCTCGAGGGTAATGCGGCATAAACGAGATAAAGTACGTTTAATATCGTTGAAACAGTTATGGCCGCGATTACCGCCTCCTGGCCACCTCGGGCCGCCTCGCCGCGTTTTGTATACAAATGCGCTCGCCGACGCCAAGTGTCCACCGCCCGGCTTAATAACGCGTTATCGGGACCCCGGAGCGGTCGCTCGACCTGAAAACTGCACGGTTACCATCCAAACGATAACACCCGCTCCCAACAATTACGGGAAACGACGGGATTCTCTTCTATACTCGTGGATCGAAAGAATTATGCACCGGTACACCCTGTCCCGTTCGTCCCTTGTCCTAATAAAAAGACATTCGAGCCCGTTGTTCAATGCAAAAGCGATGTAAATCGAAATTGAATTCAACGTGCAACCAAAAATGTCCGGTAGCAAATCAATAGCTTGTGACATGAATTATGCAGAATTGTCGATGAAGTGTTTACGTGTAGACACCAGCGGATACCGAGAGGGTCATCGTGTTCATTTCATTCGTGCGCAGTTCATTGCGTCACAAGGTTGAGGAATACATACTGCATAATGGGAATTTGTAGTCTGTCGTGCTTATTTCACACGGAACAAACGTGTCGAAGAGACACGTGTGGAATCACGTCTGCAGTTTCGCAAAGTGTGCGCAGAGGTGTTTAAGCGTCTCCTACGAAGTAAAAACGGGTACGGTTCGATTCTCGAATTAATTTGACCTAGAAGTACCATTCCAGCCAAAAATCGAGAAAAATTCCTCGCGTGTCCGATGCTATCGAGATTTGGGAGTCCGTTTGCGCAAACAGTACTTAGGTGTAAAAATGGTCCGGCAGATCCGACGGCGGCCGCTTGAATATTCATAGGCGCGGTCATAAACAGCCCAATAAATTGGAGAGAGCGAGTGTAACGCTAAACGGTTACACAAGGAATTAACGGCCGGCCGGAGACGAAAATTTACGGGACGGAGTGCCGAACAAATTAACGGAAAAGAAACGGAGCGAGACGTTTCGGAGGAGTGAGAGAGAGAGAGAGAGAGGGGGTGGGGGGAAGCGGAACAGGAGACAACGGAGAGTAGAGAAGGAGAGAGGAGAGGAGAAGGCAGACGAGATTGCGAGAAATCTCGACGATACCGGTCGAAGATCCGACCGTTCGACGAATAGCTTCTCCGAGGCGATCCTCGGATCGGTCCATCCAGCCTCTCGTCCTCGTCTCTTCGTTGTCGGTGTCGTTGTCGGTGTCGTTGTCGTTGTCGGTGTCGTTGTCGTCGTTCGCCACGGAATCGGGTTAACGTCCGTGTTATTTTTGCTGCGAGCTGTCAACCCGAGAATCCTTGCGCTAACAAGGTGCCGCACCGGTCGAGTAACCGAGTCCGTTTTTATCAATGGCCCTTTGGGAAGTGGCGGATCCCCGGCCCTTCGCCAGCCAAGATCTAACGAGGGCCCCGCTTTTTGCACATTAAAATATCGACTAATTGCCCCAGGATTCTGGCGGCGTTTTTCTGGACCCTCGATCCCTCCCCGACCCCCGTCGGCCCCCGCGAGGCTGCCATCTACGCTTTGGAACGCGATCGACCGCTCGAATATTTCCGAAATCTCGGACTCGTCTGCCACCGGTGGCGAGAAACTTTTCTTCCGTCGTTTTCTTCCACCATATTCTCCCCACACCGAAGATGCATCACCGTGGATTGCTGTTTATCCGACAGCCCCCTCCATGGAAGCATCTCGTGGCCATTTTTTATTTTTTGCGGCCTGTTTGTCGGATGAGTTTGGAAAGCGGTTTAAGGAATATAGGTACGTTTGTGACGCTTATGCAACGACAGATTGACCCGATAGCTAACCAGCGCGCGGGTCTGGAGACAGAATTTTAATCACAACGTTCTCTCCGTCGTTAATTTCGATAACGCCGCTAGAGATACAACCGGTTAACGAGCCACACGCGTTATTCGATCCGGTGATCCGTCGTGGCCGCGTGCTGCGCATTTTTCTCCTCGGAGATGATAATTCCGATTGGATCCACGGATTTAACGAGGCCGTCGAATTCCAGGGAGGTCTCGTGCGGCTTCCTCTCCCCTTTCCACAAAATTACTATACCGTAGATTTTAGCCGTAGCTGTAGCTCATTATTTTCGACTTGTTACAATTAGTCTATTTATTACTTTCGCGCGATCCAATTACCAATTAAATTTCCACACCTTCGTGTAACGATTTCGGTGGTTCGGTTAAAGTTCGCAATAATTCTTCGATTACACCGAATGTAAATTCAGAGAGCGTGCAACAACGCTCCGGGAATGGCCCGTGAAACAATCCAACCGATCGAGCAGATTTGTGGAAGAGCCGGAACGCATTACCATACTCGTTTCCATGGTGCCGCGTCCGAAAAATGTCCGTCATCCGTGGAATCCGGTCGCGCGATTAAGAAATACGTCGGCGTTCGCGGCTTTCCAGGTCCCTCCGCCAATTAATACCGATTTCCTAACGAACGATCCTTTTTCTCGCCACGAAACGGAAACTGGACCGCCGCGAGACCCGCAACAACTCAAAACACCGCGCGTTCTGCTCTGCAATCCAGTCTCCGGCGGCGAAAAGGAACGTAGCTGGACCGCTCTTAACACCATACTGTACTCGTTGATCTTATCAGTACCGACAGAGGTCCGAACGATCCAAAAGATCTAAAAAGAAGGAAGGGGAAAAATTGTTATTTGAGTAGCCAGGAAGTTAATTCCAAGATTACAGAACTCACCTCGAAAAAGAAGTCTGCTGAGCAGCGCTCCTGGCATAAATGTCTCTTAGCAGCTCTGCTCTTCCGAGAAGATGACTTCTGCGAGCGGTCAGGGAACGTGGAACGCTCGTTAATCGTTCAACGAGTGGAGAGTCGAATCGAGAGTATCCCGGCAAGAGAAACAAATCGACCGGGCAAGAAAATCGTCGCGGTCCGTGTCGGATGCAAAACACGATTCACACTTTCGATTCGCTCGGACACATACCGGTTCCGAGTTATCGTTTTCTCGGGCCGAGGCGAGCCCGAGCAAAGCTGCGACGAGGCGAGGCGAGGCGAGGCAAGGCGGACGCGTGCGCGCGCGGGCGCGGGCGCACGCAAACGGCTGGGGGCCCGGTACGTGTAAGCAGAGGTCATTAAGGGACTTCCTACATTCCCCGACTTCCCCGCCGCCGCAACCGCAGCCGCCGCCGCAGCCTCAGCCGCCGCCGACCGAAAGCTCTAATTATTTCTTGCTCGGCGGCGATCGCTTCCGCGCGCGGCCAAGTACGACTACAGGTGTAACCGTTTACGGGAAGACCGGGAAGATCGCACGGTTAATTGGAATCCGATAAGCGTATGCCGACGTTTCAAGAACCGTTTCTTCAACCGGGAGACATCTAAATAGTCGGACTTTCGAACCCGACCACCGTGTCCCCTGATCTTGAAAGAAAACGCGACCACTCCGTTCTCAAAGCTGCTCTATTCTTCTCTAGGATATTGTCTCCCTATGCTACTCTATTCTACTCCGGGGAACGTTGTCTTGCTATAGGAGATCTCATTCTACTTCGGAGAATGCTGTTTCAATTTAAGTGTCTTGCTCTAAGGATACACGCTTCTATCTTCTTGTCGACGATATTCTACTGGTACTATGAACAATATTTTATTTAAAATCTGTACGCTATAGTCTAAAAAGAACCTTGCAGGTCAAAGTTGGACGGTTTTTCCTGCTCGGTTATAGGTTGACGCGCAGAATAACGATCGGCGTTGTTTCATTTCGCAGGCCCGCCGGTACGTCATGCGTTCTTTACGGTGTTCGGTGAAAATTAAAGCCGGGAGATCGCGCGATTAAGGCCGGTAATTGAACGGGTCGATTAATTTGCCGATTAAATGTCGTTACGTCGGCGTGAGATAATTAAAACGGGAAATAATTAAAGCGGAGCAAACTCGCTGTAATAATAATCGACGCGGCACGGCCGGCCGGGATGACGAGGAACGGTTAAGCCGATTAATTAATAGAGAAAGCTCCGCGCTATGCCCCTCTCCCAACCTGCCTGACAAATCGGACCGGTCGACCTTTGTGCTTCTTAATTTTTTAAGCCCGTCGAGCAAGCCGCTTTACGCACAATTCATTAACGGGAAAAATTACGAAACTCTTCGCTGCGTTGTTAAGAAACGAACGTTCGTTTTATTCGACGGGATTACGATCTCCGCCGTGCTTGCAACAAGTTCCTCGAACTTCGGTGAAAGTATTTCGAATACTATTTTACGGTAATTTAGTGGGAGTACTTTATCGACGGTAAAGTGGCCGTGTTTGCGGGATAACGCAACAGAAAGTCTACTGTGACATTGTGTGCCGGGGGTCACCTTGGCCCGCACAAAAATCCGCGTGCTCGGCCGCCATAATTAAAAAGAAAATGATCTTATCGGGGCGGAGGATCGTTAATTTTCTATCCGATAATAAAGTTCCGCCGTGGCCGATCGTCGGAGGAGCGGCGTCGTCGTCGGCGTCACTCGATGACTCGATGGTGAACGCGATGACAATCTCTTTCTCTCTCTCTCTCTCTCTCTCTCTCTCTCTCTCTCTCTCTCTCTGGCTCAGCTATCGGCGGCCCGACCAGGCCCGACCAGGACCGACTAGGTGTGGTCCTACGTTCGAAGCCAGCGGGTTTCCAGGAACGCGAGCCATTAGACCTTCCGGCTGGTGTTATAAATTGTACATCGTTTAATTAGGCTCTCTTCCCGCCCGTGTCCGGACGGCTCAGTTATTTACCATTTACTACCGTGGCCCCTTACGCGGTATCTCGCCGGGAGCTACTGTGCATCAAATTGGATCGGGATTGGGGCCCAAGGGCCCCTGTTACCCCTCAGTCCCAACGGACCCCGAAGGGTCTCCGAGTTCCTAGCAGAGAGGATCACGCCGCCGCCGAAGAGCAAAGGTTAGGAAACCACTGTGCACGGAAAGTCGGCCATTTTTGTCACCGGTGCTAGAAGAACGTCTTCCACAGACGCTCTGAACATTCCTCCGACCGTAACATCCATCCTGCTATCTCGACTCGACGATAAACCGAGGGAACAAGCGTTCCTCAGCGTCAAGCGAGAGTGTTTTCTACTCTACCACGATTAGGATGGAGTTATTGGGCCTGGATCGGTCTACAGGCGCTTTCACGCCCCTCTGGAAAGTTAGGAATGGACGACAACCGTTGCCCTAAATTGAATCGTTACCTGAATTTTTATCCCAAGGATCGTCCACTCAAAGAAATTCCCTGCACGGGAATTTTTGTAACAGAACAGTCCGCAAAACTGGAACAGGTCCATTCGAATAAACGTTAGCGGCGAAACGCTGATGGTAGAGCGCTTATTGAGCAATTCCGGCTTAGCGGAAGGGCCGGGGATGCAGAGCGTCGAGTACCGAAACGTCAAAGCTACCGGATGATAAACTAATTTGATTCAATCGCGAGTACCGGCACGAAGCATTTCGTGGCCTCGTTAGCCCGGCCACATCTTATCGATACTACCTCGGGGAACGTAATCAGGGACATTATGTTGCCGGCTAATTCCACGTTAGGCTGCGGTTACACTCCCCCGACAAGAAATCTGAAAGGGATCAGCCCGGTTTTTAAAAACGATACTATCATCTATCTTTAATAATCCTAAGATGTTAAAAATAATAGGTTAAATCGCAAGAATTATTCGGACGTGATCGGAACGAGTAGAAAATGGTGGGACGACCAGAGTGTCGGTGGGAATCGCATCGAGTATAACCGCAGCCTTATGCGAGCACTTCGCGACGCGCAGTTAGGACGAGGTAACATCATCGAGTCCTCGCCTAATGACTCGGCCCGGTGGAATTCTCCGGCGCGCCGCGGCGGATCACTGCGAAAATGAAGAAGTCCGCGATTCGAAGGCGGCTCTCGGGCACGTCTGACAAAAATGCCGTGGCTTATCTCCATCGATGGGATCGAAATTAGTAGCGCGCGGGCCGCGCGGTCCCCGCGGGCCCGGCCGAATAAAAACCGGAAATTATGCTCGCAATTAGAGGGGATACCTCAGCGGTGAATGGGCCCCGGTGGCGGGGCGATAAAATAATCAAATTTAATACGTTCATTTATTTTTTGCCCGTGCCCGCGAACCGGCCCGCTTAAATTATAGCTAGTTAGGCCCGTTGACAAAACGAATCGCGCGAGAGACTCGCCTCCGCCTCCTCGTTCGATCGAATAAAAATCTCGAGGATGTGAATTAGCCACCGAGCGTCCCACGCTCGATCAAGATCTCTCTCTCTCTCTCTCTATTTCTCGCGGCTGATCGTCGAAAGGTTAACGATCTCAGCCGATATTAATTTTCACTCTCGCCGAGGAATCCCGATGCTGTCGCCGCCTCGTTAACGATCCTACTAAAATTTTCAATAGCTGCTCGCTCTTCTTGAATATCTATTGCCCGGGAAGCCTCGTTCTCGTCTCTCGAGCGCGAAGAATAATTTTTGGGAACGTTAATTGACCCAGGGGTGGCCGTTGGGACACTGCTGATCGAAAAATTCATTTTAGCTCGCCGATAACTGCTTCGTTTATTCTTCTTCTTATTTCCAAAATCCTAATTTCAGCAAGGAGAATTTTGTAAGATGTCTATTCACACATTGTACACCAACCTAACGAAGAATCGACCTTAAACAAAGATAAATCGGTACCGTACAGGGTGCAGTGGTTTCCAGAGTCGATGAGAAATGTATGTAAGATTGACAAGAAAGCTTGTAACTAGCAGTACCAACTACCGAATCGCGAGTGAATTGAACGGGGCCGTAAGAGAGGTCCGTTTGGGTAGTCCCGGTGTTAATTGTATCGTCGGCTCGTTAACAAGCCGGTTACCTTAAATTTTCATAAGCGTATCGGCGGTGCTTGTTAGGTTCCGTCGGGGGCAAACTAATTTGGCGATAAAGCAAGCGGCGGAGCCGACGAAACGAGGCCCGAAGAACGCCGGGGAACTGTTTTAATAACTTTATTGGTTCTCGCTCGAGCCGAATGCTCGATCCGATATGATACAAAAATAGAATCTACTAATTACCGGGATCGGAGCGGCTACACGGTTTCTCCGTGAGGCAGAAAATTAAGGAGTCCCGGGGCCCGTGTTAGCGCCGGTCCCCTCGGGGCCGCAGTGGCAAAAATTCCGGCCTTATCTCGGCCGATGAAGTCGAAATTAGTAGCTGGCTACCGTACACGGCCCCGGTCGCCTCTTTTCTCTCTCTCTCTCTCTCTCTCTCTCTTCCCCTCTCTCTCTCTGTCTCTTTGCCCGTGCTGGTGAGAATTGGTGATGCCTCTCGGTGGTAGTGTCAGGCCGCGCTGCCAATGGGAAGGGAACCTCTCGCTGCCATGCCGCCGCGCCGCTCCTTACACACTGGTTCCGAATCAAGATTTTGCCGCTCGCAATCCATAATACCAAGCACCTTTTCAAAATTTAAAACAAACCACGGCATGCTGAAACGTTACACTTCAATTATTTTGCCACGAATACCCGCTGCGAGAGTGTTGGAGTTTTGATTCAGCAGAGAATGTCCTGGTCGAGTTGCTATTTTTTGATAGTTTTTTTGCAGGGAACGGGGATGGCTCGGTGGTTGAGAATGTGGGGGCGCATCGATCGGTAAATTACGCCCCTAATTCGAGCGTTGATCGCGGTTCCAGGAACAGGCGAACAATGCTACGGTGGAGCAGCGACGCGAGACCGCATTGTTAATAGCGGGGTAATAACAGTTACAGGCGACGTCGGTAGCGAGCAACGATCGGCCGTGTGCTGGTGGTTGTAATCTCGGTGGTAATGGCGCTGGCCGAACCCACACAAATCTACCCCCAACGACGGGGGAACGAGGTCGCGCGGGCGCGAGCGCTGAGAGCGCACACGTGGACATCCGTAAGTGTTGGATTCTCGGCCGTTGTTAAGTAAATTGGGTCCCAACCGGTTTCTTATTTCGTGGCCACTGTCTTACTCTCCGCGCGAGCGCTCGTACGCCCGGCACTCACCGCTACCAGCAAGAACCGCTCGGTCCCCCGATCGGTTCCCTTCTTCGGGCCCGTTCAGGGCCGTACCACCGAGCCCCCTCTATACACTCCTCTCTGTCCCAGACGTCTGCGCTCAAACTGCGGCAGTGCTCGGTTACATTTAACTAAAATCTGCGTCTCATAATATTCAGAGAGATGGTACGTTGAATTTAAATGGTGTAACGTGTTAATTACTGACTCCCGACCAGATGTAAATTTCACCGAGAACTACTTATAGCCTCTCGACTTTTCCTGGTTCGCGGGGGAAGCCTCTGCGATTCAAATTGAATCGAAGGCCATAAGAAGCGGAGGCGTTTCGTCTCATAAATTGAGGACAACAGGATTTATCATGTAACTGGTGGCCTGTCTGCTATCAGCGTGGAACGTCTAGTAACGACGCTTATTACAAGAAAAGAGCTTCTGCAGACCCTCGCATTCCCGTTTGAGCAACTCCGACCTGGAACGATCAACGAAATGAAAACATCGCCTTGTCTGTAATACGTGTGCCTGCGTGAAATATCTCTTTCTCTTTCTCTCTCTTTCGTCTGTCCCGGAAACATATCGATCATAATATTCGCTCGACGACAGCCCCCGCTATCTACCAAAAGCATCGGTGATATCTTACTTAATAACGCGGACCTTTCACCGTGGTTGTACACAGCACAGGCGAACACTATAATCGGCCAGCAAAGCACTCTGCTTCGGTTGCCAGTTCGCTTCTAGTTCACTCTGCCACGAAAACCTCGTTAATTGTGCGAGGTTCGTTAACTCCTGAGAAAAAATCCCGCTGTACGCGTATCATGCTAATACGAGCATCGGACGGTAGGGGAAGGTAAAAGGTCCTTGGGGAGAAAAAACGGGACGAGCCTTGTACAGAGCAGCGAGTTGCATCTGAGAAAGAGGAACGTCTTGTCTCGGTCCCGTGAGCTTCGTTATTCCATTCTACCAATTGTTTTTTCCAACTGGGAGTCCATGCTTCGCTCTGTTCTACAATGGAAATAGATAAACGTCGCGTTTCTGACAACTTGCGTGGGTCGCGGGATTTTTCGTGACTCTGCCACGATGAATATATAAATGACGATTGTCCAAGAAAATGGTGCATCGGTTACTGTTGTTGCCGGTCGTCGTGCGATCGATTCGCTGCAGCTAAATCCAGATTCGGGCCGCGGGGCGGCAGTGGCGTGGCGTACCGAAAACTTTTGTCCGCGCGAGTCGCGCACGAAACGCTGCGCTGGAAACGAGCGCGTGCACACGTGTTTCTCGAACACGAGATACATCGAGAACCGTACACGTCCGTGTGTTTGTGCAGTGTGCACGTATCCGCTCGGCGGGTACGTCTGTGTTTGCACGGGGGCGCGTGCGTGTGCCCCGAAGTATGTGCCGCGAGGTGGGTCGCCTTTTGTTTTAGCATGGGGAGCTAAAGGGAGCCCTGGTAGCGGGTTACCACGAGATCTCGCCAGCTGATATCCCCGCTTTTTTGTCAATTTATAAGGATTTATACCAGCGACCCGCAGATACGCTGCACCCTCCCCCTTCGGCCTCCCGGGCAACGTCGAGGCCAACGTTTTACCAAAGGGGTGGTCCTCTCGTGGCGGAGAATCGCGGAGAATCGTTGGAGGATCGACGAGCACGGCCCCGGGAAAAGGGAGAATAAAGCTTCGGGAACCAGAGGGGGGAAACCGGGGAGAGGACACTCCGACAAAAGGCGAGCCGGCCTCCACGTCGTTAGCCGGGGCTTTTCGGGGGTTTTTGGTAATAAGGACGATTTCGAAATGCAGCAGGGCCTCGATTAATCGCGGTTCCGGCTACACGGTATCTCGAGATCTTCATTAGCCGATCGGGAGCCCGCCGAACGGAGGATCTCGTCGATCCGCTCGGTGACGTCCGAGATGCGCCAGAAAGCTACCTTACGAATTTTAGTTGTGGTTGAAAATTAGAAAGTCTAATGGTTCCGTAACGTGGAAATTTTTTTCAACAGACGACTCTATCGCCCCGAACAATTAATTAATCCTTAGAGATGAACCGGAGAAGAGGGGGTTGGCGGGGATGTAAGTAAACGCGACGGTGCTCGGAGCGTGATTCGCGAAACGACTGGACCGGGACCGGGGGTTGACAATTAAGCAATTATCTTGGTCGGTGTGTCGCTGCAGTGGTCGTTCCTCTCGCCCCAGCCCGACGTTGTTGCGAGGGAGCGAGCGAGGAGGACGCGACAAGAGGGAAAGTGTTGGACGAGAAGCTAACGGAAGCGGGAGGAAAGACGAACCGGTGGTGCAAAAGAGGAAAAACGAGCCTCAGGAGTGGCAGAAGAAAGAGAGAGAGAGAGAGAGAGAGAGGAGAAAGAACGAGAGAGAGAAAAGAGAGAGAGAGAGAGAGCGAGGGGAGGGACCCGTATCTTAATGATATTGTAGTCGGCGTGCACACGCGCAGGCTTCCTCTAATTGCGCCACTGAAGCGGCCATGTTACCTAGCCCGGGGGTGCAACGAGGAGGGAAGATGCTCGAAGGGGAAGGAGAGGAATCGTTCACCACGTGCACGGTTCGCGCACAAGCGCGTCGATGCACTTGTACGTGCAAGCCCGTGTGCGCTTCCGACAAGGACGATGCATCGGGTCGAGCGGTGCTACCGACGGAGACAGGTGGTCTGGCGTAGGGGATGTGCATTAGACGAGGACGGTGTTCCCATGGTGGGGAGTCCGAGGCAACCTGGAAGATGGAGGTAAATAGAAGATGTTCCCTGTTGAAGAAAAGGACAGAGCCCGGTGCAAAAGGAAACGGCCGTGCAACCTAGCCGAAGGGGCGAGAGAAAGAGGATCACGCTGGTTAGAGCGGAACGGGAAGAGGGGAGGACAAGGACAAGGATAGAGAACACGGAGAAGGAGAGGATCAGGGGAAAGGACGCGCGAACAGGAGAGAGAGAAGGCAACGGGTGGGAGAGACGCAGGAGAAGGGGATCGCCGAGGTAAAAAGCTGGAAATGCAGCATGGCGGTTGGGAATCGGTAGCAATTATTACGAAAGGACGACAGTTGAATGCGAATACCTCGCCGAGGGGGCAGAGTCGAGAATTTCGGGCCACCTCGTCGGACGCGGGTGGCGAAACGACGTGACAATTGCGCGCGGAAAACTCGATTAGCCACAGTTGCCTTCTAATTGGCCCCGCGAACCAGCCTGCAGCCGCATTCTACCGCCCCCGCCCCCCGCTTTTTTTCGACCCCCCGTCCGGATAATTGAATGACCTCCGCGAACAATTAGTTGACCGATTCTGCTCCCTGAATAAATTAGCGGCAGTCGGTCTATCCTTGCACACAATGTTGTTGTTCGCAATTACCTTTGCTATGGCAGGCCTTTCTGTCGTTTTTCGCGAGCGATCCGAAACCATCGAGAAATCCATCGGGATCTAAAGAGCACGGATCCTGTCGCAGGTGGGGGAGAAGCCGCCGATTTTTCCCGGGGTGCCATTTTACAGCCGTTGCCTTTTCGCCGTACAAATGTTGCCTTTCGAAATAAGAGAGCAACTTAATCTCACATTAGCCCGACCATATCTCACGTTTAAGGCGAGCGCGCAAACGTGACTGCACTCCTGACATTTCGAATATCGTTGTATTCGCCCGACACGTACCTATCCCCGGCTACAAATGCCCGCGCGCTGCCTCAAACTTACTTTTATCTGCCGCGTGCCTATCTGTTTCTGATTGCCCGTGGCCCGACCCCGCGGCGAAACAATGCAAAGTAATGAGAATTTATTCTTCGACGTGTGCTCCCCGCTAGTCGCCACCGCCACGGAGTCGTGCAGCGATTATTTACTGCACGAGATGAAATAAAACCCGGGGATCGCCGTTAACACGATCTCCAGACCCATATACGGGGCCACGATGGGTTCAACGAACGGTTCGCCAACTCGCCCGTCATCGACAACAATAACGAGAGCTCCGGCGAGCCAAATTAACGAAGCCCTTGGGAAATCGGTAACCGTGCAAAATTAATTAGTAGACGAAACAAACATCGCTACGAAATATTTTAACAAGCTCTGGTAACGGATCGCATTTCAAAAAGTAAAAATTCTGCATCGTTGAAAGATTAGACGTTTCGGGCCGAGCTGTGATAACGGCAGAGACGATTGATAACGCTGGTGGAAGGAAAAAATTAATTTTGTCGCTGGCGCTCGGGTGGTTTCGGGGCTCGTTGACGCGAACGTGCCTCGTCGGCAGTTATCGCAATTGTTCCGGTGCTTATCGTGACATTAACTACTGGTGCAGGCTCCTCTGCCATTTGAACTTCGCGAACGTTCGCCGCGCCGGAGTGCCTGGCCGAGTTCGGAACGGGGACGTGCTAAGATAACAGGATTGTTTAGACATGCTGTTACTTTGCCGAACACTTGCACATTGCCGGTTAATTGTGCCGTCGAGAATAGTAACTTCGTCTTCGCCCGGAAAACCGGATAGATATGACGTCAGGAGCGTCGTATAATTGTGCGGCTCGGGGTACCATAAATTGACGTATTGATCGGTGGCTGGCGTCGGACAAATTAGAAGCTAACCGAGGAAGCTACGCGATAGACGCACTTATAATTTTGCAATTAATAGACCCGTTCGTTCCCGCGCGTATCCAGGAATTACAAGACCGCCTGGCCGACACGGATGAACAATGGAATTCCGAGCTGTTCCGGGATTCGATTAAATTGATATTTATAGAATTCATTGGGCAGATAAGGGGGGGCGGGCTGGATGGTAAATCACAGGGAAAACACGTATCGCAGAAACGATCCCGATAGAAGGTGGAAAAGCACACGCGCCATGAGCATTCCGAGCTCCGCCGCGGCCTGGTGGGGTGGTCGAGGTTTCAGGGGATGCGAGTTAAAATGGGAGGGTTGTTCGGGCAAGCAACCACTTTGGCGCACGCGTAACCGCTGCCAGTCAATATTAACCGACTAGTCAGCCCCGAGGCTTCGGTGTCACCGTAAAAACCCGCACCGAATGGATTTTATTGCGCCAAATCGCGCCACCCTGCCGTTCCATCGAAAAACTACCAATTTCAACCTAAATCATCCTATCGATTATCCCTGTAATATTCTCCTATTCTAATATCGTCGAAAGACTGAATTCATGGCTGCGTACACTGTCGACAATGCAAAGAGACGGAAAGTACAAAGGTGGAAGGAAGCGTAAGGGGGAAAACCGTATTGAAACAATATTAAACAAGTGTCTAGCATTTTCCACAGAAAGGGGGATCACACCCCCGTGCCTGGAATTGCCTGAGGCAAAGATCGCAAGGAGAAAGATCCCGAAGTTGAATGACTAAAAAACACGCAGTTTGGCAGGTAAAGGGTGGTATGGAGAGGGGTTTGCTCGATGTCGCAAATAATTGGTCAATAATAGTCTCGCGGCCGGCGAAAAGCACGGTGCTGCGGGGACAAAACGTCGCCGGGGCGTTATCGTGCACAGCTATAGTCGTGTTCAACGAATAGCAACCCCTTCCTCCGGTGGAGCCCCCACCCAGAGCCGGCGCTGACAACTTCTCATTGTCCGGGATTCAGCTTGACGTCGCGGGGACGTGCTCATTGTTAATTAAACTACGCGTCGCCGCGCCATTGCTACAGAACTCTCTCTCCGTGCTACCGATAACTGGCGGCATGTTAGGGTCTCTTCATATTTGCCGGATCATCCGTTTTCGGACGGAGACTCCACATTTTCTACTTCATACTTGCCGGAACCATAAAAAGGTCACTTGAGAGGCGCACGAGATGCTCGCAACAAAAGCTAAGACCCGCACACAGCGGGGGTTTTCTACCTAACACCCGAACAGTTTACTCCCCACTACACCCCGGGGATGCCAATGAGCTGGGCCATCCGCAGTAGGCCATTCGGACAGCCGATGGGCATCCGATTTCTGTTCGGATGCTGTCGAGGCATCCGCACCGGACGCTTTCCACAGAGTTCGCATTGCGTCTTCCATTCTAGCAAAGCCCAGAATTGTGTATGATGAAGGTTTTTTTTTAAGAAATTATCCACATTTGTTACGAAGAGAATCATTCCATGTGCATTCGATCATTTGTTGGGGTGTACGTCTCGAATTTTAACGACATTGAAATATATTGTGGTCCGAGCGAAAGCGGAAGAAATCCTAAACAATAATGTACGGTAACAAAAAATATTATATACCAAAGCGTAGAGATTTTAACACAATGCGAGGAGATACGCACAACAAATCACAGAATTTGCATGAAGAAAGACAGAAGCACAGATATTATTTTAACAGTGCTAAAATTAATTTGTGCAGCTGAGTATTTTTTTTTTATTTTTTTTGTTTGTTCCGTCTCGTGTGAACCGTCATTTCGTAACATTGCAACTCGGATGAACAATCATCTTGTCTACACTCCGAAAACGGAGATTCTGTTCGGATGCTCTGTCGAGGCATCCGCACCGGACGCTCTCCACAGAGTTCGCATTGCGTCTTCCATTCTAGCAAAGCCCAGAATTGTGTATGATGAAGGTTTTTTTTTAAGAAATTATCCACATTTGTTACGAAGAGTAGCTATGTTTACGTCTGCTGACTCGTCCCATTGGACAAGATATAGATACGCCATCGCATTTCTGCCACGGAGATATACAATTTTTCGTGTCGTGAGATAAAACGATGCAATTTACGTGGAATTAATTCTTCTTGTTCTAGAAATTATTATGTAATTGAGTCGCGATATCGGTCACTCTTGCGAGTATATTTCAAAAATTCGAGACGTAGACCCCAACAAATGATCGAATACACATTGAATGATTCTCTTCGTAACAAATGTGGATAATTTCTTAAAAAAAAAAAAACCTTCATCATAAACAATTCTGGGCTTTGCTAGAATGGAAGACGCAATGCGAACTCTGTGGAGAGCGTCCGGTGCGGATGCCACGACAGAGCATCCGAACAGAATCTCCGTTTTCGGAGTGTAGACAAGATGATTGTTCATCCGAGTTGCAATGTTACGAAATGACGGTTCACACGAAACGGAACAAACAAAAAAAATAAAAAAAAAATACTCAGCTGCACAAATTAATTTTAGCACTGTTAAAATAATATCTGTGCTTCTGTCTTTCTTCATGCAAATTCTGTGATTTGTTGTGCGTATCTCCTCGCATTGTGTTAAAATCTCTACGCTTTGGTATATAATATTTTTTGTTACCGTACATTATTGTTTAGGATTTCTTCCGCTTTCGCTCGGACCACAATATATTTCAATGTCGTTAAAATTCGAGACGTACACCCCAACA
Organism: Seladonia tumulorum; assembly: GCA_913789895.3. Taxonomy (NCBI): domain Eukaryota; kingdom Metazoa; phylum Arthropoda; class Insecta; order Hymenoptera; family Halictidae; genus Seladonia; species Seladonia tumulorum. The sequence goes on from OU565281.1 coordinate 10,540,040, forward strand.
AATGATCGAATACACATTGAATGATTCTCTTCGTAACAAATGTGGATAATTTCTTAAAAAAAAAAAAACCTTCATCATAAACAATTCTGGGCTTTGCTAGAATGGAAGACGCAATGCGAACTCTGTGGAGAGCGTCCGGTGCGGATGCCACGACAGAGCATCCGAACAGAATCTCCGTTTTCGGAGTGTAGACAAGATGATTGTTCATCCGAGTTGCAATGTTACGAAATGACGGTTCACACGAGACGGAACAAACAAAAAAAAAAAAAAATAAAAAAATAAAAAAAATTAAAATATAAATAATTAGGAGTCAAAACTCCGGAAAACAAGTTTAGAATGGTTACAATTCATTGGTTGCAAGGTGGGTGTCGAAAGGCGGTGGAAATAGTGGACATTTGGAAAAGCGAGAGTTTAGTTGCAACATTTGTTTTGCAGGCATCCACGGTTATAAATCTTGCTGCGCTAACGGTGTACAGGGCTCAACATGTGCTGCTCTCGGTTGGCTTAAAAATTACGAAATCGGCAGGTACATTCGGAAGGATTTTTGATTTACGACGCCCATGGTCGGTACGTTGTCGATAGGGATTCTTATACCTGGCCTTCGTCGCGCGCTTGTCATTTCGTTCGTAAGATCTCAAGACGCAACAATAACCAAACAAAAATAAAACCATTTTAATTTCGCCATTTGTACCGTGCCACCATTTTTGAGAAGTCTATCGTTTGGCCCATCACAGCCGCGCCCGTAGTCCCAGTGTTTTGGCTTCTACGTCACACGCCACATAGTATGTGTGACCGCTGTAGCCAATATTTGGACTGTAGCCGAAAATGCGTGTGAAAAGAGGCCTGTCCCTTGCACTATGATCCAATCGGCCTCGCATTCGTGCCTATGGTCCGTCCAACGAGACCGAGGCAGCGAAGCACCAGCGTGCGTCCTTTGCTAATTATCTTGTATAATGGTAACTTCAACTCTGTCGCACTCGAGTAGCTATGTTTACGTCTGCTGACTCGTCCCATTGGACAAGATATAGATACGCCATCGCATTTCTGCCACGGAGATATACAATTTTTCGTGTCGTGAGACAAAACGATGCAATTTACGTGTAATTAATTCTTTTTGTTCTAGAAATTATTAGGTAATTGAGTCATTCCGCGCGATATCGAACTCTCTTGCGAGTATTGTTTCGGATTTCTTCCACTTTCGCTCGATCTACAATATATTTCAATGTCGTTAAAATTCGAGACCAAGACCCCAACGAATGATCGAATACACATGGAATGATCCCCTTTGTAGCAAGTGTATATAATTTCTTATGAAAAAAAAAATAACAACTGTTCTCGTTTTTACAATATATGTATAATTTACGTTAATATATAAGGACGTGCGATGCTGTTTGACGAAGAGGCAGGAACGACTCCTATCCCCATGCCGTTGTAAAAGAGAGATACCGATAGTTTACCTAAGGAGAGCTGTAGAGCTCGTAAACCTTTTTTTTTTTTGTGCCCCGCACAGCAGGGAAGCTCATCGAAGTCGACCCTTCCGGCGCCGGATGGGTAAAGTCCAAAACGAAGCGAAAGCGTCCGATTTTCGCCAGATCGTCGGTAACAAAGGATTTGGCCTAGATGCCGGATGAAAAACCATCCGGCGTCCGGTAAATATGAAGAGACCCTTACTCGCTTGCTCGCTCGCACGCTCGCACGCTCATATTTTCTCCGCCTGTGGTTTTCTGCCCGCAGACTCGCGCAGAGCCAGACGCGTTTCATCGAGCCGTCGTTAATCACGCGGCAGTTTAATTACCAAAGCGAATTAACGAGCCCTTCCCAGCGACGCGACAAGGCTGTTGCACACTTTTATACACCCTCGACTCAAGCTTCTCCCTGCAATGTTCCATCGACTGCCGAAGATATTCGCAATCGTGTTTCGCTCGTTTTAGGGTATCCAGATTATTAAATCCTATTTGGAGCAGGATGGACCAGGTAGCGCTGGGTTTAATAAAGGGACAGGGAGCAAATTCGCGACACGGTTTGCGGGCGTTTGCTCCCCATCCAGAGGACAGTGGTTCCTCGATATCGATTCCGCGAGCCGGAAAACTCGCGAGTGCTAGTCGACGTTTAAAAAGGTCGAGCCACGGCCAGCTAGAAGGGAAGTTAGAAATCGTTCGGGCCGAGTTTACGGGCGTCCTTTTATATCCCAGTGGACGGGCCGCGATATTTCTTTCCATCGCCTGACTCCGAAATTAGGAGCCCGAGGATTCCCGGGGCAAGAAAAAGCCGGCCTTAGCCGCCGCGACACACAATAGAGAATCGTTGCACGTGAGATGGTTCGCTGAAAGGCCCCCCGAAGAAACTACCCTCTATCTCGCGCCTCTCTTCGATCTCTCTTCTCTTCTTCCCCTTTCCTCGGCGAGGAAAGACGTTCCTCCATACGCTCGAAGCGGTTTCTCGGTTCTGTTCTCGTCCCTGACGTCGCTCCGCTCCGCTCCGCGCCGATCCCGAGCTCTGGGAGAAGGCGATGCCGCCTCGCCGACGATAACGTCCGTATCGGGAAGAACGTCACGAGGTACCTACCCGGTAATTTCCTGCGTTTTATGGGTCGCTTAAGGAGCATCGGGACGCCCGATCGTGAGAATTAGAACGGACATCGCGATCTCGCCGCCTAATATACGGTTTCTTGTTACACGAGGCAGGCGCCTTCTTCTTTCACGCGTCAGGATCCCCCTCGTTTCCCACTGAAAGGATCCTTCCAGCTTCCGTCACGAAAAAGAACGGACTAGAACCACGCCGATATCCTTGTATTTTTACTACTTGCTCGCACGACTTCCTCTGCAACTGCGGGTGTTTACGCAAAATAAAACTTGTCTTGTGTTTTCACTGCGATAACTGTTCCGAGCTGAAAGTAGTACAGCGAGATTTTTACATCCTACTAAAAAATACTTCTTCGTTCGAGCACGCGTTAAAAATCCTATGAAATCTGAATCAATCGAAGCTTGCTATTATTACAAAGGGGTATATACATCAGTCTCGTTTAGGTATTTGCAGTCTTGTGTAAGATCCGGAGAGTGGCGCAAGGGATCGTCCGATCTAGTGGAGGCAAAGAGGGTCAGAGAATAGCGACCGGTGGTAAAATCGCGAGGAATCCATCGGAGGATCCGTCAGAGCGGTGTACAGCCGAGGGCTGTTTCTTCGAACCGCGTTGCGCGTCGGAACGCTCGAAGAATCCGGATCCGCGACATTCGTGCAAATTAGCAGCGGCCGGTGACAGTATCCATGATCACCGTGACACCGAGTAACCACTCGTCGGTCCGTACATTCCTATCTGCGATCCTTCGGTGGCCGTGACAGCCACGGGATGGCTGTCCGTGCGATCTCGAGTGGCGAACTCGAAGAGAGTCGTCCTGTGCACGGTCCGCTCCTGCGGAGGAGGCTGGGGGCCGTTGAGAGGTCGCTAGCTCGTAGCCGCCCCAGCATCTTCGTGGCTCTTCCTCTCTCCCAGCTTCTGTCTCGTTTCTCTCGACGCCGCAGACTCGGCTTAGTTCGTATTCGCCTCTCGTTCTCCGCCGAGTTTCTCTCTCCCTCCATCCAAAAGGAATCCCTCTCTCTTTCTCCCTCTCTCTCTCACTCTGTCTCTGTTTCTCTTTCTATTCCGGTGTTTCCGTTCCCTCTGTCTCTCTCTCTCTCGCTCTCTCTCTCTCTGTCTGTCTCTCTCGCTCTTTCCGAAGAGCGAGCAGGACGATGGAGCCAGAAGGGAACAGAGTCGAGTAGCTACGAGCTCTCTCTGGAGCCCCCGACAATACCCAGGAAATTACATAACTGTTGGAAATATCAACCAATACCAGCGTGCTCTCTGGCAGCGCTATGCCGCGGCGAGCCGACGCGACGCGACACGACGCGACGGCGGTGTCGGCGTCGGCGTCGGCGTCGGCAGCGGCGGCGTCGGTGGTGTCGGTGCCAACCCCTCCGTGCCCATTATTATAACTGGGTAGGTGGCGTATTATACGCGGCCGTCGGGGGAACTCAGGCGGGCGAACGAGATAGCACCGTGCTTGGAGAATGAAACGAGAAATTGAGTTGTGCTGAAACGGGGAAAGGGGCGGCTCTCTCTCTGCACACGGCCGCGGAAGGGCGGAAGGGCGGAAAGGGCGGAAAGGGCGGAAAGGGCGGCGGAGACGCGGGCGGACGACTCGACGAGCCGCGCTCGCGATGGACAAGAACCAACCCCACGCACGAACAAATAACATCAATCTACTTTCCCTTTAACCCCTTTTGTTGCCCGGCAATCTCTCCAAACCTGGCCACTGGCAATCGCTGTTTCGTTGCCGCTCGTAATTTCCTGCAAGAACATTGTTACGCGGACAAATTAAGTACTTTCGAAACGCATTTGCTCGATCAAGAGATCGTACGTCTTGCAATCCTTGAAATAGTCGTTGCAAATCGGATTTTGTGCAGCCACGATCGAAACGAGCAGGTGCAATTTAAAACAGTGGACTGATTTAGAAAATGTGAGAGCATTCGGAATTGAACATTAGAAAGATTCTAGACAATCTAGACAAGACGGTTTTAATTTGTTCGAAAATTGATTTCGATGGGAGGGTTTATCCGAGGGGGCTGTGAATCACGTTCGACGAGCGCCGGCTTCTCGAGGCCATCGCTATTTAAGAGAGACGAGCCGCGGGAACAAGGAAAGATAGCGCTCCAGTTGCACGTATACCGGTGGCAGCACGTCGACTGCCGAGTAATTCGCAAAAATTAATTACTAACTTGTTCCACGGCGAGAAAGGATCCTCCCCCCCGCCCCCGTGCCGGCTGCTGCTCGGAGACAAAGGAAAAAGGAGCTGCTCCAGGAATCGTCGCACAATGGAACGGGAACGCGGTCGCCTCTCTCAGAAAACAACTATGTACACAGACGTTAACTTCGGGATACGACCCTCTCGAATTCGGAGCGTCAACAAGAAAGACTATGGAAATCTCGAAAGGCAGAGAGCGATCGCGCGTTGAAAATCGGTTTGGAGGAAGAATGAACCGGTATCGAGATAAAGAGGGTGTCGCGGAGAAGATAAAAACAACGAGCAGAGCCGAGGCCACTTGAAAAACGCGGGGGTGGCTGATCAGGAAGATACTATACCCGCCGATAACACCAACCCCTCCGAGAAGACATTTCAATTCGTAGATACAGGAGGGTCCATAAAAACTGGTCGACGATATAAATAAGCGTTTAATGTTGCGCGCTCCTAAATTGAATCTCGGCCACCCAACGATCTGTGGACAAGATCCTTAGGGGTGAAATCCACGGAGAACTATTGTCCGCTTCGAGGGACTCGATTATAGTTGGCCGTGGTGCCAGACGCGGGACAGAAGTTTCGCGGCCGTTTATGCACCCCATAAAAGCTAGCATTACATACGAAAAGTCAAGCGCCGCGACGATGGACCCCATACGTTCTCTGTTTGCCTATTATGTATGGTTTACCGTGGTTTAACCAGGGGAAATCTGGTTGCCGGGGACGGGGCTCAACCCGGGGAGGGACTTATGACTGTGATTAAGTGTGATGTATCGGGAAATGGATATCAGGCGACAGGGGCGGATTTCCACCCTCCCCCGATGATCCTTTCCCTCGCTCGGATGGAATCCCGGAGTAATATTTTTCTCACGATAAAACACTTTTCGCCGTGCAAACTCCTATCGCGGTTTTATTCGTTTATCGGAGAATCATCGAGATCGGAGGAGAGAGCTATACCGATTACTATTCCCCGTCTAGAATCGCATACGGGAGTACGACTGTCTGGAAGCCTAAAATGATCGCTGTCAAGCATCGAAGCGCAGTCACGCACGGCAGAGTCGGACCTGCAACTCTCCCGCTAAACGCTTTCTTATCGTGGCCGCGTGAAAAACCGCATACGTCAGGGACTGTGACATTTAACGCGCAACAACTAATGAGGAATATTCCCGGCGAGACGGAAATGAGCTGCGAACGTATCTACGTTTACCCAGGTCTCCATTATGCGTGCTTTTATTCATTACGGGACAATCGAGCACGCTGGTAAGAGAGAGAGAGAGAGAGAGAGGGAGAGGGGAAAACGTTCGAGGACTGTTAAAAAGTCTCGGCGAGACTCGGGGAAATTCAGGCGCGTCTGCTCGTGACACGGTGGTATTCAATTATCGCCGTTTAAAGTCGATTCTTTTTTTAAATGTCGCAGACGGCCTCGACGCTTCAGAAAATCTCCGCCCTGACATTCAACGGCCCTCAAACTTTCCCCGATTTATTGATTCTAATAAATCCGCGCGCGGAAAAGACCCTGCGGGGATAGACCCTGCATGGATACAATTTCTAAACACGAACGAAGGGGCTTGTTTTAATAGAATCCATCCGCAACGATTGGACGTGCGACGAAAAAAAAAAAAAAAAGAAAAAGAAGGACGATTGCAAAATGCGTCGAAATAGCCTAAAAACGATTTTCCAGCGTTCTGGATTGGTTCGGTCGGCCGAAACGAATCAGAATGGTAGGCAGTCGACAAAAGGCAGCGCGGAACGCGGAGTTCGACGGTTGATGATAAAGTGCACACAGGGGAAAGACACGGAGGGCGTAATGCGCCGCAGAAAGCGAATATTGTGCCGTGTAGCAAAAGGGGTAATTCCGCAGTAGGAAGCCTTATTGGAAAAGGGTAGATAAGGGGAGGGGTGGGTGGAGGGTAGGTGTGAATGGGCGTGCGAGCAGGTTGGTATGGGTGGTCTCACCGACGAGCCTCGAGGGGTTTGTGTCGGTGCCGGGGGTGTGGATGCCGTTGGATGGTGTGGATGGTGCGGCAGCGTTGAACGGAAATTAAATATGCCTCACTCGATAAGTCAGAGAGTAGCATAGGAGGGCTCCGTATCAACGCCGGGAGATGAGCTATTGTGCTATTTTCGAGCGAAATCTCGGCGAGGCCATCCCCTCGAGTTCTGTCTCTGTAAAACGCTTTTCGCTTATTCCATTGCGCGGCCAGCCGGATATCGGTATGGCCGCTGGTCCGACCGTGTTCCACGGACATTTTTCTTCCTCCTCTATTTTTCGTTTCAACCGAACCCCCTCTTCACGGTTTTTCATTTTTCATACCGTCCGAGACGAATGGCGCCCGCCGAACGTCGCCGATACCGAGCAGCCCTTATTGAAAAGACTCCGTAATCGTGCTGAAATTGATTTTACAACGATCGTTACAGCTCCAATAAGGTCACTTCAATGGTATCTCTACTCTTTAAGTAATAATTTGCCGGTGCGAATCAATTTAACGCAAATGTGCCCGATTTTCGACGAGTATACCGGCACTCCGTGTATTTCCCGCAGGATCCGAGCGGCGGGCAGCCCCTTATTTTTAATTAAGGAAGCGGAGGAAGGAAAGAATCGAGCGAAGGAGCGTTTCCCTCTTCGATTCGCCCCGGGGAATCGTTCTATTCTTGCGCGGGCGTAACGAGAGGAAGAAAGAAGTTAATTTAAGCGCGGACAGTAAAGTTCGCGACGCGAGCGAAATAATTATATCAGATTTATTATCAAACTCCGGGTCCTGCGCCCGCGAGCCCTTAGATAATAGGCTTTTTACGGCTCGGCCGCACGAGCTGCGCGATTCGAAAGTTACGATACTGTAAAGCCCTCTTTACGAGGCCATTACCGGTGGCTGTTACTCATATTTTTTCCTCAAACGAGTCGAGAGACACTTCGACGGTAATACCGTGAATGGGAATCGTAACAAACATCGAATATTGATTCCGTGTGCTCCTCGCACCGTCTACGACGACCCCACGCGCCAAGAAAAATTTCTTTACATTGTGTGAAATTCGTCCGGCAGCTTTATTAATGTGCATTTTGTGGACACAAAAAGCCATTCGACAATAACATCGACGAGTTGCGCAACGAGACCGCGGGAATCAAAGCGGAATCCGGCCTACTTAATTATCAGCGACCGACTACCGTTCGGGGGAGAGAAGATATTTGAAAAAAAAAGAAATGAAGAGCGGAGTGGTGCGGGCAACGGGAGACGTTCGCGGGAACAATGGGAATTACCAATTTTAATTCCGCCGATAACCGATGGAAATCGCATTCAACGTAGAAGAATTTATTAAACTGTGAACTCGCCGCGCTCGGTGGTTCTATGGAAAGAGACAAATAGCGACGATATTGTTTTCTAAACCAACGCGCGCTCGGGCTATGCATATGCATGGGGGATGCGAGCAACACCGGTCGAGAGAAGAACGACGAGCCGCGTCGTCGTACCTGTCCAGACAACGATCGGTAAATTTAATAAATATTCATCGGGGGAAGTGCTTGGCAATCGTTAGACCCTGAATTTGAACCAAACACGTTCGCCCGGATTGATATGGCCGCGTGCAACGCATTAGCGTGTTAATTGCGCGATCAGCCCCCGAATAATATCACCGTTGATTCGAGCATAGTCGTCGATCCTCGATTTTATTACCGTCACCGCTGGAAACGAAAAGAACCAGCCCCGTTTATGATGCATGCAACAAATGCCAATAAATTTCTCAATAAGTTCCGATTCGTTAAACCCAACGCTCCAGGAACACGCAGAATATCCTTCTGGAACTATGGGTCTCGGTATTCTAATTCCAATTATTCTTTTCATCATGAATTTCTAATTTTCGAGAGCAATAAATGCTTGTTCATTTTCCCAGCCGAACGATCGGACGACGCGCAGCAAGAAAAAACTCCACGACAATGGAGAATTCATTTCTGGAACATAAATCGCGGCTGCTTATTTCCGATGACTCGCCGCGGCGATCCATCATATTCCGTCTCGAAATTGCAGGTGCGTGCGCCCTTCATCCGCCCCCGCACACCCCCGCGCTTTCTGGCCGCTCGTGCCCAGGATTACGCAAGATAAACGTTTTTAATTATTTTTCCCCCTCGCGCCGAACCCCTCAAATCCCTTCGGCAAACACGAGTAATACGAATCAGCCCCCCGGCAGGATGCAGTTCTTCAACCCCTCTGTTTCATCCCCCTTCTCTTTCTCTTTCTCTCTCTCTCTCTCTCTCTCTCCCTCATACTGTCCTCCTCGCGCACGAGGCGCGTGAAACTGCGTTTCCAGGGGCTTTGTGTGCGTACACGCGCGCGCGTGTAATGTCTGCAACGGCGTAGACGGCTCCATTGACCACGGGGCATGAATGTGATGGCGAATGCGTGGGTTTTTTGGTGGAGTTTCACTGTCGTTTCGTTTCCCAGGAATTTCGAGTTCCTGTTCGCCTACCGCTGTTCCCATATTTCCTGGATTTTACCACAATAATTCGTTTCGAAGAGCTACAAGGTCTAATCGAGGCTGGTTCAATTCAATAAAAATACTGTACTATGCTAAATAAGAAAGCGCAGTGTTCGATTACACGGGAGCATGAATAGCATCGATTAATTTGGTAGCTCTTCGAGGATTTTATTAGCAATCGTAAAAGAAGAAGAAGTCCGAATCTCCGCGGGATCGATATCGTTAATCGGATATCAATCAGCACAAATTCCCGAGTTACGCCATTGCTTCCGGCGATCTAGGGGACTTCAAGATGAAGGCTGTAGAAGAGAGGTGGATAGAAAGGTGCACACGTGGCGGTGGAGAGAGAAGAAAAGAGAGAGAGAGAGAGAGAAAGTGGCTCTTTTAACAGGCCATTATTGTGTGCCGGGGACATTTTCCCGGGCCATTATTGTATCTGACGATAAGTCGGGAGATAAGCGACCGGAGAGGGCGTCCCGACGTCCCCCGTGTCGCAGTCGCGTCGTTCTCGCAGAGGGCCGCGTGCGCGAGAAAATCGGAATCGCTATCGAGATTCGATCGGTGACTAAGCGTTGTTTGTTGAGCGGATCTCGTCGGCGTCATTCGATCCCGATGTCTTCCTTTTGCGAAACGTGACAGTCCGAGCGATACACTTTCGTGAGATCCGGAGCGAAGCGATAAATACTTGGGAACGGTCTGCTGTTCGGAGAAATTGAAACTCTGGCCCGTTTCCTCGCCGTGCCAATTGTCAATCGTGAATGCCAATTGTCATTTGTAAAATTGAGAAGCAATCTCCCGTTGGTCCGCAACTTTCGAGGCCTAGCAAGAGTGTCCCTTCGGCCCGGCACTGGATGGAGCGTAACCTTGGTAGCAAGCTGGCTATCCGGGAGCTGGCGAGAGTAGAGAGCCCGGTCCGAGGCTGCAGGTTCAATTAGACCGGCGTCCCGCGATCCACGATCTTAATTAGCCCCGGTCTAAGGTGGTCCGGCTGACCGTAGATTAGGAAACGTCGATAGGGACCGTAATAACAAGCGACATTATCCCGGGGACTCATAATTCCAGCGCTACCGTGGCTAGCAAAACGAAATCGAAAAAGGAGTATCAAAAGGAGAACATCGACGAGGAGAGGGGGTGAGGGATGGGGAAGATGGAAGAGGAGCTAACTCGGAAGAAGAAGAAGAAGAAGAAGGGAACAGAGTCGGAGGGCCGAGGACAGGGGAGGATTCAGGGGGCAGCCCTTCAATTATCGAGCGCGGCTCGGCTGGCTCGGCTGGCTCGGCCTGGCTCGGCTTGCGGCGGCCATGTTGCACGATCCGACGACGACGTCCCAGGTTCGGTGTCCATTCTGGACACTCGTTCAGGACTCGGGCCGACTTGCCACCGGACTCTCCGCGGCGACTATTGCATATGTATTATATGCGATTGTGTTCCGAGAAACTTCTGGCCGACATACGAGGACTCTGTTCGGCGTTCTCTCCTTCCTCCTCGGGCCAGCTCCGCGGGACAAGCCTCTTCCTCTGTCTTCAAGGAGCTCTACCAGAGTCACTTTGCACCTGGCTCGTGTTCGCTCGTTGCCAGCTCTCCTTTCCTTTCGTTTCGTTTCGCGTTCGAGGCGAGTTCTCGTCCTCTCGCGATATCGTCTGTCCCCTGCTACCACCTCCTCCTCGCGGTCTTTTTTCCTCATGGTTCCTCCGATCCTGCTCCATCCTCTCTCTTCTTTTAGCCACCCTCTTTCTCTTTTTCAGAAAGGGGATGCAACGAGCAACAAGAAATCGACGCGCTCGTCCATCTTGCCGCGCGATCGTGCGACCACTGTCGACACAACCACGGCAAATTCGACTCGGCATGGTTTTTTCGACCTACCGTCATTCGATCCCCACATCAAGAACGCTCTCCTCTCGTTGGGCTCCCCGCGTCCTCTATTTCACCCCTCGCGTGACGAATCCAACATCTTTTCACCAGCGCCTGTATGTTTTTCTACAAGTTAATTGGGTAATTCATTCCGGGCCGAAAGAAGCTGCTTCTTCTTCATCGGGGACCCTCGGGTCTTCATGGTGCGTCCACCCAATGCTGTCGATTTGTCGTCGAACCCCGTCACCTTCTAACCGAAGTTGTTCGCAGTATGAGCTTATCGCAAATGCATAAAATCCGCAGTCATCGAGCTGTCATTGTGTTTTGTAGAACAGATTCTTCTTTGTTCCGACGCCGCGTGCGAACCGGACAACTCTGAGTCGCAACAGTTCATGTCCTTCTGCCGATTGACGCAGACGAATGCGTCGCGTCAAATGTCAATGCCTGCCCCCCGGAGCGGTCGAAAGCATTGACCCCCGGTCCGCGGTTAAGTGATTGTATTTCAATTATATTCATTATATACCGTGATTCTAATCGAATCGGTAATCGATCGACAATCGCCGGAAGTATTACGCGTTCGCTGGTCGGGAAAACGAGTATAGAAATCGTGTAAATTGAAACCGACGCTGTTTACCATACAAGAAGTCGAGCGCAAAATGAAAACTTTGATCGTTCTCAATTACGGACAGCAATTCTATTTGAATAAAATTAATAAACTTCTCACTTAGCAATTCCTTTCAGCAGAATTCTATTAATTTTCCTAGGTCGAATTCAAGCCGTGGGTAATTCACTACAATCCTCGTGCCATCAAGTTCAGCATGAACGAGTGGAATTGAGCGAGCGCGCGCTGATCGGTAAAAGTCCCAACCCTGATGGCTGACGTCACCGTAAACGCGGTACCGTGAAAAATATTTACCGGAATCGTTGCTCGTTCAACGATGCTAATGCAATTCGTAATCGCTTTGCATACGCTTGTCGAGCCACGCAAAGTTGTTACCTTGTCCGTCTTTTTATCGTCGTAATCGGCCCATGATAAAAGTAGGGGGTCGCGTTTCCGATATCGCAATCAACCGGAATGCTAATGTGTGAATTACCGGGGCAAAAAGATCGTATACCATCGCGTAACAATCGCAACTATCAAGGCCACGCAAATCACGCAATTATCCTCGGTTACTAATGCGACCTTCATGTGTCCTTGGACAAACAAAGTCGTTTCTACCGAAGGGGTTGAAGGCATGAAACCGGGACTGGGTCCAGGTAGACCCCAGGAACGCAACAGAAGTGTAACAGAAGTGTAACAGAAGCGTGGCAACTTCGATCTCCAAGGAAACGGACCGGGAGGGAAGAAAGTAGGCAAATAAAGGTAAAAATTGTGCGGGAAACTCGTGGGAATCCACCCTTATCGAGGGGGACAGGGGTTCGCGGGATGGGCGAAGGAATTCACGGTCGTTGCCCGTGAAAAATCCCCCCTCGAAGAAAACACCTGAGCCGGTTTGGCGGTATCGAGCGGACCCGGCACAAAGGAAAAGTCGTAAGTCAAAGACGGCAGACGGTTCCCGCGTCATTTGTCATCGGTCCACGGCGCGATTGTTCGCCGGCAGCCGGCCGCCATCTTGCCGGCCACCCTCCCGATACCTAATAGACCACCCTACGCATTCAGCGGACCCTGGTGATAAATCGTGAAATAATCTCGTCCGGGCCGTATTATGTCGGATTTATAAACGGCCGAAATGGCTCGCAAGCTCACTGGCCCGTGAGGATGTTTCATTTTTCGCCTAGACCCCGCTACGGCGACGCCTCCCTGTCGATCTCGATCCAACGATTCGATCCTAATGATCGCTTTATGGGGAGCAACGCGTCGGTGATCTACCGAGGGGAAGAGAGGAACTCGAAATTTCTTGCGACGGACCTGTGGCCCTCGAGAATCTCTGGATTGTCTCTAGGGCCAAACCTTGGGGGCCAATCGCGTCACAGGAAGAGCAGACTCTCGATCTTCCCTTGGACGATTGTTTATTAGGTCAGTGGCAAATTTCTTCTGGCATCTAGAAGACCTAGTACGTCTTCGTTTCGAACAAGTTCATCTCCCTTTCAGGCAACTCTCGAGAGATCCCCGGCGTAATGGAGGCACGAACGAATCCTCTTCAATGAACATTACAATCTCAGGCGCGGTATATGAATTTCTGCGGAATTTTCTAGAACTCATTCACTCGGCCAGAAAGGAAAATAAAGGGCCGCGCGCGTTCATTCAACACGGAAGAAAGAGTTACCAGCGGCCGGAGCGAGTTTTGGTAGCGATGACAACGCGGTTTTTAGCGACGAGTTCATTAACTGCGGCCGCAAGAATGAACAGCTCGAGGACTGCTATGATGTGAATGCGTTCCTTCCCTTTCAGCTAGTCGACGGTTTTGGAAAATCATTTCGGGATGAAGTTGCTAGGTCGAGAGGGTGCTCTTTGTCCGCGATTTCACGGGTCGGATTCATTCACGGTAGTCTCTCGCCGTGAATGGGCCCGCGGCTATGATCTCGAGAAGAGGATCGACTTGTGCAGCTCGAGTGGACATTTGTGCGTCCGAAGTGCACAAAACGATCCCCGGCGAGCCGATACGCTCTTCCGAGATCGTCATTCAACCGATCCAGCCGAGGAGAAAGCGATAGCTGCCATTATTTTCCTGTCGAATTAGGCGCTGCATTTTTACACGCTGGTAGCTTCTTTGTGCGGGACGCAGCGTGAAACTGGCATAAACTCCCGGGCGAGATCATAATTATTGCTGGACACAGGGACACCTCCGAAAAATTGCTGTGCAACACGATTTATCGCGATACTGTTATCCAGAAAAAAACTACGAGCCAGGGTCATATAATAGGACAATTACTGCACCGAAACTTGGCAGTGTTCGAGCACGGTGTGTCAAAGAAAGGGTAAACGCGTCCCTCGGTCATACAGTGGACGGCGAACGGCACCGGGAAAAGTTACAACGCTCTGCAAATACAAATTTAACCACGGCACGCGTTTTACGAGCGAGACATAGTGTTCCAGCTCTCGCATCTGGTGCACCTTCGACGCCGGGCTGCGAGCACCTCGCAGTTCAGAACACTGTGTACGTATTTACGAAGTGTGAAGCAGAGTTTAGTCGTGTGTTACCGAATAAAAATGCAACCGCCACCGGGAATCCCTTGGAACGGTGTCTCTATGGGACGTTGCTCGAAACATGGGGCGACGAAAGATCGGTGGTCGAAATCTGTTCGAAGATTCCTCGGGAAGAATCTGTTCGTTCTAAAGACACGTGCTCTCCCTCTGCAGGCGAGCAATTTAATTTAAGAAACTGCAATTACCACTGGTGTGCCCCAGAATCCATGATACTAGTCAACAATTACTGAATTTTTGAATATGTTACTTAAATTTGTGTCTTCGGGCATCGACTCTCGCTATTTGATGACAGAACAAGTGGTTTTACTATTGTTCGCGTGGAAAACTTCTCTTAACTGGTCAACTACTGGTGCCTCTAGCTTATAGTAACTGTAAGGTCGGCAGAGACACGCGATTTCCGCGGAAGATGTCGCGGAGATGTTCGCGCGAGAGAACGGGATTACACGGCTAATAAACGAGATTGCCTCGCCTCATTGTCTCCCTGAATTTCGTTGGCCCGGGCTTGGTTGCTCGTCGCTTCGACGCGTTAATCGGCAATTTCGCGGGGTCGAGCCGAACAGAGGGAAGAAGAGGGACGCGAGAAAGAAATGTCGACGATGTTACCGCGAACTAATAACGCAAACGCAGGCCGGATATATGGCCGGCGAAGTAAAGTAAAGCTGGTTCGCCATGGCGGACAGTTAATGGGACCACCCGTAGCCGTGCTCTAATACCGGCACGATTAAATGCAGACAGGATATTAAACTAGGCACTATACACCGCGGCCATAACACATTTTGACAATGCATCGTCCTGGCAATAAACTAAAATCGTAAACCTCTTGCCGACGCTTATCCGCGGCTACGAGCCTCCGATGGTGTCGTATAAATCGGCGGCAATATGGCGGTGTCGCGGGCGGATCTGCACGCGAATTCTTTCGTCAATCGACAATTCCTGCTTGGAAAATTTAGATGAGTTTACCTGCTGCTGCCCCAGATAGCACTCGACGTCTTAAAGACGTCTGTTTTACGTCTCATTTCAGACGTCTTTAAGACGTCTTTTACGAGTCGTCTTTAAGACGTTTCATTTCTTGACGTTTCAGTCATTCTAAACTGCTAGAGAAAACCTTTACAAACTGTAATTGATTATCAAACTGAATATTCCATCAACAAAGAAGTGCACAGAAAAGTAATACATCAAAATAAATAGATAAATAAATAATAAATAATAATGTTATATCAAACATTAAATTTATATTTCTTGTACATGTATACAATATTCAAATTCAATATTTTTCTCATAAGAAAAAATGTCGCTTAAAAAATATTTTTCAATATTTGACAATCATATCTATCTAATATTTTTGTGCTACTAGGGGTCTGTTTCGGGACGTCTTGAATACGTCTGTTTCGTGACGTCTTAAAGACGTCTTTAAGACGTACAGTTTTTTCACAAAGACGTTCCAGAGACGTTCAGAAGCCGTTCGGAAGCCGTTCGTAGGACATTCAGACGTCTAATAGACGTCTGAACGTCTTCAACAGACGTCTTAAAGACGTCTTTAAGATGTCTCTGTGCTATCTGGGGCTGCGTACAGCACAATTACCGATCAACAATTATACGATCGTGAAAATCTTTCTTTAACCGAATAGAAACATATGTTATCGATTTAGATGCTGTTAGAAATCGGTAGAGCAGTCGATTTCTGAATTCAAGGATAAGAAACGAATATTAGGCAAAGCCCAGGATAGAAATAGAAAGGTTCCCTGCAGAATCGGAGCAGCTCGGTGCGTTTCGGGGTCGAGCGTGGAACGAAAAAAAGGTACATTTCTCAGCGGTGCAACTGAAATTCGAGTCGGCAGATCTAATGGCGGCGGTGGCAAGTCATCACGTTCGCAGGTAGGGGACGAGTTGTCGGGCCATGAGGGCCACACCGTTACTGGGACTACGGAGAACGGAATGGAAATCGCGAGAGAGAACACGCGAATGAACCCGTGTCGTGTTGCGAGCATTAGCTAACGCGCGTGTCATCGCGCCCGCGGATCGATCCGGCGCGGCGACACGCGAGAAATTCGTGAAAAGAAATCGCTCGGGAACGCGATTCGCGTGTGCAACGAGCCCACGCGGCCATATTCTGGTCGTTTAGGAAGCCGAAAGAAAAATTCTAAAACTGGAGGAAAAAATCGTAGAGCCTAGTAAAGGATTCGGGAACTCGAGGGAAAAATGTTTAGCCCCTGGAAAAAATTCGCGGAGGCTTCGAATTTTGAGTTTGCCGATAAATTAGTATGGGAGGAGACGCGGGGTGTGACAGATCGAGTGTAAAAATGCCTGGGGCCATAGGAAAACGAGAACACGAGTAGACTACACAGGTGCGGATCGTAGCCAGCGATACCTGAGGAGACGAAAAGCTTGTTCTAATTGATTGGCCGACGTACACTCGTAAATTTCATCGGCGAGCAGAGACGAGGAATCACCGAGTGGGTAATAGTCGTCCATCAATTAACGCCCGGACGTTTAAGCACAAAGGGTAAGCAGCGACGCGATTTATCAAACCGCGAGTTGTTAACGATACTGCCGCGAGAAGTTCCGAGAGGGAAGAGTTTCGAGACGGCTACTCGTATTCCCGACTCGGTTGATTCACGGCTCTCTTAAAGTGTTTCGAACGTAAAGAGGGTTACACCCGGTAGCTAGAGGGGAGAACAGGCCGAGGAGAACAGAGGGAGAGAGAGAGAGAGAGAGAGAGAGGGGGTGAGAAACGGAAAGAGGGGAGGTCCTTAAAATGAAATATCGTTATCAGGATTGCCGAGAGCGAGGAGAGCTGTTCTGCGTGGAAATCCGCGGCGGCTCGCGAATTCGGACGTAATTGTTTCCCACGCTGACGAATACATTTCGCATAATATCCGGTCTGCTCGCGACGACGCGAAGCACCGCGCATTTTTCATTTCCACAATATAAACGATACCGTCGCGAAATCGGGCATAATAAAGTCGCGATAGAAATACGCAAATGTAAATGCTGGAATAAAGATCCGCGAGGGTTAATTCCTCTATTCCCGATCGAAAACCTCTTTCCCCGGTGTCCGCCGTGAAAGCAGGATCTATCGGCCTGCGAGAAACTTGTATTAAAATCGAAAGGCATCGAACCGGTGTGGCGCCGAAGACAGGAAACTTTAAAGTGACCCTGTTTGACTTCGATTGAAATAAAAGCATGGTTAAACATCCTTGAATAAATATTCAACGCGCGACGAGTTACCATCTTGGAGAAAGAACGAACCCGATCGTAAGATAAGAAACGGGGGTTGGGAGTAGATCGAAAACAGATTGCTAAATTTAGAGGAAACTGTGGCAGGTTGATCTTTATGCAGAATAATAATTGCCTACCTCGATGGTTAATCGTTTTGCGGCAAGATCGACCGTCTATTAATAAGATTCGTAATGGAACTCGCGGAGCAAATGGTCCCTTTGAAATTGTTATGAATCAGCTCGTAAATAGCTGTGCCCCGCGTTAAGATACGCAGCCTGTTAGCCAGTTTATACGAGAATAATTGGTGGGGATCGTTCGTGGCGCGACGGTGGTGTCGGACGTATTTCGAAAACCGATTTTGGGGTCAAGTTTCAGACGCCCACGCGGCCGTTAATTCCGGCGGGGTGCTGGGGCGGATTGACGCGTTGAAAGCAGAAGCCGAGCGGCCGATTCCGCGGCGTATTTACGAGTGTCGGTGGCGCGCGGCACAAAAGAACCGACGATTTTCACGAAAATACGAATCTACCGGAGAATTTATCGCTGCGAGGGGCGCCGCACGGTGATCCGGATCCCTAGAACCTTCAACGTCAACGCAAAAATTGTTTATTTAACGAAATACGAGCAAAACTCATCGCAATAACGCCCACAATTCATATCGATTTCTTTATTTTTGGAGTCCGTAGACCCTGGAAATTCGTTTTTCGAGAAAATCTCACTAAAAATTACTCGATCCAGCCGACTATGCGGCTCACGATTCTCCGTTCTTCGTTCTGGTCGCATCTCGTCCCTATCGGCGGTGATCTCGATGCTTGCTGATAAAATATCTTCGTCGTCGTGCTCGTATGCTCGAGGCACTCTCGTCGTTCTGTCCGCGACTTGATTGGTGCATTAAATACGCGAACGTATGCGTAGCTCCGGCTCGAGATCATGAGAGACGAGGCGCGTAAAGTCGGCGAATATATTGTGCGCTCCGCTCGTGGCGAGATCGCGCGAATAAAATTAATCGCCCCGCTCCGAAACCGATATCGGCGGCCAACGAACGAACGAATATTTCTTGCCACGAACAAATACTTTTAACTAGGTTACAGAAGCAAAATGTAAGTTCACCTAAGAGCGTGAAATCTTTAATAATTGTGAAACCAGAAGGAAAGTTGATAAAAAATATTACTGGGCGAGAGCCCAGAGGGGGCTCGTAGGCAATCCTATTGGAATCGACGTTTCAAAATTAGGTTCGGGTCGCGCGTGTATCCCCACGTACTCGGAAAGTCCAGCTATGAGTCTAAAAGGTCCAGGCGGGAGGCACGATGGAGAGAAGGTAAGCCGGAGGTTGATTTATCGGCCAATTAGTCCACCGTACCGGGTGCGCTTCTGTGGTGCGTCTCACCTTCCAGATGATATCCTGGCGAAGACCCGCGCACGGGTTAAAACGTCGCCGGATAAACAGAGGACGAAAGAAGGAGAGAGAGAGAGAAAGCGAGAGGGCAGTGCCGTAGCTATGCGATCCTTCAAAAAGGAATAGCCTGTCTCGGATCCTTCGAATCAAAATCGCCCAGCGATCAAAATGGCCAGGCAATATTATCTACAATGTTCGATAACATTGATAAAGCTGGCAAGATTTTCACGAGCCCAATCCGACCGGTCCGGGATTCGGTTTTAGCCGCGAGTTTCACAGAAAAACAGACGACGAGGCGTCTCCGCTTCGGGAGCATCGTGGGAACGGGGATATTTGTTTGACACGAGATACGAGATCTCGTTCGAAATTTTTTTTGTCCTGTTTTGGCTGGCCTCCCCCGTTCCGTCTTGGCTGGTCGCAACGACTCCATTAGGCCTCTCTCGGATCTATCCCAATCTGTGGTCTGCGGTTAATGGTACAAGCATCCGTTTCGAGTCGAGTCGCGAGCCACCTCTATCTCTCGCTCTCCGTCGCGTTTGTCACCGTTGCAACGCGTTGGGGCCGTTTAGCGTTTAGCGTGTTCGTCGTCGTCGTCGTCGTCGTCGTCGTCGCCGGGGGCGAAAATAGACAGCCGGCTGCCCTCCGCCTCGAGACCGTTCCCAGAAAAATGCCCGACGCTCGGGGAAACAAGATTAAAAGGCACCGGGACCGACGAGACCGTGCACGCCGCGCTGCGATCCAGGATCCAACCGTCGCGCTGTCCTTCGATCGCCAGCCACCGGATCCCCCTTATCGACTCTCGTAAATTATTACGCGAACACCCGCTACCGATTTCGATTAAACGTCTCCGATCGATTCGTTCTACCAATCGTGGTGCTCCCCTTTGTTCGCCCTCTCGACCGTTCGGAGTGTACAAAACGTTTGTTGCTGATGGTTCGGTGAGAGGTCACAGGTTTAGGGATCGGTAATCGGGGATCGATAGGCCGGGCGAGAGGGTTTTAATAATCAGCCGTCGCGACCACCGTGAGCCCGGGTAAGATTATCGCGGCGAGACGATCGGTGGCTCTGCCTCACGGTGCTCCCGTAATTTGTGTTTTCGTTATTGCGTCCGATTCTTGTTCCCCGAAGCGCGCACGGCGGACAACAACGACGGTATCTGGTGTCGCGGAGACCAGCCGAGAATGCGAGAAACCTCCCGGCCGCGTGGTGCCGCGGACTTCTACACTGTAGAGTGTGGATTCTGGTGTGTGGAGAGTGTGGAACAGGTTCTTCGTTTTCCGGGGGCAGATCGGCGTCCGCAGCATCTACGCTTGTTACCGCGTTGCGAGCGAACACCGAGCACATCGGAGAAAATGGCACGATAAAACGAACCGAGAGCAACAGAGATCGCTAGAGAGAGAGAGAGAGAGAGAGACGAGCAGGGTGTTCGTAGGTATACACGCGCGTGTGTGTGTGTGGGAGCACACAGCGCTATCACCACCACGTACGCGCACTAATCGCACCGAGCGAACTTGTTGGAATTAATTGGTCCGGCCAATTAACGCTCACGGCCTGAAACGCGTCGAGGGCAATGAAGGCGCACGATTGGCCTCGTCCCCGCCACCCTCCGACGCTCGATATCCTTCGCAGCGAGCTCTCTTCCTGCGAAGGACCTAATTAATTTCGACTCGCGGCCGTTCCCAGAAAATTGAACGCCCCGCTCTCGCTGTGAAACGCCGCTACCGATTCGACCCTCGGCTATCTCGCTTGCTTGTTCTACTCGGACAAGCTCCTGGACCCGCCAGGACACCAAACCGACTGTCCTCAATTATCCTGCGAACCAGAAATTAGCCACGAGAACTGGGAAACGCACTCCCGAGCGAGAGAACTCGACCGATTAAAACTGATGCGACAGTAAACTAACAACCGCACATTTTTACTTAAATGTTCTTTCGCAAAGTTTTTTCCCTACCGATTCGCAAAAAGTCCACCTGGTATCGTAAGATCGACTTTTTGCCGCGTCTATTTATTTTTCTCATGAATAATGCATGAAATCTGCAGTCTAGTTTTGATACGTTCGGTGTAATGGAGAGACAGCTCCATAAACTGACATTTTATTGTATCATTAGAGCATTATTACTTCTAAATACATTATGTATTACAGTAATGATTCGAATAAAATATACTCCGTACTTTTGCTATTTTTCCTCCGCTCCGAGACAAAAAGGAATCGTGTCCGATATTAAAATTGCATTTATCGGAACAAGAAGAAAGACACAGACTCTTCGTGTTCGGTGTAACAGTATAGCACGTTGTCGGTTCAGTCCAATTACCCGAAAGTTGCCTCTTTATTGTAACAAGCTTAAGATAAACTCAAGGAGGAACGGCGAACCACTAATTCTATTAATTCCCTCAATCGACGGAGAACTCGTTTCGCGAAATTATGAATTAAATAAATAGAGTACCTAATTACACCGGTGCAGAATTTTTAGTATTTATAGCTGGCAAGAATCAACATCTGGAACCTGTTTATGGGGTAGTCGATCCTGCTGCTGGCCGAAGCCTATTAGAAGTCCTCCAGTTAGCCCGAATTAGAATTAATTAAAACGAGAGTCACCGCCGCTGCTATCGGCGGCGATTTGTGACGCGGAAGCCGAGGCTCGAACAATATCTTCCTCAATTTCCCAAACCAGTTTCGAAACTAGATCGATAAAAGCTGCTGAAAATGATTCGAGCAGAACTTCAAAAACTCTCTCTCTTTTCAGAGGGTGAGAGAGAGAGAGAGAGAGAGAGAGTCCTGCGATAACTCGATTATTACGGAACATATTGATTCATGTACGCCGCACGAGCCGGCGCGAGCAAAAAGCGAATTTGAATCGGCCGGTAAAACAATGAAATAACGATGTAATCTTCGACAATGGATGGCATAACCGAGGTCCGAGTCGCGCGCGTTGTCCGCTTGTTAGCGATGAAATATTACGTATGTACGGCAGCTGTCATCTTACCTGTCCTTTGACGGCATATTTATACCGGTTTCACTCCCGATCGCCGATAACGGATGCCCCCTCGCTAATGCGCCTTGCTCGCGAGACGCTTTTACGCTTCTGAATTCGTTATACGTCCACGGGCGCGTTCGAACATGATACCGGGCCACTTTCTGCTCCGATATCGCAAACCGTACAATTCCAAACGGCCGATCCCGCGATTCATCGCTCCCATAATAAGACGACTGCCAGCCGATCAATCAGAAATGGCAAAGGACGACAATATCGCGTCCGTTTCACTGTTTAGCGAACCGATATGTTTCCCGACACGAATCTGCAGGCCGTCGAATCGCGAAAAACGATAGTATGCGGTCACGAGCCAGCCGAAGCGTTTCGGGAACAATTTTTCCCAGAGAGCCGGCGAACGGAGCCTTGGGAAATAATGGCGAGCACCGGCGAGAGAGCTGGCCAGATCAGGCGGCGGTCTATCGATCGACGGTGTATCGAAATCCCTCTCTCGCGGATCTACCGGCATCTCGACTGTCTTTCCTGGCGTATTTATGCCAGGTTCGCGGCTCTACATGACGGCCGATGGTCGATAGCCAGCGCGCGCACTAATGCCCGCAATCAGGATCCGTAATCATGATCGACAACTGCATACTCGAGCCCCATTACTCAAAGATCCGACACGCCAGTGAAAATATGCGTCACGTGCCGATTAAACGCGTGTCATAGCCAACTGAATTTCTCGTTGACCTAACGAGAGACACCGAATCGGAAACGGCCACAGTCTCTTGTTTCGTCGCGAAATTCGACGCCGCAACTACCAAACGGTGAAAGTCAGTGTGAAGGAAAGAGGTAAACCGACCGACTGGGAATTGCTCCATAGAGCACAGAAGGATTGTGAGCTATTGTCGGAAAATAGTTGATAGAACAGTAAACGAAGTATAAAGAAAGCAGAAAGCTTCTCCGCGAAATAAAACGACGAGGGCATTTCGCTGGAAGGCGGCGACGAAATGTAAGTCGAATATCAGGAGGCAGGGAGAATTCCGCGAAGAACAAAAATCGATGGGGCAGCGGGAGAGGGAGAAAAAAAAGGAGAACGAGAGGCTGTTACGGTAGTGTCGACTTTTCGATCGAGCTTGATCCCTCGTGGAAAAACACGAAGTGAGAAGAAGAAATGGCGGGTCCGTTTAACAAGGTGCTTCGCCTACCGGATAATACATAAGGGGTATTAAGGCCGCTACTCAATTGGGTATGAGCTCACCGAGAGGTGGACGTCTCAATTTTCTTCGCGACTTAATGACCGATCGTTAAAACCCGGCTTCGCCACGAACCGGCTCCGTGGCGCACGAGAAACACCAAGGAGGAAACGAGACGAAGAGACAAGCCCCGGCCTCCTCTTCGAGCCACCGTTCTACCCACACCCTTCTGCGAGCCGCCTCTCTCGTCGTTCTAACGTAATCACTGGGGGCCCCCCTTTCGCCGTGGTAATGACGTTTATAAGTTTCGTGGGCCCCGCCGATTCTTCGTCACGGTCCTCCGCTTCTAAAAGATACCAATGAGCGCCGTGAATGCTGTAATTGCCGGCTACCGCAGCATTTCTTTTCGCTCCCCGCGAATACAGGCTCGCCGTCCTGTAGGACGGCCAAACATTTGCCAATTAGTTCTGTAACTTCATTCCCAATTATTCGGTCGAGATACATCTGTTGCCATCCATTTAGATTTTTCGCAATTCTTAACCCCCCATTGGTCGAGTGGGGCATCTCTGCTACCCCGTGATTGTCTTTAAACGAACAATAATGTAATTGATTGCAGGATACTCTTTGCAGCAGAACCTGCGCTCTTGATTTTCTTGATAAAAAATAAAGATATGAACAGTATTATAACTTGAAAAACCACTTCAAACCTCCATCTAAGTGACAGATGCAATATTGTTGCAATTCATTCGAGTATTACTGTAAAAATTGCAATTGTGTTCAACTTCTCTCAAATTTCAGGACAGCCGCAGATGATTCTTACCGCTTTTCCCATAAGATACAATGTAAAATCCGGCAAGATTCATCTGCTCCGTAAAATGTCCGTACAGCGCCATTTCGTGTAGTGGCAAAACGCTGAAACTGATCGCCAAAATTACCGACAGCAGGTTATTTATCGGTATGCGCCACATTGCGGCGAAATTTGGAATCATCTATGTCGGTAAATTTAGCTATCAGCAGCGCCACTTGCGGCGAAATTCAGAAGCTTTCACAAGCCTCCGTACAGCGCCATTCAGTGCAGCGGCAAAACGCTCAAACTGCTAGCCAAATTTACCGACTACCTACTGTCGGTACATTTGGCTAGCAGTTTGAGCGTTTTGCCGCTGCACGAAATGGCGCTGTACGGACATTTTACGGAGCAGATGAATCTTGCCGGATTTTACATTGTATCTTATGGGAAAAGCGGTAAGAATCATCTGCGGCTATACTGACATATGTAAACAATTGCAAACATTATTTAAATGTACGGACACCGTGAAGGGAACAAATGACTTTTGCCACCGACGAGATATACCTCCGATCGGAGGTCCCTCCATTTATGATAGGTACATATATGGTTTAAGCTTCTTGTGGATCTAGTTCCAACATTTATTGTTTGTCAGCGTAGTGGGCGTAATTAAACGAGTTGTTTTTGTGTGAGACAGAAAATCCCATATGGTGATTGGCTACTCACCGACGAGATATATTGAAAGACTGCCAGCCCCCGTGTTAAACTGCGGGCCTAAAGTGGGTGCTGAGTGCTATCTGAATACATAGAACGGTTGTAAATAAACGCATTCTGTAATGGCTTGCAAAATAATTATTTTTTATTGTGTAATTTCATTACACTGTTATTGCCATTTTATTTTCCTTATTGTTGACCATTGTAATCATTGTTTTATAATAGATAGTTTATAAATGTAGGCAATATGAAAGTAACTAGAAAGAAATATCAGAATTTATATTTAATTTGGAAATTATTCCGATATAAAATAATTATTATCCAACAAAGAATATTCGTTTAAAACTAACGTCGAGAAGAAATCATGTCAAAGAATCATTTTATTATCACAGCCATTGGCTCGATGTGATTATAGATTTTTAATATTTTATAGAACAATTGGTATAATCATTGCTCAACAAAATATTCTAAATCGAGAATCACACCGATTGTCCGGGTCTCACCACGTGGAGGTTGCTGTGAGGGAGACCCGCCCCACCCACATAGTGTTTGGCGTCGTTCAGACATGGCGAAAAGCGTACAATTTCCGCCGTGTTTGAACAAGGCCAACGTCCCACCCGACGGAAAGTTAACAAAATTACAAAATAATAAAAAAAGCCGTAATTTTGTACCCCATTTTGTACTCTTCCTAATACACATTTGACAGTGCTCTAGTTTTGATCACTGTGCAAACGAATACCAAGAAGAGCTCATTGCAAAGCCTACCCGCCGAATTACTACCTGCCTAGTATAAAATCTAATTTTTTCCCCAATATGCATATTTTATTATTGTGTTTTTTTTCCAAAGATTATATAATCTTTATTTATTTTATGCCTATCAAGTGTTTTGTATTTTAATTATATGTGTACCTATTAGGTACCTAATGGGTAGCTAACCCAAAGCTGAAATAAAAGTTCAATGAATTAAATAGAACATGTACGAACACATACGACACAACCCGCAACCATGTACAAACACATGCGACACAACATACGACCATGCACAGATAATAATTACATAAAAGAGTATAATTATGTGACAATCAAAATAAACATATTTGAATTATCAAATTTCTCTTAAAGTTAAATTTGTTACGTTGGTTTTACCTTGATTTTACCTTGGTTTCACCAGTTTCATTTTTTATAACCACGGCATAATCAACATTATGCACATCCTAATATTATTAGGCAATGGATAATAATTATAACCTGTTCTCATTTCGCTTTCCATTGCCTACCAGAAAATCAAAATATCTGAAACAAACTTAATTTTAAATTAGTACATGAAAAAAAATAAATGACATTTAAGAAATACAATTTACATATTTCAGAAATTAAATATTTTGAAAAATAACAATTGAAAAATAGCACACATTTAAAAAATAGCACATATCAAATATAATCAATATTCAAAATAAAACATTTAAAAAAATGAAAAAAAAAATTACACATTTGAAACATAATTGTCCACTCGTATATTTGAATCAAACCCGCGAGTGGACTATTTTCTCGCAACGCTAAACTAGAAATTACGTCTCTTCGACGTTTTAAAAGAACAAACGCGAACAGTGCATTTTTATTCGTGAGATTAGTTTAATAAATATTATAATACGTAAAACTCCCGTGCACTTTTATTCTTGTACGCAACTCTATGTTAATTTTAAATTGGCACATGAAAAAAATTGTAAAAAAAGGACATTTCAAAAATCACAAATTGAAATATAGTACATTAAAAAAAAAAGAAAAAAAAAGCACATTTCAAATATAACATAATATTATATATGAATCGTCATTTATCAATTACTTTGTTTTTCTTACCCTGCCAAAGAATGAAATATCTGAAACAGACTAAATATAGCGTTAGCACATGAAAAAAAAAAATAAAAAAACATACATACACAAAATAATTGTCCACTCGATATAATACAAACAATCGCGCGAGTGGACTCTTTTTGCGCAACACTACTCTACAAAAATGTACATTGTACATCTCCAAACAACGCGAGCAGTGCATTATCTACCGCAACACTATTTTATTGTTTTCAAAACAAAAAATTCCCGTGCACTTTCATTCTTTTCCGCAACACTAAATGGAACCGCGATAGCAGCCATATTTGAATTTATTGGGAGGAAATCAAGCCGAATCATTTTTTCGCAACGCTAGTCAAAAAATAATAAATAGTAAATATATTGAAACAAACGCGAGCAGTGCATTATTGGCGCGACGCTAATTTATTAAATTCGATAACAAAAACTCCCGTGCACTTTAATTTCATTATGCGCAACTCTAACGGGTAACAATGGCTGCGGGGGGTATTTTGGGAAGGGGGTGGCCACTTTTCCAGAAAAAAATTAAAAAAAAAAAAATACATATTGAGAATGATTGTCCACTCGATATATTTCAAACAAACGCGCGAGTGGACTCTTTTTGCGCAACACTACTCTACAAAAATGTACATTGTACATCTCCAAACAACGCGAGCAGTGCATTATCTACCGCAACACTATTTTATTGTTTTCAAAACAAAAAATTCCCGTGCACTTTCATTCTTTTCCGCAACACTAAATGGAACCGCGATAGCAGCCATATTTGAATTTATTGGGAGGAAATCAAGCCGAATCATTTTTTCGCAACGCTAGTCAAAAAATAATAAATAGTAAATATATTGAAACAAACGCGAGCAGTGCATTATTGGCGCGACGCTAATTTATTAAATTCGATAACAAAAACTCCCGTGCACTTTAATGTATTTATGCGCAACTCTAATGGTGAAGAATTGGCTGCGGGGGGTATATTCAGGGGCAGCCACACTGGCTGCAGGTGGTCAGGGAGCAGTCATTCGGTGCAGTGCGGCATTTCAATCATCGCAACTCTAAAAGGCGGGATTTTCTACCGTTTGCATATCGGAAAACATTCGTATTACATCGATTCGAATCACTAATTCTTACTATATCACGCGAGTAGGGAAATATACTTCACGGTCCCTACTATTATTACAAATTCGAACATTGCAAAATCAGTTTTGCCTGGTGCAACGAACACTAAGTTCTATCGAAAAAATTACTGCGCGGTCCCTACGTAAAGATACCCCGTCTTTTACCTTGCGGGCCGACGAGGCGTTCGATACGCTATACATACACAAAGTGTATGTCTTCTAACCCGATCGGACCACTACGATAAAAAAATACATGCTTCGTAAAACGCAGTGGTAGGTTCATAGCATTTAACGCTCACACACCATCAAATGGCTAAGGCACACGTCGCTACGTTCAGGTGAACCTACAGTGATTTCCGCCATCGTAAGGCACGTCAACACCATGGCTCGCACCGCATTAGATGCTAATACAATGGTCACCATGGCATTGTCGTGCGTACCACCACAGGTGACGTAACTTAATACGTCTTCTTTTTGTGTATGGTACTGTCATACGAAAACGGATACACTTGTTCCATTGCTGGAACGACAAACGAATTGTGTGACAGGGCACACCGCGCGTTATCGAACGTGGCAACGTGAACCATGATTTTGCGCTAACTGCGACCTGAGAACGTACCAATACGTTTCTTTTCTCGACGTGTAGCGGTCCGGTGGACACATGCTCCACATTGCAAAAACTTTAAACAGAACTCGAGCAATATAACTCGAAAATCTAAACAACAAAATCTTTAGAATTCAATGTTCGTATGCATTATTGCGCAACTAATTCTGCAATGTTAAACATTTACTTTTATATACGCGGTCGCGAGTATAACCATTAAATCACAGGTTTTACGTTTTCCAATATGCAAGTTAATCCTGCCTTAATATAACGCGTTGGTACTTTTCGCAACACTAAGACAATCGCGATATCAAATTCGCAACGCTAATTTTTCAAACAGAATTGTTTTTATTAATTGATTCGCGAGGCATTCAGGAGGAGTGACAAAGTCTATTGGTGAAGAGACCCGGCTCATCCACCATTTTACTTTGTCATTAACAAAAGCGGTAAGTAAAAAAATTCTGTCTTATTTTTTCGCAACGCTAATTCAACCCGTTGTGATTTTTTCGCAAGTCTATTCGAAAACGCGAATGCCTGCACCACACCAGGGAGGGTTCGTTGCAGCTCGAGCATGGGCGCCTGAAATGTCGAAAATGACTCGAACTCAAACGCGATTCTTTTCTGCTGCGCAACGCTAATTTAACGAACAGAGGATTGAGAAAAAAGACTACTTGACTAGAATAACTCTTACACAATCTTTATATCTTGAGAAAAAAAAATGAAATAAAATCGAAATCGCGACCATTTAATTCGCAACACTATACACAATCTAGATCGCGATTATTTTCGCAACACTAACTTTTATCCTCTGTTCAAAATTACTTAATGCAACGCGTGTTTTTTCTTCGCAACGCTAATGCAAATCGCGGATGTGCCCATCTCGGCTGATCGTTGGGGCGGCGAGGCCTGCCCATTGATGCGACTAACTACTTTTCTACAACTACTTCAAATATTTCTACTGACGAGTATAGTGACAAGGTAGTAACGATAAAACACATGCAGTTGCTGCCCTCTTGAGTGACTGTTTGTCGGGCCTCTTCTTTTTCTTCGCGGTCCGCCGAACATCTGAAACCCTAAACGTGCTCGCAGGGAAAACGATCGACGACTTCCGAGACGAATCACAAGTTTCGGGAGAAGCCGATCGTTCCCCTGGTGCAATCGAGCAGGTGCGCAACGTTTCGAGGACCTAATCCGCGCGCGTTTACCGTTCGCGTCCGCGTCCGCGAAAAGCTATGCGAGCAAGAAGAATCGAAGACGAATCATCCATCGAACGTCATGCCTCGTTCGATTTCGATTCGTGAACGAAACTTCGAGCTCTTCCAGGAACTGACTACCGGTCGAATCGCGGCCTACCCGAAAGAGAAAACGGTAGCCAGCCCCGGCCCCTACCTACTTAAAATTAACATTCACACACACCAAGAAAGTAAGCTACCTACCTACCTAGTCCTATATTTAAAAAATGGCAAAAAACACAAGCTCACCAACACATTCACTCAACGATTCCCATTCAGACGCCAGGGTGCAAAAGCCTAATACCTAGAGAGCACGTCCCGGGACGCCTCCGACACCCTAACGTCGAAACCTCATACAAACACAGTTAAGGTACGTACCAGTTTCACTGAAATCGACTGACAATGGTAGTGACCTTTGCGAGATAAATCGGTAAATTGAAATAACAAACTATTTTCGAGACGCAATTGAACTACGTGTAATTCTGAATGTTACAAACGTAGTTTTTAAAAAAGCTACTCGCGAACATATTCCATGAAGATCTATGTAGCATGTCACAGATCGACAGGAATATGCGTTATTGAATCTAAGTGAAAGAACCGACGCAATTCCACTGCCTAAACGCACACACACACAAGTGGAAAATACGTCGTGCACGATACACTGGCCATTGTCAGCCGCCACACATATATATTATTAAAACAATGTTCCATGTGCCCGTTGCTCTCACCCTCCCGAGTAGCGCCTGGGCACGCGGGAGGATTCGAGCAACGAACAGGGAACCTCAATATCCTGAAAATCCTAACTAAAAGAATTCATTAGTATACGGGCTAATATTTATACAAACTAGCAAGAAGAATTTAATTGAAATTTAATGATATTGAAATTTAATAATATTTTAATTTAATAATTTAAAGAATTAATGGAAAACTTCAATCGTTAAGTAAAGAGACAGAAATATTTTGATTAATTTAATTTACTTATTTGAAATCTTTAATAAAATATTAAAAAACCCTAGGAAGATCCTTTCAACAAAGCAAAATTTCAAAACTATTGAATGAGTACTATATTAAATGTAATGTACTCGAGAAAATAATACAAGTTAAGTTGATATGTGTATATGCTGCGTCTCAAGGATCTATCCGTCGCGAATCGTCTTTTTGTACGTAAAACCCAGTGCATCTGAGCAATTCTAAATAATTTTAAAATACGTTCTGTATTGAATTTTAAATGAATTTAAAAAATAAATAATTATCTTAAAGTTAAAACGTAACTTTATTTCATTTCAAATATATTTAAAAAATAAATGATCATTTCGATAATAAGAAGTTAATCTTGTTATTGGTATACC
Organism: Seladonia tumulorum; assembly: GCA_913789895.3. Classification (NCBI taxonomy): domain Eukaryota; kingdom Metazoa; phylum Arthropoda; class Insecta; order Hymenoptera; family Halictidae; genus Seladonia; species Seladonia tumulorum. Next base: position 10,570,713 of record OU565281.1, read on the forward strand.
AAATTACGGAAGATTTTCATCTTCCCGAAATTTGGTGACACCGTTATAGAAATTATTTTATTAGGGAAAAAACGCGACGTACAAAAAGACCCTACCTAGCTAGAAAACAGATTACTACCCGTGGAAACGCCTGGCGTTATCCACGGTCACTATACTCGCCAATCTCAACTACTATTCTAATCAACTATAATAATAATAAAGTTATTTCTTCACTCACTACTTGTTGGGGGGATATGAATGCTGCGTTAGAGTCCTGGAATCAAAAAATGAAACAAGATGTTAAAAAACGATTCGTACAATTCCATCAACAAGATAGTTTATTTGGAAAAATGTTTTTTCTTACTTACATTCTCACCCCCTTGAAGTCAGCGACCGTTGGCTCTGAATCTGAGCATTGATGCGTTGTATTACGTTAGTCTTACTACCCCTGTTTTCAATATATCTAAAGCGCATTATCAACAAATTCTATTTAATTTGGTAGAGGCGAAACGAGACGGCTAGCCGACTGGGTTTCCAAGCCCATAGAATCAACCCCGGATTCTTACGCGAGGCGACACCATCCACCTGCCTGGACGTCGTAACGCCAGGACAGATGCGCCCCTTCGCTTAAAACGTTATTCCAACTCGCGAGTATACACTCCACGAGCTGGCCGCTTTAAGTATAGACCGAAGCCTAGTAACGCTGGCATTATCTGCCAGAGATGGTGCGCTGCGGTCTTTTGGCTGTGAGGTCACCCCTACTTGAAGAGTAGGTGCGGACCTCCACCGTCTCGATCAAACTTCTCTACTAATATGATATCAAATATATCCTAACCTCTAAGATAATGCAACTTCCGACACATTGAAAACAAGGTTGGCTAACGTAATAATGGAAGAGGCTCCTTTTCTCGAGTTACGGTAGCCTACAACATATAAACACGAGATATATAGAATTCGTTTAGTAACATAAAACAAACATATTCAATACAATCAATAATGCATTAATAGTTGATTCATAAAAAAATATAAAAAAAAGGCCGAAAAAAGTAGGTTTTAAAAGGTTATTTCAATCGAATAATCGAGCAATTTCACACTAAGCTTTTTTGCACGAGTGTAAATAAATGATAACTTATTCATTTTTCATGAATAATTCGTAACGAAAATGTTAGACAACAAAGTTTAGTTGGAAAGATATATTGGTACTCACACATTCGTCTTCCTTGAAGAAGTCACACTCGTCGTGATGAGAAGAAGTGGTTCTTCCACTTCGATTAATTACGTTAGCCTTATTCTTTTGTTTTCAATGTGTTCAAAGCGTATCAATTAAAGCAGAGGCGAAACGGGACGGCTAGCGACTGGGTTTCCAAGCCCATAGAATCAACCCCGGATTCTTACGCGAGGCGACACCATCCACCTGCCTGGACGTCGTAACGCCAGGACAGATGCGCCCCTTCGCTTAAAACGTTATTCCAACTCGCGAGTATACACTCCACGAGCTGGCCGCTTTAAGTATAGACCGAAGCCTAGTAACGCTGGCATTATCTGCCAGAGATGGTGCGCTGCGGTCTTTTGGCTGTGAGGTCACCCCTACTTGAAGAGTAGGTGCGGACCTCCACCGTCTCGATCAAACTTCTCTACTAATATGATATCAAATATATCCTAACCTCTAAGATAATGCAACTTCCGACACATTGAAAACAAGGTTGGCTAACGTAATAATGGAAGAGGCTCCTTTTCTCGAGTTACGGTAGCCTACAACATATAAACACGAGATATATAGAATTCGTTTAGTAACATAAAACAAACATATTCAATACAATCAATAATGCATTAATAGTTGATTCATAAAAAAATATAAAAAAAAGGCCGAAAAAAGTAGGTTTTAAAAGGTTATTTCAATCGAATAATCGAGCAATTTCACACTAAGCTTTTTTGCACGAGTGTAAATAAATGATAACTTATTCATTTTTCATGAATAATTCGTAACGAAAATGTTAGACAACAAAGTTTAGTTGGAAAGATATATTGGTACTCACACATTCGTCTTCCTTGAAGAAGTCACACTCGTCGTGATGAGAAGAAGTGGTTCTTCCACTTCGATTAATTACGTTAGCCTTATTCTTTTGTTTTCAATGTGTTCAAAGCGTATCAATTAAAGCAGAGGCGAAACGGGACGGCTAGCGACTGGGTTTCCAAGCCCATAGAATCAACCCCGGATTCTTACGCGAGGCGACACCATCCACCTGCCTGGACGTCGTAACGCCAGGACAGATGCGCCCCTTCGCTTAAAACGTTATTCCAACTCGCGAGTATACACTCCACGAGCTGGCCGCTTTAAGTATAGACCGAAGCCTAGTAACGCTGGCATTATCTGCCAGAGATGGTGCGCTGCGGTCTTTAAGCTGCGAGGTCACCCCTACTTGAAGAGTAGGTGCGGACCTCCACCGTCCCGATCAAACTTCTCTACTAATAAGGATATAAAATATATCCTAACCTCTAAGATAATGCAACTTTCAACACATTGAAAACAAGGTTGGCTAACGTAATAATGGAAGTGGTTCCCCTTCTCGAGTTACGGTATCCTACAACATATAAACACGAGATATATAGAATCCGTTTAGTAACATACAACAATCGTATACAATACAATCAATAATGTATTAATATAATTGACTCATAAAAAAATATAAAAAAAGGCCGAAAAAATTAGCTTTGAAAAGGTTCTTTCAATCGAATAATCGAACAGTTTTACAATAAGCTTTTTTGCACGATAGTAAATTAATGATAAATTATTCATTTTTCATGAATAATTAGTAACGAAAATGTTAGACAACAAAGTTTAGTTGGAAAGCTATATTGGTACTCACACATTCTCTCTTCCTTGAAGAAGTCACACTCGTCGTGATGAGCAGGACTGGTTCTTCTACTACGATTAATTACGTTAGCCTTATTCTTTTGTTATCAATGTGTTCAAAGCTTAAAGCAGAGGCGAAACGGGACGGCTAGCCGACTGGGTTTCCAAGCCCATAGAATCAACCCCGGATTCTTACGCGAGGCGACACCATCCACCTGCCTGGACGTCGTAACGCCAGGACAGATGCGCCCCTTCGCTCAAAACGTTATTCCAACTCGCGAGTATACACTCCACGAGCTGGCCGTTTTAAGTATAGACCGAAGCCTAGTAACGCTGGCATTATCTGCCAGAGATGGTGCGCCGCGGTCTTTTTTGCTGCGAGGTCACCCCTACTTGAAGAGTAGGTGCGGACCTCCACCGTCCCGATCGAACTTCTCTATTAATCGGAGATATTCAAATCTCTTACAAAATACAACTTTGAACACATCGACAACAAAATTGGCTAACGTAATAATCGAAAGTAGTGGTGTGATGTGCGTGAACTTCCATTCTTGTTTCGACGTTCTTCGTTCTTCGATGAATTACTATAGCCTTATTACTCTTGTTTCCAATACGACTACATTACCAGCATACGATAAACGAAACGAATTTAGATATAAAGAAGTAGAGGCGAAATGAGACGGCTAGCGACTGGGTTTCCAAGCCCATAGAATCAACCCCGGATTCTTACGCGAGGCGACACCATCCACCTGCCTGGACGTCGTAACGCCAGGACAGATGCGCCCCTTCGCTTAAAACGTGATTCCAACTCGCGAGTATACACTCCACGAGCTGGCCGCTTTAAGTATAGACCGAAGCCTAGTAACGCTGGCATTATCTGCCAGAGATGGTGCGCCGCGGTCTTTAGGCTGTGAGGTCACCCCTACTTGAAGAGTAGGTGCGGACCTCCACCGTCTCGATCGGACTTCTCTACTTAGACTTGAATATTGGATATGAAAAATATCGCGGGAAACTACATGCTGGCAACCAAACCTAGCTAGCTCCCCATTCCCCATTTCTATCACCGAAAAAAAAAATGTAAAAAAAAGTGAAATACGCTACGAGCAAGTACACCTAGTAATTCGGAAAAAAGTGGTAACGCTATTTGAGAAACCTTTACCGCATGTTGGGACTCTACAGAAATGTATATCAGACCGGTCTGCGCGCTCAAAGAGGAGATTCTACAAATTCCAATGGCCGGGCACGAAGAGGACGGAGACCTAAGGCTTACGATCGTACTTCTGAGCCCATGTGGCATGGCGCATTCGGGGAGACACCATGCGACAATATCTCTACAATTACGATTATACGCGTTAGGATACGAGACCAGAACCACCACCGTCCACGGCAGGAGTCCACCTATACCCTTGTTCGGCGCCACAGTAAGCCAAAGGACTCAAAAGAATCAACCTCCGGGCTGCAAGCAGGTGATTGCTGGGTACCAACCGAAGCCAGCAATCGAAATCGAATGTACCGGGTAGAAGAGCGGGTACATATACATCTAGTGTAGAGATTATCGAACCACATTACCAACATTCCGATAAAATGACTATTCCCAAATACCGACTAAATAATTTAAACGAATTTTAATTATCGCATGACATTGACCTCCAAATGTGGAACCTCGACTGATGTAGGCGCTTTGGGGTATGACCGGCGTAATAGCCGCGGTCTGGTTTGTGCAGGTCTATTAGGCGGGCCATGCCTATGGAATTAGCTTACCCTCCACCAAAATGAGCTAAGCTAGCGACTAGTGGTTTTTCAGGCCACTCGGATTACTATAGTATTTACTAGATCCGTAGATCTAGATACTAGATCCGTACACTGCGGCAACATCCACCCTCTGGTCGTAGTTAACGCCAGTTGAGTGCGTTCCCTCCCTTCGCCCAGGGCAGGAGTTCCGCTTCTGGGTCAAAGGGGAGGAGCGGTTGAAAGAGGCCAGGAACGCTGGCTATGCCAGAAATGCTACCACAGCGGTCATGAGCTGCGAGGTCTCTAAACCTCTACTTAGCTCATTTTGGCTCGTCTATTTTAGACAGGAGGTATGCAATAGCTATGGCAAAGTCGAGTAGCCAAGTCTTTTTTGCGATAATTGTACATGAATCTTTGTTTACAATGGATCCAGCTAGGCAAAGGATAGATGCAAGATGCATCAACCAATGCACCCTGCCCGATACAACAACGTATGTATCGGAAGCGTGACTGGTTAATCCATCTTGCATCTGTAACATCTGCATGACTCTACTCTAACGCGTATTATACCCTCGAACAAAAACAAATGACTCTACTGCTGGATCGTTTTATCCGAAGTGAAATGGAGGATCGCGCTCTAAGAGATCGTTACAATTATGTCGGCTGATAGTAATATAATAATTACGACGCGGACCTGCCGGTAAAACCTCTGAGTGTCGCAAGGGCCTCAACAATAAAGCCCACGTTGCCTAAGCACGGCCAGATTGTGTACGCCTTGTTGAGGCCCAAGACCTCGCCTAATCCTCTAGCAAGGTCGAGCTGTACCATCGCCAGCTCTCCGATCTACCCGACAGAGGGGTACGCGTAAAAACTATCCTTCAAACGACTTGTAACGATCTATGATTTCCATTAAATTCAATGATTTTGACAAATCAAGGATCCATCCATTTCACTTCGTCGCACCTACCTACAAGCTTGGCACATGTTATAACATGTATACATTTAATATTTAATCGCGGGTTGAACATATATATATTACAACATAAATATAATATATATAATATATAAATATATTATACATACATATATAAATTATTGTATATATATATATGTCATATTCTCGACCCGGGGTCTCGCTGGGTTTCCCCAAAAAGCCAGCGGCGGAGTAAGTATTTACACCGGGGAAAACATGTAAGGGATGCGGGAGATTGCGGCACATGACGGCAACAGCTCAGTCCCCAGACCGACTGCGGCCCATAAGGACCGCAATACTAAGTACCGGAGACCGCATGTTACCCCCATGGGTCACAGAGTATCTCGAGCGAGGCATTGCGGCACATGACGGCAACAGTTCAGTCCCCAGACCGACTGCGGCCCATAAGGACCGCAATACTATGTACCGGAGACTGCATGTTACCCCCATGGGTCACAGTACCTCGAATCCCAGACAATTTTCGATATCAACGAATGAAGCCAAACGCATATCGGCGAGTGAACTCAATCGGTTATCAGCAAACCCCAATAATGTAAATACATACCATCCACGCACAAATTCCTTTAAAGACATCCATAAAAGGAAATACCCGAGAAGCGGGTGGAAATAAACAAACAAAGCCAAGCAATCAAACTCTAATGATAATTTAAAATGTTCCCGAACCCTAACGATAAACTCTGAACGTATCCTAATCTCTACGATATGGAAACAAGAGTAATAGGCTACAGTAACAATGGAAGTTATGTATAGATGAAGACCTGTTTTGAACACAAAATACAAATTCAATTGATCTCTATCAAGTGATAAGCGAGGAATAAATCAAAATTTGATATAAATTGTACAAGTAATCAGGGGCAGTTATGTCAGGGTGAAGTGTGGCATTTCAATCATCGCAACTCTAAAAGGCGGGATTTTCTACCGTTTGCATATCGGAAAACATTCGTATTACATCGATTCGAATCACTAATTCTTACTATATCACGCGAGTAGGGAAATACACTTCGCGGTCCCCACTATTATTACAAATTCGAACATTGCAAAATCAGTTTTCCATGGTGCAACGACCACTGAATTCAATCGACAAAATTACTGCGCGGTCCCTACGTAAAGATACCCCGTCTTTTACCTTGCGGGCCGACGAGGCGTTCGATACGCTATACATACACAAAGTGTATGTCTTCTAACCCGATCGGACCACTACGTTAAAAAATACATGCTTTGTAAAACGCAGTCGTAGGTTCTACCAGAGCAGGTGCGCAACGTTTCGAGGCCCTAATCCGCGCGCGTTTACGTTCGCGTCCGCGTCCGCGAAAAGCTATGCGAGCAAGAAGAATCGAAGACGAATCATCCATCGAACGTCATGCCTCGTTCGATTTCGATTCGAGAACGATACTTCAAGCTCTTCCAGGAACTGACTACCGGTCGAATCACGGCCTACCCGAAAGAGAAAACGGTAGCCAGCCCCGGCCCCTACCTACTTAAAATTAGCATTCACACCAAGAAGTAAAGTTACCTAACCCTACCTAGTCCTATATTTAAAAAATGGCAAAAAACACAAGCTCACCAACACATTCACTCAACGATTCCCATTCAGACGCCAGGGTGCAAAAGCCTAATACCTAGAGAGCACGTCCCGGGACGCCTCCGACACCCTAACGTCGAAACCTCATAAAAAACACAGTTAAGGTACGTACCAGTTTCACTGAAATCGACTGACAATGGTAGTGAACTTTGCGATATAAATCGGTAAATTGAAATAACAAACTATTTTCTAGACTCAATTGAACTACGTGTAATTCTGAATGTTACAAACGTGGTTTTTAGAAAAGCTACTCGCGAACATATTCCATGAAGATCTATGTAGCATGTCACAGATCGACAGGAATATGCGTTATTGAATCTAATTGAAAGAACCGACGCAATTCCACTGCCTAATCGCACACACACACACAAGTGGAAAATACGTCGTGCACGATACACTGTCAGTCGCCACACAAATATATATTATTAAAACAATATTCCATGTGCCCGTTGCTCTCACCCTCCCGAATAGCACCTGGGCACGCGAGAGGATTTGAGCAACGAACAGGGAACCTCAATATCCTGAAAATCCTAACTAAAAGAATTCATTAGCATACGGGCTAATATTTATACAAACTTGCAAAAAATAAAATTGAATTGAAATTTAAAGGTATTTGAAGATATTTAATCATTCAAAGAATTAATAGAAAACATTAATCGTTAATCAAAAAGGCAAAGATTTTAATTAATTTAATTTATTTATTTGAAATTTTTAAGAAAATATTAAAAAACCCTCGGTCGATCCTTTCAACAAAGCAAAGTTTCGAAACTATTGAAAGAGTACTATACTAAATGTAATATACTCGAGAAAATAATCCAAGTTAAATTGATATGTGTATATGCTTTGTCTCGAGGATCTATCCGTCGCGAATCGTCTTTTTGTACGCAAGAGACCCAGTGCTTCTGAGCAATTCGAAATAATTTAAAAAAACGATCCGTATTGAATTTTAAATGAATCTAAAAAATCAATAATTATCTTAAAGTTAAAAAGCAACTTCATTTCATTTCAAATATATTTCAAAGATAAATAATTATTTTGATAATAAAAAGTGACTCTAGTTAATGGTATACCAAATTACGGAAGATTTTTATCTTTTCGAAAGTTGGTGATACCATTATCGAAACTATTTCATTTAAAAAAAGAACGCGACGTACAAAAAGACCCTACCTACCTAGGAAACAGATTACTACCCGTGAAAAACGCCTGGCATTTTCCACGGTCACTACACTCGTCAAAAAATCAACTACTAATCAATTATAGTAATAAAAAAGACAGTTGTTTGTGCACTTACTACTTGTTGGGGGGATGCGAAAGCTGCGTTAAGAATCGTTCCGGAATCGTTCTGGAATCGTTCTGGAATCGTTCTGGAATCAAAAAAAGGAACAAGATGTTAAAAAATGGTTCGTACAATTCCATCAATAAGATAGTTTAATTGGAAATATATGTCTTTTGATACTTACATTCTCTCCCCCTTGAAGACAGCACTACGATGCGTTGTATTACGTTAGTCTTACTGCCCTTGTTTTCAATATTTTCAAAGTGCATTATGAACAAATTTTATATAATTCGGTAGAGGCGAAACGAGACGGCTAGCGACTGGGTTTCCAAGCCCATAGAATCAACCCCGGATTCTTACGCGAGGCGACACCATCCACCTGCCTGGACGTCGTAACGCCAGGACAGATGCGCCCCTTCGCTCAAAACGTTATTCCAACTCGCGAGTATACACTCCACGAGCTGGCCGCTTTGAGTATAGACCGAGGCCTAGTAACGCTGGCATTATCTGCCAGAGATAGTGCGCCGCGGTCTTTAGGCTGTGAGGTCACCCCTACTTGAAGAGTAGGTGCGGACCTCCACCGTCTCGATCGGACTTCTCTACTATATGCAACTTTTAAAAATATTGAACACAAGGGTGGCTAACGTAATATTCAATGTTGTCTCCCTCGAGTTAAGGTAGCCTGTAAAATATAAATATGAGATATATAGATTAAAATTCGTTTAAAAACATACGACAAATATATAAAATGCAAATGAATCAACAAATAATTCACGTAATTGACTCGTGAAAAAAATATTAAAAAAAAGGCCGAACCGCGATTAAATAGTACGTTGGAAACTACTGTCATTTGAATTAAATAATCGAAAAACTTCACTACGAGCTCTAAATTTGCTCGAAACGCGACCAGTGTGCATTGTTATTCGTGACGTTAATTTAATAAATATTATATTATGTAAAGCTCCCGTGCACTTGAATTTTTATACGCAACTCTATGTTAATTTTACATTAGTCCATGAAAAAAAAATTAGGAAAGAACAACAGATTTGAAAAATAGCAAATTTAAAAAAAAGCACATTTGGAAATAGCACAATTGAAAAATACCATATTAAAAAAAAGCACATTTGAAAGATACCATATTTGAAAAATAGCATATTTGAAAAATACCACGTTTGGAAAATAATATATTTGAAAATTAACACAATTGAAATATAATATAAAATGTTCAATAACTAAGTTTAATTAGTAACATATACTGCTGGTACTCACATATCCTCTCCTGCTCGAAGAAATCGTATCTCGAACCTGGCTATCGATATATCCTATTGGTGTCGAAGCCTCTTTTTCCCCTCAGGTTCTGTAACATAAAGAACAAATTCGATTAATTTCAATCGACCAGCCGTTAAAGAATATATCCGAATTAATAGAAAATAAATTATCCAAGTTGAATAGAAAGTCGAAATTAAACAAACTTGATTTATCGTCAGGACGCAACAGTAAATTATCGCGAGAAGGCAACACGATTCGAGAATAAATTAGAATTAAATAAATTAAAAATTAAAAATAAATAATTCACTTGAGCACGGTATTAATTTTAATAAAAATTACGATAAATAATCTTGACTTCTAGCGAATGATAAAGACTGATAAAGAACAAATTCGATTAATTTCAATCGACCAGCCGTCAAAGAATACATCCGAATTAATAGAAAATAAATAGTCCAAGTTGAATACAAAGTCAAAATTAAACAAACTTGATTCATCGTCAGGACGCAATAGTAAATTATCGCGAGAAAGCAACACGATTCGAGAATAAATTAGAATTAAATAAATTAAAAATTAAAAATAAATAATTCTCTTGAGCACGGTATTAATTTTAATAAAAATTACGATAAATAATCTTGACTTCTAGCGAATGATAAAGACTGATAAAGAACAAATTCGATTAATTTCAATCGACCAGCCGTCAAAGAATACATCCGAATTAATAGAAAATAAATAGTCCAAGTTGAATACAAAGTCAAAATTAAACGAACTTGATTCATCGTTAGGACGCAACAGTAAATTATCGCGAGAAGGCAACACGATTCGAGAATAAATTAGAATTAAATAAATTAAAAATTAAAAATAAATAATTCACTTGAGCACGGTATTAATTTTAATAAAAATTACGATAAATAATCGACTTCTAGCGAATGATAAAATATAGAAACGGTACGTACCATGTAAAGGTCCTTGTCTTGCGTCGTAATATATCCTTTATATGTCACTGAGAACCGACGCGGTCGACAAGGACGAGGGTGGTTCGGAGATACACATTACACACAACCACTCACTTTCACTTTCGTTATCAAACTGAAGTCGCGGCCGCGAGGGTAAGAGTGGCGGTGGGGGACCGAAGGCCCGAATATTGGGGGCTTCCCGGAAAATCGGCGACGCGTCAAAAGTGGGATCGGCGCAAAGGGTAGGGGCGTCGATTGTTACGTGACAAAGGCAGGTTCTTACCTGTTTACGAGGGTCGCTGTGCCGCCTTTTTTTTTATTTTAGATGCTATTTCCCATTTAAATCAAGGTTCTCAATTGTCGCGCATAAATTTACACTGTCACATATTGACTGTTTTTCCGCAAATTGTTCGCAAGTATACACTAATTTATATTTAACTTATTCGCAATAATTTCCGGCCTACATTCTCTCTTATAGCCGCCTTGCCGTCTTGCCGACTTTGTGTAACCACACGCACATAGAAAAAACCCATATACACAGGCTCACAAAGCTATTCGAACACCTTTCAAAGCTGTATAACTTTTTTTAAATTGGTCAAAACGACCAGACCTTTCTCAAGCAATTCGAAGAATTGGTTTACCGAATGACGTGCAAAAAAGGTTTTTAAATTCAAAGTTATATTAATTCATCCACGTAATTTTCTCTCAAACTCTTTATTATTCGAAATAGTATGTCAAATGAAGGTTATCCTGGTTTTCAACATATTTCTGTTCCCACAGATCGATTCTTGGAACAATTAACTATAAAAAAAAGTGTAAGGAAATAATGCTTGTTTATGAAATATTTTTAAATTACAAATTGTGCTATCGTTAAATTATGCTTTAATACTTTCTTACGTAAAATATTTCTAGGAATTTTTTGTCCTTGATATTAGTTTTACTTTTAATATTTTACGTCTTAGAAAGCAACACTAAAAAAAATATCTGTTTAATTCGAATACGTTCGTCGGAGAATGTAATAAATAATCGATATGGTTCCGTGATGATTCACCTTCTCGCCGACGAGAATTTCCTTAGTGGTCTTCTGCACCGACGAAATACCGTAGTTGGCCTTCTGTTTCTTACTCCAGCCAAAATCTATTCTAGAGGGCAGTAGAAGACACCGTATTTTTCGTGAGACACGTTCTCCCGTAAGGCTGGCAGTCTTTCAATACATATATCTCGTCGGTGGTCTACTCCTATTCCTCGTCTGTGGCCGGGGTTCTGATCCAGAAAAGACGGCCCAGGTTCTGTGCCATACTAAGGCTTAGCAGATGTCAGCACTATAACGGGATCGTCGGTGCCTCGAGAGAGTTGTCCTCAGCCTTCTGTGTTGTTGTTCTGTGACCGAGTGGAAGAGTAGAGAACCTGTACAACGTACACGTACAGACTCAACCAAGTTATCGTATCTCACACGAAGACAGTCGACATAACAATCCACGATTATGTTGCAGAAGGTAATTGTTGTCCTACATTAAGAATATATCATCTTGATAGATCGTTGCAATTAATAGCACTTAGTTGATTAGTCGATCAAGACTCGATATTTTACGAGGAAATAAAGCTAAACTCGTGAAACAGACAATGCTTCTTGTCAGATAACAATCGAAATCGTTCGGCTAAACAAACATCATTGATTAAATGAAAATCAAGTTCGAAAGTTCGAACGTTCGAGCAATATCCCGCGTTAATGTTGAAGCAAAACAATTTTTCTACATGCACTATCGATATGACGCGGTGGAAAGCGTTTGTTCGAGAATCTTGTGACGTTCCCATCATATTGCCAGAAAAGAAAAATTGCCGATTAGGATTCGAAGGGAGCGAGGCAAGAAAAGCTTACGAAGAAATTATAAATCAAGCAAGCAATTCGATACAACCGACGAAAGAGCAGAAGAACCGTAAACAGAAGAGAGGTGTCGTCCAAGAGAATCAAGTAGTAAATACAGTAATTTCCAATGAAAAGACAAACAAATATCCGTGGCCGGAGGAACCGGTGTCGATTAACGCTATACTGAAAGCGATAGAACAGAAGGACTTGCAGTTCTTGTCGAAACATGTAACGCAAGAAAATGTTAATTGCACAGACGATTTTGGTTGGACACCTTTAATGTTAGCTGCTTATTGTGGACACCTGGAGATCATAGAATTGTTATTAAATTTGGGAGCTAGTAGAGAAGCAAGAGAAAAATCTGGTCTTACTGCTGCACAACTAGCATTGAAAAAAAATTATTTAACTATAGTTGCTTTACTAAAGAAGAAAACAGAGTCCAGAGGTAGTCAAATTTCTCCAAAGATACAAACCGGTAATCCGAGAATAAATATAGATACTTTGTCGCGTGCGAGATTGGACTTAAAGGAACAGTCTTTAACAAATTGCAAGGATACGATGCTCGATGTTAGAGATAATACAAATCTTCGATCGGAAGAGAATTCAGGGTTTTATTGTGAAATTTGTAAAGTAAATTTTCATTGTACAACTTGGGAAAAACACGAAACATCTGTACTTCACATATTTAATACCAAACCAAAATTATCAAATGCCATGTACGGTATATCGAAACAAAACAAAGGTTATCGAATGCTTCTAAACACTGGATGGGATGAACAAGTTGGTCTTGGTCCATTTGGGAAAGGAATAAAGTATCCTATTAAAACTTGTCTAAAAAACGATAGAAAGGGATTAGGTCAAACAAGCGAAAAAGAATACAGAGTAACTCATTTCAAACCCGGAGATCCTGCAGCGGTTAACGATACTAAATCTTCCAAACAGAAATGTTTCAAGAAGAAAGATAGGGAAAAATTATTAAATAGAGAAGTTAGGAAGGAAAGAGTATTGCGTATCGCTTTATCTTAAAATAACTTCTAGGACTTTTACAATTACAAATCAATATTTCATTCCGCTCTAAAGACTGAATATGGTGTAATTTTTATATTTGCTATCACTGTAAAATGTGTAAGTGAAACTATACTTATTTACTGTTTTCAAATGATGCTATTTTCAAACAAACACTGTTTTTGTTGCAGATCAACTTTGACCATGACAAAGCATTAAAGCACATAGAACTGGTAGAAGAAAAAGCAGGTGAAATTCTCACAGATCGGCAAGAAATAATTGCTTTGGACATCAGAAGAAACAACAATAGAGTTGGAGTGAGAGCACTGCAAAAGCAAAAATCTAAGAAAACTTGGGTAACCCTAGGACCATTGTTGTTTAAAATGCCATCCAAAACTGCAGAAGAATTACTTGCAAAAGGTTGCTGCTTCTTTGCATTCTATTTATATTTCCATCGAATAAATAGTATATTCAACTTTATTTCTAAAGTGTGTATTTCAGATCAGAAAGAATGCGACATCGAAATCAACAAGTTAAGAAGCAATCTCAAAATAAAAGTAAATGAATTACGAGACTTGGAACTGGATCCACCTGTAGCAGGCTTAACGTTACAGCCTATGTCTCATAAAGAAATGTCTGCAATAAAGCAAATCTATGGTGAAAACTGTTAAAATTATTCAAGTTCTTTGTCAGTGTGAAATCTCTTACTTCTAATTAGAAACTTTGCTTCTAATATAGCAATAAGTCAAATTCGTATTATACATACAAGTACAGTATTCCCATGTTAACTTGTCAAGATACATGTTGAAACAGGTGAAAAAACTCGTAATGATAACAAGGGAACACTGTGTATACTGTTTATAGTCACGAGTCATTGGACAATATGACTCGCCAAATATAAGATGTAAATTACGGCATTCAATTTTATTGTTACCCGTTTGTTGGTTTATAAACTGAAATTATTCGTATTATTCATTTTTATTTTCATTTCAAATCAAATGTTAAAACTTAAAATGCTTCGCAGTGTCGTTTCACTGCATCAATGTACCACAAAGGTAAAAATGTGTATTCCAAGTCTGGAGTAGACTTTAATTCATCAACTGTGATGGCATTTCTTTCTGGGTGATATGTGAATTTATAAATGCATTCGCTGTAATTACGGACAACGGTTGCTTTCATACGTTCTAGAAATGCGGTGAGAAAACTTGAACAGGTTTCAAAGTTCCAACAATTCTGTAATGGCAACAAAATTATTTCATTTTAAAGTACACGTCCAGTTGAAGACAAATATGTAGACAGTTTGATTACCTTAAAACCCTTTTTCAATTGAGTCAGTTTATATTCGCGTATCTCTGTGACGACACCCTTATCGTTTCTACAACCGCATACGATTCTTGGTATACCCACCAAATAACTTTGGAGCCACCACTTCAGTATTGTGTTGGCTCTGTTATAGTTTATATTACCGTTGCGAGTAATAGCTCTCATACTTATAGTTTTCAATTCTATAAGCTCAATGTCTTTTCCTAACGATGCATCTGTTATCCGATCAGACGAACGAAAACCGTCTATTTCAGCACCGTATAGGAGAACTGTACCACCGAACGCAGATTTAAACGTACAACAAAAGCAACGGTTTCCGTTTAGTGGAATAGATAAATCTGGATCCTCGAAAGGTGAATCTAACGGAACGTACAGCAGAAAAATTGTCAATTGTTTTGCAACGAATAAACATTTGAATAACAAAAATTTCGTTTTGTTTTTTGTTTACGCACCTGATAACATGTATTGTTCAAATTTACGACCCCAAGAGCTACATTTCTTTTGATAATTAGTTTCTCTGGATACTCGTAGTTTTTTTGCATCAGAATCGAAACCACATAAATATATTGTACCTTTAAATTTTGATGCGCACACGATCCATCCTTCCGAATCGTACGGTGTGGAAAACAAAGTTGTTAATAGGCCGCGATAGCAAACAATCTCTGGTTCTAGCCTAACAACAGAATATATTTATGTATATATAAGTACATACGAATAAAAGTTTCTCGACTACATAAATATAATAGTTGAATGATCTTTTTCCCGAATCTACATAGTTCATTTCGACAAAGTAGCGAACCATCTCTCAGTTAGATTACTCGAATCATGCACTTTCAGCTGATCAAAATTTTCTGACATCCATCGCAATAAAAAATCCAATTTTTCATTTTCGTCGTTTGTTATCGTTGGTGGATTATCATCGAGGTTGAAGTAAACGTTTTTCGGTTCCTTGTAATATTTTAGTTCAGATAAATCACTGCAATAATCTCTGAAACCGTCGATACTGAAACTACCAACGATTTGCGGTTTAGTAAATTGTTCCGCGGGTCCCTTTAAACTATTAACATCGAAAAACATTATTTTAGTAAATAATATTTTAATAAATACTATATATTAATATATTACTGTGTAATGTACTGTACTGTACTGTGTGTGTGTACATATAATATATGCAAAGCATAGGAACGATTCGCAAAGAAGGGGAACATATAAACGAGCCGAAACAGTCGATAAAATAGGGAACATTGAGGAGCAACGAGCAACGGATTCGAGAGTGGCGCTATCGTTGGAAAATCATTGATATATAATGTAATCGTGGGTCTATGTTGTAGGTTGTAGTCTATGCCTGGTATAGATCGTCATCGTCCGTCGCCCGTGTGCGTGCGTGTGACAGTTGGTCCGAGAGCGGGGGTCGACCGATCACCCGCTCAAGATTCTCAAGATTTGCAATATTTTGCGATACCGATTGCCGCGGGATGGGTGACTCCTTGGACGGCTCCGGGGAACCATCCCCGGAGTCTCAAATCGTTATAGTGGTAGGATATTGGGACTTTGCTAATTATTTAAAGAAAGTAGTAATGGTCCTGCTACCCGACGAAGATGTGCTACCACCCGCGTTCAACTCTGCTTTCGAAGATAAGAACAACCAAGAGTGTATTAGAAAATTCTTAAGCGATTCTCAGGTGTGGGCGCTTTACATACAAAGAAGTTCCAGCAAAGGTAAGCGTAATACGCGATACGTGATACACGCGATACACGATAAATCGTTAACTGCCTCGCCGTTGGAAATTTTGCACTCTGCCCTCTCGCGATATCCTCCATTGCGGTCTTTCGATACAACGGTACATCAAACCGCCACAACGGAAACGTATACTGAAAACTAATGTGCTGTTTGCCACTTGCCCGATTCATTTACATCTACCTTCCATATGACTCATTCTTTAATATAGCCGGGACATCCAACGATCGCATCGCATCCTTTTCTTTTTTGAATCTATTCTCCTTTTCTATAGACGTGCTTACATACATCGCGGTGCAACTTATGAAAATTGTGCCGGTGCTCAATATTACGCGATTATGATTATGATTTCACTTTCACATTTCTTCGTTGCGATAAAATATTTCACAGACAAATTATTAAAATAAAACCCACCCGCGTCACGCATATCGATTCGCATCGATTTTGAGTATATTTTATATCCACCGCATAAAATAGACGATAGATAATAGTTTTTAAAGGGGATGTTTGCTGTTGCATAATTTGCGTAACAACAATATTTGGTTAGGTTATTTTTCTTCCTCACTTATTTAGTAACCTATTGTATTTACAGTGAATTCTCGATATGTGTCAACGACACGGGTCTCGGAAGTGTCGTGTATTGTCCAAGAGACATATCCGAGCCGCGTTATGTTTACACTCTTCCCACTACACCTGTAGTGGGGATAATTTCGCGACGTTTATCATCCAGGCCTTGGCGACATATATAGAGAAATCACTGTACTTGCACGGGATATTATGTTTAAAGTAATCTATTATTATTATTTTTTTTTTTAGAAGAAGACAGCAATGAAGGCGACGAAGAGAAAGAGAATTCTGTTTTGTATATATCGAATGAGATACATTTCACCAACACTAAAATGGCCTCTTTAGTTTTAACAAAACGGGGAACGATAGTAGAAGCTGATAAGTCTATTCATTCTCAATTACGTTTAGTTACCTTTTCGGATGGGCCACCTTACGAAACATTACATGCTATAAGTAAAACTATAGCACCGTATTTTAAAAGTTATGTAAAAGAGACTGGTCGTGCCGATAGAGATGGAGATAAAATGGCACCAACGGTTGAAAAGAAAATAGCAGAATTGGAGATGGGATTGTTGCATTTACAGCAAAATATAGATATTCCCGAAATTTCGTTACAAATTCATCCAGTTGTGGCACAAGTAATTAAACAATGCATCGAAGAAAATCGTAAGCCAAAAGTGGCAGATTTTGGTGATAAAGTCGAAGACTCGACATTTTTGAACCAACTGCAAAACGGCGTTAATAGATGGATCAAAGAAATCCAAAAGGTAAGTAATCGGTAATTTCATAAGTGTTGCGCTACACGCTAGCAATTATGCTCGGGTCGTATATATCGTGAATCGTTTGGTTCTAGGTTACCAAACTGAATCGCGACCCAGAATCGGGCACTGCTCTTCAGGAGATCTCCTTTTGGTTGAATTTGGAAAGAGCGTTACATCGAATACAAGAGAAACGAGAAAGCATAGAAATTTCCTTAACATTGGATATACTTAAGCATGGAAAAAGATTTCATGCGACCGTTAGTTTCGACACGGACACTGGCCTGCAACAAGCGTTGGCAACCGTCAACGATTATAATCCTTTAATGAAAGATTTTCCCATCAACGATCTATTATCTGCCACAGAACTCGAAAGAATAGAAACAAGCGTTCAGCAAATCTTCATTCATTTTCGAAAAATTCGAAGCACAAAATATCCAATTCAAAGAGCATTGAGATTGATGGAAGCCATCTCAAGGGATCTAGGACAGCAACTTCTGAAAGTGTTGGGCACAAGGAGATTGATGCACATTCCATTCGACGAGTTCGAAAAAGTAATGGGACAATGTTTCGAAGTGTTCAACACCTGGGACGAGGAGTACGAAAAGTTGACTGGATTGTTGAGAGATCTTGTTAAAAAGAAACGCGATGAACATATAAAAATGTTGTGGAGGGTTTCACCGACTCATAAAAAGTTGGAAAATCGAATGGAACATATGCGTCATTTCCGTCTGCAACACGAACAGCTCAGAACGGTGATTGTTCGCGTGCTTAGACCTACTGTCCAAAGTAACAGCAACACAACAATGGAAACTCCCGATACCGACAACGTAAAAGTCGAATATGCTTTCGATGCCGCGGATGCGAACGCGATCAGCGAAGTCAATCTAGCATACGAAAATGTGAAAGAAATTGACTGTCTCGACATCAGCAAAGAGGGTCAAGAATCTTGGAAAGCTGCTGTTCATAGATACGAGGAGCGCATAGAAAGGGTCGAAGCGAGGATTACAGCACATCTGAGGGATCAGTTGGGCGCCGCGAAGAATGCGAACGAGATGTTTCGAATTTTTTCACGTTTCAATGCGCTTTTCGTGAGGCCGCACATACGCGGCGCTATCAGAGAATATCAAACGCAACTGATACAAAGAGTGAAAGATGATATTGAAGCTTTACACGAAAAGTTCAAGGTACAACGAAACAACTATTTTGTACTACTTTTAGGTTGTTGTTGTTATTTCGGTTGTTGTTGTTGTTGTCGTTATTATTATTATTATTATTATTATTAATCTACTACAACTACTATAATCATTAGGTCCAATACGCACAAAGCAAATGCTGCAAAATGAGTACAGTCAGAGATCTACCTCCCGTCGCAGGCTCCATTATTTGGGTGAAGCAAATAGATTACCAGCTTACGATGTACTTGAAACGGGTCGAAGACGTGTTAGGTGCGTATTTGTATTTACATGAAACTCGTGTTCGTATATATCGGAAAATTTTCCAATGATTTTCGTTTTTTGTTGTCTCTTGTTTCTTTTTGTAGGAAAAGGATGGGAGAGTCACATCGAAGGACAAAAATTGAAAGCGGATGGGGATAGTTTTCGTATGAAATTGTCGACCAGGGAAATTTTCAATGATTGGGCACGAAAAGTGCAACAGAGAAGTTTGGGTGTTACCGGAAGAATTTTCGCGATAGATAATGTACGATCGCGCACTGGTCGTGGGAACGTATTGAAGTTGAAAGTTAATTTTCTCCCAGAGATTATCACGTTGTCCAAGGAAGTAAGAAATCTGCGAAATCTTGGTTTTCGCGTACCTTTGCCCATCGTGAATAAAGCGCACCAAGCTAATCAGCTGTACCCATTCGCGATCAGCCTGATCGACAGCATCAGAACTTATGAGAGAACGCTCGAAAAGGTAACGTGTCGTGTTCGTTCTGTGTATTCGTATGTACATTCGGTGAAACAGTTCTAAACGGAAAGTTTGTGTAAACTTTTAAAGAGAGTCCGTCGTTCCGTAGAAACTGATTCTTATACTTTTCTATGTTTCTGCATCAGGATTCTGATTATTATTGACCTACTCTATTAAAAAATGTCATTCGACGCATTGAAAATATCGAATCCAACTAAATAGAAAATATTAGGGAATAGTGCCAGTTTAAGGGTATATATTTGTTATAGTTATATCGATATTTCTAATTTCTTGGATCTCCAACATGTTTAGCTTACCAATCGGAGTTCCCACTGCCCCGCACTGAAGGTAGTCATGTATGATGCTTTCAGGAATTATGCATCTTGCCTACTTATGCGAATTAATGTAATGCCTGCTTAGCTCTGGTAGAACAATCTGTACTGCAACATGATTTTGTTTTAGTACAATGAATAACCGTGAGAAACTAGCTTAAATTTGTTCAAAGAATTAGTAGGTAACTTGTGGTTACCTACGGGAAAAAGGAAGAAGAAAAACAAAACGGAAAAATTATCGATTATTTTCCATTAATTTTGTCCATTATTTGGTTTGATTTTCAAATGAGATCCGGTGTTTTTCAAGGCTTACAGATTTCTAATTTGACGATTGCTCGTTCATCGCTAAACACTTGTCAAGTCCCCGCCAATATCATTTCCCGCTCCAGATTGAATTTAGTTACGATTCTTCAGTTGCGAATTGCGTTTGAAAAGTTAGACCATCCGCATATTCTGAGAGTTGCTTGTAATCGATATGGTGA
Organism: Seladonia tumulorum; assembly: GCA_913789895.3. Taxonomy (NCBI): domain Eukaryota; kingdom Metazoa; phylum Arthropoda; class Insecta; order Hymenoptera; family Halictidae; genus Seladonia; species Seladonia tumulorum. The sequence goes on from OU565281.1 coordinate 10,591,334, forward strand.
CATGTTGTATTTCTCTGTTTCCGTAACGTAACGTAACGTAACGACACGACTCGACTCGACTCAACGTATTTCAAATTTTATTTGTTTAGGATTTGCTATGAACATGTGAAATTTTTGTTTGCATCTTTTGTATGTACATCATTGAATGGTAAATTGTAATTTACGTTGTACAAACAGTATTGGTATTCTTACTGCCGTCGGTGTAATTTTGAAACGGTCGTGTCCGATAACGTTTCATATTTCTATTTAGATCGAGGATAAGGCCAGCATCGTACCGCTGGTTGCTGGAATGCGCAACGACGTGTTGTCGCTTTTTTGCGAGGTAAGATTTTATTAGTCGCAACTGCGCAACTCTCTATCTGATCGTCAGCAGCGTCTGAACCGCATCTGAATTGCGTCTGTGTAATTGAAAATATTTGCTGTTTCGTGTCCAGGGAATCGGCCTAATTTGGGAAAGTTACAAACTAGATCCGTACGTGCAACGTTTGTCCGATGCCGTGGTTTCGTTCCAAGAGAAAGTGGAGGACCTTGTGGTGGTCGAAGAGCAACTAGACGTCGACGTTCGTTCCCTCGAAACCTGTCCGTATTCGGCGAACACGTTCGCCGATATACTCTCGAAGATCCAGAAAGCCGTGGATGAGCTATCCCTGAAAAATTATTCAAACTTGAACATCTGGGTGTCGAGACTCGACGAGGAGGTGGAGAAGAACCTGGCGGCCCGATTGGAGGCCGGGATCAAAGCATGGACCGACGCGCTCACCGGCCAGAAGAAGGAAGTGGACTTGAGCATGGATACGGACGCTCCGTCTCAACCTACACACAAACCCGGCGGCGATCCAAAAATTCAGAATCAGATTCACGAGGTTCGCATAACGAATCAAACGATGTATCTGTATCCGAGCATCGAGGACGCGAGGTTCCAGATAATGCAGCAACTGTTCGCCTGGCAAGCCATAGTCACGTCACAAGTTCGTCTCCAGAGTTCGAGATACCAAGTCGGTTTGGAAAAACCCGAGTCGGCTACTTACCGGAATCTACTTACGAAACTGCCCTCTGGGAAGCAACCGTTGGAAGCGGCCTACGAAGCGGTCGAGTCCAAGATGAAGGACGTCGCCGATTACGTGGACCAGTGGTTGCGGTATCAGGCTCTCTGGGACCTGCAGCCGGACAATCTGTACGGAAAGCTCGGAGAGAATATCAACTTGTGGATGAAATGTCTGAACGACATCAAGAAAACTAGGACCACGTTCGATACTTCGGATACCAGACGCGAGTTTGGCCCTGTGATAATCGATTACGCGAAGGTGCAGAGCAAAGTGTCGTTGAAATACGACTCGTGGCACAAGGAGACGCTCGGCAAGTTCGGTACTTTACTCGGCAACGAGATGGCGAGCTTCCACTCGCAGGTGTCCAAGTCGAGAAGCGGTCTGGAGCAACAGTCGATCGAAGCTGCCAGCACGTCCGACGCGGTCGGACTGATCACGTACGTCCAGTCTCTGAAACGTAAAATGAAAGCTTGGGAGAAACAGGTCGACGTGTATCGCGAGGGTCAGAGGATACTGGAGCGGCAAAGGTTTCAGTTCCCATCCTCTTGGCTACACGTCGACAACATCGAGGGCGAATGGGGGGCGTTCAACGAGATACTCAAGAGGAAGGACACCAGCATACAAACGCAGGTGGCGTCGCTGCAGATGAAGATCGTCGCCGAGGACAAGGCAGTCGAAATAAGAACCACCGATTTCTTGGCCGATTGGGAAAGAGGGAAGCCGGTCGAGGGTCACTTGCGGCCAGACGACGCGCTTCAACAGCTGCAGCTGTTCGAGAGCAAGTTTGCCCGGTTAAAAGAGGAGAGAGACAACGTGGCGAAGGCCAAGGAAGCTCTGGAGTTACAAGAACCCGGAGGCGTATCCACCAGCGAGGACAGGATGCAAGTAGTCTTCGAAGAGCTTCAGGACTTGAGGGGCGTCTGGTCGGAATTGTCCAAGATATGGGCTCAGATCGACGAAACCAGAGAGAAACCGTGGCTCTCCGTGCAACCGAGAAAATTGCGGCAACAGTTGGACACGATGATGGCGCAATTGAAAGAGTTGCCGGCCAGGCTCAGGCAGTACTCCTCCTACGAGTACGTGAAGAAGATGCTGCAGAGTTACACGAAGGTGAACATGCTGATTGTCGAGCTGAAATCGGACGCGCTCAAAGAGAGACACTGGAAACAGCTGACGAAACAGCTCCGGGTCAACTGGGTGTTGAGCGAGCTCACCCTCGGCCAAGTATGGGACGTGAATCTTCAGAAAAACGAGAGCATAGTCAAAGACATTATCCTGGTCGCGCAGGGCGAAATGGCGCTCGAAGAGTTCTTGAAGCAAGTTCGCGAGTCCTGGCAGACCTACGAATTGGATTTGATCAATTATCAGAACAAATGCAAGTTGATACGCGGCTGGGACGATCTTTTCAACAAGGTGAAAGAACACATAAACTCTGTCGCTGCGATGAAGCTGTCGCCGTACTACAAAGTGTTCGAGGAGGAAGCGTTGACCTGGGAAGAGAAATTGAATAGGATCAACGCGTTGTTCGACGTCTGGATAGACGTGCAGAGACGCTGGGTTTACCTGGAGGGCATCTTCTCGGGCAGCGCCGACATCAAAACTCTGCTGCCGGTCGAAACTTCGCGATTCCACAGCATCAGTTCCGAGTTTCTCGGCTTGATGAAGAAGGTATCGAAATCCCCGATGGTCATGGATGTTCTGAACATTCCTGGCGTGCAGAGGGCTCTCGAGCGTTTAGCCGATCTGCTCGGAAAGATTCAGAAAGCTTTGGGCGAGTACCTCGAGAGGGAACGCACCTCCTTCCCCCGATTCTACTTTGTCGGTGACGAGGATCTCCTCGAGATCATCGGCAACAGCAAGAACATAGCGAGACTGCAGAAACACTTTAAAAAGATGTTTGCCGGTGTGGCGGCTATTCTACTCAACGAAGACAACACCGTGATCACCGGCATAGCCTCGAGGGAAGGGGAGGAGGTGCTTTTCCAAACTCCAGTGTCCACCGTGGACCACCCCAAGATCAACGAATGGTTGACTCTCGTCGAGAAAGAGATGAGGGTCACGCTGGCGTCTAGTCTCGCGCGGGCGGTCCAAGATATCAAACAATTCAAAGACGGCAACATGAATCCGCAAGCGTTCATGACCTGGTGTGACAACTACCAAGCCCAAATCATAGTCTTGGCGGCGCAGATCTTGTGGTCGGAGGACGTCGAGGCGGCTCTGCACGAAGCACAAACCGATCCGACCAAAGTCCCTTTGGAAAGAGTCTTGGTACAAGTCGAGGGTACCTTGAACGTGTTGGCGGACTCGGTCTTGCAAGAGCAGCCTCCCCTCAGGCGGAAGAAGCTCGAACACTTGATCAACGAGTTTGTGCACAAACGTACCGTAACGAGGAGGTTGATCGCGAACATGGTCTCCAATCCGAAAGCGTTCGAGTGGCTCTGCGAGATGAGATTCTACTTTGACCCCAGGCAGACGGAGGTGTTGCAACAGCTCACTATACACATGGCGAACGCGAAATTCTTCTACGGCTTCGAGTACTTGGGAGTACAGGATAGATTGGTGCAAACTCCTCTGACAGACAGATGCTACTTGACCATGACTCAGGCTTTGGAAGCACGGCTCGGAGGCTCCCCGTTCGGACCAGCCGGAACAGGCAAAACCGAGTCGGTCAAAGCTCTGGGCCATCAGCTGGGAAGATTCGTGCTGGTCTTTAACTGCGACGAGACTTTCGACTTTCAGGTAACACATCTCCAACCCCCCTCCAGAACAGAAAACCTTATATCGTTGCAGCAACAGAATTTTTCCTTTTCCGCAGTTGCCATCGCGGGCCTTGATCTAATTATTTTTTTCTCTTCTAGGCCATGGGTCGCATCTTTGTCGGTCTTTGCCAAGTCGGTGCATGGGGTTGCTTCGACGAGTTCAATCGTCTAGAGGAGCGTATGCTCTCGGCTGTCTCTCAACAAGTGCAAACCATTCAGGAAGCATTGAAGAGTCAAATGGAAGGCAAGAAAGAAGGAACCCTTTGCGTGGAACTAGTCGGCAAACAGGTCAAAGTGTCGACGGACATGGCGATCTTTATCACGATGAATCCCGGCTATGCCGGACGATCGAATCTTCCCGATAATCTGAAGAAATTATTCAGATCTTTGGCCATGACTACTCCGGACAGGCAGTTGATCGCCGAAGTGATGCTTTTCAGTCAAGGTTTCAGATCGGCTGAAAAATTGGCATGCAAAATTGTGCCGTTCTTCAAGTAAGCCATTCTTTATGATCTTTTTCAACCGTGAATTATTAAAATATTATATCTCGCTGATTATTGTTCTTCGTTCTTGTTTTTGTCCTTGTCGGATTTCGTAATCTCCTTCTTCTTCTTCTATCTACCAAAATATCACGTTCTAAACAGATTGTGCGACGAACAACTTTCGGATCAGTCCCACTATGATTTCGGTCTTCGAGCATTAAAGTCGGTGCTGATCTCCGCCGGTAATGTGAAACGCGATCGCATACAGAAGATCAAGGAAGGCATGCAGAACCGTGGTGAAACAAACATCGACGAGGCATCGATCGCTGAAAATCTGCCGGAGCAAGAAATCCTTATTCAGTCCGTCTGCGAGACAATGGTGCCAAAGTTGGTCGCCGAGGATATCCCTTTGCTGTTCAGTCTATTGAACGACGTGTTCCCGAATGTGAATTATACTCGAGCCGAGATGAAAGGTATAGTGTGCGCTGCGCTTTGTAAGTTTAAATCTCGTCGAGTCAGAATCCATGTTTTTCTCACGAATCAAACGCTCCCGTTTCAGGATTGAAAGATCAAATCAGGAAGGTGTGTATGGAGGAGTATCTTGTTTGCGGCGAAGGCGACGAACAAGGTGGCGCATGGCAAGAGAAGGTAATTGTCGTTGCTCGACATAGTTTTCGATCAATTTACAATAATATAATCATTGTACCAGTACCAAATTCGCCTCCATCAAATCGGATACAATTGCACGAAATCAATCGGTATAAGCGAACAAAGCGAAAGTAATTTTGTGACGATTGTATTTTCGTTCCTTCGGCCACCACTACTACCACCACCACCGTTCTCTCTGTCCCACTTTTCTTTTTCTCTTTTCCTCTTTTTCTCTTATTGTTTGGTGCAAAATTATAAGAAAGATGTGTTCTTAATGAATAAACTATATTTATTGTACGCACTCTCACTCTCAGGATGTAGTCGGTGGGACCTGGCTAGGAAAGGTGAGGAAAAAAGAAAACTGTGATTAGGTGATTAGGTGTCGCATATACATACATACATGTGTACGTGTATCCAGTCTCGTAAATTCACACGATTCTCATTGTTGGTTGTGCGTCCTTGTCACGGTGTACCCCCCGCGATATGTAGTATGCTAACGATAGTTTCGTTTAGGTGCTCCAACTCTATCAAATCTGCAACCTAAATCACGGGCTGATGATGGTCGGACCCAGCGGTTCCGGTAAAACGATGGCATGGAAGGTACTCTTGAAAGCTTTGGAGCGATTCGAAGGGGTTGAAGGAGTCGCGCATGTGATCGATCCCAAGGCGATCAGCAAAGAGACTTTGTACGGCGTATTGGATCCGAATACACGCGAATGGACCGACGGTCTGTTTACGCACATTCTCCGAAAGATTATCGATAACGTCAGAGGAGAGATAAACAAACGACAATGGATCATATTCGACGGCGACGTCGATCCGGAATGGGTCGAAAACTTGAACTCGGTGCTGGACGACAATAAATTGTTAACCCTGCCGAACGGCGAGCGACTCAGTTTGCCGCCAAACGTCAGAGTGATGTTCGAGGTACAAGATTTGAAGTACGCAACTCTGGCCACCGTGTCTCGTTGCGGTATGGTTTGGTTCTCCGAAGACGTGCTCTCCACAGAAATGATATTTGAAAACTACATGTTGCGGCTAAGAAACATTCCGCTCGAGGACGGCGAAGAGGACAACTTGAACAAGAAGGCGACAGACAAAGAGGACGCAGTGTCTCCGGCACTCTCGGTGCAGAGGGAAGTAGCCAGCATCTTGCAGAGCTACTTTGCTCCGGATGGCATGGTCGTCAGATGCTTGGAGTACGCCATGAAGCAAGAGCACATAATGGATTTCACGCGTCTGCGAGCGTTGAGCTCTTTGTTTTCCATGTTGAACCAATCGGTGCGTAACGTTCTGCAATATAATCACGCGCACACAGATTTTCCACTGCCGAGCGAACAACTGGAGCGTTACATGCCAAAATGTTTGATATACGCTTTGCTCTGGAGTTTCGCTGGAGACGCCAAACTCAAAGTTCGATCCGACTCGGGAGACTTTGTTCGGTCTATCACGACCGTACCACTGCCGTCGCAGATCAACATCCCGATCATAGACTTTGAAGTAAGTATTCACGGCGAATGGTTGCCGTGGAGCAACAAGGTTCCCCAGATCGAAGTCGAGACGCACAAAGTCGCCAGTCCGGACATTGTTGTGCCGACTCTGGATACGGTCAGGCACGAGAGTCTGCTGTACACATGGTTAGCAGAACACAAACCAATCGGTAATATACGTTGATCGAACGAATATATTTATATACTTCAATACACACGTTTATACGCAAAACAGACTATACAGACGTACGTTTTCGTTTCTAGTGCTTTGCGGACCACCGGGTTCCGGTAAAACGATGACACTTTTCTCCGCGTTGCGAGCACTACCCGATATGGAAGTGGTTGGACTAAACTTTTCGTCGGCCACCACTCCGGAACTGCTACTGAAGACGTTCGATCATTACTGCGAGTATCGAAAGACTCCAAACGGCGTGGTTCTTTCTCCGGTACAACTGGGCAAATGGCTGGTACTGTTCTGCGACGAGATCAATTTACCCGATATGGATAATTACGGGACGCAGCGCGTAATCTCGTTCCTGAGACAACTGGTGGAGCACAGAGGCTTTTACCGAACCAGCGATCAGGCTTGGGTCACTTTGGAAAGAATTCAATTTGTCGGTGCTTGCAACCCTCCCACAGATCCGGGCAGAAAACCTTTGAGTCACCGATTCCTGCGACACGTTCCGGTGATTTACGTCGACTATCCTGGCGAGACTTCTCTGAAACAGATCTATGGCACATTTACGCGTGCCATGCTTCGGTAAGGGCAATTCTTCCCAACTCGACTCGACAAAACTACCAAAGAAAGACTACCTACTTGTAAGGTTTCGAGCCAAATAAAATTAACGCTCATTTAACGTTTCAGTTTAACGCCGTCACTGAGGGGCTACGCGGAGCCTTTGACGAACGCGATGGTAGAATTCTATCTAGCTTCGCAGGAGAGATTTACTCAAGACATGCAACCGCATTACGTTTATTCTCCCCGCGAAATGACCAGATGGGTGCGCGGAATTTGCGAAGCGATCAGACCTCTGGACAACTTGTCGGTCGAAGGTCTGGTACGATTGTGGGCTCACGAGGCTCTTCGCCTCTTCCAAGACAGGCTGGTGGAAGATTCCGAAAGAGCCTGGACCAACAAAAATATAGATACAGTCGCCATGAAACACTTTATGAGCGTCGATCGAGAGAAAGCGTTGGCCAGACCCATCTTATACAGCAACTGGTTGTCCAAGGATTACGTGCCGGTTAACCGGCAAGAGCTACGCGACTATGTCAGGGCAAGACTAAAAGTCTTTTACGAAGAGGAATTGGACGTGCCGTTGGTATTGTTCGACGAAGTTCTGGAACACGTTCTACGGATCGACAGAATCTTCCGACAGCCTCAGGGACATTTACTGCTGATTGGTGTCTCTGGCGCTGGTAAGACGACTCTGTCTAGATTTGTTGCGTGGATGAACGGTTTGTCGATATTCCAAATCAAGGTATGGGCTCAAGCTCGAACAATCTATATTCCAAGTTGACGCGTTTCGTAAAACGTTTCGACTGAACAACGAACGAATGAATGAATGAATATGAATGCTGCTGCTTCGTTCCGACAGGTGCACAACAAGTACACCGGCGAAGACTTTGACGAGGATTTGCGTCAGGTGTTGAGACGTTCTGGTTGCAAAGATGAGAAAATAGCGTTCATACTGGACGAGTCGAATGTATTGGATTCCGGGTTTCTCGAGCGTATGAACACGTTGCTGGCGAACGGCGAGGTGCCTGGACTGTTCGAAGGTGACGAGTATACAACGCTGATGACGCAGTGCAAAGAAGGAGCGCAGCGGGAAGGATTAATGTTGGATTCCAACGAGGAGCTGTACAAATGGTTCACCGGTCAAGTGATGAAGAACTTGCACGTGGTCTTCACGATGAATCCGAGCACGGATGGACTGAAAGATCGGGCCGCGACATCTCCCGCCCTCTTCAACAGATGCGTGTTGAACTGGTTCGGCGATTGGTCCGACAACGCGCTCTTCCAAGTAGGCAAAGAGTTTACCAGTCGCGTCGATTTGGAGAGGCCTGTGTGGAAATGCCCCGACTTTTTCCCGTCCGTTTGCTCGTTGATACCGGCTCAGCCGTCGCACAGAGACGCCGTGATCAACGCGTGCGTCTACGTGCATCAAACCTTGCACAAGGCTAACGCCAGACTCGCTAAACGGGGCAGCAGGACCATGGCGATCACGCCGCGTCATTATCTCGACTTTATCAACCATTTCGTGAAATTGTATCAGGAGAAGAGGAGCGATCTGGAGGAGCAACAGTTGCATCTAAACGTTGGCCTAAGTAAAATTGCAGAGACCGTGGAACAAGTCGAGGAGATGCAGAAGAGCTTGGCCATCAAGTCTCAGGTAAAATCTTTACCCCCGTGAACGCTCACGATCGGATATCTATCGATCTGTAACAAGATTCGTTCTTCTTATGGTTCTTCTTATCGTTCGTTTGTAGGAGTTGCACGCCAAGAACGAAGCCGCCAACGCGAAATTGAAACAAATGATCATGGATCAGCAAGAGGCAGAGATGAAGAAGCTACAGAGCCAAGAGATTCAACAACAATTGGCGTTACAAACGATCGCCATTAATCAAAAGACAGACGACGTGATGGCCGATCTGGCGCAAGTCGAGCCGGCAGTTATCGACGCGCAAAACGGTAGGTATAGCGGTGTGTCGACGCCGTCGCGTTTACTTGTTTTTCCTTTTTCTCTTTTACGGTTCTCCGTTGTGGCGACCATCGCAGAAAGTCGCAGAGTCGAACAATTCTGCGATCGTTGTTACATTCTAAAATATATATATACACACAATTCTATACGTACGACTACATGTCGAGCACATCGAGAAACGCGTGCTTCGTTGCGCTGAAACATTTCCAATGAGTGTAGCTGTCAAGGGGATTAAGCGGCAGTATCTAGTCGAAATTCGCTCGATGGCAAATCCGCCCAGCATCGTAAAGGTGGCTTTAGAATCTATATGCCTGTTGCTCGAGGAAAATGCGACCGATTGGAAACAGATTCGCGCCGTCATTATGAAGGATAGTTTCATACCGACCATCGTCAACTTTAACACGGAGGCCATCACGTAAGGAAACAATTACATCTAGGATCTGCTGAATGTCCGATACTCGGAATTATATGGGAACTTGTCGAGGCAGAAACGAGTTGAATAACCGCTTCGCATACATGTTCTATCTTTTGCCTGTGTAAAAATGTAAACCAACCTACACGTGTTTATACGGGTATCTATGTATGTGAGTTTTCTAGTAACAGCGAAAACCATTTGAATCGGCTTTTTCGCTGTAAATATCTGTACAATATTATTTTGTAAATAACATTCTAGGTCCTCGTCGTACACACCGATGCGCAGCCCCCGACGAAGCTTGTCTCTTGTAACTTGTAACTTGTAACTTGTAACTTGTAACTTGTAACTTGTAACTTATCTCTAATTGCACCATGCCCGCACTCTCGTTATTTCTCACTGTAAATCACATCTAAACAATTCGTTTCGTTTGTCCGTATAGCGGTGAAATCGATAAAGAAACAACATTTAGTCGAAGTTCGATCCATGGCGAATCCGCCGGCTATCGTGAAGGTCGCGCTGGAATCTATCTGCTTGTTGCTCGGTGAAAATGCCAGTGACTGGAAATCTATCCGCGCTGTCATCATGAGGGACAATTTTATCAATACTATCGTCTCTAATTTCAGTACAGAGGATATTACGTAAGCATGCATTCAATGTGTCATCTATTTCTTTGACGAACGATCGAATTGCGTGACCCTGATCGGGAAGGATCCGAAAGAAAATTCTACGTTCTACGCATACCACTAATACTTGTTCTTACACGAATGTACTGACAAACTAATTTAATCTCTGTGCTTGCCGATTTCAAATCTAGAAACCTAAAGATCTACGAAACAAAAATTCGCAAAGCACAATAATTACTACTCGAAGCATGATGCAAACGAAAAACGTTACTATCCTGTTACTAACCCGAAAAAGTTACGTGTGCAATATACCATAACAATTAAACTGTGACTGAAAATTCGGGGTATTCGTTCGTTAACCATGTGTACCTATAATTCTGTGATAAGGTTTTAAGGTGAGGATCATTAAATGGCTGCTCTCTAATCTATATTTTTGTATAGGGACGAGGTGAGAGAGAAGATGAAGAGTCGCTACTTGAGCAATCCTGACTATAACTTTGAAAAAGTGAACCGAGCCAGTCTGGCTTGCGGACCCCTCGTCAAATGGGCTACCGCACAGGTAATGCGTCCCAGAGTTTCGACTATACATTTTCCTCTGTTCGATACAACATTGGTTCTCTTGTTTTACAGTTTTGCAGATATAGTAGATTATCTATACAAATACTAACCTAAACTCGACTCAATTTCAGATCGAATACGCGGACATGTTGAAGCGCGTTGAGCCACTCAGAGACGAGCTCTACTCTCTGGAGAGACAGGCCGAGACCAACAAACAAAAGGGCGAAGAAGTGAAAAATTTGATCGCTCAAATGGAACAAAGCATAGCCTCGTACAAAGAGGAGTATGCTCAGTTGATTTCTCAAGCACAGGCCATTAAAGCCGATTTGGAAAGTGTACAGGCAAAGGTGGACCGTTCTATAGCGTTGTTGAAATCGTTGGTGATCGAAAGGGAACGTTGGGAGGCGACCAGCGAGACCTTCAAGAGCCAAATGTCCACCATTATCGGAGACGTTCTATTGTCGTCCGCTTTTCTGGCTTATGCTGGATATTTCGATCAGCACGTAAGCATCGATAACGCAACGATAATAATAATAATAATAATAATAATAATAATGATGATGATGATGAAGAGGAAAACAGGATTCAAGATTACGCGTTCTCACAACTTGTTCCGTTCTGTTTTCAGTACCGACAAAATCTATTCAGCACTTGGTGCCAACATTTGCAACTAGCCAATCTGCAATTCCGACCGGACATCGCGAGAACCGAGTATCTATCGAACCCCGACGAGCGGCTCAGGTGGCAGGCAAACGCTCTGCCGACGGACGATCTTTGCACCGAGAATGCCATCATGTTGAAGCGATTCAACAGGTACCCGTTGATCATAGACCCGTCCGGACAAGCGACCGAGTTTATAATGAACGAATTCAAGGATCGAAAAATCACGAAAACAAGCTTTTTGGACGACTCGTTCAGGAAGAATCTCGAGAGCGCATTGCGCTTCGGTAATCCTCTGTTGGTGCAAGACGTTGAAAACTATGATCCTATATTGAATCCTGTTCTAAACAGAGAACTGAGGAGAACAGGTGGACGCGTGTTGATCACACTCGGCGACCAGGACATTGATCTCTCGCCGTCGTTTGTCATCTTTTTGTCGACCAGAGATCCAACCGTCGAATTCCCACCGGATATTTGCTCGCGCGTCACCTTTGTCAACTTCACCGTGACGAGAAGCTCGCTGCAGAGTCAGTGTTTGAACCAGGTGCTCAAGGCCGAACGACCAGACATCGACGAGAAGAGATCGGACCTGCTGAAATTGCAGGGCGAGTTCCATTTACGACTCCGACAACTCGAGAAATCGTTGCTGCAGGCGCTGAACGACGCCAAAGGAAAGATCCTCGACGACGATTCCGTGATAACGACCCTGGAAACGTTAAAGCAAGAGGCAGCCGACATCAGCAAGAAAGTCGAAGAGACGGACAAGGTGATTGCGGAAATAGAAACAGTCTCTCAACAGTACATGCCGTTGTCCCAAGCCTGCTCAAACATGTACTTTACCATGGACAGTTTGAACCAAGTGCACTTCCTCTATCAGTACTCGTTGAAGATGTTCTTGGACGTTTTCACGTCCGTCTTGAGCCAAAACCCGAGACTGTCGAATCTATCGGACTACACGCAAAGGCTGTCGGTTATCACGAGCAACTTGTTCTCGGCCTGTTACGAGCGGATCGCGCGCGGAATGCTGCACATCGATAGACTAACTTTCGCGCTGTTGCTCTGTCGAATACATCTGAAGGGAATCGCCGCGGAGTCAACGTACGACAGTGAATTCACATTTTTCTTGCGTGGTAAGGAGGGCGTAATGAACGTTCGCGGACCCCATCTGTCGAACCTGAGCTCCGAACAGCAAGAGGCAATGCTGCGGTTGAGCCTGAGGCTGCCCGCTTTCAAGAAACTCGCCGAGAAGATTCAGGAGAACGAGGAATTCAACTCGTGGATGCAATCGCCGACTCCGGAGAATTGCGTGCCGAAACTCTGGGACGAAGAGAAGCCGCTGACGCCGACGGGAACGGCTATGCACCAGCTGTTGGTGATCCAAGCGTTCCGACCGGATCGCGTGATAGCCGCGGCGTCGTTGGTCATCACGTCCGCGTTGGGCGAATCGTTTATGGCCGCCGCCGAAGCGGAACTCGACTTTGCCGCCGTTGTTGAGAACGAGCTGAAGGCCACCGTGCCCGCGTTGCTTTGCTCGGTGCCTGGATTCGACGCTTCCGGTCGGGTGGACGATCTGGCCGCGGAGTCGGGCAAACAGATAGCCAGCATCGCGATCGGCTCGTCGGAAGGGTTCAATCAGGCCGACCGAGCGATAAACATGGCCGTCAAGGCCGGCCGATGGGTCTTGCTCAAGAATGTCCACCTGGCGCCGCAGTGGCTGGTGCAGCTCGAAAAGAAGCTGCACAGTTTGCAGCCGCACGCCAGCTTCAGATTATTCCTGACCATGGAGATCAGTCCGAAGGTACCGGTCAACCTTCTCCGAGCCGGCCGAATATTCGTGTTCGAGCCTCCGCCAGGCATCAGAGCGAACCTCCTCAGAACGTTCAGCACCGTGCCCGCCTCGAGAATGATGAAAGCGCCCAACGAGAGAGCCCGGCTCTACTTTTTGCTCGCGTGGTTCCACGCCATCGTTCAGGAACGTTTACGGTACGCGCCGCTCGGTTGGGCCAAGCACTACGAGTTCAACGAGAGCGATTTGCGAGTTGCCTGCGACACTCTCGACACCTGGATCGAGACCACCGCGATGGGCAGAACCAACTTGCCCCCGGAAAAGGTACCTTGGGACGCGTTGGTCACGCTGCTCTCTCAATGCATATACGGCGGCAAGATCGACAACGACTTTGACCAACGATTGTTGGCTTCTTTCCTCCGGAAACTGTTCACTCCGAGGTCGTTCGAGACTGACTTTGCGCTGGTCGCCAACATCGACGGTTTACAGAGCAACCAGAGACACATTACCATGCCCGACGGCACAAGGAGGGACCATTTTCTCAAATGGATCGAGTCCTTGTCCGACAGGCAGACACCCTCTTGGCTCGGGTTGCCGAACAACGCGGAGAAAGTGCTGCTCACCACCAGAGGAACGGATCTGGTGTCCAAGTTGTTGAAGATGCAGCAGCTCGAAGACGAAGACGAATTGGCCTATTCGAACGAGGAGTCTTTGGACACGCCTAGGGAGGCAGAGGCGGACGGGCGACCGTCGTGGATGAGGACGTTGCACAATTCGGCCTCGACGTGGTTACAGCTGCTTCCAAAGAATCTGCCGACTCTAAGGAGAACCGTGGAGAACATCAAGGACCCGCTCTACAGATATTTTGAGAGGGAAGTGAACAGCGGCGCCAAGTTGCTGCAAGACGTGATACATGATTTAGAAGACGTTGTTCTAATTTGTCAGGTATTCGTTATTCTATTCCAGTCTAGTCTATTTCCATTCCGTTCGATTTATCTCAATAGACTTTGTAGTTAATCATGCCCGTTCTCTTTTCCGTTTGCGCGCGCGTAGGGTAAGAAGAAACAGACCAATTATCATAGAACCATGTTATCGGAACTAGTAAAAGGAATTTTACCGGTTGGCTGGAGGCGGTACACCGTTCCAAGAGGATGCACAGTCATACAGTGGATCACGGACTTTAGTCACAGGGTGTCGCAACTGCAAGAAGTTTCACGGCTAGTGTCTCAAGGTGGAGCCAAAGAGATCAAGGTTCGAGATATGTTTTGCGATTGCTCATTGCCGATGATTCTCAGAATTACATATTAGCATTGCTCTGTACGATCTTACAATTTTCAGAGTTTCCCCGTTTGGCTCGGAGGGCTATTGAACCCGGAGGCATACATAACGGCGACGAGACAGTGCATAGCGCAGGCAAACAGTTGGTCCCTGGAGGAGCTTCAATTGGACGTGACTATAGGGGATGGTGACAACATCGCAACCGACGACTGTTCATTCGCTGTGACTGGCTTGAAGCTGCAAGGAGCGCAGTGCAAGGATAACCAGCTGTACTTGACTTCGACAATCATGACCGATTTACCAGTTACCATGTTGAGGTGGATACGATCCTCCACCGACGAGGTCCGCATAGGAAAGCTATCCTTGCCGGTTTATCTCAACAGCACACGTACAGAGTTGCTCTTTACCGTCGACTTAAATATTGCTCCTAGTCAAGATCCTCACAGTTTTTACGAGAGGGGAGTCGCCGTTCTCACATCCACCGCTTTGAATTAACCAACTTACCTTTTTAATTGTTATAGTTTATTCTTTCGAGAGCGAGCCTTTCGAGATTTTGCGAACGTTTCGAGTAATCGGCTATCGGAACCAAATATTTAACGACTAACCCCAACCGATACCGTTTTCACGTTTATTTCCAGCAATTAGAACTTGTCAAGTAGAGCTCGGGGATGGGCAAACTTCTCGTTCCCTTCGATGCTAATTCCTGTCCGACACATAGCGTAAGATATCATAAAGATATTTATTTATATCTGTCCGTTTATCATTATTTATGAGCTAACAAGTTTAACAACTACGTTGCTAATTATCTCATTTTAATTATAATATAACAGTACTAGATGTTTGTATAACTTGGCATTCGATTGCTGGCGGACAAACGTTTGCCCATTACACCCAATGTAACAAATAAATAAATAAATAAATATATATATATACATACATAGGAGTATATGGTAAAGAAATTTATTTAAAGCATCGCAAGATTGTTTTTCTGCACATCATGCAACGTGCAATTGGAAGAATCGCCGCTCTGTTCGACGATTA
Source organism: Seladonia tumulorum (assembly GCA_913789895.3). NCBI lineage: Eukaryota > Metazoa > Arthropoda > Insecta > Hymenoptera > Halictidae > Seladonia > Seladonia tumulorum. Next base: position 10,606,822 of record OU565281.1, read on the forward strand.
GCATAATAGAGAGAGAGAGCAAGAGCGAGAGAGAGAGACAGAGGAAGTCTCGATTTTCATTTCGATAAAGAAGTTGTAATATACATAGTTTATTTAGTTTTGTATACGTTCGAAAATTGAAGGCTTTCTATAATAATGTTATATTACGTTTGCTTTTTTATCAGTGTAAGTACTAAAGTACTCTAGAATTTGTATTATTTCAATGGCATCTAATAAAGAACTTACTGTGCTACACGAGTATTATTCCAGAAAAAGACAACTCCTTGGAATGTAATTACACGGCACCTCGACACTAAAACAGATGATAATGATATTTAAAACTTTGATTCGTATCGGGTCTAATCGAATGGAAATATCGAGAATTATAAAAGAACATAAAAACTTTATTATGGTCCATAATATCAGGTATAGCAGTTACACGTATGAGATTTAGTTAAAATATTTGCGGCACTCTATATAACTAACTTAATGGTCTATACATATATATTATTATTATTAATAATAATAATAATAATAATAATAATACATTTTTTACATTATTCTCTTTCTGGCCGGACTTCGTTTCTAGTGGATTTAATTGTATTGCTGGCTACGCTTAAACGTATGTACATAGCTCACCCTAAAATACGTACTCGCGTTAAATATTTTAACGGGTGATTCTACAATTCAATTTAAGATGGAAGAATATTAACGTTTTCGCTGTAATTGTAACCGTAACTATGTAACTGTAACTGAACCAACTGTAACCGTACTTGTAACAGTTTCGGAACGTAGCCATTACAGGAAAATCATCCCTTACAAGATTTGACGCGCGTAATCGAACATATCGTGTATACGTTTGATTTGTTAATATCCGACAAAAAAACCCGCGATATTTGTACGCGCATCGACCAAAAATATGGTCATATTCGATGAACGCTGGACGGACTGTACAGTCGCAACACAAACAAACCAGTCGTTACCGCCGCTAACGAACGACATTTAACGCTGAACAAGCAAATTTCTCTGCAGATACTTTGTTTAAACGCTATTATATACATTACCACGATAAAATTAGCAGGAGACGAGAGCAGTAAATGTCAAAAATCATTGTAAAGTACACTGGTTCGAAGCGAGTTGAACATTAACGCATCTCGGATACGCGTAAATATTAAAACTTAAAAGTTACAGCCAGAAACTTGTATTCCACGAATGTCGAACATCGAAGTACGACCTAACCCAGACCACGTTGCGCGTTTGTCGTTATCCGATTTTCGCTGTCGCATAGCAAATTCATTGTACGATTTATAGAGCAACGAGAAAATTACGCGGTTGTAAAATAAATATATAAAAGAAAAAAATAACGATATAACGAGGAAAAGAAATACTGTGTTCAGTCTAAGATGAAATGAATCGCCAGTTCAAATCGAAGCGACAATCCGACGGTGCTCGTCGTGGCACAGCTTGACTCGTCTAGTCTGCGCTAATTAGCGGATTAGCAGATTAGCGGTTCAGCGGATCAGCAGATTGGCGGAACACAAACAATATCGTTGAATAAAGGACAATATCGAGATAAAGGGAAGATAAACCGATAGATACTTGGACACGAATCCGATATAAAATCAAGGATAAATAACGCAACTTTGCGTACTGTTCTCGTAGTGTTTCGCTTAGAAAAACTTGCCCTAGATATGTATGTAGATAGTCGATAGGCCACACAAACAGTTTATATCACAGAAACGGAGTCGTCCGTTTCCACGGCAGTCTTTTTGTCGTTGCTATCGACGGTAGCCTGCTGAACGGAGGAGACTAGAGACACGTCCTTCGGAAGGACCAAGGATTCTTCGCCGATAGGCGCAGCGGCCTCGACTAGATTTTCGACGGAGGCCGCCGTCGTTGGCTCGTCGTGGCAAAAGCTTTTACGCAGGGACTGTTGGGTTCGCGCAGTCCCTCTCCTGATGCTGCTTCGAAGTAAATTCGCGACGTCGACCGCGGTTAAGTTCGAACTGCTCGACGACCCGATGGTGGACGGTCTGGTTCGTGTCCTTTCGAGCGTCGAGTGCATCCGTTCGACGGAACACCCGACCGCTGACGCGGTACGACTACCGATCCTCGTCGTCCTGTCTATCGTGTTGGGCCTGTGTCTATCGAGGACGTTGCCATAATTCCTAGCGATCGCAACGTTGCTGTTACCAATGTCGTTGTTATTGTCGTTGTCGTTGTCGTTGTCGTTGCCGTTTCCGTTGCTATTGCCGTTGCCGTTGCCGTTGCCGTTGTCATCATCGCCATCGCCTCCTTCGCTTTCGTCGCCACCTTCACCACCGCCACCGCCACCGTCACCGTCAACGTTCTCGACTCGTCCTTCGGTCACGTGAATCGCCACATCTTGACGCTGTCTTGCCTGATTCATTTCGACGAGGACCGTCGCGTAATCCGGAGGCGGAGGTTGTAACGCGGCCCTTTGTCTTGGAACACTGCTCTCCCCTAACACGTTCGCTATCCGCCTAACGCTCCTCCGGAAACTCTGTCGCAACATCTTCGCGATTCTTGCTCCCGTCGCGGTGGTATAGCTAGGCGGAGGTGTATATTTCGGGGGCGGGTCCTCGAACGGTACCTCCGTAGTTGCCGACACGATACCGTTACCGTGGATGCTGGTGCTGGTTTCGGTTCCAATCTGTGTTTGGCCATCGCGCGGATCGTCCGTCTCCAAAGAAGGCCGATACAACAGCTGAATTCTCTGCAATACGACAACTACCTTAATTTATTCTGCGGGACTATTAACGGCGACGGTGAAATTGTGCGAGTTTGTTAGTGTTTCGTTAGAGGAGCGACACAACTTACACCGTTACACTGCTCGCAGTGATTTACGTTCGCTTCCGCTTGATTCGTCTGTGGTTGGCACAAACAGAGGAAACCATTCGAGTCAATTGTTAGCAAGATGTTAAATATATTGGAACAAGAAGAAGTCTAGCTACGAAGTTCTGTCGCACGCGCGCGCGCAAAGGCATATTTTTTTAGAAACAAAGCGTATCGGGCGTAAATACTAACGTCAAATATATCCGGCGGACCGCTGTTCAAGTACCGACAGGTCTGTATAATAGCTACGGCCGGTATAGTTAATATCGGTATCAGTTGAATGGCAGCTCCCAGCTGCCTCGCCCACACCGACCAGTAATCTTTGGAGGTGCGTCGATAAGAGTACAGTTCTCGAAACCCGGCGTTCTTGAATACCGTGATACCAAGTACCTGTGTATATCGAAACAATCGCAGGATTAATATATAACACGTACATTTCCTGTGCGTGTATGCCAGGCATGGATAGATCGTTTGTCCCGGTAAGTGTTACACCTATTGGCATAGACGTATGTATGTCGGTAGAGTAGCCACAGATTATTGGTAGAAACTACGAACCATAAGGATAACAGGCAGCACGACGTTCCAAGTAAAAGACAAGAGCGGCCCCGCCCAATGCCGAAGACACCTGCCAGTCGGGGGAAACAATTCAGCGACGACTGCCTCGCCGCTGTGTGGCCGACCTCGGACCGCAAACACAGCACCGACTTGCACCAGATACAAGATCATGATCCACCACGAGCCGCCGATCGTATAATCCAAATAATACACTACGTGGATACCGAGCTAGAAGCAATCAAAACCGAAAACGTCTAAATACTTGGAAAAGAAGGAGTATACTTAAGAAGGAGTCTTACGATTCTTAACAATGAATCTCCGAAAAGGAAATATTTATTTACATCCGCGATCGCGGATCTCGGGACCGCTTCTCTACCGACCCCACTCATGCTACCAAAGACTGCGTAGACACGGTCCTTATATCCGTCACTTGGATATCGAGAAACATCGTGTTATCCTTGACATGTCCGGAATACCGAGTCAGAGTGGTGTGCGGAATGAACATATAAATGCCAGATTCTCTGTTGACGTCTTCCAAGTCAGTTTTATCCCGTCCAACCGCCTTGACGAGCTTCTTCACGTCGAGGGCCGGATTCTCTTGATTCCTCAAGGTGACGGTGGCTCGAAGAATACAGGGCCAATCCAACAGCGGATCCCATTCGCCTTTTTCCACGCGAAGGCATCCGATGATGTGTCGACCCTTCCATTTTCCTAAACCGTTCAAGTGTAACTCGACTCTCAGATTGTACCCGTATTCTTTGTTCGAGAATCTGGGACTATGCAGAACGGTCTCGTCGTTTTCTTTCGCTTCGGTCATTTTTTCTTTGTAGCGGTCGATCCTCCACAACAGTCGACCGTTCGTCGGAAATCGATCGGACGATTCGCGATCGCGATCGCACGTACACTCGGTGGAGGATCGCACGGTCGAACACCTCCGACTCTCTTTGATCAGTTCCTCGAGATACTCGAGGTTCTCCTTCGCCTGAAACTTGAGCCCCTTGACGATAGTTTTCTGTTCCTCCACTATCGCCTTCTGCGCTCGCGCTTCTTCCTCCAGAACATCCATCTTCTTCGTCAGAAGATTCTGTCGCTCCGTTGACTCGTTCGAGCTTTTGCAACGCATTTCCAGTTCCAACTTGAGGTCATGGATAAGCTGCCGTTGCTCCTGCCAGGCTTTGCTCGTTTCGAGCTTCTCTTGGGTTAGAAACGATCTGAAATCGTTCAATTCTGTGCTACAGTTGTTCTGCGCACGGTCGCGTTCGTCTTGCTCGTGGATCAGATCGTCGTGCAGCAACCTCAACTGACGAGAGATCTGCTGGAAGCTGAGATTGTTGCGGTGCTCCATGTTGTCGCAGCAAATCTCCAATCGATTCAAACGTTCCTCCATCGACGCGTTCACGGTGTCGTGTCGCGTCTGATGGATTTGCAGCCGTAACGTGTCGATCGACGCTTGCTGAGAACGGAACAGCTCTACGCACCGATTCAGCTTGTCCCGAAGATCGTTCCGTTCCTCCTCCACATTGTGGATCGCGGACCGGAGCAACGTTAACGCGGAGAACACTTTGTTCCTCCACAAACAGTCCTGCACCTCCCTGATCCGACCGAGCCGCATCGTTGGATTTTTATCGCAGGATCTTCGATGGTCCTCCATAGTTTTTCGGGGCACGTAGACTCCGCACCGATACGGACATTCCATCAGTACCGATCCGCAGTGTTTCACATGATCGAACAGATGTCTTTGGTCGAGAAACTCGTTGCAAAAATAACACGGTATGCTCCGACGTACCACGGAATCGATTTCGTTGCTCATCCTCGAAAACGACACGCTCTCGAACGCGACTCTCTCTCTCTCTCACTCGATACTGATACCGATGTACCGATGAAACGACACGAGTAATCGCGTTAACGCTCCGAGAGATAACCGTTATCGCGGTTATCTTGGACGGAATACAGCCAGCCGAGGCCTGGCTGCAGCGATAAACGAGCAGCGATAGATGCCGGTTCATTTCGTTTGAAATCGTAGGGGCGTGTCGGACCATATTTGTTCAGCGATTTGTATTTCGTAATTCTCGTCGATTCTCCAATCATAAATCCGAAAGCAAGATTCCTGTATCGTATATGCATACTCATATACAATATACATGCATACAATAATCCATCTCCATTCTCTAAATATTTCGGAAAATAAGAGTTTTCGCAAAAGTACGGTGTATTCGCTTACCTCGGTGGCCATCGGCAATCCTAGTATGTAGCCGCAGGCGCAGCTAAAAAAGGTGATGGTAGTTTCCCAGAGTTTCATCATTTTCGTGTTGATAGCCATGATACCGGTTATCACGCAATGCCATATCGCCAACTGCGATACACCAGATACACTGTTTTTCTTTTGTTCTTTATCCGAGTAAAGGTTCGTTCGCGAACCGGGAAAAATTGAAAATTTATTGTACCTGTTGCGCTATTCCAAAGAGTATCAATACAAAGTAGAAGAGGACCGCCCAGAACGGGGAAACTTGCTCGGTTCCTAGTAAAGCTAACGTCGCGGGGACCAACTCGGTGGAGAGTCTGAGGGCTTGGTAACCAGATTCGCCGGAATCCGCCCCGGGACGAGTTACGCGTTCTCCGACGATGAACGACGCGTGAGCCATAAATCTCTCGGGCGTGGAGCTATATCCTGGCGGGGCTGGCTGGTTCGTTGGCCTCAAGAACACGTACGACGATCTTCGTTCTGAAACACAACAGTCGGCCGGTCGGTCGGTCGGTCGGTCGTGTCGATGAGGCTGGTTTTGGTAACGCGAAATCATGCGTACAGCATGACGTACGAATATGTAGGCTTACCGAACGAACTCGGAATATACACGTAACCGTGATGTTTCAGGATTTGCACGCAAGTGTTTGCTAGAAACGCTGCGAGAAGTAGAACCACTATGGTCAACACTATCACGAGGCTGGTGTCCCGCTGCAGAAGATGCTTGTGCTTATTGTGAGCTGCTATCTGGAAGACAGAGATCGTTTGATCGATGGTGCGGATTATTTATACGCGTATTATCTCCGGTGAGCATTGTGTACCTGCATAGCGGCCGCGCCGAGCAACCCCCATGTAAGAAACACCTCGATGGATGCCGCCACCCACGACTTGCCGTTGACGAAGAACTCGGTCCCAACGGTGGCTGGAAAGAGCTGATGTATCGAACCCGGCGGTGTCAAGCCGAGCAATTTCGTGCAGAGAACCAGAGTGCCGAACACGGGTATCAGCGTGAACACGTAAACCACTTTCCCGTAGGATCTCAAACCTGAAAGGATTCGAATCGATTGATATCGAAACGACGGTCACGCGTATGTAGGCGAGTTGTCGTTCGAACAGTACCTTTGCTCAAAGAGACGAACACGATCATCCAGACGACAGCCAAATTGAAAGCGACTTGAAACTTCAAGGTGACCACACCGGGGTCAGGCTCATTCAAATGATGCCTCTGCAAGACGACGCCACTGAAATAATCCGACACCGTTTCGTACAGTTTGTACGTTGTGCTGGTTGCGTTCTGCCCGGCCTTGTCTACCCTGTACAGTGAATACGGTTCCGCCCATCGGTACTTGTCCTGCTTCGTGATGAACGAATCTCTAAAAAGTCGGAAGATTGAAGTTTCTCGTTTTTTTGTTGTTTTTGTTTTTTTTTTTCGTTTTCCTTTTATTTCGTCCGTGGTCCGCGGTTAAGTAGTTACCTGAAGTACACGAACATCCAGGACACGCCGACGATGCTGTAGATGCCGATGAACGCTTGCGCGGTTAGCAGAGCTATGCCGACACCTTGAAAAAGGGGAGAGATCTTCCACATGTCCACGGAACCAGCCGCCAATCTCTGTCCGAGGCAAACGTGCAACGTGAACAGAGGAATGCCCAACACCAGAGACAATATCAGAAACTGTACAATGAAGTTCGCTGTAACAATAAAACGGAAATGAGTCGCTCACTCTGAAACGGGTCTGTTCAGAATTGACCAACTGTATTCGAACTTTGAACAGATTAGGTACGTACGTACTCGCGATCAGACCTACTCACCTCCGAACTGTATGCTAAGAATGGAGAATCTGCTTATGTTGAATAGACCAAGAGTACAACTGAGGCAGGCCAATGCAGGACTGAGAGCATGCGGCCATCTCCCCAACGGGTTTGCGTCTTCGTCCTCGTCCTCCCCTCTGTCTCCATCCCTGTCGACGTCTCTTTGCCTTTCGCATATTCTACGCGGAAAAAACGAGAGCGCGTTAAAGAACCATAATCAGAGTGGAACTCTTAGAAATACGTATTACCGAGACACAACGGGGGACAGATGTATGTATAGCGATTTGCAATTTGCAATTTGAAATTTCGAATTTGTTCGGGCGTCACGCGTTGCGACAAAACTTTTGCAGGTTCGCAGAAATTCTAGAGGTGCGACGATGGGCAAATAAATCGCAACGAGCCACGAGTACGAGTCGCGGGCTTGTCGACTGTGCCGATAATAGACGGAGGATCGTGGCGGTACCGTTATCGTGAAATAGAGAGGCGAATGCTTATAAGAGTGGCCCGGCTGACCGCTCCTACGCGGATCCACCTTGAAGACAAAACTGGACCTTGTTTCGCTCAAGGAATACAGAATCATGGTATGGTACGTCTTGATCGCTGTGGTCGTGGTCGTCGCAGTGGCAGTTTCAGTCAGATCGATCAACTCGTTTCTTCGATGGAACTCGGTGTGTAATTTTGTACAAGGGGTAATTGTTCGAGTGTCAAAGGACCAAAAACGGCAAATCAAACGAGCAACTTCCACCAGACGAAAGAGGAAAAGACTGTTAAAAATTTAAAGATTGACCAGGAACGTTCGCGAAACACCAAAAATAGAAACAGGATATTTTATCGATTAATCGATAAAACTGACCGCGTCTAATGACCACGATACCTCCAGCCAACGGTGTGTACTAATAATGCACGCGATTAGAGACACGCAAACGATAGATTTTGTCGCGATAGCACCGTGGTTCGTTCGCCAGTGGTTCCACCGAGTCTGAACGGTCTGAAGTAAAAGCGCCGAGAAAGGAACTACATACATGTTCTCTATTCGCTTGAATCATCCCTAGTAGCACAAAAATATTGGATAGATATTTTTTTCAAATATTGGAAAAATATTTTTTAAGCCACATTTTTTCATATGAGAAAAATATTGGATCTGAATATTGTATACATGTACAAGAAATATAAATTGAATGTTTAAAAAATATAAGCTAAATACTCGGAGGATATAAACTAGATATTTAAAAAATATAAAGTAAATATTTAAAAAATGTGAATTCAATATTTGAAAAATATAAATTCAATATTTAAAAAACATTCAATAAAATTTTCAAATTTAAGAAGTTTCAAATTATAACAAAAATTAGAAACTATGAATATGTATTACTTGTAACTTATATTTTTATGATATTTTGTTGCCTGTAATGTTATTACGATATTGTAGTCTGTTTATCAACATGTTACATATTCGTAATTAAACTACACATAATACTTTGCTAACTATTATAGCTTCTCATGTTAAAAATTATGATTTATAATATTAACTACTTGCTCAACTTATTTTCATTGCAAGGAAATATTTGAAATACAAAATAAAAATATTTAATTTTATCTTTGTGGTTATCAAAATAAAAATATTTCATTTAAAGTAGTATCTTATTTGAACCACATTAAATTATACTATATACCAAATCATTAATGATCGTTAATATACGTTGCAAAATATGATAGAAAACCTTGTATCCAATGTTCCACATACGAATACTAATCTTACATTATAAAATACTAATGTAAAGTGTACTTACTTCTGAATCTTCTGTACCTCCGTCGGATCCACAGCACACAATTGTTGACTCACAAGGATAGATCCGAATAATTGAACAACAATCACTAAACAACACACGTACACAACACATTTTATAAAATCGTGACAACGAACGAGAAGATTTCACTCCGACCACGAACAAAATAATACTGCGATTTTAACAATGATCCCCTCCACGGAGGTGGTACGGTCAGATTATCCTAGGCAGGTTAGACGCTGAGCGTCAATAAACACTAGATACAAAACCAAGGTAAAAAAAATTATGGCGGGGCGCCGGCCCTATTTCCCGGAATTCCCTATTTTCGTATCACACGTCCGTGGGAGGGGGACGGTTAAAATCGCAGTATTGTTTTATCCGTGGTCGGAGTAATATCTTCTCGTCTGCTGTCACTATTTCGTTAAGTGTGTTGTGTGTGTGTGTGTGTGTTGTGAGTGTTGTTTAGTGATTGTTGGAGACAACAATCGATGGAGAATATCGATGGAGATACAGAAGATTCAGAAGTAAGTACACTTTACATTAGTATTTTATAATGTAGTTTGCAGTACATTAGTATTATATTTTATTATTCGCATGTAGAATATTGGATGCAAGGTTTTCTTTCTTATTTTGTAACTTCAATTCTAACCCATACCTACTCCGATCACTTTTTGAGATGTTAAAACTTTTTTGCGAATATCTCGGAAACTAAAGTTGAGCGGCGGTAACACGTATAGGAAAAAGTTGTTCATAATGATGACCTTGACAACATATTTCAAGGTTATCAAAATCGGTGAGGAAGCCCCTAATGTAAATAATTACCAAAATATTCTACTTCCAATATGAAATAGATTCATTTAATATTTCGAAAAAAATATTTTTCTCGTAACATGACATAGATATTTCCTGAATATTTAAAAAGAAATATTTGTTACGTAATATAAAATAAATATTGCATGTATATTTGAATATTAAAAAAAGATTGAATCTCTTTTTAATATTATATGAATGTGTATACAATATTTTGTGCTACTAGGGATAGATCCCTTCCTTCCCGGGCTCTATGTTGTATATTGTATATTGTATATTTTATATTGTATATTGTATGCTGTATGTACAGCTATTTCAGAAGCGTCCGGTATAGTAGTTCCACCGTTTACAGCCTACGACTATGAGTTTGCCGCGTCATGCCTCCACCATGATATAATTGATCGATAGTTACACAGGTAGCGTATTACATTTGAAACATTTCAATGCCACCCTTGAAAGGGTAAGATCGAATGGGCGACCGTTTCCCTTCGACGACGGTCGAAGAAATATTTACCAGCAGGCACAAATTTGCGCCGGTTGCGACAGACTTGAAGGAAAATTAACATGTTCGCAGCCAACGTGGTATAGTCGTATAGCCGGACAATTGCGCAACTGGCGCGCACGAAGTCAAATTACCATTGCGCGCTTTCGATATTTCTTTAATCGGAATTTTCTAAAAATCAACGATTTTTTGTCTGCTTTGCTGTTTTCTATACTTAACATTGCAAAAACCGCGCTCAGCGTTTACGTCTCAAAGTCGAAGTATTCGCGAATGTTCGAAGAAAATGATTTACGTTCGTTCGTTCTCAGCCTTGAAATAGAAACAACGCGTTAACAACTCTGCAAACTTTCGAGCACCGGTTACGCAATCTCTTCCGAATTGGGCAATATGTATTAGAAGCGGACGCGCACACCTGAATCCATGTTTCCAAAAAGAAAGAAAATTGTTCAAGTTAAAATTAAGATTTTCGAATAGCAGCTGGTTCGATGCTGCTTCTCGAGAGTCGAAATTACATAAACCGTGGGAACGAATATGGGAAGATCATCCGACCCGGGTTCGAAGCGACTTGGTACGAGCGGAAACTTATCTCGTTGAAATCACCGGGATCTCTCGATGCTTCGAGTTGGCCAACTTTTCGTGGCGCATCGCATCGATACGCTATTACGTGTGTTGGTATAACCATCGCGTAAAAATCAAACGAGCCATGTACACAGAGAGATTGACGCGACTCGGTTCTTCTAAAGTCTAAAGTCGTCCAATTCGCACCATCTATTCGACAACCTTCATTCTCGTTTATCGGTAGTGCTCGAAACACCGCGCGTCGTCTCTCAAGCCCTCGGTATCGCGTCTCCTCGCGTCGCGTCGCGTCGCGTCGAGTCGCGTCGTCTCGTCTCGCTTGGTCGTCACCGTCGCTGGTGCGGTGTCGCGCGACGGTCTCTCCATACTTCACCTCCACGACTTACGAATGCTAGTTTCGGAACCTTGATCGAACGCACAACTATTTACTTAGTTACAAGGACACAGGGACTCGGCACGGTGCTTCAAGGAAAACGAGTCATCGGCGATCGGCAGAGTTCCTTACTTTGACTGTTGCTCGACAAAAGGTTCTCTTGCTGTCGTTGCATCGCAAATTAAACGATTCTGCGTATTTCTCGGTCAACCATCGGACACATATCGTATTTCGCTTAAACTCCCTTTCGTCGTGCCGAAAAAGATTTCATGGATAGGCTTCGTCTCGCATAGGTACATGTATTCGCATATTTTTCCAGCGAGTGCAGTGCGATGGGTACTATGTATGTATCGCGTAATGGTACCACGTAGTCACCGCCGCGTTCTTTGATCTCCAGCCAAAGTTCACTTACCGAATATGTACTTGCTACAGGAATTACGTAGCGCGAGATATCCTATCAGGAGATCTGCCACTTCCAGACTACATACATATGTACATAGTATGCGACGATCGATTCAGCATCGACTAGATTCGATTTAAATTCAATTTTTCAATTTTCAAGCGAAAACGCGTAACCGTCCCACTCTCGTGCTTGCACAGTTTACGGATTTCGACATCGGCGGCTGTTGTATACGTATAAATTGACAAAGAAAGCGATTTCAAGTTTTTCGACAGCGTAATTGTCGGGTACCTTATTCGATGCCTGCGTTGACTACAGTAAAAGTACTGCCGGCAAATCGTCGGGTCGTGGTTCATCTTGTAGTCATGTCACGACAACGATGTCAACGACCGAGCCTCGTCGAGTCCGTTTCCACGGTACCTATCGATTTTCCTGTGCCTTCGATCTCCGCGTTTCCTGCGCCCGTCCCCCTCCCCCTTTCTAGTCCAAAGCTCGTCCACTTCGATGTCCAGCTCAATAGCCACCTCGATGTCCACTTCGATGATGCCCAACAGACAAAACGGTGCCGATCTAATTTCCTTGAAACTCTTTCGTAGAGTCTCTACCGTTGCGGTTCATCTTCTCGTTAGCGCGAAGAGACGCCGCACCGCGCCGCAACGGCGATGAAAATTTGTGCAAAACACGCCTATCTGGTCGTCGAGGCTCCACCGATGTCGGCGTCGGCGTCGGCGTTGGCGTCGGCGTCGGCGTCAACCTCGACGTCGGCGTTGGCGTCGGCGTCGAGTCTGCGAGCCAAACACAATCCACGTCGAAGACGTAAAGTTTCTGTCGCGTCGCACGCCGACAATGATCTATTCGTTTTTCCTGGCCTCGAAATGATTTTCCGAACGTTCATTCGTTCGCGAGACTCCTCTCTGCCGCGTGTCCATGATCGACCACATTGACATTTACGATAAGCGACAACGAAAAGTTTCGGTAACGACATCAACACGGACCAAAATGCGTTTTCCTGGTCGCTTTGTCGTCGCCCGAGCACGATTTTCGATATAGTTTCAATTAGGTTCGCGTGGTCACGCCGATACTGCACTCGCCGCAAAGCGAAAACGAGAAAACAATGGTTTACAAGGATAGGCTTAGCCGCGACGCGATGAGACGCGACACACCAAGTAATACTTGGTTCGCGACAGATCGATCTCGAAAGCGAGCAATCTACGCTCCACCGAGATCTACCGACGACTAATGCGACGCTCCAAGCGTGATCCTTGATAGACCGACATCGTTTCGGCCATGCACGGCTACCGACGCTTTCGGAATTTCGCCGCGAGCTGAAATTGCTTGAGAATCGGTAGATCGGCATTCAGCGTCGGACAAGATTTCAAAATTCGTTGGCGTCTCCTTGAGTCTCGATGATGTTTAGATCAGAATTGATTCTCAAATATTTAGTATGTCGCAGCCCTACGCGTATGTGTACACCTATATTTCGAAACAGATATGACACTTTTTTGCACTTGTCAAATATAGCGCGAAGGTTTCGACTGGAGGCCCCGAATTGCGATTTTTCACGATCAAAAGATCTGTCTATGAGATTTGACTATGATTCGTGGCTGCGACACTCGCACTGGCACCGACACCGACACCGACACCGACACCAACTCCAGCACCAGCTCCAACAGCTACTGCAGCGAGTACTGGCTACTAAACCATTGTGAACTGTTTTTACGTACGTAGAATCCGTCTGAAGCCGCTGTATAACTGTACACGGACAGAGTCACGTGATGACAGAGATAGGTAGACGAGCGCACGTGTACTCTTGCCAGACCGATCCTTCCGCTAAAGAATTTGATCGTGGTCGTTCAAAATTATTTTCTTCGTTTCGATTTAGAGGACCGTTTAGAGGAACTGGTCGATCCCAATTTATGAATAAATATCGAACGGATTGAACGTGCTGCGAATCGTCGACCAGGGAATGGTCTGTAATTCATATGGTTTCTTAATTTCCTACCTACATATTTGGTTCTAGGACAGCCTATTTCACCTTGTGTGCCATCGACAACGACTACGGATCGATTATCTGTCTGTCTATCTGCATCGCGCGGTCAAACGATTCCTCGGAGTCTAATAACCCAGACGCGATATCGACGTAGCGCGTCGCGCGTCAAACGTCACGCGTCAAACGTCAAGTGTTGCGCGTCGCAACGTCAAGTGTTGCGCGTCGCGAATCAGCCACAACACAGTCATTTTTGCAGAAATCGCTCAGTTTTGTTTTTCCTGCGAACGGTTTGATGTTACGTGTGCGTATATCCAATATCGCGGACTGAAAAAATGATACATTCTGTCGGGCTGACTAATCACGCAGGACGTTGATTCGCCAATCGCGTAGCGCAAATTTCGTTTCGCGCAAACATCGGGATCACATTTCGTATTCTTCGATGACATTATGACATGCGTCATCGATGTCGCAATACCGCAATAGATTAAGAAAGCGCGACGATCAAGAAATCCACGCGGTGCGCGGAGAGAACCGATGCGATCCGAACGATATCATTCAGAAAGCGAGGTTGAACCTTGTAACTTGTAACTTGGTCGAGAATCTGCGATCGGTCGATCGGTTTTTGTTGCCGTATGAACAACAACGATTCGATACGTCGGCGTCGGTGCAACCGTGCCGCGGTATCAGGATAGCAGCGAAGGCAGGAGGCGTGCGCCGCTTGCGCGTGCTGCAACCGATACATCGACGCGGTGTGCAAATGCACCGAAAACTTTATTTATAGCGTGACGTTCTCTCTCTCTCTCTCTCTCACACACACACACACACACACACACTTTTTTTCGCTTTCGACAAGTGCGATCGATGAATCGTTATAATCGGACCAAAACGCATATTAAACAGTTTGTTTGTGCGTCTGTTATGCGTCGAACGGTTTGATTTGTGTCCAGAATTATATTCAAAGTTGAGCAGTGACGAATTTCCACGTGCCGTCGATGCCATTGGCGATGGTTTGGGTGACGGGAATTTTTTCTCGGAAATGCAGCGCGAATGTTGTGATTTCGTAAGAGTTCGCTCGAGTTTGTATGCAATCGGTAAAGCGAAAACGATTCAGCGATTGTTGCGCAGCCTGCTCCCTATTTAGAGAATCGTGAAACGGTTTTTGAAAAATCAGTGTCACCCAGGATACGAAATTATTCGAACAGGTATTTTGAAACGATCGCACGGTCACCGTTTACATTAGACCTCTAGCATATACACGCCCGTATGCCAGTACATTTCTTCTTATCGATTGTTTCCCGAGCAGAGCCGTTGTCTTTGTTCGAGTTCGGCTCGTCACACAGTGGGGAAAACGGTCGATTTAAGAGTGCAAACAAAACAAATATTTCAATAAACTTACGGAACTCTATTAGCATTCTTTCCACATGCTTATTTAATGTATATGAAATACGTGTAACAGAGAATTATCGACCATTATTAGCGTGCAGAATTTTGCACTCCTAAATCGGCCGTTTTCACCACTGTACGTCGGCAGGTCATGCCAGACCAAGGCAGCCCAGACCAGACCAGACCAGCCAGGTAGGCAGGCAGGTAGTAGACCGCACCCCCCTCCCCCGAGTCCCGAGAGCTCTGTTGAACGTCAATTGCTGTATACATATGTATGTTCTAACGATTTTTTCTTATCAACAAGGGCGACCAACATATGTATTACGGTGTACAGTAAGTAAGAAGTATGCTACCCATTGCGGCAAGAAACAGTTTTACCTCTCTCAGCAGTTGTTGCTAAAGGTCTCCATGAACTTTCTTTTCAGTTTGATTCATTCGGGTGGCCAGAAACGAATCGTCCAAGAAAAATTACACCTAGTTACGTTGGTCGAAGCAACGGTTGCCAAAATATTCTGGAAGTAAGTTGGAATCGTGTCTAGATCAGTAGCGACGCGCGACGGTTCCCAAACGATTCCGGCCAATTATACAAGTTTGACAAGCGTTATCGTTGGGGCGCGATGAACTTTTGTTCCGAATATGTTTCCGTGTCGGCTTTGAAACACGAATTTATGGGAACAAATACTTAATAAACCGCATAACAGCAGGGTATGCGCAAAACAGCAGAATTGCGTCGAGCTGCTAATTGGAGCGAGGCAACAATATTTTTTAGTAAAACGAAACGAATGGGAATACGTTTGTTCGTCTGTTGTTTGCCCCCGTATGTACTGCCATTCTGCACACACGCGAGATTTGCGAGTGTGTACCGTAGAAACTAGAAACTAGCGACTACACAAACTATAAACTCTAAACTGTAAACTATCAACTATCAACTATCAACTATAGGCTAGCAATTAGAAACGGCGCGGCGATCGAAAACTTTCCCCATACCGCGAATGTAACGCGCTTACGAAAATTCGTGGGGGAACAAAAACGCGATGCAATTACAATTATTACAGCCGTATACCGTTAAGGAGTCCGCATCGGACAGTACCGTTGACCTGAAGTCTCGTGGTGTTCCCGTACTACCATTGACCCAAAAACAACGCTTATTGTTCGCGAACCGAAGCGATTACACGTACCATTCTCTGTTTCTGTTGAAACATGGAATGTCGGCGATTCGAACAAATATTATTTACGGTTACGGTTCTCTACGACGATCATAGACGAACGTTTCTTTGAACTTTCTCGATTGTGGAATCGTCCTTGATTGACAGAGAAACCGTTTTATTCTCTCGCTGGTCGCATGGCTATATGTACATACCATGTGCCTAACAGAACGTTCACGATGTCAATAATACCCAGTGTGTACCCGGTGCCTGGTGCCTAGTTCCCAGTGCCAAGTACTCGATACACAAATTCGGAGAAAAGATGAATTTTCGGAATTTGAGTTTAGCGCGCTCTATTGTAACGAGCATTCTCTCACGACCGCTGTCTCTTGTCTTGCATCGGAGACGCGCACACGGAACCACTTCCGACTTTGTCGGAGATCTTGCTCCGTGGCGTTGGTCGTAGATTGCGCAACAGGTTACACGGTTCATCGACGATGAAACAATCTCTGAGCGATTGCGCGCGATCGCACGATCGCGCGATCGGGATCATCGACCCCCGCGGGCTCGATCGAATCGCATGCAAAGTTGCGTCCTTTGCACACTACATTTTCCATGGCACCTTGCTCAACGAAAACGAAATTGGTCCACAGGAAAACCGATCGGACAATCGGATAATCGGATTCTTTGGTTAATCACCGGATCGAACCACGATGCCGCGCCGCAACGAATAGGTACATAAATAGGTATATGTAGAAGACGCCAAAGTCGAGCGCGAATATTTCTTGTTCGAAGCGGCAAGCAGTTACTTCGGATAGAACGGTAAGACGAGAACGAATGCAATGGATTTTGGAAAATAGAAAGGCTAATAGTCTGGAACCGGGTTAGCAGGAGGTTCGTCCCAAAACTCTCGAGTGATTGGACGAGCGACGGCAGCCGGTGGTTAGACTTTCCGGAATTGTCGAATCGAAGATGGAAGAGAAGAGAGTCGATGAAAAAGTATGAACACTTACCGTCTGGAAGCGACGCGCTGCGGACTGGTCACCGTGCTCGATGGTGGACTGGTGGAAGCATCGCCGAAAGAGCTGGAACACGTTGTGGTTCCCGATGCGGTGGTATCGCTACCGGTGGTCGTCGATAGAACGCTGCTCTGCCTGGAGGACAATTCCCGACAGCTCCTGCCGATCTGGGATCGGCTTCCTCTGAATTGTCGAACACCCCGTCGAGGAGGCACCGCCGCGCTCAGACTGTTTACGTTTCTGACAGGAGCGCTGGATGGCCTGAGAAGCGTGCCGGAAGCACCGTTGGTCTGCGCCGCCAGGATCTCCGGTGCGATCAGTGCTATGTCTGGCAGCGAGTTCGGAGCGGATGCGGTCGTATTCACGGTACCGGTACCGGTCCCGGTCCCGATCCCGGTCCCGGTCGCACTCGCGCTCGTAGTCACGGTCGTGGTCGCGGTCGTTGTCGCGCTCGAAATCGCAGCATTTCCGAATCCTCGCCGATTGCCGGAATCGCTGCCGCCACATTGTCGCTCAGCCCCGTCCGGTAGTCTTAGGTGTCGCAGCCGTCTCATAGAAGCTCTAAGCCAGGAGTTGATTAGCGTGGCAGGGTTGTTCTCGCGGGTGGTGTCGTTGCTCGCGTTGCTCGCGTTACAGCGTGGCGCTTCATCGCGATCGATCACCGCCTCGACGAAATCGGCGACCAGCTGGTCGGAGGTGGTCGACCATCGCGAATCACCGACCACCGAGGACTTTGCCGTCTCGGAGGCGTACATCGCGGCACTGCAGCCTGCATCGGTAGCACGGTGCTCGCAGTCGCGCTTGCGCCTTGCACTTTCTCTGGTGGGGGATGCACTCCCTCCACGATGGTGTTCGGTGCTCTCTTGAACCGCGTCAACCGCGACCAGCGTCAACGATGGGTCCGTGGCCGGGGTCCGCGAGCACTCGACTTCCTCCAGCCAAGACCAGTCTACTTCCGAACACTCGGAACGACCGTCCTGGGGATTCGTGTCCTCCTGCAGCTCCTCGTCCACCTCACCGTCCGGCTTTTCGCCCAGTTTTTTGTCCCCGGAAAATCTGAAAACCGTCCAGGCTACGTTATCCCACTGTGGAAGCGACAATTTCGTTCTAGACTCCTCTTTACAAAATCATATAACTGGCCAGGTACATACAACATGTTTTGGCGTTTGGTCGGATCCTACGGACCATAATACCCGTACCCGTACCGGTATCCGTGCCCGTACACGTATTACCCGTATCCATATCCACGCTTTCCGCACACGGTTCTCGCGTCACCGCTTCCGGTTTGCCTGTGCCAACTATCGTGTCGCGCGCAACCAACACCCGTATAAATCAAGAGTAAGTAATTTCTCACGATAACGCGAAAAAAGACAAGAAAAGAAAAAAGAAATCCGAGCCCGGTCATGGATCGTGCCGAATCACGTTTACTAACAGAAAACGCTAATAACGGCCGACGATGCACGGAACGACGGAAAATGGTTCGTCGCAGTCAGCGCACCCGGCTGCAACACGATGGTTTACTCGACGGTGATTGAAACGCGTAATGCGACCAGTATCGAGCAGCTCTCACCTCGTTACGAGTGTTTCGCGGCAACGCCATTTACGATTTGCCATTGTGATTTTATTGCACGATTTATTTAGAGTTTTTAGAGTTTTCGATTATCCAAGCCTACCTCTACCTCGGACGGATGAGAACTACCAACAATGCCGCGCGCAATATCCTCGTACCTTGAAATAAAGCTGGACTGCCTACGGCCAGCTTTGGAAGTCGATGGCTTGCTACCGTAATCCCCCAAACTGATGGACCTATCGAACCGCAAGAACGCATCCCTAGATTCGTTGTTTGGATTAGCTCCTTCCGTCCACGATTTACGTTGAGCTCCCTGAAAAGATGCTCTTCCCGCCGTTCGACCGAACGATCCATCCTCGTAACGTTTCTTGACCACAGCGACGCCGTCGCTTGCTTCGAGTTCGAGTTCGAGTTTGAGTTCCCGATCCCGATCTCGATCGACAGAGCCGACGCATCTTACCTTTTCCGGAGCGATATCGCTCGAGGACGAAGACGAAGACGAGGACGAGGATGTGGACGAGGACGCGGACGAGGACGAGGACGAGGACGAGGACAAGGACAAGCCAAACATCGACTTGCCTCTGTCGGTAATACGGAAATCGTCACGGAAAAAGTGCTTGTCCGGCGCTTTCCGGTTGAAGGTCGTCGAGGAGCCGCGATGGCAGTTCAGCAGATCCTCGTTTTCGGGAGCGCTTCGCACGGAGAGACCCTCGTGCGTATCGCATCGCTCGTATGCCGGGTCCAGCTGATCGAGCTCGATGTCCTCGTGTTCCGCGAGAAAGTCGAAAGCGTTGCTGATCTCCTGTGTCTCGAAGGTTTCATACTCGTGACCCTCGGAACACAGACATCCGCCGTTTTCAAGATTCGTCGAGATCACCCTTCCGTGATCGACGGTGTCCCGGTGCTCATCCCGGTCGTTCATCTTGGAACAAGTCTTTGTTATCACTGGCTCTAAATTCTTGGTGATGTCGCGGACTCGCTTGATCGTGTCGGACGATACAACGTCGATCCTCTTGCGAATAGGCACCACCTGGTCGTGGCCTAAAGTGACCAGCACGTCTGTGCCGTCGCTGACGTTTTGCACTTGTTCTTGCTTCCTAGTCAGCGAGAGGGTTTCCTCCAATTTCGGCGGACACACGTCCAGAAGATGCTCCTGCTCGGGCAACGACTCCGCAACCGACACTCGCGGCACGCACACGTCCTCGTTCCCGAGATCGATCAAGTCTCCGTCCTCGTTTGACGCCATTTTCCACCGGGCTACCTCTGAAACGAGAACATTTCCTCTCAGTACGGAACTCAACAACTCGTTCGAATCAACCCTTAACCATTTGCCGTTCACCATTGTTGATCGTAAATCGTTAATTGTCGATCGTTGCAACATCGCCTTCCTTCTAGCCCTAGCCGTTGCTCTAACAATCAGTTATGTATGTAGGTACATACATTGAAATCGGACGAGGCCACCTCCCAAGCGACAAACAGTCCTTCCGTAAGGCCCACCGCGGCTACCGGCAACTAATCTGATGGAAAACGACTTACCGTCCGCAAAGTACCGAAGGATATTACGAAAAATCCATCCAGGTGTCATGCTCCGATTAATTGCCAAGTTGAAACGGTACCGATACGGTATATACGAGTTTACCGTTCGAAGAGGTGCGTCCGAATGCTGAACGCTCGAGGAAAATTATTAGCCAGAGTTTCGACGACGGTGTTACACTATTATTAGACGTTATTAACATCGCGACGCTAACAGATGGATCCGCGCGCATCGATTGTTTCGAACAAACTCATCCGAAATATCTGCTTAACCAGGGTCGCGTCCATGCTTCCGTGGACACTAATTGTAAGTATGCGAGCAACCGCTCTTGACATTCAGCATTCGGCGTTCAATTTCCCCCTGCCCGTTTAGTCCTACAAAGTACATAGAGCCATCCCCCCCCTTATTCTCGAAACGTCGCTTATCGTATGTGAGTTTATGATTTGTCACGTGCATGTCCCCGTTCATATTTTCCCCATGCTCCAACTTGGGGCTCCAAGCTATTACATACAAGGATTTTGGGCGATCCAGTCAATTTTCCCGAAGCGATTTAAAAAGTTCAACGAACTGCGAGTTGAACGCGGCGCTGTGCTGCGCTGACACAAAGCCTAACCAATTTCATTGGTCTCTGCGAGAATAAGTAGGAAAGGTCGCGTACATAAGATACTGCCGATTCGCCATATTTCTCCGAGTCGGTTGAAAATAGCTTGCTCGGGATTAAATGTTCTCTTCCTATTTCTGTCAGTGTCAACCAAACGGTGAATCCAGGCTAGAACGTAAAACAAAGTTTTCCCAACACCGCTATTCAACACCACGAACATTCCATTTTTCTCTTCCCTTTTTCGAAACATTTCTCTTCTCGAGTTTTATCATTGATTCGTGGACACCCCGTAGAACGTATGCAAGCGGCAAGCGTATGTATGTATGTACATACTGTGTGCGTGCGCGCGCGCGCGAGGAAATCAGTGACATCGACGCTCAAGGAGCACGTAAGAGAGCAACCTCGAAAGATTTTTCGGTGATCCATCGGTGATGCACATCGATGATGCATCATCGGTAATCCTGCTGCAAAGACTGCAGACTGGAACCAAGATGCTGTCACGGTTGATAATACGTCGTCGCGTTGGGACGAGTCCGTTGCCAGCACGCATGTCCAAGTAACAAACAAGTAACAGGTAACAGGTAACAGGTAACCGGTAACCGGTAACCGGACCTTCTCACTCAGCTGGCAACGGCTCCACATAGCTCGTTCGTGAATCACGAACCAGGACAACGCCTCGAGAATATTCGTTTGGGGTTTCGAGTCGATGGGCAGCCAGAAAGAAACCGGTTAATTCATATACATAGATATTTTTTCGTTAATTGTCAAATTCCTGCCCGCGCAATTTTCAAATTACTATTGATTCGGACGCGTTCGCTGAGAAACTTATTTGGTCATCTTGAAACAGGATGCGTTGTAAATACGTTGAAAGGATGCAACAGAATTGTTGTGCGTGCTACAGCCAGACATGGCGAGTGTCCTACTCCCCTTTAGTACTCTCGCCATTCCTTTCATTACCAGCCGATAAGGTTCGTTCGTTTAGCGGTATTTTCAACACTATTTTCTATTGAAAATTGCCGAGATATTCAAGCTATTCTTCCAATTCTTACTTCACTCGACATTCTTGTCTCACGAGCCCACTCATCCGGAAGGGGCGTGTAGGACTGAGTCTCGAAACATTTTAGACCTAAAATAAAAGTTTCGGAGTAACGATTGTAAAATTACCAACGAAATTACCACGGTTGTTTACCCTTGCCGGGGATCTACGCACAAACACCATCGCGCACTCCTAGTTCATTGTCTCGTCTGATCTCTCGCGATGTGACAAATAAGCGATAATAACGCGAACATACCTTATTTATGTAAACTTGGTTTCACGGCTTTTTACCCCGAAGTCAAGTAGGTCGCGGTTAGTAACGGTAACGGACTTTGACGTGTATACACTACTATAGACTGTAGACTGTAGACTGTAGACAGTAGAAGGATATATATATGTATGTATGTATGCATGGTATTTAACAAAAATATACTGGTATTTAACAAAAATATCAGAGTACATACCGTGAAAGTATAATTAAGTGCGCGACAATTAACCATAACGTCGCATCGGTTTCGGAGTTTCCAGTAAATTCGTTCCCCAGCGTTTATCTTATCAACGTCGTACCGCACCAACGCGTTTCATTCAAGCGATATTCGCTCATTCCCAACAAGACATCCGAGCAACTGCATATAGTAAACAAGTAAATAGCTATGTACCTACTTAGTCGGTAGAACATAAAATCGGTTCTCCCCCCTCTTTTCTTTCTTACTTGAAAAATATTACGATATTCTGATATACGAACGATACGCGACGACTATTATTGATACATACACACTCGAAGGCCAACTACTCCTACACGCACTTGTATGTATACCGATCACGACATTACTTTAAATCTACTTCCCGTTATCTGTTTGTTGTTATTTTATGGAAGCAACGTGAATGCGCATACGTATAACACACATTTTATGTTATGCTATGCTATGCTATAACCATTAAAGAAGCCAATATGTACGCGTACCCTTAGCTCCGTTGAATTTTCAAAAAGATCGTCCACAGATCGAAAGTGTTGCGTCGTCGATAGAGTCGTTGGCGCAACGTAGAATCGTGTGAGCAGTCCAAGATTTCATTTCTCCTGGAAATTTCCTTGGACGCGCAGAGAACACAAAAACACCGACACCTTTCGGCAATTATTTCATTTGGAATCCTGTCATTCAATTCGCGAAAGACCGAGTTCTACACATAAAAACACAAAACTGGCATGCCTCTTGCGTTTCACACTTTCACATCTTCGTTGTTGCATTGTACAAAAGAAATGCACTTGTATCAACACGATTGGAAAACGTGCCATAGAACACAGGACGGGATGCAACGGTCCTCTCTTTCTCTGAAATTCGTAAACCGATCGCGACCAAGCATAACGCCATCTAAAAAATATTGTAAAACTGACTCGCTCGGCCAGAAGCGTACCCTATGAGAACAGAAAGAAAAGTTTTATACCGCTCTTGTTCTTGCTCTTCTTCTTATTCTTGTTTCTCCTCCGTGCACATCGACAAGCTCGACCGAATAATGGTTTAGTCCTTAGTTAGGCGATTCCGAGAGAACTTTGGTGGATCGGATTATCACTTTCGCAAATAAAACTCTTCGGACGTTTCGACTTTAGCTCGATCGAATGGAATTTCCTCGATCTATGGGATTCTCGCGAACCATTGAATCGACTACTACGCGAGAGATTCTCCAATCGATTCTCTTCATTTTTGATCTATCACGATTGCTCGCGTCTCGTCCGCGGTACGTGTCCGAAAAATCGATCGAAAATCACCACGGTGCGTAGGTTCCACGAGCGGCTCGAGTTCCACTTTTGAATTCGATTGCTCTGTTATTTCTGGCACTGGTCAACGCGGTGGTCGCTCGAGAAACATCAGGTACATATGTACATAGGGCACTGGCGACTGCTGGCGACCAACTGGGATGGCACTAAATATCATAGCAACGAACCAGCAACCATCGCACCATTGCACCGTTTTATTTCATTTAGGAGATTTCAAAGAATACATGTTTGTCTTTTAGCAGGCTTGTTCGACGCGTATGCACTTAGTCTGGGAACTTGACGAAGCATTCGCTACAACGCGCCACGTAGATGATACGAAACGAGCGAGATATACTTCACGGTATCCGAGTAAGGCACGCACTGAGAAAGAACGAACGTCGGCAAGGAGAGTCCGATGCGTGCATTCACCAATTCACTACTGATCTTCGGTGTACGTTGGTGTGTGTAACAGCACGCGTGCTTGTCTGGCTGCTTTGACTGGCCTGGCCTGGCCTGCTTTGCCTGCCTTCCTACCTGCCTGTCTGCTTGCTAGCTTGCCTCTACCTCTGCGTATCGCTCGCTTGCTTATCCATAGGAAAGAGCGTGTGCATAGACCCAATGGCAGAAAGAAAGGAAATCAAGAGGAAAGAGGCAGTGCATAGGGAAAGGGTGAAAAAGAACAGCCAACTCAGAGAGAGAATAAGTACAGGCGAAAGCGGACGGGCAAACTCCAACATTTACCCAACGATACAACCTTCACTTAGAATATGAAATGCGATAAAACCGTACTGCTCGATCTTTCCGTTGTTGTTGTTGTTATTGCTGCTATTGTCATTGTAATTAATAGAGGATCTACTTTACCAGTTCCGTGCATCCAAAGGAATACAAGTAAATTCGTGACACGACTAATCGATGCACATACAAACAATTGATTCTTTTTATTTATTCATTCTATATAGGAAAAAATACAAAAATGAGTATTCAGATTTAGCGATTATCGTATTATTCAATTGTTATTAATTCACGATATCAAATCGTTCAACTTCCTTTCTAACAGTTCTGAGTTTAAACGATGCTTGCAAAGGAACTGACCCTCCAAAAAAAGAACTGGAATGTCGTGTTTGTAGAGTTTAAGAAATCGTTCGTTTCCTGTTGCTGTAATGTCAACTTCTTGCAATCGATAACGATCGCAAAAATTTGCTCGCAATTCGTTCTTTAAAACATCGCAAAGTGGACACGGATTTTTCGTGTACAATGTTAGAGTGGGTGGAGAAGATATCGGATGACACCTATAGAACGAAAGAGAAAAACCTTTATTCTATCAGAGAAACTCTCATGCTTTCTTCCTTATACATTTATACATAATATGCTTTATTTTTCGTAAAAGTCTGACATAAAAAGACAATGTTCTTAAATATAATCAACGATTAAATTACACATTTTCATGTATGGTAAAAAAATATCTTCTTCGCAATTAGTTCAATATAAAAATATTACCTAGCGGCTATGGCTAAGAGCTAATATCAGTCGATTCGTGTATCACAGCCAATATGATGTCTGATCGTTTTTAAAATGCGTGATAGTAATCGTTCCTCATTTAAATTTATCGTAAAGCTGATTCGTTCTTGTTCTTAGACAAATTTCATTACTTGGATATTATTCTAACGTAACAGGCTAGCGCGTACCTTTTGTTCGCAGTATAGTTTTGTTTTCAGTATAAAAAAGCAAAAGAAAACTTATCAAGTCGACGAAAGACTTACAACTTTTCAATTAAAATCGCAGAGGCGCCACCACCTCCGTTACAAATTGACGCAACACCCTTTTGCCCGGGTTTTAAAGTATGTACCAAATGCACGACAATCCGGGCTCCAGACATTCTAAAATTGTTTAGTAGACAGACACGCTCGATAGATTTCTTTAATGTATGTATAGGTTTCGAATAAAATATATACCTACCCGATAGGGTGACCAAGAGATACGGCGCCACCGTGAACGTTCACCTTGCTGGGATCAAGATCAAGCATTTTTTGATTTGCAATCACAACTGTACTGAATGCCTCGTTAATTTCCCAAATAGCTATGTCATTTTTATCGATTCCTGCGTTTGCTAACAACTATATATAAATATACATCTGGTTTATCGAAAATAAATTCGTCGAAAATTCCACAATAGCATATACATTCCAGAGTGCTTACCTTAGGGATTGCGAACGCCGGTGCAATGGGAAAATCAATAGGATCAGTCGCAGCATCTTGAAACGCGACAACTCGTGCTAAAGGTTTCAGATTCATTTTTTCAGCAATGCTTGCGGTAGTTAATACTAATGCAGCTGCACCATCGTTTAGAGTCGATGCATTTCCAGCAGTTACAGTGCCATTTTCTTTCTATGATAAATTAAGAAAATCACAGAAAGAAAATCAAGTTGCTATACAATTATTCTCTTGTCGTTAGATTTCCGAATTATACCTGAAAAACTGTACTCAGTTTGGGAAACTTGTCAAAATCGACTCGTTTGTATTCTTCATCTTCTGCAAATACTATTTCGGGTTTGCCTTTTCTTTGCGGTACGTTCACTGAAACAAGTTCAGACTGAAATATTTTGTTCGCATAAGCTTCTGCACTGCGTTTGTAACTGCCGATAGCATATTCGTCCTGTTCTGCACGAGTAATGTTGAATTTCTTAGCAGTATTTTCAGCGCAATTGCCCATAGAAAATTTATTGTAAACGTCGGTTAATCCGTCAAATACGATACCATCCTGTCAAATAAATAACATCGATTAGACAAATTAAATAGTGTAGACCAGTGATGAGCAACGTGCGGCCCGCGGGCCGCATTTGGCCCAGTAGCATACTGACTGCGGAGCGGTGGCCCGCAGGCCTTCATTCACGACTGGCGACGCAACAAAGTATTTAATGTTTTCGTTGCGGCCCGCGCGTAGTATTAGATTTTCACTTTTGGCCCACCGCAGTCCGCGAGTTGCTCATCACTGGTGTAGACTATTACAAATATACATTTCAAATTATTTGTCGTACTTCAAGTTTCATGCCGCCGTATCTAGTTTCTCCCCGTGCAAGATAAAATGGTACATTCGACATTGACTCCATACCACCGGCAACAACAATCTCTTGATGTCCACACTGTAAAGACTGAGATGCAAGCATAATGCTTTTCATACCGCTCGCGCACACTTTATTAATTGTTGTGCATACAGTCGATTTAGGAAGACCTATTTTAACAGTACTTACATTATTCTCATTACCAACTGTAACCAATAAGATGCAAAGAAAATAGCACAGCAAAACTGAAACCTGCGAACAATGTAGCTTGTCTGGCTGGTGCTTGACCTAAAAAGGCTTGACAAACATTTCCCATGTATACTTCCTTAATTTCTTCTTTACAGAGTCCAGCACGTTCAATCGCAGCCTAATAAATATTTAATCATTATACGTTGTAATTGCGATTGTTAATCATTCATAGATAAAATCATGTACATATACACATATTAATCCTCACTTGTATAGCAACAGCTCCGAGTTTTGGTGCAGATATGCTCGATAAACCTCCAAGGAACGACCCCATAGGTGTTCTAACTGCACCAACTACAACTACATCGTTTAATTTTGCCTTGGAAGTATACGATCGCAAACAAATTAGTCGTATCTGGAATAAAATATTCACAAACGATAACAAAGTTTTTACAAAAGTAATGTCACATTTTTCTATAAAACTGATAAATTATTAGCATTTTTATGAATCATACTAAAAAACCAAAATCGTTATGTAATCTGTTTTACAGTAACTATTTCATAATGAAAGTGACTGTTTCGTTGTTAACTCGATCATTTATAAACAGTTGAAAGTTTAATGACTTACATTTCTTATGTTCTTTACTAGCGTCATTCTACTATGAAGCGTATATATATAATCACACCTGTTGTAATCACTGTTTAAATATAAGGTATGTATATGTGCATAAGGAAACTGATTAATTTAGAGTTAACTTGTTTTTTTTTCTACTTGTATTCTTCTTGAACATTCACGTGGCAGTGTTATATGTAGACCAGCTCAAACTCCAACTCATCGCGATAACAGAACCGCTGCACTTGAGTTGAAAACCGGGGCTCTCCTTTATTATCGCAATATTCTCGGATGTGATTTAGCAACTACGCCTTCGATGCCTGTAATTCAATATAATTCCTAAACTCACCACTCTAAATCGTAGAGGGCATACCAAAACCTCTGATTTTTTGAACAGTCGGTATTTCAGAACGTGAGACACGAAATCTCATAAGATGATAGGTCTATCCTATATGATCCTATACCTCGTCGGTGATAGGATCGACTAGCAACAATTAAAAGGACACAGCATTCGATCTATTCTTACACATAGTCTGTGGTGACATTGAGCGGTCGGTAAAAAAGGGAATGATTATGTCACAATCGACTGAATCTGGGGGGAGGTTGCTAATAGGGCATCGTGCAAGGGGGCGCCACATTTGTAGTGAGACCTCTTGTTGTTCTCATTCTAAGGTGGAATACCAGTCGTCACTGTTTTCTGTTGTGTTTTTAGGCTGGAATCGGACGAAAAACATGCCGTTTCGATAATCGAATGAGAAACAAAAGACTCTTAGGGCAAGTTATCGTACACAAGATTGAGAAACGTGCTCTTTGCTACGGGTGTGTGTGAATGGTGCAGGTGTAATTTAATAAGAGCAGGGGAGGCTGGCGATTTAATAAGATATTGATTTGTCCGTGACTGCCTTGCTGGCTCCATCGCACACACAAACCAGGTAGCCATGAACGTCGATATTTTTGGGGCACTGGCTGGTGCAACGTGTCGGCTGTGCATATGCCGTGCTCAAGCGTGCTTGCAGGCCTGATAGGGCCCGAAATGCAAATAGCCGTTGGCGATATGCATTAACGATACGGGGCAAATTCCGACGAGTACAGCCAATACGATTATAACATTCATCACGACGGCAACCACCAAGGTAACGATAGCCACCACGACGGCGACGACGACGCCGACTAAGATTACGAAGACTGCAACGATAACGAGGAGGACGGCGTCGAGAACGACGACGATCCTCGTGACAAATATACTGACGGCGACGACGGAAGAAACGCCAACGACGGTAGTGACTGCGAAGACGTGTCAATTAGAAAAAAAAGTTAGTGGTACTGCCGCTGCACCGTGTACATTTTACGGAGTATTTTAACATGTTTGCAGGGTTTAACGTAGTATTTCGAAAATTGCATGTATAAACAAGATAACTGACACACAATGGATCTTACAAACAATGGAACATCAGGGAGTGCAGTGGCTTGTCCAGTTTGTACCCTCTATTTACGCGAGGGTATCAGCTTGCAAAGACACTTGGACACTCATCCAAAGGAACAAGTCATCGAAGCTCTTATCAAAGCTAGTTCTAATTCCTCGCAGTTGCAACAAACTCAGTTATCACCATCTGCGCCTCCGGCTTCTCCATCTGTACAATCGCCACAAAGTACACCACCAGTTGCACAGAATACTCATCTATCGACTCAGTCACCATATCCTATAGGACCAATCTTTGAATGTCCACCGCCGATCGGTACCGTGATGCCACCTCAATTTGCTTCGTTCAGTTATCAACAGTTTGTGAACAATGGCACTATGATGATACCGCAATACGCAATGGCTCCTCAAGCTAATCAAATGATGCAAATGCTATATAATCCATACGGTATGTACCAACAACAACAAATACCAACCGTTCAGATGATCTCGCCAGTCACAACTATACCCAATACACCTAGAGGCAGGTCAATAGTAACTATGGCAGGGGAAACGAATGGCAGAACTGCCATTACTATACCTGTAAATAATTCCGAGCCAAAACAAATCTTACCTGAGATTTTGCCCGAATCGGAACAAGAACCTGAACAAGTGTTGCCAGATATCAATCTTCCAGTTTCACCACCATCGTTAAATGAAGATAACTCTATGCATCAAAATGAAAACGACACTAGTACAATTCAAATAGAAACTGATGAACAGGAGCCCTCTACCACAGGCAACGAAAATCAACACATTATTCAGGATGAATATAATAACATTCCAAGAACATTGACGATCACTTGTAATGTTGAGGATACCGGGGATGACAAAGTTGAAAGTGTGTTGCCTGATATTGATGAAGGTGATACTTCATGCATTGTTACTGTAGATGTTCAATGTAAACCTATGCAATATGAATCCTTGGATGCGCAAGAATATGTACACACGTACAAAGACGAAGATGATAATAATAAAGGTAATATGCCCGAATCATTGCCAGTAGCAACACAAAAGGAAGCTGAAGAAACAACTACAGAGAAAGTTCCTGGCACAGAAGTAAATGAAACTGAAGGTACCTCATCTCAAACACCTGTAGAAGGTGCAACTAAAGATCCAGCTCAACCTGAAGTAGAACAATTAGAACGTCTTTTAATCACCATTATGGACAATGAATTCAATGCTGAATCACATAAAAAATCTACTAATAAAAATGAGAAAAAGAAAGAAGGAGAGCTAAGAGAAGATCTCCCCTCTTCTCCCCCAGAAAGAGCAGAAAGTGTGATTCATGAAATAGCAGCTAACAGTTCCAGTGAATTTGAAACCAGTTGTAAGTCCGATCTAGAATTAAAAGTTAGTGAAAGTTCAGAAATTGATATAGATAGTAAAGAAGATAAGAATTTAAGTCTTTCATATCGTTATAAAAACAGTTTGTCTGCACCTGCATCGCCTATGCCATTAGAAAGTCGTCGTTCGACTTACTCTGTTCGTTCGGTATTCGGTTCACATGAAAATCTTAATTCTTACCCAGTCGGTTTTGATGCAAACACATTGCAAGACGAAGAAAATGATGAAGATGAGAAAAATGAAACAGAAGACAACTTTGATGAAGCAGATATGGAAATAGAGGAAATCCAGAGTCCTCATACACCTTTCATTAGATATGGGGAGAACACAGACAATGTTAGATCGCATACTCCGTTATCTGTGAGCAGCGGTATCTCTGTATTAAGGGTCAGGAAGGATCTCAGTAAGCCGTGCTCACCTGCATCGGTGCATTCATTTTGTCATATAGATAATGGTATAAGTCATGATGAAGAAAGTAATATAGCAATGGATGCAACACCAGAAAAAGATCCTATTGATTGTTCTTCTATGGAACAAGATGTGAAAACAGATCAGACAGAAACCTTTTTGAATGAAACTATTGAGAAGAAAATAGAAGGGAATTCAGCATATCAATCTGTAATAACTGAACATGTGAGCTCATTTCCCACAATTTCACAACAATCAACATCCTCGTCACATGAACCGTATACTAGTATACCAAATAAAAGTAATCTTGTAAATCTGTCAGAATCTATAGATGTTGCAAGTAGTTCTGACTCAAAGAGTTTCCATTCCTCTAAATCAATTATACAAAAACCATCAATGGAACTACTTAGTTTAAACGAAGATGCTCATGCAGGTCCAATGAATGTTTTTGAATTTGATGGGCTTCAGATCTTAGTTCCTAGTACGTTTATAAGTGATTCTTCACAAAAAGCTGTTAGTGCAACCAGTCAGCAATCTATGGCAAGCAGTGAAGGTGGAATAGGCATAGACGAAGAAGTAAAGAGTGTTAATATGAGGGCTGATGAAACCATGCCACCAAGGGGTGAATTATCAGAACAGGAAAGCAACGGATGCACAGAACCGTCTGCTTGGCAGGTGTGTATATAATCTATTTTTTATTTAATCAGTAATTTTAGGAAGCAATTCCATACATCAATTCTCTTACATAAGTTACCTTAGGACATTGCTTATTATTAAATGTTTTAACACTAACCGTACCGACTTTTATACATTATTTAATATGTTATAATAGAATCATCTTTATAATTTCATGATATGATTAGTGTCAATCGTCGTATTTTTAAGTGTAATCACTATATTTGAAAAGAATTTTTATGTTTACATTGAAAGATGCATTTTATTGTGTATATAGCTGTATGCTGGTCAGGAGTCATCACGTATGTCTACTTCTTATGACTTGATGGCCCGTGAGAGTTGGGAAGAATCTGAAGGATCAGACAATGAAATTAGTGGACCGTTATTAGACAGTAGATCTTTAGCTACACATTTCACATCGAGTTTATTCCTAGATCGAGACAGAAAAACTCCAACAAAACGAACATTCAAGTGTTATCATTGTCCCGAGATATTTGATTGTCCAAAGGAACGCAGAGTACACAGTACTACTACGCACAAAGAAGCTGGACCTAGTAGTAGCAGAGATTCCACAGATCAACCTGAGGTGAAAGATATCAAATTGCTAGATGGTCGTATGAACGCATTTGAGGATATTTTTGTACCAGGTTTACATGTTCAACAAGTTTATCATCAACAACCACTATTACATCAACTTCAACCACCACAATCATCGGATGTAACTGCAAAAGTAGAACCTGATCAAAAGATTGAAACCTTAGTATTACCATCAAACATTGAGGTAGTTTGTACTCTGTGCAATCAACGATTTAGTAGTGAAAAATCGTTACAGCTACATCATAAAAGAGTACATCTGACAGAAACTTCAAAACGAGTTCGTGATAGTACCAAGTGTCAGATATGCCAAGAAGAGTTTCCCTCGGTTTTGTTGTTCAATGCACATCTGAAAATACATCCGTTAGAGTGTGGTCAATGCGGAAAGTATTTTTATAGAAAACAGAACTTCAAGTTACACATGAAACGACATTTAGGGATAAAACCGTTCCCTTGCACTGTTTGCGACAAAGCATTTTTAACAAAACAGAAGTTAGACGAGCATACCAACGGACATACTGGAAATGCACCTGTTAAATGTAATCTTTGCAATGAAACATTTCGTAGATATTCAAATTTGACTCAACACAAGAATAGACATCATCTTAACATAAAAAGGAAATTAAAGGATTATATATGTCACTGCGGTGAAGTATTCCATACAAAGAAAAAATTGGCTTGGCATAAAGAGACACACGATGACAAGCCCAAAGCGTGTACGTATTGCAATGAAAGATTTATTCATATGGCCAGTCTAACCAGACACATGCGCCGTGCTCACAACAGAAGATTCGTTCCGGATGCTCAAAGGGAGAGCGAAAACGTTGAATGTCCTATATGTAAGTGTATTTATTTGCGATCTTCCTTAGCAGTACATATGCGAGTACATAACGGGGAGAGACCATATGAATGTCAAGTTTGCTCCAAGGCGTTTAGTACTAAGTGGAACTTACAATTGCACAAATGGACACACGCTGCCCGTAGCACCAAACCTTTCAAGTGTAATCAGTGTAGTGCCGCATTTTACCGGCACAGCGATTATACAGCTCACATGAATTCTCATAGGAACGTGCGTCCTTATACCTGCAACTATTGCGGAGCGCAGTTTATACGAAAGTATAATTGTCTAAGGCATGTCAAAGAGCACGAAGAGAATAAAGCATACACGTGCGATGTTTGCAACAAAACATTTCATAGATCGTACTATCTGAAGGAACACTTGCGAGTACATTCGGGCGCCAGACCATATACATGTCATATTTGTGGGAAGTCAAGCGGTACGAAGTCGAACCATAACAAGCATGTTAGAATCCATCATGCGCGAGAGCCTGTAAATACCGAAAATTAAAAGAAACGAACGAGAGTTTTCATTCATTTAGTCAATATCGACGTGTTTAAAAGTATTGCGTTACGATACTTGGTCTGTCTTTTATTTTTTAGTTGTTTTTTTTTTCTTTCTCATGTAATAATATTCCTTCACTTTTTCTTCGCTAATGGAAATGCTAATTTAGCACAAAAGCAAGAATAACAAAACGGAAAAATTTTTATTGTATGTATAACGTAGGCATTCTATAGCTCTTTTTCCTTTTAAAGGTCTCGTTCGTTTTTCTCTTATGTATTAAGTATTTTAATAGTAGGCACTTTAAACTTGAGTTCATCATAACTTGTGTTATGCTAAATGCATCAATAATCGTATGAAAAAGTTTAATTTGTCTTATTTGCGAAGAAGACGGTTTTTCGTTGGGTACCTGGTGTCTGAGACGCGGTACACGTTTTAATTCATGAAATTTTCGTCGAATAGTCTGCTAAAACACAATGACTCGAGACTGTAACTACTTAAGATAATAAGAAAATTTGTAAGTAATATTAACTGATACATATTGTCTGGAGATCTGAGCAACTTCCATAAAAGGAAGCCTATACGATGAGATGCTTTTGCCAACTTACACTAATTAACTATTAGATAATAATGAACTAACTGATCAATGTAATGGAGTCATTAAGCACTTTTTATGTGTTGATCGTTATACGAAACAAGAAAAAAAAACAAGATTTTTTTACGATAACTATTTTACACGAGGCATGAATATTGTGGTTTTATGCATTGGCATTGAATGTGAGAACACGACGAAGTGGCGAGAGACAGAAAGGCCCGTATTTATTTGCGTTGATTTCTACAACGCGCAAGGCCCTATATGATAATTAGCGTTATTAATTATCACAAAGGTAGTTACGGATCTTAGTTATTATTCTTCTATATTTATATATTTTGCAAAATGTAATGATTTTTATTGCTAATTGTAATTCCAAGACTGATCGATGTTGGTTCCTCATATTGCTCTCCCAGGTAAACGTAGTATAATAGAGACGTGTATGCTTGTAAGAAGGATTTTTAATCTTAAGTGGAATCGTGTATGCGAAAATTTTTCACGAAAGCAAATTCGTGTTCAACCAAAATAATCAAGTATACTATGTCAAGTATCTTAACGTTTGACTCTTATATTATGTGAAGTGTTTGTGACTGTTTGTTGTCACAGAATTTTAAGAGAGCAATATGAACGAAATGTAGCGCTGGGTTATTATCGTGTATTAAAATTTTTTGTTGAGCTGCGATCAGGATGCGTTGTTGTTGTGAAAACTGTTTTTTTTCTACCGTGGAAACCGTTACGAATCTGAACGAAATTTGCATGAAACTTTTTAGCCAATCTATTTATATCTTACGTATAGAGTTTTTATTTGTTAATGGTTATTTCATAAATGATCGTCGAAGATTCTTAATGTACAACTACACGTTTTTGTTTCTTCTAAGATAGAAGAAAACCGTGCGTTTTGTCCTAGTTAAATATAAGAATTTTCGATACTCTCAGATGTTGAGCGTATTATTTACACACATGACCAACATCGACGTCCAAATGTGCAATCGTTTAGTTAAAAAATAAAATAAAAAACATGTGCATTCCCTACTGAATGCGATTGTAGATAATGTAAATATGTATATCATTTTATTTTATAACAGAGCCAGCGAATTCATGTTGGCAATTAATAATTGTCTAAAAAGCAACTCGTACTCTTATGAGGATAAAATAGGATAATTATTACCATAAAAAGAAACTATAAATCAGCAACATGTGTATACCTTAATAAAAATTATGTATTGAGGTACTTTTTTAAATAAGTTCTTTGCATTTTTATTTGCTAGTACTGTTTTAACCCTTTGTTTCTAAGTTTAAAATGCGGTGAAATAATTTACATGCAAAGCAAATGATAATATTAGTGAGAGGGGCATGAAAGTATGTACAAATAAGCTAAAGATTCTACAAAGTTTTGAAGTGCATTCCGAATTGCTCCAAGATGAAAGGAGTTGTATTCACAATGAAGTAGTTAAAGAATTTCAATATATGTATTTATAAGGTAAACGTGCTGCTAATTTCAAATATGGCTAAAGAATTAACAATCTGTCTTGCAATATACAAAGTAGATAGGTGAAAATACGTTTTCTTTGTAAGTAAAAGAAGTTTATTCAAGTTCAAATATGTATCACATGGTCATTCAATTAACAGTTTACTAAATACTTTCCAGTTATTGCACTAACTTTCATCGAATATTTATATAAATATTTTAAGAATCAATACTTATGAGATCATATTTGTTTGAAGTACTCTCCGGTTATAGAAAATCCAACAGATTTCTTTACACAAGGATTGTAATTTTCCGTTTAACACTATATATATATATATTATACAAGTTTCAGTTTTATGATCATATTTTAATTTCTGAGATACCAGTTTGGCGGAAATAATAAAAACAACTCTATACTCAATTCATTTATTTTTTGTTAGTATAAAAAACAAAAAATTCAGAATTTTCCACGTACGTATAAATAGTAGGCATTAATTTATATTTAAAATATGTTTAATTTCATATATCCTTATTCTCAAAACAGTAAATCTCAAAGCATTGTCTTCGCATACTTTCATAAAATGAAAGAACACTTTAGATCATTCACTTCAAAAAGCTAATTATATATTATAAATTTTGGTCTTTTGTAGTACTTGTTTCGTTTCCTTTCTATGCCATTGTTTATTCAAATTAATAAAATTAACTTTGAAGTTTCTCGCCGCAAATGTTTTAACTATAATACAATTAAAATCATAAAAGGTACGATTCGACGATTCCTATACGAGATTTAAATTTTAATTACTATATATAACATCAAATAATAACATCAGCGTTTTTTGCGAGACTTAGAAGGCCGAGCATTTTTTTTAACAGTGCCAGATGTTTCTGGAATCATTATGTGTCCTGATGCTATTTCTTCCCTTAATTCCGAAGTTTCCACTTTCCTTTGTGCATCAATGTAGAACATTAAGTCTTGAACCTGTTCTTTTAAATCTGTGACTTCTGCTTGTTTAGCGTTTTTATATTCACCCATTTCATTTTGCAGAGTTTGATATTTATCTTTCCAGGACACCTGATTCAATTCTAATGCTTTTCTTAGCTCTTTTTCTTCAGTTAATTCTGATTGTACTTGCGCTAACTTATTACTAACTTGTTGTAGTCGCTTCTCTACATTTTGTTTTTCACGGTTGAGTGTTGACAATTCCTCCTGAAACATAAAGTAGAAAAATGAAATTTTCAATTCATATTATTATTTTTTTAGTAAAAGTTACCTTAACTTTGGCGTTCTCTTCTGATACTTGGCTTAATTTGTCTCGTAGCTCTGCAGTTTGTACAAGAGAATGTTGCTCTATCCGGGAAAGTCTATCCTCGAAGTATTGTCTCTGAGTTTCTAATTGCGAAGTTAAAAGATAAGTAAACTCCAACTGTACAGAATCTACTTTCTCTTCCATTGCAGCACCTTCAGCTTTAGTTGCCGTAGGGCCGCCTTCAACCATTTTTCCATCTTTGTTTTGCAATAACCGATGAACAAAATTATCTCCTACGTAATCCCAGACTCTGTTATTTTCCAATTGCATGGCATAACAATGCTGTGTTTCACGATAGTGTTGAAACGCGTGTCCTTGATGATATCGCGAGCAACCTATGTGCCCGCATATTAAACAAATCCACAAAGCATCGTTACTTTCACTACTGTCTGAAAAATATATTTATTGTTACTATTTTTACTTTCTCCCCTTTTGACGAAAGTAAAGTAAATTTTACGTACTGCATTCCATACAATAACTGTCTGCAAGTGACTCGGGACTTTGTGCATATCTACAAACTGGACAAGAGGTATCTCCCCATTTGGCTAAACAACTTGCATGAAACGTGTGGTTGCAGAGAATTGTTAAAATTCCGTCTACACTCTCGTCCATTCTTTCCAAACACACTGGACAAAGTGGTAGTTCTGTGTGTCCAGATAGAGGCATTGCATTATCCGTTACTTCTACGCTATACACAAACACCATATGGCATATAACATCTGGTTCAAAGGAATTATATGGAGTACCATTAAAAGAACCATAAAATTCTGTTGCAGCATTCTGAAATGTTATTTGAACATGAACATCATACAATAAATAGATATCATACTAGAGAATACTGATGAAAATACTCGCTTATTTTTCATCAAGATATTTTAATTGTACAAATTTGTTTTAATCTACAAGTGTAATTTAGCAAACTTTATTAAGTACTACTATGGATAAACATGAGATTGATACTTTCTTTTGTCTTAAACATACATCTTTGTGATCACTAGTATGATAGAATTTTGAAGAAAAAATTGTAATTATAATTACTGCTGTTTTGAAGGTAATTAAAGCCATATACTGATTAGGACTACCATCTCTAAGTATCCTAAAATGTCGTATGTCTTGGTGGCAAGGTGCTGTAAACCTCAAAAGATCATGGCAGGTCATTGTAGCTGGGACTGCTAGAATACAGATAGTCTGAGTACGTTCTGCTGCTTGACGTATGTCTGTTAATTTACTATAAAATAATAAACACAGTTATTTACAGTAATCAATAATAACAAAACAATAACAAGGTGTACATACTTCTCCTTGTACAAATGTATAATCCCTTTAGTCACTTCAACAAACGGATTTCCAGAAATAAAATTGATTTGGTCATAAGCGCAAGCACTTGCACCAGCCATATCTGAATTATCATAAGTAGCTTCTTCCGAATTAGCTCTAGAAGTAGATCCAGACATACTAGTTCCCTGAGAAGGTAGCGATAAGTCAGGCTTGTCTGTGAGTTTTGTGCAGTTCTCCATATTTATTCTCGTTGGTTCTCTACGTCCTCTCATCTTAGCTGCCATTGCTCCTGAATGATAAAATCCACAATGAATTGACACAATAGAAGTGTTTCTGATTCTTATCTTCATAATCTTTTCAGAATGATAATGTCAAAATAATAAAAAATAATATACCTCTATAAACTTCTCAACAAATTTTTCAAATTCATATTGAATCAGAACTTATAGGAATATAGATCAAAGTATTTAACATTTATTTATCAATACATGTTTATACGATGAAATTTCTTATAGACCGTATCTTATCCGTATTCTAACAAAGAAAAACAGATATGAAAAAAAAATATTGTCATGACAAGGTACATAACCTCAAAGAAACTTGTAAACAAACAGTCTTATTAGAGTAATTTGGTATGAAAGCAACAGAGTGTTAAAAAGAGAAGTGAAAGTTGTTGTTCTGAGAGACTGATTGGAAAAATATTTACCATTCGTTTTTTCGGTATCTTCGTCAACTATCTCGACGCGAATAACGCAGAGAGATACCGAAATAGGAGAGGAACTCATTCCATGAAATAATACTTTTTGCGCATTATTACAAACTGTTGTGATTTAATTTCTCTAATTCTGTGTAAGTTCTTGTTTTATTTTATTGTATACGAGTCGATTCGTTGATCGATGGCGCTACGATCACTATTTCACAACATTTTGAGACAGCTGACCAACTTCTTAAACGTCTTTCTTCTGCTCTGTTAGGTATGCAAATTAGCCTGTGTACCGATGAATCCAACGTGTCTATACCTTTTCTTCACTAATCATGATTGTATACAGTAGAATTCCATTTATCCGAACATGTCTATGAATATCAAGGTTCTAGAAGATTCCAATGATCAGATTATTCATGGTCTATACTAGCCGCCAGCATCGCAAGATCAAGACTTGTGCCCCCACTTCACCGCCACTATAATTTACCAATCTTTCTCAGAAATCTGTGGCGTCATCTTACGGTATCACCTGGAAACACGTTCGTAAATTTTGCTAGTAGAGCCATCTGACAGTAACATCTGGAAACAAGTCGGTAAAAATACTGCTAGTGGCGCCTTCTGGCAGTACCACCTGGAACTAAGTTGGTAAAATTTGGCTAGTAGTTTCAGCGTTCCGCCGCTACGAGTAATGGCGCTATTTTCAGATTTTTGAGGAAGGGGCGAGTGGCGCCTTCTGGCAGTACCACCTGGAACTAAGTTGGTAAAATTTGGCTAGTAGTTTCAGCGTTCCGCCGCTACGAGTAATGGCGCTATTTTCAGATTTTTGAGGAAGGGGCGAGTGGCGCCATCTGACAGTGACATCTGGAACAGTGTCGGTAAAATTTGGCTAGTAGTTTCAGCGTTTCGCCGCTACGCGTAATGGCGCTATTTTGAGATTTTGCGAAGCAGATGATTCGTGCCGACGTTTACATGAATTCTTATGTGTATTCCGGTAAGAATCATTTGTGGCAGTATTTTGATAGCAATAAATGAAATCCATCAAATACTACTGAGTATTCCTGTGTCTTCAAAGTTTTAATGAAGTTCAGATACAATCTAATTCTTCACATTGTGTACTTCACGTTTGATCCCGTGTTTTGTGTTTCATAAAAAAGAACTTAATGATGCAGACATTCTGTATTAAATTTTAGACATTTTTTTTCACTTGGGAGTAATGAGACTGCGACTTAAAGTTTCGAATGTTACCCTATTAAGCGTGAACCAAGTTATTGCGTACTTTAAAGATGCTTTTCTGTTTTCTTTTTTTTTTTTTTTGGTTTCTTTTTAATACATGTTTCACAGTAGCAAATTAAAAATCCTTTCGCTTAAGCCTTTAGTACGAAACACGAGACATCCTACAGATGCGTTGAGATTACGCGTTTTATGTGTACTTGTGTATATTTAAATATATCTTTAATTAATATAACAGCGATATGTCAATATCGAGCAAATGTTGAAAACAATAGGTTTATAAAAAATATTTTGTGAATTTTTAACATTATCACCGCTGCGTTCTCTTGAGCTGATCAATACGATAACACACGCTATCGAGATCGATAAAATTCATCTTGATCTTTATTTCGGATTGGTAAAAGACTCGATTGCTCGGTCAACAAGCATTCCACATAAATCAGTAACAAGTGAAAACCATAAGAAAAAGATCCAGAGAGGAATTTCATTGATTTCATCAGACGAATGATCAGCCTATTCAAAAGAATACAGCTTCACACGAAGAAAGTGATCTTAACACGTTCGCAGCCATTGATGCACAAGTGCAACAGAAATTAAAACTGGTTGCATGCTGAGCCACTATCACAACTTTTTATAATAGACAAATGATTTCCAGAGTAGCATATTAAACGCTTATTTTCATGGTAAATTATACAAACAGTTTACGTACATAACTTGTGCGTGGATATGTTCATACGAATGATATTTTCAAAAATAATACTTAAAGCATTCTATCACAGGACATAGTTTTAAACCTACTTGCTGCAAGAATAACATAACTCAGAAATCACGATTCCAGGAACAACGAATACGAATGTTCTGAATTTTTATAACTTCTTAGAAAGATTACATCGAAATTCAAAAACTGATATTTGCCTTTAAAATTTTTCAAAGAAAATTATACGTCCAAATAAAATATACAACTACGATATGTCATTGTTCCAGTAAATGAGCGATACATTACCTCGCTTGACAGTCGCAGATTTTCCAAAACAATTTCTTGCAAATTACATAGATGTGAATATTTACAAGGTTGTACACGAATTAGCTTATCTGCTGAACTGCTTAAAAAACGCATTAAGTGACAGAAGCAGCTACATTTTCAGAGCACCTCTTGTAACCGATATTATTTTCATCAGCGTCGAGAGACTGAACAAATCGCTGGCCGCAAATGTGTTAATTACGCGATGTGTTAATTACACCATTGTTCAGATCACCTTCCGGATTGAGTAACGCTAAAAAACCGAATGAAACGAGTGCTCATTTCGTCTGTTCATTAAATATTCTTCAACAGCGCGTTCGAATGTACTATCCTCTAATTGTTTTTTCCTTATCGGGCTAGATGATCGATCGAATGATTCTAGAAAAATAAACGATTCTATCGTGCGAATCGTGAGAACTACTGCATTGACGATCGGGGGAGGGGCAGGGATGAAACTCGATGACCCACTCGCAAACGTTTACCTCTTGCTCGTCAGTGAATCGGTATAGTCGATGGAAACTGTATAGCATGGTAGTACAGTAGATCCTTGCTAAACTGATCGAAAAATCTCGATGTCAGGTGCAAAGTAAATGGATCGATTCCCTTCAACCAACAGCTATCCTCGTGTCGCGCGTATACCTAAATCTCGGTGAAAATCGGTAATCCCCTTATCAATACGAAAATTACAATTCTCAATTTTCACTCAAAAAAGTTACTTTCAATGTTTGTCTCGTCAACAACAAACCAAAGGGAACAACTATCGAGTTCATTACGCGAAAATCAACAAGAAAATTGAAGCTCATGCGCGGCCTTGAGCAACTACCGAGACGCTCGGCGTATCTGCATTTCTGCCAATTCTTTTATTCCAGTTCTGGAAACGAGTATTTCAGCTATTGATCGATTTTACGACCACACTATAGCTTTTCCACCAAGAGTACTTCGGTGCACGAAAGAAGAGTAACAACGTGTCTACGTAAATTTACGACGTAGTCGCATAATAATCACCATTGCCAACAAGTTATAAAATTTTCTGAAATCCCTTTTGTAACAACGTATGCCTATAGGCTGTGTATGCATACAGGGTGTACTCTGATAAGTGTGTGTCGTGCACGATCCCTTTCCGATGTGTTACACTTTTCTCAGAGCATTTTTATATATTTTTTGCCAGAATACCAAATTTGTCAAATACTTCTACAAGTAATATTCGTTTAGTAGATGTCATTTAATTGTTTTACCAGTCACGTGTTATCGGTTCGTTTCAAAATCGAGTTCAATCACTGTATGGCCTATTGTTAGCTAGATTAAGTTTTGCTTGTGTGTGATTGGTAGCGGAGAAAGTGACCTGCAACTATCAGTTATTCGATCCTGTCACAAACTTCCGAACTGTCGCATGCTCTGCGTGCACGAAACCCATTTATCAGCGTACACGTTCACGTATATGTATATATATATTTTTTTTTTTAGTATATGCTTTCCACAGGGTTAACAACTTGCGCTAAACAGCGTGGTTTCGCTACAAATCCAACAATTGCAATGGACGGTTTGCAAACAAACTCAATGGAACGATTCGAGGAACAACGACTCGCGTTCTCCTTCTTTCTTCTCGTATCCCTCATCAAGCAGTCATGACTTCAGCACTGACGTACTCGAGAACTCGACTTCTCCTCGAGTTGTTCTCCAAAATGGCGGACTATTACGTCTATCTTACACGCGACAGGAATGACGATTCTATTCTAGACGAAACAACAAGTCAGAAATGTAAAATAGAATTTCTTAAAGAATTTGCTTCCGAAATTGTTCACGATTAAGTCTGTGCAAAAGTTCCCTGTCGATTTTTTAAGAACATACCTGTGTGTGTTTTATCGTATGTATACTCAACTCTCATTAAAATATTTTCTCTTGCTTTCGTCTAACATCTCGCTATCTTTTAGACAAATTACGTTTGCTCGTACAATCCGTTAACCGAAAATAGATTATATTGGCCCTTTTGTATTCAATTGACGAGATAATGCCATGATTTTACATGAATTTCAATTTATACATACACACGGATTTAGGTAGTCAACATCTATTATACTGCATACGATACTCCGTTCAGGCTCCGCTTTCTCGGAGATGAAGCTTCTTATTGATAAATTTTATTTCACATTTTTGAGTCATTTTTCTTGTGAAAATTTTTCATCAAACTGTATCATAGACTGGATTTGAAAATTCCGAAAATATCTGTAGACTTCTTCAAGATCCATAAAATCATTATAAAGCAGATAAGTTTCTGGGAACAAAAAAGAAAGACCTACATTTGAATGAACATTCGCGGTCTAATTATAAATGGCTAGAATTGATTAGAATTATTTCGCACGAACGGTTCGCTCAAGTGTCTTGGATATAATCGTTCTGACTCGGTTTCACCCCGACGAACGAACGCATAATTATGCGTTATGCTGGGTTATGCGAACGCGCTGATACATCAGTGCTAAGAAACGTGACAGTTCGTTCCAGGCATTGCGCTACTTTGTGCCGAAACTAAGGGCTATTTTCGCGATTTTTTAAAAATTTATAACAGCTTTTTGTTAGGGTTTATGCATTTTAAGTGCTGCAGGATGTCCACTATTTTCAATGCTGACTTATGGTCTTGAAAATAAAATCTGCTTCGACGGGGCTTATCGTGAAACACAGATAAAAACGTGGCTTCCAACACGAAGAGAAAAAGCTTCGAAGGGGTCAAGGTAGCGCAACCCCTAATGGAAATTCACCGATGAAGGAATTCGTTCGAGGAATACGAGATGCGACGATTTTCTGAGCCACTAATAGCAAATCTCTACGTTCCTTGGACGATTAATATTAATTGGAAAAAAGATGTAATCTAGAATCCTCTACGAGTAAATCCTTTTTCTTTTTTACACGATTAAACGGCGAACCCGTTTGGACGAGCTTCGATATTTATTATTTGAAAACGTTACTCTATTCCCGGTTCTCGTTTCTCCAATCTCTTTTTTTTTTGTCCCCCGTAAACAACAACATTTATCGTGAGCTCTGTTTTCTCCGTTGAAAAAAATGCTAATTAACGAGTGATCGCGCGGTTACGAGAAATATACGATTGCGGTCATGTTGTATACAATCGGCACGCAAGATTGTCGGTGATCGCTGAATCACGCACGCTCGGAAATTATATTTATATTGCGTTAGGTAACAATCGCGTCGCGTCGCGAGTTCCGTTTTTAAACAATTGCTGGCTGAAGCACCGCGAAGAAGGTTTGCAACCGGAGGTCCGATCGCGCGACGAGACTCTTCGCTCGTCCGCCTCTAAGCAAAAGAGAAGACAATACCGCAGCACAGTTGCATTAGCAACATCATTAGTCGCATCAGCGTTAATTGTACGATTGGATGATAAGCGGCCATGTGAGCATTCGGTTTCGAGCCCTTTGACATCGCGGGCTCTGACTAGATTCCTGAAACTGTTTCTCAGTCTCGTCTCGAAAATAGAAATAACGACCCCATACAGGGCCAACACTCGAATCCCACCGAAGATCTTGATGTTCCAAACGCTCGTGCTGCAGTCCGTCGGCCAGGCACAGTGCAAGCAACTCACTGTGTGTATAAAGCTTTTATCACAATAGGCATTGAGATTCCATATCGTTTCCGTCTTAAACTAACCACAGCTTTGTGTTATTACCCTCGAAGACTTT
The DNA here is from genome assembly GCA_913789895.3 of Seladonia tumulorum. Taxonomy (NCBI): domain Eukaryota; kingdom Metazoa; phylum Arthropoda; class Insecta; order Hymenoptera; family Halictidae; genus Seladonia; species Seladonia tumulorum. The sequence goes on from OU565281.1 coordinate 10,651,712, forward strand.
CTTCCTAGTCGCCCTAACTTTCCAAAATGACTGTTTACTTTCCTTAAATTAAGCACAGCTCGTTTTGTTGTTTTCGAAGAATCTTCTTCATTGTTTCGATGATGCAACGAACTGGCGAGCAGCTAACTTGATGCGAATCCGTTGGTAGTCAGCACTAGCTACTTGTCGGATCAGAAGATCGTTCCTTTGTTTGCGTTTAAGCGCGAAAGACGTTTTTTTTTTTTGCAGCATCGATACTTCAAAATTGGCGAGGAGATTGCTCGTTGCGAGATATTCGCTGCTGGTAACCGATATAGTAGTCATCTACCAAGTGAATCGGCATGGATCTTGGCTTGGGCAAGAATGCGAGGCTCCGTGCTCCGTTCTCGAAGAGCGGGGCTACTCGGGCAAGGTCGAAAACGAAGCAAAGTTCCGCAGATGCTACGTAGTCGAGGAAGGAGTTTCCGGAGACATCGGCAGCTGGGCCTGCCGAGCAGAAGCTCGCCTCGGCCAACGCTGAGGAGAAACCGGCGGCGTTGGCCTTGGCGTGTTCGGTGCCGATCCGGTTGTCAGCCGCCAGTTGCTGCTGGACATGCCCGATCTGCCAACGGATTGCAGACTTGTGCTGCTACTGCTGCAGGCCACTGCTCCAGACAGGTCGACCCTCGACACCGCCCTACAAATACGTTACAACGTTAATCCAAGAAGAGAATCGTTAACCGGGGTCATCGAGCTTAGGTAACGTCTCGGAACTCGTTAAGACCACGCGCCACGGTTTGCCCATTTTATTTGGGGAATGGTTTGATCATGATTGAGTTATGAAATGAAAAAAAAAGAAAAAGTAACATATAGAGAGACATTACTTTTTCGTGAAGAGTCCTGGGCTATCATTCATGCGAATTTCACCGGTTAATGGCCATTGACATCTCGCATTGACGTCAACTGTGTGCTCGCCGTACCGCGACATTCTAAAATTAGTTCTCCGCTATTAGATGTTGCCGTGCGCTAGATTTACTTGCTAGTGCATCTTACTTTTTACAGATTCATAGTTAATTTGATAAATTCTCGGACTTGGGGATAGATTGTTAGAAGGTGATCAAGATCACGATACTTTACCGGGCAGACATTATTTTTATGAGACCCTCTGATAAATTCTCGACTCGGGGATTGTAGGAAGGTCATCGAGATCAACGATACTTTACCGGATAGATATTATTTGTATGAGACAGCGATGATGAGTTTTATGAGGTGATGTTACCTTGAAGGAGGAGCGGAACCGGTGTAATAATGCAACCCAGAAGGGCCGCTTCTTGGTCGAACCGAGGTTGCTGACACTACGCTACTCGATCTGTGCATGGCTGGCGAAGGAGGCGCGGATGGTAGCATTCTTGGCGTTTGCGGGGGTGTCCTCGTCGATGTCAGGCTGCTGGTACTCCCCGTGGATGGTTTTCTTCGTGGACTCCTGCGCAAGCGTAACACTAGCGCGTCAACATTTTCACTTTTACTTTCACCTTACTATTATTTCTTTTTTTTTTTTCTATATTTGATACCTTTGCGGCTGACATCGATAAACTAGGCTTATCGATTAACCTGCTAAACGAGTTCATTCGTCGTTCGTGTGCTCGCTTATCAGCAACTTGTCGTACTGGTTTACCAGTGACTTGTCATTTTTTTCTTAAGGGGTTGTATACCTTTGATCGGTTAACAAAAAAATCAGAGAAATTTAATCATTCTTTCTTAAAAAAAAAAAAGAAAAAACAATATGTACATGTTATTCGTACGTGACACGATTCGTTAACCGAAGCAAGCGAAAAAAAGAAACCGATCGGTAGGAACTGGAACGTTGAACGCTTCCAGCGGGTTCCGTAAAGGGTTAATACTTCAAAGACGAAAATAAACTAGAAGTCAAGACAGTCCACACGTCGTCCGTGTAGTCGCCCGTGTCTTTTAAGTGGTCTGGAATTAGTCACAACTCTGTAGAAAAAAAAAACGTAACGAACCTTTTGGATGGTTGCCGGCACAGTCCAGTCGGACAAGGACGGCCCATGGCACATTTCCCTTCGCACACTTCTCGCGCCAGTGCCATGGTTTCGTAATTTCTTAAAGTGGTACGGCACACTTCTGCGTCAGCCTGAGCGAGCGCCAGACTTGGAAACCGTTCCTTTATCCTACGTCGTTCCTGCATCAATGCAAAGGAATGTCTGGGCTTCAACTCAGCACACACGATCGACGCAAGAGTAAACAGAAGCATAAACGTTTGACCGGTGCTCCTCGAAATAGGCAAACCAAATTCTTACCAAATTCTGAACTTGGCCATTATTAATCCCATTTATGTCGCTTTAGAACACTGATATTGCTAATATTAGTAATATTAATAACAAGAAGATGAACAGAGAAAAAATGCTGCTTCAAATGATTTATAATACTAATATTAATAAGAGAAAGACGAACAGAGCTGCTATACAACACTGATATTGGTAATATTAGCAATATTAATAACAGAAAGATTATTAGAGAAATACTTTTGTTACTTAATAGCGTAGTTTTATACAGTGTTGCTGCATGAAAAAAAAAGCCACGTTTGTTAAAGTACAGACAACAAATTGGTCTCCTCTGAGGCCACCCGCACGGGCGGCCGTACATTTCGTCCGCGGAGAATTAATTGTGTCACGACTCGATCGGTACAACAATAAATGTGACGTAATTTACACTACTGCAGAATTTACGGTTGGTTTGAACGCTGAATCGGCTAGTTCGGCCTCCACGGTTGAGGATTTATCCGAGTGTGCTCTCGTATGTTAATCGCGAGTTCAATTCGATTTCCAATTGTAAAATATGAACGTTCAGCGACTTTGCGTATTGTGATAAAATGGCCGCTCGCTTTTATCTGGGAAAGTTGGAGAAGAGCGAGGAATAAAGACCGTTCAGGATCCGGGCATTATCATTTACAATTTAAATACCTCGTGAAGCCGGCTGGATTCGAAGTCCTTAAGCTGTTGCTGGAACCCAACGTTTGGATTGGCAATGGAACGACCCACTCTGACGACTTTGAGTGCCTCTTTCCATGACAGATTGGTGGTACTCATGATATAGGCCACCGCTACAGTGACGCTTCTCGACATGCCGGCTAAACTGAAAGCCCGATATCGTTTCGTCGATGAGCTTGCGATGAAAATCAGACCGTTAGGCGGTCACCCAGCCTCTGAATTATAAATGTTCAATTTGCATAGCTTAACGCATTGACTACGCCAGGGTGTAGGCACACTTGTTCGGATCTAGCACCTCCCCAAAACTTGCGGAAACCATGACTGCGCGAGAAAGCAAAGATACGATTATAATACCATTTTTCCCGGTTTTCTCGGTTTTACCAGAAACAAGAATGTCTCCACTTGCCTCCCTTTCGTTCATTCTGGGTCTATTTTTACTCCACTTTGTTCGGTCTCGTTAGCCAAAGTGGCGTCAGCCGATCGTTTAGTTTAATTAATTTAGTTCGGTGTGATTTCAATCGATGCTGCATGTGCTCGCATTTATAGCGTATGTGCAGCAGGGTATTGCCGCCTTTGACGCCTCCGGTTAGGTTGACAGCAGCGTCGCGCTATACCTCGCTTCTATACTAACTCTGCTTAACTTTTATTTCCCCAAGATGTTTTATTTTACGTAGCAATGCGCTGTTAACGAGTAAGAATGCGCAATTCCGTATTGGTTTCGGGCTGCCGTAGTCAACGCGTTAGCTGCTCTCCTAATTATCCAAGTGTCAGGAGAAACATACACACCAGTGTATAAGAACGTTCCCACCCCTTAAACGGGCGGAGTGGATGAAGTCATTGCACAAGGAAAAATATTGGGACAGATTCTGATCCGGGCTGTCCGCCGCCATTATACACAAATAATGCTTATCCTACAAACAATCCATTCAATTTATTCATTACGAATTAATGCACGCACGTCTCGCCTAGCTGCCGGTTGCTTACTGAATGCAATTGACGCGCAGTATCGTGGATCGCCAGGATGTGGGTGATTTCAAAGCGTTCCAACTGATCGGCGTCCTTGCTATCATGGTAATTCCCGACGTAGAGGCCAGGAAGGACCTGCGGGTACGAAAGACGCCGTTGAAACGATCATTATCGCCAAGAGGGGCCAAGTTGTTAACGAACCGAATTAATACTGTAACGTCTATAAATTCTGATTTAATAAGAAAAAGAGTTTCACAATTTGGAGGGAGTGAACAACGACTCTTCGGAATGAAAGGCTGAACAACAATAATTTTGAATAAAACCTGAAGCAAGCTTTTAAGTTTCTTAAGTAAGTTGTTTCTGGTAACGTTAGGTAACCTTAACGTTAAGTAAGTTATTTCTAGTACTGGTTTTCAGCCTCTCGAGCTTCTTTTTGATATTTCACTCGACGAGCATATCGTAAATGCTTACGAGTCGCGCGGGTTTAAAGGCAAGAGACGGTCTAAAGAGACCGTTCAGGTGTCTCTCTCGCGTGCTCCCACTTATTTTTCACTATTTTCAACGCGTAATGGGCGATGCTCGAGCGTACACGAGTACGACGACGCGACGATTCACGTTTAAATCCGCCGTCGATAGTTCCTATCCCAATTAACCGTGTTGAGACCGGTCTAGTGGGTGCTCGAGGCACGCGGTTGTCGAGATAGCATTGAGAAAAATCGATAAGGCACAGGTTTTTTGATGCGGGGCCACTCCGCAGTTAATCATTCATCTTCGCGGGGCCTACCGGTAATCGTTTAATCGATGCCGCGCATTCTTAAACCGGGGGTTGCGGGGGGCTGTGTCTTTGAACACACAATGCCGGCGAACCCTCTTAACTTTTCATCGGGGACCGATCGATTAAAATCTTCATCTGTACCGGTTTCGTTCTACGCGTTGTCGCGATGGCTCGGAAACAATGGCCATTAAGCTATCGACAAATGGGCCAACGAGTTTCCCGATCTCATCCAGAAAGACCAGCAATTTCACCGTTACTTTCGAGCGTGAACACCGACCGGGTTACAAAATTTATTTTTACACTGGAAATCTTGGTATTCAGGCCGAATAATTTTAGCACGACCGACGGGCCGGCATGCACATATTGAAAATAATGAAACGTAGCGTTGCAGAAACACGTGCCGCGGCCCGGCGCGGCGTATTTGGAACGCTGCTCGCGCGAGATAACCGAACGTTCCAGCTCAAAGGAAAAACCGCTTTCGTTGGTCCAACCCTTTGTTTCGGATTATCTCTACAGATCCATCAGAAATCATTCCGATTCATCGCAACGCATTGTACGACTGTGGCTGCGTTTCTTTGAACCGTTTCAGGTCGGGCTATCTAGTTTCTAAACTTGAAAACAAATCACGTTTTTCGCTTTGATAAATATAATACAATTCTATCAGGTAAACGTTTTTAATATTTTCTAAAATCCTGCTCTAACCTCGTATGCTCCTCGGGTGAAAATTCAACTATTTAAAGTGCAAATACTGCACAGTTTTTTCCGTTTTAAAATTAGAATTAGAATATTCGTTGTTAAATCCGAGGACTAAGTTTTTCACGATAATATATTTATCGAGGAATCTCATTGGAAAATCTGGTGCCGATGAAATCGTGTCAGTGAATATCACAGCTCGATGCAACCCTCTTACCTTGTTCATACCATTCCCCATGACGCCAGTCCAACTATAGACAATTCCCTCCGGCAACAAGGAGAATCGTAGATCCACGATAAAAACTGTCAGTCTAATCGCTCGTCACACTCGGGACGATTCCTCCATCTTCTTTTATCTTTCGTCGCTCGAGCTCGCTCCCGGATGGCCTTATCGTGGAACAACAGTTCCTTTCGTTCCCACCGGCGGGTCCCACACTCTGCACCATCTTCGAAGATGTTTCCCCGAAGTTCTAACTAGTTCCGATACACTTGATCGCTAATTAAATCTCGCGAAATCGATAATCGTTTCCGCAATGCACTTCGCATATTTCTGTAGCGTTCCTCTCTATCAAAATATGATTCACTGGCGTTTCTATAGAGATCGAGCGACTAAACGTTGCCATCTGAAATAATTTGCAAACTTTGTTCAGAATTTATTTAAAAATTTCAATCAAGTTAATAATCTTATCAGCTGAATTATTTCAGGTGACACTCGTCGCTAACTTACCCTATACACAATGTCTGCCTCGAAAGAGGATTCACTGAATGATTAAACGGTCGGGTCGCTTCATCGTTATTGTTCGCGCTCATTTCTCTGCATTCATTCTCCTCCTCCGGTTTTATACTCACAATTGTCGGTTATAAAAAAAAAGTAGTAAAATAGACTTTGCTCGGTGTCGCGTCGCTTTGCATTTTAATCGTTCTCCAGCGTCGGTCCGCTATTTATGAAAATACAGGGGAAAGATAAAAACTGGCACGCGCGGTTATAAATCTTAGGTAAGCGATTGGCTGATTAGTCGGACTGTCACGAAACTCTGTTTAAGTGTGTCATAGCATGTGCGTTCGCCACGCATCCCTCCGTCGGGACCGATCTATGCGTTGTACAGTAACTACCATAAGTGCGGGGGCATAATTTTTCTTTACATCATACTTACTCGATCATTACCGAGCAGATCTCCGATTCTATTTTCTATTAATCAAATTGACAAGTTCATCGAACGATCACTGAAAAAGTGAAAAATAATAAAACTTGAGAAGAATGCGTTGCGGATTTCCATTTGGAGATCGCGAGGGTTTACGTTCTTCCATTGACATAATTAACTCCCGGAGCAGTGAATAGTGCTTGGGGGTAAAAAAAGAACAAAGCAAAAATTCTGAGAAGCCCCCATTGCTTATTGTCGACACTGTACACGCAACCTTTGCGACGCGTTTATTCCGCCAGGTTGCACCGTAAACGGGACTCGGCGAACTTTTTCAATCTGTCTCTTTTTTCTTTCCCTTTTCAATCGTGATAAACATCCATTTCGAGGCCCCGTAATCGCGTGAAATTAATATCTGAGAAATGTCATAAAGCAGCGGCGCGTTTCGCTTGAAATATTAACGTCGTTTATCGTTCGCTGGATCTTCGTCTACGTTGCTATTGTCCTGTCCGTAATTCGTCGAACGAGGGAGCCGGAACGAAACGTAGGGCTTATTACGGCGCCGAATAATCAAGTTGTTATCCAGCGAACGGGAATAGAAATGATTTGACGGTGAATCGTTCGTGGAAAATGGGCCAGCACGGACGGGAGGGGTGGGGGATCTTGAAAAGGAAATAAAGCCTCGTATTATTTTTTTTTTTTTCGCCCCCTCCATCCCGGGTCGATTTTTCTCTGACGTTTTAAATGCACGATGCATCCGTCTCGTCCCTCCTCGAACCCAAGAATGGAAACGCGGGCTGGAATCGTTACTCGGCCCGCGGCGATAAATTAAAAAGTTTTCGCGTCTTTGGTTTCGTCGTATTAGTTGGACGGCCGCCAAATAGAAAATCGAAGCCGGTCTTGCGTGTGCTGATCCTGCCAAAAATCAAATTTCGTCGAGACAACCTCGTGTAAGAGTGCACGACAACTACGTCAGAGGAGGAAAGACTTATGATCGAGTCAAGCGATAATTTTCCGGAGTGTCCACATTTGTCCGGACGTGTCAAAACTTTTCTTCCCGCTGCCATAAACTAGGGTAAACGGTGCCCGAACATCGGCCAACTATCACGCTCGGTCGCGGGTGACCGGCCGCTGCAAAATTAATAAAACATTAATCGATTCTCAACACGGGTTCACCTCATGCCGAGTCACTTTTGATCGGTCTACACACGGCAAGTCTAGCGATAGTGATTATAGTCAAACAATGAAGTTCTACATCTGCGAACGCATTATTTCACACTATGCTCAAAATCATATTTTTTATTTTAATCTTACAGATACAGTCAGTCTCGGAATTCATGGTACACACATTAAATCGGAATAACAATTTTTCAAATGGACCAAACAATTTTAGTCCTGCCGCGGTAGACAGATTAGTTTATTAGAAAATTTTTGGGAAAATTACGATAAAAATAGTACACGTAATTTTGCCAAAATTTTCATTACAGTAAACTAGTAAACTACAGTAAACTATTCTAGTAAACTAGCTTGGCAGAAAAGTTATTCCGATTTGAAGTTTGTGCCATCAATTATGAGATTGAGTGTACATTAAATAGATAATAAATGACAAAGTTAGTCTGTACACATTTGTACAATTTCCCGAGATAGAAATTATACGTTTAATTCCTCGGTCAACCGATTCATTAAATAACAAAGAACGTAATACAGTTTATGTGAATCATCATCAATGTTTCTACTCTATCTGTTTCATGTTCGAACAGTTGCATGCGCTATAAGCTCATGTAATCTGTGATCTGCTAATACCGTTTGAATAAATAAGTGCTCGAGATGTGTTATCAATTTGTTCGTCTCGTACGTGTGTGCACGATTTTTCATTCCTTCTTTTTTTTTTTGTCTGGTTAGCGGCAGCACTGACAACTCGTCATGGGAAATAACATCGGCTCGGTCATGTGAACACGATTCGTGTGAGTTATCGAATAACATTCAAGGCCAACGATTACTAAATGTTACACGGAGAAAGTGCTCTATTAAATAATTCCATCTCGCATAATAAACAAGCTAACAAACCTTCGCGTCCCTCAAAAGTCGTACAAAAGTCCCTTGAATTAGTAATTTTCCTTTTAACAGGGCATTGTTCGTTACAGTTAAACACTAAAAATCGAATCCCTCGTGAGCCAAACCGATCAATTTCTGCGGAGAGCACAATCAACGTCTGTTCACACTATATCTCACCTTTGGGACCCTTAACGGAGAAAGTTTCCCACAATATGCGTAGCCTAAAGTTTATGTATTTACAATTGTTTGATAGTATAAACTTATCTTTAAGAACGTATTTATTGGAAGCCAGTTAACGGCTTTCACGAAAGAAAAGCATTAGGTAACAACAGGAGTTAGAAAAGTAGCTCGTCTAACATAACATACGAATTTCTATAAAACTTCTCGTTTTTGACATTCCTAATCTAGTTGTTGCCAACATCTCTCGCATTAGGTTGGTCCACAAATTTGTGTGTATTAAAAGATCGCGATGACGTCGTTGTAAAACGATTTTAACGTTTTCGGAAGAATTCTAGATCGCTATTCCTGCGGAAGTCTGCAATGTTGCATATTGTACAGAAAGCAAACAAGAGATCTCCGTCCCATTTGAAAACCCATAATTTGTACGCACAGTCCCCGTGAAGTGCAGATTAGCATCGCAGGGAAACGCATAGTCGATCGGAACGTTAAAAAACTGTGGACTCATTCAGGCAGTGATCGGATTCATTCAGACGAGAATACCGCATAAGAGTCACAGGGACCGAGACTCTATTTACTCTCGCCAGTTAAAAGGTTCCACGGGGGTTATGGGGTTATGGGGTTATTCGAAGTGACTGTGATTCATACCCTCCAAGTTAGGGGTTGAAACGGCGATCACGGGCGGAAGGAGAGAGTATCGAGAGGCCAGGACGGACAAGGGGCATGAGATGCATCAGCGGGTTACGATGATTCTCGCAGGGCCGTCCGATTGATCCAGAGTGGCAATTTGGCTACCTGTCGAACACTGTCACGTTGAAGGCACCTTTGTTTTCGAATTAACCACCGTCTCTCGTCACGCACACCGCGGCGAATCGAGCGGACACGGTTAACGCGGACCGCGTTACGCACTGCCTAACCGTGCGTACGTTCGACTCGATTGGTAGGAGGGTGCGCCGTATGAAAACTGTCCCGTTGTCTCGGTAGCAAGGAGCGTTGCCAGAATCTAGGGGCACTTGCTGCCGAGAGGGAGAACGACGAAGAGGGTGGGAGGTAGGTCTGGGCCACGGTGGGGGAAAGTAAGGCGTGCACGGGGCAGTGCAACCCGTTGAATAACGAAACCCACCCCCGAGGGAGGGTTTCGTAGTCATAGGATTCACAGAGATGATTATTCCCCGTCTGGGACACGTTCAATCGACAACGGTTCTCTCGCCTTCCACTGGTACCAGTCACACGGATAAGTAGACCATCGTATTTTCCCGTAAGCGATGTTTATTGAGAAATTTAAGGGTTCTAGTCGATCCAGTGACAATCGTTTTCGCTCGCCGACAACATCCGCCATTTTTGTCAAATGAAAAAGAGCGGGAAGACTGCTGAGAATCGGTTCAAGTTTATTGGAGAACATGATGGATTGCGTATCGATTCAGCCTAACAGTTCCAACGAACGGCAAAGAATAGTGCCCGACCTGACCTGAATAACATGAACAGTGTCAACAAGTCTGGTACGGCGAGTAAGCGTATGTACAGAGGCACGTAATTACGGAGCCCTAAGTGACCTTGTATCTACAATCGTCTTATAACCGAGACGCAATAGGGTCATCGTGTTCGGAAATGCGCATCCTATGTTAATTTTTGTGGACAGTACGATAGTTACGATACAGTATTTCGAATGACGATGTTAGGATGGGGAAAAAAGAGGGAAACTACTGTATCCTGAAGACCGGAGTGTCACTGTCGGCCAGTAGACGGCGGTGCGGAGGAAAACACAGCGGCGCAGACGCCGCTCGATAAAGCTGTCCTCCTGCTCTTCTTTCGCATTTCGCTTCTCCTCCGATACCCTCCTTCGCGACCACATGATACACCTATGAACCACAACCCTGCCCCACAAACTCGCAATCAGAATCTGGTCGACTTACGCCAGCGCGGACAGTTCTCTACGCACACAGGTTTAGCTAGGGTACGCCAGTGGTGTGCTGGTTAGTAACCCTGGACTAGTGAGTTGTTTCGTTACTAACCTAGGTTAACGTACGCACTTGTCGCGAAAGAGATGCACAGTCGTAAAGAAGATCGAGAGATAAAATACTGGTGCTCGATCGAAGATCCGCTTCTGGCGAAAGACGCAAGGGGTCGTGAAAATGAACGATAAAACTCAATAATCTTTGAAAAATGGGCGGCAGTTATCAATGTTGCCTCGAGTAATCAAGTATCTAAACACGGCTATGTTTCAGTTCAGTTCATCTATGGTCCATTGATGATGGAACTTGAGTTTTTTGTGTTTATATATTCTCTCGTATAATTTAGGAGTACACCTGGTAACTATAATTAAAGTATTATCGTGATTAATATTATCTAAACGATGCATTAGTCAAATGAAAGCATACAAGAGAGGTTTATCACAGGAACTTACGGAGGATTTTAAGCTTACAGCTGTAAAAAAGGATTTGAATAGTCTGTGTGTCGAAGGAAATAGGGCGGAAGAATCTTCCATTCTTTTTTCTTAGTGTCTCTTATCCGGTACTATTACAAGCACATACGCAGATCCACTTTGCACTCTAAAACAAGTGCCACTCGAGATCTCTTTCTATGCCCGGTTCCTCCGTCTTTCTTTTCGTATTTCTCGCACTCATTACTTTTCTCGAGAGGGATGAAGAGAAATAAGAATAGAGAGTGCATTAACGTAAATTCAGAGATAACAGAAGTTACTAATACGAGACAATATTAAGAATCTTTGAGTTCATATTTTTGTAGGTTATTGTTTGCTCAAATGTAATATTCCAGTTTTTGTATCTGTAAATTCATAAGATTAAATAAATTAATATGTATATGTAGTACGAAGAAAACTTTTATTTAATTCCATTTACGCTGTAATCAACATTAAATTGCTGCACATTTGCACAGCTTTAAGATGATGTTCTGATCTTATTTTTGTTTCAATTTCTCCGTGGAATCAGTTTTCGTTGGAACACGACTGATGAAAAATAAACCTAAAATAACTAACGATATGCCGCACCACCAGGTAATCGACGTGGATTCGTTAAAAATCAAGAAACCAGCTAGCGCCTTCAAACACAACAAATACGAATATGAAAGACTAAAGTGGATCTCTTTTTTTATTATTTCGATGCTCTGATAGAATTACCGAACAAACGTAGCTAGTGGCGGAGCTGGCAATTGTACACGGTAAGGAAGATCCGCTTGCATTGAGCGCTTTCACGAAAAATGTACAACCAATTGTATTACTTGATATCATCAGCACCAAGAGGATGCCTTTCAGAAGCAAACCAATCTTGTTTAGAAAAAAGATAGTTATAACATATATATTCTAAAAATCTGCACAATATTAAAAGTCGAATTATTTACCACGGAATCCATTCCAACAATTCCAGCAAGTTTACCCAACAGGCTTCCAACGGTTGCAAAAACTCCAGCGACAACGGCTAAACGAACTTTCGATTCTTGTTGTTTTTCATTTGTCGATGTTGCTGCAGAAGATGTGTCGATTTCGTTCGACGACAACGAAGAATTTGTCTCCAATTTACGCCGCATTATTAAAAATTATATGAAAAGATTCTCTGTGTTGATCAATATGTTATTGTATCTAAAATAAAAAATGGTAACAAGGATTTTTATCACTAAATTTTACCAACACCAGCCAATACATAATGCTACATTCTTGTCTGATGATACACACTTCAAACTAGTAGAAATGAAGTGTGGCATCGTATACCTTGTTCGCAATTCTACTTTGTGGCGGGAACATTAAAATTATATTTTGATAACGAAACGATATTCTTCGGATTTTATTAATAGTGTACTTATGAAATAAATATAATAATCGTATTTAACCTTGGTTTTTAATTTTAGAAAAAGTTGTATTTTTATTGAGCCTCGTTTAAAAAGTTTGATATATTTTAATCTTAAATGTATTTAATAATCAAAGTAAAACAACAAAAAAAATGTATCATACTAACCAGAATGTAATCAAAAGTATATGTACGTGTATGTGAGGTGGTACGATAAGTTGGATTTCAAGATTCGGTGATTAAATAAATTAACGCGAGTCTGCTTACAGAAGAAAGTTAAGATAACAGTAATACAAAGACAGCAGAGATATCTGATATTCCGGGAATGTGTCGAGTTTTAGGTACCGAGTAGGCCATACTTTGGTATGCAAAACGAATAGACGGATAAATGTTCAGTGCAAGATAAAATTCGTGTGTGGTGCACGCTAGTGCACGGAGACAGGCCGTGTAATTTGAAAAAAGTCGAAATTAGCGCGCGGTGAAGGGCAATACGCGAATGATTTTCTCCAGGTAGTTTAAAAATGGCGACTGACAGGTACGCGTTTCCTCGCGTGCACGGTACCGCGATAAGGCCAGAAGCGATGTGATTTACGTGAATCCACAGCCGGGAGGTTCGCTCAGCCTCTTCGATCGAATTTGATTCAGTGAGGACGTTCTATCGGGGAAATAACGTAAATTATGTTACGATTTTGTCGATCAATACGGTGACTTTCTCTCGGCTACGTTGTACTCGCGAGTTTCAGCTCGACTCCACACGACTCAATCCGACACGACTAAATTTTCAGCATTCCTCTCGGCGGTTTTCCGAGCGAACGAAAAACGAAAGAGAAAAATCGAACGAATGAACGAACGCGCGAACTACCGCATTCCATTGGGTCGTGAACGAATAAGTGACCGAACAAACGATTGCCTGCCGATGTGAGTAGATATTGTGATTTGACACCCGCCAGTCTTAGTCTTCTTTTACCTGCATTTATTCTCGAGTTACAATCATCAAGTGGCAAATCACATCCATGCTTCCGTTTCTATTTCACTTCTTCGCTATGATCTCATCTCCTCTCTTTCAGTTTTTATCGGTATTATTTTCCTTCTTCACGTGAGAGCTCATATCAATGTTTATCTTTTGTTCACGCGTTCACAAATCAGATACAGAAAGCAAAGAATGAGCGCAAAACAGTCGTTCAGTGTAATTTGTTTGCATATGGCATTTTCTTTATGTGCAGAGTTCTTTTTAATTGTACGGTTCGTAATCAGAAATTTATGAAATGTTATGCATTAGATAAATTAAGAATGGAATTATGCACTATTATATCGCAAAAAGTTCATTTTAGTTGTCATTAATTAGTGTAATCTTCTTCTTATCACTTCCCAAGTAATTATGTAATGTATTTACTTTTATCATGTACGTATATTCTAAAATTGTCTTTTGTAACAGAAGATTATAAATTTTTAAATTATATTATATGTATCTTTCTGATAGTATAGTTTTGTTCGAAAGGCCTTTTCTTTAAATAGCTCTTTCAGAATTGTCAAGTACATAGAGATATTTATTCAGATATTCAGATATTTATATAGATATTCATTTTTGTAATTATTTACAAGTAATCATATTATTAGAGTACATTTGTACATTTTGTATATGACGGTTTCAAATAAGTATTTTAAAACATTTCTGCAAATATTGTAAGTTTACTCACTTAAGTACTTGATAAGTGTGATAGAGTTCTGGATAAAGGTACATATATCACTTGTATCAAATACACAATGAAACAATTGCCAATTTCATACAGGTTTTTGAATCTGAAAGAGCAAATCTTGATATTATGTCAAAATGATGTCTAATGTTTATCAAAAAATTTTAACATATCTTGGAATAAATTCATGGCTTTGTGAGTGTAAAGGTAAATTGTTTAGCTTCCAAATCCCTTAAATTCCATAGTCTTCCTCTTATTGTTACTTCTCCACTGTATTGAGTATACAAGTACAAGACAACACAGAATTATATCATTGAAATGAGGTATAATCTATTTTTTGAGTAGGTAAATACAGCAGCAAAACTTATAAGCATATAGCCATGGAACATTCCGATTTGGTAGCAGAAATGGTGCATATAGAGAGATTAACGACGCAAGAACGACTGCATTTGGCTCGACACAGGAGGCTTCAGCAGTTGAAAGTATGGCGTCAGCGTGAAAAAGAATGGCTACGACATCAAACCAGGCATCCGAGCAACAAACGTCATATATACTTTAATGACAGTGTTATGCTTTTAGAAGCAGCAGCAAGAAATGATATTGATGAAGGTGATAATACATATGTTTAATCAAATTTACTAAATGTGCTACCATTCTAAGCATCTTCTACTTCTATCTTCTATTTCTATTAACAAATGTTGTGCAATTTCAGTGAGGCGACTTTTAAAGAAGGGAGTCAATCCAGATTCAACGAATGAAGATGGACTTACAGCTTTACATCAGTGTTGCATAGATGATAATGAAGAAATGATGAAACTGTTAATTGAATTTGGATCTAATGTTAATGCGGAAGACAGTGAAAAATGGACTCCACTACATGCTGCTGCTACTTGTGGTCACCTTCATTTAGTTAAATACCTTATTGCTAGAGGTGCTAATCTATTAGCAGTTAATGCTGATGGTAATATGCCTTATGATATTTGTGAAGATGAGAAAACATTGGACTGCATTGAAGGTAAAAAGATTATTTATTATTATATTACCTTCAACTGTAAAAATTAATGGGGAAGGTTTCATAAGTTTTATCTATTTGTGTAATTTAGGGGAAATGGCAAGATGGGGGGTAACTCAAGAATTGATAGATGAAACAAGAGCTTCGATAGAAGTTCAAATGTTGAGAGACTTGCAGCATGTGGCTTCTTTAGGTGGCGATCTTGAGTATAAAGATCATCAAGGTGCTACTCCAGTGAGTATTCAAGCTAATTATAATTATCTATACCTCAAGCATCAATTTATCTCGAATTGTATTATTCTCGAATTGTAGCTTCATATTGCAGCTGCTAATGGTTACTTAAGAGTAGTAGAATTTCTTTTGGATCAACATGTTGCAACAGATGTTGAAGATAATGACAAATGGCAACCTGTGCATGCAGCTGCATGTTGGGGACACGTAAGGAAACAATCTATTCAAGAAATTAATTTATGTGCTGAAATAATTCTTTTGTAAACTTATTATTCCATTGCAGCTAGAAGTTCTCGAGTTACTAGTGCAAAATGGAGCAGATTTAAATGCAAAAAATAAACATGATGAAACTCCGGCGGGTAATGTTTTCATAAAATGTTCTTTATATTCAATAATGCAATGTAAGTAACTGGCTAATATATTAAATACAATTTTATAGATATTTGTGAAGACCCGGAGATAAGGGAAAGAATAGTAGAACTTAAAACGGAGCAAGAGAGTAAACGGCTGAGGGAAGCACAAGGAAGAAGAGTACGTAGATCTCAAAGTATAAATACACGCACGCAAAGTGTGAGGCGAACTTCAATTAGAGACAAGGTTTTGACGACCAAAAAAGATGCTCAAGAAGAAGCTCGGCTCAGATTACAAGCGCAACAGGCAAGAAATTTTCAATACTTATTTTTATTTCTTAGCCTATGCTAAAAATTGATAGTATCGAATAATAATAACTATGCTTTAGACATATGGCGTCAGTGCGACTGCAAATGTGCCTCAAACGGAAAATGAAATTAGTGCACGAGAAAATTCAAGTAACGAAATAGATACTAATGGCCCACCAATGGCAGTACGAAAAGCTCCCGAGGGGAAAGATAATGAATCTTTTCTTCACGAAGACGTCGATAAAGAATCAGGTATATTCCAAAATATGTTACACTCGCATCGGTTATGGTTAAGTAGAATCCTCTGGTGAATGGTAGCTTTTTGCATAAAATCTATCATGGAAGACTTAATGTGTCATGTCTATTAACACTGTGCGTTCGTAACGCATAACTGGACCTTGGTAACGTGGCGTAACAATTGCAATTTAATAATGTAAAGCGCGCGTATGATTTTAAAATAAGATACTCATTTATCGTTTACGTTGCCAATATTAGAGAAAACGTTCTAGACAAATTTTGATATTTTATTACTCAGGGTGATTCTGCATTACTATAGTAGCGTAGGCAATGTAGTGCAGTAGTATTATTTTTCTGATAAATCGTCAAACAAAACTGTTGATCATTGATCATTTATCAGCCCTTTCTGCTTTCTGTTATTACTGCGTCGTGCTCCTGAATAATTGCGAGGTCAGTTTTCTATGTCACATTTCTATTCCTTTGAACGTACTTTTGAATGCAGCGTTTACATTACTTTCAAACTTCACACATTATCGTATGTTTCGAGATATTGATTCATACATACATGTTGGACCATCTGTATGTTGTGTGCATACATAATATGTTTTTCTCTTTGAGAATACTTTTCTGATATGGAGACTTCAATATTGAGACATCGAGTTGTTTGTGCCAAGGGTTGCGTTGTACTCGCTTTTCTCTTAGCACTATTTTTTCCAAATATATTGATTAGCGTTTAGCAGAGCTTATTGACTGCTACGTGTGAGAAAGCATTGCGATCAGTTTCATTAAAACGGAGTTTTTGTAACGTGGTTTTTGTACTTTACAACATTTCAGAATAATCGAACTTTAACGCACATTTACATCACACAAGTACCATTTTTCAAGTATATGAGTAGAATTAGGACAACTCTTGCATACAGTTCAAATATCTTCCCCCGCGTTAAATTTCGGAAGTAATAAAATAATTAGAGATGTAGTACTCTATGATAATGGAATTTTTAATTTTTCATCCCGGAGTCAAAAGATTGGATAAAGTTTGGACTACATTGCAGTACAGTCATAATCAATATTCAACGAGCACTTCACTTATACTTACTACATATCATAATGAAGAATGTTAATGAAATGAAAAACTATGTCGCGTATGAAACATATCGAACAACTCTAATATTTATGTTAGGTCTGCAGAGAAGTTCTATCATTTACGAATTCATTTAAAATTGCTTTATGCTGCAGTCATTATACTTTCTATAATTCAAACGATTTTAAAATAATCTAATTTAAGTTGATTCTATTTGCAATGAATAGCTTTTTTAAATTTACAATGCAAAATTATGAATATGTGATGTATTAATTGTTACAATAACTTACATAATTAAAAAATGACGAAAGACGATACAACTCCTTCGCAGGCTTAACGTGTTGGTTGCGCTAACGACGAACTGTATTCATTCATTGTTAGTTCCTTACTCGCGCAATGTGTCTTCCTGTCTTTTAGTTTTATCTTTAAACGATAACATCGTTACGAGGTCAGTTGTGTCACCATATTGAATAATTTGGTAATTTCACGTTGTTAATACCATATAATCATTGAATTGATACAAATTCCACATCAAATCGATCAAATTGATTCAACATTTTTAATGTTAATTAAATTTTTCTTAATTGAAAACTAGAAAATAATATAATTTGAGTGATCTGTACTTAATTTTACGAGTTAGTGTGATGACAGCTGACTTAAACTTTTGTATGCTATGAACAACTAAATTTGTAAATTTTAGATAAGCAAGTTTAGTTTATTATCATTAGAAAGTTTGATGAAAAGTATAATTGTTAAAGCACATTCACATTGAATCTATGGTTAATTTGCTACTTCTAAAAATGTTTTTAGTCCGTTACATTGTACTATTTATAATTCTAATTGTTATGTTTTAATAAATTCTATGTGAGTTAAATTGGTAAAATATGTGATTGATTTGAGATGGTATTAATCTACTATAATGAAAAGTATATTGTTTGGACATCGACACAGAATGATATTATTTTATACTTGAAGGAAACATGAAGTAAGTGATCTCAATGTTCCAGAGAATTCGACTGTTGTGTATGCTTTATATGTATGTATATTTTTCTACATGCAAGGAGTTCGCTGCATACAAACATCAGATTCTAAATTAAATCTTCTGCTTCGACCGAATACATTTCAACTTAAAAATAGAAGATTTACATTATAATCTGACAAAGGCGATAGATAGAAGTTATTATTTTTTCGGAATAAAGGGATAGACCAGATTGTTAGAAATGCCTTATCCTTTCTTCCGGAAGCGAAAGAATTGGAAAGTTGTTGGTAGGTGTAATGACTCGCTAATGGAAAATAGAAGGTGATGGTGATGTTCATGTAGGTACATGTAGTATATAGAATTACATTCATGATTACTCTCTTTTGCAATGTTATTAACGCTTTTATATCGCTAAAGCATGTCAACGCTTGGCGGCGCATGGCCACTAGTTAATACTAGTCGAGTTTTTGTTCGAAGTACCGTTTCAGTGTGTAAGAAGGGGGATTAGGTGGAGGGTTACACGAGGTGAAAGGTGACAAGCGAGAAGGGAAAGAAATTTCGCGCGTACCACGAAGAAGGGAAGTAGCGTTGGATTTACATGTTTGCCTCGGTAGTCACAGGATCCGACCCACCGATCGGTAATCAGCAGTCGATCTACACACCGGACCGTGACACGAATGGCAAGATCAACATACATGTGTCGGTAGTTTTTGTCAAATCGTTATCCGATTTGAAGAAACAAAGGGCGCAGAATCGACACATATCTACCGGTTCGATAGACGCCAATGGGAACGGTATACCTGTGTCGCCCATCGCCAATTCCGAACTCAACACCGGCGGCGACTTTCAACGCTTCACCGGAAACACCAGCGACATTGTCGGTGATAACCATTCTGAAAAAAACTGTTGCACCGTCATGTAACTCTTTTCTTACTCCTGCATCCATAGTCACTGCATCTGATTTCTTCCGTT
The DNA here is from genome assembly GCA_913789895.3 of Seladonia tumulorum. Lineage (NCBI taxonomy): Eukaryota > Metazoa > Arthropoda > Insecta > Hymenoptera > Halictidae > Seladonia > Seladonia tumulorum. The sequence continues at coordinate 10,671,148 of OU565281.1, forward strand.
TTTGAGTTTTTATTCTTACCAACTTCGCTATTGTGAACTCGACACCGATGTGTCCTTTACACAAGAACAAAAGAACAATAATGCTCGAGATAATTGTACAAAACTGATCATGAAGTTTCTCTCGAATATGGTGCAAGATAGCACGTGTCGATTTTAAGTATTCTCCAAATACTTACCGAAGTATTTTCTTACCTACCGATTATTTCTACGAGCTGCTCGTACGACTTCAAACAAAAACGCGTGGATTTCGTCCAACTAAACGATACGCTCGCGGATTCGAGATTCGATTATAGATTTTCATGTTTTTATACTTAAACAAGTATTTAAGTATATCAACCACGATATGAGAATTCATTTTAATGGAATTCAAAGTTTCATTTTGAATTTGTACAGAGTTTTATTTATTCCCGCGTAAAATAGTGTATATTTCGAACAATAATTAAAATTTGTATATTGCGCAAAATGTGTCATTGCGACTAATATGTATGATACCGTATGAAGTATTTCTCGCGTTTTTTATAAAATGTTATATATGATATTTTTTATATTAATTTAGATATCTATGTATTTCTATGCATACTGTAATTTGTACATTTTTTTTGTATGCCGTTACTCTGAACACCATATGTCCTATTTTCTCCCTTTAAAATATATTATAAATTATGTGGTGAATTACATAGTTAAAATTTATACCCCACATACGTATAGTATTTCAGTACACTTTAAAATATTCTGTTAGTTACAATTTTGTCAAGTTATATTGCTTCAGTTGTTGAGATTATAATTGTTAAAATCTCAGTCGGAAGCAAATAAGGAAAAAGAAACACATATTGTGTCTTATTAAGCCTTGAAATATTCTGTTAGATAAAGCTTCACATTTATCGACATTATTTCTACAATTTCGTTTACGAAAAAAAAAAACAAAGAAAGAAATATTATTATCACAATTAAGCAAATCGTGCTACTTCGTTTTCTTTTAATGCGTTGGCAATAAAATAATATTTAACAACGATACGTTTCATTGTTTGAAAATCCCAATCAATATTTCAAAATTCGCTTCGACGTTCATTGGCAGATGCGACAACGATCATGTGACCACAGTAGTTAAAGATAGGTCAAATTTTCGAAGGAAGCTCTAACTTCATGTAAGAGAAAAACAGTAAATAAATAAATTTTATCGATTTTCTATAGATTAACTATCGTTAGTATCGACTTTATAAAAAGAAGTTTTGTATTGTACGTACCAAAATTTTCTATGACAATGTCCGAGAACTACGTTAAACGGGTGTTTGGTTTACGCATTTTTCACTATGCTCGCTGTCTTAGAATGTTGATGAATGAATGAACTTCTTTTTCAGAATGTTCCTAATTGTAGAAATGTTCATATCGACGATGACACGGCCGAAATTTGACCTCTTGCTACGTAGAAGCGTGATCGGGATCAGATATTACTGTACGGTAGGTTACTGTTCACATTTCTAAATAGATACTATGTATAGAATTTGTTTCCGATTAGATTCACCGTGTTACGAAATCATTTGCTTCGATTTCATCGAGTGACTACTGTAAATTATTTGAACAAAACGTGATCGTGTATAACATCAGAGCATCGAGTATACAGGATGTAATCTAGTGTAGAGTGTAAAGTAGTCAGTATAAATGTCGCGGTAGTAACCTCCGTACGCGATGGATGTCGCGATATGCCGCCCTTTTTGAATCGCGAATGACCGACCAACTGAGCTTAGTGTGCAGAGTTGAATGATTACATCAGTCGGTCCAATAATTGTTATCTAGTTTAACGGATACATCCTGCCTCTGGTTTCTGATGCAATATACACAGAGGATTTATCGGCCTCTGTCTAAATTGACAATCAAAGCAGTTTATATGTACATTTGCAATAGAGGTTAATATTGATGTTCCGAGCCCATTGATTTCCAGTTTGTACAGTCGTTCATTGTCAAAATTACACGGAGTAAAACGTAAAAAATCTATGAATACTTACACAATAAGGATTTTTGAAAAAAAAATGAGTCGCTAATTTATAAGCTTACTGTTCGCTGAGCTAGACACATCAATCAAATAATTACGATTTATCAATGATAATATGAAATCGACTTCGAACTCAAAATTATACGGTTGTTTGTTATTTGTTTTTCCGCTGTTCGATAGCAGATTGAAAAAGAAATGACCTCTCAAATGATTCCGAATTGAGAACATATCTTAATATGATTTGATATATCTTAATACAAAATACATGTTTGGCGATTAAACACGGGAAAATCATTAAACAGTTGAGAGTTTAAAATTTGTCGAGGGAGAATGGCCAAGTGACTTACTCAAATATTTTAAAAGTGCGATAAAGAGACAGGGGAGCATAAATCCAGAATGTTTTATGGAGGCATTGATCCAAAACTTACGTCAAGGGTCGCAGAAGAATGTTTACTATAGAAAGCACGAAAATCAATTGAAAGTGGCAATATAGCAGACATGGGACAGCAGTCGACCAAATTTCCTAGCAAAGTTAGTTCGATCAATGTCACGCAGATCGCAGTAAGTTATACAATACTGTCAGTTATTCTTTACATATACTGTTTATGTGACTATCGAACGGAACGTTGCATAATTTTTCTATACAATTTTGAATTTAATGATGGCACTAATTTTTCTTCATTGTAGCAAACACTTTCTTTTTTAACATCAATTATGCTTTAAAAATAAGTATAACTAATATACAGTAATTGGGTCCGTATTATTTTCACTCGGAGTGACTATAGATATATGCACATTATCTTCAACGCGTTTGCCGCAACGTCATCGAGAAGGACGCCTGAATTAACGACCTTGATACGGGCCAAAATTTCATAGGAGCACCTGTCAGGCCTTGAGAGGAAAGCGTATGAGGATCCTGCAAATGCTAACACGCGAGCGTAAACACGAGCGTAACGTTTACCGTTATAGTGAATACTTCGTGGTGTCGCAAGCACGTGTCCCGCTATCGGTCCGTGAGCCATTATTGGGTATTGTACGAGGTGTAAATAGAAATACTAAACCAATCGGGACGGCAAATTAAATCAAAGTTTCGGACGTGTCGGGAATAAAAAGGATTAAAATGATGTACGAGGAATGAGTAGTGGTGGCTAGTGCAGCAAGGTAGGGACAAACGGAGGAGGAGGGACAGAGTAGATAAAAAGTAGCCCGACTGGAGCACGCGGTAGTTTCTTGTGTTGTTTCCATCACGAGTAAGACGCTTTCTATTGGAGCTCGAGCTTTGTTTCATTTTGATAGTTCTTTTATTTCACTTGTTTTTACTCTTTCAATCCGATTGTCTTGCTCTAATTTAAGGTAAACATTATTTTTGAACATCATTCAAACTTTGTTAATTCATTATTGCAAAGCATCATCTGCAATATGAATTTTATTATAGAAAAATGTTCATTTTTATATCGAGATGAAACTGAATAGGTGTGTGAAAAGTATGTGTTTAGCGTGTTGTACCGCGACGTTTTTTTTTTGTTTTGTATACGGAGTGAATTGCATGACAGGATCATTTTGATTGTATCGTCTGGAAAATATAAATATTCGTCTGTATCTTTAACAAAAATTTGATTTTCCATTTAAAGATCAAAGAAAACACTAAAATTTCGTGATGATACTTACGTGGAGCATCATGTATGCTGAGATGCTAATGCAATAAAAAGAACTGGGTGACCGTTCGTTGTTCAAGTACATCGATGTAGACGAATAGCATTTTAAACACCTCGTAAGATTGACAGTCTTCTAAACATATTTCTTTTCGAAAGCTTTTCTTATGTAATAATCAACAGGTGGGAAATTTTATTCTTTACGAAGTTGCAGAAGAGCGAATTTTCGGACAGTTCGGTCGAACAGAAAACAATCAAGGAGATCAGGTCGTACAGTTCACTTCGAATATTTTCGTCTTGCTTTCTTTTGTAGGCGGATCGAACCTGAACCTTGTAAATACATCGGGTGTCCTAAAGGGACAGGAATTAAGATAGTTCTTTCACAAAATTCATAAACTGCGAAGGATAACTCCATTAAACATGTTAGATTCGGGTGCTGCCAAATTCCTTGCAATTATTCCGTGCGTTATCCTTATTTTGAACGTGAAAGAGGTAAACGTTGCTCATTTTGAAAAGCGAAAATGATTAAAATAATAATTAAAATTCAAAAGCTCTTATAAGACACTTCCATCTAATTTTATAGGTGCATTGATTATTTCATCCGCACTCGAATCACATAACATTTTTATATCATACTCGATCACTTTGTTAATTTGCAAATAAAATGACTGTTTAACGCTTTTCCTGCTACTGACGCACATGTTGCTGCCGAGTCACGCTTAAATTGGACACTGAACTGATAATCATTCGGTGATGACGCTAATTTTTAAGTGTTCAGCGAAAAATTACGATAACGAAAATGTTTACATAAATGCGAAGATAAAAAATACGTATGCACAATTGCAAACAGGAAAAGCGTTGAAGAAATGTTCTATAATGGTGACATTAAACGTAATTTTGTGTCGTATCGTTCTCAACGCAACCGTTACTTAGCAGGTTTCTCGCGCGATTTATCGGATCGAAATAATATCTCAATGACGCCAAAATTGCTTTACTATCAGCTATCTCTGTGACACAGCGAGACTATAATGCCATTAGTATTTCGTAACATTTTAGCGATAATTTTATAACGATTTTCATGTTCTAATGTTTCTATTTTTTAATTAGTCGAACAAAATGCCTGGCCAGTTAGAAGAGATTCAAACGAAGCGAGCTACGTTCGGAATGGGTTGCTTCTGGGCAGGAGACTGTCTCTTTGGAGTTCTACCAGGCGTGATTAGAACTAGCGTGGGTTACGCTGGCGGACAAAAAGAATATCCAACTTATAGGAATATGTATGGTTTCATTTGAGTTTCGTTTCGAATCTTTTCTTGGGACGTTTAGATTTTATTTGATGCTTTCCGATTACAGGGGCGACCACACAGAAGTCGTTGATATCGAGTACAATCCCGAAGTGATATCGTACTCTCAGTTGCTCTCGCTGTTTTGGCAGAATCACGAATACGGTCTCACCACGAAGATCAAGAGACAGGTATTTAGACGGATTGTTTTACGGACAAGGTGGCTAAAGAATCGTTCCCATCACTCTGGTTTAAAATTTCAGTACATGTCGTTGATTTTGTATCACGACGAGGAACAGAAATCGTTGGGTGAGAAGTCGCGTGAACAGGAACAACGCAAACATACAGGCCACATCCTTACCGAAGTTAGAAAGTTTGAAAAATTCTACCCTGCTGAAGAGTAAGTTCTTATATCAGGTCTCGGCAGTGTAGGGACCCTTCGTACGCCTGCTTCCCCCACCAACCTCACATTCGTCGTACGTTCAGAGTCGCCAGATCAGGGGAATTGACTCAAATCGAGGGGAATACAGTTACCCTCTCTCCGCCAGTATCGGATTAGTCACGTGAAATTGTGACACATGCGCGACAGAGACGAAACGCGCCACGTGACTGGCCTGTGGGGGAATAGTAGCGTAGGGAAAGGGTAGAGTGGAAGATAAGTCTTAATCTGGCGGCTCAGTGTTGGAGTACAGTCCATACGCTTCCCCCTCCACCATCAGATTCCCCTTTTGCGACTCTCTGCACCCATCCCATCGTGCAGAGAATCGCTAGAGGAGAATGGAGTCACACTTAGTGGTAGAGGGGCGAAGCGCATCCCTTCTCCATGGTAATAGCGCATGATGGTGGGGGACAGTTTTGTCGAAATTGAGGCAAAACCGTCTAGGCCGGTCCTATATAGTAAAAAAATCGAAAGTTCTTAAATCAGAAGCGGAAAAGAATAGACCTTGAGTTAACAAGTGCAGTACAGCTGTTTATACATGCATGGCAATGATAAATAATGTAACCAATTTGAGATAAGTTATCGTGAAATAATTTGGTTTAAACGGCTGTTTCTCAATAAGTATTCACTTTATGTTAGCTCTATTTTAACGTGGTTATTGGAAAATATTCTTAGCATTTAATCTTTTATTGCTGTTTTTAGCTACCATCAAAAATATCGACTCAGAAGCCATCCGTGGTTAGTCGAAACGACCGGTCTCACCAACAACGAAGTTCTCCGGAATTCTCCTTTGGCTGCTAAGCTGAATGGTTACATAGCTGGTGCTGGAACAATTGAACAATTTCAGAAAGAATTACCAAATCTTGGCTTGAGTGAAAAGGCGACTCAGTATTTGCAAAAATATGTAATTGAAAATGAAGGAAATGGTTTGTACTGCTAGTTCAAGTTGAGGATACATTGTTTGCGAATTCTGCATATGAAACTCGTTATGTTCTCGTTTCCCGTACTTGTTATCGAATATGTTCCATCAGCAGGATATTCTATGTATCGTCGTTTATTTACATTCGTTAACACATCACGCGATAGTTTGTATACTCAATAATTTATGGATGCAGCAATATATATTGAAGAGTGCTTAGATACCAGGTATCTTTCAAAGCACTGCAGTATTACAGTATTTCATTTTGGAAATCGATCAAAAGTAAGCTTTTAGTAAGAACGCTAGAGAGGCTGTGAAAGATACATAAGAATTCGTTTTCTTAATATATTTGCATAAACGCCACGTATGTTCTATAAGTTTTATGAATTGATAGCAATACTCCTTATGTAAACAACCGTGAAGGAGACATTAAAAAAGTGTTTTTTAAGAAGTTTTAGTAACTATTTGCGATAGTATAATATGATATATACGATGTATAATTATCCACTACAATGTTTCGTTTAGTATTTATTATTCAGCGCTCGTTCGCCATGAGTATTAAAAACTGTATGCATTAGGGCAACTAATAGCGGATGCTTGTGTAATTCTCAATTTTTAAATACAAATGTTTGAAGATCACCCACGAATAATAGAAAAACAGAGAAATAATAAATAAATATCCGCAGTCCAGTTATTACAATCTTGCGCCCTAGTTGAATATGTATGCGATCTTTTAATCAAATATTGTTAAGCGTGTTTGAACTTTTGTTTACACACTTCATCGATCTTTCATACTCATTTTGAAGCTGATCTACCTAAAGAAAGTTATAGTGTATGTATGTCTATAAATATAAATATAAATATATTTATAACAACATATATGTAATGCCATGTAAAACATAAAAATAGTAACATTATTTTGCACGTACTTTGGAGCTTTCTTATTATCTTATTTCTTTCTGTATTAAACAGTGGAGGTGTGTGAGAAGCCGAAAATATCGGGAACCTGTTCTTGAAGATATTTTAAGACTTGAAAACATCTGAATACATGATTTTGAAAATTTGAAGCACATTTCGAGGCTATAACTTTCTAAAATATACAACCATGTGAAATCTCACAGAATAAATAAATAATTGTGGTAGAATATTGGAAAGAATATTCTACGGGACCTTTCTACAAGCCTCTACAAATTAATCGTTTTCCCCACTGTGACTAATGCGGCTGTTATCATTTCAAGGCCTATCATAGATTTATTGCTACTTCAAAAGTTGAGAAACGCTGTTTTGACCCACAGAAATGCTGTGGTAACTAGCCACAGTTTGCCTTATTAGCAGACTATGTATCGCTATAAGCTTAAGTGAACTTCCGACGTTACCTTAAGTCAATAAACAAACGAAGACTCATATCTCGCTTGCACTCAACGGAGAAAAAGCATAATTAGGATTTCCTAAACCTCTACTTCCTTGATAAATACCCAGTTATCGTCGCTAATAACGGTAATACGCTAACGGCACTTCTACGATGCTTATAATTGCATCCACAATATTAAAAAATTGAATTATTTTTCTGCAAGATTTGATCATTTTACGTACATTTTTGTAACTTGTTTGAAGGAAACGAATGAATGATACAATGAATAAAATATGCTTTGATTGTAGCTATATACAGTTAAAAACGGCGCTACTAAAGCGACGCACCAGCATATGTATATTACGTGTTGGGTATATATATATGCGCGTATTATCATTCGCTCCAAGTTTTTTTTTCTGTCATTTCTCTTTCGAACACAGTGAAATGAAGAATAAACATGTTTTGCCGTCTTCTGTGATCTCACCAGAAAGGATACGTTGAAAACGGATACTGTTAATTTCTATCATTTCAGATAAATTTCGTTGCAATTGATAAAATTGTGTACATTTTGCGTATACCTTACTGTGAGAATTTGTGGGAAATTTAAATAATAGGACATAAAACGTATATTAAAAGGTAATTTTCGATAACGTTTACAATGTAATGTAGTTTTTGTTGAATTATAGATATGTACCAAGGTTATTGTATTGTCTTTTTCCTGCTATGCAACTATTTATCTGTTTTGGGATGGAACATGTGTAATGTGAGTATGTAAAACAGAAATCAGTTTCTTAAATTTTAAATTCCATATGGAATTTTAATTTGCTACAGTCATACGTTTTGTGTTCGTTTTGCTTATGTATGTTTAATGTAAATACAAATTAAATATATTTCCACATAATAGATGTGTAATTTGATATGTAGATTGCATGTGATACCCAGGGGTGCACAGCAGAACCTAGTGATTCAAGCCTGAACAGTTGTACAAATGAGGATATACAAACAATACCTAATAATATTAATTTCACTATAAAGGATGGAGAGTCTTTTGATTATCCTGGTAAATATCAGTTTCTAGTACAATACTATACTTTTTATGAAATATCATCACGTGTTGTCACAAGTCAGACATGTTAGTGATTATATTTTTGTATATAATAATACTTTGATTTGACAATTGTTCACAGCAAGCTTAGAAGTAAGTTTTATACCACCAAAACATGAATGCATGTGTAAAGTAACTTTATTAGCAAATGAATCAATTAACGAAACGGAATGTGAAACTTATGACTTTCAAAACTTCCATGGTACTGAAGTACATACATCTGAAAAAACACTATGTTTTTACACAAATACTACTCCCAATTTGGTAATTATTCTTCTTCTTAATTTTTTATAAAATTGTTGTTTTATATTTATATTTTTTAAAAATATGTCCTATATTCTATTTTATGTTTGTTACAGAAAATAAGTTATCAATATATATTTACAGCATGTTATGCTGTGCAATTTTCAAGTTTCAAACATGAGAAGTATACATTCCAAAAATTCTTGGAAACAAATTATAGACGCACAGAGATTGCAGAACCACAAGTGACATGTATATACAAAAGTTTGGGTGACAATGAAACGGAGTATGTAATTTATATTATAATCTAATTTCAACTACATCATTTTTATTACTATGTCTGATCTGAAAGATTATGGTGCTACTATACATATTTACTTTTCATAGAAAAAAACTCGACTTTGAGGTAGATCTCTCAGTACCACTGGTTTCAGAACTAAGAGTAGGATTAGGATTGATCATCAATTCAAGCGGTCAAGAGAACTGTAATATATTTGGTGATGCGTATAAGCTAAGAAAAAATTGGATCTTTAATATTGCGGTATGCTTTTACAATTGCAAAATTTGTTGATTATGTGAAACATATTGTTAAAGTATAATATCTTATTTCAGGACATATATAATGAATTTAACAAGACGTCTAGTATATCTATGGTAAATTCTGTTTCTCATGTGTATAACCTATTGCATTACAGATCATTAATTGATTATTAAACGATTTTCTCTTAGCAAAATAGCAGAAAGTACAGGAAAATTTTCTTATTTGACATTAAACCTATAAAGAATAGGAGTTATTGTTTTTACGTAAATATCAATGATGAAAGATGTAAGGACAACAGTCCATGGAAACCTGTATACAGAAGTAAATAAACATATACTGTTATATGTAGTTATGTTTGACTATTTACTTTTTAACTTGATCTGATACATCTATTAATTGTTCATTTGAGGAATTTATAAGTTATAAATGAGAGTTCTTTTGCAGACTGTGGCTCTATAAGTAATGAGACAGGTAGTCATACCATCAATACTGGAATCGCTATAAGTGACTACTTATACTTGGTAGTAATTGTTACGTCAATAACTCTATCTATATTACTTATGACTTTAAGATTAGTGTATTTTATCTATACACGTAACTGGGAAAAGCTTTGCAAATCTATTGATAAAAACGATAAAAAAGTTAATGAGAAGAGTGATCGATTAAATATTTCGAAGGATAAAGATACTCTTAGTATGTGCCCAGATATTGTATTATTATATCCAAAAGGTTCTGAATCTTTTATGTCATTAATGGCAGAGTTTCGAGAAATACTTAGTACAGCTTGCCAGTGTTCTGTAAGTAACAAATTTTTCCTAACTTTCGAATTTCTACACTTTTAAAAAATTAATGCATTCCCTATTTTGTAGGTTCATGACTGGTATAATGCAACAGAATGTAATTATGTTGCTGAAATTGGTGGTTCTGACTGGTTTGCTGAAATGCTCAATAAGGGATGCCGCATTATTTGGATAGATACACCAGCAAGCAGGTCACTAATTGCCAAAAAATTTAAAAGTAGTTTTTTTGTAAAGGATTTCGAGGAATACAAATTTGATGAAATTTGCGATTTTCGAGACATAGTACTTACTACAATATTCGATTTGGCAAAACGTAATTTAGAGCAATCAATACAACAGCGAAATAAGCATTTTATCGTAAGGTATAGTATCAGTATATATTGTAAAAAAAGTTAATTAATACTACTGCAAAATACGTATCTTACATGTTTCGTATTACAGATTAAAAGGATTTGAAAGTTCTGAAAATGAAAATGATCCATTTCTCAGTTTGTATCCAGATACACGTTACATCATACCTCAAGATTTAAACTTACTTTGCGCAAATTTGTAAGCATCCATTTAAACTAAAATACATTTTCTCAAATAGAATTTATACTTTATTATTACATGTATTAATTTTGTTAAAATATTACAATTATACTATTATGCAATATTTCATATTTTTTATGTATTTTTCAGATCATTATTAGAATCAAATGTGATAATACCATTCATCAGTGGCGAAGAAAAATTCATAGAACACCATTTGTATTGTACAGAAAATGATTTTTGCAAATAAATATGTATATTTTTTATAACATTGTTGTAATCTATTTTTTATCTATTTCAGATTAACATATTCTCATGTTATTAATTTTGTTTTAATTTTCACGAAAGTTCATATAAATTATAATTGAAATTACAGAATATTTGCGAGATATATTGAAAGACTGCCAGCCCCCGTCACCGACGAGATATATCTTGTCGGTGCTAATAAATTTTAGCGATTAATTTAAATTGATTTTAATTTACTTTTATCATGATTCCGTGATTTCTTTTGAACGTTGACGTTACTATTACAAACTGCAATTTCAAGTAATGTGGAATTCTGCAAAAATTATTTGTTCCCTGTACGGTGCCCGTACGTTTAAATAATGTTTGCAATTTTGTTTACATATATAGCGGGAATGATTCTTGCCGCTTTTTCCATAAGACACAATGTAAACTCCGGCAAGATACATTTGCTCCGCTCAAATGTCCGTACAGCGCCATTTCGTGCAGTGGCAAAACGCTCAAACTGTTAGCCAATATACCGACAGTAGGTAATTTATCGGTATACGTCACCTAGCGGCAGAATTGAGAAGCTTTCCAGAGCATTCGTACAGCGCCATTTCGTGCAGTGGCAAAATGCTCAAACTGCTAGCCAAATGTACCGACAGTAGGTAGTCGGTAAATTTGGCTAGCAGTTTGATCGTTTTGCCGCTGCACGGAATGGCGCTATTTTCAGATTTTGCGGAGCAAATGATTCTTGCCGAATTTCTCACGGTACCTTATGTCGAGAGCGGCAAGAATCATTTGTGGATGAATAAATGTTGAACGAATACAACAATAACAAATATATCGCGGTAACAGTACACTGAGAAATTTCTTTTTCAAACATCGACTTCTACACATACTGTTTTAACACATTGACTGCCATGTCACCCATATGTGGGTGACGGAATTATTTGTCCAAGTTTTAAAATGAATTTTTACGTTAATATATTAATTCTTCCAAATTTTATTAGGATCTGTAATATGCAAGAAAGTTGAAGAACTACATAATATCATACATTTATCTTTTATCTTGTATCTTGTATCTTGTATCTTGTATCCTGTATCTTGTATCTTGTATCTTGTATGGCGGTCGCGGTGTGGGTAGTCTCATTTTTTCCCGAATTTTCCAATTTCCGACCAACTTTTCCAAACTTTCTTTGCGTAAAAACCTAATTCGGACTACAACGAACATTAAAAAAAAAAATTAGCCAAATCGGTCCAGCCGTTCTCACGTGATGTCGTGACCAACGAACAGCATTTGATTTTTATTATATAGATAAATTCGTTCGTATCTGATTTGTTTAATATCTGTAGCATGCACGGGAATAAAATTCCTTTTGCTTACATTTTTCATTGTCTATTAATTTAATTGCTATAATATTAAATAGCCCATACTTACTAATTATATTCCACATAAAGAAATTGATGGGTCGTAATTTAGGAAATCAGTCCGCTATACATGCATACATATACATAAATACATAGGCAACTCTCCTCTAAATACATGATATATGCATGATACAGTAATTCAGGGGTAACAAGTACTTTTCTAGGAAGGGGTGTATTTTTGTCTCTGTACTTTCGCAATGATTGACGGGCAACAATTATTTGTTGATAGATTTATACGTCACAGAGTACCATAAAAAATATGAAATCTTAAGAAATCAAGTGATGAGAACAGTATGCCGAATAATACCGGTGGAAGCCTCGTTGATCTCGGTTTACTTTATCGATGAAAATATACTTCACATAATTGATACTTTTAATTCATATAATTGACCTTCGTATAAATGATTCGTGTATTTAACAATGTTTATATTCCATTGATGCTTTAATAGTTGCTGAAACAACGTACTTTTGACAGTTTTTGTAGCTCGACACACGTTTCTTATGGTTGAACCTTTCAAAACTTTTGAATGTAACCAACGTGTAATTCCAAAAAGATGAAACGTTTGAAAAGTGAATTAATCAATGCGACAATTGAGTCATATTTGAAACGGCGTCATTACCAGGCAGGCTGCATTCTTAATTTTGTTTCAAAAAATGTATTTAATATTAAAATACAGTAAGTAAACACAATATAACCTCTTCTCATCTTTAACCATTGCAGACTAGTGAGGTGTTTTGTAAAACTAATCAAATTCATTGTCGAACCAGTGATGAAATGACTCTGAATGCAACTGTTGCCTCTGCTACGTCTCAAGACAACTCCATTATTTTCAGTGCTATTAGCATTGATGTAGCTGCTGCAGATCAAGCGTATCAACGGTATATTCTTTGGTTTACTTATATTTTCCTTTCATTATAATATGTTTTATATGTGGTTTTATAAGACAAACTGCTTGTAAATAGATTTATTTGTTTCTTGTTTTAATACAGTGCACATATAATTTTTTTTAGATTAAAGATGTGGGTAAATATTGCACTCAACGATAAATTGAAAATGGAATTAAAGGGGCTCTTATACCCTGTATTTTGTCACTTGTATCTAGAGATGCTACATGCTGGTAACAAACAAGCAGCCATTCAGTTTTTAAAATCACATCAAAATGAATTTAATAGTGAAACTGAGAAAGACTTTTTAGAAGAGCTGTCTAGTGTATTTTCAGTACAAGATATTGAACTGAGACCTTTAGTAAATTCATTTAGAACTAGAAAATATAAAGTCGATATGTCTGATATTGCTCATTTGTGTCTTCAGCAGTTTCTTTCGAAGCATGGACACATTATATTAATGCAGGTAATCAAGTAGTATTGCATTGAATATTACATGTATATAATGCTTGTACAATCGTCTATAACTTTATTGATTTCATTGCTTAGATAATAAATACACACCTGACAATAATTACAAAAATGGATGTGCCTGAAACAGACACGGAAGGATCTGAAGAATCAGGTTTAAGATGTGACGTAGGAATAAATGGATATGTAGAGCAGCCATCAGGTACTGGAGCGGATCGTGAAATGCGAGAATTGCAAGAAGCAATAAGATTAATTCGAAATAATGCGCATCAACCTTTACGAATATTTGCAGTGAATAATGCCATTGAAAAGTAATTGCATATAAATATAACTTTATTTTTCTACCAACTAATCGGAAAGTGGAAACAATAATATTGAATTTTTACTATTGCAGCGCGAGTAGCGGTATAATTCCACCAAATATGGACAAATTAGCAGTAGGATTTAGCACCACAGAGATTAGGCTATGGGGTATAAATGAAACAGTATTAATTAAGCCAAAGCATGAAGAACCCTCCTTTTCGTTTGCTTCTGATAATCCATTTTTAGATAAATTTTATGAATCTGGTGACAGAACGTAAGTTTAACCATTATTTAATCCAGTAAATTGTGGATGTATGTGCAATAGACTATTTCATTGTATCTGTACAGAATGTAAGTTTTTCTGCTTTCTTTAAGGACTGAAGGAGGGGCAGTGATACTTAGAGGACATACAGATATTGTACATGATCTAAGGTTTATTCCAGAATCAGAAATATTGCTTTCTGTATCTAGTGATAAAGACATGAGGGCGTGGAGACTTAATGATTACACATGTGCCGCAATTTATAGGTACTTGCGTATATTTCACGTCATTGCATTCAATATGCATTCTAACAAAGATTTATTTATTCAATAATACTTTTAATACTGTTTTAGTGGTCATAGCTATCCTATATGGTGCATGGATCTTAGCGTATTCAATTTATATGTGGCGACTGGTTCTCATGATAGAACCGCCAAATTATGGTCGTTAGATAGAATATTTCCATTGCGCATATTTGCTGGTCACTTTTTAGATATAAATGTATGTATTCTATAAACAGAAATAAAGAATACCTTTTTATATAGGATGCGTGTGAAAACATAGTTTTCATATGTGTATGTATGAATTAATGGCTAGTGTGCTTTTTTGCAGTGTGTAAAATTTCACCCAAGCGCTCGATATTTGGCGACTGGGTCTGCCGATAAGACTGTCAGATTATGGGACAAAGATGACGGGAATTTATTGAGGGTATATATTGGAGCACAGTCGACGATTTATAGTTTAGCCTTTAGTCCGGACGGAAAGTATTTGGCAGCTGCTGGTAAAAAATATTTTCAACAATTATTTTATTTGCAATAATTCATTGCCATGTATCAGGTAGCAGAGCACGAGTCGTTCTAAATCTGATATAATCTGTAATTCATTTCAATTGTGTTTTTAGGTGATGACAAATCTATCTCTGTTTGGGACTTAGCGACCAATGCGTTGTTAACCGAACTTAAAGGCCACGAGGACACGATCATGAATTTAGACTGGAGCTTCGATGGTCAGTACATTGCCAGTGGAAGTCTGGACGGCACTATTCGTTTATGGCCTACTCATGATCATATTAAAATTCTCAACAGGTATCTTGATTTAGTAAAGTAATATTTCTACGTTTTGTAACTCTTTTTTCAAACCTCTATATGTTCTTTTCAGTAATTCTTCAAATGTAGTACCTGACATGGAATCACCACAAATATACTCAACATATTGCTCGAGTATTCTTTCCTTACGTTATTACAATAAGAATAATTCACTCGTGTGTATCGGAACCGTCGACAGTTTGTAATATATTAAATTAAAGCTGAAAAAATTAAATGCGATATATTTGTACATTTTGGTCTTTTATTACTTTCCCTCGTTAATATCAGTACACTCGATATAAGCTTCTAATACTGTAGCACCATAGAAGGACAAATTATGACACGTTTGCCTTACGTTCGACAACTGACAATGTAATGTAATTTACATAAAACCCAAGGAGGAAAAACAATATGTACCAAATTCTCGGTCGCCATGTCTCAAAATTTGTTGTTATTCGTAGGGGTTCGGCTGTTCGTATACTAAAACAAAAATTTTAATACTTCTAAAAATCTAGTTCTTTATATGTAGTATTTTGTTACAGTTTAGATATATGATTACCATGGTACCAATTGTTTTTCAACGATTCTAGGTTCTAAAAGACACGTTGAGCCCGACGATGGCCAATCTTCATCGTTTATGTTATCGACAACCTCACGATTTATGGTGTCAATATTATCGACTTGATCATGCCTCAAAAGATTATTATTTTCTTCACGGGAGTTTCTTCTCGATTCAGTCTGTTCGCTGATGTCCCGTAACTCGACAACGCTATTAGAACTGCTAAAATATATCATACATATTATACATATGTATATTTAGTATACATGGTGTGCCACGTATAAACAAATCGAAAATAAAGAATAAAATTTTTTCATTTAAGGCTTCGTCCTCGAGAAAATCGAGCTCAAAGATTCGTCGGATTCGCGTGCTTTAGTAAATATGTACAGTGCAGGAAGTAGAATTGGTTGGCCACGATCAGACGCGTCAGACGATCCTTATCGAATAACACGTGTATTCGCTGCATTTTCAAACTCTATTTTCTCGAAAACAAAGCTTCGGATGAAAAAATTTTATTCTGCATTTTCGACTTATTTTATCATGCAGAACCAGCCCCTTCTCAATTGTACCATCTACCCTGCATAATACGTGCATATTTGTCCATTTTCTAATTAAAATGCAATCTATACGCGTTTTATTCCGTCTCAAAAAATTTATATATATAAAAAAGAATACATACTCCTTTCGAACTTGTTTGTCGTTTTCCCAAATCATCTCAGAGCACCAAGATGGTCTCCTGATGGTGACTCGACCGGAAACAGACGAGTTACGCTGTCTGGGACAATCCTAAACATAAATTAACATAAACATATGGAGTACAGAATTCGAAGTATTATTTATTAACGTTACCTTCCTTACATCTTGTGACGTTAAAGGCCGTGTAATTGTTGCGATGCTTGCCCTTCTCCTTGCCATCTGAAAAAAGATGAATCTTCTTTTCTATTGGAAGTCTCACAAACATAGTTTTCGCAGAAATATTAAAAATTGTGTATATTTCCGCACCATTGTTCGGTTACCCCAAGATGACCCGTTTCTATATCGCGATGGCTGAAGAGGCACGTCGTATATCTCTCCCGAGTCTTCTTCGATCACAATGTTGTGCATCAATAAGATTCGTCTGAAATGTTATATGTATATATTAGCGTAGTAATTGGGTCCTTTACCCTACTCCCCTCTATTTTATTGCTCCAGGCGGAGAAAGAGTTAATTAACGAACGCTTACTTGATCTCGGCAATTTCCGTAGACAGGTTTTCACACCTCGTACGCAATATCTGAAGATATCTGTCGGCCACGAAAATTTCTGGGGAGATCCTCTGTTCTTGAAGAACCGCTCCAAGCGTTTCAGCGGCGGAGGAGATTTTATTTGCACACGTTTTGACTATGTCTAACCTGTGGCGGACCCTTTCTACTCTTTCCATTGACTCTGCATCCGTATGCAGGGAATAACGCGACAGATCCTGTTATTCGTAAAAAAAAAAATGTTTCACGTTTAACAAAGTTATAAACCTCGCTTGGGTATTAACGAAATGAATTATTTGCAAAATAATCGTTAAGATGACATGTTATCCTGTTCACTGGAACAGTTAAACAATTTTTTCAAAATTATCCCATTATTTGAACTTGACGTGACAGAAATGATTGAAAAAAATGTTTCTCGCTGAACACGATAGCAGGTCATTTTAATAATTTGTAATTCTAAGAACTTGGTAATTTGTACCAAATGTTCGGAAACTATAGAAGCGATAACGTTTCGAATCGCTACCATTAGGCATCGGCATCGGTTCATTACTCATTTCGTAAGACGTTACGGAATACAATTACCCTTATCTCTTCCTGTAACTTCTGAATTTCATGTTGAAAGTTTTGCTCCGAGAGGTCTCGTTGTCTTCGCGACATTGCTACCCTTCGTTGCAAAGTGATCCTATCCGTGCCGAGCCCTATCGAAAATGCGATGTACTTCCGCTGCGATCAAAAGAAAATTTATCAAACATATCGTAACTTTAATTTTACATTAGTTCCGTCGGTCGCTTACCTCCAGCTCGCTTTCCGACGAGCCAAGGTTTTCCCTAAAACGAGTCACAATTTCAAAGATTTTAATTTCAAAGATTATCCCAGGTTCTGAGATTTTTTTTTTTTTTTGGTTTCGCCACTCACCTGCACGGATTCTTCGTTTCGTCGAAATTCGCGAAGCCCATATTTTGCAATCGGCTGTCCGCGAAGCTAGGAAAAGCTTGGGACCGGTCTTTCTCGTCGACTTGCTCCTCCTGTTTGCTGCAACTGCAATGTCGTTTTGCTCGATGGTACCGTTTGCAATCGCCCTCGGACAAAGACCGTCTCGCAGCGAAGAATCTCTGCGATTTGATAAGATTTAATGCATGCTATTTTCTCCGAACGCTTCTGTCCCAAGCTGTTCGGCTTTTCGACGATTCCGCCTATAAATATATCCGACCACGCGTGATCGGTCTTTCGGACGATCGTCTTGGCGCCCGTTACTTAAATCCCTCACTTCCTAGCGGTATTAAGTGTGCCAATCAATGATCTACTATTTTTACCCGAATTCTTCCTACATATTTCCTTCGGACAGAACGGATGACATTCAACGCATTTCCCAAATAAAAGATTTCCACGTTTGTTTTATTTTTAACCAACCTGCACCACCATCGCATTAAGAAAATAGCGGATTATTTATTAGTACACCTAATATACCCTGGGGCCGCGTGGCTTCTGGAGTAAATATTATTTTTCCTATCGGACGGTATAGATCACCGGATATAGTGTGACCGTGCGCTGCATCAACCGCTGATTCAAGCTGCATATAAAATATCGGGAATTTCGGGCGATGATGAACATTCCAGCTTATTCGCGTGAAATTAAAACATTGTCCAAGCGTTGATGTGTTATACTTGTTCTGTCAACAGTAGATTTTTTTCGTACGTGTTCCGGCAATCAGATCCGAAATTTATTGTCCGACGTCGTGTCAACGGTTCGAATGGAAGTAAACAAACGGAAGAAAAAGAATCGAGCATAAATATAGATCTCCGGACTCTAGGAGAGTTTACGATGCAACCCGACATCGAATTTTTCGCATAATTTTCGGAACAGGAAGGAAACGGTAAACGTTCCTGCACTCGCAACGGAGACCTAACCGAAGCCTGATCCTGACCTTCAGCATCGCCAGACATTCTAAACATCGTATCACACTGCGATATGCAAATAAAAATTGTTTAAGTTTTCTGTTAGTGGACGATATTAGGTAACGCCGCGTGTATCGTTGTGCTGCGTAATTCAATTGGTATCGACAACGTCTGGGAGACCTGGACTTTATTTATTACGCGTACAAAGAGATCATTTATGAGCATAATTTTCCACCGGTGTGCAATCTAGTTTTACCAGAAGCAAGAAAAAAGAAAAAAAAATAATACCAATGAACCGCTCCTTATCGATTTAAATCGAAATGGACTTAAACTTGATCTTTGATTTGTTGAATTGTGACTGTCAATTACAACGTGATAAAAAGCAGCATAAGGATTACCAACTTGTCGCTTCTCTCGGTTCGTCTGGACAAGGTCCTGCGTTATCCCTTCGTCGGTCGTCCGAGTCGAATCCGGTTCTCCTGGAAGCTCTGCGATCGAAGAGGACAACGGTGGCCTGACCTCCTCGATCCTTCCCGATCCATCGTTTTCCTCGATCGTCTCGTCCTCGCTCTCGGATCCGATCGAGCTATCCTCCTGACTCGACATTTCGGCGCCGACTGCTATGTATTTTCCGCGACCGGCACTCGACGCGTCCACCAACGTCGGCGGACACGACGGATCTTTGATCCTGACCAGATCTGCGAACGAGGGTATAGGCACCCCGATAAATATACAATTACCATATTTTTAGTTTTGTAGAATTCCTGAAAATTTACCGTCGCTCGCAGCCGCTGCTTGTTGACTCTGTCCGAACCCGAGATCCTTCCCGCAATTTTCTGACGACGCGCTCTTCGTCGCAAATGGAAGACGGTAGCCCTCTGTGGAAGAGTTGGCGACATTTTTGTCGACGCTCTGATCGAAAATGGGAACCATTACGAGCGAGGAAATTCGTTTCATTTTCTGTGTAAAATTGGCGAGATTCAACCCAGGCTACGATTCGAATTTTGTGTTTCCAAGTTATTGCAAAAAAGAGAGCGAAATGTTACTTGTTACGTAACCATTTGAACTCTGTCGAAATCAATGTGGCAGACAAACGCTTCGACAATCGTTTTAGCGTACAATGGAGAATTGTGAGAGAATATTGACAATATAGAGCAGAGTTGAAATACGAGTCACTTTTTACTGGTAATACAAATATATGTTGATGCAGCTTTCAGGCGAGATACGTTAAGTATACACCTCGTCATTAATTTGCAAAATTGTATGCAAATGAAAATGCAAAAAAAAAAAAAAATGGAGGCAATGGTTAATTCGGTTAACGAAAGTTATGCGATTAATTCTGATTAAGATTGAAGAGTTCAGTAGAGTCTAGTACAGATTGAACTGTGCGAGATATAACGTTAGCTGGTAAATATGTACGTATTTTATGACAATTTAGTGACACTTGAGAGTCGCAGGAAAGGCAAAAAATTAGATAATCAGGTACAGCGTACTCGTGTTATGTCAAAAGTCAATGTCATGTTTCTTAAGTATTCGGTTAATTAGCGAGTCTTGCCGTTTATGTTCCTTACACGTGTACTCAGTTTTTCATTGCATAATTCCCCAGAAAATGTACCTTTATCTGATCTACATAATCGTACGTTTAAAAACAGAACACGATTCTGTCAAAGTAAAGAGATTGTGACGTATCATTGACGGTGGTTCGTTTAACCAATGAATAATTTTTCGAATCAGCCGACAATCTCATGGAAATGGAATAGAGGAGGATTGCACCGGGTCTAAGAATTCTCATCGGAAATATTTTCGCAGCGATAGGTCGGGACGTTTCAAGGCGAGTCATTTGATTTACCGTGGATATTTGGTTTACTGTGAAAATAAAGCCTGGACCTAAATACTCTTCCGAGAGAACGCGGGACCGTTAAGAGTCAATTCTCTCCGCGTACATGTATATGCGCTCTATTTCAACCGAGTCTTACTTTCGGTCCTCCGTTTGTTAGCTTCGATTGTTTTCCGGTGGGCGTTTCGGCGATCGACGGTCTCGAGAATTGACCGTTCTCGATCAACGATCGGCAACTGTTGACGAACCCTTTCCTGCAAGGACTCGTTTCGCGGGATTCTTCTCTTCCCGAGCTTTCATCTTGCATGTCGTTCGAACGAACCGACGGATTGCTGGCCGTTCGACGGAACTCGAGCGTGCTCTCTTGATCCTTGGCCTCGATCACGTCGAACGATCGACAGAACACCGACAGCTTCCGCTTTGGAACCTTCAGCAGATCCGCATTTATGTCCTTGGATCGATGTTTCGGTGACCGGGGCAGTTGACAGTCTGTCTTCTGGACAGCGGACTCGTCCATTGGATGATCCACGATTTAATTGATCCACGATACCTCGTTCGATCGGTTTGCTTGGCTTTACCTATCCGAAGAGAAAATTGTACGGTTATTCGGTGGTACTGGGAAACCGAAAAATGTAATTCCGTTCGAAGTAGCTTTTCCCGAGATGAATGAATCTCGAAATGAACGCGATTCAGTCTGATAACGACACGAAGGATGATTCAAAGTCAGATGTCAAATGACGCTGCTTCGATCAGGATATTCTAATATCCACTCTATTCGTTAGACGTACCCGTACATTAAGAGTGACAGTGCGTCATCAAAGGACAGTTATCGTTTCATGAATCACGATAATCATTCGTGCTACAATCCTACCCACAAATTCTCATATCGAGATAAAAGACGCGTGTATTAACCACCGTCGATACGACTATGTTTTGTAAGAAATGCGTCATAGTTTTCTCATTGGGTATAAATATGACGGCGAAGTTTGAGTAGTCTTGAAAATCTTTTGAATCATCGGCTGTGCTATCTTCCTTGAATTCAAGGACAAGCTGTCGGCAATAATCGTGTCACAATAATCCTTGCATTCTTTTTATTATAGTACGAATTTTTCCGCAAAATTCCTTTTCATCTTCTTTTCCCGTTGAATATAATATTTTAATGGAAAACCGATGGCAATCAGTTATTTCCTAATCAGCAGTTCCTTTCGCAGGTTCACGAACCACCGGCGATTATTGGACGCGGTTGTCGGTTTTACGTCGGGAAGATGATTACATAACAATGTAAGAGTACGCGACGATAACACGGGAACGTGGACGATAACGTTCGCGGCTGGTCATCGAATCGGGCAGAATGTTTTAATTAACCGAATTGGCACGCGCCGTTCCTCAGCCGCGTTTTCCTCGTCCCGATAAACAATCCGCATACATTACACCGGCCCGTTAATTAGAGCTGCCAATGTACTCAATTTAGCGCCGTGATCATATCATTGAGGCAGCAAATTGGCTTGTCCTTGCCACGGATTGTAAACGTCCACGGCACATTAAAACAGCCTAACACATGTGTTCCTCGGCCGGCCGTCGCGTTAATTCATTAGGATCTAACATCGTCAGCCGGTCGGTATGTCTTAATTGATTACTATATCGAATGAATAATGCATTCCGCGCTTGCTTGCAACTGCTTGCTTGAACTGTTCGACCAGCTTAGGCGACGATTTCGCTCGAAAAGTAGTTTCCCCGACGGTCAGGTAATTTTTCGAACACCTGTACGAACACTATAAATCGCTCGACTATGCGGCTGGGTAAACCCTCTTTGCATAAACTTGCAAATATTGTCGCACCTAATACTGTTAACACCTAATCGAAATTTTTCGTATATTTTCACTGCATCGTCCGATTATCCGCAGACGCTGCAAGAAGCAAACTTTTAACACGGATAATTAGTGGAAAATCTATTCGCCTTGACCTATACCACCTTATATTAAGTTTAGGACGCTTTAGGGTCTCCTTCTGCGATTTTAGCCAAAACAAATGGAATTAGCGCATTCAAACATGCACGCGCTATTGATTTTATATATTGGTTACGTGTTGAAATGTAAAACAGAACGAAACCGGGAACGAAGGACGGCCATAATCGACCTTCTTTTATTTTTAGTTTTGCAAAGTATTGTGTTCACGATTTAACGGAATCTATCGAAGTTGGAACACGTGTACAATGAACGGACAGAAAAGTGACAACATTGGAAGAATTGGGTGCACCATTTGTTCGACGACTTATGCTCGAACTGTTCTTGCAAAAATCGTACCACATCGTCGCAATACCAACTGACGCACTGAACGATACATTGACTTTTTTTGTATACTTTTGATTCACAAATCTTTCAACTTGACAGACGATCATTCGTAATCACCGGTGTATTTAATGATACAGAACCGGCGGGATGCATAGTGATCGTCGATACAGGTCACGTGTACTTGACCGCAGTTTACAAATGCGGCGAGGAATCCGCTTAAGCGTAACAATATTAAATTTTTCTAAGATTTCGCAGACCCCGGGTCGTTTCCTTAACCCTTCACGGTTTAATACTAGGGACTGCTACGGGGATGTTAATCACTGTGCCCCTATTGATTATACTTGTATATTTACTGATTTTAAAGATAAGTTCTCTTTTAATTTTCATTAGAAATGTTTTTGCGTATTACGCTACGTTATCAGATGGAATCATAATTTCTGTTGTATTATACATTCGGCCTGCAATGACTTGTTGCTCTTTACCAGATGGCTCGGGTTCGATGAATCATTAGGCTGATAAATAAGTCATGAAAATTTATTCCCAGGAATGGAGATTACTTATGATTCTACCTACAGTTATCCCACTGCTAAAGAAGTCGATTCATAAATAATTTGCAGTGATAACTGCTGTACAACCACAGCTCAGGGATTTAGATCCTGTCATTGAGGCGTCGAATTTTTAGGGGGTTTTTAATCTCCAAAAAAAAAGAATATTAAAAATCGTCACTGTTAGTTTATTCTTCGAAATTCCGACCAGTAGCAATTTAAATGAAAAAAATGTTTGTACTTGGTAAATTTTTCTATCTTATTAAAAAGAAAAATTCTTTGAAATACTTTGTGCACCGGCTGTGCATAGGTTGCAATTATTGCTCGGTAGTTTCAATGGTTTCCAAAAAAGTCATTCCGGTGCGAAGAGTGTTCGAACACGAATTCCGAGCGGTGTGTTTGATTGTGCGAGATGGACCGAACGTATCGAACAAGGGAGCCGAAGATTATGCTGCGGGACCGGCGCGGCTTGGCGGAAAAAACGTATCCGATCAACTTTCACCGGGCGTACCGGTCGCACGCGAACTATCGCGGGGAATTCCGCGTTTTCTCGAGGATCTGATTCACGTTCGCAGACGAAACCGTGTCTCGCCGGGGATCACCGTTGCGAAAGAAGTAAAGTTCCCTTACCTATGCCATCGGGGAGTATGCGAAAGATCTTTGGCGGCGGCGGCGGTGGCTGCGGCGACCACGCTTAAAAGGAAAAGAAGCACATCGTTATCGGTGATCGGAGAACCGCGTCGCGGCTATAAACGCTTCGTGTTCTTGTTGCTTTTCGTTTCGTTTATTCGACTGATCGGCAAAAGGGAACCGGAAGAGAAGAAAAAATGAACAAAACAAAACAGGAGAAACGAACAAAATAGAAGGCTCGAAAAGAAGTGACTGAATACGACTGGCACGAATGCCGCAGGCAGACTGAACGCGAACGCGTATAATGCCGCTGTCTCTTTTCCTCTCTCCCTCTCTGTCTCCGACGATTCTCTCTCTCTCTCTCTCTCTTATTTTATTACCGTCTCTCTTTCTCTCTAGCACCAACCTTCTTCTCCCTCCCACGCTACCCCTATACTTTGCCTCATTTTTTTTCGCGGTTCCCGCTCCTTTCATCCGGATCGAAATTATTTTTGTATGTGGAAAATGTTGACGGCTCCGGTGCGCATACGTTAAAGCGAACCGCCTGCACCAACAACAGAGCCACGGGGAATCACGGGTAACGTCCGAGACTCGTTTCAATGATGATAATGACACGAGGCCGAGGCGGTTCAGACACAAAGGTCTTGCACCGACTTTCCATGATTTGACAGATTAACTGTGTCTGCGAGGGGGGAAGGTCATTGCCGGATCTAATGGTTTTCTTGGCAACAGAGTACTCTGCTCCATTTAATGCAATTTTTATTTAACACTGGCTGCGCCGTAACCGATTCCGCAGTTTTCATGTTGCAGTTACTGAAATTAAAAGGATGCTCCCATTGGAAAGATAATCCCAACAGTCTTAACGAAGTTAAGAGTCTCCAGGCCGGAATGGCATACAAAAATAGGTGTCATTTAGTAACGCAATACTCTACGCCGGGCGCGTATGCGAAGCAAAGAAATCATCAAAGTGTTTACTCCAAGCTCGAACCAATTACGAGCTCGAGACTACAAGCGTAAGACGATTTCCAGCATATCCCGTGGAATCTTAGTTATTTATATTCGGTTGCATTTTGAAGAAAGTATTTAGGCCAATGTCGTGCAGACATGAACCTCGATATTCTATTTTTATGGGGGACCCTGGGCCGTGATATCGAAATATTTAACGAACGGGGAATCAATGAACCAGCTGACAAGACCGTTCTCTGAATAAAAAGTTAGTCAGCAATGTAATTAAATTGTCGTAACACACAATCACAGTAAAGTGAAAGAATTATTTGTTGAATTCAGAAGAAACTGAAGAGTTGTCGACAGGTGACGGTTACCTCGAATGTTAAAATTATTCGTTTAACGTGGTTTAATCCGGCTCGGTGATTATCATAGTGATTATTCGACCCTCGCTTTGTTTGCCGCTCGAAGAAAATGATGTCCAGCTCTGACGAGGATCAGCATAACGGCTCGTTCTACGAATTGATTCGATCACGATACTTGTACTAGGAAGCTCGAACGATGAAGCACCCAGCAACGCAAACATACAGTTCCTTAGAAAATTATGGTTGAGTACCGCTGATCGACTAGGTTAACATGCGTTTTCCTTTTCTACGGATCGCAGAGGGAACTTCGGCGAACCGGGACTGCTCGAAAACGACTCCAACATGTGCACAGCTTTTGTCAGAAAAGTATTATACTTATCGTTCACGGTCATCCGACGATGACCCGACTACCTACTCCGTGCAGCCCGTTTTGCATTTTTCCCAGTTTACGGTTACGCCTTTTCTCAGCTCGGGATAGACGAGACTTCGGCGAAGACTTCTACTCGATAATTCTCCAAAACACGGGTCCGGCCAGGGACAATTGTCGGCTGGAAGATCCTTCCTTGATCCTCTGCCGAATTTAGAAAAGGACAGCGAAGCTCGAGAGATCGCCGAGTTCTGGGACAATTATAGGCTAGATATTTGGGACACATATTTGAGACACTTATCGAATAGAGACTGTGCTTCGACGAGTTCCATCGAATCCGGAGATACGAAACGGAGAGGTTGAACGTTTTTGGTGATTAGTGAAAGTAACTTTGTACGGGGAACCTTGAAAATGGATGAAAGTATAGATTCCTGTAACCTTAGCCCAGAAACACGGAGTACACCGATCGTTGCATAAATAATATGACTTTTTAACACTTTAGTTACCGAGTTACTTATACTTACATGTAAACTGTTACATCACTGTATTTCTCTGCAATCAGATTTTATTTTTAGGCAATTTTTGGGGACTTTTTGTAAAGAAATTTTGCCTCGGTGATTATTACTGGCATAAAGTGCCGCAAGATTGACACGTCTATTTAAAGAATCTGTAATTTGTTAAGTAATAGCATTTTTATAGGTACGAACCGTGGTATGCAGTGTCTTCTTTTATTACAATAATTTATGATACGGTGAACCATTCTGTGTGACCAAAAATATATTTTCATTTCGTAACCGTGTAACCTGGCATACCTACATTTTCGACGACGATCTACATTTTGAAACAGAGACCGAAAAGAAATGAAAAAAATTCTGAGCTTTCAAAATAGGTATGCCAACCTTGCGCCATCATAAATACTTTCCACGACACTTTGGTGAAATTCTAATTCGTGTTCAGATCCAAAATTGTTCTCACGGAGAAATGTAGGTGCAAACAACGCAGAGATAACAAATAAAGCAGAGAATACCTTTGTTTCATCAACAGTACATTATCTGTTAGAAGAATCTGCATGCCTCGGGCATCGATTGGATTGTTATTACTGGTTTTATATTACGCAAGGTGTCGCGTAAAATCTATTCGTTGCAGACCTGCGGAACAATATTTCGTTTGTTGTTTGCGTCAAGATCTATTCTAAGAGCCTTGTAATTTTCACGAAAGCCTGCATTGTGCAAGATCCTCTTGATCCGAGATCAACTGCTACGTGATCCGAGATTAGTGCGTCAATTATTCTAATTAATACTACGACCACCATCGAATTAATGTCGATTACCGGCCACCATGACATTTCACCTTCAGACCGTAGCAATGAATCTCAATCGCGGTGCCACCACCAATTCAGGACAACAGGGCTTTTCCTGCTGTACCACTTTGAATAATCATTTTCTTTCCAAAATCCAAAACTAAAGCCATAGAAAAGTTTGTTTAAAGGTGGAATCCATCATCCAATCCAATCATTCCTCCTAGAACAGTAAAAGGTTATTTCAAAATTATTTTAAGGTCACTGGGTTTTTAAAGTGGAATGCAATATTTTCGTTTTGATATTACGAGAGTACAGAAAACAAAATAAATTCAGCATACGTCTCTGAGGTGACCTCGGGTAATCCAAGGTTGCTCAGAAATGAGCAACTTTTCGTCGGAAGGAAAGCTAAGGAAAATATTCCTCAGGATCGGGGAACATTTCATCAGCGATCCTTTCCATGCGACGTCTGCAAGTTTCCAGACAGTAGGATTTTCAAATCCGGTTTCCACCGTGGGAAACATTAACTAAATTATGTGTCGTGTGGCGACGAGTTTCGCATCGCGTCGGCTCTAACGTGTTTCTCTTCATCGACAGGAAGACCGAAGCGTGAATCTTCCTGCGAGCCTGTTTCCCTCCGAGTCTCTGATTCACCGCGTCACTTGGCCGATGCCTCCGACGATCAGTTCAGTCTTGATCTACACGGCACGGGGATTGCTTTATCAGGGATCGGCTTCATCGATCGCAGCCATTGCTTGCCGTTGCCGTTGCTAGTCTGCTCGTCGAGATGTGCAACAACGTTTTTCCGATCGTGCTGGCCCAACTGTTGATCGGTTCACTGGTGATCGATCTCCGCGCGGAGCTCTATGGTAAAATTCAAGATCCTCGATCCGCGATATATTTTTCTCGTCTTCTGCCTCTTCCCTCTTCTTCTACTCGACCGGTGTTGCTGTACCTTCCCCTCCAGTGTTCAGTATTTTATCGAAAATCCGTGTATTTGATGTAGAATGCCGTGCAAAAGTTGGGACACTTTACCACAAAACTGTTAATAGGCTTCTCAAACACTGTGCCGATATGCTGATGCACAAGTTCTGTCGCTTACACGTTTTAGACGCAGTTTAATCTCTCGAAAATGAACGTTTGTTATGTAAGTCTTTTATATAAAGCTCTACGCTTGCGTAAGAATGCGTAATTTGTTTAAAAGTTTATTTTCTTCCAAGTCGAAAACGATGCGGCGTGAGGTTGAAACAACCTTCTGTTGATCGAGTCATTAGCGTCGGGACCACTCGAAAATGCTTTTCCGTTTAAATCCTAAGAAACAAAAGAACATAACGATAACAAGTTCGCTGGACGAGGGAAATAAACAAAATGAGAGACAAGGTGGTCTGATTTATGGAAGATTATACTTATTTTTGTGTGTTTGTAGAAGGCAGCGGGTGCAAATTGGAAGATGGTAGCCCAGGTGTGTGCAGGAAGCTAACGGACTGTCCGGAGAAGATAAAGGAGGTGAGAGAAGGCAACAGGACCTGGGATTCCTTAGGGAGATGCGGGTTTGATCATTACGACGAGATCGTTTGCTGTCATGGCATTACCAACAAGATGACCGAAAGACCTGCTGAAAATGGTAAATGTAAAACAGTATCAACACAGACCCTTCTGGAGCGAAGCTCTGATATTATGAAAAATGAAGTTTCTCCTAGAATCCTAGTTAAATTAAATATACGGCAGCGTGCTAAAATAATAGAAGCGTTCCGTGTAAATATTTTTTCGTTCCTTCGATGTTAATATCATCGTGTCGAGTGTTTTTGTGACACGAATTAAACCGTGTGCAACCTAATCGATGTGTACTCGTGATGTGAAAGTCTACTGTACTGTCAATTATGACATAATTGCATCGATTGTGTGGCGCAAAGACGTTTACGTCAACGAGTCAGGAACCGTAGTGCAAAACTTTCAGTCGAGTCTTTAATGCAAAACTAAGCAAGAAATAGAGTAAATAATATTACACAACATGTTTTGGAACATCTTGATGTAGCAATGAATTCTTGTCGCGCGTCTATAAAGCTTCCGACGAGAAAGAACCAGGAACAAAATATGTTTTCCTTTCTGTGGGACGCGCACATATTTTATTTCATCTGCACAAAAATCCCCGAGAAAGGTCAGCCATTTAAATTTCAAATGCAACGTGCACCGCAAGCGTCATCGCGGTT
Source organism: Seladonia tumulorum (assembly GCA_913789895.3). Classification (NCBI taxonomy): domain Eukaryota; kingdom Metazoa; phylum Arthropoda; class Insecta; order Hymenoptera; family Halictidae; genus Seladonia; species Seladonia tumulorum. The sequence goes on from OU565281.1 coordinate 10,700,842, forward strand.
GATTTGTGACCTCTGTTACCATAGTATCAAAACATTATTTTAGGTCTGTTCTTTTTTAGATAACATGTTAAAAATCTGGTTTCTAGCATGCAGCGATCAGGGCGGTGGTTTGTCGTACCACATAGTTGATGGCGTCGAGGCGACAGCTAGCGACTACCCGTACGTGGTTGCTCTAGGATATAAAATAATAGCCACAGATGGAGAGAAAATTGCATATTACTGCGGGGGCAGTTTGATAAGTTCTGAACACGTATTGACAGCGGCACATTGCGTGCACAACAACGACAACACTGTTCCGGTCGAAGTAAGTGAAGAAAGTCAACCATGATTTCACTTAAAAAGTAATAAATATTAGTGCAACGAAAAGATCACAATTGTTAAAAGGAGTGACGAAGACTACAGGTGCCTTGTACTGTTGCAGGTAAGATTAGGACACGAGAACTTAGCCAGCACCGATAAGAGCGTGCAAAGCATCCGCATCAGAGATATAATGTACCATCCGGAACATAAAATCGGCAGAACGTACAACGACGTGGCCATACTGAAACTGGAAACAAAAGTGGAAATGTCAGGCACAGTTAAGCCTGCCTGCCTGCAAACTAAACCTTTGGACAGTAAAACCATAACGTCGAAAACGTCTTTGGTCGTGCTTGGGTGGGGTTCGACGGGTGACGAGGTAGAATCTAGCAACCTGTTGATGAGGACGGCTAGCCTCAGGTATGATAATTTTTGGAAGTATATAAACCAACAACTCACCGTACAATTTCACTGTACAATCTCTCCCATTTTCTTTTCACGTACAGTATCGTGGAGAAAGAAGAATGCGGCAAGTCGTACAACACTGGATTCAGTCAACTGCCCCACGGTCTCGACGACACCATAATTTGCGCGATCGACAGGAACGTGAGCAGAAGATCGGACGCCTGTCAAGGTGACAGCGGAGGTCCTTTATTAATGTCATCCGAGGCCGGCGAACGGGTCATCGGGATCACAGCTTCCGGTCAAGGCTGCGGCACCGCGACGCCAAGCTTGTACACTTTGGTGCATCCTTTCTTGGACTGGATCGAGGAGCATGTATGGTCACCTCCAGTCACGACGAAGAACGACGTATTAATTTTCAAACTGACGCGACTGTAAAAACTGCTGAACCAGAAAATTGACAATTTTTTTGTTAGTTAAGCCTAAGAAAAGAGAAATAGGAAATTATGATTCTAGGAGAAGCGAAACTCTTGATTAGAGTTCGATGGTCAGGGATTATCTATGAAATAATCTCTGACGAATTTCAAGTAGCAGAAGTATGCCTACGATGCTAACATGATATGTATGTAACTGTCCACACACCGAAGCAACATCCTTTTTGTTGCCTTCTTCTGTTTTTTTTTTATGCGATCAAAGCTCTCTTCAAGAAGCATTGTAACATCATCTAAAAGTTGCTCGTTGTTACTTCAGTGTGGACGTATCCTAACGCCGCATTTCATACCGGTCATGATCATTTCATTTCACGATTCGAGCATCACAAAATTTATTTATTCACATTTTGTACAAATGTATTTTACATAAAGTCGACGATGCCCACCGTGTCTATGTAATGGACAAATGAAGTACAATTAAATGCATTTCTACGATAAAATGAAGCATAACTAGTCTTTGTATTATATTATAGAATATGCGGAATGTCACTGTGACAAAAATTATTTTCCAGGTTACATCAAGGTCACCGTGTGTGTGTGTGTGTGTTTTAATTGGAATGTCATATTTTTGTTTTGATATTATGAAAGTAGAGGAAAAGACTTTAGGTAATCTAGCAGAAATTTTAAAACAGATAATCTTTTGGGGGCAAGTTTATGCGAACTCCGGTGGGAAAGAAAGCTAACGAGAAAGATATCCCATCAAGATAGGGGAGCAGTCCACCTTCGACCGGTCATCGGCGAATGTCCAAAAATTTCTGAGAGAAGGCTTTTCGAATCCGGTTCCTGCTACGGGAAACATTCACTGAATTATGTGTCGTGGCGACGAGTTTCGCGTCGCGTCGCGTCGGCTCTAACGTGTCCCCCTTCGTCGATAGGACGACCGAATCTTCCTCCGAGCCTGTTTCAAGAGAAACAGGCCTGTTTGCCTGTTTGTATGAGAATGAGTTTAGTCCTGTCCTGCACGGCACGCGGCGGATTGCTTCATCGGGGACCGGCTTCGTCGATCGCGTCCATTGCTCGTCGCTTTCATTGCTAGTCTGCTCGTCGAGATGTGCAACAACGTTCTACCGATCGTGCTGGCCCACCTCCTGTTGATCGGTTCACTGGTGATCGATCTCCGCGCGGAGCTCTATGGTAAAATTCACGATCCTAGATCCGCGATTTTTTTTCCTCGTCTTCTGCTTCGGCGACCGGAAGCATCTTACCTCTTCTTCTAATCGACCGGTGTTGGTGTACCTTCCCCTTCAGTGTTCAGTATTTTGCCGAAAACCTTCGTATTTGATGTACAGCGCTGTGCAAACGTCGTGACGCTTTCTGTACTCTGATGAATGTATTTGATTATGTGAATCAAGGGGATGAGTTGTTTTAGATGGTGGACTTCTAGTTTCAAAATTTGATTCATCCCACAATTTCTGCATTAATTTTAAAAATTGTTCGGACTCCTTTGAATAAGCTCATATATCCAACTCGCACAATAAATAATCGTGACAAGTTCACTGTCACGAGGGAAATAAACAAAATGAGAGATAACCTTGTCGGAAACCGGTTCCCTCCATATTATCCCTGTATTTTTCGCTTTGTTTTCTTTGTGTCCATTTTTTTCTACATTGGCTATTATTAGCTGTGTTGTTGGTTATGGTTCGATAACAATGCAACGTTGCTAATGTAAATAATAATTAATCTTATCTTATCAATGTTATCACTAGTCTGCGGATATTTATGCAATTTTAAAGCAATTTTTAAGAAAGCGGTATGAACTATCCCCATTTTCGGTGGTAGCAGCATTGAATTTTATACTCTGGCATTTTTTCACAATTTTCTGAAGCCATAAATGCACAAAGATCCGCAAGATTCGACAGAAATCAGACTCAGTGACTCGTTTGTCTAATTTATGGAAGATGGGAGACAGTGGGAGATAACTCGTTCTAGGTGCTAAAGAGGTGTTGATTCTTATTTTTGTATTTTGAAGAGGGCAGCGTGTGCACATTGGAAGATGGTAGCCTGGGCGTGTGCAAAAAGCTACCAGACTGTCCAGAGAGGGTGAAGGAGGTGAAAGAGGGCAAAAGAACCGTGGACTCGCTAGGAAAATGTGGATTCGATGGTTTCATCGAGATCGTTTGCTGTCATGGCAAGCCTGACATTACCGACAAGCTGACTAAGAGACCTGCCGAAAGTGGTACGTTTTCATTGGAGTATGGGCGTTTATGTGTGCTCACATTTTCATAGGTGAACAATGTGAAACTAATACAGCCTAAATATAGCCTAAAGAAACTAAACAGTCAAATTTTAGTTTTATAATTAGTTTCCTGGTGTCTCGTTGAATATTCATTTGCGCACCAGGTCATTAATAATTCATTTCGAACCTGCCGACTTCTGTTTTTTTTTCTTGTTTTTTTTTTTAACGAAGTGACGTTGACCATGCGGAAATGTTGCGTATTTTTGTTGCTCTAACCCGTGGACCTTGTAGATTTCACATTAACAGTAACCATAAGAGTCAGGTGAAGAAAAGCAGCACGATGCGTATGTACTTCCATTTAATCAGACGTTAAAAATTAAATCAAAATTACGACGAATAATGAAGTTTCGATTACAGGGTTCGAAAAAGCTCCAGAAATAACATGTGGTACTTTTGAAAAAAGTTCTCGCATGGAAATTTTTGAAAATATATAAATTGTTTATGTGGTTTCTAGCATGCATCGCTTACAACGACGGTCTGCGATACAATATATTCGACGGTATCGGGGCGAAAGCTAGCGATTTCCCGTTCGTGGTTGCTCTAGGATATAAAAACAATGACTTTGACAGAGATGAAAAACCAATTAAATATATCTGCGGAGGTAGCTTGATAAGTTTCGGTCACGTGTTGACAGCGGCACATTGTGTGCACAACAAGGACAAATCTATTCCGGTTGAAGTAAGCGAAGAGAGTCAACTACGGTGACATACAATTTTGATGGTTTCTCGTGTGATCCAGAAATATTACGAAAAGTACGCAATTGTGAAAAGAAATGGGGAGGAGCTTAGGTTTCTCGCACTGTTGCAGGTAAGATTAGGAAACGAAAACTTGATCAGCACCGATAAGAACGTGCAGCGCATCCCTATCAAAGATATAAAGTGTCATCCGGACTATAAAATCGGTATAAGCTACAACGACGTGGCCATACTGAAACTAGAAAGAGACGCGACAATGTCGAGCACAGTTAAGCCTGTCTGCCTTCAAACTAAACCTTTGGACGGTGAAACCATGATACCAAGAACGTCTCTTGTGGTGCTTGGATGGGGTTTGACGAGCTACGAGGAAGATTTTAGTAAGCTGCTGATGAGGACCGCTGGCCTCAGGTATGATACGTATCTACCGATAATTATACCATAATTTTTGTCTATGGGCCATGGGGATTTTTTAATCAACAACTCACTGTGGTTCTCGGAAAAATTTCTGAAAATTTTCCAGTATCGTGGGCAATAAAGATTGCGGCAAGTGGTACACCGGATTCGGTAAACTGCCCCACGGTCTCGACGACACCATAGTTTGCGCGATCGACAGGAACGAGAGCAGAAGATCGGACGCCTGTCAAGGTGACAGCGGGGGTCCTTTATTAATGTCATCCGATGACACACGCGATGGTAAACGCGTCGTCGCGATCGTAGCTGCCGCTGGTGGCTGTGGAACCGCGCAACCAGGCTTTTACACCTTGGTGCTTCCGTTCTTGGATTGGATCGAAGAGCAGGTGTGGTCACCTACTGCCACAAGGACGAACGACCTTAAGCCATTTTATTATTAAGATCAAGCTTATCTTTCAAACTGACGTGACAATGAAAAGTGTTCAACCAGAAAATTCGCTCTCGTCGCGAGTCAATAAACTACGTCCGTAAACATTAACAAAACCCTTTTTTATTTATTCACATTCTGTACAAATGTATTTTACATAAAGTCGACGACGTCCACCGTGAGTTTATGTAATGGACGGCGGTCTATAGTTAAGCATCGATTCGTATACTATGTTCAAGCGAAGTACAATTAAATGCATTTCTACCGTAAAATGAAGTATAGAGTAAATGAAATACACCGTAAAGCCAATAAAGTCTTTCTATTGTTAATACTCTTTTTCTCCTCGACAATTCTTACGTGCCCTTAGGACAAGATACTTTCGTATTTTTTCGTTCCATAATTAGTGCCATTTTAAGTATTGAAACTTTTGAAATTTATAACCAATCTAATTTTAACACAGGTTGTCATTCTAGGGTTAATTATTGATGTATCTGTTACACAGATCTGTGTGAAAGAAAGAAGAAAAGGAGTGACACTACTTGCAGAACGATCTGACGTATTGTATATAAGTAGGTTTAACAAGTTTCGAAATACCTCCATTATAAGAGAATGAGTAACATGTTCCTTTGTGTATTGTTATTAATATTTTCCGAAACAATTCTCATATCCATAAAACCATCCATGAAACGACATATTAATTCGTTTTTGTATATTAAGTGAATTTTCTAAATCGTGCAAACGAGGAGACATTATAATTAATACGACAGACTGGAAAGAAAATTAATCGTTTTCGTATAATGGAGGAATTTCGAGACTCTCTTCAATCTATTATGGACCCTGTATAGTAACTGTAAACACCCGAACGTAAAGGGATAACCAACACCAAAATTTATAGCAATCTCAAGTAATCCAAGTTGCTGTCCGTCAGGTTACTCTTCTTTTCCACTAGGCAAAGTAGTCGCGGACCGTTTGTACACAGACGCGTCCTATGCGCGCCACGTGGAGGCAGATTATTAACTCTACACGTCGAAAATCCTTATTTATTCAACAGAGGACATGTACAACGATTATAATACAGCATATTTGTACGTAATGCAAGATAATACTGTTGCGATCAGGTGCAGTTGCAGGCATAGACGATGCGAGACGAACGAATTTCTAGAAATGTCATTTTTGACAGGTTCGCTCCGGCAAAGAAAACATAATCGATAGTATATAGATAATTTTCAACTTTGGTAAGTTAGCTTCGATCAAGTTTACCTTCCCTTTTTATGCTAATAATCATCGTGTCCACTCATTCTGGTGAATTTAATTAAATCAATTAATCCGGAATCGTTCAGCAGCTCGCTACGGCCCAACTCGATAAACCTAAATGCCAAAATTACGTGCTGATATGTTTCAGAGATTACTAGTTCCGTCGGTACAATTGCAGCGAGCAATGAAAGTATTCGACGATAGCAATCGAAGATCTACTACACGAAAACAGTAATGTAATCAATATTAAGGCCCATAAAAGAACATCGAATGCTTCTAAAGCAATCTAAAATCTGTGAGGAAATTTCAAATCTATTAAAATTCTAACATTTAACTTTTTTCAGTAAACATTCGTGTATCTTAACCATTTACAATATTTGATACTGATCTTTGTATGGTCTCGTTTCGATCAACCCGTTGTTTTCTATATTTTTATTAGTCACTAATATAATATGTACGTCACGAAAACCCACATGACCTTTCAACGTCTTGAAATTTTGTCAGTAGATCGATCAGAAGGTCCCGAGAATTTTGAACAGTAAACTCGAAATAATTTCAAGAATGTACACGTACCAATAAATAAAGTAACGTATGCACCGTGTCAGACAATTGTGTACAAAAGTGTGAGGAAATTGATCGAGGAAGTGCTCGCATTGACGATTGAGCTGGATCGAACCTGAACCGAAATCGCTTAAAGTACACCTTAAAAATGATGTTTAAGCCAAAGAACGATTTCCTATACCTTTTCAAGTAAAAAATGAATCGTTCCATTTCGGAAGAAAATAAATTACGTCAAAACATATTTTTCTATACGCATTACACCTTGTATAAATAATTTTTGGGAATTAAGCTACAATCTAGAAACATTCTATCGTTCCATCGAGTAATAAGATATTTCTCAAATTCCTCGCGTAGAATAGACTAACGAAGCAATTCTCTCCACAAAAGAGAGGTGTTTAAATAACATTCAGATATCCGTCCAAAAAATATGGAAAAGTGGTTTTCGCCGAGAAAGACGTCTCGGTAGAGATTCATTTGCAGATCCCGTCGATACGAACCGTTCCCCGAATCTCCTGCTCAGCCTGTACACTCTCACCCCCATTTCGTGGCTATCGTGTACAGTGATCTGAGTAGTTCGAGCGCCCTGCTGTCAGACGCGGAGGTCTGATCCTCCTGCAGGTAATTAATGGCTTCCGAGGTCGGCGGCTTATCCTTATCTGATCGGCTAACCAGATTTGCCGAGTTCTCGGTGGTTGTTCGGAACTTTCGGCTCTTTCTGCTTCGGTAGGTGGTGACAATGGGTTCGGTGGTGAGCATCGAGCTGGTGGTAGCACGTCTAGGGCCGATGGTAGCGCTCCTAGGGCTAACCGTAGCACCCCTAAAAGCACTTCTGGGTCTGGTGATGGCCCTGGGAGACACGCTCAGCTGATTGATCCCAGCCACGATGTTCCTAGACTCCTCGGATGCGAACTCGTTCACCGGCAGCTTCAACAACGCGTTCAACAGTTCCTCCTTCTCCCTCTGCATGGTCTTGTTGACGGGATCCTTGCAGTGACGGACCAGCAGAAGCACCAGCTGCCTGACCGTCTCGTTGTTGTCCGCTTGCTTCATCACCCTCATCAAGGTGTTGCTGCTGGTGGCGTTCAGTTTGCCGAACAGGTTCTCGGCGATCTCGTTCTCGGTGGTGTTGGCGTTCGGCACGCCTGTGTACGGCAGCAACGAGGTCACCAAGGTCTCCTGGGGCAGAGAATTGGTGGACGTGATGGAGGAGGTTATCGTGGTGGTGATGCTCGATCGCGTGGTGATCAGGGGCTTCGGCGTCACCGTGTTCTCGACGCTGGAGGTTGTAGGAAGCAGAGAGAAGCTCGTCGGGGTGTCCTTGTTTCTCGATAACCTTTGCGGCGCTGGTGGTTGTTCAGACTCGTTGCTGGACTCCTCGGTGCTGCCTGACTCGTCCCCTAGAAACGCGTTACCGTACTCCGCACTTTCCTGACTTCCGGTCATCGTGTCCGTGACCGACGGCACCGTCGTGCCGACGTCCGATTCGAGACCTTGATTGATGCGCTGAGGGTCCACGAAGACGGAGGTCTCCCACAGGTGAGTCACAGCCGGGGAGGAGGTCCAGTGATCGTTGTTCAGGACTTTCGAGTTCTCCTTCGGCTCTGTAGTCTCGAACGAGTCGATCGATTCCGTGTGCGTGCAGGGAGTGGTGTCCGCGATGGTTGTCGAGGTTGTAGGCTCCGTCGTCGACGTTGGCCCTTCCGTCGACACCACGATGTTGTTCGCAGTCCTGAACTTGGTGTAGCTGGTCCGCGACGTGGGGAACGGTAGTCCTTGCTCCGTTTTGTGCAAGTGCGACCTGGAATGATCGCGCGGAGTCTCGTAGTTGTTCGCCGAGAAGCCGGAAGTCGTCGAGCGGACATTCTGAACGGACATAGGCGTGCTGGAGTAGCTTTCAGGGTTCAAGGCTGCCCTCTCGTTCTCCTTCCGGACCGTGTCCGCGTAACTCTCGTAGAACGGAGGGGTCAATTGTTGTTCCGGTTTCCGGCTGGTGGGTTTCTTGCTCCAGTTACGAGTAACCGTGTGCGATAACAAAGATGGCGGCGAAGGGGTCGGCGAGACCACGAAGTTATCGCTTATGGGAGTCGTGACGAGCGATTTTGCTTCTCTGTAAGGCTCGGTGACGATGCTGTTATTTTGGAAACCGCCGACTCGATTCTGACTTCCGGTCTCGCTGGTACAGCCCGCGCAAACGTAATTGTCCGTCACTTTGGCGTTGTCCCGATCGGAGAATCCGCTCGAGCTGCTCGCGTACGTTGTGCCTGTCTGTTCCGTGGGTGTAGCGGTCTCCGTCGGTGGCACCGAGGTCTCGTAATAGTCATTAGTCCCAGGATTCGTCACGAAGTTGGTGCTCGGTTCGTAGGTCTCTTGGCTGGGCGTCCTGGGAGTGGTATAGTAAGTGCTGGGCTGTGTGCTTAGGATGTCGTAGACGTTATCGGGGACAGTGGTGGAGGGCGGTTCGAAGGTGGTCGGATACACGGTGGTGAGCTTTTGTCTGACGTCGTTGCCCTTGTCGGAATAATCGAGGACCTCGTCCTTCTCTCTGACGGACGCGGTGTAATCGGACATCAGCGTCAAGTCCGTGGTGGTCTTCCACTGATCAGGGTCCAGCGTCGTCCTCGGCGGTTCGGTGGGCCTGATCTCGGTGAGCACCTTCTTGAAAGTGTCCGGGTCGAGCAGATACGCGGACAATGCATGCGTGAAGACCTGCGCGATCTCCCGGAGCCTGGTGCTGTTCGACTTCCTGAGATCGTCCAGGGATCCTCCGCTCTGCTGCAGTTCCAGGTCCTCGTTGTAGTTCTCGCCGAGATTGACGTCGTCGAAACGGTCCTCGGTGGTCACGTTGTTCTCGAACGCGTCGTTCAGCTTAAACAGATCAGCGTAGGAGTCGATGGTGTGTCGCGTCAGCAGGCTGCTAGGCACCAGGACGGTGCCGTTGCTCTTCTTCGAGACGACCTTGACCGCGTCCTCCCCGGACTCCGAGCTTACCGAGGAATCGGTGGGCTCGTTCGAGTCGAAATTCTCGGTAGTCGTGGCGAAGTAGAGAGCCAGCGAGTGCAAGGTGGACGGCGCAGGGGGTCCGGACCTGTGCGAGACCCTGTCGTTCGATCTGGGTGCCTCGGTGAGACTGGGGACGTTGTTCTCCAGGTTCTTCAACGACTGCATCATGCTCAACGCGTGCTCCCTCTCGGGGAAACGAATCGACTTCAGTTTGCTCAAAGAGGTCGGTGCAGGGTACTTCAGTTTCGGTATCAGGGTCTTCGCTGTGTGGGTGGGTATCGTCGGGGTGTACGGCGTGGGCCTCGGCGTGGACGTAACGGTGGTGGCGTAGTTCCTCGTGAAGGGCACGTAGGGGCCCAAAGTGGACATCACCTTTCCTTGCTTGTACGTGAAGCTCCTGTCGTAGGGACTCAGATCCTTTTCGGTGACAATATTCTGTTGGTAAGCCGCTGTTGGGGTGGTTCTGTACGGTTTCTCGGTGCTGGAGCCGATCAAGTTTTGTCGATACCCTGGCGAAGCTGTAGACGGGTTTTTACTCGGCTGTATTGCTCTGCTGTATTGATTGTCGTAGGCGTTGCGTGTCGTCGGCCCTTCCGTGCTTCGCCCGAAATTGTTGCCACGCGAGAACGTGCTGGCTGGTGGTGAAAAATTGTTCGCCGGGAACGTCTGCCCGTCAGGATTCGACGTAACGGTGTTCTGACGGTAGCTGTCCGTGATGGGCTGGGACCGAGTGGTCGAAGGGCCGTACGCACTCTCGACGGTCACAGCTGTCGGGGTGTTTCTGTTGTTGTAATAGTTCGGATCGGAGAAGGCGCTTCGCAACTCCGAGGTCTTCGAGTTGCCCCCGAAGTTGTAACTACTCTCGGCGAACCGAAAAGACTCCGTGGTCGGTGGGAAATTAGTCGTGACGGTTTCGGTGGTAGTCTCGTCGTTGCAAGGCGGTGACACGGTGGTCGTGAAATATGGAGTGGTCGTCTCGTAGTAAGGTGTCGACGTGGGGTCCGTGTACGAGAAGTCGTTCCTCTGCGTAGTCGCGTCGTCCCTCTCGGTTGTGGCCGTGGTAGACTCGTACTCTGGATTTCTAGAGGTGGTCTCGCGATTAACGTACAACTGGTAATAATACTGATTCCCGTTGGTGTCGACGAATCGGTTCCCGCGGTTGCCAACGAAAGCGGCGCTCTCCGCGAACTGTTGCGACTCTTTTATCGGACTCGGGCTGCTGGCCCTGAAGGTGGTCGACTCGGTATAAGACGGGGTGACTCTTTGAGAAACCGTCGACCCGGTGTTGTTCCTCGTCTGGCTCTTCGACTTCGATCTCTTCAGGGCTCCTTTCTCCTGGTTGTTCGAGTTTCGATTGGTCACGTGGTAATTCTGCGCCTTTTTAGGGGTACGGTACAAGTCCTGACTGGTCGTGGAGTATTTATTCACGTTCCCCTCGTCGGTGTTCCTCGTGAACTGATTCAACGGCGGCTTCGTGGTCAGCACTTGGCCATTTTGGAAGCCGTTGTTCCCGAACAACTGGTTGCCATCCCTCTGGCCGTTCTCTTGGCCGAAGTTGTTGCCGCCATCGAAGAACCTGGACGTCTTGATCCGGTCCTGCACCTGATTCTCCTGCGGCGGCTCCTCGTACGTCTTGATCCTGCCGTTCTGCTTCCCGTCGTAGCTCAGGTTCTGAACGTCCAAGTAGTCCTGCTGACCGCCAGCCTCGTACTCCAGTCTCGTTTTCCTCGACTCTGCTCGTCTTCGCTCCTCCTCGAGCAACTGCTCGCTGCTCTGCTCGTACAGCTCCGCGGACTTGCTGCAGTCCACCTTGAACCACCAGTCGCAAATCAGCTGCGACTGCTGGAAGATGGTGCCGTTCGGACAGAGGAACGATATCTTCCGCCCGTTGTCGCAGATGTGGAACACCTGGAAAGGTACATATCGCCATCATGATTTTGCGTTGTTTCCCTCCAGTTTGCCTTGTTCTCTACATGCTCCGTTAGGACAGTGGTCTTCGAACTTGGTCAACTGGTGGGTGGAACACCCTTGAAACTCTAAATTTTCTTTCCTAGCCTCAAACATCTTCAGAAATTATTCTGAAGATGATCTCCAACATAGTTTGGAGACCACCGAGTTTAAAACTTCAGGTGCTAAAAGCGAGTGTTTTATATTACTTTATAGAAATAAGTTCAAATATTAATCCTTGAGCGATGCCACGAAGTATAGAGCCTTCAACGATCGTAAGAGTATGTAAACGAGTTTCGAACACCTTGTAGACACTGTTTAGTATTCCAATTTTTTTAATGAATGGGAAACAATACCTGAAACGCGAGCGACTCGTTAATACGGAAACGTTCCAAGTAAATACGTCCCATTCTTTGAGCCGAGACTCGATCGTGTGCAGCGGGCGCGCGCGAAGGAATCGTGATTGCGCAACGCTGAATCGTGCATTTGATTAAGGTAATTACGTTGAGTAAGATATATTAAGCCGCTCATTACTTACTTGACAATTTGTCTCCAGATCCGCGTAGTAACCACCTTTCAGACCGCGACAGCTGAACGAAGTGGCGGGAATCGTCGTGAGAGCTGGAAAGTCGACACCAGGCTGTCCTGTCACGCCTATCGAAGAATGGAACAATAGATTTGGTCAATAAACTCTTGCCAGGCCTCATTTATCTCGACACGAAATCATAGAGCCTCTCTAGGAAATCAACGAAATAGGGAAAATAAGCATCGGCAACGCAGCTCTAATGCAAGTTCAAACGCGCGTTTAACGCTGAATTAAACAGCAAATTAACAACAGAGCATAATTGTACAATTTTCACTCCTCCGTTGTCGTGAATCCAAAAAGTATTCGAACACTAAATTCCCGATTCTCAAAAGTGAGTGCAATTGTACTATTTTTTTTTTTTTAACGGAATTGTCACAGATTAAGTATCGACAATTTCTCTAGAACGGGAGATTTTCAAATGCTTTTTGGATCTGTAGAAAAACTGCTATTTTTAAGAGCGATTAAGCAGACGAATAAGATAGCTTATTGTTCAGCGGCTCTCTAGTAACAAGTTCCTTCAACGCGATTTTCTCGTTGTTTCCACTTGTTCCCCGGTTCCCATCGATCGGTATCAATTTCCCGATCGGAGTATCAGTTGTCACATCGATCAGTTTCAAAAGAATGCTAACTAGATGCATGCGCTTCATTCTACTAGGTAGGAAGCTGGAAAGAGAAAGTGATGCCAGTGCTTGTACAATATTAATAATAATACCCGCTCCTTCGAGCCATTCCTTGAGAAGATCCGGGTTGCCGAAGAAGACTGAGAAAGAAACGCGAAGAAAGTATTTTAGAGGCAGAACGAGGAAGGTTAGTGATTTGCTTCGGCGTTAGTAAGAAGAGATGCGTTTTCGGAACCTTGGTAAACTCGGTACTCGCCATTCTTCTCCGGCGCCAATCGTTTTACGATTTTCTTCAACGATTCGTTGCTCTCGGCCGATGCCTCCACGCTCGACAGCTCCACCTCGGCTAGCAACTTCGGCAAACTCGCCCTTTTGTTGCTATTCTCCGACTGGAAAGTTCGGGCCAACGTTATTCCAGATTTAGGAAAAGTTAGTTGAAGGAAAAGTCAGAAACAAGTCAGAAAATTATTAAATTACATATAGGCTTAGGGGCCCAATGTGGGGCTACCAATTACTGTGCCTATATTAGTTATACTTACTTTTAAAGCGTACCGAATATTAAAAAAAGAGATACTAAATCTATTTCATTACAATGTATAATATATTTTAATTTGTAGAAATTTTTGCTCTGGTATAAATTAAATTATATCTATGCTGATTACTGATCATCGGGCGTGTACGATCGTTTCCGTTTTCCACGGTTATTAATAGTAATAGTGTAAACGAGTAGCCATCACGTAATAGTCACCTCGGTTTTGCTGTAGCTGGGAACGAAACTAATCACTGAACCTGAAAAGCAGAAATAGTATACATACATATCGGAATCGAGTTTTAGGAAACGGTTACGCTCTTATTTCCATAGAATGTACAATGACTTGTTTTCTCCGAATAACGTTCGACGAAAGAGTTACCGAACGTGCGGGGGATGTATGGAGAAATTTTGTGCGTAGTCACTAATTATTCCTGGAGATCTGATTGGGAACAGACGTGTGAATTGTACGATTTACGTAAGATCTAGAATTCCCCGATGTATAACTCTTGGACAGGTGGCGGGGTGTGTGTGTGTGGAAAATGGTATGATCCTGATACTTACACAAAAATATCAGTATCTCGAAGTAAGCCATCGTTGATAGGTTCCTGTGCATGATTCTACAATAAACAGAAAAGGTAAAATTATGCAACATATGTATGTGTTTTCAAATGAATTTATATATTTCCAGCGAATTTATAAATAAATGCAGTACAGGCAACGAAAAGGGGAATTTCGAAACGAACACTTGGATCAAGCACGGTTTTATGATCGTATTTATGTTTATTACTTGTGCAATCGCAAACAATAAATTTTCCATATGCTCTTACAAAACGCACGTTAATTATCCTTTAATTATTTTTTAATTACCTTTAATCTGACCTTCGAATATAAAATTGTAAAAATGGATCGGGTTAATGTACTAATATGAAGCCCAATAGACTTTCACTTTTTATAGGAATGTATCCATCAAAAGTAGCCTTTTTTAAGGTAATAGATACCCAAAGAAATCAGTTCGTGTATTTGTAAATTAAAAGTATTAGACTCCGTCATTTTGACCGAACTGCATGGGACTCTGTGCTATGCTGCTTTTTGAAAAGTATGACGACTGCCGAAGGATCGGCGGTCTATTGATAACCGTAGAGCAAAAGGTGGCCAAGGAAGTAACCGGCCGGGGATCAATTGCGATAATGGGCGCGCGGGATCGGCACGGAGCCGGTTACCCGGTGATTACGCCGCGAGAACGGTTATCCTAATCAAAATCCTGACCGTGGTAAATGGGAATTGTATTAACGGTCCCAGGGGAGGGTGGGGGGGGGGGCACACCAAGGGAACAGAAAGACGTCACATTGGAAACGTGGTTCACAGTGACATTCAATCGGACATCACGGCTCGCCTGGGCTCGTTGTCGGAAGAACAAATAGCATCATGTTGTCGAGGGGGATGACGCAACCGAGCGGAGGGGGGACACGGTAGGGAATATCTTGTTCATTCTCACGGTTCACCGATTTACCGGACTTTCAAAATGATTACGGTAGTCATTAACTTGCCAGTTGGCATTTGATGCGACGCGCAATTTATGGTTAATCCTTTGGGCGAACCGCGATGAGTATTATAATGTCGTACTTTCACTCTCTCTCATTCACCGGCACCGTTCAGCCATACCGA
Source organism: Seladonia tumulorum (assembly GCA_913789895.3). NCBI lineage: Eukaryota > Metazoa > Arthropoda > Insecta > Hymenoptera > Halictidae > Seladonia > Seladonia tumulorum. The sequence goes on from OU565281.1 coordinate 10,715,966, forward strand.
TATGATCCCCGACGATCGTTGTCGTTGATCTCGAATATTTACTTTCAAGGATTGTTGCGCCTCCTCCCCTACCCTTCCCTACCCTCTGACGACGCCGCGGGACGAGATTGATTCAGCCATTAACAGTTGTCGAGAGCTCGGTGATCACGACCGGCAAAAATGCCAGACCGAAGGGAATGGGAACCGCGAAGAGGACGTTGAAAAACTGCGATGTCTGTCTTAAAGTTCATTTGAAAAAAGAAAAAGGCAGATGTTTCTTATCTCGCGACTCCTCATTTATCCTCGGCGATCTCGACCGTCAAGTTGATTTCAATCAGCCTGTACCTCCGTTGTAGATTGTTGCGCCGATAGTGTTTCGTCAATCAACCGGAGACGCAGCATACTTGTGCATTTCTGGCATTTACACGTTTGTGCCAAGTTATTATTACGAGTTTTGCGCGTTAAAAAGACAACTGGTAGAAATGGGGAAATTTCACGTTGCAAATGCCACGGAGCCATTTTTTTTTTTTTTTTTTTTTAATGCTGTACCATTTTTGTCCGTCGTCCGTGACACCGTAAATTGTGAGGCGACCGTTCGGCGCCCGGTGCGAGGTCTGAAAAATATGTGGTTTTAAAAAGACGGCGCTACATTACAGGCAATCAAAGGAGCCATCACCACCCTGTAGATTATGTTCCACGCCAGCCGATGACACATGACATACCCGCGACTATGGTCACCGAGATCGTCAGTTTTAACAGCTCCGGATTCTTATTTATAGAGATACTTGAGAGTAAACGTTTACATGAACAATCCTCGGATGTTGAAACGTCTGAAAGAAGGAGATGGACTCGGTGTAATATTAAAACGAGGCTGAGGAACCTGAAAAATTGCCTTGGCGCTTAATCGAAAGCCATTTTTAACCGTCGGTGTGCTCGAAGCGTAAAAATACACGGGATTAATCGCAACTGTTATATCTACATAACACCATGCAACTTTGTTCTATAATCTCCATTCTTTATATTTTTATGCTATTCTTTGTCCATAAAATTTTACGTTTCGATGCCGCGTTGCCTGTTCGGAATACCGAGTTATTTTGTGTCGTTTCTGCGTTGCAAATTACGACGTAAAGAAAACAGGCGAGAAATGAGCGCAGTGTTTCATGCGTGAAATATGGATGCACTATGAACGTGTTCGGTTATGACTCCGGAAGTTGTAGCCGGGACTATTGTAAGTAAATTTTCAGACATGGCATACCTAAGACAATTATCCCTGAGCTGTGACTTTTGCGCCTGATTAGATCAAGTGTGAAAATAATTTCACGATCTACTTATTTTCTTAATTTTCCAAAGCCAAGATGAATTAATATATTCACGCTCTACTATCAACGAGTTCCACCGAGTTGACCGAATTCAGAACCACAAGAACAGGAAGTTGAAGAAGTTCGGTAAAAGTTCTGTAGCAAAGCAAAACAAACAAAATATTTTGCAGCGGTCCCCTGCGCGCAATTTTAGCGATAATACAATGGGACAGATTTCGAATTTCCAGTAATATCGGAACCCGAAGAGTTTGCGAACAGGAGAAGGGAAGCTTGCCGCACCGGGCCCGGCGGATAGCGATGTTGAAACAATAGCCGGCAGATAGTGAAACAAAACTTGGCGTCTTAACGAGCGCGTACTCGCATACGTATACCGCCTTCCTCTTTTGTAATGCTAATTCAAAGGAGGCAATTATTTCAGGAGTAACCGGTAACCTTCTAGTTTCTCGAACGACACCCGACCCCGGCGCGGCGTCGTCCTTAGAAACCGAACGGATAGAACAGACGCGAAAGTCGGCCGCAAAATTCTCCGTCCACGATCTAGATGATGCCCGGGCAAAATTTTAACGAACAAGGGGTGGGGTGGGGGTTGGTGGGGTGAGAGGGAGGGGGACGGAAAGAAACGCTCCAGAACACGTCGGTTGCGACAGTCTAATTATACTCGGGCGGTATTCGTCTTCTCTTCGGCGATGGGACCAACCGCATCACGAGAAATATCGAAAGTTAATGCTGCTGCCAACCACAGGCAATGTTCGATCAAAATCGTGAATCTAATCCCCGAAAAAGTTGCTCGAATGTTCATTCACGCTGGATCCACGGAACACTGAAAAACTAGCCGTTTTTACATCACTCTTGTAAAAATAATGAGAACATGTTCTATTACAATACAGGGCGTGTTATAATATTGTACGAAAATGATTTTTAAACGAATGTTGCATGGTCTCCTGGCCCAGGCATGGGCACAATTGAGGATTGACTGACAATATTGTCAAGTTCCATAATCCGCTGCTCGGTAACGTTCAATATTTGATTGAATCTCCATCTATGAAAACTGCTATGTTCTGCAATTGCCCAGAAAATGGTACATACAAAGTTCCCTACGTTGCTCTTACTAGGGTAAATAACAAATTTAACACCACATTGAATTAAATTTCGAGAACTAGTTACAGTCTCGATCCCATAAAACTAGCGTTAAACTAAATTAATTTCGATTCGATAATCGTTTCTATATCAAAGTACATTTTGAAGGTCCGCCTAATGGTGAATCGATGAAAAAGTTGTTCCGCGTTAATGACTCGTATTTGCTTGTAGTCATCGGTGTCGCGCACTGTTAGTTACATCATTTCGATGCACGGTACCGATGGCTGGTTAGAAATCGAATGAAACGATAGGAAAGCGCCGGCGTAAGGATAACAATCCAATGAGTAAATGAATCGAGTCAGTAGATAATATCGTGGCCGTGTTGCGTGTTGGTAGAAACAAATTACTTTTCCCAATGAGGCTGAATCGGGAAAGTGGAAGCGACAAGATCGGCGGCTTGGTAAGATGGTGCTCTCGCCGGTTAAACAGCAGTTCTCGTTGATGGAATTCTATCGGCGAATAAAAACAAAATCCAACCCGTCATTTCGACGAAATGGAAAGACTAATCTTCGCCCGTTTTATTGTAACATCGCCCGTCTCCGATTCGCAAGATTGCTCCGTAATCATTATCCCGGGCTAAAAACTTGCATTAGGCTAACAGTCCTGACCACGACGGTTGGGAGGCTGCGCTCGATTATCTTATCAAGATGGTGAAATCATTTAATGACTGTCTCGCAACGAACTTGCACGAGCATTTACCGGCTCGAATTCACAGACGACGACTTTTCTATTCCTAATGATTTGATTAGGACACAATAAGACGTCTTTCTTCATGCAAATTTAGATCTTTCCTAACGGTATTAAAAAATGTAGGGAATTTTTTACGACGACCATTTCGATGTAAAGACCAGGTATTTTTTACTTTTTCTTTCGCGGAGACTTGTAGGTTTAGAAGCGATAACAGGTTCGCTGTAATTCCATGAAAATTTAATGGAAATTGTGTTCGGATTCGAAGGATCGTGAGCCTTCTTCCCCCCCTCTGTCGTTCGTTCAGCTTCATCGAGGCAGCAACCAAGTTCATTACGTGAATCATCCATGACATTTTTCAGGCGAGTTTGCCGTTATTTGAGAAGAAATTTCCCTTTCCATTTAAAAGCAACGAAGGTAAATGCTACCATTAACTCGACTCCGTCTCTCGTTACTTTTTGCCTCCAGTAACTTCCACTAGATTAGTTAGCTTGGCTGTCTGTTTGAAAAGTTCAGCGTTCGCGAAATGATTTACAATCATCGATAGTCAAATAAATAATTTGAACGCAGACGAGAATGTGCTTTTTCGTTCTGAAAATGGTACAAGGGTGGTGCCAATCACTGTGCCTATATTAATTGTACTTATTTTTGAAGCACAATGAATATATTAAAAAACAGGTAGTGACGTTTGCATGTTCATGATGCGGGATTTACGGTTATTACAAACTTTGTCGAAGGAGCGTCATGTTTTTTGAACTTTTTCCCATGTATAGGTGCCGCCTTACGTAAAGCATTGTATTCATTATGGGAGAGTTCTTGTAACTTGGTCGCCGTTCCTTTCGTGACTGAGTTTTGGTGCCATAATCCTTTCATACTGAATTATTTGGCACCATGTTTTACTTTTTACATTTTATCTAGATAATACCTGTCACTTCCGGCGATGGCAGACTTGGTGCGTGTAACCAGAAAAATCCATAATGGATACCGCGAACGGGAGTACATAGTGCAATTCCTGTGTGCCATTTATCCTTGTCCTATTTTCTAATATCCACAGAAATCGTGGTCTAATATCCACAGAAATTCGCATCGCGTCGTTCTTTAAGTAAGTTTCACGAAAATCTATTTTCATTCGTTACTTATCGCATAATTTTAACACGTTGATTGCCATGTCACCCATATTTGGGTGACGGAATTACTTGTCCAGGTTTTAAAAGGAATTTTTGTGATAATATACTCGTACCAAATTTTCTTAGGATCCGTAAAATGCAAGAAAGTCGGAGGGCTACTCGACACATCGTACATTTAATTTTTTTCAATTTTTATTTCATTAAATAACACTTGGATTTTATGGAATTTTTCAGGTTTCCAGTTTGGCAGTGAAAGTGTTAATGTCCACTTTGAAATTAGGACCATTAATAGATCATAAATAAGTTGAAAAATATGTGGTAGAAAAAGTAAAACTGATTATTCAGCAAAAATTAGCGATAAAATTTAAAATTCTCATGCTCTTTTTAGCAATTATCGAAGCTTTCCTGCGACAACAACTCGTCGTTGTCGTTTTTCAACAGTCGCAAAGTTGGAATTGTTAGGAACTTTGCGGTGTTTGTGCGTGGATTAAAAAATGCTTGTGCCGGAGCTAAAACAATCGAGTTATACCTGCTCGCGTGCAGAAAAAAGAAAACAAAAAGGTATTTATAAAACCTTTGAAAATCCGGCGAATTCGCGAGCTTAGCGTTCGTAAGTAGAATCGGTAGGTCGTGATCAGACACGCCAGACGATTCCAATTGAATAGCACGCGTGTTTTCCCGAAAAATCTCCAACCGAAAAGGGGGCGATTCTAGATGAAAAAATAAGTTGAAAATGTGGAATAAAATTTTGCCACACGAGGCTTCGATTTCGAGAATTCGGCGAACACGTGTACTATCGAATAGAAATCGTGTGACGCGTCTGATCATGACCTACCGATTCTACTTAGAAATGCTAACCGCGCGAACTTGACGGATTTCCAAAGTCGATTATCAAAGCCTAAACAAATTTTACTCTACATTTTCGATTTATTTTTTTTTTAATCATCGAATCACCAAAGAGATCCACAAAAATTAGCTATAACGGTGCATCTAATAATTCATTTCGTTAAAGACGAAGCCTGCCCAGCGATTTCGGCGACAGACTGTATCCTCGATACAGGAAACGGTGTTCGCGCGATCGTTATGGAGCGGTGTCTTATGAAACATCCTGTTCACGAATATATGCACGCGTTCCCAACACGTGTGTATGTTCGGGACTCTCGAAAGGTAGTCACGGGTACGGGTACGGGAAGACAAGCTCGGCTGTTGGAGAGAAGCGGAAGTATAGCAAAGGCCTCCTACCGTGGTCGTCGATACCAACAGTGGTGGCGTATCCTGGTATCGTGTCCGCGGTGACCCTACCGCTAGGGAGAATCCGCCCGCGTTTACTATCCCGACTCCAGAAGAAAGGTCATTTGGGGCCACTCACCGACGCCTTTACCGGCGAACGAAGATCGTCGAGATATCTTCGGAACGAATCTGATTACCGTGTCTCTCTCCCCCACAGCAGAAGATCTTAGAAAGCGGCGAACCGACACCGGGAACCGATATTGAGTCATGTACAGAGAGACGAGTCGTGAATTCCCTAGCGTCGAGTCGCGATCCCAACCAATAAAACGCTCCGCAACGTCACACTCTGTCTTTAGCCGCGTATAAACTGTTCACCAAACGCTCCACACAGTCATACAACTCTTCGATAAGCTCTACCGTCCCTGGCAGAAAATTATTCGGCTTTAATATGTATAAAGCTATCAGAGTAATTTGATATTGCTCGAGCCGAACGAAATTGATACGGCTATTAAGAGACTATCGGTGAGAGAAATATTAATACCTTTCTGGATATATATCACAGTCTCGATCTAAATATCGAATCTCGCGGAGGGTCGGAACGTGAATAGTTTATGGGGACACAATTGCGAGCTCCGAAACGACGTTAAAAGTCGGTGTTTTATTATTAATGCAACGTTTCAACCGAAGAATCGTGTCGCGGTCGTCGACCAGCAATATTTGCCCGAGCGAATATTTCTGGCGTGTAATTTCGCGACGAGATTGTCGCCTCGGAATGTCGAAACAGTGACGCTATGATTACCATCCGTTCACAATCATAGAAAAAGGCGGTTCCCCGCAACGTTCCTAATTTTCGCCGATAATAAATAGCTGCCGGTGATGGAGAGACTGTGTTTTTCAAACGCGGACGTTCGGGGCACGATGCAATCAAAAATTTCAACAAACGCTCTCGCGAAGACGTTGATGGAACGGATTTATATTAACACTTGTGCAACCGATCATTGGGATTCACCGCTGCCAACAGAAGATTTGTTAATTTCAACCGCTGTGACAAATTTTCTTCGCTTAGTCGGGAGATAATGTTGAATACAACTGCTCAACTACTGTTTCAGCTTTTATTCCCCTGTCACGATTCGAGACTAAATTCTCGACATTAATGATTTGCAAAATTACTTGAAAATCTTTTGTATATCGTGGTAGTCAATTTGTTAGAATTGTACGAAGTAATTGGGAACAAAGTTGAAAAGATTTCAGAGTTGATAAGATATTTGAAAAAGCCGGTACACGTTCGACCCGTTGTGTTAGAGATATGAGAATAAAAATATTGATTGGACGGATCCAGGACTGGATCCAGGTTAATTCGATTTCCATCGTGAAATATAATGCGACGCCTCTCGGATTAATTATCCGTTGCGGAGATTTACCCGATGGAAGAGAAGGAGAGAGGGAGGGAGAGAGAGAGAGAGAGAGACGAGAGCGTTTCGCGAATCAATTGAACGCATTTAATTACGTGTATTGCGCATCATTACGCGAGACGGAAGCGGAGCGACCGGCTCGTACGATTTATCGAGCAGGCGTTGATCCGGAAGACGGGCCCACTTTCGCCGCGGCGCGAACACACCGAGGGATCCAAGAAGAGCAGAGAGAGAGAGGAGAGGAGAGGAGAGGAGAGGAGAGGAGAGGAGAGAACACCTAGGAGAGGACTCAGGTGTGTGCCACACGTCGCACTCTACCTACGACCTCACAGGACACTCGCCTAGTTTCACACATGCGGCTATGACTCCACGACCTCTCTTTCAGACCGGGTGAAACGCTGATTGTCCTCCGCGACGACGCGGTTTTCTCGCGTGTCGGGCCGAGGCAAGACAACCGGCAGCCCAGCTGAGGAAGACGAAGAAGGAGGAAGGCTGATCGTGTCTGGTAGCAGGAGAGGCTATGACATAAGTGAAATTAACAAGCACACGTGCTACCGGTACACACGCCAGGGACTTTCAGAAAGGACTTTTTCGCGATGGTATCGCGCGGGCTCCCCCGCGCCGCGATTATCCATTACCGGGGGGGCTTAATCATAAAGTAATGAGCATAATACGCCCCGTGGGGTTTCGCGCTTGTGAAATATTTATGCTCGTCCCGAAAAAAAAAGAAAAAAAACAACAACAACACAACTCTCGCCAGGACGCCAAGCGGCACAAACACGGTTTTTATCTGCCGCCGGTGTCAATTCTGTTTCGGCACGCGTAATTATGACATTGTTCGGCAACGCGCGGCGAGCATCGAGCATGAGAAGCTCGGTCGTCGAGATGCTATCCTATAATTCAATATTTTGCGCAAGTTTGCTCGTTGAATATGCGCAAGCAACGTTGCCTAGCGTCTCTCTTTCCGTCCTCGTCTTCTTCCTTTTTGTTGTGCCGCGAGTAATTATCAGGAAGGGGAAAAATTTCTAGATGTTTATCATTCGAGCCACTCGGTAATGAACTGCGAGAAATTGGACGTAATGGCTGAGATCGTGTTGGTTTAAACAATGGACACGTTTTTTTTGGTTTCGGTCCATTTGCGACGTCGCGACGATTAACCCGTTAAACCGAGTCAGGGTCTTGTTGACTTAGCCCCAAATTTTGGAAATGTGTAATCTGCGTAGAAGAAAGTACACTTTCTTTTCATTTTATCGCCGTGTAATTATACCGTTGTGCTAACATTTACGAGCTGCGTAGAAATTATTTTTGTCACTCTATAAATAACCACCCCTGGGGCAAGGTGTTTGATCGAACACTTTAAAGGTTCTGCTGTGAAAAATTCGAGTCTGTGATAAAAAAATTCTGTTTTTCTCAAAGGGATCGAATCTTATGGACAACGAATTTTTAACAAGAAAAAATCTAGGTTAGATAAAAATGTGTTTCTTCTCGTGGCAATTTTAATACATTCGAGATAATATCATTGGTATTATGAAATTCTCTACATTTTTAGACATTCTAAATTGTTAATCGAGTACACCACCTGACAAATATCGAAGATGTTACATGCATAAAAGGTCAACGTTAAGTTGGAACGAAGACCCCGTGAATGGAAGCTTCAAAGAAGCTCTTGCTCGCCTTTAATTTGTTTAACGTAGATAATGGCAAAAGAAGCACCCGGTTAATTATCATATTTCGAGAAATATTAAGCGTTATGTAAAGTGACTTGAATGCCTAGTTGAAGGTAGAGGAAGAGACGCGCTGGTTCACTTTCTTGGGAATAATTAAAACGAAGCATCGCAGGCATTATGTGTGCGTGTGTGTGTGTGTGTGTCGCGGAATGAAAGAAAATTGGTAATTGCGTTCTAATAATTTTAGCACCTCGTCGTTAAAATTAATATCGTCTTCGGCAAGAGCCCATTATCCCCGACAACGTTTCACTCTTTCTTTATCCTCCACCTTTTCTCGAATCAATTTGCAGTTTCTAGACACATCCCGATCAGAAAGAAATTTTTTTCGAACGGCATTAACCTAGTTCCGGTGTGCTCGTTAAACGACGATTAAGCTCGTTTAGCGACGGATCAAATTAAAATCGAACGTATATATAGACGATTTGCCAATTAAAAAATACATTTTTCATACGTGCGAACAGAGTGTTAAATCTTTCTGCAGCAGGACGAGAATTTTGACGGCGATATCAGATTACCGAGGGGGGAAGCATTTCTGCAGGAGCGCGCGCGGTTAACTTTAATTAGGCACATTTCAGATGCAAGATCGGCATTCAAGGTGGTTAGTATTTTAGTTCAACGATCTCTCGTTTTCCCAACCGGGAGAGTATGACGCTTTCTACGTAATACTCGGGCAACGGATTCCGCTAATTTCTCAGGAACGTAAAATGTTACGTCTTCGAATGCTAATTCACCCTATACGCGGCGAGCACAGTAATGCATCTTACGTTATTAATCTGTAACAGCGGCTTTCTCCGGCGCGAATAATGCGGGCACAGACGAGACAGAGAAAAAAAAGAAGAAGAGCAGGGAGGGAGGTGGAGGAGGCGCCTCGGCGAAGAAAAATGGGATTAGTTTTATGCGTGGAAACCGGAACTCGGAAGCGTGTGTATCGCGGATTTATAGGCTCTGACGTGTGTGACACGTTGCCGAGGCGCGGGTTGAGCGAACTATGTTTCTGGCTTCGTGAGATGCAACGCAATGTCGACCATGGGAACCCGGTTTTCTTTATGTTTAATTAATCACACTCATAATTATATTGCACGTCAGCGTCATGTTGCTTTAACACGCTTAAACTGCTGTTTACGACACACCTGCCGCGCTCGCATAAATGGGTCAACGATTTTTCGATTCCAAGAAGACGTCCAACTCGAATCGAATTACTTCAGAAACTTTCGATCTGTAGACTCAGTATGTGTGTTCCACCGATAAATTCGCTGAAGGTAATTTTATATTTTATTGCATTGAGAAACAACTATTGCAATTTTGTAGTTTTAATTGTGTTTCATCGGTAAACTCGCAAAATCATCTATTTTCGTAAATTAAGAAACTATTGCAATTTCGTACCAATCCTTTACCAACAAATGAAAAGCGTTTTGAGTATTGAATAATGTTTCGATAAGGACAGAAAATTCACTGGTCCGATAATTTGCAGTTTCATAATGTAAAGCAGTACCATTTTAAGCATTAATAACGCTTCTCGTCGAAGCAAAGTGTTTATCTGATTTCTTTATAAGACCAGAAAATTCACTGTTCCGTTATATACCGTTTCGAACGTAATAGAATAACATGTTGAACATTAAAAACGTATCTATTTTTACAAACACAGAGAAATCATTGATTTCGTCGTTTGACAAACACCATTGTGACATTTTAAAGTATCATCAAAACAAAAGAAACTGCTTGCCAGTCTTCCCGAGAATGACAGAATCTAGTTGACCGGTGTGTCGTTCGATAGACAATTCCAGATCGAATTGCCAAAAGTACATTTGCATGCGAATGCGCGGCTTGCATAACCGATGGAGGCCGCAATGGATGCGTCGGATGCAATTTTCCCGTAATTATCGTTGCTGGAGGAGAATTTACAGTTTCCCGCCTTAGGAAAGTTTTAATCTTTCTTTATGGAACAACGGAGTTTTTAATCCCCGCCGCGCCCCACGAGAAAACTCGCCGAGAAAAAAAAAGATGAAAAGGAGGAGAGGGATCGTTTGCGAGTGAGTTTGAGTGGTTTTTACTTCACAACGGTTTTTTCTCTGTATATCCTTTACACCATATATTCTTATAACTCGGAGGTATATTTGTCCGAGACTACGTTTAATGCTCACGACGCCAAATGCATTGAAATGTCAAAAAGTTTCTTGTGCGCTTCGAGGGACGCCGAACGTAATCAAGGAACATGCCGCACTACATACATTTTCGGTAATAACACTCTTACGATATATATACACGATACAATTCTCTTATCCTTACACTTTACTGAGATCTAATCCAAGAACGTGATAACAAGTCTGCCGTAAAACATTCGTACGAGTAAACATTCGAAAAAGTCAATGGCATCATTGGGAAAGGGGAAAATCGGATCACCACTCTACAGAAATTCTACGGGTAATCTGTTCGTGTCATGCTATGTGACAAGTCAGTTACCGATTTTCAGTCGCCTGTTATCATTGTCGGAGATCGTATCACTGAGAATCGCGCGCGAACAACCTGCACAAAGTACAATGGATCCACGGTAAAAAATGTCTGCTCGCACGATTACATTTAATTTTAAACTAGAACCTAAAAAATCTCGATTCGATATAAAAGAAACGAAGAGGCTATTGTGTAAAGGATTAGCGCGCGAAGCAGAAACCGTGCGAAACGCGCGCGTGCCTCATTTCCTATCCAGCAAATCCCCGTTCAATCATTCGCCGGTATACAAACGCGCCGGCAATCCGCGCGACGATCTGTCATCACGTACCGTCTTAACACTAGCTCTACGTCAAAATGACGGGTTCTGATATTCTTAATTTAAACTCATTAAGATTCTAAGGACGCGGATCTCTTCGGGTATATTTCAAAAATTATTTTTACAACGGGAAATAGTCACTTTCAGTGAACCCAGTGTGAAATCAGCATGCCGAGATCAATCAGGGGTGGTGTGAAAAAATTGTTTTATAAATACGTACGTGACGTGTGGATGGTAAAACACTGGATGACAGGTTGAACTTCCTGGTGTTTGTTGGTCGGCTCTCAATAATACGAGAAAGCACACATCACCCGTGACCGGAGTAATCTCTGGGTGCTCTAACGTATCACTGACCGCGTGAACCCGTGGCCGGCGCACGGTGTGTCGTGCAGGTGCGAGAGGAGCACAGCGTACCGGCAGGTAAGCACCGGTGCATCAGAGAGAGAGAGAGAGAAAGAGAGAAGAAAAAGAAGAAGAAGAAGAAGAAGAGAGGGAGCCGAGTTAGGAAAGGAGAGAACAGAGTCAAAGGGCCGCGTCTCGGTTGTCGTTCGTATCCTATATCGTGTGGTGTCGCGTCGCGAATGAGACGTACGACGATACTGAGGAGCCGTCGGCTAGGCATGCAAACCTCATAGCCGCGCAAAGGATCTCTCGATCCTCCGCTCCTCGTCTATCGAACTATCATTGCTCCGCTACCTTTGTCCCTCTCTCCCATTCACGGAACGATCGTTCCGTCCTGTTCCCGTCCCCGAGCCCCGCTCACTTCCTCGCTTTCTCGCTTCTTCGTTCTGCTTGATCCTCCCTCTGATGTTAACCCGCACCTCTCGCCTGCTCCTGTCCCCTAACCCCTTCGCGATAGCCCCCTAACCGCGCGCTAGGTGCATCGGGCGAACCTAGCGCACGCGCTTCACGCGCTGCTTACCTTTTACCATCCTCACACCCACTCTTACCTTCTTCCTCCCCTTCCGCCACCCTCGACCCCCCCCCCTCCCCGATCCGTGTCCTTTCTGTTTCAGCACTCTCTTCCTCTCTCTGTCTCCCTCGCAAAATTTTTCCGCGTAACCCTCGCGCACGCTCCATCTGGTCATCTTCCTTCTATGTGACCCGATGCTATCTCCGGTGCTTTCTCTTTCTCCTTCGTTTCTCCCGAGAGACAGTTTCTGCTCGAAGAAATGTGTATTAGCCGCCTTCCTGGCCCGTTCCTCTTCGGCGAATCCCTACATCCCGATCTTCTTTTGTCTCCTGCCTCAAACCCTTCCAGAACCCCTCACCCCCCGGCTCGACGTTTGTTATACTCGTTGCGAGGACTTGTTAGAGCCGCTTTCTTTTTGTTTTTTCTGTGACCTTTTTCGCTCCGTCCCTCGAGCTCCATTCCGAGAGATTACACCTGCCTTCCTTAATTACTTTTCCCGCGATTCTCAGCGTTTTCCGTCACAACCCCCGGCGCTCCACGCCGCCGGAAATTAACCCGTAGTCCTACGGGTTGCTTCGCTGCTAATTATTATTTAGCGGAGGAAAAGAAAAAGGGGTAAGAGCACCCCGAATGATGATTATTGGTAAGGCTGGTTTAAACCCTGCGCCGACGACCTGGATCGTTCGAGTCCGCAGCGAGATTTCACCCTTAAATTTTGTTTCTCTGTGATATTTATTTTTTCTTTTACCGTTACAGTGATCGACCGTTCAATTTCTCACCGAAAGTCGCTCAGGTCCACGGACCATCCCCACTCTTCTCCCACCACTTCGTGCCTCGAGGTAAGGAAAGAAAATAAATGCAATACTGATGCGCGAAAAGACAGCGCTACTTTTGATTATTGGAAAAGGGATTTTTTGTTAGATTTCTTTGAAAACCTGGGAAACAATAAGTCGCGAATATGAAAGAGCCAGGTTGCCCGCGAAACGTGCAAAAAACATGAGGGTTAAGAAATATTGTTATGATAGGGGAACTTGTCCCGCGTTCGAGGGGATTTCGAAAGTTTTTCCGAGAAAGTTTTCAAAGAGAACTTCGTGACGGGTCGGGGGTTGAACGACCTGTTGACCGGGTAACTTTCTGAACTTTCTGGACGCTCGCATAACCGTAATTAACGTTTTACTTTAAAATTCAGGGAATCGAGAGAAATGAACGAACTGTTCAAACGTTACCTTTGCGACAGCTGTGCGATTTAAATTAGGGTGGCCAAACTTTTTTTTTTTTTGGATCGACGAAGGCTACGACGGTTCCAATGTTTGGGACTAATGAAAACGACATTGAGGTTTCGTTTGACAATTTAAGCTATTACGAAACATTTTTCTATTGTCTTGCGACGATGTTTACATACGTTCAAATAGGTTTAAATATGATGAAAATATTTTTCGACCGCCGACGTGCTAAACAGAGTTCAAAAGAAAGTAAACTGGATACATGACACAACTGTTGCGCAAGACGGAAGCTTCTCGAGTGACATACAAAAGGGGAAAGGAATTGGTAGGAAGTCGCGACTACAGTTGGGCATTGTTTGAATAAAAAAATGTACCAAATCAGAACCGAAGAAATCGTGACTAAAAATTAGAAAGATCTCAACTACCGTAACCTTCATCTAGTGTCACATCTTGAAATGAATTGCACATAGTGTAAAAGTTGTAAATGGGTGAGAAACGCATTAACGATGAGAAATCAAGAGCTTCGCGAATCATTATCATTCGTCAAAGACGAATATACCGTTCGGTGAGATCAAGCATTTTATACGGTAGGAATCAGGACAATACCGTCCGCTCCACTTGCAAGTTGAACAGCAACGAACTTACCCACATTGTCTTTGATATTTTAGCAATCTGTTTGAAAAGTATTCGCGTCAATTTGCAAGCTGTAGCGAGAGTTAATCCGATGGGGTATGCTTAGACGATCATTTCGCTCCCTAATGTCCACTTTGGCGCTTGACGGTGTTGCGCGAGAGCCTTCCATCTTGGATGGCTCCGGAGTATTCCCAAACCGTGAAGAAATCCAAGGGGATTGCGCACGTTAATGTTACGAAATCGCGGCGTATCCACGCATTCGATACGAAAGAATTCCCAAAAACCCTTCGCCGGAACGGACGGACGGCTGGCAATTAGAAATCTGAAACCTCGCACAAAGGACAATCGCTGTAACCGTTCTTATCCGCCGGGATTATGTTCACACGTCCCGCTGAAATCACGGTCGCGTTTGGTGCGCGAGAGGAGATTAGATACATGCTTAAATAACTCGATACATTTTCTTCGTGTACATAATTCCACAGTTTATGAGAACGTAATTTCCATCCATTTATAATTTATACAAGAGAAACTGTTTATTTATGTATGTGTGCGTGTCGGTCTCTCTCTCTCTCTCTCTCTATCTCGCTCTTTCTTTCTTTCTTTCACTCATTGTCTCTCTTTCACCCTTTCTCTCACGGTCGACTCGCTCACTCACTCGCTCTCTTTCTCTGTGTGTATGTGTGGGTGTGTACAAACGGAATAATTTTATTCATGTCCTTGTTATAAACTCTACGTTGTGGGAACGAAATTTGCTTACAGGGGTTTCGAAAGATGCGCTGTACCACGGCGAACGAGAGGATTTCTAAGCCGAAAATTATTCTTTTATCCTCGCGCGATCATTGTTCGCGAGCCATTCGCGCCACCGACGATGAAAATCGCGATACAGGTGTGCTGTATGCTCGATGAATATTCGGCGAACTAACGCGAGGAACGTCCAGAAAGTGACAACCGAGTACACGCGCGTGGAAATGTACAAACAATTGTTTTAAACATAGGATTGGTCAAATAAGCGTTGCGTCTTCGGATCGAAATAAAATACAAATCGAGGTTTACCTGAAATGTATTCCGTTTTAATCCGAAGATATCCCACTCAATTTAGATAATCCTGTATACCCCTAGTACACAATATTCCTGTACTGTGAATTCTCGATATATGTCAACACCACGGTGTTATGTTTACCGGGGACCCACGACGTTTATCGCCCTGGCCTTGGCGACATACATAGAGAAATGTTTCACTACTAGTCTGTACAATCACCTTTTATCGAAACATTTCTGACTTGCCCCGAGGGAAAAACGACGTCGGAGAAATAGATAATACGCAACGCGATCCTCTCGTTCCGTTCGCGATCCATAGATCGCTGGTACGATTGGTGCAACGCGCCTTTTAGGGAACACTGCGGGTCCGCTACTCGATATCACTAAATTGAATATTCAACATCGTTACGCGACTGGCCCACGTCGTTGGAAAACTCTGTCCGCCCTCAAATCATCATCGGTGACGTATTCATAGAAACCCGTAGAAAATAAATTGCTTCCTACGCCCTGGCTCTGTCCGCGTGTTACAGCTGCGTAACAGAAGCTGTCGGCGGACACGACGGTCACGTGAATAAAAAATAATGCTACTTCGCAGAGAAGTATTGTCAGGAAAGACAGCGATCGATTCATCGGTGTGTCGCGGAATTGCCTGTTCTCGAGAACAATCGGTAGTGTTAGTTTATTTTTCTATTGTTCGTCGAACGCAAACTGGATCGATCATACCAGCGAATACATGCTCTGTCGTCGGATAAATCCTGCTCGAAATTTGCATCCGTACATCATACGCTTGTATACTGGCAATGCACGCAGTTATGTCAGGCAAGGCAGTGATTATAGCATACACGTTTTTTTTTTTTGGGTCATTTCACGTCTGATCGATCAGAATTCAGAAATTACCAATTTGCTGCACGGGAACTGGCCGATCTTTTGTTTAGATTGATTCCTTGCACTTTCGCCAACGAAATCATTTTTAAACGTAATTATTGCTGGGCCGAGTGGTAAGTGCACTGTGAATTTTTATATAGGATCTTAGGAGAAGTGGGCCTCTTTCTAATCTTGATCCCACACTTATATATCTCTAGCGATCGCCATAGCCTAACAGTTAACATACTCGTAGCGTATTCTCTTAGTCGGGAAGGAAACGTTTGATTCCAGCTTCTGCAAGTATATTACTATAAACGTTCGCAGTGTAGTTGCAAATAATTATCGCTCGTCTTGGGGAACATTTATGTTTCCTCGTCGGAACTAAATCGTCTATTCTAAATGGTGGTGAATATAGTATGAAACAGGTTCGGAAAAATACAATATAAAGTCAACAGGTTTATAATGATCAAAAGTATGTAATGAGTTGATCTCGATTATAAATCATTTGAAAATACAAAATGTATGAAAAAATAAGTCATGATTTCTAATAGAATCGTATATAGACTCTTTAAAGGAACTTTAAACGAAGATTCATGACACCTAATTACAAATTCCGCTTCGGAACAAATTGTTAGGAATTTTCGTTCGCAAAAGTGCGAATCAAATATGTCCATTAGCGAGAGTGGCCATTTTCTGTGCAACAACCTGGTATTATCAAAGTTGCTATACTGTCAGTCGAGTATAGACCTCGCTATTCCAAGCAATCTCAAACTATCAATTGATCCTTACACACTTTATACCCTATCAATGATCGATGAACGGGGAACAGGGGAATGGGGCAAAGGAGTCAAAACGAATGTGACCACATTTCTACCACAAGAAATTCTATCTCGTGAATTCAACGTTAAATGACCCCGTCGTACTTTTCCCTACCTAAAAGTATTTAATATTTGCTTCTTTATTGTTAACATGATACACGGTTTCTAATTCTCTGTGTCGCATAAACATTTATTATTCACGTCCACGGTATCGTTCTTTTTTTTTACAGATAGCGTGTTTACAACGATACTAATTCATCTAATGACTTGTTCTCTCTCACTCACACCCTCTTTCTCTCTCTCTCTCTCTCTCTCTTTCTTTCTTTCTTTCTTTATTTTTCTCTGTTTCTGTTCAACGTAATTCGGAACGGGTCGCGAGTTAATAAACTACAGAATCTACAAGAGTCTACCTTAAATAATTCGAATAATCCGATTTCGATTCGACTTCACGGCTATAGTACAATGTTACAAGCATGGTTTCGTGGTGGATCGTCAATAATCACCGGCGGATCCATTCGGATTAGTCCGCCTGGGCTGAGATCTAGCGATATAGATTAATAATGTCTTATATTTATTACGTAAAGTAAGATCAATCGATGAACGAGCAGTTCGGGTAATGCACGTTTCTTTCTTTGTTCTTTTGTTTCTTTTTTTTTTTTTCGTTGATTCAGAAACGTTTACAGATCCCGCGCCGTGTGGTTCCAATACGCTAACCCAAGTATCATTTAGTTTTCTCTTTTTTTTTTGTTTTGTTTCACACGGTATACAGGACTCAGACATTCTTAAACTTTAGTAGTAATGCTTACTGCGTTTCTTTTTTTCCTACCCTCGGTTAAATCAACGTGGCTTTGTCTGAAATCATATTCACGAGCTCTGAATTGTGTTCGTGCACGTTAAACATTTCGATTCATCAGGCACCCAAAAAAGGCTGGCTCTAGTCAGGTCATTCTTCTTGGACAGTACATTTATAATAATGGTCCAAAGAACGATTGAATTAACGTGGAATGTAGTTGTGAATTTTCACAAGCCCAAACTAATTTTCAATGTTACTAGTTAGTATACTACAGCTTTTTTTTATAAATTTCTACTTTTCGAAATCATCTTACGAAAACCATGGTTAAAGGTAACTACCGAATTACAATGTTTACTAAATTAGAAACGCAACAACAACGTGAATTCTTTACGTTTTCGTTTCATTGTGCTCTACGAGTTTACATTTGTTATTATTACATGATATAGTCTGTTTATTAGACATACTGTATTGTCGTGTGATGTCATTGTACACATCTAAATAAATTAAGAACATTGACGTTCAGAAGCAGATCCTGCAGCCTGACAAAAGATCAAGAATGATCATATGATCATGCTGTTTACAAAGCATCGTTCTGATACGTATAATATTACGATATTTTAGGGGAGGCAATCCGTGTTAAGGAATCCCAATTTACTCGAAAACACCCTCCACCCTCTATTTTATTAGCTTCTATAAATTAGTAATGTATGTTTTTGTATTATTGAAACCACTCATTTGATGACCCTAAGCACGTGACCATATCTCCTACATGTGTTAATAGCGACAACATGACCATATAAATAAGTATCCATGAATCTGAATATGTTAAAAAGGAGGAATAAACGTGATCTCAGTCAACCATCCACTCAAAGTCCTCGTCGTTAAAGAAATACCAAGAAGAAATAACTCTTTCCACTGATCATTCGGATAAAGAGGAGAATAGCTTTCTTGGGAACCCAATGAGTCGTCCAAAGTTATTAACAGAATGAAGAAATGTGATAAGAGTGAGAGATACAAGTAAGTTTACAGTATTAACACTTAAAATCATATTCCATTATCTATTCCGATTAACTAGATGGTTAACGGCCTTAATCTGCTACGACTCCCAATTCAGATTCGACCGGACGATGAGAAAAGGACACACACACATTGCTTACAAGTTTCTTGTACTTTCCTCAAACGTAGAGTTATTTTTAAAGAAATCAGAACTAGATTATTATGCGGAGAAGAATTGGGGAACCGCAGCAGGAAAAACCCTCCGGTGCACAGGTCGGGTCTGCAGGATCCACAAAGAAAACTCCAAGTCTGTCGCTGTTTATAGTAATAATTATCCTGCGAACTTTTATGCAAAATACAATTTGTCAACTGTAGGAAACCTACTTATTTCTGTCATAAATGCACAAAATTCGCAGTCTAATTATTATCATGAATCTATGGACGAAGGATTGAGTTAATGGGACCCTGCGGGTACACTGTTGGAAGCGCTGTCTACCTGTGCACCAGAGGGTTGAAGAGACAGAAACAAGACTGAATCGAAAAAGATGTGAAGACATGGCAGGGTTAGGAGACGTGAGCTGCGTTACTAACCTCTTCTTCGGAGGCTTGAGTAAAGGCCGCGTGCGCCTGTTGGGCTTGCGGCGGAGCTGCGGATGCACTAGCAGGATGCGCCACGGCTTGTTTACCCAATTTAACAGCGTCCTGCGTCGCTTGCGACGACTCAACCCTCCTAAGATAAGCAGCATCCTTTTTAGGTGGTACCACCGGTTTATTCGGTGGTACTGGAGGAGGAACTCCACGCGATATCGGTGGCTTTTTCGAGGACAGCATACCAGATGCTTGAACCGCCGAACCAGAGCCAACATGAAAACCAAGTTTTCCTGGAGTTTGCGTCGCCGGTATAAGTTTTACCGCGCCTCCCGGATTAACGGTAGCAGGTACAACCACACGTTTCTCTATAGCCTGAGGAATGAATACACACGAGAACCGATTTAGCCTCAGGGCTAGCCCTTTGATATCACCTCACCACATTAGGGTACATGTAATGATGGGTCTTCGTGCCGCTCGAGTCTCATCACTTCTCAAGAAGCCTGACCATTCAAACCTCTGACATTCCCTCCCTCGCAGACTCTAGGCTTTCAAGAAACTGATCTCGTCGGGTGATAATGTTCACCCGATTACTGTGCGACTCTTTTTGCCTCCGTTGGTTAAAAAAATAGTCGAACTCGAATCACTTGAACCACTTACCCTACCTTCTCCACGGTCTTCAGGCCTTCGAGGGGCTGATTGTCGACTGACAATGTTAGTTGGGTGACTTGTTGGAACAAGGAGGTCACAAGTTCGAGCAACTCCAACTTTTGCAAACCAATTAGACTCGAGTTTCTTGACCGACTCAAGCCGACAATGCTTGAAGACCCATCACTAGGTACACGCACAATGGACCAAAAATATAGTGGTACATCCAATTGTTCAGGATTACTAGATTTCTGCATCAACTGTGAGAAGCAGGAAACAAACAGAAATTAATTTACACCATTCACGATCATAATACATTAGAAATGATAGAACACCAAAAAACCGACTCCACCGTCTATACTGTTTTCTATTTCATCTTTGTTTTCTTTTTTAATAACTACCCTTTTGACCATACAGTTTTTAATTTTTGTATATTATTTTTTAATGATAAATCGACAATATGCTAAGTTTGAGTGTGCCACTATGTTTTCGATCCATTGTAGACTCAGAGATGGCATCTAAAAGAAACTAAAAGGAGGAATAATTACACCAAGACACCGATCCAAAGTAAAATAAAAAAAGAGAAAATAATAAGTGACTAAATTGTTTAGAGTGGTAGTATTTTCAATGAAGATCATATTGGTACCTAGATAAAGTATAATGTGCACGTTTTAATTTTCTAGCTAGCTCCGCTTGAGATTGATGATTCCTGGCAACAGTAAGTAAATCATAGATACCATCATGAACTAATGTATTGTGTATAACTTGTTAATGTTATTGGAATACAAAGCATCGAAAAGTAATATAGGACTTATTCGGCGATAGATAGTGATAATAAAGTATTTGAGGAATTTGAACCTTCTATTGTGAAAACTGTACGATAATCTACTTTCATTGTTAGGATAGTACATTATACAATTCGAGGAAAATAAAAGATATACAACCAAACCACGTAAAGTTAGCAGTAGCAAGTACAGGGTTGCAATTAGGAGGGCAAGCAGGGAGAATATGTAAATAAGGCTCAAAAGTGAATTGCATACAGTTTTTTTAATTAAGGAAATAATCAATGTACATACTAAATAGTAATCTTATGTACAAAATAAGAATAGCATAATACAATTTAGATTTAAAATTTGCTCGTGTACTAACTTATATAAAATAATACAGTGTGGTATGGTCAGTATGAATAAAATTTTACTAACAATTAAAAATCAATATGTGTATGATGCAAACTAAAGAGATGCGTGTTATGTAACCTATGTAATAGAAGAAAATCTAATTTCAGCTCTAACTGTACACCGTAAAATTATTTATTTCTATATGTACTGATCCTCTGAACGACTGTTAAAAGTAATATTAAAACAAATATGTGTTCAATTCAAGGTGTCTACATACAACGCATCTACAAGATGTACGTAATCGTCATACCTATGATGCATTTTTTGTTTTCTATGTCACTTTATATATTTTACATTCTACTCTTGTATGTTGTATAAAAATGTAGAAAGTACCAATTGACTGTAATGTAAGTGTTATTCTAATGTATACATACATTTATTTTACCCAGTTCAATAGTGGTACTCATTGTTTCTTTTGCATTGTAACAATAAGTACAATCAAAGATATACCCGTGTGTTAAAAGAAGAAATAAACCAGTTTTACCCCAAAGCAGTTTTTGTTTGTTACATTGTTGCATTAAAACTAATAGGAAAAGTAAAAAATGCGCAATAATTGTGTTCTCTAAGAAAGATGACAGAACTTATTTGTAATTATCACTGTTATCATGCAATAATTATATAAATAATGAACATATTACATAGAACATTCAGCTTTCATAAATGATAAGACTAGAAAATCTTATGCATATAAGGCAACATCAAATTGCATTATTCCTAACGATTTCCCAAATGAAGCACTCTAATATTATAAATAATATAATATAGTTTAAAATATTACTTGTATGATCATTTCTATGCATATATTATATGTATATTAAAGATATATAATATGGAAGTTTTATGTAGTTTATCCTTCCTGCATTTCACTGATACGTAATAGCAAAATAAATTCTATTATCAACTATAAAAATAGTAATAAAATATTCATATTGATTTATTCATTAGTATATCAATATAATTATATTTTTTATATATAGCAATAGATCCGTGATTCAGAATTTGTCAGTCAATCATGTGCCCAATTAAGCATCTATATTTGTTGAATCGTTTCTACCACATTTTATTTTGTAGGTCCTCATTAATTATCTGTATCATTTAATCAGTTTACTATTATCTAGTTTAGAATATATGTACTATTAATTATGACATTATGTATGATGCATTTTATAAAGATCTCATACAAGTCTGGTGCATAAAAAATAATTACATATTAAAAATCAACATAAAATGTTGAAATAAAAGATATACTACATTTTCATATCATAAAAACTATATTGTTGAACAAAATTTCTTATTGTAAATGTATGCACAAATATATATAATTCCCATTCTATGTATTCTCATATTAAAGTAGAATGAAAAGAAAAATGAAGATAATTTACCTGTGTATCTGAAGAAGTTGTAGTCTCCCCACCGGTAGACGTAATGTTGGATGTGTACGTGACCCCACGTAATGCTTGTCCAGGAGTTACTGATCTAGCAATCCCAGTAGCTATAAGAAAAATTTTGGTACATTTTATGGATCTCTATAGATTATAGACTATAGGAATTTTAACTATAGTGCTATTTGACTTTTATAGTACTTATGCTAAGAATATAAAAATATTCTACATGATTTTGTACAAAAGTAACGCAATGAATATGTAATATAAATTTTGCGTTCAACCTGTATTTGAATGAACCAGCACTGAAGAATAGATTTTGGACATTAGCATGATTTTTATAAGAAGGATGTACATATTCGACATATAGGAGTAATATGTATTGCAAGTATAAACTTCAATTACCATTTAGTTTTGTAATTAACTGTGAAAATGTAATTTGTTAATTCACCCATTGTTATACAAGACAAAATATTTTAACTGTCTATCCTATTTCAACTTTAGGGTAAGCTGTTCTTACTTGGACCGCTGACAGGAACACTAGATACCGTGGCAGTGGGCTGAACAACTTTGCTACTAACCATTGGCGTCCCAGTGCCCAATACTGTGCCTTTAACTGCATATAAAATATAATTTTAAGATCAATTCATAATCACACAGAGTATGCTAACACTTATATCACTTTGTATTCATAAGAAAATTACAGTAAACATAAAATTGAATTGTACTATCATCTCATGGTATCTATTAGACGTTACATACTTGTTTGTGGAGCACTAGCAGGCCTAATTGTAGGTATAGCAACTGAGTTAACTGGTTTGGCTGGAGGAGGTGGTGGAGTTGTACCCACTCCTCTTGGAGAACCACGTGTTTGAGATTCTTTCAACACATCCATTTCATTTCTAAGTTTTTCTAATTCTAATTCGAGATCTTTTACCCTCTTCTCTTCTTTTGCTAAAGCTTGCCTATACTGTTGCCTTTCCATATCGAACTGTGCAAGCTGTTTTTCTAACTCTGCTTCCATTTGTAAGGATTTCTTACTTTCTTCTTCGAGTCCTTCAGCCATGGAATCTATTCGTACTTTTTCCTCACTTAATATCTGTGCCAAATCTTCTGATCTCTTTCTTTCTTCTATATATTTCATGATTATTTTTTTACGTTCAGCCAACAGAAGAAGTACTATTTGCTTCTGTCGTGTTTTCTCTTCCTCTTGAGCATCATTTGCTTTCTTTAAATCTAGTTCCAGTCTTTTTTTTTCTTGTTTTTCTAATTCTAATTCTTTCTTCAATCGTGTCCTCTCTTTTTCAAGTCCATATGTAATATCATCACCTTGGGCAGTATCGTGCTCGTGTTTCCGTTTCTCTTCTTCTAATTCCTTGATTACCTGAAATGAAATAAATAGAGATTGCACAGGGAAAACATTGTTCATAACATAAAAAACATTATATATCTGAAATGAATAACATACTGCTCTGTGTCTAAGTTCAGCATCTTTAAGAATTTTGGTCATCCTAGACTTCATACGTCTTTGTTGTTGAACAAGTGCTTCTAAACTAGCAACTTGTTGATGTATTTGATTTGATTCGTGTCCCATCAATCCTATGTCTCCTATTAACCCCATATCCCGAATAAGTGCAGCATGTGGATCTGTGCTTTTACTCATATATTGAGTATGTAATAGATGTTTCAATTTCTCTGACTAAAAAATATATATAAATAAGAAATTTAACAAAAATATTAGTTCTATTCTTAATAACATTGTGTAATATTTTCAATTATTTTAATCGTTTGCAAGATCCTCGTTAATCGTTTATAGAAAATAACCTTACCTTTAACAATGCTATTACAATATCCCTTGCCTGTAACTCTCCTTCGAGATGTCCTAACAATTTTAATAAATCACTTTTGCTCAGTTCCATTTTTGGATTACGCTATAAGAAAGATTACAGAAATTACTACCACTTAATATGTAGAGTAAAATCTAAAATCTAAAATTTTTTTACAAATACTATGGGGCACTCTATATATTAAATGCAAAAGTTAAATCAGATTTTGGAATACGTTTAAATGACGAATGTGTAGTCCAACTTAAAAGCGTCATAAGTAATAAGGAAGCACATACTTTCAACGTATTCGAAGAATTTTTGTCAAGTGCTTCTACATTGTTGGGTTGCAGAGTTTGTTGATGCTCTTGCTGTTGCATCGGCGACGGCGACGGTGACGGCGACAATGATGGTGACGAATTTTGTTCGTAAGGTTGCGAGGATGGTGTAGAAGCGAGTGACTGCATCTTTGTAGTGCAGACAGAGGTGGTCGTCGTCGGTCCGGATGATCCATTCGCCGGTGAAATAGTTGAACTCACGGTCGTAGCATTTTGACTTTGCGATGCCATTTTTGAAAAAAACGAATTACCGAGGAGGATCTACCCCTGAAGAATATGAACACTCTCAGGGGCAGAGTACTTTGAAAGTACTCGAATGAAAGTATTCCGCAGTTAAACCCGTTTCAACCTTCGGTATTAATACTTTCATTTGAACAAGGAAGGCTCCGGCCTCAAGAGCCATCAACCTAACCCAGACCTAACTCAGAACCAGCTTTCAGGACACTCCGCATCGCTTCACGACTCCCGTATTCCTTTACGAACTTACTTAAATGATGCCGAACAACTTAATCCGGCATTTAACGTTATACGCGATTATTGATAAATCAATTACAAAACGTAATTCACAGACAGAAACCTATCTTGTGAAAGGTGCTACACACGAGATCATTCATTATCGATTATTTGTTATCGAATACCACGATTCAGAATTCGACTTCGACCTCGAATAGCGGTAAACTTGAAATATCTGCGCAGACCGAATCATATACCGATATGTGTTTATCATATGAATAATTCATTATTTTCTTTCCAATTTTCTAAAAATCTTTTGTCTTTTTGTGCAATAGAATGAAGCAATATTTTAAATATTCGCTTAACAGAGTTTATTTCATATTTGTTACATATTTGCTAACTACGTTTTTTATTTATATTATATGATCAAAATGTAATAATAAAGTCTCTTGTCAACATATTTTCAAACAAATCACATGTTTATAATGGTTGAAAATGTTTCTTGCTTCACTTTTTTGATAATTTTTGAAGAATAAAAAGAATTTTGAGATATATTGATAAAGAGCTTCTTATCTCTTAGAAATATACGATCCCCTATTTTCCCATTTTCATGTGGTCATAGATAACAATGAACTACTTTTGAGAAATTTGGAATCTTATCAGTTTATCAATACATACGATATGTCGATGAAAATTTCGGCAGTAAATGATTCACCGCCTAAGCGGTGAAACACTCTCGGAGAATTTCATTTTCACTATGTCTAATTTGAAAGAGACAAACAATTTAAATTCGTCACTATTCGTCGATTTCGAAAATTATGAGGACGATTTTTCTGATTCCAAAAATGGACATACATTTTCTGAACAATCGTAAGGAGATTTAATCGATCACTAATTATTTTCAAATTTGTATTAAAAAGCCACATTTTATTCATATTAATACTTTTAATATGTTACAATTTAAATTTCATTAATAATAACTACATTTTGACTTGTTTATAATTGTATTACTTGATTTTAGGGTCCAACAAAATGTTTTACCATGGGATATATTTAAAAAAGTCCCAATAAAAAAAGAAAGTGCATCAATGCAAAATAATGAATGGTTTGGTTTTGTTATGCGTGTTATTAAATTTCTTCTGTATGGTATCATTTTTAGCATTATCCTTAGCTGTGGCTTAATTGCCAAATGTGCAGTCCTATTTGCAGTTTCACAACTTGATGAAGAACATTCTAAACAACTGTGTGATTATTATTCAGGTATTTTTTGTTAGTTATAGAGTGATGTTTATGAGTATTAGTTTTCTTTTTCAAAATGATTCATACTTCATAAAACATATTATTATGATTATTAATACTGCAGATATTAAGGAAGATTTAAATGCAAAAATTTCCAAACAAGGTAGAACAATCTGGACATGGTACATCATCTTTATGTTCCTTGTACCCGAATCTTTTAGCATTTTACAGTCTATATGGTACTGTATTTTTAAAAAAAATGAGAAGATGCCCACGAAAAAAAATCTAGCAATTTTTCTTGTGTTGGAAACTCTTCATCCAATTGCTTTAGCAGTGTTACTTTTCTACAGTCTTCCAAAGATTAACTCTATAGAAGCTGCAGCAATATGTAGTTGTATGTCTTTCGTACCTGTTCTAATAAGTAAGTCAATTTTTTTTGTCCTCTAGTAGATAGGTAAGAATTTATTGAATTACAATTTTAAAACGCATACGTCTTTTATTACAGATTTACTCTCTCAAAATCAGAAGTATACAGGAACATCTACAATGTTCATATTAGTTATATTATGTAATATTTTAGCATTACTTGCTCAAGGATCTGGATTGGTTCTACATTCAGTTTTACATCATAATATGAATGGCACTCTGATGTGGGTTCTTCCTGTATCGCTTTTATTTTCTTCTTGTCGTTGGTGGATCAATTATGTTTCTGATCATAGTTATTGTGGTAATATTTTTATAATTTTTGACATTTCTTTATGTAATCTATTTATTGTATGCATACCTGTATTGTTACAACTATCTATTGTTTTGTGAACAGGTCTTATAAAGGTTTTAGCAGCAGTAAGAACAGACATAGAAAATAGCCGTCACTTATTAAAAGGATACGTAGCATTTTGGAGATGTTTAATATTCATTTTTAGTGCCTCTGTGATTTCAATTTCTAAAGGAATTCAGTTTCGAGAATTTTTTGAATTACACACAATATTCTACTTTGGAGACAACGAATTTCAGCAAGAAGATACTTCCACTATCACTGTAAAGACATCAGTACCTTTATATACTTTTTTAATTGAAATTTTCTGTGGTTTCCTCACATATAGAGTAGGTGAGTACAAGATTTTACAATAATTATATATAATATAACAATTCATTGCAATATCTAATTGTTCTCAATATTATTACAGCAATATTTGCATATAAAACACAGATGCACAAGTTTGGTGTTGCCCTTCCAATAAGTTTAGTTACACCAGGGACGATATTCTTATTGATAATGTCATGTGTGTTTCATGATTTGCTACCAGATTATCTATTTTTTAAAGTACCCATATATAACGATATAAAAGGTTTTATTCTAAGCTGGCGCGTATGGTGCTGGATAATATGGTGGTTATCTCAAATTTGGATCTCACTACAATTATGGTTTGATCAAAAAGAGAAACTTGCTCCTGTGGAAACAATTTTCTATAATTCAACGTATGATTCTCTTCTGATTGATCAGTTTATAGGATTGAATAAGAGAAAGTATCAAATTTACAATGTCATTGAGGAAGAAGAGCATTTTGATTTGACTACACAATTCAAGGTATTTATTTCACTCTTTTTTGATAAATTAAATCTTTTATGATCTTTATGTATTAGGATAAAAAAATTTTCAGGCTGACCGTATACAAGAAGTGGAAAGATCAAGTAATTCTGACTCAGGTTTTTCAGAAGAAAATACTAATAGAAAAAATGCCTGTGCCACACAAATTTATGCATGCGCTACCATGTGGCATGAAACTAAAGAAGAAATGATGGAAATGATTGGAAGTATATTACGACTAGATAAAGATCAGTGTGCTATGAGAGTTACTCAAAAATATTATAAAATTTTTATCAAAGATTACTATGAATTAGACAGTAAGATCAATAATCAATATTCTGTCATATTAATGATTAATATTATTTAAATGAAAGTAATTTCATTGTTACTTCAGCGCACATATTTTTTGACGACGCATTTTGCTGTATGCACGGTTGTATTGGATCCTGTAATCACTTAGAACATGAAACAGAAGTAAACCAGTATGTGACAACATTTTTGGAAACTATAGAAGAAGCTGTGAAAAACCTTGGCATGTGTTCAATATTGCCAACAAAATATCCAACACCCTATGGCGGTCAGCTAATCTGGACTTTGCCTGGAAAGACACGTTTAACAGTACACCTTAAAGATAAAAATAGAATACGACACAGAAAGAGATGGAGTCAGGTATTTTAATGTCATTAACATCAATCAGTTGAAGAAGTCAATTCTTACGCGATGAAATCTATTGACAATATTATTTATTTTATTCTAACATTGGACATAGGTCATGTACATGTATTACCTTCTTGGCTATCGCTTGATGGACCCATTGATCGAGGTTGATCGTAAAGAATTAATAACAGAAAATACTTACATTCTAACGCTAGATGGTGATGTTGACTTTCGACCAGTAGCTGTCAAGGCATTAATTGACTTAATGAAGAAAGATAAGAAATTAGCTGCAGCTTGTGGACGAATACATCCAGTAGGAAAAGGTATTTCTATTCTATAGTGTGCAAAATCGTAGTGTTACAACTATTAGTTATTAAATTTAAATAAAATAGAACATTTTTGCACAGGTCCAATGATTTGGTTTCAAAAATTTGAATATGCCATAGGACATTGGCTTCAAAAATCAACAGAACATACTACAGGTTCGGTTCTTTGTAGTCCTGGTTGTTTTTCTCTTTTCAGAGCAAAAGCTTTAATGCAACGTAATGTCATAGCAAAGTATGCAACTAGATCGACTGAACCCAAACATTATATTCAGTACGATCAAGGAGAAGATCGATGGCTTTGCACATTGCTTTTGCAAGCTGGTTGTAGGGTAAAATCTATGTTATATATTAGTATAAAAATCTTCTTATCAGTAATTTACATAAAGTTTTGACTATGAACCTTCTATTATTTCATTCCCTTAGGTAGAATACTGTGCAGCTGGAGATGCTTATACACATGCTCCAGAAACATTTAAAGAGTTTTATAGTCAACGTCGGCGATGGATCCCATCCACTATGGCTAACGTATTTGACTTATTAAATACATCAAAAGAAACCAGAAAATTGAATAATAATATATGTTGGCTCTATGTTGTATATCAATGGATATTAACAGGTAGGATCCTAAAAATAATTAATGAGAAATGGAAGCAAGTATTTACATTTCAATGTAATATTTAAACACTAAGCATTATTTTGTAGGTAGTACTATTATTGGACCATCTTTTATTTATTTAATGATGGCTGGTGCATTTGTCACCTCTTTCCAAATAGACAACTGGACAAGTTTTTGGTGCAATTTAATTCCAATAATTGTTTTCCTAGTAGTTTGTTTCTTCTGTGAAGATCGTATACAGGTAATTGGTTGAATAATTATGTATATTAATGTGCAATGTAGCAAAAATTACAAACTATACAATTAATGTAAAATTGACCTTTCCTTAAGCTTTAACTACATGACCATATTTTGCAGCTTATTGTAGCTGAAGTTATTACTGTTATATATGGTTTAGTAATGATAGTTGTATTAGTTGGAATATTACTAGAAGTGGCACAAGAAGGAAGCCTTGCACCCAACACCCTTCTTTTTTTTATTGTCATTGCCCAGTTTGCGCTAACAGGTTTTATGCATCCACATGAAGTATCATGCCTGAGTTTTGCAATCATTTATTATATTACAGTACCATCGATGTATATGTTGCTTATTATTTATTCTATTTTCAATGTACATAATGTTACATGGGGTACTAGAGAATCCAAGCTAGAGATAAAGGTATATTTTTATAATACAATATTTAATTTATTAAATGGTTTAATAATTATAATTTTACTATTACAGTCATCAGAGGAAACTAATGATTCACAATTCAGACAAAACGACAAATTTAGGAATAATTGGACAAAATCATTTGTCAATTCTTTCAAATATGGTTTTTGTAAAAATAATTCAGAAAAACAAGAGGAGTATTTACAATCTATTTATAATGCGATAAATGAAATTAATATTCGTTTAGAGAAAATAGAAAGGTAATTAATACAAGGACATATGTTGTTGTAATCTAAAGCAATTGTATTTCAGTTTTTTATTTTTATAAATAGATTAATGATATAATGTATTTGTTAATCTTAAATTGATATATAGTAACTACAGAATCAACAATATATCAAAAGATAACTCAGAAGTAAGCAGTAACAATGAAACTAGTACACATGATGATAAAAATAATTATGCTATCAAAGATGAATTATATGCAAATGCAGATTTAGAAAGTAGAACTTCAATACAGACGTATAATACTGTTTGTAATGAATACTCCAATTATTTAATAAGTCCTCATTGGCTTCAAAGTAAGCACATGGAACATGGAAATGTAGATTTTCTATCTATATCAGAAGAAGAATTTTGGAAACAATTGATTGCAAAATATTTATATCCTATTGAAAACGATGTAGAAGAACAAGTATGGAACTTAATTATAGGATTAGAAAATTAACAATAATATTTTTTTAAAATATCAAATTTCTTTCAGAAAAAGATTGCAAAGGGATTGATGAACATACGAAACGAGTGCCTTCTCAAATTCTTCACTTTAAATACTTTGCTTGTAGTATCAATTTTTTTATTACAAATTAATAAGGATGTTTTACACCTTCAATGGCCTTTTTCTGTTAAATATAATATAACGTTTGATGAAGACAGAATGGAAGTAAGTTTTAGTTTTTTAATTAGATTATAATTTGCAGTCATAAAAATTAATTATAATTTAACACTACTTTTCAGATGCACTTAACAAGGACATATATGCATCTGGAACCAATAGGATGTCTCTTCATAGTTGCATTTGTTGTAATTTTATGTATTCAATTTTTAGCAATGCTGGTTCATAGATTTGATACATTTACACACATTATTGCCAATGTTAAATTAAACTTATATTTCTGTGGCAAAGTAATATACTTTTATGTTTGCTATTCCATAATTCTGCGCTTTAGATTACAATTGTTTCATAGATTAAATTTTATTTTTCAGCCAGAAGATCCATCAGATGATTTAATGACTACAGAATACGTAGGAAATATAGTAGAAGGACTCCAAAATGCAGTAGAAAATGAAACAGTACATACTATGGTAAATACTAAAATGTCGTATTCTGGAGCACAGAGAACTATTCAAGAATTGATGGAAGATGTTCAAAATCCTCCAAAAATGTTCCGCAATTTTGAAGTTCTTTTTCAAAGACGATTAAAACAATCTGCTGAATCTGGTATTAATTTTGAATTCATTATTATATTTTATCATATTTCACACTTCTTATTTCAATTATGATGTCATTATCTTAGGTTTGTCTAAAGTAATATCTTCAAATGTACCAAAAGATGCAATAGAAGCATTTGAAAAGCGTCGTTTTAAAATTGTAAGAGGACATAAGAAAAGATTTGCTCAAAATACTATATCTGATAACAGTGAAAATGATGAAAGACCAAATTATGATATAAAAAACATAGATAAAGAACTAGGAAATCATGAATATGATAATCCAGCCTATCTGAACAATAAAGAAGATTAATCTTCATGTACTATATGTTTATACTTAAACTCGTATACATCAATTTCATGGAAAAACATGTAATATAAGTCAATAAATCTATTAAAAAACTTGTCACTTCGTATATACTTCAGACATTTAACTGATATATACTGCTATTTATGTACTTACATTGTAATCATCATCATAAAGCATATCATACATCTGCAAGTAAATAAGTCCGTGGTGGGTAGTAGGTCAGACTCTCATGAATATAGTTTTTGATTCTTTACACTCGCACAGTAATGGGATAAAATATGGGAATGGGATACATATTGGACCATTTGGATTGAGCGCGCTCGCCAAGATCATGTGCGCGGTGCGTAACGATGCGCAACTCCCCCCACCCGAACTAATGTCGGTAGATCTCGATCGCTGTGATTGTTGGAAATATACAAGATACTCGATTCTCACTACTTTCCTGATTCATTTGTATGTGCTGTGATCTAGTTCACCAGTTGGTTGTTCTATTTGGGTATTTCATATCAGAGGTCTGTTCATATCGTTGATAGTACACTGTACAGATCAGTACAGATACAATACGCCACTATAGGGAGTGTGCTTGTGCTTGCAGCGCTGCTAATGGGTAGAATATGAACTATAGGCAGTGAAAATGATGAAAATACATGTATCATATACTGTACATAATAAATATTTATATCTCAAACATACTTTATATATTGATTATTTCATGATAAACTGCCACAAACTCTTTGCAATTATCCTGTCCATTCTTTCCGTGTACTATTTGTACAGGACGCGCCCCCTAGCAATGCAATGTACTTATACGTATACTACACATACAGTATATATACAGTATATATATGTATATATGTACGGTAAAATCATGACAGTCAGCTGAGTTTCGTGAATAATCCGTACCACTCGGAAGGCGGTAATTAAACACGTCAAACATAAAATTTAAGGTTATTCGATAACGATATTACACCAATATCTTTCGTTTCAACGTGACGAGATAAGAAAGAAACAACGTAAAGTTCTACTGAACTTACATTACCTTGTGTCTCGATTCGATGATATAGGTTGTATTCTTGTTCTATTCTTTGTACATTACTGTTACATCGTTACTGTGGAATAAAGAGCCAGGTACACAGCAATATACATTTGATTTAATGTACATTTCTATTCTTATAAAACCATATGTATATCATACCGTCTAACCGTATTTCATCAAAACTGTTGCACTTTTCAGACTCGCATCATAATCCTAAAATGGTCTGCGTACCTTGTGTCGCTATCCCTATATTACTTGTAATATGGAGGTTTTTGATACAACCAATAATGTTGAAATGGTGGCAAAGTAGAAATAAAGGAAAAGATGAAGAATTGGAAGAACCTCCACAATTAGTGAAAACATGCATTAACGATGTATGCACATTATCCTGGAGTAAAAATCAATCCAATAAAAAGATAGATTGAAGAGATAAATTATAACAAGCATTTATCGGTTTACATACCGGGCGTGTAAATTTAATTTATAATAATATCGATACCAATCATTTGTATTACAGTATCAATCACAGTAAATATATAATATAAAAGACATACATACATACATATATATATATATATTTATTTATTTCTTTGGATATAAGAAATTATACTATGATAAGTTATAATATATAATATATCGTTTTATTCACACAACTCTGTTTTACATATGTATATGTAGGTAAAAGATGTAAAATCGTAGAATAAATCAATCAATGATATACGACATTAACGAACGAATTAAATGGCCATATTATCCTTTACGTAATTAATTAGATTTGTTTTTTGCTTATATCTTTCGTTTGTTCTAATTTAAATTTCACGCCATATTGAAAATATTAATTTAGCGCCATTACATGCAGCGGCAAAACGCCCAAACTGTTAGCCAATCGTTACCGACGGTCGATAATTTCTGCGGCGCAATTGTGACGCCATCTGTCGAGCAAAGGTGGCGACACTACGTTTCAAGCGTTACCAACCGTCGGTATCGTTTGGCTAACAGTTTGGGCGTTTTGCCGCTGCATGTAATGGCGCTAAATTAATATTTTCAATATGGCGTGAAATTTAAATTAGAACAAACGAAAGAAATAAGCAAAAAACAAATCTAATTAATTACGTAAAGGATAATATGGCCATTTAATTCGTTCGTTAATGTCGTATATCATTGATTGATTTATTCTGAGGCCGTTAAAATTAAAAATATAATATAATATAATTTAATAATACAAATTTTATGTCAAAAATAGAATATAATATAATTTCAGAATACCGATTTTATGTCAAAAATACAATTTAATAAAATATAATTTCGGAATACAAATTTCACGTCAAAAATATAATATAATATAATTCCGGAATACTAATTTATTTATTCCGACGCAAATTCGAATTAAAAATACAGAAATAATAATTGACGGCGTTCGTTAAATGAACACGCATTGCAAAACAGAAAATGTATATTTGTTTGGGTACTTACATGATCATTGCTGAAAGTTGACTAACGTGAGCGTTGACAGATTCCAGGAATCGCTGACCGACCTCGAGGCAGCTTAAGGTGGACCAAGGTAGGCCAATGATGTCCAGTGATGTCCACTGCAGCTATGGAGAATCCCTGGTCCACTCGAAGGTAGGCAAGAGTAGTCCAAGGTGGCCAGGGTGGGCCAGGGCAGTTATGGAGAACCACCTGTCACTTCCAAGGTCGTTCGCACTCGCGGTTTCACAGCACTTCCGCTCGCTTTAAATCGCGCACTTCGACTGACGGACCGAGCGTGACTGCCGAGAACAGCCACCCCCACCCCAACTAACTTTCCCACCCCAATTAACTTCGCAAAATTTTCGATCGTCGAGATAGTAAGTATTGATAAATTTGTTATTTCTGGCTGCTTAATGTTTATAACAATTTCTTTTGGTGATGATATTAACAAGCACTCCCTTGACCATCTTGCTATCTAATTTTTTAGTAAAAATACATTATAGAAACCGAGGTACAGAATATTTTTTAATCCATGAATATTCGCACACATTAATTTGTCGTACGCAATTCACTGGTAAATTTATTATTTCTGGCTGTTTAATGTTTATAACAATTCCTTTTGCCAACTACGTCGACAAGCACTCCCTTGACCACATCTTGCCATCTAATTATTTAGTAAAAGTAAATTATAGAAACCGAGATACAGAATAACTTTTAAGCCATGAATATTCGCACGCATTCATTTATCTTCGAATTGCTCGAGAAAGGTCTGGTCGTTTTGATCAATTTAAAAAAAGTTACACAGCTTTGAAAGGCGTTCGAATAGCTTTGTGAGCCTGTGTATATGGGTTTTTTCTATGCGCGTGTGGTTACACAGAGTCGGCAAGACGGCAAGGCGGCTATAAGAGAGAATGTAGGCCGGAAATTATTGCGAATAAGTTAAATATAAATTAGTGTATACTTGCGAACAATTTGCGGAAAAACAGTCAATATGTGACAGTGTAAATTTATGGGCGACAAGTGAGAGAACCTTGATTTAAATGGGAAATAGCATCTAAAATAAAAAAAGGCGGCACAGCGACCCTCGTAAACAGGTAAGAACCTGCCTTTGTCACGTAACAATCGACGCCCCTACCCTTTGCGCCGATCCCACTTTTGACGCGTCGCCGATTTTCCGGGAAGCCCCCAATATTCGGGCCTTCGGTCCCCCACCGCCACTCTTACCCTCGCGGCCGCGACTTCAGTTTGATAACGAAAGTGAAAGTGAGTGGTTGTGTGTGACGTGTATCTCCGAACCACCCTCGTCCTTGTCGACCGCGTCGGTTATCAGTGACACATATAAAGGATATTACGACGCAAGACAAGGACCTTTACATGGTACGTACCGTTTCTATATTTTATCATTCGCTAGAAGTCAAGATTATTTATCGTAATTTTTATTAAAATTAATACCGTGCTCAAGTGAATTATTTATTTTTAATTTTTATAAATTTTATAATATATATATATTCGTTTAACATGACATTTGTTATCGTACAAATATTAGTCTTATCTATAAAAAGCGCCATTTAATTTAAATAAGGATAAATTTATCACCGAAATATATGTAATTTTACTTGTAAACACTATTTATTAGTTCAATTCGTAACAAATGATTTCATAATTGTCAGAAATTTTTTTAGGAAATACACACGTAATTAATAGTCAGTTACAGTATATTCACTTATATTCGTACATCACACTTGACCTAAAAGAATCTGAAAGATGCTATATAGTATAAAATATATTATAAGTCGCAATATCTTGGGGTAATAACAAGAAAAAGAGATGTATATTCTGCTGTTTCAAAATACAATATAAATTGCTTAACGAATACTCAATCTGGTAAAATGTATATAATTTTTAATGGACATTCCTGAGTTCAACTTCAAATACAAGTGTACTGTTGCCTGGAATAACTGGAGGTGAACCTTTCGCACCATACCTACAACATACAATGGAACAACATTGATTAGAAATAATGTACTTGTGATAAATACATAAATCACGTTCAGTAAATAACTTTCATTAAAACAATTCCAAAGGAAATACATACGCCATAGCTGGTGGTATCGTAATACGTCGTTTTCCTCCAACTTTCATTCCTCCGATACCAACGTCCCATCCTTTGATTACTTCACCCTTTCCTAATCTAAATTTAAAACCTTCGCCTTGTGTCGTTGAATCAAACTTCTTTCCGTTCTTCAATCGACCTACATAGTATACAGATACAAATTTTCCAGTTTTTGCTGGTGTACCGCTACCTACTTTCAATTCTTCTACTTGCACTCCACCCTCTACTAGTCTTTTCTTCTGATTGTTCTGAACATTTTGGGCATTTTGAGTATTTTGTTCGCTTGATTGTTGTTTTCCTTTAGTTTTCTTTTGTTGTTTATTTTGCTGTTCTTGTTTCACATCTTTACCATTTACTAACTTACTTATGTCTTCCTTTTTTTTCTGTTGTTGCTTATTCTTTTTATCCTTTTGATGAGGCTTTACTTTTTTTTGTTGTTTTTCTTCTTCTTCATCTTCATTGTCATCATCATCTTCGTCGCTGTCTGTTTCTTCTTCCTTCTCGTTTACCAATGACTCGTCACCCTCTCTACCCGAATCATTGGAATCGCTATCATCTATATCTATTTCTTCGTCTCCTGATGATTCTGTTTCTATCTCTTGTCTGGCGCGCTTTACATTCTTCTGGTTCTTCAATGATTCAATAGCTTTCCTCTTAGTTTTCTTATCCACTAATTGTGGTACTTCCTCTTCCTCCTCTTCATCTTCCAATTCATCTAAATCCATGTCTTCGTCGGATATCACATAACCAGTTAAATGCACATGACCTTGACCATTACATGTGAATGCAATTTTGGTCCCCTCTTGAAAATTCAAATCGAGCGGTACCTGCCACGTTGAACCCTTTTCTAAACTGCAAAGTAAGTAGTTCCTA
This sequence comes from Seladonia tumulorum, assembly GCA_913789895.3. Taxonomy (NCBI): domain Eukaryota; kingdom Metazoa; phylum Arthropoda; class Insecta; order Hymenoptera; family Halictidae; genus Seladonia; species Seladonia tumulorum. The sequence continues at coordinate 10,753,403 of OU565281.1, forward strand.
TTGTCGTATACTAACATTACTTGCACCAAATTGTTATCTGCAACGAGCGAAATATTTATTATGATAAATAATTATCGCTACGATTATCATTATAAACTAAAAAATTTGTTCAAATGAATTACACTTTACGCTTTGAATTAGTGTATTTATGGTGTAAAAAGTTATTTATAAAATAGAGAAAAACATCGAAGTGAGAATTTTTTAAAACAAAACTATAGAAAGATAAAATCGTAGTTTTTCTGTTTTAAACGATAAACTACTGCATAAGCCTTACCGGCCGCGGTGAGGTCTAAACTCGCCATCGACACGTGGAATGATTTTTCGACGACTTGCGTATACCGTTTGTTCGGTTCCATTATTAAGCCTAAAACAGAAAAAGATTAGAAAATTAATATTATTCCTACGACATCGTTCGACTCGGGAATATTTAAAAGACGCAAGCAATTAGTTTTCAGAAGCACATGGCGACGCCGTTCTGAAACAATTCTTTGCCGGCAAATTTTGGATAGTCGATGGTTTTTGTTTCGAATGAGTTTTTTGCTTACCCCAAAACATTTTGGTTGATATAGTTATTTAGGTTCTGCCTGAATGAAATAAAAATACTAATAATTAAAATCTAAAAATTCGTTAAACAGGGATATATGTGGCACGAGGTTTTGTCTAACGAACAACACAAATCAGGTACCCTCGCGCCGACTTGCAACGAATAACTAGAAACCTTCTGTATCTGTATTGTATCTGTACGTCTACTATATAGTTCTACTTCTGTATGACGCCGCACGCCGCACTGCTACTGCCACTGCCGTCGCCTGCCGCACACCTGCACCACCATCACTCGCTAAAAGTCGATTTCCATCATGAATTACTTTTCTTTAGATAGCGTACTCAATGCTGCAGGTACTCTAGTACTAGCCAGGCTGGACAACGTGGCAACACGACTTGTGGATAGGAGTCTTGTATTTCGGATTATGATTAACTGCTTTTTTTATAGAAAATTATGTTCAAATACATAATTCTTTATTAATACTTCCTTCAAAAAGCAGCGGAGAACATTTTCGCAAAGGAAAAAGTTACTTTAAATGGCACCAGGTATCACCCCTTTCAAGGAAATAAAACATTTTTGAGACGCCCTGAACAAGCCTGGAGAAACAGCAATCTGTTGACTGCGTCATCCATCTATATATATTTAGGTACAATATCCTCTCTGACGATAGTAATGTTGGAGGTGGATCGATTCAGTGCTTTGTTATTGTTAGTTGCAGAACGCAGATTTAAACGAGTACTGAAATTCTTGTAAATTGTTTGAAAAGTCACCAAAATGATGATGGATTACTTTGTCACAAATAATTCGTTAGCGCCCGCACCCATGGGAATTCAGAGTACCGCTGGTGCTGTACCCGTAAAAAATGACAAAGGTTAGAAGTCGAAATGACAGAATAAAAATCTTCATCTAATTCCATTATATTTGCAGTATTTAGCGATCGGCTAACAATGTATCAGAAAAATAATTTCGAATAATACAGATCTTTCTGCATTTTAAACTTCCGAATAAAATTGTTTGATTATAGGAGAGCTATCTATGAAAAAAGTGAAGGTACACCGCTACGTTTCTGGAAAACGTCCAGATTATGCGCCTGCTGCTAGTTCCGAAGAGGAGTCCGAAGATGAGGATTTTTTAGAAAGACGAGCACACAAGCATTACGAGGAAAATGAAATTTCTGTGGACACGCCTGCACAGTCGCAAGTTAGAATACGCGACGAGGATGATCCTCGTATAAGAAGATTAACACGTTTAGAAAGACAAAAAGAATTAAATACAGAAATTCGTACAGAAAGACACAGGCACATTTATGAACCAGAATTGATCGAAGTCGAACCGGAAAGAACTCGTGAAAGAATCAAGCTGGAAAGTTCCGATTCGTCGGAAGATGAGGAATTATCAGATTCTGAAATCGAAAGGAGACGCGAAGCGTTGAAACAGCGAGTTTTATCTAAAAAGGAAAATGAAGAGGAACTAATTCATGGAGAGGAGGATGAAAGATCTGGCGACAGTTCAGATGAGAGTTCAGAGTACGAAGAATATACCGATTCTGAAGAAGAAACTGGACCACGATTAAAACCAGTATTTGTACGTAAGAATGATAGAATTACTGTAATGGAGAAAGAAAAAGAAGCAATGAAACAGAAGCAAGCAGAAATCGAGGCCAAAAAGATGGCAGAAGAACGAAAACGGCAGACCTTGAGAGTAAATTGAATTACCAAAATAAACAGACTTACCTATACAAAGATGAATGTAATCTAATATTCTTGATTCTTTATTTACTTCGTAGATGGTAGAAGAAGCAATAAGGAAGGAAACACAAGTTGGTAAAAACTGTAACGAGCAAGAGGGTAGAATAGAAGATGTTTGTACAGATGATGAGAATGACGAAGTAGAATACGAAGCTTGGAAACTGAGAGAGCTAAAAAGAATCAAACGCGATCGGGAAGAAAGAGAACAGTATGTATTATTTAGCGCGTTATGTGTTGCTCGATATTATCCAGTTTCCAATTTGCACTAACAAATTTGGCTAAGAGTCTACATTTTACACTGTACATATACTTTGCTTTTATTTTCAGACTCGAGAAGGAACGTCTTGAGATTGAACGTATACGAAATATGACGGAAGAAGAACGAAGACAAGAGGCACGGCTAAATCCAAAAGTTATTACCAATAAAGCCGCTAAAGGGAAATACAAGTTTTTACAGAAATATTATCATCGTGGAGCCTTCTATTTAGATAAAGAGGACAATATATTTAAACGAGATTTCTCTGGTGCAACATTAGAAGATCACTTTGACAAAACAATTTTGCCGAAGGTTATGCAAGTGAAGAACTTTGGTCGCAGTGGTAGAACTAAGTATACTCACTTGGTTGATCAAGACACTACTCAGTTTGATTCGCCGTGGATCTCGGAAACAGCACAAAATCTCAAATTTCATAATAATCAAGCAGCGGGAATGAAGCAAATATTTGATCGACCATCGTTAAAAAAGCGGAAAAGCGAAAATTAAGTATACTGTACAGTTTATACTGTAGTATTGTAGATATTTTTACATATAATTTATCGATATCATTGATATGTTACAAATGCTCATTTTTTCTTAAAAAATTGACCGATTCATTCATTTATACTTAATTTTTACGTAACAAATACTTTAAAGCTAGCTTCGCGGCAGCACATTTGGCTTCTTTTTTCCTTTTACCAAATCCATGAAGAACCTTCACTTTTCCATTAATAACTACTTGTAATGGCACCATAATGGAATTTGTACCATCGACATAAACCGCATTTCTGAAAGAATAGAAAAGATTGCAATATGTACAATACATTAGTACCTAGGTTGTATATTAATTTGAAAAATTCTATAATCTTGATAACATTGAAAATATAACAAATAATTTTGGATAGAGAATTTTGTTGTAAGTATCAAGTTTTTATTATCTTTCGTGAGAAGTGGAAAGATATGTATAATATAATATTTCAAGAGATAAATATTTTATCGTTAATGATGAAAAATGAACGAGATACATACGAAAATTGCGGCCGTGCACCTTGAGTTTCATATAATACACGAATTGGTTGTTTAGGAATATTTTTACTAAATTCATCTAAAACAAAAAATTAATAGTTAGGATAGATAATATGTGAGTAAACAATAGGCTTTTCTATACAGATTAAAGCTTACCAATCTCATTGTGCATGAGAGAATAAAGTATCTCCCAAACTTTCTGAAGGTTTTTTCCACAATCTAAATATATTGCACCTATCGTAGACTCAAATATATCTCCTAAAGTTTTGGGAACATCTACAGATTCAACCATTTTGCATTCGTCTTCTTCTAATAAAATCCATAAAAGCTGTACAAATGAATTTCGGAAAATATAGGTAATGATTAGAATTGATACTAAAGTAACAGTAAGGTACGATACGATACAGTACCTCATCATTTACAATATGATTTCTTTCTTCTTGAAATTTAACGAAACGATCTATAGCATCGTTCAATTGCGGCGCATAAGTTATTAAGGCGGTATGTAAACCATATCGTACGGACAAACATGCAAATGTAATATTGTTGACAAGAGCAGACCTTAAATCTGTTAAAGCGCCAGGATTAAAATTTCCACAATATTCGTAAATGTAACATGTAATTAAAAAATCTGAAACACGAAGAGGTTTGTTGATAAATAATTATGTTTACATAAAAACTGGTTAACATTATTATAGGTTTTGAAAATGATCTCTCACCGATAATGGCATCGCCAAGAAATTCGAGTCTTTCATAACACTCAGTTATAGTGTCTGCAGAATACGAGGGATGTGTAAAAGCCTAAAATATTTGTTTCATGTGAATAATTGATAGCAGATCATTAAGCACACTTTCTCTCTTTTTTTCTATTCGTAATGTAATGTATGATATTTTGTAAGCGATACCATTTAAATACTAATCTAGTAGAGTCTTTTGTAATTTTCGCTATTCACGGTTTACTATGGTGTATGTACATGTTTAAAATTATAATAAGGTTTAAAGGTAAAGGTACCTGCAGCAGCAAAACTCGATTTTGAAATTTGTAACCAACTCTTTCCTCTATATCATGAGCCCAGGGCATAAAATCATTTACGTTTCGCTTAGACACAACATTCTCAATTTCGGACACGGCAGACAGTAAGCTATCAACTTCAACTGCTGTCTTCGGTAAGATTTCAAACCATGTTAATAGGTTGATAGCAGCTTTAATACCCATGCTCTGTTCAAATATATAATAAATGTACTGAATAATGTAAATGTATGATTATATAATAATACATATAGGTATTTACTTACATGTATAGAAAGTGACTTATTCTGACTAAAGTATTTAATAAAAAAAAAAGCACTGCATATTATAGCTGTGTATTTACCGTGAGGTAGACACCTATCAATGCTTCTACACAGTCGGCTACTGTTTTGTCGGAAACAGTTTGCATTCCAAGATAATGCTCCATACCAGTTTGTGTTTCAGCCGATTCCCAATTTAATACCTTTTCTTGTATTGTATTTTTGGTCATTTCGCTTATACATCCACTAAATTGTTCCTTCTCGGGCACTTGGATTTCATACAGAACGTTTGGCGATACCTTTCATGGATGATTGCATTACGCTATTATTTAAATACTAAATACTTGTTTAAACACTAAATTAACTAAATTAACGAACCTCCACTTCTAGTAACAGTTCTTGAAGCTGCCTGAATACTGCGTAAGCTGGAGCAATGAAATTACTGCAGGGCACAAACTCATCTACTTTCATACGTCCAGGAATGCATTTTTTCTTTCCACAATAATAAAGATTCCGATTTCCAATTATTTTACACTTGAGAGCCGTTAACTGGCCTTCACTACTCTTTGGAAAGGTATTATAGAGAAACAATGTCGTAACAAATTTCAAACATGCATCTCCTAAAGTTTCCAAACGTTCCAAGTCGAATGCATCGTGTCCCATTTTACTTGTAAGTGCCTATAATAGAAATCACGATTGTAAAAAGTATTACGTAAATATCGCGTGGTGTGCAATATTTATGCATAGTTTATTGTGAAAAAACTTTAAATATACTCACATACATAATCTGTACAGGACTCGGACCCTCTGAATTTGCTACCGATAGGATCTTTAAATCACGTATTGGAATTGACGAATTCTTCATAAATTTTATCTTTTTATTTTTCTGCAAAACCTAATTTGTTTTTTACATGAAAATTCAGTGCTATGAATTTTGTGTTTAAGGATTGTATACATAGATGACAAACAGACTACCATTGTGTTAGACTCTGAATCACAGACACCAGTCATAAATTGATAATGATGCTCAATATCAATCAAACGAATGTCTTCGATTTTCCTGTGCAAATCTGGCGGTTCTTGATCATCTGTCCATGGATAGCGATACACATCTGTATTCAATACTATATGAACATTGATAATAATAAATTCAGTGAAACAGAAATATGTATATGCATATGCATATTGAGATACGAAAACACGCTGAACCAATAAATGAGATAATAAAATGAAAATATATACCATCTACTTCCGGGATATCTAATACAGGCTCCGATTCCGGTGAATTTTCGATACTTTCGTCGAAAGGAATTTTTATCACCGATTCGTTTAACTCTCCTATTTCCTGCTCTTTTATTACTAACGGAGGCCAATAATCATCTTTAGATATAGGTCCTAAATTAGCTTCATTAGCAATAATGTATCGTAAATCCTCCGCAATTAAAAGCTGTGAAATTCTATGCAATATGGAAGGCAACATTGTTGCCTTTAGCCAATATAACGCTGGAAATTTAACTATAGTGCATAATTCTGGAATTAAATGCTCCTTCAAGTTATCTTTCGTTTCCATGCGTTTACGATACTTCGATTCAGACTGCATTGCCCTGTTGTAGTAGTAATAGAGTAAAAATACAAACAGAAACTAGTCATAAATCGATATTTGTTACCTAGGTTTTATGCAATTGATCCGTTTTGATATCATTTTCGCTTCCAGCATCGGTTGGCTTAAATTATTTATCGTCAAACCGTGTTTACGTTTATAGTAATGAACGTATGAATAGAAATTGTCAGTTGGAAAACACGAATTTGGAGTAAGATCCTCGCAAACCTGTGTAACTACGTATACTTCTGCAGCCGCTCTATAGGTCGGCACGACTAATGATAGCTTGTGATAATCGTTAGGCTCAAAATGGAAAGGTACCGGAGGTGGTACATGCTGTATCTGCTCATGTTGCCGTATGGTCTCCCAATTTATTTCCCATTTTTCGTTCACTGGAAAACAATCATTAATTCAAGTTTATTTCTACAAAATGAAGTACCAATCATTTTTCATGTTTGTACTATCACAAATTTACCTGGTACAATTAAAAAGCAATTGTCAAGGTTGTAATTGTCGAATATCATAAAAGATTTGATAACTGGAACAACTTGACTGAATATTAAACTATGGAAGACTTTTATGGAACTTATTTCACTTGCAGACAAATCCATGATTGCATAATTTACTTTAACGTCAACTTGTAGTTCACCAAGATTCATGAAAATTGGAAAAGATGGTATCTATGTGACAGAATATTAGTTATTGAGTTCTGGTCTCATTGATCCTAGAATTCCTTGGGGGCTGGCTCCTCGAACCCACAAGTCAAGTATTGTTAAATGAAAACTGTTTTCCTTCTGAGAATATTTTTCAAAAATTTATCTATATTTGACATTCGAAAGGTTTTATTATTAACACATATATATGTGTGCATTCGAGGTGCCTCCATTAAGGAATGTAAGCGAAAAGTCTCTCTCTCTCTCTCTCTCTCTCTTGTGAGTTTTTTTATTAATGTGTACACTTGGAATGTTACCGATGGCATTAGTTTCGAAGAGAGTATTCCAAATCCTGCCTTGTTGCATAGTAAATTGTAAAATACTAGATATCGATTATCATAATGCGGGGCTGAATATGTAGGTTTAGCATGAAGTAAATGAAGATACATTGGCTTCGATGGCAAAGGATATGCACTGTATAGAGCCGATGGAAACTGTAAAGAATACAGAAAATCTACATTCATGGTATAATAAATAAATAACAGTACAAAAGAGATATTTTCTTTAGTTATAGTTGTATTTAAAAACAAAACGGTATGTGTAATTAGTTTACATTCCATTTCACCTGTAACTTGTGAGCTCGTTTCTTTTTATTTGTTCCAAGTATTCCTGTTTCCGACTTATTCTCTTCCTCCCAATTTGTGAATAAATATTCTACATTGTTTGGAATAGTATTGACTTCTAATGGTAATAAATTTTCGGATAGTTCACCAATTCTATGTAATTCTATACATGTTTTCAGAGCAGCGGATCTCTTTGCCATACTAATATTAGAAGACCAAATTCCATACACTGTATCTTTTAAAGGACTTACAATTGGTAATCGAAGCGAAACCTAAAAGTTTAATTATAACAAGCAATAAACTAGAAGAGAGTAATTGAACAAATTAATTGTCATTCTATATTACACTAATATTTTCAAATACCTGATATTCTGTACATTGCTTCCCTTCTTCCATGCTTCTTTCAATTTCGAACAATTTCCATACAGCAGTTAATTGTGTAAATTTAGATCTGGTTAATTTAGCACAGTACATGTTTATTAATTGAATTGCTGATTGTTGGTTTATAATACATTTTTTTCCACTACTGTTTATAGTAATATATGGTTCTATTTCGGATGTATATAACGTATCTTTGATTTCAGTTTGTGATGGTTGCACACGATGTTGAGTTTTACCTAATAATAGCTATATCCAGAGTATGAACAAGAAATTAATAATAACATGAATATGAACGTGAATGATAAATCAAATCAACCAAATTCAACCGAACCTTTTGCAAATATGACTCTGTCGCTTTAAAAGTTTCGTATCGTTTCAAATAAGTATTATCCTTTTCTGGTAACAATAATGTATATTGGCTAGCAGAGTACCGTGCTCTACCTTTGCTTTGTATGTAAGCCCTAATATCCATTGGCAAATTGTATCGAACAATCAGTGTGCAAGTTGGTATGTCGATACCTTCATCGACAATGTCTGTTGCAATCAAACAATTTGAGATACCACTTTTGAATCTAAATGAAATAACATATGTCTCTTCTACTATCTTAAAATACATATATTGTATCGTTACATCGTCGCATGCATAAAATCATTGCAAACCTGCATAAAACTTCTTTATTCCATTTAGAGGTGCACAATAATTCCTTGCTATTTTTATAAGGATCGTTCGTAGTACCAATAACATAATCAGGTTGCAAAAATTTAAAACTTTCATGTTGAACCGACAAATTCTGAAGTAGTAAAATTTATATAATAATTATAGATGAAGAATAATGCCATCCAAATTAGAAGGTAGGAATACTAATTATTAATTACCTTCAATATATGATATAACACTTTTGCTGTAAAGCGCCGCTGTACAAATATAATGCAACAAAACTTCTGATTGGAAGATTTCTTCTCATTAAAGTCTAGTAATACAGCAAAAAGTTTTTGTATTTGATCGGACGAATAGCTGTAACAATATAGCACAATTAACTTTGAAGTTTGAAATTACGTGTAAGTAGTCAGATCGATAGAAAGTTAGCCATTAACTAGATTAGAACGAATAGAAACAGAGTAAACTAACTTTTGGATTTTTGCAATTTCTGAATTGTCTTTCATTTGATCTTCTAATATTTTTCGAAATTTTGTGAATTCTGAAATAAGGTACTCCAAAACATATGATGTATCCTAAACATATAATTTGTGGTAAGAACATAAAGTCAAAGTCTGAAGGTTTTTTAGTTCTTATTTTAGTTCATTTTTTTACGTACCGCATCATTACTATATTTCTTTAATGATTCTAATTGAATCATATGAAGCAAAACACATTTATCTCCTCCATATATTCCTGCGAAACAAATAATATACTAAAATATATACAGTCTTCACTCAATATATGTCCCTGGCCAGACCCGTGTTTTGGACATATAAATCGAGTAGACATTGTATTAACACGTTGAGCGCCACGTCAGCCATCGGTGGTTGACACTAGACTTTCCGTTCAGGCCGCGTCAGTCACCGGTGACTGACACAAAGCTTTTCCAGGTGTTCTAAGTAGCGCGCGTGGCCTAACGGGAATTTCCTTAAGAATTCGCGTGGCGCTCAACGTGTTAAACGATTATTTATGCAACTTTTATGAATTTTGTGTTATGTTCAACTATAATACAACTATACCCGCATGAAAAAACTGATCTTTGACATCTTGTAAAATGTTCACAAGTTTATCAGTTACAGCTTTCGGCCTGAACCTCTTGCTCGTCTCGATATTCTTTAAAGAAGACTTCAATACTATAGAATTTAAAATTTCCATTATTTCATCAACTGTCTCACAAATAAATATTTCAACATTGGACAAGGTATATTCTTTGAAACGAACAAACGTTATTTTTGGACTCGCATAAGAATTTTTAACTTGTGACACAGAATCTACTGTAGCCACAGTCGCATGAAGCGTAATTTCCAAGTTCTGTAATAAAGTCCAATGTTATATAGGCATATTTATTCGAATTCGTATAAAAAATTAAGTGAGAATACTAAAATCAAAACAACTTGCCCGAACAGTTGACTCTATTTTACGTAAATCTACATTAGCATTTAATAGTGTAGCTGTTAAACCCAAAACTCTTGGTTGTGCATCTTTAGGGCAATTTTCAAAAAATTGCATAATTTGTCGCATTGGGTGTTCGTTTACCGCTCTATGACATTCATCCAATATTAGTAAATTTATTCGATCTAGATAGATAAATCCATGACGTAGCGCATCCAAAAGAACTTGAGATGTCATTACCAAAACCTAGAATATAAATGTCTGATTTGTTGGATGATGCTTAATATAATAAATGAATGGATTCGTAATACCTGATTAGTTGCCAACTCTTTATCCCATTCTTCGTTTTTCCATAAATCAACCCCTACGTCGCCGCTGTATGCTCCACATGATAATCCAGTTATTCTCTCAATATAACTGGATTGTTGTGTCACTAAAGGTACAGTATTGACTAAAAACACAGAGTGTTTTCCACCTTCGCAGTATGGTCTATTATTAAGTAAAATATATTGTATTATACTATATTTTAAAAAATGAAAAAGAACAGAATATTTAATAAGTATATGTTATCAATAACCAATAACTATGTACCTTCGTATAGCGGCGCTTAGTTGTTTAATGAGCATAACAGCTATAAATGTTTTTCCACAACCTGTCGGCAGATAAATAATTGTATTTTGTTTGAGGGCAACCTCATACAGATCAATTTGATAAGCCCTTGGAGTAAATTCGGTTGTATCATTATTATCCATTTCCTTAAATAGAAAAAAATATATATATATTATAATAATATATCGTATTATCCATTTCCTTAAATAGAAAAAAATATATATATATTATAATAATAATATATCGAATACAGTTTAAAGTTTGGATAGAAAATAAGTTTAGTGAATAGGTACAATATATATGGGGAGGACCGGAAAGTAATGTCGTGTTTGCCCAAGTCAACATTTGACTGGTAATAACAGCTAACTTCATACACCTACGTTTTTCTACTGGCTGCAGGTATTGTTTTTTAGAGGTTATGTTCTATAGTATAGCATTTCCTTCGAATGGACAGCAATGTCGCAATAGCTACACGAAACATTTGTGATGTTTGTTCGAAAGCATTGGCGAAAAATTATTCTACTTTAATTTTACGAAAAATACAACATTACTTTCCGGTCCCCTTAATATTTAGATGAAAGACAACAGATAAATGATACTTGAAATAGCAAATCCCTAAAGATAAAAATAAAACTATGTATACAATTTAATTGTTAAAAATTAGAAAAATTGTAGTACTACGAGCGGAAGCCAGAAAGCGTTTTGTTTTGTTTCGTGTAACTGGAACAGAGTTATGCGTTATCTACATATGTCAGGCTTCGGAGTGAATAGATATTCGACGGATTCTGGATTCTTTCAGTATTTTCTCACCAATAATAGTACCTAACTACTTTCTCCACAATACTGTATATAGTTACTTACTTACTTAAACCTGCCTAAACCGTCCAATTAGTATACTAATAAGGTAATAAGTGATAGCTGGTAACAGCACTGCTCGCAATTCGCAAATTTTGGTCTCGAAGATAGAATATAGAAGGGGGATCCCCCGAGATATAGTTCCAACATTTACCGTTCGCCGGTATTGCGGGTAGTACCAGGTAGTACCAGGTAGTACACCGTAGTCAACGTACTCATGTACGTCGTCCTTCCTCTTTGACGTCGTCTGTGGTGAAACTACATGGGTTTTGGTCCTGAGCCTTTTAGGGCTTACACAGATCGCTCGGTGCAGCACTATACCGGAGACGTCGAGCCCTGAGCATGAGCATTCCTCTCTGCTTATGTCAATTCACATGTCTCTTATAGTAACTTTTATTTTCGAAGTATATTTTATAAACTGTTCAACACTGGTTCAGCACGTTGAATGTGTGAACTGTCTTTCAATCTATTGACTTCGTAAAACTTTCTGAAACTATGGTTTGGATAACCCATTTTTAAGAACTGTTTGTTTTTTCAAGACGAGACGAGAAAGGAAAATGTCACCAACGAGGGGATATTTACGCGACTTAAGCGATTCTGGTAAGAATTGAACACTTTTAATTCAAATATACATTTTGTATTGAATACAGAACCCTTGACACAATATGCGAAATTGTATTTTTTCACTAATTCAAAACTGATTTATAAACTGTTGTCAGGTTCAGAATCAGATTATCAATCAGAGCCGTCTAGTTCAAGTCATAGTGGTTCACCATCTAATACAGCAAATTCTGGTCATGAAAGAAATTCTGATGATGAAAATGATGCTAGATCGGGAGGATCACATGTTAGTGGAAGGTCTTCTAGATCAAGTAGCCAATCTGCAGAAGGAAAAGCTGATTCTAGACAAAATTCCAAAAGTCCCTCTCCGACTAGGTCAGGTTCCAGGCACTCGAGTGTTGGTTCTGCAAGGAGTGAAAAATCTGGTTCACAGAGGTCCAGAAGTGGTACTCCAAAATCGGTTGCATCTAATAACAGTGACTCACAAAGATCAAGATCAGGTTCTCCACAAGACAGGAGATCTGAAAGTCCAAAATCTACAGAGTTAGTAAATAATTTTTTTATCAATTTTTTCTTTCTCTATATTGCTCACATATATAAAATTTCAGAAACTTGGTTTCTCCTGGTCCTGAAGGTAGTAAACCAGCAGATTCTGAACAGAAACATGACAGCCCTGAAGACAATAAAGAGGATAACGAATCTGAAAAGTCTTCGAAAATAAGAGGTTTATAATTGGAGAAAATTAGATTAATTTTTAATAATATACAAAGTATTATTTTCCTTGTATTACAGGTAGCACAAAATCAAATGACACCGATGGGGAAGGTAGTCCAGTCCAAAAAGAAGATAACAGTGATTCTGCATCGGAACAAGATGATGCTATGAAAAGAGTAAAGCCATTAATAGATTCTGATTCAGAAAGCGAACCTGCAGAAAAAGGAGCTGTAGCTCCAACAGCAGATGCTCTTTTTGGAGATGCTAGTGACATTAGTACAGATGATGAAAAAGACAAGGAAGAGGAAAAGAGAGAGAAAAGTCGTGGTAAAAGTAGAAGTAGAAGTAAAAGCAGAAGCAAAAGCAGAAGTAAAAGTAGAAGTAGGAGTAGAAGCAGAAGCAGAAGCAGAAGTAGAAGTAGGAGTCGTGGCCGATCTGACAGTGGTGGTGAAGGTCCAAGCCAAGGAGTTATCGAGGATGTATGGTGTATTAATACCTCGATATTTATTTTGTATAAAGGAAAACTAATTTTCTATTTTCATACTGTAACTTTTTTAGGATGTAGATAAGGAAAAGGAAGAAGAACCCGAACCTCCACCAGAAACTAGAATTGATGTCGAAATTCCAAAAATTACAACAGATTTAGGTCGTGAAATACATTTTGTAAAGCTTCCAAACTTCCTTTCAGTAGAAACACGACCATTTGATACAGAAACATATGAAGATGAGATCGATGAGGAGGAAACTTTGGATGAAGAAGGTCGTGCCAGATTAAAATTAAAGGTGGAAAACACTCTTCGTTGGAAAGATGTCTTTGATGAGAATGGTAAAGTTATTAAAGAAAGCAATGCCAGATTTGTAAAATGGTCAGATGGTAGCATGTCTCTGCATCTGGGTTCTGAAATTTTTGATGTATACAAGCAACCACTACAGGGTGATCACAATCACCTGTACATCCGTCAAGGAACTGGTCTCCAAGGTCAGGCAGTTTTTAGAACTAAATTGACATTCCGGCCACATTCTACAGAATCCTTCACTCATAGAAAGATGACAATGTCACTTGCCGATAGATCACAAAAGACTTCTGGTATAAAAGTATTGTCACAAGTAGGGACCAATCCAGATCAGAATAGATATGAAATGATCAAGGTAAGTTTTATTTAATTAATTCAATTATACCATCAAAGTATTCAGAAACAGTATTATAATGCAGTGGTATTATTGTATCAAAAATTGTTGTTATGAGTTTCGTAAATTGAAAATATAACATTTGTAGAAAGAAGAAGAGAAATTACGTATAGCAATGAGAGTTCAGAGCAAGACCAAGAAAAGTACTACGGGTAGTAGAAATCCTGCAAGATCTGTTGGTGGCTATGGCGGCGATACTTATCATGATGATGGTTCAGAGGAGGAAGGTGCCATTTCTTTGGCAGCAATTAAGAATAAATATAAGAAGGGACTGAATACTCCTGTAAAAGGTAAGTTTCTAATGGTATTTGAAGATTATTTTTAAAAATACTTCATTTGAACAATTTAATTCAAGAATTATAATTATTCTTTTACATATTTAGCATCTAATATATATTCATCGGATGAAGAGGGTTCAGATTTTGAAGCTCTTAGACCGAAGAAAAACATTAAAGGAAAAGTTCTGAAAGATTCAGATGAGGAGTCAAATTCCGGTAGCGGTTCGGAAAGCGGAAGAGAAGATGACAATCAAGGCGATAATGCTAGCGATTAAAATACTAAATTTTCATTAAGATTAACGTGTTTTTGTAATATACAAAAAGAATAAATTAATTTTTCATTTGTTTATTGATAATTAATTTTAAACCTCGCAAAGTTAATAAATTGCGTTCACTAGTACTTTATGAAAACTTTATAACTTTATTCAAATAATTTCTGATACACTGGGTTACTCTATACATATTCCATTGTATCACCACTTTGTATGCAAATCTAGGATGATCTAGAAACTTTTGACTGCGAGTAAGTGGTAGCACTGATACGCACACACCACAGAATACCTGTGTCACGGAAACATTTTTATATAACGAACCAATCTTCTCATAATTGAAAATTGCTACATTCTAATCTGTAAGTATAATTACTGTTTTCATTAATAGTCATAACAATTTGGACTAATTTGTGTTTTCAAAGTGCAGAAATATTTACGATGCTATAATACATATCAAATTTTATTTGATAAACATCATTCTTTAATTTTTTTAACATTAAATTGTGATAAATGTTAATCAAACTTATTTCATATTATTAATATGTACCTAAATTGCAGTATTAATTCCGATATATGTCTGCATTAAAATTTTCTTTTCTTTAAAATAACAGCTATTAAATATAAGTTTATATAAGATATTTACAGTAAAGAAATATTATTCATGATATGAAATAATATGTTAAGAAATAATTTGTTGCCTGAAAACACAGACGTTTATTAATGTATCACTTATTCGTGTGATTAATTGTTTTATTGCTATAGAGCTGTTAAGTCAATTTAACCTGTCTTTTCTTACGATAGTGGAACATAACCTTGATCCATTTCACTTCTATTTAAGTAGGAAGTGTTTAAACACATTTTTTGTACAATAATATTTTAATTTGATCTTGTTAATCATTTGGATTAAACGCGCTTTATATTTCGTGCATATCACGAATTTCTTTTTAATGTGTTGTAATTAATATTTCATATTAATAAATAAATTTTAATTGTTTTAGGTTTATACACAATGGTTGCCCATACTGTACTCTTGGATTTTACAGTACCATCAAATGTAATAGCAGACATAGAGAAGCGTTCCAATTTGAAAGTAGCCATTGCTAATGTTCTCAAAGAACATTTTGATGGGCTAAAGCCATTAACTGAACCAAATCTTGATGGAAGTCTATTAGTCCTTTATGAGGGTCCTAGAGGTAGTCTAATCACTGTTCGAGGATATACTGAAGGCTTGATCACTGTTAACATTGAGTATTATAAAAAAGACGATGAAGATGCACTCTTAAACTTTGAGGTATAGTTGCTTTATATTAATTACTATAATCGTTTTTTTTTTGCAATACCTAGTTGCAAACTTCATAATATTTAATTGCCTCTCATGGGTATTAGATATGAAATCAGCTTTGGTATCTCTCAAATATGGGGTCAATACAAGGTATATCTTGTTACATATTAATTTGTTAAGAAATTATGAAAATGGCCATATGCAACATGCTTCCAAGCATTTGAATTTATCCATGTAACAGAGCATTACTCTAAAACATTTGAGGTTTTCATTTGTCAATCTTTGATATGAAAGAGTAAAGTTACAAAGTTAAATATGTTGTAAAAGATCATCATCGTTTGATGAGTGCCAATAGAAATAAGTAGAAATTTTACTATATGCGGAAGAAACACGTGTAACAAAGAGGACCTTGTAGCAGTGGCAATACCTGGAAACGGACGTTGCGATGGCTCTGAATAGCCAACGCAGTAAGTGCCTGCCACCAGTAAGACGAGGAACCATATATGACCTCTATCTGACACTATCAGGTAGAAAGCGCTTCCCCAATTAGTTCCCATACTTAGTTATCTATAGCACCTTATGAATGTGCGAATCGTTTTCGTTGCACTCTAAAACGCCAACAGCTCCAATTGATTAATTTATTTCCCGTCGGTACGGTATTTTTCCCCACTGTTTCTTTTTTGGTTCTTCCGCCAAGGGATTTGAAATGACCCTTATGACGCATATGTAAAAGAAGAGTTGTTACGATTGGTTTAACAAGATAGTTTCTGTTCTTTTTTTTATTCATCGGTTCGCTTATCGCGGCCACCTTTAGTCGATCAGAGAATTGGAGACGGCGTTGCAGGCGGCGGCAGCCTCTACGCGTTCGCACATGCTTACACCAATTAAACGCGGTGGACCTTTTGAGAGATACTTTCCTACCGCCGGTGAGTTTTTTATTTATTATTCTGTTTACGGAACCAGCGGAATTCTATCTCCGCATAATTGTAAACATTATCGTGCGTCGTCAAAAATAATTATTTTGAAATAATTTCACGATTATATATGGCCTATTTCATTAAACTGTCAACATTCTTTTCATTATTTTTTGCTTGAGAAAAAATATGATGATATTTGCGCTTTAACTGTTAAAAAAAAATATATATATATACTCTATTAGAATTGTATGTCAGTTAGTAATACTATTTATGTCCCTTTTTTAAATATATTATCATTTTTACTTCCATCTCCTATTAAGGGAAACCATTTCAACTATTTATATTCGCTTTACCAACATCATTGCAGTATCTACATAAATGGTTTCCTAAGAAAACAACAAGTACAGAAAGAGACATAAGATAAACATACTCTAGAGTACTAAATAATGTTAAGAATTGTTAATTTTAATACTAACCTTCCACTTTACAGCTGTATTTATCCATTGAATGAAGTTACATGTTCCTCTAATTTTTATGCTACATTAGAAATATATAATATTTACTATAAATAATAATATAGATTAGTACTATGCACCTGAAGCTCCTAAATCCTCGATATTTTGATTGTTGGTCATTTAATTGTATATAAGAAAAAATTATTTATTCTTTTAACATATTTGCGCTTTGCATCGCATGCATCTACTAAATGCTTTCTTATGCAATAATTAATCTGTACAATTAAATTTTTTTATTAAACAATTGTTTTTTCTTTTAAGATGACAGACTGCTTGAATATGACATAGACAAGCTGGTCTTTGAAGCACGTTCACCGTACCAAAAAGTGCAAATTGTTCATTCTAAATCACTAGGGAACCTGTTGGTCCTCGACGAATTACAAAGTGAGAAACATAAAAATTGTATATTGTTAAAATAAAATGTTGAGGATTGAATTAGAACTAATATCATAAATTCTTTATTAACATATATATTTCTTTTAGATATTTCTGAAGCAGACCTTATTTATACGGAAACTTTGATGCAGCGTGGAAAAGAGAATTATGCAGGAAAAGAAATAGTTATTTTAGGAGGAGGTGATGGAGGATTGTTGTGGGAATTGCTTAAGGAGAATCCAAAATTTGTTACAATGCTGGAAGTATGTCTACTTCACTTTATAACGTATAAAATAAAATTCTACAACAGATTGTTATAGGGTTATTTTATCAATGATTTTCTATTTTCAGATTGATGATGTTGTTATAAAAGCCTGCAGTCAACATATGAGAAGTGTATGTGGAGACTGTCTAGATAAAAGAAAGGGAGAAAACTATGAAGTATGTATTTTCTGAACAAGAAACGAGAAACGAAATATTGATTCAAATTTATGATTTTTAGATTATTGTTGGAGATTGTGCAAAAGCCTTAGCACACATGATTGAACAAGGTCGACAATTCGATTATGTCTTTGGTGATCTTACAGATATACCAATCAGTACTTCAACACATGATGATGCATGGGATTTTACCAGACTTATTCTAAATTACTCAATGAAGGTCCTAAAGCGGACTGGCAAATATATGACCCATGTAAGTACACTATAATATAGTTTTTATCGTTATTACAATTCCTTTGAATGATAGCAATAGAAGTGAATGGAGGTATTCTATCATCTGAGTCACTAACTCTTAAAAATCTACAATTACACATCTGTGTAATTGCAATTTAATATTACTTAAAACTTCAGGATTATATATAAACATAACGGTAAACTTGTCGAAAAGCCTTTCCCTCGGGGATTTTGATGAAATTGAAATATGTTTCCAAGGTCATTATTCTGAACAACTCTTTTCCATACATGTAACCGACGGTAGGTTTTAGTATCCGAGATGTTCGCAAGAAACTGTCAGGGCCGTTACAATTGCGAATTCAATTGGCTATTTTCAATGACCGAATTTGTTGTTGAGGGTGAGGGGTCCCTTCCAGGAGCAATAGTGACCCTGACAATTTTCTGTGAATATCTCAAAAATGAAAAAAGACCGTCTATTATGTATCATATAGGATAGAGAAAAGATGTTCAGAATGATAACTTTGACAACATATTTCAATAGCATGAAAATCCGTGAAGAAGAGGCTTTTCAACAAGTTTACCAACATAACTTATATTTTATCTTAAAGGCTAATGGAGCATCTTGTCCAGAAGCACTAGAAATGTTCGAGCAGGTCCTCTCACAGCTCTGTGTACCAGTAACCTTTACTAAAGACAGTGCTTTTATACCTTCTTTCTTCGAGGAGTGGGTCTTTTACCAAGTATCGTTTGAATGATGGATTAAATATATAACCCCGAGGTTCCTGGGGAGGCATGCTCACAACCTATTTCCTCCCTTATGACCCATATTCAACTCTAATTGCGGATGTTTTGCTACTGAATTGGTCTCTGGAAAAAAAGATCCCAATGCTGGACATAAAATCCCAATTGACTCTACCACGCTGGCGTCTGTACATAAAGTAGGTGGTGGTTATCTGATCTTATTTAATTGTTTAGTAACTAATAAACTATACAAAGGTGCTCAATTATTTTTTCTAATAACTGTCAATAATCAAAGTGAATCACCCAATGATTTAACACGAATAACTCCAAAGAAAGTAATTCAAAACCTTTATTACTGTACAAATATATATCATTAATTATAATTAACTCTTATATTATAATTAACCCTTTAATGATCTAATTTATTTATTAACTTTGTAAAATATAAAATAAACCATATCAGATATAAATGGACAAACGTAGATGCACGCAATTTTTATTGGATATGGAACACAAGTACATTTCATAATAACCATTTAATTATAAGAATATTAATATTAAAAATATAATTATTTAATGAACAATAATTAATATTAAAACTTTTATATATAAATAAATAATATATGTTTCTAATAACAAAAACTATGTCAGGCAATAAGGGGTTAAGGAATATCTATGGAAATAACAAATTAACATACAATAAGATGTTTGCTTTACTGTATTTGTCTGTTATTTTAAACTTACAAAAAAAAAACTATTTATTTTTAACGAACACCTATACCAGAAAAAAGGAATAGAAACTAAGAATTCATTAATTAGTGGTAAGTAAAAGGAATAAATTATAAGATAATTATACTAATTATAAATCTAATGTTATAGTTTTGATTAATGGATTAAAAAATATTGTACTATACACAGTATTACGGTATACTTAATTGTCTTACATTATTTTAATATCACTGTGTGTGCACATGAACATCAATAAATAAGAGTCCCTGTATTATAAATATTCAATTCATAATTAACAGTTCAGAAATATTTCTGATCAACAATTTTCAAATATTGATATACTATTACAAACATTTGTAATTTAAGATAATAATGATTTAACATATAAATAAATAAATACAGTTATGTATGCAGAGAAGGTAAGAATAATTATGAGTTATTTAATTAATGATGGAAGATTATTTTATCATAAGAAGCGAAATTTCCTTGTCTGTCTGTAAGCTACGAGTAGACATTAGAAAATATATTATAGTGGAATGACTGTTCACTTAATTAAGTATTAATTGTAAGTTTCCAACTGAAACTTCGTATAGGAATGTGTTTTTGTTATTTTAAGTGTTTCTTTACTTCGTGAATAGTTGGCTCTGTTTCTGTTTCCAAAACTATCTGGTCCAACCACTGTTGAATTTGCTCTGGCAGTCCATGAGAATTTTGCTGCTCTTCCATAATATTTCTTCCAGAATTTCTAAAACTTTTGCCATCGTCTTGTTGCTCGGTATTGGCATTTTGAAAGTTGAAATCATTGTTCCTGAACTCTGTGGTTATCGTTGGCGACAGGTTCAAGCTTCCTTCGGATTGTTTGTCTTGAAAATTAGAAACCTCACTGGTATTTTCTGTTAGATATTCTATGTGAAAAGTTTTCATTCCATTGGTAATATTTTCCACCTTTCTGTCTTCTGCTGTAGAAGGCACTTCCATTTTGCCATTGGTGGAAATATCCTCTGAACCTTTAACGGATTTGTCAAAACTGACATGATCTTTATTAATGTCTTGATACTCCTGAATCTTGTACGGCTCTAAGTCTGTGATTGCTGTAGAATTAGAACCTATCAACTCTATTCTTCCAAATTGTTTAATCTGCTCTTCAAGAGTATTTCTGTCATCTAATATTGTTATAGATGGAGGTAGAATTTCAGGATTTGACAATGCCAATGATATTTGTTGTCTGTAGAGTGCTTCTGACTGACGTAAAAGTTGTTTCTCTCTAGCATATAATGACTGTGCCAGTTGTGCGAACGAGACTTTGATCTCCTTTTGGACCTTAAAATTGTAATAACAAATTGTATAATTTACGAAGTATTTAAAAAAATTCATGTCTTGTCGACAGCACTTAAAAATGAAAAAATTCGAAGAAGAGTTAAAACTTAACCTTATCAACGTACTGATCCTTTCCTAAAATTTTATTTAAAAAATTGACGAAAACAGAAGAATGTTACCTCAAGAAAGTGTTTCTCTAAAAATGTTTTCTTGTCAGATATTAGTTTTCTTCTATCAATATTGCTATCGTTGTCGGCATTATCTTCATTTTTCTCTATCATGTTATTAATTTAATGTGTCCACTGGAATAATTCGTTCTACCTTAAACTTCTGTTAACAATAAAACGGAAAAATCAATATTCTTCAAGGTTTAGCTACTTGTCAAACACATGTGGAAAACAATTTGACATGAGTCTAAAATCTGATACGAAAACTATTGAGGTTCTAATTATACTCCACCCGTTAGATTAGCGGTACTGCCATCTTGAAGTTCACGAAATTCAAAATCGTTATTCGAGCTGTTATATTTTAGCGTTGAATGTAATCGTTAAAAACCATATATATATATATAATTAAAGACACTATATTCAGCAGGTATATTTATGAGCAAAAAGGAAAAGCAGGTGTGATAATCAGATAATTATGTCTCATATACATATGTTGTATTTAAAACTTGGAAGAGATTTTTAATGATCGTCTTTATTTACCAAAAGAAAATTTCGTCGTACAGATAATTTTTTTCTATTTCCCTTTTTCCAGCGTATGTAACTACAATAGCTACTATTCAGACGGCTAATAATAGTAATTTTCAATTAAATGTACAGTCGAGTTTTGTTCGAAAAACATTTTTAATTTTATCGACTAAATTTAATATGGGTCGATAATGACTTCTTATTAACAATTAACAATATAATGGATATTTATTACCATATCGTATCTAAGCGAATCTACGACATCTACGATATCGATTTTCGGTTTTTTTAACAGCAAGGCGAAAAGCAGCGCGGCTCATCGTTCAACTCGACGACAAAATCTAACAAATACACTACAAATTTTATGCATTTATAACATGTTTGCATATACAAAGCGCAATAAAAAAATTTTAAAACGTTTCGCCAATTTTGTAAGTATTTACTTTTGATTTCGAACGAATGGAACCATTGCTCGCTTACGAAAATTCATCAACAAAAGTTTAATTTTTCATAAATATCCGCAGTCTAGTAATAATTATGGCAGCACAGATACGTGTATTTTGTAACTAAAATTCAAAATGTGCAGTTATTCTCATTTATCGTACACGTCCGACACCTCTAAAATAAGTTAGCAGCTAAATTTGTGACCGGGCAATGATAATAATGATAATTAGACTGCAGATTTTATGCAACTGTAGCACGCATGGTTGTTTAAAATAGAGGAAAATGAAATTTTCAAAAATATAATAAATAAATAATAATAATAATAATAATAATTACAACTGTTTGCGAACTATTCGCGTACACCGGAATTTCTTGTACTTATATAAATACAACTAACGATACACTTACGTTAACATACTAGACGCGATTTCTGAACACTTTAGTCATATCGTACCATTTTTTTTCTCCTTTTAACGAGAGCTCCCTCCTATCCTGTGAACCACAATCTAACTATTACTTAGTCAATTAGTAATAATACAAAAGGGGAAAGAACAATATCCCGTTGGAATAATAAGATTTTGCCCGCATTGCGGAACATGAAAACGTTCTCACTTTGCGTCGACGAGAAACGATACTCCTACGAGAAATTACACGGGAAGTGATAACATAAAAATGACGTTGTTACGTTGGTTAGCTCGTTAAATTAATGATAGTCAAGGAGGAATAGTAGAAATCAGAACGATTGATTCGCTTCGGAATCGAGGAAAGTCGGCGGCAGTTAAAGGGGTGTTAATTCGAGCGACGGTTGGCCCATTTTCATTCGCAGACTTGCCACGTCGTCTTCTATTCGTACCAGTAACTTGAATTTCTTGAATAGAATAAAACAGTGATATCAGTTATCAGTTGAAATGTTAATTAGAAGCACAAGCACAGAACGACGTTACGTGATCGATAAGAGTTACCGTTATGACGTCTCCTGGCGTTGTCTTCCAGGCGTAGAGCATGTAACCAGGTATGCACAGCATGGATGATAAAGCCGTCATCCAGCCGAGCACGTGCGACCACCATGGATACTCGTAATCTAAATACTTCACAGGTGTCCATTGTACCAAATTGAAGATAAAGACCCCCTGGACATCGAAAATTAAAACTGTTTAGAGTAATCATATATGCTGTAATTGCTAGTTACGCCTCTTCTGGTTAGCAGGATTGAAACTGTCTGGAAATGTCTGGCTGAGGAATCAATATTGTATAAAAAATTCTGTTATCAACTTACAACACAAATCAAGGGAGTGGTGAACGTCCAACAGAGTTTCCACCACATCAGGGGATAATACCCAATCATGTCTCTGATGGCGTCGTAAAATCGGTCGACACCGAACGCCCAGCTTATCGAAATGCATTCGAAGAAGATTAAGAATAAAAGACAAAATCCGGAAACGGCGTACGAGTCAAGGATCTGGAAGACGTACATGCCACCTTGGGATATACAAGAAAGTCCTATAATGTAAGATAGCACGCAGACGATCGCTATAAAAATTTCCTTGCGTCGGCGAAGCAGCTGTGGCCACTCGTCAACCTTGAATCAACGAGTTTACGAAAATTAGTATAACACCATTCATTTTAATAAAACGTCTGCACTAAATAGGTTTGAGATCGATTCTCTTTACTTAAAACCGACATTAGTATCGATCAAATCAATCAAAAGCTTTGCTTTTTATATATATTTAAAAACGGTAGCTCACCATGGCAGTAACAAATCCTTCCATGGTGCAAAATTGCGAATCCAAGCCGATAAGCAGAAGCATGAAGAAGAATAAACAAGACCACATTGGCGCTCCCGGAAGCTGAAGAACCGCCGAAGGATAAGCCAAGAAGGCCAGTCCCGGACCGGAAGCTGCGACCTCTGCTACCGGTTTCTGCTGCTCATGGGCCATGAAACCCACCACGGAGAATATCACAAAGCCAGCAAACATACTGGTCGATGAATTCACCGAACACACTATCAAAGCATCCTTGTAGACGTTGTTCGTGAACTTGTTGTAACTACCAAGAGCCACTAGCGTGCCCAAGCCCAGACCGTACGAGAAGAAGATTTGGGTGACTGCGTCTATCCATACCTAGAAAATACGTTATGTTCACGTTATCTATGGCTTACAATAATTTTTCATTGTATCCGTTGAAATTCAAACATGAGTGTAGCAGACAGCGAACACGCCGTTAGATAAAATACTAATTTCAAAGAAACCTTTCACACATTTACCTCCGATTCTCGTAATTTCGAGAGATTCGGACTTATGTAGAATCGAATGCCCTCCATGGCACCGGGTAAGGTAATCCCACGAATCAGAAGAATCGTTAATAAGACGTACGGGAAAAGCGAGGTGAAGTATACGACCTTTCCGGTCCACTTGACACCTTTCCAAATGCAGAAATAACAGAGGATCCAAACCAAGAGAAGGGTGCCGGCTAGTTCCCAACGAATGCCACCCATGTGCTCTACACCGTCGCTAATTTGGAGCGCTCGTCGCCTGAAAAGGAACACACGCGTTCAAACTCATCTTTCTGTTTCGTTTCGTTTCGTTTCGTTTTGTTTCGTTTTGTTGAATCCGATCCCGAACACTTACTCCCAAAACTCTTTCACCGGATCGGTGAGGTCCGTGATCGTCACGTTAACGCCGTTCACCGAACATATCTGAACAACGCCCAAACCCCTGGGATATCGGATCGCGCTCGCTTTGGTCCACCAGCAGGACAACGAGTCCCTGTCATAAGGGTTCACGCAGTTCTTCGTGTTCCAGTAATTGTTGCAGGTTCCCCAGGGTAGCTCTGTTTCAATAGGTTTCAATAGATTTCAAAAATCAATTTCTTTGTCTGTAACTTTGATAAAGAAAAATATAATGGTGAACATACCGCTTCGCATGGACATGAAGAAGTAGAAGATTGCCCAAGCAAGGATGACGATGTAATAGACGTTCATCCAGCAGGACATGACAGCGGCGGCATATCCGATGCCTTTAAAAAGCGGCGCTATCTTGAAAACACCGAGGCCACCGACGGTAAGCATTTGGCCAAGTGCAAGCTCCATGAAGAACATTGGTATCCCAGCGAGCACCAGCGTCAGGAAGTACGGTATTAGAAAAGCGCCTCCGCCATTTTTATAACAGAGATACGGAAATCGCCAGACGTTACCCAAACCGATCGCCAAACCAACCTTTGTAATACAGAAATTAATGAATTATTTCTGTGAACATTATCGAAGAACAATAGTAAAAAGACGGCGATGAAACATTACCACGCTCAAAATAAAATCTAATTTGGTACTCCATGTGCCACGTTCTGGGAGTGGCTTCTGTTTGTTGGACGTCAGATTTAACGCGGTTTTGTCAGGGTTTTCAGGATCCCCGAGTTCGGGTTCTCTCGATGCCTCCGTCATTTTCTACTAGATCTCCGTCACCTGACCTTGAAGAAGTTCCGTCGTTTCCGGTTTCCTTTCTCGCGTGTTCCTCCACACCTCGTGCAACTACCGCGAATGCATAACAGAGCTTCTGTCGAGAATCATACACGTTATCCACATACTGTACCGTTTACGTCTCCTTTTAGACTTTTTGTTATAATAAGTAAGCAATATCTCTAGTCCGATACTGTTTCGATATCATTTTTAACATTCCTTCAAATATTAACTCTTTAGCGTTCCTCGATTACAATGATTGAAGTTTGTTCTTTTTTCTTTTTCTTTTTTTTTTGAAAGAGAACATAATAAAACATTTCTTTCATTGTGCCAAGATTTTTAGGAGACACTCTCTGTTCGGTATTTTCACAAGGTTCTCTCGAAGGATGCAATTTTTGGTAAACGATTCGACCGAGTTCTTCTTCCGATGCCGGATGCGACTCGCGCGGTTCGTCACGTGGAAAATCTGCGGAAGACTATTACCCTTAAATACTCAAGGATACTAGGTGACTCGAAATCACCACGGAGAAATCACCATGCTGCTTCTGACGCGAAAAGAAATGGTTCCACGTGATCTGACAAACAAATTCTTTTTAGCAAAAAGTTAAGTTATTCCTTGTCAAATTATCGCCTATTTCTACTTAACAGATTGAATAAAAAGAACGCGCCAATGTGCAGCGCAAGCAGCACCAAAACTATTGCGCACCATTTCATCTTTCGGTTCAACATATCTCCTTCTCTAATTGGAATTCGCCTTACAAAAATTTTACAAGTTTAACTTGATCGCGCGAGAATGGTCACTGCGATAAATCCTTTGAGATCGGTGCAGTTGTGAATTGTGAACCGAATGAAATTAATCGAGTCTCCGCGAAAACGATCGAGGTGATAAAGTTGAATTTGATGTGTCCGCTGACGAGGTTCCGTTGAGAAGAACGGCGAGTAACGGTTCTTCCGGTTCTGTGATAGGGGACCAGAAGACAGCGCGAGGATCACGTCGGGACCAATAAGAAAGAATTAAGGCGCAAAAGTAGCATCGATGCGACACGGTTAAATACGAATGTCCGGCTGGGGAACCCTATAATGAATATCCCGAGCCCGTTCCCCCAAAGCTCCATCCTTCCCCGGCCCCTTCGCGGACGATCTATTGCTCGGCTCGGCTCGGCTCCCTCTTCCTCTTCCACGCTCATAAAAAACAGCTATATTCTAATTAACCGAGAACGCGTTGTTCCGCGTAACCGACATCGTTGCGATCTTGAATTCCTCCACCGGCTTTGGAATTGCAGCCCCAAGAAATTTAGCACGAGAACTATCTCGTGGATATCCGATTGCGCGCCGCGCCACGCCGCGCCGCGCCGCACCGATCCCCTCCAACCAATCGTAACCCTCGAGGAATCAACAATATCCGGTTACCGCGCGTCGCACGTGTTACAGTTCTTCCTATCCTACTTTACGGAGGAGATTTGAATCGCATACGAACCTGTTTCGAAACAATCTTCGATCCGAGGACACTGTCTTTCAGGTAGTTGGAGGTCCCCGGTACCACGATCTCTCTTCTTCTTCCGGTTTCGCTGGTCCTTCGCGCGTTTCTGGCGGGAAATCGGTGGACAGGACTAACTTATGCGTCAGAGGATAAGTAATCGCACGAGAGAAACGCTGTATTTGGAACTTTCCCGAGGAGAATTCTATGCACTGTCACTGGGCGCACTCTTGATCCTTCGCGCAACAGTTCTCGATCGGGTTAAACGGGCGGCATTTCTCGAAGCGAAGCTAATCTCCTCTCGTCTATAACGTGAAACGACAAAAGCACTCCGACTCGTAGAATCCTCTGATTCAGCGACAGGATTTCGATTAAGAACTGTTTTCTCTCGATCCCGATGGTCGCAGCCACGATACGATCATCGATCACGTTCTCCCCCAAGGAATCTATTTTTGCTTTCGTTTCGCTCGATCTCTGCGTGAACGGTCGGAACTGTCGGAACTATCCCTGCTTCTCTATCTGGTCTTCCTGGATGGTCGTTTCCTGTTTTCGATGTTTTCTGTCAACTTTCGAAGCCTGTTTCGAGGCGCGTCTTCGAAAGGCGATGCTAGTGCTCGGCCGGCCCGCTCAGAACTGGAATCGGGAGTTCGCTTTCGACGGCGAACTAGCTGAAATATCGGGGGTACGAAATCGGGGGATCCCCCTTTTCCTTTTTTGCCCCCGGTCCACCCTTGCCGTTTACATCGGTGTCACGCGTTTATTCCGCGCGCGCGGTCACTCGCAGCCGGCCCGAGCGCTCGCGCGAATACGTTCGCGCGAACACGCGCGCGCAGAGCAAGAGGGGACGAGGAAAACAAGGAGAAAGAGGGTCACCAAGATCGCAGCAGTATATCATCATCAAGTTGACGGCTATCCTGGCTGCTGTGCTCTTTATTGTCAATGTTCCGATACATACGCGCCCGTACGTGTTTTCTTTTTACACGGTTGCGCGCGAAGAGCGTTAGGCCTATGCACGATTAGTATACATAGCTACTTTTGCACTTATTGTTAGATTCTCCCGTAACACACAAATACGTATACATATGTGTACCCTTATATAAGGGTCCGAGTTTTTCTCAAACCATTGCCCCATTTTCGAAACTATTGTCATGATAGCTCAAGTTCTAGTCGACCAATTGACCTGAAATTTTGAGAGGATCTTCAGCTCATACCCTGTTATCGCACGAACCAGAATTTTGTATATTCCTCACGTGATAGCCGATTTCAGGAGCATTTACTTTTTTTACCATGTTCATGGTAAAAGATCTGAACAATTAATTGAATGAGAAAACTATAGATCCTGTATTAGACACCAAAAAATAATTAGTAATTTGTTTGATTTCACTTTGGCAACGAAATATGATTTGTTTTAGCGCGATTCGATTTATTATGCTTCAATATAAAACACATCCATACATATAGCCAGGTTGATCGATGATTTTCATACATGAAAGTTTAAGCGAACATATCCGCGAGTGAAATTCTGTAATCCGCGTGGAACAACCTAACGAGTTCAATTTCTTGGTCAACACGAGTCGCTAAATAATTGACGCAACCTAATTTCGTTCGTCATCGTCATCATGATCATCATCGTTAACGGAATCTCTCCTCCGCGTGTACCAAACTTCTATACTTTCTGACGAAATGGAAGAGCGCGTTAAAGTAGGTGAGCAAGACTAGGAAGCTAGTATATCCGGAGGGTTCACGTGACACCGATCTATCGCTACATCCGTTCTGGGTACACACTGTAATATAGATCATCAGGATGATCGACATTAACTCACACAAATCCCGAAGCATATACTATAGATAGAAACTAGTCGTTGGGTCAATCCGTCGGCATATACAGACATCCGAAAAGTCGAAGATAGTCATGGGAAACTTATCTTCCGGTTGTACTTCCGCGTAACCGGAAGTAGCTTCCGGAAGCTTTTATCAGCCGACAGAATCATGTATAATTCGATCTCTTGAGCTCTGATTCTCCGGGAGCGCTCGAAAATACGATCATAGGTTTTTCATGTTTTTTTAATGTTTTTCATAAAACAGGAAACTTTCGGCGAGACTAATTTTTATACCTTGCGCACGAGCGCGCGCGAGCGCGCGCCCACATAGTTTGATTGCTCGTTAACGGGCAGCACGGCAGAGGGGAGCATCCCCAATGACCAGAGGATGTGCGGGAAGTGGCGCGGGAACCACGTTAAGACCACGCTTTGCGGGTCAAATTTTTTTTTACGAGTCGAACTACCTTTGATTTTGTAAAGCATCTTAATCCATCAACGAGGAACACGTTTGATCGCACCGCTTTATCGGGTCTAGCGCCACGTGACCACATGTTTCTTTTTTCGCGTTTTTACACTTTTGAATAATGGAAAAAGAGGTACGACTTATATTCTTCATGCAATATAAACTATATAATTATCGACATATCTATATAATAAAAATCAAATGCTGTTCGTTGGTCACGACATCACGTGAGAACGGCTGGACCGATGTGGCTAATTTTGTTTTTTAAATGTTCGTTGTAGTCCGAATTAGGTTTTTACGCAAAGAAAGTTTGGGAAAGTTTGCCGGAAATTGGAAAATTCGGAAAAAAATGAGACTACCCACACCGCGACCGCCATACAAGATACAAGATAAAAGATAAAAGATACAAGATACAAGATACTAGATAAAAGATAAAAGATAAAAGATAAATGTATGATATTGTGTAGTTCTTCAACTTTCTTGCATGTTATAGATCCTAATAAAATTTGGAAGAATTAATATATTAACGTAAAAATTCATTTTAAAACTTGGACAAATAATTCCGTCACCCACATATGGGTGACATGGCAATGTGTTAAAACAGTATGTGTAGAAGTCGATGTTTGAAAAAGAAATTTCTCAGTGTACTGTTACCGCGATATATTTGTTATTGTTGTACTCGTTCAACATTTATTCATCCACAAATGATTCTTGCCGCTCTCGACATAAGGTACCGTGAGAAATTCGGCAAGTATCATTTGCTCCGGAAAATCTGAAAATAGCGCCATTCCGTGCAGCGGCAAAACGCTCAAACTTCTAGCCAATTTGTTTCAGCAATCGCCCGCTAGATGGCGCAGCACGACAGTGGCGCTGAAAATCTGAAAATAGCGCCAATTCGTGCAGCGGCGAAACGCTGAAACTACTAGCCAATCGTTTCGCTAATTTCCCGCTAGATGGCGCTACATGACAGTGGAGCTGAAAAGATTAAATTAACATTGAAAACTCTACAATTTACGTTCGAGATTTATGAAAATTGTATCTCTATAATTTGAAAATGTGTATCTATATTCATTAATATTGTACGTGTAGATGTAATATTACATGTTATATTCAAATTTCCCTCCTGTCCCACCATTAATCACACGTATGGTACAGTGGCGCCATCATAACTGAAATTGACCAAGTTTTGACAAATTTGGCAGCCCTGAATGTTCTGTCACCGCGTGAACCGCACTTACTCCTTCTCCTAACCTAAGAACCATACTCTTGATCAATTAAACCAGTAATCTGCTTTTATTTAATTACAACGCCAAGTTCGAGAAATTTGTGTTATTAAAATGGCAGAAGCAATGCGCCAAACTGTGGCTGGTATGCTGAAAGGTATTGAAAGGTACATACAACTTGTCAAATTCTTAAGCACACCCATTTGCTTTTTACAATGCATACAAATATCATAAAATATTTATCTTATTGAATTCTGCGTATGTTTTATTAAACGTATGCTAAATGTATTTGTACACCAATTATGATTTATTACATGTTTCAATTAAATAAAACAAATACAATTTCAGGTATAATCCAGATCACTTAGCAACTCTCGAAAAATATGTTGAAATCCAATCGAGAGAAAATGCATACGATTTAGAAGCTAATTTAGCAGTTTTAAAACTCTATCAATTGAATCCGCATAAATTCAATATGGATATTACATGCCAAATATTGTTAAAGGCTCTGACAAATCTTCCGCACACAGACTTTGTTCTTTGCAAATGTCTTCTCAGTGAAAGAATCGTGAGTTATTTACTTATTAAATATGTCTATAGCATTGTATGTATTTGCTACATATCCAAAAATAGCTGCCATATTTATCTATACAATAAATATTTAATGAGTATAACTGCTATTGATAAAGAAATATAATTATTAATATATAACACAATTTGTTTTATAATGCACACATATTTGGAGTACATGCTGCATTTAAAAAATTCTTTGGTATCTCCTACAAATCAGTCTGCTTTTAAAATGATTTAATATATAAAAATATATTATGCTTATATACTTAATTAATTATAATAATAAGAATAAAATTATTTTTACAGATGCAAGAAAGTCCCATTCATGAAATTATGTATTTGGGAGATATTTTAGAACAGTGCGACTTTCAACACTTTTGGGACAGAGTCCTTTCAATGTCTGATCGTTGTGACAGAATTGTAGGATTCCAAGATTCAATAAGGAAGTTTGTT
The DNA here is from genome assembly GCA_913789895.3 of Seladonia tumulorum. Classification (NCBI taxonomy): domain Eukaryota; kingdom Metazoa; phylum Arthropoda; class Insecta; order Hymenoptera; family Halictidae; genus Seladonia; species Seladonia tumulorum. Next base: position 10,785,240 of record OU565281.1, read on the forward strand.
TGCCATGTAGTGGGAATAACGTTCCAAACAATAGAAAAAAGTCTTCTGGCACAACTACTTGGCGGTGTTGACGGTAATATCTATTTTCATAAAGAAGAAAAGTGACATAAATCGGTAGCTTACTTTGTATAAATTTAATTTCAGATAATACCCTGAAACATTGGGTGAAAAAGTATGGATGGAAGGAAGAGAGTAAAACGATTATCTTTATCGCGAATCAAGACGAGAACATTAAAACAAAAAATATTACAGAAAATATAGATTTTGAAAACGTTGCTGGCTTAATGGCTGCTTGTCTTTAAATTCTATCTTTCAAATAAACGGTTTTTCTACAAAAAATGGCTCTCGTTTATTGTTGTATGTAAATAATTTCGATTGTATTGATTCCCACTCCCTTTTCATAACACTACAATTTCTTATATTATACGTATAATTCCACGACACATACAAATATCATAAAAAATATGCGTATTTTTAAAAATGATTTTGCACAATTTGAAATGCAAATAAATTTTATCAATATTTGTAAAAAGTAGTGCAGTTAAAATTAAATATTATACATATAGAAACGATAAAAAAAAGTCAGCGTACGCAAATTTGCAGATTTCATTAAAAGATTATCGTTAACTATAATTATTAATACTCGGTTCAATTATATGTATACTAAATTTGTAATTTTTGCAATGTATTTAAACTCACTTAATCTTATGGAATGACTTACAAATGAATGCATCACGATGCATTGATCTAGTATTTTATCTTGCATTACTATCATTAATATCATGTAGTAAACCCAAAATAAAGTAACATCCATAAAAAGTATTAGTAATAAACAAAATTTATACAAACTATTACTTTACAAAACAATGCTTTCTTCACTTTTCCTTGCTGTGTACATATATTACTATTAAAAAAAAAATGTAGTCTTACAAAAGATTGGAAAATTCGAAAAAATATTTAGATCCAAACGATAAAAAAATATCTTATATATTATATTATTTATACTTATATTTCAATGTATTATGAATTGCACCTTTTATGGATTAAATAATGGAAAGATTCTTGACAACTATGAGAAAATAATTATGGCAGAGAAAGCCACAAAAAAGCCGTCATTGCTTAGAATTATGAAGAATTAATTATGCGTGCTTAAATTTCATGATCAATCAGGTACGCATCTTTTCTGAAGGTATATTTAGGTGGGTTTTGGCATGGGAGCATCCACAAGATTGGATGACCCTTACCACAAACCTGAGACAGTAACACAAAAGTACGTGAACTGTTTCTCTTATAATGATGACTACTTTGCACACGTTCCATTGTGTTTTCTTCTCCCAGAATACCTAAAAATTGGTCTACCAGTACTGCGATGACAAACATGCCAAATAACGCTGATTCCAACACCAATATAACACAGTGCAAGCTGTAGAAAAAAACCTCGTTAACATTAACTTTTTTTGTTGACAGCCTATTTTAATATTTATGATTGAAAAGAACTTGTTGAATTTATGAGAAATTATTTAAATAATTTTTAAGTAATACTCGTATAAAACATACATGCGCGTCTGTTTAACAGCCATATCATTGCTGCAACGTGAACATTCTATAACCCATGATGTTATCACCAAGCCTAGTGCATAGATGGCCAACATTCCAACATAGACCAGAAACTGGATAAAGTATTTTTGATTTCTTTCTCCCACACAGTTGTTTATCCTTTGTGGAGTATTACGAACAATCCAATGTTAGATATATTGAAAACAATATATACTTAACATATATATAGAATATAATATAATATAAATAATATAATATAAATTATTATTAACACCTAAACTTATAGAAATATTAAACAATCAATGGATAATAAATATTAAAATTCAAAAATGAAAACAGTTTCTTTATTAAAGCAAAGAAATATCACAAAATCTAAAAAATAGAGAGAAAACTATAAATTAAACGATGAGCTATAAAAAGAAATATTCATATAAATAATATTCATAAATTAGTAGTATATAGTTTATGGCATACCAGGGACAATGATGATCCCATCTTCTAACACATCGTTTACAAATTCTACAATGATGGGCTTTAGGAGGTCTATAAGTTTCGCACCTAGTACACACGGTCCAATTGTCTCTTTCATCACATTCAATCTTCGTCTCTGAATTATCTGTATGAATATCAGAAAAGTCCATAGGACTCTGTGGTAGTGGTACAACACCAGGATCGCTGCAGACTGCCTTCAAATGCGACATTATCAATAATAATACAACAGTGTTGAAAGCCACTACATGGAAGGGACCCCACAAACTGTACACAATGTATAAAAAAATAATTAATTACAAATCATTGCATACATATATATATCCTCAACTGTGTATGTTAAATTTAAAATAGGAGAATTAAAATATTCATGTTTCTACATTATGATAATAAATACATATAAGACATCGTGTGGAACAAATAATACTTTAAATAAACATAAACTCAAATTATAAGTGCTTACCTGTCTTGTAAACTATGCAGGATAACCCAACATACAACGACGTAATCTGCATAAAAGACAGCAATGTATGTGACTATGATGCATACAATGCCACAGGGGTCTCTTACGAACATTTTTATTTATTCCATATTCCTTATCAACAAATATATCACCTATCATGACAGACCAGAACGATTTCATGTGATTTCGTTTTCCATCGAGTTTACTTTACACAAATTCTCGATTTTTACTATTTCCATTTAATGTCAAATTTAGTTATTTTACAATTGCACTGAAATATAGATTGTTAGTATCTATCTAATAAAAAAAGCGTTATTTTTGTTAGTAAATAATGCAAAACCATCACTTTAAATGTCGAATATTTTAACCAATACTGATCACTATTGACTAACCTAATCTGACCATCATCGCATTTCTGCGATGAAGGACCACGTGATACTCCTACCATTCAAATTGAGCGCTTTTTCTTATGATTCAAAGTTTGTATTCTATCGATTGAATGCATATCTTTAAATCATTAAATATTAATTGATATTCAATTTACTGAACTTTGTAATGTTGTCTTGTAACTTCTATAGTTGTTAGACGGTACAGTTATGGTAGTATTAATCAGCATTCGAGCACTAAAAGAAATGAATAAGAACCTTATAAGCCTATACAAAATATGCTTTTTTTATGTTACTCAATTTAATGAACTTTCATTTAGGTGGAAATATACGTATGTGGCTTAGAATCATCTTCATGTAATATACAGTAGTACTCAATTAAACGAAAAACTTTATTTACAGAACTACTCGCAAATAAAAGTAATAGCAATAATAATAATAATTAATAATTAATAATAATAATAATAATCGATTCATTTCGAATCGACCAACGATAATAATAACAAGTGAAAGAAAGGGAGAGTAAGAGACAGAAAGAGAGGAAGAAAATAATGATAGTTGGCTACATCGATGACTGTGATGGTGTAACAGTGGCAACAGCAGCTGAATAGACTTCAATAGTAGTAGTTAACGGTAGCTGTAGCAATAACTTGTATTTAGGACTTAATTCTCATGTACAGACTGAAGTTCTTGAATTTGTTTAATTAGGTACGCCTTCTCGTCATTAAATTGCTCATCCTCGGAACGATCAGTATGGAAGCGCGTCAGGAATTCGATTAGCTTCTCCTGGTTGCGCAGTAATATGTCTAGTATCGGTTTTGGCTTGTTTGGATTCGCCACGAACACCTATGTAATTACGAGTATAGATTAGAATATAAATCCAAAGAAAAATTGTTCGCATTTTACAAAATTCTTTTTTATAATAGAATAATTCTTCTAGAATGATATAAGTACCGTTCTGCAAACTAAGTATCAAGTATTAAATGCATTGAAAAGTATCTGTATCTGTTTGGGAATCCCGAATTATACAGGTCTACCTATTCTTAAATATTTTCAATTATTGCTTTCAAAAAAAAAAAAAAAAAGAAAACGAAAAGATTGTTGATTACTAAAACAAGCTCTAATTATTAAGGAAAGATATACCTTAAAAACATGAAACGCTTCAAATTGTATATTACGTGATTTCTCTTTGAGCATATTCATCATTAACTTCAAATTATCCGGATTCGAAATATATCGTGTCATTACCTGAAATTTAAAAACAAAACATTATACAACAGCATTTTAAAGTGTATAGATTCAGAACATATGTTTTTAAATAAACTAGTCAACATTGTACATACGGTAAAATTATGTCTATCGAGTAGAAGTTCCCCTAGCAGTTTCAAACTCTGTCTTCGCGTTACATAGTTTTCCGAATTCAATAACCTTTGATAATGAGAGAAAACTTTATCGTAATTTATTTCTAAAAATTCAGCGCTCAGTATTTTATGCCTGGTAAGTAATTCCTAAAAACCAACGTACCGGATGCACCAACAGTATTGCTTTACTTTAAGTACGATATATCATGCGCTTATCATCGCTTACTTTGAATGTAGAAAATGCGTCGGAAGCTATGTCGAAGGTTGACACTTCAACATATCTGAAAAAATTGTAAAAGTCGTCCGAATAGATCATTATTTTAGCCAAAGCCTCGTATCTCGCACATTCTCTTAACATAGTGCCACAATTTAAGGCGATATCTTGGTGCTCATACCTAGAATTAATTTGATCGCGTTAGTAATGATGTAATTTTAATGGAAAACTTGTTCCTGTTTTTATTTCTACACTTACCCAGACATAAGAGTGAATAATATTTCTGGTTTGGTACATATGTATTCCACTGTTGGAGATCTGGTTCCAATTTGTCTCCGCAGTATATTATTAAACACTTGCGCGACATCTTTCTTTCCCTATTAAATATTGTGTTGTAAAAGAAATAAATATTAGAAAGAACATTACATAAAAGATTTTCAATATGTTGATATATCAACTGTTGTCAATTTAATCCTATTACTAAACAGTACTAACTTCATTCAACTCTATAACTTTCACACTTTACATTTTGCTTTATATTGATTATTTTTGTTATATAATACCTCAAAATCTATACGACTAAGATTCTGCACGAGTAGAAGCAACAAATTACTATTGTATAATTCTTGTGCCAACTGAGCAACAACAATATCTGCCTGGGGCTCTGTCTCGGCTGTTCCGTAAAGCATATTTTTTATGTGTACCAAATTTTTACTGACATCCTCTTGGGCCTGAAAATTGTCATACTGCATCATAGAAACCAGAAATCAGTGTCACAACGTACCTTTTCTACCTTCTTATCACCACGCTCCAATGCATTTACTGCCTCTTTTAGAGCTTTCACGACCTCCGCTGGACTCTTTTGAGACTTTCCGAACAGAGGCATGTTTTTCACAATGTACAGACCTATTGGAGCATGTGAACATAACAAAGAATGTTTTAGATATCTTGATTAGGTATACATTACGCACAAATTACATTAGACAGCGTTAATCTTCCATCGTATGATAACAATTAGTTTTCCATCATACCAATCCAAAATTTTACAAAACTTTGCAGAATAAATAAATTCATATCAATTAGTGGTGTAAGTATGCATGAATACATGAGAAAAAATTATTAAAACAAAACTTGGATTAAGAAATTACGTGATTTAGTCTATCACTGTAACTGCTCCAAATTCAGATGCAAAAAAAGGTTGTTGACCAAACTTCTTGTATTCCTTAGATATGACATCTTTGAATTCATATACACATATATTCCTGTAAATGACATTTTTGAGAAAAAATACATATGTATTTTTCATATTCTATTAAGTGTATGGTGAACGATGCTAAACAGGTTCCTTCAGGTTATATCTGTGCATGTAAATGTCAAATTCGTTGCAGACTACAATCTACCATTAACAAGCACTATTTTGTGCATATTAATTTATGGTTTCTGTCGTCTAGAAAGGTTGCATTAACTTTAACCTAAAAGTTTTAATTATCGTAGAGTTGCAGCCGACAAATTGCAAAACGATCGACAAAAAAATTAAAAATTGATGAACGAAGTAATACTGCAAGAAATACACCAAACGAAATAGTTGCAACAAAAATGGAGGCCGTGTATTGAGTCGATGAACGACACAATGACGATAGAGATGATTCAGGTGAAAGAAAAATGAAATTAGCAAAACAACAAGAGATTTGCACGGTTTTACTAAAATGATGAATAATAGAAATGATAACTGATAGATTCGAAAGAACTGGGGGATGCTAAGATGCAACTTGCTAGACTCCGAGTTCGTCGAAGAAGATAGTAAACGTTTAACCTGTCCGTTTGAATCGTCTCGCGAGCCTTAAAATAATCTTACCATTCAGTCAGACCCTGAACGAACCCTCAACCTCGGTTCGAGGTATCCTATGCGATTCTTTTAAAAGCGCGCATATAAGGCAACTGCTTTTCAATTCAGTACACCGTATTAAAAGCACAACTTATACGATTATGACAACTCCGGTAACAACCGATTCTAATTATACGCAATGTTATAAAGATTTTTTTAAAGAACGGCACGAATAAATTATTTATCTTTAAAAACTTTTGACTAATTGCACGATTCTATGACGTCTCTTATCAAAATTCTTTTACGACTAACGCCGACTCTGCAAAAACATTATTGGTTTTGACTATCTAGAAGTTTTCCTCTTGGCCAATCAGAAAGCTTTGAAAACATAATCGCGATACAATTTGCTTCGTTGCAACTAGTGATGGGCATTATCGACTAAATTCAACTATCGACTACTTACTATTTAGTCGCGACATACTATCGATTTAAATAGTCGATAGTTTTCAGTCGACTGAGCGCTTAACTGGTTATGTTCTCGATGTTCGATGACGTTGATGAAAAGCTTCTCTATATTATTCATTTTTTAGGAGAATATTTGTAATAATTAATTCTATTTAGTAGTAGAACAATTGAATGTACATACATATGTTTAATGAATCAATTAATTTAATAGCGCTAATGAAATAAACAGTAGGGTAGTAGAGAGATAGTAAATCTCATGATCGGATGTGATCGATAATCACGCTCAAATTCAGTTGATAGCTTCGCCCGCTCTACCGATGCATAAATCAGTCGATAATTCAGTCAGAGAGGAAATCTTTGGTTCAGTAAAGCAGTGAACCGAAAATAGTAACAATAGTAATACCCTTCCTCTCTGGTAATACCCCACCACTGCAAAATTCAGTCGATAGTTCAGTAAAACCAGTCGACTGAAAATAGTAACAGCTACTATCGACTTAGTCGATAGATTTTAGTCGATAGTGCCCATCACTATAACGATACGATGCATCCGATGAATATAAATAATGAATTGTGCGTGCTTTGATTTATTTCTCGAAAAGTGATAATAACTTTTTGTTGAAATCACCCGTTCCTACAGTTGAAACGGTTTTCTTGTGGGTCAAAATTGTGCCTTGGGAAAGTGCTGGATACATTATGAAACTCCTACATTGAAAAATTTACTTTTCTTTGTGAAGATGTATATACGATATCGCAATAAAATGTTTTTAATGAGGTGAAGTGGAACCCGGTACTGTACGGGGTACCATTAAAAAGCAACTCGAACGAAAGGCTCACTTTCTATCACACCGATCATTGAAATATGAGTTGTTATCGCAATTGTAAACTCAGCGCTAATGTCACAAGAATTTAAGGTTAGATGCGCGTCATAATTTTCATATTACACCTTCCAATGAATTATATCCAATATATTGCTTACTCGTTCAAAATGCTTTATCGAACCATTTAAAACCAACAAAATGTATAATGCAGGTAGTATAAGGACATCCCTCATCAGCATTCTAACGGTGTGCATCGCTCTGAGTGTAGTATCTGCGTGCTATGTTGCTGCTTCGGCTACTGCGATTCGTGTAAACATGTTAGTATATATGTATATATATATATGTATATATATATGTATATATACATATAGATTGGTGTTAGAGATCAATGATCTTCGTTGTTCAAAGACATGGATACATTATTAGTATTGGATAATTTATAGGGCGGATCGAGACTATGACATGGGCCCAGGTACCGGAATGATGGTAAATGATTTTGACGATGAACGGACTTTAGACGAAGAAGAAGCTTTAGAAGGTAGTGAAGATTCTCACAACGAGTTGTCCAACTTGCAAAAGGTATAACTCTGGGGCATACGAGCTAAATATTTAAGATGTACGATGTTCACTTTGTAACACGATTCTGATCCCAACTATTCTAGGATCAAGCCTGTGAAATGAAAAAATCAAGCCCATAAATAATTACAATTATGATAAGTTTCTACAACACTTTGGACTCAAAGTGCGTTCTCGTAGTGAGATTCGTATGTTTAGTCTGTTTGTTGGGTCCGGCGTGATAATCATTTTTGTTCTTGTTTTCTTTCAGGAAGGTGATATGCCACTAAAAGATCTACTTGCAATGTATGGATACGGGGATCCGTCGACAGAGAATTCGAACAGTTCTGATCGAATGTTGATTCCATCTGGAAGCGGGGATGCGGAAGTTGACGGACCGTATTCGGATAAGGGTGACAATGACGCGGACGACGACGACGACGATGACGAGGCGGACGCAGCTAGTAACGAGCCGGATCTTAAACAGTTTTACACCGAAATGTTGGTAAAGGGGAAGGATTCGACGTCGTTGGTGTCGGGATCGACCATGAAAGGGAACAATGCTAGTAGCGTGGCTGCGGGAGACAATAGTAGACGGCACAGAATCCACGACGACGACGACGACGATGACGACGAAGACGGCGAAGCCGAAGCCGAAGTCGAAGTCGAAGCCGAAGCTGAAGCCGAAGCCGAAGTCGAAGCCGAAACCGAAGAATGTTCTATGACCGACAATTGTAGTAACAACGAAAACATAAGGACCACTGCGAAACTGGGAGCCAGCGGTACCGCTAAATGCACCGGTGTCGGCGACCTTGGTGGTTGTGCAGCGGACGATACCACCGTGACCGGTATAGAGGGTACCGGCGCGGGTGCCACGGTAGACGGGGGAGAAGATGGGATCGTCAACACCGGTACAGGAACGGGTACTTCGAGACTATTGCGAAGCGTTTCACGCCCGCAGAGCGAAGAAGAGGAGGACGATTGCGACTACAGTCCGGACGAGGAGGAATGGAAGAAGACAATCATGGTTGGTAGCGATTACCAAGCAGCTATACCGGAAGGTCTGTGTCGCTATGACGACGCTCTACCATACGAGAACGAAGACAAAATGTTGTGGGATCCTAGTCACATACCGGAAGAGGAAACCGAGGAGTTCTTGGAACGGGCCCAGTTACCGGCGGTGAAGGGTGGTTCTCTACCTACGGGATCTCACATCAGAGACGACGAGCAAGCATTATATTTGTTGCTACAGTGCGGCTACAATCTTGAGGAGGCATTGAGAAGGCGTAGAATGAACGTGGTGCCGCCAACGGATGCGGTTAGCCTTTGGTCAGAAGAAGAATGTCACAATTTTGAGTCTGGATTACGGAGTTACGGAAAAGATTTCCACTTGATACAAAAGAACAAGGTACGCGTGGTACGATAGCCGAAATTATCTTGTAAAAGAAAAAAACAATCTTTGGTTTTTCACCGCTTATTGCGATCGACACACCGTTATCGTTGCAGGTGAGGACGCGTTCTGTCGGGGAATTAGTGCAATTTTATTACCTGTGGAAGAAGACGGAACGCCACGATATATTTACGTACAAGGCTCGCCTAGAAAAGAAAAAGTACGCTCTACACCCTGGTATCACGTGAGTATTTTCTCTATACCGTTCTCGTTTTCCATCGGACGGTAATTGAAAACTCGAAGTATGACAAGACCGTTGAATTGTAAGCAGGGACTATATGGACCGATTCCTGGAGGAACAAGAAGGTGTAAGGGATCGAAGCAGTTCACCGAACGTCCATTGTTTGTTGTACGGCGACGCGAAGCGACAACGATCGGCTGCCAGTGCCGTGAGCAACGACGAGTCGAAGTCCGTGGAACCGTGGGACAGTACCGCAGTCGATCCTTTGGCGGATCTGAACGGACCAACGCCAGCACCACCGCCACCGCCGCCACCTCCACCACCGCCACCACCGACAACCGTGTCGGTCTCGGTCCCATCCTCATCCCCAGCTTCAGCCTCAGCCTCGGTCGCGATACCAACTACCTTGTCAACGGCCGTATGCTGTGCCGCGTTGACTCGTCTCTCCGAGTGTTCACCGTCCGACACCAATTGCGGTAATTCACACGTCTGGCCAACGCTGGCGTCCCGAAGTCACTCTACTTCTTCGATCGTGACGACGATCACCATCAACGCTACGACAGCCAGCAGTACCGTTCCGATGATGACGGTCGCGGACGCAGTGACGAGTACGGTCGCGACCAGCTCCGTCGTCGCTTCCGTCACTTCGAATAATTTCTACCATGGTCGGGTGACTTCGAGAACCAACGATCCCCACGACTCGCCCTCGCCAGAGAACATTTTACCTCATTTGCCTCCTTAGCGTCGAACGCGACCTTCGGGTTTTGAGCCTGGAAGGCGTCGAATACGTTCGCGCGACGCGTTCAACTCGCCGCTCGCGACACTGCTATTGTCATAATATATAATATTCGTTAATATCACGAATTATATTTTTATACGGTATCGTAGTACGACTATCGACCGCGATAGCGGAGGAAACGCGTCCTCCGCGTGATAGAAGGAAAACTAAAGGTATTAAAATACGTACGTCGTTGATACGAACAGAGAAAAATGGGAGGGAGCAGCGGGTTAAATGGCCGTGAATTAGCATAGCATTTTCCATTTTCTGCTTTCTAGTTCCCGACGACAACTACTCTTATCTCGTTATATATTCGTAGATGTTTACGAATCAATGATTATAAAATTAGTTTAAATTATTCGAATCGATTTCACACGTTTTCAGATCTATAAATATTTAAGTGTTATCGAGGTGATTTTACGATTCGCGCGACGAATTACAATCACAGAATTGTAGCGCCGGACGCAAACTTGTAAGAGATAATCGTAATGTTGTCTTGGCACTAGTCCGATCGTTGGCTGGTATCGAGTGTACAAAAGTCCAGTTTTGCTACGAGATTATGGAAATTCGACGAAACGAAAACTCGACGATCCGTTGAACATGGTTACATTAAACGAAATTCGCTGGATACATGGGTGTCTTTTATTTTTGCACTCGGAGATACGCGAAATGCGACAAATCCAGATTCGGTTATAAGTCGATTGGTTGTTAGTCTCCCGATCTTGAGGCTAATGCCTGAATGTTGTTTTGGGTTCGCGTGTCCTCGATCGGTCTTTTAACTCTAGTTTCTTTATCGTTTATACAATATCGAACTCGGAAGATTATAATAAAAATTGTTACTTTATTATGAACTTCAACATACACGAAATAATGAGATTGTTATACCTTTTGTACATACACCGGCAAGCTCCCATGAATTTAGCTATTTCCATCAAAGTAAAAAGGCGACTGCTATCATCGGTACTGCGTCAAATCCAACGATTCCACCACGGCTTTCAACAGCTTCCCCATCAATGGTAGAAATTGTACGCTACTGACGTTCGTCGTAAACGTCCCAGTAGTGAAAACGTTCTCCTCGGGTCTTCGTCCTTCCCCCTGTTTCAACCTCGCGGGTAGAATGGTCTGAAATGGATCGATTGCTAGGTCGATCGTTCTCGCGCTCTTCGAATCGGCGTTGATCAACGATCCTTCGACAGGCCAGTTGTCGGGAGTGCCTCGGTGCTCGAGAAAATCGAAGAAAACCCCCAATTCTGTGACTGTTTCGCGAGCTATGAGCTGCCGGTCCCGGAGAGCGATTCGAGGACTTCGGACACCCTCCAACGCTTGACAGAGAATCAACACCAGATTGACTTCGAGCGCCAGTCTGGTGTTGTTCTCGTCCATGGATTCGAACCAGGGGTCGCTAAACTTTTGGTACTTTGCGACAACGGGGCTGCCAGTGGTTCCACTGTTTGCGGCGGTTGTTCCGCCACTGCCAGCTTTGGAGACGTGTCTGCCACTTGTTAGAGCGGTTGCCCTCGAGAGGATGGTGTTTTCGCATATCAGTGGATCGTAGGGTCTTCTGACGAGCCTTGGGCTGCTCAGCAGAGGCACAGTCACGTCCAGACCGCTGACGTACACCAAAAAGTCCCCGCCTACGTTCGATGTCGACGAAGACGACCTCGAGGCCGAACCGGAGGAGGCCGCGGCCGCGGCCGCGTGGATGATTCTTCTGAGGTCCTTGCTGGAGTGCATTCGTCGATCCTCCGGCGTCGCGTGCTCCCACTCCCTCTTCGCGGAGTCCGTTTTGTCGGTTTGGCCGGTGAAAGAGACGGACGAGGAGCCGGCCGGCTGGGACCGTGAATGGAGAGCTTGGGTGAACAGTTGGGTTGAACTGATGATCGTTCCGTAGGTCAGCCGGGGGCCCGAGCTCATGCTCATTTGAGGCGGGCCGAAATTCATCTCGGCCATCGGGGTGTACCAGAAATCTTGCGTGTAGATCGTGTCGACGAGAGTGTTCAGTCTCGGCGAGAAGTGGACGAAGCTGAGCGCGCAGGTTGTGTTGATCACTATCAGTTTGTTCACCAGAAGCTTCAGTTCTCCGCTCGGCAATTTTTTGTCGCAGGATTCCAGCTCTTCGGCGCTTTCAACGCTGATACCGTCGATGATGAACTTGAGGATTCGCGGCCTGAGAAGTAGGTTTACCGTGTTGTCGTATGCCAGGTACATGCACTTGATCAGAGTTTCGCAGACGTTCGGCTGCACCGAGTTCCACACGTAGGGTTGCGTCGCCATCGTGTGAATCAGGGCGACGAGGGATTGCACCAGGTCAGCAGCGAGGAGGTCCGCGGTGTGTCTGAGCAACGTCGAGACGACCATTAGCTGGTGTTCGTGCGAGTTCAGGAACATTAGAATGGATTTTATGTGGACGGTAGCCGTTTCTCTGGTGACGAGACCGGTCACGAATTCTAGGCCCAAGGTGTACAGCGGCCACCAGTCCTGGCACCGCCAAGTCCCGTTCGACCAGTCCTGGTACAGCGAGTCCAGCATGCTGTTGCCGATTTCCGCGGGCGGGATCAAGCTCAACCACAGCTTCGCGATGTCGTTTTCGTTGATCGGGTGCAGAGTGTAGGGCGATCGAACAATCAAGTTGAGCAAGTTCAACGCGGCGCTGCTGAACCTCAGGTAGGGGTATTTTTGCATAGTGATGCCGATGCAGGCCGTCAGCTCGGGTATCATTTGTCGAAGCTGCACGCAACCGGACTTTCTTTGGCGCTTCGACAGCGAGCTTCGCTCCACGTACGATCGCAACAGTTGCGTGACCATGCAGACGGCCAAAGTCGCTGGTAAACTCTCTCGAATACCCCTCAAGGTCTCCGCGTTCCTCTCGTCGACGTTCTTCTGGGCGGTGACATTGCCCTGGGCAATCGTCCCCTTTTCGTCCACCGTACCGGTTTGCAGCTGGTATTGCTGGTACTGTTGGTACTGTTGATACTGCCGGTTCCGCTTCTCGAACCTTATTGCCGCCTCCTTCAATTCCTCCAGCTCGCACGCTGCGATCGTGCAAGAGTGCGCCAAGAGATACTCGAGGCTGGTCGCGTCCTCGCGCAACGTGCTCTTCACGCATTGAACGCATCCTAGAAGCAAAGACATTAGCGTTTGCCGTAACGATTTCCCGTAGCAACGGTACGCCTGACTGATCTCCTGCATCAGTTGCGTCAATCCTGACTTGAAGATTCTCGAGTCGTCGACGCACATCTGCTTCCAAGAAGTGATGCACCGAAGCGACAACGAAGCCAACAGCATCGTGACTTTACGGTTTGCGGGGTCGTGGGACTGTTTCACTCGCTCGAGAAGCGATTCGAGGGAGCGTTGGGTTATCAGCTGCGCTTGGATCACGTTCACGGAATAGTTGACGGCGATTCTCTCGTCCGTTAACGTCACCACAAAGTTGTACCAGGACTCCAAATTGGTCTCGTACAGCGAACAACCCACCGACGCGCTGCTGTCGTTCTTTTCGCGATTGCTGGGCGATTGCTCGCCGTCGCCGTCGCGTTGATCGTCGCGGTCGCAGCCCGATAGCTCGTCCTTCAATATGTATACCGCCAGGTTCTTCCAATGAGGCTTCGACTTGTCCATCAATTTTCTCAGGTTCATGGAGAAGTCGTCCTCCAGCAAGGAGTTCTTGAACAGCTCCAGAGTGACTATATCGAGCAGGTGGGAATAGCCTTTCGCGCCCGGGACGAGATCCCTGAACAGTGGAGCGAGCAGATGAGTCCAAAATTTGTCCCGTTTGCGGAAGAAATTGACCAGGATCTCGTTCCTGTGGTACCACATCGCTCGCAGCAACGCCATCGTGCTGTTGTACAGTTGGTCGCACACGATGTTCTCTCTCTCGTAGATCCGGCTCAGGTACTTGTCTAGGAACTGTCTGCAGCCCTCAGTGAAAAACTCTTCGACCGACCGCGGAAAGATTCTATTGCATTCTGCCGGATGTACGATGTTGAAGAGGGCTTCCGTTAGTCCCGGTTGCTTCTCCAGGCAAACAGCGACCAGCTCGAGAATCGCGACTTTGACGTCTGCCACGCAGGTAGGTGACATCAGTCCCCTGCGGGACGCGAACGTCTCTCGTATGGCCGTTCCGTCCATGCCCATACAGACCAGCAGAGACATCGAGGATCCTTCGGCAAACTTTTTCAACAGTCTGACCGCCATCGCCTGCAACGGCGGACTGAACCAAACGTAAAGATAATTCACGATCGTCGGTACTATCAGAAGTCCGTTGGGCACGCGCGGTGACGAGTACAACGCAGCCTCCAGCGGCGATCTGTCCTCGCTTCGAAGACCCAGCGATTTTCTGAATATCAGTAGCCTGTTTACCACCGACAGCGCCAACTGCACGCTTGTGATCGCCTTCAATCCTTTTCCGCGAATCCAATCGGTCTCTACCATCATCTTGTTGTGCAAGGTGCGCTCGCCGGTTCGGATCAGTTTGAGCAGCGCGTGCCTCGGTTCCAGGTACAATAAACTGTACGCGACCACCAGCTGTAACTCGTTGCGGATGTCGTCTTTCGAAAGGCTGGTCTCGAGCGCTCTGTGGAGACAGTACATGCACTTTAACCACAGATCGGTCCTCTCCGCGTCCGAGTCAAAGTACCAGGAGTCCAACTTCGGCAAGACACCTTGCAGTAAGAACACCATTCCTGGTATCTCGACCGTGTACAGAGCTTCCTCGTTGTATTTCCGGATCAAATAGTTGGAGAGGATGTCCAGATACGCGTTCAAGATCGGATAGGAATGGGCGATCGTTTCTATCGCTGACAGCCAAGATGCGATTATACCGCCGTCGAACGAGACCGCCTCCGCAAAATCCAATGTCTTCTGGTACCGGTTATTGAACCTCGGATAAACGCCGGCGCGCATTCTAGCGAGAATCTCCTCGGGATATTCGGGGATCAGCTCGGAGGAGATGCTGATGCACGCCGCAACTATCTTGTATATGTACATTTTCTCCTCGGGCAGTACCGGATAGGAGAATCGGTTGATAATTTCGAAGCTCAATTCCGTCGGAATGACCATGCTCTGACGAATCCCTATGTATTTTGCCAACTTCTTCAGCAACTTTAGACCCTGCGACACGTTCTCTGGCAAGTTTTTGCTGATCTCGTTGATATTTGAAACTCTGCCGCCCGCTTGTGAGAACAGTTGTTCTATCTTGTGGTGAAGAGCGTCCCAGTAGCTCGCTTTCTGCCGGAATATCACTACCTCGCGGTCGCTCGACAGTATGCGCACGTTTTCTCGAACGGTGTCCTCAAATATGGTGTACGAATTCTTGTGGATCGTACATTCCTGTTGGTAAGGTTTCAATGGCTTGTTGTGGTCCCGTTGACGCGGCAATTCCAGCGTCAAGGAGCGTAGATTTTCCAATTCGACGGCGATCCTCTTGGCGCTTGATTTCGAGGCGGTCGCTAATCCGATTGCGATGTTGGTCAGAGGCTCGAACTCGTGCGGAAATTGTTCCGAGGCGAATTTGTAGATTGGCCAGAAACTGTCCTCGCGTTCTTGCCAGAATCGAGCGGCCGTCTCGGGAAATTGTATCGTTGCAGCTACCGCGTCGAAGATACCGTTCAACGAGCCGAGCTTGTCTTCGTCGACGAAAACGCACACCAACGTCACCAGATTGTACACGCTGTTGCGCACGACCTCGGCATAATGAGTTTTCTCGCAAATCATCTCGCTGTTCATCAAGTCCTGTAAATAACGGAAAACGTCAAGTTGGATGGCTTTGATGCCGAATGGCCGGAATCGTGACAACGTGTCCATATTATCGGAATCGATTGCGTAGTTTGCTAACATCCATGACAGAAACAGCGGACTGTCTTGCGGGTTGTTGTCGCGGATACATTTCTGCTCGAAGATTTCTTGCATACTGTGTCTCACGCTTCTAACCCAGTCTTCCATGTCGGGGCTGCAAACATATTACATATCACATATCACATATCACATCTGTTCTAGCAATAAGAATCATTCCAAACATCATCGGTTCGTCGGTACGAACGCCTGTCAACGATTGCTTACTGTTTTCTCACATCCAACGCTACCAGGATCAACGCCGTTTGACTATGATGAATTTCTTTGATTTTCCTAGCGATCACCTTTTTGTCTTCGTGACTCTTGGTACTTGCCAAACGTTTCGGTTCTCCCTATACGATCGAGTTTGAAATGTTAACTGGGTGGCAGGAATAGATTACAACTATTTCACTTACCCCGATACTTTCGTATAACTTCAAGAATTCGGTGTCGGCGATATGTATATCGTGAATAATGACTGTCAAAATGTGAAGCAATTCTCGCATTTCGACGAGGCTACTGTTGTACAGCCTGTGCAAGTACTCTTCTGTGCACAGCTGCGACCGAACTGGTGGGTTCACGGTTTTCAGCATTTCTATTTGCTTTCTAATGGATTCCAGCAGGGTACCGAATAGAACGTCATCAAAAAATTTGGCAAACTCCTTTTGGTAACGATGTTCGTTGTCTTTGTATTCGACCATGAGTTTAAGGCACTTTATCAAGGTCATTCTTTCGGAGTAATAAAAGTTCCAAATGTCGTCGATCAACGCTTTCATCGAAGTGAAATCTATCAGTTGAGACACAAAGGTTTCCGTACAGTTGCGGTACTCGTACTTGATGAAATTGCAGACCAGGTCCCAGGTAAGCGTAGCATCCAAATTCTACAACGTCGATAATAATAAATGAATAATATAATAATAAAGAATTTTTTTAAGCTTCTTAGAAACACGTACCAAAAGAGGAGCTAGTTTGCCAATTAGTTCGTACATTCGGGGGGAAGGATCATTTTTTGGAATGTTACGAAGAGAGGCTTCTGTGTATGGCTTAAAGAACAAAAGCCCCTCCTTGAGCAATTTCGTTTCCTTTTTAATTTCATCTTCGACAAGCTGTTTCTCGCACCGGCATACCGTATCCGATATTAAGAGCCACAACTCCTTGCAATAACTGTGAAAAGAATTAGTTTAGCGCGATGACGGACATTGTAAACGAAGGCTAAATGCCAAAGTTAAAATTAGAATTTATTCCGCGTTTTATTGTAATGAAGAGAAAGTGTTTACTCACGGCAAACTCTCGACAGCGTGCCCATCCATTCTTAACGGTAATCAAGTCATATATGTGTAATTCGTAAGTAATATGTTTGTGAATTCTCGCAAGACGATTCAAATATCTCGTACAGCCAAATATAAATACAGTATTCCTTCATTACATAATTGTTTTGTTGTTTGTCAGTAAAGTCTATTGTTTATAGCAAGCATGACATAACCTCTGTTACGAACTACACACAAACAGCCGGTGTATATAGGGATACAACCACCGACGAGGTATAGGATAGACCTATCATCTTATGGGATTTCGTGTCTCACGTTCTGCAATACCGACTGTTCAAAAAATCAGAGGTTTTGGTACGTCCTCTAAGATTTAGAGTGGTGAGTTTAGGAATTATATTGAATTACAGGTATCGAAGGCGTAGTGTAGCAACATAAGCTGTAAATACAAAAGGGAGTGTTTTTTGCTAAACTGTTATTGTTCTGAGGTGATCGTTACACAGTTTGAATACTTTCCACTATATTTTGATGAATCTTACTAGACAATTCGATCAGATACTAAGATTATATACATTTTCTATGCAAACTACTTTGCTTTTCGTGTAACGTAACCAAAAAAAAAACAAGACACGCGAACGAGGCTCGGATTAACGAAACGCTAAACCGCGTTCACCGCTAGATGTCTATAGCGTTTCCCCTCGTCCGAGTAAGGCAGTTTTCTTTTGGTACAAATATTAATAATGAAGTTTCCTAACTTTTCTAAGTTCGCGACTCTCGTTTCAAAGTTTTTATTTTACGTGCATTGTCCAATTTATCGAAGCTGAAAAATTACACTGGAAAACGATTTATCGATAAAATTAACGGACAGGTGAGAGTTAATTTCAAATGTTTCGTTTTCCAATTGCCGTAAGTTGTGAAAGAGATCTGGTAGGTGCCTAATTATCAAGTAAATTCAATTATTCACGCGTAGACTACAACAAAAATCACGTTGGATCTCGCCGAACGACTTTTCGTAATTGTTGTTGACATGTAGGACAAATCAATTAGTGGAATCGTTTCGAGAGTTAGCTGGATCCGTATAGCCGGTTTATCCACGATCGATTAACAATAGGAGGAAGCATAACCAGCGTTTGGAAGAATCAGAACCAGAAGCAGAAACAGAAACAGAAACAGAAACAGAAACAGAAACAGAAACAGAAGCAGAAGCAGAACCGGAATCACGCGACAATAGCAAGGAAAATGGTTCGTGGAGGAAAGAGGTGAGCGAACAGCTGAGGTGATTGGGGGTGGATGGGAGACAGGGGTTGCGTGTCAGGGCGCCGACGCGAGGCGTCGAGGCGCTTCAGGCTGCTTCGCGCCGCTTCACGCCGCTTCGCGTCGTAAGAGCAGGAGCTCTGATCGTCGACCAGTGCACGTTCGTCTTGGACATCGAGCGTATCGCGTTCTCGTCGCGGTTTGCGATCGTTTGAAAGCGTCGTTTCGTCGCGACGGTCCGCCGATTCGCGCCGATTCTCGCCGTGTATGATGTTGCCACAAGCGTGAACTACACCGTAGATCCGGAGCCCGGAGGAAGCGTGGCTTCCATCGCGATTACTATGAGACCCAGCGTCGAAACGATTCCCGTAAATATTGACCTTTTACCCTTGCGAGGGTGCAAGGCTACGTTTTTTAGACGCCGCGCTTTCTATCGAAACCAAATTGCCGTTCGTACCTCACGGATGTCGTTGACTTCTAGCCGTTCGAGCAAATTAATAAGGATACTCTTTCCATCGGAACAACGGTGGGAACGCGCGAGATTTATAGATCGACTCGATCGGCATCTCCCGGGCGAACCATCCAGCCCAGGCCGAAGTAGACGCGCAGCACGTAGCGTTGCTCCACGGGAAGTATTAACGATCGTTACGGGACTAAATGCAAAGTAGTTGATTCCCTGGAGACTGAAGCATCGTACCGTTTAAGGTGAAAGCAACATTTTCCGTTGTCGGCGCGTGGTCTTTCGCAACGCGTGTACACCGCGATTCCTGTTACATCGTGGCTGCATCCGTCGCGTCGCGTCGCGCCGCGTCGAGTCGGGAAGTATGGAAATATGGGTATCCCGTGACGCGCGTCGCATACGTGGCGCAACGTAACCGTGCGAAGAGCATTCTCGCGTTCAGCACGGTGCCACGAAATTCGAGCGTGTTGCACCGAGGGTATGCGACACTGCGGCTGTTCTCCACGTCCGCTATCTACCCTTGTAATTTAACCGCGGCCGGGACGAGATCTCGCCAAATTTCTGCCTCGCATCGTCGGGACCGGTGTAATTCCTGGACCCCGGCGCAGCGTTTACGATTTATCGATTTCCTCGCGCGAACCTCCTCGATATCGATTCCGATTCGATCGGAAATGAAATCGGAAGGGTCCGTCTTGATCAGTTGGGTTTTTTTAACTTTTTGTTTTTCATTTCAGCGCGCTAGTTCCGCTTTCTATCCGCTGGAAAAATATTTTCTTGCCACAGAACCGTGAACGAACACGTTGCACCGTTTTCGACTTGCTCTGAATCTGCCGGCGCGTTGCGTTGCGTGGCTCGAATCGGCTCGACTCGACGCGGCTCGGCGTTCTGTCTCGTTTCCAGTGCAATTTGCCCAGCGTGGAATTCGAGGAGAGGTGTTTGGACTCGATAGAAAGCCCGTAGACCGCGTGCAGCGTGCACGGTGCATCCCGTACCGCAGTCGGGCTGCCGAACGGTGGCGAACATTGCGGCACGTGCATCGAAGTGTACCCCGCAGCTGGTGAATTCGAGATGCACAGCGCTACCGCGCGATATCTTTCCGCGATGAACTGGTAACACGTTGGCGGAGGAGCTTTCTCGCGACCACGAAGACGGATAGACGCCATAGGACCGAGAAGAATCGAGGAGAAGCGAGAAGACGCGAGAAGAATCGGAAACGTAAAGGACGATCGAAGGGGTTGGTGCGCGACGCGTGGGAAGGGGGGGGGGGAGGGGCAGTAGATCGGCTAGAAAGGGAGGAGAAAAATGAGGGCCTCGTTGCTGTTGCTGGGGGGCATCGTGGTACTCTCGGTCGCGGTTGCGAGAGCTCTTTCGTGTGTGTGCTCGCCCCTCGAGTGCGACGTTCTTACAGACGAGGATTGCCCCGGAGGTCTCACCTCGGACCCCTGCGGGTGAGTTGCGCTAGTTTCTATTTTCATGACTCTATTTTCATGGAAAATTGCTCTTCATCCTCTGCCCGATGTCGAACGCGTTATTTATATTAACATGCAATGCGGCGAACAACGAAACTGCAACTGCAACTGTTCCGTAAACAGCGAGCCTTTTCAAGACTCGTGTTTTTTTTTAACCGTGCAATGGTTGTTCTAACCGTTGCACGGTTAAAATGTATACCGAATGTTTTGCAAAAAAAAAAAGAAAGTTTTGGATATTGACGCGGGGGTTGAAATGCGTTGGACACCTAGCATTCTTCCGATTTTTGAAACGTTATGCTTTGACAAGCACCCTCGCAGCGATTCCGCAATAGTCGACCAAACTGTCCATTTTGGATTAACCCTTTGCCAACACAACCGATCAAAGCCGATTACATATTCCGTTCTGCTGATTCGCCGCGGTGATAGTCATTTAAAATTTCATTCGCTTTTCGATGGAAAAAACACTGTTGGAGACGCGGCCGCGGTTATCATTCGTACAGCGTTCGCGTGGGGGTAGAGAGGCGTGGGAAAGGGGTACATAGTAGGTAGATACTGTACATATACTACGATAGGTAGAACGTGGATACAAACATATCACGGCTCTCGAAACACATAAAAAATGGTAGCGAAGGCTATCGTTGATTTCGATCCGAAAGATTTTGCCGTCGATCACGTATCGCGTGTGCAGTGTAATAGTCACCATTTCTGCGCGACAGAAATATTCTGTTTCCCCGTGGAACGAGGCCGATCTTTTTCTGCGTGCGCGATAATCTTTCCGCGAGCAATTAAGATCTCCGCGGGTACAATAAGTACGTCCTAGCGCCCGTTCTTTTGCCCAGCGGAGACGGGCAAGAGAAAACTCTGTTCTTTGTTGCGTAGCGGTCTTTGTCTAAAGGCCGCGGGGCGAATTTTATTCCGGCGCTCGTACGGAAAATAGGGCATGATAAAGCGAAGCTGGCACGCGCGTGCTTTCGATCGTGGGTCCGTCCGAGAGCGATCGAAAGCCTCGACCACCGAGACGTTCTGTCTTCTTTCCGGTTTCTCGTTCTCTTCGCGATCGAACCTCGTCTGTCTAGCATTCGACATTTAGCGTTTGGCGTTTAAACCGTTTTAACACCGATTCGTAGAACGTACGGATTCGGATTCGGATTCGTCTTGCCGCTATCGAGCGGCGCGTCCGTAAACATTTTCCGTCTCGAATCTCGCCGGATTCGTTCGAATTCGACAAGATTTCGCAAAAGGGAAGCACAAATCGAAAACCGATGCGGTTGAAACTCTCGGAATCTCCGGGCTCTCCCTTTTTCCGTACCAATTTTCGATTCGATACGGACGGCCGTATGCGAACCGCTGTTCATCGCTTCGCAAAACCGAAGAATTCTTGGGGACTCGAAATGACATGGCTCTTCGAAGGGAGCCAAGTCGCTTCGATGGCTGTTCGATTCGTAAAGATTGAGAGCGCTGGACGAGTTATCTCGGGGAAGTGGATGCCATGGGTTTCGCGTAGAATAAACATTTTACGACACCGAAATCGTCCCCTTCGACCACCCGACTCTTTTCGGTGACGGAAAACATCGTCCGTCCAGCTTCCAATCGCATCGGATTGCTGTCGAATTCTTGTGGCAACGTAATGCACAAGAGTTGTAGAACCTGTGAACAAGATTTTAAATCTGTCGCACAAATAATGGGATGCGTGAACGAATGCTAGAGCCTATCAAAAAAATTACGGTACTGGAGGAATGCGGTGAGAAACTGTCTACAGCGTTTTCGTCGCGTTTCGAGAATTTTAGCCGACATTGTGCCCTCGTCGCATTAGTATAAACGCGCTGAAAGCTTTGAGCGACGTGGACCGTCCATTTTTTCCACAGAACGAGCAACCGGTTCGCGTAAGCGAACTCGAACGTGGAGACTGCATGGCAGTAGAAACAACGTCGGGCTCGACGAGCCCGCGCGCAACGATTTCGAAAAGTTGAGAAGTGCCTGGTACAATTTGATTCCTCTGCCCCTCTGTGCGCGCGTGGGCATTTGAGCAACGCGCTTTACACTCTTTACGCGCAAACGGAAGGAGAGCCGCAAAAGAAACCCTCCAGGCTGGCGGCTCGCGTTAAAAATATTCTTAACGCTGAAACATTAAGCTTTCGCGCTGGTTTGTAACACGGTAACACAAATATAACACGGTACCGAGTTCGCTAGAATTCAATGGAATCGTTAACGAAGAATAAATGTGTAGACTCGCGTTCTTCCTCCTCGAATAAGTCTGTAAAAACGCGAGTTTGCATAAACATCGGTACGCGCGGAGATGCTCGTTCGCGTAATAACGTTGCTTTGAAGTCGGCTGATTGCAACTCGGAACGAATACGGTAAATGGTTGATTAAAAGGGAAACTATGGGCCGAGTTACGCGAATTACACGCGTCCCATCGGTTGGAGAACTGTTTCGCGGGGTCGGTGGGTGTGGGTGGCGCAGGAGAAGCAGAAACAGAAGGTGGTGGAGGTCGAGGAGGAGGAGAAGGTCGAAGATGAGTCGGAGGGAAGGCAATATAAAAGGATTGATTGTCCTACGACCGTACCGTGAGGCGAAGTAATAAAATTGCTCGTTGCAGTCGGATATTTTCTGTGCGGCGGGTATTTTGTATCTGGGTATGGCGTGGCGTGACGCTACGGTTCTCCTGCCCGTATTTTCTTTTTTCATCTGTTATTTCCTGCTCCTCCGTTCCTACTGTCCGCCCGCGTGCAGCCAACAGCACAGGCACCGTTACCTTCGGACCATCTACCTCGCGTCGTCCTTTTGAATATCATACCGATGACTGTTTTAGATACGTTCTCGTTTCGACTTGACAAAACGGACTTGTCCACCCGAGAAAATTCGATGCCAGACTACATATTCCCCGTGTATTGGTTTCAGATGCTGCAAAGTCTGCGCCCGCGTCGAGGGAGAACCGTGCGGTGGCCTCTTCGGTTTTTCCGGAAGCTGCGCCGACGGCCTTCAGTGCGTCATCAAAAATCTCCTGCCCAACACGAGGGAGGTCGACGAGGGTGTCTGCACGAGTAAGTACGATCCGTTATCGTCCCTCTCTTCGATCGCATCGCGTCACGGTGACCATTATTTGTCTTCGTCCGAGCTGCCCGTCGCGGGTAACGCTGTTCCGACCGATTCCCGAGTAGCTGTAGCCGTAGTCCGAAGAGCAAAGAGCTCGAACGCAATTGTATTAACGTCAGAGTTTTCATTTAATCGACAAACGGGAACGCGCGAAAGCAAGAGCAACGCGATCGCACGGCCGAACGTCATTCTATTCTTCCCTTCGGCGCACGTTTCGCTACGTTATACGGTGCGCGACGGTGTCAAACATAATGCCACGGATTCGCGGCGGAGAGCAGAGCAAGGTTGCTATCGACGTACAGAGGGTGCATCGCGAATAATTGCCAAGGGACGTTGATTGCCGTTAAACGAGCGCGGGTGAAGAACGCGCGTGCTTTCAAACGACGTTAACGGGGACAGTCTTTCGCGAGCGCGATAATCGATACGCGAAGGTAATAATAGTAATTCGAGAGAACGGGTAATAATACGATACCGAGACAAATTTATGGAAAGATTGTTTCACGTTTCTCTCGGTTTATTTCTCGAACGGTTCGAACGGTTGGGATTCATTACGGCGAATAATAGCGATGCTCCCGTTCGAAACGCATTTTCCCTACCAGACTGCGTTTCTTTCGCGCGTCAATTTCTTTCCACAAGTAGGTCCTGCTTGCCTTGTGTTCGTCGAGTCATCGTGGGGGGTACGGTGACTGATGGATCTATTAAGATCCGACTCGACCGGCGAAGCATGTAAAAGCTCTTTGTTCGATCGAGATTGTCCTCGGAACATGTTTTTCTTTCATTTTCCTGGTTCATGGTATGATCGATTCGGCGCACAGGTTTGATCCCGTTCCGAGCTTCGTTCGGCTTTTGCCTCCTTTCAAACGTCGCGCGTCCCCACCCTTACCGTCGATACTTCTTGACACGGAGTCGGAGCTGCGTCGCGTCGTTTCGTAACAAAAGGATAAAGAAAGAAGTACGGAAGAAAGGAAGGAAGGAAGACGGCGAGGTAGACGGGCACGGCACGGCACGGCACGGCACAACGGGCTCTGTCCGCGAATTTAATTGAACAATTTTTCCGCGGCAACTTCGCGTCGCGTTATTAGAGATAATGCTCTTGGTTCTTTCGCGTTCGAGGCAAGAGAAACGCGTTCGGTGCGAGGGGCTGCTGCACAAAGGAGCCGTGCATTTTTCATGGGAAGAGGAAAACGCGGTTTTCTAAAAGGGTTCCAATCACAAGCGAAGGAGACTATAACTTTCCACGGCCTTCGGCTCCCGATTATTCGAGTCAAAATCTCGAAAAATAATGTGGTGTGAAAATAATTTGAGAGACGAGTGAGTAAAGGTACTCGGAATATTTATTCGGAAAAGGTTTATCGAACGTCGGATTTTTCAAAATACTTTGAAACGTACAATTTGTATACTTTGGGAAGCATTTCGGGCACGCGGGCACGGTGCAAAGCAGCGATCTGTTTAGAATTCCAGATTTTATTAACGCTTTCACGCGAGCGTATGCAGGCGTCGCCTGTCTTGCGTCTCGGGTATCGGCGTCCCGCGTCCCGCGTCTCGCGTCGGACGCCGCCGCGCCGCGGATGGCAGCCGGCCAATTTCGCGCAACAGTGCGCTCAAACATTTTTTAAGCCCCTCGGATGTGATCGGTAATCCTGTAAACTGACGCTTGTCGCGCGACACGAAATCCGAATTCGTCGATATCTGGTCGGCTTGGTGCGGCAGGGGTCAAATGGAACGAGGGGGACAAACGGGGCAAAGGGGGAAAACGTTAACGGTCCGCGATAGAATATTTCTTTCGGTGACTTTCCGTTTTCCGCGCGCACATTTTCCACGCAGGTTTTTCCACGAGCATATTCCTGCTACCCGCGCGCGAAGAGTCACGATCGTACCGAGGATTTTTATGCATTTCCCTCGTAAAAGTCCTCGCGAAACGACGAAACGCAAAGTTCGATGGGATTTCACGCAGTTTTCGACTATTTGTTGCTTACTCAAACTATTGCCGAACGAAATCAAATTTTATTCGACGCCGTTTCCTTCTTGGCAGTTGCCTATAAAAATTCAAACTCGAACGGATATCTTCGCGCTCTTCGCTTTGCAGCCTGACGTACGAAGAATCGAATCGCCGATCACAGTTACAATACGTACATAGATCTATTTCGTAAAGCGAAGGTTAGGTTAGCTCTCTCCAAAGCAACATCGAATCGAATTAGGATACTTTTCGAACCCTTGGAAACCGAACGATTCTTCGTTCTGAGAATTTTAGTTTTACCGGCACGGTGTCTCGGACGGCAAGCTGAAGGGTTAAGTCGTCGACGGATTGGTCCGTGGTCCGAATTCTACGAAGATTGTTCGCGTAAGTGAAATAGTTGTGCCGCCGTGCCGGCGAATGTGGCAACCGTCGACTCGTTGAACCAATTTTTAATCTCGGGCTTGGATAGTTGGAAACTCGTTGGTAGAGTTCTCTTCTCCGCTAGGTGCTGGAGAAAAATAAAAGAGTAGCCCGACTCGAGATCCGATCTCCGTGCTAGATGGTGAAAGAAAAAGAAACCAGATCTCCGCTCGAGATCCTCCTTGATTCCCGGGATTCGTGATACGAGAGAGCTTGTAAACGTTTCGATGCTATAATAATTACTCGTACAATCTTCTCGTTATTGTCCGAATGCGGCAGCTAACCGAAACTCGTCCCACCGCACCTGCAATCCGCGTCTCTTTCCGTCTCGTCCAATCACGTCGCGTCGACCGAACAACCTCATTATCATTCTCCTTTGTCGTGCGTCTTTGCGTTTCGTTCTCGCGAGAACAAAATCATTTTTCGACTAACGTTTCGTTTTTTTCAAAAGTGCACGATCGGGACCTTCCGAGTGAAACGCGAAGGAATAACAAACCTGATCGAAGGAACAAGGTCTCGAACAAGTTTTTTTGTATTATTGTCGTGACAATGGAATCCATAACAAAAGAATTCAATTTCCATCGGGCTCGAGCGTTTGTCGATCGGTTCGCAAGACTTTCCGCGATATTTGCATAAGAATCTGCAGTCCGGTGTTGAAACGAGTTACCGTGACTAATCGTGTACTCGATCGTAACGAATCCGCAGGGAATTCGCGATTGTCCGAGCATCGGGTGCCAGACTGAACGAACACTGGATTTTCGCGGAGACGCGAAAAGAATCCGAAATCAATTTCCATGTAGGTTTCGGTCAACGGCTTTTCTCTCCGGATCTTTCGTTGCTCGGGGAACGTTTAAGAAAAGAGCTGAATACGCTGCGGCCCGGGATATGCATACGCCCGTTGAATTTAAGCCGATGCATATGCACCGGTACTCGACGTAGAACCCCGGGTACTCGGTATTCATGGAATATCGTTGCACGAACGCGAGAGGGCAAGGATAGCCGGGCGAAAGGGGGGCCAGCAAATTAGTTTAGCTCCTTATATTTACATTACCGCCGGCTCAATTCGAAAAAATGGAAAAGTGGTTCGTATCGATAAACGACAAGCCGCATTGCGCCGCCACGTTTAGGTATCTTTCTAGGGACGACTGTGGACAGTCGCGTGTCGCGTGTCGCGTGAAGCGTGTAAAGCGTTTAGGTTGTAGAGACACGGGCCATTGCACTTATAAATTGGCTAATATGTATCGAGTGGGCACTGCGCGCAGCTCGGCGCAGCATACGCACTCCACACCTGTGGCAACCTTTGCGTTGGTCATTGCCGTCGCCCGTGCCAAATATAATCGATGTTTATTACTTCGATTTGTATAACGCGCGACTCGATTAATCTGTGATTTATTCGAGCGGTCCGTAACCGGGTTCCGTCTCTCCATTTGACGCGTGCAGTTTTGTGCCCGCGTTTCACCGGCTATCTTCTCTACATCGTGTCGATTATCGTACGTAATATTTTATTCGGCGAGGCGATTTATTCCACGACATTATCTTCCCCGCGGTCTTCTTTTGCAGAAATTTGTTCGGCGCATTTACTTAATCGTTTTCACCGAAGGTTTCATTCGTATCACGGTCGAGCCCTTCCGCCGAACAGAATCTAGCGTCGATTAATTTTTCAACCGTAATAATCGGTGTATGTAATCAGGAGAACGAATCGCTACAAACGTCTGCCTCGAAATAATCCGTCTGTTTGTCATCCTCATTGTTTTGCTCTCTTTCTCCCCCTCTCCATGTCCCGATAAAGTGAAATAGGATGGCAATTTCCTTTCCGCGCCTCCGTCCCGTTCCGAGTAATATAATACGACAGGCCAATGGACCCGACGTCGACTTATTCGGTAAGAAGCGATAAAAATGGATTAAAAAGCTGTTCCATACGGCATCGAAAAATAAATAAATCGACGCACACGATATTCGTACTCGGCACTATATACCGAGCGGGTATTACGTATCAGCTCGACATCGTTTCCGCCAGTCGAAGGAAATCAATCTCCTCTGCGTTGCCTCCGTTGCCTCCGCTCGGAACCGGAACAGAGCGGAATAACTTATAGCCGGCGCGGTGAGAGAAAGTTCGCAAACGCCGCCGCCTGATCTTTGCGAATTTACATTTTCGGCGCATCAGCCAAAAACCGATAATGCCGGTGGTTAACGGATTCGGATACGTTCTCGGCAACCTCCAGCCGACGGAGCCGCCAAAAGGCAATAACGTCGTTACCAGCAACGACGCTACGCGACGAGTAAATGGTCCGTGAATGTTGAGATATATCGGTCGTCGGCTATGCGGTCATCTCTAAGTTTTCTTGCCTCTCGTTTTCTTTTCTTTTCTTCCGTTTTCGTCCCAGTGTCGTAGAGAAACACGGTCCCGATAGAGGCTAGTCGCGAGTCCCATTGCAAGATAGCAATCGCCACTCGAGTTTACGGCCGCTGCTGTTTGTCCGCGGACTCCCCCGCCGGAAATTTTCTTAGCTCTTATCGCCGAGGCGAGTGTCGTACTGGAAAAAGCGTTATCTCGGATGAGAAACACCCACGCTCTTTTGTGCTCGTGCATCATCCGGACGTCCCCAGTTTCCCCGTGGAACTCGAGATCTCTGAACGATGCCACGTTTATCCGCGAACGGATAATTCCGCGAGGCGTGTACAGTCTGCACAGTAGTTTATACTCTGTATCGGTCAGGAAGGTCTATCGCGTAAAAACGCGAAATGTTGAAATTCTTGGGTTTTCGAGAGTTGAACGCGAGAGCAGTGTGCGAGAACGCGCGCCTCTGCAGGATGCTCTGTTGGTTCGCGTAGATAGCGTTGTTACGGTCAATATTTCATTGCAAAGCCTCTCGCGGAGCATGCATAATTTCATTTTTAATCCGCGGCCGTACGGAACGAAGAAATCGAGGCAGTTGAACGCCTCGCCGTCTTGTTCCCCGTTCCTTGTTCCACGCTTTCAGAGATTTACGAGTGTCGTCGAGTCGCGAGGCAAAGAGTACCTACCTATAAGCGTGCAGCGTGCGCACATTCGTTCAAACCAGTTGCTTCCACCTCGAACTTGAACGGATCGAATCCCCACGTTCCCCACCTGTATGTACAGAGTCGCGTACAGTTTTCTTATTGGCGTATCAACGATCGCGTTTTCGGGATAGGTCCGTTTATATTATCAACCGTTCAATTGATACGGAAATATTAACAGAGCTAACAAACTGGCTCGGCTAGAGCTAGGTCGACTCTCATAAATCATATTACCCGCGTATAGCAGCGAAAATCGATTTTCCGAGAATCAGAGAATAGCGAAAGTTTGATCCGAGGAATTTTCAAGTTCGAGCTTCGTTTCGCGATTCGATATTCGCTCGTTGTCTCGTATAATACTCCCGGGCATTAATAAACCCACACGCGTACACGTACACACCACATCCTTCACCGTTTAGTCCGTGGATTTTATGAAATTCCTGAATTTACCAGCTACTCGCAGACCTGTGTACGCATGCATATACATAGTGTACATTATACCCTGTACACGCGTACAGCTGTACAGCTGTATATATATCTGGAGTCTATATATATATAGACTCCAGAGATTTCACGTTCGTGGCTCGCGATTAGTTTTGAAACTCGCGGTGGATAGCGATAATTACCGCGGGGCCGGAAAATTGGAGCAACTTAATCACGACCGATAGAGGTTATTGCTGCAGAACCGTAGCGCTATGCCAAAGATTTCGATTTTTCGACACCGATTCCACGAAGAATCCTTGGATTCTTCGAAGCTGTAAAATTACCACGGATCTCTGTAGTTTTCCAGTATGCGTTAATCATGCGATAACATTCCGCATCCGCGTGGTCAAAGCTACTGTACTTCGCGTGCTCTGTAGGTATACTCCGAATGTTCCGAGTGCCGTTTAACAACACGTAGTCACGGAATCGTCGTGCATCGGATACCGGGCGCTTCCCGAATGATGCTCGATCGTTTGGCATCGCGTGAAAGAATTTTCACAGAGGGAAACGCGGCGCCGCGGATCGGTAGAGGGAAAACCGGTTGCGCATTCGATGTGGCGGTGTTCGCTTTCGATCGGTGAGGCTTGTTGTCGCTATAGAACGCGAGTCGAGGTTTCCAGTGTTTGCAGTGTTTGCAGTGTTTACACGAACCACCAAACTGGAACATCTAGTCCGTTAACGTCGCGTCGTCTCGAACGGCACGCGAACACGGAACGCGTTAACGGTTGAACGCTTGCTAAAAGAACTGTTTCCCATTATATTTACGCTATCGCGTTTCCACTTGGATCCAACGTTTGTTCTTGGCCCTAATTCGCCGGCTCCCTTGCGATCGTTGCCCCTTATCTCGAATCGATTCGTCGCCGAAACTGTTTCGATCGACTGGAAATGTTTGACGGTCGGCTTCTTTGGTTATCGGCTTTCCGCGATCGTGCGCCAGAAAATTTCCGCGCGCTCGAGTCGCAGTCGAGGAGGATGCATACGCGGCACGAGTGCACAATTCCGTCTGGTATATTTTATGCAGGTACGCGGCGTCGACGGTTTGCTTTTCAGGAGAAAACTCTTTACGCGGGGACACGGCTCCCGCTGAAACGGCGAAAGTGCCGGGCGGAGTCGTTTTCGAGGATGAATTCGCTTAGCTGCCGCGGCGGCTCGTTGTCCTCGAGCTTTCCATTTGAGCCGCGCTCGTATTTCGTATTTCGCGTTTCAGCATTGCGCGTACAGACCCGTGGGCAGATCGCTATGCACCGCGCTACAGATGCATTTACAGCGCGGGCTTGTTCTTCGAATATTCATAGACAACCTGCCGGGTGAATTTTTATTTAAAAAAGATACCAGACGATTCGATCGATTACGCGTTATCGGCCGGACATTTGATTTTCGGGGAGACCGCAATAAAATTCGGAGGGTCGCGTAATGGTAGGTTTGCGGTCGGAAGTAGGATTCGAACGGGGACATGAAAGCGGCCGGACGCGCTGCGCTGCGCGGGGAGCTCCATTGCGAATCGAGTAAACCAAGAATAGTGCAGAGAACGCGATAGTTGGTGGTCTATGGTATAAACTATACACAGCTGTTTGCGTCGCCCCGTCCCAGACGGGGTTGCCTCGCGTGCGCTGTGTGCGACACGCTTACAGTTTATACATATGGATTTATACAAGGAGCAATGCGTCGTTGCACGTACATTGATCGGATTATCGGTCAAGGTTCGTAGGAATCTATGGACGGTCGGTATTCGATCGGAACAAGGATCCTGCCTCGTTACCGAGACAATTACCGAGAAAGGGTTGCGGTCGAGCGATCGGTATCGAGATTAACAAAGGAACGTGACCGGATTGCGATTCCGACAGGGAAAAAGCGACGAGTAACTCTTTCCTGAAAGTTGGCCGGAGAGCTGGCCGACTTCCGTTCAGTGTGCACCGTGCACGGTGGTGTGGACGCGGATCGGGAGAAGCCCAGTTTCTCAACGTCGAGCAACAAATCTTGAGAATAGCCCCGTGCACCGCGCTCTGGATAGCATTCCTATGCAACGGTTCGTCTGCGAACGTCTACAGCTATTCGTACGGCCATTCGTATAGCTGGCTACTGGCTACCGGTTGCCGGTTACCGGTTACCGGTTACCGGCGAATTCTATGGGAGCAAGTACACACGACCACGAAAGTCCATAGATCACCCGGCTGCGATGCATACAAAACCCCGATATCTACTCTGTTGCTGCCTCCCTGGATCGAACCTGTTTCCCCCGTGACGGGGGTCCAAGAAACTCTGCCAAGAAATACGCAGCTCGTCAGCTCCGTTACCGTTATCGTTATCGTTATCGTTATCGTTGTCGCTATCGCTGTCGTTGCCGTTGCCATTGTCATTTTCACTATCCTCCTCTCCTGGATCCGCACCGACTGGTCGAAAGTCGGAGAAACGCGATGCCAGTGATTCGAGCCGAAATTAGGGAGACCGTGGTTGCGCGTGGAGAGATGCAAAGGGAGAGAGACGACGCAACGCATCGTTCGTGCACAGTATTATCTAGAATAAAATATAGAATATACATTACGGAATGGAGTGGCACTTTCATCACGCATTACATATTACGGCCACGCCTGTATTGTCGGTTCGACCCCGTTGCCTTGATCCGTGGCAGGAATTTATTCGATATTTCCATCGGATATGTTTTCACGGTGAAATCGTTCTCTACTTTGTTCCGTGTCTCGAGTATTTAACCCGGGATCAACAAAATTCCCGATTCTCTGTCCCGGATTCAGTTTTTCGCGAATCAAAATCAAATACGAGGAACAGTCGATGAAATATAGCCGGTTTTTTAACTTTTCCAGTTGAACGTTAATCCCGTGCATCCGTACGTGAACAGTATAAATTGGTAGTTTCACGTCACGGCTCGAACCTACGGTACGAATTACGAACGATTCGGAACTCCTCGAATTTGCCAAGGTATTCGATTCGAG
This sequence comes from Seladonia tumulorum, assembly GCA_913789895.3. NCBI lineage: Eukaryota > Metazoa > Arthropoda > Insecta > Hymenoptera > Halictidae > Seladonia > Seladonia tumulorum. The sequence goes on from OU565281.1 coordinate 10,817,999, forward strand.
CAGATTTTTCACGGTGCTTCGGGAATTATGTACCGTGGAGGGTTAAGCCGAGGTATTGGTCGTGTATTCTGCGGGATATACGGTATCGGTAATATCGGCCGACGGGGGTGAGCGATGCGCGATGGGGTTGCCCGGTTCTACGCTCGTAACGGACGTGGTGGCACGATTTTTTTGATATTGTCACGTTTCGAATACTCGTGGAACGTCGAGAAAATTTGTTGGCAAAGCACTCGCGATTAATTCGAGAACGCGGGTTTCATAATCGGAAGACGAGGCAGTCACCGTTAAAATGCGGCAAGCAGTGCTCTCGAGATTCAATTTGAGGGGTTAATTGGAATTCACCGCGGCCGCCCGCGCAAAGGGAATAACTCTGAAAGTTCCGGAGAAATTAGGCGCGCGGCATGGCAGGACGCGACGCGACGCGACGTTTCAGTCAAGAGGTAGTAGTCTCCTGCAACTTTTTCGCTTGGTCCGAGGAGCTCGTCTCATCAATGCAGCGCGGCGCGTAGCTGCGCAAAACGTCCCAAAGCGGTGAACAACTACGCGCAGACATAACCATCCGAAAGGTAGAACCCACGCAAAGAATCGGTTTCTCTTCGCTATCTCTTCGATTCGCCATTAGTCTCTCCGGTTTCGTCTGTACATTATCTATACTACGGAAACAACGTTCCTCGAACCAAGTCTGGAAAAATAGAAATTTCGAAATGAAACGTACGCTTACGGGCATCCCGCTCCTGAAACATTCATGATCTCCGCCATTGTTCCCGCACGCATCGAACAGAATCAATCGGTTGGCTTTACTCTGGGAAAAATCGATTCGCTCTACTCCTCGTTTAACCTTTTATGGGACGAACGGCGATTCGATCAACTTTTCAACTTTTTTTTTGTCGTTTTTTCCTCCATCCTCCCATCCCTTTCCTACCGAAAATCGAGCCAGTAAATCAAATCAAAGAGAAAAGAAAAAGAGCCAACCGTTTCGAAATTCATGGAACTCTTGGTAAATGAAATGAAAATATAATGGTCGACGATAAAACACACTGCCGTGTACGTATGTGTAGAAACAGGAGGCGATTAAAGATTACCGAGCGATCTACGATATATTTTACGCGTGGCTCGTCGTTGTTATTCACGGATTACTACAGCGAAACAATTCTGTTCGCGATGCGCGTTCGAAATTTCAACGGAATTTCAGAAGAGTCTTTCGCGGCGCAGGAGGCGCGACGCACCGTGCGAGTCCGCGCGTTATTAAATAACGCAAACAAACGATAAAGCTCGCAGCTCATAATCGCGTCGGATCATCGATCATTGTCCGCTCGACGGCTAATGAGAAAGCATAGCTCTAGTTTCCGGTTCGTTTAATTGTTACGGACGGGCACGTCGCGACGTCGCGCGTCGGCTCTGGGAAACAAATAGCTGTCAAGCCGGGCGGTGCATTTTGATGCGGTCCGGTGTGCGTGTGTGCGTGTGTGCTTGTGCACTAGCACGGGTATATTTTTTTGTTTTTTGTGTTACGGAACGCGTAGCGTGTAAGTATAACACGCAGTGAACGCGCGACTGCCCGATGGACGTACCATTCCCGTTTATCCATTTCCCGTTCCGCGTTTCCCGCTTTTCGTCAGCGAATCATTCCGCGGCACGATTCCCGCGAAACGTGCGTCGACTGATCAAGTCGGATGTCGTTTCGCGCTTGTAATTTACTTAGTACCTGGTTGGAGCGCCACCCGTTATTTTTCATAACGCTATTTACTTGCTGACCGGGTATCTGCATTTTCGGGTTTCGCGTGGAACGCAACGCGACGCGGTTTCTCTGTCCCCTTCACCCCGGGAATCAGATTGCCCGAAACAATCGCAGTTTGATTTTTCGAGCAGCTTTCCGCTTTTAAACGGGTGACATTCCCGTGACCGAGAACGAAAGCCGATTTTGTCCGGGTTACATTCGCTCGCCGGCGCGATGAAGCCGCTTCGTGCAATTGCTGCTTTAGATACCGCGAGCAAAGCGTACACAGGTCCTGCGACAAAAGATCCAGGTTTACGAGAGAGACGTATCTACAGAGGCCGGGTGTACAAATTTTTCGGGATCGCAAAACGAATCCGGTGCTCGCGAAGCAAATCGCACAATAAATGATAACAGCCGCGAGAAAATAGGTCGGAGAGTTTGAAGAAATTCCCGAGTTTCGTAAAGCGTTTGTAGGGTTAGCGAAATAAAAGTACGCGCTTTTGAAAAAGTTTTGAAAAGCCTAGTTCTGCGATAAAGTGGCAGAGCTTACAAAGTTGTTCTATTCGAAGAAAATGGGATTAAACTTTAAAGAAGCTCGTCGGAACAGCTTAGCGGCGCATGGCGGGGACCTGGGTGTCGCTCGACGAGGGATGAAGAGAGAAACGAGCAAGTATTAAGAGGGATGAAGAGGGACAACGAGAGGTCGAACGGAGTAGAGGGTGGGCAGAATAGAGAGACGGGGAACGCTTTTATGCGGTGTCGCTGACGCCGGGGATGAATAAAAATAAAGACGCGTACGCATCGGCCACTGTAAAATAATCAGCTCGCGAATACATCAACGAGCATTGTTCCGTAACGTGCCGCGACGGTGACCATACATGCTAGAAGGGGGGCGCTTTAAGCGCGTTAAAGCGGTCTCTTTCGGAATCAGCGTACCGCGGCTCGCTCCTTTGTAATTCGAATCGCGAGAGAGCTTTTCGAATTTCTCGTTACAGAGTCGGGAACCGAGTCGGGGACGCGATTCACGCGGAAACTGAACGATGCATCGTATACGGCACACGGTATACAATATACAATATACAATATACAATACGCGCTCTTGTTGTTACGTTTAGCCGGAAGCGCGTTAACGAACTTTTCGTTTATAAATTCACCGGCAAATTCGTTCTCGTTGCACCTCCTGTGTAGCCTGCTTTTCCAAAGAATGGAGGCTACTCGCATAGCGCAACGTAAAAATGGCTAGAAAAGATTCTAATTACCGATCGTCGATAGCTGAACCGCCGGTGTGCCTCGTCCACCAAAACAGATAGATTTCGTCGAACGTGTGACCCGGTTACGATTCGCGAGCGATAATCGGACGGATCTCTGGTAATTTCGGGTCTGCTGGCCTGTTTGCGCAAGTTCGCGCTGGATCCGGGATTTTCTTGATCGAAAGGCGATCCGGATCGTTCGCTCTCTTGGTGTGTACTCGGCGAACCGCGGCCAATTAGCCGGAAGCGCGTTCGGACCATTAACTCGAAATGAATTCGCGTTTAGGGTTTGCACCGGCGCGGATGGTCGATCGGTAAACCAATCGGCAAATTCGATTTCTAGGGCGATCGACCGTGGATTATTAAACTTATCGATCGGCGCAGCGGTGACTCGGTCTAGCCTAATTCGTCTGGGTTAGGTTTGATGCCGGGGGAGGAACCGAGAAAGGTTGTTCGACCATCTCTGCTTCCGGCTTGCGGCAAACGTTGCGGTCTCCTCCGTAACAAATAATCCCCGCCCACCTCTTTTTTCCCCTCTTTTCCCCTTCTTTTCTCGTCTCATTATGGATACTACTTACATATGTTTTGCGGCACTTTGGAAAATCGGAGACGATTTTTCGACACGTTTCCATACCCAGTTTTCATTCTCTCCGTCTCTGTTCGCTCCGAATTCCCGAAATTCAGAGTCCGCGGGGTTCCCCTGTATTGTTTGCAATAAGATCGCTATCTGGTTTTGCGCGTCGCTTAGTAATTGAATTCGAATTAGTCGTTAGAGGGTAGATATCGGAGCGGTGTGTGGGGCGCCCTATGCATGGCGCTCAGCGTTAGGAAACCGCGTTATATTCTCTGGGGCACGATATAGAAGCCTTAGTTCGATCCGACGTATATTGTACCCGGCCTGTTTACCGATGTTTGGCAACCACGCGTAATTGCATAGACTTTCGTGGCATGCGACGCAACGCTTCGCGCCAACCGCATCAGGAATTCCGGTTCTCTGGCGAATATTTTTCCGAGTCTTGTACTCGTTACCAAAACGTTACGGTAGACGAATAATTCATTCGCGTGGACAAATAGAATTCAGGATATTTCTCGGAAATGTCTCTCCTCGTCGAAATGTTTGAGTACAATTACAACGAGTCTCAATTTTTAACGCTGAGGATATCAAGCAGCGAGAACGGTTTGTTCTGTAGAAATTACGCGAGATTCTTGGCGGATGAACAAACGAATCGATCTAACAATTTCTAAATAGAAGTGTCTTTGCGCTCTCAGCGATTACGGAAACTCGAAGAAAATGGGTTCGGTTAGGTTCGGTTCGGTTCGGTTCGGTTCGGTTTGGTTCGGTCGATGCCTTCGGGAACTTTAGTTTCGTTCCGGAAGAGCGCGTTATTATGTCGTTGGATATTTACTATTTTGCAGAGATTCCGGGAAGATGGAGGAGGCACTGTCCGCACGGGCCGATAATGTCGGAGGCCGGATGCAACTTGGTTTCCGAGGGAATCACCGGGGAAAACGGAAACACGGCGGCGACCGGGAAGTGCGTCTGCGGACCGCCGGTGCTCTGGTGTCCAGGTGAAGAACGGCCTTACGTTTACCAAACGCGGTACGAGTGCAAGCTCAATTTGATCGCGAAAATGGGATACGGTGAGTACCCGGCCATTGCCGCATTCCCGTCTATACTTACAATTAGAATACTTAGAATCTGTCCTAGTTTTCCTCAAGTTTCCGATCGCGAACGAATATTAATTACATTCTCGATGAAACTCGGATTTACTTCGATATTTATTGTTGGTTCTACAATTGGCTCGGCGATCCATCGAAACAGGAATTTCGCTACTGAAATAGATTTCGATGTCCGTTCGATGAACCTCGTATGTCGATTGTTCGTTTCATAGGATCGTTTTTAGCACCGATGTTGATTGTCTCGCGAAACGATTCGACGAACGGATCTATTACCCTTTTTTGGACGGCAAAAGCGGTTCTCTGGACTGTGAAAGCTTCGATTTCATTCCCGTTTTCATCGATTGGTCCTTAAAACGGGAATTTGCATAAAGATCCGCGGTCTTGGTCCAGTTAGCGTACATACAAACTCGTTATCGTTATAGGAAATATCTACCTAGAATAGTCGGGTAACTGCTATGGGCAATTCTACGCACATATATATATCTTTTCGGAATAACCTCCTATACAATAACAACTATCGAGCGCACCTTGCCCTTTCATCATTACGATTCTAATTACCGTTATCGGGTCGAGATGCGCCTAACGAATAAACTCGATCGCGAAAGAATCTTTCCGTATTATCCGATTATAGTTGTGCGTCGTGCCGTTTGTAAGCTGCAATAGCCTTTTGTTACAGTCCGCTCTCTAGGGTGCTTCGGGAACGTTAACTTATGGTTACCACCGATGGTTACTATGGGCAGCAGTTACCTTTAGTCTCGTGGGAAGCCGGGCTACGATTCGGTTTAGGTGTCCGCGTTAGAACCTCCGATTGGACGATCGGCCAGCATGGTGTACCATGGTGGAACCGCTTGGTCGTTGTTCCCCCTAAAACTGGAAAACAATTAATTATTCTCTATAGAATATCCGTGTCCCGTTTTCCGTTTCTCGTTTCTCGCTTCCCGCTTCCCGGTTCGTTCGGCCATAAGATGACCACCGGTGCTCGATTAAAATAACAGTTGCGTATCGAAAAAGTCCATTGCGAACACAAACTATCGAATGCGCGCGGAGAAACTGGCTTCCCCCTTCACCTCTGCGACCCGTGTTTCGTTGAGGACCGAGTGCAACGAGGTAACGGAAAAACGAGGTGGAAAGATTGAATTTCAAAAACGAACAGGTCGTATTTACGCGCGTGCTCCCGGTATACGGTTGACATTCTTTTTAATAACGCACCATCCATATGCATTATCGATCGCGGTGAGACGCGGCGAGGGGCGATGGGGCGAGGTGCAGCGGTCCGTTGTCATTTTCCCGGTTATTATAACTTCATGGAACATTGGAAACTGTTGCAGTTTATCGCCGAATCAAACGTTTCCGTCGGATTTACTTAATTGGCCGGCGAGAAACGATGGATATTATCGAAATCGGGACGAGGAATTCCGACCGTTTCAACGGGAGAATGTTCGTCGTCGGCCAAAGGAAAACGCGATACCAGAGAGACGATCAAATCGCTCGACCGTGCGATACGTTAATGAAAAGAAAATACAAGTAACTGCTAAAGAAAGAATGAGAGAAACGCAAATGGTAGGGTTCTTTTCTTCCCACGAAACAACATTATTAACGCGAAAAATGGTTGTAAGGCGTGCGCAAAAACTGCGAGAGTATCGACAAGGTTTGAATGCATGCAACTGTGGAAGCGCAGGAGCGAGCGTTCTCGTTTTCAGAGGGGCGTATCGATTATCGAATAAATTGGGAATAATCGTAGCTCGGTTCTGCGAAATGAATAGTTGAGCTGGTCTTTTCGTCGAACTAAACTTTCGCCGTTCCGCCGTTTCGCCGTTTCGCTGTTCCAACGCGCGTTCGCAAGTCGTAGCAATGCTCGCCGCTGCGCTGCAGCGAACCTGTAACGAAGTTGTTAGCGAGCGAGTAACAAAATTAGTTACCTCCACCGGCGCGGAAAGTCCAATTCGATCCTTCGGAAGAAGTTTAATCGTGTACGTTCTCGAAAGGTGCTAGAGGGATTGTTCCTTTGCGGACTTAAACGGGCGACTAAAATCACCGAGTCTGTCGGAGAGTGGCAATCTCTATCGAGGCATGTAGCGTCGAGAACTTTCATCTCGAAATCTTTATTTTCGGCATGCTTCCTTGTACATATTTTCCCCCTAGAAATTCTAACTACGAAATATCAGCGGGAACTTGGTATAGCGTAGAAAATTCGTTCAAGTAAAATTATTCGTTTCGTGGGATACAACTCCATTCGTCGGATATTTCTTGGTACGTTGACTCCGTGCCGCATATAATGGAACCGCGGATAGACGGATGATGCATCGAGTTGGTAAACGCGTTCGCACCAAGTATCGTAACGCGAAAAATGTAATAAGATGCGCGGAAGCTAGCTGATTCAAAGCCGACACCGGAAGGAGTTCGGTTTCCATTCTTACGAGTAGCAAATATTTTTTGCTCGCCAACCAAAACCGTTGATATAATAGGTTGGTAAAGTTACGACCACCTGGCCGAGCTAATTGGTCCAGGCCTGGCGACAACGAAAACGACGACAGCTATTACCGCAATTTACCGAACGATCGCCCGCGTCTTCTCGTTATTACGGGCTAGATACATATTAATGCCTTTTGTAACGTACACGGCGATCGTGCGTTTCGGCCACGAGTTCGACGGTTAGATCGACTTTGTAACAACTTTAGTTTCAGTTTATATTAGTCTATTGCTTCGGTTTCATTTCCTGTGCTAGTTCGCCCGTCGAGTTGCCACGTTCCCACGCGGAAACTAAGTTGGAAACTAATCGATGCATAGATTGCCTAAACGTCTGTTTAACGAGGCTCGTGTGTCGGCCTCCGCGTATATCGTCTTCGTTGTACCGATCGATGAGGGTACACACCGCCGGGTTACTCGAACAACCCGCGAATCGCTTCGAACCGTTTCGGTTAGGACTTCTGATCTAGCCGAGCGATTCCTAAGCTGTCTTGCTGTTCTGTTCTATGAACTGCCAGCGCGTTCAGAATTGAACGAAGAACGCGTCTCGTGAACGCACGGTGGAGAATTTTGCTTGCTCGTTGAAACGGCGAACGATCTCGAGGATTATCGGTTTTTCATGTACATCGAAATATTTTTAAAAAAGCCTGTATTTCGAAGGAGCGTACTTTTCGCGAGCTAAGCCGATCGTCTTTCTGTTAATCCCGCTGGTCGGGTCTATTCTCGAAACGTTGGACCCGTTTAGCTGTTGGTAGTCGAACGTAGCGTGATACGACTGCAAGATTACCGTTTATACCCGGGATATCTTCTTTGGCGCACTCGAGTAACCGATAACTCGATAATTGGGTCATTACGCGAACGTTTTATCGATCGCACGATTTAGTTCGGTTAATCCCTTTCGAAGAGCTTGTCGGGTGAGCGGAAGTGCGCGCGGAACCGTCGCGTCGCCCGTCTACCATCTACCATTTACCCGTCGCCCGTCGCCCGTAGTTTTCCCTCGTTATCCTCGGATCCAACTTTTTCATTTTTCAAACGAAACATCGGTTCGAAGCGCTGAATAGACATTTCGAACGTTTCGAGATTATTAACCGATGTAGCGTTTGGGAATTACTGCCGAATCGTCTCTCGTTGCACGGCTCGTCGACGCACGCGAACGAACGCGCTTTCTACGAGCCGAAGATGTTGATACGGTGTCGGACGCGGCAAATGGGAAACGTGAGACGCCGAGACGCGAGACGAGGCAGAGTTGATCGGAGCGGAGAGCAGTTACGTGTTCGCAAATATTAATGGCAAATACCACGACGGTTGTCCGAGGAAGATTAGCCGTAGGATTCCGCGGCCGCCACTTCCGGATAACTTGGAGTTTGTTTAGGATTCCGGAGGACGTTGCGCAAAATTTACTTGCCGTATTAGCCGTTCGGCAATCCATTCAAGTATTTGCGCAATAAATGTCCCCGGATGGATGAAATATCGAGTTGCTTAAGTACGAGTAAACTCGTAATCTATGATCCGTGCGATTTCGAACCTGTGCCACGGTTTACGCCAACAGTCTACGGTGTATTAAGCAAATGCACGCGCGTATCACCAAAATAAGACCAATATACCGATTTTGGATACGCAATATTCGAACGGTTCTACGTCGATTCGAGCTGCGGAACGTCGCGTATCGTTAATCGGTCGAGAATATTGCGCGATGGAGAACAATTAGACCGCCGCGCCGCCGCACAGCACCGCACCGCACCGCACCGCACCGCACCGCATCGTACCGTACCGCGGCAACCCGGTACTTTTAATAATAATAAATCGTCTTTATTGCTCCCACAGTCGTTAAAAGCAAAAAGAAAAGTAGGGGGTACATAATATTGCGCGCTATCGTGCAAGATAATGGGAGTCACGATCGCGCGAACGACGAGGTTCGCGTTTTATCAGCGGTACTATTCGATCTAACCCGAAAGCTTCTTCCGGCGTCGTTTGAAACGAGGCGGCGCGTACTCCCATGAACAGCTTTTCATCAAAATTCGATAGAACTGGCGCAATTTTTTTCTTCTTCTTTTATCCTTTTTCGATTCCTCCTAAAAAATGTAATAAAATGCTGCGGCGAATCTAAACGAGCCACTAAATTTTATTTTCTCGACAGTTCTAATGTTTGGGAAGCCGGGAAAAAATGTTCCGATCGCGTCGATTCTGGATTTTGCATGAAATAATTTGAGCGATGGAACGGCCTATTTTATTTTCACGATGAGGCGAGGCGAGGCGAGGTGAGGCGAGGCGAGCGAAGGCAGGACACGGCACGTATAATATATTAAGCGCGCCAAAGAGCGTGAAAAATGAGGATTAATTGGTTCGCCCGGGGCAACGTTCGCCTTCCATCCGACGATAGTCGAGGCTGACGCTGATCAACTTCTGTTCCAGATGACCTCTTTAATTCCGGAGACACGGTGGCGGACGACACTGAAGGTGAGTCGATTTTCAAAGTTTTCACGAGTTTTAATTGAGTGTGTTTAGTATTCATCGACGATCGAGTTTGAGGGATTAAAGTGAAATTACACGAGTACGCTTGCATTTCGTTAACGAACTACGGATGTAGTTTTCGCTCCGTCTGGACTTTTATAGGGAAACAGACGGGCGAACTGCAATCTGCCTTCCTTGCCTCGTTTCGCTAGTTTCTTGTACTGCTCTTTCGCGAGAGCACGACCACGCTGCCGCTTGTAATTTTTCGTTTGGCCGACGGGGACACGAACGTCTGTTCGAAGAACGCGAAACACGCATCCAAACGAGCGTCCATGTTGATTCTGGTACTCCGCCGTCAAAGGGAAATCTCGAGGATTTTTTCGAACTTTCTTGACCAAGTATAACCATCGCCAAGCCATTACAAACTGGAAAACCATTTACGTTTTAAACGCTGTTACGCTCGTGTTTAAAGCAAAAATATAGAAAGTGTGGAATTTCCCCTCGAAGGGCTAAATCCGGCGCCATGGGTATCGTCCGCGCCATACGGTGGAACGAATCGTGCAAAAATACAAGATTAATTCCGCCCGTCGATATCCATTTGTTCGTGTTCCAAACGCGTTTTAACGCGTTTCAACCGAACGCGTTTCAATGCGTTTCAACGTGGCGGTCGATTTTCAATATTTTCTGTAACTCCGCTTCCTCGTTAGGGTCATGGTTATTCTCGCGACGATAATTAATTGAAATTCGTCCCCGTATCTCGATTCCAATTTAGGACGGTACACGCGTGCCGGCCCTTTCTTTTTTGTTTTTCATCGGTACGTATCTGCGCATCGATCGACGGTTATTAATATCGCCGATGGAAGCGGGTTATTTTTCATCCGCTGGTATTAGTATTATATCCTATTATATCTTTGATAAACGAGGGGATACGTTCGTACCAACGATCAAAATTGCCCGCACTCCGTTCGCGATCGAATTATGTTTCACCAAAAAAAAAAAAAAAAAAAAAAAAAAGGAGAAAAGATAATCATGTATCAACGAGTAGGAGGTTCCAAGTCGCTTTTAGCCGCGGAAAGAATTCCATTTTATCGGAAGAATTCCGAGTCGACTGGTTAATTAAAAGTTCCGAAAATATTGCATCGCGTTGCAGACGCGGCCACGCCGCCGTAGGTGCATGGCGGATTTATCATTTAGCGTAACGACGCGACACGGGGGAGGATAGTTGGACGCGTACGATCATCGTGAAAGATACATCGTGGACCGTTGGCGAGACAAAATTTTTCCGGGTAAGAGGAAAGCGTTGTTTCGACGGTGTTTCTGCGGATGAGAAAAACGAAGGGGTCAGAAGGTGGAGTCGCACCGGAGCGGAGTCGAGCTCGAAATCGAGTTACTCTGAGGTACGAAGGGCGGGCGAAGGGCTGGCGTCGCAGGGCTCGACCAGGCGCAGGCGGCATGGCGGTTCGGGTCCACGAAGCGCTAGCAACTAATTCAATTTGGTAGGCGAGAGCAGTGTCCGCCTGCCTCTCTTCTCGCGAAACGAGAAAGAAAGGATGACAATGCCGCGTTAAGAACTTCTCTTTCTAGATGGGACGCGTTAGCTCGCTCGCCGCGAGAAAGGACCAAAGTTTACGAATAGAGTAGTCGGAGTAACCAAAGAAATTCCCCGGGATTCCGGAATTCCAGGACTCCCGGATCCCCGGAACTTCCGTAAATTTTTATCGAATTTCCGCGTCCCAGCTGACGTTGAATAGAATGACTATTTTCAAGGATCGTAATCGTGACTTTCCACGGACCGATAAAATCGTTCCCCCTGCGGATTCGGTAATCGGAGAGAGGGACGTACGTGGTTACGAATACGAGAAATCGGAGACATCGTAATAATTGGCTGGAAACGAGCGGACGTTGAAACGAAAACGATGTAATCGGATAAAATCGAGCGTGTCGATATCGGTTCGACAGCGTCGGCATCGGTATCGGCGTCGGCGACGCGCCCAGATAAAAGGCGAAAACGAAGAGCAAGGTAAGCGGCAATTAAATGGTTCCGTTCGGTTAGATTCCGAGAGAGATTTCATTTGGTGGAGTAGCTCGAATCAACCCCGGTAAAACACCCGATAAGAACTATCTTCCCCTGTCGCGGATTCCGGCTTTCATCGCGTCGCGATACCGTCGCCGTTGTCTCTCTTCGCGTCGCGCCGTGCCGCGACAATCCCCGGGCTACCCGTTAGACAAACGGTTCAACTTTTAACCAAGTCTCGTCGTAATTTCGCCTCTACGCGCGATGCGACACACCTTCCGTTTTGCGATCGCGATCGGCTCCTTCGTCGTGTCGCAGTATCGGGAAAGTTGCTCGTTACGGCAGGGCACGATAAGAATTTGTTCGTGCCTGCGGTATCGGATCGATCCGACGGAATTGGCCCGTCGGCACCACGATGTTGGACTACCGACATCGACTGGCGAGGGGTTTACAATGTTATCGTTAAACCTCACCCACGTACGCACGTGCACCTAATTGTTGGAAGCTAGTGGAATTTCTGGTTTAAACCAAGGTGTGACTCCTTCGTAGCGAATCTGGCCTTCTCTTTGCGTCTCGCTGATATCGCGGTTCCGTATAAGAAAATAGTCGGAAGGTAAATAGAATCTTCGGATCGAGCTGGCGTCTTTTTCCAGTTTCGAGTTCTTAACAAATACGTGCAAGTCCACGGAATGTCTTCGCGCGTTTACCGACTTCCGGAATGCCTCGAGTTTCTGCAGTCGATAGTAGTTTGGTAGTTCCAGCTCGGTTCTCGCTTTTCACCGGGAGACCAGAGCCTTGTTTTAAACTGTTCTCGCTGTTTTCTTTTCTCTTTTCCTCTTTTTCCCTTTTCTCTTTTCCCCTTTCCAGTGTAACTGGCGACCGTGTAACGCGAATGTCACAGACTGTGAGTTTCATTTACCTCGTGACAACAACGTGCAGAAACTCTCGGAAAATCGTCGCGAATACCGCTAAACTCGCTAAACTCGGAAATTATTATTTGTAAACCTTTAGGAAATCATTGTTGGAGGAAATAGGATATTTTCGGTCTTTTGGATTAACCCGCTAGACGCGAAATTCTTGGGATTTTAACGTGGATCGTATTGTTAATTATTGGCCTAATTAAAATTCTATTTGTAATACCGCCGGTTTGTCCTAGGAGTGTATGCACAGCGTGCCGTGCAAAGCCGATACGTAGAACGATTCGTATAGGTATAAGTATACATACATAGATCGTGTTCGGGGTATCGATATCTGGTTCGCGAACTGTGGCGAGCGACGCGATGCGTGAATCGTCCGAATCACGAACAGTTGTTAAACGCAACAAGCCTATCTCGAAGGACACAAAACGGGAAGAAAAGATGGTTCAGGTTGGACGCAGCGAAATAGAAATAGCCCGGCCCTCTACTTGGAAAGTTCCTTCGCGTTTTCGACAACGAACACCACCGAGCAAAGTAAGTACCGTCGAAAGAAAATCCAGGAAAAAGAGGGAACGGCGGAACGCCGATAAAAACAAAGTTTATATCCGCGAGCAAGTTAAATGGAAGGAAGCTTTCTATTAAAAAATCGTTTCGGATTTAAGCGAATTTCGAAAGTTCCCCCAAGTTCGGGCAACGTCGGCGAGTCGCCGATCGGTTTACTTTCCTCTGGGCGCGGAGATTCATTTTTCGGGTGGAAGTTTCCGTCGCTCGCCGGAAGAGTGGTTCGATTAGCGCCGTTGGTGGAGCCGCAATCGATTTGCTCTTCTATGTGCATCCGGTAACGCGGAGTTTGTTTTCGTTCCTCCACGCCGTCCACGCTTGTCTCCATTGTTTTCTCCGAGTCAGTTTACAATCGACTGCCGCGGCGCGCCGACGCGAAACTTAGTGCTGTACACCGAGAAGCAATCTAAAAAGTGCGGGAAGAGAAGCAAGCCCCGTTGCCAGAGCCCCTTGGGAAATTCCGGTGGTTCGTAAAGCGACCGGTTAGGTTACCTAACCTAGGTTAGCCCTGTTAGGTTTCCCGGGAAAGAGGAATCCAAAGAGTCGCACCGTTTATGAAAAAGTTGCTCCCTTGACTGTCGGAAGAACGGACCACGGACCATCTTACTCGCTAATCACGCCAACCGCCAGGTGACATTACCAGCGAGGACTTAATACGCCGTGTCGACGCATCGCGCTGCTGAACGTGTGCAATTAATAAACGGCGCATTTCTCGCTGGAAAACCACCACGAAGTAAGTAAAGAACGAAATCTCGAATACAGTTTTTGTGGAACGCGCGTCGCGTTGTGTCGGCCCTCGCGATCGGAATTGTGAAACATTTGAACGAGAAGAATCGGCGACGCGACCATTTTACGATATTGTATTATCGAATATCGCGATAAAAGAATTTCCACTGTTCCTTCGGTAAGTTCCATCGGCTTGCTTCGCACGATCCCGAAAGGTTCGGGAAAAATATCGAGAAAGTGAGAAGCAGCGCCGGGCGCTCGTTCATATTTCCGTTAGCTGGCAAAAAGGATCTTTTCGGGGTACGTTCGGGTTCCGAGGGTTTCGAGGGTTGCGGGGGATGCGGAGAATGTCGAGGGTAATCCCGTTCCCGATGGTAATCTTCGGTGTTGCGGGCACACCCCGCAGTCGAATAAATTTATCGGAATCGCGCGGCAGGAATTCGACGAGCATCGAATTTAAAGCGCGTTTTCATTGCGAGTGCATTAGTCAGACTCGAACGCTTCTCGGTTAATGGGCACTCGATAATTCAGTTAATTGGTTCATCGACCACCGGGGTAGGGAGGTGAAACGCGCCTGGATTAGCCTACAAGCTCCTAGGTACATACAGTAGCGGACGAAAGTTTAAGACGAAAAGAACGAAAGGAAGTAATTATTTACTTTATGTGAAAAACATAAATACAGTGTCCTTATTTTGGTAGTAACAGATTAATAATTTGTTTAGATATTAATAACAAAGATTTACATTATGTTTCTGAACAAATTAGTAATAATATGCAAAAGGAAAAGAAATCTGTATTATATTCTCATGGTCAAAAGTTTAAGACTATGCACAAAAGAAACACTTTATGAGAAAAATGTGTGGTAATTATTTGCATTAGGGGCTTCCTCACCGATTTTGATGACCTTGAAATATGTTGTCAAGGTCATCATTCTGAACAACTTTTTCCTATACATGTTACCGCCGCTCAGCTTTAGTTTTCGAGATATTCGCAAAAAAGTTGTTCATAGTGTATGTAGAATATTGGATGCAATGTTTTCTTTCATATTTTGAATTGAAAACGGTCCTTTTCACATAAGCGGTGAATCCGACGATTCGTTTGCGGAGTTGTTTTTCGAGGTCTTCCGTTTCTTGATTGATCACAGAATTAAAAATCCAGACAGTCTTTAAAAATTTATTCCAGGCCTGCTTACATGCAGTTTTTGATTTATTAATTAGACTTGCTATTTTGACAAATGTCATTTTTTGTTTTCGTAGTCTTACGATGTGTTCCCTTTCGTTTGGTAGCAAACTCCGAGTCTTACCCATACTTTCTTCCTTTGTAAATAAATTTGAAGCAGCAAAAAACACACTAGACACTGATTTCAATATTTGTATATCAAATTGTTGAAAGAATGTAATAGAAGTCGCTTGTTAGACGGATCGTCTTAAAGTTATGTCCACGGTTCACAAACGGTCAGAGGAAACAAACGACTGGAACTCCTACATTATTGACATTTGACGATCAAAACATTGAGATCAAGGAGGTCAAACACATATCTGTATTGCTTTAAAACAACGGACAGAATAGACAAATAGTATTTGTATATTATGTGTATAATCAAAATTACAAATCATCGTCTTAAAGTTTTGTCCGCTACTGTAGGTAGTTTACTTTTCGGCTTAATTATCCATATCGGAAAAATCCATTTTTCTCGAATCGATTCCTCTTTTGTTAGCGAACCTCCGTATTCTCGCAATGAAGGAAAACCGGACGAATCGTCGAGAGAAACGCGTTCTTTCCTTTTGTTTTTCCTGGTGCGAACCAAAGGGCTAACGTTAGGGGGATAACGTTTTCGAGACACGCGATGGTGAAACGAATTTTTGCTCTCCTCGAATGGGAAAAACCGCAAGCCGCGAACAACGCGGATCCCTCGATTAACGAAACCGCGGGGAATTCGGAATCGAATCTGCCGGTCAGATTCGATTTCAGATCACGAATCGCGCTGGTCCGCGTCGCGAGAGTACGTCTATAGTCTGCAGGTCGGCCTTGAAGCACCGAGGGTGAAAGGAGCAATCAATCTGACCCCGGTGTTCACTCTCCTTGGGTCTCGTTCCCTTTGACTGGATGCGGATACCTAGCTGTATCCATGGGAACACTTTTCACGCTGTTGAAGCTCCGTGGAATCTTTCCTTCTCGAATCCTTTCCGTCGTTCGTCTCTGCTTCCAGCGCGCCCTTTCTCTTCTCTTTCCTTACTCCTATCCACTTTCTTTTTTCGTCGTTCTGTTTGGGTTACTCGACACGTAGCAAGAACAAATTTCTATTGTACAAATCGAGCTTCCCGTCGCGTCCCGTCGCGTCGCGTCGCGTCGGAGACATAAATAACGAAGGGAGGGACACACGCGGGGTTCGCGCTCTCTACTCTACCATTTCGTTCCTTCCTGGCCTCTGATTCGGCAAATTCAATTTTGATAACGTTCACCAGCCGACGAAACTCGCCGGCATCTGTGCGCGACGTCGATTTGATATATCCCGACTTCTAGGTTTCGTAAAACACTTGAAAACAAGAACGCAAATAATACGATATTAATCGGTTGCATCGCGGTCGAATCTACGAATTTATCGCGCGAAATGGTTCGACCTTTTGAACGCGCCGTTCCATTATACTCTTCGAACGCTCGATCGAGCATCTATCGGTCCCGTCCGTCCTCTTTCCAAGCGATCTCCGATTCTCGAAAAGCGACCGAGAATTCCGATTTCCAATTGGAATCTTTTCTCTTCTGTCCTCTTCTTCTCTCTTGTCCCGAAGCTTCGTCGTTCTCTCTCTCTCGTTGGTTTTCCACGATCTGTCGCGATTTTCAGCGTACATTCCGCCTCCTCTGTACTTTATACACTGTAAAAAGTAAAAAGATACATCATGATTTTCACGGATGATTTTGCGTCTCGTCGGTGGGGATCTTGACGCACGGGTGGGTCGATCGATCGCGCTTCCGCGTAAACGTAAAACGTAGGTTTCGTTGGAAACTGTTGGCTCGACAGGGTTATAAATCCGCAAGAAGGTTCCGAATCGTGACCCGATGAATTTCGAATGTTGAAATTAATTGGGTCAAGCAATAAACCGCGGGGGCCGCGCGATATCGGTAGCTGGTAGCCGGTAACCGGTGCCTCGCGAACCGGGCATACCTAGCTGTCGCTGCCTTCCGGATTCCGATTCCGATTCCCGTGGAAAAAATAAATTAACGGCTGGGTCGACCAAACTCCCATTGGCAACCGAACAGAATGGAACCAATCATACGGGACCGCTTCGATCGATTTTGATAGGCTCGTTTCGTTTAATAGCTGTTCGCGATTCGGACGTCGAACGCCCGTCGCGCCGCTCCCCACGGTTCGAACAGGGAAGGAAGCCGCGTCAAGCGAAACAAACGCGACGAGGTTTTCTCAGACGAGCAAACGTTTCCGCGAGGGTCCCCGAAATATGTAGTGGGATGCAGCGACGAGGGTTAATCCGAGTTCAGAAAAGAATACCGGGGTTGTACGACGGACGGACAATGCCGAGCCGGGGAAGCCGAGCTCGGTAGACGCTTTACATAAATGTTCGGTTAACGTGCTATGCCACGCCTCGCCTTGCCTCGCCTCGCCTCGCCTCGCCTCACCGAGGTTTATGTACATATGTACCCCCGGTAGAATGCGCCGTGGCAGTTTCAATTTATCCCTCTGTCTGTTCGTCGTCTTCCCTACCATCCCGACTCTATTTGCTCTCGCGATGGACCTCCGTGCACATCGTGAAGTATGAAACGCGCGAGCGGAGCCCCTCCGGGTTCGCTACAATTTCCATGAACGGGTAAGGACTTAATTATTCCGGAACGATCCGACTCGTCGGAACGTGGCGCGAGAGGTATTTTACTGGCCCGGCCAAAACCATAGTCGTAGCCATAGCCGTTTCGTTACGGTAGCGTTGCCACAATTTGCGGAAGAATGCGCCCCACGATGATGGATCCGCGAACACGAAACACCGTTCCTTCGTATGTAGTTGTTTCGCCGGACGCGCGAATTTCATACACCAGGGCCGGCTGTCGTTTAGCCTGTTTTGCCTCTGGTGGTTATGCGATGCTGCTTTCGGCTTCCGGCCACATAAGTTCTTTTCGACCGTGAGAGAAGACGATCTAAATTCGGAGGGAACGGGATTCGCAAACGCGGAGGATTGAAATAAAAGGGTTGTTCGCAACGAGCACCAACAGGGTGAAAACAACCCTGAAAATATGAAGTGGGAAACATATTTGCTTTAATATCTTGGAAGCCAGCAAAGCGTTACGAATGCCAAGATTTTCTCTGGGTATTTGCGCAAAGTAACGGCGCGCGGTCGGTTACGAGAGTTCCCGTTCGACCATGGATCCGATAATGTCGGTTCAGCTCTTTAGAAATTATACGCGGCTAACATGATTTAACCGCGATCAGAGCAGACAGATACGTCCTAGTAATTTAAAAGCAGCAAAGCCGGCGGAACGCGGCCGTGCATGCTGGCTCGGAAGCGGAAAATTAAACGCGAGTATGATTTTAGGCGGGCAATTTATATGTAAATGGCACCGCGATCATTCCGGTTACGTCCTCTGTTCCCTCTAATCTTTCGCTCCACCTCTCCCCCCCCTCTCTCTCTCTCTCTTTTCTATCTCCCTCTTCGGAGAGGAAGCCTTTCCCTTTTGTCTCTCCGTCAGCGTCGAATGTTTAACAATGCTCGTTGTTACGGCGTCGCAATGATTTAGGTACCATGGAAACTGATCCCGACCGAAATCCTCTTTTCGACGAGCAAGGGACATTTCGGCGGACATTGCAAGGGTTCTGAAATTCTTCGGTTCGAATTTGAAAGAAATATATTTTACGACGCTCGCGATATCGATTCGAAATGCGTTAATCCGTCGATGTTGCGCGCCTCGGGAAGTGGGAAACGGAACGGCGACACGACGCGACGCTGCGTACTATCGCAACATTTATCCGACGCGATTTGCAAAGTAAACACTGGCCTAATGATCCGCCGCGCGTCTCTCTCCGCCGCGCTTTTGTTAATGATCGCGATTAGAGGCGGATTACGAATCGATCGGGCGGCCTCGCGAGCCATAATTACGGTCTCGTTGAAAAGAACTGCCTCGGGAGTATTTGACGGTTTAACTCGACCATCGCGGTTACGGCAGGCCCGTATCGGCCGCTTCTCGTTGAATTGACATCTGTTGCGTCTTCGGACGACGCGATGCGCGTTGTTGCCGTTCAATTTACGATGAGCATTTAATCATTTTCCTGAAAAAAGCTTTCCGAACGTTGCCTTTTATATTTTGTTTTGTGCACGGTTACGCTAGGGACTCCCTTCACGCGAAACAATTTCGACGCTAGAAACCGGGTGGTTTTGTTCCACAATTATTTTCGCAGTGTACGATTCTTTTTATTTCGTGTACGTTTTTGACAAGCGTGGCCGACAAATATATTTTTCTTTTTTTTTTTTCGGTTAGTTTCACAGTCGGTCGATTGTTTTTTTATCGGAGTTCCGATTAGGATGCAACGATCGAAACAACCGTTTTAGGAATTTTTTTATTGTCTGTCCGATGCGCGCAATACTACCGACGGCTGCTACAACCGAAACTATTCAAAAGCGAATAAGAAAAAAGGTCGAATTCGATCGATAAGCTCGACTATCGTCATCGGTGGTTTAACCCATTCAGTGGCGACTATGAAACGTCTCGTAGTGTTTCTCTCATTTTCAAATTTCGACACCGAGTTACGAGGACGCCGGATTTAAAACGCGTAGCCGGCTGGCAGCTGAACGCGAACCGACGCAACGCCGTGCAAATTATATCGGACGCATTTAATTCTATTTCGCCGGGCTTCCTGGTGAACGTGTTTACCGACGGTTGATTTACAAGCCCGATGAAACGGGGCAGTGTTTTCCCGAGTAGGATAGGACGAGTTTTTATCTTTCTCTCTCTCTCTCTCCCTCTCCCTCTCCCTCTCCCTCTATAATTCGCTTGGCTTTCGACGGGACAACGTAGCGCCGGTTTTTTGCACGAATTTTGCTGCGCCAACAATTCTACGACGTACAACGCTATAGTTTCGTCGCGTTGAAATTTCACGGTGTCGGTGTCGGTGTCGGTATCGGTATCGGTATCGGTATCGATCATCTTTTTGCAGTGGATGTTAACGAGTCCGTTAAAAATAAAATACAGAAGCTAGTTTGTAAAACACGCGAGTTTGAATCTCTAACGAAATGGACGATATCGACCGGAAAAATTAGCGACGTTCCCCAATTACAGTGGCGATAAAGTCACGAGCGGTGTACTCGTTGCGGAGGGGTTTGGATGGTAATCCCGCTATTGTTTCGTGGCCCATCGACTCTTCGATTTGTAAGGAATGGCCGGGATTAAAGCAGACAGTATGTAATTTATTGATATGTCCTTCTCCGATGTCGGACCTGACGAGACTGCTCGTCCTTTTTTCATCCAGTTTGTTTTTCTTTTTTCGACACGTTCGCTTGTCGTTGGCGATGAATCGCTTATCAATAACATGAACATATTTGTTATTTATATGAACGATATATACGGTGGCGGATCCGTTACAGCTCAACTTACAATTCGTATACGATTCGCATTCGAATCGCGGACTCTGGTCGACGAGCGTGGACGTTGCCGCTCCGTTTCGCGTTTGTGCGTTTTTCGTTTCGTTTCGTTTTAGGAGTAATTCGGAGACATCGGTCGACGAACAAAGGGACGAATGAAGGCACGCGATCTCTCGTGCGCGCGCGGGGAAACGAGCAGCGCGAAAGAAAGAGCCGGCTCGCCTTTGAAAATCCCCCTATAATTAAATTGTCTTTTATATTCAGACGAGGGCTGAAAATGAAGCTAGTCCCCGGGATAAACCTGCCTAGTCGTTCCACCGGTCTTTTCACCGTCCTCCTCCGTCGCGCCGGTTTCTTCGCTGGTTCCGTCGCTGGTTTCTTCACCGGTCCTTGTTTCGTCGACTTTTTTTCTCAATCTTCTCCAGCCACCCACCCCTGCCCACTTGCTCACCTACCCACTCGCCCCGCTCCCCTATTTTTCGCCGATGCCGACAAAGGGAGGGGCAACGACACATTCTCTTCGACGATTCGCTTCGTTTTTCATACTCTGCTCCAACCTCCCGCGAAACGAAGCTTCCGCCCCCTTATTCTCGTCCCCAGGCGCTCTCCTTTATTCTTTCCGAGCTCGTTTAGGACGCTTTTCCAGGCAGCGTAACTTTCCCGTACCGATATCCCTCCATTTTTTCATCTAGCCCGGTCCTTTGACCCTTTTTTGATGGTTGTCCTTTATATGTATATAAGTATACAGACCATCTTGTCGACTAGCTCGTTTGACTTGCAAATGTAATCACTAAGAGCATCCATTCGACCTGAACCTTCCATGACCCGACTCGCTGCTCCGGTTTCCCCGTCCTCTGTTCCTCCGTTCCACCGTTCCCTCGTTTCCCTCGTTTCCCTCGTTCCCTTCGTTTCCCCGTTCCCGTTTGCCGAGACGAGGAATCTTGCCTACCGTGCCATGATTCATCGCGTCGCCAATGTTTCTTTTCACCTGTGCCGCTCCGACGCTTCTCGTCACTTTCTTTTGCCATTTTTCTCTTTTCTCTTCTCTTTCCCCGATGTTTCCGCGATCCTCCATTACAGGACTGTGGTCTATGATCTATAGCCAACGATCGCCGTTGTTCCTGCAACGATTTTTTTTTTTGTTTTTTGATTCCTGCAACGATTTCAAAAGGGAAATTATTTTTAGACGCATTCGATAACGATATCCCAGCCGACGCGACGCCACGATCGGGATCGTTGCATACCGCGACGATTTTTCTGTGTCTATAGCTTGCGCAATTTCCGAGCAAGAGGCGTCGTAGGTGCACGCGAAACCGGCGCCGAGTCGATCGGTTTGTTTACCGATGTCGTGCAAGTGTTTCGCGAGCAAACCTTCTTATCTGAAAGCGCGGTGCGGTGCGGTGCGGCATGGCGTAGACGTAAATATTTCAAATTCGTAATTTATACGGATTAAGCGTTCGCTTATCGTGCTCCCCTCGTGTTTCATGTCCTTTCTTTCGTTTGTATTGCCGGGGCGCGCGCCTCGACGTACCGCGAATAAAAATTCACCGCGGATCAACCGGTCGACGAGCCTGATTCGACGATCATCGATTTAGAGAGCCGCAGTCGCTTCTTTTACAATTAGCGTTGCTCTAAGCGTCGCCTCGCCTCACTATTTCCAAACCGAGTAGAATCAAAGTGATTGTAGGGCGTAACCATAACGTTGCGCAGTTCACCGTGGTGAGAAAATTCGGCGAATACTCTGCAAATCGCTATCAAACGGTTCGCGTACCATTCGCGTTGCATCGTGTTTCAAACGAACGTTCCGCGGTTATTTTCAGTTCGCATCGGGACGCGAACGGGTCGACCGTAAACCATAAACGGATTCTCTAAACCAGGCATTGCCGACAAATACCTAGCACTCTGAAGCCTAGGAACCATTCCGGATTGCCTCCGGAAAAACACTGTTGCCCATCTCGTTGCGTAGAGTGTCCCACCTCCTTCGAATTCTTCGAATCGAGAAAATCGTTTTCTATCGTTACCGCGAGGATAACTTTCGATCGAAAGCCTGCGGTGCATAACGAGTAAACGGTAACCGATCCAGAAGATTTAAATGCTGGATGTTTGTATGCCGCGCGAGTCCACGCTCGGCGCGTCGCGTGTTCGAAATTCAAAGACGCTCGTCCACCGATTCCACGCGACCGTTTCGCGTGGGACAGCCGCGAGGTTTCGAGCGGACGTCGGATTCGTCCGCGAATTCACGAGTTTGGCCGCGAGTCTGCACCGCCGTTCGCCGTTTCTCCGATAAAACCAAACCTCGGCCGCAAAACGAATTAAAATGGAACGGCGAAACACGAATTTTATTGACTTTCAGGTTTGCCCGTTGATTAAACTTTTATTTCCCTGGAGTTCCGTCGATAATGGCGTAAGCTTTTTCCGAGAACCGGCCGCGCGTCGGTTATCAAATTTTGATCGTCGATAAAAATTACTCTGCTCGGACGGAAGCTCGCGGAATTTTGTTTGCGAAGCCTGCGAATTTCCGAGACGATGTCGAACAAGTTGTGGATGGTTTTTCGTTTCGGATTGTAGTAAACGAGAGGTCTTTCGGTTTTATGTGTCGCAAGGAGTTTCCTTAGCGTATGCATGTTACGGGAGCAATGGTCTCCGTTCGAAATCAAGTTCTTAGTCGACGTGGAAAAAAAGACGATATCCACTTGGACCGCTCCTCTTCGTACAGACCGAGGGTGAAGATAAAGAGTAAAAGTTTGGATCCGTTCCATTGTTCGACGCGGGACAGCACTCGGCTCCTGAAAATGCTCACGGTCGATCGCTCTCGTCACGTACCGTGGAAATCAATGAGACTACGTACGGTGGCTCGTAGGAATCGCAAAGAAGGAAACCACTTGCTCGCCGAATCTTGCCGCAGCATCGCGGAGCTTCGCTGACAATGAGAGCTTTTTCTCCGCGAACTCCCAGCCAGTACAATTGAAACGTGACTCGCGTCACGTCATTTCTGTGTTAGCTAATCGATATACTTTGTTCCTCGCGACGCGTGCATTACCACGGTCCGACCGATTTCTCGAAACGCAAGAAGCTGCGATACGCAATGGAACGCATCGTACGTATGCCCGCGAATCGGTGACGCGACGTCGGAAGCGGTAACTGGCCCGTGCCAACGAACGTAAATGAACAAACGCGTTCTAATTACGGCACGGTAACCGAGCGAGCCATCTTATCGCCTGGATCGATCGCGTCGCAATTAGTCATCGTTGTGTATTTTCACGGCGGCACTTTGAAAACAGACCGACGCGACGCGACGACTCCCCCGCGTTTCCCTCGCCGTAGACGATCACCGTAGACAGCCAGAAACCGCGCATGCCCCGATTGCGCGTATATTGTCCCGTCTTGGCGTACAATGCGGTTTCGTGGTCCTCGACTTGGGGGCCACGAAAGTGCCTCTCGGGGCAATCTATCGTCGGCGAGCCTCTCTCGAAGATACGCGACAGGGTACGGGGTGAGAATACCGTTTCTCCGGAAAGCCAAACTATAGCTGTCCCCGTTCGGCCGTAGAATAGCGGTGTAACAAAGGAACGGCGTTTATTAAAAGTTTCGCCGTTTACCAGTAAATACTTTCGCGTATAGAGGATTTCCGATGGGGCGCGGTGTATTCACCACTTGACCCTCTTTCCCGAGCTTGTTCCCATCCTCCTTGCCGGTACTCCTCCTCCTCCTATTCCGGTTTCTGGAAATGATCGCGAAGGCGAGGCAAGGAGGCGAGGGGAAACGGAACGAAGATAGGCAGAGAGACAGAGTGGGAGAAAGGGAATCCTGTATCCTAGCCCCGACAGAGACAGATCCTGCTCCCGGTGCCAGATCCTACCGCGACGATCTCCAGTCCCCGTGCTCCAACTCGAGTCGTAAGATAACGCGCGTCAGAGCTCTCCAAAGGCGGCGAGTTTACTCACGGAAAATTGCCTTGGCGCGCACACCGAGAGCTAGAGAGCTAGAGAGCTAGAGAGCTAGAGGAGTTGTAGAGGGAGGAGATAGCCAGGGTGTGTGCATCCGCCACTCGTGTACCAGGGTTTCCGTGTACCGTGTGCCATGTGCCGTGTGCCGTGTGCCGTGTGCCCGCGCGAAAACGAGACCAACTATGAAAATACGTATGTACGTTCGCCAAATACCTGGCTCGCGAGCTACCAGCGCGACTCGGCCTGCCAACCATCGATCGCACCAGCCTAGCCGAACCATGGAACGACGATAAATATTGCGTCGAACCAGGCAGACGAATATTTATCTCCTGCTTCGGTATTCATTTTTTAGCTTCGTCTTTCTAACGATTCGTTTTCGCTAAATTCGCTAAAGCAAACCAACGATCCGAGGATCTCGGTGTCGTTGCGTTGCAGGTTACAGGGTGATTTCTCTCTTCCCGAGAACCGTGATTCGTTGGAACGCGGGCGACTTTAAAGTACCTTTTCGCAGAGAATATGCGGGCGGTCCGGATATAATTTCAGGTTTAGTGTAAATCGCGAGAGCTCGAATTCTCCGGATTTTGCTTGTCTCCTGTTCGAAACGAAACGAACGTTTCTGCTCAGCGATTCGATAATTATTATAATATCCGATAGGAACGGTGTAGTTCCGGAAACGATCGTTGCGCGACAATGCTGTTCTTGCGTGGTCGATAAAGGGGTCGTTTACCTTACACGCGGTACGCACTGCGCGGCGGCATTCAGTTTTCTCGGTGAAGGACGGAAATAAGGTTACGGCTGGGTAGTCAGGGTCGTCGAGCCACCCGACGGCGTCGGTGACGGTGACGGTGACGGTGACGTTAGAGCCGCGGCGGTACCGCGTTCTCGCAATGTCCCGCATTGTCTTCAAGCAATAAGAATACCAACGAAATCGGTAACCCGCTTCGCCTTTATCGAAGGATTGGACATCAGCGACCAGCAAAATAGATAAGGTGGTTGTCGCGTCCTCGAAATACGGGCGAAAGGTTAAGGATCGAGGAGAACGCGCGCACTCGAGGATCGAGCGCGATCGTATCTCGGAAGAATTTGCGACCCAGCTAAGCCCGAAAGCGATTAATTTGTTTTCTATATGCCAGTTATCACGTGCTCGGCCATGCACGGGACACTCGTGTTCCACAAAACTATTTTATCTCCGGTTCGTCGTTTGGCGACGCGCTCGCGGTTTCGTTTCTCTCGGACCGGTTTTATCTTTCGTAAAGATCCCACCAGATGTAATTCGGTTAGGGAAACCGAAGCCGAAACGTGAACGCTTTGACCGTGTGTTTAGCGAATTCCGTTTGAAATCTTTATCGCGGGTCGGACTCGATGTTACGCGGCGAGCAATTCGATAACGTACAGAATATCCCGGTACAGACAACAACGATATTAACCATGTAACGCGCGATCACGCGCGCAAGGTTGCTCGGCTTCGCTTTTTACGGTCATGATTCGGATATATAATTCTGTCGTAACAGTTGCGTCACAGGTGAGCGGCTCACCTTTTTGGAAGATCGCGCGACGCTGCACTTCCTCGGCTGGCTGGGATCGCTTTCGTCGAAGCGTTGGAGCGAGAAAGAGGTTGCTTCGAGCATCGTGGGCCTTATGGGCATATCGCGTATCGCGTATCTCGTATCGTGGCGTCGTGGGCCAGCGCGTCGTTGTCGTGTCGCCTCGCTTTGCCTCACCTCGTCTCGCCGCGACTCGCTTCGCGTGTGGGGGAAACCAGTCGGTCGTATAAAACCGGCGAGCGAGTCGCGGCTCGAGTTAGTTCGCTCGCGCCTCGCGTGGGTCTCGATTCGTTCGTTGTTCGAAGGGCGCATACGCACGGTGTGTGGCATACGGTCTCGCGACGCGATTATGACAATTGCCGAAGTGACAAGCGACGCGACAGTGCGGTTAGGTGTTTCCTTGCCATTGCTACGATTCCCGGAGCTCGAGGATGCCCGTGAGTACTCGCCGAGCTCGATGTCGGGGCAGGATCGCGGGTGCCGATGCCGATGTCGCGCGGAGGATCCCTCTCGAGGATAAACGACGAACGAGCCGCTGGTCGCGCGTTCCACGCGTCGCCGCGCGTATCGGAGGTCTGGGTCGGTGCTGGAATTCCAGGTTGGCCTTGGAGGCTGCTTATCGGCGCTATTTATTTTTTACGAGGCTGTCGGATCGCGGCGTACGCGTTTTTTGGTCGGATGTCGGATCTTTTACAGTTTGGCGCGTCGCGACACGGCACGGCACGGCACGGTTCGGTTCGGATCGGCGCGATGCCCGTGAAGGATCCGAAGCCACAGGTGGCGGTCAGGAAGACCGGCCGTCCGGCCGGGAGAGAGAGAGAGAGAGAGAGAGAGAGAGAGAGAGAGAGAATTAGAGAGGAGAGCGAAAGAGGGAGAAAGGAGTGTTTACTCGTCGAAGGTCGAGCCGTTGACAGGATTGGTAGTTTGCGTCGGAGCCGGTCGGAACGCTGCTAGCGGGCAAACTTTTGCTACCTGGAGAAGGAAGCGGGAGTCGCGATTCACACCGGAGGCTGCTGCTCGAGCGAAAGTTTGTGAACACGGTCGGTTAACCGTTTGACAGCGGTATGCAAATGGAATCGTCGGGAGGAGTCGAGCAGAGATAGAAGCCGCCGCCGCCGCCGAGCGTATTGCGACGACGGCGAACGAATTCGGGTTCTCGGTGGTTCCGAGAACCCGAAGGAATAATTAGAACGCGTTAGCGCAATTTCCTGACGATGCGCGACGCCAGTGGTCGCGGGCCACGTTGGGTAAAAACACGTTGACTTTGCGCCGGGATTCAAACATCCCGATGCGCGATTACGCATAGTAAAAAGTGTTTCGACGACCAGCGTTTCTTGGCCACGTCGACGACGACAGATTTAAGCGCGGATGAAGCCGTGCACGCCGCTACCGAGGTTGCCATAGGTCGGGCCGCGGTGCCGAGTCGAGTCGAGTCGAGTCGAGACGTGCCGAACCGAGCCGAGCCGAGTCGGAGCAGTTAGTATTTTGGTTCGAAAGTTCGCGAGGCACGTGGCATCGATTTAACGTCATGGTAGGGTATTTCGAGCGACAATCTACCTGGTGTTCGGCACGACGATGATCGCGGAAAGATCCCGCGGATCAAGGGGAAAATTAAACGAAAATTAGTTTCCAGATTGGAAACGACGGCACGATCCGAGTTGGAAAATCGCGTGGAGCAGACGCGGTGGAGTTATCGACTTTTACGATACGCGTAAAAATAGTTTAATTAACTCTGCTGGAGTTGGCGGTCCACAAAATCTCTTATTTGGTAGTCGCGGAAAGAAACGCGGTTGTAATTGAAAATCTGTGCCGCGGCAAACGAACTTTCGTCGAAAAATGTTTATTTTGTACCAGCAGACGCGCGAGATGTAATTACCGCACCAGAGTACGGGCAAAGTAAACGTGCGCTGCGAGAAAAAGTAACCTAGTTAATTGCATTCAACGAAAAATATTCGAAAATCTCGTACTCGCAAATAATATATTTTAGTAGCGCCGTTAGCGTTTTTCGTGCAGTATCTATAAATTTACTATCCATACATCAGCCGCTGTTTGTTGGCATGTTGGCAAGCTACGCGATTCGTCGCGATGCGACGCGTCCGTGTACAAATATTTATAAAAAGATTCGCATGTCCCTGTCGGATCAGTCTCTCCGCCGTCTCCGCGGGGTTAAGCGTTGCAATATTTTTGCTCGCTCGTAACGTTGTGATTTTATCGATAAAAACGGCTCGCTATGCTCGTTCTTGTAATCGGTACGGTTTACGAAAACACGCGATGTTGCCTGGGAAACGCGTGACGCGACGTTGCGTTGGGCTGCGTCGTTTGTTGGCCACCCGTTTCTGCGTTTGTACATCGATCCAAGTTTTCGGCTCGAAATCGACGACCGGATTTGATTTTTGAAGCCGGTTTATTTCCACGTTAAGCGCTCGCTTTGGCGAACGGCAGCGAGTCGAGAAGGTGAATTTTATTCGCGTCGCTTATCTTATCGCGACGCTTCACCGTGTCGAGTATGCCAGCCGTCGAATTCCTCGCCGGGATGAATTTAAAACGAAATGCATTCATTGACGAACCTCCCTCTTGTACGGCTTGTATTTTCGATGAAATATCGTTCGGTCGTTTTCACCTAATTTATCCGTTTCGAAGCAAACTACGTATGGGTCCCTCGTTCGGTTCGAATCGGGGTTAACCGTATCGACCGTATCTCGAACGAAGACAACACGGTGATAATGATCGATTCTAGCGCGACGAAATTGACCGTTTCGACGGACCAATGGGAAAATAAGCGATCGGTATAACGCGCGCAAAAGTCGTGCGACCTCTCGTTATCGCGCTGGAACGAACGATAAACAAGATAAAGCGCGATTTACCATTAACACTTTCTCGTTTCCGGATCAGGAGATTCTCGAGGAATTCTCCTCGCGAAACAACGACCGATCTTCCATTATTTCGAACTTTGATTCGAGGTAGCCCTTTTGTGGAAAAACCTCGAAGAGCTCGTGAAGGTATCGTCGCATTATTTGCACCTGGCGAATCGACCCGTGTAGGAGCGCGTGAAGTTCGAGTTATTAAATCGGAAAGTTCGGCGCGACCGCAACAGACGAAACGGACGACACACGGGCTCGCTGGATCGTTCGCGGTCTGGTACTTTGAACTTTGAAGGTTGCGATCGACGAACCGTCATCGACACGCACGATCTCCTTTCGCCTCTGACGAGAGTCAAGCTCATGGCAAAGTTGCGCGAGTTTCTCGGACACTTTCGCAGCGGTTTCCGCGAGCGGATAAGGGTGCACGCGAGGACCGTCGAGCCGCGTGTATGCGGTCGGAACTCGGATAACGGCGCTTTGCGATCGAGGAAACCAACGCGGATAACGATCGCTTCGAATCGATAATTCAACCGCGTCGAAACGTTCGCCGTTCGCCGTTCGCCATTCGCCGCGTTTATCCATTCGCTGTAATGGACGATTGAAATTTCTCGGGCGTGGCGTAAACGCGCGTGGCTAGCGGCTAGCAGCGGGCGGGATTCCGCGATACTGTGCCGTGTTCTCGCGCGAGCGGCTTGCCCACACGATGGCGTGATTCCCATGAAAATTCATGTACCCGCCGGGAATTTTCCAACGGCCAGGCCGTGCCGCGGTCGCGGCTAAATCGGTCGGATGAATAAACGAGCCGGCATCGGGGCTCTCCGCGTTTCGATACCGCCCCAGCGGCACTCTCTCGTTTCATCGGAAGTTGCTCGTCATTCTCGATACCGCGAGGCAAATTGTTCGAATCTGAAAGAACCGTCGCGTTGCAACGGTTGTGCCGACGTCGTCGGTACACCTTGGAAAGCACGAAATACTCGAACGATCGGAGAACCAGAAACGAAGGGGATGGAATCTCGAACGCGTCCGGTCCCGAGAGAGTTTGGCGTTGCAACCACCGTCTAAGCACGTTCGCTAAACAGCCAGATACGTTCGTCGGATAGCAGATACTTATAGCACTTGAGGGTATGAACTCGTGACCGTAGAGTTCCATCGCAGGATACGGTCGTTCCTTGGATCCCCTTTATTCTCTTGGCCCATCCTCGTTCACCCTCTGTGTATCTCGCCCCGTCTTGCCTCGCCTTGCCTCGCCTTGCCTCGCCTCGTTTTGCCTCCGGCAATGAACATATTTCCAGGATATAACGGGTATCTTGGCCAACTCGGGAAGGTAGTCCCGGGGTAGCGAATCTTCCGTATGCGCAAACATTCTTCCGAGACGAAAGAATCGCAAACTCCGAACGATCTTCATAGAATTTTAAAGGTTGTCGGTCTCGATCGAGCTCCGTGTTGCAACGTTGATCGATGAAACGTCGATGAAAAGGTTTCCATCGGAGAGTTTCCGGCGTGGAGCGCAGCGAATCAAAGCGATTCCACGTAAACGAAACGACCGGGCCGGCGACGCGCAATAAACTCCCCCGCTCGAACTATTAATAACCCGACTCATTGAATTCTGATCCAACTTTGGTCCAAGTTATGCCTTGCGTCGGCCATCGCTGTTCCGAATGCTAATTGGAAATTCGAGTACCCGTATTTATGCGAGCGCAGATTTGTATCTCGCTCGAGCGAGATCGAGCGATCTCGTTAGCTGACCGTTTAAACGTTTAGGCGGTCCGTTGCGGTCGGTTCAAATTGTGACGCTTACGGTGTTGCGTTCGTAAAATTCCACTTTTCGGACGATATATCTCTCGTACAGAGCGTTTGAAAGTTATCGCCGATGTTCACCGAGGTAGATCTTGAAAACGCTGTTTTAGAACACGTCGGTTTTTCGGAGTAACAGAATTTTCGCGCATCGGTACGCGATCCTCGCATCGCGTCGACGTTGCGGGATCGACCGGCTCGAGATATTTCATTTTTCGGAGTTCTGTCTCGTTCGATTGATATTCGCGAGAGCATATCGAAATCAATCTCACCGGCCCGGTGTGGGCGCGTGTGCAGCAGTCGACGAGGGTGCGGGTGCGGGTGCGGATGCGGATGCGGATGCGGATGCGGATACGGATACGGATACGGGCGCGGTGCGACCCGGCGTCTCTGACTCTTCGTAGCCGGAGGGGTCTCGAGATAAGCTCGCTTCCTCGGACGATAAGAGCCGGAGCCGGTGCTTCGCATTTTCGGTCGTTGAAATTAGTTGCGTCGCCTCGTTTACGCTTCGCGAACCGGCAAAGACTAGTCCGACGGGGGGAGCGCACTGTCTCGCCTTTTCGAATTGATTCGCGTCGCGGCAGACTCGTGCTCGATAGCATCTCCCACCGTGGTTCTCGCTTCGCTCAAAAACATCTTTGCACGTTCGAGAAATGTTTCCTATTGAATTTCGAGAAATCCGTGGAAACGTGCTAACCTCCACGGGCCGGCACGCGAGGGAGTCGAATTTCGTTTCTCCGTGACAAGAGGCGAATCGCGTAAAAACGGGCTTGCTGTGCGTGTGCACACGACTCGAATAGAGGCGAGGCGAGTCGACGCGACGCGACGACGACCCACGTTTACATGGTACGTAGGCTAATGTAATACGGGTGGTGATGTCAGCGAACCGATCGCGCGGCGGCTAGGTGATCCCGCGACTCGTTCGGCCCGACTCGTATTCGCTCGGATCCGTTCGAACGGCCGTCGATGACAGCTTTTTCCTTTATTTTTGTTTTAGCCTTTTGCCGGTTCCTTTCGGCGCGTTGCGCGAGCTAAAGGACCAAAGAACGCTTTGACGCGTGCTCGTCGACGTAATTCGGTGTTCGCTGGATAGAGGAACGTTACGCCCCTCGTAACGAGATAAAAGTGTTTACGATAGCGTCCCGCGAGGACAGGCGGACGAGCTGTCCCCGCGAAAACGTCAAAGCAAAATTTCAACCTTCCGGGAAAAACGGGCTTCCGAAGAGAAGAGCGTGTCGATACTTTGTTCACGAAAAGATAGGATCCTTCGAAGCGCGAATCTCGCCGTTCGACGGCAAAAAATCCCTCGTTCCTCGGCAATTTGTATCGTGCAATTCTCTCTCGAAAATCTCGTCAAACCGTTTTCGATCGGTCGCTATAAATAGGTACGCGGTCTGCTCGTGTCGTATCGAGCGGTCGACGATTCGGCACGGAAAATGTGAAATTCTTCGTTGGTATCGGATACGACGGGAACCTCGATAGAACAGACAAGTTCTTGTTTGTTCTCGGTTTCTGCGAATCGACCCACCGGAATCGATGCTCGCCCGAGTACGCGCAGTCTAATTATACAATTATAACCTTTCGATGTTGTCGGTGTACCGTGTGTACCGGTCAACTATAATGGGACAACCTGAGTCACCGTTTCTTGGATCGATCGACGCCGGAGCCAGAGGCAAAGGCGAGCACAAAAGTCGACGGACTCTTTGGTCCAGCGGTCAAAGAAAATTTCCGCGCACAGTCATTCGAAATCTTATGGGGAAAGTTTCCGATAGGTCCGACCAATAAACCGTAAACACCTTAGAAGGCAAATGAACGAGCGCTCCGACGCGACGGGAAATTACGCACGGCGACGCGCGACGGTCGAGCG
Source organism: Seladonia tumulorum (assembly GCA_913789895.3). Classification (NCBI taxonomy): domain Eukaryota; kingdom Metazoa; phylum Arthropoda; class Insecta; order Hymenoptera; family Halictidae; genus Seladonia; species Seladonia tumulorum. The sequence continues at coordinate 10,850,372 of OU565281.1, forward strand.
TCATGGCGATTCGATCTCGCCTCGTCATCGAAACTAGAGCAACGTAATGACATTCTTTCCTGGCGAACGCGTTCCGATTTTCTTCGCTGCGACTATCCGGAGCCGTGGCTAGTCGCGGTCGTATTCAGAGAAAAGCTGCTCGACGCACGAAGCCTACCGGTTGGTAAAACTGACGCGTGATCGATAAGGGAGCATGCAAAATTTTTGGGGGACGGGGGGTCGGGGGGGTGATGACGGTGGCACCGATAGTGGCTTCTCTAACCTTTGTTTGATTTGGCGGAACATGGCCCGATAGGATCGCAATTAAGATAACTAATTTATCGAAACACTCTATCGACGTGACGTAACCGAGCAGCCTCTGCGATTCGCGTCGCGTGCGCCCGTTCCTCTTTGCAATGGGGAAACTTTCGAAAAACAAAGATTAGAACTTTTTCGACAAAAGTCGATACTTTAAATTCACGTTCGACCAAGGGACCAACCTCGGAAAGAGAGTAGCTAAGACGAACATCGAGAGGCACCCGACATCTCTGCTCCGAAGCCGAGAAAGAATCGATCGCGATAAGACAACGATTCGCGGATCACGCTGATCCGGAGTGTTGCTCGATTCTGTTAGACGGTAACGACCTAACTGGCCGCTAGCTGGGGAAACCGAACGGTGGAACGGAGCATAGGAGGGGTGCCAAGACCCGGGAGAAGAGGAGCCGTGCCGGCGGAGAGGGAGGCCTAGAAGCCGGCGAGAATCGTCGATTATCGATTTCCTTAATTACCTCGGCCGTAGAGGATGCGGCGTGCGATCGGTACGCGCTGATTTCACCGTGTCCCCCGAGCTAATCAGTTTCCCGAGCGCGGACATCGCGCGGCGAGCTTCCGAGTCGGATTTTCCGTCGAAATTGTGCGTCGAACCCGTCGGAAGACCGAGTTACGTTCTCGCCCTCTCTCTCTCTCTCTCTCTCTCTCTCTCTCTCTGTCTGTCTCCCTCCCTCTCGAAAAAACCGATCGGAATCGTTTAATTAACGGAGGCCCGGCCGAGTCGGAGATTACGCGGCGCTCGAGCAATTTCTCCCGATAACAAAGTTTCAATCGGCAGGGAGACGATAGATCTCGGGGAAAGTTCAAGGAAAAGAAGCACTGGCTTGGAAAAGCAATTATCGATCGACCGGTCCATTAATTACCTGGCCCGCGGAGCAAGTCCTGTTCGAGCAGAGATAGAGGAGCGACTCGACCGGAAGAAAGGGACGAGTTTCGAAACGGAAAACGCGAGTCGAGTCGTCCAGTTGTAAAAGGAGAAAATCAGAGGAATCGCGAACGCCGCCGGGACGATAAGTCGCGACGAGGTGTTGGAGAATCGCGAGCTCGACGAGGCGTCGAGTCGTCGCGGCGTCGGGGCGAAGAGCTCTCTAACAGAAGCTCCTCCGAGACGGAAGAAACGTGCGAAGCACGCGTCTCGAAAACCTAATTGCTCCTCGCGTTTCCTTCGCCGGAAAATCGTCGGAATCGCTTGTCTCTCGACGATCGGTCTCTCTGCTTTTTCACCGAGACGGAGATAGACACAGAGACAAAAGCAGAAACAGCGCATCGGGAAGCAAGATTTGTGTTAGGTTCCTCTCTACAAACCTTTTCGGGTTTGGTTCGACGGTGGAAAATAGTGAATTGTCGAATGGCTGTCCCCGCAGCCATGTAGTATGACGGTTCAGTGAAAGACGAGCCAGTTAGAAGGACGCGCGGTGCGTTCGCGAGACGACCCCTCGTGTTCCGTGTTCCGTGTTCCGTGTCCCGTGTCTCGTGTTATGAGGTGACGCGGATAATACCGTGTTTAGTTCCGTCGCGAGTGCCATCCCGGAAAGGACTGGACAACATGAGAGCGTCCGGACTGGCCGCGCTGCTCGTCCTCTGTTGCGCCATCGGTGAGTCTTTCGCTTCTTTTATTTTCACTTTCATCGGCCATATATGGAACTCGGGAGCTCCAGACCAAATTCGTTTCAATTTTAACTGCCCACGTATATTACGCCATTTTTGTAAATCGTTCCGTCCCCGTTTCCCCCTTTGCAGAGAGGCAGTATATATTCGTAAGTCGAACGGTTGATCTCTCCTTCGAAAGGAATGTTCGGCTTTAGAGAACGCGGGCCCGCGCGTTCCTGCTTCCTTCGAATGTAAATTTATCCGCGGCAACGATCGCGACGCGTTTGCATAATTACGTCACGATCCGAATTTAGTTCCTAATTGAAAGGAGCGGATAATTTCGAGCGAAAAATTCAATCTTCTCGATTACGTCCTCGGATTCCACTTAGTATCGCGCCAACCAACTTTGCGTTTGCGCGTGTTTGCTCGGGTGCGGTTCGCCCTACGGTCGAGAAAGTAAACGGCCTTAAAACACTGTGTCCCGATTGGAGCCAAATCCTTAAAAGGATATCTCGCGGCTTCGTTGCTCGTCTCGTTTCGTCTCGTTTCGTCTCGTCGCGCCTCGTTGCCCCGAGAGCCGCCCTCTCGAAACGGGACGCATAAATCACAATTTCGTTTCTTTTGCGTGGCAATCGCGACCCCGCGGCGAGCGAATAATTAATCTTGCTTCGCCCGGCGCGTTTCGAAGGACAAGTTCTGGGTCACCAAAGCGCGTGGCCGGCCTCGATTCGATCGAATGGGCGATCTTGTGGTCCCGAAATCGGGGAGACACTAGAAAAATTGTTATTCTCGATCTGTGCACGACTCTTCCTCGATTTTAGTCGAAGCGTGCGCGACGGGGAGGGTCGAACTCGCGTGTCGTAGCCGGCAAGATATTCTCGAGGCGTATTTCCGCGGCAGACACAGACGTATAGACGCATAGACGTATAGGCGCACAAGCGCGCGGGCGGTAGGTCGCGCGCAATCGGTATTACGATCACGCCTTCCTCGTTTCGTAATTATGTCGGTTACGGTGCGCTCGTTACAGCTTTACGGTAGTAACTCGTGGTTTCCACCGCGTGTCTCGAAATCGCGTCGCGTTCGCTCGAACCTGGAATCCTAGGTCTCGGGTTTCGCATCGAACTTTGCCCGTGCGACGAACAACGCGATCCAACGTGTATGTACAAAGGCACACGCGTCTCTTTGAAGAATTTCCAGTGAAAATATTATGGTCGCGTGCGTCGACGCGATCATCGAATTGCACGGATACGCGACGTGCAAAAGTATTTTCGCGTCGGTCGTCACGCTTATTTTTAACTTTTAAGCGACTCGGCTCTCTCCGCGAATCGCTGGGAGCCGAAGTCGGGTAGCGCGGGTTTCGCCGATGCAAGTTCCTGGGCAGAGCGAAATATCCGGCCGATAACGCCGCAACACCGGGAGCTCCGATTTCGCTGGCTCGAGCTTTCCTGAGCTCAGCCGAGAGTTGATCTTTCGATTTCGGAGAATACATACGCGTCGGCGTGGAAGGCCGGATTGCGCATAGATTCCGCGGCAGATAGTGGATGGAGGAAAAGTCGGAAGAAAATTCTTGGCCGGAGTCCTCGTCGTCGTCGTCGTCGACGGTGTCGGCGTCGGTGATTCAGGGCTATAACTCAAACGCGCGGAAACTTTGCAGCTTATCCACGGGAAACGAATGGAGCGGGAAGGGCGAACGAAGATCGGGTACCGCCGTGAATCAATTTACGAGAAAAATAAAAGAATTTCTGTTGTAATGGTCGCGCGAGTGCAGCGAGGCGCGCCCGGCAGCTCGATACGTTTGGAAGTTTCTTGTCCGCGATAGGGAAAAAAAGTGTAACGCGAGACCGAAAGAAGAAGGGCTCGTTAGGTGTTCTGTAAAATCGCAGTCGTAAGGAGGAAAGTTCGATCGCCGTGCCGTACGCCGTTCCAGAAACTCGAAAAGCCAGAAAGAAGGGATAGGTTCTAGATCTTGTATCGGTTGGGACAGCATTGTTCTCGGTCGCCCCGGATATCGTGCTAACAACTGAATTTCATGAGGTGAAATACTCTTGCCCTGCCGCTAGAAGATGTATTTGTTTGCGATATTGGGTTTTATGCTCCTGGGCTTTACACTCGCTATTATTCCAACTGTTTTTAGTCGTCCTATATATTCACTTTGTTTCGGATTATTTTAATTAGTACCTCTACCTCGGGCTACGATTTCTCGAGCTGCGTAATCCACGCATTTTTGTTTCTTTCATCCCCAAGGAAACCAACGAAACGATTGAAACGAGCTGAAGATGGCGTGTTAAATTCGCTTGAAAAGTGTGTTCGTTGCAAGATATTGCCACGGCAAGGAGTTCAACGTCGGGTAACAGGATATTCGAAAGTCGAGCCAAAGATGAAGCTGGATCGTCTCCATCCGGCCCGCGATAAACTATATTAGCTACACCCTTGAAACTAATCTTTTCCGAGGTTGTATCTCGTTGCTGTAAACTTTATCCTCGAATAACTTCCTTTCGGATATAACGATATTAATTCATCGAAAACTTTGCTTCGCCGTTGCACGATTAAACCTCCGAGACGATACACCGAAGCGAGATGGACGTTGCCGCTTGCATGTAACATGCTAACTTCCAAACAAGCGAATACAAGTGCCAAGGAAAAGAATTTCTGTATTGCACGAGACGGACGCGTCGATCAACGAGGGACGAGGGTGGGCGAGGGGCAAGGTTTCCGGGGATTTTCCTAAACTCGGTCAACTTTTATCACGAATTTTTTTTTCACGGCTGAAAAGGACAATCCGGCGACTCGTCGGCTCGTCGTTTCGTCGACGAGCAAGGAAACGAGCAAATCCGGCCGGAGAAACTTGCAACGTATGACCTCGTTCCGCAGCGGTAGCTCGGCATGCAGAAACTCGCAGTTTCGAGCCTTTATGACGTATCAAACGTAACGCGGCAGCAATGAGCAGTCTCGGGTAAGGAAACCTCGAACCCCCGACCGCGCGCACCGGCTCTGACATCTTAAAGCCATTAAGATACCGAGTTTAACCAAGATTTGTTGGTATTGCGCGGCTGCGAGACGCATTAATCCGATTCGCGGCAGTCCGTTAATTAACTTATCGTAGCTGACACGCGTGCAGTCCGGAATATCTGCGCAAGAGAGCGAGATCCCGCTGCGCTCGTTCGAGTCCTCGTCCTTCTCTCTTCGTCCTCTTCTTCCTCGGTCTCGCTCTCGCTCTCGTCCTCGGTTCGTTTCGTCTCGAGCGATAAAGCGAAACGATATAGCGTTAAGATTGCCCGAAGAACCATCGTTTTTAGCAAGGTGGCGATGGCTCATGGCTCTTACGTTTTATCGGAGACGGCGTTTGTCGGTTCTCATTCTCACGATATGCCACCGACTTGGCGACGGTTAAACGTTACGATCGTAAAATTAGAAAAATTACTCGACGAATGGACGCTCTATACCGGTATAATACAGCAGACCTACCTATAGAGGTAGAAAACGGACGACTCATTTTTCTAAACCCCTAATACAAGGACGTTCCATGAAATGAAATTTCCGGCAAGGATTTTGTCATTTTTTCGTCCGCGAGTCGTACAATATGCAGGTAAGAGCATTTTCATGTCGTGTTTTCCATTCGATGTTCCCGACTTCCAAGTAATACGCAGTGTTCGCGATTACCTCTCGATGGTTGAGAAAAACGGAAAAAAATTAAAAACGATTGCATTTCTAATATTTTGTCCTTAGGTGCCCGTAGGTCGCCCACTCTCCCCTGCTATTTCTGAATCGGTTTCTCGGGCAAGTCCGTGCTGCGCCGCATTCCTATCCGCGGTTGCATTTAGTGCTCGTTTAAACATCCGTCAGCGTATAGAACCATTAAATCCGATCCGCTTGTTAGCGGGAGCTGCTGCCGTTGCATCTCGGAAGCGCCCCCCGCCTCTGCCGATGCTCGTTCGCGTAAACGTAAGCGTTCGCATAAGCGCCGCTCGCGGGTTACGACGGACGAAAATCGGGCTCCCAGTCATTTTACGATCGGTCGAAACACGCTTCGTAGCCGGCTCGTTTCGCGACACCCGTCGATTGCATTCTCACGAACGATTTTTTTTCCCCATTGTTTGTCCCGTCGCGTCGTCGCGTGTGTGGCCGTCTTCCTTACGCAATGATTACGCGTACACTTACGCGTAGTTCCGTATACTACGGAATTGCGTAAGGGCGAGGTGCAGCTATTTGAAAACGTGAACGCTCGCCGAGGAGTTATCGATTCGTCCAAGTTTGAATGAAACAACAATTTTTCGAATCGAACCGCACCGTCACCGGTTTTATCACGTCCAAGGCGGCAAGACGCAGACGCCGAGACGTCAAGACGCCAAGACGGACGGTCGCGGCTGAAGGAAGAAAATGTGAAAAGTTTTGCGACGTCGGGAGTCGCGCGACGAGCCTCGTGTCGGGCGTCGCATCGGGATACGCGGATATGCCACGCCACGCCACGAAAGCCATTATAACTGCGGCGAATACATAGTCGGACGCGTAGATCTACGCGGGGCTTCGCTCCGCGACGATACGAGATACGAGCAGCGGCACGAGAGCCGAGCAGAGCCGTCCAGAGCCAACCAGAGCCAACCAGACCCAGCAGTTTCGGGATTTATCGTTTCGCTCTTTTAAATAACTCGCGGTCCCGTTCCGTTGCGCGCGTTAGTATAAATCATGCTGGTGTACGCCCGCTCCGCTATTCCTTTCCACTTGGAGGGAAACTCTCGAAACTCGTTATTAAAGAAGTTTCCTAGCGCCCCGAGCGCGTGGTTCGCATTTACGTTGAACCCCTTCGTTCCGCGGCGAGTATCGAACGGTTTCTCGTAGAATCGGTTCTGTCGGGTCCTATCGAATACAGATGTAATAGAACAATACGGTGGCATGCGTGCGATGAGCGGATTGCTCTATATATGTAAGTATGGGAATGTTGCACCGTTTCGTGCTTCGATTCCGGAGCGTTCTAGACGGATAAAATATTGGAAATATTCCGCAACCGGAAACGAAATCCTGTCGCTAGGCCGCGCCGTATTTCTCGGATTCGAGGTTATCGAGGTTTTCGAGATGTTGTTGCTCGTTCGAAGATGGACGGAAACGAAAACGTAGGAAACGGCCCAACACCCATGGTACACGCGTAAAGCGCGGACGGTCGACTCGATCCGATCAATTTGTCGCGTCTAATCGCATCGCACTGCTGTTCTGGGTTAGGCGTATCCGCGAAAGGAAACTCACATCGCGTCTTTTCGCGTCGACTGGAAACTGGAACCGAGGAACAGAAAACAAACGACCGTTTTCCGATGACGGGCCAAAGTCGCGTCGCATTCAAAGCCCTCCCGTCTCGCTTTTGCTTCCACTTTCGTTTCCTCTCGTTTCCGAGACGGATTTCGGGAAAGTGGTGCAACAGAAATTTTTCAGACACGCTGCTTAAAAGTTTGCTCGGCCGTCTGTGGATAACCTTGTTTGATCGAACACTTACCAACCCGATAAACTTTAATCATTTCATTTCTCCTGGATTTTATTTCGCGACGCTTGCTACGATCGCTCGAAGAAGTCGAATCGTCCGCAGATAAATAAACAACCTTATCTCCCGGGTTTATCGGAAACACGATCCGTATCGCGTATCGGATTCGCCAAAGCGTTCGGAAGTTCGGATGCGTCATCGGGTACCATTTATTCAATTTTTAATACGATTGATTTCGAGGGTTTCACCACTGCCTATGCTTTCGTAAATAAGAAATCAGCAGAAAACATGGTTCCACAAATATTCAATTAAATTCGTTGGACAGTTTCGTTTCTACGGGGTTTTTTTCCGCTTTTTGGTCATTTCGCACCACTATGCGGCGCGTCTGAGCTGAGTTATCCCTTTGGTTGTCTGGGTCGCACGGCGAGAATCTCGGCACACCTAAATGAAATCAAATCCTCGGGTCTCGACGGAGGAAAATTCTTTTCTCTGTCGGCGAGGCGTGCAATTACTACTTATTCGGGCCGGCTCCCGCGTCAAAGGAAAGCGGACACCGTGGAATACTTGTTAAGGATGAACTCGACGTCGTTACCGTTACCATTGCAGTTGCAATTGCTGTCGCAGTTGCAGGTGCAGCTTCAGTTTCAGTTTCAGCTTCGGTTTCGATTTCAGTTTCCCGCTCGGATTCGGATGGTGATCGCAGGCCCGTCGATTCGCGTTTCGATCCGTATCGACTACGAAATTGTACGCAGCCGTGCGGCAATCCCGTTTAAACGTTCACGAGAAGACCGAGATTTCTCTGGATTTCGTCCGGCGGGAATTCGTTGACTCGACTCGAGTCGGATTGTGGAAAACGCGAGCGCGCGAGCGCTTCGCCGCTGCACTCGCGCTGCATTTACGAACGAACGCGCGATTCTTTGAAGCGCGGGCGTGAAAGATGAGTGGAAATGGGAAGAGGACACGTGGAAAACCTTCCGTAATCCCAAAAAGGAAGAGCGATAAAATAATCCTTCGTTTTACGCAACGCCGTAGTCCGTGGAAGCTCCCGCAGCGAGTAAGCCGCCTCTTTTAACCAAAAAAAGGAAAGAAAAAATTTGTACGTGCCTTCGAAGCTATTAATTTTTCGACTCGTTTTTCCTCGTCTTTTTTTTCACCTCTTTCGTTAGCGCTATCTGCCCTTAATCTTTCCAAGTCTTTTCTTTATCGTCCAGCGCGTACACGGTTTCGTAACGTCGTCGTTGAGGAAAATCCGAGGAGATCCGAAAGGAGCTTAAAAATTTCAATTTCCAGTTATTTGATTTTCTCCGGTTCCGACCGAATTTTCGAAGATGATAGACAGAGATACTCGGTTCGAAGAAACTATGAGAAGAAATCCTGGGGCCTGTTCGTTCGGTCGTCCCTAACCAGGCGCACGAGCGTTTCCGCGCGACACGGCAACGACGTTTCTCGATAGATTGCAGCCGCGCAATTGCATTAATATTTATGTTGTTCGACAGAGAACACAAAAGCGGCATCCACGGTCTTTTCCCGATTTGCCGTATCGATTGCAGCATTGTCCGGGCAACAAAGGGAATTCGTCCGGTATTCGGAGCTATCCAGCGAATCGTGAAACGTCGCGCAAGAGTTTCTCGCGTTGCCTTTCGTCCGGACAACGGATAAAAAGCACGCCCGACAACGACTGTACAGACATCCGATCCTTCAACGGTCCAAGCGTCGCGGCGTCGGCGTCGCCCCGTCATGTCGGCTCCCGTCATTCCGATCGAACTGTACAAAATCGATCCCGTGATTCGCAACAATGTTTCTCGATGACGCGAGTCCGCAGGAATTTGAAATTTCATCGGAATTTGTTCGCCAGTCCAAAAACACCGTGGCCAATGGATAACTCGTTACCCTGGCGAACAAGATGGTCGCGAATCCTTCCCAGAATTGGTCGCGTTCCGCGACTACGGGTCACCGGAGAATGCTCTCGCTCGTAGGAGAACGAGACGCGGAACGGATTGGAATTTCGATGCGATTAGACGGCACGAACGCGTTCGCAATTAGATAATGGTGTGACGTAACCGAGAAACAGCTGCTAGGCTGTTGCGACCGAGATGGAGATACGGTCTTACCGAGCCAACGGGCGAACGAAACGAGGTCAATAAGAAAAACGGTGGCTCGACGATCCGTCGACGCGAGGAACGACGATAAAAATTCCCCTCGAAGAGCGGCGCGCGCGTCTCTGTTTCGCGAACCGATACAAACGTTCCTCGATCGCATTTCCGTCGCACGTTTAAGCACGAAACTTTTTCGACACGGCGAATGTTCCTTTTTCCGTTTCTGCGGCAACCATCGCGCCACATACCGCGCGCCGGTACAAAGTACAAAGAATCCTCCCAAAGCGAAATATATAGATACGTTTCGCCGTTGTCTCGAACAGTTGGCAATTGTTGCCGTTGCACGAACGATCGATCCCAACCGTTCTGAAAGACGCGGAAACGCGAGACTCTCGTGTTTCCGTTATGAAATCGCCAGGGGGAGGTTAGGTCTGGTGCGCGTCTAAGGAAAACTTCATCGAAGATTAGCGAGGGTTCCGGATCCGTATTTCCGATGGTTCGACGTGTTTCTGGCACGTGAAACCATCGAAAATCATATGGCTGCGCGATCGATGCGACGCGACGCACGAGCCGCGACGCCCCTCGTTCTCGCGAGGAAATGGGCACGTCGAAAAGAGGAAATTAAACAGAAGACGGATAAACAGCGGGCAAAGATTAATGTTCCGTACGTGTGCCGCTCGTGGAGCCACGAGCTGCGAGTTGCGAGTCGCGTCGTGACGGAGCATCCGATCCAATAGCACGGCCTCTGCGTCCGCGTAGGCGCGTGACGAGACGAAACGGGGCGAGCCGTGATGAGAAAGCGGGGGAATAACGATTCGTCTTTATCCGCCGATGCGCAAACGAAAGAGAATCGGTTCTCGAGGAAAATCGAGTTTTCAACTTTCAAAGCTTTTTTCTCTGAAAGAGTCCGCGAGTCCGTTTGATTCTCGAAATTCGCGATTGGCGTTGGTGAACAGGCTAACTGCAGTTTCGAGCAGACGGTGGATGCAATTCGCAATTCCCGGACGGCCTTCTCGCAGGTTCTCGCAGGTTCTCGCAGGTTCTCGCAGGTTCTCGCAACTCGCGTGCTGCGATACTGCGTGCTAGCGGGGCGTTCGCGTTCACGCAGGTGATGCATAATGCAAGAGCAGCATCGTACGGTTTCGTGTGCTCCGCTATATGCAGTCCCGTCCCGATTTAACGAAGTGGATGCGCGTCCGAATCGAGCGTGGTCGTCTCCGGTGTATCTTGTATACTCTATATGATAGAGGACGCTGGGAAAATTGCGATTGCCGGTATGTACTACGTGACCGCGTGCGCGCGCGCCGAAAGGAGAGCGTTGCCAAATGTTTTTACATTAAACAGCGCCCATCGCGACTTCAAAGCTCCCGCCGGGCATTGAAAATTCACCCGACAAAACAACGCCGCTTCGTGTTCTGGTTTCCGCTTTGAACACTCGCCATTCTTCGCCCTTCGCTTTTCCCTCTTCCCTCTTCCCTCTTCCCTCTTCCCTCTTCCCTCTTCCCTCTTCCCTTTTCGCTCGTCGCGTTTCTATTCTACGGCGATCGATACGCAAAAATAAAGCGCGTTCTTTGTCGCGATGCACGCGTTGCGGGCGCGCCTTGCGCGTCTTTGCGTTCGTTGAATACGAGCAGCCAGCACGCGCCACAAATTTCAAAGCTAACAAGATCCGCGATGAAATTTTGCTGCAACGACAGGTAAAACAATCGAATGTCGATCAGGATTTTCTTCCGTTTGAAAACTCTGACGAATACTCGAGGAAATTTCATTGATATCGGAAGCGGGCCTCGTGTAAGCGGTACAGACGAAACGAGGAAACGACGAAATGGGAAAAGGACGAGGCGCGGCGAGGTCGCGGGCACAAAGGGACAAGTAGAAAGCAAGCGCGCGGCCGAACAAAGTTTCGAGAGAGGGTGGCTTGTCCGCGGTAAGTCGCGGGAGAACTTACGCGGAAAGTTAAGACGAAAAAGTTAACGCTCCGGAGAGTGCTCGGGTTCATGAAAGTCGAGACCGTGGTCTCGAGCGTATGTAAGCGCGATAGCGAGGTTCTCGGTTCTTGGTTCTTGGTTCTTGGTTCTTGGTCCGTGGTTCTTGGTTCTCGGTTCCAAGAGATAGGGGCCTTGTTCGCGCCTTTCGCGCGAGACGATTCGTAGCGTCGTGGTGTCGGCTTCGTAACGGATCGAATCTACTTCTGTGCCCATGCTCGTGGCCCAGGTTCTTTGCGATCGACTCGCTAACCCGACTTGCCGGCTCGTCGACCCGAAACCTATTGGCACCGTTCGTCCATTGAAAAGACCGCGCGACGATATTGTTCGTTCACTGGTTATTTTCGTGGGATCTTTAAGCTCGCGAGCGGAGCGAACGGGAAACACTCTCTCTCTCGGCTCGTTTAACTGAAAAACTGAAAAACTGAGAACCAGAAAAACTGAAAAATTGAAAAACAATGCAAGCTCGCATTTGCGTGTTCTCTTGTTTCTTCCAGTCGATGCAGAACATTTCTACGTCGCGCAATGTCCCGCGGCGGTCTATTTATAATTTTGCGAAACCGTGTCAAGGGTTGGTAGCGATCACGGTAATGGAGTTACGAGGAACTTCCGGGACACGGTTGCTCGCGTTGACATCGGGTTCGAGTCCAAGTTCGCTGAAACTTGCCGAAACTCGACGAAACTGGTATAAATATTGTTATCGGATCATCATCGGCGCATCGGAAGCGCCGTCTCATCCTCGACGAGGCTCGTTTCGAATGTTATTCGAGGAACGGTGCGTCCGGCAGCGGTGATTCGATCCGATTCGACGAACCGCTTACCTTCCAACTACATATATCTGTTACGGGAGAGCATAGAATAATAATCTCGCGTGTTATCAGGATTACGAACTTGGGCATGACGTATTAACCTTAATGACGTGGCCATTCATCGGTCGGGCCACGTTCGATGGCCATGCTCCCGATGATCGCAACGCGATCGGAGATCGGAGCCCGTCAACGCTCGCCAACAAAGTATAGACGGGAATAATACACGATTTATCGGACGTGAACGCGATAAGGTTCCAGAGAAGTCTGCATTGTCCGTTGTCCGACACCGCGATATTGATTTTTGGTCGATTCGCTGCCACCCGGAGCGGCGCGACGCGCCGCGATGCGACGCGTCGGATTATCTTGCCGGCCGAACACCCACCGATAACGTCGCTAATAATATCTATAGTAAGCGTAATCGCAATCGCGATTCGCTTAACCGTGGCCCTTCGCTGGGCGAGGGAAAATTTTTCATCGACCAGAGCAGCTCTCGTCAAGGTATTTATGCGTTTATTCGCGAAGGTTATTTCAATTTCAACTAGGTATTGTTCGACGGTATCATCGCGTACAGTGAAACATGGTGCAACTCGAGCGTAGGATCGATGGTTTGTGTTCGCGCGTTTACGTTTCTCTGCGAAACGCGTACATACTCGGGAAACAAGAGTAGCCAAAAATTTGCAGAGAGGAGATAGTCCTCGAGTCGTCGTGCGTCGAACGCGTTACAAGCGCGATGCACACGTTGCATGTACATATAAAGCTAGCGCTCTGTTGGACGCGCGGAGTTCCCATCGTAAAATTTGTGAAATATTCTCGTCGGTATCGCAGCGGAACGGTCGTTCTAATTCGAGCAGCGGTAAAAATACGATTGACCGTGCGCGAATAAATAAGTCGGATCGTTATTCGATGCAAATGTTTCTCTCTTTTTTTTCCATTTTTATTTATTTATTTATTTCTTTTTTTTTTTTCGTTTCGCCGCTGTTCGTCGCGCACAGTGTATGCACGCGTGTATTAGCGTTACAACGCGTTTCGCGACGCGTCGGATGAAACAACCGGGGCTCGTTGCGAATAGCGACCGTTGTAACGCTCGTATCGATTCGAAATAATTCAACGAATTAAATTGCTTTATTCGGTCAATTTATGCGCGCGATAAATATTCCTTAACGATCCAGGGACTCGACTCGAGTCGGCTTTGTTCGGCTCTGTTCGCGGAGCGGCTGGATCCTGTTGTTTTATTCTTGATTCGATGGTCGAACGAGGGGCGGGGATTCGAAGCACGAATTCTGCACTCGGCACTCGACACTCGGAACTCGGAACTCGGAACTCGAAACTCGAAACTCGACGCTCCGTAGACGTCGTCGGCGCGACGAGACGGATCGCGTCGTTACAACGCCAACCGGTAACTCGAGAGCGCAACTTGGCTGCAGTAGGATCCAAGTTGCTGCTGCGACGCATTCCTGCCATTCCGCTTGGAAGATATCGCGTTTCTGACGCCCCATTGTTCTTAGAAATGCATGCACGCGAACCACGCGCAGGTATCGCTGGCTCTGTTCGTTGTCTTTATTTTAGAAATCAGATTGTCGTCGTTTCCAATTCGTACTTTTAGAGACAAATTTCGACCATCGAGCGCCGTGGATGCATAAAATCCGATTTGCGAGCCATTCGCAAATACGGAAAGCTATCGTTACATACGTACGTGTATACATAATGAATGTGACAACGCGGACCGTCGCGCAGCTCGAACGGAAATTCCCGCGAAATATCATCGTTTATTCGACCGTCGATATTTTCTGTTAATCGCATCCTCTACTTCAACACCTCCTCCGCGATATTTCGCCGAGCCATCGGTGCAATTAGGCATAAGGAACAGACCGTTGCTTCGCGAGATATCGTAAGCTTTCGAACGTGAGTTTCGCCAGGACTAAAAAGCGAACCGTGATAAGGAAAGAAGCGAATCGAGCGACGGAGGTGATGGGCGCGGGGAGAGAAAGGTTCGACGTTATCGCGACTTTCGAATCGGACGAGGCAGTTTGTTGCGCGCGAATTTACTGCCCGCCATTGCCCGCCATTCTCCGAGTCCCGTTGACTATCGTCCGTCCGGAGATGATATCTCCATTCCCGAGCGTATCCTCTCCGACGGAACGGGACGGTAAAGTACTTGGCATGACAAGAAAGATGCCGCCGGGACCCGTCCATCGTTCTTACTCTTCTTTCCTGCCTCGTTAAGTCCGTTCGCGTTATCCCTATCGTTTCACCCGCTTCCTGGTTCCCGGTTCCCCTTAGTCCCCTTTATGGATCGGTCTCCGCCTCGAATCGATACCGATAGCCGAAAATCAACCTGTTTTCTATTTTTCCCCTTTTTCATGAATACACGCGCGGGCACGTACGTCGCAAAAGTATCGCGCGTGCTTCGGCTACGGCCGATTTCTCGAATCTCTGCGGACGTCGCGTGTCGCGCGTCGCATCGAGCCGAGACGAGCCGTTTCCCTTCGGGAGCAAACGCATTCGACGCAGCACGTGCAGCGGATCTCGCGACCAAACCTAACCCGCCTAGACCCCTCTCTTCGCGCGCAGTTTACCTTCAAGATTGCGGAGGCCGGATTCCACGAGATGCTACTTTTCTCCTAATAGATAAGAGAACGCGTACAACATAACCTGGGAAGCAGCGATTTTGCTCTGGCACACTGTCGCAATTACCGAAAATAATCTGACTCTTCGAGATCTGCGCAAGAGAGAAACTCCAAATATGCACATAACTTCGGAAGATTTTCGGAATATGGATGGTTCGCTGAAAGGGGCGTCGAAGGAAGAAAATTTGAAAAGGGTATCGCAAGCCTCAAAAGCTATTGGGAACCTTGATGTATAGGGGGTTTACCTGGAACACCGGAAGGCGAAATAGCGTGAAAAGAAATTGCACTAAACGTTTCATAGAAAGGGAGAAAGAAAGCGAGCGAGCGAGCAGGAACGTTGGTTTAATCGAGCTTGGTTCGCATAAGGATAAGGTTGCGGCTTGTTTCGTGGCGAGTCGAGGTCTCGCGGCTAGCGGTTTCCGTTCGGCCGCTAACCGGTTTCCCTGCAAGCGGCCTGACGTCATCCAACCTGCATGCGATTTTAAGGATACCGAAGGACGAGCGATGCAGGTAAAAACTTTGGTCGGCTCGACTCGCGGGAACCGTAAACACGCGACTTTCTTCGATATTTGGTGTCTTCAAGTTTCCTCAGTTAAACGCGAACACGTCGAGTGCTGGATAAGAAAAATTGTAAAAAATTCAGCGCGGAATGGTCGGTTCGTTCGCGAGGGCGTCGCGACGCGAGTTCCAGTCAAAGGAAACGGTGCGATCGCAAGAACTCGAATTAAGGTCAACCGCGCCGAATCAAAGAACACTCCCGAATATGTAAATGCGAGAGCACGTCGTTAATTCAAGACGATTACCCTTAATTGCCAGGGCGAGTCTGTTCCGCGTCGGCGTCGGCGTCGGCGTTCGTGCCCGAGGGAGAGGCGGATTTTTGTTTCGAAAATAGCAGAAAAGGGAAAAGAGGAAAAGGAAAAGCAAAAGGAAAAGGAGAGAAGGGAAAAAATTGAAAGGGGAGCGGGACTCGTTAGGTATTTTTGCAGGAGCGTGCAACGCGACTCGAAGCGACGCGACGCGACGGTCGGTACGTGTTTCAGCAAGCCCGACGAGCTATTACGTTCGATCGGGGATCCGTATAAAAAATGCAAAACGTTTTACATCCGATAGGTTGGCTGTATCGATCCGGGGGACTAGTTCCTTAGAAAATGCCGGGAGAGATTACGGGCCGTGCTCGACATGTACTTGCAGTCTCCGTGTACCTACTTACTTAATAATACGCCGAA
Source organism: Seladonia tumulorum (assembly GCA_913789895.3). Taxonomy (NCBI): domain Eukaryota; kingdom Metazoa; phylum Arthropoda; class Insecta; order Hymenoptera; family Halictidae; genus Seladonia; species Seladonia tumulorum. The sequence goes on from OU565281.1 coordinate 10,866,481, forward strand.
CATTTTTCTCGAAGGCCGACATCGCGTCGCCACGGAAAGAATATGATCCCAGCGAAACATGATTCCCCTACTCTCGGCGAATGAAACGCTTAAACTTAATTACGGGCTCAAATCTCGAGCGGGCGCCATTGGTGTTCAGCCTATCGCAGCGATTTCGAATCGATCGCTTGTAGAAACGTTGTGCGATACTATACCGATTAATCTCCGAAACCGGAGAGAGAGTCGTCATACCTGACAGAAGGAATCGCGGGCATCGTATCGGATGGAGAACTCGTATTAAATTATTGGGATCGAGCGTCTTTGGTTCTCTCTCTCTCTCTCTCTCTCTCTCTCTCTCTCATCCGTTTCCCGAAACTCTCATTTATCTTTGGCCGCGCGTTAAGCGAGCGTAATTAATGGATCGGCTGAGCAAACACGATCCCGCCCCGCGCAAAAAAGCTACAAAACCGCGCTTCGAATATTTCTGTGACACGCGAAACCGGTCTGTTTTAATTAGGTTGTAATACCCTCGGCTAAACGGACGCGGGATGATCGATTCCTTTGGGTGCCGTTACTCGTCGCGCCTCGTTATCCGCGCGAGCCGATTACTCGATGCTCGCCGAGAACTTCTCGAAAAACTTTCACGGCGTTCGACCCGCAAATTCGGTAAATTCAGATATTTCGACGCGTTCGGCGAATCTCGAACCGAGCAGCTTCTCGTCGCGTGCTTGAAATTCTCGTGAAAAGCGAAATCCAAACGCGCACATTATCGTTGCAGAAATGAGAAGCGACAAGAATAATCGGAACCGGAGAGACGACGGGGAATAACGTAACAGAAATCGCTGAAATTCCGAACGAAACCCTTCGGCTACCGTCCACGCCCGAAATGAATTTTCTAATTAAGATTGGATAACGTTGCTCGACGGGTTTTCGCTCGACCCCTTTACCGGATAATACTCCACCGATCATTTTCTAACGAGGGTAAATTACGTCGGGTCAGCCTCGACCCTCCGTCTTCGGCATCCTGCACCATAGTACATTGTACACATAACAGCGTTCGTTGTCGTTTCTCGATCAATCCAGAGCGTTTGTCGTCGGTATTTTTATCCGCCTTTAATTATCGCGCGACAATACTACAATAATCGATTGCCAGAGCTTCGGTCGTCTCTCGTCGAACGAAGCAGCATTTCAGATTTTTTGAAAAAAAAAAAAAAAATAGAAAACGGGGAAAACCATGTTTTCGATGTTTCACGATCGGTTTTTTGTCCGAGCGCCCTCCAGCATCGGTGATCGAGCGTGTGCTCGTGTCGCGGTACGATCCCCGGGTCCACAGGTTCGTGAATTCATAGGCTCCTGGGTCCAGGGTGAAATGGTGTGTCGAAGTTGATATCGCGCGTCATAGAGACGGGTGAAGAGAGACGAGAGACGTCGGACAGCGTCGAAACGACGGGAACCGCGCTCGGGAGCCGATTCGAACGGTATAAGCCTCCGGTGAACCGAAACGTTTCATCGCGATTCCACGTGTACTTTTTCCACGCGAGGAGATTCAATCTCCGTTCGAAATGCATAATCCTTTAACCATTACAGGCCGTCCGACCCGGAAAACGCGAGCGATCGTCGCGATGGGAACGCGGATCGCGATGTTCCGTGTCGAAATAGCTGGCTAAACATTTATCCCGCCGCCTCCGCGTTCCAAACGAACCGAACGGTCCGATGGCGAATCTCGGCCAATCACCACAATCGAAGCCCGGGTCGCGGTTTCCGGCGACGATTCCGGGCATCCGTTTCCATCGATCTTCGCTCCCCAACGACATATATATATCTTGTCTCGTTCGATGCCTAGAAAAGAAAAGAATCTACAGCCAGTTTCGCGTTGGTCGGAAGACGGCCGGAAGAGGAGAGATGGCGGACCAAGGATAAGTTTGCCTCGCGTGTTTTGCTTCCGATCTATTTCCGTCTGGTATGCTCGCGTAACCACCCGTTTTAGTCGCGCGGCCGCTAATAGACGCAGCGTGTATGCAAACGCTGAAAACGCGCGGAGCGTCGATCAGCTGACTGATTCGCGTACGTCGTTCCACCTCTTCGTTGCCCTTCGTTTCCATTATATCCATTGTTTCGTCGCCTCGAGTCTCTTCGCGCCCCGCCACGAATTATGAATCGTGGATTCTCACCGGCGAGCATTCTCCTTGTCGTTGCCAAGCGTGAGAAAATCAAATATCAACGTTTCAGCGTCGGAACTTTTATCGGATGTAACCTATCGATGACGTTTCTCGATCATCGCGATAACACCGGTGTCGCTGTAAGTGTTAATTTGCGGTCGCTCGCAAGTGCGACGAAGCGGCACTTTCGGATGGGACTCGTGACACTTTCTCTCCGGGCGTGTAAATTACGCGCAGAGTCCGCGCAGAGGCTGCGCGGCGTTGAGAGCGTCGGTGTTTCCCGTTAATAACGCTAACGCGAGAAACTAGAACGCAACGGTGGGCATTTAAAATTATAATTAAGAGCAGTTGCCTGTAGTATTACCGGGCCGACAGAGACGAATGCGAGTCTGCGGCGCGGAGCCGTTCAGCGGCGAAAGTTTGCTCGCGCGAAATCGACCGGATTTCGCCGGCGACGATTCCAACGCGCTCGAGGATCGCGGCTGCACCGCGCCGATCGTTTCTCCTCCGACGTTCTACGCTTCTATACGCGTTGAAACTCGAAACCGCCGCGCCTCGTTCGCACCTTACATTCTCCGACTTGTCGTTGTTTCGACTCCACTCGTGTCGCTCGACGACTCTCGCCTTGCCCGTTTTGTTTACCTACTCGCGCTTTCTTTCTTTTCTATTTTTACGGTTCGTCCGGTACCTTCATTTGTCTCGCAATTAGTCGGCGCTACTCGCGTCGCCTCACCGTCCCAGTATCCGTGTCTATTCTTTTCGACAAACTTCTTCTTTCGTCGCGTCGGTTCCAAGTCTCCATAGGTTCCCCACGATTCTTTCCTCAAGGACATCTTGCCTATCGATGCAGATATCGATTCTTCGATGTTCAATGGTACGCACGGTCATTTTTCCCGGAGCAGCTCGCAAGCTGAGCCGAGTCGAGCCGAGCCGAGCCGAGCCGAACCGAACCGAACGCGGATCGATCGGAATTCGGTTTCTTCTCGCAGGTTCGGTAAATTCCGAAACCCGGTCCTCCGGAAAAGTTTGCAGCTGGATGGAAAAGGTTACCGGAGAGTGGAGAGCGGAAACTCTGGGCCGCGTTAATAGAAGACCCAGCCTTGCTCCGAAAGAAGAGACACCGGCCTGTCGCGGATAGTACATATACACAGGTACACGTAAACGGGCAGAGTAAGTGGAAACGGAGAGCCGATCTCGGTTTAACGAGCCTGTCTCCGCCTTGCTTGGTCGTTCTCTTCGAAATCGATGCCTCGAAAACTTTTATCCCGCCGCGCCGCACGGAAAACCGCGGAACAAACTTCTCTGGCAAGCTCGTCGAAACGGAGAAGAAGCTCTTAGAGCCTCGATCCGGGACTCCCGGACCTGTAGTTCGCCGATCTTCCAGCTTACCGGACTACGGCTCTAACGTCGCGTCGTTTCCAACGCGATACGCTCTGACCGATAATTTGTTCGGTTCTTGTTTGCGAGAATCGTCGGACACGGCTGGTAATCGAATCAACGCGGCAGCGGCAGCAGCAGCGGCACCGAGATTTTATCGTTCGAGAGAGAACTCGAGCCGGGTAAATATTGAAAAACGAGGGAGCTCTCGCGTCTGGTTTCGAAACTCTCGAATGAACGTCGAGTATCGTCGATGCACGAGATACGCCGAGAAGAAGAAGGAGAAGGAGAAGCCGAAACCGAAACCGTTCATCGTTTGATACTCGACCTGTCGCTGCAACTTTTCAACCGTTGCCAGCGTGTCCCGATTATTCCAGCCCGCGAGAAAGTAACCTTGTAGTTTGTCTTTTCGAATTCCGCGGGTCGGCTGGCGTCACTCTGTTGCTCTCGCACTCGTTCTCGTTCTCGCGACATCCAACTCGCTGAAATTCCGTCGCTCCGCAGAACTTTCTTGTCATCCTCGTTCGAATATTTGTCCAGGAATCCCTGACAGCGAGTCGGAACGTTTTAACTCTCGTACGCGACTATCGACCCTTCGAATTCGATGCCAGTGTGCACCGACGACATTTTCCTTCGAACGGTTCGTCGAACGTTCGCTCGAGCCGCTGCTATTTGTTTCCGAGCGAGATCGTTCCGATATCGGATAGCAGAAAAAATTGCGAAGCACGTCGCGTCGGATCCGTGAAAAAGGGAACGAATAAAATCTCCGAGTCTCTCGGCAGCTCGGACGAAGATTTTTACGCGAGCTCGGTACACGTTCGCCGAAATCCGGCCGTATCTCGGATCTCGAATCTGGAATCGCGAATCTCGGATCCCTCGCAAATCCAGGGGTTCCCGATCGATCGATCTTCCGCCAATGCGAGCCCGGGCCGTTAGACTGTTCGATCGTTCGACCGTTCTTCCAAATTACGTTCTGTCCCAGAATACGGCCGTAGCTTTCGACGGCAGTTTGCAAAGAAATCGTGAATTAAGTCGACGTTCGCTCAGGGGGGGGGAGGAAAGCGAAAAAAGTTTTCCGAGGGTCAGAACCCCTTCTGGGATTCGTGGAGGCTCGGGTGCTCATCTGCCACCTCTTCTTTTTAACTCTCGTTAATTTTGAATCTCTGTAACCTTGTCTTAGGCTTTGTAATCTATGGGTACGGGGATGGCATTGGCGGCGCGAACAGGAGGAACGATGACGCAACGCAACAAACTTGAAGCGAAGAGATGCTGGCAGGGATAAACATAAATCCGTTCGAAGGCCGATGACGCGAGTGCACTCGTTGAAGCTGCCGCAGTTAAATCACGCTTAACGACCGAACCAGTAATAATTATAACTATAGGAACGTCTAGGTCGCGCGCCCTCTTTGCGTGCCTGTCGCGTGCGCTGTAAATCTGAAAATCTCTCGCTCGCCCCATATTCGAGATGCCATTCGCTGTCAGCTCCCGAGCTAGAGACGTCGAACGATCTTTTCGAGTCGCGATCGATCGCCGTTTTCCAAAGGTACTAATTGTTTTCGGGACTCGAGTCTTCGAAAGGGAGCCAGCGGATTTCCGCTTACGAATCGCACGGCAAAACGAGCGGGTCTCTCGGTTGTTCGGGTTTCGAAGACTGCTTCGATGAATGGACGTCATTTGGTGCGTGCTCGCGCGCGCCCGCGCCCGCGAATCATTTCGCAGATTTCAGTCGCGCGTATTTTCGCGAGTTTTACGACGCGACGGTTTTTCTGCGAGCTCGATGGACTCGTTGCCCGAACGAAATCCGATTTGTTCAGAATTTCCTCCGCTTCTCCGCCGTCGCGACACCATGGAACTTTATACTCGCGCATATATCCGACCAAGCTGCACCATACCGTATCGCCGAAAAAGTAAAGCGAAACTATCGAACGCCTAGCACGAATCTATAAAGTGCCTCGATTGTTTGCAACGTGCGCCGCCAAGTTTCGGGAAAGAAGACGATACGTTCACCTGGAACGAGTTACGCGTCCACCCGGAAAAGAAAAACTTGTTTCCGGAGTCGAGGTACGACTTCGGTATCCCGAGTACGAGCACGAGTATCGTCGCGTTCCTTTTTCTCGCGTTTTTATAATTCCGCGAGCGATTCCTGTACGAGACCGCCGGTGAAACGAAAGTAACGCACGCGCGTGCTATCGAGAAAATTGCAAAAAACCAGAGCTTGGTTTCACAAACGAAAAAATATCGTTTGTTTGTCCTCCCTGTTTCTCTCGTTCTCCCTATATCTCTCTCTCTCTCTCTCTCTCTCTCACACAGTTTTTTTCCGGGTTTCTCGTTTTCTCCTTTTCCAGGAACGAAAGGATACTATCGGAGCGAGCACGCGTCACGCGTCACTTTTACCGAGAAATACGAGTACGCGTGGCAGGATGGGGCGGATCGGGACGGTTTCGGGACGGTTTCGGGACGATTTCGGGACGATTTCGGGACCGGCAGACACGGCATGGCACGGGGCGGGGCAGGTGGACGAGTTTCGCGCAGATTGCCGGTAAAAATTGAAAGCTCGAATTTCGTAGTCGAGGGAAAAAGAGAATGGCCATCGGAGCGACGCGACATTTTTCGTCAGCGGAATCTTCCACGTCGCGCGTCGATCAAATAAATGCTACACGCTATGCCGCCGTTTCCCGTGCTGGGAACGGGGTCGATTGGTCGGATTTCAAGGTATCGGATCGCGTTCGATACGTTGGAACGGTCATCCGGATTCGAGCGGTTCTTTTCGATACGATAACGATGGCATTCCGGTGTTACGTAGAGTACATACAGGGCTGACCACGCGATCGCCCGAACGAGCGATCGTAGCGTAATTGTCCGGCGTATACTCGCTGTTAGGACTAGCGCCCCTATGGCAGCGAATACAGAATCGTTTCCGCGATGGAGCGTGCTCGCGCAACGATCTCAATTGCCAGTAAGCTATTCCGACCAATTTCCCGGTAGCATCGATTCGAGCACTTTCTTCGCCTCGCGAGCTGCGAATCGCTGTGGGTCGTGAGACGTGAATCGTGAATCGTGAGTCATCGGCCTGGCGCGCGCGCGACGATGTCAATCTTCGCTCAGCTGACTGCGAAAAATACCACAGCGAGCCAAACCCTCGCCTCCGCGGCCAACACCATCTCATCTTCCTCCTCGACGACCCACGATCGCTTACCGTTCGAGCAAACGTCTTCCCGACAGGAAGCTGAACACCTCTAACAAGCCCCAGCACAAATCCTGATTTTGTCATCTAGGTCGTATCGTAACCACATTCGAATCGCGTACAAATTTTTTCGCAGGTGCGCGCGCTTCCATCGGTTTTTCTTTTTCCAGCGAGGTTCAGCGGAAAATTTCTCGTGCGAAAAGATATAGGTCAGATCGTGAAACGACCGCTCCTCGCCCACTCACGGTATTGTACGCGCGAACCATATGTTTCTATGTTTACGTCCAATTATTGTAGAAAGGGGCCTTCGTTTATCAAGGAACACTTTAAACCCCGGAACCGCGGAAACCTGGCTAAATTCAGTTTACTTTTTGTTCGCGACACTCGTTCTTGCGAACATACGACGCCGGTGAAAGCGTTAAAATTATCGGATTGCCAAGAAATCAAGGAACCGGGTAGAGTTTAAGGCCAAAAGCGACCTAACTCGACGAAGAAAATTTATTCGATTTGTCGCGCGATATCGAATCTCGCTGGCAATCGAAAAATTGATCGTTGGAACATAGTTTTGAGGTACCTCTACGTTTTGAGGCGAGGCGGGGCGAGGTGGGGACCGGGATCGAGGGCTTACGCGCACGAATTCCACGGGAGCCGAATCATCGAAATAAAATATGGCGCGTCACCCATAGACATCGATCGATCTTTGATCGTCGAAACGCTCGCGCTGAACAGTCTCGTCTTTTTATCGGTCCGCGATGACTCACCAGAGGGGCAGAGGGTCGTTTCGACGTCCTCGCGGCTTCTCGGGGAACTTCATGAACGGTCCTGTTGATCGACGAAAAATCGTTTGCCACCGTCCATCTCGGAACACTTTACTCTCGTTATCGAACGAGTTCGATCGTTGATCGATGGGTCCGCTTAGCGATCCGACTAGCGAGTTCACGGATTTCGCGAACACGACGGTTTTTCCAGATATTCGACGCGACCGATACGCGTTTCGTGAATAATAAAACGAAGCGATCGGTAGAACGGTTCCTGGGATCGATCAATGTCGGTCGCTGCGATTGCATCGGCTTCCGATGTCGGAGTTTCGACCCCCCACACGGGACGCCGCTCCGACCTATCGCGGAATCGCAATATCGCTCGCGTAATCGGCTAGAATCGCGACCGAACGGGGGTCTCGCCGCACCCTCGACCCGCGACCTTCGACCTTCGAGCTCCGACCTTCGAGTATACTCGTCGGTACCGGTTCTATCGAGAAAGTTTCGCCGAGCATGTCCCTGACGATTCGGATCGACCCGACGCGTTAAACAGACCTGAGAGTATCGTGTCTCGACTAAAGTTCCATTTTGTATTGTTGCAGGTAAGTGCCTGCAGAGAATCGGCCCAGAAGCCCTGAAAGCGACGAGCGCGTGAGTACAACTCCCCTGAAACCGGCAGAGCTTCTAGAGGAGTCGCGACAACTATTATTCTCTGTAGCCCCGTTCGCCGATGAATTCGATTTCCCGACAGCCGATAGCCGATAGCCGATAGTCGATGGCCGACGACCGACAGCCAACAACAGACAACCAGATACATATTCTCGACGCAGCGTTCACCATGGCCGAGTTACTACCCGCGTACTCGCGTGTACGCGCGTCGAGGAAAGGAACGGGGACGATCGCAACGAGGTTAATCGGCGCAAACGGGGATGGGAGCTGCGACGCGAATAGATATCGCGATGTTTATGCGAGCACGACGCCGATGCGACGCGACGCGACGCCTTCGCACCTTTTCCTTTGTAGGCAAATTAACGCGGCACCCCCGGGGAAAGAGATCCTTCCCTTTGCTTCCTCGCCGGAAATAAAGCGAAAGGCCTTTTATAGGCACGGAAACGAGGCCAGAGTTTCCTCGAAAAGGGTTCGAGAGGGGTTTGGAGATTTTCCGCGTGCAGGGTTCAAAGCAGGCCGGGCCAGACCCCATAGGCCCGACTCGAATTTGATAACGGCTAGTCGAAAAAAGGCGTATTCGCCGCGCGTTTGCCTCAACGTCGAGCGATTAATCGAATACGCCGCCGCGCCGGATCGCCGTACATTCGAGCGTTTAATCACATTTATCGTAATCCGTCGGCCTCCCGATTGAATCGTTTCGCCGCGCTGTCCACTCGCGCCCGCTAACCGTGTTCATTATGTACCGTTTGTTTCGGATATCGTTGTAATTGATTCTGCGAGCGACATTTGTTCCCGTCGACCGCGTTCGATTTAATACACCCGGGCTGCTCCGCCTGTTCCGAGGTTGCACAACGCTTCGATCCCTCTCCGCGCCTACCATCGTATATTCGTATCAACTCCACGGTTTATGCCTATTTGCGCGAAACGCCTCCTCCTCGATCATCGGCCAATAAATCGAACGATCTCTCGCGCGACCGACCAAACGCCTCTCCATCTCCCTGCTCGAAATTTCGATCGACGACAAGATTAAGATCGCCGTAGATTCTAGTGTTCCAGAGAATCGGAATCGTGGTTTGCTCCGTCGACGTTCAAGCCAAATTCGAGCATTTGAATTTTAAGCGTATCCATGACGTTTTCCAGAGCGTCGTCGCGCGCAGCCCTTTAGTCGGCGCAACGCGCACAAAAAGCGCGACCGCCACGACCGAGCGAGCAATCGCGGCGCGGATTGCAACGAGAAACGAATTTCGTGTTTTCCGGTCGAGGGGGCATCTCGAACAGGCGAAACACCGAATCGAGAGATCGTTTGATTAAACCGTTGTCCCGTCCGGCGCACTTCTGCTGCGCGTACAACCAAACGGTGCGGCGCGATAGGACGTGGCGTCGCGACAGCTTTCGACACTCACTCGTGCGATCGTTCGTCCCACCGAAAAGAGAAGAGCGTGGCGGAAAACCGACCGAAAAACGACCTCGACCGCGACACGCGTTTATGCAGGAAACGATTGTAATTTATTCGAGCCGCGTTCCGTCACGGTGACGCTCTCCTCGTCGCAGCGAGAACCAGAGCGAAAACTGGTGCGAGAAGCGATAGCGAGAGGGAGAGAGATAGAGATAGATAGATAGATAGAGAGAGAGAGAGAGAGAGAGAGAGAGCTCGGTCGGCCGACCAAGAGAAAACCTGTTGAGCGATTATTACCCTTCTTGCAGGCGACGCTTTTTATTTTTACCCCGGCGAATTACACGATCCTATTCGCGCGCGATTCTCTCACGACTCCCGCGTTCACCTCGAGCGTACGCAAACACGTCGGCGTTTTCGCGAAAAAGAACTAGATTGTCGAGTCCTCGCTGCAAACAACCGACCGCTTCAAGTAACGACCTCGGAAAAGCAAATGTCGCGAGGCGATACTCTTTCGTTCGGTTCGCTACTCGTTCCACAGGTTTGTTTCGCTCGGAAGGCTGTTATTATGCAAGGTGTAGCAGATGGGAAACGAAGAGCAACGATTTTTGGCTCAAACCGTCCTTCTTCAGGCAATCGAGATGGTTTCCGAGGCGAAAATCGAATACCGGGAGGGGAAACTCGAGTAGAAAAGTTCGAGTTGTCAGCCGGGAAGATAGCACGGTTCGAGGGCCCCGCGAAAACCTGAAAAAATGTTGGTTTCGCGCAACGAGATATGGGTTATCTTTTCGAGTGGCTGGAATACCGATATCTCCGAGGCTGTCGGCGCTCTCAGGAATGGAATGCGAGTTTATCATTGTGCCAACTAACGAACATTCCACGCGAGACTAATACTCGCGCGCGCTGCATACTCTGCTCGAGGAAGATGAAGCGGAAGGAGCAGGGGGAATGGCAGAGATAGGTATAGGAGGAGGAGCGAGACGGACGAGAATGTGCTCTCGGCGTGGGGGAACGCGTCGTCGCGCAAATATTTACCGAAATGTACATTTTTCGTTGGCCGTCGAATCCTCGCGACCGGCCAAAGTCCGTCGACGCTTTGGAGTCGAAATCGTGACGATGGAAGCGACGTAAACGGGGACACGTTACTATTAAAGTTGGTCGAAGACGCTCGCGATTTCGCTAAATCGCGAGCATGCCAGACATTCCAAAGCCAATGACGACTGAGAGGCCGTGCGGCGCGGCGCTGCGTTATCGGTCTCGCGAAGAACTTTCGATTCCAATCTCCCATCCTCAAAATAGCTTTTGTCCCGCAAAGACGGATATCGTTTATTTTTCGGGTCGTCATGCGTCACCGTACTCGCGTCGTCGTCGAATCGCTGCGACTGGAATTTATGGATTCCGCGAAAGTTGGCTGTCGTTGCGGGGGAAATGGGTGAACGAGGGAACGGAGGGACGCGGTAGTAGCACACCGTATCTCGACAGAGTTTAGCATCGTTGCCGGAAAGCAAAAGGAACAAATTACTTTCCGCCGGATCGTAGGTAAATAATGTCGGGGTTGCGGCAAGTAATTTCGACGTGGAGCGCGGCCGTGCGGTCCGTAGAGACGCGACAACGTCGAACCAAAACTTTTAAATCGAACAAAATATTTGCTCCGAATCTCGTCGCCGCTCGAAGTCGACGTACGGAAACGACGTTATCGGTTACTCGTTACTCGTTACTCGTTGATTAGTCGATCGTTGGGGTTTACGCGATCGTCGCCTGGTAACCAGGCAACAACCAGGCACGCGCGAGCCGATCGGATCGGATCCGATCGAAACGGAACGTAGCGCGTAAGTAGGTGCCGTTAATCAAATATTTTCACGTCGTTTGCGATCGGTAAACAACTCGACCAAGCTCTCTCTCTCCGTCTCGCGTCCCGTTAAGACAATCTCCGCCGTCCAGCGTATCAAGCTTATCCAAGCTTTTCGGAGGGAAGGAAATTCGCGGTCTACCCCTTGCCAGACACGTCTGAGGTCTTTCTGATTTCACGGGAGTATCATCGTCGAGCTTTCATCGAACAAATTGCACGAAGCAAGCGACGATCCTATTCGCCGTTCGAACACAGGGAACAAAGAGGTCTGGAAAATTTTGGACGCGTCGCGTTGCGACGGGCGTTCGACGTTTCAATTTGGCGCGCGTTTACGGGACGCCTCGAATCATCGGTGAAACGGATAAAACGGGTGAAGCGGTTGAAACACGGGCGCTGGAAAATGAAGTTCCCTCTCCTCCTGCTTCTGCTCCTGCTCCTGCTCCTGCTCCGCTTCGGGAAAGCGTGCTGTGGTAGATGAGTAATCCAATCCTTTTTTCCCTCTCCGGTGCTTGTTCGCCGGTTGGGAACACCGTGCTCGCAGGACCGTGAAACAGACGTAATTAAAACGAATGTAATTACCGACGCAGACGGATGGACGGATAAGAAGGCGAGAGGGTCCGAGCCCGGGAGTTTCGCGTGCAAAAGCGCGCACAAACGCGCGTGCAGGTGTCGTTTCGCGGCCGCCCGCGCACGAATACGCTGTTCGCGAGCGGTCTTTTAACCCCTTAAGCGAGGGTAAATTTTCCGTGGATTTTCGAGCGTCGGAATTATCTTTCCTCTAGTCGCGTCGCGTCGCGTCGGTGGCCCGCAGTCGGAAACGTCGTCGACGCGACGTCGACGAGACGCGCGCGAGCGAGCTCTTCGGAACCGTAAAACCCGTCCGCCTGCTTGCTTCTCTTTTCGTTTCGTTGCTCTCGGTTACCTCTCGGAAAACGAAAAAACTCTCTGCTAACCCCTCTTTGTCTAGCTTTCGTTCTCCGTGGTTTTTGCCGTCGTTATTTCCGCCGACGAGGAACGTGGCGCGTTTCCCGGATAACGTTTCAAGCGTCGGACTCGCCGAGCGAAATCTACGGAAAATTCAGTTTCTTCGCCAACTACTGACCGATGCTTGCTTGCTTGCTTGCTTCTGGTAACCGACCACCGACCCGAATAACGCTTTCCACCGAAACTTTCTGTTTAAATTACCGAAGAAGACGCTTTTCGAACTCTATCGTGTCCGCGATTTACGTTGCCCTTGGAAACGCGCTGAAAATTGCAATCGCGATCCCGAGTTCGTGGCCTCGCGGATAGCAGAGGGGTGGAGGTTCGTTCCGGACGAAAAATCGCGACGAATAATCGGACGAGCAGCAGGGGTACGAGCCGGGGGTGAGGGATGTTCTACGGGTGTCTGTTCGGCGAGCGCGAGCGGCCTTAATACGTCGCGTTAATAACGAGCGGTTTTATTCAGCGGCGGTGGCTCGTCGACGACCGTTTCCCCGAGCCGCGCCGAGCTGCAACGAGATTCCAGCCCGTCCAGACGTTATTATTCGCGTCACCCCGAACATCGCATTTACACGTTTCTCGTTCGAAAGCCAAGGCACCGTCGCGCGACGTACGGTTGGCTGTGCCTGAAAGGACCAGGAGTACCGTGGCCCGCTTATTACGAGGAAGGGCTCGTCTCTGCCCCCGCCTTTTCTCCCCTTCTTCTTCTTCTTCTTCTTTTTCTTCTTCTTCTCCTTCTTCTTCTTCTTCTTCTTCTTCTTCTTCCATTCTCATGTCAGCCTGCCTCTTTGCCACTTTGCCACTTTGCCTCCGCCGCGCCCCGCAACCACCCATATCGTTCGGAGATCGCTCCCATTCCTTCGTGCACGCTCGACGCTCCGCCAAAGCCGACGCGGAATTTCCATCGCCACGACACCGAATTCCAGCCTCTTCGCCGTTCCCTTGCCCTTTTTCGCACGACTGTTTTTCATCGCGACAAGACAAATTCGACTCCCGGCCGAGGACGGCTCGGCCAGCAGCGCGAGAGCGAATTCGCAACGGTTGCAGCGGGCTATTCTTCCGAACGCCGCTGTACTTTTAATTAAACGAAAAATATCTCGACGACCGAGCAGTTTAAAAATTGCCTTAGCTTCGCTAAACGGTCGCGCAGCTGAGCAACGAAACGTTTCAGCGTGGACCGCTCGTATCTCCTATCTGGCATCTTCCATCTCGTATCTGGTACATCTGGTATCTTACATCGCGACGGGTTTGCAATTAAAAGGAGTCGACGTTTCTCGCCGTGAGCGAACGCGAGACGAACAACTAAACTAGTCTCTCAACTTGGACGCGTGACGGCGCGGCGAATAGCTCCGTATGCTCGTCCCGACTCGATCGGGCCAATTTTCTCTCGCGGAATCGAGGAGGATAGAGTACCCCCGGGCACCGAGAAAGGTATGGTATCGGAAAAGCCACACGGGCAAGTTTGCCGCGCGATAACACCTCGAGCCATTTGACAATTTCTATGAATACGAATGCAAAAAGGCAGAGGACCGAGTTTGCCGTTCGATCGCGCGAAACAACCGTGAGCTCGTCGCCGAGTATCGCCCTGTATCGTAGACCGCGTGCTCCACTTCCCACCCGGATGAAACCTACCGTACGGCTATAGAGCGACGGATCGAATGAATTTGCACGCGAGTCGAGCGGACGCGGACGAGGCGAAAAAGAATCCTCGAAAGTCGGTCGAATTCGCGACTATATTTAGCAGGAGCGTGGCCGCGATCGATGGAACGGTTTACCTTGCCGAGCCGGGTTATCAACGACCATACTCGTGATTAATGGCGGACATCACGCTACATCGTGGCCCGTACTTGGCCGCGATCCCAGCGACTCGTTTCCGTGCCGACACGAATCGAATCATTGGCTTTCGAGGTATCCTTCAAATTTTTCTCCAAACCATCCCTTTTCTCTTTTCTCTTTTCTTACTTACTTCGGCTTTCTCACAGCCGCCGAAGGGCGTTTTGTCGTTCCGAAGTCGATCGCTGACTGAACAAAAAGACTAAACCGACATTCGCGGGGCGGTCGGTAAGCTTGTGGATTTTACAATGCGCAGGGTCGTCGGGTTAAGCCGAGAGCACGAACGTCGCTCGTAAAGCGACTGGATATAGCGGCCGCGATGTTTTGGCGGAGTTGTTTAGCCAGCTACCGTGTTCCTCGTAAACGCGTACTCGCGAAGCAGCGCGGAGCAGCGCAGAGAGCGGTGCAGAGCGGTGCAGAGCGGTGGAGTGCGGCGCGGATAACGGATAGGTAGCCCGCAACGAACCTCCGCGTCACCCACCTAGAACGGATGATCGCGTAATGCCTCTTCTTAATCGCGTGGCGACGTTGTCGTGCCGCACCGGCAAAATTACTCCTCTAAAGTCTGGAGTCTTGTACAGTGTTTAGACCGCTCCTTGTAGACCGTAGACGATATCGCAATTTGTCAGCGGCGAGCGTACCGTATACATTTTCCTCTCGCCGAACGAGCACGACTCTCCAACGTCGATCAAAAGACCGGTTAAATTAGCTCCTCGCGTAATCGCCCCGGTGTCTTTTTCACGAATCGTCGGGTATAGCGATTTCGTTCGACAGCCGGTAGCCGAAGCGAGCGCAACGGGCCGACCGAGGACCGCATCGCGTCTGGGTTGGAACAAACGAGCCGCAATTTATCAAAGTTCGCCGGGAGAAACTCGAGAGCTCCACAGCCTCGGAAAACTTGAACCGATCCGGCCGTCACGAAGTATCGAGTAATTAGTTCTCGTAAGTGCGCGGAAGCTGCGCGCCTTCTTCCCGTCCTGGCTCCGGATACCGACGATTAATTGATTCAAAACTCGCTCGAGCCACCCGCACCGAACGAGAAATCTTTGCGCGAGTCGAATCCGTCACCGAGAATCCGCGGCGTGGCGCGGAGGCCTCGTGTAACGGGAAACGTGAACGCCAAACCACCAGAACTTCCCATTCCCCCGAATTTCCACGAATTTCCACGTATCTCTCCGAAACGGGAGTGCGAGTTCGATCGATGGCTGGTCGTATTTTCGAAACGCGAACCCCGACCACCGAAACTGCTTTCACGGTTGCCTACCTTACGGGCCGGAAGCCCGACCAGAAACTCCGAAATCGCCGTCGCATCGGAACCGACAAAGGACCGCGTTACGAGCGTAGAGTTCGGGGGCGGCTTTTCCGGAAAATTACATCGACGTTCTTTTGGCCGGAGCCAGGACCGAATTAAACATTTTTCAGATGGAAAATGTAATTCTGGTGCCCGAGAGAGAGTCACCGACGCTGGCCCGGAAGAAGTTACGGAATCGAGAGGGGTCGGTTTACGATCGGCAGGAAAAACGTCCGAGCGGTTAGTGGACGGTTCTATCCGGTCGCGTCGTTACGTTATCTATCGCGTCGTTACGAAATCTCCGGAGACGCGTCGTCGTCGTCGTCGACGAGTTTAGGCGAACGATGGGTGTACGCGTCGGCTCGGCTTTACGAGCTCCGGCCGCTTGAGACGTCCACGGGTATACGTAAAACCCGATTGGCCCCGCGGCGGTAGCCCTCGAATAGTAAATTCGCCAAACGGAAACTGAAATTAGAAACACCACGAAACGTCGCGACTCGGTCACACAAAGAACCCGAAGTAAGTATAGTTTTCCGCTCGCGGACGTTGTCGACGCACAACGGAAGGTCGAAGTTGCGTCACACCGTCGACAACTGCATTTCCGTGTACGAAAAGATTCACCGGAAGTCGGAAGGTCTGTCGACGGTTTTGGCGCGGCGCCAGCGGACCTGGGCACCCGCTTTGTTCGTCGTGCGACTTCGGCCTTTTTACTTTTTACTTTTACTTTTACTCTTACTTTTACTTCAGCTCCCGGTCCGTTTCGACCGAGAATTTTATTCACGATCGGACGCAAGAGAGGGACGAGTCTCCCAAATGCGCCACGGTGATTTGATTCGTATTGCTGCTACCATATATATGTACAGGGCTGTTTAACGGGCGAGAAGCATTAGGTTTTCCGACATTAACGTCGGAAAACTCGATCGAACGGAGTACGCCGAAATAAACCGGACCGGGATCGGGCAATTCGAGGCAAAAGTAATGAGAACGCGATTCGATGCACAGGATCGTTTAAAACAGCGGTTACCCGTGCTCCGTGGCAAATAACTTGTATATGCCGTACGATCGAGCTCGAATAATTATTTGCGGTTCGGCGGATGGAAATATGTACACGGCCGGGGCGCGCGGAACACCGGCCCGATTACCATGACGCCCGATGAAAATGTTTTCTCGAAACGTTTGCGAAACGCGAAAAGGTCTGTTAACGGTACCGCTCGCGGCGCAAGCTATGCTCTCGTTTACGATCATCGTTGCGCGAACAGACTAAAATTTGTTGTCGCGGTCGGAAATCGTCTGATGAAAAAAAATTGATCGTTTCTATCGATTTTCTAAGGAGGGGGAACACGGACGAAACATGCACAGCGACGGTCTATTTCGATCGACTCTGGGGTCATCGCTGTCTAGCGTATTTCGTATAGGATCCGGGGAAGCTTATTCGATAAGCAAGACAACGTTCTAAGAACCGAAGCGGTAGCACGCGACCGACTGGACAAGAAGAGGCTTTGCCGTGTCGTGTCGGGTTGTGTCGGGTTGTTTCGGGTCGTGCGCCACCCCGTATCCTCATACGGAACCATTATCGGCCATTACATAGGGCCGCTCTCTCGCCTTGCCGAGTAGCGGGGATAGAGATTCGCTTTTATCGCGTCGATAGCCATCTTCTGGTATCGGGAAAAGGGAAACTAGTCGACCTTGATCGCCGCTGCCATCGCGGCGACTTCGAGTTACGGACTCGACGTGGCCTCCTTTCGCGACGTTAAACGAAAAGACCACCCGCTAAAATGGATACCCGTGTTTCAGGCTCGTTTCGTGGCTCGTTTCGTGGCTCGTTTCGTGGCTGACCCGCCGCGCCGGCCAGTTTCACCGTTCTTGCTCTTCGCCTTCGACGCAACGACAAACTGTTCCGGCGAGCTTCCCAGGAATTCGATTCTGTCTCGCTGTTTCTCGCAGACAGTGAAAAACAACGCGAGTCTTGCAACGAATGGGACTAGTTGAAATAATTGCAACCGGTCTCTGATAAATAGGGGCAGCTCGAACACGAGGGGATGAACGAGATTTCGTTGTCCCTCGCGGCAATCCGAATCGGAGGAATCGGTTGATCGACCGGGTCGCACGGAACCGGGTGTCCTCGCGCGACTAATAGCCGTCGCGTCGTCGGTCGCGCGCGAAACGCTTCGATCTCCTCCTCACGAGCGATAGCTACCGCGCGGCGTTGCGCGGCGTTGCGCGGCGTGGCGATGGAGCTGTCCGAGGACGACGCTCAACCGTCGCGTAAATTATCGGCTATCGATCTTCTCGGCAAATTACCCAGCAAAGCCGGCTATGGACCGAGTTTGCGTCCACGTTCACGGATCGGAGCAAAAGTACGAGCAAGAGCAAAAGCAAAAGCAAGAGAAACGGAGGCGGAGACCGAGGCTGAGCTAACGGAGGCAAGTCTCAAGGACGGTCGATCCGCTTCTTCGAAACTCCGCCACCGTTCCGAGATAAATTACCCTCGAAGATTCCCGACCGGATATCTATTAGAATTCACCTCCCGGCAAAAACCCTCGGAGGGCAGCTGCGCTTTCCCCCGCGCTAGACTGTTTTGCTGGCTGAATCTTCCAGACAACCCCGACGAGCTCCAACATCGTCCAAGTCGCATCGTAACGTTTGTAGGCCCTAGGCTACCCGGTAAAGCACAAACTACAAAGTGCAAAGTACTTGGTTCACGCAAACTTCTTATCTTCTCGCAGACTTTACTAGTTTTTTCTCTGGACAATTTGTTCGTGGACATCGTCGTGCGAGTCGACGTTCGTTACCGCTGCCGTCGTGCTCAGAGTCCGTCGAGCGTCGAAGAGAGAACGCAAGTTTTTCGAGCGAAAGCGATTTCGTCGGTTTATCGGCGCTCGTTGGCGATCCTTTGCCCCGAGAATTCATAGGACCGCGTAATATGGCTGCCGGCGCGCGGTCTACCGCTTACAGAACGAATTTCTCGGTAGCCGGACCGCGAGCCTCCACCATCCTCGGCTCCGCGAAATTCGAGTCGAGCTTGCGTTAACGTAACGAGTTCCCCGGAAAGATATCATCAAAATTGCACCTCTTTCGAGAGGAAGTTACGAGCGGAATCGCTCGCGTTCCTCGTAATTGCGGGAGCAACGGACGGTCGGAGGAGAACATTAAGACTTCCGAGGTAACTCCATTTTTAATCGTTCTCGGCTCGAACTTACCGTCCTCCGCTCCGCCTCGCCCCGCCCGGAAACCCAGACTCCGGACTCCACGTACCAGAGACGCGATAACCTTTGCAATTGTGGACGATGTAACGCCCCCGACATCGATCGACCGACTCGAAACGATTCTTCGTCGAGTCTCGCACCGATAAAATCGGACCGGTGTTGCGAGGGCGCGAGATTTATCGTGGTACACTCGACGAACAGTTTCTCCGTTAAAGATGTTTTCCAAAAGGTGGTTGGCGGGCCGCCAACGTCGGGGCCTGGTCATCCCAACGAATGCGACGAACGCCTAGAACGCGGCCAACGAGCGGCATAGCGACCTCGGTCACGGTCGCGCGTGTCCCCTAGCCTCTCGATTTCCGATTTCCAATTCGCGCTTCTTCGTCTCCTTCTTCGCGCGAACAATTAGAAACGGATATAATTTACGGTAACGTTTCGAGGAAGGGAGAATTCGATCGAGATCGGATCGGTTCTCACGGAATTGCCGCTGACGATCGAGTTTTCGAGCGGACCTCCTCGCTCCTGTTCGTTTCTGTATACCGCTGGTTGCTCGCAATGCAGGCTCAGCGAAATAGCTTTTGTATGTATGTACGTGTATATTCCGCGGTCTTCCCCCCCCCCTCCACCCCCACCCATCGATCGTCGTAAAATTGCTCGGTCGTCCGATGGCCCGATGCGACGCGAGTGCTCGCGCGCGGAATCGTTCGAAACTTTGTCAACCATCGATCTCGATGGAAAAGGGACGCGCGCTTCCGATACGACCTGCTTTCTCCGGAAACCTCGTGGAAAATCCTGGGCCGATATCTTCGTCCCAGTCGATTTCCGGTAGAAATCGC
Organism: Seladonia tumulorum; assembly: GCA_913789895.3. Taxonomy (NCBI): domain Eukaryota; kingdom Metazoa; phylum Arthropoda; class Insecta; order Hymenoptera; family Halictidae; genus Seladonia; species Seladonia tumulorum. The sequence continues at coordinate 10,885,993 of OU565281.1, forward strand.
GACCAGGTCGACCAGGCGAGGACGGCGTCAGACCTCTCCGAGGTCCCGGAAACCTTCGGATCACCGCGCAATCCAACGGATCCTCGACAATTCGTGGCAAGGTCGACTCGGTCTCGACAGGACCGGACCGACAAGATAGATCGACCGATAGATCGGCTCGACTCGTTGCCGATTCGGAGGGGCGAGGGTTCGCGAAAAGCGTCGATACGCTCGGACGACGACCTCTTTAATTTATATGCAAAGCGGTCCATCGAGCATATTGTTGTTTTAATTGATCGAGTCGATGCAGCGGCATCGAGTCGTCGGACACTGGCGCAACGGTTCGATTATTCGCGTTCCGGCTGGCAATTCCGGGGCCGGGGCCGGGTCGCCAAGATTTATCCTCGTCACTGTCCCGGAGCCTCCACGCCTCTCGGTTTCGACTGTCGCATGTCGGTTTCGCTCGACTCGGCTATTTTTCCGATCGGTTCGTCCACGCTACGAATCGAAACGAGCTGTCGCATGGGCGCGGGCGAGGAGTCGACGCGAGCGAAGCGGGTAAAACGGGTAAAACAGGGTAAAGCGGGCTCGGCTCGATTCACAGTTTAATATCGCGCGTAACGTCGCGGCTTTTCGCTCCAGCGAACCATTCTAATTTATGGTAATTGCAATCGCCAAAGGCGTCACTCGTAGGCGAACCTTGCGCTGTTTGTTTTCGTTTGGCTGCTACCACGAACCTAAAGCCACGCCGCTCTGCACCGCCTTCGTTTCCTGTTTACCGCGTGGATATTGTATCCTCGCGTGCGATACGCGACTCGCACGACTCCTCGGTTTCTTTCCTTAAACGGCTCTTAGCGTGGACAATGTGGACGTGGAGCACGCGATCTAGACGCTTTTACGATCTCGGGGCAGGAACGTTAACGCTTAAAGCTCTACACCCTGGGAGATGCTCCAGGGCACCCACGGGGCCAACGCTTCGGGGCAAACGACGCTGAAGGAAGAAGGGACTCTCTCTCTCTCTCTCTCTCTCTCTCTCTCTCTCTCTTTCTCTCTCTCGACCTCGCGCGGACGTGATTTCGTTGCTCTCGACTCGGACGAAGAAGCTTCTCCACGGTTTCTATCTAACAATACGCCAACAAACGTTTACTTTTGGTTCGAATTTCCTCGAACTGTCTCGAACGGTGAGCAAAAGTTCCGCGCGACGGACCATCCTAACGCTCTGTCTAGTCGCGCTGCTACTCGAAAACGTTTCAAACGGCGAAATAAAAGTCCGATACAGTTTTATGGAGTTTCGGGTTCGTTCCCGAGCGAGGAAACTGTTACCGCGCAAGATAAAATTCCTCGTAACTTTACCTTCTCGGCACCGGTACACGGGGAGAAGGAGATTTACATAAACATCCGCGGTATAGTTATAACGGGCGGACGAGTCGAGTCGAGTCGAGTCGTGTCCGGGAATTCTCGCCACGAAATGGGTCGTCCGAGGAACTGGCACGCGTTTCAAACACTTGAGGCCGCGTGTACGTGTACGATGGTCGATGGGAAAATGGAAAAGGGTCCCGGGAGCGTCTCATTTTTGCTCTGCAAGGGATGCATTCGACAACCGGCACGGTACGGCAACGCAGCGCGACGCGACGCGACGCGACGCCGAGCGAAGCGATTCGGTAAAGTCCAATATAAGCGGTACGTGCGCGATCCGTCGACGTCGATTTCTTCCAAGCTGTTCAAAGTTTGAACCACAGCAGTCGACTTTCTCCTTTCTTCGACTTTCCGACGTTCGATCGGCCGCGGCCGCGGCTGTCTCGCGGCTCCAATTAATCGTCGAGAGGCCTCTCGAAACGCGAACATTTCCAATTGTTTCGCCTAAACGGGTGATGCTCCGTGTAGACCCGAACGAACGATTTCACCTCGGAAACCGAAACGATCGGAAAATCGACGCGCAAACGAAACCTCGTGGTAGGGGGTGGTTAAAATCATAATACCGTAAAAGTTTGAACGACGGTGACGTCGGGAGTGGTTTTTGAGCGAACGAATCTAATCTGTAGGTAGGTGGTTGGTGTAACAAACCTGGGAAGGATGCGCGCGACAAACGAGATACATCTCGCGTCAGCGTCGCGTCGCGTTGCGTCGGTGAAACGCGTCGGGACTCCGTTAACAAGCGGAAGAAAAGCTAATGCCGAAATCACGAATACCATTAGAAGCGGGATCCCCGGGAACCGAGTTACGTTCGGCGACAGTCACCGAGGGCCTCTTTTTCCCCGTGATGGAATCTCGAGAATAGTCGCAATAAGTTACAAGGCTTCCGGCATACGACGCAACATGATTTCCCCGGTGGCGTACGGTTCTTCCTCGTTCCGTTCGCAGTCGCTCCGGTTAATCGGCTCGACGATTCGCCGAGACTCGATTGCATCGTTTCTCTTCTACTCTCGGCTCGCGCGATGAAGCAGCTTACACCTTGTACTTGTATTTCTACCAGCACCAGTACTTGCACCTTGTACTTGTATGCGGCAAGAGGCAAGTTGGGATTAGCGTGTATTTCTTATATGTGGAAATACTGCCGCCATTCTGAAACTCGTCGATTCGTAGAGGCGCCCTCGGAGCTCGTAACGTCGTTGCTCGAGCTCCATTTCTCTTCTTTTAGCGGCGCCGCGCTGTGACTATTTTCTTACAGTCTCATGTTTTCCGACATCTATCCAGCGATTCCTCGAGCTACTGAATTTTGAATAAGTATTTTCGTTCCAATATCGAAAAACGACTGTAACATATTCCTAAAGAAGGAGAGTCTCGCGTTGTTCATCGATCGTGGCCGACGAAACATGCAAAGTCTCCGAAATTTGGAACCCTGTCCCGGAATCGTCCTGTACGGTTCATCGTCCCGAAAGGAGAACGTCCATCGTTCCTATCCTCGGAATTCTCGGTGTGTGCGGAGGACGCGACGTTCGGATCGACGGGAAGCGAGCTGGATAGATCTGTCTGTCTGCCGGTCGCTATAGTTTTGCCTGCGGATGAGGGCGAAGCGAGCAAGGAGAACGAGTCGCAGAAAACGTAGGAGGAGGAGGAGGAGGAGAAGGAGGAAGAGCGTTAACGCGATCGATGCGAGTCGGCGATTCCCGCGGGAGGAGCTCCCTTTTGTTTCGATCCCTTCCCACTTCGAAACCGATCTTCGGTCACGCTATATCTTTTCTCCATCGAAATCGTAGCTCTTCCCGGGAACGAGGCGAGACGAGAAACGATCGATCGTATCTCGCGACACGACGCGACGAAACGCGTCGGCGAGGCGAGGTCTTGGCAATTTCGCGAGCGACTCGAAGCAATCGCGAAGACGGAACGGCGAACGAGAAAAACCAACAAACGACGCTCCTTCAATCTACTAAATTAAGCCGAATATCGGTATCGATCGGGCCAGGCGCTTGTTCGCTTTTCCGCCCTTGGAAATTAAACCGTGGGTCCGTCCGGACCCGGGCACGGACTCGGCGAGACCACCCTGTCTTTGCCCGTAAGAAAAGCGATCCTAACTTTTCTCGTTTCCATTCTCTTTGTCCGCGACGTCGTCGTCACGAACATATTTCGTTTATTATTTCTCTCTTGCGTCGAAGAGCCGAACAAACAAGCATTGTTAACAATACTTAGCCGCGACTGTGACAGACGAGCATCGACCTTCGAACGGCGAACAAATACGCGTAGAGAAGGATGTCCCGAAGCGAAGCCGCAACCATTATTCGTCCTCAGACGTTCCGCTCTTCGAAAGCTTCTTACGCCCTTTGTAGTCGGTCTCGCGCGACTGCACTCGACTCGGCGCGAAAAACCGTCTTGCCGATGGTACGCTTCGCGGAACCCCGAAGAAAACCAGCCCCTCTTTCGCGTCGATCATCGATCGAGGACGGGTTCGACGTCTCGACGATTCAACCGTACCGCTTTCCAGCTCGAAACCGCCGAGCGTTTCGGGGCGCAACATTCCAGCGCCCCGTCGGACTCGAATTTACATCGTTTCGCAGCGGCGCGGTTGGTTGTCCTTGTAGACCCTGAGAACGGGAACGGTCCACTGGAGACGCAACGCGAGACGCGATACGAGACCCTAGACGCGAGATACGACGGATTCACGGCTCGGCGGAATTGAAGACGAGTTTGGCACGTCTTAGCCCGAGGATCGTAGCAAATTTATCAGATGGAAACACGAAGAGGAGAGAAACGGACGACGGGTCGCAGCGTTTGCGAGTCTATCGTACGTTTTCTCGTTTCTGCCATCTTTCTCGAGGCCCGATACCGTGACCGCTAGAAATTTTTTTGCGCGTTGCACATATCCGTTGACGCTGCAGACCGTAGCTCCGACGTCGCTTCTTTCTCCGTAGCCGACCGAGACAATTTGTATCGGTTCGGTGCATCGTGCAAGCTGTTCGTCGTCGTGGGTTTGTCGGGAATAAGACGCGTCGGTGAACGCGAGAATAGGACGCGACGGCGGAACGTTGTAACAGGATCCTCGTCATCTTGGGAATGCCCTTTGTGTTTCGCGTTACGCGGGGTCCACCGTAGTCCTCAACATCCTACGATCTCGTCTCGGTTTACCGTAATAGGGCGAAATCGTCTACCGCGAGTCCGTTATTTGTCCCTTCGCGATACCGTTTGTCCGTGATCCCTTTTCCATCGGGGAATAATAAAGCAACCGTCGCGTCCGTATCCGCGTCCGCGTCCGCGTCGAGATTACGTCGGCGGAACGGCGAAGATTAAATCCTGCGGAAGAGGGGAAGCTGAGGAGAGGAGGAGCGGTCTCGGCCGATATTGGCCGAGCCGAGACGATAAGCTTTGGACGTTGCCAGTCGGCCGGCCCTTCCGCTAATGGAAAATGTCAAGTAATCCGATAACCGTTGCTCGCCTACTCGGGAAACGCGTGCCTAGTTGAAATCCGCATCGAGTAGCCCGAACGCTCGATTAAAGCCGGAAATTATATTAACGCGCGTAATCGGGAGCCTGGAAAAAATGTCGTCCAACGCTTTGAGAATATTTTCGTGGATCTTTTCGTGCGACGTTGAGTCCCGTAAACGGCGACAAACGTTGTGGCGCCAATTTCAGCGAGTAAATCTAGAGACGCGAGAATTTCCAGCGTTCGGGTGTTCTCTTACCGAGGACGACGATTTTCCGCTACACCTAAACGCTCCTCCGAGAGCCATTCGTTTCCGAGAAAACCACGGCTATCGTTTACACTTCCACGGATGTCGTTGCTTCGACGGCTAAACGATTCCGTGGGATCGGACTTTCAAAGCGCGCCGCGCGCTGCAAAGAGGGAGGAGATTAAATACAACGGATCACCCTGAATCGCCTCGAATCATTCTGGATCACCGTGACCGAAGCGGTGCAGCGTACTCGATGAATATTCGGTCGCATCGTAAATTCGTCGCGCTTCGTTTCGGGGAAAAAATAGCTCCTCGGTTTTCTCGGCGGCTGTTGTTCCACGTTGTTGATTCTCTCGAAACACCGCTGCCAGAAGCCAGAAACGTTTGTGTAATGGCTGAGCTAGCTCTCCATCCTTCCGGCTTTGGTTCTCGCACGGAACACGCGGAGCACGCAGAGGATGCACATTAGGAAGGATTTCTAGGAGACGAGGAAAGATAAGGGAGAGACTGCGCGCGGGCCGTGGTGGTGGGTGCGGAGATGGCAAACATGGCGTGCATTATGCACGCGAGCAGGTATTTCCGCGCGAGCGACTGCTTCCATGAACGCTGCGCAAAGGGAAAGCTGAAAGAATATAGAAAATGAAAATTGCGTGCCTAGGAGGACGCGCGTGCTTTCCGATAGATTTCCTAAGTGAAAGAAAAAGTGTTCGAGCGACGGTAACTTTGTTACGAGGAATTTTTTCGCGCTCGTCCAACAGAGACGCGGGTAAATATAATTTCGCAGCCGGAAGAGTGGCATTCAGCATCGGGAAAGATTCTACATCTAATTTCGGCTGGAACGGATGCGAGTTATTCGATTTAATACCGTCTCGGCGCGGCACGGGGAATCTTGAAGACCCTTCGCCTTTCTGCGAGCGTTCGTCTCGGAAACGAGCGTCCGCTTGTCGTCGCTCAACCAGAAGACTAGCAGCGATTCGAATTTTCTTAGGGGAATTCGTCACGGTTCTCGTGTAATTTCGGAGAATTTCGAGAAATTTCGGCACGGGACGGATCAATTTCGTGAAATTCCGCCGGAGGAGTTTGGCCAAGTCGGTACTAATTTGGTAAGCTCGGGGACATCGGCGAGAGACCAGGGGGCCGCCGGCCGCCTCCTGTCTCCCGCCGTAACTCTGCCGCGTGTAATATCCCACTTAATCGAAGTTCATCGGCACCTCCGCGAGGCACTAGGCTCGGGGCTTAATATCGCGACAAATTGCTTCTGGGTTGATTTACCAACGAAACCGATCCAGAAACATTTCCAGAATTTCTCGATCGCGACTCTAAAACTGCAATTCGATGAGATTTCCAAGCGTAACATTTCCCAACCTACACCCCATGTACTTGGAAAACGAGATCAGAAAGGGTTAAACTGCTGTTACCGTCAAAGGTCGACAGCCAACTCTAAATCTTCCCAACGACAAGATGTACGTGCTCTAGCGAGGGCATCGCCACGCTCGCGTAACATTTTCTCGATTTTTTAACGTTCTAGTCTAATGAAAACTAGGAGAGAGCTGCAGTTAATTCCGTGGTTGACGGAGTCCTGGAACCTCTCGTCGCTGCTCGACATCGCTCGACGCCGCTCGACGCCGCTCGACGCGACGAAATTTTATTAGAACCCTCGCGTCGGCTGCAACGGCAAACTTGTTCCCTTTAATTCACTTTGGCAACACGTTCTCCTCCGCCGCTTTGGACGCGTACAAATTTGCCGGCGCGCGTGCAATTATGTAAAACCTGCGCGGCAAGCGTCTGGAGATTACGTAGGTATACCGAAATTGGACCACCTCTGCTGTTCCTTGCCAGAGGAGAATCGGTGATTGTCCGATGCTGGATGGTCGAGAACATCGATTGTAGAGTGTCGGTATCTAGAAGCCCAAACGATCGTTTTAAAAGCCGAGACGACAGTGGTCCCGTTTCGGTTTACGGGCGACCATTCCGAGGCGGGTGAAATTAGGCGACGAGGGTGGTCGGTTAAGCGGAGAGTTATGCGCGTGGCACGCGTGCTCGTTAAACGTTAAACGTTAAACGTTAAACGTTAAACGGTGAACGGTGAACGGTTAAGCGGCGTGTTTCAGAGGTCTGGCTCCTGCCAGGTTGCGCCGGTGTGGCCTGGTTCGATAACCGTCGACAAGAGTAATCTCGTCGATCGCGAGTTCGTCCGATTCGAAGAAGAAACTTGGCGAGCCGGATTCGAGATGGAAGACGGAAGACGAGGAGACGAGGAGAGTTTGCGCGCTTCCGGCCGGGACGGGTGACTTCTGGCGTGCTCCGATTGATAACGGGAACAACGTCTAATAAAGTTCTCTCCATTAGCGCGAGGAGGTCGACGCGCGACGACTATGCTCTCTCTGGTCGCTAACGTTTCGAAGCCTCGATTACCGAGCCGCATCTCGCTCGTAAATCACGCTCGTAGCTGGCACGTGTGCCACCGCTAATCGAGTAATTAACATTCCGAGCCTCGTTTCGTTTCTACGTGGCGCATTGTGTCGGTTCGCGCCGCTTCGTGTCATGTCCTGTGCCGTGATCCGCCAACAACTGATCGTTCTCCACTGATCGGATCAACAGGGGTTCTACTCGCGCGAGAACGTGTCGGAAGAAGATGTAGTCAAAGTAGAACGCGCGCGAACTCTAAAGGAAGCGACGCGAGTTCGTAGTTTCCTTTGAAGCGCAGCAATTTTTTCGGACGAACTTGCCACTCTTCCGATCCGTGAGTAAAACTTGTCCGGTGGAAACGCCATCGTCGGATTTCCGTCGAAGAAAGTCGAGGAAGCGTCTCACGCGCGCGCGATCCTTTCATCCTAAATAAAGGAGAAATAGGGTTACCTATTGTGGACTTTTGCCACCTGTTACAACGGCGCGGCGCGGCGGAGAGGGAGGGGGGTGGAGAGTCGGAGGGCGAAAAAGATTGGACGAGCGAAGGGTGAAAGGAGGCGGTCTTGCGATTCGTCGCGTCGCATAACTCTTATCCTACGGGGGGGCGCGACGCAACGTTCCAATAATCCTTCTTTAACGACTCGCAGCGAGCCGCAGCACCCCTTATCGATTCGTTCGTTACGCGCGAAGGGTTGTTAGCCGGTAGTTTTTCTCGCGTCGTTGTCGACGGAGGCTCCGGTAGCGATAAAGGAGGAGAGAAAGGGAGAGAGAAAATTGCGCGCGTACACCATCGACTTTCCGCTTTGTTTGCCGGTTCGTTGGGAGCTGGTCTTGTTCACCGTTGCCTCGGAGGGAAAAAGGGCAACGAAAATCCCCTCGCCAGTCGCCCCGCGCTTTGTTTTCTTCCAATTTATGCGCCCCGCTCGCGGTTCCGTTAATTATTGGCCGGTCCGAGTTCAAATAATACCGTTCCTACGTAACTCTTCGGTATTTATAATGCGTTTCTGATAAAACATGGCCGCCATTCAACGTACCCTTCCGATAAATTCGGATCGTTATCGGGCCGAACGAATCGCGTTTCTCGCGTTCGTCCCCACCCCGCCCCGGGCCGCCTCCGCCTCCGCCTCGGAACCGCTCGGAACCGCTCGAACGATCATAGTTTTCGACGCGTAGGAAACCGAGATTTCCACGAGTTTCGAGGGTTCCGGGGCGAGAGTGAATTATTTCGATCCCCGCGATGCCGAACAACGTGCGCGACGCGATATCGCGTCCTGCTCTCTTTCGGCAATTACGGTAATGGTTTTGGTAATTAAATCGGTTCCGGTAACACTGCTCTACCCTCGCCCCGCGCCGAGCCGCATACCGTGCCGTGCTTCGGCCCGCTAGATATTACCCGTTTCGGTATCTTGCTTGGTTTTTTCCGACCGGAAATCGATGTCGAAGCGACGCGACGTTTCTTCGCGTTCTAACGATACACCCGTTCGCCCCGATTATTTTCATCCGTTTCTCGACCATACAATTTTTCAAAATAGCCTAGTATTTTCTTTTTACACTGTCGGTTTTTTTTTTTGTAGCTTCTCCGTTGGTTTTCGTTTCCCGCGTACGGAAAGGTTATCGTTAAATAAATTGCTATTGTTATTAAAACGAGCTCACGCGGGAAATCCGTGAGGGTGATTCGTTGATCTCGGTACGGCTCGTGACGAGCGTAGAATAACCAAGATCCACGGGCTCTCGTTAATGCCATTGTTCCGGGAAGCAAAGCTCGCGTCAGCCATCTCGTTTTTTCCGGCCGGTGTCCCGCTCCGTTTCGCTCTGGCTCCAGCACCGAATCCAATGTTCCTTTATCCCCGCGCTTTCTTCTCGGCAAAACGAGCCTGGATCGCCCCTCGATTCTTATTTTTCCCGCGGAGACGAGGAACCTGTCCGCGTCGACTCTCTCGAAAAAATGTCACCTCTCTCGCTCGACCGATGACTCGGCACATGCTCGTCGCGAACAATGCCTCGAATCGTTTCGAATCCCGAGGTTTTCCGACGATGGCCGCAGCTATTCTCGGGATGCTTATCCCGATTCTTACAAAACCCGTGTTACGCGGGCTAATCCCCGATCGAATTTCCCCGGTTCCCGAATATCATCGACTCGGGGCGATATTGTAACGGCAAGGATCCGGTAAATCGAGCTAAGGATACCCTAATCCGAACTGTTCGAAAACATTGCAAATATTTTGCGACTCTGTCTGTTTTCGAAATTTCGTGTCCCTCCGGAAAAAGGAGAAGCGGGGACACCACCGCCCAGCGTTTTCCTCACGACCACCGAAACTTTTTCTCGGTGCCCGGTCTCTGGTTTCCGGTCCCCGATCTACGGTTCAGGGTTCACGGTTCACGGTTTGCAGTCGCTGCCACTGGAAACTCTGTCACGGCTGCCGACTAATTCCGCGACATTTCCCGCGGCCCGTTAACCAGCTAATTGCGCGCCTTCTGTTTGCATCTCCCCGTTCTCCTTCTCCTTCTCGTTCTCGTTCGCGTTCGCATCCGCGTCCTCGTCCGCAGCCTCGTCAACCTCCACCGGTATAGCCGCGAGCTTTTCTCCTCTTCTTCCTCCTCTTCCGCATAGATCGAGTCGAGGTACGCGAAACACCGAAATATCTTTATTAAAATCAAAGACAAAAGAAAATGTTCAACAACGGGCTCCGATGAAACCGCCCGGATCCGTGGATGAACTAGAACCGAGAGAAACGAATTTTTTTTTTTTTTTTTAAGGAGTAAAAACTCGAGTTTGACGGATGAAACAACCCTCGGAGAGAAAGCACCCTATCGTGTTACAGATAAAAACAGAATGCGCAACGAGGAATTTTAGTAAGATTGCGAAAGCACGAAAGCGAGATCGGCATCTGTTTCCGGGCTGAAAAAATTGATCTCGAGAGAGAGGTAGGTCGGAGAACCGAAAATTAGTCTTCCTCGGGTACCGTCGAGTCTCGGTTGAAACGCGTCGAATCGCACCGAATCTCCCGATCGGATCTACCCTGGGTCGTTTCTCCGCTGTTCGAAGCTAGGTAAGGGGATCGATCGAGCGACGCCAATTTCCCGGAAGCCAGGAGGACGATTCTAGCGGTTGTTTTGTTCGGCCGCCCCACCGCGCCGTATCGCGTCGATTACGTTCGGTTTCTCGAAGATCGATAACGTGGACCAGTCACGAAGGAAAAACGATCCGTTGCGTTTGCCGCGAATTTCGGCTCCGGGGGTCGTAAAACGTTTTACCGTCGAAGAGTAGCTCTCGGCACGCGACGGGACCCTCGTTACAAGAGGAAGGAAAAATCCGATACGGATACTAAGCCGGTTCTACGGCCAACGCAACGTCTGGATCGGACCGGACAACCTACGTATACCATATTTTACGAACTTGGCAAATTTTCGCTTTACGGTGTGTTCTATCTCGTAGCCGTTTTCGAGAGACACGGAGATATTGAAACGTAAAATCGCGTATGCACGCGCGAACGTAGTTCACGAGCGATAACTGTTACCGAGGGGGATTATATCGGGCGAACGTTCGATTCTAAAAAAAAAAAAAAAACGCGGAGGTTGAATAAAAAAAAAAAAAAGATTCGCATAACGCGATTAACTTGGTCGGTTGCGTCGATCTTCATCTCGGCAGCGATGGGATCGCGGACTCGATGCGAAAGCAGACGAAGCAGATGCAATTACCGTGGCAACTCGTCTTTGAAGAGTCGAGCAGTTCGCGTCTTCGTTGGACGTTATCCGTGCATCCTGATCGATCGGTCCTGGTTGACCGACCGAGAGAAGTCGTTGAAAAAGCGCCTCTGACTCGCGGAGAAACGGGGAAAATCGACGAGATCGCGGAATTGAAATGTTTCGCGTTCGGCAAGATTGGTGCGCGACGAAGCTCCGCAAAGCCGCGTCTTTTCCGACGCAAGGAGATCTCGGCGAGTTTCAGAGGATGCGATCGTTCCCGGAAGCGTTTCGAACGGTCGACGCCGATCGGTTTCCTTGAACCCGACCTATCGCGTCGCGCTGCCGTCGAACAGAGGCGATCGGACGTGATCAAAGCGAAAAGGTGAGGGATAGGGATAGGGAGAGGGAGAGGGAGAGGAACGGGGTGAGAGTTGACCGACGCCGGAGGGAGGGACGAGCGGAGGGAACGCAGCTCGAAAGCGACGAATGAATCGAAAACGAAGAGAAAACCTAATAATGGAGTTCTCCCTTTCCGTGGCCACGATGGCGGCAATAATGGGCTCCTCGGTGTACGTCGGTGATCCGAGGTCGGGGAAAATTGGATTCGAAATCGAATTTACTCGATTTTATTTGCCGGGAGACGATGAAAATCTAAATTTACCGGAGGGAAGTAGTTCTCGAAGAGACGAGTGGCTCGACGAGTGTTCGATATCGAGTCGCGTGGCGTCCCATCGAGAGAGTCTGCGACTTCGGGGGACCACGGATCGGTTTCCGTGAAAATCAACCGAATTACCGGTGTACCGGAGCGTCGAACGGCAACAGCTACGTACAGCTTCAACATCTACAGCTACATCTACGTTTATAGCTGCCGCTTCGGCTGCAGCTACGCCCACGCGTCGAGAAACGTAATCTCGACCAGCGACTGCTGCTGGGCTCCTAGAAGAGAAGACTGCACCCGTAGATACGGGACGCTGAATGCACGAAATTCCGTGTACCGCTCCGCCCCGCCCCGCCCCGCCCCGCTTCGCTCCGCTCCTCCCTGCCCAGTCCTCTCGATCCGACGCAATACTCGGCAGAGCATCAACGAAATCCACGAACGTTGCGAACCGGCATCGAGAACCAGATTCGAGAAACCAGCTGCGTCGAGCTCCTCGAAAAACCGGCTACCTCGAGTCCCGCTAATGGGTTTCTCGATATTCGTACCGGACGGTGCGGCTACCGACGTCGGGGCGACATCCTCGGCGGCATTCTCGGTGCCGACAACGCGATTCCACCTCTCGCTGCAACACCTCCATCCGATTTTACTCTCGGAGGGTCGAGTCGACGCTGGAATCGATTCGCATGCAGAACTCGACGACCACGAACGAGCGCTCGTAAACGCAACCTGCGCGAAGAAAGCTGTCCCAGGTCCGGGAGTCGGGGGTTGGAGGTCGTGGTTCGAGGTTCGAGGTTCGAGGGTCGGTGAAGCAAATCTGGACGAAAAGTCCAGGGGACCTGTGGCCATTGGTCTCGATGGACTCCGGAAAGTCCGTTACAGCCTGGATTCTGTCGGTCGACCGTCCGAGGTTGGCACGACCAGCAACTAGACATCAGTCGCCCCGAAACTCCGACGTTGCGCGTTTCACGGTGAAATGCGTCGCGGAACCGCCGCCGATTCATGAAGGCTGTCGCGCGTCGCATCCTGCCTCGTACTAAATCGTCCCTATGCACGGTGCACGATGCAGGGATGCACGGGTTCGAAACCACTGCGCGAGCGTCTCGGCCACCGCGTCCCAAACTCTCCCGACACGCCTCGCGAAGTTAGGTTACGCGTCGTTCCCAAAATTGTTCTTTCTTCCCTCGAACGGTCAGGAATTCCGAGCGCGCGTTCCACTTTCTCGTTGTCGTGTCGTCGGGTCTCTGCCGGCACGGCACCGACGGTCGCCATTCTTCCTCCTCGAGCGTAACGGAATTGTGAATAGCCGAAGGTGTGGGTGGTTTTTCGCGCGCGAACAACAGAATTTCTTGTAAAAACTCGGCGAACGTTTCGAGGACGCATGCTTTGCTTTTCGCTGGCAGAGAACCGAACGGGAAAAGGAGCTAGTCTCTCTCGGAGTTGGCTTTGTCGATTCGTCCCGATTTTCCAAACATATCGAGTCGAGTCGGGTAGAGTAGAGTCATGCTGGGATAGGATTTAGCCGGTTCCGACTTGGCCGGGACGATAAAGCGACGCGACACGGCTTTAATCCAGTGTCCTCGAGGGAGTATCGAGAGGAGCGAGAGATCCGTCTGAAAGGAGACTGGTCCGTGTACAAGGGGTAAGCCGTACGGATGCGGACGAGGATGGGGGTTGAGGGTGCGGATGCGGATGCGGATGCGAGGAGAGACGCGAGGCGACGCGCGACGGTTTGGTATCGCGAAAGACATAAAGGCAACCTGACGCTTTCCATTATAGCGATGTCTACGGGCGTAGCTATCAGCGGTAACGGGCCAGCTGACGCGGCAATGCAAACACACAGCCTTTCCGTGTAACACACAGCCTCACCGCTCTCTGTCCGGCCCCTCTCTGCCCCTTTGCCGGAACGCTCTGCCGCTCTGCCGCTCTGCCGCTCCACCGCGCTGTTATATCGGCCTCGCACCACCTATGTACGAGAGCACAGTGCACCCTACACCCTACGCGCACATCGCCTACGAACCCGACTCCTATACCGAACACCATACGTCTCCGCGAGATCCGCATTTGCATTTTACAACTAACCGCAGCTTCTGCCGTGCCGCGCCCCGACTGTGCCGTGCCGCACCGGCCAGCTACGGAACCCGGTGCTCGCGGGTTCCAAAAGCTTTTAAATTCAATCCCCCCGCACCTGCTCTAGTTCAAAGGCTTCTTCTCGACCAATATTATCCGTCACTCGGATCGAGGAACGATCGTCTAGATATCGATGGCAGATGGTCGCTGATAAGCGAATACGTCAGTGACGTTGCGTTTCGCACGATTTCGAGCTAGTCGTGGCATGATTTGCAATAACGACAGGCTTTTACGCGAGAACGAACAAACCGTTGCGTCGGATAAAAAGATTATAAACGGGGCGCGCTCGCGAAACCGTAGAATCAACGAAGCTTCGCTGCCGGAGGCCAAAGCGTAATTCGTCGGACGCTCTTCGGCGCGATCTAATCAAAAGCTTTCGGGAGAAATGAAATCCGGTTGCGCTCTCCGCCGAACGCGGAGAGGATTCGGCTTGGCGCGGCGCAGAGAGCCGCGGTGCGGTGTTGGGTCGGTAGGGACGTGTACGTGCGTTCGTGGAACAAGCTTTTTTAATCAAAACTTCGTTTCGTTTAACTCTTTTGATGCCGGCTGAAAGATCTCATCAAACGCGCGAAATAAATCTACACGGTTTTCGAAGGGGAGAATGGGCGAAATGGAATCGCGGAAAGTTTGAAGCGTTGATTTCGCGCGGACCCGGCCGTACGGGGAACGCGACACCGACTCCGCTTCGAAAGCTTCGGGATCGAAGCCGAAATTCGAGAAACGCGCTACCGCGGCTCCACTCGATGTTCTTTTCTTTTTGTGAAATTTCCTATTCGCTCCCGCGTCGCGAACGTGTTAACATTATTTTGTTCAACGGCGCACCGGAAACCACCGGTGTAATTTGTGACTGCCTCGGTGGAGAATGCTCGTCCAGGTTTTTCGACGCGAGCCGGATGCGGAAACCGCGGCGTCCGTCGTTATTGTTCCGCGTCGTTGTTCGACGCGGTTTCATGCGTTCGAGTCGGCTCGGCTCTCTCTAGGCATCGGATTGGCCATCGCGGCTGGTTGGCCGGTTGCTCCGCTGGTCGGCTGGTCAGTCCTGGCCATCCCCGCGTCCAATTTCAATCAGACTAATGATTTCACCGGGACGGATCGTTGCCGCGGGCGCAGTTTTTCGTCCGGGGGAGTTTGCCGGCCGCTTTTCACCCGCTTTTAGCAGCATTACGAATTCCATCGTTCGCGTACCCGCATTCGGATGATGAAAGGCGTCCGTTTCGAATCGTCGTTGCCAAAAATACCGTCGAACCTATCTCGGGGCCGCGAATCGTTCGCGAAACGAGCCAGGGAACAACGATCCTCGCGTAATCTTGTCGGGGGGAATATGTGAAACTGGTTTCGACCGACGCGACGTTTTCATGCGATAGAGTTTTCGGTAAAGCCGCACAGGTTTTATTTGGCATTGGGAAGGCGCGAAGAAAAACATGGAATAGAATTGCGGTAGCAGGGAACCGGAACGGAGGAGTAGAGGAGTAGCAGCGGAATAGAGGAACAGCGGAACAGCGGGAGCAGAGCTTGTGTCACGGATAGTCGGCGTGGAAGCTCCGCGAGTTCGCCGACAACGGCGGACAAGGACAATGCGGAGCACCGAGGGGCGAGACCAGCCAGCCGGTCGGTCGGATGCTGCCAACGGAATAGACAAAAGACAGGAAAGAATTAATGGCGGGCTGACTCTTTCGCACCGTTCCAGGCTCGCGGTGCGGTGTATCTACCCGGGCCGAGCCCTCCTCCGCTTTCGCGTCTCTTTTTCCGCTGTCGACCGTCCTTCTCTCTTTCGTTTCGCATCCTTTCAATGTATTACTGTAAATGAGTTACCGAGCTGACGGTAGCCTTAGCACTCGGGTAAAAACGAGCAAAGCGGATGGCGGCAAGCGGGTAGCGGGAAGCGGGAAACGGAAAGCGGAGAGGGAAACGAAACGTCGGATGGAAAGAGGGTCGCGAAACGTCGTTGCCGGAGAAATTAAGTGCCCCCTGCAGCTCCGCGTCGTTCCTCTCGTTCCGAAACGACTCGTTTCTCTTTCCCTCGGTCGATGATTCATTTCGAGAAGAATACCGAGAGCGTCTCACTCGCTCTCTCTCTCTCTCTCTTCCTCGTTCATTCACCGAGAGATATCGCTGGCGAATTTTCGATCGCGGATACGGGCCACGAGCTACGGGCCACGGGCCACGAGTCACGGGAAAGGATACGCGCGGAATTAAATAATTTCGTTCCGACGGCCGGCAGCTGGCAATTTTCCGGCCGGTGATTTAAGCGGCCAGATAAAACTGATTTATTAAGTGCGGCGTCCGGATCGTGGTACCCGCCATCCGGAAAAGGAACGTCGCGCGGAGCGTCGATGCGTGCCTACTGCCTACAGAACGAGGCTAAATTGCTCGAAATGCGATCGAGGAAGAAATACTACGGTGTCCCGGAACCGATAACGGAGCTCCAGCTTTTCTCGTGTCTCTTTGTACGTCGCTGCCGCGTTAACAACGTCTCGTCTCGTCTCGTCCCGTCCAATCTTGTCTCGTCTCGTCTCGTCGCGCCGTGACGCGATGTTAACGAGGACAAGTCGCTGTTTTTTCCCCCGGAACGAAAACTGTGCAAATTTCCTCCGCTGCCTCTGTATCGCGCGTATTTTTCTCCTTAACGATGTTTTATCGAGAAAGGGGAAGGAAGCGTTCCATTATAATGCAACGGCAATCGTCTTTGATTTTCTCCGAACGCGTTCGTTGCGCTACGAGAAAGATTGTACCGTGTATGTATTCTGTATCGAACCTCGAGCGAGGAATTAAAAGAGGCACAAACGATCGTCGAACTCGACGATTACACGTAGCCGGAGCATTCGGTGGAAGTAGGTTCTCTCCGGGTTTGCATTCTGCGAGGCGAAACCGACGGACCGTGATTCGTCAGAGCCCTGTCCTATTTTCCCATGCGGGAAGATCGGGGTAGGTTGGATCCGACCCTCCAAGGGGTAGCGGCTCGTTTGATATCGGCTCTGGACGATCCAAAACGCTGCAAAACGTTGCAGTCGCACACGGCACTGTCTACCGGGACTCGTTCGGGGGTTGTGATCTCGTGCGGGTCGGCTGTTACGCCTTTGCCGTTGTGGTTGAACCACAACCGCAACACAGCGTCGGACCACCGACTGCTCGAGCGATCCGGTTGCTTGTCGCTCGACAGGAAAAATCTCGAAACCGCGACGAAATTCGATTGTTTCGAAATTATGTCCGAATTGTAAACCTTTCGTTCGAAGCGAAGCTAGAGAAGGGTGAGAGAAATATGTAGAGATATGTGAAAGATATCGCGTCGTGCGTCGGGCGTCGGGCGTCTGGGTTTGCTGGTTTTTTCGGAGCGTAACGTCCGTTCCTTGAAAGCATCGTTTGACCGAAAGGTTAATCGAATTACCAGGATACTCGACTATCGGCAAAGGGATCGATGGACGATTCCGGTGTACGCGTTCGTGACCGGAAGCGTGTACGTCTCCGGTATCGGCAGAGGATCGAGCAGAGGATTACAGACTTTCCAAGGCTCTAGTTCTCGGTCTCGTTGCCCGGCGAACTAAACCGTTTCAAGGATCGGACAGAGCGTCGTACGAAAACAGAGGAACGCATCGAAAGCTCTTTCGTTGGAGCGCGAACTAATTGACGCGAGTATCGTCGTTGTTCAGCCTTGCCCCAATTAGTTTGCTTTATCGTCGATTCTACGATGGCCGACCTGTTAGGTAATTTATTTTCCTGGTTCGCGAGCCTCGATAACGTCTAATATTCTCGGTCGTCGGCGAATTCTCGAGCTCTGGCCTCTGCTCGGAAACCGACTCGGCTCGATCGTTCTCTTTGTCGGAGGTTCAGCTGTCCGCGATGGCCACGGCTGTTTGCTTTTACGTCACCGGTATCGTGCTTACGGTGGTTTACGGCTGTCGCTGCAAAGACACGAGTAACGCGGTTAATCCGCGCTCTCGGTAAGCCGTGGTTCGATGAGTCCGTAATTTGGTGGTTGCGCTAGGGTTTGGCCACCGGCGCGCGATGCGGCGCGGTGCGGTGCGGAATAGTGCAGCGAACGAAAAGGCAACCGGTGCGGTGGCCATTAGCTTTGACGCGAAGCGATCGTCCAGGGACGCGAAGATTAGCGGCAGCAGCCACGCCGGAAACCCGGCAAAGACAGAACGTATTCTCTATATCGGAGAACAGCTCGACCGTAGCCTAGGTTGCCCCCTGTGAACAGCGTTAACGGTTGTCGAGCGCCTCGGAGCTTCGCAAATATGCTTCCCGCGGCGCAGGATATTCGTTCGGGAACCGAAGCAACCCTTGTTCTTTCGAGCTTCGTTCGAAATAATTTTGGATCCGTCGCATCCTCTCGAACGAGCGTCCTCGACCGCTACGCTGGGAATCGAACGACGCGGCGCGGCGCTGCGGTTCTACGGGAAATTGTATCGAGTCTCCTCCTGGACAGCGGCTAACCCTTGCATACCGAATGAACGCATTGTTAGCGCCGATAAGATACGCCGCGTCGGTGCGGGATAGTATCATCGTACCTTCGTTTCGAATCCCTTGGCTCGGATCGATCCAAATTACCGTAGACGTTGCTCGACCATCCTCTCTCGTCTCTCTCTCTCTCCCTTATCTCCTATCTCCTATCTCCGTGAAAATACGCTTTCGGAAAAGCATTGCGCCCTCCCGAGAGACTGCTGCTTCAACTTGGAGTCCGAGTTGGAGCGCCACGCCGCGCCCGGTCTCGTATCGGTTATTTAGCAACGACCGCTCGACTTTCAGCTTTCCAAAACGAACAACCAAGTCGTGTGCGGGTTCCTCATTTTTCAGCCGGTCCCGCGCGCGCCTTCGGACGTTCCCGAATGTCCCGCCGCGCGAGCGAACGCGCGAACGCTCGCACGCGTGCAATTTTTCAAACCGCCCGCGTCCTTGGGGAACGATATTTCATCGACCCGAAACGACGGTACAGCTGGCTCGTGCACGCGAGATTACTTTAAACGAATCGATCGCTCGGGAAAAGCAGTTCGATATGCCGGTGCCGATGCCGATGCCATCGACGTCGGTGTCGGTGTCGGTGTCCCTGCGAAGAAACAAATATTTACATCCTTATTATCTTAATGAACAGCCCCTTGCGAACGCTCTGATCAAGAACGATTTCCAACGAGAGATACATGGATCTTTGATTGAATTTTCTGGTCGATTCTGTTCGCAGGAGAGGACGTCCGCGGCGCCGAGTGTCCAGAGGACAGCATCCCAGACGAGAACGGTGATTGCAAATGCTTGCCAGACTGTCCGACGACGATATGCGCACCGAGCGAACATCGGATCCAAGCGAAGCCTGCGGATCCTCGAACGCCTGGAAACTGTTGTGCCCGATACAACTGTGTTCCTTCGGGTAAGAGTCGCGTGTTGTCCAGTTACTTCCGACCCACGAGTCCGGCCCCGATTATAATCAACGATAAAGCTCCTTCCGGTTGATCTTCGCCGGTGGTCGAGAAAAAAGCTTTCAAGTTTCCAGTCGACGCGGCGCGGCACGGCGCAAACTTTCGATTTACCTGTTGAATTTTAACGAGCCCATTCTTATCCCGTGGACGCGTTCACGAGAGGGTTGCGCGAGAGCGCGCGCGATGCTGTTCGAAATCCGATAGCGTCCGTTTTGAAATTTAATAACGGTCGCTCGGCCACCTGGGGAACAATTAGAAGCAGCGTCGATCGGAACGGTTGTTAAGCGAGCGACATCCTAGCTATCTCCACGTCGTAATCCCTCGACGTCGACCGTAATCTACACGGAAACCAAACCTTTCCGGGGGGTTGGGAGAGAGAGAGAGAGAGAAAGAGAGAGCGAACGTGTATCGTGTACATATTTATTTGACGTGAAATCGACGTACGGGTCGCGCGCGTCATCGAGAAATAGGACTCGGTTTATCGGTCCGTCGATTTCTCGATTCGCAGCCGTGTCCGAAACGAAAACTAGAGCTCGACCGAACCCGCGGTTAAGACTGAAACGGACGTAGGGGGTTCAAAGCGATACGCGATATACTCGATTTATTTGTTCACCCAGTTTCGCCGCTGTTACGGATTTTAGATTTCGCCCTGTGTACAGAGTAAGCATGGATGTGTCTAAAGTATACAGAACGGTCCGGATAAATTGAACGGTGCGACGCGCATTGCGAAAATTAGCTTTTAATTAGCGGACGAGGTGCGACAACGACGGTGGAGCTGGATTTCCGATTCGAAAATATTCTGTTTCGCGTTGCAGAATCGGCGGGGTGGGCAAAGCCGACGCAGACAACGGAGAAATCGACCAGATACTGTATCTACGATCAACAGGCGAAGAGGCTCGGCGAGCGATGGCAGCAGTCCGACTGCGTGAGCTGCGTTTGCGAGGAGGAGCAGGAGGTCACCTGTCAGGAGACGATGTGCAAATCCTGCGAAAACGCGATCGCCCCGGAGCCGGGCGAATGCTGTCCCCACTGCCCGATCCCGACGAACGGCTCCCACGTCGAACCTAAATCCCCTTGCCAGGCGTCGATGGAGGGTTGCTCGATCAACTGCGAACACGGATACGAGACGGACGAAAACAATTGTCCGGTCTGCAGCTGCGTCTCCGACAAGGTACGAAACTGCTTCGATCGACGCTCGATCGCTCGAACGGAATTTCTCGCACCGTAGTTTCGGCAGCCGCCGCCGCGCCGAGGGAAACTCGGGGACGTTTAAATTTCAGCTACCAGTTCGATTATCGGTTGTTTCGTTATTCGATTCAACGCGACTCGATTTGACTCGACTCGACTCGACTCGACTCGACTCGACGATTACAACTCACGGGCGTGCCTTTCGATTTCAGGAGAACGACGAGGACTCGTCCACCGAGCAATCGACCACCGACCTCGAATCCTGTCTGCAAGTTCCGTTCTGCGAACCGAACTGCGAACTCACCAGGGACGAGGAAGGTTGTCCGGTTTGCACGTGCACACCTTCTCAGACTTTCGTCGAGCCCGCGAACGACACGGTGGTGATCGATGAAACAGGCAAGAAAATTTGCCCGGAAGTCAAGTGCGACCTTCACTGCGAGCGAGGATTGCTCATGGACGAGAACGACTGCACGTTCTGCAAGTGCAAGGCTCCGGATTCCGATTGTCCTCCGTTGGTTGGCTGCAGGAAACGGTGCACCTACGGCTACAAGACGAACAGACACGGCTGTTCCGTGAGTAGACCTCCTAGTTCCTGATTCGTTCGATTCGCGATGACAGTTTTCCCGTATTGCGTTTGTTTGCGTTCCATGCAGATATGTCGGTGCAAAGCTTCCTGCACCGATCGTCTGAACAACACGCATCCCGAAGGATCCACTTGGCACCCTAATTCGTGCACAGCGTGTACCTGTCAAACCGGAGGTCGGCTCAGCTGCAGGGAAACCATCTGCTCGGTCGCCTGCAGCGATCCGTCGCCACCCAAGCCGGGAACCTGCTGTCCGATATGTCCAATCGCGGTAAGTTCTGTCGCTCGTAGCCGTGACGTCTGCCCCCTATGTAGTACTATCGGTTTCGCCGATTCGTTACATTTATTTAATTATCTATCATTGTTCGATTTGTTCGATTCCACAGCCTTCGAAGGACAACGAGGCTGCTGCTGGTGGTCACCATGGCGCGAGAGGCTGGGGCACGGCACCGATCACCCTGATCGCGATACTGACTCTGCTCTGTCTGCTTCTGATCGTGCACATAGTACGCAGCCGATTCCGCGGCAGACTCTCGCCATCCGAGACCACGTCCTGCTCGTCGTGTCCCCCGCAGTACTACAAATACGTTCCGGCGTACGATACGCCGACGCATCGACACGAGAAGATCGTACCGTTGTAGAAGACTGGAAAAGTCGTCGTCGTACACGGAAAAGACGAGAACCGGTCATTCGTCGTCGAGCAGACGACAAGCGACCAGCGACGAACAGAGGCGTGGAACGGCCCGACGATAACCTACCTCGCGCGGCCTTTGTTCCACCGACCGATTCGTACCGCGCGTAGCTTCAGTATTATTCGTAAGGTAGCAGACGGTGTTGCGACTCGAACGGAAGAAGAGATATCGGGTCGAAGGACGAAGGATCAAGGACGAAGCCCGCGGCACAATAGCTCTTCGATTTCAACTGGGTCCGCGCTAGGCGTAAAAGCGAACCCTAGCGTGAACCTTTTACCGCGAATCCTGTTGTAACCTGTAAATTCTAACGTAAAAGCTCTAGCGTAACTTCCGTGAAAATGTAAGAGTAAATGTACTAACGATAAGCAACCGCTAGGCCCTGAAATAATCGAGAAAGGTAGAAAAGCGAGAGAGAGAGAGAGAGAGAGAAACAGACGAACCAACGGAAAGACTCGTCTCGACCGTAGTATTAGTTTCTTCTCGATCTCTGGACCATCAATGTTGTTTCGCGTTGTTTTTTAGCCGACGCGCGATCTGCGACGCGACTTCCACGTTTTCGAAGAAGAGATCGGCCCTAGTTTTAGATTAGACCGCGCGCGTGCCGCGGCTCTTTCCTTCGTTCTCGTCGACCGACGCCAACGATACGATAGAAACGACGGCGGGGAATAAACCGTTCCTACGTTTTGTTCTCCTTCGAACCATCTATTTTATTTCAAATCGTTCGCGCAACGTTCTGTTCGATGTAAAAAGTTTTCCAAACGATACTTACGAAACGCCGTTATAGTCGAAGGATACTACCGAACGTAGTTGGGCTTTGCTTCGTTTCGACGTATTTTATTTATTTTTATTTATTTCCGGTTTATTTCCAACGTTGAAAAAAATACCGCTTCAAAGAACGACCACGAGCCACAGTACCCTCAATATCTTTCGTTGCACAGAGTGCCCCATACTTTATTGAGTACGCATCAAACGTTGGAGTAAAAAGAATTGACTGTCGCTGAAGTCGCGCGTCCCGTTTAAAGCGCTATTTCGTTTAAACTTGTCTCTGACCAACCGCCGAAGCACCTGCACGGCACATCGAGTTTCTTTTCCACGCGGTTCCATGTACATATCGGAGTCGCGATTCTACGGTTGGTTCTCGAGGGGTCGAGGCTACGCGCGTTCCTGCAATCGCATCGTTGGTCCGCAGCTTCTTTAGACGCAAGATCGCGAATCTCGAATCTCGAATCTTGAATCGCGACGTGCCAACACTGTAATATAGCATATCGTTGACAACATTAAGAACGACTGAAAAAAGGTGAACGTGTGCGCGTGCGTCCGAGCACCAGATAGAAGAACGTCGAGAGTCGTTGGATGGACGAAAAAGCAACGCGACCACCATGGAGAAGAGACCGCTACAGGAGAACGTGTTTGCGCGGCAGAGATTCGATCGCGAATGCGAAACGCGACGGAATTCGTTAACCACACATATCCACGTAGAAGAGAATCAACCCCGTCTAATCGTTCCTCCTCTTCTGTATTATAACGCGTACATATATTTTTTCAATGTGACACTCTCGTCTTATCGTATGTCTTGTGTAGACTATCTATTAGACTACTAGGATGTCGTCCATCCTCTTTCCTCCAAAATCGTCTAGTATCGTCTAAAACCGACTAGCGCAGGCACAAGAGCAAGATAGTCGCCTTTCCTGTCGCCCTCGATCTCGTACGATCGAGAATCTCAGATGCGGTTTGCCCCCGGGGACAAACAGCCGTAAAAGCCCATGCCTGGTTCATAATTAGTATTAAAGTAACGCTCGATCGAAAACCAGCGATCGCCCACCCCGTATCCGTATCCGTATCCGTATCCGTATTCCGTGCAGGCGATACACTGTACTCGCAGACGACGAAACGGCGAGCTGTGTTTCGTAGGCATATCATGGTGACAATATGTATTTCGACGACAGGCTCGTCCGATGCTCCCTTATCTCGCGACACCTCCGCAACGCGACGAGCCACGATCGTTTCTCGCAGGTTTCTCGCAATTTCTCCAGTTTTTGCGACCGTGCCCGATCGGACACAGCGTGCAGCCGCTAATCAGAGTCTAATGAAATTCCCCAGGGAGAGGAAAGTCTCGAAACGATAAATTGCCAGCCGTTGTCGGAAGACAACCGCCTGTTCTTTGCTTCTAGACAAAAACGCGAACGCGTCGACCGATCGAAGAGAGATCAGATATCCCCGGCGAAAATTTTCCTCAGAAAATCGCATGGAAGTTAACGGAAGGAGGAGGTTTTGTTGGCGCGGCGATGAACAGAGTCCGGGAGGAGTAACAAAACGGACAGCACAGTCCGAACCATGATCAAAACGTAGAGCCTAGTGGCCGCGTGAACACGAGAAACGATTAGTGTCGTGCATGCGAGTTCTTTGTACAGTTTCACCGTAACAAAAACCATATCAGTGTAACCTAGACTTATTTAATATATGCGAATACGTATGCATACTCAAATTGTGCGTCGTGTCTAAGGAATAGCTCTTGTATGTTAAAGAAAACGAGTCTAAATAAAATTGTTGATACGTGATGCGATGTACCGCATCTACCCGATCATATATAATCCTAATTCACCGTGTTCCCCCCACTGTAAAATGCAAGTGCGCTCTCTCAGCATTAATTTGGGACTTTACGCTCCAAGGAACAACATATAAAAATCATTATTTAACAACCCCTCCAGGTTTTTAGATTCGAGTATTTGCTCTCTGTGAGGTATTCGGTCTGATAGTTCTAGATTTTCAGTATAACGATATAATAATTTCCAAATCGTAATATGCTTGTCGTAAATCACATATTTCAATCTTCAATTAAGAGTCCTTGAAAGTAAAAAGAACACACAGTAGAAACAAAAAATATTTTCTATTTGAGCGCAAATATTTCTTGCCGCATTCTCCATCTAATTTAAGGTAAATTACGGCACGAATTACTTGCTCCAGTTCTGGGTACGTACAGCGCCATTCCCCGTAGCGGCAAAACGGCCAAGCTTGTAGCCGATTAGTTTCGTCGTGACGCTGTTTTTTTTTATTTTACTGCTATTAATATTAACAACAATAATAAAAAGACTTGCGTCCACTCGGACCCATTAGCCACATACACATGCTTCACTTATACCTATATATGAAACGAATAGCTTACATTCTATGGTGCAAATTTTCCTATATATTTCTTTATACAAATATAAAAATAAATATACAAAATATTTTATAAAAATAATGAGTAAGACATGGAGAGAGAGTATGCGAGAAGGACAGAGACATAGGACATACCTCGTCTCCAGAAATTGTTAATAACTTATTAATTAAGCATTTACAGCGACACATAACCTCAAGAGGAATGTAGCCAAGACTTCATTCTAGATTCTTTAATCACTAAAGTGTACAAAGTATGTCTAGAAAGTTATATAATTAATTATTTACGGGGGACCTGTCAAATTAACTGCATTTATTTTCGGACAAGTGTTTGAAGAATTGCTATTCAATTTGGGACAAAACCTTATGAAAAATTGTATGTGAAAGTAGCGGAAGGTGTATTCTATATTTTCCAATTGTAAACATTTATAATCTTCAACAATAAAGAAGATATTAGTTAATTTTCCATGAAATTGGTTGATTATGGTTTTCTTGAAAATAGCCCGTCCACGGGCACTGAAACGCTATAGACATCTAGCGGTGAACGCCCGAACTAAAAACGCATTACAGCCATGCATTAACTGGACTTGCCTTCAGAAAATAATTAATAATTAATTAATTTGACCCAAATTCGGTTCGAAAATATTATGTGGGTGTGTGTAAGGGTTCAGAGTGTCATTCTAAATTATAAAAGCGCTTCTATCAAATGCAGCATATTTTAAAAAAATTATTTATTAGAAGGCCGGCCTGGCGATTGCAGCGCGACGGTGGCGCCATCTAGGGTGGCGGATTTTGGAACTAATTTCCCTATCCCTGTAATGAGTAAGACAAGGACAGAAATAGTGTGCGACAAGGACAGCAGATGTCTCGCTCACCTCCTACCTTCCTGCTACCCTGGCAAATACCAGGAGAAGTATCAGGAGCACATGATGAGCAAGGAGGTATCCGCTAGGAGGTGTGCGACAAGGAGAGACATAGGAGGTTTACCAAGAGAGAGAGAAGGACAAGACATAGAGCTTCGGCATAACCTGCCAAGTTGAGGGAAAATTAACTAATATCTTCTTTATTATTGATGATTTAAAATTATTTACAATTGGAAAATACAGAATACACCTTCCGCTACTTTCACATACAATTTTTCATAGGATTTCGTCCCGAATTGAATAGTTATTAACAATTCATCAAACACTTGTCCGAAAATAAATTCAGTTAATTTGACAGGTCTCCCGTAAATAATTAATTATATAACTTTCCAGACATATTTTGTAAACTTTAGTGATTAAAGAATCTAGAATGAAGTCTTGGCTACATTCCTCTTGAGGTTTTGTGTCCCTGTAGTGAATAATTAATAAGTTATTAACAATTTCTGTTGTCGTTACGTCCTTCCTGTATACCCGTAATGAGTAAGACAAGGAGCGAGAGAGTGTGCGACAAGGACAGCAGATGTCTCGCTCGTGCCACCTCCTTTTCTGCCGCGCTGCTAATCCCCTGAGATGTAACAGGCGTTCACAACAAAAATCGTTAATAACTAGTTAACCAGGAATAAGTTATCAATATTTACATTCGAAGAACAAAGAATAGACCTTTGGCAACTTTCACGTTTCGTTTATTAACGGAATTTGTTTCGGAATAAATAGTTATTAACGATTATTCAAAACCTTGTTTCATTATAACCTCAAATATTTTGACAGGTCTCCCGTAAACAATTAATTTTCATACTTTAGAGACTCATTTAGTACTCTTTTATGATTAAAGAAACCAGAGTGGACCTCTAGCAACATTCCTATAACAATTGTTGACCGGATTCAATTGTCGTAAACAAGTTATTAACAATTTTTCGGTGGCTTGATTCTTTACCCAATGCATGCAATGTGTAAGACAAGGAGAGACAGAGTGTGCGACAAGGACAGAGGCAGACGAGATACCTCCTCTCCAGAAATTGTTAATAACTTATTAATTAAGCATTACAGCGACAGAAAACCTCAAGGGGAATGTAGCCAAGACTTCATTCTAGATTCTTTAATCGCGAAAGTGTACAAAATATGTCTGGAAAGTTATATAATTAATTATTTACGGGGGACCTGTCAAATTAACTGAATTTATTTTCGGACAAGTGTTTGAAGAATTGTTAATAACTATTCAATTCGGAACGAAATCCTATGAAAAATTGTATGTGAAAGTAGCGGAAGGTGTATTCTGTATTTTCCAATTGTAAATAATTATAAATCATCAATAATAAAGAAGATATTAGTTAATTTTCCCTCAACTTGGCAGGTTATGCCGAAACTCTATGTCTGTCCTTCTCTCTCTCCTGGTAAACCTCCTATGTCTCTCCTTGTCGCACACCTCCTAGCGGATACCTCCTTACTCATCATGTGCTCCTGATACTTCTCCTGGTATTTGCCAGGGTAGCAGGAAGGTAGGAGGTGAGCGAGACATCTGCTGTCCTTGTCGCACACTATTTCTGTCCTTGTCTTACTCATTACAGGGATAGGGAAATTAGTTCCAAAATCCGCCACCATAGATGGCGCCACCGTCGCGCTGCAATCGCCAGGCCGGCCTTCTAATAAATAATTTTTTAAAAATATGCTGCATTTAATAGACGCGCTTTTATAATTTAGAAAGACACTCTGAACCCTTACACACACCCACATAATATTTTCCAACCGAATTCGGGTCAAATTAATTAATTATTAATTATTTTCTGAAGGCAAGTCCAGTTAATGCATGCCCGTAATGCGTTTTTAGTTCGGGCGTTCACCGCTAGATGTCTATAGCGTTTCAGTGCCCGTGGACGGGCTATTTTTCAAAAAACCATAATTTTCCAAAATTATGGAATTCTGAGATATAGATTCGGTATGCAGAATTATTAGGAATGTTTTGAGACCAAATACATAAATTTTGGGTCTCTACTTGCGATATAAATTTAATTTTTTCTGTTTTAAATATTCTTAATTTCACCGATTGATGCGCCACCTTTTACTTCACAGAACCTGGACTGTTATTTTAATAAATATTTATTTATTGTGCAATGCTGATCGGATAGGGTTAGGGTTATCCACTAGAAACTAGTGTATAATTTTAAATATTTAAAATATTGTTTTGTTACATATTAACTATTATCATTAATGTTTATGTTGAATGTTTACGTCAGGTTATGCACGTGGTGTGTCGAGAGAGTCACACGTGTTATTTATAAAGTAATTAACGTTTGTAAGAGTTGAACGTTTGGATTTGTATAATACAAAAACGTAACTGATATACTGTATCCCGTTTGTTTAATAATCGTACGTATCATATTTGTCAACAAGTTGACGATAATGTAAGGAAATAATAAGTTGAATTCTTGTAGGTAAGAAAAAGGAACATTTAAGTAAAATATCAACGGACGAGTTTTTTAATCAAGATTTCGAAGATGACATCAACGATGACAGTAACAATGAAAATAACAGTGACAATAACAATATTAACAATGACGGAGGTAAGCGTATAAAATTGATTACATACATAGATAAGAAATCAAAATACAATATAACTGCTTTTTACAGTCTCAATTACAATTAAAAAAATTAATTTTTATAGGAAGTTGTGATGCAGATGTATACATCTATAGATCCGGCGCAACACAAGAAATCATTAATGAAATTAAAACAAACAGATCCAGAATTTTATGCATATTTACAGGATAATGATAAAAGTCTTTTAGAATTTAATGTATCTGACGATGATAATGATTTAAATGACGATGACAATGAAGAAACAAATAAAATACATATTCCTAATATTTGCCACATATTTTCCACTATTGATATTGACTCGGACCCGTTGGAAAGTACATCTTTTGTCAAAGATGTTGACAGAACCTTAGATTCGGGGCAAAATTGTTTTACAATTGTTACATCGTGCGTTGAAGAGTTTGCATATTCGGTCGCCATTCTTACTGAGCTGGATTAAACTTGTCATTCCTCCGATCGGAGGTCCCTCCGTTTATGATAGGCTTCGTGTGGATCTAATTCCAACATTTATTGTTTGTCAGTGTAGAGGGTGCAAGTAAACGAGTTGTTTTTGTGTGAGACAGAAAATCCCATATGGTGATTGGTCTACTCCTATTCCACGTCTGTGACTAGTGTCCGTCCACAAAATGGGAACTTGTGCCGCCATCTTTCGATGAAACGTCAAGCTACTTTTATTTTGTGATAAAATCCAATCGGATCTGTGAATTATTGTTGCATCAGGTATCCTTGCAAATTGTCCGATATGTATACGAGCGATTTACGAAGGGACGTAAGAGTTAGATAACCGAAGAAGAAAACGGTGTCTTCTACGAAGAGAATTTTACACATAATATGTTAATCGTGTCAGAACGGTAACTAGAGCCACGAAACAATAGTGAACGAATCAGCGTGCATTTGGATTAAGAAGTGCATAAACTCGCTGATCATAACCTACGTGTTGTCTTTCTTTTCAGATGTTTTGCTTGAAATATGTGAGGAGCGTTAGGCACCCTCCGCTGCTCAACTTCCTGTCTAGGAACCACTATTCCCGACGAAGCGATAAGAACACAACCACGTACAAAGTGGTTAAAACTGATGGCGAAAATATAGATGGTAAATTCTCGGTGGGACACGGGTCATTTTCGACTTGGGTGTCACAAATTTCTTGCAGTCTCATACTTCGGACCTTTATGGAAAAAATACAACTTTTGTGATCTTCGAACGGCAGCTTGGAATTCTTTATTTCCTGCCATGATACCGTGTAAGTTTGCGACGCGTATAACTTTTACATTTTATGGCTTTCAGATATGGACGGAGCTGTCCTCGGTATAAATTCTAATTGGGAGTTGTTGACACCTAGAGGATTTCGATTTTATCTACCAGGACAGGTGGGACCTGGTTGGTCCGACGTGACCACAACCGCTCAAGTTAGAACACAATTGTTAGATTTCACAAACAACAACAACTGCAACGACGACAGCGAAAGAGTCTCCTTAAATTGTACGGATGAGCGACCTACGCTCCGTTGTACCGCTCAGGAATGTCCGTTGTTATTAAGAAAAGGTATAGAGGAACTTTTTCCTGGATGTCTAGACGCTGGCTCCCCGCAGCTTACGATAATTACTATTTGTCAGAGAATCGGCAAAAGAACGTCTAGATGGAGCAGAGAAGCGGAAACCGAGAAACTAGCTAAATACGTGAGTGTCCACGAGATCCGTTTGATGGTTTAAATAAGAAAGCGATCTGTCACTATCGGTTACGTTCAATTAATGCCAGGTTTTTGTTCTTTTGATAGTTCGTATTGGCCGCATATGACATTTGCTCCAAGTTAAAGATGATCGGCTACTGGGCTGATTTCATCAATCCATTCAGCGGACAGCCCCATCTGAGTTTGCAAAAGAACAACACTTTGTACAAGACGGACGAACGCTTTCGTTGTTTAGGATTTAAAATAGTGCATAGGAACAGTTGTAAAGTTATTTTACACGACAATAACGATAAGAACTTTATAGGTGAGTAGGGAATTCTAAAGTTTATTGGTGAACGAAGATAAAATCGCGATTCGTGTACGTTGCAGGAAGTCTCTACACTACGGCGCCGGCGAGTACGGCATTTTTGAAGGAGATACTGCGCGATTGCGAACTCGTGAATCTCCACGAGGCTTAATCGCAAACAGAGTGTCGTTAGAGTGTGATTGCGTTCGATCAAAAGGCAATTTTTGGCTCGCCGCAAATGCAACAAAAATTTTTTCCATTATCCTGTATAAATCTCAAACAGAAATAATATCGTTAGAAATCGTCAGAACCAGCGTTTTTTTTCGTTTCGTCATTAAATATTTCCGTTCTCACTTTTGCTCTCTCTTTCTCTGCGTCTTTTTTGTCTCGCTCTCTCTCTCTCTCTCTCTCTCTTTGTTTTCATCGCTACTTTTAATGCTTACACATAATACCTTATTCTAGGTTGCATACAAGTTTACATTGTAGGTAACTAATACCACCGGCAGGAGAAACGCTTGATACTTTTCGTATGCGTTCGTAGTCTAAACGATGCAAAACGGTTCTATCGGTACAAAGTTTCCGTCTCGTGGGCGAGATCGCGGGCGCATCGCGCAAGTATGATACATATCTAACTACAATATAGAAGCACGAGCAGGACCGAACGGGTTCCCATGACGCGCAGAGTACTATATAGAAGGAAAGGCCGTCAGTCGACCTCCAATTTTCGAAATGATCCGGGTACGCCGTTTAAATTATCGTTGATGTGGAACCGACAATCTCCCGATGAAATGTCTATGTACATGTCGTCGAGCTCCTTTATTCGGTCTCGTTGCACTCTCAACGTCTTCTTGAACTCGGCTGCAACGGAACAACGAGGTATGTTAGTTTGCCTAGCGAATACGCAAAGTCGGATCATACACCAGCTCACACTACGAGCGACACGCACCGATCATTTCGGAAAGCGGAACATCCCCGCCGTATTCCTTTGGCAGGATTCTGGGGTCGATCGCATCCTTCAGCTCTTCGAGGGTCTTGTGCACCTAGTTGTAGGAAGATAGGGCAAACCGAGATGAGAAAATTTGGACGAATCGCGAACAGGAACAACGCGATACGCAAAGATACGTACCGAGATACGAGCCCTCAGTTTGTCGTTGAGCAGCGAGATGGCAAACTCGATGATCTTGTTCGCGCAGCTCGGAATGTTAACGAAGTGCGTCTCCTTGTGTCTCATGGGTGTGCTGTTTTGAATGCACCGCAGCATGTTGCGTATGTCCGTGAGAGACCAAGCGCTCAAATGGCCCATGGTCAGACCGGACTCGTCGTTGACGTGAGTGTACCCGCGGATCTGATTCTCCTCGTCGTCCATCAGAGCCTCGACTACCAGACTATGAGCCCGAGCCATCTGCGCGGACGTGTACTTGTACGGGTCGAAGCGGCCTAGAACGGAATGGAATGGAATGGAACGGAACGAAAATGAAAAGGAAAACAAAAGCGATATCGAATCGATTGGCGATATTTACCGGCACAGGAGAGTATCACCCGTCGACCATGCCGATCCCGCTCCGGAAGTGGAACCAGGTAGCCAGCGTCCACGATGGCTTCGATGTCCGGGTCCTCGATATCCAAGTTTTGAAACCAGTTCGGGTAGACCTGTCTGATGGTCAGGTACCGCTCGAGCATCTCTTGCGCCATCGGGAGACTGAACTTTTTCGTCCTGAGGAACCTGAGGAGAAACGCCGCGTCGGTTCTGCACCGCTTGATGCTCGGATGCTTCGAGATCCACTGTCTGAACTGGTCCAATGCTTGTTGTCTGATCGCGTCGTCCTCGCGCAGCTCTTCGCTAGCGATCAGCTTGGTCGACTCCGCCAACGGGCATCCGTAGTCCTCTTCCGGCGTG
This sequence comes from Seladonia tumulorum, assembly GCA_913789895.3. Lineage (NCBI taxonomy): Eukaryota > Metazoa > Arthropoda > Insecta > Hymenoptera > Halictidae > Seladonia > Seladonia tumulorum. Next base: position 10,918,373 of record OU565281.1, read on the forward strand.
TTGGCCATCGCGGTCGCGTTTCTCGGGACACCAGGCGATCACTGTCGGTCGAGTTTCCTCGGGATCGACACCCAACAGCGGTTCGCGTTACCAGCCCCTCCTGCCCCGTTAGGTCGGCGGAACGCGTCCTCGTTTCGCTCGTTCGAATTTCAGGCGAGCTCCGAACGGTTACGAGACCCGACGAGTTCTTACGCCATTCCACGATTCGTCGTCCAAGAGAAAGTCCGGCACCGATCCACGCGCGGGAGAACAGTTGTCCTCGCTGTTCTCCGGCGCGCTTTCTATTGCGCGCGCGCGCGCGCTCCCAAACGCCTTCCGATCTTCTTGCCGCCGTTCGGCCGTTCTCCTCTCGAGTCTCGAGTCTCGGGTCCCGTTAGTCTCGAACGATTCCCTCAAAATTCCCCCGGCGATCTGGCGACCTCGACGATTCTTGAGGACACTCGATGCACCGCGATCGTTCCGTTTACAAACCGTTCGAAACTAATGCGCGTCCTTCGCGCATCACCGTATGGTAGATTCTAATCGCGCGTTAATTCCCTCTAAACGGTTTCGCGAGCAGTTTCGGACGGAGATGAAACACGATTTCATCCGCGACCGCGCGGAAAAGCTTCCCGAAAAAGAAATAGCGAGAGCGTGTACCCGAACGTTGCACCGTCTCCTCCGATCCGGACTCGAGTAACCCGCCCGTTTGTTCGCAAGACCAATTTAAGGCGTTGCTCTTACCACTGTTACAGCCGCGCCGTTACTCCCATCGTTACCGCCTCGTTGCACGCTCTCCTCCGGTTTCCCTTCCGTTTCTGCGTCGTTTCGGATCGCCTCGATATCCTGATCCCGATCTAGATCTTGCTGACGCGTCGCAGCCGCGTCTCCTCAGCTTACTCGCCCACGCGCGGCCACCTTCCGCCAAGAGCGGTCTCTCGCGTACTCCAGTTCCGAAAATGATCGTCCCTACTCCCGATCGACCCCAGAAATCGGCCTAGTTACTCTCTCGCCGCTGCCGCCGCCACGGCGATTCGAATCGGTAGAGACATTCACGGCGGCTGTTCGTTTCACGAGAAACGAAACAGCGCCCGTGCGAAGATTCACTTTCTTCTCGTAATCCTACGGGTCACTTTCACCGCGGTTCCACTTTCAGTCGGTTCGACGAACATCGAGACTGTATCCCCGTTTTTTCGCTGGCTTCCGAGTGGAAGGAACCACCGCTGTGTCTGTGTACAGCGTACAGGTCGTTTGCCGAGTCCCGAGAGTGACACGATTTCTGTGTCACAAGACGCAGCTCGTAACAATTCTCCCCGGTGGGGAGAAAACCGTATCGGGGTTTTCCTTCTCGCGTCGATTCGCCCGTCTCGAACGATCTGCTCGTCGATCGGGTTTTGTTGTCGGGCAAGGACTCGTCGCACCGTTTGAACGCGTTAAATGCTTCCGCCACGGTCGACGGTCGCACGTTACACGCGATCAACGTTTCTTTGCGTATGCTCGATTGCGCAACCGATCGTGTGTCACGGCGCGGCGTTTCTCGTCTCGGTGAAAGTTGCGCTTCAGTTGCACAGATCTCGGACCTTTCTACTTGCCCGAGGCATGCACCCCCTGCGCATCGCGTCGGTGCGTCCGGCGCTTTCTCGAGCTGTTCCTGCATCGAGTCATGAAAAATCGTCTAACCCGTTTGATCCGTTGACCGTCCAGACGCGTCTTTGAGAAATAATTAAAAAGAAAGTAGAAATAAAGTAACTGTAATTCAGTGACCGGGACGCTCGTTGCTCCGGAAGCATACCGAATCGACCACGAAACAAACGACCTCGGAAACGCGACTTTGGTTCGCGATGCGAAGGTTTGAGCGGGCGTGGTCGCGTTGCTCTCGCTCGCGACGAGCGTCGCGGTCCGTCCTTCGCTCGACGTCCACCGGCGTTTCGTAACCGCTTGCGGAAATTTGCGATTCGATCAAGGACCTTCGTACAGGTGAACGAGGAGGACAGGTACACAAATGAAAAACGAACAAGCTGCGCTTCCTTTCGAACAACATGTAATTGGCATACAACGTAGTCGGTATATGCGTATATTTTCGTGGGAAATAACGTCGGACGAAATGAGGACGAGGCAACTCGCTGGGCGCGATCGACGATCGTCTATTCGAGGCGACGCGACGCGATGCGTCGAATCCAGAGGGTTTGGATACACGCGTGGCTAGGCGGTCGTGTTCTGTACAATACGCGCGCATCGTATAGGGTCGTCGAACGGCGCGAACGGGTCGTTCTGGCGAAGCGAGGAGAAGCAACGCGCGCGTCTCTGCTCGCTTCCCGGTTATCTCGATTATCCCGTTTGTCCCGATTCGTTTCGTTCTCCCGAAGAACGCGTTCCGGGGACCGCGACGGTCGACGAATCATCTGAGGATCACGTTGTCGAACGTAAGGTCCCTGCTGTCTCGTTGCGCGTTCGACTTTTTGAACGGGTTCCACGGTAACTTTTTAGCCACGTGGGCGGTAGTGACGGAGCCAGCGGGGCTCGGCTGGCCGGAGGAGACGCCGGAAGAGCTGCTCGCGGAAACGCTTCCCTTGTCCTGTTGATTGGCCTTGCCCGGCCTCTGGAACGAGTAAGACTCGTTAGTCGGGTGACGTCCTCGGAGCAGCGGGCACTGTCGCTCACCTTCAAATAGTTTCTGTCCATCGGTGTGACGAGCTTCAGGTTGATGAAGTCGCCCGACTGTTTGATCAGATGCACCACTTGGTCGTGTGACGCCCACTTGACGTCTTTGTCGCCGATGCCGACTATAAAGTCGCCTTCCTTCATTCCACCCAACTGCAAACGCATACAACAACGGAAGATATCAGCTCGGTCGCGTAAAGAAGCGAAACGAGGCGTACAAGCGTATAATCGTGTAATTACATCGGCCAGGGAATTGTGATCGACCGCCGCGACGATCACGGGAGCGTCTCCGCGGACACTGAACCCGAACCCCTCGCCGTCGGGACCTCTTTGAAGCTGGATCAGTCGCGGAGCCGTCCAATGCCTCTTAGCTGAGAATATGGCTACCGGACCCAGCGATCTGAACAAATCGTCTACCCCGTGCTGCCCGAAGTCTGGGTGCGTGATGTTCAGTTGGAACTTGGTAGAAGCTGTGCATCGAGAAAAACAGCAACGTGTATCGAGAAGGAGGACGAAGAAGAATAGAGGACGAAGCTCGCTCAAGTTTTGATCCCTTACCAACGATATCCGGAGGATCCAGCAGCCCGCGAAAGTCTTCTTCGTCCCCTATACCGTTGTAACTCTCGACGGTAGATTCCTGCACCGCCTTCAGGACTTTGGCGAGCGCTTGCTTCGCTTTCAGGTCTCTGCACATTCGCTGCAATCTTTGGCTCTCCTCGTGGAGGACAAGAGCCTCTCTGAGATGCGCTTTACCTGAAACCGACGATCAGCGTTCGACGTCGGCCGTCTTCGGGAATAATTTGTCCGTCGATTCGTGGAATACGCACCCAACATTTTCCGCTCGTTCTCGTCACGCGGCACGCTGGCGTCCAGTTGCGTTTTGCCGTCGCTCTTCTGGGCGTGCTCGAGCGCGAGCTTGGTCTCGGCGCGCCATTCGGCGATCGGCCGTTCGAAGAGGCCGAGCGCGAGATGCTTGTGAGCTAGCGCCAGGTGATGTTCGCGCTTCACCAAGATCAACGAGATCCAGGTTTCCGGAACGTAATCTCGGACAGGCTCCCGCGAGATTAATCCGTGAACCTCGTTGTAGACCGCAGCTACCTGCGCGACAGTCGAAGAAAGAACAGATTTTACTTTTTGCGAACATTTACTTTTTAAACATCGGCGGTTTCATACCTGCGATGCTTCCTGCGCTAGGTCCAACGAGACGTCGACGTTCCTTCCCTCGGCCGACTGCAATTCGAGCTTCTCGAACAAGCATTCTCTCGCCTGAGCCTGAAAACGAGAAGGTATCGATCGACTCTGTCGCTGTCTTCGTTCGAGCTTTTCGATTTGAACGTTCGTTACCAGCATCAGTTGGACGAGCATCTCGAGCATGTCCGGTCCAAGGTCCATGCTCGGCGCGTTCGTGAAGTTCTCGTGTATGTAGCGGAAGGTACCGGCGGCCCTGAGGAACGCGTCGATCGCCTGGTCCAGGCCCCTGGCGGAACGGCGATCTTGCTTCGCCGCGAGTTGAGTGTACAACGCTCCGGCGTTGAACAGCACCGAAGCTTTCTCGAACGCGACCGTTCGCTGGCAGCTCGGCACTCCCGTCAGCGAGTCGAACCACTCGAAGTAGATCCCCAGGCTGCGATCTGGGGGGAAGAATCGCCGCTCGACGAAGTAAAGTTGGTTATAGTAGCGGAGCAGCAACGCGATGCCCGCGGTGTCTCTCGTCGGCGTTCGGGTGGCCTGAAAATCCAACGCGTTCAAATTTCTAAGCCCTCTTTGACGCGAGACATCGGACCGTTTCGGTCTGGTATTCGGAACTCTCGTTCTCACCTGTCTGGTCTCCATGAGATCCGCGATGGCTTCCTCGTACTTGCCACCATCTTCGCTGTAGTGCTCGAGAATGAAGTCCTGAAAACGGAGCGCGACGAAAACGAGAGTGTTGTTGAGTCGATAGGTCGGTGGTGGTGCCTGGCAACCGCGGCTAACTTTCCCACGAGAGTTGATCGCGCTCGGTAGAAAATTCGTGTAACGCGTACCGCGAGGCAGACATGCCTGGAATCACGCTCGATCTCATACGGAAACGGTCCGAGCACAATGAAGGCGAAATCGCCACTTTGGAGGAGATTGCTCTGCACCAAGAGAACATCGACAAGATCGAGCTGCTCGATCGCGCGTGCAGACACTTGAAGATCCTGCTGCTGCAGAACAACCTGATCGGAAAGATCGAGAATCTGAGCAGATTGAAGAGGCTCGAGTATCTGAACCTTGCTCTGAACAACATAGAAGCGATAGAGAACCTAGAGGGTCTGGAGAGTCTGAAGAAGTTGGACTTGACCGTGAATTTCATCGGCGATCTGCGAGGTGTTCGAAAGCTGAGGTAACAGGCGAAATTTCGCGTCGAAATTCATTGACTGATTTTCCGTCGTATGAACAGGTGCAACGAGAACTTGGAGCAGCTGTTTCTTATGGGGAATCCCTGCGCGGACTACAGCGGCTACAGGGATTACACGATAGCTACGTTGCCGCAGTTGAAGGAGCTGGATGGAACGGTGATCGAGAGGTCCGAGCGCATCAAGGCGTTGCAATTCTGCGCCAGGATCGAGGGAGAGATTATCAGGAGTTACGGAGAGTACAGAAAAACTAGGGAAAACGAAAGAATCCGCGGAAACGCGGAAGTGGAATCGAATAGGAACAACCAGGCCGATAGCGAGAGCGAAGAGGAAAACGATCAGTTTTGGAAAAGAGTCAGTCGTCACACGCCGGAGGAGCGCGTGATCATAGCTGAACGAGCTTCGCGAAAGGAGGAGCGGAGAAAGAAGCGCGAGAATCAGGACTCGCGAACCGTTTACGTGCAGAAACTGTTCAGTCCCGAAGGAAGACCGTACAACACGAACCAGCCGAAAATTCCATTTACGTTGAACACCGATCGACGAGATGTAGTCGTTTTGGAGGTGATGGTGTACAAGTAGGTGACACGGAGTATAGCGCTTTGAACGCTGTGCCTGCTACACGGTACATATTTTCAGATACCTGGACACGGACCACGTTCACGTGGACGTGCAGCCCGAGTACGTTCGAGTCACGGTCAAGGGGAAAATTTTGCAGCTGACACTACCCTGCGAGGTTTCGGTGGAGGGTAGCAAAGCCGAGAGAAACACGACGAACGGTAAGTTGGTGGTGACGATGCCGCGACTCGATCCCTTGCCGATCATCGGAAAGCGAGAACCCGAGGGAAACGAGAAGAAGATGGTCATCGGCACGGAAGACCGCGGTCGAACGATGCGAGAATACTTGGAGATCGGTCCGGCTACCGACCGGCATATGGATTTCTCGAGGATCGTTTGCCCCGAGCAGAAGAGAACCAGAAGCCCGGTAGATACCGATCGGGGAACCGAGCGCAACCATTGGGATAATCCGGACGTTCCGCCTCTGGAGTAGCGCACCGTGGCTCGCTCACCTTGAACGGATCCCGGAAGTCGATATCTTTGGTTTCCTTTAGTCCCAGGGGTATCATCGGCATCGCCGGTTCCACGCTGAAAAAAAACAAGCGAACGCGACGTGAGACGCGACACGCTCGTCACGGACTCGCAGGCCCGCTCGATCGAATTCATTCACCGAGTACTCTACACGTACCTGTCGACATTCTGGTAAAGCTCCACCGAGCTGTTCAGCTCGGCTAGCTGCTCCTTCAGCAACTGCAGGTTCGAGTTGACGAAGCTCAGCTCCAGAGCCACCGTTTCTCGGAGTTTTCTGTTCGTGGTCGCCCTAAAACGCGAAACAGCGCGAGTAATCAATCTCGTTGCCCGGATTCTCGAGCCAAGTTTTGCTGCAGGCTTGGCGGTTTTCTTACTTGAACAGATTTTCCGCGCCAGCACGAAGTCGTAGCTCCTTGTTGATCTCCTGGTTGAGCTTGCTCCGTTTATTCTGCAATTTGCCCCGGCAAGTGGCGACTCGTGGATCGGAGCCCTGCGCAAACGATTCTCGTTAGAAGGAAAGATCGACCAGTGGGGTACGCGCGCGAATCGAAAGAGAGGAGCTGGAGACGCACGGCGATTCGCCGACGGAATTTACGGAAATCACAGAAGATTACGGGTGGGAATGCGCGCGTGCCGATCTAGAACGCGACCGTCGAATCGCGAGGATACCGCACGACGGGACACTGCGCGCAATCTGCTACCCCTCGCGATTCCTCGTGTTTGTCCTCACCCCCAAAGATTTTCTCGTCGACGAGGACTCTCGAATAATCTGAACGTCTTCCGATCGAGAAGCGGAACTATTTTCGATGCGCGGAGGCGGAGGAGGCAACAACGACGAAGACGATGACAATGATGCTGATGAAGACGACGACGACGACGACGACGACGACGACGACGCATTTCTACAGTCCGTCCTCTTCTTCTGCCGTTCGTCCGGCGGAGGGCTCGACGGAGACGCGCGATTCTTCGACAGCGGCGCGTAACAAGTCCACTTCAACATAGTATTCGGTGGCGCAGCCGCATCGTTACAATCGCAGCCGCGTCTGCTCAAAGCTGCGAATCGGAAAGTCGCTGTTTCGTTGATCGAGGGCGAGTGCGTGACCAAGTAGAAACGGAAACGCGGACGGGGTTGAGGACGAGGAGACACAGAGGAACGGACAGGGAACCCTGCTGCGTTCCGAGGCGGAGAGTCGTGTCACCGTGACCGTATTTCGATCGGAATGACCCGCGGATCCTTCAAGGCACTTCGAGACGCGTGCGAGACGAAACGCGGAGATCCTTCGACTCGCAGCGATCTCCACCGTTTCCACCGTTTCCACCGAGCGACGACTCTTCCGCTGAACGATTAATTACGAGGTTCCGACGCGCTGAACGGTGGAGGACGGCCGGTAGGCCGGTCGTTCGCCGATGATTTTCGAGATTACCGTTTAGCGACCGACGACCACGACCAGAGATCTCTCTCGCGCAACACCATTCTCGAGGGTGAGGGCGGTGGGGAGGGTACGCGGGGTATCCCAGCGCAGCGGCGAGTTGGACCGATCGCGATCCCGCAGAGCAAGCCAGCCGACTCTCGGTGAAAGGAGAGAAACGTCGCGCGGGGTCCGCACGGTGGGGCGAAGGATAAGGAACGCTTTATTTGCTCCACGGCACGGCACGGCACGGCACGGCGTCCACGGACCGTGTACCGAGTACCGAGTACCGAGTACCGTGGATATTCGAAGGTCGGAGTCCGTTGATCGGCCGCGTCTCGGGGCCCCATCGCATATCGGTCCGAAATCCACGGTCCGGCGCGCTCCGATGGAACGTACACGAGGAGAGAGGAGGATCGGGGCCCCGACGCGAGACTGGGGGGAGAGCAGCTCGATGGGATCGTGTTCCGAGCGAGAAACGTGAAACGAGGAACGAGAAACCGGGACGGAAGCGGAACCGCGATGCGCGTCGGGAAGAAGCGGGAAACGCGGTCGAAGACCTTCGCGCGAGCAGGTTCCATCCGAACGAAACGAGACGAGAACCAAGGCAACGAGTCCGGAGATGTGCGCGCTCCGCTAACGGGATCCTGGCTCGTATCATCCATTTCCAGTATCTCGAACGCGTCGACGCGACGGCCGGATTCCGACGGGATCGCTGGTCGCCGGTGATTTGTTATTTGGCCTCGTAGTCCGATCGGTAGTTATCGCGATCGAGTCGTTCGAACGCACCGAGAGGCCGCGCGAACGGACGACCGGGCACGCTCTGGCGGGTCCGTGGCACGTCGTTGGCGATCGCGCTCGCGTTACAAACAGGAAACGCTTCCAACTCCTCGCTCGACCGTTTCAACGTTCTCCTTCGACGCGTTCCCGACTCGATTCGCTAAAGCACGCTCGGCCGGAGGAATTGCCCGCGGGCGGTAGTCGCTGGAACGTTGCTCGTTTTCCGCGTACGATCCTCTCGGATCCAAAGAAGAACCGCTTGGGTTCTGGAAAGGTCGGGGGAAGCGTCCGATTGCGAAAGATCGCGGGCAAAGTCCCGTGAGATCGCACGCACTCGAGAGTTACCTGCAACTTTAGATCCGGTAGGATCAACATGGTTCTTGATTCGATCGGTAAATCGTTACCGGACCAGTCGGCGCCCAGAGACCGTTCGCCGATCGTCCCGTTTTCGCTCGGGTCTCTCGTGCTCCCGGCGAGCTGTGGACACACTCCAGAATCCTGGGACGCGTCGAGGAAACGACTCGCTACGGAGAACGGCATTCGTTAGATCCACCAGCCCGCAGCAATCGCGGCCTCGCGATCGCACTCGCGACACATCGATCGGTTCATCGTCCCGGTTACATAGTTTGTCCAGCGATTACTCGATCCGGAAAGAGAGAAAGAGACGGAAAGAGGAAAGAGAAAGAGTGATAGAGCGAGAGAGAGAGAGAGAGAGGCAGGGGGAGAGAGATAGAGAGAGAGAGAGAGAGAACAAACTCCGACAGTTGGAGAAGAAACGCGGCGGATCACGGCACTGACAACCGTCGCGGAATAGCGTCGCCGAGTCTCGCGAACGAACGCGAGGCGCGTACACGGTGTGCCCGACGTTTCCTCTTTCCTCCACGGTGCGTTTCTTTTCTACGGGAAAGCGGAATTCCCAGGGCCGAAGAACGGTGTTGCGTCCGCATCAAGGAGGGAGAACGATAGGACGAAGTGGGAGGGAGGGAGGGTGGGAGAGAGAGAAAGAGAGAGAGAGAGAGCGGAGACGATCGAACGAGAAGATCCACGGATCAGAGTCGACTGTTGTCGATCGACGCGTACCGCGCAACACGCACCGCGCACCGTGAACACGGGGCCCAACGGTTGCTCACCTTCCTCGGTGATTCTCTCCGGGCCCCGGGCCCCGGCTGCTCACCGATCGGACCCTTTCATCCCGTTCGGTTAGTTTCGCCTGTTTTCGCCGCAACCCGGTAGACTCCGCCTTCGCTCGGGCCCAGTCGCAGTACACCGGGGCCGTAACTCGCCGTTTGCAGGCCCTAGCCACTCTGCGTACTCGCCGTTTCCTCTTGCCTCCGTGCTAACGCGCATCGTTCGGAAAATCATCGTCGCGATCTTCTCTTTCTCGCGATTCCGTTTCCATAGATCAACCGATTTCCGAAAGTCCCGCATCTCCTCCAGCCCTGGGAATCGTGCACAACGGGACGGTTCGAGCAAACTATTTTAAAACTATTTTGCGATTACGCGACCCGAAATTCCAACCCGTTTTTTCGAAAGATCGCTCATTGACATTTGGATGTCGGAGCGAGACGAACAGCTGTTGCGACCGTCGTTGTATCCAGGACCCGTCCCTCTACCCGTAAACCAGGCCAGGAATGTGGATAAGAATCGTGTCGAGCGTGTCTACTCGATTCCAACGATTGGTCCGTTCGAGTCCTCGGTTTTTATACGGAATCGTTTCGGTGTTGTCGAATAGGGAACTCGCGCGCGCAGGTGTCGATCATAGCTGGCACTCGATCCGTGTTATTATCGTTATCCTAGTTTGTTGTCGTTGTTCTCGTAACTGCGGGACGACAACCTATCGACTAACACGGAGACACGGTCATAATAGGATCTCGTAGTCAACGAGCGATAAATCGATATTCGATCGCGCACGAGCGGAGAAAGTTGAAATTTGATCTTCTGCGTTTCACTCTTTGTCGATCGATAATTCTGCGCGCGTGCATCGATTCGCTTCCTTTACTTTCTTCCGTAATACTTCCCGCGTAAGCGTTTGGTGCACGGGTGTCCCGTTCGTTTCGAAACTCTGCCAGTTTCAACCCTGAACGGCCGGGAATTCGATTGCACAATGGCAGATTAGATCTCCGAATGTTGTACAAACGTTGACGTTGCTTATCGGGCGGATAAGCGCGGAACGTTATCCTCGACCGTGGTCCGGTGATTTCGATTTCTAGAGCACGAGCATAACACCCGAACCTTTAAAGATGATTCGCAACGTTGCATACATCGCGTCGCACCGACGACGGTGAAATTGAAACGTAGAAACCGTTCCGACGGTCGTCGTTCGATCGAACACCGGATCAGAGGGCAACGAGAAAGGAAGAAAACGAAAGGACGAACGCGTGTGCTCCATAAATAAACGATTCGCAGGACAGCTCGAAGCTCGGCGACGTTACTTACCCGAATGAAACGCGGTTTCAGGGTATCCTCGTCGACGATGTCCCCCGATACAATGGGAACGTTCATTGTATCGTTGTCATTGTATCGGACGTGTAGCGAAAACGTGTCACTGTTCGTGCACGAAACCATACGCGTCGCCCAAGCCTGGCTCTGGAGTCTGGAGAGCGCGTCGCGCGGAAACTCGACTGTGCCGAGCGTGTCGCCGAGGACGGATTGCTCTTGCTATTGCTGTTGCTATTGCTCGCGGGTGACTACGAACGGACGGGTACGCGGCCGATCGGTCTCGACGACGGCCACGGGCCACGATTCCAGCGTCGATTCGACGTCGCACGGCCGAGAACTCGATGTCGCTCGTATACCGCGCACACCTTTTCCTTGCCGGGCACGAGGTTGGCGGGACGAGCCATCGAGCCAGTCTGTCCGAAAGGTCTCGTCGAGGTTTCCTGGACGCGACAGACGCGCGCATTCAACCACCAGATCCACGGAACGATCCCAACGTCCGTCGCGCCGGTTCCAGCACTGTTCGAATACGCGTCGCTCGTTTGCTCGCGCGCGTGAAATCTACTCGCCTAATGCTGGCGACATGCGACACGCGCCACGCTGCACACACGGCTGTCCCACCGTGGAAGGTACTACCAGGCGACTCGCCTCGCCTCGACTCTACGCGACCCGCCTCGCCTCGCCTCGCCTCGCCTCGCCTCGTCACGAAGCGACACGATCCCGCCTACCTCCGCACCTATCAACCGTCCTGTCGCTGTCGCAGGTGCGACGTTCTACAGGGTGCTCGTCTCGATCCGATTGATAGTTTAAAGCGCTACTCCATCGAACGCAACACCACACGGTAAACGTTGAATTTCCAACGGTGGCTTCGTTTTCAAATTACCAACGGTCACACGCATCCACCAATAGCGAGGCTCGAGTCGGCGCTCGGGTTTCTCGGGTGGAGTCTGCACTGACCTGACTCACGCGCGCGCCATTATCGGCGGATCGTCATAGTGCGCAGTTTTTTTCTTTTCTTTTTTCTTTACCATTCCGATCTACTCGTTGTCAGCGTCGATGTGTTTCCGTTGGAATCTTAAACAATCCGAGAGAATTGCGGAGGAATGCGCGCAGAGAAAGGAGATAGTAAACAACCAGATAGGAATTACCGCGATACGCCACGTAGAGAATGTTCGAGCATACCTTTAGACTTGCAGGAATATCGCTGGACGGATACCCGTTTGCGTGTGCAGCACGTCGAAAACGGAGCCTACGACGTTTATAGAAAAGCGAACACCCTGTATACGAGGAACGCGTGTGTCTCCTAAGCGTCGGTGGAGCTCTTGCGGGGCTTCGGAATCGCCGCGAGTCTCGCGAGCGAATCAACGAAACTGTTTCTACCGTTTGATTCTTTGCGTCCTTAATCGCGCTACACTCTTCTACCGGCGCTCTTCATCGTTCGACCGCGTCGTTTCATCCCGAGACTGTTCTCGGACACGCGTGAACACGTACGGCGGTGCCCGAGGCTAAACTAACTTAGTTTTTAAGAGAGCAGTCGTTACGCTGTAAAAAGAAACACGACACGATCAATTGTAAAGGTCGCAATGTATTGTTGCTATCTAAAATCACATATTCACAATATAGATACAATTCGTCTTAGAATTCATCGTCATTACATACAATATAAACAGTCGTCGATCGTTTAGAATCGAAAAATCAAGTTGATCCCGTCGCGCATCCGACCGCGACCGTTTGCGATTCCTACGGCAACGCGCGCGAAACCACCGGAGACGTGCTGGAATCTGCGCGCGCGCGCGTTTTTTCCGGGCATGAGGTTTTGGCACGGGTCTGGAAGTTTCGGAAGACGTTTGCGTGCGCGCGCGAGATCGATTTCGCAGACGTCGCCGAAAGGAAGCCGTACGCGTCGAATGAGCGCGGTCAAGCGTTCCGTGAAACGCGACTTACGGCGATCGCCCGGTCGTCTGGTGTCTGCGCTGTCCGTCGTTTATACATATATACGATGTAGATCGATATATCGATGTATGTACAGTGGCAGCTCGCGATCGTGGACAACGAACCTGCGACTCGCGAGCGGTAATCGTAGCTTCGAGTTTGAAAAAATACAAAACGTACTGGACACACGTCGCTCCATCTCCTCTGTCGGCCCCTCCGAGTCTTTCCCAATGGAGAATGATCTAGAGCACGATCTCCCTAGCGTTTCAGCCGGCCGAGGGAAGACATTGCCCAAACAGACTGGACACGACTCTTCCCCATCGTATAAAATTATGTATTCTCTTTACAGGCGTGTCGAACGAACGATAAACGACGATTCGATCCATCACAGTTTCAAGTTTTAGGACGGAAACAGGGTATTCCATGGATTATGCCGAGCTTAAAAGTTCTCTGCAACAATGACGATTACACACAGGTATCATTCGGCACGGGACAACCCCCAGCAGCTATCTCTAGCCCATGGACGGAAACGTCCATGAACTCTGCAACGGGCAGGCATGGGCAACGAGGGGATGGAAAATCTCTGCCCATGCCTGCTATTTACCCGATACCGAGCATCGGCTACCGATAACGCGCGACGCTCGAGCCTAACGCTCGCGTCTACGAGAGTTAGCCGCGCGGTGCCGTCGAGATACTTACGTCGAAAGTTCTCTTCCCAGTAAACCAGTCCCCACTAATCCTGTTCGCGATCGACTCCTATTAAGCTGAGCCCTTCTCTCTGCTGCAAAAGTAAAAAGAAAGTTTACGTCGTTTGTATTCCTACCGGACGGTTAACGCGTTAGTAAAACTTTTCGATCGCGCGCGTGCACGTTCACTCGCAAAGGCGATTCTCGCTAGTAGAACATGCGACGAGAAAACTCCACGAATTCATATCCCAGCTCTGCAGAAAAAGTACCTTTATTCAAATCTCGATGATATATCACGGTATTTACAAAAGACAGAAAAAAAGATCAGATTACAAACGATCGATACAAAATCAATTACATGCGCGCGTAGCGGGGAGCCTTGGCTCCGCTCGATAAACCGACAAACACAATCGTGAGCATTATCTCGATCGATCCGTTTCCTTTCCTAGCCTACAAACTACAAAAATATATAAAAAAAAAATCCGTGACACAGCCTTCAGTTTTATTCGTAAAAAAAAGAGAAAAAGAAAAAGATCGCCGAAAAATGGCGCGCTCAGAGAGGCAGAGTACTAATTAGATACACTTCTTTGATGCAAAGAGAGAATACGATGCACGCGTCCCGATTCGTCGTAAAGATAAAATTGCGTGAATACCGATTAAAAAAGAAAAAACCTGTTATAAAAATCAGAACTATCGGAGTCTACCAAAATTTCCATATCTTTCTCTGCCGTTTCTTTCTCTTTGGAAACGTCGGCCAATTTCGAACGGTCTCGAGCTTGGTCGCGACAGTGCGCCCTCGACCGTCCGACGGAGACGCGTCGTCGCAGCTTAGCAAGGCCGCATCGTCGTATTCGATTTCGTCCGTCCGGCAAAGTACGCTCCGATGAACGTCTTTTCCAATTAGTCGCGAGCGAACGACCCCTGGTGAAGTGGTCGCGTCGACGTCGATGTCCGTTCGAGTTTCCGGAGACAGCGGCTCGATCGTTCGATCGAGAGCGCTGCCGGAGGATCGAGGGCACCACAGCCCCTTCGCCATGTCGTTCTCGTTCTCGTCTTTCCAGCAAGCGATATCGTCCACGTGTCTGGCTCGAGCGAGCGATCTGACCGGCGTGGAGAGCTTCTCGCCGGTCCCGTTGGCGAAATCGTCCACGGATCTAGACATTTTGCCTGGCGGATCGCAGGAAAACGACGATTTCGCGTCGAGGCGTTGATCATCGGGCAGCGAGGCGCACTCGCTGAGCGGACTGCCCAGATAATCGAACGTCTTCCGAGTTTTGCGGCCGCGTCTCGGCTGCTTCATTCTATGGTTGTGTACAGTGCGGCGCACAATGCTGTTTCTCTTTCGCCGCTTGCTCACTATTATGCGCCGTCGCTTGGTCGGTGTCTGCTTCATGGCTTCGCCGATCAAGACGGTTCTGTAGAGCGACGGCGAATTCAAATTGTCCGAGCGAGTCCGATGAAGACGCGACGATGGTTTGCCCAGTGGTTTTGGCTGTCTCTTGAGCTCGTCCACGACGGCTTGGTAGTGTGCGACGGCGTTTCCGTTCTCGCGGGCTGGCGTTATTCTCGCGGGGAACAGACGTCGAATGGAGCTGTTGGGCGATTCGGATTCGGCGTCCAGCAAGAATGGAAGCCTCGCCGAGGCGGGCACGGCTCGAGGTACATCGCTTTTGTCGAAGCTTCGAGGCAGTCGCATTAAAATCTCTCTCCGAGGTGTTTGCTCGGTTTCCGATTGAAGATCGAAGCGGATTCTCTTGTTCGCGATCTCGGTCTGCCTCTTTCTCTTGAACGAGCTGATTCTCGAGACAAAGACGTCGCGCTGCGGCGTTCTCGACACGATCTCGAGCAACGCTAATCTATAGAGCTCTTGGTTCTCTTCGGGCGTGGTGTAGACCGCCTCGGACGCGGACGTAGACGCGGATGGCTCGAATATTCCGAGCGATGGTTGGACGCGAGTCGAGTCGGTGGACGCGACAGACGCTATAGACGTTATAGACGCGATAGACGCGGTGGACAAGGTGGACACGACGGTACGCGCGGACGAATCGTTTCGGTTCCGTAATGGTACGCGGCACAGCTTCGCCTCTTTCGAATCGTGCAACGCGACGAGCAACGCTAATCGCCGTTGCCGCGCGGTCTCCTTCCTCGAAGCGAACGTAGTCCTATACAACTTACCACCAGCGGCGCGTGCTTGACGTTTGCGGCGTTGATCCGGTCTACTGAACGCGGAACCAGTTTGAAGAGCCTCCATTAAGCTGTCCATAACGCCCTCCTGCGTTTCGTGCGCGTTCATGTCTACGAGGGCGCGCTTGCGAGCCGCTCGAGCCGCTTTCTCGGCTTCCGCTTTTTCCCGCGCCTCCCGCGCCCTCCTCTGCTTCTCCTCTCCCTCCCGCAGCTTTATTATCTCCCGTTGCGCTTGCTGAAAACCAAGCAACGAACGCCGTTAAATTTTTCGCTCCACTCTCATAGAATTTCTCTCGACCTCCTGTCCGATTCCCTCTCGCGCGCATTCCCCCGTAATTGTACAGCAATGGCCAGCCGATGGAATGCGGATCCAATTTAGCCTATCGGTAAGGTGTTGCTGATTCTTAACGATCGTTTTGCCATACTTACCGTGAAGTCGTCTTTGAACGTTTTGATGTCACCGAAGAACTCCTCTATCGTGTACTTCTGCTTGTCGAACGAGAAAAACTCGGAGATCTCGGTGTATAAGCTGTCCATGTTCTTGAACATGTTCTGCATAACCTCGTAGGACTCCCGAGCTTTTTTCGCGAACGGCTGTAACACAGAACGGTCAAGGAAAACAACGAACGAGTTGGATAGAGTGACGATAGAGTGTCAAGAGTGAAAAGGATACGCCCATAACTTCGATGAACCTGTCCTCGTCCGACTGAGGCACTTTGGCGTTCGACAGATCCTGTTCGAGGTTCCGGATGTTGGATTCCATCTGTCGCAGCGTCCTTTGAATGTTCTCCAACGACACTCGACTCGCTCTGTCGACGTGTGCCAATTCCTCGGGGAAGCTGATACACTCAGGGAACTTGCGTTCTATCGTGTCCACCAGATAGTGCATCAGTGTCTGCTTGTTGTCGATGTCCTTCGTGCTGGTCAACTGAAACCCGGAAAGAAACGATACATATCGGTCCGACGAATCGCAACTTTACCTGTCTTCGAGCGCGAACATACCTTCGTCAGGAAACTTATCTCGAAACCGAAAGCTTGGCCATTCTTGGACCCGGAGTTCATGTAGTTACCGAGCAGTAGGATCAACTCGAGAATTCTGGCGAACTTTTTGCTATCCTTGACCTCCTCGCAAGCCGCCGTGCCGGCCACGATGTCCGGCTTCACGTCTTGCACCAGTTCCTCGAATCGCAGCATGAAACTCAACGATCTCAACCGTGGCAACAATCTCTTGATCGTCGATATCTGTCGAACCGCCAACGTTCAATCGCCTGGATCGTTCGAGGATCGAAAGAGAATTGTGAAACGTTGGTACGATTACTTACGGTGACGCAAAATTGTTCCGCCTCCGTCAATTCATCGTACTGGTCCTTGAAAGCCTGCAGCTTGGAGAGCTGATCGGGTGGTGGCAAATACTGTATCAACCCCTGAAGTATGTTGTCCGATACAACCGGACCCTCGCACTTGAGCAAACAGGACTTGACTTGGTCGTACGACATGTGCTTCAGAGTGCCGCCGAGGAGGATCAAGATGTTCTGAGCAGCTTTGCTATCGAGGACCTTCAAATCCTTCGTCTTTTTCGAGGGTACCGACCTGTACAAAAGCGAGACGCGTTTATATAGTCGGTTCGCTTCAGGCAAGTCTTTGATTCCGATTAAATGTATTAATTACTTGTCCACCACATCGTCGATCTTTCTCCCGCTAGGCTTCGATGCGAATTTCTGCGACAAGCCATCCAAAATTTCGGGACTCGCTAGTCGATCCTCTTGCACTTTCGTCCAAAACGATTTTTCGGTGAGTTTGTGCGGCAAAATCTAGAAGACGACAAAGCAGATAATCAGAAATTCCATTTTCGAAAATCTGCCAAACGGCGTTCAAGTATTTACCGCCTTCCAATTCGCCCTCTTCAACGGAGCCTCAACCTCCCACTTCTTCTTCGGCTTCAGGCCCAAGGGTAGCGACTGCGTAGCGTTCAGAGCTGGTCCGACACCGAACCCAGGCATCATGGGAGGAGGGGCCGGACCCATTCCGGGCATGGGAGGCGGGGGCGGTCCCATTCCAGGCATGGGAGGCGGTGGTGGTCCCATGGATCCAGGCATCGCCGGTGGTCGCGGAGGACCTGGGATGCCAGAACCTGGTAGCGGAGGTGGCGGAGGTGGTGGTGGGGGCGCGCATCCACCAGGGAACGGGGGTGGCACGGGTGGTGGCTGAGGTACTAGGCCAGATCCACGTATCTACGAAAGAATCAGGGTTGAAGATGAACTCGAATACGATAGCGTTTTGATATATGAGCCGATGTTTCTCACCACGCTGCCACCGGTGGGCTTGCCTCCGCCTTGTTCCAGTTCTCTGATCTTGTTCTCCGCGTGCTGAAGCTTCGCTTCGGCTTCTTGCTTGCTGGCTATAGCCTCTTCCAGTTTCTGCGACACCTCGATCAACCGTCTCTCCTCTTCCGCCCGCGACTTCTCGACCAGCGTGTCTATCAACGGCTGCACGTCGATTTGAAACCGCTTGGTCGCCCTAAAGTCCGGGTCGCAGCCCGAACGATGCAGCACTATTTGCGATACGCATTCCTCTATTAGTTTGTAGTACGCGGGCCTGTCG
The DNA here is from genome assembly GCA_913789895.3 of Seladonia tumulorum. Classification (NCBI taxonomy): domain Eukaryota; kingdom Metazoa; phylum Arthropoda; class Insecta; order Hymenoptera; family Halictidae; genus Seladonia; species Seladonia tumulorum. Next base: position 10,936,505 of record OU565281.1, read on the forward strand.
AGTCGAGAACATGGGGCCGCGTGAACATGGAAAAAAAAAAGAAAAAGAAAAAGAAACGTACAGATCGCTGAAACGCAGCATTCGGTACCGCGTCTCGAGTATCTTCGCGATCTTCCCCTACCTGACCAACGCGTCGTCTCTAACGAAAAGCAGGTGCTGGAGTATCGATAGGAAGTACGGTTCCGCTGACGTTTCCATTACCATGTTTTTGATCACTTCGAAGCAGTCGTTCACGTCGTCCAGTTCGAGTCGCACGTGATCGAACCTCTGCACGAACTCCTCGTAGTCCTCCTCCTTGTGGTCGTTGAAGATCTTGAGGTGCCTGGCCAGGTCTTCGGACTGGTCGCTGTCGAGCGTCTCCAAAATGTCCGCCAGACCGACCCGCATGATCTCGTTTCGCAAATGCAGTCTAAAGTCCAGCTCTTCGGTCGAAGAGATGATCGAGTTGATGAGTTGAAGGCACTCGACCTGTTGCGGCAACAAATACGAACTATTCGGCGAACCATTTTGGAGATAGTACAGCGAGAAAGATTGGACAGCAACCGATAACCTACCCTCAGGTTCTCGTTCTTCTTGTTCATCAATCCCTGAACGACCGGCAAAAATCTTTCTCTGCCCTTGAACTCTCCGTTCATGGTGATCGCGTCCAACACCTTCTTGTGACTATCACTGGAAATGAGGCAAACCGCGCCGAGAAGTTTTACCGCTTCGGACATGACGGACGGTTTGGTCGGTTCCAACGATCTCGCGACGATCGTCAGCGCCTCGTGATGGGCCAGCATTTCCTTTATGCCGACGGTATTGTTCATGATAGCCTTTAAGCATCGGATGCATTCGTATTGTATGCGCTCGTACCGATTGTCGCTGCGAAGAGATAGAAAGAAACGTTGTCTCAGAGATGCGAGAACGGGGGCATGATGTTCCAGCGAAAACAACTTTGGTTCGCGATAAACGGGGTGTCGCATAATCGACGGGCAGAGGACATCGTGCAAAGAATCGGCAAACAAAAACTATACGGTCTGCTGAACTAAGGGTAGCCAAGAGAAGGATCGCAACTCGGTGAAACTCGGGAATTTCGGCCTCTACCGTATTCCCGATTTTTACCTCGCTTCCGGCAACTAGCAGCTTAAAAGGAACGAAAGGTCGCAAGACTTTCTATCGCTAAAGAAAATAAAAAATAAAACTAAAGCGTATAGTATGTTTGCATGAATTACCTATCATAATATATGAAGGCACTGGAATAGAACAACACGGTGGTGATTAGAAATTCTTAGTCCGGCAACGTCGAATACCAATGTCATGATGTAACGCAACGATTCGCCATATAGGGAATGGAATTACTTACTTCCGGTAGCACTCGTTGAGCGTGGCTAAAACCTGTTTCAATCCCTTCGTGCCGAATTCTTGAACCCAGCTGAGAGGATTGTTGGTTAACGCGATTCTCAACGACTCGATGCAGTTGTAGATCTTGTTTACGCTTAAATCGGGCTGCGCCAGGTATTGTATATAATCCGCGGGCTTATCGAACTTGGACTTGTTCTCCTGAATGCTGCCCTTATAATGCAGCACCAGCATCTCTTTTTTCTTGGTTTCCGACTGCTGCCGTAGGGGTTCCTTCTTCTCCTCGGTCAGATTCATATTCGCCTAAAAGACAAGGGTTCGCTCGCTTTGGTTTCGCTGACAAAATATAAGATCGAGCTCTCTTTCTCTCTACTCACCAGCATCTCCTCGAACTTGTCGTTCACAGCTTCCTCGTCCATCCTCTCGATGATGCACCGCTGCTGTTCGATCTCGTTGAAATCATCGCCGGAATGGGGTCGGGGCATCGTGTGATTTCCCGAACCACTTCTGACCCCACCTCCACGCCCGGACTTTTTTGGTCGGCCGAACCATGTGTCCAGCTGAAACACACACCATCGTCAAACGTCTATCACCCCCTTGTTTTCGATCATCGAGTATCGAGCGTATTTCCCGAAGAAGCTGGTCCCTCCAGACATCGCGAGAACAAACCCGGAAGAAAAGCGAATCTTACCCATTCCGTGATCATAGATTACGCGTTTGTGGTTGCGAGCGGACCGCAAGGACGTGCACCTATTTACTTCGCTCGCTTCAAACGCGCCGCGTCGCGCCGCGCCCGCTAACAAATCCGTTAACAACAGGCACAAGATTTGCGACCCGATTCTATCGCTTCTACCGCTCTACTCGAAACGATGTTCCACTTCTTCATCTATCCGTTCCGCTCTACTCCTTATCCTCGGCTACCCATCCACAGGTGCAAAGAACACGCGCTAGCTCCCTCGAATTCCTCTGGATCAGCTCTATTCGATCGGCACGCGATACCGTTCCCGCGCGTTACCACGGATACACGCTACGACTCGCTGTCACCGATCCACAGGTGTTTCTGTCGAAACGACGCGGCGTTCGTTCGATCCCCACGGATTTCAGGTCTCGCCGTTCGAAACGACGCGACGCACGCTCTTGATATTCATCGAGTAACTAACTTTAGGATAACGGCACCGCCGATGGCGATGGCGAGTCATCGAACGGACCAAAAGGAGAGAAGATCGAGATCGAGCACGGCCGAACGGTGGAAGGACGCGCGCGTGCGTATTCGCTGGTTCTACCCACGAGCGTAGCTCTCCTCTTCTTACATCTTACGGTGTCGTATATTCGTGCTTGCGCTTTTCGATGTTATGTTCATTGCCGGAACGAAAATCCGTTCTCTTTTCGTACGCCGTCCGATTACACCTACTATTGTTCTTATTACCATTTTGTTGGCTTTGCCGCGTGGTAACAGGACGCGAGCGTTACGCGTGGATGGAACATATGTACGACACTGCAATCACCGGGCTGCGCTTAAGGGTTGTTTCGCCTTTCTCCAATTTATTGCTCATTTTTGGGAGCAGATGTTACATTTGAGAAAATCCTAACTAATCCTGCAACGGTATACCAGTTCTATTATGATTAATAAAACGCGTGCGCTAACTTTCCTGCTAATTGATCGTCAGCGACGAAAACGACTTTTCCAAAGGCGCAAATTATCGTGAGTCATATTCTACAAGCCTGATAGGGTCTACGTCATGCCTGTGAATAGCTCAAGGTTTCGGCAATTCGAGCAAACACGTCGCTCCGGCAATTTCGTTGTAATTCACGGTCGAAATTTTCCTCCACCACTATCCGCGACACTTTTTCGTAACGCATTGAGAACGATTCTTGGAAACCACACGACAATCGATATTTCCGCGCGTTCCCGTTTAGCGAGAACGTCGACGAAAGAAAGGAAGCGAGGGAAAAGTTGAAACAGCGGATGAGATCATTCGAACGAACGGTCGATGATGTAACAGACTGCGACCAGTATCCGCGTGCTTTCTACTTTGAATCCTTCTTTCCCTATGTTTCGCTTGCATCCCGTCGAAAAACACCGACCGGTTTTTAGTCGACTTATTTTTCGGGATTTTTAGGATTCCCGAGGTTCGCTACATCCCTCGATATACCATGCTCCGAAAAACAAGTTATACTTTCGATGCTCTCTTCGCCAAGTGCTTTGGTCGAAGCTGAAGCAGTTCCTGAAAAATTTATTTTTCAAAGCTGCAAGGGGAAATCTTTCTAAACGACTGAACAAATATCTATATTCTCGTGATCGTCCTCAGTCTAGTTGTAACGATACGAGAACATGATCGCATATCGCGCTTGCTTGTACGCATTCTCTGGATGCCGGTCACCGGTGACTGAGCCAGCAGTGAACGCGGAAAATTGTCATAACCCTGATCGGCGAGCCTCGTCACCTTGTCCTAATAATTTGTAGTTCGCGTCGCGTCGCGTTGTTTCGAGTATCTAGGCTTTTTCTGTAGACGGCACGGTTCGCCTTGAGCATTAATACCGTTCGGCAAGTCTCGATTACCATCTTGGATAATTCGATGAGCTCAATATCAATCGAGCACGATTTTACGCGAGCGACACGCGTATCTGGGTGTTCGTATCTGTTATCTCTGCGAGTTTAACTCGCTAGCGGATTTTCAGAATGCAACATCGGAGAAGTTGCGCCTACGATAAAAATTGATCTACACCTTCGACTGTTCGACGGTTCCGCCGATAGGTGTCCAATAATCATCAGCATAAATTTGCTCATGCAAAGTTTAAGATCAGAAACCAACAAGGTTTCCGTTATCGCGTCGCTACAAGCGCCAGCCGATAACCGTTCAACAGGAAGTGCGACATTGTGCCTACGTATTGCGCGCGTATCGCTTTCCCAAACTGGTTGCAACACGCGATACCGTGTTCCTCGATATTGTACGAATTCCCGGTCGAATTCGATGCTTCTTCCGACTGCAAATTCGTTGTGCAACCAAACAAAATTCCAATAATCCGGACCCAATGATTCATCGCAGCGGATACTCCAGTGCACCTAATCTTGACCACAACCGGGCCCTACAAACGTCATTTCATAGTATAGAAGATATATAGAACACGAACGAGGCAAGATAATCCTTGACCATGCCAAATTCTAGGTAATTTAAACGCCAATACAAATATACATAGTGTTTCGAGCACTGACATTTGCCATGGCTATGTCAAAAAATATTTTCCCTTGAAACTCCAAGCTTGCTGGATTATTGGAATTCTACGGAACTGTTATCGTTTGTCGGCTCCTATAGCAATTTCGCGTGTTATCTTGTTTGCATGTATGCATGCTAATGAAAAACAATTACTGGAAATACTTACAAAACCTGCCGACGATTTGTCCTTTCTATTGGCCATAGTTCAATCATCCACGATCATTACCTTCGATCGCACATTCTTTTCCGCTGCAAACAAGCAAAATTCTAATTTTTACTTTCTCTAAAACAATATGCTTGTTATACGTCTTATTTCTCTGCGAACCTTGAAAAGTAATTTTTTTCTAGCTGTGGTAACATTCGAGAAGATTATTAAAGAGATTTTAATAGATGCTTGCCTATGGACTTAACAATCTTGTACCTGTTCCAATTACGATACAGAACTCCAATAACATATAATACCGAGCGCCTCACACCTTGTGACCAAGCTAAGAAAAAACTGCTACCAAAGAATATCTTATTTCTGCAAGAATTAAAAAGTTAATATTATTTGTATTTTCTGAAACGTTTACTAAGCAAACCGGAACAAACGCTGAGAGAAACAAGACGTAGTAAACGGAAAAGCAGTTCGAACCGTGTGCGGTTCGATTCGGTGTACGTACTTACTCGATACGATTCAAAATACACTTTGACGAAAGTCAACCTCGACGATTAAAAATCCGTTATTCGCATTAGTTTTGGAACTGTGCTCGATCGGCCGGCAGTACACATGAACGAAGAACTTCCCTCTGGTATACAAAAAACCAACGAGCACTTGGCAGTTTCTCGGACGAGGTAAAATGACCTTTCCAGAGAAAAATATTCGTTTCATCCGTTATGACAATGAAACACCTGCCAATACAAAGCAACCTTTTCAGCAGATCGAGAGACAACAGGTAATACGATGCTGTTGTTGCCGTTCCGATGCGAACGAGAAATCCACTGGGAAAACAACGACACAATAAGCAACGTAGAATTTGAACGGGAAAACTGTCGCATCGGTTAATATTGGTCAAAGGAACACTCGGGTTAGGAGCAACAACACGCGAAATGCTGCGAAATGCTACGAGAGGACAACAGCGCCGCGAATCTAATTTTGAACACTATTTCCGCGTCGGTATAGGAGAAAATCGGCTAACGGGCACCGCTATCAATCGCATTTTTTAGCTGACGCAAAGTGTTTTCCCATTGATTGTGAAAATTGGGTAACGGCGTTACGTGAATCAGAACATTTATTCGAGACTTTCATGTCAACGTGATATTTCTGCATATTTACACGTTGTGCAGACCGTTATTGTCTTCTGACCTTTTGTCGTTTTTCAGGAGACATCTAGGACATGCGATGATATGTTGTATTGCGGTTCACGTCATATAGCCATCTCGTTCGAATGCTGTAAACAGATCTCTCTTATAAAAACATATCTTCAATAAGAGATAAAATAAAATTATCCGTCTCAGCCAATTTCGAAACTCAGTTATATAGACATACTGGCCCCTCTACTCTTATCTTCTTTGAAATTTTGAAAGCTCGACGCTGTTTGATTTAACGATTACAAATACTTATGAACGCTTACCGCTTAACGCATCACCTGCCAACGATTATGTTGGTTTGAAGAATTTCGGTTTTGCATCTAAAGATTTAATAAGCTTCCGGTGCGCAGAATCAATAAAATGTTGAATTGTCATGTTGTTCGCGGTCGCGAAAAGGCGGCAAAATTGAAGACGCGCAAAGGATAAGGCCGATTAAACTTTATGGTACAGTTTACTTTCAAAGATTAAAAAATTTGTACAGGCTCAACAAATATCTTTCGTCCGATAATACGGAATCGAAACGTGCTTGTTTCAGCTCGGTCACCGTTCGATTGGCATTTTACAAAACAGTAAATATAATCAACTTCCCTCGATCTTGCGCTTGCGTACATATCACGCTGAATTCGAACAGTTCAATTTAAGAACGAGAAAGACTCGTCGGAATCCATTGTGAAACTTAAGAACGACTCGGTTAGATACAGTGGTACATACATTTTAAAAGAAAATGGGGGAAAAAAGGAGCTCGTAAAACTTAGAATTAGTGTCTTACGTTACAAGAGAAGAGTACAAGTACTGGACCGCGATATAACGCACCGCTCGGTTTCACAAATATTTTAATATACACTATGCAACTTTGAGAATGCCGAGTCAATTTGATCGATTTCATATAGTTACTACAGAGATTAAAAAATAACGCGATCGATACTTCTCACCATTTTTTTCTATAATCTTTCCCTTTTTTCCATTTTTTCTTTTTTGCAAAAATGACGTAGTACTATGTCTCGTGGAAGCAAAAAATAAATTTTCTTTTGCATTCCAATTACAAAATATATGAAGTTATTCATTCGTCGGAATTGCTTTTATGTACATACAAGCTAAATGTACATATGAGACTCGATCAATGTGTTCTGCGATAAAAAGTAACCACTTACACTGTATACTAAAGGCCATGTCGTCGTATATGTGTCGCTGTTCGCGCATTTGCTACGACAAGGGCTGCGAGAATCTTCACGACCCTTCTTCTCTAATTTCTTTCGTTTCCATTTTCTTTGCTTATTACAACAAGCAGGAAGCAACTGCGCGAACACTCTACCTAAACACCGGTCAGTGTTTTAAAAATGCACACGAAACGGTCGCCAATGTTTCCAAAAAAAAAAGAAACAAAAAGAAAAAGAAACTATAGGTAATACGAAGAAAGCGTTGCAATTGCGCGTCTCCGGACAAGAACGACAATTGCACCGATTTCCTTTTAAAGTTTTCGCTACTCAATGCGTTAATCGCGTTATATAAAAACGTTGCAATACTTCGGACCTTGGCGTGGAAACTTTACACAATTATTGCGTTTACGCAATAGTCGAGCCCTCGGTTAAGGCTGAAGAAATAAAGAGCAGAAACGAATAGACGATGCGTTTCATAATTATACAATTTATCTTGCGCAAAGATAACGAAATTACCTTGTACGATTCATCTCTTTAGAAAAAAGCTGACTCTCTGCGACAAGTGATTACAATAACATGCTGTTACTTTTGAAGTCCTAAAGGAAGTTAAAAACCTACACACCCTATGCGGCCTAGCTATTTCAAATTTGATGCGCCGAGCACGTAGAAGCACAAGAAAACTTTCGCCAAAACGTTCATCAACGTTCGAGGCTTAGTCAAAAAAGCTCTCTTGAACTGTCAAGATATCGTAGTACGATTTTAAATCGTTTACGCTTACATGTACTTTAGTATAACGCGAATTCGAAAGATGAAGAAATGCGATGAGAGTAACAACTAAACCGCGGTCGAACATAGGATGTGTAGTTTACGTATTGGAAATCGAAATCGATGACCAATTTGACACAGTAGACTCGCGGGTAGAGATTACACGAAATGTTAGGGGATACGTCGGCTAAATAAATCGGTCGGGTTAAATATAAATGGGGAAACAATCGAATAATAGTCGTCACATTTAAAATACGAGGCGAAAAAAGCATGGATCTACTGTGAGAGCATGGTTATCGATTGTACTAAAACATACATATACTTAATATCGTAGCAGCTTCAAGATGTCTGCAGTTTTCCTTCGACATGATTCTGTTCTCGTCTAACAAAAATCAAGATTACTGGAAACAGTTACAGCGAAAAATCGGTTTGATCGACTTCCGATTATCGAGACGGGTTCGCATCGGTTAGCAAAAGTTCCAGGTTTGCGTACCCCTCGGTTTTCACGCGAGACAATCTGTTTAAATGCTGACTGAGCGTGTTTGCGGCCATTGGCTGACAAGGTGCGACACAGGGCGGCGATTCTCTGGTTATTTCGATGATGTTTGCTATGAAAGATGACCACTGCGAGGACAACGAGTCGTCCGTTGGATACAGATCCTCTGCTCGTTCCAGCATCGATGCTATTACAGATACACCGAACTAGAAGAAAAACGATCAGACGTGCAACTGCTCAAAGAAAAGAAAAGAAAAGAAAAGAAAAGAAAAGAAAAGGAAAGCAAAACGAAAGTCGGATGACATTTGACACGAACCTTGTTCGTAAGAGCGAACGATAAACTGTTGCTTCTGACCGATTGGCAAACGGAGTCGGATAAGGATCGAGCTAGCCGTAGTATTGCACTAAAGTCTTGTACAGCGGCGAGCCAACGTCGAAACTCCGAATAAAGCGTTATCAACAAATGAGAATCTCTACGACCAATTATAACTAATCCTCGGAATATCGCGTTCCACAGCTCCTCTAACTGTGCGCGATGCTCCGATACGTCCAAGAACGGCAAGAACCTTAACAACAGTGTCTGCAACAGGATCCAATGACAGCGACAACCGGAAAAAGACCGATCAATTCGTAAATCGCTCTAGGTTACTCACTTTTCCCTTTCGGATGCTAAGCATGCTTGTCAGTTTATCGTCTTGAATCAACTGAAGCAAAGACGGCAACATCGTGTTTATCAACTCTGGTCTCGTCTTTTTAACGGTGTTTGCTTCGGTCTCTTTATCCTGATTCTGCTGTTCGCTTAGCAGAGCCAACGGATTATGCAAATCCTCTAGCTTCAGTTGGATTACGTACAACTGAAAAAGATTATCTTTCGTATTACTCAGGGAAATATTGGACACCGATATTCCGTGATCGAAACAGCTGAATGAAAAATAATATTAATACCCTTTCGATTTCGAGCAACAATTGCCTCGTTCGCCTCGTGTCCCGTTGCTGTATTTGCGTAGCCGACTGAGGATCGCTGTTCGGTACAACGTCCATGTCGATTACTTTACGCGGTGCTATCACGCTGGCAAACTGCAGCTTTCCTAGTGAATTTTCAAATTGTGCCGGTATATATATTTGTCTAGTAAGAGTATGGTGTTGATTCTGTTCTCGATCCCTAAAAACAAAATAAAACGCGAAGATTCAGCAGCAGCGTAAATCATTTCGAAAAGCAAAGACCAAGAGAAGAAGGACCACCTTGAATCTCTGTGGTAGCCGTTGTTGTTATTGGTATTGTGAAACTTTTTGTCCTTTTGTTCCTGACTTGCAGTCTGTTTGCTTCTCTTATCGCAGAAGACGGTGTAATAGTAGTCGTCGACGTAGGATTCGTTTGTGTTTAGTTGCAACAATTGTATGTTAATCAACCACTGTTTTTCCCGACCGCTCATCAGGCCAGCGTATTCGTCGTATTCTCCCGTATTAGTCATTCCGTTTACACCATGATTATGATGATGGTAATGGTATTGTCGTTGCTGGTAATTCCACTCGTGATTACGATAATATTGATTATTTTTAAGAAATGGCTGATGATTTCCTTGTTGTTCACCATGGTGGAACGATCTGTTCTGATTTCGCTGGTTTCCAGGATGCGGGAAATTATGTTGCTGCTGATGAGGACCGGTTTGATTGCTAGAGAAAGGAGGCACCATGCTATGATCCGTTCGCATAAACGGCGGAGGCCCTAAATTCGAGTGCGTGGGTTGCTGAAAAAGAAAAGGTTCTCGATATTACCAAGTTACGAACACTAACTTCCGAAAAGTATACTATGTAGTGTTCTTTACAGGGAAACTTACAGGGAAATTATTGCAAAATGAACCATGAATTGGCTGCCTTTGCGTGCCATGTGGCACCATTAAATGCCCAGCGTGTGGCACCATCAAATGCGCCGGAATTGGATACCTCAGTACGTTTCCGGTTTGATCTGTAAAAATGATTGCTTTGATCTGATAGGCAAAATATTGAACGGATCGTGGTTGCTTGGCCAGTGTTTTCACATAAAATGTACGCACTAGGTAATTGCCTAAGATGTGGTATGAATTGCATGTGCGGGAATCTTGCATTTGGGGGCAGAATAACAGGATGCGCGGATGGTATGCCTAACCCTGGTGGAAAGCGAGGTGGTGCCGATAGGGATTCGAACAGAAGTGATCCATCGGATTTTTGTTGTTGTTGCTGCTGCTGCTGCAATAATTGAACGGGCTTGGCCAATCCCGGTGGTGGTCTACTTCCAACAATACTTTTTTCTAATTCTGTAACGGTTCGTGCGGTCGTTAAGACCGACGGTAAAGTGAGAGGTGGCCTAGGGTTAGACAAGGACAAATTCGAAGGACTATCCCATACTCCGGGCCGGGGAACGATCCCTTCCTTCTCGTCTAACACTAGATGTGATAAATTATCTTCGATATCCGTGGTCACTCCATTCTGAAATACAACTTTAATCAGTATACATGTACGTATTCATGTACAAAGTGCTTCATTTATCTTGTCCTCCTTGATATCATTGTTGTTTCAGCACAAACAAAAAATAATGTATAAGGAAAAAGTTGTTTGATTTATCGCAACAAATATTGCAATTTATGTTGTTTTTTTCTCCCAAGATCAATGTTGGTAAAATGACCTTGAAAGAAAAGAAAACAACATAAATCGCAATAAACATTCGCCGCGTTACGCTAAACAATTTTTTCCTTGTACATTTTCTTTTGTATCTGCTAAAACAACAGTGTATACGCGCTACGTTGTGCGGGGACGATTTAGCATTTGTTTACCTTTTTATTCGGTGTATTCTCATTTTGCGGTCGATTCCGACTCGACTCCGCGATCTCGGCAAGTTTCTCGTGATCTTTCTCCCAATCGCCGATGGCGACGTCGGAGCCGAAGGTTTCATTGTTGAACGCGTCGTACTCCTCTTCTTTGAAATCGTCCTCCTCCAAAGGGCCATCCAACCCATCTTCTAAACTGCTATTCTATATAATAATCGAAAATTTAAAACGAAAAGTCAAAGACACCACCGTTATTGTTGTTTGACCTCGTTTCGATTATTCCATGAGAGAACTCTATCGGGGTCGCAGCGGCTCTATTCAAATTGTTGCTAATAATTATTTAACTTGCACGTATATGTTTATTCGAAGGTTTATATAAACGTTTATTAACGTAACGCAAGAATAAACTCAAAATATATTCAGCGAATCGTTGCATTTTTCAAGTCCATTTCGAAAGACCGCTTATGGGTTAAATAACAATTTCGAACGAACGCAACGAATCGTATATAGAAAGAATACGGGAAGCGTTCGAAATATAATATTTCGACAACGAATATCGGAACAACAACACAATGAAACTGTAAAAGGAGGTCGCGTACAGGAGGATCAAAAAAATGAGACCGATAACAATTGCCACCGAGATAGAAGTGTTAACGACCTTTATGGAGAAGAAGAGAACGGTGAGGTTATGCGACGTACCTCCATCGCAACTTGTGGAGGCAGTAAAATAGGTAATACTTATTCGGAAAACTATGCGCGCTGGAGGAATCGGTGAACATTACATATCGGCGATTCGTCTGATAAATTTGTAGGCTTTGTGGAGCTTTGTTCAATGTCGTGCGTTCAGCTGTTCGGCGAACAATTTGAATTCTTTGTGGATGGATAAAAGGCGACGCGACTGTTCGTTAAATGCGAATGCGAGTTGTGCTTTGATCGGTCTGTTTTACAGCTGATCAGAGAAGAAACGCGAGCGGAGCATGAATTGGTTAAGAGCGATTCTACTTACTGCGACCGATGTATCAAAACCGAAAAAGAAGTCTGCCATTTGTCGAAATTAAGTGTGCAAAATGTCATGTTCTGATCAAACGTCACGCGATACGAAAAGCATAAGCTGTCATGGCGGTTGTACGGTACATCCACAACCACGTTCCAGATGTCGCGCTCGTTCTCGATAAACTGTACCACGAAATAGTCTTCTCTAGAAAGCTTTGTCGCGATCGATGGTTCGAGATTATAAATCGGCTGACCTTGAAATACTACTACGAACCATCGCAGCGTTGTCTCCGTTGCCTCTTCTTTACCGACAATGACTCTATTCTTCTCGGTAACACCGTGGGTAAGAGAGGAGGAAGATACTGGTTGCGCAGAATCAAAAACAGCAAAAAAGCACGCCAATGTTTGAAACATAATGTCACGGAAAATTGATTTAATTAAGACGGACACACAGATTCATAATAATGTTAACAGGAGGTGTAATTGAATAAAGTTTCGTGACTATGCAGATGTATATACACAGATAATTACACGGAGCATCATTTCCGTGCGCAGCGTAGCGAGAGATGGTTCTCGAAAATGGCGGGAGTTTCGTTTCTGCGACAACCCTCCGTGTTCATAGGTCAAATGAGGATTCGATCGATTTGTCATGTTATGGAAAGGAGAAACGCGTAGCCGGGAAACAAAAACATTATTGTATATAGGTAGGTAGCAGAGATACGAGTTAGCGTTAACTAAGTACTGTACTCATTTCCTTTGTGTATCCGCAGGAATGTACGAACGCAGCCCTTGCGGTAGGTTATCAACGAAAAGTTATAGGTCCGCCAGAAAGCCACGTTCGCCGATCGAGTCTACGCGCAAACAAAACACATATGAGACAATCTATATGTGTATATTTCGATACAAACACGAACACGTGTACAGCTGATTTAAACTTAAATTTCCACGGTATCGCAAGAGTATCGTAAATCGTAAAGCGACGGGAGGTGTTCAAGGGAAATAATCATCGAGAAAAACGAACAATGTGAACGTGCATTTTTATTGCCATTAAGTCTTTTCCAATCGTGCTAGTTTTCTCTCAACTTTGGTTTTCTAAGTCATTGGTAATGCATATCGACAAACGATATTTAAGATTTAAGAATCTAGTGGCTTTTAATTGGCGGCGAATCGCGGGAATTTCAACTCGGTGTGGCGAGGTCGTGTAAATGCGGTCGCCGCGTTTTCGTATCGTATCGTATCGTATCGTATCGTATCGTCTTGCGAGTTCGTTCAACGTTCGATCTCTGACACTCGACCTTCGATTATCAACTTCGGCAATAACGCATTCTCTTGCAACGAAATTCGAAGCGTTCGAATCGAACCGGATAACGAATGTTTGCAACATCCGTTCGATCGAGATCGAGAGATCATGCTTGCATGGAGGCGTCGACCTATGTATAGAGCGGTTTAAAATACACGTGTACACGGTTGTAATCAGGTAATCGGGTTCGCATGTTTTCTGAGCGTCGATTCTTTTGTTTCAGGGAATTACCAGGCTGATACACATTACCTTTGTCTGCTTTACGTGCATATACGCGTATACGTGTAACACCACGGACATACATATAAGTATGCGAGTAATTAAAATATACTGATTCGTTTACAACACATAAAATAACAATCTCTCCTCTAGTACACAGCATAGAGTATAGAGTATAGAGTGTAGGGTGGCCAAACAAGGAAAGGCAAAAGTGTAAACGATCGATTCGAGGTAAACCAAGTTGACAAGTTGAAATTACTTGAATTACTTGATCTTGCGCATAATTTTTCTGAATAGGAAGGGCCACTGTGTAGCGACTGTGTAAGATTTCGACCTTGATAAAACCTACTTTCCTAGAAGTTTAACAGGTCGCGCGATTAGCACCGAGACTCGGATACCGAAAATCGAACGAGCTCGCCGTTTGTTAACGAATGGAGGGAGGCGCGTGTACGCGGAGAGCAGGTGAATCGAATAATCGGATAATCGGATCTTAGACGCTACTCGTGGCATGACAATCGTCCAGTGTAGCCAGACTGCTTGCTCTCAACGACGCCAGACTCAAGGAACTGTGATTCAAAGTATTCATGCCGTGAGGATCCTCGCAATGCAGGTACAATCGTGAACTAACGGACTTGTGACAGTCGGGGCACAGGCGCTTCTTTTTCTTATCGCGCCGCTTCAATATCTCATAGGCGCACCTGCAAACGACGCGTGGTTCGATGAACAGTCGGGGGCTGGCTAGCCGGTCGTGTCTACGTTTTACCTGGCGTGCAATATGTGGGAGCACGGTAGCGCCTCCAAAGAGTCCGGCTCGAGGCCGAACGGCTCGTTGCAGCCGCCGCATCGCAGCTCCAAATCCTCTTCCATAGCCGCAGCTAATCTCTCCTGATGAGCCTTGTGTTCTTCGTCGCCGAGGGACCCGTAAATCCGCGACAGCCTCGACCTTACGGTTCGTACCAGGAACTGCGCACGGATCGAGCGGTCGATCAGACGACAAACGGCGGACAAACGACAAACAAACGACCCGTTAACGATCAACAAGAGTCTTAAGGCATCGAGCACCGGAAGAGCACACGAACACAGACAAAGAAGATTACCTTAGCACCGACCGATCCAGCGACTTCGAGCAGCCTTGTATTGAACTCGAGCGGACGACAGTTGCATATCTTGTGTTGCAGTCGAAGAGCCTCGAGACACCTTGCTGCACCGTCCATCGCTTCCATTTGACAAAGACGATCACCGGTCGCTGCCGCGGATCCCATCGCGCTCTCGTATTGCCGAAACGCTTTCTACGGTACACGTTTGCTAATAATATTCGAGGGGCTCTGTGAGGGTGGTAAACCGCCGATAGATGGAAAGGGACTCGGTAAGGCAGCATTTCATTGCAAGGGATCGATTGGAGCTCCAACACCTTTGAAAGTTGGCGACATCCTTGACATTCGGTTCGGTATACTACTTACATTTATGTCGGCCTTCTTCCTATAGATATCTCCCATGATTCGTATACTCCTCGCGTAGCTGGCTTGATCTCCGGATACGAGCGACAAACGTGTTGCTTCCTGCGCGGAATTGAGAGTCAGACGCGCGAAAATGGCACAATGGGACTGAAGTCGTAGGGTAAAAACGTACCGAACAGTAGTCGTGCGCGTCGCCGAGTTCTCCTTTTTTTCGAAGCGCAGCGGCCATCTGCAGCAGGGCTGCTCTGTGGTGCCGCGAATTCAGATCACCGAGTTGCAAGCTTCTCGAGAGATCGTACGCCCGCGCGGCGTACCTCGCGCTTTTATCAGCGTCGTGTAATCTGCAGAAGAGCTCCGACAGGCCGACGTACACCTGCGAATCAGGATCGTGACGAGTCGCAATGTCTGCAAAATTGACGAAGAGAAAGGCTCGCGAGCGTAAGACTTACTTGTAACTCCAGCGACGGATCTTGAATGGAATGAGCGATCTTGTGAGCTCTCTGGAAGGCTTCCAGAGCCTTGCAGAATCCCGCTAGCTCCAAATGCACTCTACCCACGGTCAAGTGAACCAACCCGGCGGTCGCGCATTGGTCGCATTCGTTGTACAAACTACGGAATCGTAGGTTCGAATCGGTGACGAGGTATCTTGGAGAATCGGGAATCTAGGAAAGGGTGGTACTACCTGTGTCTCGCATAGTCCAACGCCCTGTCCAATGCGCCTAGGCGTTCGTGAGCCCTCGCCAGATTTAAGTACGCCTCGGCCCGCATGTTGGGTGAATCGAGCTCCTCCGAGATGCATAATTGTTTGTGACCGAAATCGATGCTGTCCCTGAAACGACCCGATTCTTTCTATGTTAATTCTATCCGAGGAAGGGGTGGGCGGAAAAACGCAGTAGCGCTCCGTGTAGTACCCCCTCTTTTTAAGGGAGGAAACGCCTCGTTACCGTGTCAAGGATCGCGAGTTTTCTTTCTCTCCGAGTTTCGCGTCTCGCGTCTCGCGTCTCGCGCACAAGTAAATACTATCTCTTGGTCACAATCTCTCTATTAAGCTCTTTTCTCTTCCTGGTCCGCGTACTTTAAGCTAGGAGGCTCTTAGTGCTCTCCATGGCAGCTAAGTGGGTTGAGCAGTCCGGCCGACCACCGCGGCCGTGCCTTTCGGCGAAACGAACTGACAGCTATAGATAGTCGTTTCTCTCCCCCGTTTTCGCTTGGATTTGCCGACCGTTGTTTCCCCAGCGCGAGTCTTCGAACTTTGCCAATTGAACCAATTGAACCCTCGAGATTGTCGATTCTGATAAAAAAATGATTAAAAAGACTATTTTCGCCAGGCGACGCGATGTTTCGTTTCAGTGATCGGAACGTTTGGCATGCGAATCGCGAACGAGAGCCTACTGCGAGTCTCCGTGGCGATCAACGCCGGCAATAAACGAATCGTTTCGGTTCGGAAATCGATCGAAACGGTTCTCGCGCAAGGAATACCTATACTTTCCCCAGTCCATGTAAGCTTGGTATAAATAACCGAGGAGCGCGAACTTGTCCTCGCGTTGTCTGATGTTCTTCAGCGCGCCCCACCATTTCCGTACGGCGGCCTGTTGTTTGTGGGCGCGGTACAGCTTCAAGCCTTGCTCCACCTGGGACAAATAGATTCCGAGAGGGTGATTCGCGAACAACGAGGCCATGAACGGGAAACCCGACGGCCGTGTTATAAACGGCGACGCGCGTGGTTAAACGTCGGAGCAAACGGTTCTATCGATTCGACCTTGAACTTTCTCCGTCGATGATTTCAGATCCAACGATCTCGTGTAACGTAAATATAGCGGCGACCTCGACCGATAGCGACGACGAGGGCGATCCAGCAGGAAAAACGAAGGTAACGTCCGTTGTGTGTTGTACCTTGTATGCAGCCGAGGTCGTCGCGATCTCGCGATCAACCGGAAATACTGCCGCGTCGAGCCTCGCCCCGCCTCGCTTCGCCTCGCTTGGTCGCACCGCGTCGTGCCCAGACGAGCCAAGCCGTTTTCCTGATCGGCTGCCACGAGACCTCCCGAGACGCTGTATTTTACGCGCGAACCTGTCCTCGCACTCTGACGAAACTCGAGGACCAACGAATCCGGATATGACCGAATACAGGCTGCGCCAAAATAACAGCGTTTCGAAAATTTGCGTCAACAATAACGCAACCGAGATCCGTTCTATCGAAAAATGTCCACCCTACAGAATATCCGAGAGAAACGCGAGGAAAATGGAAAACAGCAGAACCTGTTGGACAAGGTGACATTTGACATTTTTGTGCTTCTATACATATAGCGATGGTGTTTTTATTTGTTGCGATTATTACAGGAGGTCGCCGTGTCAGCCTCGAGGACTGGCGAGGTCACGAAGGGATGGGCCCTCTCACGACTGGTAATTAGGAGGTAGCGTGACCCCGAGTATCGCGTGCGTATCTTCCTACCCCGAAGCGGTCTCGACAATGACCGAGAAAAACCGTTCACCGAGGTTACGATCGGAAGATGGTCGTGGAAGAAAACGAAGGAAGCGGAAGAGGGTAGCACGAGGTAGTAGTACTCGTAGTAGTAGTAGTAGTAGTAGTAGTAGTAACCGATCGAGGATGACTTACCCGTCTGCGAGCAAAGTGTTGGTCCAGTCGTTGTCTGCAGCCTACCAGACATTCCCAGAAACCAGCTCCGGATCGACCGTTCTGATAGTGCCCGTTCCCGTTAGAGTTCTGGTGGTGGTAATCATCCTCGGTGAACTCGCACACGTCAAGGGGATGCCGCGAACCGTCCGGACTACCCAGCAGCGCAGTTGCCGACAGCTGATGACTGGCCGGACCGCTGCGAATTCGACAGGATCATTCGTTGAAAACACGGGATCGATTCACGACGAACCTCCGGGGCGGACGGCATCGCGATATCGCGAGGATGTTTCTTTAGGTTGAATCTCGCGTGCGAGACCCGAGATGAGTTCGCGGGGCAAAGACCGCTTGGCGCCGTCCCAGCCAGCGCAGCGTTCCACACGAGCATCGTTTCTGTCTAGCGGCGTGCCGCATTGCGACCGTGCGTTTCTTAGTTTCTTAGTTTAGTTTCTTCATTTCCTTCAATCTTTGCCCCTCGGATCGCTCATCGCAATTCAAACAGACGACGAACCATCCTGAACGTGGGATTTCCTATACGCGTCCTGACGTTGAACGCAGGGTTTGCGCGCGAATCGTAGTTATTTTTCTTTGACTCGTTTAGATTTTTAGAGGCGCACGACGGTCGACAACGCGGTTGGTTCCAACGAGTGAGAATCATATACATATAGGAGATCAAAAGAATCGTTGTTTGAATCGGGCCAGCCGTAAAGTATTAAGTACACGGTGTAAACGCATATAGGAAATTTCATGTTTAGGGGTTGTCTTGGTCCGGCGCTCGTGTCGACGCGCATCGTGACTCGGCATAGCGTTCGCGCAATTTCGGCTCCCGTCACCGAACCAGTAGCTGCTAGCCACGGTGGGCGAGGCACCTGTGACCTCTTTTCCTGACCTATATACCAGAGCGAAGGTTGCCGAGTTACGCCGCGGCACCGGTAAACTCGCGACAGACTTATTCCACCCCCGCTCCATATCGAAACACTCGAGTCTCTCGCTCTCGAGCGGAAAAGCGGAAGAGCAGAAGTGCGGAAGAGCGGAAGAGCGGAAGAGCAGAAGAACGGAAGAGCGCGCAGCTCGAGAAAGGGATGCGATCGGATTTTAGGAGGGATCTCCTCGAAAGGGTCTCGCCCAAGGATACTTGCCCAAGGTAGTCTCTTGAGGAAATGGATTCCCATGACATGACTGCGCGTGCCTTTCTTCGTTACTTTTTCCTCGAGATAAATGCTTCGAGATCCTCGCTCGCATATCGATTGTCCGTTCTTCTCCAGATGCCTTTGATCCTCGGCGACATTATTTCGACGATGGTCGCGAGACGTTGCATCGTTTCGAATCACGATCCGCGATCTCCGGCACGGAACGACCAAGTACGAGGAGAAAAAGTATGCGAGTTTGAGGTAGCTCCCTTTCGCGCGCGTTTCGCGACACGAGCGAGTCGAGTATGGACAGAGTCGTCGGAGTATGACGGAGTGTATATCGGATTCGCGCGATTAGGAGAAAATAGACTTTGCTCTCGCGGATCTTTGTACTTGCGTGTAATTGAGCATCGAGAGAAACAACACCTATGTGTACTTTCGAGAGGATCGTCGAGGTGCAACGTTCGATATTACCGTTCAAGGACCGAGTAAGTCGGAGAGCAACGGGGGACGGGCGACGGGTGTTTAACACGGTGCGACGGTACAGGAAGTAGTACGAAACTTGCCCGAGAAAAGCGTCTGTCTGTCTGTCTGTCCGCCGATAGAGATCAATTTATGGTTTTCACGGGCAGTCTCCTTTCTTTTTCGCCTAGATTGGTACGCGACGACTCTCAAGGCGGATCCGTTCGACCGGTAACTACGAAGATCGCGGTTCTCGAGGTTCCTGTTTGCTTATTATTCTACAATTTTTCCAGCGACCGGCGCTTTCCCTTTTTCTAAATTTGATTATCTTCGAACGCGTAACGCGATTAGAATCGATCCTTTGGAAAACACTCGAACGAGTGCGCGTAAATATACATATGTATTTATTTATTTATATGTATATATATATATATTTATTTGTTTATTTATATATTTGTGTATTTATTTATTTATTTGTTTATGTGTAGGTAGAACCGAGCGAGGACTATTTCGCATCGAACACAATGGTAGCGACCAAAGAGGATCGCGAGGCCTGAGCGGCGGAACGCGAGGCGTCGTTAACTCGTCCGTTGCATCGTAGCAGCTCGCGCCGTTTGCTCGATCGCGATCGACGACGCGTGTGCGTTCCGACGCGACAAACGATCGATACCCGCCTCCGTTATCGGTCCCCCCGTTCCATCTTGTCCTCGACGTTTTTCGCTGGCAAACG
Organism: Seladonia tumulorum; assembly: GCA_913789895.3. Lineage (NCBI taxonomy): Eukaryota > Metazoa > Arthropoda > Insecta > Hymenoptera > Halictidae > Seladonia > Seladonia tumulorum. The sequence goes on from OU565281.1 coordinate 10,956,559, forward strand.
CTGTCAAGGTCGCCGGATCGCGCGATAATATCGTCGAACGACACGCTGCGAGATCGAAGATCGCGAGGGGTGGCCGCGAGACGGTCGACCCGCCGAATCTCTCAGTCACGTTCAAATGCGGAGCCGAAGCGAGCGTGGGGAGCATCGAAACTCGCTCGCTCGTCGTTCGCGCGCGTCGATCGCGTCTCCTTTTGCAAACACGTTCTCGACACACGATTCTCCTACGGACGAACGATGATCGGCCTCGGAACGGAAACGATCCACGATTCTCGGGATTGCCACTCGGAGGACTCAGTGTTCGAATTTGGCGCCCATATCGAATAGCAGGATCGAGCAGGTTTCGAGCTTAACCGCGAGAAAGAAGTAATCGCGTGCGCGGATAACCAAGCGACAATTCGATCCGCCGCGAGACGTCTCCGCATTCCGTGGCTCGAATTCGCTGGCCTCCGTCGCTCGGGACGGCGGGTCCACCGTCTAGGAATCCTGCTGCTCGTCTCGCTATCTCTCGACCTCTGGCTTCTGTCGGATCTCCGGTCGGTCCGTGCGGGTCCGCAATCGCGCCGCGATCTGCTACGCGGTCCAACATGCGTCTCCTCTAGCGCATCGGGCTCTCCTTGCGGAATCGTTTCGCGAGCGATCGCGCGGATAATCGGAAACGCGTCGCGTCAGCCACGAACGGAACTCGCGGGAGGGTCGCTCGGGTCCGGTTTACTCGCGAAAGTCAGCCGGCAATGGTTGGGGTAGAACTGTCGCGCCCGAGCCGCAGCAGCCCGCAACACACGACCCGACCGATTCTCTCTCCTCTTCTCACCTCTCTCTCTCCTCTCCTCTACTCTCCGTCACCGGTTCTCTCTCTCCCTCTCTCTCTCTATCTCTCTCTCTCTCTCCCTCTCCCTCTCCCTCCCCCTTCTCTCCTTTGGCCACCACCGACGTCCCGCGTTCTCGCTTTTCTCCACACCCCCTCCCAAGCTTTTACCTTGCCTCTCTCTGCCTCCATCCCTCTATCCTTTCCACCGATCATTGCTATTCGCCCCGACCCCCTCGTTCGCGTTCCAGGGGTGGTGGCAGCAGATAGGGAGATGGCGAACCAGAGAGAGAGAGAGAGAGAGAGAGATCACGCGCGCGCGCGCGCGCGAATCCATTCCGTATTCGGCTACAATTCGTCCTTTCGCGTATCGGCTACCCCTGTCCAAGTTGCTGGCGATTCCGATCCAATTCTGCCTTTGCCTCATTTCTTTTTTTCTCTGTTTGCAGTGCCAATTTCCATTCAACGACCGTCGGTAAGGAGAAATCGATCGAGCAGAGAATAGGAACGAAGCGGCGCCGTTTTCACCGTTTGATGGGAAAAAGCGAAAGTTTCTTGATTCGACCGAAAACGCCGATCGTCCGTGGAGTCGACGAAACGCCGAAGCGTGTAGCGAGGTCAGAGAAGTTGCGGTCCATCGTCGTCCCGTGGCCTGTAGCCCGTGGTTCGTGGCCCGTGGCCCGTAGAAAAATGGGCGAGGCATTGCCCTTTGGTGAACTTTCAGCTTTGGCGGATGTAGGTGTCCCAGCCGACCGAATCCTGAAAGGAGGAGAGCCTGACCCGTTTTTCGTCTCGCTTCTCGAATCCAGACCGTTCGTCTTGCGCGATTCGCCCCTCTCGTTCGCGACACGATCGGATCCGAGCCGTCCCGAGATCTCACGAGGACCGTACCGCTCACGACACGGGGGTGGATCGCAGCGCTACCCCTGCATACGGAACTTTGCTCCGCTCCACTCCGCTCCGCTCCATCCCGACGATATTACGCGTATACTTTCAGCTGACGCGCTCACGCGAGCCGCCCTCGCCCGCCGCCGATCAACCTTCGATCAGCCTGTGCGCGCGGCTAGCGAATCCCTTTTTCGATGCTTTGGATCGGCGATCGTTTTCGTTAGGTACAGGAAAATAGGAAATTCTGCTGTTCAAGCTTTGCCGGAATAGTTTTAAATCCTTCCGGGTACCATGACCGGAAGCTATGTGTTATGTGGTGCAGATTCTCCCAATAGTAGGCAGAGGTTCTGCGTGTATTTCTGGTTTCTTGAATAATTCGACAATAAGCAGGTCTCCTAGAGATCCTTGTAAATATGTCAATGAATGTCTTAACACTATGCGAATCTTGTTACTCGGAAAGTAAAACTGCCGTAATCATATTTTATGTTGTAAAACTTTTCCGACAATTCAATATCCGACCATCGAATTTCTGATTCTGATCGCGATCGGATCAGGAGGATGGCAAAGGGTAGTCCTTCGAATTCTGTTAGCGAAGCGAGCGAGAAACGATCGCCGCGGCAAGCAAAGTCTAGCGAACGTGCAAGCGCTACCGCTGGCTCCGATCGCCGAAGCGTAACTCCCCGCTTGTAATCGTGGAAAAGTCGAAACCACACCCTGTCGAGAGATTTCGCCAGCCACTAGAATGGCCCAGGGTAGCGAGGAGGCGGATCGACGACGGGTCCGAGAGGATTCCGATGAGTCCTAATTGGTCGGGCTCCTGTCGAAAATAATCCGACTGGGTGTAACCGTGGGCTAAACGATGCTCGTAAAGCGTCCCAACGGCGTGGACTACGCGTGCGTTTCGGCGAACGAGGATCTCGGTGTGGCGAGCGAGTAGCTACGAGCGTCGACGAGCGTGTACGAGCTTGCGGCTCGCACTCGCGCACGCTTTCGTATCGCGCGCGCCGGCTCCGTGGAAGCCAGCAGCTTCAATCTTCCTCGAGACTTTGCTTCGGTCCACGAATTCGACGATTTCGGGCCTCTCTTCTCTGATTTCTCGCACGGTTCTACTCGTTCGCAGATCGGAAGTTTCACGGTCCGATTCGAATTCGATTCCGACGGTCGATCGCGATGCGCGTCGCGTCGTCCTCGGCATGACGATCGGTCGAACCGTCGCGGATCGTGGATCGCCCATCGAACCAGCGCGGAGTCAGCGTGCGAAGCAGTTTCGACTCGAACGAATCTCTTTCCACCGTTCACGGTTGTTTCGCGAGAACGAAATCGGTCGACGTGTCGGAACGACGAGAGAATTTCCGCGGAACCGGCGAAGCTACTCGAGATGACGCTCGTGACGAACGCGGTGTCTTATGCGTGTCAAGCGGCTGGCAGACCTTCCTACGACGCGTTTCGGCACCATCAGCTGCAGCTCCGCCATCAGCCTAATCACGGTCACCGCTACCACGACCGATTCCACCAGCATCGACATCATCACCGCTACCATCATCATCGGCGCCGACGCGTCTACGCCTCCGACGAGAGCCCGACGATCGACTACCTGCAGGAGTACTTGTCTGGGAGGAACTTGGACCAGGAGGATGGGAGAAGCATTGTCGAGACAAACGAGAACGTCTCGACGCTAGAGTCAACGAGCTCGCAGCGTTGCCGCTACGAGCATCGCCTCGGGTAAGCGTTCTTCCCGCGTTCTCGCGAATAAGCTTTCCCCTTCGCTTCCCGTGGAATTGCAAAAGCGGTGCAAACAATTCGGCTAGCCGGTTTTCGTTCTGACGATGATTTTCGTACAGAGAACTCTATGGCATGGAACAACGCGCGCGCGTTCCATCCGTGCGCTCCTCGTGGTTTCTCGCAGCCGTGCCGCGCCGAGCGCCGTCGTTATTCCGAAGGGAAACGCGCGGATGGATTTACAGCGCATTAAGCCATTTTCGCATCGTACATCGCGTTCCTTTTCTCCGTGTCGCTCGTCGCAACGATCAAGGTAGACGACGCGACGGGGATCGTGCTCTTCCGACCACCTGGAACTAGTCCAATCGCGTCGGACCCGATCCGTCCGCCAAACTCCTGTTACGCGAGACGAACGTGTTTTCTTGCTTTCTTCTCAACCTGCTCTCTCTCTCTCTCTCTCCGTTGCCATCTTAAATCTTCATCACAGTCGATCGATGGAATGGTTTATCTTTAAACCTTCGAACGCATCGAAGGCATTTGGAGTAATGGCGAAAGATATTGATTCGTGTCTCTAAAATGGAAAGTAGATTTCGGGAAAAAACGAGTTTTGTTGGTTTAGCGTCGGTGAAAGACTGAAGAGAGAATTTCGAAGAGTATAGAATGTGATATTCGCAGGTCGCAGCCGTCTTCGTACGCTTTGGACTCGGACGACGCGTCGTCGGTAGTGTCCGCGGACGCTTCCGCCGATTTCGAGACGGTCTCGATCGAGGCGGAAGAGAGCAACGAAGCGAACGAATCGAACGAGCCGAAACGGTCCGGCGAGGCGACACAGAGGGGCCATCAAACGAACGAGAAGAACGAGAAGAACGAGAAGAACGAGAGGAACGAGACCGAGCACGTGCCGCATCCCCACGCTGCGTTGGACGCCGCGGCCTCGACCCACGGGCCTCGCAGATGTCTTCTCTGGGCCTGTAAAGCTTGCAAAAAGAAAACCGTCACCGTCGATCGTAGAAAAGCGGCTACGTTGCGAGAAAGACGGCGTTTGAGGAAGGTTAGTGTACGCGAGTCGAACGTTTCTTCCGCTTCTCGTGGCTCTCCGGTCTCGTTAGGTGCTGGAAAAGGTTCGCAAACTACCACCGAATTGCCTATAATACTTTTCAAAAATCATTTCACGATGGCGGCCTCGTAGCAGTTCGTTTCGCATCGATGCTCTATCGTTTACGCATTTTGTAGGTGCTGAGAGAAGGGTTAGAAACAAAAGGTTCGCGATTTTAAGTTTAGTGCGTTCCGAACAAGAGGAAAACGGTGGCGTAGTTCGAGCGATTCAAAGGAAACGTTTAATCGCTGGGAGACAGGCCGTTATCGGAAAGTCTTCCGTGCCCGAGGCCCGAATTTGTAATCCGATGTAGCTGCTATTATTTCTACATAATAATACCGTTGTATTATTACACTCGTTCGAATCGATGGAAAGGGAAACAAATTTTTATACGATTTCCATTTGCCGCGACCGCATCGATCAATCTTGATCGAGCTTAAAGTTTCACGGTCTGGTGAAGTCCAACGATGATTTGATTCGCCATTATCTCGACGATTAACGGCTATCGGGTTTGTAGGTGAACGAAGCGTTCGAGGTTCTGAAAAGGAGGACGAGCAACAATCCGAATCAGCGGCTGCCAAAGGTGGAGATCCTGCGGAACGCGATCGAGTACATCGAAGGGCTGGAAGCGTTGCTGCAGGCGAACGGAACCTCGGGAACGCAGGAGCACGGTTTTGCCGAGAACGCGGTACGTAAACGCGGCGACCTCTTTACGGCTGCGGAAAATGCGGAAAATGCGGAAAATGCGGGACGAGCCACGATATCCTGCATCGATGCGCGCCAAGGCTAGACGGCCGCGCGCGTACCAAGAGGAGGTCGTTTCTGCCAATTCCGCCGGAGTAGCTACTCGTGTCGCCGGCGACCAGTTGATATCGGTTTCCGATACCGTATTCCCATGCGTGTCAGAAATCTCGAAACTATGACGAGCGAGTGGTTTGTTATCGTTCTGGATGCTCTCTCTATCCCGGCATGCCGCTCCTCTTTGCTCCGCGCCGCGCCGCTCCGCTCTGCTCTGTTCTGCGCCACGCGGGCCGTCGCACAGCGTCCCGTCGCGTCCCGTCGCTCGCGAATGGCTCGTTCGACGTCCCGTCGAAAAACCAACGGGGAATATTAATTCCGAGGGATTGTTCGAGGTCGAACGAACCATCGGACATGTGTTCAACACGTGTACCGAGAAAGGGAGCGTGCATCATCGTGGTTTTTTGCGAGATTTTCGAGTTCACAAGTTCGCTCCGGAAACGCAATCTCGGGATCTTGAGATCTTGGGATCTCGAAATCTCGGAATCTCGGAATCTCGTCGCGACGCTTCGAAAGCCCCCGGCTCAGGGCTAGGCTGTGAGACGTTTCTCGAGGGGATTATACAATGAAATATATTTGCCTGGCCTTCTACTTAAACCAGTCGGACCGCGGTCCGCTCTCTAAATATACGCTCCGCGACGAGCATCGATTCGAGCCGGCGCGATACACCCTGTTTTCGATCGTTTCGAAACAAAATCGACTCGCGTCCCATGGTCTTCGCTGCTCCTTCTTTTTCTTTTTCCGACCATCGATTCGAATACACTCTTCTCGAGAAAGTATGTATCGTTTGGGTAAAGAGAAATCTCTTCGCACCGTGGCCACGCTGTAATCCAGCCCGAGAAGCCCGGACCGATATCGAGGGCACGGAGCCATCTTCCAGAGCAAACATCGCGCTCATTTAAACCAGAGTCTTAGCCCGACTCGGCGACGCGACGCGACAGTATCCTACTTAACGATAAAAGCCTCACGGGCCTCGCTCGGCTACGCTTCACCTCGTCACGGTGTCTTTTTCCCTGGTTCTCGAAATTGTTTCAGCGGCAAGCAGAAAATTTCTGTTGACCCTCGGTCAGCGAACTAGGAAACGCTCGCCCGCCCATCGCGGTCGGTCTATTTCAACCGAGAGTACCGCTATTTTTATTTCGGATGAAAATCCTGAATCGGGATCGCTCGTAGACGGAGATGAAACCCGAGGCTTTTCCACTCGCTCCCTCTTGTCTTTTACCCGACGCTTTTCCGAGCGCTTCCTCGATCGAAACGTATCTTCTCCGGGGACACCGTTAGTCCGGTAAAGGTGGCCGGTTTCTGGTAACCGCGACAAGTGCGTATTGTTGTCTGTTCGAGGCTCGTGACTCGCGGCTCGCGGCTCGCGGATCGCGATCGCTGCTGCTAGGCCGCGGTAAGTGCCGCGAGGAACTGCTTTCACTCCGAGAATAGTTGGCCACGACACCGCATATAGATGCGCCGCGACAAATAAAGGAACTCGACTCGGATAAAATGTGTACGCAGTGTTTAGTGGCCTGTAGAGCGGAGGAATGAATGAGGGAAAGAAGGCGAAAGGGATCAGAGAACTCGACGCCGATCGGCATTCCGGCGGCTGCTCGAGGATCCCCAAGGCATCAGGTCCACCCCTCGTTCTTCGTTCTCTGGCGAGAGTTCTCGTCGCGTTTCACCGCTCTGGATGTTGTAGGGTGTTTTTCCAAATTTCCGCGCTAGGAACGGTCGAATGGCCGCGCGCACTTTCCACGCGTTCCATCCCCTACCAGGCTCCTTCCCCGTCCTACGGGCAATCCAACCACTCCTCGGCGGACGAGGATTGCGCGAGTCCCTTGCCGAACGCCACGATTGACCTACATTTCGCGAGCGATCGAAACGAACGAGCCGCGACACCGCGCGTGTCCTTCGTTTCCCGTTTCCCATCTCTCAACCCCCATCCCCCATCCCCCATCCAACCGCCCCTCGTTCCGTCTTCAGAGGCTCGTCTCCCCGCAGCCGATTTCCTGCTTCTCCGCTTCGAGAATCAAAACAAGATTGTTTCGTTTGCAGGGCGCGGACTCGCCGCGATACGTCACGGAAAGGCTCAGACAGTTCTCGGACCCCCTGGCAAGATTTCAGCCCATCAACGGTGAGTGAACGGGAGACCCGAGGTGGAAACGAATGCTGACGAAATAACGTGTACGCTCGTTTTCGGAGGCAAAGCGAGGCTAGGCGAGGCGAGGCGAGGCGAGGCGAGGCGAGAAATGCTCGGATAGACGGGATTGTCTATTAAGGAGGCAGCGACGGACGCATCGACCGGCCCTTCTCTTCGTCGGCGTTTCCAAAACACCGGATCGCTCTTGATTCTGATATTTTTAAGTAGATTAATGCCAGACACGAGACGCAGCATTAAGCAGATCGGTATTAATGAGTTTTGTCACCCTTGAGTGACACTCGGCTTCTATTCGGTTACACTCGCTGCTATAGATAGCCCACCCGTGAGCTTCCGAGATGCAACGATCTCATCTCTCGGTGGAGTGGCTGCTTCTACCGCGTATCCCTCTCGGCCCCTCCACCGCGTCGAGACGGAGAGACGAGCTTACCGTCGGGCGGCACGCGTCACGAGTCACGAGTCACGAGCCGCGGCCAGTCAGCCGTCAAACTGGTAGCTCGCGATGCTACCCACCTTCGAGAAACATCAGAGGTGTTCCTCTTCTACGAGGAACACGAGAGAAAACCCGTAGGCATCGGCACGCCCGAGATCAGGTATTTCTCCGCTATAACGAAGCTCACGAACAACGGGAGCCGTGGCGCGCCGGCTTCCCGTCGATTCAGCTCCTTGTTTCTTGCTATTTTCGCGCGACATTCGTAAAGTTTCTCGTTTTTCCGAGCTGTACCGAAAATGCGGCGGAATTAATTGGCCTACATTCTGAAAATAGACGAGCAGCCGTGTCCGTTCGCCCATCCGGATAGCACGCAGACTCGCGCGGGACGATCGGGAGTCGACCGAATGCTCGAACGAGCAACCATCGATGACACCGATCGAACAAACATCGGCGAACACCGTCGCGAGTTACAATGCTGCGTCTCGTCTCGTCTCGTCTCGTCTCGTCTTGGCTTGTATCTCGCAGCGCGGGAAATCACGGAATCCCGATCGTTAAAATAACTCGGGATTCGTTAACGTTAATGAATACCTAGGAATCGGCGAGCGTGACACATAATTCAGTGGGGCGAAAGGGTAACCGTACATCGGGCAAGACGAGTGGGAGCAAAAGGCGCGTGCCGTGTTTCGGTGTGCTCGTTGCGTGCTACCGAACAGCCAACTTATCGCCGCCTATTCGCACTACCGGTATTTCGAAACACAGTTTGCACTCGATGCCTAAGACAAGAGCGAATCGCGAAAGGAGCCTCGAGCCCTGATAAATAGAGGACCGAGCTACCGGTACCTCTATAACTCACAATCGCACCGCTACGCCTCCGCTTCAACCTCGGTCTCTGCGAGAAGAAAAAGGCGACGGCACTGCAGCCCCTCTGTAGGAATAGACGCGGCGGCTGGGGCTGTGGCAACGAGAAACAAGCTCCTCCGGTGTCGCGACGGTGCCAAGCGATTTACCGAACCGTAACCCACTAACGTAGACTCTGATCGTTTTAATTAATGCCCCGCGGTTGCGTCCCATTTAGTTAGCGTTGTCTCAAAAGGATCCTCCGTCGTTCCGACCGAACGCGTTCTACGATCCTGCCGCGGGGAAGAAGCGCGACTCGCACCCGACGTCAACAACGAGAGATTCCAAGTAAACGTCCAGAAGAGAGAGACTTTTGATCTTGCCGCAATCTCGCCGCTCTTTTCTTCCTCGATCGATCCCCGAATCGCGATTAGGGGACAAGATTCGATGAACAGTATTTTGGGTGTACATCCGTCGCGAACATTTGTAGCGATGCGAATCGGAGGATCGTTGAAAGACGAGAAAACTCGAACCGCTCGAAAGTGCCATATATTGCCACGGTACATTAGTATGACGCATCGTCGCCGGATCATCCTTTTGCCGACGGAGCGCAATGCGCGTTTAAACGCAACCGAAGTCGCGGCCAAAATACATACTTTACTGCATCCAGATATTCGTAAACGTCTCTCGAAAATCCCGTCGGCTCTGTCGCTTGGCTGATTTTCCTCCCGAGTGTCTCTCTTTCTCCTCCTCCTCCTCCTCCTCCTCCTCCTCGCCCCACTGTCCGTCTCTCTTTCTGTTTAGCAGAACCTCGTCTAAATTCGCGTTTCTACTATTCCTCGTATTTTTCGATTTTCTCGGCTTCTCGCGTCCAAAGTGCAACGGGGCTTGTGCACGCGCGATCAGCCCAGGCAACCTCCGACAACTTGTAAGCAGCAGTAGCCGAGGGGATCGAGGGGGTCGAGGGGGGTTTTCCCGTCGGTGATGCGAGATCGGGATGTCGCGTCGTCGCGCGTCCGCCTTTCGTTAATGAGACCGAATCAAAGGTTCTTTGTGCTCGGTGCTCCGAGGAGACAGATCCGGTACGAACGGATCGCAATACAGCAAGTTCTTTGAAGACAAACCGGCGCAATTAAGTCGCCTCGATTTACCCTCGGCAGAGATTTTCGTCGCGATTTAAACGCTTGGCTCCTCTTGCTGTTCCCATCAACCAGCTCTCGGCTTCCATTTCTCGATCGATCGAGCGCGCCGCGATGATCGTCAGGATCGTAGTCTTCGATTTCTGCCCGATTTCACTGGTCGAAAATTACACGCGTTTGGCAGGCAGCCGCGCGTGTAGCTTTTCCTGGACACGTCATGGTCGGAGAAATATCGTGTCGGAAATGCGATTCGTAAATCAGAGGCAACCGCGATTCGCCGGTTCACGCGCACGGCCGTTCTTCCGCGGATCGATAGTTTGGATCTTTTCCAAAGAGCAACGAGGAATCGGGAACGATTACCGTTCGGGATATCACGAGGATAACACGTTCCGAATCCGAATGATAACGTTCGCGCTCATCTGTTCGCAGGATTCGAGCAAGCGGAGTTGCAGCCCGCCCAGGTCACCGGAAGCAGCTTGGACCGACTGAACATGATCGTGCAGAGCATCAACGATCCGTCGCGTCCGATCGTCGAGCCGCACCAACATTCTTGCCACCACTGAGAACCAGGGAAACAGTATTAGAAAACACCGAACGACTGTTCTGTACTTAACGCTGGATTCGCCAACCGGATATCAAGTTCCTAAATCCTAACACCCGAGCCCAGACGAAATCTCTTCCAAGTTCGATTCATATGATCCTCGTGACCTCGCCGAACTACTTTCGGTCCCTCTGGAGATCTAGTCCGATTCTCGCAGAGGAACGCAGCGGATCAAAACGCGCGCGCGTTAGGAGAATTCTACCATCGCACTTCACGATTCGCCGCATATTACGTGTACACTGTCCGTCGACAGCGTGGATCCCGCTTTCGTGATTAATGAAAGGGGAGAGTACGCAAAAGCTGTATCTCTCATCTTCGCTGAACAATATTTCCCTTCGTTAATGGAGAAACCTGGCTCCCATATTTTTTGCCGGTTGTGTACACGTACATGTATACATATTAACGAGTACGTTTCATCGCGCTATGCAACAATAAAGAACGCTCAAGCACACCGAGAGTCGCTTATTTTCCGTGCACTTAGTTGCTCGTCTCTTTCCGTCTTGAAACCTATCCAAAAAGCTGTTTAGCCGCATTGCCCGGTCACCTGAACAAATTCTAAAGTCGATCAAATCGGATTCAACACCGGGAAAGGAAGAAAAAGAAAAAAGCTTATTACCGTGTCGGGTTACAGGCTGTAAAGAGAAAAATCTTCGAGTCAAGATCGTCGAGGATTAAATGGAGAAGACACGTTCCGGAATAGAATGCTCGTACGCTACTTGCTAAGTAGCCTGTTCTTCCCTCGTTTCTCCAGTCCCTAATGGCTAAATGGTTCGATCGCGGAGACAGCTGGAGATCTGGTCGATTTATGACCGCTATCTGGAACAGTCGACACCGCCGTCCTGACGTGTGGCGTGGCGGCACGACCAAAAGACCAACACAGGAAGCAACAGATTTTTTCTAGGCTTGTAAATTCGACAGTTGGTAAAGTTGACACAGCAACGCAGCGATCCCTTCCCCGACGCATCGGCACGTCTTCGAGATACCTTCTCGGCGCGGTGTCCCACGGCTCAGGGCTCATGTCCCGTGGGACACGCATCCGTGCATCTGCCGCCGCCCTCCTTATTCCTAAATGGAACACCCCTCCGTACCAATTTTCTATTTCTCTGTTTTTAGGAACGCGGTGGGACGATTGTGTCACGTACCGGACCACCGGATACGAGCAAGCACCCCTCGAGGGGATGGTACGATTAGTTTGAGTTAACGTCTCGGTGAATAGCGAAAATACGTGTTCCCAATCGACGATCCCATTCCTGATCGTGTTCTTATCTCCACGCGGTGTTCCGGTTCTGCCAGCCGCTCGCCCGTTCGAATCTGCGATCTGGCAGATCACGGCAGTTAAAGGAAAAGCTCGAAAACAGTTTGGTGTTCGGCAGCCAGGGTTGCTCGACATTAGCCGAAAATATCCATGTCGCGGGAGTAAGAATAGTAGGGGACGACATAAATATTTTCGGAGTTACTGACCCGTCAAAATTCTCGGCACTTTGAGTCGGCGAACGTGTCTAGAACGGGCCGCCACGCGCCATGCTTCGACGCCGTTGCGCCGGTGTATATTTTGCAGCCATCCCTTGCAGCGCAGCGTTCGTGAACGCGTGCCTTCAGGTTGCGATTTGTGGGAGCGACGAATCGTGTTTACCTTGCTGTCTCGTTCCCGGACGCATTTTGCTTCTCCGCGTCGAATTTAACATTCCATGATACGATCGTGAAAATAAATTAAATGTCACTCGACACCGAGAACATTGAGAAACAATTTATTCATTTATTCGCTTGCAACCGATATCCCAGGCCGCGAAATCTAGCGAAAGCGATCGGCGTTAGATTAACGAGCTCGTACCGCCACCTACGGTTTTCTCAAAGAGATATATATGGTTGTGGGTCTACTCTTTTACCTAGCCTATGGTACATGTGAAAATAGCGCCACTTGGCGTAGCGGTAAAATCCTCAAACTGGTAGGCAAAATTATCGACAGTTGGTATATCCTATATAAAACACTAATGGCGCCATCTGTTATTCTAATGGGTGATCAACTGTCGGTAATTTTGTCTACCAGTTTCAGCGTTTTGCCACTACGTCGAATGGCGCTATTTTCAGATTTTACAGAGCAACAGATTCTTGCCGGAATTTGCATTATATCTTATGGCAAAAACGGCAAAAACTATTTACGCTCAAATAAAAACTAATATTTCTGTCTCGTCGTTCAGCTCAACTGAATGGTGGAAAAATGTATTTTAAAATAGGTACAATTTGAAAATAAATACGATAACACAGGGATTCTAAAAATAAAAGTTTCTTCTTTACAAGAGTGCTTTGCGCGTCACCGACCATACCCAGCGCCACGATTCTGAAATCGCGAATTCGGACGAACGACGATAACAGGGCCGTATATACAAACACATTTTAGAATTTTGATAATGTTTGAAGGTATTCTCAATGAAACAATTATTTGAATATGTTATGAAAAAGTCCAATCGTTTTGGGCAAGCTGTACAAGATGAGAAAAATGGAATTTAAAAAATATAAAACTACCTGTACTTTGCTCATCCCAGTTGTTTCCAAATTTGATACGCTACTGGTGCGCAAGCACGACAGTGAGAACGACACTACGGTCCGTCGTAGAAAAATGGCTTTACTCGCGAGAAACGTCTGCAAAATATTTTCGCAGGTAACGCAAATTCAATTGGAGCAAAGAGTTTTTGTTACTCGTACGATTGTTAGAACCTTCCGAGTGCCGCCAGATTGAAATATCATCGAGTTCTATGCAGCAATTCGTTCGATTGGGTGATATGTGAAATCGAAGAGAGACCAATGGTTATCACAAGGACGTTTCACATGAAATTTCTTTTCTCTTAAAGACGTATGACAATTTTCTCGTTTAACGGTAAAAACAATTTGACAAGACGATTTGTTAATCTGTTTACCGAAACCTAGGTGTTTTAATTTGTAATTCAGTTAAGGCAATTGATAAAACGAATGGCCCCGGTGATTCTGTTATTCAATCGTTATAAATATAGCTTTTTAATGTGGAATGAATGATTCGATTATGTGTCCGAGAAATGTATGCGGAATGATATTTATAAGACAATGATAAATAGTTTTATTTTCAGACTACCCAGAAGGGAGCTATTGGAGCACTGCATGTATCAGCAGTACATCAACAAAATGCTGTACGTATTTAAATATCTATAGTAAGTATTTAGATATACTATTCGATTAAATTCATTTTTGTTTCAGCCAATTGAACGAGAAGGAAAGATAAAATGTACGCTTATACCAGGAGACGGTGTTGGACCAGAATTGGTGGTGTCGGTCCAAAGTGTTTTCAAGGCAATCAATATACCGGTTGAATTTGAGCCATACTTCCTTTCTGAAGTAAATCCAACATTAAGTGCACCGCTTGAGCAAGTGTCCAATAGTATTGCAAGAAACAGAGTATGCTTGAAGGTTTGTGCACATGCAAGGGAGAATACAATTTGTTGGATGGTACTAATAATATTATAGATTGGTAGCTAACACAAACTGTTCTGGAAATAGGGTATTCTAGCAACACCTGACCACTCCATGACTGGGGAGCTCCAAACATTGAATATGAAATTACGTAAGAGTCTGGACTTGTATTCGAACGTAGTACATGTAAAATCTCTGCCTGGAGTTAAATGTCGTCATAAGAATGTGGATTGTATTATCATCAGAGAACAAACGGAAGGAGAATACTCTGCCTTAGAACACGAATCTGTGAAAGGAGTGGTAGAATGTTTGAAGATTGTCACTGCCACTAAAAGTCAAAGAATTGCAAAATTCGCGTTCGATTATGCCGTGAAACACAATCGCAAAAAGGTCACTTGTGTTCACAAAGCCAACATTATGAAACTTGGCGATGGTCTATTTTTAAAATCGTGTCAAGAAATCGCGAAATTATATCCTAAGTAATTATAAATTTTAGTTTTGAAGTCAATGATTTTTTTCATACAAGTAGGTAACAATTGTATTGTTATAATTACAGGATTACATTTGAAACAATGATCGTGGACAACTGTACCATGCAGATGGTATCTAATCCACACCAGTTCGATGTAATGGTATTACCAAATTTGTATGGTAATATTGTAGACAATCTTGCCTCTGGATTGGTCGGCGGTGCTGGTGTAGTCGCAGGTGCCAGTTACAGTCCCGAGTGCGTCGTCTTTGAACCGGTGAGCCTAACGCATTTAATACACGAAGATTTAAAATTATACTCGAAATTGTACGTTATATAACGGGAACTCATTTGCAATTTAGGGCGCAAGGCACACTTATTCGGAGGCTGTTGGTAAAAATGTAGCAAACCCTACTGCCATGCTTCTGTGCGCTGTAAAACTTCTGCGTCACGTTAACTTGAAACGCTATGCTGAACAAATCAAAGATGCGTTGAATTCCGTCTTGAACGACGGAAAAGTATTGACGAAAGATCTAGGTGGACAAAATTCTACAACAGATTTCACGAACGCTATAATACATCGCCTTCGTTAAACCATTACTACCATGCGATCTCCGTTAATGTCGAAGAGACTCGTGTAACATAGAATGTTCTATTTAGAATAGGCACATCGTGCTCCTCGTGCATTATCAAAAAAAAAGAAGTTGAAATCATTGTCGAATTGTACAGTATTATAAGAGCACAGACTGTACCTAACTTATCAGTTTTAAGTCAATATTTTATTTAAATTGTTTATATTCTGTGAATAGAATTGTTTTGATTTAATCAGTATCGTCATATTTATGATCAAAATTATATTTGTTAGACAGAGCTGTACCAGTCGTATGATAACAATGTAATACTCAAATTGTACATTAATAAATTGTACTACCTCGTACTCGTCTAAATATATGCAGTAACATCTCATTAGTTACCTCTTCAGGTCCAGATCTCTGCCACTGGAATTTCTTCCAGACACTTCCGTTGGCTCGGCAGTGGCAATCAGAGGTTCTCTTCATGTTGCACATTTCCGTCGTACATAACCGTTCTCTGCAAATGTTTAATCACGATGTAATAATAACGATTATGTGTTTTACTTACCTTTATTGCTAATGGTTACGAACAACAAGAAGTTTAATGAGCTTCGCTCATTATTTACATGAAAAATTATTATACGACACATAAGCGAACTGTCAAAAAGCACGCGCATCGATGGAGACCGAGGATTTAGAATTGGAACTGATACGTCAGGATATTGTAAAAAACAATCTCCAACTTACAGCTTTAATTCAGGTAATTATTAATAAAAACCAAAATTTACTCTTAACAATATATAAACTTCAGCCTAACCTCAAATGCTGACGTTAACAACATTGCATTTTTAGTACACGTTATATACAAACAGTGCTTTATTTAATTGACTATCAATCGAACGTTTTACAAGTTTTTTACGTTAAATAAATTGTACGCCGCTACATTATAATATTATACTGTTAAACTATCAAAAAAATGTTGGTGTATATTTAGCTGTTACATTTTATTTTTTACTAACTAGTATTATTTTTTAGGATATACAACAATGCACCGGTCCTCTCCAATTGCTTCATGACTTGAATGACGAGGGCAGGGTGAAACTAGAAGCTCTACAGTCATCTTTATCCAAACTGGAGTCATTGGCGGAAAGAGAACTCGTGGAGAAGAAGAAAGCAGAGCTACAGGCAGAAATAGATACGTATAGACAACAATCGAAAAACTCCTTAGCTGCATTTTGTAAAGCCAACATCTTCAGTAAATGCATAATAGACAAACTAGCCAGGGAGGAATTACTGTTGATGCCAGAGGAACAACAAGCAGCTGTACGTAGAAGACACGACAGGAGAAGCTTGGCAAACACATCTGGTCAACTCTCTGACAAACTTTTAAGTATATCTAGATATTTGGCAGAGACGACCCAAAGAAGCGCGGATGCGTTGGATACATTAAGTACATTTTCCTCTTGTATATGTCGTTCAAGTGTACTGGAACACAATTTGTGGTACATAAACTTTCAAATGTTACAGTAACTTCATCCGACAAGGTGTCTAGTACCTCGGGCGAATTGGAGCACCAGCAACAGGTGATAGTACAATCGGGAAAGCTATTAGGCAAATATGGTAGAAGGGAGGTCACGGATAAAGTTTTATTAGCACTGGCGTTTGCATTTTTTCTTGCCTGTGTCTTCTATATTTTACAGAAGAGATTGTTTTAAGAATACAAAACTGTTTGACACGGGAACGTGTAATACGCATCGTTGTGATAGCAGGAACGTTTCCTGAGATGTGCGAGAAACGCGCATGAAAACAGAGAATTCCAGAATCGCATTTTCTCAAGAATAGGACCATCACCAGAAGCGGTCGAATGTCGCTAGCTGATTTAAAATCGCGGAATCCTGAAATAAAAGAAAAGTATTAATTGATGACTCGTGATATACTCATATTCAGCCTTTCAAGTGCCGTACTAATTGAATTATACATTGTTACAGCAGTTCATGAATTCCTCCCGAGATATGACTCCGTCCTTATCGGTATCCATCTTTTCAAAAACCATGTCCACGTGTCTGTCGACCATACGTTGGATAGTTTGACCATTATGCAGCATTTCATAAATCGCGGATATTATGACCAGCATTTCCTTCCTTGTGATGTAACCGTCCCCGTTCAGGTCGTAAAACCTAAAAGAGAGAAGGGCAAGACTAGAAAGTCAGGTGTCGAGCATGTAACGAACGGTTTCGTTAAGGGGATAAACACTGTGATAGCATTTTTCAAGTATAACTTGTGTACATAGAATCTCTCTATCTTTAAAATAGCTTCGAGAAAACAACCATTTTTATTCTGCTCTGTAAATGTCACAGTGTTTATCCACCTTGATTCTTGATTTCGACCGGCCACCGGTCACCTGAAGATCCAGGAAAGTTTCTGGTCCAGATCGCCATTTGTGATTAGAGCTACCTCGGCGAGAAGATCCTGAAAGCTGATAACACCGTCACCGTCCCGGTCGAAAGTGTTGAACACTATCTGAGTATACTTGGCCGGGTCCCCCAACGGGAACAATTTCGCGTAAGCCGGCTTCAGGTCATTCGTGGTCACCGCTCCTCGCGGACAATACTGTTTAAAGGCGCGGTAGAGCTTTCGGATCTCATCCTTGGTGAAGCCCGTTTGGCACGTTAAAGAGGAGAGCCGTTCCGGAAATATATACGGCGGCTGCCTCTCGTCGTCTTGCATGTTCTCTACGAAAACGCAGTGAGGTTGTACAGTCGTCGAAGATTCTAAAAGTATTGAAAATCGTCTTGTACGATAATTTTTATCTGTGCCCACGAAGCGTCAATTCTTTTAGGCAGACGCGCGTTACATCTATGGTACAGGGTGCTTCAATGCGGGCAGTTTATTATTATATTCATTTCATTTAAAACTTTAGTTTAGCTTCCATAGAATTAATTGTGAAAATGAAAGTCGCTAATAAAAGCTCCTATTGCGTCGAGCATTCTCTTTTTATTAGTACTGAGCGTTGTATTTAAAGAGCTCGAGATCACTTTCTATCCGGTTATGCTACCTGTTTTGTAACACCCTGTATAGGCGTGATAGTGGCATCGGAACCAATTACGTTAGATCAATGCTCTGGCGGGCGGAAGATAGAGTATAGTGTTAAATTCGTGTTTTTCCTCCCAACTGAGAATTTTTTTACTCGGCCACCAGAGAATGGTAATTCGGCAATGTATCGAGTAACAGTGTACAGAGAAAAACGTACCGGTGATCTTCTGAATGCTCCTCTTCATCTTTTTAAAGCTCCGCTGCATCTTCAACGAGAGGCTCGCTCGGTTTCTCACCTGTAGACTATCCTTGTCCTCCGTATTGAGGCTGTTCGACATTCTCAAAAACGTCTGGATCGCGAACAGCGTTGCTTGTAATTTGTTACGTGGAGAAAGCGATGCGGGAAACTGTCTTCTTTATTTTAGAATACAGAAATCATAATTCACTTGATCGTTGCCATTCCTGGTCCGATAGCGACTCGAACCAAGGGGATGCAGAACCCGAGTTGTAGAAGCTCTCTGAATCACCAGCGAAACGGAACTGACGCGCATGGTGCAGCCGGCGTAGAACAGCGGTTTCAGGGAAATCTGTACTCCAAATATTTAGACGATAACTCCGAAAGGATGCGCCGAAATATATTTGCAGGCGATACGTTTTATCCTCGTTTTATGCCAAAGAATAACAAACGGAACGCGAGGTGCGTTTTACTCTCGCGATAAAACTGGACCTCGTCTATAAAAATTTTAATACCTCAACAATCTTTTTATTTCTACATGTTTTAGACTTCTTTCTTTCTGTTTTCAGCTTCGGGCCGGGCACCCGAAAGTACTTTAAGCAGGTTTAAAGTATGGAGAACGCCTTCGCGGTCCAGTTATGATTGTCTTCGGCGGTGAACGACGATTTATTTGTTGCAAACAAACGCGTACACCGGTCGACGCATGCCATTCTCTCGCTGAACTTCTTATAATAGAAACTACTTGTTCATGGGTTTCCACGCGCGTGTCCCCCGCTGAATACTAATATACGGTGTCTACGCAAAATGTGTATACATTTTTTCCGCCAGACTCTTATGATTCATCCATTTACACCAAAGTCTTCCGGTTGCGGGACTTTTTCGATCCTGTTGGATCTCGAGAAACCATCATCGAGCCACGATTGACGTAATCAGAGCCGATTCACCGTGACCCGACGCTTATCTTTCTCGTGCTTGGGGTTTTGAAAACCCATTGACTCTCGGATCCAAATTCCCGGATCCGCGAGAGAACCGTATGAGCCTCGAGGATCGCGAACCCCTTGCCTTGCCTTGCCTTGCCTTGGCGTGAAACGCCGCCGCAGACTTTCTCTGCCAAACGCTATTAATAGTTCGACAGCCTGGAAACCTGCTATTACGGTAATAGGAAATAGTAACGGCTTAGTCATAGCAAACCTTAATGAGAACGATTACCCGCGTAACCGGGCTTTCATACCGCTATTTGCGGAATGGCCTTTCTTCCTCGGAAGTTTTCCGGCGTTGGAAAAAGTTCGCGCAATTAATCGGTTCAGCTTTTCTCGCACACTGAACGATGTCGATCTTGATGCAGCAGTCAGCTCAACCTTCGGAGGATATCCCTTGTTTTTCTCAGAGCTACCAAACACCCGGGAGACGTTGGATCAAGGTTCTGCGGGCTTGACGCGTTTACGATATTCGCAGAATCCGATGAAATAAAGAACGAGCTTATCGGTCCACACGATGGAATAATTGGCGTTAATTTCGAGAGATAGCTCGAAGATCAGAACACCGGGAACCTTGACACAAATGTTGCTTGCGAAGCAGGGTCGTTTCTAATCGGACTCGTTATCGTGCGAGGACCCGTAGACCGAATTGCCGTTTCATCGATGAGCCGATTCAATTTTCTGTCGAAATAATTTTCCTTTCGTTACACCCTGAGTTCTGAAATTTGCACAAGGATCCGCAGTATTGCGATCGTTCAGAGAAGAACGGAAATGCAGGTTTTGCGCGTCAGCATGCCGAATAAATGAGTAACCATAATTAAATCGGCGTTGCATATTTTAACGTGTATTTCTCTTGAGACATAATCCGCTGCACACGCGGAATAACAAAACTGTTGTACGCCGCACGAATAAAAATATGATTCTAGCATGGGAGGCCGGAGGATGGGGTCTTCCCCAAGTTCAATGTGACGGGCACGCGAGTTTCTGCATTGTTACACAGATTCTCGGACTCCGAAACTTTTTCAATGTCCGAAAGTCTTAGGTCAGTGCAGAATCTGCAGCTTCCAATGCAATTTTAAACAAACTAATTGTCAGGCGAGTCTAAACAGAAATTAGAGGGAAATGATAATCGCGGAAGAGAACTCAACATCTTCCTGCCCCCACTTGCTCCTGAAACTAATCCGGTAACATCGCATTTAATGTGAGTCCGCTGTTTGAACAGTACAGAAAGCACTGATAGAATAAATAATTGTCGAGGCGAATTCCCGGAGCTGGTTTAATCGAGACGCTGGTAAACAATGCCCGTCCTACGTAAGCGCATTTGCAACTTCTGCGGAGAAGATTTTTTTCTGAGCGGTAGGGCAGTCCTGGTATATAAAAGAGCAGTAGCCATCCAGCATCTCTGCATTGCGAGAGTGTGCTCGTTACCGCGAGTACAGCTGAAACAACTATTGAAAAAAAAAAGAAAAAAAAGAGAGAAAAATCGAAAAATAGAAAGAGCTACCGGTCGAATATATCCGGCGAAGTTTAGTAGTCGATTCAGTTCGATCGCGGTTTCCAGAAGCGCCCAGGAACCACAGAGGAACGACAGAAGTGCTCGTAATTGGTCTGCTCAAAAAGTGTGAAGTTCGAAAGCGGGGAATAACGAGTTCATCAAACACATGTCGCAACAATTGGCCATTGGACCTTTTAGCATGAAAGTTAGTACCGTCTTTCTCTGTGCTTGGTTACCCGTGCGTACATTCGCGGATCTGGTCGTACCCTGAACAGTGTTGTTTTTTCAAAATTAATTTAGTTAGACATCTTAATTAACGCAAGGGAGTTCGGTCAACTCTTTGTCTCGCAGTTCCGCCGATCTTTGATCTTTAATCGACCAAGTCAATTACGAAAGAAAGAACATCGTGATTTGCGAATCGATTTCTCAGTTTTTTTGTTCAGGACACAATTATTAATTCTGCAAGCGTTTCACCCATGTGTTTGATTGTTATTAAGCGATGAAGAGTATACTCAACAAAAGCGGAGTAAGTGTATCTGCTGTAAATGACGAATTTTTCTCGTTATGCTTCTTGAAAAATTTACATTACAATCGGCTCTTCGCGTCGTGCTTGATCCAACGATTACAATTCAATGCGGACAAACGAATTTTTTTCTAGGTGATCGTCGATCTTTAATCCGAGTAGCCAATTACGAAGAGGAAAACGTTGCGACTTTTAAGATGAAAGTATTCTTCGCGTTCTTATTGTTGATCGTGACCGTGGCCGCGGCGCCATGGATCGAAATTTTGTTCGGCGATCAATCCGGTTACGATTATCGTCCGCCGAATCACGGAAAACAAGAATTCAGACGAAGACAGGGTAAAGGAGGAAAAGAACGATGGAAAGAAATCTGCAGGACAATCAATCCTGATCCATACGCGTTCACCGGCAGAGGGTCGTATCCTGTCGCTCCGATCTGTCCCTGGTAGCGATCCGGTTCTCACATCCGAGCGGTCTCAGGTCCACACGTACGTGCGTTAAAAATATGAATTTATTGTAACAATATTAGGAAGTACGAAGATATTCACTGGTTATGAGTATTTCAGTCGGTATACAAGTGAACTATTGATCTAACACAAAAGTATGTACGCAGTCGTTATATGTATACGCTAGCCAGTATAAATAACATATCAAGTGAACAATTTTTACACGGCGCCGTTTTGCGATTTGTACACTGATCGTCGTATCGTTCTAACATGATCTCGCGTGGTTAGCTCGTTGCTATTACGCTAAACTCTAGAAACGTTTTACTGTATCGTGTCGTATGTTACAGTACATCAAAGCTCTTTCGTCTGTCTCACGTTTCACGTAGAAAAATAAATCATTTGTAATTATACAGAAGGATCACGGGTATGTCGTTGAAGTAACGTTGTTGCGTTACGTTCCGTCCGCGGAAATGCATGGTATCGTTATCATCACGACTATCGGCGGTCTTAATAAATACGGTTTATATACAGTACACAGTATATACAAATAAAAGATCACAGAGTTACTGTAGCAGCACGTTCGTACAAAATCTCGATGTCTGGTCGAATCGTTTTCTACGTTAGAAAAATTTTTACACTTTGCACAGGTTTGGGACACCGGAAGCGAGGACAATCATTTCCAGACTTGTATCAAGCCGTCCGTGCTGCCGGTCAGGATCCACGTATTCGACATCGCGACGGCAGAGATCGTGTCATGGTGGCCCGACGGTGGTGTTTCCGGCCCCTGGCCACCCTCCTCCGAGTTTCTTGTTCGAACACTGCTACCTCCCACGGACGATGGTGCGGGCCCATCGCTGGCCAACACTTCTTGCACCACATTTGTCCCATCTATCAATCGTTGCCTAGAAAATAAACGAGAGGAATGTACCATCCACCTATCTAATAATTTTGAAACGAAAACTAGAAAATAGAATGATCAGGTAACGAATACTAACTCGTATGCCAACGAATTTGGAGGTGTGACGTCGTTGGCTGCAGGTAACGCGACATACGATTCATTGGGGGCGTTTAAATCCCAGAAACGTAGTCTCATGTCAGCACCGCCGGCTAACAGAAAGCCGGAGCGATCGATACACCCGGAATAGATCGCGCACACGCTATGGCCACCCTGAGAATGGCTGAGAGGAGGCGCGTTTGACGCCCAGAGGACCATTTGCCGGAAATCGGTTTCAAGGTTCCACATGGAGATTTCGTTGTTGCCTTGCACAGCGGAAATAATCCACGAGTGTTCTGTAGGGTGGGTGATTACCTTTCTGACTCTTGCACCTGGAGCAAACATTACAGAGATCGTTTAAAGATCAGAATCGTATTCGGTCGACTTTATTACTTTACCGGTAGGATGTTTAATGCTGGTTATCGGTAGCTGGAATCGTAAATCCCAACATGTGTGCACGCCCGAGCTCGTGCCAAGTGTCAGCCACTGTTGGTAGTTGTTGACGCAAAAAGAGGTAATCACGCCGTTCTTTAGATCGTTTTCTAAACGCCACGTTGTACCGGGACACCGCAAGTCCCAGCCAACTAGCGATCCATACAACGAAGCGTATACTAAGACCGACTGCGATCCCGAGTCCAAATACTGCAGATCCACCGCGCATCCTTCTTCCTAAACGATGATTCGATCGTGTATCGTAAATAGTAGCAAAGTGGTACGCATTGTTGGTTACCTGAAGATCTAGCTGTCTGGTCCCGATGACGCTAGTTTTACTCGAATTTGGTTCAATTCGTAAAACAAACACTGTGCCCGTCTGACTCGCAGAACTTGCTAGCGATTGCCCTTGGTCGCACACTGTCAGGCCAACCAAAGGACCGCCTCTGTGCATGTACGTTTGTCTACAATAAATCAAGTATACGTTATACATACAACGTGTTAAACGCATAATAGTTTAAAAGATCATCTCGTCTACCTAGAACGATTAGCTATGTTCCGGCCTTCCATTCTACTAGCATCCCATATTTTAATGCATCCGTCCGCGGAGCTACTTGCAAACAGACTAGTGTCTGGTATAGAAACTAGCCTATTTACTGCTGCTCTGTGTTCATGGAGGTGAGCAACCGAGACCCCTCTAGGTCTCCAGCCACTTGGCAGTAATCTTGAGCCTATCGAGGATCGCAAACGTTTCTTGTAAATCTCAGAATTACGTCTAAAAGTAATGATAATTAATTACCGGTTTGCCATGCAATGTTATCAGCCCAGTGCTGTGCTCTTAATGCTGCAGCATGCTGTTCTTGCTTTCTGTATGTCAATTGTCTCACCTCTAATCTGCAAGGCGCACACCTGTCTGAAGAATTACAGAAAGTTGTATTTTCTTGCTTAACATTTCTTTATGGTAACATCAAAGAGCATTCTGAGAAAGACATACATTGAATATAGGAACGTAAGGGGAGAGAGTGATCGTTTATGCTGTTCATATCGGACAGGCTGTGCTGAGGCGATAAATGTATATCCCCTCCGTGCAAACTTTGGCTAGGGCTTCCGCTACTTCCGGTCATGTCTGACATTTTTACGGCGTGCTGCAACGTGTAACAGAATCTATGAATATTATATAAAACGTAATCGATGTATACGTATAGTTGATCTTCGAATTACTTGAACGTTATCTTGAGCGGCGAACATTGTACGCCACTCTTGGTTCATCGTCGCGTATGTGCCGACACTGTCCGACGTTCTACGATCTAACCGTTTGAACGGTGGCAAACCAAGGTCGGCTTTCGTGTCGGGATACAGTATGACAATGTGATGCCGTATCCTGTCCTTCATAGAGCTTAACTCTAATTTCCCATTCATAGATTTGCTCGTGATTTGTTTCGCGTCCACCGAATTGCGATACTTGTTAATTTTCATTAAATGCGGCTTCATTATCAACAGCTGATCCTCGACAGTCTCGGTCATGGATTCCGAGCTCAATCGTCTGAAAAGCTATAAGCACTTTGTTTATTCCTCTCGGAATCTATGCAAACACGTTACACGTGGAAACTCAAACAAAGGCTAAAAGTTTTTTTGCACAATGTTGTTAACTCACATTTCGTAACGAGGTACTCATTTCGCTATACTGGGGCACGATTCCCGTTACCGCTTTAGCGCGAGCTGTTTGTCGTTGCTCAAGGACTTGGAACAGTTCTTCTATGTCAGAGTATTTCACGACAGAATCGTAAACGATTCTCGGTATAGGCGGCACCAGCGCCTCCAACAATAAAATCTCCTTCTCGATCTGAATCAAGGGATGCTTCAAGTACGACTGAATCATTGTCTGCACTTTACACTGAACATCTACCAAGTTGAGCGTTCTTGCAGCGGCGGATATGAAACCAACTGTCGCGTGTCTTATCCATAAATTCGGATGTACCTGTGCATGGCATTGTATTAAAAACATTTTGAAGTAAATAGAAGTGCAAATTTGATTCATTTATGATTACCAGAAAGACCGTAGTCTCGTATAGCAACTGATAAAGCCCGGATTTGTGTAAGAGACCCAATTCGGTGAGGGTCGCCATCGCATTGATAGCCTTAGTCGTCACAAATTCTTCAGGGTCTGCTAGTCCTTGCTGAAGAAGGGGCATAAGTATAGGACTACTGTGCCATCCAACGTAAGCAGCCACGCCCACGATACACTCGAAAAAGGAGCCCCTTAATTCCTTGTCCTCTTTATCATTTAAGAAAGTGATTACATGACTAAGCAAAATATCGTTCGCCTTTTGCTTGCCGAAAAACACACAGAGCTTATTTATCCCGCTCTCCATTAATGTTTGCTTTACTAAGTTCTGGGGATCTGTTAATAACATGGACACAGATTGTTGTACCTAATAATATCACATGATTTAGTATGTAGCAGGTGCAAACGACGACTGCGAAAGTAACCAGCTAATTACCATTTCGTGCAACGTCTGGAGCTCACTGTCGTAACTCGGTTTTGGACCTTCTTTGTTACTCAAATTCGACAAGTGAGAATTCTCCAAGTAACGCAGCGCTATGTGCGCCAGATGAGCGATATTCTCCGCGTAAGCAGCTCTAACTATAACTGCCTCGTCTTGCGTGATATGCGACAGACCTGGTAAAATATATTCCGGAAAGATATTCACGTCTGTAGGCGGAATCGATTTTACAAGATGCAAACATTTCGTCAATATGTGTATAGCTGATACTCTTACTCGTGGAGCAGGATCATGAACCAAATGAAACTGTAACATATTTTGAGGGGTCATATCGCTCGTTGATCAATGAAATCAATCGCACTGTTCAAACTAACTTACAATGTAAGGCAAAATTCGATCCAGTATTGTTTCGTCCGATGTATTCTCTGCTAGTTCAAGCAGTATTTCAAGACTTTGTAATTTAGATTGAGAATGATGCAAGCCTCGTATACACGATGTAACCAGCTGAGTGATGATGACTAGTCCTTCTAAAGGCTCTGAAGAAGAGAACAATTTTTTCTCACTTTCCACGTCCACATTCTGTTTTCGTTCTTCGTGTGCTTTAGAATCTGTTTTTGTATCTATCTGATTTAATTCGCTTTTATCAAAGCTTTGATCGCTGTCACCATCCACAACAGTATTCTCGTCGCTGTGGCCAGAGTCTTGTTTCGTTAATTCCACATTATTATCAAACTGATTATTCCTAGTCGTCTCTTCTCTATCATTTTTTATTTTCTCGTTCTCCTCTGCTTTCAAAATGTTTATGATGTTGCCAATATCTTTTTTGAGTCGGTTTATCTTTTCGTCCGGCGACAAAATCGGAGCAGTAGAGAAAATAAGCATATACGACTGCAGAAACGAATAGAAATATTCCGGGAATATCGTGCCACGAGCTTGAGCCAAATAAATTTCGGCGCTTTTCCTGTTTACTGGATTTCTCTCCAACATGGATGCGAGCAATTCGCGTATTCCTGGATCCTCTATAGCATCCAAATGCTTGCTCGCAGAATATTCGTTGTTCCTATACGCTTCACGTGTCATAACAAAATAATTTTTCAATATTTGCTCATAGTGGAATTATATATTAGATATAGAAGTTATAGATAATCTTTACATATGATACACGCACCTAATAGCTGAGAAAAATCGAATGGAGGGTGTCCTTCGTTATACAACTCTGCTAAGGCGCAGCCTGCAGAAAAAATGTCCATCATTGGGTGCAAATCACCTGTTTTTAGCTCTTGCTCAGATAATAATAATGTATTGCTTAATTCTGAAGATAATGTTTTCACAAACCGTTCAGGCGCAATGTAACATGTTCTAAAACATTATGACAGGATGAGTGTATTATATAATAATTTAATAACGAACTAAATTAATTATAAAATGTACCTTCTCCTAGATGTGTCAAAAAAATATGAAAAATCAGCTGGATTATCTTCAGGTAAGTATGTCGGTTTGAAGCTTGCAAAATCTGTGAGTAGAATCCAGTTCCAGCTAGTAATCATAATATTTTCTAGTTTTATGTCACCATGGCAGACTCCAAACTACAGTCAAACAAGAAGCGATATATGTAAATATGTGTAAAAGGTTAGAACTCATCCTAACAATATTATTTTGGATGCTGTAAATAATATCTCACCTTGTGCGCTTGATGCAATGCGTACAAAACTTGGAAAGTAATCCACTTCTTTTCTATGCTCGTTAAAAATGGCCTGGTGCTAATTCTATCGTAAAGCGAATACTTCACATATTCTCTCATTATCGACCCTGCTTTTTCTGTGAGCTGATATACATATATATTTATTTCCTTGGAAATATGTGTATAAACGTGTAGCAAATACAATGACCAAAGATACTTACAATCATCCTTTGAAACGGTAGGCAATTAACAGCAGATGCTAATTTAGACCTAATCTCTTCAAGTTTATCCTTGTACGCGGATAATGGTAATGTGGGGTCATGAATAGCAAAAACTTTTACTACTATGAGACCCTCTTGGCTCCTGGCTCTAGCCACTTTAAAAAATCTGGTGCTTCCTAAGCTGCACATATTTAAACGACAATTATGAAACACAGAAACCATTTAACTGGTAAAATGAAAATTTTATTAGAGAATATTCACCAACAAAATTATAAAATAAAAATTTGCGAACATTTATTGCCAAATAGTCTGGTCGACATAACTTATCTGACTTATCGTTTATCGTTAATCGTTCGAAAATATTCAACGTAAGATACAACATAATGCTCCATACAGATGAAAACCATTGTTGAATCGGTTTAATTTTCATTTAGTATGCCGAGTGGAGTTTTTGACAGAACATAGGTTGGTGCAAAAAGACAACGTTTTGTTTGTTTAAAAGTGGTGTTGAATCTACTTACTTTACATCGAATAATAAGTCACTATGGTCTGTCAGATAATGTTCTACTGGAAATATTTGACTAGGCGCGATGCCGACTAATTGATTTCCCATTTTGTAAGTCGATGTTTAGTTGAAACTGATGTATTTGCAAGTGGCATCCATTTTGTGCCAATTCACTCGGCTCGATTTTTAAGCAATGCTGACATAGGATGACTGCGATGCAAAAAAATTCCTAGATGATATTTTTGAACAAATTATAATTATTTTACGTCTGAATTATTTGCAAATACGTTACACGCAATATTTCCTCTGCGTTGTAGGAATGCAATTTATGAATATCAAACGGTTTGATACACTTAATTGATTGGTTTTTCTTCGCGTTGGTGACAGTGGTAACCATTTAACTCGTTGCTATGTTCACACTACAAAAAATCTACCTTACCGACCGAGTTTTCAAATTATTTCTACAAAATAATTCATTTTCTAACAAACGAAATTAGTTTCATGTGAGAACGATAATATGACGTTAACTTTTCATATGTGTACTTCAATTTACTAATTGAACGTTACTACGTTACAAAAATGACATAAAACTCAAATGCACGATAGCGTTACAATTATACAGTTACGTACTTACCAGAGAGGATATTCTCTGTACGAAATTGGATATTCTCTGTGTATGAAATTACAACATCGTAACTTGTCATTTTTTAATATGTTTTATTCGATTATTACACCAGAATATTGCACAAATTTCGAATCTCGAAAAAATTTACCATGCGAATACAATGATACTTCCAACGTTAATTTGACACACCGAGTCCCAGATTCGAACGTAACGAAAGCAATAATTCTTGTACGTATCTGAACAGTTTACTTTATGGAAATTTACTCTACGTATGCAATTTTACATTTGTATCATAAATAATATTGTAGAAGTTGAGACAAACAAAGTTCTATCAATGGTTGATCCATTTCACTCGGTACAAGTACCATTATGAAACACAAACAAGGAAAGGGTGAAGGTATTCAAGTACTTTATTGCATACAATCTTATTTCGATGGCTTCAAGTAGAAGTATAAATATATATAATTCGGCGATGAAGAAAGTCATGGAGAACGTCGAATTTGGCAGCATCGACAAAGAGAGCAACTCCATGACAGTGTCTATCATCACCATACTGTCGATGGATAGCTCTCTTCATAGTGCGTGCCTCCAAGTGCCTCGAAAATAGTCAACCATTGATGCCGGAATCAGTTGTTCACTAGCACTGAAACAATTCTTGAAGACAAATTGCATCGTACGATAATTCGTGGATTTATAGTCGATTAAATAAATGATCAGCAGAGCATAATTTACAGGAAAGTTCGGAGTTCAATTCGAATGAAGCTAGTTGTATTTCCGGTTCAGGTGGACGCACCGTTAAATTTCCACCCAACTGTAGCCGAACACCCTGCATGTTCTTCGAAATCTTTCTAGATACATAGCTTTCTCTCTATATATAAATTTTGCAAATCTTTCTGTAGCCCGAAGCGTTAACGGAAGGAGGATCGGTTACAGGAAAGGATACACTGAAAGGTAAAAATTGTCGCCGTGGTGGAGCGTAGCAACTCTGCTTGTTATCGGGAAGGTGCGAGTAGCCTCTTCCTCTTTAGCGCCAGCACCTGATTGCGCGGTAAACATAACCTCCGTGCGTTAGCTCGTGCCACGAGTCGTTAACACTTCCTTTTTCTTCTCCTTTATCCTTTCAGCGAGTTCCAGCCTACAAAATACAATGAACTTTGGATCGAGATTTAATCGAGAAAAACTCTCCTCGAAATGCATTTCATAACAGAATGTCCATATGACTTTGTGCCAGTATCAAATACCGGAAGTGATGCCATCTTATATTCCAATTCGACAACCTATCCTGTTTCTATATTAATTGTAATTATTGTTGGTAGCTTGGAGGGTAAAACTTCAATTACAACATCGCCCAATAATAGATTTCAGGTGCTGCGAAGAATTCGATACAGAGGGTCGAATTCCGAGTAGATCAATTCCAGTGTCAATAAAAGATAAGTTTGAACAATTCATTTAGTCGATAACAGTTAACTGATATCATATGTTATAAATGAATGTTGACGATTTCCACCATGCGTTTTAGGCGATGTTATATTATTCAGCGAGAAAGGGAATTTGATTCGTTTATCAATTTAATAATCGATCAACAAAGAAATTCAATAAGTGTGCGAATCGCTATACCTATATATATATATACCGGAAGCGTGGACGGTCGGCAAATTATGGTCGTTAAACTAGTAACCGTAGCCACATCGGACAAAATTAACAAGTACTAACTAATTTCCAAATAAATCGGTCAGAGGGAAAAAAGAATGCCTTCTCGTTTTTCGGTAGGCAGGATGGTAGACTCGGCTCTATTTGCTCAGTCGACATTCTCTCCTGTTGCGAGCCGCAACTGCTTAAACAGGCAAACATTTCGTAGAGCTGGAGCAATTCAGAGATATTTACATATATCTTCTTGGTATCTTTATTTTCTACCTCTTATCTAGAAGAACACCTCGCCGTCGCGATTGTTACAACCTGATATCGGTGAGTGTTCTCATTTACCTTACCATAAATAATTATATGTACATGAATTTAATGAACATAGTAACGTTAACATCTGTCTAAAATTCTTGACTAGACAATTCTCTTATATATATTCTGTTTGCACAAGGTACTGTAGACAAGAATATATATAGCTTCGTCATCGTAAGTATATCTAAATAAGTTACAAAATGAAAATGGACTTTAATCGTTGGCGCTCTGAACATTTTTCAGGTGAAACTCTTGAGAACTAAAAATTTTATTCCGATAATCCTTTATCGGTCTTACATAAAAATGTTGTTACTCTGTTCCTCCTCGACCTTATCTTGCCTGTAAATGATATTGCGATCTCGACAATCTCATACAAATTGTGCTTAAAAACCGCGTAATAAGTTACAACCGCGTAACGTCATAAACGAAGTTTATGGAAAACACTAGCACGTTGCACAATATAGCGTCCTTCGGAATGACTCAAGAAATCATGGGAAAGAACACGGTTTTCGTTTCCTTGCTGTTTCATCGTGTTCTCGGAGGATCAATAAAAACATTCGTTTGTTAAACTCGACGACAAATATCAGGTATCATCTTCGAGAGGTACCAACGATTACGCGTTATCAGTAGACGATGCGATAAGGCGATAACGAGTCGACACGGGCCGGTATTACCGAAAATCCCGAGGCATTAGTAATTTTTCTCCTCGAGAATCGTGGAACGTTATTCCAACCTAATTTTAGAAATGCGCAATAAATCTTTGATTTCTCGTAAATTATAATGCTAACAAAATTCCCCGTTTCTCCTCGTTGTTAATTGCTTCGGATGCAGTCGTTTACCGAGGGATTACATACCGGTCTTATTAGATAGCGAACAACGGAGCTGAGTAATGCACTTATCTGCTTTACTTCGGTTTATTGTTGACAAACTCGGTTACTTCTTACGTTATATTTTCAACCAATAATTTCCGCTACAAGAAGTCCTCGCGTTTCAGCGATTCGAATCAATTGTATCGATTTTAGTATCAGCGTAGACATTGGTCTTCTCACAGAAAATATTATACGTTTCTCTAAATTCGAAGTATTTTACAGACCTCGGGTATCAGGAGCTGTGGACATCGAAATTCAATTGCTATTACCAAGCACCTTGAACAAGGAATGCAAAAGATCTAATTCTTCTTCTGATACTTTTCGAACCACCCGTGGGTTAACCCGGAGATTAAAAGAAAAAAATCGCTGTAGAAGTACCTACGGCGGCAATTGTATACCTTGAATTTACACATGAAAGGGCCACGACGCGAGGAATTCCAACTACGAGTGTACGAGGAGGTGAGAACTCGCACGGAAAAATATTTTCGCTTGTTCGCGAATAACATGTCGGGCAAGCGATCTAGGCAATCATTCGTCGCGTTTTTTCTTTTTTACCAACATCGAAGAAGAAAATCAAAAATCGTAAATTGAAAATCCCGGGTATTTTAGAAGCTTACCTGCTCTCCGTTCTCCATTATGGTATCGCAGCTCGAGAACACACCCGCTCGCGGTCGACTTCCGGATGAACGTGTGCATCCCGTCCGAGGAACTGACTTGCTGGCACGTCTCTGTCGCGACAGACCGACGCTATGCGCGGTGGAACCAACGGAAACGTGACGGCGAAAAGGGGAGAAAAAGGAACGGAGAGAAATACGAAAACCGTTCGACAACTTTACAGAACAAACGAACGAAGAGGTTCAAGAACGAGTGACGTGGACACCTCTCCGGGCCGTCTCATATACTCTACCTGCGCCGATCTGACGTCACGGCCGGGCTTCTTATCAGGAAGGAGCAATAACACCTGTAAGCTCGCACCTGTGTATCGGAGCTTAGCGCCAATGGGAACGTCCTACGCTCGATTTTTCGTTTTACAAAAGAAGCTTTCACGGTAGCCGCGACCACCGCGTTTACGATACTCCGGAATCCGCCTAAATCGCAATGGCGATGCGGTAACTTCCGTCGACGATCCTCATTTCGTCTGTCTCTTTTCGTCCCTCGGACCCCAAAGTTTATTGAGAAATTGCTCAGGCAGGTCTTTCAAGCTTTTACAATGTCCATTTCGGTTTTTGAAACAGTTACGAAGAACCTTTGTTCCGTTTAACTGTTACTGTTCTATCTAACAGGTGTCCAGAATAAAAGTTCTTCATAGCTAACGGTCCAGACGAGAAAATTACTTATCGTAGGGAAATCCTCCTAGTACTGAACATAGAAGATCTTTTTTCAGATTGACTTTTTCATTGCTTCGGTCGCACCGAGAACCGTCAGTATCGTGTTCAAGAAACGGCATAATCAGAAGAGACATGTTTACCAACGTAAATCTTCTCCAAACTTTGGTTCAAGCAACAAATAACGGCACCTAACGCCAAGTCGTTTTCAGATACACAAGCTTTGCGATCTCGCCAAGGTCTGTCTTTATTTTCTTCATTTCGTTTAAGATTCACTCATTTTGTCGATTAGACGCTGCTGCTATTCATTTTTTCTGTCCTCTCATCTTTGCCGTAGTTTGAAGTTTTCAATGACCGCTGCTCGGCAAAAGCGTTCCCTGTTCGAAGTTGGACATTAATCGATAAAGTTAGTTGACAATTGTCAATCGATTGTTGATTGAAAATACAATGGATCGTTGATTGTACTGAACATTGTCCAATTCTGTTCCCATTTTCCCGATGATAGGTGAATGTAGAGTTCGGGTTCTGGGAATGTTGGGAAACAGGATGAATTTATGGTCGTAGGACTGTCGAGCGATATCAATAGCAAACGCAGTGGTTCAGTGTAAACACCGGTTACGTGAAACGAAGAAGGAGACGGAATAACGAACGACAGAAACGAAATACCGCCGGTCGACGATGTCACGCGCGTTTGCGCGGAGTGATGCACCTTATCTTCTGTCCCATTTACATCACCGTTGCTCGCTTTGTAGTTCTTACACAATTTCAATCGGAAGGAACAATAAGCAACGACTGGCTTGGTTGTTGTTCCCCGGTGGGTCCGTTTATTTTGCAAATTACACGAGAAGGAGTTCGAAGCGTTCCGACTTGTGCGATACGGCTCGCCGTATCCGACCGACTATTCTTTTTAATTGGCTAGTACTGTAGGAATTCAATTTGAAGTTATATCGTGATCGTGGAACGTGTGCCACCGGTGGTAGGCAGTCTCTCTCTAAAATGGAAAATTGTCGTTGGACATTCGATCGTTTTTTCTTTCCCATTATTACCGTTCTTAATTACCTCCACGCAGCCTGGAAGACTTTCCTGACTTGATCAAGCATTTCCTTGTACCTAGCAAAGTCCGATGTTTTATCTTGCTGTACTGTGTCCAATCTCGCCTTCAAGGCGAGACATTCTTCTTGTAACAGCTCCATTCTACCGAACATATAAAAAATTATACGCGTAAGCATTCAATATTCGATTTCAGCAAGTTTCTCACTTGAGCCGCATTTCCTCCGTGTTGATAAACTCGTCGTTGGTTTTCAAAGACCTAGACAAAAGTCTCGATCTGTACCCGGTATCAATCCTTACGAGTCCGGCCCTTTCGGTCTCCAATCTTCGGAGTTTCAGCTCCAATTTGGCCGACTTGTGTCTCTCGTCGCGCAACGAATTCTGAAAGGTCGATAGAATTTGACATGTATATGTATGTACCGCTTACTTTAAACTTTATTCTCACGGAAAGAATTTCAGCATCGTTTCTCTCTTTGTCCAGTCGTCTATTTAACACGGCAACTAGTTCCAACAATCTTTCCCTTTCGGATTCGGCTGCAAGAGCGAGCGTTACGTACTCGTTCGGATCGCCGGAGCTTCTGAAGCTTTGTGGCGGACTATGATTCAGGCTGTTTAAGTAGATCTCTGTTTGAATACCTTCCGAGCATCTCCTCTGAACTTTAATCGACCCATTAGTAACGATTCCATCCCTAAAATTGATTACGATTCAATTGAAAACTTTTCTAGAAACGTGCCATCGATTTCTAGTGTCGAACGACGACGGAAGACCTGAGCCTATCGATCTCGATCTCCCGTTCCTCCAATTTCCTTCTCAGACGTTCGATCTGAAGCTGTGCGGACTGTAGATCGTTCCTTAAGTTCATGCACTCGCGGCCGATCTTTTCCTCCTTGATCTTCATATCCGTCTCCCTTTCCTGTTGCCTCGCTTCCATCGTCTTCAACCGTTCCTGCGGTTTTTCAAAGTAGTTTTGAGGTATAAAAATCAAGACAAAAGCAAACGTTCGATCGTGTTCCTACGCCAAGAGTCTCGATCAGCTGGTCATCGTGGGATCTCTTCTCATTTAGGACCGCGATGCTCCCTTTCGCCGCGTTCAATTCGTGTTCCAACACCTTTATCCTCGCCTTCGACGCCTCCAACTTCCTCTTGTAACCCTCGATCGCGATCTCCGATTGGCGAAGCTGCTTCGCAGAGTTCTCGATCTGCTGGCGACGTTCCTTCTCGATGCTCCGAAAGCTGGCGAAGCATTTCCGGTCCACGAACGCTGTGGAAAATCATTGATCGTTGTTAAATCTCGTTCAGTCTACTTTCCGTAGATTTTCAATACCGGTCGATGTCTTCTGACAATGTCCTCCCTCGTAATCCGATAACTTCGACTGGAATTCCGCCACTTTCTGTTGCAGCAATTGAATCTGTTCGGCCCTTCCTCGCCATCCCCCAGGCTGGTTCGATAGATTACCTAGGTTCACGTTCTCGCCCACTTCGCTGCATAGTAACTACGTTGTTTGAGTTACTTATCAATCAAGTGTATCGATATCGCTATTCCTCAAAAAGCCGAAGCC
This sequence comes from Seladonia tumulorum, assembly GCA_913789895.3. Taxonomy (NCBI): domain Eukaryota; kingdom Metazoa; phylum Arthropoda; class Insecta; order Hymenoptera; family Halictidae; genus Seladonia; species Seladonia tumulorum. Next base: position 10,991,928 of record OU565281.1, read on the forward strand.
ACTTTATTCGAATGTATTTTAAGCACTCCAGATCGCTGACGACGCGACGCTTGATACAGGTTGAGTCTGCTAACGTGACGACTTCAAATTAATGTATTAATTAATCGGCCGCTTTTGAAACTCATCAGTCGTCGAATTAGAAGACTCGTATATTTATATACATATATACCTTGTTTAATTTGTTAATTTCTGATTTCAGACTGGCGCAGGTGTTCTTCGACTCGTATAGTTTCGTTTGCGTTTGCTGGAGTTTTTCGTTCAGCTGCCTGATTCGATCCTCGCTTTCTTTCGGTCGACCATTCTCGGTACCTTAGTCAATACTATCCTGGATCTCGATCATCACATTCCAAACGATGGAATAAATTGCGATACCCTTTCAGAAAGGACTTGTACTCGATTCTCTCTGTATACAAGTTGGCCCTAACAACATATATGCTTAATATTACTCACTCTCCTGAAAGGAGTCTGTCTTCGAACGCTTCTGGTTTTTCCTCTCGTTCTCCAACTCGGCCTCTTTGTTGCTCAAATTAGTTTCGACGGTTTTACATTTCGATTTCAGAACTTCTATTTCGGCAGCTTGTTCTCTGCATCTTTTGCTGAGCTCGATTATTTTCGCGGTGGCCATTTCGTTCGGTTTCCCAAATATCGGCGTCGATGCCGTCGTTTCCGGTTGCTTCTTTCGAAGCTTCTCCTCCGACTCCTCGAGAGCTCGACGCAGACAACCATTCTCAGCAGTTAGATCCTACCATATTGTAATAATTTCGAGTCTTATTATCGTTGTTGAAACATTAGCGAATTGTCATTAGAATTTAATCGTATTCGTTTGCTATTGATTTTACCTGAATCCGATTCCGCAAAAACAGATTCAGTTCCTTCGGGAAGACAATGTTATCCGGCAGCTTTTCCTAAAACACGTAAAGTTTCTACTTTTCTAAAGAAAAGACGCTTATCATTTGTGATTTTGTACTTCTAGGTCATCCGTCCATGAAACGATCGCTTCGAAGTCTAAAGATTGACCAGTTTCACTTTGATTTTTCGTACGCGTGGCTTCCCATTTAGACATTTTCTCATATGTACATCGAACTGCCCAGTTAACCTTCTCCTGCTACAGTCATGTCAGATAATCAATATTATTAACCTTCTTCAAGATATGTCAATAAATGTTACACACGGGATCATGAATGTGTACATATACAGTTGTATTTTTTTTTAGTTCTATAAACGTGTGTACACATACGAATCAGGTTAAAATTTCATAAAATTAATTACACATCTCTTAATAGATAGTTGTTTTATCTATATCGATCGTAACATAATCTTTACAGTATCTTGTTTAGAATAAAAAAAGAAAACTTAATACTAGATGTCAGAGGGAGAATAGTAAGGAGGATGTCATTTAATGATTCTTTCGTCATTCGTCCTATCCGTCACATTCTACAATTACGACTTCGTTTTCTGCGCCTTTGGCTTCCCTCCTTTCCAGCCGGCATTCTTTCGAAAATTTGTCTTCTGTCCACCGCCTAATTTTCCCGCTTTTTGAAGAGCTTGCAACTTTTGATTTTTCGCAACAGTTTCCTTCTTGTTACTTCCAGAGTATTGCACGTTTATTCTTCGACCGTTGACGAACGAATTGTTCAAGGAGATCGCTTTCTCGTAATCTGTCTGATTACCTAATTCGACGTATGCGAATCCCCTTGGCGCATTGTCTTTCGACTTTGGTATCCTGATGTCGACTATTTGACTGACTTTTGTTAAGAAGTGCTTCTTAATTTCTTCCGTTGTAACGCTAAAAAGTAAACAAACAAGTTATACAGGATGTATAAAAAAATCTGAATTTCACATTAATAAATAGTAAATATTCTTACTTGAAAGGCAGATTTCCCACAAAAAGAACGTATCTCTTCTTTTTTGCTCCTTGCTCCGGACTCTGTTTAGGTCCACTCTGAGCACCCTTTATTTTAACTCCTTCCGCTGCCTCTTCTTCGTCGTCTTCCTCCTCCTCCTCGTCATCATCATCATCATCATCATCGTCATCATCATCATCATCATCATCATCATCGTCATCCTCAACCTCATCGTCATCATCCTCCTCTTCCTCTACATCGCTACCGTTTTCATCTTCGCTCGAGACAGCATCTACGTCAGTATCTTCTTCCTCATCATCCTCGTCATCCTCGTCATCATCTGGCTGTTTTTCTTGCTTCACAAGAAGCAAATTTCCTTGTTTAACATCTTTTTTCTTACTATCTTTGGATGACTTGGCTTCAACTTTTTCAGGTACTTTCTTTTTCTGTTCCACAGTATTTTGAACCTGTTTCTTGTTTGCAACAGCTATTTGTTTCTCTTTCTTTCCTTCCCCTGCTTGTTTCTTAACAACCTGTGGCTTAGGCTTATACGTACCCTCCTTCACTTGCAATAATTTTTTCAGGGAGGCTAACTTCCTCTTAGCAGACTTTGAAAGGTTTCCTCTATTTTCAATCTGCTCAACCTTCTTTTTAATGTCTTCGACAGATATGTCAGGCTTCACTCCTTTTCCTGCTCTTATCTGTTTACGCTTCTCACGATAGGCCACCCTTGATTCCTTGTTTTTCTTCTCTCCACCTTTATAGTTGAACATTTGTCTTTTTAGTTTTATCTGTAGTTAAATCGCTATAAAATTCCCAAAAATTCATGTTCCCTTACCTGGCTTCTGTTCAACCTTTACTTGTACTGATACTTCCTTTTTAATTTCTTTATTTGTGTGTCCATTTTGTGCAGTCCCATTCGCTGACTTCTTCTTTTTCGAAGTAAATTCCTCTTTAACTTTTTTGCCTGGCTCGCTTTCACTTACAGCACGCTTCTTCGCATTGTGAACCATGATTGACTTTTTCAAATTACAAACAGTAATCTATGTAAAATAATAGAAACGATAAATTACAGTCTAAAATTTCATTTGTAACACACATAAATTAGCACGCTATTTATTGCAAATCTGTATTAAACGCAAATTTCTGAAATCGTATGTTTCACACATACACTTTACATGTTATATTGTTGAAACAGAGATTACGTTACATGATACGTTAATTGTTTCGATAATATAAACCGGCGCGATAGAAAAAAATTGAGAGCCACATGTAACAGAGTAAGGTGAACCATACAAATAAATCGATTGTTTGAATTTTAGAATTAATTTAAGCTGAATATAATATAACTTACCAAATTGTTAGTTGAACCGCTAATTGTTGCTCGATTACAAACAGTTTAAAAAGTGAAGAAACGTGTTAATTTTTCGATTCACAGGAGCAACTGAGCATACCACCCTAAACGTGGTCTAATATCGAGCGTTCCAGGTTAAGTTCAACACGCGTTCCTCGTGTTTCTGCGTGAGGCGTGTAGTTCCGAGTTCCGACACAGATTTCCCTAAATGCGCATGCGTATGAAACTTAATAATCACGTTTCATCATAGTTTAATATATATTCTTTAGACTATATGTACGTTTCAAGCAAAACGATTAAATACAGTAGCTTATCTTATTAATAATTAAGATAAGTGACTTAAATTGTCGCAGATCATCTGCTTAATATTAAAAATCTCATAACCAAATGATTTTTGAAGTATCAACGTCATTTCCGTTACAGCACCGTCGGTAACTTATGAATTATGTACAAAAATTACTTTCTCATGAATATTTTAATATACCGATCAAAATAAAAATATTTCTTCATCTTATAATATTCAATTTGTTTTTTAATAAAAATGTTGTTAAATTCTTTTGATAGCGGAAAATTTGACTATTGAAGACTTTAATGGACATACATTTTTACAAACAAATAACTTGTAACTAATATTACTCAATACGTTTATTAGGCAGTCAGTTTTACAAATGTCAATACCTTGGTTAAATTAGTTCATTTTTATATAATTAAACTTAATGGTTTTGTAAAAATATATTATATTCTTCAAGGAATGTTGAAAATAATTGTAGAGTATAAATTTGTTCAGTATTCAAGTCGGAATTAAATATAATAAGAAAATGTAGTGCATTAGATGATTAACAATGCGTTTTATGAATATCATTGTATGGTGGAATAGCAATATGTGCGGAAGACGTCTTATGTTTTTTGATTAGTTGCGCTGTATGTAAAATACTACTAATTGTTGCAAATGTAGTCTGTGTCAACAATTAATCTTTTTTTGTAAACACATATGTATTTAATTTTAAATAGTATATGTCGTGATACATTTAACTAAACGTTTACATTGTCCCGATTACAACTGCTATAAAAATCTCGAACTATAGTTTAAGTGTTATATATTACGAGTTATTTACAAATACGAACATTTTTATTGTATTAGTAATATTTTTATTCCTGTACTAAAAAATATAGTAAAAGTAACTTTAAAACTATATTTACTAGAAAGTCAGTCACGCAATATATATATATATATTTTTTTTTAAATTTATTACTATATCGTGGATATTTTTCTTGTCTAAAATAATTCTACAAACAATTCAATTCAGTTCAATTCATTGTTTACTTTTTAGCATATTGAAATTTTACAATTCAATCGAAAAAAAGTGCGCATGTAGATACAAGTAAGTAAAAATATGTTAAAGCTGGTGCGCTTATGTAATCAATACTTAAATACGATTCTTTACAATATTGAAAGAAATACTTTTCATCTTGCTATGTAAAAAAAGGGTGTGCACAAATAATTCATACTTGATCATTTACTTTGCGACATTATGTGTAGAATTTATAAATAAACGGTTTGTACAGGAAAATATATTAGTTATTTATGGTCACCTACGATGTTAAACATTCATATGGTTAATTTGCATAGTGATTTGTTACGGAATAAAATTAAGAAATACTTTTACAGATAATAAACAAGTAATTCGATTCAATAGAAACATGTTAATGAAAAAAGATTCCAAATTTTTTCCAACAGAAACACTAAGTACCTGTTTTCATTTGGAAGCAATTATTAATCGAGAACACAAAAATTGTTACTGTAGAGTATCTATTCATTGTTGTAGCAACTATTGATCTAAGGTCCTAAAAAGTAATACCTGAGGTACAGTAATTTTAACGTTTCAAAATCTTCGGTTCTACATGAAATTAAGATTTTCCCTGTTGTGTTTGAAAATAGCTCATATTTCAATTAACTATGAGTTTTCAATAGAAACTAGTATTTCCATCCCATTTTCTCTCTCTCTCTCTCTCTATCTCTCATTCATTTTCTTTCTTTCTTTCTTTCTCTCTCTCTCCCTCTCTTTGTATGAAATTTTGCAATTCCTTTTGAATAATTGTTAATTAGTTCACCGTATAATGTCATGCCATTATTCTCATTTATCAAAATGAATTGACATTACAAACTGCTAAATATTATTTGCTTTCTCTTTTCAGATGTTAAATATTTACATACAACAACACAGTATGTCTAGTCAGCTTTACGTGGCTTACGTTTACGAAAACTCATCGGACTATTTGGCTCGGTTTTCGAATCTTTCTCTGCATCTTTTTCTTTCTCTTCGGCGTCTGATCCTTCTCCTTCGGATTCTTCGTCTACCAAATCATCCTTCACATTTTCAACTATTTCTTCGTCTTGTATAGTTTTCTCCTGCATAAATCCACCTGAACCATCTTTTTGCTTTTTTCTGCTCTGAAGTGTCGCAGGTTTTGGTGGATATATCAAGTCGATCAGACAAACTATTACCTGAATCCCATGAAATACAGTGTTTATTCAGTTCCCAAATCTGGAATTAGAAAGAACTTACCAATCCTAATACAGCACCTAAAACAATAGTCACAACAGCAAAGATTAGATAACTTCCCCACGTAGGTAATCCAAAGTCTTCCATCAGCTTGTTATGTACTCCCTGAAAGAATACATCTGTTTCTTTAGAATTTATTAATCGCATCGCGAATTATCTAACAACGCGATACAATTATTATTTACCCTTAATACTTGTGACATTTTAAAGAATTGACTAATAATAGACATTTGAATAGAAGTTGGACTCTTCCAACCAAGAATCGGCTCGATTTTTTCCCATGTCCTTTCAGATACAAATTCAATCAATGAATCCTTATCTCTAGGACTCTTGTATTGTCTGAATACACCATCCTTTACACTGGAACAAACAGTTAATTTATTCATTAATTTATTATTTCTGCGTGTTTAAATATCAGATTCCAAATTAGATTATAATGCATAGAGTGCAGATCTATATGCACTCGAGGCACATACAAATTATTTTACCACAGTTGTTTCAGTTTTCATAAAATTGAATACAAAAATGAGAATTTAAGTAAAGATCCACAGTCGACTAATATGGTAACAAAAGAAATAGTACTTACTGATATATCGTTGGTAAAGCAGTTACCATAAACCTTCCACTAAGACCTGGGGAATCGGTAATGTCTACTTTTCCAACATTAATATGCAACCTTTTCTTTTGTGACGCAAGGTGTTCCCACACAGGTTCTAGTGCTTCGCAAGCAGGACACCATGGTGCATAGCTAAATTAAAGAAATAGCCAAATTACAACGGATAAATGAAATAGTTGGCCCTCGTATATGGAATTATTAACAATTTCTTCTCCTTTTTTGTATATACAATTTTCATTTAAATGGAATTCAATTATTCCCATTTTGGAAGATTTAATTTTGTTTCACGAAGTATGCGATACTATTGAAGCTGTTGAAATCATTTATTCCTCTCTTTTTCCTCGGCATGGTTTTTGACACGCCATCAAATTTGACGACATAGATTCAATAAAACTCACAATTCCACCATCCATTCTCCAGTCAGCATACGATCCCAATTCTCCTCGGTAAGCTGTTCCGCGAATGTATTTTTCCATGATTCCACAGAACCGGCGTATATAAGGCTCAAATACAAGGAACAACACGCAACTTGGAGAATAAACCTTAATTTCGTGTTCAACATTTTCCTTCTATATAACTAATAGTTACCGTCACCGGTATCTCTGCACGCTACCGGTCGTTGAAAGAAGCACAAACCCAGGCAACAATAGTTGCCAATCAGGGTGTGTAATGTCTCTTTCACAACGTCAAGAAACGCCTTAAAACATTAATACCCTAGCTGACCCTAGCAACACTAGTGAAATTACGCCCAGGTTTTTATTTTATTTGTATTTATCATTAATTTTAAATTTTCATTCACCATTCACAAAAACAGCACTTACTTATATTTTGGAATATTGATGTTTGTTCATGAAAAAAAATCTTTCTTAAAGCTGTTTGATATCGCTGCTCGTTATGAACGAACCATAATTGTTTGGTTTTTTAAAATGTCTACATATATATATGCATGCGTTGTATAGATTTCCGTGAACAAATCGTTCTTTGTTGTTCGTAACCAAAGTTCAATGAACACTCACTGAAAGTATGTAAATAAACAATAAACATTATTAACATTATAATTGTATTTGTACAATTCATCATCTATAATGTAATGATACTATATGTTTTACGATGCGTGAAAAAGTCTACTTCGTAATATTTTAATGTTATGTTTTGTATTTTTCTACTGAATTGTTTCCTATCGTAATCTTGAGCCGATATGTATTTTTTCTATATCGAAAATGTAACAGTGTGTACGTCTCTTTTATTATAACAAAATATATCATTGTTACAGGTCTGATTTAAAACTATTACTTATAATAATATTATAAGTTGAAAAATATGTCTTCTGTCTATCCAACTTTGCCTAAGTTGGCTGTGCGAGACGGATTTGACGAAGAAGATCTGACAGACATAGACGATGAAGTATTTATCAGAGATGGAAAACACGGTGGCCTAAAATTAGATGACGATGGTGGAGTTAAAAGACCCTTAATGGCGTCTCGTAGAAGATGTAAAAAGACAGATAGCTTTGAGACATTCTCTACCAGAACTTGTTATATACCCCTTTGTCTTGGGTTCATAGCTTTGGTAATACTACTGAGCATAATCCCGTTGTGTATATACATCATAAATATTATTCCTATGCCAATGCCAATTTTAAAAAATTGGTTGTCTCATGATTACAAAAAGATATTAAATGAATCTAATATAGTTCCTTGTACATCGCTTACAACAAAAATTTTATGGACTAAATCATTGCCAAAGCTAACTCCTGAATCGCCATTAAGAAGCACCGATATTAATAAAGATGGAGTGGAGGATATCATTGTTGGATTTAGTACAGGTCTCTAATTACATAGAAATAATCAGATTTATTTAACACGTTAAGCGTGGAGCTTGTAATTATGGACTTTCCTTTCACGCTGCGAGTAACCGCGTTTGTAGCGCTTAACGTGTTAATATACTAAGTACCATTAGCAATTCATACCCATTTCTATTTACTAGTCTTTCATTACTTCTGCGCCATTATGTTTTGTTTGACCTTCAGTTAACGAGGTAAACCTTTTTTTAACAAATACTTAACAATAATAGAAACATTTAATTAATTAACCTTATTGTTCTTTTAAAAACAGGTTTGGATACGATTGATGTACCAGAATACATTTGTATGGTCCACTTTAATGGACAAAACCCATGTTTCGGCGGAGTTCTAGCTTTGGATGGTAAAACTGGAGATACACTTTGGACCCATTGGATGGCTCATGCTATTTATTCAGTTGATTGTGGCCTGGATTTAACAAACGATACAATCAAAGATTGTATTATATGTGGACACGGTGGAATACTTCATGCAATTCGTGGACACGATGGGTCTACTATATGGGAAGCACCAGTCGAGGCACGATCAACTTCCGACGATTGGAGACTCGCGGATATTTACGATGCTAGATTCATTGCGGATATCGATGGGGACGAAATCGGAGATGTTATTGCATCTCACACTATACAGTCAGAAAAATTAAGTGAAATCCTCATAATATCAGGAGTGAATGGAAACATTATACATATTTCGGGTTTGCCAAACACAGAACAATTACTCTTAGCACCACAAAAGTTAGTTCATCCGGATGGAGAAAGTATTTTTGTTTTTACAACTACTAGCAGACAACAACCAGGGGGACTGTACGTAGTTCCTCAAGTGAATTTAATGTATGGTGAAATAGTAAGTTATTGATATTTATTACATCCATTGATTAAATGCATAAAAAATAATTGTACAACATGAACTTCCTGTATTCTTTGTAGAAATTGAGGAGGCTACATCAAGGTTCTCCTTTACCTCCAATTTTGGTGGACATTACCTTAGATGGAGTTGAAGACATTGTTTCGGCTCTGTCGAATTCTACGATAATAGTTTATAACGGGTTAACATTTGAACCAGTTTGGAATTATACAATTCCTAATTCTAAAGTAATAAGCATTCCTATTCCTGGTTATTACAATGATGATAATATTCCAGATTTTATGGTGAAATATCAAATAGGTTCAGATTCTTTTACATACAATTACACCGTCACGACGATCATAGATGGAAAAACTGGCAGGCATCTGCTTGAGAAACCGATAGAGGGTCTTTTAAGCAAAGAAATGTCCGGTTTGTCTGTTACCGTCGAAGGTTTCGGGAATGATTGGTTTTTATATTGGTCCGTTGAATGTTTAAATTACGAGCCAGATAAAGAAAAGTATCAATCTTCAAAAAACGCAAAACTTGCATTTGAATCTTATATCGATGTTTGTAAACTAAGATTTAATTCTACTTTGACTACAAACTTGTATGCTTTAAGTCAACATGTTGGACCGCCCGGTATAACATTGTATTTTTCTGAATACTTAAATCCTATAACAGAATCGTATGCGAAGAATGCGGCATTTGTATCCGAAAGATCATCCAACAGATATAAAAGCCGAAACGAAAAGATCGAAACTAATATTATGAACACTGAATTGGAAAATCCAGGCAATTTGAACAATGATTATATCTGGAAAAATGAAAATCAGTGGACACAAAATAATGTACAGATCAAAGACTACGATGGTTCGTATGATGGAGAAAATAATATTAACGTGAGGGAGGAAGATGGTGGGTCCATTGATTATCCTCAAGCAAACCAAATACGAGAACAAAGAAGTAGTATCAACATCAAATCCATCAGTAATTTTGATAGAAATATAAATGATTTTGTAAGAAATACAATTAATAATGAAACAGATGTTATTAATGGAAGAAATAAGAAAAAAGTTTTTAAACGAGAGTCGCTGAGGAACCAAAATAAAGGAAAAATTTCCAAAGGAATTACTTTGTATTCCCAAAGATTAAAACGGGAGGCAGATATTAGGAGTAACAGAATATATCGGATGTACGGTATAGAAAAACAACCACCAACTGGGATATTGTTGCCCTCTCTTTCAGTATCGAAAGACACAATGCCTGTAGACCTGGTATTTTCTACATTTTCTTTACCATCTTCCGATACATCGAAAATGCTAGTTCAAGAAGATCTAGATTGTATTAAAAGGAAACAGATACTTTCAACGCAGAAACTCCATTATAAACACCAGGATGATTTTGTAAAGGAATGTTTAGCTGAACGCGGTATCAATTATAAAATGTATCAGGAAACAACTGATCGAGAGAATATTAATATTTCCTTTGGAAAAATGATAATCTATAGAATAAAACTCGAATGTACATGTCCAGAAGATATGTTACCCAATGAAAGCTGCAAAAACATTTCTTCGCACCAGAGTTGGTCAGAATACTTGGGTTCCCATGGGAATGGATATTTTAAAACTCTTCATAAAACAAAGTTCTAGATAATCGTTCACCATATATGAGTTCAATCGGAAATTAAACGAAAATGTAGCTGTTTAAATAGCAGTATTATTATTACTCTTACATTGTAAATATAGTAGAATGTCTATTTACAGTATATTTTATATCGATATATATATATTTTATATCGATATATATATATTTTATATCGATATATATATATTTTATATCGATATAATGAGGAAACATTGTTTATGCCTAAAACGTGTCTTTCTCATTACGGGATAATGTTACATTCTGTGGTATCGATAGTTATCATGAGTATATTTATTAATTCATTTATTATGTCAGCTTTGCCAGCTGTGTATTTTTATATTTAAAAGAGTATCTATAATATATTTAAAATACTTATAGTGAATGAAAGTAAATTATTAATTACTGTTACATGTAAAATACTTATGAAATATAAAATATATATTACAATTACCGTAATCTTATTGAAATTTATTGCTACCTTATACATTAATTACAACAAAACGTTACATTTTCATATGTTTATATGTACGATAACTGTAAGAATGCTGAAGTTAGTGTTTGATCAATATTTGTATAATGTCCTAACTATTAGTGAGTATGTACATTCTTCGAAAAAAAACGGTAATTGCACTCTTATATTCTTAATAACAATTATTCAATTACATGAAGATATTAATTATAAATTTTGAGTGACTATGGCCCATGAAGAAATAGTAAGCCGTAAGTTATACATTTAATATGAAACATTTTACTGTCAGTAAAGTGGTTCTAACACTGAGATATATACAGAGACCACTTGCGTCGTGCACGACAGAAAAGCAAGATATAAAATGTCCGGTGTACAAGCTGCATGTACAATTGTGAGTGCCAATTGTGATTCTATACTTCTTCTGTACTTTATTACAAAATGTGTAGGTTTAAATGACATAATGTTACAGGCTACGTGCGAAGATGTCAACATCAGAAATTCTTCAAAATACATGAAACTATATAATAAGAAAAAGAAAGATTGGATTTCAGATTGCAAGTAAGTTATCGTAAAAAGTGAATTGAAATTGATCTGTATACTGATAGAGTACTTTGAGTAATTAAAATAATTGTAGGATAATGACTGGACATAATAAGACAGAAGAAATCATGTGCTCTTATAACTATAAATATTTTCGACGACCGATTATACCATTTTTAGTACCAAAAATGCAAAATGTAGAGCTTCCAAAACGCTTTAATCATGATATCCTCAATGATATAGTAAGAAATGCACAGAAACAATGTTATGCATTTTCATCGAAGTCAGAACCGTACAGAAATATAGGAACCCAAACGGATTATAGGGATAGCGATACACAAACTGTTCCATGGGAACCTCCATATAGGATTAAAGAAGGTAAATAATATTATCGTTTTACCAACTACTAGTAGTAGCCTACTGGAATTTTAATATTGATAAGTTATGAAAAGAAAATCTAAATTATTAATTAATCTTTAATGTACCATTAAGTCAACTGTATGTAAGATGTTAAATATAATCTATGTTTCAATGTACTGTCAATCAAACATTAACGTTTCAGGACATGATCCTGAAGTATTGACGATCGCTCATTTAACTTGGAATCAGGGATTACCACCTGGAGTCCACGAGTTAGAAGTTATTAATAGAATGAGAATGAAGAAAAAATGGGAAGAATGTCTTCCCCCTATGGATACACCAGCTAATATAAAACTACGAACAGCTATTCTAACAGCAATCGAAGTGGATGAATGGGCATTTAGAGAAGCAGTAAATATTTTATTGAGAAAGTATAATGGCATTAGTATGTTAGCTTTAGAAATTCAAGATTTGGTAAAAATGACATTTGTAACTTAGGAGATTCAGGCGATAATGGATTATAGACTTGAATTGATGGATGAAATGACGAAATCTCGCGAGGCTGAGAAAGAACAAAAAACAGAAAGTCGTTTTCATCGATTACAAGACATTTTATCTAAACGTAGAGACGAACAGATAAACTCTATTCGACATAATCTTAGAAGGGGGTTGAGGAAACTTCAGAAGAAGCATTTTCAAAAATCACGGTCCACTGAACGTGACATTATTAAGAAAAATGCTGACCCATCGTCTGAGATATATGCACCGCAAATGCGTTATGGTGAACATCCACAAAGAAGGCACGAAGTGATACAAAAGAAGCTACTTAAGGACACTGTCGACGAAGGTAAATTTTGAATAAAATTTGATTATACTTTATATTTTATTCTCTTATATTAATTGGCGTAGATATAGAAAAAATGAATGTATTACCAAACTGGTTACCAACGCTTGAAGAATTGAAGGCAATTAGACCGAAGCCCAAGCCATTTGACCTTTGTATCAGAGAAACAAGATGGACAGAAGAAAAATTGAAACAATTGTACAATGACTTGAAGGCAATAAGACTGAATGTAGAGCGCACTGAGACATCAACATTATTGAAGCGCAAGTATAAGCAACCGTCTTTGCCTCCTACACCTTATAAGACGCATACAGAAGATGTACAAGACATGCACTTGCATCAATTGTCCACTCTTATTCAGAAAATAGTTAAAGGAAGAGCGATCCAATGCATGGTAATTGTTACTTTTGATTGTGATTCAACTTTTGTACATAAACATACTTTGTTTTTACAGATGTTTGAGGGTCGCAATAGGTGTAGAGAATTGATCGAAGAGTTGCGGTCGTCTCATGGACTAGAGGAGGAAAGTAAAAAACAACGGCAAACTGAAAAACAGCGTGTGATGGAATTATTACGCTTACGAAATGAGAAATCCCTACAAGAGGATCGTTTATGTGAAATTCTTGATTCGTTAGAAGGAATGTCTCTTTCAGCGTTGTTAAATTTCCTCAGCAAAGTACAGTTTAAAATCGATTCTGTATATTAATGATTTTGCATACTACTTTTTAATCGAATCTTCTTCGTTTTAAGGAGCTATTAAGATTGGAAGATGAACGTCGAATCCACGCTTTCGCATTATTAGCTGAAAGAGAGAGAGCTATGAGAGAAGCTGCGGAAGCTGGAAGACGCCAATTGGAACGTAATCAACGCAGAGAATTCGATGAAATGTTCCGACAAATTATAAAAGTTCATCAAGATTCCGTGGAAATTTATTTAGAGGATGTTATTAAAGAAGGCATCGATTGGGTGTCAGATGAAGCAGCCAAGCAATATATTAATAGTTTGTGCGACAAAGTAGACAGTGTCGCGAAGCACGTACACGACAAGTAATGCATAAAAGAATCAAAAGTGTCCAATTATTATCGATTAATTTCTATTAAATATATTTTAGTGCATCAAGAGTAGCAGAAGAAGAACTAGTAGCAAATATGATTTATAATTTCGTGTTACCGGAAGTGGAAAAACATAATATACGAAAAAATATAAGAATGCAACAACAAAGCTATTTACAACATGCGCACGCAACCATTTACGGCGAGATAGTTCGTTTACCATCCATTAACAGTAAAGATTTACCTAATGATATATCGGATACAATACACGAAGAGATCTCGAAGGAATTGTGTGTCAAAACGAGTTCAATCGAACTGTCGAATACGGACAATCTTGTAATGAATTCTTATTGTTTTAAATATTTTATTTAGAATTACAGGCAGTTAATATTATACGGATCTTTTTAGCTTAAAATGTCTACAATCAATTCCGCTGCAGACGTAGAATTTTGAATCAATTTTGAAAATTATTCTAGTAAATATTGATAATACATGAATCGTTTTACTACAAGTAGTGATGAAGCCAAAAATGGTAATCAAATATAAAGGTTTGTACTTAAATTAGAACATATATTTATTGTTACATTAACCGAAACTTGAGAATTGTATGTAACTGTATATTTTTAAAATATCGAATTTGTTTTTCGAATATCGAATTTCGAATCAAGTAAAATGTATACTCGAAGATGTAAATGTATACATCAAATATCACTAATAATTGATGGTACTAACTTTACCAAAACCTTACATAATATTTTTACTAATCGTAAAATAATTTTTATGCGAATAGGAGAATTATCATGCATAAAATAAATAAAAAAAAAACAAATTAAATACTGTCAACTGCTGAAAAGAAGTCTCGCGGAACGGCACAGGGGTAAAAGATGACCAAGTCTGTTTATAGTCTTATTCATTGATATTGTCACTTTGGCACAACTACTTAGATCTGCATTCCTTCCAAGTGACTTCTTTCCAGTCACGCAGAGCACATGTTAACAGTTTTTGTTTCTCTTGAGATCTCGATTAGCTTGAACTTTCAATGAATATCCATCTACAAATTGCCTGTTTAAAATAATACATAAATTACATTACTGTATATTATTATAATTTTAAATACACTTGGTAAATGAATTGTAAGTTTTATACAATAGTTTAATACCACAGTCCATTACATGTATTCACATATTCGTGTTTAAGAATATACTTGCTTAAAAATGAAAACGATTACAGCATATTTTACCTTTCTTATAAGTTTTAATTAGACCTATAAATATTTTTTGAGCATAAAGTATTTTTTTAGTCCAACTTATGTGGACCATACTTACGCTATAGAGGCTATTGGCACGCGGTCTTTCAAGGAACTGAATACACCTGCGATTGAGAAAGGGATGCTGATATTGCTTTCAACCAGGTACCTGCTAGAGTAAGCCATTACATGCACCACTGGCATACTCTATTTGTATTTTGCATTTTTCTTGTTATAGCTAAATAAATTTAAGTGCTCTATTTTCTACATATTTAAATGCATATACACACAGGATGTTCCGCATACCATGGACAACTGATTGGGGAAAACGAGTTTAAAGATTCGTCGAGCTCTCGTGCTATAGTAGAATCAGTAGGATTCCTATCTAATAGCACATGTATTCGCTGAACTGTCACCGTGTACACAACACCCTGTATATAGCTATTCTGAAAATAAAATTAGAAGGTACCCAAATTCAAGATAGTAAGAAAACAAACTATCAATATAATTGAAACATACAAGAAAGATAAAATGTGCTGAAATTTTGCTTTTCATATACAACCTTTTTATGTACATAGAACGAACTGGCGAGACGTTCTAGCTTTTATATTATTGACTTTATTCTTTCTATTACCAATTTACACCTTTTCGCTTGTAATTCGTTTGTTGGGTCAATGAGCTTTCTTTTACAGGTCTCTATGGAATCAGGCTTTTGCGTTTCTTCTCTGGCACGACTTAATCCAGCTGTTAAATCGACCATTTTTTGTTCCCATTCCTCCAAATGTTTTCTCATTTCTGCCAATTGCGTATCTTGTTCATTTATCTTTTTCGATTGTTCTTGCAACTTTAAACTCTGCATTCGCATCTGAAAACCCTGCCTCTTCA
Organism: Seladonia tumulorum; assembly: GCA_913789895.3. Classification (NCBI taxonomy): domain Eukaryota; kingdom Metazoa; phylum Arthropoda; class Insecta; order Hymenoptera; family Halictidae; genus Seladonia; species Seladonia tumulorum. The sequence goes on from OU565281.1 coordinate 11,008,053, forward strand.
TTCGAAGTTTCATTTTACCTATTTGACCTTTCACAGAGAGGACAGACAATTTATTCTTTTTAGTGCGACTATAAATCCTTTTAAAAGTCTGATTCAGTTGATCCGAATTAAAGTTATGCGGCAGTGTTGTGTTAGTTGGATTGGTGGTATGGTGAGAAATCATCAGACTTCCACCAGGTAGTTCGTAAGATCCTACATTACTAACAACAGATGTACAAATGCTGTGCTTTAAATCTGGCAAAATCTTTTCGTCGAAATGTTCCATAGCCATACTACTGATATCTCTTAATTCCTGAAGTATTTCGTGAGCTCTGGGCGGAGTTTTCGAATCGCGAATTAAACGTAGAACACGAAAAATTTCGTCGATAACCTGACGCAAATTATTTGTATATTAAAAATAAGAATATATTATATTGGTTTTAGGATAGTAAGCTTATGTTACCTTGCCAGGGATAAAACAACACAGATTGAGATCCACGTATTTGATAAACGTCATGGATAACATTGATATTCTTGTTTCAATCGCTGTTAATATATCACAATGACGTGCCAAAGGATGACTTCTCCTTTCCGATTCCCTTCGCGGTAGTTGACTTTTTACAGCACGCAAACATTGCGCGTGATACTTTTCCATCAAATTAAAACCTCTGTTCAATAACTTCTTACATATTCGATCAAACTGCTTGCAAATCTGTCAAAATTGAATTCGCAGGAACTTAATTATGCTTCTCTTCTTGCACGACCAAAACGAAAGAATATGATCTTACAATTCTGTATCGAGAAATTTCGTCGTACGTAAGGTTAGACAAAATCGTCTCTAAAACAATATCGGGAAGATTTATTAATTGCAACATGTTAACGCCTTGTGACTTCACAGCACGATTTACAACAGTTTCATTCGCCGAGAATATTGTTCGAATGTTGGCGTTAATTTCCTGTCTTTTGCAATCAACAAGAGAAAACGGAAGGTACGGTTTCAACTATGATACATACAATATTGCTATCGCAATGTTTTGACCGACCGATGACCTATAAACAAATATAGCTGCTACATATACATATGTATATAGTCCATGCACATCTGACAATGAGTACAGTACGCAACGGAGATTTACAGAGACGAAACTCTGACATGCGCTCTGTGTCTATGATAAATTCACTGATTTTGCATGGAGTTTACTATCTAGGTTGACTTTTGCGATCTTTCGAAACGTCTCGGTTGCTCATCTAAGTACATGATCGTCGAATGTTTAATGGCCGGATGTAACACAAGATCGGCTAACGTCCGCCATATTGTTGTGTCACGTGACGAGGGAGTAGCGAGGTGAGTGCGCCGGGTCGAATTCGTGAGGAACAGTGAAAAATTTTGGACATCACCAGCCAACACAAAACTAATTACAACATGGATGTACGAAAAGTGACAGAATTGCTTCGTGCCACGATCGACCCAGCGCAACAAAAACAAGCCGAAGAGCAACTAAATCAGGTCGGTCAACTGAATTGAAAAACGTGCTCGAACGGTCGACACTTCGACAGAAACATGTGCCTCCCCACGATTACTTTTTTTTTCTTCGCTACCATTTCCCCTTTGTAATTTGCAGTCCATTTGTCGAAATGATTCTTGAAAATGATTCTCTTACAATTACAAACACTAATCCTTGATTACGATCGTTTCGTAGTCTTTTCCCCTTGAGAACGACCTTTAACCAAATTCATGATTCTCTTCATTCATTTATTTTAACTTCAAGTTTTTTTATTTAATGATTTTTTTCCAGTTGATCGTATACATATTGATCAATTTCTGAATTCATTGTGATTTCTGTATCTATAGTTCTTATTGGAATAATAACTTCATTCCCCTTAAATAGCTACATAGTTCCATTTTGCATAATTATCAAATCGTTCGGATTATAATTATTTGGAACTATATGTCTGCCATAATCAACTTGTTGACCTATTTTTAATTGAATATTGGCGTGATTGATACAGTAATCTAATATTTTGCTATTCCATATTAATATTGTGCTATATACATAATAAATAGTTATTGTATGCTTGTATTTATTTGTAATAAGTATTATCGTTCTGATTACAGTTGTTTCAAGTGCAGATAGTAAATATTAGAATTCGTATATTAAATTACAGAATACATCGAATCGTAATACGCATGGACCAAATGTAGATTTGGTATAATTTGTAATACAAAGTATGCTTTCAGATTCACAAAATTATTGGTTTTGCACCAACACTACTCCAAGTGGTAATGACTGCAGAGGAAATGCCTGTTCGACAAGCTGGTAACTTATAAATATAATCTTTATTGTACAAAGAATAAAAATTGGTTACCAATGATTGTGTATCAATGCAGGTGTTATATACTTGAAAAATTTAATTACAAAATACTGGGCTGACAGAGAAAGCGACAATGGTCCCGTGGAGTTTAGCATTCATGAACAAGATAGAGCTATGATTCGCGATGCGATAGTTGATGCTCTTGTGCATGCTCCAGAACTCATCAGGTATATTTATTTTTACAAAACTTGATCAGTGATCATGGACTATGCGGTACATTTAAATGTGAATACAATAATTTTCTTTCTTATCGATGCAGAGTGCAATTGGCAGTTTGTGTCAATAATATAGTGAAACACGATTTTCCTGGAAGATGGACACAAATAGTGGACAAAATTACAATATATTTACAGAATTCAGATGCTTCCTGCTGGCCAGGTGTCCTATTAGCGCTGTATCAACTTGTTAAAAATTTTGAGTGTGTACTTTACTAAACATTATGCTTACATGTAGAAAAATAAGTATAATGTTTTACATCGTCTGATTTTGTCTAGGTATAAGAAAGCAGAAGAAAGGGGGCCGCTGAACGAAGCAATGAATCTCTTGTTCCCCATGATTTATCAATTAATATTACGACTTCTGCCAGATTCTTCGGAACAGTCAGTTTTACTTCAACAACAAATATTAAAGATATTTTTTGCTCTTACACAGGTAGGTAACTTATGATTTTTTTTAAATTATTACCACTTAAATATTTTATCGGTACTACGATTTCGGTTGTTTTGTAGTTAATACATTTGATTTGCTCGTTATCGTTTTAGTTTCTATTTCGTTTCATTATCTGTATTCTAGTACACACTTCCTTTGGATTTGATCTCGAAAGAAGTTTTCTCGCAATGGATGGACGTGGTGCGACAAGTGGCAGACAGGCCAGTTCCGCCCGAAACGAATAATCCAGACTTCGATGACGATGAACGGGCAGACTTGCCATGGTGGAAGTGTAAAAAATGGGCGCTTCATATTCTTTACAAAATGTTCGAGAGATACGGCAGTCCTAGGCATGTAACCAAAGAATACAAGGAGTTTTCTGAGTGGTACCTGAGAACATTCAGTGGAGGTATACTCGAAGTTCTTTTGAAGATTTTGGACCAATATCGGAGAAACATATACGTATCACCGAGAGTGATTCAACAATCAATCAACTACATTAATCAAGGGTAAGTATCAATGCATAGAGCAATTTAAGTTGATTGATACATATTGATTGATTGTCACGATACATATATCTTAGACCTTGTCGATGGAAGGTCTTACTTTATATGAAACAATTGAAAAAACGATTATATTATAGTTTTCGGCTTAGGTTTTTCCGTAGAATCAGCATCGTGCCGGTTGTACCACGAATACCGTGTGAATACAGCTTGCATAAGTAAGAGTTTTTAAAACGACGGTGCTCAATAAACTCCTGTTTTACATTTCCAGAGTGAGTCATGCATATTCGTGGAAGTTCTTGAAACCACACATGTTTGAGATTATTCGTGATGTACTCTTTCCAATCCTTTCGTATTCTGCTGCAGACGAGGAGCTTTGGAATAACAATCCGCATGAATATATTAGAGTGAAATTCGGTAAGAATACTAAGAAACTGTCCATTTGTTTTATTCAAATATTGTTCTCCTTATTCTTTTATAACGTGGAAAACTATTATTTTTTTTTTAGATATCTTTGAAGATTTTGTATCCCCAGTAAACGCAGCACAGACTCTGCTACGCTCTGCTTGCAAGATGCGTAAGGGTATGCTTCAACAAACCATGCGATTCTGCATGGAAGTCTTAACTAGTCCGAATGCAGATCCCAGGCAAAAGGACGGCGCGTTGCACATGGTACGTTTATTTGTATTAAAAGAATCTGTGCCAGTCATACGGCGATATTTAAAAGTGTTCTTATAGGTCGGAAGTTTAGCGAATGTATTATTAAAGAAGAAGGTCTACAAAGAACAGATGGATAAAATGTTGTTACAATATGTGTTTCCTGAATTCAATAGTTCTCACGGGCATATGAGAGCAAGGGTAAGCAGCAACGTTCTTTAACGAATTTAATGAGCTTTTGAGTTTTTATTTCAAAAGACTATTTGCTTCTACATTGGTTGTTTTAGGCATGTTGGGTGTTGCACTACTTCTCCGAAATAAAATTCAAGCAAGAGCAAATATTAGTCGAGGCAATTCGATTGACGACGAACGCTCTTTTAAGGGACCAAGATCTACCGGTTAAGGTGGAGGCTGCTATCGCTTTGCAAATGCTCCTCTCCGCTCAAGATAAAGCACAAAAATATATAGAACCCTTGATCAAACCAATCACTCTTGAATTATTAAATATCGTACGTGAGACGGAAAACGATGATTTAACGACTGTTATTCAGAAAATTGTTTCTACGTATTCGAATCAGCTTATGCCGATCGCTGTACAAATGTGTCAGCATTTAGTGAGTATAATATTTTTTAATTATTTTTGGCTAAAGTAAGTCGAGAAGTTAATAACAACTACTTGCTTCGTTAGGCTGCGACATTTAGCCAAGTGCTTGAAACTGACGAAGGCAGCGACGAGAAAGCCATAACTGCCATGGGATTGTTAAATACAATAGAAACCTTATTGGGTGCAATGATTACTGAGCCCCAAATTATGACAGAGTTGCGGCCTATAGTGCTTCAGGTTATTGCACATATTTTTGGAGAGAGCGTCATGGGTAAGCTGTAACATTATGTTGCGAGTAAACATAACTAAGATTATTTTGACTAATTTGTTAACATTTTTCATTTTTGTAGACTTCTACGAAGAAGCATTCTCTTTGGTTTATGACTTGACCAGCCAGTCGATTTCTAGCGATATGTGGAAAGTCTTAGAATTGATGTACCAACTGTTCCAGAAGGATGCGTTCGAATATTTTATCGATATGATGCCTGCTCTTCACAATTACATCACAGTGGACACTCCAGCTTTTCTTTCTAATGAGAACCATGTGCTGGCCATGTTTAATATGTGCAAAGCTGTATGTTACAAATCGATATATTTGTTCACTCCGCGAATTCTTGTACATTACGAAGTACCTTTATTTGGTAGGTGTTGACTGGAGATGCTGGAGAGGACCCAGAATGCCATGCTGCCAAATTGTTAGAAGTTATAATTCTTCAATGTAAAGGCCATATCGATCAGGTATAATTTTTCAAAAGTTTTGCATACGAACAAGTTCTTTGGCTTTCAAAGTAGTGTTCATTGGAAATAATTTTTTCTTTTTTAGTGTATACCATCTCTTGTCCAATTAGTACTGGAGCGTTTGATGCGCGAGGTGAAGACCTCCGAATTAAGAACAATGTGTTTACAAGTAGTAATCGCAGCTCTTTATTATAACCCAGCGTTGTGCCTCGAAACAATGGACAGACTGCAAGGAAACTTCGGACAGTCGACAGAACCAATTGCATCACACTTTATTAAACAATGGATACACGATACTGACTGTTTCTTAGGGTGAATATTTTGCGGTTCTATAGGTGTTAATAATACTGTCGATCAAACAGACAATCAAACTGTATGTACAATGTTCTCTCTAGATTGCATGACAGAAAACTCTGTGTTCTTGGACTGTGCACGTTAATTAACATGGGTCCAGCAAGGCCCGCAGCAGTGAACGAATGTGCTCAACAAATTATACCGTCTTTGATTCTACTTTTTGATGGTTTGAAGAGGGCTTATGCGGCTAAAGTGTCCGACATGGATGACGATGAAAACGATGACGATGATAGTGATCTTGACGAAGGTAATTTAATGAAAAAAATAGGAGTGGAAACTCTTAAATACAATGGGACAGTATATCTACTTGATTATGCTTTGGCAGAGGTATTATCATCGGACGAAGATGAAATTGATGATGATAGCCAAGAATATTTGGAGAAGCTTCAAGATAGGATCACGAGGTCGTCTACGCAGCATGGTTTCAATGTGTCGTCCTCGATTCAAGACGGTCATGGTGATCATGGATCGGACGATGATGGTGACGATTCGGAATACGATGCCAATGAGGAAACCCCTCTCGAGTGCTATGTCACGCCTTTGGATTCGGAGGATACGAACCAAGACGAATACATTGTTTTCAAAGAAGTTATGCAAAGTAAGCAAACCTAAGATAATGTGCGTGCATATTTTTAATTGCAGTCGCGTTTGTTCGTACACGAATTGTCTTTAAAACTTCGGTTATTTCCGCCTACATAATTTGTTTACTTGTGCCTTCAGATATCGAAAGATCAGACACAGTTTGGTACAGGGGATTGACCGATCACTTGACTTCGGAACAGCAAAAGGCGTTACAGGAAATTATTCTCCTCGCGGATCAACGTAAAGCAGCTCTGGAAAGTAAAAGAATTGAACAGAGTGGTGGTGAGTTCTTCAAACGGATTTATTATTATTATAATTTTGAGCGGCTATAGAAAAATGCTAAGTGCTTCTTCCTCTAGGATACGCCTTCCACTCGCAGACTGTACCCACATCGTTTAACTTCGGCGGAGCGCCTCTGACTCGATAAAGGCTCCCGGTCGTTTATATTTCTAGCTTAAGTAAGTAAATAAATTGCGAAGCATCCGAGTCTACTATCCTCATCGACACAGTAACGCGTTCCCACTTCGAGTTGAAACCGAGTTGTGCAATGAGCCATGTCGAAAATCGAGAGCGATTTTTTGTTGTTGTTTGTTTTTTCACGTATCGCTTGGCTTTTCATGATCATAGCTCGGTATATACAACAACAGTAGCATCCTTTCGAGCGTTTGGAAATCCATTCCACGATGGAATCTGCGGAGAAGCACGTTTCTTCTCGTAACAAGTACTAGTGAAAATGTAATTACGTCTCACGATTAACAAAATTATATAATGTCGATATGTGTGCAGACATATATATATATATATATATATATATATATATATATATATATATATATATATAATATGAATATGTATATGTATATATACTATGTACATACATACATATATCTACAGTAACTAGAAAACATAATAAATTCAATCGTGTCACACGAAGGATTTTGTATCTTCTCTTGATCATTTGTGTATTTCGATTTCCAGATTCCAGGGAATATGTTCTGATCTCGATTTTCAAATCGCCGTGCTTCTTCGCCGAGCACACGTCAATCCATTGTCCAGCGCGATCGAATCTTTTTTTGTACGAGAAGGGAAAAGTTATTTAGGATGAGAATGATAACGCTGGTACGAAAGAAAGCGAGAGGCATGCATGACCGAGAGAGAGAGAGAGAGAGAGAGAGAGAGCGAGAGAGAGAGAGAGAGAAGGGGGAGAAAAGTAGATAAAAAAGGAGAAAGTTGTTCGGTCGCTCTTGAAGCGCTCGAAAAAGTGCCTTCAGAACACGCTCGACGTAGATGGGACCTAAATTAAGGACAGCAAAATTGGATCAAGGCTAGGACGCTTCTCTAGTTTGTAAGTTTCTCGTAAGCACTGTACTAAAGTATAATAAATTAATGCTAACTCAGAGGACATGCTTGATTCAGGACTTCGTAGCGTTGATTCCATTAATCGATATAAATTTCATAATGAATTGTAAATAAACGAACATTTTCAAAATGCTGGTAAAGTAATCGTACACCATAGATCAACAATGTGTCTGTTTGTATATTTTCTTTAAATCACGTTTCATACTACAGGTTTATAATTTAGGTAGACGTAGTCGACTCGCTAAGAGTTCATTTGTATAAAATGTATCTCCAACTATTTTTTTAAACATCCGTTTGGAATATTTATGAAATTATTGCCAGAGCATGAAATATTCTGTAAAGTTCATATGTTTATCTTATTAAAAGTATACATGTAAAATGTCTAATGATTTCATTGAATCAATATTGTTACACATTTTGCTACGTCGGCGAGAAGATTAAGTAGAAATTGCTGTGTCTACGTAGATCGTAGAAACAAAAACATCGAAACAATCCAGCGTGACTTCTACGATTAACATGTCCGCGTGTCTCTGTCTATAAAATATGATCAATCGAATATTGTTTCAGCACTTGCAGACTACAACTTCAGGATCATGACAAATGTGGATAAGAATGCAAAAGTTTTTCCTTAACAGCCTTATATTCCGCTTTCCATCGATACATAAATTAAATCACGTGATTTTCCGATAAAGAGCATAGCAGGATACATCCGCTCGTGGAAAATAATTTATATCCTGCGAAAAGTCATTCTCAGAGCGGAGACACGTTCGTGAAAAGAGCTGCGACGATCGCTATTGCATATGCATTTGCAAATCTTGTACACGTATTACATATCTATATACATACTTTTTTGTCGAGAAAATTGGCTACGGTCGTGACTAATTCTTTGAAAGTGAGATAGATAGACAGATTGATAGATAAGAAGGGAGGGGAGAGAGAGAAAGAGAGAAGAGCCGAAATAAGTTTGACCACTACTCATGATGTCGGCTGGTAGTCTGAATGACACAGATATCGCAATTCTAATCGGATAGAAATTGCAAATAAACTTGAATGATCGCGAGAGAAATTGGAGCGATCGTGGCCAAAGATACATTTCTAGCGCAGGATAGTCGTAATATTTGTAATCACAGATTCAATATTTGAGAAAATTTTTTTAACAATCGCTACTTGATAAATTCTACTTGGATTTACCAATGAATCGGTAAAGTAAGAAACTTGCAAGCGTAAAGACAACTGCGATCTTCCGCAAAATACTGATTGAAAGAAAAAACAAGAAGAAAAAATAAAATGTATCCCACAACTCCGAGAGAACGACGCATTGATGTCGTTATTTTATTTCTTTTTTTTTTTTGTTTTGTTTCGTTTTCTACCAATGGTTCGGCGACCAAAGGTATGAAGCACTCGAGATCAAGAAGACGCAAAGAGGTTCGTCGATAAATGAACGTGATGGACGAAAGGAACGCGTTCAGAACAGGGAGAAGTTTTACTCTCGGTCTCTTTCCTCAGTGTGTCCTCGCAGAAAACGAGCACTATTTCACTTCAGACATCGTTCGAAGTAAAACGAACCGATATACCCGCCTCTCATTGCTTTCGCTACATTCTGCTCAAACGCTCTCCTATTGTTTTGTAGAACCTCTGCAGCATCTTTGTTTAGTGGATCTTCCGGATTAGGTTCCTGAACAAGGAATAATGTTCTTTCAAAATGTGTAGCTTATATGATTTTTGGTTTACTAATGCATTTAACCCTGCAATGGCACACCAAAAAAGATTCTATCGTGATATTCTATAGTCTCAAAAAAAAAGTGTGTCTTTGCACAGTTAACAGAATTTTTCTGATCCTATTCGGACCAAAAAATTTCACTGATACGTTATATCGTGTACCAAAAAGAGATATTGTAGTCCGTAGACGATAGAGTTAATGGTGAGAACTGGTTTCCAATCTTCTCTTAAGATATTTAAACACACATTGCCATCCAGATCGATATTCGGATGATAAACTTGTGTTTCACACTTGACTTTGGGTGGCTCGTGTGGATAGTTTGGTCCAACTTTAAAACCGAAAACGAATCTACCACCCCTGTAAAATCCCTAAAAGAAAATAACAACATTACATTTATTCGATTGAAAGAATAATCTTACATTATGATAATTTTTTACCTCGTCTGGACAAATAATTAGTTTAAAACTAAGAAGATCATCAGGATCAGGAAACTCCGTTCCACATGTTTTTGGCAAGTTTAGTTCATTTATATCTATGGAAAAGAGAAATCATTAACTAATTTAGTCTTATTTCTCAGTGCAATAAGGTTTTGGAGTAATTTCAAAGAGCAGCTATTTATGTACTCAAATTGACAGTAGTTTAACAAGCGATCTAAAAGGAATTTAAAGATGCGTATATTATATACAATTGTATGTATTGGTGTAAGAGGAAGCTAAAAACAAAGTGAAGATTCTTAAGAGCATAATTTTATAAATAAAAATGATGGAACAAGAGTCACTTGAACCATTGTTGGTAATTTTTGCATAAAACATTAAAAAAACTTGGAGAAAAGCTTTCACGAAGATTACGTTCGATTGTTCGCGTGCTGAAGAAAATTGATAGCCGAAAGAATAAGACAAGAAAATAGGAAAAAAGACGATAAAAGGTCATCAATGAAACCTTTTGTAATTCTGAGTTGTGCTGCAGATGCCTTCTTCTGGGTACCAGGTTTCGGTGACTCTCCATCCTTTTTCGCCTGTTTTAACGAGAATAATTTAATCATGATAAAGTGGTGATGCCCGGCGTGGAAGGCATAAAAAAAGTCTCTTCTTCCTCTGTTGGCCACGCGCGCGGACTATGATACACGCAACAAAACTCTCTTTTTGACAATGGATACAACTACCGTGAATTTACGACTGATCTCACGTAGGACGTGCAACAGACAGTTGCGGTTGCTGTCACGGTACTAAAGCTGTATACTTTTCACATTGCATCGTCTGGTTAAATATATACCGTAAACGCTCCTTACTGTCTAATCGTTCGAGAAACGTTAAAGAGTACGAGAAGCTATTTCACCTTTGCCCTCATTGGTTAACAACTTGTTGGCGACAGTGCTGCCACACATAGAAAGACAATGAAAGATCAAATAGATCATCTACCGAAAAATAACGGTTTCTCTAATGATTACGATGTATAGGAGGATCAAAACTATTGATAATTATCTAACAAGGTCTAAAGCAGGGTCTGCTATGTAGCATTAATGAGGAATCCAGCAATAGACCTGAAACGAGATATTTATTTCTAGTTGGAAATAAACGATTCAAATTTACCGCCACTGTATTTCCCTTGCTCATCGCTATTCTTTCTGTCGAAGATACGCGCACTGTCGAGTGCGCAATGGAATGGCGGAGATATAAATACGCAGTTACGGAGGATATTTTAACTAGACGGTAAGGAGCGTTTATTGTGTTTCATTTTCATACGACACGACATAGCGCAAGATAATAATTTTCAAGCAAACAGATGGTCGTGTAAATTTTATTGTATTAAAAGAGCTCGATTCGTTAAAAATATTCTTTGTAAAATAATGTTACAACAAGTAAGCTCTTGATCTTATTTATATATGTTTTTATTAATGAATACCCGTTGTTTCGAGATAAGTACTACTGAATATCGTTAAACATTGATCGATGCAAATCAGTCATTACTTCTTTAAATATTTATTATTTTATTTTACTACGTAGTATTTTAGAAAAGTTTTATTCAACGGTCAGAAGTATCGGATCCATATTTAAAGCAACTAATATAATTTTTTTTTCAAAATTTAAACAAAGAATTCAATCGATTCGTGTCTTATACGATGGTCATTAATTGTGAACAAAAGATAATTTCAAATTGACGGTACATTAATTAAAATTTACATGATCATCATCACTTAAATTATATACATAGCTTGTGTTAATGCGAGCATGAAGCGTACGTCATGCATCTTTTGTATACGATTGGAGAGTAGTTATAACGATTTAAGGTTTCACCAATCGGAATTTTTCGCGTGTATCTGGTGAACTTTAAGTCGAGAAGTGTGAACGTCTTTTCCGATTTCGGCCGTTATAGTTATACGAACGATTGTTTGATGTCGCAAAGGGAAATATATAAACACTATAGGTAGATAGTTCAATGTTCGTTTCAAGCTAGCGCGAGGTTTAAGACGTCAATGGCTTGCATTCGTTGTGCATGTCGCTTGGAACGATTGGTGAAGTAACGAAGCAGTTCTTGTGATTCGCATATTTGCTCAAATTTGACAGTGAACGTGGACACAATGGCTGGAACACGAGACGAGATTTTGGCTGATTTTCAGGTGATCCATTCAAGCCTCGATTTTTCGTTAACTTTTAAATACAAATAAAGTTTGAGGTTATGATATATGAAGTAATGACATTGACAATAGTTGAAATCGACGAATATCAACGATGAGATGCTTTCTCTGTTTTGTCTGGCAATCTGTCGGAGTTTTCCATGATATTCTAGAATATTCGGAAAAATACCAATAATATTTTTTTGCTATTTCGTATCGCGTATTTTTCATCGTTTCTTTTCCGTCTGCGAAAATCTTTGTCTCTTTGTCTGTACACAATTGCGTCTGTGAGTTCTTTGAATCTTTGTTTAAAACGTTGTAATGTGTCGTTTATGTAAAACAAAGGACGAAACAGTTTCATCCGCCTTACATCCCCCCTTTGAACTAGATTTCATTTTGTTAGCATTTAAAATAGTAACAATTATTTATATTATTTTAGGCTTGTACTGGAATCGATGATGTTGGACATGCCATTAAATATTTAGAGGAGTCAAGTTGGGATTTATTGGTAAGTACATACATAAACTTATTTCTATAACCAGAGCGATGTAACATAATATTTTACAACATTATGTAGGCAGCAGTAAATCAAGCCATGCCTAGCGGTACGCAACAATTACCCTCTGAAATGAGTCCTGATATAGAAATGATAGAGGAAATTGAAAGAATGCCACATTCATCTTCTTCGTCATCGTCGCAAACTGTTAACGATACAGAGAATATCGTGAAAGTGGATGTTGTAGAAAATTCGAAACCTGGGACAAGTAAATATAAAAATTATGCAAGAGCAAGAACACTCACATTCTGTGTTAATTACCTTAGTCATGTTTATATAATAAATATATCCGAGTCTTCTTCTGTGAGTAAGTACTGGCTACACTTTCTTTGATACTTTTGGTTAATACTAGTTGGTATTAGTTTTTAACTGAAACATGTTATCCCTAGAGGATCTAAGACAGCTTATATGGGAACGGACAAAGGTTCCGCATTGCCAGCAACGTCTTCGTGGATGGAAAAAAGAACCTGTGTCGCTTTCAACGCCATTACACTCATTAGATTTGCCAAAAGAGAATACCTTATACATGTTTACTTCGCCAGATTTCATGACTGATGAGTAAGCATATTTGAAAAAAAAAAATGGTTTTCCAGTCTGAATGAAAATTTTAGTGAGCTCATTATATTTTCAGCGATAAATCGAAATGCACGGAGCTTATGACTCAAACATACACCTTGAATATCAGAGACGAAACACATAAAAAAACATACAATTTAAAATATAGTGGCTCGAACACAGTCTTGGATGTAAAGTCTGGTATTGATGCATTGATAAATGTTCCTATTCGAAATCAACAATGGAAAGGCTGGCCAAGTACAGTGAAAAATGATAGCATAATGTTAGCACAAACTGGAATCTCTTACCCAGAGCATGATCTTTTCGTTACCGAACTACCATCGAAAGAAGAGAAAAAGGTACTTTTCGATATGGATAAATAATCTATAAATTATATAACATATAAATGATATTTTGTACGGTCTTAGGAAGTTATAGACTTGGTTGAAAGCGATAGTTCTTTAGAGGAAGCATACGACGTAGAGGATTCGTTCAACGTTGACGACGATATTTTCATAGATATTAAAACCACTACTAAAATACAACGTCTTAGTAAGTATATTTTCTAGCCCGTTGATCGTGAATAAATTCATAATACTAAATCGTGTTTCGTACAGTGCCAGATAATGTTATGGACGAGACCGTGGGAACGTTGCATTTTGCCGAGGAATTCGAGAAACGATACGGACAAGCGCATCCAGAATTTTTTACCGGCAAATTTAAGGACGCAGTTAAAGAGTCATGTTTAAAGCCAGCAAAAGAGGTTTGCATTCATTAGAATCGATAGTTACATTGACTAATATCTCGGGTGAAATATAAACTCGATTTATTTCAGAGAAAATTGTTAGCTGTTTATTTACATCACGATAACAGTATACTAGCGAACGTATTTTGCGCACAATTATTAGGCTTCGAAACAGTACTGCAAGTATTGTCCGCAAATTTCATTGTATGGGGCTGGGATATTACTTCCGAGTCTAATAAGCAGAGGTACGTATTGTTTTAAGAATAACTATTTCCGTTTAAATAGATCATGCTTTTCTCAGTAATTAGTTACTTTTGAATCTCAGGTTTCTTTTATCAGTAAAAGAGACGCTGGGATCAGTTGCAGCATTAGCTATGAAGAATATAGAAGTTGATACATTACCCGTTCTTGTAATTATAATGAGAATCAGATCGAACACGGAAATATTCACGACAGTCCATGGCAATGTGGGAGTCAGTGATCTGCTGACCAACTTAATTCACGCTGTAGATGTATTTCAGGTGAATGGAAATGCTCTCATATACATATACGAGGAATTAGATAAATCCGCGTCACTTTTTAATCCGTTGGATTTTTGAATTAACAGGAATACAGGCGCGCTGATATCGATGTCGAAGAAGAGAGACAAGCTAGAGAAAGAGTCAAGCAAGAACAAGACAGAGCTTATCAAGAAAGTTTAGCTGCGGATAGGTAAATAAATAATAAATTAATTGCGATAAAAAATGTAAGCGTGATGCTTGAAATAAAATGTTGTATCACTGTGTAGAGCAAAAGAGAAAGCGAAAGAACAGAAGAAAATGGAAGAAGAGTTAGAAAAAAGACGAAAAGAGGAAGCAGAAAATGAAAAGTTGGTCGAAGAAGCAAGAAAAGAAGCTCATAGACGAGCTCTAGAAGACAATCTCCCTCCTGAACCACAGCAAGCAGTAGGAGACGGTGTACTGAAAGTTAAAGTGTGGCTGCCAGCAGGGAAATATCTGGAGCGCAGATTTCAGTCGGACACACCGCTTCAAACGCTTCTTAATTTTCTCATCGTCGAGGGCTATCCTACAGAAGAGTACAAGGTCCTATGTAGTTGGCCTCGAAGGGATGTAAGTAGATGATGTAAGCATTTGAGTTCTCATTATATAGATGTTTCTTCGCGTCCTTTCTTTTCTACCGCGTTCATTTATAGCCAAAGAATTTGCATTCATGTTTTCACAAGAAATTCAAGCATAAGTTTTTGAGATCGACACGTGATCAAATTTCTGTCTTTTTTTTCTCTAGTTAACATCCATGGATTCGCAACTTACTCTCATGGACCTAAAATTCTGTCCTCAAGAAACGGTAATTCTAGAAGAACGATAAGTATAAGTAATTTGTTGTAATTAAATTAAAATGTAGAAATTAAGCATTGCAATATTCTGAAAGTGTTATTTATTCAAAACTTTACAAGTTTCGAATAGTTGTCAGTTAATATGAGTTCTGTTTATTATACAATTACAATTAATTTTTATGTTATATCTTTCCGTACTATTAATTCATACGAAAAATGTGGTTTTTTATATGTATATAAAAAGAAACGAAAAGAGAGAAGTCCTTTCCATGCATGTGCATTGTATATTTTAAATTACTAGAAATAAATTACTTCTGAAAACCTCAAACAAAAGTTGTCTTTTGTTTGTCGTTATTATGTTACTAAGTATCTCAAAGTGTGAGTCGGGAAAGAACTTGATTTGTAAAAGATATATAAATAGAACTCGTAATAAAAAAAAAACTATATTTTAAATAATAGCACATCGTTTTAAGAATTTTTATTATAAATACAAAGATGAGGCGAAGACAATATCACGTTTTATAAGTTTAATTGCTTCGCTGAATTTATTCTCTAAGTCCGTATTTCCAATATTTTTGGCTGCTTGACACAATTGCCTAAGAACTTCCTCTAAACGCCGCATACATCGTATAATTGAACCTAGACGAATGAACGGAATCAAAGTTAAGTTAGCTGGGAAGAAAATCAATATAAAGATGCAGTCGCAAACGAAGCATACGATAGACCCGTTATCCTTACGAACGTTTGCCATGTGTCTAAAGTACTAATAAAAATATTTATGATTTTGCATTTTAAATGATTAACGACTAAAATCAGTATAGAATAGCTACGATACTGAAATACATTGGATACTGTCTATCCTATATTTCGTTTATAATACAATTAAAAAAAAAAAAAAAACAAATAATAATCTGCAATATACCTTCAAATATATCTGTCATTTTACAAATTTGTAAAAATGTCGCCCCTTTACTCCAAGCATATACTACATCCATGAGAAAGGGTTTGAACCTTTCCACGTACGCGTCTTCGGCTAACTCTAAATTAGCTTCTGTAGATACTTTCGCTATTCTTCGAGCCAAATCTTGCATTTGTCGAAGCGGACCACTTAATTCCTCGGTAGACTTCGGCATTTCGTTCGACTTTTCGTCACAAACGAAACAACTGATCAACGCTATCATTTGTGGTACGCTCAACGCATTAAACAATCCATTAAAGATCATCTCGGTCATTAACAATTCATCGGCCCCGTTCAGTTCGCAAGCCACTCTGCCCTTTAATTCTATAACATCGGATGCTGTACAGTAGGCCAACCTTCTTAATACCCTTTTTCTACATTTCAATTCGTCCATTTGAAGTATCGATTTGGCTTTTTTCAGTTCCGATTTGGCTTGCTTCAATCGATTACCTAAATCCTCTTTGTTTAAGAATTGTTCGTATAATCTATTTACATTCGAATCCTACGTTTAAGTAAAATAAAAATGTATTTAGTATGTATGGTGGTTGAAGGATTAAAGACTAGAGTTGGCAGATACTTTACTTTGTGCAAGGGATGCGAGTACAGTCTCTCTTCAAGTAGTTCGATTTTTTTAACGATATCTTTAAATGCCTCGTCTTCTATACGCATATCTGTTGTGGGATTCAGGAGTGGTAGTCCGTCGGGAAATCTTTTCTTCACTTCTTGTATCGTCTTTAATACGCTCTTTCTGTTGTCTGACGGTCTTAAATCTTTTGGATAATACAGCCGGATAGAACTTATTTGAGAAATTAACGTGTGCAGTACAGGTACCACTTCCACTTCACCTTCTTGGCCTTCGTGGCAGGGTACTGGGCAGCCTTCGCTGGACTCTTTAGAAATATGCAGTAAAATATCAATGATAATGACCGTGTTCTCCTTTCCCGTTGGATTCTTTGGGTTTTTCTTTTTGAAATTCACTATAATACCCCAATCGAACATTTCATTTTCATTCTTTACCTAGAATATTACGAATATTTTAGAAAACACGGCTCTTGTATGTGTAAGTAATACAGATAAAATATAAACGCATACTTTCACTAGCCTTCCAGGTTGCAGGAAGGGTAGCAAGTACTCCGGCTTTGTCAAGTAAGATCGGAATTCGGTAGTAAGACGGTCGAGTTGTTCACGTATGTCATGGTAAGACGATATCTGACTATATTTATCAATATCCACTGCGTTATATGCCGCTTGTAATTCCTTTACCTCTGTAATCATTTGTAAAAACAATCATTTTATACCAAATTGTAATATGTAATTGAGTAAATAAATGATCTATACTTACTATTGTACAAGTCGGGGATAGAGGCTTGATTCTGAAACTGGTAAAAGCTCCTCTCAAGCATATATTCCGGATTAATTTCTTCGACTCGTAAAAGGTTTAGAACCATGTTGTAAGTTAAATGAAACGCAGAATTGATAGGGTCAGCTTTTCCTTGCACAATCGCTTTGCCGATAACAGGGCTAACTTGCTCGTCGATCATCAATATTACTATGCCTTTCTCGTCCAATCCTCTTCTACCAGCTCGACCAGACATTTGTATATACTCTCCGGAAGTGATCCAACGGAAAGCTTTACCGTCGAATTTTCGCGACGCAGTGAACAACACTGTTCGCGCTGGCATGTTCAATCCCATCGCGAACGTTTCTGTCGCGAAAAGCGCCTTTATCAGACCTTCGCTGAACAGTATCTCCACAGTTTCTTTCAGTATAGGTAAAAGTCCACCATGATGAATCCCTATCCCACGCCTCAACAATGGCAAAACATTTTCAACCTGCGGTAAACGTCTGTCCTCCTCGTTCAGAACATCCATGGCGTTGTTGAATACCTCGTTCACCAGCTTTTTCTCTTCTAATGTGTTCAAATCCAATTTAGCCATTTGCATCGCGTAAATCTCACAATCTTTCTTCGAAAAACTGAAGATAATTACAGGTGCAAAATTCCGTTCCATAATCATTTTGACCATTTTGAAAATATTTGTCTCTCCAGCGTTTGTACCCCGCATACCCCCTTTACGGCCTTTCGTGTCCCCTTTAGCTGCGTCACCGTGTTGCAAACACGCCATCGCTCTGTTGAAATTGTCTTCTTTAAATTGTCCGGTCTCGTCTACCACCTGTATACATTTATTTATTAACTGTGTGTTTCCATTAATCATTCGTGTCGATACGGTTTAACAAACCAAATGAATCCCATCACCGCCAACGGGGAATATGTAATGTTGCAACGGAGTTGGTCTGTAGTCTGTGTAAACAACATGGCAAGGCTGTTTATGTAAATGCGCGACCCACTCAACGAACTGTCGCGCATTCGGTATAGTAGCGGAAAGAAAAACGTAATGCACATTGTCCGGTAATAATATTAATGTTTCTTCCCAGACAACACCCCTTTCCTTGTCACGCATGTAATGAATTTCGTCAAAGATTACCCATCCAACTTCACGCATTACCTACGACATTAAATCCATTGGTATTATTAATAATGTAACGTAATATTGTAACGTGTTATTAGTAATGTAATTTAACTTTTTTATCCTATTCATAAATGCACCTAATGAATTCAGTTAGAATTTAAATTAGAATTTAAGGGTATTGAAAAAACCTCTGATCCTCGGTAAAGCATATTTCTCAAAATTTCTGTAGTCATAATTAAAACACTAGCTGTTGGATTAATGGTAACATCTCCAGTTAGTAAACCAACGTCTTTGAACTCTTCAAAGAACTCCCTATATTTTTGATTACTCAGTGCTTTTATGGGAGTAGTGTAGATTACTCTTTGCTTGTCTTTTAACGAGCATGCTATAGCGTACCTGTAAAATGAAAAGTCTATAACAGGTTCCCTTAGAGACTCGTATGTTCCTAGTATAATAATACATACTCTGCGACAACAGTTTTACCAGCCGACGTGTGAGCAGATACCAAAACAGACTGATTGTTTTCTATACACAGTATCGCTTCCTTCTGAAAGGGATCCAGCACGAATTTATACTCTTTGGCTGGTTTTCCTTGTTTGTTCTCTAACGGTACATATTCGTAATCCGGTGGAACTGCAACTTCATGTGTGCAGGATTCGATCGTTTCTATAGTATGGATTTTGATGCGTGCAGCTAATTCTTCTATACTATATACAACAAGACAAGGATTACAAGGTGTATGTTCTACATCGTCGTTTGATGTACGTAACTTACTTTAGATCGTCTAACATGGGGTCTGACTTTAATTTCTTCGCAATTTCAACATGATCGTTCCCCGTGGAATCGAATTCCCGTTTCCCACTGCTTTCTACCGTTTTTCTGTGCATCGATTTGAAAAATTAGTGAACACATTGCAAAGTCAATAATAAGGTTATGTCGCACAGAGGTTAGGAGAACAACTTACGTTTCATTCAACGACGCTTTCAAGTCATTTTGTTGTACTGGTGGTGGAATTATTTCCACTACATCTTCCGTTTCTTCGAAAACATTGAACAAATCGGCTGTAAAACTAGCCATTACAAAATAGAGCGTTTATTTACAAATTTATTTTCCAAGGAATATCACACTGTCTCGACGCAGATTGTACGCTGTCTGTTCCCCCCTATTATTTTGTATCGATAGTCGAATTATCGAATCGATACGTACGGAATATACATCGATTACAGGTTCGATTGTCCAATATTCAAATTCAAAATTTCAATACATATCTACAACTTCAAAACGTTGAAAGGGTTAAAGGGTGTAGGTGTAGAGAAAGGGTAGATGCATGTGTAGAGTAAGGGACCCAATTACCTTGGGGATAGCAATTACTGTGCCTATATTAATTATACTTATTTTTAAAGCATAATTAAAAAAGAGATATGTAACATATTCATTATGCTTTTGAAAAGAAGTATGATTAATATAGGCATAGTAGTTGGTAACCCCACAGTAGTTGGGTCTCTTACCCTCTGTACGAGCACGTACTTATGAGGATAAGGATTTCAATGGGTCCGGCCGTGTTTGCGAGCTGACGGGGCTTTCGGCGACGAAACGGGACTTTCAGTTTCCTTTGGGCATTCGCGAGTGCAAGATCGCACGAATGCGAGTGCGAGTGTAACGGTCGCGCTGGCACGCGCGTGAAAGTTTGCGTCTCCGTCTCCGTCTCCGTCTCCGTCTCCGTCTCCGTCTCCGTCTCCGTCTCCGTCTCCGTCTGCGTCTTCGTCTTCGTCTCCGTCTTCGTCTTCGTCTCCGTCTTCGTCTCTGCGCGATTCCTCCGTACGCGGTGTCGATCGCAGGATTGAATGGGACCGACTAATTGTCAGTTCAGCGACACCGTTACACACCAAGGTAATTCACGCTAATATCTAAAATATTTACCGAATTTTACCCAATGCCCATAGAACAATGCCGCAACGAACCTCGACCGATTGTCAACAAAATTTGCATCTCGGTCGGACGACAACAACCAACCCTTCTTTCAATCAACCCTTGTGCTAGATTTCATTTAGTTTGATCTGATCTCTACTGATTCTGAGTTTCTTGTAATGCAATACGAATTGAACGCGTTTTAGAAGATTTCTAAGAATATACATACGTATATTAGTACTGTTTAAAAAATTTGCTATTGAAACACGCGCGTAAATTGCATTTTGAGGTTGTTGCCTACCGTGTTGTGTTGCCTGTTATGTTATGAAACCGATAGTTCGATTGCTCGGCGTCAACGAAACCGGAGAATTATTGTTGCTAAACACCTGCGAATCGGCTAATCGAACGGTAGAAAGTTACGGGACGATACGATTAAGAGGTGTACACTGTTGTGGCTGGATCATAAATCATGTTCGTTCCACCGGGACGGCACCTGCGTCGGTTTCGTATGCGATGACGTTCAGAAATCAACGCGTTTACTCATTCTTCCGATTGCTTTCTCAGGTGCGACGCACCTGACGCTTTGTCTTCGGGACGAGCCTCGTTTGATTCCATCCTTTCATATCTAATTCGACATGCAGCTGTAACGAATCCCCGACCTTCGGGGGATTAAAATTACTCGCAAATGCGATTCATGCTTTCGCTCGTGAATCGTAATTCGTTCACGCCCACCAAAGTCTTCCGGCTGACCCGACGATATTCCCGATGACGAAAGATCGAACGAGACGGTGTTCGATCGAAAAACCGTGAAAGCATCGACGAAAAGTAGGAGAGCAATGCTGCTCTGTTGTAGGTATTGTTTTGGTTAGTTTACAAGCTTCCAACTTCCGGTCCTGTTATCCAAATTGATCCAGTCACAGACGCGAAAGCATAACTTAATTGCTCCGAATAACGAAGAAAAGGCGTTGGAAATATGTGATCGAAGCGCAAAAGCCGCGATTACGTCCCGCGACCCTCCGCGGTGACAAGGGTTACGAAACGGAGTGAGTCTTGACAGGATGGCCATATGTTAGAGTCGAAGGACGAGGATACAAGAACATGAGACGATCAATGGTCCACGAGTCATCGTGCAGCGGGTCGAAAAGTCAGGGTCTGTCCACCGGTCGATCTTTCTCAACCACCGAGCGCGTCCTTCGGAGGAATCCTGGTCGTCCGTTTTCGTGATCCGAAATTGATCTTCGTTCTTTTCGTAACTTAATTCGGTCGTCGCATTGCGTTGCGTTTCTTGGTCAATGACCATGGACCATCGCCACGCTTTTGCTCAGAAAACACAACGAACGTCGAAGATGATCAAACGAAAATCAGTAGCAACGTCACGAAGAGAAAGAAGGAAAGGCGCAACCCGAAGATCGAGAATTATTATTATGCCTGCGAATTTAAAGCGGTTACCGTGCGCGTATCGGAGCAGGTAGTTGTTCAAGGTGTACAATGCAGCACTCGGACCGTGGTAGAAGGGAACGACGAATGTAAACGGAGGCGCCATGTAATTTAGCTTTGCTCCGTTGATTGTTGCCCCGAAGTAACGGTCCATTCTTGCGATCATTGTTCTCGTTGAAACGATTCGCTACTCTGTAGAGCTTGTAATGCATATCGACAGTGTACTCGGTTTGCCCTTTGATCCCAAACAGCTTAATCTACTGAAAATTGCAATGAAATTGGATGCTTTATGCTACTAGCAAAACGATTACAAATCTAAGGTGCCGATTATGATTAACGTTAAGTTTCTGGCACCAACAGATGACTTTGCTTAATGGATTCTAATTTGCCCTATTGGTTTCGTTCTTCGACGAAGAAACACCGTCACCAGTCATCGCAAGATCTTCCGCGGCACGCTTCGCATTCGGAAGCAGCGACTCATCGCACCGCGTTGCGTCGCGTCGCGTTCGCTTTCTAACTCTGCACATTTCCTGTTTGCGAATGTACATATACATACACATGTAGATGGGATTGATCCAATGTTATAGAAAAAGAAGACCCCGATCGCGAAATGATACCATAGAACAAAACAATCTCCGATCGTTTCGAACGGCGAACCGGTTTATATCGGTCGCCGAGCTATAAACGATAGGATAGAATCGGCGGCGATTGCGTCACGATCACCAATCTTACTCTGGCCGTTAAACAGATTTTTATCGGGAGTTGTGAATAATACGATCGATCGATAACTAAATCACACGCATCGTCTCTGAATTCGCTTGTTGACCGTACTCGCGAACTGACCAGAGAAGAGAGCTGACGTAATCTACGGTCTGCCCGATGAATATGGAGACGGGAGACACCATTGCCGCGAAGCAATTGTTATTTTTGTACTTTCTCCGGAGGAAAAGAAAAGCTTGTATTGCCCCGTGGTTGTACGACCAGGACGTCCGAGTACGTTACTCGTGCAGGTATACAGGTATGTAGGTACACAGGGTACAGGTATAGGTATAGGTAAACATATACGTGTTCGGGCCCGTACCGAAACGTGAATCTGCATGCATGAAAGTTGCTCCTCGCCCCGGGCTGTTTTGCCTTTCTTACGGCTCCCGAAGAAAATTCCTGTTCGGGTCCCATGGATCCGTGCCCTACATTTCGCCGACCTCAACATTGATTTCGTATTCTAATGAACAAGCGGGCGGATGTTTGCTCGGAGACTCTCAATTTCGTAGTCGCCGCGAAAATGGGCAATTATCTACTGTGAGGAATTCTTGGTCTCGGTGATTTTCGCACGAGTTTTATTTACTCGAAAGAGACCAGTCTCTGCCGTGACACCATTCGCAAACCCCCGGAGGTGTCGGAGAGCGTTTGGTGGAAGGGGGGGGCAGAGGGGTTGTGTCCAGCCGATTAGAAATTACACACGGTGCTTTCGATGCCGTGAAAGTGGCCATGGGAATCTTTTTCGGATAGCTTTGGGCGGCCGCTGGCGCCAGAGACAAGTTCGTTTCTTTCGTTATCGGGTCGCGAGTCAAGTTGAGTCAAGTTGATTCAAGTCGAGTTGAGTCGGGTCGGGTCGGGTCGAGTCGAGTCGAGTCGAGTCGAGTCGAGTCGTGTCGGGCATGTATTTGTCGAGACGTGGGGCGATGTATTTTCGTGGAACGGCCCTGAATGAGTGCGAGTGAAAGTTCGCGAGTCAAATATTTTTCGCGGCTCCGTTTCGTGGACCGTTCGCGTTCCCGCACGATCTTCCCTATAAGATAAAGTTTCTACGGGACCGCTTCTTCTTTTACTTCTTCTTTCTCGATTCAGCGCAACAGGTTCCCATTCTCCTAGCTTCTCGTCCTTCTTCTCTCAACTTGGGAAATTCTCACGGCGACAGCGGCATCAACTAACTCTTCGTTGATCGATAAATTAACGATTGTCGCGTGCGGTTGACCTGGAAGAGTTAGAAGAGTCTCGACCTCGTTACAGTAGCGTAATCGCAACTGTTAGCTATCCGTATGCAATTTATAGTTCGGTCACATGGGATTTTGTGGTGGTTCGACAGGGAACCGACGAAAATCGTTGCGTCAGATCGCCGATCTTAATCGCTGGAACAATCTCGGTCCGTTGCGCTGCGCTGGTGAGCGACCAAAGAGGATCGCGAGAGTTTGCCTACGATCGTCCGTTGAATTTGGCGTTGTGAAACCATTTAGAAAGGACCGCGCGTCGATTAAAAAAGGATGCAAAGCGGAGAAAACGGACCGAAGACGTAAATCGGTAGAGAAAGTGAGAAGAGGCTGAGTCCGAATCGTTCGGACGTACCTCCGTCGTACCGTATGGATCGTTTCGAGGGTTGATCGATCCGTTGTCTTAAACCGCGATCGAAGAGATACTGACGACGCGCGTTTCGAATCGTTCGAGTTACGGCGGTGGTCTCGTAACGGGTTACAAGAGCGCGATCTAATTGATTGCGCGAGAGGTTCTCTCTTCCCTGTTCTCGCCGGCTGTTCGTCTGTTTTTGCCGGCTCTCGATCCGGTCGATTCGTCAAATTGATTTTCCTCCGCTCGCGGATGCGTGACACGGCATGGAACCGCACCGGCGCGGCGCGACTCCCAGTAAAAACCTTTGTCGATTGCGCAACCTGTAGCGTAGCACAGCGGGCCGATTCTATAAAATAGGTGGAGTTAGCTACTATGTAGTTTTGGTTGAGCTGGACCGAAATGGACACAGACTTGCATCGGATCTAATTTCTTAAATAAATAGTAGTCAAGTCAAAGTTAATGCCGCGTCCCAAGCGAATATTTTCTTGTCGAGTAAACACCCCCTGTCAGAGGGTAGTTGAAACAGTTCTGTTTGAAATTGATAATGTGTAATTAATAGACCGAGGCCCGGATCGGACCGCGGAGTCGTAGATATCCGCGTGATATCGAGCATCTGTGGCTGATCGCGCGCGAGTCGCATTCTTCTCCAAGCACAGAACTTTTGTAACGTCAATCGACATTCCAGGGTGCAACCGTGTGTAATACGTGAAGATCGTTGGAGCGGCGGCGTAGCCACGTGAAAGTGGAGGCGCAAGTGGTGCAACAGGCGCAAGAGGTGCAAGAGGTGCAAGAGGTGCAAGAGGTGCAAGAGGTGCAAGAGGTGCAAGAGGCGCAAGTAGTGGTGACGGAATGCGGAGTGCCGCGCCGGGGCGCTACGGCCTGCACCGCTGATCCAATGGTACTAGGTAATTGGAGTACCTGTAACTTGTGAAGTAAACAGGCTACTTTGGCACATCGTGTATCGCGCGCGTCGATCTCCGCTCTCCTGCTTGCGACTGGCGAACCGCCTCGCGCATCACGAAGCCCCGACTAATGGAATCGCGCAAACCTGATCAAAACGTTATCGATTACAAACAAAACAGTTCTTCTTCGTAGGGGATGCTTCATCTTCGAAGAACCGGAACTTTTGACACTCGTTCTTTGACATTTCTTGGATGCACATTTCAGGGTTAGGTTCTTATAAATATATGGGGTAAAGTAGAACGAATCAATGTCACGGTTACCCGACGGACGAGAGTCGACTCGATTCGCGGAGATAATTTGTTTCGACACCCGATAGAAATCGTAATCGGCTAGTCCGAAATAAGCCGTCCGTGGACGTTTTACGAGCGCGTTTAGTTGCGATTCCGCGGCGAGATAACGATCGCGATGGCTCGTTTAGCCAGCGTTATATTACAGAAATATAACATTACCCTACATTCCTACCAGGCCGGCGTGGAATGTCCTGGATAACGTAACACTCGTTCCACGTTGTCCAATTTCTTACGTGATCATGACGAATGTGAAAGCGACCTTGAAACATGGATCATCCACCGCATCAATACTAAACGGCTCGTCCGACGAATATCTGCCAGGGAAGAACGACCAGCCCGACTTCGGTTAAAAAACCGCGGAGCCGTGGCTAGCCGTGCCGACGGACGTTATCCGGTTACCGAAGGGTCCCGACCTAGCCGCGAAATTAGAATTACAAATCCTCGGAACAAACTGCCCGCCGCGCTCCGTCCCGGCCCAGTGGAAACGAAAGGCGCCGTGCGGCATTAGAGTGACGAAACGGCCGCTTAATAAATTCTTGCGAAACCTGTGCGGGCGATAATGAATCGAACCGGACAATCCTTCTTCTCGGACGTGACCGTCGAACCTGTTCGACGATGCCAGGACTAGTCTGCGATCGAGTAGACGGTGTCTACAAGAGTTTCGATACCGCGGATAGCAAGTCCTCTTCGAGGTCGAGACAACCGGGCAATCGTTCGTGGGAGGGGCGTTTTCATTTAGCAAACAAAAATAGTTTACCTTGCAAAGAAATAAGATATTTACGGTTAGTCGTTTAGAATCAGTCTCTCGGCCGCCGGTAAACCTTACGAAACTGTGCTTGTTTCGTGGATCGGCGATTCCTCGGACACCTAACATGCGGGACGATCCTCGGGGTGTCATGTCGGATCGTGGTTCCGATTACGCCACGTTAAAGGTTAGTCATGAATATGGAAGAAGGGACCGGCGACAAGCCGAGAATACAATGATCTCGCTCGATTACCGGCGCGGCGCGCGATATTGTGCAGCGTGCAGACGTTCACGATTACGACACCTATAAGTTCGCGCCGAAGACAAAGGTGGTGGAAAACGCGAGAGACGAGAGGGGCGCGCGAAGACCGGTACTCGAATGTCCCGAGGAATCCAGGTTGATCGTCGATCAGGAATCCAAAAATACGCGCGCGTATGCAGATATGTATGTATATCCGTGGCCCGGCGCTAACACGGTTACCAGAGCGAAATCGTTTCCGAAAAGGACACCGAACGTCCTTTACGATCGTTCGTTTCTCCGGTCCCGCGAACCACGAACAATTAGTCGAGAACGCGTTTCTCAAATGTGCTTTGTCTGGACTTTATTTGGGATTCGCAGGAGCGCCGATGGGAGACAGACACGGTGAGATGTCGGTAAAACCCGAGGGAGTCGAGAATGATAGCGTGCACTGTTGGTCGGCTGTCGGTCACTAGGATAGAGCATGCAGCGGTGGTTGCTAGCCCTGGACGAGCCGGCGTCTAATCCATGCGGTACCATCATAGTCAACCACGAACCATCGCTTGGGTATGTTTCCTCGCGCTCTAGAACCACCACGTACAATCGCAACGTAGAATTCCATAGGCAAAACGAACAATCGATTCTGTTCCTATTTCTATTTCTATATTTTTGCTATTAACCCCTGCGACTTATAGGGAACAGACAGGGAATCTCGTTCGGAAATCGTTGCGACGGTACGGAGATTGTAGATTCGCCCAAGACGAATCGATGATTGGTAGTACTACTACATAGATAATACCCTTGGACCGTATCAGGGGATGCTGGAACACGGGAAATTCTGTTCCAGTGGCGTGATCGCAACGGCCTTGGCAGTTCCAGCCGGGAACCTGAACCAGAATCAGAAGCAGGATCAGAATCAGAATCAGGATCAGGATCAGAATCAGGAGCAGTTTCAGAGTCAGAGTCAGAGTCAGAGTCAGAATCAGAAGCAGGATCAGAATCAGAATCAGAGTCAGAGTCAGAGTCAGAGTCAGAGTCAGAGTCAGAACCAGAATCAGAAGCAGAACAGCACCAGAACAGACGACGACGGTATCGGTGACGGGGACAGCGATGGCGCAAAGCTGGCCTTACATCTACCGAACGAGCGGTACGGCTGCAATCCTGACATCAGCTTGTACGCGGTGCCGAGGACCGAGCTGCACGAGGCGGAATGGTAAAGACCGTTCCTCGCCAGCAGACCGTAAAATTCAATGCAAAACGCGGCTTGAGCAATACAGTGCCTGTTAGTCGAACGAACTTGCACCGTCCACTTTCGTAGCGTAAATCGCTTAGCCGAACGATCGGGCTCGCTTGATCTTGTCCATTGATCTTTCAACGCGACTAAGGCTACGTTTATATCACAGCTGCGATAGAACCCACAAAAAGCGTCGATCGCAAGTGTTGCTTCTCTTTTGTTGTCGCTCTCATCTTTGATCGCAGCTGCGACAGAAACGTATCCCAAGTTTCCTTACGTTTCGCAAACGATACTTGATAGCGGATAGAAGACCTAACGATACTCCTATCACACAGGATAGAGCCTGACTCGATAGACGCCGAGTTCTCGAGATTCGTGGCCGGCTCGTCGGCGGCGACGACGACCACGAGGAACAACTCGAGAAGATGTTGCCGGACCTCGACCAGTTCCGGCTACTCCAGCCATTCGCCGCCGTTGTCCGGGGGCTCATTCTCTTGTTACGCGTCGGCTATTCCTGGCCAGGCCTTCTTTCGAACCGTTCCACTGTCGATAAAGGACCAGTTCGGTGGAGGACTCGCCGTGATTCACGAAAGCGAAACGATCCCGCGACCTATCTGGCCGTCCGCGTTCCCTGGCCCTCGTCAACTCTACCAAACCGACGAGAATCCCGAGTACGATGGTAAGTCGCACACCTAAAACGCTACGAGTTTATTCGTTGAAACGTTAACAACTCATACGGTGTATTTCGCGGTGTCTGTTGCAGCCCTGTACGCCTGCTGTGGTTGCGGTTGCGCGTACGCGTACTCGCATTGCGATCGGGACTACGAGAAGACGACGGGCACGTCTGCGCACGAGATCCTTCTCGAGCTATCGCAAACTCTGAACTCTGTGATAGAAGGGGAGACGGCGATGACACCGGAGGAGATCCTGCAGAGCATTTCGCAGAAAGTGACGCAAGGTATCGGCTTGAAGAGCGGCATCTACGAGTACGTCTACCATCAGAACTCGACCGGGAAGTTCTTGCCTGGGAAGAAGTCGCTGCTCAGCGACAAGAGCTCGTCTCTGTTCAGCTGCGGGAACCGGACCGGCTCGTCGCGAATAAATCCGGTGAACTCGAAGCTGTACACGAACGCCAGGCACTTGTACCTGCATAACCCCGGTTGGTACACCTCCGTGTGCACCTGCGAGCACGCGCACCACAGGTTCCTGTCGTCGTCCTCGTCGTCGTCGAAGGGTGACGAGGAAACGGGAATCGGGAAGAAAGGGATCGCGTCCCCGGTATTCCAGAGGGACTGTCGAGGAACGCCGACCAACCGGGGGCAAACCGTGCGAGACGATACGAACGAACCCGTTTCCGGGTTCCGAGCGATCGGCTACAACTGCAGCTGCAACCGCAACCCGAGCAGACCGTGTCACCAAGCCGTGAAGAACGCTTACGCGAATCGCAGAATCGGCCAGGACGCGAAGGGGACCATCGGACTGAACGGGCAGAAGGAGAACCGTAACACACTCGGCCACGGTGAACCAGAATACGCAACGGTGAGCGAAATCCGTGGCACCGGAAGTCGAACCGCGGAAGCGGCGAACAGGCGTGAAATGATGGGTCTATGCAAAAATAATGGTTGCGATGGTATCCGGTACTTCGACGCAACGTTTCTCCTTCTTTAAAATCGCGTTTCTCGTCCGGGTTGCTCTTGATCCTATATTATCAGTTTCCGTATACATAATGAATAGGTACTCTATCGCTTTCGTGCTTGAATGCGATCGTCCATTATTTTAGCATCTTTGTTTCTTTAGCATCTACGTTTCGATGTAGATTTTGAACGAGTATTCACAATGTCAATGTAACCAACGTGTCAAGACCGATGTTTCAGCAGCTGGAAAGCAGTGACGGCGGTTCGTCCAGCGAGGGGATAGTCGTCGCATCCGGCAAAAGCAACTGGGACAATCGGTTCCGCGGTTTCGCCGGAGACTTGGACTTCACGCTGGACGTGTCTCGGGCCGAGAGATTGGGCCGAGCGATCGCGAAAGCGAAACGGAAGCGACAATGGTGCAGAGCTCTAACCGCTTTCTTCGGACTAGTCTTCTTTGTTTTAAGTGTCATCATTGTCTCGCTGTCCGTCACGAGAGGCCGTAAAGCGTTTGGAAGCATGTGAACGTTCGACCATGGAAACTATTCGAATTCAAAGTATCGTTCAAACTGGGCTTGATCAACCGAACCGGGCCATCCGTCTTGTTTCCCAATCTTTTTGCCCTCAACGCCCATTTCAAAGCTCTTGTTATTTAACGCTCCCTTTGGGTACAACGTCTCTAGTATACGAATTTTCAAACGCGGTTAAACTTTCAAAAGTTAGACTGAAAATAGGCTAGTTAGAGACGAATTTCCATGTCGCTTAATGAGAGTGATCGAGTAGGGAAACTGTACTTTACATTTCATGGAGGGTAACCCTTGTCGAAGATCTTTAAAACGCTAAAATTACTAAGGTGGTCTAGAATTGTGCGAAGTCAAGCATATTTGCATACTTTGATCAATATAAAAATTCATATACATATATATGTATATATATACAGTAAACTAACGTAACCAAGTGGATGTGGAGTTCTGTATCAGTCTGTAAGCCCGTCATTAAATCGGAAGGCTTTTTTGACGGTGATTCTTGCAAAAGAAAAACCATTGACTGACACACTCTCGCTTTATGGAATTCTCAGTACCTTATACCGTTAAGTGAAATTAGCAGGGTTTAGGTCCTGTTAGCAATATGTGGCTGTGACCATGATACATATACGAATATCGATATACGACATATATTCATTCCCCGATAAGAGATCCTGTGTACCGATTGCATGAGAATCGCACAAGAAAACATTTTAACGAATAAAAACCTTATTTACGAATAATAACTGGATTTACCTTATGTCAAACAATCCGCCCGCAAAATTATTATAGCGCCTTTATGAGATAAAAGCAACAAAAGAAGTCAAAGTTTCTTTCGAATCTTCTAATTTAAATTTCGCGCCAGCACAAAAATGTCAATTTAGCGCCACTCGACGTAGTGGCAAAACGCTCAAACTGCTAGCCAAATTTACCGACTACCTACTGTCGGTACATTTGGCTAGCAGTTTGAGCGTTTTGCCACTGCACGAAATGGCGCTGTACGAATGCTCTGGAAAGCTTCTCAATTCTGCCGCTAGGTGACGTATACCGATAAATTACCTACTGTCGGTATATTGGCTAACAGTTTGAGCGTTTTGCCACTGCACGAAATGGCGCTGTACGGAGGCTCGGGAAAGCTTCTGAATTTCGCCGCAAGTGGCGCTACCGTATATGAAATTTTAGCGATTAATTTAAATTGATTTTAATTTACTTTTATCATGATTCCGTGATTCCTTTTGAACGTTAACGTTACTATTACAAACTGCAATGTGAAGTAATGTGGAATTCTGCAAAAGTCATTTGTTCCCTTAACGGTGTTCGTACGTTTAAATAATGTTTGCAATTGTTTACATATGTCAGTATAGCGGTGAATGATTCGTGCCGCTTTTCCCATAAGACACAATGTAAACTCCGGCAAGATTCATTTGCTCCGCTCAAACGTCCGAACAGCGCCATTTCGTGCAGCGGCAAAACGCTCAAACTGCTAGCCAAATTTACCGACAGATGATTCCACATTTCGTCGCTAGATGGCGCACGCGAGTACGCTAGCTACTGTCGGTACATTTGGCTAACAGTTTGAGCGTTTTGCCGCTGCATGCAATGGCGCTAAATTAATATTTTCAATGTGCCGCGAAATTTAAAATAGAACAAACGAAACAAATGTTTAAACCAAAGAAATAAGTAGAAAACCACAAATTTCTCTAATCAATTACGTAAAGAATAATATGGTCACTTAATTTATTCGCAAAGGTCGTAAACCATTGATTTATTTATTCCACGATTTTATATCTGTTACCTACATATACATGTGTAAAACTGAGTACAGTGGATACAACTTGGAAAAATTCAACTAATTCTTCAACTTTGAAGAATTACTTGGTAAAAAGGTTTATGCTATACCCTTGGAAAACGGCGATACGATGGTATCGCTATCAAAACGGTAACCGAAACGATTCGAGGCTCGTCGACATTAAAAGACCGATTGGTAACAAGAACCGATAGGCAAACGATGATGCGATTGTCGTCGCGTACGTGCCCTGACCACTGGTTTTCGGGCATTTGCAGTTGCCCGCGATGCACACCGTGTTATTTCGGTTCTCGTTCGGTTTGTTTTTCGTGTAGACGATCTCGGTGGGCAGACGGTTGTTCGTGCTCTCGATCTTGCTCGACAAGAGCCTCATCGAACTCTTTCCGTCCGCGCACGTACCATTTATGGTGACGCGTTTCGCGGCAACCACGTTCACGCTCGCGTTCGAGAAGACGCAATCCTCAACGATCACCCGATCACCCACCACCAACAACCCGCTCGGTTTCTGCAAGTGAAATTTCGAACGAACGATCTCCACGTTCGAGAAGTTCGCGAAGTTCAGGGACTCGGTCACGTTCTGGAACTCGCTGTTCTCTATACGCAGAGTGCCGTTGCTTTTCCCCGAAAAGTTCAACCCCTCCGCTTCCTCGACCGTGACATTGATCATGGCGAAATCAGTGATCGCGATGTCCGTGAATCGCTCCTCGAAACGATCGATCTTCGCGTCCTCGATGCTCAACGATCCGATGGTCTGCACGCTGAGAAACGTGTCGCGCGTGATCATCGGTATCCAGCGGATCTTCGACAGACTCAGCCTCTCGAGTTTCCTCGACGAGAGGAACAGCTCGAAGATCAGACGGCCGTGGATGTTCTGCACGACGATCTCCGTGATCCGATTCGCTTCCGACAGGCTGGAGAAGTGCAGGTTCGCCGATTTACAGGACAATACCCGTAGACTCGTCACGTTCTCGTAGTTGTACCCGTCGGGCAGAAAGAACTCCTGAAATCGAAGAACAAGAGCAGAAGATTCGCGGCTTGTCGTTAGATCGGATCGACGAAAGAAATGATCGGTAGGGGAGCCTTACCTCGTTTCCAACGCATCGACAACTCACTTTCGATTCCTCGTCGATATCGCAGTGTTCGTCGATCTTGCTTGCGGCTCCGAGAATCGCCGCGAACACGATCGGTCCTACAACGCACCTCATGTCTCGCTCTCCTCCAGTTTCGCGCACCAAGATCACAAGATTACGTTCGCCACTTTAAGTTAGATTAGATTCGCGATCAACGACCCTTCTCGAGCAAAGATGCGATCAGTCTGGTGCAGTCGGAAAAGGGCTCGGATCGAGCGCGTTCGTGTCGACGTTCCGACGTAGAACGAAACGCGCCGACGCGACGTTTAATGTCTGGCACCGAATCAGAATCGGTCGATCGTCGGGATTAAGATGGACAGTTGTTTCGCACCGCTTTTACGCTGACAATGAGTGACATGCTCGACGTTCGATTTAAACGCGTTCCGTCCGCTAAACACGTCCAGCTAGTGTGTCCTACACGCTCCTGATTGTTTTAGCATGCGCACCAACTATGGGCAATCGGTACCGCCACTTCCACACCGGAAGCTCCCGTCAGCTGCAATGTCCACACAATGTCAACCGGACATCGTTATGCCACACCAAACCGCACATGCGTCATACCGATTTCACCGCGATAGAAGCAAAAATGATCAAGATTCAAGGTTCCTCCGGTGTTTATCTGTTAATCGAGTCGGTTCTACTTCCGTGGTTTCGTTTTTCTTTTTCTTTTTTTTTTTTTTCCACCGTCCACTCATCGGGAAATCTACGAAGAAACAATCAACTGCAACGTCCTCTGTATTGCTAAACAAATATTTATTGTATCTCGCTTAACCCTACGTTACGCGATCGACGATACTGCTCGCCTTCGATCGCTAATTTGCACTTTCGTTCCGTTCGATCGACAGTTTCCGGTCGTCGAGAAGCTCAGGTCGGGAATCGAATGTCCTTGGTGTACGCTGGATTCGCAACGATTAGTCGTGATCGTTTCCCGGGATGCATCACGACCGTTTGTATATCACTTTCTTGATCACGTTTTTCCTATCCGCTGCGACGAGCGCCAACGGCACTTTTCCCTGCCGATTCAACACATTGGTGTGGCCACCGGCCTGGATCAGTAGCCTGAACAACTCGCTTTGCCTTTCCACGGGGACGTTGTTCGAAACGGTGGCCGCAGCGTGCAGAGGAGTGTCGAGATTATAGTTTACCGTGTTCACTAGGATGGCGCCGTGCTTCTCCAACAAGACCTGCGAACCGAACGTACCGCAACAGTGCTCAAAGCCTGACAATTAACTCGAATCGGTAGATACCTTGACCATCGCAGGATCCGCGGTTAAAGAAATCGCCATATGCAACGCGCTGTCGCCGCATTTTCTCTCGACGACCTTGGGATCGGCGCCGCACTCGAGCAGCAGCTTCACCGTGGCCACGGACGAGACTCTTCTCGTCGAGGGCTCGTGGGATTCGATCGCCACGTGCAGGGCCGTTTTTCCTGCGAAAACGAAACGCAAACAGTTCATTTTCCGTTTGAAATTTCGGACATTCAAGCACACCGATCGTTCCTCGAAGTCTCGAGGAACGAGTCGGAGAACGAATGCTGAGAATAACCGTGCAACGATTCTAACCGTCATAGTTGCGCTTCGACAAATCGAAGACCCCGTTCCCTTGGCTCGATTTCAGCGCCAGCAACTCGGCCATGACTTTCGCGTGGGTGTCTCCTTGCCCCGCTACCAGGTGGACCAGCGTGTTACCCTGCAAGGGAATCAGACATACGATACTCAAAATATTAACGACTTGTGATACAATTTGTAATTATGGCGGTACTTTGTGCGCGCACATATCGATATCGAAAGAGTTTCAGGGATTGGAAAAGGATGTCGAACGTACGCGGGTGTTGTACAGTCGTTGGCTAACGTCGATGCCCTTCTGCAACATCATGGCGGCCAAGTATCCGGTGACGTACGAGAATTCCGGACAGTTCAAAGCTGCCAAGTAAAGCGCGTCCTCGTCGCGGTTGTTGCTGTAGGAGAGCACGTCCCTCGGTGTGCGCTCGACCAGCGGCGCCAAGTAGGCACTTTTCTTCGCGAGTTCCTCCGGATTCCCCACCAAACACATCAGAGCTCTGTCCCGGAGAACAAGGAGTTAGAAATCCGTCTGAAACCTGTCCTGGCGTTTCGTTTACTTTACTCACGTGTAGCCGTCTTTGTCCTGTTTCGCTGTCTCCTCCGGGGACCACTTGAGCAAGCATCGCATAGCACGTTCCACCTCCTTCGGATCCACTGCCTCCTTCAGCCTTTCGCTCGCCTTCACCGACGGCAGGTCCAACAACGGCCAGGGTATAATGTTGCGTTCGGAATTTCTGGAAAAACGACGGACAAGATAAGCTTGGAGAAGAGAAGAAGTAGAAGCTCGAAGAACTTGCTCCTCCGGTCGTGCTTCCATTACTCTCCTTTACTTATTATCCCTTCCGACCAAGTACTCACCGTCGTATTCGAGAACTCGCTGTGCTCTCGAAGCAGGCAACCGTTTCCGGTAGTTGCAGATCGTCCCGATTGTTCGCAAATTTGGGCGTTTGAAATTCCCCGACGCTTTGCTTCCGTTGATGATGCTCGGGAAATAGAAGTCGCGTTTCAATACCGTTCAGGCCGTTCACGCTGTTCACTCTGTTCACGTTGTTCGCGTTGTTCACGTTGTTCGCGTTGTTCACGGCATTCGCGACAGGGTGAACGGCCGACGAATTGGTAACGAACGATTCCGTAAAGGTGGAAAACACTGGTACCGTTGAACCACTATGATAGCCATTGTTAACGTTGTTGAGAGCAGATTCGTTCGTCTCGGTCGCGTAGTTTGGAACTACGGCGTCTAGTTGGTAATCGGTCCTGGCAATCGAGTCATCGATATCAGGTATTCTGTACTCGGGCGCAGGGTTACATTTTTGAGCGGTTTCGTAGAAGAGTCCGGGAGCGTCCGAATTTATTCGATACCGGATCGAGATCGGGTTCGCGTTAGAGGGAACATCGGCGATCTTCTCGAGCCTGATCGAGGGATGCGGTTGCTGTTCGGGCTCCTTTTGATTCCCGTCGGCCATGCCCCACAGCACCTCCTCGATCAGCTGCAGGTCAGTTTTGTCGCAGGTGGACTCGTTCTCGACGGACTTGACGGTGTCCGGAGGATTGCGGTTCTCCTCGAGGGGCTTGAAACCGTCGTTCCAAAAGGGACAGTTGTACAGCTCGTTGCTCAACGTTTCCTCGATTCTGGAGCCAAGAACCCCGTTGTTGACCATCCGGAAATCATTGGGGCTGCAGGCTTCTCCGTAGGACTGGCTCGACGACGG
The DNA here is from genome assembly GCA_913789895.3 of Seladonia tumulorum. Taxonomy (NCBI): domain Eukaryota; kingdom Metazoa; phylum Arthropoda; class Insecta; order Hymenoptera; family Halictidae; genus Seladonia; species Seladonia tumulorum. The sequence goes on from OU565281.1 coordinate 11,044,320, forward strand.
GGAGTACGACGAGGCGGAAGAGCAGGGCGAGAGCGAGCAGGAATTTTGTACATCGAGAGAGAGCTGAGGAGGCCTGTGGTTGGTCGCGTCGGGAACGATCTGCAAAATTTCCCGATTTGTGACAAACCAGCATCGAGGAAGAACAGCTAGGACTTTGTGTAATCGCCAGAGCTGCGAACTTTTACGCGAAAATGAACATGTATTTGTTGGTATCGAGTTGAGCAGACGTTTATCTTGTTTACCGGCGGAAACTACTTTCTATCCGTCGCTGCAGGAAAAATTCGACTCGACCGCGCTTTCTCGTTTGTTCGCGTAAACGTCCGCAGCCTGGCGATCGAGATTCTCGATCGCGTCGTTTGTTGCTCGCTGCTTACCACGGGTGAACCGAACGGGCTGTGTAAATTATTCGATTTCTTCTGCATCCACGGGCATTCGAGGTAAGACGCGTAGTTCGAGTCCCGGTTCTCCGAGCTGGAAATCACAGGAGAGTCGATGCGCGGCGTCGTCTCCACGTTCTCGATGTTGGAACAATATTCGGCCGGTTGCAAATCGCCTCGCAACAGTTTCTCCAACAGCGCGTCGTCGTCGTCGTCGTTTTCGTCGCAAGCGGTATCGATGCCAAACTGAAATAGAACCACGCGGATCAAACGGTGAACGGAACAATAAATACGATAAAAACGCGGCACTGCTTCAAGGTCGAAAACGATCGAACGAATTAGAAACTCACTTCGACGCTCGCGCCTTGGATTCCCGAGGATTCTTCGATCTTGTCGTTGAAGCGGACCAATGGCAGCAATTTATCGGTGGCTGGCAGCTGATCGAGACACGAGTACACACGCTCGCAGAACTCTTTCTGTCCGAGGATCTGAACGGCGATCTGCTCGTAATCGAGAAGGTACGTTTCGTTTGTTCTTGCCGGTTGCTGTCCGTTGTACGTATAGTCGTAAGGAGTGTCTCTGGACCTTGGCAGAAAGTGCGGCTTCATCGGTCCACGGGCTATCAGCCGGTCGGTACGATTCTCATCTTCATCTTGCTCCTTCTTGTTGCCATTGTCGTCTTCGTCTCTGTTGCGATCGTTGTCCAAAGCGATGTTCCATTTCTTCTTGCGATCGGTCGTTTCCCCGCGGTCCGCGGTGCCGATTTTTTGGCCGATTTCGCACGAGAGCTGGAGGTTGTCGATCCTGTCGATGATGCCGTCGAAATCGTTCGGCGAGCGAGGCCTAACCGAGTTTCTCGGCAGCGCGCTCGTGTTCGCCATCTTCGATGCTAATTCCTTCCGATCCCCGCACGCTGTTTCTGTCTTCCCGAGAGTACGATGCATTCAGTGGAAAAGCTAGCTTCTCTCCAACCTGCAACGAAGAATAACACCGGTGGTCTTGCAAAGTTTCGACATCGTCCTACCGACGTAATCGTTTCAAACTTCCCGCCTCGGCTGACCGGAAGTTGCGGTCGCATTATCGGAAGATGATGCCGAAGCGCACCAGGCCACCGAAAGTCGCGGAGGTCTCTGTGTATCGTTGAGTTGGAAGAAAAGAAAAACAATCGACGAGAACGAGGGAGATGCGATCGGCTCGCTGGCCGCGTTCCTTCCACCTGTTTAGGGGGGAATCGCGGCAGATATACATATGCTGCGCCGCCTTGGCGCCGCCTGGACCGCGTTGGAAGCTGGGAGAGAGAGCTCGAAACTCTCGTTGAACCGGTTGTATGCGTGCATTGTCAAAAACGTACGAAACCGCGGCGCGTTTGCGTCGCAGTGTTGTGCGTCATAGAGTTGGTAGTGAGCCGAAGCGAGTACCGAGAATCGGGGTCGCTTCGTGGCATTTGTCTTTCTTCAGCTTTCGCGCCCGGCTAGCGTTTACTCGCCTCGCCACGCCTCGCCTCGCCTCGCCTCGAGTAACCACGACTCGTATTCGACACGCGTTTCAACTGACTAGATACCAAGTACCGATGATGGATGACGTCGAGGATGACGCGTGGCAAACAATCGCTACGCGCCTAGCACACTCTCTCCGAAACGCTAGCCGATCTTGCACGCAATTAGAAAGAGAAGAGAAACAGCTCCTACCTGGCTGGTTTGTAGCGGTCCGGCCGGTCGAGAGCTGCGTGGATGTCTCGCGAGCCGTGCAGTCGCTCCGTTCGCTCGCTGCGTTCTGGAAAGCGACCTCTCCTGCCAGAACGGTCGTATCCATCGGTCGTGTTGGAAATCTACAGCTCGAGCCAGTCTCTAGCGGCTCGCTGCACGATTACGCTACCGTACCGCTAGCGATAGCGGCTACGCATGCGCGACGCTCAATGACGTCTGTCGTCTGCACAGTTGCATTTACATACTTGATGTGTTTCGAAAATGCTGGCGAACAATTATCGTTGCGCTGTTCGGCCTCTACCTACCGCGCACAGCCTAGCGTTCTAAGCAACGTTAACGACGCATTAGCCGCACCGCACCGGTAAAAGATCCTAGCAATTTATTTAACCAGACTATAGGGGACTGTAGAGAAGCCAACCAGATTTGGCACGTTTAACGCGGTGTCGTTGCAATTAGCGTTTAAATCTAGGCAAATAGTTGCACGACCCGTATGCGGGTCATGCGTTAGTCAACGCGTACAGTGGTTAGCGTACAGGGTGGTTTAGCTCGCACGATCGCTTTGTATTTTGACATGAGAAGCTATCGAAACAGAGATAAATATTATTCGCGATCGTCGACAGAAAGGTAACCCACTTTTCCACCTATCGTTTGTTCGAAAAGGTGAAGATAAGATCCTTTCGGGTCGGAAGAAATACGAGTAAAACTCTATCTTCGCCTTTTCGAACGTCCACGATCGTCGAATGGAAATTTTTGTTGAAAGGTGAAACCGATGAGAGCGGAATCGGCGTTCGACAGTCCTATCACCGACGAGAGCTTCGTTGGCTGGTAGAAACTGTCGGGGCGCGGGTGAGGGTGCGGGTGAGGGCGTGAGCGCGCCGCGCTGCGCCGTGCGATTTGGAAATGTCACGATTCTGCAACTGCGCGCTACAAGGAAATCAATCTTGGAAATTCGATCGTCGTTTCGCTTTATTTCATGACAGCGCATCTCATTCTCCGAAGCGATCGTTAAACGTGGTAAATGCTCGACTTGTTCCTCTCATGACCAGAACAGGCGTAAAATCCCCGCGAAGAATCCGACCTTCCAAAGGATCCAAATCAGCAGCCCGATCAGGAACGCGTTCACTACCCTGTCGAGCCAATGCAACCTGCAAACAATTCTTCATTTCATTTTCTGTACGAAAATATGGAAGATGGTTTCGTGCCTTCGCTATCCGTCGAGTCAGACTCGTAAAACTAGTTTCCTACCAAATGTACCGAGCACGTAGGTTCTCAATCTCTTTTGAATCGGAATAGAATTCCGTTTTATTCGCAAAGGGTGAATATTTAGAAGCAATCTGTAGACCGTGATGCCATCTCCCGAGCTCCAGGCGATAGAAAAATGCCGCGAGCGTTTGTCTCGGATCATTAAAAATATTAAAGAAGAAAAAGGAAATGATACGACGGGGTTTTCCGCGACTGTTACCGCGTATCTCCTCCCCCTTGTCCTCCCGTCGGCAGTCAGCGTCGACGCCAGCGACTTCGTCTTTGTTGCTCACTGCTCGGCCAAAGAGCAGCTAGTCGAGACTCGAAGAAGGTGGAGATCGGCATCGGCGACGATTATAATCGTGTCGAAACGTCTCGTTTACGCGCATCGCGAAGCAAAGAAGTTTCGTTGGAGCAGGAGAACTAGTAGGAAGACTGGTATCAAGGCCAACCACGTTGCATTCGTTGCGCCGCGCCGCCAGACTAGGATCGTGAGCGGGGACGAGGGAAAGGAGTTCTGCGATCGATCAAACAAAGTGCCGAATACTTCGAGGAGGTAGGAAAGAAGTACGAATCCCGCGAGATGCGAGAGATTCGCGAGATTCGCGAGATCCACGGACCGCGCGAACCAGACGCGTCGCGTCGCGTCGGTGTCTTTACGATCTTATCTTATTCCGCCGTCGCGCGACAGAGACGGCGACGTTCGTCGTTTTATATTTAGGTGTCGGAGCGCAGACATGCCTTGTCTGCGTTCGTGATATCGCGTGCGAGCATGGCCAAGATACATACATATATGCATACATTTACCTCTCGTTCGCGAGAGCTGCATTACCTTTCGAGACGCCGCTTGTTTTCTTCGGTTAGCGAGAGGTCGTCGTGCAGTAGATAGCGTTTCGCACCCATCAGACAGTTGCTGTGCAACGGAGAACAGGGAAAAAGACATCAGTTCGCGTAGCATAGCGTCGCGTTCGTCTGGACTCGCGTACTCACTCGAAGTACTTCGGTACGTCAAAGTCCTGATAGTCGAAGCCAAAGATGTTCTTCTCGGTGGACGGCACTTGGGTGTCGAAGAGGTCGAGCATCTTGTCGTTGAGGAAGGTCCACTCGTTGTTGAGGAACGGGCTGAGCTGCATCAGGGCCATGTAGATTTTCGTGTGGAGATTGACCAACCTGCAAGACGCGAGAAAAACAAAAGAATGTCCTTTGAGATGGCCTGGACACGATCGAACGTTCCGTTGTTGCGCTTACATCGGTCTCCGGCCGGTCATCTTCAGCACGCTGTCGATGATCAGCGAGGGCAGCAGATGGACGAGCAACGTCAGCACGTAATGCAGGAAACGACTTTTCGTGAGAACCGTGCGGGGATACCAGATGACCCCGTCGACCGGTAGAATCGCGTTGCTCTTCAGGCCCATAGCGACCACCTCTCCAGTCATGACGCGACGAATCTGATAGGACGAGCAATTGTACACGTGCACCTCGGGGTCCTCGCTCAACCTGAAGCCATTTTCAAGCTTTAACCCTCTCGTAACTAGCGAAAACTTGGGGTCGGAAACTTGGGTTTGGGTTCGTACGTTACCAATCCCCGTTTCCACGTGGCGGTCAGCATGGCTCTGATGGCGACATCGACGGGTAGGAAATCGCTGCAAACCTTCGGGTCCGCGCGGATCACCCTCAGGATCCCCTTCCCGCCGCCCACCATCAGTCCCACCGGTCCATTGAAGTTGTCCAGCCAACCGCTAGCCGGGTCGTCGACCGTCGAGATCACTGAACAATATCGCGTAGGTTTTTCGGTGTTTTATTCGTCGGGTAAGAGCACCGGTATAGCTTACCTATCGACGGTCGAAATATCACGCACGGCAGCTCTTTCGAATAGTCGGCGATCACCTGCTCCGCCAGTCGTTTGCTGAACGTGTACGTGTTCGGCATGGCGCCCAGGTATCTGCGAGAGAAAATTCACTGATCGCGCGTACCTGCTCCCTCTACGTACTCGTGTGTGTATTCCGCGGAGTCGAGAATACGAAAATGCCGAAAATACCTTTCGTTGCTGAGAAAACGGACTCACTTGGGGGTAAACGTGCGTACAGTTTGTTCGTCCAAGTTTTCGACCATATCTATGGCGCTCTTCCAGTCGGTGATCGGCGAGTAGAGGGTCTCCTCCACCACGGGTTTGTCGCACTGCGCGTACGCGGAGCTGACGTGCGTCAGAGCCTTTGGAAAACGTGGAAATCGTTAGAATAGATAAAGCGAGCGGAACGATGGTACACCGTCCTATCGCGTGTACTTGCCACCAAGTTCTTCGTGTTGCTAGCCAAGACGCAGACGTCTCTGGTCGATCGGGTGTTCGAGAATATGTCCTTCTGCAGATTCTCTTCGAACCGGACGTTCGCGGCCACGTGGAAGATCACGGAGACGCGATCGATGATCGTTTGTCTGTCGTGCGGGGTCAGACCCAACTCTTTCACGCTCGTGTCTCCGCGTATCGGGATCAGTTTCGAGAAGTTGGACGGACGTTCTTCTCGCAATTTGTCGTACAGCTGGCGACAGAAGCAGAAACGTTGTCGGTGTACAGGCTGAAACGATCGTTCTCCAACTTACCGGTAATCGAATGATCTCCTTCAATCTGTCCTCGACGCACACACCCTTCTTAGGTCGCATCAACAAGTATATCTCGCGAATCTCGGGGCAGGATCTCAGCAGCTTCTCGATCAACACTTTCCCCAGGAAACCGGTGCTACCGGTGACGAACACGCTCCGTCCGGCGAAGAACGTCGCTATCGAGCATCGTTCCTTGGACCGCCGATCGTCGTCGTTGCTCCGTTCAACCTGGATCCGATATTCGTTTCCATCGGTCTCGCGTATGCGAACGGACCTGCCCGAAAACTTACCGACATCCTGTGTCTCTCTGTCCACCGATCTTCGCGCGGTTTCCCTTCGGCCTCTGCTCTGCTTTCGCGCAGAGTCGAATCACGAATGAACATATATTCTACGACGACTAGTTCTTCGGAAATGACGACGCGCATAGGTGAACAGCCGGGGTTCCCGAACTGTCGGAGAGTTCAAGGGTCTTGATCGGATCTGCATACGCATCCACATCCGGTCATTGTTCGTCTTCCCATGATAAGTGTCGAGCCTTTGACAGAAATCGCCCGAACGTTTCTATTTTTACCTTCCTCGATAAGAAATGCGAATAACATTCTAGAATAGCGACGAATCGGAGTGACCGATAAGAATTGTGTTCCGTTCTCTCGAGTCATCGAACCGAGGAACTTTTCTTTGAAAAGCGAAGGGATTCGTAGACCCTGGGGTCTATAACCTGCGACGAAGCTTGGGGACGGGAACGTGTGTATATATAATATATATATATATATCATAAATATACATAAATTTTATCATCCCGGAAGCCATCTGACGATAGAAACGCGTATCGTCGCTCTATCGTTTGTTTCGGACGCATGGCGATTCGCGATAATGGACGCACCAAGCCAATCCGTGGTTCTATCTCCCGAGCGATCCAGCTCGCAGGAAATCAAAGACCCGTCCCCGTTATCGGCCCCGACGTTATCGCAGCTGTCGGGGGCCCAGCAACCGCAACATTTCAGGTTCGACCGAAGAGATCGTCGTGTCCAGAATCTGAAGAGACACGCCCGACTTTTGGTTTTTCAGGGAATCGTTCGACGAACGATCAACGGAAAGAGGTTCGAGCTCCACGGAGGAGCCGTACGAAGATGAGAAGGAAGAAGAGTACCAGGAGTCCGAGGCGAAGGGCGAGCAGAGGACCTTGAAAACCGTGTTCGGCGAATCAATGAAAAGACCTCGTCGCGTTCTGTCTCTGGTAGAACGCGGTCCGAACAAGTCGAAGCACGGTACCGGTCGCGTTGTTTAATCTTTCCGACAACACTTGCGCGTTCCAGCTGGACCGGTGGCGAGAGATCCAGGTTCATTTTAATGCCTCCCCGCTTGCGTTTTTCATCGCGGATCTCGCGAGTCACGGAATAGGCGAACCAGACTAACGAGTTTGATTGAAATCTCAACTCTGATCGACGCAGAAAACGATAGCGAAATCGGCCGCGGCTGCAGCCAGACACGGACCGATGGTACGAAAAGGGCGGAAAGCCTCGCCGAAAGCCGGCACAGCCGTCGAAGAAGCCGCCAAGGGCGACGTACTGGCCGACGGTGACGAGCATGTCGACAACATCAGGTAGACGGAAATCGAATCCGCTGATCGTCCGAGATCGTTCGTGAAACGATATCTTTTCCAGGGAGAAGATGATGAGGGACATGCAAGAAGAGATTCGATTGGAACAGTACAACCAGACGCAGATGATGCGGTTGGAGGCTCGGCAGCTGGAGAAGTACGAGGCGCAGTTGACGAAGACTAGGGCGGTTCTCGATCGCCATTGGTCGGCGTACGCCGAGAACCTCCTTCTCCTGCAATTGCAGGAAAACGTTGGTATCTCGATCGAGTAGACGCTAGCGATCGAAGGATTCAATACCGCGAATGGCTTTCAGTGGGACCGGTACATGGCCTGCGACGGACTTCCGGATCCTGGTTCGTTGCCCGACTTGAACACGTTCCTGTTCGTCTGGACGATGGAGAACGAGAACGTGAACATGGTGACGGTCACGGGAATCTGCGACGTGATCACCGACGTAGGTCCCGCGCGCTCGATCCTGAAAACGAACCTCAAAATATCGATTGCGCTTGTCGCGTTTTCTTTCAGCTGATGGCCAAGCTGCGAAGAATCGTACGGTTCTCCGACGACTGCTCGAGGGAGCTCGGCGACGAGTACGAATCGGTGAGTGACCATGTCGAATTTCTAGTTCAGTTCCAGCGAACTCGTGAAAAGGTTCGATGGTACGGGGCCGTAGATCGCGAGGGAGCTTCGCGGAAAGCTCCAGTGGTGGATCGATCTCGCGTGCTACCGATTGCTGCGCGACATCGAGGCGAACATGACGAGGGAGGACATGAAGACGAGCAGATACGCGCGCGAGTCGAACCAGATGGTGTGCTGCGTGTGGGCGCCTATCGCGTTACCTGTCGGCGCGAAACGGTACACGGACAAGGAAAGGTACAAACTATGCGTACGCGTGCATGCTGGTATCCAACACATGGTCGGATTTACCTTTACCTCGGCGTCCGGCACAGAAAGCCGATCGAAGTGACATTCAACGAGATCAAGCTGACGATCAAATTGCCGGCGGACGTCGACTGCCACCGCATGGCGATCCGGGGACTCTGGCTGGCCTACGATCACTATTCCGTCGAGACCAATTCCCGTCGTATGCCGGATCTGCCCGAGGAGCTCAGAGACCCCTGGTACAGCCCCCCCGGTACGTTGTTCGCGTCCGTATCCGTTTCGATGCTCGAAATAGTCGAAACGAAACGATTCCTCTCGATGAACGCATCGGTGTCGTTCGAGCTTTAGATCTCCTCGAGTTCGCGAGACGGGAGTACCGGGAGAAGCTTCGGATCTGGGAGGAGCAGGCCGAGGAACGGCAGCTACGATTGGAGGAGAAGAAGACGATACTGCAGAAGATGGAGAACCCGCCGGCTCTGCCGAGCGCCCGCAAGAGAGGGAAGCGCGGCAAGAAGCAGAATAGGCCAAAGTCTGCCAAGAATAACGCGTCGGAGTTCGAGCAGACCTTGGAGACGTTCTTGCCCAGCGACGGGGAACTGCTCCCGTATCTTCCGACGCCCAACGAGATCGTTAGGCAACGGGAAGGTAACAACAGCTGCCAGCGCGGCGACGCGTATCTTTAGATAGAAAAGATTCTCGACGCTGGTGGTCGATAAATAATACGAAAACAGGGACGAAAATGAAAATGGAAAACTATTTGATTCGTTGATATCGTGTACGCGTGTTCGATAAGTTCTTTCGAAATTGTTGCTCCTCCGTTGCGCTGTTTGTTTTTCCAACGATCGTGCAGCATAGACCAGGCAATTGTTGGGAAAGTACGGTGTTCGAGACGTTTCCGTTTCAGAGGAGAGCAAAAAAGAGGTTCGCAAGATATTATTTAGACGATGCGGAAAGAGCGAGGTGAACCTGAGGAAGTACGCTGTCCTCGGTGGCGTGTTTCGCGTGGATCTGATCCACCAGCCTCCGCAGCCGAAGGATCTCGGGAAAGACACCAGTTTGACCACTCGTGAGTACAAGTTTTCCTCTGTGGAAATTTGCAAACCTGAATTCGAGCAGTCCACGGCACAACAAATCGACAATTTGATTGCTCGATCGCGCGCTTTGCAGTGGAATTGCCAAAGGAACCGCGATTCGCCAAGTTCTCGAGACGGTACGAGCCTCCGCAGCCGGCGCCGGATTCCGAGAGGACGCCGGAAGTGATCGAGGCCGAGATGAAGGCTCTGGAGACGGCGATGGAGTCGTTGCTATTGATCACGGTGCAGTTGGTATCCTCCTCGTTCGTATCACTCGAGCTTCTCGGAAACAAACTGATTCTCGAATCGTCCTCAGTTTGCCGGACACTGTGTTCTGGTTCGAGCCGCCGTTGGTGGCTCATTGGTTACCCGAGAAAAAGATCTGGTCGACCAGAGACGTGCACGACATCAAGTACAACGAGGAGAAGCAAACTATCGCGTTCAGAAGCGGAAAATTGGGCGTCCACGGGTTGGCCGCGTACAAGTTCGCCAATCTACCGTTTCAGAGTTGGGAATTGAAGCCGGAAATGAGGAAGAACGGCCGGGATTACGGCGGGGTCGTTCTGAACGTGACCGCAGCCACCGTTCAAGCCGAGTTCGTGGTCAGAGTAGGTTGCCAGCCGATATCCGTGTTGTAGCCATGTATCATACGATGAATTACGATCGCAGGAGGATCGAGTGTGCCTAAACTCGTTGGCGGGCGGCTCGCCGACGCCTCTGAAACAAATCCTCGGCGAGTTTGTCGAGCTGGAAACCCTGATCGAGGTAAATCCCACTCCGAAAACGCTTTCCAAGCAAATTCCGAAGAGATATGTCTGCTCGTAGCGGATGCAACGAATCGGCTGCGACCTATTTCCGGAACGTGACGCGGCCAGCTACTTGAAAGGTCTGCCAATGAAGCATCCGGTCGCGAAGAAGCATCTGCGCGACTGCATGGCCCTGCTGTCCACCAGCTACGTGTTCGCTTGGTCCCGCTGGAACGCGAGCAGGACCTTCTGGGAGATCGTCGTGCAGTTTAAAGAGGTCCACGGCTGCGTTGCCAAAGAGGTAACCCGCCTGTCTCTCTTTCGATTTAGCCCTTTGACCGACTCTCGATCGATCGACTAAGCGTCGATAAAGTAACGCTGTTCGCTGTTCGCGGTCGCGGGGTTAAATGTTGGTAAATACCAAGTTTCGCTTTTCATGGCTGCCGGTGTGCTCTCAGCGCACGAATTTCACGCTGCTGGTGACCCCGTGGCGAACGATGCGCGTGCGCTGCACCGAAGTCAGCCCCGAGTTTTCCGATTTGCCGCTCGACGACGAGGACAGCAAGGTAACCGATCGGCAAATCTATACTTGGAGCGGATCCCGCTTGATCCTGGATACTTACAGTTCTACGCCGACCTGTATCAACTGGCCACGAACACGGCCGGCATCAAGACCCGCCTGCTCATCCAACGAGTCTCGTTCAAGCTGGTGACGACGGTCGCGCGGCTTCTCGAGCGCACCAACGTGATCGGCATGTCCTCCTGAACCTGAGGACGGGGGTTTGCTAACGCAGGGTTGCCTATTTCTTTTCCAAATGAAATCCTTTTTATTCGAATACGTGACGTATCTCGAGCATAAAGCGATATTCAGGAAATAATATACGTCTCCGTTCGATCTGCAGTTGAACGCAAAACGATATCTCGAAGGAAACACACACAGCGATATCGAGATTACGGCTAAGCGGCAATTAGAGTTAATTGATGCGCTTCGACGGGTGGAGTCGAAAATGGACTGGGACCGGGACTGGAATCGGGACTGGAATGCGGGATGGGTTGTGTGGGATGATGGTCCGAGGGACTGGGAGGAAGGTAACAATAGGGAACACTACAATACGGATGTGTTCGAGTCGTCTTCGTCTGCGTCCTCGTCTTTGTCTACGTCTTTGTCTTCGTCTTCGTCTTCGTCTTCGTCTTCGTTGTCGTTGATGGTCGTCGTCGTTGTCGTCGACGTCATCGTGAACCCATAGCCATGGCTAGGCGCGAGCGGCAACGGGAAAGCCACCCGTTGCTACCACCGCCGCCGGAAACGCGACATCGTTCTAATATATTAATACGTTTGCCTGCCATTTGTTCTGCTCCCCATTTAACATCCACGAATACATAGATTAATTGTTTGATCTGTTTCTTTCGATACGATCGAGTTTTTTTTTTTAACGTATGTGTACGCAATACGAAGCTAAAAAATATACAGTGCTGCTAACCCAGATCTAACTTGGACACGCGGAAGAGCGATAAGCCTTAGGTTATCGTCGCGCAACAATCACTTTTCGGTCTCCTTTCGGTCTCTTTTCGGTTCTTTCGAGCGCTTCTACCGTGTGTCCAGCGAGCACAGGCTGCACCACTTTGTATCCGCTACATTCTCTAACTACGTGTTTCCCTATATTCTTTGCCACCTTCGTCCCGACCGTTTGATATGCGTTCCAAATCGCCATGTACCTTTCTTCTTCTTTTTTTTTTGTTCTTTTTTCTTTTCTTTAATCTTTTTTGGTTACTTGTCTATCACACTGTCGCAGCGTTGCATTTTACGAAAATATCAACGCCTGTGCGCTCGTCCCGTCTCCTCTATCTTTTGACCCCGTCCCCCTCTGTAATGTCGCGCAAAATACCACGCATACAATCATACTCGCATCGAAACGCACGCTCGCACACACACGGACGCGCGTGCACGCGCAACGCGCAAGCGAGCACGGGCGCGCGCACACACGGAAAACAGCCGATGCATCGATTCCGTCAGACTAGCTCTTCCTCTACATCTATCTTTCTCTCTCTCTCTCTCTCTCTCTCTCTCTCTCTCTTTCTCTCCCTCACTCTCTCTTTCTCTCTCCCTCTCTTTTTCTATCCTCTCCCTTCCCCCCTGTACGCGCACACAGTCGTTCCCCTACCGTCCTCTGTACTTTCTTTTGTTTTCTTTCTTAACTTTTTCTGCTGTGGTCTCGTTACTTCCGAACCGTAGCGAATCGGTACGAAAGAACGAAGAGGCCGAACGATCGTTATCGTTTCTCTGCTCCCGTATACTTAACTCGTTGCCTCAATGGCCCCTCCCCTTGCATCCACCCCCCTCCCTACCCCCATCGAACGAAGTTAGGGTTCACGCGTCGCTTCGCAAAAACATAGTGTCACCGATTTTTTTAGCTGAACCGCTCCGCTCGATCTCGTTTGATCTCGCTTGATCTCGCTCGGATCCGATAACGGGATTCCATCGCGCTGCTAAGCTCGTAAACGTCGAGCAACGACGCGTATTCTCTCGCGCGTATTAAAATCCTACTAAACGCTCCCTAAAACGTTATCGCAAACTCGAACTTGATTCGTAAGCTGTTTACGATTGAGGTAATCCATGGTATAAGGCCCAATTCTCATCCAGTTCGAACTATAACGCGTACTTAGCTGTATACCCTACGTATCTCGACGATTCGTTTGGCTCTAAAAATCAGTTTAGAATTAACGCGCGTTCTAAGATCGCGACGGAACAGTGTGTTTTCTCTTATTACGGTTTTTTTAGTTTTTCACATTATAATCGCAAACATTCCCTACCGATTGCTCGGCCGACGAATCACCTGGCTCTGGATAATCGTCGGCCGTCGCTGTGTATCGTTGTTGGTCTACGCTCGAGCACGGACACGGCCGTTCTCTGCTCCCCCCCGACTCGAACCAAACAGATAGAAGACCCCTTGTCACCGTTGAGTCTCGATTTCGACGGAGCCGGGACAGTCCCAGTCCTGGGGACTGCCTGCTGCCCCTCGGTTTTCCGAAAGCGTCGGGTAACCAAGAGCGGCCCAAGATGGCCCGGTTGCTCTCGATTCGGGGCCTAACGACAGTACTCGCGCAGAGTACAGGGCAACCACCGACCGTGCCTGGCCTCTGCGTTCGACAGAGATATATCCTCGCGATGCGCTCGAACGCTCGCAGCTTCTCTCTCTCTCAACTCGGGCTTTGCCGTCAATTGGATTTTGGCACTTGATTTGATGGCGCGCGCGCGTGCACGTTTTCGAGCGGCGAGCGGTTCCCCGCACGGAAGCGATCGCGCGAACGCTTCTCTCATCGTCGTCCTCGTCATCATTGTCGTCGTCGTCGTCGTCGTCGTCGTCGTCGTCGTCATTGTCGTCGTCGTCGACGAGCAAGCTCGATCGCGCGAGGACGAGCGCCGACTCGTCGACCGTGCAGCGCAAGATCGTACGCGACCATTCAAAGGAAGCAGGGACTCGGCTCGAGCGACATCGTTTTAACGCGCGGCGTTACCCCCGGAGCGTCGCGTGCCGTTTATTTAGGAGAGCTTCCGGATCAGCGGAAGCTGTCTACCGATCGGTCGCGCCGCGCCGCGTGCCGCGATGCCACGGAGAGAACGCCGCGATACAGAATATGACTACGACATACAAACGTTAGTCTAACGGTTTTCCCTTTGTGCTAGAGGATACTTGGGTGTACACAGATGCGATGCGTGTACGTGCGGATTTGTCCGAATCCTGGCAACGACTGTCGCGTTGCGCGCGGTCGTGCCTCCGAGCCTAAACGGAGTGTGACGATGAATCGTTGCCGTCCGAGGACGAGGTTCGAGCGTTCGCGACGGTTCGGACGCGTTTCGCTCTCGAAATCCTCGGCAGCAATGCGCGAGGCGCAGAGGTTCGCGAACGCATCGATCCGCGTCCACAGAGCTTGTCGACGCTCGTGGTCTCGCACGGTATATGTACTCGTCTGTCGCCCGTGTCTCCTTTTGTTTTCTGTGTGTTGTTTGACTCTGTCGTGCGGTGGTGTCCGTTGAACCGCGCACGCAAACGCTAACGCAAACACTAACGCAAACTCTAAACGCAAACCCCTAAACGCAAACACTAACGCAAAACGCAGACGCAAAAATTGCACACGCACACTCATGCTCCCCCGAGCGCAAACATGTTTTGTTTTTTGTTATAATTGTTTTTTCGGGTTTTTTCGTTTTCTTCTTCGTCTCTGTTACTGGTATTCCTCTCGGTTTGTATGCGTACAACGTGGGATTCCGCGCGCGCGGAAACGCGATTCCCTTTTTTTTTTTTGCGATCCTGTCGATCGGTACTACGGTTTATCGTCAACAACAGCAAACTAGTTGGGTGTGTAACGCTTAAGATTAATTTAAGGTATAACACCGATCACAATTTTATCGTCGCTTCCAAAAAACTCCGACTTTGTCGATACAAAAGTTCCGTCAAAAATATCGCTGCTTTATCGTTTTCTACTAGTAATAATTTAACATTGTGTTCCGGTGTCCTGTTCCGATCGATCGTCAAATTTCAGTTGCGACGTTCGATAACGAGAGGATAGGGGAGAGAGAGAAATAGAGAGAGAGAGAGAGAGAGAGAGATTTTGTTACCGAATATGTACGGTGCGTGGGTGGGGATAAATGCTGGACAGAATAGTATGGAATGGAATAGAATAGAGGGTGGAACCGGAGGAACGGTTGCGACAATACGAAAAGGTTCGACCTTTCGGCGATGCGCAAACGATCCGCAAGCGGGACTCGAGATGGAGGAAGACGGTTTGGTTAAGAGACTCGACCAAAGAAAATAGATCGTGGTAGAATCGAATCGACGAGTAGTCGAAGCTCGTTTTAGGTCGTCCGCGGACCCTTCGATCGCGAGCAAGAACGCGCAGAAAGACAGATTCGTTCTTTGAAAACGCGTTCGGGACGAACGAGGTTTTCCTCCCGTTCACGATGCTGGAATCGAAAGACACCGGATTTACGAGACATAGAAAACGCTGAATCGCGTTGTGTCAACGGGTAATTCGAAGCAACGGTATTACGTACTCGGTACGTACTTACGCGTGCAAAACAGCCATAAAAATAACGTTCGATGTAAATGTCAATAAAGTCGCGAAAGTAACATCGACCGGTCGCGTTCGTCGAGCGTCTTGGCCGCTCGATGTATGTACGTATACGTCGCGCGGCACGCAATTTTGCGAGGGAAACGAGCTCGTTATCGTTCGAGTCAAAGGTGAATTCGATACACTCTTGCCGAGAGTTGTTGTCGCGTACGAAAAAAAAAAAAACACACACACACACAGACAGAGTACACATGAAACAAATGTAGCAAAACCAGAGAGAAACAGAGAAAGAGACAGAGAGAGAGAGAGAGAGAGAGAGAGAAGGAGGGAGAGAGAGAGAATATGAATAAAAACAGAACGACCGGAAATATCCTGATGACCGGGGACGAACGAAATGTACCGACATCGATACGAGAACGAGTCGATAGTGAAATGAAGGGGTCGATACGGTTGAAACGGAAATCGAGTTCGCCTCACGGGATTCTTTTCTGTTCGACTCTAAACCAGCTACTGGAATTGTCTTGATCCGTTGTTTGCTCGGTCCCGTACCGTTCTTGTATCTCCGTTCCGATCCGATCCGATCCAATTCGAACTGATTCGATCCGACTCGTTTCGACCCGAGGAACTCCCGAATTCGAAGTCCCCCGAATTTCTCATTCCGGTTTCGCGAGAATAGTTGACCCATAGTGAAAGAGAAAACTGTTCTCGCGGTTAGCTCGTTAACCGGCCGACGACGCGATTTCGTCTGGTGAAACGCAGCAACGAAAAGCGTACACGTTTTGTTTTGGTCGACGTTCGGACCTGAAACCGTGGCGACTCGCCGCGCGTTCGAAACCAGGCGAATCGAAACGATTTCGGTCGGTATCGCATCGTCGGAAGACAAGGAATATTCAAAGTTTAGCAAGGTTCGAGAGACCGGGAGGTACTGATTTTCAAGGGTATGACGATGAATTCGCTCCCGCGAAATCCAAGTGTCGCGTGCGCCTACATTTTACTTGTTCCGTCTCCGCTTACTCCGGCTTGAGCCGGTGCCACTGGACGATCGTCTGCCGCGGCTTCGTGATCATGTCCTGCCAGTGTTTCGTTTCGCTCGCCCCGCTACCGTTCTTTCCTGCAGGAAAGCACAACAACTTGCACCAACTAAAAACGAATTTTCAACCGCAAGAATATCTTTTCGTTCGGTTTTGCAAACGTTACAGCTGTGACGCAAAGATGAATGAAAACCAAAGGGGTGCAGCGACGTATTTGCGGAATTAACGTTCGCTTCGTTTTTATCGGAAAAGATTATTTTCTCTATTTATTCGGTCTCGGAGGAGAAAGCTCGCGAGCTATAAGTAGAAAATATCTATAAACTTTAACGCGAGATATTATAGAATCAGAGCTAAATTGATACTATCCAAGTTTTCCCGTATAAATAAAGCAGAGTCGACTTACCCGCCAGTTGAATCCGGCCGATCAGCTCGTTTCTTCCGATATTATCAAAGTCCATGACCATCACGTCCAATGAACACTCTCGAATCTTCTCCCAGGGAACGTTGAAGGAGAACGCCTCGTTGAACACCGGATTCAAGGTACACTTAAATATAGGGGTCTTCCGTTTCTCGATTCTCTTGTCGCCGAATTGCAGCCAGACTTTCACGTACGGGTCTGGAGAAAGAGCGACGGTCATTGGCTACTCGACGAACGTGCGAACACGCGACAACTGGTTCGTTCAGCGACCAGCCCCTCACCTGATTTCCCGTTTATGTCTTTCGCTTTGAGGTTCCTTGCCTTCAGCAGCGTCAAAGTCAGCACGGAATTGCTCGGATGGTAGCACAACGAGCACAACAGTTCTCCGCACTTGTCCTTCGCCGGAGGCTTCAGGGCCTTCCAGAACGAGGGCTTCTCCGAAAAGTCGACCTACGGTAATCGAATCGATCAGCGAATTTCCGTGCGACCACGCGGGCGCGGTCACCGGCGGTCAATCACGATCACCTGTGCCTAGAACTATACCGTCGGGCATCTAGCATCGTTACGGGGTGAACAGCTCCCTCAGCTTTCCTCCAATTTCGAGATAAAAGGGACACCGAAGCGTTATTATCGATCGACCGAGGGTTGTTCGACCCTTCCGACAACAGTGGGTTGCTTTTGTGGGCACTTTTAAGGCTGCAGGAACATCGAGAAACCCATGGTTTCGAGACTTTGGATCGATTCAAGCGTTTTTGAAATCGAGATTGAATCGCGAGAAAGAAACTAGAAGTCTGGAGGAGAGCTCTCTTGTCTCAGGGTCACCGGTACTTGGGAAAATTAATACGGGTGTGGTGAAATAACGATAATCGTGATAATCGTACCTGGCAGAGCGGCAGAAACATCTCGCCGATCGAATCGTCCCTCGAGAATCGGTCGTAGTCGAACACGTGTAAGTGCAGTACTCTGCTCTGCAGCTTCTGAATCGGGAAACCTATAAACAGCGAATGAATGGCGTAAAGCGTGAACGGTCGAGATGACCCGCTCGCTCGGTCAGTGGAACACAGGGGACAGGATGGGACGGGGCAGGTCGTTTTCGTTTACCTTCGAAGTAAAACGTTTCGTTCCAACGTGGATTGAGCGTGCGCCTCTTTATTTTGGTCTCGAGTCGATGCTTCTTGTCCGGCAGAAGGGTGACACGAACGTAGGGGTCGGATGTTCCGGACAGATCCTTCGCCGGTAAATCTTTGCCCTGGAAACAAACGAATCTTCGCTCGTCCCTTCGTTTCGTTTCGTTTCGTTTCGTGTGTTAGCTTCTGCCGTTCCGTATCATAAGGTACGTAATAAGAACACGACAGAAGCAAAGGCGGTTTGAAGAACCAGAACCAGACCGAACACGCACGCCACTTACTTGTATGATACGAAGAATGAGCGTCGTATTCTGGAAATCGTACTCGAGGCTGAAGTGTATTTGGCCGACGTTTTCGCTGGGCTCCGAATTATCGATGTACATGTCGACCAATGACATGGATCTGTTCTGCAGGAACGCTTTCTGCAAAAGACAATGCAAATCGATCGGTGTTTTCTCTGACGCGAAGATCTCTGCCGTTTTCAGGCGGCGAGGCGGCAATGCGATCCGCAATATAGGCTAATCGCGTTATTTCGTTTTATTATTTATGGATACACGAGTTCGTACAATTGTTCCGAACCCGAGTGACCGTGACTTACGGGCAGCGTTGGTTCGCGAGTTCGAACTGGGGCACAACGCAATAAATAAATTAAAGTGTGAAGCTGCTCCCGATTTATCTCCGACAGTCTTCTCCGACGATCAAACTTCCTACTCCGTGAAACGTTACGACCATTGTCTGGTGCGATAAAACTTGATCGCGGAACAAACGACCGTGGAAGCCTTCGAAAACTTCGCGACATACTACGCGTCGTGTCGCGTCGTGCTGAAATTGTGATCTCCCGCCTAATACGAACGAGGCTGCTTCATTTGTTTCTCGTGTCTACTCGACATTGATTAAGAACTCTTTTGTTCCTCGCCCGAGGAGTAAAACATACATACATACGTCTCGCGATTCGTTCCGAGCGTACATTTCATTCTCGACGCGACGCGACGCGAAGCTTCGTTAGTTCTAGAACTCAATTTTCTGAAAAAAGCGTATTGTCGTCGCGTATCGGTAGAAACAGCGATCGTCTTGGATTAATGATCTTGTCCTTGACAACTACGAACACAAGCATACCTGTAAGTCCCATTTGAAAGGTTAATCGATTTAGGCTCATGTTCCGCTCGTCGGAGTATTTGCTCGAATCAAATAACTTAAAATAAACTCTCCAAAACAGGAAAGATATTTCAGATGTTCGAGTCTGCTGGAGCAACCTGGATATGTTTAACCTGTGGCATATCAAGGTGAGACGATCGACTTTCTCAAACCCACGCAAAGATCGTCAATCTTCCCTGATTTTATTTACCCGATTCGCTGATAAAACACATAGGTACGTACCAGACGATGCGTTCTCAACGGTTGCCGGATGGTCTACACAATATATATTTAGTCCTCGGGGAATCTCTTTTCTCATCGAGTGTCACAATTCTGGGACTAAAAAAATTTCTTGGTAAAAAAATAAAGTCCACCCTACTGTACACCTCCGGTAATAAAAAGCTCGCACAGAAGGTAAAATTGACATTCTCCCGTCGACTACGTATAGAGGAGGTCGAATGACTCTGCTCCGTGTACCAAGGGTTAAAACGCGAGAACGCCGATCGCTGTTTATTTCCCAGCGGCCTAATCGTGCCAGTGCCGGGAAATTGGAAACTACAAACTCGAAACTAGAACCTAGAAACTAGAACCTGGAAACTAGAAACTAGAAACTAGAAACTAGAAACTAGAAACTGGGAAGTGAAAAGTAAAAACTAGATGGTAGAAACAACTAGAAAGCCGAACAAACCGAGGGATGATCCCCTTTGACGTTCTGCAGCTGTTTGTTTTGTGCTCCTGCGGTCGGCGTGCGAGGCTCGCCGGCCCCTGCGACCATGCTACCGGCGCTGCTGCCGGAAACCGGGTTGCCGCCGGCCATGCCGCTGGTGCTCGCGTTCGCATTGCCCGCTCCTGCTCCTGAACTACCTGTGCCGGAACCTGATGCGGAGGATCCGCTGCACCCGAGGACCGTTCCTGAAGCCGAGCCGGTCGCCGTGAGGACGGTACCGCCCGCGCTTGTTCCGCCGCTTCCACCGCCGAGTCCGCCACCGGAAGCCGCCGGTTTGTTCGCCGGACTACCGGTCGTTCTGAAGCAGATTCACCCGTTCTGTTACGCGATCCTTCCACAATCCTGCCACAATCCTTCCACAATTCACGATCCACACCCGTCCCCACCCGTACCGCTACTGCTACCCTCTTTCCCTTTTCGTCGCTGTCGTCGATCTCTCTGATTCTGTGTTTTTTATTCGGGAGAACGTACAGGAACAGCGGTGGTCCCGACCGATACGATTATCGCATAAACTTGTATTGCAGCGTCGATCGAATATCGCTTTATTCCGTTATTATCGTTTTTTGATTCTGTTCGAAAACATCGGCAGACGTGTTGGATTCTCGGGTAAGCTCCAACCCTTACCTATTCGACTCTCGTTTGCCTGGCTTAACCCCCGCACTCTGTGTTCGGGCGAATATGACCCTAAACTTTTCCACCAAAGCTCGCCGGCGCGGCGGCTTTAGGCAAAAGTCTTCCGGTCGATAGAATAACTTGGAGAAGATTTATACGCCTCGTTCTTAAGCATCGAAATGCGATTGCACGCTACGATCGACACAACGAAAAGTCGCCGCGATAACGAAGTTTTTAAATCTGCTCTGTGACGTGTAAATTTTAAACTTTTTCCTTCTTTACGATCGAACTAACCATGCGCCATTTTGTCGGATCTTCTGCCATCTTATTAGCCGCGTCTTTACACCCTCCGCTATAAAATTTCTATGGGCTTCGCGCGTGGAACGACGTAAAAAAACTTTGAAACTCCGCCGACAACCCTGCAGAATCTTACTTAATTCGCGTCTCATCGAATTTGCCTATGAAAATGCGAATTTGCATAAAGTTCCGCAGTCTAGTCGTAACAGCTGTCTACCCCACCCCGATCGCTCGAACATTGTAAGCCCGTAGCGATTGGAGTCGACTGGACAGCTGTTATGATAGCTGCGCTGGCTCGACGCCTCGGGACACTAATTTTGTTTCGTTCGTGCGCTACCGTTCGTACCTATAATTAACACGAAAGGTTATTCGTGGACTGCGAAACTTTGCATGAATTTCCATTCGTGACGGTCGTTTTACCGAAAGTCGAAGCTGCGGAAAAATTGCTGCGTGACAAAAAATGGAATAAAGTTAGCCGCTGTCGGCACGATGGTTGTTGCGTGCGTTGCGAACTGTCTGGAAACGGACCTTCCTACGCGCGACGCATCGATTCGCGGGTATCGATTCGAAACCTAAATGTATCGCTGTTATCAAACCGACCACGGTCCGATAACGCGGGCAAGTGGTCATAACGACTGTCCACTGCTGCATCCCCCGTCGCGAATTGATACATACCGCCAGCGATAAGTATGCGATCGTATCGGTTCCACCGCTGTCGCATTATTCTTTCGAAAAACAGATAGCTGGACTGCGGACTTTTATGCGGACGCAGAATTTCGTTGGAATCAGAGAAAAATTGATTCCCTGCCTGCCGGCGAGTCCCGCCGTGTTCCAACGACGATAAAAAAAGTATCTCGACACAGTTTGTCGACCATCGTCGTTCCAACTTTTCCGAGGAACAGAATGCTGCGAGCGCGTCATATCCGCATGATAACGCGTGCTTAAATAACGACGACAACGACGATCAAGAACGCTACGAACTACGAGCTCCCCGTTCTAGAAAGTGTTGGCAAAGGCTTGCAAGCTGCGAAGCAACGCGGGTTTTTCGTGTGCCACGGTTTCTATGGCGCTACGATGCAAAACAAGACCCAGTGAGACGCGAGTCCCGGGGACGGAAGGGTTTTGGTCCGCCTGGCGCCTCGTGGCAACTCGGGCGAGTTCGAGGCGGAAAACGGCGGACAAGGTAAATAGCACGGCGCGCACACCAGCGAGTACGAACCACGGAGAAAAACCGTTCGTCGCTCGAAGAGCTTGGCTTTAGACGCGAAAACGATCCTTCACAAGAATACGTGTATTTACGCAGAAACCACGTGGAGGCTAACGGTGGAAGGAAGATTCAATCGAATACGGAGAGAGAGCTACTTACGAGTAGGGAACGAAGCAGCGGCCATCCGTGGAACGGAAACGTTCCCGTTAACAAGGAGAATTGAAAGAAGACAGAAAAAAAGTTACGTGAGAACCAGTTCTCTCGTATCGTAACGGGAGGGGATTTCTTTTTTCTCTCTATTTCGCCAGTTCATACTTACTCCAACTGGGCTCTGCATTCCAATGGTAACACACGCCGAAAGTAGGCATGAAACAAAAGAAAATGAGACAGGAGTTAATGAGTTTCGACGAGGCTGCTTCCGTGAACACGCCGACGAACGAGAGGATTCCGTTTCGTCGGGCTGAAACTGTGTGTTTACGAAGCGCTACGTGTGGACGTGTGGACGTGTGGAGAGTTCTCTGGCCATTCCCAGCCATCAATTTTGATCGTTCGCGGTGTTGTTCGTTCCTCTGAGGCGAGGAATTGTAGAGTCGAACGGACGCTTCGAATCGGATGCTATCGAGTTCTCGCTTTGTAACGCGGTGAAAAGGAAAATCGGAGCGATTCGAAGCTCAACAGAGGGAGAGTATGATGCAGAGTGAGAGACAGTCAGAGAGAAAGAGAGAGAGAGAGAGAGAGAAAGAGAGAGAGAAAAGACAGAGCACAGAGAGAGAGAGAGGAAACAGACAAACAGACAGACAGACAAACAGACAAAGAGGCAGAGAAAGACAAAACGTACAGGCAAAGAAACCGATAGTTCGATGGATAGAGCGACACGAGGCGCAGAGATGCTCGAAAACGAGAACAAAGGAAAGTACGTTCCGCTCCGTGCAGAGCAGCGTCCGATAGGAGCCGATCCGCTCGCATCTCAAGTTTTGCGCGCGAGGGAGCAATAGCTTCCGGTGTGTCATGGTTACTTTAGACATTAGTCTTTGATTACCCGAGTGGATCGTTGAAACACGCACATCTTACCTGGTGGTATAATACTCGAAGAAAGCGACCAGTATTTCCAAAGACCTCGAGACTGCAGCCCACATGGTTCTTTTACCGGGAGTTCGAGAACTGTCTCTGTGTTTAGCCTTGACTAGCGCGTGAACAAGTTCACATTCCCGATCCGCGCTATTTCCCAGGTTCACCGGTCTCCTGTTCGGTTGCACGCGCGTTTCGAGCACGAACACGGTCTGAACAGTAGCGATTCATGCAATTTCAGTGACCACGGTAGGGTAAATACAAATGGTAAATACGTCGCGCTCGAGATGAACTCGGGGGGTGTGAGAAATTGTTGGTCTCGCTGTCTCGTGGATTTGCTTGGCGGATGGACGGACGGATAGAAGGACAGATGGATGGACGGTCGGTCGAAAGAAGGGTGTTGTTGGATCGATCTGAGCTACACACTCGCCGGTACCAGCACCGCCGCCTCCACCACTGCTGCACCTCGAGCACCAGCACATTTGCCGTGCTCCCTATCTAGGCGGTACCGACGACGCGACCACAGAAAGATAGACTCTTGGAATTCGGGATTCAGGACTCGGGATTCAGGGCCAGCCAAAGGACTCGCGACAATGCCGAGTGATTTTCGAGCAAAGTGGAGCGACGCGACGACTCCTCGACGATCTAGTCGATGGCTAGGCTCCGTGATATCGCCTATAGTCGGGAAATGAACGACGACACATCCGAAATCGAGTCAGGGACGCATTGGGTCGCGCACGTGGTAACGACGTTCGCGAAGGTCGATAGACACGGCGCGCGCATCTCGCTGGACACGCGAACCCTACCTTCGAATCATCCGTAAACTATCAACAGAGATACAAAACGATGCCGCGACTCTGACCTATTCGGTTCGATTGTGTTCTCAACTTTTTCCACTTCCTCGACTTCTCCAGAGGTCTACGGCGGTACATCAGTTTTTTTCACGATCGTCGAGTCGACGGAAATTCGCGAAACCTCGCGCACCTCGGCGTTCGACAGCGAAACGACGTACCGACGAGCACTGGCGTCGGCTTCGACTTTGCGCCAGTAAAAAGTGAAAAGTTCTCGGGCCAAAGGAAATTACGTACCTATCGCGGGGACGATCGATCGGAACGCACGCGCACGCCACAAGAACCGAGTTCCTGGCCGTGGCGCGGCTCGGTCAATGCCGAAGAACGTCTAAGCAACAGGTTCTTGGTCGGGGTACGCGCGCGCCATAACTTCCACGAAAACTCATAAAATCCTACTTTGTTTTAGGCCCGGGTTCGCATCGGGGTTTCTGGGATTATTCGGGGTTTTCGGGTTCGAACGCGTCGTCGCCGCGGAGAGGGGTCGCATACGTTCCAGCGAATCGACGGTAGGGACGCTCGCGGTACGTACCACGCCACGGTAAACTCAAGATTCTTCTCCGTTTCGTTTACCCAACGACCGGGGAGAAACTGTGTTCGACGAAACAACGTCTCTACCGTTTCGGAAATGCGTCGTCGATACACCGAAGCTCTCCACTGCACTCGCGAGGGTTGTTATTCCAGGCCACCCCTTCTGATTTTCATAAAATTTGCATACAACAAGCAGCCTCTGGGAAAATATTGCACGCGAATTATTATTTTAAGGAGCGTTGCGCGACCGCCGAGGTGAAAATAGCCTGAGATTCAGGGCTGCTGGAAGTTTTCAAGTCTATTTTCACGTCGTACGGGCAAACAATGGCCGCTAAAATGTCGCCGCGAATCGGACGTCCTCGGCGATTCCGCGACGTGGTATGCTAATTTCATGAAAATTGGCCAAGACATTGCCAGTTCGAAGCCATCTCCATCTTCGATCGAGTTTTCAATGGAGGACCTCGAACGTCCATGAACGTCGTCGATACCAAACGAGCAACTCCTTCACCAGGGAATGCTCGGAGCGAACGCATAATTTTCTTCGTTTCTTTTTTTTTTTTTGTTTGTTTGTTCTCGTTTCGCGTTCGAGAGCGTTCTCGACAGAGAGATCTACCGATCAAAAGGTGTCACCCGCATCACGGTGATCGCGACACCGCACTCGATCCGCGAGCCACCTGTTACTCGCGTACTCTGTGTGCGCATCGCATAGTTCCATCGGACGCTAACGATCGCCAACGTTATACGCGTTATGGCTTTTCTCGCGCTGGCGGTGTCCTACCTCTTTGCCAAAGGGGGTGCTCGCATGGAAGGCGCGACGGGACGGGTAAGTCGATCGGCGAAGAATAGACTACGGGTGTTTACGTGTACGCGAGCATCGATACTACCCCCGAGAGTCTCCAGAGACCGGCGTTGAAAAAAAAAAAAGATCGGACGAAATCTAATTCGTTCGACGAAACAAAGACGACGCGTCGAGCGCAACGTTGAAGAATACCAAAAATCCACAAACTGTCCGAAAAGCGAGCGATTCGATTGGCGGTAGATTGGAAAGCGACACGTTCACGGGAACGGGGACGAAACAAGACAAGACGAGAGGAAACACACTGCGTCCTGTTGCATTCGCGGTGATCACCGAAAGAACGCGTGCTGGCAGTTCGCAGGCAACCGCAACCGTTACACGTAAGCGACTGAAGTTTCGCTCGAAAAAGCAGGAGGTGTTGCATACACATCGGTGCTTTCGATACATTGGCGCCACCTCGTCGCTCGACAAAGGAGTTCTCGGCACCATGGCAGGGCAGGCTCTCCTACGCACCTAGGCGGCCAGCCACCCCCTACCTCGCGGCGCCCTCGGTCCGCTCCCTCGCCCGGCCACATCCCTCGACTTCGCGTCCAGCCCTTGCACCCGCTCCATCATCGTCTTTCTCCGTCCCTGCCCCCAACGACCGAGACCTGCCATTCCCTCCGAACCACCCTCGGCGCACACGACCGAGGAAACCTCGTCCTCCTTCAACCCTCTCTTGCTCTTCCTCCCCCCTCTCTCTCTCTGCCTCTTCGATCGGTTAACGGTCTCCGTGAAATTCTTAGCCTTATCGCGAGTCGAACTCCTTATTCGAGCGGACTCTTCATCCCGAAAGGATTATCGGATTACACTTTATACCGGTGCTTGTCCCGCCGATCGATATCAAACGTTCGAACCCCCTGTGTACAAAATTGCGAGCGAGCGAGCAACGGGTGTAGTTACCAGTTAGCGTTTCGACGGCGCCGCCGTTAATCGAACGAGGTCAGACCGGACTCTCTCGGTGTGTACGCGACGGGCTGTCCATCGCGATCGTGCTCTCGCAGGTAAACTCCGGATCGCGACGTCACGACCCCTCGGCTAGTCCCGTTTTTCCCGGTGCGGCGCGGCTCGGCGCGAAACGGCGTGATACCGAAAAGCCCGGGGCACCGCGGGATATGAACTGGGCCATCAACGCCGCCCGGTGTCCTTTCAATTTTACTCGTGTCTCTTCTTTGCCGAGTCTGGGAAACTCGGGAGATAAAAAAAAAGAAAGAAAGATAGGAGAAGGAGAGTCGAGGGAAAAACCTGAAAAGGACGGAAATTGCGAGGTCGCGCAAGCGCCGATCACGCCGTAGCTTGTCGCGCGTCGCGCGTCTCGCGACGCGACAAACCGACGAGCCGACCAACTGACAAGCAGACGTGTCTCGTTTCGGGCTTTTATCGACGGTGTAGCCGCGAACGAGTCCTTTGTCTCTTTCTTCCTCGGGATCGCGAGGCCTTGATTAAAAATGTCGACTTTGCTCGTTCCGCGGTTTCTAAAGGGACGACCATATCTGTCGTTTCCAGTTATGTTTCTCAACGCGCGTTTTTGCCTGACTTTGAATCTGGCGCACGAGCGCGGCCACCTACGTGTGCGTATTACGTGTCACGTATATCGAAATCCGAAGTCTCTCGACGGTCAACGAGGTACTCTGTCGTGTTGTCCGGATAAACGACAGCCTGACGGATCTTTCCACCCACGGTGGTTATCCGTCGGTTATCGAGTTTGCTCGAGCGAGCGAGTTTCGGAGCGTGTTAACCGCCGAACCGATTAATAGAAACTTTCGTCGACATATTATTCATTTTGCGGCCGAGTTCCCGCTCTACCGCCCCACCCCCCCACCCCCTCTCTCTCTCTCTCTCTCTCTCTTCCTCTATCTCTATATCTCTCTCTTTCTTTATTTTTCCCTTGCATACTCTCTGGTCCTCTTCCTCTCTCTCTCTCACTCTCTCACTCTCTCTTTCTCTCTTTCTCTCTGTACCTCCCTCCCCGTCACCCTGCCTGCTCGTTCATCTTCCAAAACGGAAAGTCGGCGTAACTGTAGCTCTACCACTAATACACTACCTTCTACGACTACGGCCGCGAGTACACGGTTTACGGGAACAAAAGTCTACGCGCTTGCAGTTGTCAACGAAAGCTCTATATGCATGGGTGTCATTCAAACGAGATGAGATCGATCGATCGATCGGCGCCGGTCGACGACGAACCGAGGATCGTCGAGAAGCTTTTCGATCTTTAATGGGCGAGAAAAAAAAAATCGATTGTCGAGAAAAGGGGAGCGTGGAGATCGGCCGCGACTCGTTTCTGTTTTGTTGCCTCTGTTGGATCGAATGCTGGATCCGGACAGGAATCGAACAGAGGTCCGTTCCCAGCGAGGATCGATAAGAAGACGCGCGCGCGATTCGAACGGGTCCGATCGAAAGAAACGAGCCGCGACGAGATCAATGCGTGGAGGGTGGTTGAGGGTCGAGGGTTTCGGTAAGCGGAGTAGGTGAGAGGGACAAGAGGGTGGGCGCGGGGGTGAGGGGGTGGGTGGCAAGCGATCGAACAAGTCGAACCGCGAACCGGATATGCGAGACTGTCTACGAATGACGATGATACGCAAATTCGTCGGCAGAAGCATAGTAACCAAGCCAAGCAATCAATTAGTGCGCGCTACGTGCCGGTGCTTGCGAGCACCCTCTTTACTTCGTATCGCGTCGAATCGATTACGTGCTCGTGACCAACGACCGGGTTAATTTACTCACAGACTCTGCGACAAGAACCGCGACAGTGCCAACTTGCTGATTCGATTATTTTTCAGGCCATCCAACATTGCAGAGGCTGCGATTTCCATATTCGATCGTTCCTCTCGAGAACCGAGCTAGATAGACGAGAGCGAATCGTGCGAGCCTGCGTTCGATCCGATGGATCGAAAAAGAGAGACGAGTCCTGTCGCGGTCGGACTTGTATTATTCCCGAGTCGTCCGATCGAACCCGCGTCCTCCACTACAATTCCAATCCCTCTAATCGATATATTGTGCGTCGAGCAACTCGGACTACCCTTCTCTCCGCTCTCTTCTCTTCTCTCGTTCTTCGAATCGGTTAGCTCGAAATCGGTTCTCCGAGCGATCTCGTTCGAGCCCGTCGAATCGTAGCCTAATTCGTTTCTCTGTTATCCGTTTATGTGATCTCGATGCGTCGTAGCGCCGCTAACGCATTCGATGACAGGTTGTATCGCATGATTCGCTCGTCCTTCTCGACCAAGGAATCAACCGAGGAATCGTTGTTGCTCGTGCGACCGGTGATCTCTCGTTGTATCCGTTTCTTCTCGTTTTCTCCCGCGCCTCCTCGAGCTGCACACTCTCGGCCACCGCACCGACTCGCAACGAGAGACGCTCGCGAGAGACGAATCGTTAATAAGTTCGATGCTCTTGCGCGTACAAACAGGTAATTCACCCGCTGTTCCTCTTCTCTTCTTTGCCAGACCAACCCCCTCCTCCTCTTCCACCTCCTGGTTCTTCCTCCTTCCTTCCTACTGGTTCTCCTCCTCGCGGTTTCTTTCTCCCTTTGGTATCACAACCCGCGTCCCTTCTTCTCTCTCTCTCTCTCGCTCTCTCTCTCTCTTTTTCTCTGTCTCTCTCCTCGTGAGTTGAGGAACGCTTCGAATTAATCCGGCCGGTCGATGCCGAAAGCTAGCTAGTTTTCCCGATTCTCGATCCTTTTCAACTCGAATCCAATTTCATCCTTCGACTCCTTATCTCGTTTCTTCTCGGGCTCTTCCTCACTTTTCGAGACGGGACGAGAGGAGACGCGACGAAGGCCTGAAAGATCGCTATCGTTCGCTGTCGCCGCGCTTCTTAGGAACCTTTCTCTCGTTCGAAGAAAATCAATAGAAAAATAACAGTGTACTTTCAACAACGGGATTTTTCGAGGGGTAATAATCGATGATCAACGGTAACAATTTGCCATCTGTTTCGCAGACGTCTGTACGCAAGGGGCAGCGTGACCACCGTGCATTTTCGGTGCGCGTTCGTTGTTCGAGGGAAGCTTTCGTTCGTTGAAGGAATTCGAATTTTCGAATCTCTCTCCGACGCGACTCCTCTTGTCGCGTCTTTCTTATCTTCTTCTCTCGTTCGCCCGCCCTCTCCTCTCCTCTCCTCTCCTCTCCTCTCCTCTCCACTCCTCTCCTCTCCGTTGTTCGCCACTCGTTGCCGCCTGCTCGAAATATATTTAAGATCGTGAGCGTTTTCGAACGTCAAGAATGTTCGCCGTGCTTCGTCCCCGAAAACATGAAACTCATCGGAGCGAGCGTGGAACGTCGCGCGTCTCTCCTGCCCTCTTCACCACCTTCGATCCCTCGGTTACTCTTCTGCGCTCGAATTCGCGATCGCTGTATCGAGAATCAATGGGAGAACGGTACGTTCGATCGGATCGCGCGAGACGATCACGGACCACCGCCACCGCCACCGTGCCGAGTCGTGTCGGGTCGAGTCGCGTAGAGTCGCGTAGAGTCGCGTAAAGTCGCGCCAAACAACAGAAAGAGAAATCGGTACGCGCCACGCGCAAACGGCACGACCAATGTGCGTGAAGCGAGGGTGAACCGGATGCACGCGTGCGAGCCAGCGAGAAACCGGGGACGCAGAAAAGATCGTTCGTGTCTTCGATCGATGGGGAAGCGGCCTGCTCGGGATAAGCCCGAATCGTTTACCTATGCCGAAGACACGGAATATCTTTTCCGGAGTTACGACGGCGCTCTGCGGCAATCTGTCGCTCGCGGAAAGGCTGGTAAATAGAACCGAGGCTCGAGGCTGTTCCGAGTTCCGAGCTACGACGACGACGACGACGGGTCTCCGACGTGGAAATCGATGGAAGAGTTTACTTGTCGCGCGAAATTCGCGATCCGAATCGACGGTCGTCGGTTACACGGTGCACGCGCGATCACCCCGCATATCTCTCGTCGCGAAGACCCGAAAACGACCACGCGACGATACGATACGATACGCCGCGATTCGATGTCCGCGAGAACCCGAAAACGAACAAACCGTGCTCCGAGAGAACGCAGAGCCGGTCGAACGAACGCAATGGATTCTCTCTCTCTCTCTCTCTGTGTGTGTGTGTGTGTCCAACCCGAACAACGAACGAACCAACGAACGGACGAACGGACGAACGAACGAACGAACGAACGAACGAACGGACCAACGAACGAACCGTGTGCTAACCGCGAACTATCGCTCTTCTCCGTGGTGTGACCTACTCGCGTACTGTACTCAGCTGCTTCCAACCCCCAGAATTCACCGCTACCCCTGCGTGCCAGCCCCCACCCCACGGCCAGTCGACTTCTCCTACCGCCTCCCCTTTCGCTTGATGCTTTTACCCTCGCTCCTACCTCGCCGTAACTGGTCCTAACCCATCCTGTTCCATCCCCGTGCCATGCTGCGCTGCGCCGCTTCGCTCCACTCCATTCTATTTCGCTCGGTTCTCGGTTCTCGGTTCTCTGTTCTCTGTTCTCGGTTTTCGGTTCTCGGTTCTCGGTTCTCAGTTCCGTGCCCCGTGCCACGACAGAATACCTTTCGATCCCCTACCGCCTTCTACTACAAGCTACAACCAAGACATCCATTCCCCTCCCTTTTCGACCCCGTCCACCACCACCTTTCGCTGCCTACCACCACCACCCTCGACTGCCTCCACCACCTCTGCTACCACCTCTGCTACCGCCACAGCCACCGCCACTACCACCGCCGTTGCCGCCACTGCCACCGCCACCACCACCATCACCTCCATCGTCAGCGTCCTCTTGTCCAGCTATCCTTTGCCGACCAATTCAACATTACAACTACCGTACGCCCTTGTCCTCCTCTCGATATCCAGCATTTTCCGCTTTTCCTCATTCCCGTTTCCCCCTTTCGTTCTGCTTCGTGGACCCTGCTTTTTTCTCCTCTCCTTCTCTCTCCCTCCCTCCCCCCCTCTCTCTCTCTCTCTCTCTCTCTCGCCGACTCTCTTTTTCCCTCTCTGCTTTCCGTCTCTGTCGTCGCCTCGTTTTAACCCTCTATTCCTGCCCGTCGCCTTGTTCTCGGTATCTTCAATAGTCCACATCCTGTATCCTTCGCTTTCTTTCTTTACCCCAGGCTCTTTTATTCGACCCCGGTTCCCCTCGCCTCGCTCTGCCCGACCCCCGTTCGCTTTTCACCTTACGTCTCCCCCGAATTATTCCAACTAACGAATATACACAGCGGCGCGCAAAAGTCTCCGGACGAATGGATTTTTTATTCTGCGCCGTGGAAGCAAAACATTTTCAACCGAGATAAATGGTAAACAACTTGTTTGTCCTGCATTGTTCTACTCGGCGTATCCTTGGGTTCGACGTCGAGTCAAACTCTTTTGAACGCTTCTCGGAAAAATCTGCTCGGAAACTTTCGCATGGTACTGTAGGATCCCTCGCGGTAATAGCTTTTAGTTTTTCCGCGTGACGGATTATCGGTTATCAGCGGGTCATCCGTCAAACGGTCTATCAATTTCGAGCGTGTACCGTTCTGGCGCGGCCGAGTCCTCGAACCGGCCTTTTTTCCTCCGTTCTCGATCACCACGATACGCGTTTTCCGGTTGTCGTTCGTTTTCTAAACGTAATGGCCGCTGGCACCACAATCCTAATGGTCTACGCTCTACGCCGCGAACACTGGACTCTCGAGGCGCAACAATATCGATTTCCCGACGCGTGTTACGCTCTCGGGAAAATTTAAACCTTTTCGAGCTCTTTGACCGGAAGCTGCAAACGTTGCACGTCCAAGGAACAATGGGCAGAGAAACGTCCGTCAAAACGGCGTTCATTTAATACGCTGAAACTAACGGATCGGTTTGGTCGATGTCGCCGTTACTCAAACGACGAAAAGATGCTTTTAAAGGAAATTGCATACATTTTCAAATCGCCACCAATGTGGGTGGCATCGATAACCACGTCCTGCGGGAAACTAATATAGTTTATCTTCTTTGGATAAATCGTAAAAAGCTGAAAGCGACATATTTTGACGATGGCGGCGCGACGTGGCGCCAACGGGGTAAAAATTGAAATCCCTTCGACCCAGCCCTTGTTCCCGCTTGAGCCGTATCTTCCGCTGCAGGTATCCGCGAATCGTTGCGAACAACCAAACGAGCGATCGAAGCGACTACCGTAACATCAGCCAGGTATAGTATACAACGTAACAAGTGGCATCTGTTGCGTGTCGTCGATTTAAGTGCTACGAAACACTCGACTACTTGGCACTCTTCCAATTGGCACCTTGTCGGGAACAACGGAAGTTAGCGCGCCGGATTCGCAGTTTTTCGGAACACGCAATTTTTGTCGGCGCCAGAACCTCGCGAATTGCGTGTCGAAAGCGCCTGGACGTTCGCTGCCCTAAACTGCGAAAGCGTGGCACGCTGACGCGATGGGAAAGCGCAACGTCCGCGTCCATCTCTGAGAAACGTTTCCGTCTCCGATGCGACGCGACGCGACGACGTGACCAATGTTCGGTCCGAGATCGCTTCGGAATACACGCGTATCGATCCGAGCGGAGTCAAACGACGTTTTCCGTTTCTCGAGAACGGACGGACGACCCTCGACGAGTCGTTCAAGATCGTTTATCTCCGTTTCATCCCGGTGCGGCCGGCTATTTTTCCGTTCAACGCGAACGCGCTTCTCGAAAACAAGAACGTCTCTCGCGGAGAAAGATTCGATCCTCCTCCCCCCTCGAACGCTTTTCGAAGCGCCTCCAGGTTGTCGATAGACGATAACGGGGAAGTAATTACCGGCAATTACGAGACAGCCGTCCATTGTGCCTCTCGGCGACGCGCGACCGCGTTTCGCGACCCAACCCTCCGTTACGTCGCGCCGCGCCGCGTCGCGTCTATGGAAAGGAATCGAGAACGTGGACGACCAATTTTCCAAGTGGAAACGCCGCGGCGCGCCGTGACCGCTTACGTAATTGCGCTTATTATTTTTGCGCGAAATTTCCTCGACCTCGTTGCCGCTTCGGTCGATAATACTCGTGGCTCGCGACGCACAGGCGACCAGTTATGGAGAAATTTACCAACTCGACGTTAAGCGACGCGACGGCCAGGCTCTCCTCCACTCGCAACCCCCTTATCGCACCCTTATCGTTACCCGTTGGTCACGGTTCGAGAGGGTAGCGAAGAGTGCGAAAGACACGTGGACTGCCGAAGCGAGTGAGAAACTCGACGACGAGTTAGGCGTTTCTGCTTACCCGAATACCTTCGTGCTAATAAGCGGGGTCGTCAGAGTCAAGAAACCGTGTTTTCGGTCTGCCAGTCCGCCGTGGCGGTCCTCCAAAAAATCCTCCCCGTTCACGGCCACGAAGTCGTCGTTCCGCTGTTTCAACTTTCTCGTTCGGACGTAGAGCCAGGCAACCAAGCCGAGAAACACCAGCAACGCCAGACCACCGAACGTCCCGAAAATCGCCGTCAACATCACTCCCGTTTCCGCCATGCGAACCTTCAACAGAAAAACGTACCGTCGAGTAAACACACCAATTAATTCGGCTGCCATCGATCGCTTCCTTCCGTCTCGCTTTCGTTCCTCCGACCAACAACCGTAGCCTTGCCGCGATCCCCGATCCGCGACCCCCGACCAAAACATTTTTATCGGGAACGTTGCAAAACGTTGGCCAGCGGGAAAAGTTTATCCGAACTTGTTTCGAACGCTGTTTTATTTAACGAGCGAATCGCCACCTGTTTTCATAACTCCTCGGCAACGATCTACCTATAACCAATGTGGTCGGTGTAAAAAAAGCCTTCGGTTAGAAAACAATTACTGCCTCTATTTGCAAACGAGCTTAACGCTATCCAGGCAAGTCCCCGCGTTCCCAGGTTCGAACCTAATCGAGAGGAGCCTCGCCTCGGACAACGTTAAAAATAAACCTCTGCCGCTCAACGCGCCATTATCCCGATTTCTCGTCTCTCGTGTTTCTCGCTTGTTTAAGGAGAAAGGATTCGGTTCGTCGAGGACGAGCGAAAATAAAGGGAAAAGGCGACTATCGATTTCTTCGCGATGGAGCGTCGAATTTCACAAAAAGCCCCTGCCACCGCGTCGCGTCGCGTCGCGTCGCCGTGCCGATTCGAGTGACAAAGGGGAGGGACAACAAATAAGCCATTTTCGTAAGCCAATTTCTTTTATTCCGCCCCACTCTCTGCTCTTTCTTGTTTTTCTTTTGTGTTTGGGGCTCCGGTAGAGTATGCGAGTGCCACTTTCACGATCGGAAATATAGAATTGAAGGGTTCGCCGGTTGGCCGGCTCCGGGCGACTTCTAGGCCTCCGCGTGACCTCTGTGCCTTCGAAGCTATTTGCAATGAGACGCGCACCATTCCTTTGCGATTCTAGAACGCGAAACCAGCGTGTCGATTGCTCGAATCAATCATCCGCGGCGCCAAACAAATTTAACCCCTCTCGCAGATTATTTTCATCGACGATTTGGTAAGCGTTCGATCGAACGCTTTTCAGCTAAGCGATTTTCTCTCTTCGCTCGCTTCCAAGGGTTCGGTTAAGCGTTGATTAAATTTTTACTAAAGTCTCGGTTTTAAGAAGCTTGAAAAAAGATTGTAACCACCGTAAAATGTCTGGACCTTTTAGTTTTTCTTTGGCCAAACAAAATACGGTGAAATTTTCGTGATCGATGGTTTAGCAATTAACGCGTTGTTTCCGAAAGCGTTCGTCTCTCGTTTATGCTGCAAACCCGTCACGAGCCGGCAAACGCAAACATCTTGTAGCGAGTTGCCTGGTTGATCTTTTTCGCATTCGATTGTATATGTAAGTATACAAAGTACGCGATTAAATTTTGTGCTCCTTTGCTTATATGCAGCCACGTCAAGTGGGCGACGGCGGCCTTTAAACTTATCTCGAACGAGGAGGAACGCAAAGCATAGTTAAAGCGAAGCATCATCGACGGTAACTCCTCCTCTCTTCCTCCTCATCCTGTCGATTTTTTCTCGCACTTCCTTCCCCGGAATTGTTTCAGCTACGTTACTTTCATCTAATTAAAGACACGTCTCTTATGGATCTTGTTCACCGTTCATCGTTCACCCTTTCCTTCGAGTTGCGAAGCGCGCGCAAACCCGATGATCCGACTAATAATCGACCATTATATTAATAACAATAACCCGCTCGGGTGACACCACAGGCTCTCTTTGTCTCTTCCTCTCTTTATCTCTCTCTCTCTCTCTTTTCCCGTCCGTCGTCGAACTTTGGAAAACTTGGACGCGTTTTCACGATTTTCATTGCATTGTTCGAAGCAAGGGAAATACCTGTAAACGACAAGACAAGCGACGATGCTATAGAAAATGTTTGACCAACGCAAGGACGAGTGTTCTTGAACGCTTCTGTAATCTCTTGAACCTGATGGCCGGCCGGGCGGATCAGCGGATCCTTTAATCCGTACCGAAAATTCTTCAGGACAACCAACGAGCTTGAAAAGTATTCGTAACGAAAGATTGACCGTTTATTTTTACGCAAAACGCACGCGTGGAAATCAATATCGAATTATCGAAAGAACGAGAAGTGGAATTGACTCGGTGATTTCTCAACGGGGAAATGAAAAGAGTCTCGAATGCAGCACAGGTTGAAATCAAGCACCCAGAAACCCGGTCACTGACATAAAGATTGAACGTTTCAATGTTAAATCGTTTATATACTCGACGCTTAGTTTTAACCCAGTTTTATGGTTTGCTCGAAAGACTGTCAATCTGCCTGCACTTTTAATCGTTCATTTTGAAACTTATATTCCAAACGTACGTCTTGAGGTCGACAGTCCTTCTGTTTAGACCTATTTACGACATACTTCTCGAGGACGCGCCCATTTGAAACCGATCGTCTACCAACTGAAATGATCGAACGTGTACGAAGCAGCTGGGTCGGAGCAGACCCAGGCTCAGCTTTCGAAGGATTAACGTTCTACGGAAAAGAAGAATAACCCTTCCATGGGCCGCGGTCGGATCAATTAGTGAGGCCGACTTTCCAATATCCTCCATTTGATTCCTATTCATCAAAGGAGCCATTGTCGGAAACAATGGTGATCGACGGCTTCGAATCATTGTGAGCGGGTACCATGATATAGTTTTCGTAACTTGGTTACCGTTCCCATCTGCTGCGTACTCGGAACGTGTCGGGTCAGGTCGGGTCGCTTCGTTTCGTATCGCGTCGGGCCGCTTCGGGTTGCGTCGGGTCGCCTCGAGTCTGGGTTAGGTCGACAACGTTATCGATAAGAGGACGCGTATCCTCTACGCTCTACGCTCTACGCTCTACGCCAATACGCGATTATTCCGAGTGTTTTTTTCAAGTGCGTGTCGTTCCTCAAGGACCTATCCGACCCGCCTACAACAGTCACGGTTCACGGGTAGAGGTGCTCGGCCACCTCGCATGCCCGACATTCCCCATTCGAAACCGAGAAAGGATCGTCCTGCCATTTCACACTCCTAATGAAGCACATGAAACACCTGTCGTGTAAACAACAAGCAAGTTCTTCGCATTACATTTAGGCCATAAATAGCCGTTTTCCGAGAGAAGAGGTCGCGAAGCGATTAGGTGTCTCGACCGTTGAGAGAGAATGCCGAATCTTGCGAATTTTCGTTTTCGCGACGAGCAGTGCACAGTGACGTAGCGATCGCCGGGGGGAGGGGGTAAGTTCGCGAACAGGAGGACTTTTAGAGCCCTGTGCAAGTACACGCACGAACCGCTCCATGCCTCGACTTCGCATTACCGACGACCAATGACTTAGTTACCGATGGCCTTGACCATGACTCGACGAGAACCGCTTCGGCATTTCGAGACTCGGACTGCTCGCGATCGATAAAACATTTCTCGAACTTGTCTTTTGCTGGCTTTGCGGATCGTTGAACCGAATCCCTTGAAAATTGATACGGTCCAGAGGTTGCGTACTCCTAGGTGCAACCCGTTCAAGCTAGGATTAAATCATAGGGGTTCCTTCGAACTTGGACAGCGCCGTCGATTGTACAAATAAAAGCCAGGTGCCCGGTGCCTAGGCGTATGCAACCGTTTTCGAGGACGCGAGATTAGGTACTCCGGTCACGATTACTGGCAATGGACTCGCTATAGAGTCTGCGGCAGGACATTCGTCGATTGCGAGGTTAATTAGACGAGATGTCTCGTCGAACAACGGCTCGTTCGGCAATCTAAAAGCATCTGACGCGACGCGTCATCGGCATGAGATATAGCTCGGTTCCAAGCTTAACCCAAGTCGCAGCACACCGTCGATCGATGCTGCTACTTCTTCACGGCTTATCCGTTCTCGCTTCTCTCGAGATCCGATGCAACGTTTACATTCGATAAGACGCGAACCAGAGACGATACGCGTCGTAAGAGTATTCTTGTTATGGCTGTTGGTGTTTGGTGTTGGTGTTGGTGTTGCTAATGCCGTTGCCGTTGCTGTTTCCGTTGACGTTGACGTTGGCGTCGACGGTCCATGAACGATTCGAGTACGTGAAAACGTGATCGTCCCGTTCACACGGACCAATCGGAAACGGGAAACGGGAAACAGGAGATCGCTCCGAGTTCCTTTTCTGGTTACTAGCGTGGATGCTGCGGCTAGGCTGGCGTAATCGGTGCTCTAACTCGAAAATCGCAAAACGTGTCCCCCGCAAACAGGCAGGCTGTATCGCAATCTAGGAAATCTTCGAGACGGGAGAAAGAGAGAGAAACGAAAGGAACGGCAGCGATAGCAATCGAATCTTGCTGGGTCGTACTCACCACGGAGCAGAGGAACAATCCTCTATGACTCGTGCCGAATTCAAAGAACGATTACCGCGGCAAGCGACATTTATGCGACACGGTGTGCCCCTGTGCAACCGCGTTCACAACCGTGTTTTCACCGCGTTCCCGAAATCCCTCACCTCTCTTCCCTCCCCGCTGCCGCGCCGCGTCGAGCGGGTACACGAGGAGCCGGTAA
Organism: Seladonia tumulorum; assembly: GCA_913789895.3. Lineage (NCBI taxonomy): Eukaryota > Metazoa > Arthropoda > Insecta > Hymenoptera > Halictidae > Seladonia > Seladonia tumulorum. The sequence continues at coordinate 11,082,359 of OU565281.1, forward strand.
ATCACCGAAAAAAAGACGATTCTAGAGAACTTCACCGAGCGGTATCGAGGGAAGTCGGGGAAGAATAACGAATGAGAAACGAAACAGTCGCCGTGGATAGAGTTTTGCTGAACGAGAGAGTGCGTGAGAAAAAGAGAGAGAGAGAGAGAGAGAGAGCGTGCGAGAGAACGAGAGAAAGCGTGCCGAGAGAACGAGTGCTGCAACTTGCGAGAGGGACAGAAAATGGGACGGTTGCTGGATTTTTGCGAGTCCTGTTAGAAAAAAAAACAGAGAGGAAAACTAGAAATGAGGAATAGCGAGAAACCTGAGACAGACGGTGAGATAGATAAGAGGAGAGAGAGAGAGAGAGAGAGAGAGAGAAAGAGAGCGAGCGCGCGCGCAGGAATAGACGAGATAGGTGTCGACCATACGACAGCGTTCCAGCGACAGCGATGCAAACGCGTAGTCGTGAAAAAGAGTCTGAAAATGAAGAAAGGATTGAGATAAGAGAGGAACGGCAACCGTGTGACAGACAGCGTCGCGACGCACTGCTGCTTCGACGCCGTGAACCCCCACCGTCGCAACCCCGGTAGCTTTCCACCCGTGTACCGGCTCTCTTTCTCTCTTTCTCCCTCTCTGGTTCTCTCGTTCTCTCGCTCCTTCGCCAACGATCCCCACCTTGCCGACTATGGCACACCTTGCGAATCCTTCCCCAAATCGCGGACGTGCGATTTTCTTTCCCCACCCTATTCCACGGCACCGACAAATTTCATCCCTCTTTCACGCGAATCCAAGAATTTCGCAAATTCCGTCGACCGAGAAAACGCTTACCCCCTGTCGTACGATGATAAATATACGTTTACCCCGTCGATGATCACGAGACGAGGCACACGTTGCTTTGTCATCATTTTTCAAGCGAACATAGTTGTTCGATATATGTATCTAGATGAGTGGTCGTTGGAGAGATCTCTTGAACTTGATCGATCGTAGACCACTCTTATCGATTGCGTAGAAGATGTTCTTGAAATTTCGGTACTTTTCCGTAGTTACTGCGGTACGATAATTTCACTAAACGGCAACGACATATCTAAAATAATCCCGCTTCTGTCGAGTACTGCATACAAGGTAATAAAGATTGTGTGATATCCGAGTAAACGTGATCTCGTTATCTTCGTGTTCCATTGTTAAATGCTCGAATTAAGAGAATCACGTTGACACAACCTGATTCGACGATATCGCGCTCCGTTGCAAAGCCAGCATCGTGAACGTGGTCAATCTTTCTTAGCCTCAATTAACGATCTTTAGCAAAAATAATTTTTCCCTCGGCAGAGACTTCATCCCCTGTGAAAGCTCGAACCGTTTAATCGACCGGAACACTCGTTCCAAGTCGGGAGCGTTCCTTTGAAATTTTAACGGGCAGAAGGGTCTTGTAAAATGTACGAGTATATGTATACGGTGCGGCCTCTGTACTCTGTAGTCTGTACTCTCTGTATGTACTCCTTATTCTGTATTCTGTACCATGTATAGTACATCAGTGGTCCATGTATTAGCAGTTAGCATCCGTTTCCGATTCGGAAATTTGTTGGACTCGATAACGCGATAACGCGATAACCGACGGTGGTGAAACAACAGTTATCGATCATCGAAGAGATCCGCTGTCGTTCGCCGAGTAACCAGAGAGTCATCGGTGTTCTGTGTGGTCGAGTAGGGGAGGGAATATCGGCGCGAGGGATGCTGCGAATCGGGATGCAGAAAAATGCTGCTCCAGTTTTATTCATCGTCGACGAGCCTCTTTCAATTTCCAGCATACCACGTGTCATTTACTTTTTCTTTTTTTTTCTTGTATTCAAAACTTTAAACGCGGACCGTGAAATACACAAACCGGTTCTGCGGAGCACGAAATTTCCGAAAAAATGTTCGCGAAACACGTAGTTATTTTATTGTATAAGAATAGGTACCGCGAAGACAATGTTTCTAGCCGTTCTGCTCGGTTGACCCAAATACACGTTGATTTCGTGCCGCTATAATTTCACCGAAAATCGAAATTACGATAGAACACGCCACGCGAATGTGTGTCGAAGCGTCGATCGCTGAACCAGTGGGGAAATAAACGATTTTTTGATTCACCGACGACATAGTTTCGATTACACGCAATTTCACATTCCATTCCATGTTCGAGCTTTCCCTTCCGAATTCAGAATGCGATTTCTAATAGTCTCGACATTACATCTATGATATCTAAATCGGGAGACCTTGCAGGCCAGGGAAGAACCGAAAGGAATTTGTCACAACTGCTGCGGACGCAGATGCGAGATGCACTCTCTCATTTCCTCTCCGGCTAAACTTTGAACGGTACGAAATCGTTTGCACCGCGCAGATGCACTTAGAGATCCACGTGTCGTTAATTTCGACCTATGATCGTCCTTCGAGCACAGGGATGGATAACTCTATCAACGATTCCAAAGTCTCGCTCGACCGTATTTTTTGGAAAAACCAATTAAATTACGTAGCGCAACCGGAGAGCTACATCCGATAGCGACGAGAACAAACGATAACAAGCGATAACTTTTAAGTTTGAAGTAATCGTACTGTACAGTATGTATATGTGTACATATGTGTACAAGGGTACAATCGTATAGCTACGCATGTAGGTTTTAGTTGAGGGACACAAGTCAGATGGCACTGTTAAGATCCATGCATTATACATGGGCGATTTCTGCGGAATGTGGGGCTTGCACAGTCCCGAACAACGTTTTCCGAACTTCTCCGACGCGCGACGAAAAGATTCAGCCGCTCTCGGGGAACTTTGGAACGGAATTTTCCGGGGAGTCCCGCCGCGCCGCGAGCGAGCATTGCCTTTGTTCGCCGGCCTCGTCTTCCGAGATTTCCATTCACCTGAGCTCTTCATTTAGAACCGCGTCAACTTCCCCCCTTATCGGGGACTCTTTCCACTCTCCGTCCTCCGTTAAATCACTCCAGAAGCTGCGACGCGTTCGGCCAGTTTAGATCGACGTATTGTTCCAGAGCGACCGTGAAGAACGGAGAAAGAGCATCCAGGGATTCGGTAACGAGTAGGAGAGGGTAGAACGAGCATCGAGCAACCATGCGCGTCGCAGTGGGTCCTTTGGGACTGTTCCTGTTGCTGACTCTGGTGCAGTTTTCGCAACAGGTAAAAGCAAGCTGTAACTTGCCCAGGAATTAGAAGTCGGGTCTACACGCATCCCTTGCTCCAATTCGCAGGTGACGGAGCAGGACCCGAAGAATTACTATGTCGGGGCTGTGGTGGAGTTTCATCCGTACGCCAACAGTAAGGACGGCGAGATGACTCTGCAGCAGAACGTGCTCAGCTATGTCGAATTCACGAAACAGGCGAAACAACAGGTGAGCCTTCTCTCGGTGTTTTCGTATTCCGCATTTTCTATTCGCCCATACGTGTGCGTTTTTCAGGGCGCCGACATTATAGTGTTCCCGGAGGACGGATTAACGTCGTACAATTTTCCGGCGAAATCCGAGATGGATTCGTGGACGACAGCTATACCTTCCCCCGAGGAAAAGTACATTCCGTGTATAGGGGATCGAAGCGACGTCAGCAAAGTAAGTCAGTTATCGGGAAGCTTTTCTCGAGCAGCGTGTACTCGAAACACGACTGAAGAAGTTTGCCGATGTTTGCGCAGACATTAAAGCAGCTATCGTGCGCGGCGCGGAATAACAGCATCTATCTGGTAGCAAACATTGCTGAAAAAGACTATCATGTGCACACCGAGAAATCCGGCCTGAACGAAACGGTCTACCACAACACAAACGTAGCGTTCGACCGAGAAGGGAAAATAATAGCAAGGTGACTCTCTCTCTTTCTGCTAGGCCTAATCCAAACACAACTTTTTCCCTATAGCTTGTAAAAGTCGGGCAATACAGGGTGTACTCGGGTATACACTTCGTATTACCGAAGTGCTAGAAGTAGGTGCAAGTCATCTGATTCAAAGTTTGAACCCGATTATAGGGATGAAGGGTAGCAATGACTGGTTTCGATTGCGCGCAGGTACCGCAAGGTTAATCTCTACAACGAGCCGCGATTCGAGGTGGTCCAGCCGCCGGAAATCGTCACTTTCGACACCGATTTCGGCGTCAAGTTCGGCACGTTCATATGCTTCGACATACTATTCCCGGTTCCGGCGCTGAACCTGACGAGGCAGCTAGGCGTTAGGGACATCGTTTACTCCACCGCCTGGTTCTCCGAGGAACCGTTTCTCACAGGTAACTTTATCGGACCCGTAAACCGCGACAGAATATTCGAGCTCGAGTTCTCTTTCAGCCGTTCAAACGCAGTACGGATGGTCCTACAACGAGGACGTGAATATGCTGGCGGCCGGGTACAACAATCCAAGAGTCGGAAGCGCCGGAAGCGGCATTTATTTGGGTAGGCATTACGCTGTTTGTACATACATTAGGGTATCTTAAACTTCTTTCGTTCCTTGATCTTGGATCTCCGAACGAAGACGCCTCCAGACGCCTCCTGTGCATATTTAAGATGATCTCTGGGATTTTCCAGGCACCGATGGGATAGCTAACGCGACCATCACCGAGCAATCGCGAAGCAGACTGCTGGTCTCTCGGGTGCCGAAAAAGCCACAACAAGAGTTACCGTTCCCAAAAAAAGACCCGCCATCGGACAAAGCTGAAAGTTGCTACCGGCTGAACGTCACGCAAGATTTAGTCGCCGGGGTTAGCGTTATGCGCGACAGTGTCCAGCAGTTCGAGACCGTTTCATTGAACAAGACGTCGTTCAACGAAACTGTTTGTCATGGGGGCTTTTGTTGCCATTTTCGTGGCAGCAAGGTTGCTGACGGCAACGAGACGTCGAGCTTCTATCGAGCCGTAGCTTTCAACGGATGTCGCTTTTATGGCACCACGGCGGAAGCCGGTATTGCAGTGTGCGCGTTGACGCAATGTTCCGACGAATCGGTCGCCTCCTGCGGCGTTGTTAAACAGTCGAATGTGACGTTCAACGATATTGAAATAACCACGACCGACCGCAATTTGACCAGAGTGCTGACATTACCTAGCGCATTGAATTCCACGCTGCTTCCGTTCGAACAATGGACCTTTTCTAAGAAATGGAATATTACTGAAAACGCAACCCAATTCACGATGAGCCTCAAAGAACCGACCAGCGACATATCTACCTTCGGCATATACATGCGAAACTTCGACAAACTGCCGGAACACAATGCAGCCGCCGAATTACTCGCTTTTTCTACGGTCATCCTCCCGATCTTGACATCCGCTCTCAACTTGCTCGCGAACCGACTCTAACTGTTCGCAGATGTTCTTAATCGATTCTGCTGCGACAATCTCTATCGAGGTTTGTGTTGTTTCACAGTGACTTTCGACTGTTTTCTAAACAGCCGAAACCATGACGCGAATCGCAGCTTACGGATGACAGATCCCAGATCACAGAGAACAGTGTAAAATGGCGTGCTTTAGGGTGCCGTCGACCGATCTCACCGCGTCGATCCGAATATTCGGTAGCTGCCTAAACGCAAGTTTCGCTCGTCTGCGAAACCGATACGCTCACTCGGATTTACCGAAAGTCAGTTTCCAAGAATACCGCAAGAAATCTGTTCAGCAACCCAACGTGTCTGCTGCAAAATCTGTAGATGAACGAAGGTTCAAAGCCTCCGTGTCGTCTTTTGGTGGGTGAATCCTTCTTCCGGGCGTTCATTTTCAAACCACACCCTTTTGAAAAATGTTCTCTTTGTTCGGCGTCGCCTTCGGATAAACTACTTCTGTTTTACAAATATCAAAGATCAATCGTCCGTATCGGTTTTCCATATTGAAACACTCAACTGAAAATAAAGAAAGTATAATAATTTGTTCCAACAAAAATTCTACACGGTCTACGTTTGAACACGATTTCCTAAACTCTAAACGAATTGAACAACGAAACGTGAACGTAACGTATTGGTTAACCGAGAAAATTCGTGCCGTTTTAATCGATTTTAGAATCATCGATATCGTAAATAGGTTGTCTAATTAAATCGGACAATAGTTACGTAAGCTTTAAAGTGTTCGACAAGCTTTCGTGTAAGCGTACACAAGCTCGCGTTTAATCGATACAACACGTGCATGTACAGTTTAATAATGGCAAAATCGAGAAGCGACACGAACATTCTTGTTTACCCGATAGTTTTTTCTCGTTAGCATCGCATCGATATACCAGGCACCCATGGCTCATGGTGCATTCGATACTAAATCTATATGTATGTATAGGGCGATCCATTTTTGTTCTGGTCAGGTGACTATTGCCGAGTGATCGGCACGCGATGTTAACGAGGGAAAGCAGCCGGTATTCGCCAGAGGGAGAAAGCAAGAATGATGTAACGGTTGTCTCGTTGACAGTGTTTAGCGTTGCAGGCATGTACGGACTGAAGTCTCACATCTTACACTACCTTCTGTTCTTATCCGCATCGCGGGACGTTCTAGCGGAGGCGCAGGCCGAAATTAGTTTGCAAAATATAGCCGTAGGGAAAGTATTGGTCACCAAGTGGCGGGGAAAACCGGTATTCGTGTATCACCGGTAAGCCTTCCGGGAAACGATCGAGTTTTCTCAGAGTTTTCCTGATTTTCCTGATTGTCTTGACTTTCCTGTATGCGGTGTTTCAGCCCACAGTCCATTATAGACCAAGAGAGACAGGTGAATCCCTCGGAATTGAGGGATCCAGAGTCCGACGAGGAAAGGGCCAGAAGGCCCGAGTGGTTGGTCGTGATTGGAATTTGCACGCATCTCGGATGCATTCCGATTCCGAATGCCGGCAATATCCCCGGAGGATTCTTTTGTCCGTGTCACGGCTCGCACTTCGACGGAGCTGGTCGCATACGTCAAGGGCCAGCGCCCACCAATTTGGAAATACCAGAATACGAGTTTCTCGAGAACAACGCTATCCTCGTCGGTTGATATCAATGTCGATCCAATGTCAATTATCAATTCGTTCTTACCCTCTAGTTTCTTCATTCCTCCTTGTTTTCCTCGTTTCTCGTTCTTCGTTTAATTCTCGTTAAGTCCAAACACCAATGATGATGATCCAGGCACGAGCCTCATTGTGGAAACTCGAAAATATCGTCTGTCGCGCCATACCAGCTACCTCGTGGCGACATCTATGGTTGGTACAGAATACTTATTATTAATAAAATTTCATATCAATTATCAACGCGGTGCTTAATCATACCACAGACGATGAAAATTAATTTTACCTCGTCTCGTATGGTTTTACTGTGATTTTCAAAACACGGTTTATGCCAGTCGAGGGAAAGAGAGAGAGAGAGAGAGAGAGAGAGAGAACTTGTTGACCACCGGTGAGCAGTCTTGTCATACGCGTTGACAGTTTTTTATTTTCTGTTACGATTTCTTACCGAATTATCCAACCGAAAAGAATACAAGAAATTGCCTTGCATTATGACGCCACCAATGGAAAGGATTCAGATCTTGGAAACGATCGAAAAGGACATTATCGTGTGTTTGCAAAGTGCAGGTAAGCGACACTTCTTCTTCGATTTGTGTTTGACGATGAAAAACTTGTGTCATCAATTTTCCGTTACGCAGGACAAGCATTCGTAGAGCTGAGCAAAGAAAAGTCGAGTTTGAAGCAAGCAGAGGCACAAACGCAACAATTTTTGAAAACCTTGGGTCACGTAGAGTCAAAGTTGAGCGAACAAATCAATTACTTAACCCAAGTTTCGACAGGTAAGGGTAACTCACCAAATGGTTAATTAACTTTTAATCGATTCCTCGGATTTCAAACGGTATTGTTGTTTATCAGGGCAACCGCACGAAGGTTCCGGCTACGCGAGTCAAAAGGTTCTGCAAATGGCGTGGCATAGGTTAGAACACGCACGAAGTCGAGTGAACGAACTGGAACGTGTAAAAAACAAACCGAGATGAAAACACTGAAGGCTTTCTCACCTCGACGAATTATTTTCTGTTATTTCGAATTTTAAGCTTAATATCTAAAGAAAAGTACAAATACTTTTTGAAAATGTTTATTTACATATGATGAATCCACGCCTATCGTAGGAAATTTGCGATCTAAGGAACATTCCGGTTGCAAACGTGTAAATCACGATGGCAGTAGAGAGCGAAAGTCCGTGTCCAAGGTTCGGTTGTCGCTACAAAAAGTATTCCGTTCAATTTGGGGAAAGTGTCAGGGCATCGATCCATCTACAACGCCCATGCTTCGTTTCACCGCGGCGGCCAATGAAAGCCGAGATCTTCTTTCCTCGTCCAGTTGTTTGGTCAATAGAGACATTTGTGATTGCAAATCGGTCATTTGACTTTTCAGTGTTTTCACCGTTTCGGATAATGTCCTGAAAGCAGAGTAAAAACGCACGACTGACAGTTAGATCATGGATAGCTATGATCGCGATTTACCGAAAACGTTTACCTGTTGCTACAAAAATCCCAGTCTCCCTTGTTGTGCGTCAGAGATGCTCTATCGCGTGTTTTCTGCGATCCGTAATCCAACACTGCTGGAACGCAGACACAATAAACGATACGTGATTATTGCTAATTCGAGATCGATCCATCTTAAAAAACAATCTGAAATGCGATCGGTGACCTACAAGTTGATTCCCCAGAGTGTACGGTGAACCTAGCGTTCACGGTAAGGCAATACGCCTCGATAACCTTCAGTATAGTCGCGTCCTCTTCAAATTGTCGTTCATCTAAAAAAAAAAAAGAAAGAAAGAAAAGGAAGCGCGTTACTAATCCTCCTAGTTCCTAGCAGTTAACAGTATTCCCCCGATACAACTGACACTGATGTGTAACATTTTTTCTAGATTTTTTCAGTTGTTTCTAAAGGTACTGCCCATATATGTATGTGTAGAGAGGGAATACTGAACGCCGTTTTGAAGAATTGAAATGTTGAATTCGTACTGCACGGACGTGGTGCGCGTGATAAATCCATACTCGGATCGGTTTTACCGAATGCCCTGAAAGCGTAGAGTGGAGGAGCTGGACGTAACGAAGCGATGCACCAAGCCTTTCTAATCCCTAAATGTGGACACTGATCCGCAATCGATCGTTGTTGTTGCGGTTGTGGTTGTGGTTGTGGTTGCGGGTGAGACTGTTGTTTCCCATTCTGTTGACTGCAGACCTGTTGTGCCATGAGCAACGAGCGTTACACAAATGATACACATGGTGGTGCATAGTAGCTAAATCGCTGAATACGCTAAAGTGAGATTATAAACTAGAAAGCCTCGTTGTGTCAATACTTTCCACAAATATACACAAAATCGCAAACCAATCGACCGACTACAAGAGGAGAGTGGTCGGTCGTCTCTTCGAATGGTACAACGTATTAGAAAAGCGAAAGCTTGCTTCACACAACATGGCTGTGGTGAAACTGAAGCATACGCTCGTTACATAAGTGTATAATATCTATTGTAGAATTAGTAAGTCAAAACGGGTGAAGATGTTAACTGAACAAATGAAAAAGAAAGAAAACAGCCATGCCATGGAAGCTTGCCTTGATCCGTGCATCCAGAAAACGGTATAGACTTCTTCAACCACCAATGAGCGTACAACCCCGACGTATAGACTCGACTCGGTTCTCCGTAGTCGTGTTTCGCGTTCGGTTGGATCGGTTTCCTCCCGACTTTCTTTATAATGTTTTGGTGCGCGTACGGTATCGGTTGCGTAAACCTTTTCTGCGGGGCCGAGTGCCCGAGTTTGTCCGGTCGCGTGTCGGCTACGTCCTCTTCCACTTCTGTCGTCTCGTTTACATCGCCCAGAGGTTTGGCGACCTTGCAGATCGAGGAACTCGATGCGTGATCCGCGTTTCTCGACAGATCGGACAGGTGCGCGCTGTCCCTGGGCGTCGAATCGAACGGCGACGTGCAAATGCATTGATGCTCGAACTTATTCTCATCGTTCTCGCTCTCATAGAAAGAATTCCTTCCAGGTACGCCGGTTTGGTACTTATTACCGATACAAGATTTACAAGAGTTCACCTCGGACGAGTTCAGCCGGTAACATTCGACCATTCCCGAGTCCGAGGAATGAATGCTGGATCTACCGTGACTTTCATGCTCGGGGTCACACGGATGTTCGTCCTCGCTACGCGTCCGATTAATCGATCGACAAACGGAAACGACGCTAGATTGCTCTTGGCTGCGTGCTTCTTGGCCCATTACAACCGTAGTTAGCTGTCTTTTTGCATTGCCAGATCGCTTTCGACAGAGGTCACGAGCGCTCGATAAGGACAGCGGAGGATGCAATTCGCAGCCAGCGGCAACGACATCGGGTACGGCGGGATCGTGAGCGAACACGCTGACGGGCAAACTTTTACTGGATTCGCTAGGGCTGTTGCGGTCCGACGCGAATTCCGTCAAAGTCGAACTGTTTGTAATACCCACGGTGCTAAGATCCATATCGCCCAACGCGTATTTCACCTCGAGGGTCAAAGTAGATTTACGCAACGTTGTCGATTCATCGTACCGTTGGTTTTCCGTCGTTTCCTTCGCTTCGGAAGAAGTCGTGTCAGAATCTTTTGACAGGCATTCGTCGCTGCTTCGAAGCGGATGCAACGCGTAGGTCGTAATATTGGGCCTTCGCACTTTCACGTTACTTAAATCTGGTTTCAAGACATACTGCACGTACAACAACTTCTTCAGCAGTTCGGCGCGGATCAGTTTTCTCTTTACCAGCTTCGCGAAATACCTCGAGAGTCGCGTGTACGGAGGTAGATTACAACTCACACGTGACGTTGCCGATGGAGATTTTACAAGGTTGCTGCTCGCTTGTTCCTGCACCAAAAGTTCGATCCAACATTGCCGGTCTTCCTTGGTGGTGCAGAGCACGAGGATGCTCTCGATCATCGGTCCTACAGGTAAAACAACAAGAGAAGAAGATACCGAGAGATTTAGTCGTAAGAAACTCCACCTAGAATTCACTGTACCTGTAATTTCAAAAGCGTTTCTAATTTCTTCGCTGTCTTCCGTTGGAATGATATTGATGCCAGTCAGTGGAAGCTTTCCCTGAAAGCAAGTACGGTTTATGTGCAACAATAGACGCAACGCGAGAATATCCGAGCATACCTCGTAAACGAAAGAACTCATTCTAGGACTTGCGCTGAGCACCAACAAGGTCGTAGGGAAGAGGACAAAGTATCTGTCCCGACGATCCAATCCGGTTGTTCCGCTTGCTAAAGTTACAGCCCCGACATAGAGTATTTCTCCTAGCGAACTTAGTTCCTCTCCCTCCCATCCCTTTATGCCGCTAGTTAATACTTGAAGGGCTAGCTCGCGTTGTTTCCGAATGGACGCGCATCGTTCCTGTAAAACAATTTTGTTAAGAAAGGGAAAGCGAGAGCCTAGTTTGCAGGATAACAGTTGAGCCAACGTACCGCTATATCTCTGTACACAGATATTGCGCGCTGGGTGTCACCTCTGTCAGGATGATTTTTCTCCATGTATCTCTCTAGTTCTTGAAGCATGGCAGAATATTTGTCCAATCTCCGAAAAGGTTTACTTAGGCCAGTCGTTAGTACTAAAATTCCCGGCGATATTGCTCCGCTGTGCTCCATAAATTCGTTCAACTCGTCCCTAAAACAGCGGGGCATCGCAAAGCAGTTGTTTCACTGAGCACGCGAGTGCGATCAAACGATCGATTCACGCATACCTATACCGATCTAAAATGCATACAGCTCGCGGATGATTCGCGCAATAAGTAGCGTGAATGGACTTCAGCTTTGGCGCTAGGGTTAAGAAAAGATTGCCGACCCTCGAAGAAGAACCCTGCGCTATAGCTGCTTCTAGGCTGGTGAGCAGCCTTTGGTGGGCTTCCAAAATTTCATGTACATTGCTCAAAAGTTGTTTGTACTCTTCTTTGGTCAATCTGCGCTTCCATTGTTTGAAATATTAGTTGAAATGCTTGGGATACTATATTAATTATACCTACATGTTAGCCGATTCTAAAGGAAGCAAAAAATTGTTGGTCAGACCCTGGAGTTCCACTACATTCACTCTTTCTGAGTCAACTATATCTTTTAGTACAATGTCACGGTTGAGCTTCTGATGCATGGGTGACTCCTGCACTATTTTTTCCGGGGACATTTTTGAGATGGCGGTGGGTCCACTGTCTTAAGACCATGCAATCATAAGAAGAGATTGTAAAACATCGAAACAACTAAAAATATGTTAGTCATTGATTCGATACCTGAAGCCCTGCACTCCTTCACATAATTTGATGGAAACCATCCTGTTTTGTCGTGCAGAGTGCCTTCCCACCAACCTTCTTCATCCGTTTGCGTTATCATTATTGTATCTCCCTTTTTGAAACATAGCTGCAAATAACATTATAAACACAATCAATATCGAAATACAATCGCAATGGAAAATATGAAATCGGAGACCAACCTCGTCATTGTTTTTTCCTTTGAAGGAATAAAGTGCGGTAACAAACTTTGGCGCGTCAGGTTTCGACATGATTGTCGACTGGAAACTGCCAAAATCGAGAAACGTTCCGAGAAATTGTTATTCCCCTCTTTTTCAAATTCAAAAGCACAATATAAGACAATGACCTTCGGCGCAGAATTCTGCGCCCGCGCTCATCACACGCGCAAAATTTTCTTAGAAAAATGATATCACTGTGTTACAGTTTCGAACTATCGTGCAATAACTTCTACATTTATTGTTTTCCGTTGCACATTCGACTCGCTTCGTTCAGCCATACGTTTCTCGATGGAAGTGCAATTAATCGTACCCGATCACGTATAACAAATCGTCACTATTTAGATCAAATTGGAAAATCCGAAATTAGCTACGGATGATGTTAGATACAACAGTCGTACCGAGGAATCGTACAGGTTACATACTTTGATGTACAGATGTCTGTGACATCTCAGCAGGCGAAGCTATTTATAAACATATCCTATAGGTATAGGTTAGTCACTCGCAAGGATGAATACCAAACGAATTGAACTCTATATACAATTAATCTGCAAATAGCGCCACTACCTCGTAGCGGCAAAATGGCCAAGCATGTAGCCGATTAGTTTCACAATTCTACCGCCGGGTGGCGCCTAATAATTCTGCATACCGAATCTATATCTCAGAATTCCATAAATTTGGATAATTATTGTTTTTTTGAAAAATAGCTCGTCCACGGGCACGGAAACGCTATAGACATCTAGCGGTGAACGCCCGAACTAAAAGCGCATTACAACCACGCGTTAACTGGACAAGTCTTCTGAAAATAATTAATAATTAATTAATTTGCCACGCATTCCGTTCGAAAATATTATGTGGGCGTGTGTAGGGGTTCAGAGTGTCTTTCTAAATTATATAAGCGCGCCTATCAAATGCAGAATATTTTTAAAAAATTATTTATTAGAAGGTCGGCCTGGCGATTGCAGCGCGACGGTGGCGCCATCTACGGTGGCGGATTTTGGAACTAATTTCCCTATCCCTGTAATGAGTAAGACAAGGACAGAGATAGTGTGCGACAAGGACAGCAGATGTCTCGCTCACCTCCTACCTTCCTGCTACCCTGGCAAATACCAGGAGAAGTATCAGGAGCACATGATGAGCAAGGAGGTATCCGCTAGGAGGTGTGCGATAAGGACAGACATAGCAGGTTTACCAAGAGAGAGAGAAGGACAGACATAGAGCTTCGGCATAACCTGCCAAGTTGGGGGAAAATTAACTAATATCTTCTTTATTATTCATGATTTATAATTATTTACAATTGAAAATACAGAATACACCTTCCGCTACTTTCACATACAATTTTTCATAGGATTTTGTCCCGAATTGAATAGTTATTAACAATTCTTCAAACACATGTCCCAAAAAAAATTCAACTAATTTGACAGGTCCCCCGTAAATAATTAATTATATAACTTTCCAGACATATTTTGTACACTTTCGGGATTAAAGAATCTAGAATGAAGTCTTGGCTACATTCCCCTTGAGGTTTTCTGTCGCTGTAATGCTTAATTAATAAGTTATTAACAATTTCTGGAGAGGAGGTATCTCGTCTGTCTCTGTCCTTGTCGCACACTCTGTCTCTCCTTGTCTTACACATTGCATGCATTGGGTAAAGATCCAAGCCACCGAAAAATTGTTAATAACTTGTTTGCGACAATTGAAACCGGTCAACAATTGTTATAGGAATGTTGCTAGAGGTCCACTCTGGTTTCTTTAATCATAAAAGAGTACTAATTGAGTCTCTAAAGTATGAAAATTAATTGTTTACGGGAGACCTGTCAAAATATTTGAGGTTATAATAGAAGAAGGTTTTGAATAATCGTTAATAACTATTTATTCCGAAACAAATTCCGTTAAAAAACTATACGTGAAAGTTGTCAAAGGTCTATTCTATGTTCTTCGAATGTAAATATTGACGAATTATTCCTGATTAACTAGTTATTAACGATTTTTGTTGTCGTTACGTCCTTCCTGTATACCCGTAATGAGTAAGACAAGGAGCGAGAGAGTGTGCGACAAGGACAGCAGATGTCTCGCTCGTGCCACCTCCTTTTCTCCCGCGCTGCTAAGCCCCTGAGATGTAACAGGTGTTCACAACAAAAATCGTTAATAACTAGTGAATCAGGAATAATTCGTCAATATTTACATTCGAAGAACATAGAATAGACCTTTGACAACTTTCACGTATAGTTTTTTAACTGAATTTGTTTCGGAATAAATAGTTATTAACGATTATTCAAAACCTTGTTCCATTATAACCTCAAATAGTTTGACAGGTCTCCCGTAAATAATTAATTTTCATACTTTAGGGGCACAATTAGTACTCTTTTATGATTAAAGAAACCAGAGTGGACCTCTAGCAACATTCCTATATCAATTGTTGACCGGTTTAAATTGTCGTGAACACGTTATTAACAAATTTTCGGTGGCTTGTTTCTTTACCCAATGCCTGCAATGTGTAAGACAAGGTGAGACAGAGTGTGCGACAAGGACAGAGACAGACGAGATACCTCCTCTCCAGAAATTGTTAATAACTTATTAATTGAGCATTACAGCGACAGAAAACCTAAAGGGGAATGTAGCCAAGACTTCATTCTAGATTCTTTAATCACTAAAGTGTACAAAATATGTCTGGAAAGTTATATAATTAATTATTTACGGGGGACCTGTCAAATTAACTGAATTTATTTTCGGACAAGTGTTTGTAGAATTGTTAATAACTATTCAATTCAGGACGAAATCCTATAAAAAATTGTATGTGAAAGTAGCGGAAGGTGTATTCTGTATTTTCCAATTGTAAATAATTATAAATCATCAATAATAAAGAAGATATTAGTTAATTTTCCCTCAACTTGGCAGGTTATGCCGAAACTCTATGTCTGTCCTTCTCTCTCTCCTGGTAAACCTCCTATGTCTCTCCTTGTCGCACACCTCCTAGCGGATACCTCCTTACTCATCATGTGCTCCTGATACTTCTCCTGGTATTTGCCAGGGTAGCAGGAAGGTAGGAGGTGAGCGAGACATCTGCTGTCCTTGTCGCACACTATCTCTGTCCTTGTCTTACTCATTACAGGGATAGGGAAATTAGTTCCGAAATCCGCCACCGTAGATGGCGCCACCGTCGCGCTGCAATCGCCGGGGCAGAACTTGGGCGTTTTGCCGTAGGGTGGCGCTGCTTGCACGTTTGGTGAAGCAGATGATTCTTGCCGATTTCTCCATACCAGACAATGTAACTTCCGGCAAAAATCCTCTGCTGAATACCTTGCATCACGCAGATGAATCTTGCCGCTTTTTGCATTACATCTTATGGGTATAGTGGCAAGAATCATTTGTTTTATTCTTTAGGGATTGTAGTATATTAGTTTAAAAAATAAGGAAAAATACGAATAATTTTTATGAGATCTTTATTATCATATCTTGTACATATGGACCGTTTCCTAAACTGTAAAACGGAGAAATAGACATGGAATATTGCAACATTGAACTATTATAAATGGTACGGTAGTTTTACACAGATGCTTCTTTTAAAACGGATAACTGGGAATAGGACCGCTATCGATGAATTTTGGACACAGTTTAGCGTACCTATTGGGAGGGTGGCAAGGGAAGGTTGAAAGAAAAAGACGTAAGCGAATCGGGGGTGGCCAAAAACATCGGGCAAGACGCGACAAGAGGATCAGATAAGGAATGCCTCTTGTTCTGACATTTCCTTTGTTTGGGGATTAAGATATTTAGATAAGGCAGCGTGGAACAGACTGGTGCGAGTAGTTCATTAAACGCTAATTATTAAAGAAGTTCAAAAATATCTTTAACCGCTCATGACATGACTTCTACATTTAATATACATTTTGTAATATTTTTAGCCATTTAAATATACGGTACGAGCGATTCAATGTGACTCAATTAAATTATTCGCATTTCAAATTCGAGTGATACGGATGTCGGTCCAGGATAGAATTTCCAGGACGATTCATAAAAATTTTTGCTGCCTTACGAAAAATTCGATAGCATATCCATGAAGATAATACTACCAAGGCCATAAGTAAAATCACGATAGGTCCGTAATGATCGACCATTGAAATATGGTGTCCGTGGTAACGCATGTGTCCCCAATTTGGAAATTTGATCACGTGCTCGACATTCCAAACAGCTCGGTCGATCGGCTTCACTAGTTCGTCCTTTACGATCTCCGACATAGTTTTAATGTTGTTGTAATACCTGTAATTTATTCATTAGATGGCAACAATTTTGAAAATCTCACCCGTCATAAATGAATTTTTGTACTTAACACATCTATTTAAGGTTTTTGGTGGGAATAAATAACAATTCGTGCCCGATTCCCAAGAATTCATCTTTGGGGAGGAGGAAGGGGTTAGATCGATTTCTTTCGAATGCGAAAGAGTTTTCGAAGAAACGGGAGCTGGAAAGAGACTTTTCCCATGCAACAGAAACGAACTCGAGATGGAATATCGTAGCAGATTTAAATAACACCGCGAATCCAGTGGCAGCATTCTGCGATATATTTGACGTCGAATCAACCGATCCATATTCGATCGATCGATCCGCAGATGTCGGGCGACGGTTTACTCACGTTTTATTTTCTATAACGTCGGTGAGGGTCCGCACGATGGACTCCTCGGTGATGGTATCGATGTTCAATGTAAGTCCGATACCGGCGTCCAGGATTTTACGTGCGTTGAAAAGTTGATCCCCGAAAAAGGGAATCGCGACTACCGGCACAGAATAGTGCACTGCCTCCTGTAACGATTGCAATCCGCCCTGCATCACGTACGCCATCACTTTTGGATGTGCTGCATAAAAAAGAAAAAGTGATGTTAGAATCATGAATCAGCCCCGAGCGAACCGCACTCCTCTATGGATTATCTCCTCTTGCGTATCGCAGCTCTTAAAACTCCCCGTGGAAACCAGTGGTTTAATAGTACTCTCGAAAACATCTATAATTTATCAATCTGCCACTTTTGGAGATTTTTCACCTCGAGAGGCTAGCATAATCGTTCGACTTATGCGGAACGAGGCAGCGTCACGCATTGTCAACGAGATCAGGCTTCCGTCGACCAGAAACTTGCCCGTAATCCTGGCGGCACGTCGACTTCCGAAATTACGAAAACCCCTACGTAATAGGCAATTGAATTGAAATTCTCATTATTTGCATCGCGCGCTCGCGGCTCTCCCCGTATTCTCGCCTTTAATACGTTTTCCAACGAGTGCAGGGGTGGCGGAGAAGGGTGGCGAAGTGAAGGGAAGGGAAGGGAAGGGAAGGGAAGGGAAGGGAAGGAGAGCCGGTAACCTGTCTGTCAATGTGTACGAAAGTTCGCGCCTGCTTGCATTTGCATCGGGACCGGGGCGTTACCGCGAACGATGCGGAGTTGTTTGTCAGAATTTCCCGGGAGAATTTCGCCGGCGTGTCATGAGTTATCTTTTCGTTTCTGTATGAATCGCCCCCGGATCGCAACCGGCATATCCCTCGCCCTCTCGGATCATCGAGGCGTGTAGTCGTTTATTTCTCCCTGTGCAGTTTTTATCCCAGCCTTTCTCAACCGCACCTCTGGGTCCCGCGGAAAACATTGCCGTTCGAATATCCCTGATAACGAGACAACGCCGAGCTCCAGAGATCGTTTTTCCACCGTTCGACTCTTTCTCGAAACGATCGAACCGTAGTCGCTTATTCTGTATCGCGGCTAACCGATTAAACTCTTCGAGAATCTCGTCGACGCTTTCGCAGAAAGTTGTTCGGTCCGCATCATACGGGGCGGTCGATTGTTTAAAAATCGTTCGTCGACGAGGTCGTTACAGAGAAAACGAACATCCCGTGGAAACGAAATGGCCGTCGAGGTTGGAAAAGGGAGCGCGAGCAGGGGCAAGTTCGTGAATCCTGTTTAACGAAGTCGCGAACAGTTTCGACGAGTTCCGCGCAGAAATCGAATAGAAAACGCGATAATTAAGAGACCGGAGCGCGGAGATACGCGCTCGCGACAGACCGATAGTTGCGCAAGAACCGTCGGTCCGAAAAATAATGATCCTGTCGGCTCATGCGAGTCAAAGAGAAGCATTGTAGCCGGGCACGCATAGAAGATCGTTCATCCGCATTGATCGTGCCTTCTCCGCGTGCTGCTATGTCGTAATAGCAGAGAATCGTGGATTTAATTGCCTGGCCGATCAAACGCTTCTATTCAAACCTTGTTACAATGAAAGATTCGACGAGGGTGACCGAGGTTATCCGAAACGCGATTTATACTTGGAGGTTTACTTAATTAATATCGGAACACGGTCGAACTCGTCGAAATTCCAGGACAAAGAAAGGATCGGTGTTGGTCTTCGGGACGTCGCATCGCGTCGATCAAAAGCCGCGGCAGGAAACGCGTATCCCGGAGCGGTCGATCTAGCGGATCAAAGAAGAGGTCGGAAAGGGTCTGGGCCAACCTTACCTAAAACCGCTTGCTGCGGCGCCCACTTCACAAATTTAATGTTAGCTGGATGAATGGCCATGTTCCCGGCGTCCTTCCATAGAACTCTCTGCTCGAGCGAGCTGATCGCGTTGCAGAGTGCGGTCAAAGGGCCCGCCGGCAGCTGATGAGTTTGCAGGTTCGAGCCTAGGGAGAAGTAGATGGCTCCGTGCTCCGCGTTGTCCAGGAAGTCCTGGATCTCCTGCGAACAGGATTTCCTCTGCGATACTTATAAAAAATCGTGTTATCGTTGGGTCAAATCGAAAGGTCGCGATTTCGACATCGATCGGGAGGCGATCCTCGAGCATCGTCTTCGTCGAGGTGGATCGAGGGCTACGATGCACGCGCATCACGTGGAGCCGAAGGCATTGTTCCGTTAATTGCACAGCTCGGTGGAACCCGGCGAATTTCCGTGCACGTGGATAACGATCACGTTCCGCGTGCCGGTGTTCCGCGTTAATTCCACGTGACGCCGGTACAATTGCACATCGGGGACAGAGTGACGTCTCGGTTCTTGCGACAACGTTTAAAAAAACAGAACGTCCCGGCTCATTGTCTCCTGGACGTCGTAACTCCGTCGAGCGTCGTCGACGCGTTCCTCGTATAATATTATCGAGCGAGAAGAAACAAGTACGAAAATCCTTCGGGGGAAGGAATCGAACCGTAAATCCAGGATTTGTTTTTCTACCGCGAGGATGTTCGCATCCTGGGAACACCGTTCGAAAAATATTTTTCTTGGCTCCGGCTGGGGCGGAGGTAAATAGCAATGACCTTTACTTTCCACCCCGGTCGCAGGTAAACTTTCACCCCTGTGCCGCTCACCTGCCGAGACGTTAGCTGTTTTCCCCCGGAGAAATCATTCTCGGGAATTCGATACTCTCATCTTCGCTCGCCCTCCGTATCGTGCGAAACAACGCCCCGCCAAGAATAATAGCCGTAATCGTTAACCGAATTTCGTCCAACATCCTGCAGAGTTTTCTTTTCTTCGATCGTTTCGATCGGTTGAAAATAGTATGTCGTTACGCGTGCATAATTTCTGCCGAATCCGTAGTTATAATTATGGGGCGAAAACAAGCGAAGGTCGAGACAAGAAGGGCTTGTTAGGAACGAAAGGAAAAGCCAATCGACGGGTCGAGGATCCGATCTATCCCGGGGGTCGTTTTCTCGGGAAGATCCGCCGGTGTCTCGCTTTAATGGCAAAGTTGTTGGCGTTAGTTACCTTGGGCAGGGGTTCCTGCTTCCCAGTGATCTGCAGACTGTGAACTTCGATCACGTTCGGCAGCAGAGGCTTCGGGTAGCCGAACACGTGATTGTTTCCCAGTATCACGAGACTGAAATTCCTGTCGACGTCCTCGACCGAGACTCCCGGCGTCCACTTGTTAACGATCTTTTGCGCCCTCGGCAAGTGCCAGTGTCTGTAGTATATCCTGGTCCAGGCGGTGTAGAGGACGTTCTGGAGACGTTCGCTGAGGGACATCCGATTTGTGAACGGGAACGCCATGTCTGGATTCGATTGCGGGTCGTCTGGATTTCCTGGGATTCGACAGACTTTCGATTAGCATTCGTCGATTGTCCTTTGTTTTACGATAGCTTGAAGATTCGAACGGCCTGTATACGCGCGTGTTACGCGGTAGGAAATATCGCCTGGACGTTCTCGAGCGCGAGCTATTAAATTCGCATTCGGACGGCGACCGTAATAATTCTCGCCGCCTAGCAGAGCTTCTGTGTCTCGCGATCTATTTCCCGGCTGACGCGGAATGGCTACATGTTAAAGCACTACCGGGCGATCCGTCCTTTTCCGCGGAACCATCTTCCCCGATTGCTCGCACATTCTGCTTCGCCGACAATGTACGTCAATTTCCGGCGCCGGGGAAAGTGCTACGATGCCTGGCGACGAGGAAAGCGCAAGAAGAGCCTAGCTAAAGTGCTATGTATCCATCGGCTCGGGAACGGTAGAATTTTTTAAGCCTAAACTGTTTTTCATTCGCGTTCGTCGGCCCGTCGACGCGAGGATAGAACCGAGGTCCCGGACCGTTCGAAACCGGTGTTCCGAGGCACGCGTTCACCCTCGTCAATTGTTGTTTGGCCCTGTGCGGGGGCGGATCTCGCTTACCGACCGAGTCCATCACGTACGGCAGGTTCCCAACGCTCAGGAATCCGATCAGCACCGGCCAATTGTAATGCTTGACTAGGGCGTAATAACACTGGAACCATAGCTGCTCTATAATCACCGCGTCGAACGTTCTGTTCCTCCTGAAAACGACACGCTCTGCGGTAAAACGATCAGCCTCGCACAAGGTGCTCGAATGTCGACCATTCCGACCCGTCTCTTCCCCTACCCTACTGCCAAATTTCGTTTCGCTTTGCAATCGATTCTACAGCTACTAGAAAGCGATTGGAAAGTCGTCTTCCTACAAGATCGTTCGAGGAAGCCGAATCGATGTAATTTTCATTAATTTTCTTTCGAAGCGAAAAGCGAAACGAGCCAAATTTCATGGCAAACAAATATTCGACACGCGTCGAGCACCCTGTAGATGAAGTTGTCGTGGACGAAATTAGAGTAATTTTCGGGGGGTTGTTTTTCGCGAGGGAACAGTGCTAGCAATTTCCCTTAGCTCGCGAGGGAGAGAATCGAGGTCTCGTACCGTGTTGCAGCCTTAACGAGGTTACCAAATGAATATCTTTTCTCGTTTCTCTCCCTCTTTTACAGCCTCGGCAGGCATGCGAGCGGGTTCTTAGGAGAAACGAATATCCGCATTACGAGATTAGGCCGTCGATCGCCGGGCTGAACAGTTGCTTCTCGCACAGCTCGTTTGCCTCTCGCATGTTCTTCCGCAGAATGGTGTACGGCCCCATGTGCCTGTCGCAAAATCGATAATTTCATTCCTTCGGGTTCGATGGTTGTCGCGAGACTCGCGTACAAGCCCGTTCGTAAGCGTCCTGACGCTTTCGCGAATTTTCCAAATGTCTATCCAAAATTCTCTCTCGTTTTGTCCTGACAATCTTGATGGGCACTTACGAACAGGAATGTATCGTATAAAGACGGACACGCACCTCAGGCCAGTGCAGTCGCTCTTCCGGTAAGTGAAGGACAAGTCGACGTCCTCGTAGTTTTCGATCGGCTTCTGGAACATTAGCCGTTCGTCATAGGAATTCCGTTCACGAGAAGGTGCAGGTCTTCAAGACAACGGATAGATCTCGATCGGGACCAGTGTTTGCGAGGGATTTACATGTGAAACCGAACTCTTGATTTCTCGGAGGGGAAAGAGTGGAAGAGAGAGCCGAGAGAGAGAGAGAGAGAGAGAGAGAGAGAGAGAGGGGGGACGACGGTGTAGGGGCTCCGGCAAAGAGGGACGCATTTAACAAGGAGAAATGTTAGCGAAGGTAAATTGAAGCCGGACGAAGTTTGCGTAACTTTGAACTCTAGTTTATGGACCGGGTAGAAAAGAAGCTGCGGGGTCGAGGGGGTGAGAAAGAAAGATACGAGAGGGAACAGAGCAAAGCGGAAGTTGCGCCGGGACAAGGACCCCGTGGAAAACTCTCGGAAGAAGAACGAAGAGGATCCGAAATGGACTGACCAGGCTACGTGGGAAGAGGGCAGAGAGAAACGCGTGCTCCTCGATGCTCCGGGACACAGTCAAACATCTATTTGAAACATCGCTCGAACTTTTTCCTATGTCCCTGCCATATTATCGAATTATTAAATCGTCGTAACTCCGTTAATGTCGTTCCCGCCTGTTTTTCGAGAAGTTTACCCAACGACGAACCGGGAGGAACTTCCGGCGTTATTGTATCGTTCGGTAAATTGCTCTGCTTGATTCGATCGAGGCGACTTTGGGGTTTCTTCGAGCGAAACTCGTTTCCAGATTCATTATTGGTTTAACGGATTTCAAATGATACATTGACGGCACGGTTAGAGGTGCTGGTAGATCGTTAGAGGAACTATGACAGAGTAGAATCGCTTGCCTTCGAGGGGATGGTAGATATCACGGTGACCTTGTGCCCCCGTGCCGCCAAAGCTTTCATCAACGCTTGAAAAGGTTGCTGGTGGCTGTAGCTGGCGCTCGGACAAATCCCGAGGATGTTGAATCCAACGGAGAATCTTGGAATCAGCGAGATCACCGCGAGAAACAACAAACAATGTCCACGCATCTTGTTTCACTGTTCTTCTTCGACTAAACACAGTTTCAATTTTGCAACGAATTAAATGCGAAGACGAAGGTGGAGCTCGAACGATCCCGGTGAAGGATTCGGAACACGCTTCTTCGCGATCAGCTCGCTCGAGGCCAGGATAAATAAGTGAACGAGCAGAGAGCTACTCCTTGTCGCGTGGTGTCGCGTCGCGTGCTACTCGCGCGGCTCGCCAGCTTTCGAATAATGCAAGCCCGGTCAGCGGCGGCGTGGCAGATATCTTTATACCGGCCCCGTCGTCGAACATAAAGGTCTCGTTCAGGGATTGTGAACAGCCTAACCTAGACATCGGGGCTCCCTTATCTCCTAAGGTCGCGGCCGAGGAGAAACACAGCCGAGTTCTCGATGATTTATGTCGACATACGGAACGACGAATTTATAATTTGAACGTTTGAAGGAGAGTTGAACAGAGAGTATCTTCTCTGCAGCTATCCGTCCTGTTCGAACCTGGCAGCCGCATTTCGAATCGGCGAGTTATCCGTCGAATTGAAAGGTCAGATGGAATCGGCGTGGTCGTTGATAGTATCAAGCGGTAGCTGATATTAATTTATCCGTCGACGATGGGACGATAAATGACAGGGGGCCGCCGGAGGGGGTGAGGGGGTGAACCAGGCGAATCCGAGCGGGCGCGATCGATCAGTCCGGTGCACTCGAAATATCTGTCGAGCGTAGTTTAAATTACTCCTCGAATAATCTGGGTTTTCCGAGGTGGCAGAGGGGAGGGGACGTCACCGTTTTCCGACGGCGCGGCGGCAGCAGAGAGGGAACACGCGGGATCGAAGATAACTCTTCGCGGCCCCTCGTGTCAGGCCGCAACACGGGCCACGGTTTAATACAACGTCACGAAGGATCGTGGTAGGGCGTCGGCGTCGGCGTCGGCGTCGGCGAGAAATAGAGACGCGGCGCGTCCGCGGGAAGCGAGACCGCCTAGAGGAACCGTTCCCACGATGAAGAGAGAAAGTTCAGCCCCCGACAGCAAAATGCTGCGTGTGTCGCTAAGTAAGCGTCTAGATTTGCTCGTCCTTTCCCTCTGCCTCCTAGAAAAGCCAGTAGCCGCCGTCGCTTGCCGGAGGATGTGTCAGCTTCAGCTGTGTATGTTTTGTCGGATCTCTCGGTTTCTCTCCTCTCTTCTCCTTCTTCTCGAATCCCTCGGCTGTCCGTCCCTCTCTCGGTTCTCACAGTTTCCCTCTGTTCCTCTTGGAAAACCTCCCTCGCTCGCGCTGCAGAATCCACGGCACCCACTTGCCGGATCTCTTGCCATAATCCCTCTCACTCCCCGCTCGCAAAACCCCACCCGCATTCGCCAGACGGTTTCCAGCGGGGCGAGTTTTTGCCCCACCGTTTATGCGACCGAAATTCAGGATATCCGCGGCTAATTTTGAGGATACGCCCGCAGAGCGCCCCAGAGCCGCCTTGCTCGCTTGTCACGAATTTCGTTCCGCTTTTCTTGTCTGGCTCGTATTTGCCCCTGATGCCCCGAGATTAGTGTCGCGGCGCTCCTCCCGCGATTAGACACGCTGCTATACCGGAAACGATACCAAGCCTTTTCGGGAGAGGATTCTCTGAAATATCCGTGTTAAACCTGCCCTGGTTGGTCGAGCGACGATTTTTCGAGCTAGGAAAATGCACGCGTTGAAACTAGGATTTTTGTGCAACACGCGGTCGACGGAAAGGTAAAATTGACGGGCAGCTCCGAGAACCGTACAAGGGTTAATTTCCAGTGTACCCGTTACGCAGGGGTGTCTGCAGGAGGAGGACAGGTCGCAGAAGGTATTTCCCGTTGATCGCCCGGGCCCTTTATTAAACTCGCTACCCGACTGTCGTCTCCCGGGCTCCTCCTCGTTTCAGACTTGTTGTCAAGTTTCAAGGTGAGCTCACCCCGAACGACAGCGGCTGCTTTCAACCCTTATCAGACGCATCTGATTCTGACACGTGATTCGAATTTACCGCCTAGCCGGGGTGTCAGCGGGACTCCTTAAAGTCGTCACGCAGCTTATTACATCTTCGTGGATGTCGGACCTGTCAGGGTCCACGGGTGTCTGGCCCCTTAACCAAAATTTCCTGGTGTTCGAGGCAGAACCGAAGTCGCGAAGACTTTCAAAGAATTTCGAGCTCGTTGCACCGTGTTGAATTAGCTGGATAAAATACATTTTCGAGTCGACAACGACTAAAATATTTATGCGAAATAAACATCTAGGAGTAGAACGAATCATCGTATCGATGGATTCGGTCGAAAAGCGAGCTCTATGCGACAAGCTCCGCTGTCGAGGGTGCAGAACCGTCATCGAGGAAATTAACGGTGCTGAAGAAAATCTCGCTGGCGCATCGCACGCTCGAACGACCGAAATAAATATCGCGGCCAGGTCTGCGGAGATTGCGGAAAAGAAGAGAGCCCCCGGGGGTGGTGGAGGGTCGCAAAAACTCTGGAAGAGGAGCGTCGAGGCGAAAACGGGTGTACGCGGGGGTGGCTTCTTGGCGAGACACGGCGGGGGGGGCGGCTGCGACGAAAATTCGAGCGGCCGAAGGAAATTGCGATGATTATACGGGTGAGGCGGCCCGGCCTGGCCCGGCCCGACCTGGCTCGACCCGTTACACGGAAAAAGAGAGAGACCGCGACGAGGTTGGGTCGTGTCCGGGGGAGGGGAGTAAGGAGTATTCCATAAAGCGTAATGGAGGGCTCGCAAATATTTATCTTTCGGTGGAGGCTGCGGCAGCGCGCAAAGAGCCATGCGAAAACGTTCCCGGTGCGCCGGATGGCCCTTGTCGCGGCACAGAAACGCGGAAAGTTCTCCTGACACGATTACGCCGCTCGGTGACCAGAAATAATTTCATTAGCCGCCGCTGCCGCCCCCGTAAACTCATCCGGCAGTTCGCAAAGAAACCGTGCGCGTCGGAAATATGTACGTCGGTGTGCATAATCGCTCTCCCCGAGTCCCTTCCCCCCACCGTTGGACGCCTTAAGTCCCACCCCCAGCCTGCTTGCGCTCTCTCTCTCTCTCTCTCTCTCTCTCTCTCTCTCTCTCTCTCTCTGGCCCCGGCATACCCCTGCCCCTCACCCTGCGAGGCATCCACGAGCATCCGCGAAGGAACTCTAATCACGGTACTTAAGTTCCTGTTGCATAGACGCGCGAGGAACGTTGCTCTTGCCGCCATCAGCATCCGGTCCCGTAGAACGCTCCTCGATGTACGCGTGTAACGGTGAATGGAATGATTCGCGCCACCGCACACGACCGTTAATGAGCGAAACGTCGGCTTACACTGCTCCGAGAGACCCTCTCGAACTTAATGGACCTGTATCGATGGGGCTCTAAGCAGCTTCGGGCTCCTTCCCGCTTCTCCTACCGTTTCCCGTCTCTCGTCTCTCGTCTCGCGTCTCTTCCGTCTCTAGCCTAAAGTCGGACTCTTCCCTAACCCTAACCTAGGGGTTATCAAGCTCGATACTAGCAAATTCAAACAGCGTTTTCAGTGCAAATACGCTTGTCGAAATTAAAGTTTTTCCGGTGGCCGTGTGTTTCGCGCGGACCTCCTGGAACTTCGTTATCTTCCCGTGTTTCCCGATGGATCCGATTTTCGTTTTACCGTGTGCGGCCTTTGCCCGGTCTAATCGTGGAACGGGCGAAATCTCAAAGGAGAGGGCGCCTGTCGGCTATGGCCGGTGCCGCCATGGAAAATGCAGCTGTCGAGCGGAACTTCCGGTTCGCATCGAACTTACCGTCGAAGAAACGTTCCGCGCACTTGATCCATTTACAGGATACGCGGCCTTTGGCTTAGGTAAAAATAAGAAATCGATAGGGAACACCGGGGCTAGTAGTCGGAGATCGTTTCTCCTTCTCTTTCTCTTTCTCTCTCTCTCTCTCTCTCTCACACACACACACACACATTCTATTTTCTTCTCTGTTTCTCCGTATGTCGAGGTTCGCCCCGAATGTCTGGTTCCTAGGTTATTCCCCGTAGGGCACATCTGTGCTCGGGCAATGTGCTCGGGAACGATTCCGCGTCACGGAAATAAAGACTGTTCGAGCAAACGATAACTACCGCAAAAGAAACAACAACCGGAAACCGCACTCTGTAATTCAGGGCGCGCGCTCACAGCTCCCTCCATCGTTATTGTCATCGTTGCGCCGGGACGACGTAACGTTATTATTCCTGACCGTCGTTAGAAAGCCCATGGAACTATCGGAAAGGAATAATATTATGCCACCCGGCCCCCCGATCCGCCATAGTCTTTTTATCTCGTCCAGTGGGTTTGTCAAAGCGCGATTAGAGCATTCCTCGTTTCCTCCGGTCGCGTTTACACTCGTTCCACCGATATTCTGTGCGCGTTCTGCGCTCGGCAATTCTCCTGTGTGTGTGTGTACATATACTGTTCGTTCCCACAGAGTTTTTTCAGCATATTGTAAATCGTCGCGAGGCAACAGCTACAAGTTTTAAAGCTGAAAGCCATAAATAAAGCCCTTCTCCGATTTCAAGCCGTCCTTCGAAAATTAGAAGAATGCTAATGCTCGAGTGGCCATGCGCCACTCGAGGGTTTTTTAGCTGATGGCATTGGAAAGTGGCCATAAAGTCAATCCGGGAAACCCTCGCTCCGCGTACCACCCGCAATGTACCGGAGGTCCCGGATTCGGACAAAGCGGGCCTTATGGCCCGCACGAGCGTCGACCAGGCCAAGAGCGCAACCCCTCTTGAGCCACATGTACGCGTGCTCTTAGCCTTCGTCACCGGACCCAAGCTAAGGGGTCATAAATTCGTTAGCGAGCCACTTAGGCTATTTACTCGGGCTGTTCCGGGGTCCTGTTATTCGTTATATACAGCAATTTTCCTGGTTTGACTTGTGGGTGGAGACTTCCTCCTCCACCGGTGAGGGCTCTCCCGGAAGATTCTTCTCCCTCAAGTCAACCAGCGAATAGGAAAGACTTTTCCCCAAATTGAAATACGATCGATTGTCGGAGGTGTTTCTAAATTTTTGCGTGACGAGCTGGTTTTGCTTGATGTTAGGTCGAAGCTAATCTAAAAACGATGACGATCGGACGGCGTGTGCAACGATCACGGATTTTCTTTGGTTTCCACGGGCCAGTGGCCGGTAGTTATCCCCTCGTCCCCGAACGATTTCATCTTATATCCACCGGGATTAGAGAACCTCTGTCTGTGACCGTTTCATTACTCATCCTATACGCTGGCTGGGACTACGTGTTCGTTCTGTTTGTCGCTCTGGTTCTCTTTCTTCCCCGGTATCGGCGTAGCCTCGTTCAACCCTTTCTTCTCTCCTCGTTCTTTCTCTCTCACTCTCTCTCTCTCTCTCTCTCTCTCTCTCTTCTGCTCCTCTATCCTATGTTCTCTCTCAGTCTCCATTCGATTTTTTCCCTCCTGTTTTCTACAGGTTTTTCCACGATCCTTTTGCCTCGGTCGCGCGAGCAGCTTCGCAATATTGTAATGCGAGGCACAATGCCTCTGCACCCGAGGAGGAGATGCGCCGCGATAAAGAGCCCGGACGCATCGGCCTCGGAAGATGATTAAAAACAAAAAGGCACGTGTCGGTACGTCTTGCGACAGAAATGAATCTTGAAATTCTGGATCCCCGTATTTTTTCGCGTCGTTTGGAGTGGCTCGCGACCGCGAGAACGGATATAAAGGAGAGTTCGGCGCGATAATTCGAAGATCGATCGCTGGGTGATCGAGTTGCTGGGTGAAAAACGATATTTCATTTTCTGAGCGAACGGTTACCGCGATGATCTCGTCGTCGTCGTCGTCGTCGTCGTCGCTCGTCTCCCGTTCTAATGCGGAAACTGACACGCGAATACGCCCCGGGAAAGTTTCTCCTCCCCGGGCGAGGAAGCGAGGAAGAAGAAGTAGCCGGGGAGTTTACGCCGGGGAAACGGAATTAAGACGTTATAGAAATGGATCAAGGAGTTTAATTAAGTTGATTCAACGACCGCCGTACAAAATTTCCCGGGCGTTCGCGCCTCTTCGGACCAGCCAGATTGCTTCTTGTCGCGGGACTCGTCGCTGTTCATTATGTACATACAAACATACGTACATTCGTACATAGACGCGGCGCACAGACCGACGCACCGGTGCACACGGACAGCCGCATAATATTTTTCGGCTGTTTAAGCCGTTAATCCGCTCGCTTATAAAGCGAAAGGAAAGTTTCCCCGGCGAGAATAAACGCGTTACCGAGTTCGTTAACGAAACTACACTAAAATAGAACTTTTTTAACTTGCCCGCTGCTTTTACACCCCCATCCCCCGCGCTACCTGTTTACTTCCGTCGTACTTTATTTGCCATCAACTCCGGTCAAATTGATAAATTAACCAACTGACCACTCGGGCCCATCAACGGCGCCATTTTTATTTCCCTTTTTACGGAGCGCCTCGTCGAAGGCACATTTTCCGGAAAATCACACGCGGAAGTGAAGGGAGGCTTTAATGAAATGACCATTATTTATTGATTATATTGACGTTACGGACCAATGATAGGTCTATCGATGATAATAAGAATTATTTGTTGATGAAAAAAGAAACCGATGAATGAATGAACGAACGAATGAATCAACGATCTCAGAATCTCCTTTCTAAATAGAGACTTCGAAGTGTCCACTTGATACGGTTTCAAAGGCCGCACTGTGAGGGCCAAACCTAAACAGTTGGAAGATGCTTGGGACCTTGATTTCCTTTCGGGGTTCCAACGGTTTTCCATCTGCAGGCAGTCAAGGCTAAGATTTCGTGCAGTAAAGAGCTCTCTCCCGCGCCGTATAACAAAGAACAGTTCGAGTTCAAATACCGTGTACATTCCAGTGTCAGCGCGTCGTTTTGAACGTCGACTGGGCAATTGGGCGTGTGTGCTCCTACGAGCGAGTTACCGATTATATTATACCTTTTTTTTTTAAAAATAAAGATTTATACTTTCCAATTTACTACAGAAGGAATAAGGAGTGGGGTTTTTGAAAGTGACAAAGGATGTGGCAGTGCCGAACGTTGGTTAGCGCACGAGGGCAATGCCCTAACGGCCGCTGCTGCACGGGAAACAAGGATGATAGTTAACGGATTTGGTAATTTGGAATACGGGAAAGGTATACGGGAGGTATTGGACCCCCACGCGACGATTTCGGCGCAAGGCGTAAACAGATTGTTTACGGTCCCGGTGTCGAGCTCGATCAGCTGTGCTATTGTCAACGCCGGGACACGGTCGCAACGAGACAGTTTTTTTTATATTGGTAGGCAAGAACTTTATGGCCCCAATAAACGGCCATTGTGGCTAGAAATAATTCGCGTTACCGGTGTACCGGGTAATTGCTTGCAACGGTTTTGCACATACACCGATTCATTTAATTTCGAGCTTAATTTTTTCAACTATTAAAGTTAATGTCGTCGAACTAGTGTAGGTTCGGTGCGTTTCAAAGAACGATCCGGATCATATTGCCGCGCGTAAAAGATAAACTTTCGTGCGCGGCTGTGTCGTTTTCCGTGTGCCTTCGTTCCGCGCGCGTTCGGCGGCATCGTGTAATGTTTGTCGGCGGGAATAAAGGACTCGCGCGGACCCAGGCGGCCTGAGCGATGCGATAGCGTTTCTATAATAAACATTGTAGACGAGCTGACGAGTTCGAGAAACGTTCGGCATCGGGCAGTTCTCGTCGAGACATAGAGAAGCGCGCGTCGAGTAGTATTTTCTAATATCTCTTTGTATACCTTGTTTTGCCTTTTGTCTTTTTATTGTTTAAATATATTCACGTTTTAAAATACCAACGGTTCTTTGTCGTGGTGTCGTTCCGGATTCGCGCGTGGCGATTCGTTAACGCGTATTCTCGCGGGACGGTTTAGGTGATGTATATTGCATAACTTGAAGCGGTGCAACGGTGCATCGTGGAATTGCATGTGTCGCGTTCGCAGGGCCGTGTGCAAACAGAGCAAACGCCGGTCCGGTGGTTGTGTTCTCCAAACAGCGTGGGTTTCGATCGCCGGTAAAAGTTGAAGGGGAAAGGGCAAGACAGCAAACGGTGAGTTATTAACGTTAATTAACGGGGCCGGTGATTGGGTTCAACAGGCGATCCCAGGAACCATCCATGTTTTCTCGTGGTTTTTTTAACTGGCTGTATTCTCCTCTTGTACGACCCGACTGTCGGCATCTATTATTCCATTTGTTGCGATGATTTAGGCGTGTCGTGTCTACATTAATATGATTGAAACTGCCCGTGTTTACGGGAAAGCGGATTACGGTCGAATCGACTGCACGTTCACGCAGTCAATTCAGGTTAATGATTTCACTATAACGCGTCTCGCCGTGTGGATTCGTCGAGCGGCCTGGTCGACTCGGCTCGGCTCGGCTCGGCTCGGCGCGGAGCGTGTAACGCGAACCAATTCTCGCTATTTCCACGCAGATTTACATGTTTCTGCAGTTTTAGCCGGGCAAAATGGCGCCACTGCAGGTGCCGCGAACGCGTTACGCAACTCCGTTCAGATTGCAACGCTCCTAAATTTTTTATTAGTTTTTTTCCGCGTTGTCGAGAGCGCGTGCTTTCGAGAGTCAACCTTTTCACAGATACTCAAGGTCTAATGAAAATGACCGCACCTCGCGCCTCGTACATATTTACAGTTCGGCGTTGCAAAAATGCAAAGGGGACACAGGCGGGGCCGCCCACTGGCGTAGACTGCGCGAAAATCCTCGCTCGAGTCGCGATTAAATGAAAATGAAACATTTACGGTTAAACGAGACGCATTTGAACGCATTTTTCGAGAATGATTTACAAACATTTTTCCCCGCTACGCGTCGTTACAATGATTGTGATCGCATTCTCGCAGAGGTCTTTCACTTTGAATCGAAGGTGTGACAACTTGTTCCTTTCACGCGAAACGATCCAGCTTACAAGAGTTCTTCGAGAGAAAACTTTTTTACAGATCGTAATTCCCATAGAAGCCGATTCGCAGGAAGGTTGCCGGCGGGAACTTTTCGATATTTCCCTATCGAGGCTCGCGGCGCTGATTATTCGCCGTAAAGTTTTTCGCGGATGGTTCATAGGCGCCGCGACACGGACCGTTTCCGATACCGACAAATCAGAAAAGCCACGGCCAAAGCCACTCGAGGAAACTGTGCCGTAGAAAGTGCCACGAACCCTCGATAAACGTTCATAACATTATCGGAGTCGTGCCTCGTACGTTTCTATTCGACGCGCGACCCATAAATCCTGTACACGCGACTTCCTATCGATCCCGGAAACTTATGTGCGAAGCTTCTCGAAAATTTACGCTTCTCGAAATTGTTGCGCAAAATTTCGAAACGGAATCTTCAACTTTTCTGCCATTTCGATCAGGAAATTTCGGATTATTTAATAGTTGGAGATTGTTTATGGGGGAATGGTTGATACAGGTGAATTTTTGCTAGAGCTTTCTGTGCGTTCGACGCCACTGTCGCCCGATGGACAAAACGTGCACGGGCTGCATCAGATGTATGAGCAAGATCGTCGTGAAAGAAACATTTCACGCTGATTACACTCCGTCTCCGAGTGCACGGCCCTCTGTTAGTCTGCCCTTCTGATCTGCGAAGAGTTGCTCTTTAGGATTATTAATCCGAAAGGTATCTCCTTCCATTGAACTTTCTAATTGATCTCACCCCGACCTGGCGCGGCCGTGCAATTTCAATCGCGCCGTGTCGTTGCACACTCTTGCAATTCGAACCGAAACTATTGTTGCTTGTCCAAATACGAAGTTTCTGTTTTCTGCTGATACAGTGGTTACTCGACGAGGTATCTCGAATCCATTTCGATTTCGTTCTGTGCTAGGTCAGCAATTTTTTGCAAAATATTTCGAGCCTATGGATCAACGATCTCTAACGGTTCGACGACGAAGATCGACGCAGCCGACGCAGGATGCGTGTCCCCGAATTTCCGGGGGCTGGAGAGATCTAGTCGGGGTGCCTCGGGGGCAGGACACGACCCTCTGTCCAAGATATTGCTGGTCTGTGGCGGGCAGACTTTCCGCGGAGCAGGGCATTCGGAGTCAAAGGCAATTGCTTGTTTATAGGCAGTATCCAATCTACATCGGCTCTGTCGAGGGTGGGAGGGGTCGCGGGGCCGACGGTGGGAGGACAAAGAGGGCAGGGGGCGGGGTTCCGGATAGCGGTATAGGTTGCTACAGGTGCTTGAACAAACAAGATGTAAATTCGCTGTGCCACGGACCATGGAGGAAGCAAGTAATTAGATGCGTTGTTGCGGGGTCCACCTTTGAACTCCTGCTTGGTATTAAGGGCACTGTTTCCTCCCTGTGCCCTCTCTGCGTGTCTCGCCCTCTCTTCGGCCCTTTCCCCATCGGCATCCTACACCTCGGCCCGAGCTGTGTTTCCTTCGCACAAACGCGGTCCGGAGGCACACGCACGCAGCGCGAGAACGTGCCTGCCTTCTCTGTGCAGGTTGCAACCGTTGCACCCACGACCGCGCTCCACTGTCCGCTTCCGTTTCCGCGTCCACGTGCTTGATCGCGCGACACGAACACGCGCGAGCATACACAAATTTCGATCGGACAGGCCGACGCGACGCGACGCGACGCGTCGTTCGATATTGGATCCCGCAAGCCGTCCCTGAAGGATGCCCACGCTTTATTGCTACCACCGAAAGAGAATTGCGAGAGAGCACCCCCCGCTCGATGATACTTACGGCCATTCCGCGCCGTATCGATCGGTTTCTGCGGTCCACGTCGCCGGGATCTTGCTCAAAGACCAGAGCACACGCTGGTAGCGCACCAGAAATTCGGAATATGCACAGGTATATTTTCGCATCGGGTCGGCGCGAAAGAGATAATCGGATCGGCTCGAAATATTTCTTGCAATTTCGTGGCCGGAAATTACACTCGGAAAACACGGTCGTCGTTTCGAGGAGCGCGTTCAAACATTCCGACAGGGGTTCTTCTCGGGATCGAACACGTAACGGAACGTGATGTAAGCCGAGCTAACAAAAGGATTCCGTTGGTTCAACAAGACCGCCGTGCTGAGCTCCCCCGACCCTTTTTACTTTCCGTCCAAGTGTAAAATCTTTTCTTGACTCCTTATCGGCTCACAGGTTCGCGCGCGCGCTCATTCTCTCTCTCTCTCTCTCTCTCTCTCTATTCCAGGGAAGTTGGAGAGGGGCTAGCGGCGTAGAAAAAAAGGGAGGTGTAAGGTAGAAGGATCTGTAAACTCTGTCGGAGTAGCGGCAAAGTCCCAGAGGTAGCCTCCACTTTCAGTATTTACTACGTCCAAGGAAAAAGCTCGCCCCGGCGCTAAGGAAGAGATCCTGCCCGCTTCCTTCGGCTGTTCTTCGGCCACCCCTCCATATTTTCCGTGCCAACCCGCCCCCTTTGCGTGCCCCCAAGTGCCGAGGGAGAGGAGGGACAGAGGAGGGGGGCCAACTCGGCAATTCGAGCCGCTGTCCGTGGCTCGTGAATTAAATACCCCATGAGGGACATATGTTTACGAGGTTTCCCCCACCTAGCGCGCGAGTTACTTCTAGATTATACCTGCTCCCTTTCTCTCTCCCTTTCCCCCATTGTACTCGGCCCGAGACCTTAATTGCATCCTTGCACCCTACGCGTGTACGTCAGTTTGATTTGTACTTGTGACCGGGCAACGCCGCGTCCGATCGATCGGGACTGCTGTGTTTGTTGTTATTACTCCTCGTTCCCGCTGGGGGGGGGCCGGGAAAATTTCATTCGTAATAATGACGACGAGACCGCGAAGTGTGTGCGACGATTCAAACGAGATCCGCGGCTTCTAGTGACGGTGTGCTGGTGGTGTGTCATCCAGGATTTTTCGGAACCCCTCTCGAAGACATTTTCTCGACGCTTCGGCGTCGCTTTCGTCCAGGATGCTCGCAGGAAATGCCGTCTTTTACGTCTGTCACCTTGTCCACGGAAAACGCAATATTCGGAAATCACAACAAGCTTCTGGGTCCCGAAAGCGAAGTTTCATCGAATAAGTAAGTTTTTCAAGGCCCGAATTACCCTTTTAACTATACTTAAGATGTATCGGCGTTTAAAGGCCGAAACGAGGGCCGTAGCGAAGCGTGTTCGCGAGGGTTGTTCGCGCGTTTTTAACGGGGCGGGCTGGAAGAATGTACAGCGGATCTCAAAACGGGAAAACGGCACGTTTCTGCTCGCGGAATTCCTTGTAAATGGTAACGATGGCCCTTGAGCGGCCAGGGTAGCGCAGGAAGGACGCGACAGGCAAACGAGCACCGGGAAACAGGGGCGAGACACACGCAGAGCACGGGGACACACCGAACTATATCAAACAACGCGACGGTTAATATCGGATTCCGTTGGGGGAAGAGAACCAGGGCGGGGGTCGAACGTGTTTCTCGTTAAGTGAAGCAATTACCCGGACCTATCTATTACTTACAACACCGTCAGCAACCACCGCAGCCTTTTAGTTTTGAAGACTGCCTCGGCGCCGCGTCACAACCTGCCGAGCTCTGCATTTTTCCGTCGCGTTCCCTTCCTTTTTGCTCGCTCTCTTTTTTCCTCTCGCTTTTCCCCGTCTTTCCTTTTTCAACGACGACGACGCTGTTCTCGTCGCGCACGGATCGCATGGCGATGGCGACGCCGATGGTTTCACTTTCGCGATTCGAACAGACGATTCTCCTTCATTTTCTCAACTGCAAGATCTCTTCGTTGAAGCGCAATTAACGCGTACGACTACCTAATACCGGACTACGAGCATCGCGTCGTGTTTAATCTCAAAGACGCTGTTCGCTTTTTCTTTCTACCTTGTCGATTAATCGACACACGTCGAGGCGTGTCGAACGAGTCGAATCTACGAACGCCAAAGGATGAATTTCGGCTTTTCATGTTCGGCACCATCGATTAAATTACTCCGATTGCGCGGGATCTTCCAAAGCGAGACGTTCCCTTTGATTCTGCGATGGGTGTCTAACGATTGTCCGTGAAAATGTTGAAAATTCGACTCCACCGACGAGCAATTATGCACGATTCGTCGCGCCGTTGTTCGAGACAAGTGGGACGAACATCTACGGGAAAAGCTCGATATTTTTCCTGCGAAGGGTTAAGGAAAAACAGGACGGAGGGTGAGCACAGCGAGTCGACTATGCGAATTTCGGTTCGATGTGCGCAAATCATCGTGGCGTAACGAAGAAATTGGCCCCGGCCCGACGCTCGCTAATTTTTCACCGTGGCCCCGCATCAATTTTGCGTTCCGCGACGCTGCACGCGATGCATCGATAAACTTGTAAATAATTAACGAACGCCGCTCCTTCCATCGTTAACACTCTGCCCCGGTTATTGGCGCTCCCTATTAGCCAGTATTCCCGTGGATCACGCCGATGCACCGAATTCGTTAGAAATATTGACAGGTGCGCACGATTCAGAGACCTCGACTTCTCGTGTTGCGTCTATTAATATAAGCGAGCAACCAGCAACTTCCCTACGGATCTGATCGTGCTATCAATTTTTTCTCATTTCAATTTTCCTATTGCCTCAAGATTCGCAATTTAAAAAGCTGAAAATAATACCCCGATAGTCTACAAACGAGCAATTATCGTGGATCAACAGAAAGGTATTGCTTCCCCGATTTTGGCAGACGTTCGGAGTCCGTGAAATTCCGGGTTTTTCTTACTTCGTCGGAGGTACAGATTCTCGTATCCAGGATCCGCAACGAAAATTTGCTCGTTCCCCGCGACTCGATAGCGATCCGTCCGGGTATTCTGGGTCGCTGAAATTTTCATCGGTCGGGGGATCGTTGGGAAATTAGTCTAGGATTTTAGTAAGGGCGTCAGGTTTTGCCGTGGCTGGTGTTACACACGGGAACTAGAGAGTGTATGCTCGTGCCTCAACTCCGAGGACGTGCGCTCGGAATCTTAATTCGCTTTATTATCTTTAACCGACTATATCGACCCGTTGCGTCTCGTCGCGTCGCGGCCGGATCGATCCCGTGAATTTAGAAACTACGGGGTTCGAGTTTCTTTTCAAACCAGAAGAATTATTCTTTTCATTAGACGATGTAGAAGACGGAAATCAAGTGCGCGTATCGTGCCTCGTTTACGCTCGCTCTTCGGAGCCAGCCGCCCCGCCGATTACATTTCCCATAAAACTGCGCAACAATCGGTCGTCGTTTTACGAGGTGGCGTAAAAATAATGGATTAAATGGAGGATCGCAGGCACAATGGAGCTCTCGACATTCTTTTGTCTCGGGCCGGCCTATCCGCGTAGATTCTATCAGCTAATTACATCGCAGCACAGCTATTGACCGCTTGTCGGCGGCCGGGGAGTCTCGCGGAACGGTCGAAAGTTTGCAAACCGGTCGTCTCCGGAGAAACGCGGCTGTGAACGGTCGCGTAGTACGGTTCCGTGCAATTTTTCGTCCGATAGCAGACGGTTTATCGGCGAGTATTCATTTACAGGCGCCGTTAAACGGAGATTTATCGGTGCTAGAGAGTGCATTCTACACACTCGCGTCTCCAGGCGATGTTCAAGGGTGTACGTTCAAGTAAATAGGTCAAAATAACAGAATTTGATAGAAAAATTGCATTACCCGTATACATGGTTGGTTCGAGACGTGACATATGAAAAAACGTTGTCCGAGTCGTTCACCCCGAGGCCGATTCAATCGCGAGAATTCGCAATGAAACGGGGGATGATCGGACGCAACGCACGGGAATAATGAAAAGCTCTAGATGAAGGAGCCCGGCGGCAAGCCTTTGTGCCTTTCGACTGGGTAATGAAAATTCATCCGACACGCCGAGCTCCGCGATCGGTGTATGTAATATCGAGTGGGAGAAGTGTAACGGCCGATAATGAGCGATTCTCGTCCGTCGCGTCCGAGGCGTTAAATCGAATCGAATTCGCGCACGATTCGCCAGCATCGAGACCTCGAATCGACACGGTAATGTCTCTGCTATTTAAAAATCTTTCTAATCGGCGACCGCTGTCAATTTCGCTGTGTAACCGACAATGTAACGGGACAAACTCGAAGCACAGGACGGTGCACGCGGCTTAATCGGATAAATAATTATGCGGTTCGAGGTCTGAGGAATCCGTGTATCGACCAGGGCCTCGTTAAATTGGCCCAGACCACTCGCGTAATTTGCTGTCTGCCCGTATTACGTATCAGATGATGAACATCAAGAGCCCCGAGTTTGAGGAGTTTCGAGGAGCCGCAGATCGGAACGCGCAGATCGGTATTTTGCGGCGCCATCGTGCAGACATCTCCGACAGATTCGGATTAGTGCGCTAGTTCCCGTTCACCAATTGTTTTATTATCGAAAGTTTTAAATCCCTGCGAGAACCTCGACAATTCTTTCTGCAGGATTATTGGGGAAAAAAATATGAAAAAGGCTTTCATAGGGTTTTTAGACTGCAAGATTTTGTTTGCTTTTAGTAGGGGAATTTGTAGAAATGTTGTTAAAAAATCGGGGTTTCGAGGATCCGAGAAAAATCGGGAAATGCCAACACGAGGAACAATGTATCGAGTGCGATGCGAAAATATGCGCGGAAAGTTTACGGGAAGGACGCAGCGGATCGAGGAAAAGTTGCGAAATTCGCTGAAATTCTGAAGTTTAATTGGAAGAAGACGATCCAAGTTGTTACGGCGGCCTCGCTGGAATGTATTACGGTCTTTTAACCGGCGCGGCACGGCGCAACTACTTAAAGTAGCATTATCCATTCATCCGCAATAACGCTGCGTGTCCAACCGAAAGAAGGCCTTAACAATGATCGATCTTCTTCAAGGCTAACGGGTAAGCCGCGAAGATCACGGGAA
Organism: Seladonia tumulorum; assembly: GCA_913789895.3. Taxonomy (NCBI): domain Eukaryota; kingdom Metazoa; phylum Arthropoda; class Insecta; order Hymenoptera; family Halictidae; genus Seladonia; species Seladonia tumulorum. The sequence continues at coordinate 11,121,211 of OU565281.1, forward strand.
CACCAAGATATAACGATCATCTCTCTGTGAAACCACCCGTTGAACCGCTTGATCCCTCGATCTCATTCGGAGTTACAATTTTTCTTCGAGTTCAACGCTCGGTTCCACCGTTCACCGTCGTAACGATCGCCGTCTACCTCGCGAATTCTCCGGAGTTATTCCAAAGAATCCTACAGTTCACTGTTCAAAGACTAACTTTCCGTTCGCTGCTACGATGTAGCAAGTTTTGCCGGGCGTTTTCGAAATATGTTGCACGCAGTCCGATTTTACGCGCTCGCGCACAGATCGATCTCCGCGAGAACATGGGCTGGATACGTTTGTGTGCACACCTTGAAAATACTCGGAAGCAAGTTAGATTGCTACTAGATTTGGTCGTAGTTACCGTAGGCAGTCGACGGCTTAGCTATTTCCGGCGCAAATTAATCCATTGTTGGCTAACCCGCTACCGTTTGATCCGTCGTTTCGGAAATTCTGTTCTTATTTCGTAGCGTAGCGCGGATGGGATCTCTATTTCACTTACCCACCGTTGCCATATCGCATTTCTCACCGATCGAATACCGCCGTCTCTTCATGGTAGATTTGCAGGAAGAACGACGGTGATTCGTGGCTGCGAAGGTGGTCGCATTTGCGCGTCGGTAAAATCCGTGGTTCGACAGCTGACAAGCTCGGGAGGGTGGTAACCGGCGATAATTATTTCCTTACAAAGCAAATTGCCTGTCACAGGACCGCGTGTTCGAGCGCGCGCGATCGCATCAGGTATGCTGGGAACACTCCGAGACGCTTTCCTCTTTCACTCTCACCTTCTCTCTCACCTTCTCTCTCTCTCTCTCTCTCTCACTCTCTTTCTCTTCGTACACACCCGTGTCTGCGTTCGCAACGGGGTAATACCAATTTGTGACACGTAATCCTTGCCGCCGTGCGTAAGCACGCGACGGAAAACCGAGCGGGTCGTGCTTGTCTCTGGCATCAGCACCCTGACGTGCCTCGAGCATCGTGCCTGCAGTCTGCAGTCTGCGGATGCGTCAAACCAACCCTTCAATCTTCAACAGTACGCACGAGACCACGACGAACTTGAACAAACGGACTGCTGCGTGTCCCGGTTTCTATTAGGTTGCTGCGTATCAAATGTCCGATCGTGGAATGCAAATTTTACAGAGCGTTTTCGTCAAAGATTTGTTTAGGAAAAACTGTAAACGACAGTAAACTTCTGGGAGCGTTATGTTTGCACATGGACGGTCGACTTTCGGCGGCGATCTTGACAAGGGAAATTTTCAGCATAGGATAAATGCGATACGCGGAACAATGCGGGGGCTGGGTGTCGGTTGCCGTTGCCGTTGCCGTTTTCGCGACACGAATTCCGCTCGTTTGTAACTAACGCGAACAGCCGGGCACGGCTGCGGATAGTTCTCGGGTAAATAGAACGTCGCTTGCGAAGGTACAGGTGCTGCTAATCCGCGAAAGCGAGACGTTCCTGCTGGCCCTATGTCCTTATCGCTGTTCGTCTTTCCGAAGCGGACAAACACTGTTGTTACAGTTGGATATGCATCCGTGCAAATATCGGAATACTTTCGCGAGTGTTCGGTTGTCGGTGACGCGTCTATTACGGCGTTGCCCCGGAGCGTCGAGTCGTCGTTGTCGTCGAAGCTGTAAGTTAGGGTGTAAGTTACCGGGGGAAAATCCAGTTTCGCAACAAGCCCTCTTTGCCACCGGTAATCTTGCTCGGCAAACAATAACAGACCGGCGCTGCGCCGGTGGTGGTTCGGAGGCGGTGCGATGACGCAGCTCTCGTGCTCACGTCGAACCCTCGTTTATTCAACGCCACGTCTGCGATCACGAGGGTTGTGTTTATCGCGAAATGCACGTGTCTGAAGGACCTTTCAAAATTTCGCGGGTTACCTCTGGGGTCGGTGCTTGCAAAGTGGTGTTTCCTCGCGAATCTTCCGAATCTTCTCGTAAACCTGTCTCCCGTATCTCGCCGCGTGTCCAAGACTGTTGTGCAGCCATAGCAATCTCGATTCGGGAGACATTGGCTCCGAGGCCGGCAGAACGCGAGTCGGATCATTGAATCCCGTGGTGGTCATCGGAAACGCGTTTACCGTCGTTTACCGGTGTTTGCCCGCGTTTGCCCGCTCCCTGGTCGATTTCTTGGACCTTTTTAACCGTCTGTCTTCCTCGGTTACCTTTCCCCGTCGCAGCCAGGCGATACGCAAGTGAAATTGCCCGAGAGAAGCTTCGCCTCGCCTTGCCTCGCCTTGCCTCGCCTCGCCTCGCTCTGCCATTTATTTGCAAGTCTAATGGCCACCGGATTGCGCGAGCCATTTCTCAGGTGGAACCGTCTATATCGGACATTTTTCAGGGCTTGATTTTTCGTTTGGACGTGTCTGTCCATCATTCACGCTCAAATGAAAGAATCGCGTGATTCGCGATCGCAGGAACGCCCACCGATTTACGTCTACCGGGAACATGTACGCCGGTTGTCGCTAGGTTCTTAGCGTTTCCGGTTAGCTGTTTGCATTCAGCGACTTTCCTGGGATCACCTATTAGTTACTCGAACATCGTATTTTCGTAATTCGCAGAAAATGTTATCGATATAACATGGTGGGTGCCGTAATTCCCAGCAATCTTTATTTATACTTGAACTCGTTTACCATGAACCAGAAGTAGCTGCAATTTGCAGATACATTGTTTCTGTTCTATCGACATCATTGAAAAAAGAAAGAGCTCCCCAACAGCTTCAACCACAGGCCGAGGAAAGTATTATAGTATCGAGTCTCTGGTAAGACTTGTAACGTTTCTTCGCGTGATATACAAAATTGCGACCGTCACACTTGCGTGACGCTCGTAATGAACGTGTTAAGGCTTAGAAAATTAAATAGACATATAGAATGAGTCGTACCATAAGTGACGGACACGAAGAAAGTGAAATGGAACGATCTTTTCGTGGAAGCACGAACATTCGCAGCACTTAACCGTGTAGAAAACGCACGGTGGAGGACGCGGGTGTATCCGATCGGTTCCGAAATTCAGAAATCTCTGATCGTGAACGAGAGAGAGAGCGAGGGAGAGAGCGAGAGAGAGAGAGAGAGAGAGAGAGAGAGGGAGAGAGAGAGAAGCAGGTAGGATCGGCGCGGCGTGCCGCGCGAGGGGTGGAAAAAGAGCATTTTCGAAGGAGGCAGGCATCAAACAACCCCTACTGCCGGAATCGCAGGGTATTGCGCTCGCGCAAGGTCGGCGCGCGTGTCCGTGTTCCTCGTATAGTATATCCGACGACGCGGGTAGAGCAGTAGCACCGGCACCACCATCAGCACCAGCCAGCATTCAGCAGCAGCAGCAGCATCGTCGTGGCTAAAAGGGGCTTCGGGATGTCGTACCACGAGCGTTAGTCCGTCGCGGTGTGTCGTCGTGTTACAACCGTATCGTCCGCGTCGCGTTACGTTGGAAACCAGGTGCCAGGTGCCAGGTGCCAGGTGCTTCTAATTTGTCGTCAAGTTTGTCCGATTCGCCAAGCCCGAATTCGATATCGAGTCTACGAAACGCTCCGTATCGATCACAGAAAAAATCACGCTCGCAGCCTCTGATCGCCGATTTGTTTCGTCTCGATCTCACCGAGATCGCTAGAGAATTGTTTCGCTCGCATCGATCTCTTCAAGATCCGCTGGTTCTTTGCCGGACCTGTTTTCTCGATCGTGCTCAACGCGCGAGAACCGGGTTGTTGCGCGAGATCGTCGGACGATATCGATGCGGATTTCCCGTCGATATAAGGTGTCCGTTTTTATTTGCCGACGGGGAGGCGGTCGCCCATAAACGAGGGGTGCCGGAGAACGTGCCGAAGTGGCATTCTTGTAATTGGAACGGGAAACGCGCGCGTACACCGGCGTGATCTTGAAAAATCGACCGGGCCCGGTTTAATGAAATTTTTGCTCCGCCCCTCTGTCTCTCGGTTGCTGTTCGATCGAATTAGGTTGCTCGGTATCGGGCCAGGTTCTCGCAACAATCGCGCGCGTGATCTCGACGAAACTCCGGAAACGGAAAAATAATCCTTTCGGCGGTGACGGGGATTTGCACGCGATCCGGCGCTGCGGCGGTCTGCGAATCGTCCCCGGACGATTTACGACGATCGTTGCACCCGTTCCAGAGCCATAATATTTCCGGGATCGATCGTGCCACCGGCGATCAGAGGCTCGAAACTCCCGAGCGATTGCGTCCGCGTTCACGGGTCGCGTTCCCACGTTCGTCGTTGCGTGTGCCGCACGCGTGATTTTGCCAATAAATAACCGGCTACATTTATCGAAGTCCGTTGCACGCGGTTTACGCTGATCGCTCGCTGTGCCCGCAGCCCGGCTATCGTTATCGATTAATCAAAACACGGCCGGACGTACGGGACCGATGTGAGAAAGTTCCGGCGTTTCGAGTTCGGTGCGCGCAGTGAACGAAAACGAACTGGACGCGTAAGACACGATCTTGAAAGTGATACCGGGGGAGAGAGATCTAGAAGAAGCTAGTGAATCGCGTGGACACTCGCGAGTGAATCTCGCCCCGAGGATAGTGCAGTGGGTTCAGTGTTTGATGGACATAGGTGGTCCCCGTGCACAGGTAACGCCGAACAGCCGTCCGGCCCGCGATCGAAGGACTTCACGGATCCTCGACGATATGTTCCCGGAAATCCGCGGACTCCCGTGAAAAAGTACGTATTATCCGGCGTGCAATCCCGGTGCGAAGCGGAACGAAGCGGCGCGGAGCGGAGCGGTGTGCGGGACGATGCTACATCGGGGGCTAACGTATCGGGGATTTGGAGCTTTGTCGCGCGGTGCGAGAGTTATGGACGATTTGTAGCCGCGCTCTTTTTAAAAGACTTATTACGGACCTTTCTCGATAAGCGTTATAAATCAAAATTTCCAATTGGTCGGACCCCGGCTCGCTTGAAATTTCCCGGCCCCGACCCCCCTGATTTATGGAAATCTCTCTATTTAGGTGGTGCCCGCCCACCCACGCGCCCCGTTATCGTTAACGAAACGCCTGGAATTTTTACCGGCCACTCGAACAACCACCACTACTTTTCTGTGTCCTCCTCCTCCTTCTCCATGAATATACACCTCCGATCATAAGTCATCGGACACTTGCTAAAAATTGCTGATACCTCAACCGCGGTATAGCTTCTTAAAACAAAATCGTACAACGATCCACCCTGTGTGCAGGGTGTCATCGATCTGGTGGTGCAATATGAAAGAAAATGGAGTTTGAAAATTCAGCGAACACGCTTGCTATTAGATAGGGACCGGCTGATGCGTCTGACTATGGCAGACCGGTTCTACTTGCTGCAGATACTAGGCCGCGCTAACGCGGCAGACTTTCAACCTCGATTTTCTCGAAAACGAAGCCTCGAACTAAAAAACATTACTATTTCCTTTAGACTTATTTTTTCCGGTAGATTCACCCCCGGATCGGTGACACCCTGTACATGTATCCGACCGCGACACTCGATTCACGGCATTTTAATGGGACACGTAATGGATTCGCGGGTATTTGTCCGTGTTTCGCTCGATCCGAAACTCCAGCTCCGAGTGTTCTCTTTGAGCCGGAGCGGACGCAAACATCAGCAACTCCTCTATCCGTTGCTACCCCCTTTCTCTCTCTCTCTCTCTCTCTCTCTCTCTCTCTGTGTGTGTGTGTGTGTGTGTGTGTGTGTGTGTGTGTGTGTGTCCGCTCTTTCTCTTTTTCGATGACTTCAAACGGTTTCTCGAGGATGCTCGAGCCGAAGTGCTCTTGCAGTTACAAAGATATACGTTGCCGATCGGAAAGTGTACGGTGTATCCCCTCCCTCCCGCTATCCTCCCTCCCGCCCGTACCTCCCCGTTCCACCGGTTAAAGAACGCTCGAGCCTGCTGATGCACACTTTTGTGGTACAAAGAATGATTATATTCCCGACGGGGGTGGCAAGTGCCCGCTCCCCCTGCTTCGAGATGCGTCGGGGCCGGTGTGCAATCATCGAGAAACGTTTGATGCCCAGGCCCACACCGTACCACGGACTTCCGGCGGAACCGCGGAGAACGCGGGAAATGTGATCGATGCAGGACCGGTAGAGAAAATTCAATGAAGTTTCCCTCTGCGAAAAATCCACCCCCGATGGATGCCTCCCTGCTCGCTTTCGGAATATTAATAAACGAGCTGTGCTAGATCGAGAGGAAGGGAGAGAGAAAGAGAGAGAGAGAGACAGAGAAATAGAGAGAAAGAGAGAGGGAGGCTTCTGTCGCCTTGGCGGGTGTGACAGAAAGTTTTCTTGATCGGGGAAAAATCATTTGCAAACGGACTTCTTCGATTTACCCCCGTCAGCCTGTTGAGGTGCGCACAAAGCTCGAGGTAAGCACAACTTTCCTCGTTAAGGAACGTTGATCTGAATAAGCCCATTCTTCGGTTGTCCATCGGATGCCCAAAGAAACGCTCCGCGAACAGTTTCATCCCCCCACCCCGCATTTTTTTCTTCTCTTCCCTTATCCGTTTCTTTTTTCTCTCTCGCTCCACGGCGACGTTGAACGCGCTGTTGCTTTCACGGCGTCGGTAGTTACCAACTTTTAATATTAGATAAATAATCCGCTCCGCGATTGTCTCGGCTATTATCGAACTTGTAGCGATAGTTTACGGCCCCTGGCCGGCGCTTAAAAGTTAAACAAAACGCCGCCCTCGAACTTTAAAGATCAATTTTTTCGTCCCCTCGCCCTCCTCCTCCCCCTCCTCGTGCAGACCCCCGCGCGCCTCGTCTCGACGAACTTGTCAGCGCCATTGAGCCACGTTATCCCGACGGTTTCTTTCTCAACGGAAAGTTGAAAGACTACGCGGGGATAATGATCGAATTCTCGTCGACGCGTAGGCCGGACAGTGAAACAAGCAAAGGAAATATCGGACGGTTCGAACGAAGTTACATTATTTTAAGGGGTGAAAAAATTGCGATTTATCTTCTCGAAAATGCAATTCCTTTTTCGACTAAACACTCTTGTTCCCTCGTCGATAGAGCGCTCTCCGTTATTCTGCAATGGCTATTGAAAATCGAATGTATTTGCAAACGTATTTATCGGTTTTTATTCAGTGCACCTTTGCGTTCTATTTCTATTGGCAATGGTTACTGAAAGATGAATGCATCTATGGCGCAAAAATGCATAGCGTCTGTTTGTTCTTAGTCGTTGCTGGACAGCAGATTGGAGAAATTATCGAATACTGTTGCGTTAGTTTCGCCTTATCGGAATTAATAAACGGAAATTTTTATTTAATCGAAGTTTAATGTAAAAGCAAGTCTCGTCCGTTTATTCGAATTCCATCGAAGCCACATTCAGCCGGCAATTGCGAAGGGAAGCGCGTTCGCGTAATTTCAATAAGTACGGAAAAAAACAAAAGATCCGGGACCAGTTCCGGTGTTGATAATGGTTCGGTTTAGCGGCGTGGGACCCTAATGGCGACTCTTTTCTTACAAGAGACCGTTGCACGCGCTTATAACGGCGCATTAGCCGGGTGCAACGGTGCAGCGGTGCAGCGGTGCAGCGTGCAGTGTTCCGCGTGTTCGGCAATTATCCAAGATGCAAAACGACACCGTGGACCCTCCCCACGCTGCTTTTTCGACCTGGCCGCATTCGGAATGTAATTACGAACGTTTTGTCGCAGTCGGTCGGACACTGGCTCGCAATAATAGCTGCAAAATTCGTGAATTGAGAAGAATGAGATATTTGATAGATTTACGAGCGTGTCCTGGTCAACTCGCTTTCGAATTTTCTGAGTCGCGTTAACGCGTCGTAGCCGTTGGGAATAGTTTTCGCTGGATTCTCGGTTCTAAGTATCAGATCTTTCCTGTTTTCCGGAATCGCGTTTCGTGTCTTCCGGTGATCCGGTCAGGAACGATCGTAGTGAAAAAGTTGGATCGTTCCGGGGGATCGCGGTACGAAAGCAGAAATCGTTGGGCATTCCGGGCCGCGTCCAGTTACGGGAGCTTTTCAAGCGAATTAACGAGACTGATACGTTTAACGTGGAAAGGCTCGCAGCCGGAATTTCGTTCGGAGATTTATTTTTCCCCCATCCGGGCCGCGTGTTTCGTGCAATCTCTGACCGGGCCGGCGTCGTTCAAAAGAACGAGCGGACTTTCCTCGCGTTTCGTACTTTCAATCGACTGGATATCGTCCTTCATTCCTTATCTCTCGTTCCCTGCGTCTCGTTGGCGATATCCGAACAGTGGCAATACCGAAAGTCAGGTTTTCGCGTCATCTTGCCCGACCCGACTAGGAAGATTGTTGGCCAGAGTCATAGAATGACAGGGACGTTCTTTTGCCGAATAATCGTCAGCGCCGGAATCGTTTTGTTCCGGTAAAAGGGATCGTCGACAGCCATTGTGTCAGAGAACGGTCACAGAAGCGATCGATAGAAAGGAAAAGTGAGCAGACGGTTGCATAATTTTCATAGTTTCCTTTCGGAACCGCTCGACATGGAGGAATCGTTTCGAAACGGCAGACCACGGGTCGATAATGCCATAAATCAAACCGGAATTAACGGGTGCAGATTTTTACTCGGCTCGCTGGACGTTTTCCTTTTCCGATTGAAATCGCTGATTTCAATGGCCAGTGGAACAAAAAGCGACGCGATAAGCGATATTCTATGCCACCGTGGCACATCGTCGTTGACGGTACATTTCGGTCGAAAGGTTTAAATAAATTGTACTTCACCTTGCGAAAGGTGTAACAGGGAGAGAGGGATCGAATTTGGACCAGCGCAGCGTCTTGGTTGAACCATCATTTTTATCACGCGCACCATAAGCGATTTCGCATCGTATTTTTCATTGTTACTAAAAGTAGCAATGGTGGTAATAAAGGTAGCACGCAATATCTTCCGCAATAACTTTTGCAATAACTTCCACAATATCGCGTTTACTATTACCAACTGACTATGACACACTACGCTCTGGTGTCGATAACGTCGAAAAATCTAAGAAAAATTCTGTTCAGAAGGAGACAGCCCCCTATAGGCTCGCGGTGTCAGGAATTCGTCGAGGAAGCAATCCGTGCAAATGTACGGGGCTTGTAAAAATAAAAGGACGCGGGTAGGACAGAACGGGGACGGTATTCGTCACGGGCGCGCAGATTAAACAATTATTTTCGACGATGCTCTCAACGCGGCGAGTTATTTCGTTGTCTCTGCCGCCCCGGCCCGCGGCACGGCGCATCTCTCTCGCTACAGCACCAGGGGAAAAACAAAGCGTCCGGGGAAATGGTTTACGACTTTCCGTGGACGCGAGGTGCAAGTGGCCGTAGCTTTCCCCGGGAATTTCGGCGCGTGCACCACCGGAAACAGGAAGAGAGGACGCGAACCGGTTCGAGCTGGTCCGAGAACCGGGTCCGGACCAGACCGACGACCGATTTCCGGGAGCCGCCTGACGTTTAATGAACGCTGGCAGACGTTTTGATTTACAGGACAGTTTGATTTCCGAGCGGCGCACAATAACCGCCAATTTGTAAATCGCCTCGTAAATCTGGACGAGCGGCAGCCTCACGCGACCCGACGCATCCACGTCCACTTCTCTTCCTATGCCTCTCTCTCTCTCTCTTGGCCGTGCATCGACCTTTTGTCCGATTGGATTAAACGATCGGCGCCGTTACGCGTATTACCGGTAAACAGACCCGTGAAAAACGATATAGGTGTCTCGACTAGTCAAAACTCAGGAATCGATTCTTTATTTCGCACATTTTTCCAGCAGCAAACTTTTGCCTCCATTCGAATCAAAGTGACCGTTCTAATTGCCAGCAAAAGTTGCGATTAACTATTTGTGCCGATATCGTCCTGACAAGGCGAAAGATTGCGCTTCGAACTGCTGGAAAATCTGTTACACGGAGGAGTTTTCATTTCTCGGGATCTTAGGTGTTGTTTCTTGCGCGGGATGAAGGGGAAGGGGGAATGTATCCTTTTCTCGACGAGGGAGCGTCTTGCTGCGCGATGCTAACTGGATTTTCTGATCCGCGCGCCGTGCCCAGGCACGATAAATCGATGTGAAACGGGCGGCAATCGGAGGCTCGTTTAAACTCGTTAACCGGGAGCCGGCTCGGTGGCGGAAAGTTTGCGAGCGTTTATTAATTGGCAATCCGTGACGGGGGTGTAGGAGGGGAGGGGAATTTGCTGGCTGAGGGTAGCATCCCCGGGGGCCACGTGTAACTTCTCGTTTTACACTTACGATCCGGCAGGGCTACGGCGGCGTGGGAAGAAGTTTACGCGGAAAAAAAGAAGGAGAAGAAAAGAAGGGAGGAGGATGAGAAGGAGCAAGAAGAAGGAGAAGAAGAAGAAGAAAAAGAGAGTGAACGGTTGGTGGGAGGGTAGAGGGGGGCTAACGATAACGTCAGCGAACGGGCGTGTCATGTCGTTAACCGAGTTTACTAATTATGGGTCGAGCGCGATAGCTACAGAGTCCCGGCACCGCGGTAATTTCGAAGCCGTGGATGTGTAAAAGCGCGATGTAATAACAGGAGCCGCTTCACCGAAGTGCCCCGGCCGCGCGATATTACTCGAAAAATCTCCGTTAATTAACTCGTAAAACTTGTAATAACGCAATGAATCAAGTTACACGGCTGCTGTCGCGCCACTGGGCCCCGTTTTAACCCCTGAACAGAACTCCCGCCCCTCGATTTTTTCCTCCGGTGGAAAAAGGGGGCGGAGGACCGGGGAGAAAGGGACGAAAAAGTTCTCTCGGTCGCCGTGACAACGTTGACCCGCGGACCGTGAAATTTTTTAAATCAACTTTAATCTCCACGCGCGAGCGCCGATTAAAACTTCCGCGAGATATTAAGCCGCGGAATTATTCGCCCGTAACTTCGCTCGCGGCCGGAAGATCGCGTTACCGGACGTGTCGAACGGAATTCGAGAGTTTCGAGCTCGTTGCCTGGCTGCCGCGGAAACTTCTTGCACCGTACCCGTTATTATTATCATTAGGATTGCTGTTCCGTTGTGTACCGCGCCATGTTCGAAACTGAACGGCGCTACACGGTTTTTGCGTTAGACTCGAGTCGTTTGCTTGCATCGTTAGGAACACTTTCGTAATATACGTAGATTGTTTGTTTATCCCCTTTCGTTTCTTTAATACACAGCAAAATGTGTTTCCTAGAACATTCACGACAATATCACTACATTTTCGACATTATGACGATACTTGTTCTCAAAGGGTTAACCAACATTGTATTTTATCGCATTACGCGGTGCTTTACAAGCATCAAACTTGGTGCCACGTAGTTCCAAAACTACGGAGAAGCATGCAAGTAGACATAGAACAATTTTGTAATCGGTTCAACAGAGTACCCCGACGCTTAACAATTCAGGAGAACCCACCACAAATTCAGAGATCAATGCCAATGCAACATACCGAAACGATCGCAATTTAGGTTACTCTCACTTGAAAAAAATCACACGTGTGCTTCAAATACCAATAAATACGTGTGCAAGATCCCAGTGCAAAAGATTCGATAGTTTTACCGGAAAAAAAGCGCAAAATTCAATTCCTCTATCTCGAAAAACTGGAATTCAATTTTTGGGGTTTATCGTCGGGTTCCCGCTAATTAGTCGTATTTATATTGAAACATCTTATTCGGTGTTTATTAGCGGTGGCAACGGAGCGGGTCGTAATTAAGCGTGGCGCGGGGGCGGATGGGAGCGTGTTTGATACTCGACGCTGCCAATTTGCTTGTCGCGAAAGAGCTCCGGTATCTGATCTGAGATTAATCCGAGAGAGAGAGAGAGAGAGAGAGAGAGAGAGAGAGAGAGAGAGAGAGAGAGAGAGAGAGAGAGAGAGAGAGAAGCTTGGTGTGGATCACGCGTCGACTTTTGTCTCTCTGTAGCTCCTTTTTTTCAGTTGCGAAGAAACAATAAAAATTATTGAACCCGATACGCCACACCCAAGGCGTAGGAGTTGATAAAAAAAAGTATTCGTAGGGTATTCATCGCGAGTGTGTAGTCGGGATTGCGGCGGGTTGCTCGCGAATAAGGTATTCGGTATATCTTCTCAAGTGGCCGTATCCCCGCGTTACAGGCCAATAAACCTGATTAACATTGGGCGTTCGTTAATTACGGGCCCCCTCTATTACCTCGACTTAGCCGTGCGTTAATGATTTCACGGTCCCGCGGGCTTTCCCAACGTATCGACGAATCAACGATACGTTGCCGCATCCCAATATGCGTTCGACTGCTGCGACCTACGCCGGATGCACGCGTATTTACATATTCCTGTCGTGCTCGGTGGCGTGGCGCAACCGACTCACCTGTTAATTGCCAGCCACGGCCTTTTCATCCGCCGCGCGCTCTGTGGTTATTTATGCTTCTTCTTAGAGTCTTTCCGCTCCTTGCGGAACCCCGGGAAAAACGGACCGCCACGCAATTATTGGAATTTTATCGTTTCGAGGCATTCCGGCTCTGGAATTCTACTTTAACGCGCGGTGGGCCAGAATCGCAAAAGCTCGACAGAATTCCTGTCTCCGTTAATTAGATTAGCTTGTCTCAAAAGTTTCTCTCGCAATGTCATCCCTCTCTTTACAATACGAAAACGAACGTGTTCCGTAAAATTTTAAGCGTTTATCGACGCGACGCCAAAGGGTCAAAGTTTGAAAAACTGAAACGCAGAATTTACACTTTCTCGAACAGATGGCCCGAGGTAAATTCAAACAGAAAATGCGCGGGTGTCAAAAGCGTAAAAATAAAAGTTGCTGCTGCTCTTAATCCTGTGAAAAATGGTCGGGTAGATCCCTCACAAACATTTCTGCCTTCAGTTTGGCAACGCGACAGGACTATAGTTTATCTTCTTTGTAAGCTGCTGCGCGTATACGTGCTGTATCGATGTATTATTGTAAACGATCGAGCAGACGATGATGCGAACTGTATTATCGTAAATGGTAGACGAAGCAGCCTGGAGGAGATTGGGTAGAACTTTGTAACTCTATAAATCTCTCGATTGTTGCAGATAAACTTCGAGGACTGAGACCGGATCGGCTAAAAAATGGCGGACCACCTGCGAAGAAGACGCTACCTGACCATCAGCATACTGCACATCATCACCATCATGTGCCAAGGCAAGTTAGAATAAGATTGACCTATTGTACAACATTCGTAACATCATTTCATGTCGATCACACGGAAGCAAACTGTCTCTCTATCGTCGTCCCCGAAGGGTTAATTCTCTCCGCCGGAGAGATCCTTAATGAATCTTGGTCGTTGCGTTTAGGTTCGCCCGGGTCTCCTTTATGCAGCCACTCGCATAAACCGCGGCAGATAAGCGGCACGTTGTAATTTACGTTTTAATTCCCCGGGTGGGAACGGGCGGAATCTATTTTCGTTTAAGGGCTCGCGTAAAAGAAAAGTATTTCGGCGTAATACGCGTTACGTCTAATGGAATTCGCGTAATTATAAAGGAAACGTGTAGCAACTACGAATGGCCCGGTAAATAATTACAATTACGCCGGGAGCGTGGGTAGGATGCAGGACCAAGTGTACCGGCCACGGTTTATATCAAGTGAATTAGTATTATATTCCGATTAGATTCGGCGAAGAGCTCCGGAATGGAATGCAACTCGGCTAGAACGTCCGGGCACGCGAACTATTCCGGCCTCGGGCACCGCGAAAAAACAGCTCCGTCCCGGAAACTATTATTCCGTCATCAGAAGAAACAGACCGCCGCGCAGCGCTATACGAATCTTCCTATCAAGTCGTAAAGACAATTGCATACCTTAACGAGACGTTGCGCGTAACAGCCGCTCGGAATTATTGCCGTTTCACCTACCGCGGACGCAGTTTCGCCAAGACTTCCATTATACTTTCTTCACACTGTTGCCATCATTATTCCGCCCGCTTGTTCATTGCTCCTCGACGCCCCGTGGCACTCGGCGCTCTTATCTTTTAACACCTACGGTGACCCTAAAAGCACCTAGATGTCGGACCGTGTCACTCGAATTTTTATAGCTTGGATATTCTATGGGCTTGGTTTCCACTTTGCGATTCAAACGAACATTTTTTTAATGGTTATTTTATATCATTCTTTGGTATCTACTCGTTTATACATTTAAACATACTCTTAGTTTTTGGAAAAGCATAAATAATAAACGCGTAGAGTTTAATCGAAGACCGTAACCGACGTTTAACTGGTTTCGAAGGGGGGCCATCATCTCGAGACACGGAACAGAACTTTCTACTCGGTTATTCATTCCCGTTTTTATGCAATCCCCCGGCCGGGTTAGGGGAATAATTAATAACGGTAATGCAGAAAATGTCACTGCGAGTTGATTTGCCGCCACGCAAACAAAGTTGCGTGTCGGACCGGGTAGTTTCATCGGCGCGGCGCGGCGGCGAGGAGTTTTTGGCTCGCGGGGGCGCAGTTTCTGGCACGCTCCGGCCATTATCTATCATACAGGTTGACACCCGCATTTCCCGTTAATTGCGAACACGGGGAGCCTCGTGTTTCACCGTGCAAACACGCCGTGCGGCGCGGGGCGGACCGCTCGCTCGCTCGCGTTTACTCACCGCGAAAAGAACGAATCCGTCTTATCGCGCGCTTCGGTTTAGCTATTCAGCCAGTCGAGCTCGTTAAATGTAAAGCAGCTTAAATGCCTCTCGAAGAACGAGACCCGGGGCAGGCGCGCGACTTGGCCGTTCCTCCCCGACTGTGTTTCGCATCGCGTCTCCGACGAGGAGATCGTTAACTCTTCGTGCTAACCTTTCGGGGGAATCTATTTCGATATCTGCGACCGCGGGAGTCCTGAATCCCGATTTAATTCGGTGTTTTTCGTCGTTGGAATTTCGGCGAGCTTGCAAATTGGATTAAAACCGGCGCATCTCGATCGTTACTCTTCAACTGTGTAAGAGAGAAACGGGACGCGATAGTCACGTGTCTGTTTTCGATTCTTAAAAATAAAAATAAAAAGCGTCGACAGAGTTCGATTAGCGATCGATCGGCTTCGAGATTGCATCTTGGAGGGTGAGTCTAGGTTTGGATCTCGCTTTTTCTTTTTCCTCGAAAATTCTGGAATGTTAGCGTGTCGGGGTTCCTTTCGGGTAATTCCGGGGATTCGACGCGTTCAACGAGGACCTGTCGCTCCCTTTTTTTCCGAGCTCGGTCTATGAATAGGAGAGGGTCCACATCGATCATCCAATTTCTCCAGCTGCCGCCCCTTAACACCAGAGCCAACTTATCGCGCGGCGTTTCTAAGGGCCATGGAAATCCCGGGGCGAATAAACATCAGGCACAGCAGGCCATCGCCGACGTCGTAACCGACGGTTTACCGGAAGGGATCGGTGTGTATAAGTAGCCCGAGGAAGAACCGCGGGTTATCAGCGGCCGCTGATAAAACATATTGTGTTAGCGACGGTGGCCGTTAATCAATTTTCCATTCAACGCGCAATATCTTCGCCGTGGTATCGAGACCCTGGTCTCCGCTCAACGGGGAGGATCCGATGCAACGAGGTCTTAAGATCGCTGGAGACGGCCCCGGGAACTCGTAATTATCGCCAAATAAGAAACCACCTCCCCTATCACCCCTTCGACAAGATATATTAACCTCTATCGCAAGCTTTAACAATCGCCTCTCGATTACCTGTCTCTGTTAATTATTTACCTTGCACGAATCCATTCTGTTAACTATGGAAGCCTGCTATTATCTTACGTGTCTGACCATATCCGAACCTATACCACTTATCAGATCGTTAATGCCTGAAATACACTTTAACTCAAGTACGCTACTTCTCACCGTTCGGTCTACCTTTTTGCAACGTTTCGCAAGCTAGGTTTATCAGGGTTGGAACGAGTCTGTACCAGAAAAGAATTCCAAAAGGCGACGACTCGCACGCGAAAGCTTGAGAGCAGCGAGACCCGTAGAAACGCGTCGAAGTAATCCGAGTCGAAAGCCTCGGTGAAAAATCGCAGCCCGGAGGAAGCTCGCAACCGAGCTAGAACCAGCGGCCGGTGCTGTCGAGTCGGTTTTCACGGGGAATCCGTACGACCGATCGGAGATCCGTTGTGAAACAATTTGCCTGGCAGCGGCGGCGGCGGAATCAATGAGGGTCGCCGACTGCCACGCGATCCCGTCCGGCGATGAGCCGTCGTCGTTGAGTCGAATCCTAGTCGAGTTGCTCGCGACTCATTCGACGGAAATTTGTTCGGGTCGGGAGCCGTCGACGGGTTCGTTCGTATGCATAGCCGGGTATGTTGATTGGCTGGCACGCAAAGTCGGTTCCCGCCGGCACCGACAAAGTCTGCGGTCTGATACACACGCTGCCTTGCTGCCTTGCTACCTTGCTACCTTGCTGCCAGCAAGCCTGCCTGTCTTCCTGTCTGCGTGCTTCCGCGCGTCTCCTTCCACCTGACTCAACGACGGATATTGCATACGCGTTGTATTAATATGTATTTAAATTAGTGCCTTAAAGCGAACTACGCGTCTCGCCTTGCCTCGCCTTGCCTCGCCTTGCCTCGCCGGTTGACCTATTTTTACTCGGGTTAACGGGTCACCGAGCATCCTAATTAATCGACGTAGGGACGGTCTACGCCGAAGAAAGTAGATAGACACACGTTTTCATTGATTCAGCGAATCCAATTCGGTTCGATCGCAGCTCGGGAAAGTGATTTCGGTCGCATAATTCTTTAATCGTGACCGGATGTTCGATCAGTGGAGGTTATTTCATGTTATTTTAGGTTATTCGAGGCGGGGCACGGCGGATCCGCCGACCAGAAGTTCAAACAGAAAATCTCGGCGCGTATAATGGGAAGGTCTGAAAAACCACCGGTGGCATATGAAAACCCGCAGACTCTGCGCCGTCGCTCGTGAATGCAGAATCGGCAGCGAATGTGCCAGAATAAAGCATTCTCGAATTCGACGATACACACTGTTTGCCGTTCCAATATACTCTCTGTATCGGTTCGCCTGCGAAGTGCCGTGCACGAGACCGTGGACTCGTTCGGTCAACCGTAGAATCTCAATGGATCCCGGTTCTTTCATGGCCTTTTTTTCCACCTATACCTTTTTTTCGCCCGAATCGTCGGCCGTAGGATTTGTCGATTTCATAGCGGTCCAGAGGAATCATTCTCCGTCCCCGAAACGAAACGGCTAGAACAATCGCATTGTTCCCCCGAAAAAACTCCATCGAGCTTTTCCCGGTGATCGAGAACGGAAAATCAAATTAGCGTCTTTATCGGTGAAACGATACCGACGCTTTTAGAGTAATTAGAACGATAACCTTATCGATCAAATTAAGAATCTTTCGTTTGGATCCATGTTTCGATGAAAATACGGAAACTCGGTGTTTCAGTTCGGGTTTATTTTTAGGGAAATAAAAACGAATATTTCGAATTTCGCTTACGTCTTCACCGTTCTGTACTTTGTGTATTTTTATCAGAGAACTTTCGGGCTTGTTACCGTGCGCGCAATTGTACCGCTAATAAACGGTGATTGTCCGTCGGGACATTTTTGTCAACCTCTTCTCGAGTCACAGGATGTTCCTGGATATTCTTCCAGAAGAGAAAACGATCGAAGGAAAGTCGTCTTATAACGAGCGCATGAAATTATTCTCCTCGATGATCCAGGAAAAATGCTCTTCGCTTTGTTCGGGAATTCGTTGGAGCGTCTTATAAATAATTTAATAACCGAGTCATGATTTTCATATAGTGTGCGGTGGGGCTTCGATGTCGATAATCTTTCTGGATTTATCTCCTACCAAGTACCAAATAAGGTCAACTATAAATACTTGTGTATAATCAAGTGGTAGATTGAGACGTTCCACGGTAATTCTATAAAATTCAACGTCTATAGTAGTTACGAGTCCCCGTCTTCTATTTCCATCTCGCCCAAGGGGAAGAATTCCTAATTGAAAAAAAAACTTGCGTCTACTCGAAGAAAGAAAACGATCGAAGGAAGCTGGGTCTATAATGAGCGCGTCGAATTATTCCTCTCGATGATCCATGAAAAATGCTCTTCGCTTTGTTAGTGGACTCGTTAGAACGTCCGGAGAGGTCGAGGGATTTCGCCGTCAATTTGTACGTTGCATCGAAGTCGACGCGTTCGGTTCGCGGAAACGAACGATTCCTTGTTGCGGCGCCATTACGAGGTCGGCGTCGATCATAGAACGCCGACGATTTCTCTATATCCCGTGGATCGTCTGGATCCTCGGCATTGTCGCTCGATTTCGCCGGCGCATTGTCGCTCGACTGCGGCGAGAAAAAGAGGAGAAAAACCGAGAGACGGAGAGAATTCCGTGGCAGGAGCGAAATAGGGGCACACAGGCCGTGGTTACGTCTTTCCCAGCGTCGCGTCGCGTCGTTCCAGCGAATGGAAAAACTTCTGGTATTCCCCTGGTCGGCAGGCAGGCAGGCAGGCAGCGAGATCGTAGATTCTTGATGTAGCCTTTGTACCCGGCGAAAAGAGAAACGACCGGGAGGGAAACGCGCGGGGAAAATCCTTTGGAAAAAGAACACCTCCCTCACCTGTGCCGATGGTGGCGGCGGCGCGGCGGTTGCTCGGCTCTCGCGACAAGGCTCGTTCTCTCGTTTAAAAACTTTCTCCTTCCCCCCTCGGCTACGGTGACGTCCCTCTCTTCCATGTTCAACTGCAAAAACATATTTAAGACGTTATCCTCGGCCGAGGCGAACCTCATTCAAACTTGAGACATTAAATGTACATTAGTGTCGTTGCACCGCCCTGCACGACACTTAACACGCCTTCTTCCTTTACCTCCAACAGCTACCCCTTTTAGCGTGCGAACAATGCGTCGAGGATGCGACTGGTCTTTGGGAATGGCGGTGCCAGAGTTTGACTCGGTGTTAGAGAATCGTTGGGTGTGACACAGTTGTCAAAGCCGGAAACAAGAGTGTCGTCAATTTTGCGGAGTTTTACAAGCCCGGGAATGCACCGGTATCCGCAGCAGTCTATTGATCAGAGTACGTGCCGGTATCAGTGTATTCTGGGCCGACGATTGTGCCAGCCGCTTCGAATTCCAGGCTCCGGCGACGAGTTTACACAGAGAAGCGGGACGCGTGCCGGTGAATGACGTTCACACGTGCTCGATCGTCTCGGTCGTCCTGGATTCGCGTCGGTCGTCGTCGCGACGCGTCGAGCAGAAACGAGCAGAAACGAGCAGAAACGAGCAGAAACGAGCAGAAAACGAGTAGCAAAGGAGGCGGAGGCGAGAATCGCGCGCATTATGCGATGGCAAAAGTGCCGCCAGACGACGCAGAAAATATAAAGTGATCCGCGGGACGGGTTTGACGGCCGCATAAATGACGGGTGGCGGCTTTCATAACCGTGAAAGCGGACGAATATCATCGAGCGTGGAGAGGCACACTCGTGCGAAAAAAAGCCACTCGTTAGAATGGCCGTTTTGCGCCGCCTATTTATCATGCTAGCCGGCTCTCGATCGCGCTCGATGGCCGCGCGCACTCTATTAACGATACCCGACGCCCGGCGTCCGGCGTCCGGCGCCCACGCATCTACCGTTACATCGGCACTCGGATTGATTTTTATACAATATACAGCGGTCATATTCACCGGTCATTACGCGGCCGCTAAATGTGCTCGCTCGTGCTCGAAACGTCAATGGACAGATGCCGCCCGAATGGAGATCCCTCGATGCATTCGATGCACTCGATGCGTTTCGATGCGACGTCGACAAAAACTCGCGAAAATTCGATCGCGTTTTCATATTCCCTGCTATTCCTAAACACCGTAATTAATGGTAATCGGATGATCACGAAATCTAAACACGCCAGTCACGCCAGTCCTTGATACTTCATTAAAAAACATGTGTGAAACATCGCAGGTCAACCGATCGAAAACTAGAAAACCCCGGAATATAAACGAGTTGATAAAAAATGTATCATAATCCTCTCGAAGCTCTCTTTGAAACGTGTGGCAGCGGATAAAAAGTTTCATGTTGGTTTACCGAGAGCAGAATAATTCGAGTGAGCTGTACGGAATGGTTTTGAACCGGTGGCAACGTTCGTAAATATTTTTACAGACTTTCAACCGAATTTCGCAGCCACCGAGGTTCCGTGTAGCGCTCTCTGTGGATACCGTACCATCGATTAGAGATCGAAACGAATCCCGTGGAAAAAGGTGGACGTTCCAACGTTGAAACGTTCATCGGAGTTTTCTTCCGGAACGACCACGTACGACGATCGTTCTTTCGACGATTGCACACGACCGCTAACGAGCCTGTGTCTTTTTAGCGCGACGGATCGACGACGGTCGCCCCCGGTAAAACCCGGCTGATCCTTTGAACAAACAAAGGAAAAATATGGCCGGTCGTTAGGTTCGTTGCCCGTGCAATTGCGCGAGCCTCTAGGAAAAGGAATTCTATTTAGCTTCTGATATATAAACCATCGTAGTTTATCGAATGAACCGTTTCGTCGGCTCGCCTCGCGCAACAAATGGATTCTGTAGGATCGTCTCGCGTTACAGCGCGTTCCTCCGGCCCTTTAGGGAGCTCTGCTTTCTGCGGAGCCTTCGTCTCTCATTGACTCGACGGACAACGTAATTACGGGAAACGTCGCGGCCAGAGGCCAGAGGTCAGCGGCGAAGCAATTTTGCCTGTCCCCGTGTCTCCGCGAATCCTCCGTTCCACGGAAATCGTCCGAACTGTCCTCCGAAAGATTCTTCTCGCCTTGTTCCGCATCGTGCTAGCTTATTCGTCCCCCGATTCGCTCCTACTATATTCCCCTCTATTCTCGAATTATCTCCGGAAGATCGATTCTTCTCGCGACCACGGAGAAACTGGGTTGAAACCATTAGCCCGCGCGACTACGAGATCAGAATGCATTTCCATCTTTGCCCGGAGTCTGTGGCTTTAATTAGTCCGCTCTCTCGTACCGATAGTCGGATCTAGTCGAGCTTGTCCTTATCGATGCCGAGGAGAGCATCGGGTTGCGAGCGGAAGCCGCGAAGTCAGAGTCGAAGGGAAGAATAACTTGGTAGGATCGGCCGGTGAAGCCTCGGAGAGTTTTTGTCTGGGCGACGCGACGGGTATTTTCGGCGGCGCGTTCAATCGCGCGAATATAGATTTTCCCAGCAGGAATCGTGCGCATGGAATCGCGTGTACGTGGACATGCATGCATACTCGACGGACCGGTGTAGCTCGCATTCGGGACGCGTGTGCCTTCGCAAACTCGATTCGACGAGAGAGGCGAGGGTGGCTTCTCGCGTCCCGTTTAATGGTATTTCCGTGCCGCCGCGTCCCTCGAAAAGAGAAATATGAAATTTCAGGACAGGAAGTCGCGTGTTCGCAGCGTATTCTTTGTCGGTGTCGCACCACGCTCTGGCCCACTTTCGAAACACCGATCAAAAACTAGCCGGTCGCTCTTTCGAACTCCGCCGGAGACTGCATATTTCACAGACCAGGGCCCACCAGCGGAACGACGAATATTTAGTTTGAATTCGAACAACCTGATCTCCCGATTTTAGATCGTTCCGATATTTTTCTTGATTCGCGAGTCTTTGACAGAATCGTTTGTCTCCGCGCGCGCGCCTCGTTCCGCTTGTCCGACCGTTGGCCGACTTATTCCACTACACTGTGGGTCTTTACGATCTATGGGATCCGTAAAACGTCGAGTTTACGAGAAAACGCGTACGTTAACAAGAATCAACCGTTTACGGTCTGGAATGCTTTCTTTTATTCCGGAACCTGTTAAACGTACAACTCAATTACGTTTCCATACGTGGCTTTGGTCTCGGTTTAAGCTAGTTCGGCAAATCAACGGTCGAGCGTAACGTCAATCGGTAAAACGAGCAATTATTTGCGCAAAAGTGAACGCGGGGTTTGGCTCGATGCGTAGCTAGGAAGGTTTTGGAAGAAAGAATTCGCAGCCCATGAAGATTATTTGATCGCTGGTCAGGTTCGCAGGCTTTATCGCTTGTCTCTCGGCTCGTTCGAGGCCCGTTTCATTTCTCCGGTCATAAGTTAATATAGCGGGTTGTCGTTACAGCTTCCTTTTACAACCGAGAAGTTTGTTTACGAGGATTTAGGTTAGATTTAACGGCAACTGTTAAAACGCTCCGAGTCTGTTTCACAGCGAATTTCGTTCCCTCGCGGCGCGGCTTACACCCGCGATTTCATTCGAGCGATCGCGCACGCGATAGTTCCTTCTGCGAAGGTTCTTACTGTTATCGATGCAATTACGAGAAGTCCGCAGTTTGCAGAGCGGATGGAAGATAGGCTCGCGTGAAAATTCCACTGACAAGAATGTCACGAATAGAAATGAGTCCCAAAGACAAACCAGCCTCTTTCGTATTTTCCGTCCTATTACCGGTCGCGATAAAAATTGGAACAATAGCGGCGGCGCGCCACTATTATAATATAGTGTCAATAGTTCGTCGCCGCTATCGCCGGTACAAATATGTTCGCGGAGACGCGCTCTCGTGGTTAAACATTAACTGTATCTCGGGGACGATCGGCCGGGCGTCGGACATAACTGGCAAAAATTACGCTAGTTCGTGTTTGCTCGCCGAACAGCGGAATTCTGAAGAGAACGAGTACGCGCGTGCGATGTAAAAGGGAAAGCGGGGGCCGGCTTACGAAGTAACGTAATAAAGGCGGCCTCGCACCTCCGCCGCGTCAAACGAACTCGCAACAAGAAACCGGCTCCAAAGCGGGCAAATATTTGCGAGCAACAGCACAAATACGAATCCGTTTCGCGACAGCTGCCGCGTGCTGTCCGCGGTGTCGTTGCAACCCCTTCGCGGGGATCAGACCTGCAAATACCTCATCACAAACTTCGCACCCCCTCATCTTTCTCCCGGGTGCGTTCACCCTTACCATTTCTCGTTGTTTCTTATATTACTGTAAATATTGTCGTGGCGAGTCTGCGTTTAGTCTACTCTGATAGATTCTAGAGTGCTTCCTTGGTAAGAGTCAAGAGTATTTTTTGCTCGTTGGAAAAGTTCCGACGCGAGACGTCGTGACGAATCGGTCCGTTAGCCACTGCGAATCGTAAAGCGGCTCGTTCGGTGTATTATCGGGCCTTGTTACACGATTTTACTGCTGCCGATACCGGCCGCCGCGCCGCCTTAACGCTCCCGCCGCTTCCCGTGCGCATCGGTGGCACCGAATGCGTTTTACACCGGCGAGAAATCTGTAAAATTTTTATCTCCGCGGGACTAGGTTTTATAGAGACGACCGCGGGGTACGGCCGGGGACTTATGACATTCGCCTTGCCGTTTTATTCGAGCCGCGAGCTGCACCGGCGCTGCTTGCAACGAACCGGTTTAATTCGTCGGAGGGTCGAGGTGCAACCCCCTCGGAGCGCAGTTGCAGTTCGCAACTTGTCGGCGTGCGGCGCGGCGCAACGATTTTAACGGGAACCTTATTTTTGCATTTTCTTACTGTTTTATGCTCCGAAAATATAACGCTCGGCCGTTCCGCACCGGTTCGAACAATCGGCGACGGAAACGCAGCGGTCGTCGTATACTTTATTGCCGGACCCCGGCGAATCTTTATGAAGATATTTCCGTTTCTGCAGCTTAACGAAACTCTTTCTCTCTCGCTCTCTCGAATGTCTCGG
This sequence comes from Seladonia tumulorum, assembly GCA_913789895.3. NCBI lineage: Eukaryota > Metazoa > Arthropoda > Insecta > Hymenoptera > Halictidae > Seladonia > Seladonia tumulorum. Next base: position 11,144,744 of record OU565281.1, read on the forward strand.
AAAAATTAGGTCGTCGATGAAAGAACTCGCAGCGACGATAAACATTGCACCCCAGTGTTCGTTGCTGCATAGATTCTTCTGTGTGTTTTCAGTATTTTTTTAACCAACCGGTGTCTCAACGGGGAACCAATTTCGTTGCTTTCAGCAACGCAAATATGGCCCGCAAATATCCATTTATCGTTTACGTTGGAAAACTCGATCGATGTTTATAAAAAAACACGTTCTATATTTTTGTTAAAAGGAACGTTTTTCGCCGTGCCCGGCGCGTCGCGGCGCAGCGCGGCTCCCTCTAATGCATTATGATTGAATTTCCTCCGGCCGACGCGACGCGCGACACTTTGTATTTTCAATCGCCGGCCAGTTTTAATCGCGAGGATTCGTTTAATTTCCAGGGGCTCGCGAACATTTCACCGAAAAATAATTGCGAGACTCGCAGAGCACGAAACGCGATACTTTTCGGGTAACGCTTTCCGGGCTCTTTCAATTATTATTTCGATTTGTTTTATGCGAACGTGCGCTCCACAAAAAAAATAATATTCCGCGCCCGGGAGTCGATACGGCGCGTCAACGATGCAACGGAGAATTTTTGATTCCCGGCTACAGTTATCACCGATTGCGGATGCTTTGGACGAAGACGACGACGACGACGACGAGTCGGCCGGAAGCACCTTAATGCGAGGCGCCACTCTAATTCCGGCTTTTCAGCCTGCTCGCTGGTTGAAATGCAATATCTCCGGGCCGGATGCTGCCACGCGAAGTATTCCCGACATCTCCAAACTATTTCCAAGGCGGATTTTGTTCGCCTTCGAACGCGAGGCAGCCGGCCGATCGCAAATCAAACGCGGATTCCGTTCCGCAGCCGACGATCGACAGATTGCGCCCGTTAATTAATACCTCGCGTTCCCGATTTATGCCTGGTAAAATGAAAATTGCGCGGTCGTCGTTACAACGAATATTTCCTTGGCAGGACTCTCGTTCAAAATCGCGAGACAACAGTACGCGAATCGGCACAGGAGAATAAAAACCGGAAGAGTAATTAAATTGACCGTTTGCACGGCGACTTAATTTCGTTGCGGAAGTTTGCGAGGTCGTCCTTAATTTTCCTCTATATTAGCAATGTAAAATAAGGGGGTGTCCTGGCACGAGAGCAAGGAAGAGAGAGAGAGAGAGAGAGAGAGAGCAGCACCCGAGGGAAGGATAGGGACTAATGGAGCAAAGTTTGCAATTTTCATGGGCGCGCCGGTGAAACAATGCGACCCGGGCGAAAAGGTTGTATCGTCGGCCACGGGCAACGCTGGGGCCCCATAAAGAATACTTGTTAAATAATTCGTGGTCGGACAGAGGCTGGCGGAGAGAGGCCAGGGACCAAGTTAAATAGGAAGTCCGGTGATCGACGTCTGCGAGTATCGCAGATGTTGCTTCGGTGCGGCGGACCGTTTCGGTGAATTAGTCAGTAGTTACGAGCTCGGTATTGCTTGTCTTTCGATTCGCAAGCCTCGAAGTTCGCCACCCCGCAGCTTTCTATTGGCAAAGCACACACAGACCGAGCCACGTTTACGGTATAATCGTGGACAGCGCTAAGTATCGCCGGCTGCGCCACTGTAAAGACGATTAGGTTCGGTCGCCGTTGTAGGTTTTCCTAATAATCCGCGGTTCACCGCTCGCGACTGCCTTGCATGTATCAACAATTGTTTCTTACATATTAATTCTCATAATTATGCCGATTTCGAGTACGCCCGAGAGCCGATTCTTGTCGTTCGGCCTACATCTTGTCCAAGCGGGAACAATGGGAATCACCGAGTGACCGTATCGCGACGATCGCTATTATGCGAGCGCCTCTCGGTTATCTGAACCGTGCCGCGGCCTGATAAATGGAGTTCCGCTGTACTTGCATCGCGTCGCTATTATATATTGATTCTTTCGCGGGCAGCAGCGCATTGACAGAACGTGTATCATTGTCGTCCGCATTTCCCCCATCCTCCGTTCGAACGGCTCCGGATCAAGTATCTACGAGTGTACATACACATACGCACACGGTCCCGCGGGCACGGTCCTATTTTTCAGAATGATTTCACAACCTATTAAACTTGTCGTCGATCGACAGGAGGAGGCCGCTCTCGAGCACAATTTGTCGCGTGGCCGGCTGTCGATAATTCGAAAATATATGTCCGGGCCCGGCTGGGGTCGAGTCGATCGTCGACACACGGAAAAAATCGTCGTCGAGCTGACCTAAACGTTTCGCCGATTTATTTCGTTCCCCGTGGATCTCTGGATCCCCGTGGCTCGGTGCATCGGAGAATTTAATCGGTAGCCGCGCGCGCGCGCTCGCGTTCTCTTAAACGAACAATTATTTCCAGCTTGCACACTGTCGCGGGACAAATTACTTGTCTGCCCGTGTAATTGGAAGACAGAAAGGGAGAATGAAACTCGATTTTGGTGGTATCGTCCTGCTGGTGAAAACAAAGGGAAATTGAGGAGGAGGAACGTTTCTGAGATGCGAATTTTGCGATGTCGAGGTCGAGGTAATTAAAACCGGGATTATTTTGATTACTTTTGCCCGGAACGATTCGAAACAATTCGAAGCCAGCTATTTCGACGCGGAAGGAGGCTTGTGCGAAAAATAGAGAATGTTTGTGAAAACGTATTCTGTTTCCCGGAGGCGTGGAGCGAAACGACAAGAGGTGAAATTAGTGTTCGACACGGACCGGTTCCGGCGTTGCCGGGGCGCTAGTCTGCTAAGTCGTTGAATGGAGCGTGTCGGATCTACTTAAGCAGGCTAAAGTAGTCTTAACCCCGTTAAAGTACTTTAATGTGGGAAACCTGTTTATCATAACCACAACGGCGCGAGATTATTCCCCGGCGCCTATTATACAGGCCGTCTACTTATTTCAGAAACTGTCACGCCAATGGAAATCCCCAATGAATACCAATACACCGGCGCCGTTGCGCCGTCGTGAAATTAATTGCCGTTCTACGGGGGGCGGCCGCGTTTCAGCAATCCGCTAAAAACTCTTTACGAGAGCCAAGATCGATTAAAGCCGCTCTCAACCTACCCACCGTATAATTCCCCGAGTGCATGACACGTTTCCGTGAATGCGCGGGGGAACGACGGCGCATTTTTCAAAATAATCCCGATTCCCTCAGCTCGGTTTCTATTTGCTCGAGCCGCGAATAATGTCCGTTTTAGCAAATTGTAATTGATCTGCCCGCGCGACGAGTGCCAGCGAGTCGGTGCAAACGATGACAAATACGTAACGCATTATGACATGTAATTGCTGTTTATTTTATCGATGTGATTTTGTTGACGTTATTTACGGACGATTCGACGGTAATGCTGCTATAATAAACGGACGACGTTACGATAAATATCACCGTGACGGAAACCGGGTCGTTCCATTATCATAGTTTGCGTTCGAGGTTCTACTGTATGGTGAAATCTAAAAATTTTTATTTTTGATCTGGTCTAGTACCTTTCGATTGCAAGAAGTTGCGGTTTCATTAACCAAAGTATCCCGCTTTTACGGGTACTTTTGCGGTGGGTAGTCGACGCTGTACGCGTGAATTTTTTATCGTGCTGTTCTTCGGAGAAGAGCAGGTTCGACGGGTCTGTTCGTCACAGAAGCGGTGACAGCGCCAGTCGAAATTTTTCAGCGAGTCGCGACTAAAATAAATGAACGACACGGAGGGGAAAATTGAAGTGTCTGGTCGGCGGGATGGCCTCAAAGCCGGGACCGCAATCTTTTGAAAAATGAACGGACGTAATTCTATGGTCCGTGGAATGTCCATAGCGGCGGCGACGGCGACTAGTTTGCATTGCAGCCGGTCCATGTACATACATTATCCCGCCGCTAAGTGATGCGAGGACTTCATAGAGATGGAAGTGTGCCGCGAGAGCCGGGCAGACACCGAAAATCCTCGGTACACGTTCGTCCTGGTCACCGGAGGACGGGCCGAGGACGTCATTTATATTCATTTAGTCCGGTCCGGTCTCCCCCACCTGCCGACTATACTTATACGAGTATCGGACAAGTATTCTCTCCCTCTTCCTTCCGTCGAGAGAGTTCCAGGTTGGGCCGCGCGCTTCGGCTCGGAAAACTTTACCTCGGAAACAGCACCGCCAGCACACCCTTAAATTAATCTAAGACCCCAGACATCCTAGGTTGCAGCAGTTGCGAGGCTCCCCTGACGTTCTTGCCGCGCCAACGCGAATCCGCAACGAAAAAACCGAATTATTTACCGGTCGCCACGCTGCTTGCTCTCGCCTGCCTGCTTGCTTGCTTTCGTTAACGAGCACGCTCTCTTGGCCGAACTATGAAACATAGTCCCCAACGGTGAAACGCAAATTACCAACGTTTTGGTCGTCTCTTGATTAGACGAGCGAGCGAGCAAACGAATTTTCCCGAGCTCGGGAGACTGGAATGATTAGCTTTCGTTTCACCGGTTTCTTGTTTCCAGACACGGAGCGAGGTACATATTCGATTCGTCTGGGCATTGAATTTGCATTTATTTCTGATAGATGGAAAATTAACTCTGTCAATTACGAGAGATACTGTATAAACGATAGCGGGTTGGAAACAATTTGGAAAGGACCGGGATCCGAAGGTATTCATCCGGTCAGAATAAAATCCAGGGTCACCTGGCGGTAGATCCAGTGCGGTGTTCGCCCGGCGTGCATTATAGTAACTGGAATTGCAGGGGAGCCTTGTATTTCGAAGTCGCAAACGGATAAAGCCATTCCAGGCCGAGGGAGAGAGGTGTCCGCGTTCGAAGAGGGTGGGCGTGAGAGGGCACTTGCCCCACGAGCATCTCCACCATCCGATAACACGCCGGGATGGATTGGTTTTTTGCTCCTGGAACAATTCTATCCTGGCTATTATCTACCCTCACCCTCGAGGTTCCCTCCATCTCCTCCCTTCCCTCGTCGTCTTTTCTTTCTCTGGTCCACTCTTCCAAACCCCTACCAACGTTTCAGCACCCTCTGTTCCGCGTCCATATTTCCGGAGCCGGTCGCAAAAACTATAATTGTGTAAAGAATGTCGGTCGTCACGTCCCGTGGACGCCAGCCAACGTCCACCATCGCCATGCATCTTCCCATTGACTTCCCCATGGAAACCAGCCAGACGCGTGGCACGATGCTCTCGAAGATTTACTTCTTCGAGAAAACGGTGATCCGGCTCGGCCAGTTTATTTACTCTAGCGAAGTCTCCTTCGACTTCGCGTGGATTCTCTTCTATTTTCTTCCATTTCCTTCGTTCGTCTTCATTCCACGGGACTTTTTACCAATTTTCTTCTGCGGCGTGGTAGGACTCGTACCCTCTCGAACCACTCCGTTCTGGGACTCTACCGAACCACGATCGAATCTTTGGCTCGCGAGCTAGAGCGTTCGCCGAATTCCCCAAACAAGAAGCAGACAGACCTCGTCAGCAATAACAGTCGAGAGCATCGTGGAATCGTAAACCGACTCGAAGCGAGTGTGTTCGCTTACGGTGAAAGCCGCGCCGCGGTGCGCAGCGCCGGTGGACGGTGGTTCGAGGGCAATGCCCCGTGTGCAGGGGGCAACTTCTCGAAAACGATTAATGCAAAGTAGCCTGGGTAGGGGTGTCGGTTAGCATAACGGCAAAGGTGGAGGTCCGAGCGGGGCGTATCGTTGCTTGTGGCGTCGGCGTCGGCGTCGGCATCGGCATCGGCATCGGTTTGCTAAGCCGGCTTAACGTCGAACGTTGAAGCATAGTTGCTTCGGCCGCGGCCGCGAATGGCCCCCGGTGCAGATCCGCAATTTGTAACGGGCGTAACGACACGGCCTTAACGTCGATAATTCCGGCGGCGCGGCGCGCTGCGTCGCGATTCTTTAACCGGCGCGATACAGAATTGGCCGCGCGTCCCCCGGAGGATCGGAAATTAGCGGGATCAAATTTACTCGGGTAACGGAACGCGTCCCGCGGCCAGTAAACCGATCGCGTAATCCGGCCCCGACGCTTTGTTTATAAAACGATTACGCCCGTTCCGACCCGCGGATCGGTCGCGCGCGATAAAAACCGCTCGCGTTCGCGCGCGCGCGCGGTCACACCTGTTGGCTTCCACTCGCCCTTGGTTTATTAAACCGAAACGGGCATCGATCTCCGGGACACCTGGCCACGCGAACCCCCGTCCATCGGAAGAAGTAAAAATCCGAGACTTTGATAAAACGACCGGGAACCGATCGGTTCCGCGTGACAGCCGAGCGGCCTTAATAACACCGACTATCAATCTTCGCACGCTAAACGCGCGAGCATCCTCGCTGGCGCGAACCGCGCGCGCGATCTCGCACCTGGACTGCGCCAAAAGTGCATCCGGTCTGTTTCTAGCAAATTCAGTCAAAAATGTTTCACGGTAGCTGAAAACAAAAAGGTGAATTTGGCGAGGACGTCGAAAGGTTAGTCCGCGTACGCGGCGGCGTCGTCGGACGAAAATAGCGAGGCCGATACAGAGCCGAAGCGAATCGGACTGTGGGGATGCGCCGCATTGCGGTGATCCAGTTAGGGGCGAATTTTAATTACGTTACTTTTAATACCGACCGTGATGCATAATTTATGACGGGTACGTCGCCTGCCATCGCGTCTCGTCTCTGTCCAGTCGACCAAGTGATCTTTTCTCTCGTCTCGAGCCCGTCGCCGAACCCTCCTGCGAGACGGAAGCCTTTTAGCCGGAGACATTTTGCAATTTAAACGCGCTTATCGTTAATCGACTCCCTCTATTCCCGTCGGTGTCTCTGTAACGGTCACGCGATTTTCGAAAAGAGTTCCCGGCGATGGATCCGCTGTCGCGATGCGCCCGCGTCTGTTATATTAAACAGCAATTACTCGCATTCATCGGCACCAATTAGTCCCATTTACGGTACTTGACAATTTTCGGCGCGCGGCTCGTCACAATTAAAAGTTCGCGGAGTCCGTTACCCTCTCCCGTACTCCCGCGCTCCCGCGCTCGCGCGCGTAATCACGGTCTCGCGCGTTTCATTATAAACCTGCAATTTCATCAGAATCGTTTTCATCCCCTCTCCGGCTCGCTCGGCTGAAAACTGAACAGCGACGCTCGTAAAAAGGCGACAGACCGTCGTTACAACTATAAAAACCGACCACCGCGTTAACGCGTACACGTACAACGCGCACCCGTTGTCGCGATTTACCATCGGGATATCGGTCGTTCGACGCAACGCGGCTCGGGGATCACGCAATCGTAAAAAGCGCAATGCGAACGGAACGAACGGTGCAAGAAGCACATTTGTCAGAGCTTTCGTTATCGACTCGGATCCGTCGGTTTTATAGCCGGTTTTATTTACTCGCGCGAGATTTTCCGGCACACGGCTAAAATGATTTTCGAAGTGTCTTCCATTTTATCATCGTCCCTGGTTCAAGAACAAAATCCGCTGCGTTTCATTGCGAAACTCCTGACGACCACGCTATATTAAAAAGACCACTATAAAAACCGATGAAATTAACGCAGAGAATGGCGCAAAGGTTTCGTCAGCTGAACACGGCGCACCTGAGCGCGCACCAAATATTCAGTTGGCGGACATTTGCGCGCGTCGGGTGTTCGCGAGCGAGTGTCCACGGTGGAAAATAAATTCCGGCGGGCGAGAATTAACATTCGCGTGATTGGGCTAACGAAGCCGAAAACTGCGGCGGCGTGCAGCCTTAGAACACCGGCGCTCGGACGAAAGCCCTCGAAAGCTGTACAGGTCGTTCCTCTTAATCACCGCGGTAAAAGTTGTTACGGAAAATTCGACGAGCAAAAGTTCGGAAAACGCTGCTCGCCGGTCGGGACCGTAGTTACGCGAGTAATTTCTGCCTGGTATAATTGCACGAACGGACGTCGTCGCCGTCGTCGTCGTCGTCGTCGCGAATCGGTTTCGCACGCGCCGTGACGCCGGCAGGCGTCGTCGAAGGGGAGAGCCGATAGATACGTCGACGTCGCGACGCCATCGAGAAAAGTCCGAGAGCCGTGGCCGTGTAATTAAACATTTTGTTGGGGGAAGGTTGCAGCTTGACCCGGATCCGCCTGCTGCACGCTTTCCTTCCGCGACCTTTCGCAATTACACGGCCGCAATTTATCGTTGCAACATGATGAGCCGACCCGGGGAACACGGATAACGTTATCTCCTCGCCGCTTTTCAAGGGACCCTCGGCCGCCCCGAGGATCCCTGAATGCGGATCTTTGCTCTTTTCAAACGCCCCTTCCGATTGTACAGGTGCGCACGGACTAATTGGGCTGCCCCCGAGCCACAAAAGACGCCGGTTTTTTTGGCGCCGACCGGTACCCTCGGATTTTTCGAGCCACCGAGAACGTAGCGTTTCCATTTTTCCCCTTGAAAGAACCACAACCCTGCCCAGGAGAAAAGGGGCTCGTAGGAAGGAAAGGGTTGAACGAGGCTCGACTCACCCGCAGTGTTCGCTTCACCGCGAGAAATTAATTAACAACAGGATCTCTGTCGATCGACCGCTGCTGCAGCGAAATCAGCGTTCCATCAATTTTATGGCATGAAAATTTCTCAATGAATTTCACCGGTTTTGTGGCGACGGGTAAATCGGGCCTCCCGGGTCGTTAGCTTTTAAGCAATCGTTCTTCCAAGCCATTCGCGTCCTGGATAGCAGGTTTTTCGATCCGGTCCATGGACCGTCGAACACAATACCGGCGAAATCCGCGCGATATTTAGCAAATGAAACGAAACCCGGGCTGCGGCCGTTTCATTTCGGATTATGGCGGGCGCGCGGCTGCGCCGCTGGCCGGGCCAATCGCGTGGAAATCAAAACCCTGTTTGAAATATCGCGAGTGCCGGTTCGGGGCCGCGTTGTCGATTGTTACGGGCCATGTTCGATCCCGTATTCGTATCGTAACACGGCGAACGGGACGTTTTGGCCGCGGGGCTCGCTCGCAAATTGATCGCGCCCGATTCGGAAAGTCGGCCGTCGAAGCTGCAATGATCGCCGGTTTGATTTTTCTGTGTCGCCCCGGTTCCGAGTAATTGGTCATCGGCGCCCTTCGAGCTAATAAATTCGCCGATCGTTCCGATACGATCGCGATGGAAATTTGTTAGACGACCGTTCCTGTCGAGCTCGACGTTCCGCTCCATTTTTTAGCCGGCGCTCGTTCCTGTGCTTTCTCCTTTTAATTTACGACGCGGTCGTTCGTCGTCTCGTTTGCCCGCGATTCCACCTAGTCGGGGCAGCTCTCGATAAATCGGTTTCCCCGCGTAAATCTCCGAGCTTTCCGCGGAATTGAAACGTTTGTCCCGCGCAGGAAGATGTTGTCGCGCGGACGCGGACGGCGCGCAGTTTCCGCGGCGGAAAAGCTCCCGTGCCAAGTCTCCGGGCGAACGTGTTAATTTAATAAGCTAATTTGGCGTCTGGCCAACGTCCCGGGGTTTCTGGTTTCTGTCCAGGCGAAATTGCACGCTTCCGCGGCGTCGAATAATTAATTAATTATCGGGATACGCCGACTCGCGCCGCGCCGAGCCGAGCTGAGCCGAGCCGAGCCGCGAGACCACGCGTAGAACGCTAACGATCCGAAGCCGGTGTTTCGGCTTTCAACGGCGGAATTGAATTACACGCCGTTCCTTCTGTTTGCCGCCTTAACGATCCAAGCTGTTCCCGATCGGATGCGGTCGCCAGCCAATCGGAACGCTGGAAACAATTAGGACAACCGATCCGGAATTTACTCGCAGACGAACCGACGAGGGAACGTGTTCAAGTTTCACAAGCCGATTAGACGAAAAACATGTTTTATCGAATATCTTGGACAATTCCGAGTTTGTCGTTCGACGGTCAATAACAACGCGTTCAACGTGTTCGACGAGTAAGGTAGAGGAAACAAGGAACACTGTTCCGTGATTCGCAGAGTACTCGATCAGTTACGGTAGTCGTCGTACGTGTTTGGAAACAGGTCGAAAAACCGATTAGGTTAGCGCAGTTTTGGCATGAATATGCGAGCTAACGAGGAGAGGTGGCTGTTCGGGAATCAAAGTTACCGGAGCGACGGAGGGGTGTGGGTCGGGGAAAGGGATCGATTGTCTGAGAAGCGGACCGGACGGGCCCCGCGTTCGAGCAACGAAGCTAAATGCATCTCATTTGGCCGATGCGTTGCCGTTACCGTTCCCTCTGCCGCTGCCGTTGCTGGCAGACACCCGCGGGCGATAACTACTCGGGGAGCAACGAATTTGACGAACTTGCTGTATTCGATTAGCGCGGAGCACGGCCCTGGCCCTGTGTGTAACTTGCGCTCGGATACTCAAGCTGCTCCAGAAGTGGAAAGTTGCGGGACCTCCACTTAACGCATTACGCGGTTACGCTTGAGTGGGGAGCTTCAAAGTCTGCTCCACGACTGTGAGTGCTGCGATGCGTTTCGCAGCGAGCCTAACACCCTAAGAAGCCACCTCTCCTTTCGGAACGATCCCCGAGAACGCTATTCTTATGGATAGTCAACGTGATAATAGTTACCAGAAAGCCTGCCGAGGTCTGTAATACAGACGTCTGTGTTCGACGCTACGTTAATAGTTAATCGTCCTGATGACACAGAGAGCTGGCGGCGATGGCAGCGCCGAGGATTAATAAAAATATCGTCGGGGACAAATCCGGCGGACGAATGGACGAAGAAATAATAACGGAACCGGTTGACAGCGCTACACGATGTAAACAGAGAAAGACAGGCGGGCCAGGGCCGAGTCGATCGAGTTACAGGCCGCCTTTACAGGACAGAGGATCGGGCCGAGAACACGGGGATTTTTCCACCGATAAAAAAGCTAGATAACGGGTACTACCCGCCGGGGAGATTAATTGTTTCGCGTTCGGTCGGTTTTCGCGCGCACGTACACACCCTCGTGTACGTGTACGTGCACGGGATGGTGCAGCTCGGCCCGGTGGATCGATAATCGATTTAGTAGTTTTGACGGGAGACAGAGACTGGCCCCCGTCCATATTAATCGAGGAGTCGTGCATTAAGACTGCCAGGATAATCCTTGGGACCGCGATATGCTGGCGGCGATATATGCAAATCTGGCTGAATAATTAACCGGCGTTTTCCGGCTTGATAAGCGCACGGTCGAGTAATCTTCGTAATATTTCCTACGGGAGGCAGAACCTCTCCTCTAGGTTCGACGTTCGAAACAGCTCCGAACAACGTTCTCCTCCAAGTCGATTTATACCATCGACGTACGACGTGTCAGAGCGGACAATATAAATTATTATAAATCGTTCTGTATCAGTCTTTGCTTCCGTCAACGTTGATGCTGCCGCTGCTTCGCTAGAGTCAGATAGCCGGTTCTTTAATTCGCTTAGCAGTCATTACCGGCGAGAGAAGTCTCGGCCAGAAACTTTTCCATTTCATTACTCCGGCCTCCTTCTACCTCGGTCCCACGGCCGGTCACTTCTCTCTTTCTTTCTCATTCTCTCTCTCTCTCTCTCTCTTTCTCGCTCCTCGCCCCATCAACTTTATTACTTTGTCCTCTTTCGGTGTTGCACACCCTTCGCGCAAGCGGGACCCGCCCCTTAACTTTCGGCTTAAATCTTTTTCTCGGACGCGAGTAGAGTTCCTCGAGTAGCTACACGGGAAAACTCGTCGGACGAATTTACCGCCGGGACCATAAACCGGCTCCGTAACCGGCCGGCGATGCTTAATTAACGACGCCGGATCAAACGCCGCCGAATTATGTCCCCGCCCTCATTTCTCTCCCCTCTGCGCTCGACGCTGCGAATTATTGCGAAGCCGACCTCTTCGCGAGACTTCTGGGTAGAGTTTAACTCTTATGTCACCATAGAAAGCGTTTTACGGCGTTCGGTAACATTGCATTCGCCAGAATTCATAGCTTCGGTGTAAATTCTTGTGCGTCGAAGCTGAATTAATTCCTACCTTTAGACCTGCTATCTAAAATAGCAGTTCCAAAAATGACTACTGGTAATTCACTCTGCGTGGCGAGCAGCAAAAATTAGCTGGAATCGCACGGAGACTATATGCAGGAGGGAACACGATATTTGCTATTGCTCGGATCGGCGAGGAATTCGGCTGCTCCGTTGTGCAGGAAACAAAACGATCGCGCGGAAACTGGTCGCGTTGCTTGCGGAGTTGAAGCCGCGGGGGAGAGCGAAATCGAGGAGCTATGAAGCAGCGAAGTGCAGGGAATTTCGTTTGAGCGTCGCCGCTCGCAGGTGGCCGACTAGTGGAATCGCCGAAAGAAGCGGAGCAGAGCGGAGCACAATTTCCCGTACGCAAAATTAAGGATTAAAGTTACGACTGTTGGTCGACGCGCGAACGACCGCGCGCGTCCGTCTGGCCGTAGGAGAGCGGGGCACGGTGTGCACCGGTGCGCAAATGACGCCGGCTATAAAATATTCAAAGGCTGCCGCGATAATGGCGGTGCGTCCAAGCATATTAAACATTCAGTCACGTAACCGGTCCAGCACCGTCAGCGCCGCGGCGGAGGAACGTCGAGCCGAGCCGAGACGAGCCGAGCAGAGCAGAGCAGAGCAGAGCAGAGCAAAGCGGAGCGGAGCGAAGAGCACGGAGCGAGGGGCAAAGAGCGGAGGGGGGACAGGGCAAGTGCACGTGGTAATTCAACTTCCGAAGTAAAGTTTCGGGGCTGCGAGATACATCCCGCGGTATAAACTTTGTGAAATTACACTATATCAAACCTCCGCTGTCCCTCTCCTTGTCTATCTCTCTCTCTCTCTCTCTCTCTTCCTCTCTTGCTATACATATTTATTATTTAAGTTGCGAGCACTTGTTTCGGGAGACACGTAAACGAACGGCCTTCCCCCGCACGGACGCGGACGCTTTGTCCCGTCTTCTGTTTAACTAGGAATCAACGCGGCGACATGTGGACATCCACCGGGAAACTTGTCGCTCGACACCTACCCTCGAACGTGCTCGAGAATTCAAGGGTTCGCTCCGCGAGAAATTCATTTCGCTGAGGGTTATCGCACGATTAACTATGGAACGTTCACTGTTCGGAAAACTTTGAACTTTGAGTTGTTCAAACGGACAGATAATCGTTTCTGTAGTCGTGGGTTTGACTGGGAACGTGCTTATTTTATTGTCAAGTCTGTACCACATTGTCATGCCAGCTTGTGCCACCCGTCCCGAGACATTCTGTCTAAATCGACGTTAATCTGGCATCGGGCGCGCCACAGTTCTCAAAGGCGAGTCCGTGCGATGACGAGGGCCGCTTGGAAATTCGGTTTGATACAATAACCAGGCCGACCGAGACAAGGCCTCGTCGTCTGGCAAACATCGGATTAGTACCGCGGCGTCGTTTAAACGAAGACAGATCAAATTATGCTAGGGAGATTGTAGCGCGCGCGCGCGCTCAGCGTCATTGTTGATGCATGAGCCGAGGAAATTTAAACGGTCCGGTCAAAAAGAGATTAAATATTCCATTACGGGCGGGTGCGTCGCGGTTTCCCCGAGCGGCCGATGGCGTCCGCGAAATTATAGGTCGCGACGGCGTCGGGCCATTTATTTAACGGCTGTCGTTAATTCCGAAATCCAAGGCGGGGGTGGGCGGACGGAAACGAGCCAGCGAGAGCGAGCGAGAGAGAGAGAGAGAGAGAGAGAGAGAGAGTGGAAGAGGAAAAAAGAGGAACCGTGCACCTTAATAAGTAGCGTGTAAGTGGCCCGCGGCAGTATCCTTAACGAGCCAGATATTCCGAAGTAATTAGAGACAACGTCCATCCCCCACCGCCCCTGTCCCCTAACCTCGAGTTGCTCGTCCTCCCAGCCGGCAGTAACCATGAACATTACCATTAGAATCTGTTACGTTCAACGGAGATGCCATTGGCTCCTGGCCGAGACCGGCTTATGACGCCTTTTTTTTCATTCCCATCGAAATCCCGCGCATATCCCGCCGATCTACAACCGTCCACGATCCCGGACTCTCCCGCGCCGGAGATCGTTATCGTTAGATCGTCCCGTGACCGAGCCGCGATCACGAGTTACAGCCGACGAGCTTTTTAACGCCTTCCCGATACCGTGACGCGCCCCGTTAATCCGCAATGGCCGCCCCCCCGTGGGGATTTACCGTGCGCCTCGGATTAGCGGCAAAGAGAGCGCAGTGAACCGGGGATTCAATCGACCGCGAGCTACTTTTCTCTCCCACCCCCCCCTCTCTCTCTCTCTCTCTCTCTTGCTCTTGAGCTAGCAGACTTTTACGTTTAACAACTCCGCCGCGCCGGTCTCTTCATTACCTCTGGAGATGCTCCGTGAAAGAGCGCTCTCATACCCGAGTTGTCTATTGTTTAACTCTCGGACAGCGGATCTTCATGAGGATTATACAGAATACATACCAACAAGAACATTCGACATCAACCAGAAAAGTTTCAGTTGCTTAGATTGGTACACACCCCTTACAAGGGTAGTCTTGTAAAGACAATTTCTCATTCCAACACCAGGTTCCGTCAGGAATCCAAACTGCTGCGAAGGAAAAATCAAGAACGAAACAAGCAATAAATGAAATCGCGACGACCGGAGGATAATAGAATCGATAGCGATTCTGTCGTACGATTCGCGATGTAATCGGGACCGAGAGTAAATGTTATAATAGCGAAGATGCAGAAGTGTTGGAACGCTCGCGGAATACCGAGCGCATCGAGCGGAGAGCAGACGGCGGCGGAGGTCTCTCTATTGTCTCAGAAAACACATGGCCGACATTACGAAATATATGATTCTCCCCGGCAGACTCTATAAAAAGAGAGGAGAGGAGGGGCGGCTGTAGAGAACACGCAGTTCGAAGTTGTTTTCGCGTCGTTTCCCGCGGGATATCGGGTAACGGTGAAAAGAGCGTGCATGTAACATCAACGTCGATATCGTTCGCGTTCCGTTTGTTGCTATTCGTTCTCGTGTAACGGCGCGGGGCTCCGTGATACGCCGAGAATACGGGACCCATCGAATGGAAACTATTTAAGCCGCTTCTGCAAATGGAAGGAACGAGCACGGGAATTTTTTTTCCCTCCTACGGAGACATTGCCAGGCACAGCCTCTCGCGCTTTAAACGACCCCTTAACCCGTTAATCGAGCAACTTACCCCGACGAACCCTCTGAACGAGAACAACCGGCCGATTTCTACGACGATAAGGGCAATTAAAATATCGTTCGTTCTCTTGCGAAGAGCATCGCTGACGAAGATGCGCTCCGGGATTTATGCAGCTTTTTCATGAATAGTAGATTATTTGTGTAGATGCAGCTACGGCGAAGCCAATCGCGTGCGAATTGGAATGTTTCGAGAGGGAACGCGATAAATCTGTGCCGGCTGATCGTTGATAGCATCCGAGATGAGCGCTGTAAATTCATTAGACGGCCATATCTAACTCTCACAGTCAGTCAGTCGGCGCAGTTTCCTGATTAGGTATCGCGATCCGTGCTCCACGGCTGATCTTCGAAATACGAATCAGGTGCCGGGGCATGAACACGAGGCATCGCCAAATGGTTAATAATCCTGCGAAGATTCGATCGGGAACTTGAGCTGCAATGAAAATTCCCGATGCGACGGAATCGCGGAAACCGCGTGCATAATCTATCAGCCGGGAAGACGAGTGTTCCGTTTGCGATCGCTAAAATGTTTGATCGCGGTGTTTCGGGTGGAAGGTAAAACACGATAGAGACTGCTTGCTTAACAATTTTCTTTTACCTCTTGGGACCGATGAAACGGTGAAGAAATAAATTTCTATCGAACTTCCTTTTATCGGTAGCGATGCGTGCGAATTTTATTTTGCAGAAAGATCTACAGTTTCGGCGAATCGGTGGTCAGTTGTAAACACGTCGGCTGCGTGGGCGGCGCGTAGGTTTTACACGGTTCCGGGCAGACGCGGATTGCTGCGGGACACCGCCACTTAATTACTATGCTACCCGTAATGGACGGACATTTGCCTATGCGAGTTACTTCGGTGCACGATAACGGTCATTACTGTAAATTGCGGGCTTAATAGTTTTAAAATATCCGCGGCGCGAGCGAGCCATCGATCAACCGCCAGATGCGGCGAGAATATCATCCGCGGTAGCTGACATCCGACGGGTACGTGCCCGAATGATGTTCCTCGAGACTCGTCTTCGATGATGTTCTATCGCGGGTTTTTCAATTTTTTCCTCGCATGCGCGCAAACAGTTCGGTAGAGTATCGAGATGCTCGACGATAGCGACGATCCTGAAGATTCTTTGATCGCGTAAAAACTCTCTCGTGGTATCGATAACGTTTGACGTTGTCTTTCGCGATTAGCGCTCGATCCCTGCTCAAAGTACGAGGTTCGAGTGCAAGTATAACCCTCTCGAGGCTTGCTCGTCGACGCGACGGTTCGCAGAATGCTGGGAGGTACCCGTCTCGTGGAGGGTTGTCTCCTGTGCTCGAGGGGTAGCAATCTTGCTGATTGTTGGCGCAGCCGTTTTTCCCGTGACAGTCTCGCACGACTGGCGGAACCGGTCGACGATTATGGCTGGTCCTGGCGGGTACACGGGCCATCAATCGGGCCGGGTATCGAGCGAGGGTTCACGAAATAAACCGAGCAATTTATCGGCGACTTTCGCGATCCCCCCGTTCCGCCATCGATCTTGCGTTTCACCAGTGTCAAGGTAAACCACGCTTTCGCGTTGTTACGCTCTGATAACACTAATCTGTAGTTACTGGCCGGTCGATATACCCCGGTCTGCGGTACCCCCGCTTCGCTCCCCTAACCTCCGGCGCTGGCAACGTGTGCGTGCACGCGGTTAGGTGTACGCGAGGCTCGCAACATTATCGGTAAATCCGTGACAGAGTCGCGCAGTCCCGGATTCGATGGGGTCGGGGGAAAACATCGGCTCTGCGCAGAGGGTGGCTGAACGAGGCTGGATGGTGCACCGGTGCATCGGGGCGTCGAGGGTGCAACGGGGAACCGCGGGGCACGCCGGGACGAGAATTGACCACCGTTCTAACTGCTACAAAATAGGCGTGCGGTCGCGTATGAAATCCGGATACGGCTATTCTGCTTTCGAGTTTAATGCCCCGAACCACCCCCTTCTCGCGCCCCGTCCTCCGCGATCTACGCTCGCGAGCCTATTCGATATTGATTTACGAGGAGCGAATCGATGCCGTTTCCCCGTGATTCATTGCCCACGATTTCCAAGCGAGTCGATCGGTTTCGGTGATCCACCGAGCGACAATTGCCGGGCCGGAGACACTGTTTCATTCCTTGAACGATACAAGCCCCTGCCCCGCGATTTATTTCGTTGCTGGACCGATTGAAACTTTTTTTCTCTTACTGAAATTTCTCTTACCGAAACGGGACCACCAAAGCACACATAAATCCGAATCAAAAAGCTTCTACCAGAGAACACAGATTCGTAAGCTTCGAACGCTGAGCTTTTTCTTCTTTGCCAGCTGAAAACATACTTTCCTGCGGTAGTTACCGGCAAGGTGTTAATGCATCTGCGGCTGCGGACGTAGTGCTACATACTTTATGATTCGAGCCAAAGGTTCCAGACGTAGCGCCGAGTCTTTTATGGGGCTCTGTCGCTCTATTTTTTAGCACGGAACCCACGGAGTTGTGAAAATCCGGGAACCTTGCTCTCTGGATGTTTCTTTCGATCGATCTCGCGACTATCTTCCATGTTACGTACACTAATTCCAGAACAAGCTGCACTCTCGTCCAGGTGACTCGAGTATGTCACACAGGGGGTTCCAGCGTTTCATTAATTTCGCCGATCCCGGATAATACAGAGGTCGGTCACGCGACACGAAATGGACATCCGGCGTTCCTGCCTCGATCCCGGAGCATAGTCGCACGAATCTCCGGCTTGTTCGTACAAGTTTGCAACACGGTCTTACACGAAGGCACGCACCGTCGCACACCCTGTACCCCACGCGCATCCTAAACAGGCCGGAGAAGAATTTATGCTCGCGCTCGGGAATCCCGATACGTGCATTCTTCCTTAACATATGCGAGAATTGATCCCGCGAATACCTCGGTGGCCGTGATCAAGATTGCACGCTAGACTACCAGTTCTATGAGCGAAAGATCCCTTCGTGTGATCCAAAGTGGCAGGCGCGTATCGCGACAACGCTGCTCGAAGTGCTAGCCCATCCACTTCAACTTTCCCTGTCCCGTCAAAAATGTTCTCCTCTTCCACGAGACTCTTATTACCGTGAAATTACACAGAGGGTGATGGCGACAGAGTACACGCAGGGCGGGGAAAAACGTGAGGAGGAGAAGAATAAGAAGAAGAAGAAGAAGGAGAGGAAGAGTAGAGAACAGGTTCGTAGACGATGAACCCGCGAAACCTTTTGCGGAATGGAGTCACGGGACAGATCGGGCTGGTTTCAGCGAGTCTGACATGTTCCCGTCATAAATCTGCGGCAGTGAGTAGCTCGGCTGGCGAGGGGGGGGGGCAGAAGTTTATAACGTGACGGAGACCAGGGGAGTCGCGCGGAGACAGCTCGCGAACGTACGAGCGAGAGGAGAGAGAGAGAGCAGAAGCGAGCCGAAGCAGCCAGATAGAGGGAGAGAGTGCGCGGGTAGCACAAAAGTTATTAAATTTGATTAGACCCCGCCGCATAGCTGTGCAGGAACGAGGATAGGCTAGGTAGCGAGAGTACAGGGAGGGAATGGGGCTGCAAAAGGGGGTAGATTTCACCTGGGGTTGGTGGTCGCGGCCGAGACACGAGAGTGTGAGTTTCGAACTAGTATGAGTGCCTGGGGTATCTACGGCTTATGACGCCCCTTCTCTTTCTCCCTCTCTCCCTCTTTTACCGCCCTGCACTCTTCAACCCCTGCTCCGTTCCCTTCGCGATTTCCCGCAGCGCCCTGGCTTTTCTCGTTCGCCGGACTTGTATCATATTAAACATAATTGTTAACCTTTTGCACTCCTCCGTCCCCGTCCCGATGACACTCGTAATCCCCTGCTTAATCGCATAGCTGCCGAATACGGAACGCTCGTTCATGTATGGCGACTTGACGGGGTTGATCGAGTGGCATTAAATATTTGTTTGTAATCGTGGAAGCAAAGGCGATTATATAAATATTTGATTAGAAAACACAGAATTATTTGTGATATTTTTAGAATCGATTTCTATGCCGCTTTCTTCTAATAATAACTCCATTACGTTCAATCGGTGATTGACAACATATATTACAATACGGTAAACCGATAAAGGGAATCGAGAACAATCCACAAACATTTCCAATTTTCTCTCCTCGAACCCGAAACGTTCGATTCCGAAATTTCCGGCAGATTTGCCGTCATTTTCGGGGGACAAGGTCGCCGTTTATACGGTTTTCAGAAATGATCGTACACCTGAAAGCGAGTCATTCGCAGCGATTGACTCGAACCGTGAAAGGGCTATGGGTGAAATGCTTGTTCGAGCCGGACACAAAATATTTCGATTACATCCTGTGTTTGACATCGGATACGCGCATGGTTTGTTTGATGCTACACACATTTTTCAAACTGTGCCTTATTCCGGGCAAAAAACTGTTGAACCTTGGATTTGACTGGTTCCGGCGCCGCGCATCCAATTCGACGGATGAAAATGTTTAACGATAGAGATTTCACGTACAAACATTTATGCTGGAAGCGAACGCGTTTGGCTGAATGCTGCGGATTCCCGCGTTTTCATGTTTCGAAAACTTTCAAAACTGGTGTAATCAAAAAGTGGATTCTGTTGATTAACCTCCTTGAGCGATCTCTAGCTACACACACACGCACGGTATAATGTTCGTGCTGTGAAAGGAAGCGTTTGAAAGTGGGGGTTCGGTTCGAGGGCGGCAAAGACGCGTTCCTTCGAGAGCGTGTAACGGCGAGAAAGCGTTCTTTCGCATTGTTTCGTGGGGTAAGCGTCGAGACGCGGCGCGGCGCGACGCGACGCGACGCGGCGCCTCGACGGTTACCTGGAATTAAAATGAGGTTGCCCGCACCGCAACTACCGCAGTTACCCGCAGTGTCTCCTCGGGAATTCCGAGGTTACGCTCTTACGAGCTCCCAGCAGGCGTGTGATCGCCGACTTGTGGACACTGAGAACACTTTGGCAAGTTTGTAGCGGCGGCCTTAACGAAGCGAGACCTACTGCAGCACCGAGACCTCCGGTCCACCATAGCTTTCGAGTTAAGACTGCCCCTTTATAGTGGCCCGTTTCGCGTGTGTGAACTCGCAACGGCTCGTTTGTCTCCCTCCCTTACCCTCCCCTCGCTCTCTCGCGCACACACACACCCTCATTTGTGTTGCCGGTCCGAGCCCACGCCGAGCAATCTCTCCCGATAAATTCTCTGTAACTGGAACCGGTGATCGCCGTCCCGCGTGAAAATTAATCGAACGTAAATCCATTTGGGCGCAAAACAATGTATACGCGGTACAGTAACCCCGGCTCAACGTATCCTATCAAAATCGTCCGTGTAATTGACGGAGGAATTATTCGCGTTGCCGGACAAAAGCAAAATTGCGCCGCTGCGTTTATCGAAGATACGAGAACGAGTCGAACCACAAGCACGGAATATCGAAGGAACGGATGAAAATGTCGGTCGCGTTACGAAAAAAGCAAAATATTTTCGACCAAGCTCGAAATGAACCGAGCATCTGTTTTAATCGGCTCCGAATATTCGAGCGGATCTGAGCTCGGCTCATCGGCCGTTTATTTCAATCAAATTTTCAAACATCGAAACAAGCAGATTTGCCAGCGTTAACGTAGGGGCTAATGAAACGCACCATTCAAATATATTCTCGCTGATCCTCAAACGCATGACGTTCGCTTTGATCTTTCGCTCGGTGGCTTCATGTTGCCCGCCGTCCTCCCCTACGGGAGTCATTCTCTTCGACGTTTTGTCCCGCGACGTGTAATACCGCGAGACTTTTAATTAAAAATCCACGACACGGTAATCCGGTTCGCTCGAATCCGAACCGTCAGCCTTTCTTCCAGTGATTAAAGGCGAATTTAGCCTTTTCAAGATCGTCTTTGTTCGCGTTTCATCCCAAGTGATTAGCGAACGATGTTTCTACTTTTGATAAATCGACTGGACGGTTCGCCCAGATTGAAACAGCGAATCGACAGTGACAAACCTGTCCAAACAAATGAATGTACATTTAAAGCTAAGAAGTGTAATTCCGCGTGACCAAGAAACGGGCACTCCGGCGCAGCGGAGCGAAATTCATTATCGTGATGCATTTTCGACGGGTAAACGCGGTTTTCTTTCGGCTCGGCTCGGCTCGACTCGGCTCGGCTCGGCACGGCGCAGCGAAGCGCGCGAAACATTTTCGATTCTATCCTCCGCGATTCTACACTCTTTATGAAACACCGACAAAGCCACCGCATTCTATTTACCGTTGCGCAAGCTCGGCCCTCGCGGCTGACCATTTATTGCTTCCATTTCCTCGCTTCGTAATTTCGTCGGCGATCGCGAATTTCGTATCGACACGCTGTGTATTCGGAAATTCACGATTTCTTCCTCGGAAACGCGTCTGGTCCTCGGAACGTTCCGCGGTCCCGCGGTGCCAATAAAATCCATATTTTTCATCAACATCAACATAATACAAACGTTTCCCGGTTCGCGTCTCGATCAATATACACGTATACCCTGGTCGTTAGACCGTGGCGTTGTATGCGGATGCATACTTTTGCGGGCGAGCCGAAGGGAACCCGGAACAAAATGAAATTCCATTTTCTTCGCGGGAGTGGTCCCGGTGAATGGAAAATAAAATGCGGCGGCGTCCGATTCCATTAAAATTTTCATTTCCCGTTGAATGTATAAAATTCTACGGTCTAATTATCATTCGCGAAGTCTTGTACCCCCAGCGCCGTCGACGGCGATCATTCTAATCGGAATTGTTACGGCGTAACAACAAGAAAAACCGTTAGCTCATAAATCAACGCAAGAATAAACTATCGATCAAGAATCCGAAACGCAACGACGACGACTAAAATGATTTTGTGCTCCCGATGGCTCCGGGTCGCTATAAGAGTGCTCTCTCGCGATCGATGGCCCGCAATTCCAGGCCACTCGATGTTAAATCATGACCCCTACCGCTGAATGCGCAACCTGTCCCGGTGGTGAACCGGTTATGACGTTCGCGAGCCGTTCGAATCCGCGTGCGCGCGATTCCAGGTATTTCGCCGAAAAAAGCCCGTCGCATTCCGCGAGTTCACGCGACGGTATTTAGCCCGGCGGTTTCCGATACCCGCGGCGCAGATCGCTCGAACGAAGGAGCACGAAATTTTCTGACCAGCGTCCGCCACACCTACATTTTCCATTCCGGAAACCAGCGCCGCCGAGGCATTCCGAGGATTCCTGGACGCTTCGCGAATATTTGACGGACCGTTACGCCCATTGGAACGAGCCGATCTCGTGCGATTATCGTCCAACCGATCCAATGATTCTCGTAGTTATCGGTTTCGGGCAGCAGCGTGGTATTTGCCCCTAGAAACCGGTAAAAACTATTCTAGCGTTATTTGTTTATCTTTTTTTATCTCTCCTGGAGAAAGCGAGTAGAGCACTCTCGCGGGGAGAAAGAGAGATAGCAGGGTGTTTCTTGAAAAAGGTTACGCTGGTGAAACGCTGCTGGTGCCGCGGCGCGGTTAACCGAGGACAAAGACTCGTCTGAGAACAATCAGCCTGACGGACAAGTAGGAAACGCACAGGGGACAGCTTAATAGCAATATTGGTCACTGTTAACTATACAACCGTAATTAGAGCCGCGGCTATTGGTATTCTGAGGGATTCCTGAAGCTAAAGCCCCGCAACAGCGTGCAGCGCTACATAATTTACCGAAATAGCTGTACGATCGCGGCCGACATACCTTTGATAACGTCATTAAATGCGCATTCTGCGGTATGGGCCCGGTTCCTCAGCCAATTTTCCGCGATGACAAAGAGTGTGGATATAGGGGCGGCGTGTGTATACGTGGAATTGGGCTTCTCCGGCCGCTGGATCGCACCAAGATCTTCCGGGAACGCGATACGCCACCGTCCCATTCTAATCATTCGGGATCGTATCGAAGAAATTGCAATCGGACGCTCTCGCGGGAATTTCTTCTCTGGGAAAAACTCGATTATGCGATCCCGTGGACGATTTGCGAAGCTAGGGGTAAACGACGCCGAAACATCGACGTGTTATTGCAACGGGGGTAGGGGCGGGGAGGGGTGGGGGCGAACGCCCAGCGGCTTCAGAAAATGAAACCTTCCAGGGAATTCGCCAACGTGCGCGAATCTGCCGGGTCCCGCTATCAGGTTACCCGACAGTGTCGTTTGCGCGCTGATTCCCAGGGCTGCTCTCGTTTCGCCACCGCATAACAGCCGTTTCCCTTTCGTTTGTTTACCATTCCCAACGAAAGCGCGAATTGCTCGCCCTGTGTCCCAGAAAATGCCTAGGAACACGTCGCGCCGGACCTCTTGATCCAAACAGTCCCGTTCCGCCGAACAAATTGAAACGCTCTCGCACCCTCCAAAAACTATGATGTAGCGACGAATGCGAATTTGTATAACGCGGTTTCGAATGGCAAGTGAGCGCGCGCAGTAAATTCATATTTTTCAAATCACAAACGTCCCGCTATTTAACCTGTAGAAACGCTTTTGAAATATTTACAACGTAGAGGTTCGAATAGCAGAGCGTGCACGCTGTAAATTCACATTTTCAGAAACGAAGCAGCGCTGCTTTATCAATTTACAAAGTCGCCGGCAGTGAAGTTGCACTTTTAATCTCCGTTGAGAATATTATCTGTTCGCGTGGGCTTTAGACATATAATGTGAAGGTTCGAATGGCGGGGCGCGCTGTAAATTCTTATTTTTAGAACTAAAGGCGCGCTGGGTTTTTTTAATTTATAAAGATGCTCGAAGGGGTTAACGAGGTTAAAAAGGGAAAGGGAGTGTTCAAGAAGCGGGCACACCTGGCTGGCTCGGCTTACGGAGCACGTAGTGTCGCAGTCGAGGCTGACCTACATATAAGCCGCACCACCACCGTCCGATCCCGTGCAAACCCATTCCCCTGCGACAGGCTAGCCGACTGTTAGAAACCCGCCTGCATATTTACACGCGACCAGAAGAATACCTACGCCACTCGTTCTGCTCGTTCTGCGCGAAATCACCATGGGAAAACGACGGGAGAAAAGAATTTTCTCTCGTGCAGGAAATAGTCGCTCTTTCCTGGGGAGGACTACTAGTTTTTTCTTCTCAATAAAGTACAAAGAAATTAGTCGAAATCGTCTAGTATCGGTGTAGCCGCTGAATAGGAGAACGTGATCATTAAGCGAAGCTGAACGAGCACCATAAAAAGCAATAACGCACAAAGCGTGGCGAGAGTGAGCAAGGCAGAAAAATCGACGTTATGTGACGTTCGATTCAATAGGATCGTCTGTCGCAGTACAGTCTCCAAGGATTTTAGTACGGATTATTCCAGTACCTGTCGTTCAGTCACGGTACGATTGCCGACAAAGGAGTCGATCGATCCAAGTCCCCATCGCACTCTTTTTTCCTCTCTCTCTCTCTCTCTCTCTCTCTCTCTCTCTCTCTGTGCTTCCTCTCTTCTCGCTCTCCGGTTCCGTTCTCTCATCGTAAATCGCGAACGAACGGCTCCCAAGCGGGCCGGTCGATGATCGAGAAAGTTTCGCAGATTGTTCTCGCGTGTTTGTCTGTTCTCGCCTCGGAACACGTTGATCATGCTCCTGTTCAAATAAAGCGGCCGCGTTCTGATATATCGGGGACGGGACGTGTGTCGCGTTCAGTCGACGAGTCGGACGACGAACACTTACCAGTCTTCCATTTTATTCGCGACACACGTCGTCGGGCACACGCTAACCCCTTTTCTCTCTGTCTCTCTTTCTGCCATGACGATATCGCGTATCTTCGGCTTCGATTTCGTTCGACGACCTCTCTCCGCACGCGTGAAACACCCTACCGCGGCCTAACTTCGTTAGAACCTTTAGCTACGATTCGCATCGTCGACACTGGCTTCTGCGCGAAAACTGTCCCCGGAAAGTATTTTCTCCCGTTGAAGAGGAAATTCGTGGAAATTCGCTAGTATATTCTAACGTATTCCAGAATATTCTTTTACATGTTTTTATATTCTAGCATATGTTTGTATATTCTAGAATATATTGCATCACATTCTGGTACATTGTAGCATACTCTAGCATTTCGATCGTCTTCTATCGGTTCGCAACGATCAGCCGCGACAGATAACGTCGCTCTCTCGTCCCCAACAAGTGGAAACAACCAGTATTGGTCAGACGCATTAACAGCGAGCCTACCGGACGTGCATTCGCGATCGATTTTCCACGCGGAAAAGAGCCTGTCCGTGAAAAACTTTTATTCTCCGTTCCCGATATAACTTCACGCTCGAATTAACCGCTATCTTCCTTTTGCCGCGAGGCAGCAGCGTTTAAACAAAATATTTTCGAGCGGCGGCAAAATTCTCGGTCCCGAGCGTGCTAGTCTAGAATCTAAACACGTCGGGGCCGCAGTACCTTCGGGTTTTCGGCTGCCGAGGGAAAGTTTGCGAACTCACGGAAGTGCGGATAAGTAGACCCAGTTAGCGTTGACGGAATTCTTGTTGTCGCAAGTCGGTCTCCAACCCGTGTCCATTCGAGTTTCGAAGGAACGCCGGAATCGTTCTCCCGAGTTCCAGGCATTCTGGCGGCGGCTAAACGCGCGTTCGTGGTCACCAAGACGTTTACAGTTTCGCAAACGCGCGAGATGTCGCATGCATTGCACCTTCCACACCTTCTACAATAACTTTGGAAAGATGTAAATTGGCTAGGATCAAAGGTTTTGAACTTTGTAGAGAAAATTGTTGATACGGCTCAAGCTTTCAAGCTTTAAAATGAACTTGGTTGGAGTACCGTACGATTTGTTTTCACGGTTGTTTCGAACAGGAGGGCTGTAAAAATTGGTTTACCCTAACAATCGTTTTCCGGTGTCTCGAGCGGAATATTTAAACGTTACAGGATGCCTGGCCTGAACCGTTTCCTAGATATAAAATCGGGCGAGGAACGTCTTTATCGTTTTAATCCCATCCATTTTCCCGTTTGCTCTCATCCGGGCCGCGTCTTGTCCGCTCTTCACGCTCGGTTATTCTTCTTACTCGCGAGCGGAGGCGAGCGGAGGCGAGCGGATCGGCGCTGGTGGACGCGGCGAGCCGTGTTCACAGCTTTTCTCGCATTTCCCTCCTTTGTGGCCTGCTAAGCACTCTTCGGCTGGCGAGGAACGAGGAAGAGAGAGAAAGAGAGAGAGTGAGACAGAGAGAGAGCTCCCTTAAGACGATGCCCACAATGAACGCCTGGCGAACGTTTACGGTCGTTGTTCGCACAGAGAAATCATCTCCTCCTTTCCATTTGACTCGGTCAAATAAAGGAAGAAAGGGGAACCTCAAAGACGTCTCGCGTCCTTTGCAGACCCCCGTCCTCGCCTCTCGGGGAACGATATCGAGATAATGCTTCCCGTATTTTCCTTCCCTATGAAATAAGACCAGAAACCCGACGAAAATATCGCGGCGTTCGTTGTTGCCCTCCTCCTCCCCTCTCTCTCTCTCTCTCTCTCTCCCAGGAGAGTCTCTCCTCTCTCGGACGGTTGCGCGAGAGCGTGCGCCATCTTTTCCTTCTTTTTTCTCTGACCGACCAGCACCTTCCACTTTCCTCTACACCTCCTTCTATCCGTTTCCACCGGCACGGCACGGCATCCTAGACATTTTCCTTCTACCAGCTTCTTATCTCCGGCTCCTTTCAGACACGTCCCCTCCCCCGAACAACCCTCGGGTTTTCACCCTCGACTCGCCCCCTCCGCCCACAGCCAGCCGTCTTTTCTTTACCGCTATCTCTGTCAATGGCTCCACTCGCAGGTATAATGTCCCCTTTCGTTGCAATCTGCTCGCCACTTTTCAATGGCGGATGGCAGAATGGCCGGCCGCTAAGAACGGGATGTACGCCCTCAACCCGGTAAACGTTACGATTGCTAGTTGCATTAAGGAATCGTCGTCCCCTTCACGTCCACGCCAGCCGACAGAAGTGCTGCTACCGCGACCCGCTTCCAATGTATTTTACTCGTCTGTCTACTCCCTCCCCCTTCTCCTTTATTTCCCATCGGTTCACAGCCGAACCCCTCCGAGTTTCTTCCCGCTTCGAACAATGCGCCCTTTCTCCTTTCTTTCCCTTTTTTACGGCGAGCAACGATGCTTCCTTAGCGTTTCATAACAATGTTTTCTTTTGCAGGTCAGTTGATGATGCTATACGGGTCTCTGTCTGTGTGTGTGTGTGTGTGTGTGTGTTCTCTTAGCCGCTTTCCCCGGTAAGTTCTCCTCCTCCCTGTGGCCAATTATTTTTCCCCCCGGATAGACGACTGCTCTGGCAACGCTAATTGCAAGGCCCTGGCAAACTCCAGGGGAGTTACGGGCCGGAAGTCCTTGATACGCGGTTGCCGATCCTCCGCCGCGCCGCGCCGGCGAGATCATTCGCTCGACGAGCTCGCTTTCTCTCCCGGAGACGTTCGTGTGCCGGGCTCGAACGTGTTAACGATAGTCAAATTAACTTTATACGCTTTGCTATTTAAAGTCGTAGCACAGTAGCGTTCTTCGATCAAATTGTTTTAGTACTTCACAAATGCATTGAAACGCAGCGAAACAAATGGCGGTGAAGTCTAGACAACATCAAAACGAGAATCGAACACGTTCAACGCTTGTTCCATCGTTCCCAATCAAATTAACAAACGCTATAAAACACGGTAGAGTACGAGCAGAAACTTTAAAACATCATAAAACGTGACAGTTTATTTCCAGCATAAAATCTGGTTTGAAGGGTCCAATCAAATATTTGTTCGTGCCCGTTCCGTAGAGCGTGGTTATACTCTCCTAAACAGTAGAAAAAAAAAAAAAATAAATAAATAAATAAAATCTCTTGGTAGAATAGGGAGCCGCAGGCGGTTTTGTCATGACCCCGGCGCTAATTGTCCATGATTCCTTCGATCGCGCGACGTGTTATTTTTCCGCTGGCCGTGCTCGTTAAGCTCGGGTCGGGTTTTCTAAACAAACTGCGCTCGCGTAACGGCGCGAACGATACGTTCTCATGAAATTAAGCGGCCGGGCATTCCGCGGAACGGCCCTGCGCGCCCGTAACGTCTTGTTTCGTCCGATGCGGTACGGTGCGGTGCGGCGAAAATTGTGGCTACTTTGTCACAATTTTGGTAATCCTGTCGTAACGAATAGCCAGAGGGCCGCGTCCCTCACCTACCAAACTGTCCGCGGAGGCTTTTATCCCGCGTTTCTTTTTTCTTCTGGATCCTAAGCTTCCTGGAAGAGACCGAGTTTAATCTTAGCAGGCAACAACAGCAGCGTCGTAAACGTCGTCGAGAAAATTTGCCCCGTTATTATACGGCGGTCTATTAACGAGGTAATGGGATTAAATCTGTAAGAGCGCGTCCATTTAAATAATCGTTCGCATTTACATCGTCCCTCGCGAGCGGGGACGAGACGCCATTCGATGCAGCAGTAGTGCCCGGATGCAGTTTTAGTTTTCCACGGGCTCTCGTAAGAAGGTTTAAAAGGCCGTGGGACTCCGTTGCACCCCTAATGCGCTCGGATGCGGCTCTCAATTGTACGGAAGTAATGACCCTTGACTTTTGATTAGACCGTCGCGTCGCCAGCAAGAAAATGTCACGGTCCAGCCGTGTCTGGCCAGCGTTGTTTTTCGACGTCGACGTCAACGCATAGAGAGAGGGAGAGGGACAGAGAAAGTTGCGCGTTATCGTGACGAGGAGCTAGCTGAAGTGTCCGCAATTTTAGGAACGCGGTTGCAGAGCTCGCTTGCTCGCTGACACGGTCGACCGCGCGTTGCCACGGCAAGATACGGCCGGAATGTAGTTATTAACGCTAGGTATCCAACAGTTTCGTACTCGCAGAATGAACTCGCTTGCTTTATCAACATTCCTCGCGTTGTTACGCAATTTTTTAACGCCGCCGGGGCCGAGGTTGCCCTTGGACGGCTGGCTCTGTTCAGCCCCGATTGTCGCGGGAAGGTAATTTCTCTTTCACTCAAAAATTGGGACAAAGATGAAAATAAATGTCCGAGTATGTAGACAAATAACTATACTCTTAAGTAATTGACAATCGGTTCGGGATCATGGTCGCTCAAATTGCCGTTTCGCATCCGCAGGCTCCACGCAACGGCATCCGTGTATCGGAATGGAGTGAATAGGATATTGCACGCCGACGCCGACGCCGGCGCGGCGCGGCGCGGGGCACCGATGAACAGAGACTCGCGTAAAGGTCGATTCATACTTACCGGCACGCTAGTAAAGCTAGTTTTTGGAACGAAGAGGCAGGAACGACTCCTATCTCCATACCGTTGTAAAAGAGAGATACCGATAGTTTACCTAAGGAGCTGTAGAGCTCGAAAATCTTTTTTTTTGTGCCCCGCACAGCAGGGGGGTCGACCAAACCGGCCGCCGTCAGAAAATAGTCGACGGCCGGCGCCGATCGCCTAACATGGCTTTTGCCTAGAATCCGAACCTAGTTGCCACCGGCCGCCGGTAAATATGAATCGACCCTAACTCGGTTTACACGGTGGCGTTCGCACAGTAAAAAAGCTCGAGCCTTTACAATAGCGGCTGAAAAGGGCCGTAGCACGGGAAAAAAAGGATAAAACTCCAATATCCCGGGAAATAAACAAGCTGGCTCGAAAATCTGTCGCGCTAATCAAGAGTCGTTTTATTCCCTTTTCGATCCAATCCCCGTCCGCCGACGCTAAAAACTGATTATCTCCGGGGTATCTGAATGTCGGAGGATAACATCGCTTTTACGGAGAAACATTGATAAACTTTCTGCCACGAATCCGGCCGGGTCGTTGTCAGCCGGTTTCTGCGAGGGTGGAAAGGTGGTGGAGGGTCGAGCCAACCTTGGGAGGCTCTCGTGGGAGCCGCAATCCAGGTAGTCCAGGGGCTGAAGCGGCGGTTTTCCACCACAAAAATTGCCGTCGGTGGTGTACGCCGAGCCGCGCGTCGTTTGCGGGGCCGTCGACACGTGGGAGAGGGAAAACAAGCGGATAGGGACGCACGGAGGCGTCCGGAATAGGGATTGACCCTATATCTCCTTGCTGCTTTGCATATCCCCAGCGATGAAACCACTAAATCCGCGGGACGAATCGATCTTCCTTCTATCCCCCTCTTTTTTTCAGCGTCCGTCGACACCTCGTGGGAAATCGCGGCGAATAACCGATACCGATGGCCCGAGCGTATCCACGCGCGCTGATCCTGTCGAGATTAACCCTTTTTCACCTTCTCGGAACTATTTCAACTCGGAAACCAAACGATTCTTAGTCAAGAAAAATTATTAGTTTCGTCGAGTCCAGGTTTAAAAGTTTCGTAATTGTCGAATCGAGGATCTCTACGATTCTGGCCGATTCCGAACGTTAGAAAATAGATCCAGCAATAATACAGCCAGGCGAATCGTTTCGGGCTGTTCGCATAAGAGCTTCCCTGCTCGTCGGCGGAACGCAGCCCGCCGAGTGCAATTTCGCGGACTGTAAAAAGTTAAACGAAGTTCCGCGCATGTTCGTTTTCGAAACACGCGGCCCGAAAAATTGGCTGCATTGTTCTCCGCGGAAACGTAAACTACAATACCGGCCTATTCCGCGGAAGCTTGCAGATTATATGACCTATATTACGGCAGCGAACGGGGGACGGGACTCTATATTGGATCTATGTATAATTTAAACTATTATGTAAACGGAAGGCGAACAACAATTTCGAGCGCGGTGTCCGGGATTAAAATCGAAGTCACGCGGCCCGTAATGAACGACAGACCGGGAAATAATGCGTGCGACTGGGCTATCGGGCTGAAATGTTAATCGTTTCCCGATATCACGATACTTCCCGAAGGAGACGCGGCAACACGCCCGGTTACGATACTCTTCGTCTCGTGTGTTTCCGCGCGCCGATCGAGGAAAGGCTGGCAGTCAGGTTTGGACTTGTTCGTACGAGGCGTATTATTAAAAATATAAATTGTTTCGTTGATGTAAAACAAAGATCCAATCAACTACTGCAATGTAGGCCAGTACAATTTGTTGGTGTACCGTTGAAGGTACACAAGCTACTCGAAATTTTGCCAAAAAAGTGAAAAAACACGAGGCAACAAGGTCGGTTGGCGAAATCGATGTTTCAACGAAATATTTATCTAAAAATACGGAAAAACAAGCCTCGGCGAACGAAAGAAAAATATGATCGCGAACATCGATCAGCCGACCGTGAAACAAAATCAAATCACCACGACTGCTGTACTGTCGGCGATAAAAATTTCTTCTTTTTCGGGGAACCGCGACGCGCGACCATCGACAGACTATAAATCGCGAACTTATGAATGCACTAAAATTGGGGACGGTCGGGTGATAGTTCCCGAAAGTTGGCGTGGCCCCGAACCTTGCCAAAAATCGACGTCGGATAACGCTGCAAATGGGCGCTGTATCTCTATCGGGCCGACATTTCGCGTAGGCGCTTGGAATACCTAATTTCCCAACGATTTTGCCAGTGAATAAGGTCTGTCGCGAATCTTAACATGACAGTTCCTTTCTCGTAATGTTCCTTTCGATGTTATTATTAAAAGTAGACTGTGGACCTTTGAATCGTGTGGAGCAGAAATTTAACAAAATTGTGTTTCATCTTTTGATAATTTTCTTAAGTGGATGACGAAATCTGAAGCTGTTTCAATTGGCCGCAAAAGGGTTATGCGATCCTAAAGTGTACACAGAAACCGTTTCGACTGTCTGTATATGGATTCGCGAAATTCCACAGTGCGCTATTGCGAATTTTTCGCGGAACACGTTGGTTCGCTGAAAGAGGGTGCAACGTGTGCAAACGAGGAGCCCGTAAACGGCGAATGTCGCAGATAAAGAAGCGTCGCGTCGCGTCGCGGCGCGATTCATTAGGAGCGTCGTTCCTGCCCAGATAAAAATGTTATTGCCCCGCGGCTAATTTACGCGCCGCTGAATATCCCCTGGGAAGATTTAGCCTCCACCCCCGCGGCGCAACGGGCCGA
Source organism: Seladonia tumulorum (assembly GCA_913789895.3). Lineage (NCBI taxonomy): Eukaryota > Metazoa > Arthropoda > Insecta > Hymenoptera > Halictidae > Seladonia > Seladonia tumulorum. Next base: position 11,176,723 of record OU565281.1, read on the forward strand.
GCTTAAGGGCAACCGAGGGGCATTAAAGTCGATGAATTTGCAAGAAACGATACTCGATCACTCGGTCAGATCGAACCCCGAGATCTCGACGCGAATGCTTACGGTATAATTTCCCCGTGACTCCTAACCTCCCCTTCTGCCTAGTCATTGCGTGGCTGCGAAACTTTCTTGCTGGCTCGATTCGTCAATTTAATCCTCTGGAGCACCTTTAAAAATGTTTTCTCCTATTTGGACTCGTCGCTTTATAGGCTAGCCGAGTCTAGCATTCTAATTCGCGGACTCGTTAGCGGCAGTAGCAGCTTCTGGCGAGGTTGAATTGGTTGGATCGAGATGTTTCGGTAAATGTGCAGCACGATCGTAAAACCGAGCCGTTAACAATACCGGATAACTGTCACGTCGCGCCGGGAAAAATCGCTTAAGATTCCGGCCGGGGATCCGGCTGATAATCGCCGTTTCGATGAAACTCGGCCATGAATTCCGAGCCCGGGTGTGTTGCGCCGCGGCTTCGCGATTAACATTGATTTAAATTACAAATTTAACTACCCCCCGAAGAGCGGGTCTCGCGACCGGCAGCTATTCTGGGTCAACCGACAGAGCTAGGCAGAGATAGGGCCCTCCATAGTTCCCCTAACTTTCAAGTCGATACACGGGAAGGAGAACTGTTCAGACTGTATCTCGCAAATTTTTCTATTTAAAACGCGGGTTCGAACGTGATACAATTTCGAACATCGTGATTGTTTAATTGTACGAACCAGCTAGATATCGAATCCAGATCGTTCGGACAAGTTCTCGCAGCCACGCTGAAACATTCATTCCGATAATAGCATTAGATCCGCGTGATCCGACCTGCCCGCACGTTCCTGACATAGTTTCAACTTCCGACACGATTTTTAATCCCAATCGAAGCTCCGGATATCACGCGACGTCCGCAGACGCTTCGCGATCTCCGTGGACGATCCCTGCTCGAAATTCTTCTCTCATTTTTCCAACGCGATCAAGAAGCCTCGGACTCCCGATCGAACTTTCAGATATTCGAAGGATTAATCGGCTCGTCGATTAATCTTGTCAATGTGCTCGATCCTCTGACATTTCGTGTCACGCTAAGTGGAAAGTTCCGGCGCTATCTACCGTGTGAGCCAACTATACGATTGTGAATGGAACTTTGACTACTTCCGGGGGATAGAAGCTGGCCGGACAAAACTGCATTTTTAAAGTGAACTCGACAGAATCGGTATGACTCCTTTGAATAGAGTCTTCGTCTTTTAGAATACACCGGAAGTAATACGAATAGACCAGAAATCAAGTCTTCGGAACAGAGAAACGGAAAATCAGATGAAAATAGAAGCTTCATGAACTTTCGAATTACATTACCTTGAGAATTAAAACGAAGAGGGAAATACTTCTGGAAATATAATGCTGACGGAATAGAAATAAAATCTATATCGTGATCTCTATTTTCATCAAGGTATTTAAACCTTGGAGCAGAGAGGCGAGAAATAAATTGTAATTAAACTTCTACGAAATGGACATTTTCCATTATCTAAAATTAAAAATGCACAGGATTCCTTTCCTCTGCATTGGAATTCCTTCACAGGACTACAAGGAACAAAAATAAAAGCCAATTGCGCAAATTACGAAGAACGTAGATCGAAGCTGCACTGTTTTAATTTTCCGCAAACGATCTCGAGGATCGGAGCACTGGAGGGGCCAAGTGAGAAACTGGAGAAAGAAATAAAGGAGAAGTTTGCCGATAGAGGAGGATGCACGAGATGCATAAATGCACCGATTGCGTAAATGCGGCTGGCAGGAGCGAGAAACGGGCATGGTCTCGCGATCGCGTTCTTCGTGCCCCATCTTTTTACAGTTTACCGAGCACGGCGTCGAGGTTTCGGTGTGGTCGTGGCAGTTAATTAAGAAAAAGGGACGAGCTGTTGCGGGCTTGGCGAGCGAGGCGAAGGAAGTCGGCGCGGCGTCGACGCGGGGATTTAATTAAATCAACGCGCGATAAATTCGAAAGACGAATTCTTAACCCCGACGTGGATATATCCGGTCGGTTTTCCTTCTACGATCTTCCTTCCTTCCTTCCTTCCTTCCTTCCTTCCTTCCTTCCTTCCTTCCTTCCTTCTATCCTGCTCGCCTGCCTGCCAGCCAGCCCTTCAGCCCTTCAGCCCTTCAGCCTTTCAGCCCTTTCCTCGTACCGTAGCCCCTCTCCCCGGAGTCCCTCGTCGCTCGTCGAACCTGCCGGGCGAGATTAGGGGCAAGATTAGGAGAACCCGACACGTTGCAGGCGCGAGAACCACGATAAATTCTCCTTTGACTTTATCGATGCTCCCGGCTGCGGTCAAAGTCGCTTCACGAAAGTGCCGTTAAAAGGCAACATCCAGACCGGGATTAGACGGCACCCGAATCGATCCGACCACCGTCTATCGACGATTATTTGTCTTCGCGCCGATTCCAAGGAAAACTCTCGTTTTCGTCACGCGTTGCCAGAGTTCTGCTGCATTTACCATCCCCTTCGCGCTTTTTATTCAATAGTGGACGTTCAGTGTCGAACGATAAAATCCGAAGTACCGCGGTAAGATGAGACAAGATTAAAATAAGATTTCTCGCATCGTTCACAAAGAACGTATCGACGTACACGACACAACACTTTCTCAGGACCAATGAAAAATGTGTCAAATTGACAGAGGTGACGGATGACGGTTGCGAAGTCTGAAAGTGGCGTCGTCCTTAAATTTCCACGACAAACCCGTAGAAAACCAATTTGATTTTACTTGTATACATTACTAAACGTATCCTGAAGTATTCCATAGAAACAGATTCCATTGAGAACATGGAATCGAGTCGAAACCGTGTAAATCATAACGCGTGCTAGGTTTTTCCGCGGAGTGTACGCGTTCCGGCATCGAGCGTGTTCAGGTTCAGTTTTGTGACCGATCTGCCTGTCAGGCTGTATTTCGAAAAAGCTCGTTTCGGTTTTTAAACGCGTCGGCCGGAAGCCGGGCCCGCGTACCGGAAATGAACGGTTTTCGAACCGGGTGTCCCTGTCTGCGTGCGTGGCCCGTAGATAACGGCCGTGTGTACAAACATATATTCCGCAATCTCTGCGGGCAGCGGCGGTTTGCGGGGGCGGCTGGCGGAGGTGGTTGTTTTCTAGCGGAGCTCTCAGACTACACGAGGCGAAAGAGGCCTTTCGCATCTCTCTCTCTCTCTCTCCTTCTCCCTCTCTCCTTCTCCCTCTCTCCCTCTATCTCTTTCTGTCTGTTTCCCGGTAGCCGCCCTCTCTCGCCCTTCAAGAAACAATATAATGTGATTTAGTAGACCATTACTGCCACTGTACTTTCCGAGTAGCGGCGCCTAGGTGCGGTGCACCAGCCTTCCATAGACATACCAACCTCACCGTAGTCACGTATAACCGACTGTTCTCTATCTCATCTGCCCTCCCCTCGTCCCGCCCTCTTATCTTTCGCCCTCTGCCGCTGCCGTTGCCGTTGCCGCAACCCTCCGTTACACCCCTGCACCCTTCACGCTGTCCTTCCAATATCGCTCTGATGTACAGGGTCTTGCGGCGAAAAACGGAATTTCGGGTGTCGCCTCGCTCGGACCAGAAGCTCCCCCTGCTTTTAGACCTTTTCCCTTGCTTCCGTCCAAATTGTTCAACCCGAAGAATCCTAATTGTTGCTCCCTCGAAGGAAATGGCCTTCAAGAGCTGGAATAGAATAATAATTTTGCTCTCGCAAAAAATGTCACAAGTTACTCGCCAGTGGATTCGCACCTTTAGCGGAAAATTGACGAATTTTCCGTGGGACTCGGGTTTGATTAGAGGACAGAATCGTCGAACGGAACCGATCGAGTAATTGTTTTAGGCCATCCACGAATTGGTCACCGCGAATTAGGAAATTTACGGCGCTGACTTCCTTTGACCGTGGACATTGCGACACAGAAATTCACTTCGGCGCAGAGGGCCATCTGTTCTTACGTTCGACGCAGAGACGCGAGAAAGGGAGAGAAAGGGAGAGAAAGAGGGAGAGAAAGGGAGAGGGAGAGTCTCCCGGTCTGCGGTCACATACGTGTTCCCTAACATTATTAGTCAGTTCTCTCTGCCGTTTTGCGCGCTGCTTCATTAGTTCTGTTCATTAGCTAGTTCAGACCTATCTCGTTCCGTCCGTGGGGTATTTCCCAAATAATGATACTCTATAGTCCGGCTGACCGTCCCTGTACATGCGATCGCGTAATAGAATACGAACGAAAACTCGTCGGGTGATGCATCGCCGTTCCCCGTTATCACGCCCCTGCTACGCCGCCGTGCCGCGCCGTTGCTCCGCACATTAGCTTCTGCTAATTTCCACATTTCTACACGGTCGGGAGCCCCTTATCTGTAGATTATACGTTTCTACGTGCGAAAACTAGCCTACGTGCCGCCAGAGATTTAAACGTTCGGTCCTCGAACGAAAATACGCGACCAGGGATTCCCAACTCGACTGCGAAACAGACGAACCCGAACTTTGTATTCGGGGACCAAACAATCAGGACGTTTCAACGCCTAAGGTCGCTGCATTATAATTACATCACGAAAAAACGAATTCACGGAATTTATAATCGTTTTTAATAAGCACAAGTCGAACATCTTTTAATTATCGTCGTTTCCTGTGCCGACTAATGGATTTGATACTTTATGCAAATAAACGCGGCATAATATACTCGAGTGGTGTAGACAAATATTTCCAGAAAGCAATTTATTCTAACCGGCAAACAAATCTGACACTTTGGCACAAACGAACCAGGCAGAACTCGATTAATTTCAAAAAGCGTTTAACTCGAAGAATATTCTGATCAGCGCAAACCAGGGGGCTTCTCTCTCAGGAACAGAGTGTACCGGGGAAAGCGGGAGAATTGTATTAATATTTGAAATTTCAGTGAATCGAGGAAGCTTCTGTGTCCCGGCGATGGAAGCTCGAAATCGCGGATTCAGCTCGTTTTAGCGAGAAACTGCCCCTATTTGCCGGATTTCTTTCCCACGATTCGAGGACCTGCTCGGCTCGGCTCGGCTCGGCTCGGCTCGGCTCGGCTCGGCGCGGCACGGCGCAACAATCGGGATAATGACGAGAGCGTGTGTCGGCCGATGATTTCGAAATTACGTGACAGTGCGTGCGCTAAAACCGAGGGTGCACCCTCCTACGATTCCCTCTCGCCCTCATCCCCCACCGTCCCCCGAATCCTCCGCAACCCTTCGGTTGTATATATACATATACATATATATACATATATATATAGATACGTATTTCCGAAAGCGCGGTTCCTCTCTCGGCATGCAAATTAATCCGATTGCTTCGGTTATTTTTATTAATTAATCCGCACGATGGAAAGTAAATTCCATCCCGTTCCCGACTTGATTCAATATTTAAGTTTAATCATACCGTCACCGCTTTCGGGATCGAGCAATAATTCCAGGACGATACGACCCGGCGGAAACCCGCCGATTCTCCGTGTCCGATCGTTTTTCGAACATGAGTTTTTATTCGGGTAAGAGTCTTCTTCGGTGTTCGAAAACGAACAGAGGAAGAGGCGGGCCCTTGACATTTTCATTATTACACCCAAGAGATTTTTAGCGGAGAAAATAAATCGAGTCTTCCAATTTTCCATGGTTACTCCAAGATTCCAAGTTTTAATGGTGAGCAATATTAACTCCGTGTTGAAATTTTTTCCCTTCGATCCACGCTTTTATCGCTTCACTCTGACCTTTGATCTTTATTCTACGATGTTTAAAGTTTGTTAATATCCGTATTTTATTCGTGCACTTTGCTCGCCAATGTTACTTTAAAATTTATAAAAATCCACCTTCTTGATGTAGCAGCTTATGCGCTGTAATGTCGGCGAAAATTCCAAAATATTGTTATCCAAAGAAAGTGTACGGCTTATGATATAGTATATTCTACCTCGTAAAGCGTATTATCTCCTCTATAATTTTCTTCCAGAGGCACGAATCGACAAAAATGCATTAAAAATCTTGAACCCTTCGTTTCGATAGGCTCAACGTCTCTGATGATCAGCAATGAAAAATCTGGAAGATTCGAGGAAAATATCATCGACAGTTTGCAGGTTCTCCGCGCAGCGTTCGAGCGAGGCGTAGATAAGAGAGTACGATTCTCGATCGGAAATTTATGCGAATGCCCGCAGGCGTCGCGTGTGCGGCGCGATGCGACGTTTTGCAGCATACTGGTGCAACGACAAGGGAGCACAAGCTAGATCGTGGTCTGTCCGGCTGACACACTCGCATAATGCCGTTTAGGTGTGTGGGTAGGGGTTGGGGGGGTTTGTTGTCGCACACCTGACACAGGTCTGGGTACACGGAGACGCGGCTCATGGGAATTGACACACGATTCTCGTAATTATACATGGAAACACGTCGATAATTAAGTCAAACGACGCTCCCTGGTCATTCGCGCGCCTCGGTTAATATTCGAAGACTCGTGGCATCGAAGTGGGCCTCGACCTAATAAACATAACGCAATTAGTCGGCAAGTTTCGGAGCTGCTCGTAAATTACACCGGGAAGAACCGGGCACAAGTTCGCGCGGGGAGAGAATCGTTGTAATAGACAGCCCGTAAATTACAAAGCGGAAAGCCCGCTCGCGTTCCTTTGAATTCCGCGCCGAGCCGCGCGCGACGGCCAATTTCCGCGCCGATGTCATAATCGACCCAGTGAAAGTTTAAACAGTAATTTACGGCCCGGCAATATACACCGCGAATTGTAAATCTCCGCGAGCGCGCGCGCGCTCGGTTTTAATTACGTATTCATTGACTGCCAGGCGAGAACGGGAAAACTCGTTTTGTCGTCTTTGTTCGCGCGCCTCGGGTTAGAGATGTTCTTCCTTTCCCGGGGCTCGGTTGGCTCGGAAAGAAAACGCGATGATTTATCACGCGAACCAGAGAGATACGAACGGGGAGAGAGAGGACACGCCTAGCTGCAGGTGGAACAGGGGAACGCGACCGGCCAGGTGAGCCATCGTGCACAGGGGAAATGAATGTTCTGTCGCGTTCGGAACATGCTTCGGACACGCGGACGGGCTCGGAGACTTCATTGCCCGGAACCTGCACCAGCACGAGTGAAATTTATCTTATTTGTTCGATACATGTCCCTCCACTGACCTGCAGCCTCGCGAAACTGTCGACATTTCTAGTCGTATATCTTTGTTTCCTAAAATTCCAATAAGCATTTACGATTTTATCTGGAAGTGTGGAATACCCGAGGCATTGCCGAATAAATGAAGTTCCGAGCGAAGCGTTCCAAGCATCAAAGAAGCGTGCCCAATTCGAGTAAGATTCGAATCGATGGGAACGGCATTAATAGAGCTTTGTGATCCGGTTTACATCAACGAGTTCTGTAATTTCAGCCGAAATTCGTTCGCGGCGCGCATTATGGCGATCGACGCAGTGTGCACAGCTTTAATCATCCCCTTTTCCGGGCGACGCGAATCATCGGTATCGCGTCAAAGTGCCGGAAACTTCGATTTCCCAGCGATGAAATACTGCCGGCCGGACGAGTATCGACCGTGAGCATGAAATATTAATGAACGCGCGCGCTGCCTGATGCGTCGAGTGGACGAATTCTGTAAATACGGGAGCCGAATTAAAATTAATACGATCGAAATGTCGTCACAGAGCTATTCCCCAGCGGACAGGCGCACCGAGTATACCGGGCTGCAGGTAAATACGCCTGATCGTGTCGCCCGAACACACGAAAATTCTCAAAAGAGGTATAAAGAATCTGTATCGAAGCTACTGTGTTTCCTCGCTTTATTACAATTTATTACCGAAAGTCTCGCGATTCTCTCCTTGCTGTTGGGCACTTTTGTTCAACGGACAAGGATCTTTGGAAAAACAAGCTTCGGGATTATGAAAGTAGTGGTTTCGCCCTTTAAAACGAGCCAAGGTAGACTCTCGTTCGATTATTTTCCACGAAACTGCAGCGGTTCAAAGATCGACGATTCTTCGGTGGAAATTTACTGTTCGAACTGCAGATGTTCCGGCACAATAAAGCATTCTCAACGCGATTTAGAGAGCCGAGAGTTAACCGGAGGTTTATTTCCGGGGCCAAAGATTCGAGCGTTATCAACGTTGAACCAGTTACAGTATTGAATGTAATTGTCTGGCTGGCGGTGTTATACGGCGTAGAGATTGGCATAAAAATGTGCGAGCGGCCAACGAATCATCCGAGAAAATGAAAAAGAAGCGGCGATTACGGTCAGTCTAATTCACCGGGGTGCAGGGGGATGCTCGCGGGGGTGTATTTCCTGGCAGATAGGGGGCGAGTTACGAGCAGGGGGTTGGTTCGATACGATATCCTCGCGCGTTTAACTGGTTCTCGGCCGAGTGCTCGCACTCGGTAACTTAATCACCGGTGGTTGTTCTTCTGGAGTTTTTCCAGCGATTCGCCAGGTTTGCTCAGACGCTGCAGGCTGTTCCATTCTCGGTCAGATAGCCTTGTAAAAAATACACCCTGTAGAGAAAGAGAGAGAGAGAGAGAGAGAGAGAGAGAGAGAAAGGGGGTTAAGAGCTTCGACTTTCAGACAACTTTTATTCTTCGCTCGCTATCAGAGACGCGCTAACGATTCCGAGTGGGGTAAAAGGCTTTCCTTTCGAGGGGTCGAAGGTGGCCGGCCAGAGCGGAGTAGGTGAACGCGATCCTCGAACCTCTTTCACTAACTTTTCTATGCGCTTTATCGGCCGATCTTCTCGCTCGCTCGTTCCTTCTCCGTCAGCTCTGTTCCTCTACATCTCTCCTCACTCTCTCTCTCTCTCTCTCTCTCTCTCTCTCTCTCGGTCTTTCTTTATCCGCTTTATTCCCGCGGCCAGTTGTTATCTATTCACGGGGTTACGTTCCGATCGGGACGCTCTGCTAACTGACCCGGCAATTCATTCCGGTATCCGAGCGCGGCTTTGCGTTTCAAAGATCCCGGAAGAAAAATGGGCCAAGAATCGCGGCGACGCGCAACCTTTCCCCGCTCTCGATAGTGCTATCCTCTCGATGCTTTATCGATATCTTACGCCCACGAGCTCGCGAGCTTCCCCGGTTGATGTTTTATTAAATGCAATCCCCTCCCTCCTCCCACTGCTTTCTCTCGCCGTTTCGCCCGGGACCTCGGTGTTTTGTTCCCGTTGTCGCGTCTTTGTGAAACGCGAACAACATTTCTAGAGAGTCAATGTACTTTTCAGCTCGGCGCGGTGCGGCGCGGCGCGGCGTCCTGTTTCTATCGGACTGCGTTTCTTTCGGCTGTTTCTTTTTCTGCTAGAGAACGCGCTGCGCGAAACTTTCTTGAAACTGTGCTATGAAATCCGACGACGAGGCGGGACGGGCTTGTCTTTGTTGTTCTTGGTGAGCTGCGATCGCAATGATACTTTATTTTTGGATGGGAACAGGATCTGCCCCCGAAAATTCGGCTAATTTTTCGAAGCTGAAGTCGTTACAAAATCGCATCCCCAGATGTCCGTTCGTGTCGCAAAACAGTCTCACCGAGCCATTATTTCTCAACAGTTGCATTGCATTCTACCCCGCGGGAGCTGTTCCGTCGAGTTTGCGCGCGCGCGCGAGACAAGCAGCGGGTTGATAACGCTCGGAATGAAGTTTCAGTAGGGATAAATTGTACCTGGCATCGAATGATCGGCCAGAATTCGCTGGCAGTTTATCACGTAACAGCGGCGCCGTACGTGCTGGTCAGAGGGTTTGCGCCACCAACAAAATATAATAATATAAATCGTTCAGGAACGTCGCTCGGACAACAGGGAATTCCTTGCCGCGCGTTGAACGTCGTCGATCCCGACGCGACGTCCGGTTCGTTGGATTACCTTCTCTCTGTCTGCTCTTGCCCCGAGGAAGGTTGACGGGATCGAGGATCGCGCACGTGCACGGAAATCGTAATGGCGGCGGCCCTCTCTATAATGGTTATTTATGTTGCCACGGAATGCGACCGGTATCGGACTATACACGATCCTCGCAGCCGGCTCAAGAGAACAGGACGCTCTGACGTATCGATTCGTCCTAGCCATGGCAGAAGTAGCGCCGGCAAATAGCGAGATTTATCGGTGACGTATTTATAAGGGTGCGGCCCAGGAAACACCGGTTACACCGTGAAATAAGCGCGGATTCGATGCTTCCCGGTGAACTAACTCGCTTGATCTATGGCCCAACGTCTGCGGCAATCCTGATTCCACCGCGCCGCTACTCCCGTTGCCCTGCGCAACCCTCTCTGCAATCCCTCTGGTCGCTGCAAGACGATACTCATAATTGGACACCTTCGTTCATGTTCCTCGAGAGTGAGAATTGAACGAATCCTTTCGCAGACATATTTTCAAACGCCTGGGCCCTCCCTTAAGCGAAACCGCTATAGATAGCGTGTGCATGGACGTGGGATGCGTGCTCTTTAAACACGATCCTATCGAGCGGTTCAGGGATCCTTGTAAAACCAGAGAGCTTCTTTTCTCTGTCCGCTTGGAACTTGGATAAAAGTTGCAGGTACTCTCGGGAGGAGCGTCGATCTCCGATCGGAAGTTCTCTTTATGAAAAGCACACGAAGGGTTTTCGAATAGCCATTCCCGTAATTCCCCTTTCGGAAAGTTTCGACGAGCAGCTCGGTGACCGGAACAGCGAGATTCCGTGACAGAGGGAGGGAAAACCGGTTCGCGATCGAAGGCTCGCGAATATCGTTTTCGCAGCGGCGAGCAGTATGTTCCCGTCGAAAGATGCAACAACGGAGAATTCTTAACAAGCCCGCTGCCACTCGAAGGACTCTTGTTTTGCATACTTCCGGTCGGGGAAAGAGAGAGAGAGAGAGAGAGAGAGAGGCTTCCCTCCGAGTGCATTCCCTGGTGAATTTAAAAGTAACCAGCCTCGTTACCAACTTCCACCCGCGCTCCCACATATTTTCGGGAAAAAGCGACGGGATCATCGGCCAGGGAAACACGCGAGAACGTCTTGCAATTCCTCGAGTTTGCCTTAATGCAGCTGCTCCCCCATTCTACTTCCACCTTTCTACATTTCTCGACCCGGTGATCCCGCAGTGGCTCAAGGCGCTCTCGCAATTTATACTCCGGCAAGTCCTATTATTCTTCGAATATATTTGTTAACCGCCTCGCTACCGTTCGTTACCAACTTTTTATAAAGAACCGTCCTCCTCTTGCCCGACTACGATTCATCAACGAGGACAGGAGCAACAGATATCTTAGGATCGATCGAAGGGGTGTTTAAATAATCATGTTACGTCGTTTTTTACGTCGGAACAACTCGTTAACTTCTTCGGACTTGGTATCCGACGCATACGGAACTTTCCAATTCCCTTTTCATCGGTGTGTCCAGTCGAGTGCTCGACCAGATCCCTTGATTACAGGGATTTCAGCTTAAATTGGTGCCGATGTTTACCGTCGCTGCAGAGTGGAACAAGCTTGCGGGCTTTCCCTTTGTGCAGCGCACCGCTCGAACCGAACCGGCCAAAGCACGGTTACTCCTACTCTTATGGTTTTAAGATACACAGGATCCCCGGTTCGTTCGTATCGCGCGCGGTTCCCGAGCAGCGGCCGAGAAGGAAATTTATGGTTGGCCGTAATCGAGTGTCCCCGTTAATATCACGACAAGCGTGGACGCACAGCACGCGAGCGTTGTCACCGTTGTCGGCGAGTTAATAGACGCGTGGTTCCCGATACAGCCGATAATGTACGACATAATAAACCGAGATTGGTGTCGCGCGACTTTTACGGCGCGCTATATTCCCCCTATATTGACATAAAGTTTCAGTGCCTCGCGCCATCGTTCCCCACGGCTTCTATCTCCTCCAACGTTCCCTCCTCCGATATCAAGAGATGCGGCCGCTCGCTTTCTATCTGCGACTCGATTTGCTTTGTCCACCAAACTCCCGGCTCTTAACTCCGCTTGCCATCCGAACCACGGGATTCTTTATACGACCGCCGCGCCGCGAAATCACTGCGTTTATTGCGAAGCGTCGCAGCCAGAAGAACGGAATCGAATATCATTTTCGAATCAGAATTTTCGGAGGCGTTTCTCTTATTGTTCCGGTTGCTTTGTCCCGAAAACTTTTTCACGGGGCAAAGTTTTCACGGTGTTTCGGGATTAAATTCCGCCGTGTGCATGCACTTAAACGTAAACTTATTTCGCGCGGCAACAAAGTTCCCGGCTGAACGAATTTCTTCGGCTGAGTTCGCCCCGGCCTCGCAACAGAAATTGAACCTTCGATAAAGGAGAGGCACGCCGCGCCACCCCGTCGGATGTGTCAAACTTTTCGCAATGTTTCAGGATCAATTTCACACGTGCCCGCGTGCACTTAAATACGAAATTACTTCGCTGTTTTATCGGGCCTGGGGTTTTCTCCGTAAAAGTTGAACTCTTCGGGAAACGGAGAAATATGGCGCGAGAGCGTCTTAAAATCTCCATCGGAGACTATTTCCACACGGCGGAGAGATATCAGAGCTAGCATTGCGCGACCATACTGGCGAGAAGAGCCGGGGGTGTGTTAGTGTTCCCGTTAACGCTCGCGTTTTCTGCCATACTCGCAATATCGGTCGCGAGATGGCAAACGGCCGCGTTATGCGTCCCGAGAATGCGGGGGTGCCAGCGAAACGAGGAAAGGGATGAAGAGAAAGGCAGAGAGACAGAGGGAGAGAGAGAGAGAGAGAGAGAGAGAGAGAACGGCAACAAGATGCGCTGCGAACGCGCCATGGGATTGGCTTCTCTATGCATAGCATTTTAAAGTAAGTTCTTAATACCGTAAGCAGCGGCACGTAGCTAACAGGTGTTGCGTTTTCTTTCGCGAACTTTGATACTTACCGTGGAAATTTATCGAGCAGCCCTTTCCGCGCAAGTAATTCATGTCCTCCGCCGAAAAGTCTCCGAACGTTCTCTCAGCCGGCCAAACCTTCCCAGCAGTCTTAGACGGTCGTATATCCTCGCTGAATTCGAACCCGCTGCGCCGATGTCGATTATTTCCAACTCTCAGGCTCCTATACAGCGCTGGACCAAATAACGAGACGAATAATAATAACTCGGTTTACACCCGTAACGTTACAAATATCTGCCCCGAATATAAAGAACCAAAAAATGTATTTTACATTTTTCAGACCGGTTTTTTCGCAGGCCAAATAGTTCATTAACACGGTCTATTAGAATTTGTTGTGAAATCGTTGGAACAGGCAAACACATGGGCTATATGGGTCGCTAACACGTCGCGTCGTCGCGTTTCGAAAAAAGCCAGGCGAAGCCAAAACACTTTGTTGATACTTCCGTTCGGCAAAACAAGCTAATAGGAGTTTTGCCGCGCGAGCGAGCAAACTGCAGCATCGCGACGGAAGAAAAGGCGTTACGCAAACACGGCAGCAGCTAGCATGCTTCATTAGAAAGTTCCACGCAAGACAAACAAGACCGGGCTCGCCGCTAGAACAGGCTGGTAATCTTTATCTAACCTGTTTACACTGGCCGCGTTTACTATTTACAAAAGCAGCGAGTTATTGATACAACTGGTATCGGGGAGCAGGGCTGTGTTAGCATGTGCCGGCGCGGCGTGTTTATGCGATCAAATCAAAATGTCGCGCGGCCGCTACCGCTACAACATCGCGCTATAAATTGTTATTGGTTCGCTGAGGTATGCCCTAAATGTCAGGTCGGAGCATTTAAAACGGGTCATCCGATATCTCGCGTGCTATAGACGATTCGGTGCAGGAAAATGTTCTCTGGACGAGCGGGCAACGTTCTTTCACCGAGGTCTGCGGCCGCCATCGTCGCGTTCTTTGTTGCCTCGCGAGGGCGTAATCCCATTGTCGTTTGGTAACGGGCCGTAAATGGGCAATCAAGGCTCGCAGCCGGTCCTATAATTAACATAACCATGCGCTCCGAAATGATAGCTATTTGGCCTGAGAAATCCCCGGAGCGGGCCGGGTGCGGCGCAGTCGTCGCTTCGCAGCGTCTACGAAAGTGTTTGATCGTGTCTGCTTAAGCCACGGGATCTCTGGGCCATTGCAGGGACCGGTGAATCGCGCAATTAATCTTCGATTCAGAAGCCCGGCTGTCGACCACTTCGGCAATCTCGGCTCCTATTCGAGCGTTCCAGGGTGTAAAACGATGGTTAAAACGATGACCGGTGCGAAATCCCGCCGCGGAGAGAGAGAGAGAGAGAGAGAGAGAGAGAGAGAGAGAGAGAGAGAAACAGAGCGCGCGGAACCGCTTCGACGGTTAGACACCACCCGCTCGCTTTTTGTTCTTCTTTTTCTCGTCCTTTGCCGGTCACCAATTTTTTTTTTTTTTTCACCGACGCGGAACTCCTTTTACCGCGAAACAGGACCAAGAGAGGACCGCGATGGCCTTTTGTGCGCGTTGCATGTCGGTCAGCACTATTACGTTCCGATTCTGCGAGCCTCGGACGCTCGACGACATCTTTCCCCCTCGCGATTCGTTCGCGCTTATCGACAGGACCGTACAGCGAATTGAAAACGTCCTGTAAACGCGAAAGGATCCTGGAACATTCGTCGCGCTCTCGCCGTCGCTGAACGTTCGTTACGGCTCCGTTTCACGCGTTTCTTCGGCGAGCGTTGCCGGCGACGCTCGTTCGCATACTGTGGCAGCCGCTGGTTCACTTATGACGTCTCCTTCCATCGCTTTTAAATGGAACTAAGACCAAATAAGAAAAATCTCTGAAGACCATAACAACTCGTAACGTGGCTCCACCGCACAATTATTGATTCTTTTTCTATGTATATTCTCTCATGTCGTGTTCTAGAGGTCCGTACGTGGGCGTGGCTTAATGGCCCTCGCCATTGCCGCAGACCACGATCCATATTTTCCATAGGACTTTAGCTTTCCAAACCGGTGCAAGCGTGGTAACCGAGCGAGTCATTTTGCATCGATTAACACTTTGATATTGCGTGGTCCTCCAACTTTCTTACATTTTACAGTTCCTAATCAAATTTGGTACGATGAATATATTAACGTAAAAATTTATTATAAATCCTGGACAAATAATTCCGTCACCCACATATGGGTGAGACACGGCAGTCAACGTGTTAAAGAAAAAGGCGACGCGGTACAGACATTCCGTAAGAAATCGCACACGTTGATTTCAAGAGGATTATGAGTGTTATAAGCGCGCAAGGAACGCACGACGGTGGGAAACGTATAAAAAGGGAGGGTCTGCTGGCGGTTGTAGCGAGAGGAAGCCGGTGCGGTCGATAAAACGCAAACAGAGAGACAGAGCGGAGGGACAGTGCATAATGTAAATGAAACCCACCTCGATGGAACCGGCACCTGAATATTTTCCATCTGCATCGTGGAATACAGATATTCAAGAGGCATCTGGCCTCGGCCTCCCCTGCACCCGCCGCGACGCGAGCCATGGCGAGGCAAGGCGAGGCGAGGCAAGGCGAGGCGACGCGGCGCCGCGCTCCGTAGACGCAGCACTCCTTATAAAACCGAACTTCGACAGTTCCGCTCTCCTCCGCCATTCTCCCTTTTCCCGGCCCCAGACTTCGGGAAAGTGGTACGTGGGCGAAATTTCGACGTGACGAGCATGCAGTGTCCCCGACCGCTCCTCCCGCCCTAACGTCTTGCTACCTCATCTTTCCGGGCCGCGTTCTCTCCCTCCCTCCTCCCTACGCTCGTCTTTCCCCCTTTGCGACTCGCACGGGAAAAGATACGAGCCTGTGTTCGCAACGGTTGCGACGCGAGCACACACCGATGCTAGAGACTCGAGTGCAAAGACATTTTTTTTTGGCAACTCTGGTCTCGTCTGTGCGGAGCGGTGAACAAACGATCGGGAACGATGGCGTGTCTTTAGTTAATACGCTGACTGCTTATCTACCGAAAAAGACCGTAAAGTAGTATACAAGTAATCTGGGGGCGGTTGTCGAACGCGCCCCGGAACACCTCGGCAATGAAATCAGGACAGGATTGCAGGTGTTATCGCGAAAATTGAGTGCACTCGTTTCCCGGTCCGCTTTACGACGGCTCTATAAACGCGCTTTATGACACGCGACCTCGGATCAGCCGAAAAGCGGGACAGTCATTCGAATTCGCGACTAACCGGCCACGTCCATTATTACCGAAGTGTCGCTAATAGAAACGATTTATGCCAAATGTTTTTTTTTTTTTGTCAACACGTTGTATACCTTAAACACCCTGTATACGTATTAAAAAAGCCGCGAGCTTCGAAAGGGTTTGTACACGCGAAAACGCGAAATGAAGCGGTTCAAATTTTGCCAACTTTCGTTGGCCGGCTCTCCCGCGTATTTAGTCTATCATCGGGTGTTTTTCGGCGCGTGTCCCGTTTCAATCAGCCGGGAAACGCGGCGAAAAGCCCGAATGAATGGTGGCCGCGTTCCAGCAGTTTTATGGATGCCGAAAGGATATCATTAAAAGGCCGATCGAATAATATTTCACGTGGATTTCGCGGGACCGGTTAAAGAACGCGCGTGCACAGGGTGGCCGCGTTGCACGCGCACGTGTGTACGGGTGCGGTCGGATCGCGTGACAGCACACGTCAAACGAACGAATTACGCGGTCGACGGACGCGAATTTCCCGGATAAACTGGCCGGGATGCCATGCCGCTCCGCACCGCTCCTCTCCGCGCCGCGCGTTGCCTTTCAACGAGCAATTTTCAAGCACCCGCGGCGAGGCGTCGCCGGGCCAAATAATGGTAATTTCCCGATAATGGGGCCGGCCGTCGTTCGTTAGACGCGTTGGGAATACACGTCCGACGGTATCTTGATTTTTCCTCGCCCTCCGATCGGATATCTCGCGGCCACAGGCCACGGGCCACGGGCCACGATATAATTGAACGATCCCGCTTTATGAATCCCGGCGTGGCGCTTCTGTTGCTTCGAAAAATATCTGCCCGCTCAAATATTGACCCAGCTCCGTCGCGAACGCTTCCTTCGCTTCCTTAGCCGCGAAATTGGAATCTCTGCGCTAACGTTATAAACCGTTTTATAAGCGAAGTTTTGCCGACAGACTCGATCGCGAAATCTTGTCTCTTGACGAATGACCGTTCGCTTCGTGCACCACGATGACAGAGCAAATAGATCCTTGGCGGGAAATCGTCCGGGACAGTTTGCGGACGATCAGCTCCGGAGAAAATTGAAAATTCACGTTTCCCGGCTGGACAACGATCAAAACGCACAAGATTGCACCAGCGCGGCGTTCTCCGTAATCAGCGATCGACAGACTAGTCTTTGCACACCTATCGCCCGCGGACAGCCGCGAAAACCAACGATTTCGAAATCGTTACACAAGAATTGCTCCCGTCCGAAGGGAGCAGCGCGGGCGATCAATTTCCATTGGAACGTTCTCAAATTGCCGGAGCCCGGTTCCCCATAGATTCGGAAAGCGACGAAGGCCCAGTCCGTCGAGGATATCGTCGAAAAGAGTCGCCGAGGATGCAAACGGGTCGAACCGGGGGGAAAGGGCGACGGAGACCTTTCCGAGCTTTCCAGGCAGCTCGTGGCGAGGGCCAGACATTGTATCCAATTCCTGGGAATCAGATTGAACGGGCAAACTCCGGGAAGCGGTCCGAGTTTCGTCGGACAAGCTACCTGCCGGTCGGGTAAGGTGAGACTGAAAAAGACGTTGGACCCCGTGCTCGAATCGTTTCATCGTCCTCTGCCCCTGCCATCAGCCCCGCCGTTCGCCGTTTTCCCTCGTCCTTCGTCGTCTCTCCGACGCTATTTCGATCGGGGACTGGTTATGGCAAGGGATTTTAGAACCTAATAACTGGAATTGGAGATCGGCTGCCGACGTCTCCCGTCTCCCGTCTCCCGTCTCCCGTCTCCCCGGCCCCCAGCCCCGGGATGAAAGAGGATGAGCGAGCTTACCAGGTCCGACTGCCTCGCCACCTACGAAAACACCTTCGCCCGATGTTCCATCCGGTTTAACGTCGCTCAGACCAACGACAACTCCCGGCTCCGTCCGATCGGCCACGCGGATTTTGAGAAACGCGCCAGAAAACCCTCCTACGGAACCTCTTCGAGCGAGAGAACACTTTCCTTTTGGGATCCAGAAGATGCCCGTTCAGTCGGACCCTTCGAGGTCCGGGAATTAGCTCCGGATAACCCTCTGCGTCGTTTGCTCGATAACCACCGAATGCAATCTTTTCGGTAGCTTGAACGGCCAAGCGAGTCCTCCGTGTTTATTAGGGAGTGCGGAATAGCGAGTCGAATTGCTGGGAAGTTGTTGCGGATATTCTGGTCGAGGGGCAGGCTGGATAACCGAGTGACACACATGCACGCGTGCACGGACGAAGAGACAAGCTCGGGAGAGGGAGCGAAGAAATGCCGCGCAGGCCCCGAGCTGGCTGCGGCACACAAGAGCCGAGCCGAGCCACCACCTTCCAGATGGCACTAAAGTAGCCGAGCCATTGAAAGTTTAACGTGCCGTAAGCACGCGAGCTTCTCCTGCAGACTGTGTGTAGTTGTATCGCGCGCATTCAGCTTTTTCTCCCGGGCCTGGGCCAAGATTCTAGAGATATCGGAGATATGTACGGTACGGGCTAGCAATAAATAACCAGTCGACGGAACCACACGCTCCCGCAACCCTGACGATCATGCCACCCACGCAGATACACCTAGTCTAGAAATGTATTATCCAGTTACCTACACAATATTTAAATGCTTTTCAGATATTAATGATTAAATTCTTCTTGTTCCTTTCTCGGAGAAAACGGCTGAGCTGGAATTTACTTGGCGCAGCACCGAACTTGGACAAAGGTGTGCATTCTTCGGACAAATTTTGATAATCGTGGCTCCGCGTAAAAGAGAGTTTCCACGTGAAATCACAATCCACCCTCCCGTGGACCTAATCTCCTCCCCAGAGACGCGTCTGGTTGCAACTTGCAACGACGACTCGCAGCGCATATTGCGCGTCACGCACCGCACAATTCCCCGTCCCATATTCCCAGTGTTTGCACACGCGTACAAACCGCGATAGGTATCGTAACCGGCATAGTTATTTTTCCGGGGCTTACTTTTTCTCTTTCTCGCTTGTTCCGGGAACTTCGTGTCGTCATACGCTGTGTCCGAACTGCTCGGCCACTATAACATCAATCTATTAGAAAGAATCAATATTTGAACCGTCCAGGGATCGCAGATTATCCACCTTTCGCGTTTTTGTACATTTCACTGACAGAACGTTTGTTTAAGCTTTAATCGTGTTCGTTTAAAATACACTCTTTTACAGTTAGGCTTAATAAAACCGCTAAACGATGAACATTGGAACAGTTGTTGATTGTATATCGGTGCAAGTGTAACTGTGACGGTAAACGTGTTCTATTTCATCAGTTTTCTCCACGTTTAATTTGCGAAGTTGATTGATTTAGCAAATGAACGTTTATCGAATTTATATTGCTTTCTAAATGTCCACCGTTTTCGAAAATGACGAAAATGATCGAATTCAATAAAAAAAAGTTCACTTTGTGTTGTTGGTATCAATTTTCCAGCAAGAGTAAATTGTTTTTCTGCTTCTCGACGTCATGCCGGACTTACAATTTTAGTGATCGTAAAAATTAAAACCCATTATGGGTTGCGTTTCTGTCGGGGGTGGCAAGGAGAGGTGTTTCCTGGCGGGCATCGCGATAGCAATTAATCGTCCGTCGATGAGGCACTTAATCATCGCGACGACATCTCGATACGACGATCCACTTGGTCCTCGGACCGAGGCAGATCTTCCTGATACGTGATCGAGAGGGGGCCGACGCGACGCGACGGGAAATGGAGGTCGGTTTGCCGGGTCGTTAGGGGGCAGGTTGTAATTTCGATTTTCTTCAGACACTCGATAAGGAGGAGGAGCGCGCTCGTTCTCCCGGGAGAGCCGACAAAGGCCGTTTCGCTCGCGAAAAGCAGCGGAAACGAGCGAAAACGAGCGAGAAAGGTTCGGGGGACCAGCTGATCAGACCGGCAGTTTACGCCGAAACTTTCTAACGATACTTTTGCATTATCGTTGCGTCCTTCT
Source organism: Seladonia tumulorum (assembly GCA_913789895.3). Classification (NCBI taxonomy): domain Eukaryota; kingdom Metazoa; phylum Arthropoda; class Insecta; order Hymenoptera; family Halictidae; genus Seladonia; species Seladonia tumulorum. The sequence goes on from OU565281.1 coordinate 11,196,716, forward strand.
TCGAGCAAAACCGCCCTCTCCCATGGCCCCACCCTCCCCCCGATCACCACGGTAGACTGCTCGAGCAAGTTAACAAAGACATACGCGACACTGCTACCGGCCCGGACGCAAACTGCGTTCGCAAAATATTGCGGGGGAGTTTAAGGCTCTTCTCGCTCCAGTTTCCGAAGCGTTACGACCCCACGTACGTCCCGTGCACCTTCCCGACCATCTATATCAGACCAGGTATTCGTTTTCCAGAGGAAACCGATGCTCGGTGTTATGCAACCTCTGCTCTTCAACGTTTTCTCGCCGCTCGAGGCATCGGAATTCATTCAGCTGGAATTTCTTTGGTATCCGCCGCGATCTGGAACGGAGTAGTCGTAATAGTACGCGAATTTAGATTCGCCATCTGTTCTAAATCCTCGTTGTTTCACCGCAGTTCATAGTTTTAGTTCCGCTCTTTGTGCGGAAGAATGTACGATTACCAGGTCAGGCGAACCAAGTTTTTCATTCGTGCAGCGATACGAGCACAACGCGCATTATCGGCAAGAAACTAAATCATTGGAAAAAAGTGTCTCAATTGTGACGCGACGTGTGTCACCGCCGTACAGGATGCACACGCGGATCGTCGAGGCCGTTGCAGTCTGGAAACTCAGCGGCGCGTTGCGTCGCAACGGTTCATAAAATCGTGTGCCGATGGAAATTTTTTCGAGAGCATAATGTGCGACTTGCTCGCGCGATCCATGCATTTTTTCCGCGTGTTCGATTTATCGGGAGCGGTGCATGCTAAAAGGATATTGTTTCCGCTATCGCGGTGCACGAAATATGCAAAAACGAGGGATTACTATATATGTAACGAGGGTAATGCTGATATTCGCGAAAAACGACCGACTCGAAAGCGAGACCGAGAGATGTTTATGCAATGTACGCGGACTTTGTGAGACGATATTGCGAAAAATAGAAATTCAATGATCGGGAGCTCTCGGTGTACCGAGAATGAAAAATATAGAAAAATTTTCAATTAAATTTTACTTATTTTATCGAACCGCGTTTTTCCATCCACACGGACAGGCCGGATTTTCGGTAGTCGAGGGAACGTTAACCGGATAAAGACGAGCGCGTAATCCCCATTATTAAAATCTACAATCGGATAAACAAGTATTGGGAGTGTAAGCTCCCGCGGCCGGCTGAACGCGCCATTAATAACTGCCTAATTAACCGCAGGGACGCGCTCGCACCAGAATTGACAGATCGCTCGAGTAATCCGGCCTCCGCGTCTAAATAACCGAATAAATACCGGGGCCCAGCCTCTCGACGATATCGTTCGGTTTACTTTGATCGAGGCAGAATAACGGAAGAGCAGATTTTTATCGTTTGAAGGTAGGCGCGCGGCACCTAGCAAATTAAATCTGTCGGATTATGAAGCGAGAGAGCCAGGCATATATGCATAAGAACGGTTTACATTCGATTCGCACACATCCGGCCCCGTTGCGTCGTATCGTTAACCGGCCCCTTCCCCTCTTCGCGTCCGGCCCGACTCGACCCGGGAAAACAAACGATTTCGTAATGGAAATTCGCGGTTCGTATATCCGGCGAGTTTTCCACTTCGGAAGCGGAACGTATCGAGCGCGTGGTGGCCACACACGCTCGCGAAACCAGCTTCCTAGATTTTTCCAGTGTCACTAGACCCTAGGATATAATGCTCGAGCCGCTTTGTCTACAGCGTCTATACTTCTGGCGGTAAATACGGCCCCCTTTTTGGTGACGCGCGGTTGTTGCTCGGTACGTCGCTGTAAATATCAACAAATGGTTCGCTTCGTTAAAAGGTTTTGCTAAAATTTTTCATCTGTACCGAGTCGCTGTATTTTTCCCTCTCTGGGTTATGGAGGAATACTTTTTAGTGGCGTTTAAAGAAAAAATATTCTTACCGTTTTACGAAGATGATGGGTGAATTCCAAGAGAGGGTTAATCGCGAAGGATCCAATTAAGTTGGCAGATCGGGGGACAGCGTGGAAATTAGAGAATTAGAGTAGCAAACGATACGAGGACGAAGTAATTTTTTCCTTGGACCTGAGGAAAGGTATCGATTCGGACCGGTCGTCTCTCCGAGTCTGACATTCTATTTCGATGCGTGACGCGACTGCTAGCCTGCGAGTTGGCTGGAAGAGTCTTTGAGAGACAGTTGAATGGGTGGAAAGGTATTCGGGGGTTGAAAGGGACGCGAGTCCTGCGAGGTCTCCCTGCGTCTCCCAATCCCTCGGATCCTTTCCGTCTCGTCGTTATCGGGCAAACGAAGAAGGGCTGGCTTCGAGAAAGACGTCGTGGATTCAAGGTCGAACGTCGAGGGAGCCGAAGAGCAGCCCCAGTGACATAGCTTAAATTCCAATAACGCGAGATATGAGTAACGGCCGAGGGCCGTTACACTCGAAGGGACCCCGATATGAGAGCGTCCCTTTCCCGTTCGAAACTGTCCCACACACGTCCACCCGCAAACCCCCAGAACCTTGCACCCTCGCGCACAGTGCCTCAACCGATCATGTTCCTCCCCTCGGTGCTTTTCGCCTGGGATAGGTATACGGTCTCGGGGAATCGGAAAGATAAAGTTCCGTCAGCGTTTTTGAAATATTCGTCTTTTAAAGCCTCGGCCCCTGCTCTACGCTCTCTCTCTCTCTCTCTCTTTCTCTCTCCCGGCTCTCCTACTCTGGCGGCTCCATTCCCTGGGAAAACGGGAACGGGAACGGGAACTTTTCCGCGGTTTCCGGTCGCCAGACCCTCTCTCCTCGACGATGCAGCCGCCTCGGCCTGAAAGCTCGCTGGGGAAAAGCAATCCGATTCGAGCCCGATAACGACGATCCGAACGTTGCTATTCATTTCATTACAACGCACCCTACGTTCGATTTTCCTCGGACGAAACCGCCTCGGACTTTCCATTTAGCTTTTTTAACCCTGAACCCCGATCGTACCACCCGGTTCCATACACTGGGTGTCTCGTTTCGGCGCGCGATTATTCCCCAAATTTGGGGTCTCCAATTGGTAGCCTGAACAATTCGAAAAATTGAATAACAGACCTTGAAACACCGGATCGACCAAACCGCGGGGGAACGGGTTGCAAGATGGTTGGTATTCGCGGTGTGGTAGCAAGTCTCTCGTTCCTCGACGGTGTTCCGGGCCGTTTTCTATTTTTCCAGCGAGAAGAGGCTCGCTCGGAATGCGAGCGTCGCCGTTCGAACGAAGAAACGACGACGGTCGACAGTTTTGAGTACACTTTTCCGCGGTGGCCGCGTAATGGAAGAAGAAAAACATGTGAACGCCCGTGGGAAAGTGGCCACGTAATGTCCGACCGGTGCTCGCCGGCTAAAAACAGCCCCGTGAAGAGGGTAAACAAGCTCGCGTTAGCGCGTAATTCCCCCGGTTTAAAAGGGAACATTTTACGGTATCCGTAAATTGTATAAAATACAGCTCTCGGTTGGTTTCACGAGGGGAGCGGAAGGGAACGGTACCGAACCTGTTGGCAACGAGTTCCCCGAAACGAGTTGCATCTGTCGTTCGGATCCAACCCTTACGCAAGCACGTCTCGAATTAATTTCGCCCTCCGCGGACGCGACGAGTCGGCGAAACTTTCTTCAACACGTTCTAAAACGCGTTTCACCCTCGTTAACTCGTGCAAAAAGTTCACCACGCAGCAGGAAAGTGTATCAAATAAAACTTGCTCTGCGTCGAGCGATCTCTTTCGAGAGGGAATTTCCATCGAATCACCTTTATCGCGACCTTACAATCCTTCGGCGGCTGAAAACTCGCGGTCACAAAGTGCAATCCCGGTTTAATGACCCCGCTCCGCGTAATGAAGATGGCTGTTCGCTGAAAAATTAATTTTGCTGTTTCGGTACGCGAGCCTCGCGCGTCCACTTTCGAATTTTACCCCCGTGAACGTTCGCTGGAGGAGCATTGTTGCGATTGCTGCAGTCGCAGTATTCTTCATGCATGCCTGATGGAATTTTTTAGGAGCACCTGAGCAGAAACAAACGCATTTGCCTTTGGTTCCATCACGGATAGAGAGAGAGAGAGAGAGAGAGAGAGAGAGAGAGAACTCGGGGCTTTATAATACCTTTCGGACGACTCGAAGCTGCCGCAGCTCCTGTCGCGAACAAAAAGTTTGCGAGATCAGCGTCATTGAAAGGCAAAACTCGTACATCGTCGCTGCAACAATGTACCGAGATTTAATCAAAGTCTTCTGTGGTAGTTTCGACCAATCACCGCTGTAATTATTACCGAAACACGGTTACCAAAGAAAATGGTTGATTCTTGATGATTCCCCGCAACCGATAGGTTTTGTATCGTCATAAATGAAGTCCGATCGGGGGATCGGCAGACTGGGGATTTCGTGGTGGTCCAATTGTTTGCTGGCAAATCGAACGCGACAGGTTTGCAATTCCAGCAGAAACTCGTCGGATCGTGACGCGATCATGGAGTGGCTATTTTGCAACTGCGCGGGGAACCCGGTTGGCCGACGTGTAAACAAACGGGGAACTACGGGCCCGAATTAATTGAAACTTCGTCAAGTAGTGTGCGTCGCGCATCCTCGAGCCGTGTGTTTCGTTCTAGATCAAATCGTAGTTTTGGCTCGGTGTCGCTGTCGATTCCACCAGACCCGTCTTACCTAAATTCGACTTCAAATTATTTTACTACTCCCGAAAGTATTCGAACACTATTTTCATAATTTCAAGAAGACGTTTCGGCACGAGTTGCCGCGCATATTCGCGTATTTCAGGGGAGTCATTAAAAAACATCAGAGCACTCTAGGTCGAGCGGCAAGCGGCGGGGCCCTTAGGCTGAAGTGGCAAGAATCATTGGAACAATATGTACACGCGGCCGTCCCGCGATACCGGGGCGCAGCATCTCGCCGGAAGAATGGGCGTGCCATAAATTTGCCCAAGTACCTAGTCATAAATTGAGAATGCAAGCCGCCCCGATCCTCCGGCAGGATGCTTTTCCAGGCCGGAGGAAGTAGTTCCAGCCGCTAACGCGCGGGAGCTCGCGTGAAAGGCTTCTCGCTAGGAAAATGCTTCCCCGTCGACTATAGACGCCCTATCGAAGCCGTTTCTTCCGCGTAACGCCTGGTCTACGATCTAGAAAGGAAATTTCTTCCGAGCTCGTTCCGCGGTTCCACAACAAGTGCCTTCGAACACGATTCCTGCTCGCCTCCCGCGGGCTGATGGACTCGATCTTTCCCCTGAACCCTTTCCCCTTTTAACCTTTCGCCAGTTGATTCGACGGTCGAGCTTTCCCTCGCCATTCAGAATCTCTTCGTTTGCCTTTTCTTCAGTTTCAATCCCCTGAAACCGGAACTCGAGTCTCGGAACTTTCGACAAATCAGCCGGGAACAGGTTGGTCGTGCGCGTTACTTAAATAGTTTCGACGAAAGTCCTCTAATCGCCGGTACCCGAAGGATAACGATTCCAAATTGAATTTCCACGGTCCCGTCCGCCCCATTCGACGGGGTTCGGGGATTCTTAGCCGGGGCGTCGGTGGCCGGAAGTTTCCCCGTAACTTCCATAACGTCGCGTCAACCCGCGCGATTCGTATTTAAACTTTCCGCGAGAGAGCCGGCTCCGCTCGAGCTCCGCTGATCCCGGGGATCTAGCGCGGAGGAATCGCGGGATTTTTATTGACTCGTGAGCAATCGAATTCTCCTTTCGATATGCCGCGGCGCGTTGGCTGCTCGATATTCAGATATCGGGGAGAATGGTAACACGACGCCCACGAGTACACGGTAGTTTTTCGCGATTGCCGAGTTGCTGGTATCCCTCGCAATCCCATGCGGTCCGGTCCTTGCAATCCTTTCGTTTCCATCGCGCACCGTATCCACTCTAATTCCGATTCGACGTCGATCCCAAATCGAGGGATCCCAGCCAGAGAGACTTTCCGAATCTAGCTCCCTCTTGTACTCCCATTGGCTTACACACGGTTCTTTAATTGCGATTACTCAAAAACAGTTACGGAATCGTTAAACTTCGCTAAACTTTACTTTCGCAAATAACTAAATTTCATACTCTGCGCTGCACTTGGTAGATCCTGGATAACAGCGCTGCATCGTTGAAAGCTTGTTTAATATAGCTTTAAACCCGTAAAACCAGCAATCGTCGGGTTGTATTTTTCTTTGGTTTTCTATTTTAGGTATAGTAAAAATGGTTATTTTTCTACGACCGTGTCGTACCGTGTAGATACTTTCTTGGATGCTTCCGAGTGAAAATGGCCACCCACCCGCGTGTGCCGTTCTCAGCCAGGGCTGTTGCTCCAACCTGTCCCCGATGCTTCTGATTTTACGGTCCGTTTCGGAACCTGTCCGCATTCGGTTAGCAAGCGTTTACAGCCCAACTTGTATCGCGTTTAATACGGAGCGAATTTAGTGCCACTGTGCGACCGATTTCACGCATTTGCGGCGCGCGCGTTCGAATTTACTACTCGGTAAAATCCTGCGAGGGGGGGGGGGGCACCGATACTTTACGCCTACTCGCTGGGTTTTCCTCAACCATTTTTCGGATGCGAGAACGGGTATGTTGTTCGTCGAATTCCGGCAGAAATATCGTTCAAAACAAAGTACCGAATTTTAGTACAGATTTTATTCATTTATATTTTAAACGATCAACAATGGGTATCGTTAAATATTCCAAAACAGTGTATCCCTTCGCCCGTATATTCCCTCGTCGAGGCAACGTTTAAAGTTTTAGACAAACATGATCAACACCGCCTGGCAACCAACATTCCCGCAAATTGGGTAGCTTCCATCGTGCGATAAGCAGCGACCGAACAAAATCTGAATTGAACGAAGACAGTCAGAGTCCCAGGCAGAACCATAAACACACGGACGGTGAAGTTTCCATGAGCAACTATTATTTCCAGAGTACGTCGGTGTACTTGCATCGAGCTCTCGCTGGAATTACATCGTTGCCGTTTTATTACCATTTCTGTCGCGTTCCGCGAGCCACGCATTGTGACCGAGGAGCATGAATTTCGCGCAGGGCCTGTTAAAAATTGCAAGATAACCCGGGGCTCGTCGCACACGTGCCATTTTCCACCCGTTTCCCGGTTAAAAGTCAAATTCTATCCCGTTGCGTCAAGAGGACGGGTGTTCTGGTATTTAATTTCCAAAAAATCGATTTTTTCGTTTGCACACGTTCTTTACGCGTTGTAGAATTTGTTTGAATTCGGAAAGTTAACGCAGTTGTGGATTTCGGGGGAAAGGCGTGAAAGAACAGGCAACTTTCAGCAGGCTCTCGTAGGCTCTCTCAGACTCTCTCGGACATTCTCAAATCCCCTCGAATTCCCTGGAAATTGTCCGCAACCCGGGACAAAATTTCTCCCTTTCGCGTTGCCAATCAGCTCCGGCGTTATCGAGAGAGAGAGATCCCCTCTAAGGATATCCGGAATAAACTGCGGAGACGTCCAATACGTCCGTCAAACCTCTGTCAATGGTGTTTATTCCTGTCTGCTCCGCTCGGCTCCATTGTTCCATTTTATTCAGCCGTTCGACCGAGGGGATTTCTGAAAGCCCCGCTATCGGCACGCGTCCCCAATTTTAGATCCTTCAAAGTGCACATCGATTCGACGCCGAACGCATCAAAGCCGCCAGATTTATTTCGCGATACAAAGACACCAACTCCTAACGCTCTTCCCGATTCGCGAGCACGCCATTTTGAGCAGTTTCCCGGTCTTGGGAGCCGGAGACTCTATGTACCGACTATGGACCAGCTCGGTTTACTTCAAACTTACACTCGAGAAAATCGGGACGATCTAACAACGTCGTGACGGTAAAATTGTCGGCTATCGCCGTCGATCGATCGCAAATGGGAGTACTTTCGAGAGCATTTCATTGCGCTCGGGGGAGTCGCGTTGATTTTCTTCGACAGTGGGTTCGATCAAAGTGAAATTTTCCCCGGTGCAGAAATTCTGGAAACGTGAATGTCGCTATCCGTTTCATCGTGGCGATTTTCGAAGGGCTTTTCGCGCACCGAGTGTCCCTTCCGGTCGACAATAAACGCGCGCGATGCACGCAGCCGTGCGTATCTGCATGAAACGTGTCGCAGGGTTCCTTTTTCCTCTTTCTCTCTTTTTATTTCTATCTCTTTCCCCCGGTGGAGCATTTCAAAATGTCCCGCGCGTGCCCGGAATGTCCACGAGATCGGCAACGAGAGGTTTGAAACGACAAAAGGATTCAGAAATTGAGTGCCATCGCGTCGCGTCGCGTCTCGTCGGCAAGAGAGAACGTGGACCATCGAAGCCAAGAAAACGAACGCAGAGTGAAAGAGAAAGCACCGGTGGCGATGGGGGAAAGAAAGGACGGGGGACAGACAAGATAGAACGGGGATTCGAAGAGCTCCCCGCTTGCGGAGGAAAAATAAAGAGACGAAAGGAAAAGGGATTCGCGAAAACAAGATAGAATCGCTGCAGCGAGAAAGCGAGAATGGGGACTGTAAAATGCGATCGGATCGACAGTAACGGTAGGAAATGCGGTGAAAAAGAGCGAACAACCGAGGGAGTTAACAGTGGCTGGAAGAGGATCGCTCAAGAAAGGGACAAGAACTCGAGTGAAAGGGAATCGTCAACGAACGGGATACATTATGGACGAGTCACGAGCTCCGAGATTGTTGTTCCTGATAACATTAAGCCCGGTAGTCTGACGCGCGTACCAAGCGTGGTGCTAGAGTGTCATTCGACTGTGCAAATGGTTTTACTCATTTTATTGTTTTTAGCGTTTCCGAGCAATCGAGGGGTTGGATCGAAGACAAGAGATTGAGAATTATGTACCGTTCTGTCGATTTGACGCCCCCGTGGATCAGATTAAGATACAGAAACGAGGGACGACAGGTGAGGGTTAAAGTAACTGTCGTCCGAGATCGTCCATCATCGGGCTGTTCGGAGCGTGTTACGAGTAGATTCGGAAGACGTCGACGATCGTTTCTGCGAAGCCGACACGCGCTGGAACCGCTCCAGCAGCGCAATCGCTAATCGGCCGAAAGCGAGTCGGCGTTGTCATCCACGGGGCAGGAATCCTCTCAAACAGCAGATAACTTCGTCAAGCAGTTTAGTGGGCCGGAGGTACTAATCGCGGTTGCATCGCGGTAGACTGTCACCGGGACCGACAAAAGGGGAAGCGACGGAATACGGATGTGATTAATCTCGAGCGATATCGTTGCATCCGAGCCGTGTCTTCCTGTTCGACCAACACTCTCTTCCTGGCAAACGCAGAGCGAGAGAATGCGAAAGACACACACACACACACACACACGCACACACACACACACACACACACACACACACACACACACACACACACACACACAGAGAGAGAGAGAGAGAGAGAGAGAGAGAGAGAGACGAAGAGGGATGTCCAACGAGGGACGAAAGGAGAGAACGGTGTACGGGGCTGGAAAACACGAAGCCTCGAAACCGACACAGCCGAGACAGACGCAAAAGGCTTTTCGAAGGCTGCGCGACGAATTCGTTTCGCATCCTCTGCTAGTCAGACCGGTGCGTGTACCGGCGAGCACTTAACGCGTATCGGTTGCCAGAGGGTGGAGGCTCGAGCACCACGGAATTACGCTCCCTTTTGTTTATTCCGAGCGCAAAAAAAGTGTACGCACGGGCACACGCCTTTGAACCGTGCACAGCTTTGTCGAGAGCCGCCACAGGGAACCGTTTCCAGCGGTGTAATCAAGCGATCGGCTAATTTACACCCCGTCAAAAATAACTCGGCGCAGATTAATCGACGCTCGGCCGAAATTATGCGATTAAAGGCGGCCAGAACGAAATTCACCGGGAGCGCCGCTAATCAACGGCGATCGGTGCGTTGCCCTCAATATTGCTGGCTACGGTGAAAGTAATAATCCCGACGGAGAACCGAAACGAAATTATGGATCTATGACGATCGCGAGCATTTTACCAAAAGGTTTTCTGTAAAAACTTCCCGAAAAAAGCATCGTTGCGCGGAAAACGAGTCTCGAGATTTTGATGCATTATTTTCTATTCGGCGACGAGAGATCGGCACTGAAATATTCATTTCGCGGCCCTCGATTCCAAAGTTGATCGGTCGGGCGGTCCGGGAGCTGCTAAATTCTCGATCGAGTCGTGGAGCGTTCCCTCGGCTCGGCGCATACAAAGCAGCGCGCGCTCGCTCTTTACGAGAGTTTGTCCACGCGAGCGTGTGTTGCTTCCCGTGTCACGATTCGCAATAACAGCTGGGTTTGCCGGGTCCGTGAACGAACCTAGCGAAAACGCGTTGTCTTACCTCTCCGGGGCCCGTATATCCGTTCCTCCTCGTAAATTCTTTACGGTTTCGTGACCTTCCGGCATTTTTTGCCTGGTTAACCTCTCACGATCGTCCGCCGGTTAACATTTCCGAGCTCACGGAATTATTTAACCCTCGATCGGACGACGCGTGTGTGTGTGCTCTCGCGCAACCATTCCGTCCGACTCAAACATTAATATCCACGCCGAGGCCACAATGTACATCGAGTCCACGATTCCTACGATGACGTTCCGTCGCTCGATGTTTGGTTGCGTTGAATTAGTTACGTCGACTTGGTGTGGTTTTTTCATGGCCACCGTGACGTTAAAATGTAATCGCGATCGGTCGTCGTACGGAAAGATCGATGTTCTATAATGCAAACCCCAACATTTTTTTCGCATTGTTTCCGCCGGCGATCGGGTAATAATGCAGAATCGGCGGCGTTGTCCGCGAAGTCGGGGGCTCGATTAAATATTGGCGAGTTCTCTGGCTAGCCAAAAATTTGATATGCGACCGTCCATCATTTTTCCAGTCCGCTGAAACGCGAAGCGATCAGGTAACAGTTCCGAATCGCCAAAGGGGAAAAGCGCCACGAATTTTCAGTTTCCCGGTTTGATATCATCTGAATTTTAATTTTTTTTCGGGCCGGCCCGGGGTTCGACCGGCTCGTCGATCGCGCCGATAGAGAAACTTTCAACGTTGAAGCCGATAGAACGGAAACACCGATGGCAAAATTGATCGGACACCCAAGATCCGCGACGATATCCGATGCGCGTCCTAGCGATGGCTTTTAATGCTCCCTCTGTTTGCGTTCGATTCTGCACACGTGTAAACCGATCAGTTCCGAAATATTTTCAACGGTTTTTGTCTTTCAGCTAGCTCGGTTTGCCTTCCTTGCCGTACAAACGATCGCTCCCGTGTTAATTTTGCAGCCTTTTATTCCGGACTAAAACCGAACCGAAAAATACATTTCATAGATTTATGTCGGTTACACGTTTGCCGAAAAATTCGTCGAAATCGAACAGCATTGCCACGAGTTCTAAACGGTTGTTGAAAATAACGAAACAACGGTTCTTTGCGAGTTTCAACCTGTAATTGAAACTTATAATTTTGTCGGAGTTTTTATCCACATCAGCCAGTGGACTAGTTAATTTTAATATCGAAAGAACTCGAACCGTCCCGAATGGATTTCCGAAATATATTCCTGGAATCTTTTCGCACGAATCCGGTAAACTAGTCGTTCAAGAGTCCGTAAAGAGCTCGAGTCGTTTGAACTAATTTTGCGAAAAGTTCTTTCGTTTTAAAGGGCGCGCCGCTTCCGACAGACTGTAAACGGCGAGCAGCTCGGGCAGCGCGCGGCATCGATAAAAGTATCATCTCGAAACAATGAGACGAATCGACAGAAACGAGTAAAACGGCAGAATTGAGCGTTGCGCCGCGCCGTCGTCGTCCTCGTTGCGTCGCGGAGCTCGCTTTTATTTCGAGCTCTCGATCCTATCGGATTTCTTTCTGGCCGTCGCGTCGTTCCGATGTGAAACCGGATCGCGCGACGAACAGGATGCAAATAGAGGACTCTGGGCACATTGTTTTAAAATCTGCCGAGTACTTCGCGTTACATCGTTACAAGAAGCGGACCTAAGAAATTGCAGATCCGTGCTCTCGCTGATTTCCCGTCTGCGTCGAACACGCTCCCCGTCCGGTAAGCGGCTTACGTCGCTCGCGTTGCCCGCCCGTCCCGAGTCGCGATTCGCCTTGTTATTTCTTGCGAGTTATTGGAAATTTATGCACAACCGAGAGAGCGAAGAGGAGGAGCTGTCAGCGGTACCGAGCGGGATCGATCGATCGATCGAGGATTATTCGTTTCGACGATGCGACTGAACTCCGCTCTCCGACGCGAGACAATTTTTCGCGACGAACGGCAAACTTCCCTCGTTAGACCTCCTGTTTGTTACGCCGCGCCGCGCCGATTCCCTTCTCCTCCGTTCGCCGAGCTACTATTCGGTCGAAATTTTTATAGTCTCCGTTCCTGAAGCTGCAACGAATTTTTGGCAGCCGATTAGAAGCGACTCTGGTAATCGGAACAAGAGGCAGGGTTAAATTGCGCATCGGCGAACAACCCGCGGTAAAGATGAGAGCCCCGAATTTCTACGTACCGGTTCACGCCGATTGATCACGCGCTCCGCCGAGCGAAAATACGTCACGCCAAAGTACCGCTAAATTACTCAAGCGCTCGCGAGAGGCTGCACTCGAGAAATTGCAGGATGCACGGTTCGTGGTCGCGTACCCGCCGCTGCGCTGCATCAGGTTCCCCGCGATCTACGAGTACACGGGTTCGTCAACCGTGCGATTCTTTGCGGTCCAAGCAAACGCTTCCCGCAGAGTATCGAGCTTTGTCTCGACGTCTATCCTCTCGTTCGCGAACTCGAGAATTTTCGACGGTTTCACGAAACGTTCGCAACCGTCGTTCAATTGTTGGCTCGCGAAGCGCAACAAGCCCAACAGTTCAAAAGAATCGTGTATCGCATCCGAGGATACGTTGATCCGTTTAAGATCAATAGTTCACGGCCAGGCGTGCCAGGTTCGCGTTAGATCGCCGGCAATTCTCTAATTAAGGAACACGGTTGAGTATTTGTTAGGCTCGTTGTCACGCTACCGCAGTCTCGCGTGCCCCTAATCGGACACGAGGCTGTTTGTTAATCACGTCACGCGCACTTGACTGACTTTTCAGGCCGCATTCTCGGAAACGAAACTTTACGCCGCAATTAAAGGAAACATGGTCTGTGCTCGTTCTGCGCGTCACGAGGCCGTTGGCCGCGGTCAGGCTCCCTCGGGCTCCGGGATATTGCTAAAATTAAAGTGGGTGAGATCAATTTTTCTTTCACTCGAGTTTGTTGCAATTCGTATTGTCAAAGTCGAAAGATGGAATTGAGCGATGCGATCTCGTTGGACAGTCAAACGGACATTTACGGCCTGGCAAAGGCGCAATCATGGAATCCTGATCGAGGGAGCAGGCCTCGACTTTTGCCGATCAATGAATCGCTGCTTAACGAGCGAAGTTGCAGGCGTCGCGGCGCGGCGCGGCGCGGCTCGTTGGAATGAATGCAGCCCCGCGTCGGCTCGGTAAAGTTTCGTTTCTCTCGCTAAGTACTCACAATTGTGGTGGTAACTCGAGGCAAAGTGCAACTGCACCTGGCACAATTCGAAACATTCCAACGAGGCGATGGATAACAATTCGAGGGATCTTCGCCCGGTCTTTCCTATCCCTTTTCTCGCCCCCCTCGCGTCTTTCAACGTCGCCTCTGCCGCCTTTCGTTGATTCTCCCCTGCCTTTTGCTACCGTCAAAGACGGCGCCGCCCGTCGTTACCCGTCCGCCCACGCTTCGCAATTTCTTCGCCGGTCGAAACGAAGGATTTTAAACAACTCGAAACGAAGCTAACGCGAGAACGAGGCGATTGTGTCTAATTGAAAGACGCTACCGCCTCTCCCTCGCCCCCTACCCACCGAGTGGAAATTTCATTCGACCGTTTTAACAATCAACCCCCGCCCATTCTTCCTTCCTCCTCCTCCTCCTCCTCCTTCTTTTGCTTCTTCTCCGGCAACTCGGACGGGCTCCACCGTGAAAAATTGCGCGGCTAATTAAGTTACGCAACTTTTAATTACGTCACTTACATCGGAGTTTTCCCGCGTCGCGCGAATAATATCCCCGGAACCGTTATTCTTTTTATTGTCCCCGAGAACTTATGATTAGCGCGCCGCTGCTGCCTGCAGATCGGCTCGCTTGCCAGGCGACTCGACTCGATGCGACGCGACGACGGAGGCTTGCGTAACGAAATTTTCTTTCTCAACATGAGCAGTTAACGAACGGGGCTGCGTACGGACGGGGGCGTAACCGGAGGCGGAGCGTTCGGTTTTGGTGGGGCAGTTCAGCGTGAACGGTGTTTCTTGTCGATCGCGGGCTGGTCGTTTCCGCGAGTGGATCGATCCCGGGAAATAAAGAAGCGAAGCGAGAGTGTCAGGCCGCAATCGTGGGGCAGTTATGAGTTATCGAAGCCAGGGTCGACTTTGCCGGCGGGCCACGGGACTCCTGGTTCTCGTCTAGCCGGCAATAAATCGGAAGAAAGCGGTCGAACGAGAGGAGCGGGCGAAGGCTGTCGTGCCAAGCCCAACTGTTTTCCGTCGAAGTGGTTTTGTGCCAGGCGGCGGCGTTTCGTGTTTCTGTCCCCGTGCCCCGTGCCCCGTGCCCCTGTCCCACCTGCCGCAATCGTGTGCCAATAAACTGGCTGAACGGTCAAAGGTTCTCAACTTTTCATTTCGGCAAGAGTAATAGAGTTCCCATCCCGCCCCTACCAAAGATGAAAGCTAACAAACTGACGCGGAGGGGGCTCTCGGCTACACCGTGAAAGGCGCAACGGAGATATAGGGGGGCGGGGAAGGGAAAAATGTGGGCAAACAAAGGTCAAGCAAGCTCTGCGGGGGATGGGGCACCAGGCAGTATGGATATTAGTTTTCCGTGAACGAGCTGCTGAGCAGGTTCTTCTCCGCGCCGCTTACCGTTACGCAAACAACGTTAATCTGCCCACCCTTGGGACCGACGCGAATTTCGAGTCGAGATACGAAGCGTTAATTGATTCGACGGGAAACGGCGCACGCTGGAGCTACAATTTCATTTCTCGTTCCACGGCTCGCTCGCTGGACCGAGGCTTGGCTAACAATTTTTACCAGGCTTCGATATTATTTTTCTCGCGGAAGACGATACGGTTCTCGATGCTCGATACTCGATGCAATTTCTCAGGTTCTGCTTCGTCGCTCGATATTAGAAAATCACCGGGAGATGAAGCGATAAACCATAGGAATGCGGGACGGACGAAGGTTAACGATGCCGTTCAGCATTCCTTTCAGAATTTCCCGTCGTGTCTCCGGAGCAGTAAATTTCCAAAATAACCGTCGTCGTGTCCCATTGCCGAAGGTTCTCGGAACCGCGAGGGGGAAACCCGAAACGAAATTAGCGTTTTACAGGAAGCATCCTGTCGCGAACGACTCGCGTGACGACTCGTAACAACCCTCGACGACGACGTTTCTGTTTCTGTTTCTGTTCGTCGTTGCTCCGTTTCGTTCGATCGACGCTGCACAGAGAAATTACCGTGTCCGAACGGTTTCCGAAACCGAACGCGGGGACTCCGGCATTATGCGAGCCAGACAGCAGCCATTCGTACCATAAATCCACCGTCTTTTCTACGCCTTAACGACACCATTAGCAAGGAAACGGGCGAACGCACGGACGAGCAGGCTACCGGGCACGGTTAATGCCTAACGACGTGATCCCGTTGCAAAAGACAACAGGAAAGCGTCGTGCCAGCCAAGGAAACGGTACCGACCGTGATACCCGGTGACTGGTGCCCACACGAAAATGTTTCGTTGCCCCTGGGGCTCCTCTTTTCAACTCCTACACCCCTCCATGTGATTTAAAACACCCCGTTGTCTCCGGCATAAATTAACGATAAGTCGGGGCCGCCCCACTTTGCCCGGGGCTGCTCGATACGTTCATGCAAATTGCCGGAGCGTTATCATTAACTCGGCTTCTTCGCCCCTGGAAACTTCCGCGGAACCGGTGCTACAGAAAACCCTATAGTCTTTCAAAAATCAAAGGTGCCGAATCGAGGATTTCTAAAGAAATCGTTCCGTTTCCGACTTACCACGCAATTTTGCTGGTAACTGTACAAGCCATCTCGAGCAATACGGTGTAACGATGTCTCTCGGAATTTCGACACGAAGGAAACTGTTAAGCTCCTTCGTGACGTAACGGTGCAATTAGAGTTCCCATAGCTACGCTCCACGATCACGAAAATTGAATAAAATCACAACAAGGACGTAGCGGTCCATGCGTTGGTAGGCAAATTATATTAAATTTAATGATTAATTTGCCAAAGGGATCGAGAGACCTGACCAAAGAAACGCAAACTCTGATCCACGAGATTGTGCATTGAAAATGATTGCGGCCGCACGATCGAGCCGAGCGAACATTAACGGTAAAATGACCAGCAGAGAAGTCCATTGACAAACAATTAAAAGGGTATAATTATTATATTGTTCGGCGGTTCGGCACGGAGCCTCGATCGTCAAGAGACAGCGGCGCGTTCGTTCGCGGACTTTTTCAACCTCCTTCCGCGCCACGGCGCGCGGTGCTTCTTCTTTTTGCCCATGATTAATTTCCATGTCAAAGGGGACTTGATTGCGAGAAATTGTTAGGAGCAGAGTGCCCTCGGGTCGCGACCAACGGCGGCGTTTCGCTAACATATTTATCCGAAGTTTAAAAAGTCATTCGGACGAATGCCCGGGGACCGGGCAGAGCCCGCGGGCTGCGTCGCTGACGTGTCCACCGCCATTAGAAATTCTAAGTTCATCGCCGGTAAACCGCAAAGTGGCAAGTTTCGCCTCCGTTGGAATCAACGGACCGTTAACAGTCCCCTGTTGCCCCCTGCCTCCTGCCCCCGGCCCCCACACCCTGGGGCACAGAAGAGAAGCCCAGTATTCGCGCACGAACGACCACGTTTCCTTATTTCGCGCGGACACTGTCTTGCCGGTGTTCTTCCACCAGGCTGTGTAACCGATTCGCAGAACTCGCCTAACCGAAACGACCTCCTTCGGTCCCCGCAAACCGCTGTGGCTAAAGCCCTGTTCCTGTTCGATTCGCATTTTGCGGAATTATCAAATTCATCTTACGGAATATAACATTTCTCTGAACACGACTCTTCGCCGTTCTTCAATTTTTTAAATTCAGTTAAAAAGCACCCCGGACACGGCTTTTGAATTCTCAAGGATTTCGTAGTACTCTGGCAGCACGAGTTTGTTAGCGTTTAATGTCGTGTCAACCACTTTCTTGGAAATTCTTGAAACTTTCTTGAGAGCCGTTAATAGGTGCCCCGACGACTTCAAAGGTGCTCTTCGAGCGCGGAAGTATTAATATTGTAATTTTAAAAAATTTTCGTGGCCGATATACGAGCAATAAACGCGTAATCGAATATATGGCAATCCAAAGGAACACCGGACGGGCGAGTTGCAATAATTTTGAATCATCGCCTTGAAACGTGCAGAAATTCATAAACTCGCATTATTTCGTTTCTGCCGGTTGGTGAGACGAGTCTGAATCGTTTTTATTCCACACTAATTACGTTGCGCGGGGCGCGTCGCTCGGAAAGTTGCCCAGTTAACCGGTTAAATGTAATGAAAATAATTTTCTCATAAAACTTGAGGGGTCCCGGGGTTTTATAACAGCCGGGGTTTTAAATTTCACGGTTCATTAGCGTGGATTTCATAGGTAGGCGACGAGAGACGCGACCGTGGAAACGCAATCGCCCAGCTCGTGCTCTCGCTCCGCTCCGCTCTGCTCTGCTCTGCTCGCGCAGCAGTTGCCCGGCGCGCAAAGTTGTTAACAAAGGTAAGTAACCCCGGGACGGCACAATGAAATGTATAATCCATTAAGTTCAAACAAAATGCCGGAGTTTTAAGAGTAAATATTTGACGAGGAGATGCCGGGGGTCCCTGTACGCGCCATTACGCCCTCTGTAAACTTCCCGGGAAACTTCTCTCGAGCCTGTCCGTGGAAAGTAATGTGCATTTAACTGGCATAAATAAGAAGTTGCTCCGCGGATTCCGCGCAGCAGTTCCTAGAAGACCGCCGAGGTCTGCTAGGAACCTTTGAATTTATCGAGCCTGTGGACCGAGGTTAATTCCGAAGAAAACCGACCGAACGATCTCCGGGTCGTCTTTCGCTTCGTTCTCTTCTGTTGGTCCTCGGTACTTTCGATCTTGCGTTGTTAGAAACACGGCCGTTGGCAAGATAGTCCTGCGTCTTCAATCGTTCGACCCTATAAACCAACAAATTGAATTTTGCCTAAACATCCACGGTCCAATTACGAGGCAAGGGAACAATGTATGGGGCCAATGGCAGATGAAAGTGGAACGAAAATTCGTTCGGGCATAATGGTCGCGAATGTATGCCGCGATGCGGTCTCCTTGTATCGCGGGACCATGGATCGTGAATTCTGAATCACGGCGCCGAACGACCGACCAGAGATCGCAATTTGCGTCACGCTTCGCGAAATTTCCACGAGCGCGCGCCATTTTGAATAATCCGCAATCCCAACCGCCCTCCCTCTTCCCTTGCCGCCGCGCAAAAATGATAATCGCGTTCACGCGATACCGCCGCGTATAAATTTTGCCAACTTTCCGCGAGCGTCGCCGGGCGACGTAATAAGTCGCGCCACCCACCCGGGCCGCCGCCGTCGCCGCCGCCGCGCCGTTCTAATAATTGTTTGCAAAATCGCGTGCTCCCAAAACTTTTCAGACCACCGGGACCCGAACCCCCGCCGCCTCGTCGGCCGCGGAATGAAATTAATTGCCGCTGTAATTGGAAGGTTGCTTTGTGATAATTTCACCCACGGGCCGCGCTGCGCTGTGCGGCAACAACTATACGCGAAAAATAACGGAAACGTCCCGGAACGCGGCGCAGCAAAATTTACGCGGTAATCGCTTTAAAGCAAATCGCGACGCTACTGTTATTAAAAAATGAGCATTATGAAATGCTCGGTTACGAATCGAAGATTAGCGAGGGAAAGGCTAAGTAGACACTTTGGAGAGGCATCCGGAGCACAAGATGCCGGATCCGATCGAGTATCGTAGTCACGAAGGGCCGCTCATTAGACGCGTCAACGTTAATACGTGGAACGCGTCGGGAATCGAAGGTAGACGTTAATTACGAGAAATTATCCCTACTCACCATCTATCGTGTAAAGGGGGTGGCTGAGGGCTGCGAGTACGCGACTTGGCGCCCCGATATTTCTGTGGAAAACAGTCGGGGGAGAATCGCAGCCGCGATAACGATGTTGCGTCGTTTCCGATGAGAACGAAGCTTTGTTCGACGGGTCGGAAGCGGATACCGCTCATCAAGGAGCATCGGTCCGGCCCACAATGCGCGTTTTTCCCTTCCACCGGCTGGTCGAGGAAGGGTGCGCGGTCGCTCGCGTTGGAAACCGACGCGAAAACGAGAGAAACGGAGGGAGAGAGAAAGAGAGAGAGAGAGATCGACGAAACAGCTTCCAAAAGAGATAAAGAGTGAGAGAGCATCGTACCGGTAGGCATCGACAACGATTCCGGGATCAACGACGCGATTAATGGCGGCAAGATCATTTGCCAACCCCTTTCTCTGCAGCGCTCTCTTTAACAAGTGTCAGCCATTACCGAGAGCCGCCTCGAAAAAGAGGAACGCTGTAATGACTCCGATCCCGGATCGAAAACAGTGGTTACCTGACCCGACGTTAATGGTTTTCAAACAAGCTGGACCGACCTGTTTCCATCCCCCTCGCTGCTCGACCTTCCTCAGATTTTGGTACCTCAAAGTTTGGCGATCGCCTCCAAACATGGATGCAGCTTTTCGGAGCAGCGTTTGTGTTTATGGAAAGCTGCTCTCGACGAGCTCGATTGCTTTGACTATATTTCATCGTTGAAGTACCGTAGAGTTTTCTGTCCGCTCTGCCAGGTTCTTGACACGAATCAGAGCAGAGGAAATATTAATACTTGATTTTTTCGTCTGGAGTTACGTCGAGATTCCGCTGTGAACGGAGATCCCGCGAGGATTTACTACAGCAGAATCTTGTGCTCGAATAGGTGAAAGAAAACGAAGGTACTTTTGGAATAAAATGGAAACACGCGACATTAGCGACTCGCGGTGTAAATTACAGCCGCTGGTATTAGTAGTTTCCGACGTCGCACGGTGAACCAGAGAGCAATTCAAACGGGTAAAAAATTAAATTAACCAGGGCCACCTTCCCGGGTCTCTAATTTGCAGTGCAAAACGTCCGATCTGGTGCTTAAGGTTGTAAATACTATAAAATTTATTGTGCGAGCAGTTCATTCGGTAGGAAGACAAACTCTAACGATTCGAACTGTGCAAAAATGTCGCTCGGCCGGATCGCGGAACGAGATGAACGCGAAACTTGTTCGTGTACCGTGTTACCGAGTAGCTCTGAATTCGCAAACGCGGTGGCGGAGGCGGAGGCGGAGCGGAGCTCGCAAGATTAGCAGCAGCTAAGGCGGGGGCGTATCAAAAAGGCGAAGCTGAAGCTGGAGCCGCCAGACGGGGTGCAGCCGGCTGATTATTTACGAGCGGTTGAATAACGAACAGGGAGCTCGCGGCACCCCGGAAACGAGGCGGAGAACGAAACGCGCTAGAAGGGGGGCAAAGCGTTGGCGAAAAGAGGACGAGAAGGGGACGAAAAGGGGGGCTGGTCGGAGAAGCCCGCACGAGTTTCGCCGGTCCCGTGGATCGTCGCAAAGTTTTCGCGGCTTGCGACGACGGCCTAAACTAGCAACTCACTTCCAGCCCCCAGTTCGTCACCCCTTCTCGCACGGGCTGTTCACCCCTCTGCAAGGCGAACCCGGTCAAAAGCGCAGTCGTCTCTCCGCTTCTCTCCGCTACTCTCCTCCTCGCGCGACGTTCACGGAAGGATTTGTACGCTTTTAGCGGTAATCCCCTGTCCCCTCTCGTGCCTCGCCCTCTGCGAGGTTCCCATCCGGCGTCTCGGTAACCCTCGAGCAATCCCCGAATCACTGTTGAACCCTTCGGCGAGAAGGAGGGTGACGACGACGACTTCAGTCCGAGAGAACAGTCCCGGTCCGACTGCGCTCAACGCTGGATCTCGCTCTGGCAGGTTCTGCGGACACATGCACGGCTTGCCACCGCTGAAACTTGTGGATTAGTCCCCTCCCACCCCTCTCCTCCGCTCTTTCTCCACCGCGGCCTCTTACACACCCCGTACTCCCGGCGTTCGCGAATTAAATTTTAATTAAATCTCGCCGTCGCGTCGTCGCTATCCGGTTCCGTCCTCGTTCCCATTCTGTCCGCGTCTACGGGGTCCGACTCCTCGACCAGCTTAGCTATGATTGTTTTAAGTAGCTATGGATCTCGAGCACCTTAATGGGTTCGCGTAATTTAACCCGGGGATTCCCCGGACGTATTTGTACCGGGATACCCCCGAATGCTGCCTTGCCCCGCACACCCCTCCCCATCTCCTCGATGCTTCCAGTGGTCCTCCGGACAGATTTCTTGGGGGATTCCCGGTGATGCGAACTGAGATTTCGAGGATCGCAGTCCAATTGGCTGGTCCGGATTGTTTTCTGCCCGGGACTGCTGAATATCAACGACCGAGCGCCGGAATTTCGGGTCTGGGAACCAGATTCCGAAACGGACTTCTAATGGACCAGAGTACATAGAATTTCATACGCTGCTGGTCAATCCACCAATATCCTTCTCTCACCTTCCTTGGAGGAAGCATTAACGAGATTCAATGTTTTGAAGAACGAACAATAGATTTTCCGAGAGAGCTAACGCGACCACGGGTTCTACAGTGTTCATCCTGTTTGGGAATAAACGACGAATCGAACGAGGTCTCCGGTGACAATGGAGTCGCGATAATCCTCGGCGAGGGGCACAGGGTGGGGAGAGAAGAAGGCAGCGTGGGAAAAAGGTAGGAAAAGGAGCGAAATGTTCGCGATACATAAGCTATTTTTCCACGGTGAACGTAATAACGATAAACGAAGTTAGCCGGAGAAAACGAGGCGAAGCGGCTCTTCGGCCCTCCTATATTGGAAGTGTTCAATATGGAGCTGCGAAACGCCGATACATTACGGTGGCACGTGTACGAGATATTGACCAATGACGTTCCGGTACTGCTATTATTGGCTGAGATCTTATTGGAGTAGACCCGGCGTCGTTCTGGGTCAGTTGCCAGAGTGCCCAGACGTCTATATTTCGCGGCGGTCACGCCGATATTGAAATTGGAAAAGATTCACGAGCCTTTTAATGGACCCCTTATCGCGCCCGCGCAGCTTTTCCTTTTTCATCGTTTACGCGCCCCTACTCCATTTTATATGCCCTCCGCACCGACTCCTCGTTCGATCGCCCCTGCCTTCGAACAACGAGGGGATGGTCTTGGCTAATAGAGCCACCCGTGCACAATTAAACCCCCAAATACTCCACCGCCTGCCTCGAAAGGAGCTTCCTCCAAAATCGCTTGCAGGTTCGACATAACAATCTTGCTTTCAATTCTACCGTAACCAAAGGTCTACGATTTCTGGCTAAATTATTTGCTGAGAAAAATTGAGCTTTCGCGAAATCGTTTAACCTACGAAGGTTACCTAAAATTTCAGACACCGAACTTCGTAACGCAAGGAAGAGAGAGAGAGACAGAGAGAGAGAGAGAGAGAGAGAGAGAGAGAGAGAGAGACAGAAAGCGTGCTAGCTAGCTCGTCAACGAGGCTTCTCACCCGATCTCTTGCTCGTTCCTCGCCGACCTAGGTTTTCCCTCTGCCGGTTTCAGTCCGCGAACCGGCTGCGAGATAGATTCATTTCGTATTTATTAAATTTCATAAAGCATACCGGCAGACAACGGCCGTGTTTTCCATTTTCTCGTCTGCGCTCCGCGGACGTGGTACAGTGAAACACAGAACTAGAGAGAGAACTAGAGAGAGAGAGAGAGAGAGGGAGAGAGAGAGAGAGGCGGTCTAGGGTGGGAAATGGAGAACGCTGCAAGATGAGAGTGGCAAACCGTTCCTTCCTTTTCTCCCTATCCACCGCAGAGTCCTCTTCTCCCTCTTTCTCTGTTGCTAGCGATTCGTTTGCTCGTTGTTGTTCAACCAGCCTGTTTTACACTCAACAGTCTTCGTCGTTCTCTCCGACGGAAACAGGACCCCCTACGTGGACACTACTGACCAGCCTGACTTGTCCCTTGTCGTAGGCGCATCTGAACTTGAAATGCCATACCTGTGTTTTTTCGTAACGCCTCGAAGAGTTTCGAAATGATCAGCAGGGACGAGATTTTACCGTGCTCTCTCTCTCTCTCTCTCTCTCTCTCTCTCTCAGGAGATGGAAGGAGAAGAGATCTCACGATTTCTTTGCCGCAGCTATTCCAGCAGCTGGAAATCTAATTTCTCCGTGTTCCGCGAAGCAGAAACAACCGCGGGCAGACACAACTCTAAAAAAGAATGGCAGGTGATTCTTTTGAGATCACTCCCCGCTAAAAAGCTCAGGAAATCTAGGACAGCGAGTTAATAATCGGAGGAACTGTGCTCCGCTCACCGAAAGTTTAAAGTTCATCCGGTATTTCGTCGAATAAACGTTGTTGTTACAAGAATCCTCGTCGAAAATGTGTTTCGATATGTTTTTGTTAATGCTTGCGAACATATTTCAAACGGACGCTGCTGAAAAATGGACAGTAATTATTTTTTTACATATTCCTCCCTGGAGAGATAATATACAGGGACGCGAATAACAATAGCCATTCTTCCACACACGATGGTCCATAAATCTGAAGTCCTTGTCGCGTTGGAATTGCGGATCGATATCGAGTCATTTGATAGTTAAATATACGTGGAAATTGTATGATTTGTGATCAGCATATTTGCGTCTCTTTAACCATATTCACTCGTTTAATCCTCTTATAAGTGATGCGTATTAGTGGATACTTTTCCGCTACATTTTGTCGTTTTATCAAACACCAAAAGGATTTTTAACCGTTAATCCGATTAATTTTCTCACTTAACATTTTCGCAAACAGTCAAAAATAGCGCAGCAGCACTTCGAAACTCAGCCGGGAGCACGGGATGTGCATCGACAGGATCGGTCAGCGAATTCGCAGGGGGTGAAATTCGAAAGTTCGGGACCATCCGACAAGTGTCTACAATGAAGCGATAATCCCCGGCAGTTCACCAAGGTTCTCGGGCAACAACTACAACGAAGAAACTCGAACATCCCCCGGTACAGGGCGCATTCCGCAGCCTCAACTTTGCGTTTCGCCTAATGCGAGATTCAGCCGTGGGTCCCAACTACGTGTATACAGTGGTCCTGCAAATGCCGATTTTCGCACGGTAATATCATTCCCGCGGCCGTTATTTAGCGTTCCTCGGCTTTCGGACCGAATAAACAATTCATAAAAACGCATCGACGACTTCGACGAAGCGCGTCGATAAACTTTATTAAATCTCCGGGGCACGGTGCAATCCGGGAAACTCGGGGCAATCGTCCACATTATAAGTGCATCGAATATGCAGGCCGCTCATTAATATTCAGGCAACATTCAGCGAGAACGACTCGATCTATATTTATAGGGGTCCCCATGGGGGTCGAGGGTTCATCCGGTATTCAATGTCGACCGGTAACTTGTAAAAAGCTAGGCGACGATCCGTCTTATGGAGTGGTCGACCCTGCCAAGTGGGCCGATTTACGTCCAATACGTCATCGCCAGGATATTAACGAGCGGCGCGGACAAAGCGGCGAAAGGAGATGAGATTTTAACTACCGATGTGTCGGGATAACGTGCCGGCTTGGGACGAACAGAGGGGAAAGGCAGGGACAAAGACAGACGTAGAGGAATACGGGGAGGGGAAGAGAGATAGAGATGGAGAGATAGAGATAGAGATAAAGAGAGAGAGAGAGAGAGAGAGAGAGAGAGAACGAGCGGTGGTTCAGGAGGAAGGAAACGTCGATATCCCGAGATACGCTCTCATCCTCCTCCGCCGAGTTGTTCCGCAGCGTGGACGGGACCGGGATTTATGCAGCTCACGCAGCATCGCGGCCCTCGGAACAATGGGCTCACGCACAACACGGCCAGATGAATTTCTCCGGGTAACAGATTGCCGACACGGCGATCCAATTATCGTTTAAGAATTGTATCGCGAATCGTGGATTTACTGCGGCCAGATGGCTCGCCAGCGCCCGGACCGGTTTCATTGTGCGACACCCAGCGGAATACTCTAATCTACTGTCAGTCGCCGCCGAGGCTGTTCTAGATCACTTTACTCCGCCCGCTGTTACGCTATGGGACTTGATTTGTTGTATCTGTTAGTCATTTTGCGAAAGACGTTCTTGTTTAGTAAAGTTTACACCTTGGTAATGCCGTCGATCGCAGAACGAACAAATTGATATTCACCGGCATTAATTCGACGCGTACGGAATTTTGAAGCGGCTGTCGAAGCGTTAATTCGCAAACAGGTCGAGGAGGCGAGGTGTCGGAAAATGCGGGAGAGGATGTTTCGCACGGCGACGCCGACTTGTCCTTATGAGAAAAGTGTGCCGCGCGTCCGTATTCGCGAGATTGACTTCGCGCGAACTTCTTATCATTCGCGGCGCAAAGCCGCGGGTTCGTTGGTTTCCCTTCCCCCGTTTTCCCCGGTCTGGCGAACGAACCACCGAACGTTTTTCCATTTCGGGTGGGGAATTACTTTTGTTGGAGTGCTGTCTGCGACGTCTATTTGCCGACTCCGGACGGATTCGGAAACTGAGTTCGAAGCGGGGGGACAAAGTCTGAAAGAGAATCAACCTCTTTTGCCCGTAATTGCTTTTCGTTCTTGTCCCCGCTCGTTCTTTGATCGCCCTTTTTTACCTCTCCCTCTCCCATTGTATTCGACAACATTCCTCCGGCCAAGAACGGTGACGATTGTCTCCGGCCCGAGCGAGTAATGCAGCGATCGGGCAAAAGCCCTCCGACAAGAAACACAATTGAACGTAACGCGTTCGTCGCGTCGTCGCCCGGCCGCGCTAATTAACGTCGCGACGATCCACGGGAAGGATATTGCGAAACATCGATGACGACGTCCGGCGCGGAACTCGTCGGATATCGCGGCGCTAAGGACGTCACGATGCCCGTAACACCGCGGATGAGAAAATTGCTCTACGATGTTCTCTTATAAAATACTACGGAACGAAACGGAAGGAAAGGAACGCGGTTCTACGCAGAAAACGGCGAGTGCAATGTGATTTTCAGCCCGGTTTCCACCCTCGAAGTTCCCGCCGCTCGTCTTTAAATCAATCAGCTGGAAGGGTCGGGGGTTCTTAATCTCCCGGAAATTCCGTACCCCCAATAAGAAACGGCTTCTTGCCCGGGCCGCCGAAAATTAATGGCTATCGATATTAATTCTAGTTTCGATCCGATCGGGCCAGGCTGTATCAAATTGTTCCCATAAAATCTCGTTTCCCTCGGCCCGGGAATTTCGAGAGGGGAGCAATCCCCTTCGCGCGAGCTACCCCTTCGATTTTCGTTCTCGACCGACGCGATATATAAGGGATCTATTAATTGGCTATAAGACGCGCGTAGAAGCGCCGCGAGATTCGCTCGAACGATGCAAATGCGGAGCTGCTAAGCGGGGGCAAAGTTCCTCCTGGCCCGAGGAATTGCATTAACGCGGCGATAAAAGTTCGGCCGACGCGACCTGCCGTGGCGGAAGCTTCGCCAACTCTAAAATATCATTTTCCCAATAGAGTTAATTAATTGCACGCTTTGTCGCGCCAAGGCTTTGTCCGCGCTACTCGCTAAATTGCATTTCCGCCGGCGAGGGGAATGGACGATCCGCGCTTTCGAAACCTGGATTCCCGTTGGATCTTCGGGATGAGAGCCACGGATCTCGGGGACGTTGCCGTCAACGTCAAAGTGAGACATCCTTCAGAACGAACGGTAGCTCGCAAGCGATTTCCAGCGATCGCGGCTCGTTTCAATGCGCACAGTTCGCTTGGTAAAGGGAGAGAGAAAAAGGGAGAGGGAGGGAGAGAGAGAGAGAGAGAGAGAGAGAAAAAAGGAAGAAACGAGGCCGTTTGGGCGGAGCGCGAGCCGGAACACGATTTTCGCGATCTCTGTGCCACCGCTCGGCGCGGTTAAGGGGAAAACGCCGACTCCCCGGCCGCTCTTATTGTTCTTCTTCTCGTTCGTGGCACGCTCGAACCGGATTCTCATCTGGTTTTTCACCCTCGAGCCTCGTTTCTCCTCTTTTGTCCTTTTTGCGGGCGGAACCGGAGGGTCGAAAAAGTGGCATGTAAAGCGATGTTCGGTTTTTGCTCGTCCGCCACCCCCTCTGTCTTCTGTCTTCTGTCTTCTGTCTTCTGCCGCTTGTCTTCCGTCGCTTCGGCTCTCTCGCGAACCCTGCACAACGAATAGTTTCGCTCTTTTCCGATTTCCGAGCGGATTAGACCCAGCGAAATGCGTCGACTAAACGAGCAGGGCATTGTAGCAACGCTGTCTGCTGGACCAGCGATAAATGAACAATCGGTGGGTTGAAATTCAACGTCCTTGTTGCGAGTTCGACTTGGATCGCGATAGAAACGCCTTCCAGTTTTCTATGGCGCTGAATAGACGGAGCTGTATGGTTATTCGAATAGCTCTACGTTTAAAGCGTTAAAACGGTATTAAGTTTTAGAGAAGCGACAGAAAACAGTGGTCGATTTTCGCCCGCGGTTCGATTTCGAATGTTATAGTAATTTGTACAACCGCGGAAAAGGCAATGGAACAATCGCGGAGAGATTCGTTTAATCACAGGGCAAATATATCCCGCTGCAAAATCAGTATTTCCATAAACACCGGCAATTTCCATACGCTGACGCGAGCCGAGCGGCGCGCGGCGGCTAGAGCTGGTATGTATTCACGCCCGGCGGTGTCGACCGATTTAAATCTCGAATCTGGATGACCGTTGGCGGGTATTGGCGCGGGGGAGGGGGGGGCGGGAACTGCTGCGAAAAATCCTGTATAGTGCCGACGGACATAATAGCAAAACTAACCGAGCTCGATTGGAGTCGGTCGAATGGGCCATCCCGTCGGCTGATTCAGGCGTCCGTCGCGGGCCGTGTCAGCCCCGGTTAAACCGGTCCTAATCGGTTTAAAATCGTCGTGCAATCGGGGGCCGCGAGAAGCCAGCAGCGGAATTTCGTCGGCTCTCTATTGATTTAGCGTGACGGCACGGTACGACAGCGGTTCTACGAAGAGTCGAGTTATCGTTACAGCCGAAACACTCCTGGACGGTGAACAAACTCGGAGAGAACTATTCGAAGAATCATTACGATCGTTCCCGGGGAACTTTCTCGCCTTCGGGATTCCTTCGGAGAGGCATTCCGTTTCGGGGGAGGCGTAGCGAGTGTGCGGGGCGGGATGAGGCGGGCAGAGCGCTCCGGAGCATCGAGAGGAGCCGAGGAGCGCCGAGGAGAGCCGCGACTGCTCTTATTGTCCCGCTCGTTCGCCTAACGGCCTGCTTGGATTTCCATCCGGTTTCCTTCGCCGTTCCCGGTTCTCCCAGTTTTTCCAATCCCCTCGGCTCCCCGGCGCAGTTCAAATAATTGTTACGGGCGCGCTGCTGGCCAAACAGCTCGCTCGCGCCGTTGGAACGAGAGCGCATCTCGTTAGCCCGCCCGTGATCCACGACAACCGGATACCATCCTCTTGCTTTTTCACCTGGTACCCACACCACTCCCCGCTCCAATTCGTTCCCGCCCCCGTGCTCTCATCGACGGCAGTCGCGAATCGAAAACGCTCCGACACTTTGTTCCCGCGCGACCAACCCGCCGGCGATCGTGCTTTTTAATTGAGCGACGCGAGAACGACCGTATTCCCCGGCTCGGATGGCTCCGATAACCATCCGGGGACCGAGATCCGGTGTTGCTTTTGAAAATAGAACGGGGATCGAGGTATCCTCGATCGGCCCCCCTCTTCGCCCCCTGCCAGAGTCCCCGCCCCGGCCCTTTCGGAAAACGGCCGAGCTCCCGGATTATGATATTCGGAAATTTGTTTAATCGGACCACCCCGACGCTTTTCCTAATTTTTCTCCCGCTCTTCTATTCCCGCGTTTCGACGCTCCGGGCTCAACAGAGTTCTCTCTCTCTCTCTCTCTCTCTCTCTCTATCTCTCCACCTTTCCACGTCGCGTCGATTCGATCTCTATTTTCCCCTTTTTCCATTGTGCCACGCGATTTTCCGTTTCGTGCGCCGCGCGTTCAACGCCGGCTTTCCACGAAAACCCCCCGCAGCGAGAGAAGTCGCGAGAGCCTTTTACCGGCGCGAAACATTTATCCGCGGACAAAGGATAATTATCCGGGACCGCTGTTCCGGCTTGTCGTTCGCATTGTTTAATTGTCTTATTCAGCCCGTGTCGGGTTACGGCCCGTAAACAGCCCGGATGATACGTTACGAATTTATGCGAAGTTTTTTCCCCGTGAACTTTATGGAATCAGAGGCGAACCGTCGTAAATTCTCTCTCGCTCTCTTTGCGAGCGGCCCCGCTGGAATCGCGCGTTTTGCGCGTAAACGTACGCGATTTATCGCGCTCTCGATGATTATCGGCGGAACCTACTCGACGCGTTCGATCGCGGATAATCCACAGGGAAGGGACTCCCATCGATCCTCGCGGCACTCGACGGTAAAATGAATTATCGCGCTACACGCCTGCGAGATCCGTGAATCGAATTCGAAGATGTTTGCTGCAAGAGCAACGGACTTGCGAGTCTGGTGGCTGGAACTGCAAGATTCACGGAGCTCGCGGAGTTCGTTTATCCCATATAATAAAAAATCGCAAACTTCGTAGGTCCGTGTCAGAGACATTATTTGCAGTAGGCGAAATCCCCAACACAGACAGTCGGGTTGCCGGTAGAAACTTTAATTCGTTTTACGAGTGCGAAACAAACGAGCTTGAAAATGGAATGTAATGTTCACTCGCGTCGAATCGCAATGTGTATCTCCAGAAGCACTTGAACCTCACCCCCCCCCCCCCCCGCGGTGCTTTCTAAGCCGATCCGACTTACACGAGTCTCTGCCTCTGCAGCAAAATCTCGCTCGTTATTCGCAGCTCTCGTCTCGAACGTATTTCATCTGACATTCGTTTTACTAACTCGAGCAAATCGTTTGGGGCGCGCGACTATTAGCTCGGAATTATCCGCCGTGAAGTCATCGTAAATTGGAGCCGTAATATTCGTTACGGGATCAAACTAGCTCTGCCATATACTGCAAAACTATCTCATCGATTCCCTCTTCTTTCTACTCTTTGCGAAACTTGCACTCTGTACCCATACCTTTGCAAAACTCATCGCAGCCTAGATTTCTATGCAAAATGATCTTTAAATGACTTTAAAAGGTTGAAAATCGAAGCTCCTAAATTGTCGTAATGGTTTTCCCTTTTTGAATTGTACCTACTCGTGTTTCAGGTATAAAATCGGCAGCTACGATAAAGGGATCGAATCCATCAAACGGATCGGTCGACTGGCAGCAAAGGAGTGAAATGGACGTAGCGTTCCGCGATCGATTCTAGCCTCGTCGCAAACACAGATCAGTAAATTACCGAGGATCCGTGGCTCGATTCGCTGTCACGCGAAAAGAAAAGCTCTCGGTGTGCATCCGGTCGAGTGTGTTTCTATAAAGAGAGGTGAATAATCCGGATGCACCGGTGGAACAGTCCGAAAACTCGGTCGACGGTTTGTTATTCGCCGGCAAAAACATGTGCGGATCCGCCCCCGCGATTCTTCCCCGGTACTTTACGGAGGGTCACGTTTGCCGTGCAATAGGGTACGCGATGTTGATTAAGCCGAATGACCCGGCAGCCCGCGGCATCCCCAAGAACCCGTGGACTCTTGTAAACAGGAATCGTCCCGGCGGCGCACGTAACCAAATATTACAGGGTTGATTACATTCGAGTCGGTTCGTGCTCGCTCTTCGTTCTTCCGTTCTTCCTTCCACGCGTATAATACGTGTCTGTGTGTCGTTTCTTCGCCCGGGTCCTCGGGAAATTTACAAACGTATTGTCGCGACCGAATTATTCGTGGTGTCAGCTCCCCTCTTCTTCTCCGAGCATTTTCTCTAGCAGGAGAAATTCTCGCTGAGCCGAAGTTCGTCGATTCACTTATCCCAGGCCGCGGCAATCAGGCTTGCAAAAAGTCAGCGGTAATCGACCACGGTACCCGCTAAATCAAATTTTAACTTTAATAGCACCCGAAACTTATTCGATTTATTTACGGCCGCGTGCCGCGATAATTCCTTCACCCGCCCTCTGTCAGTGCGTACACCCTCTAGTATCGTTCAGCTCGATCCACGTTTTAACGGACTCGCGAAGTAAATCTTATGCTGCTCGGGGGCGTTAACCACCCGGTAAAATTGAAAAAATTGATTTGCGACCTGTAAAACCGCAGCTTTGAGAACGGACCGATAATTCCCAAAATTTTCTACGGTTCAGATTGGTGCGACTATTTCAACTTGAAAGTATACGAAGGATATGAAAATTTGGGGTGAATAATCGCAGGGTAGGTCTCTCGACGGGTCGAATATTTAGATCGTCGGCGATTATAAATTATAATTCGGCGGGTTTTCAATTAGAATTTAATTGGCCCAGGCCCCGTTATGCGAGTACTCCACCATCCCGGGGGTTGATGGACCGAGGCTCTCCGTGCCGCGTGAAAAATACATTTTTTCCTCTCTTCCTTGCTCTCACTCCCCTTAACGAAGTAAGTTTAATTAAAGTCGAGCAGATCTTAATCTTGATTTATAGCAGTTTTCAATTGCATCGCCTGTAAACGCGTTCGAAATCGCCGTGGCTCTCTCTCTCTCTCTCTCTCTCTCTCTCTCTCTCTCTGTCTGTCCCTCGGCTGACAAGCGTTTTCGGCGATCGATGGCTGAGGGGAAATTAGTTCCCTTGTTTTCCGAAATATGCCAAGGAAACCCGTCGCTTCCGGCGGAACTGTACTAACTCGCGGGTTGCCTTTGTAATTAAATGCCGGTTGAACGACCGAGCGATAAATAAACACGATAAGTTTCGACAAACGGAGAGAAGGGAAGAAGCGTTCCCGCGAAGCGGTTGTGTATCGCAGCTTTTCCAGTGTTGCATCTGAAATTTCCGGAGGCGTCGCTCGGCTTCCGGTTCCCACGGCTTTTCATCGAATTCGTTTCGAGACCGATCGTTGTTTCGGTAACACGAAACTCGGTGGGATCCGGCTTCCTAAACGATCCACTGTTCTTTTCTCTGTAATCTATCGAAACTTTTGCGATAGCTATCTACAAAATCGAATGGATACGCTTCCGTGTTCAACTGTGTTCGCGTCTTTAAAAATCGAAAACAAGTATCCACTATTCTATTAAAATCAAGCTTCGCGATGTCTCGAGGCACAGCTTCGACACAAACGTCACGACGATTGTAATTTTTGTTCGTCGATTATATTCGTACAAGCTGCATCGGTGCGGCACAGTTTTTTCCCGAAGGAAGGTACATACGGTAGCCTGGAGCATGATCTCTGTCTTTGGCAGTCGGCCTGTGTCGAGCATAGATTTCAGTGCACCGCGATCGCGCTGTCGCATCTCGTTGTCTCTGCCCTCGAAAGCAAAAGGGAAGAATCGCGGACGGGTATTGCGCGATTCTCTACGATAGCTATACCGTTGCGAGTGTATTTTTAATTAATTCCTCCATTATGACTTTGAGGGAGAGCCCGGCTCTCGGCTCTCGGCTCTCGGCTCTCGCTCTACACCGACACTCCTCCTCCTATCTTCGGGAGAGATTTAAAGGAAACACAATGGGGATTCGGTACAAAGATCCCGGGGGCTGGTTCATTCTTTATAAACCGCTCGGTACACACCGTGCACAAAGGAGCATTAGCACGGGATCTTTCGCAATAAATATAACGAACGAGAGAAACGGCGCGCGACCGTTAAAAATAAATTCCTTCGAAGCTGACTGGCAGCGAACTAATGGCCACTTTTCTACCGGAACGTAAGAATCTGTAACGTTAAATCGGCTTCAAAAGTAACTGGCACTTGCTTTGGCGAAATAACGAGATCGAATTTATTTAACCTCCGTGCGATTTTTATTTAACCCGTTGCAATGAAAGACTCTTGTCGGGCCACCTATCAGCAACCGAAACGCAACCCTTTGCTCGCTATTTATATTCGACAATTATCCGCAGCATATCGCGGTCCATTTTTCAGCCGTTTATCAAGCTCGTCCCGCGGGCTCTATTAATTTCGCCGCGCCGAAATTCGGCGACACACTTTCGTAATTCATCGTCGGTGATTTATGATCGCGGGCGTCTTCCAGGCGTTCGGTTGTCTCTCACCCCCTTTTCCAACCCGTTTCCCATCCCCGTAGACCGCGGAGCTCCGAGACGAGACGCGGCAACTATATTCGTCTAATAAACATTATGGAAAGCGTTCGAGATGATGCACGGCCGCAGTTAAATTACTTTAATCCGTTCTAAAAGGGGGAACGCGACCCGGAGCGGTCGTTGTTGCGCACGACTCGGAAGATAAAGGGCTGCTACCCCCGAGTGAAAAATTTTTGGAGGACCGATTACGAGCCTTTGATTAATCTCGCCATATTTCCTACCCTCCGAGTCTTCCGTTCGCCAAGTCTTTTCGAAGCGCGCGGGTGCGGGCGCGGGCGCGTCGCGCGATTCCTTCCGCAGAAGGAAGGAAGCTTGCAAATTAAATTTTCTTACGACATATTTCAGATAGCATAACAAATTTTTCCCCTGTAATAGTTGCTCATAGAACGAGGTATGCGCGCGAGAAATTCAAGCCAGAGAGCATCACGGTCAAAGGATTAGACGCAGCCCGAAATTTCTAAGCGCGCTAAAAAGTCTATCAATGGTTTTGCGACGCGTTCGATCGAGGATCGCGTGGAAATAGACTCGGAACGAGTGACATAACGACTCGGCAAGAGTAACAGGCCCCGAGTAGAGACTTGGAAGGTTCGTTCGTCACCGGTGACATCCACGGAACATCAATCCGATCTCCATCATTCCGCTACAGGGGAAATCTCGACGCGCAGACCCGGTATTGTGCATTATCGGATCACGGCTCGATCGAAATCGGCGCTGCGGGGACAAGTTTCCGCGCTGATAAAATATTCAGAGCGCGTCATCAGCCCCCGGCTGGGAAATTAGATTCGTCCGGAGTTGGAAAACCACCATTACTATCGCGGGGCCAAAGTAATCCGAGAATGAAGCCGCTGCAAGACCAGACCAGACCTAGCCGCCGCGCCCTTTATATTATATTTTTAGGATATCTCTCGTCCGCGAGAGTTGCTTCTCCTTCCCTTGATTGCGAAATGGTGGATTCTATCCACCGATAGTCATCGCACAATCAGCGACTAATATTTATTAATTATGTCAACGGTTACTAACCGAACGTGAAGTTATTTTAACGTGGACATAAATGGACTCTGAATTCGAGAAGGGAGGGTGCAGTTATAAAGTCGAATCCATCGATCCCGGTGAGCCAAACTAGATATTCTCGGCCAGTGCTTACCCCCGCAGACACAATGTCAAGGAGAAGAAGGAAATATTGCTCGTAGCTCGCGATCTATGGAAGGGCGGCTGAATTTATGGTGACAGGCTGGCAGGTCGGTGCCGAGAAAAACCGGGGGTCCACGTTGTTTCCTCGTAAATACCGATACTAGTCGCATTTTGGCTGCGTAATAGGCTGAAATTGGACCAGGCTTGGCAATCGCTTCTCGGCACAAGAAATTTCACAAAAATCGTATAGGAAGTTTTACTCGGTATCGCGCGCAAGAGCAAAACCGAGAGGTCCAGGTTTCGGATGGTAGGGGAAAGAAACGAGGAATTAATTCACGTTCGCAAGATCGCGAGAGCGTGTTCGGTTGCAACGGCATGGCGCGGTCAATTAGTCGGCGCTCAAAGGATTTCGTTTTCGGGTGCAATTAGCAGAGCATCGGATCCCCTCTTTGAGGCTGAGAGTCTCGGTGGCGCTGTTGTTCGAGGATAGCGGCGGATCGTTGGACGCGAGTTTCAAGGTAGTTTCAGTGTCAGCTCGTTCGGTGTCGACGCGTTCGGTGTTGGCGCGTTCTCATCCGCATCCGCACTCGAACAGAGACAGAAAGAGAGAGAGAGAGAGAGAGAGAGAGGGAGAGGGAGACTGGGATAGAGCAGAGAGGAGAACGATTCTCTGGTGCTTGTCAGGCGCAGAACAATCTCTCCGGCTGGCGGCGTCTTCCCTTTAATAGAGCGGCACTTTGACGTCTGCCGCTAATCCGAATTGTTGCGCGAGCAGCCGGGACAACGTTCGCGACTCGGTGATTTCCGATGAAACGGCATTGCCGCGTTACATGCGGTAATAATTGCGTATAATGGCGCCGATAACAGTCATTGTCGCGCGGCTGCATTGTCGCATCCCTGCCCGCGGAGCCTGCCATAGCCTTCCATAGCCTGCCATAGCCTGCCATAGCCTGCGAAGCCGACAATGCCCGTGGCCCCGCTATCACGCGGTAATTTTAACCGTTCGACCGATGTTAATTTCCCGTGCAATTTTCAGATTCCTCTCTCGCCCGTCCTGTCGAACCGTTTTCGCTTCCACACCCCGCTGCTGTCGAATCGTTGCCCGGCACTTTTACCGCGAATATCTTTCCGCGTCTCTCAATATTCGGTATTCGGTATTCGGTACCTTTGGTCGCATCAAATTTCATTAATCTCTTTTGCTTCAGAATTTGTTACAAAATTATAGAATTTATCGAGTCTGGGATCAAAAGGTAGGACCGCAAACGGTTAAAAACAGCTGTACCGTAGAAATCTGTCGAGCAATGGTCGAGCCGATGCAATTAGCGATCTGGGCACGTTCTTTTCGCGATCGAAAAGAATCCTGGAATTTCATCAACGCCGTCAACAGGATGGCCGCGCCGGTGTCAAAGGATGCCGGAGTCTTTATGGTCGATGAGATCGCTATGGCCGTGGAAACCGGAAAAGGACGAGGAGGAAGGGCTGTGACGCGCCTAATTCGTCGCGTTAATCCTCCTCGGTATGCAAAGCCGGGGCCCAGCGAAACAGGGCCCTCGAGACAGACCTCCCTACCCCCTTGATCCTTCTTGCTCCGTTACCGTTCGTTCTTCTTGCTCTCTGGCTTTCTACTTGTTCCCCGGCGTCTTCTTTCGGCCGGTAGATCTTGCCGGGTACCTCTTTCTTGTCGCGGCTGCGGCACGCGCCCAGGACGCCCCGAGAATATTAAATTCCCAGGGCGGCGCATAAATTAAAAGATAGCGGTTTTCTACTCGGGCTGCGTATAAATTTCACGCGAACAGGATCCGACCAACCAGAGCGAGCGGAATAGACGGGCGGAGAACCGCGCGCGCGTCTTCTTCTTCTTCTTCTCGAGCGCGTGCTCGCGCTCGCACTCGCGCTCGCGCGGACGTGGCCGAGAGGGAGGAACACAGCCACCGCAAATCTTTTTCGTATTCTGCCCGCGTCCGAGAGAGCTCGTATCTGCGTTTCTGCCCAGACCCGTTATCGGAGTTCGGTGGTTTTCGGTAAATTGTTGCGTCGCCGGAATCGACGCAATTTCGCCTTTCCTCCCTGCAACCCTCGAAACCACCACCGCGCCGCCCCGGAAAGCTCTTACAGACGGCGGAACGATCGTCGCGTGCATTTTACGACCGCCTGCCGGCTGCCCGATCAAATTTTCACATTACGTATCAGCAACGACCATTTAGCGCTTTCCACCATCGAGACACCCCGCACTCTCTTCTACACCTTGTTCATTTTTAACGCGTTCGTGCCATACGCCGCATACCGACCTTATCGACCGACGATTTCACAAAACCGCCACTAAAAATCTTCCAACTATCAGAATTTTTATGGATTGCCAGCTGTTGGTCGGCTTGTCCGGGAATTTACTGTCTCCCCGTGTAATTAATAGACTGCGGATCTTTTCGCGAAAGACAAACTCTCTCTCTCTCTCTGCGAGGAGAGCGGGCAGATTTTGTCTATGACTGTGTGCACTGGTTTTTTACGTTTTGTCGTAAACGCATGGAACAAAAGTATGGTCGATGCAGCTGGTTTAACGACTGAAAACGCGCGCATCATTGGACTCCGTCAGTCACGTTTTCATGCATTGAACGTCCGCAAATCTCTCTGCGTGAAAAATCGTCGATGCTCGACGAGCGGATCTCGAAAAACGCGATAGCCCGCGGTGCAGAAAATGCTGTGCGGAAATTATCGACACGGCCGCCGCGAACCATAATGTATAAGCTAATTAGGAAGGTCGCTATCTTGCGAGCGCAGCTGAGCGCGTCGCTGAAATGTTGCGTTGTTCCGCGGCTCTGTGCGAAGCGGGATCAAATACACGCTTGGATTACGCCGGATTATATTCGTACATCGGTACATCGCGTGTAGTAATTCGCTGGAAATGATGCTGCCGAGAGAAACAGAGAGAAAGAGAGAGAGAGAGAGACGGGGGAGGGTGAGTATGACAGAGGGATTGCAAACGCGTCCATCGCGATGTAAATAACGTTATCCGCGGGGCAAGATAAAATAAGGCACGCGTCGGCTAGCCAGATTTCGCGTTAAATGATCATTCGCCTTGCGGTCATTCGATTACCGAGTAATTTAGCGACAGTCGAACACGGCTCGGAATCGCCTAATTAAACTGAGCTCGAGCTGGGGGGCTAACTACTCCGTCGAATTAATGCTCAACCGCTCGCTCTCGGTCGATTAACGACTCTCGGACTTTCCTCGCTTTTATTTATTAAGACTTTTGGGGCCGTTCCGATATGAAGAATTTACAACCGAGTAATTTAATAATACTATTATTTACGACCTGGTAAGGAAGGAAATAATTTTTC
The DNA here is from genome assembly GCA_913789895.3 of Seladonia tumulorum. Taxonomy (NCBI): domain Eukaryota; kingdom Metazoa; phylum Arthropoda; class Insecta; order Hymenoptera; family Halictidae; genus Seladonia; species Seladonia tumulorum. Next base: position 11,234,391 of record OU565281.1, read on the forward strand.
ATCTTATTTCAACGATTAGCTCCTGTTTCAGCGGTCTTAAATTATTTTCTGAATTTATTACGTCATTTGCGGTTCGAGAACAAGGCTCGATCATTCCATAAAATTGCTCAAACGCGATATAATACTCGGTTGCATTTTAATCGAGCAATTGCGGAGGTCCGTCGCAATTCCAGACCAAATCGAACTAAAAATGCAGAGCTCCGGAAGTTGGTTCGTTCTTCCCTTTGGTTCATCGCGCGAGATAGAGCCCGGTCTCATCGTTCTCCGTCCGTTTGATCAACAGCTGCGCGTAACAGCCGCTTACGGCGAGTGTTGCGATATTTCCGGACGTTGGTTTCACAAAAGTATTTTCCCCTTAATTGGTATAATGCTTCTCGGAGACGTAACTGGTCCTAGAGCACTCTAAAAATATATATCGAGTCGCAACATACGAGTCGTATTCGCTTGCGAATAAAAATTAAAGTTACGATCGATCGAATAACGGGGCAGCAAAGTTATTTGCACACCCTAATTGGTAGTCGATGACGATAATCGAATTGTTATTTCTGCGAGCCGGTGACGCGATTTCCGCGACTGCTACGAAGGGAATTGTTCCCGAAAAGGACGGTTCGGGGGCGTCGGTGCGCTCATTAAGAGTGGACGTCCTTTACGAGGAGAGAAAACGAGGTCCCGTCGAAGGGGATGGCGTGTTCCGGGTCTGAAAAGGAGACGGAATAATCGGCGGGCGCGCGGGCTTCCTCACTTTTCACCGCGACGTCAGTTACAAGGTTGTTCTAGTCGACGGAGCAATTATCTTTCGCTAAAGTGGCCCCGCGTTGGTTCGAGCACGGCCGGCGCGACGCGACGAAGGAACGAATTTCACTTAACTGAATTTTTCTTATCGCTTTTGCAAGCCCGAGCCGCGCCGGCTCTTCCGTCACCGTCCCCTTTCTTTTTCTTTTTCTGCCTCTTCTCCTTCCTCTTCTTTCTTTTCTCCTCTCTTTTTTTGTTCGTCTCACTGCTTTTCTACCTCGCCGCACCGCTAGCCCTCGTTCTCGGTTGCGCGAGTAATCACGGGTCTCGCGAAAATTGAGGAAGAACAACGATTACGATAAGCCGCGCGCGCCCCTTCCGGCTTATCAGACTTTATAATTGGGGGCGCGTTCGAATTCGCTCTCTCACCGTGTTTCCACCCTTGGATATATCCTAACACTCCGCAGGTAAGCGGCTGTTACGCGCAGCTGTTGATCGAGCGAACGGAAACGATGGAACTCGGTTCCAGATTGCGCGATCGGCTAAACGAACCGACGAACCGACGAACCGACGAACCGACGAACCGCCTCGAGCTTAACGCAATTTTTTACCGAGATCCGGGGATACTTGGCGGAAAGCTGATAGGGTCAATAGTTCACGATTCATCTGGATTAGGTTGTTGGAGTCGTTCGACTGTCTGCCTTCTAAGACTAGCACCGTCTCTTTGTCGGAGCTACGTTGCACAGATTCGTTGCAGCAAATCGGTAGCGTATCCTGATGCGTTCGACACTGTTCGGTTCACAATTAGCGAATAGGGGTTCTACTCGCAAAAATAAAAATTAGGTTGTCGAGACCCGGTCAAGGTAGGGGAAACTCTGGCTCGTCGTAGGCTAAGTTGGAAACTTGCCCCATAAAAAAAAGCAGTGCGAAAGAAAGTTTCCTCGTAAAGACACCCTCTTCCCGGCGCGGCGGCCCTCGCGTCGGATGACCAATTACGTGTAATTAACATACGTACGGAGAACGTAAGAGTCCTCGCGAACGCGAGAGCTGTGCGAACTTTATCGGAGTTGGTGGATTAAAACCGGCCGAAATGAAATCGGTCGAATTTTACGATCGGCGATATTGCTTTCTCCCGAAATTGTCAAGTTGAGTTTCTTTCTATTGGAAGTTTATCGGGCTCTTCTCGCGATTATACGGTATTCGGAAGACAGTCGGGGCATGCACGCAGTGCTTAGAATTAGACTGTTGTTAGAATTGTAACGGGGACGTGGCTGGTGCGTGGGAGCACCTTCGGAACTGGCAAAATCGTGGCCACATGCAGAACAAGCGTTTCGCTGCGCGGAGCCCGCACGCCACGCACATGCAAATGTCCCGGTTGTATTCGTTACATCGAGATAAAACGCCGGCGACGTGTAACGCCGTGCAAATTGCTAGCGGCCGAAAGCACGGCTCCCGTTTAACCCCGGATATATTTAAACAGTTCCTAATAAACGCCGCCGCCGCGCTCGAGGCCGAGAGAGAAAGAGAGAGGGAGAGGGAGAGGGAGAGGGACAGGGAGAGAGAGAGAGAGAGCGTGTTGCAATCTCGGCACCTCCTGCACCGAAAATCCTCTCAAAAATCCCCTCGGATCACGCTTCGACCGTGAGCGAAATACTTTTTTCAGAAAATACCCCTTGCCGGCGATCGTTTCATCAAGATTAATCAACAGGGACTCTCATCTGTGCCGCTCGTACGTCATTTTTTATTTTTCAGACCCCCGTAAGGGCATAGAGTAGCTACGATTAATTGGATATTTCTTCATCAGTTTCTACCTCTGGGTAGAAAAATTTAATAAAAGCATCGGTTCTACAGGGATTAGAATTTTCATGCGAGCATAGAATTTGATGTGTGGATTAATTTGTCGAGATTGGAATCGGGGGAAAATAGCTTCTCATTACGCTGCAGGGAAACCGGAGATGTTTTAAATATTTTGTAGGACAGAGTTTTGGAAACTGCTGCAAATGCATTTTTCTATTAGGTGCGATCTGCGCTTGGAACCTGTCGGTGCTCGGCTCTAGCCTCAGCTTCGCTTGGCTTTAGGAATTTCGAGACAGCAGCCAAATGGGTCGATCGCGAGCGAATCTCCTAATTTAGCTCTGCTAGCCGACAAAAATGGTGGGGGATGGTATTCCGCGGTGAAGGGGGTAGAGGAGGCCAGCTCCGTCTGAAATATTTCCACTTACGTCGAAAGCATCGTGCCCGGCATACACCGGGCGTCTCGGTTCTGCTAGGAATGTAGGCGTGCGAGTCTAGAAAAGGAGCTGTTCCGCAGGGGATATCTGGATGTATGAGCAGGGGTTCTGGGTTAGGTCTGCGAGAGTCCCGTTTGATTGGTAAGAGTATCACGCTCGAGGCATAACCGACTGACTCCTCGATCCATTCCCATCTTGAAGACCATCGTCCCGCGACCACCCTCGGCCCAGGCCAAGGCATCCCTTATCCGTAATTTATACTTTCAATTTACTCTCTGCCGGAAGATTCGAGGGGCCGCAACCGCTTCGGAAACTTGACCGGCTTAATGGACCCGGTCGAAACGACGCTCTTTTTCAATCTCACACTCTATCGGAATCGTTAACGTCACCATCTACCCGTTCGTCTCGGCTTATCGGCCGCTCTATACTCCTCCTGTGCCTGTGCCGAGTAGCCTAACATTTTCACCTGAAACGTCCCCGTTGTTCCGGACAATTCGAGAAATTATGCTGGAAAAGAAACCGCCGCTTCGGCTACTAAAATCATAAAAATGTCCGAAGAAAATGCCACCATAAATACTGTACGAATAAATGTACATTCCGGCCACTCGACGATACGGTCCGTATGTTTATAATGTGCAAAACTGCAAATTGCATTTTTAGTTCCAGTAAATTAAACCGCTTTATTTCGCGCGTATCATCGGAGCTTTATGCGCTCCAGGTTGGTCCCATGCAGACGTAACGACCCAATGTCCACGCGAGGTTCATAAAATTAAATCGTATGCGCTATCGAAAACAATTTCCGTTTCATAGCTTTGCTGGAAGTAGCTTCCAATGAGACGTAAATTCGTGGAAATTCCAGAAGGAGTGGTCGAAGGTTCTCGGAACAGTTTCGAATGGTAAAATATTGAAGTGTTCGAGAATATACGAGGCGTATGCGAACGTGTGTCTGCTGATCGATTTTCTTCGTTCGTCGAGAGACTCGATATTACGGCAATCATATCGTACTAACGCGATAGGTTAGTTCTGTGTCTTTAACGTGTTTCAGAAGAATCGAGCTATTCGACGCTTTGTAACCGGCAATGGACAGTTTGCTCGTAATCGGTCATCGCAGAACTTGACCATCGCAAGCGTATTGTAGTCGGGAACACGTTGGCATTACAAAGTTTGGATTGTTGCTCTAGGGTATTCGAAAGCAAGAGTTTCCAATGAACGCTCTCCCGAAACAACAACCGTTGACTGCCGCCGCGAATCGATTTTAGTTTGCGAAAATTTTATCGCGACCGCTGATCCGTACGCGAATAAACACACCTTGAGCGGAGCGCTGCACCGAGGTGTGTATCGTGTGCGCGCAACAAAAACAAGCGCGCGTTTTGCATTTTCATCGGAGAGAGAGAGACAGAGAGAAAGAGAGAGAGAGCTGTAAGCGTAGCACGGTGACGAACGCGTTTAACAGGAATGTTTTTAATAATGAACAGATTGGAAATTCCGGGCTGAATTAATATCATATCGGTCGGAATGACAATACGCGGGGAATTTTGCGTCGGCACCGTAATGAAAATGCTGTATAAGTAATATCGGGTGCGGGTGTGTGTATGTATGTATATTCGAGCGATATGGAGACCCGGAAGAATTCAATATTCCTATCTATATCTGCTCCAATTACTACGTCCACGTAAAAACGAGAGACATTACGGTCTCGCGATTCTACAATTCCACGAGAACCCCGGATTCCGCAACAATTTTTCGCGCGGCCCGTAATCGCTCGAATTCCGCAACACGTGGCGTCCGGGGATCGAACAATCGCTCGCAAACTGTATAATTCCGGCGAATTATGCCGCAGAGGGGCGTGTAATAGTAATTTCGGCGTGCTCGAAACGGCCATTTATTTGCCGGCGATCGAATACTGATTTTCGCGACTGCGAAAACTTGGCGAACCTGGCGGACTTCTGCAACGTTCTCGCTGAAATTTTCGCGGACCGGCAAAATGATAAAGGCGACGCACGGTGTTTCGTACGCACGACCTCGTTTCCCCATGAAGAACCCTTTCGTTTAATGAAATTTTTTGAAAAGCTGGAAACAAGTATTTCAACGCGCATTCGCCAACTCCGGAAGTACTCGCGACCGCAGACGCTTCTCTCCCGGAAAAGTCGGACGAAAATTCAGCGAATTATTTACGGAATGTTCTAACAAACATTCCCGCTTCCGGGCCCCTCCCCTTGTACCGACGGTAACACAGAGTCAAAAGGCGGCCGGCCAATCTTTAATTTCTCGCGAAAATTGCGAGAGCCGAGGTCTTGAGAACGAATTTGTTCAACGAAACAATTCGTCGCGTCTTTTCGCGTATTTTATAGACCAGTTCAGGAATTAATTCGACCGTTGATTTACGAGATCGGTTCCGCAACTGTTCTTTCGCAAAGCAAACTTCTCGCGTTCCGCGCGCAAGGTGTGCGCGCGGTCGTAACAAGTCAGCAACCGTCCAGAACCGTCCATAGCTCGGGAAACAGGAATCTCGGTCTCTTTTTACAGGCTGGTGGTTGTCCTTTGGCCGTCGGAACGTGCGCGCTCGCTCTTGTTCTTCGTTTTTAATCGCTTTTTCGCCGGGCACGCTTGCTCTAAATGCACGGGCCCAGAAAAAGTAGCGAAATTGAGAGCCGACCGTGGACGGTCGCTGCCACGAAGCCGAGCGACTCTCTCTCTCTCTCTCATTCTCTCTTCTACACCTTCCTCCATGCTAACCACGTCTGTGGCGCATTTAAATCTCATAATTCAAATACGCCTCCCCTCGTTGCCGCTCGCCGAGCATTTTTCACAGCTTCCTCGTCGTTTCTCGGCCGGCTGTCAGCCCCGGCCCTTGTTTCTCTTCCATTTCCTTATTTCCCTCCTTTCTCGCATGCATATGCATATTATCCACTTCATACTTTTCTTTATTTTGCCCCCTCCGGGCCCACCTGGATGCGACGACGGTCTTTTCGTGTCGGCAGGGCGGCGTCAGGCGACGCGACGCGACGAGAAGCTTTGAAACGAGGAATTCTTGTTTCCCTTAAACGGGGCACTTTGTCGCTTAACAGAGTGGCAATTTCGCCGGTTTACTTTACTTTACCGGCTCCCTTCTTTCATCCTTAATTCGGGCCAAGTTTTTGGATCGCGTCCTACACCGTCCAGAATAATTAAACCCTTAATGCACGCGACTTTTTACCAGCTCCGATCCTCTGTCCGGCAACTATACAACGTGGAGTGGATCCTCTTACTTTTCCGTGTCGATAGCTACGCCTTTCCTTTGTCATAATTTACTTTGACACTCGAAATTCCAAGCGAAATCTGCGAAGTCTTCGTGTTGGAACAGAGCTTGGTTTCTCTCGTTTATATTTCAGACAAGGCGAGGATCGAGACGAAACCGAGCGTACAGGAGAATCAAACCGAGGATAGAGTTGATGAAACGATATTATCCCATTCGCAAGAATTGAAGGATCAGCGCGTATCCGTAAAGTTTCGCGCGGCTGTTTACGGGTTTAAGATATATCCGAGATAGCGTATTTACCGCGAGGCATCCAGACAATTTTATTATAGTTTGCAGCCCGGATATAGTATTAGCGAGGAATCGGGGCCGCGGTGAAAATCGCTCGGTGTTCTCCACGTCGCAGCTCGGCGCAGCCACGGCATTTCCAATCCGCGCGTATAAATCTTCCGAAATCGAGACAACACGCGTATGCGCGCGGTCGTACGTGAGAAAAATCCACTCAGGCCACGATTGCACCGCGGCCCCGTAATTCGACTATGCAACCCTCGTCGACATTCGTCAAACATTTTCCGTTGCGCCCCCTGAAACCCCCCTGGACCGCCCCCCATGGCCACCTGGCCGCTCGCTCGTTCCACTGGACGCGCGATATCGTTTTGTCTTTCCTTGCTCGCTTTTTCATCTGTCCATCGTCGGTCGCGAGGCACGATTTTTATGCTGCGATCATCGCCGGTGTCGAACCGCGTGATTTTTCGAGCGTTCGATATAAATCGATGCCCACCTGCCTGCCTGTCCACGGACAGACCCTGAAATTCCACTCTTTTTTTTTCGCCTCGCTCCACAAATTCGACGACACTCCGCCGAAATTTCATCGAAATTATTAGCCACGCTCGCTGCACCGAGCATTCCTGTCGCGAATTTTCGTTACGGTCGCCACTGACGGCTGATCGACCGATCATGACGCGATCGTGATCATCTGCAGCGATCTTCCAGTACAAACCGATTTGTACAGACTATCCGCGGGGGTAAAAGGGAAAATCTGGAACACGAGAGACTATGCGGGGGTGGTTCGCAACAAATTCGACGGCAATTCGCGAGCGCGCGAGATCCGGATAATGATCGCGGTCGCGTGGCGAACAGATCTTCCGGGGACGTTAACATAAATTTTCGCGTTGGGAAGATTCGGGGGCTGTGTGTAGCGGCGGATGAAACGCAACGAAGGGAGAGAGAGAGAGAGAGAGAGAGAGAGAGAGAACGAGAAGGGGAGAGAGGGTAGAATGGTACGTGCGAGGGCAACGTCGAAATTTGAATATCCCCTGCGATTTTTCCGTGGATTTTTCAGCTCCGGTGCGGAGCCGATGGCACGGTTTTTGAGGTCTCGTATTTCGTGCTGATGAGAAGCGCGCGTGCACCGGCACAGACCGCAGAAACTGCGCGGAGAGGTAGATAGCGCGCTGCACATGTACCCGGGGATGCACTGCACTCGTCCTGCACCGTTCTGCACCGTTCTGCGCCTCTCCGCATCGTTCCGCACCGCTCCGGTCTGGTCTGGTTGGGTCTGGTCTTTGTAAAAATTATTCCAGAGGAAAAATGTCTCGTATTTCTGGCCTCCAGTGGCAGCCGGGCCGCTTCGCAGCCCGGCATGTAATTCCTGGATACATACCGTCCGGGGCATTATAGTTTACTCCGTTAATGAAGGAGAATTATGCCGCGCCCGAAAGACGCTAATTAAGCTAATTAATTTTATCCATGCCCGATAACTTCGGTCGGCAGAGAGCCGGGTGCAGAACCGAGGCCTCGAACCCGAGGTGCCCCGCAGCGTCGTCATATTTACTGCGACCTTTTCACCAATTAACAAATATTCCGACCCCGTAATCTAATCGTTTCACTCGTTACCGAACCTCGCAGTTTACTTCTAATTTCCGTTTAGCATGGCTCAAGGGAAAATACGCGACCTCGTTTCCATCGCGCGTTCATCTAACGACCGAAGAAGAGACTGTGTATCTATTAATGAAACTGTTTTCGCTAGAGTTCGAAAGACAGGAAAATTATGGGTTCTTAGAACCTTCTAGCGAGAGTGTTGTGCAGTAATTTCTCGGAAATGCATACGCGATCCCGGAGAGCGACGTAAATAAGCTAAACGCCCGCTTATGGCGCCGGTTCGCAAGCTCGCGCGCAAACATCCGCAGTCTAGTTACGATTGAACCTAATAGCATCAAATGAACCCGACTCTCTTCTGACAAACAATTAATTATTCTGTTGCAGGTTAGTACCAAAGGAATATGCTTACCACCGGGTCGACCTACTTGTCGACGCGAAATACCAAGGGATTCGGGAGAGAGGAAAGAGCGTGTCTCGTCGACTGGTCAGAAATAACGAAGCTTCGGAGGGTAAGGCTCCCTTAAAATATCGGCGAGCTTCCGATTCGAAAGAATCGCGGGTCGACTAGAGAGAGCAGACCGACTAGAGTCGGTCGGCAAGCGATCCTCAAATATTCATGGTTAATTAGCGCGGCCAGACGAGCCGTTAAGTGGTGCCGACCTCCGGAAGACAACCTTGTTTGCTTTCCACACCTCCACGGTCGACGCGCACTTTGCTAGAGCTTCTGGACTTTAACTATTTTTTAACGAGCGACGAGCGTCCGATCTCGAAAGTCACAGGTTTCTCGCTACCGACTTCAGAATTCACATATCTTTTACAGTTTGAGCGAAAAAAATTCCTAAAGTATCTTCTCTGTCTAGTTTTTAAATAAAAGTCGATAAAAGTGTATATTTTCTTTAGAATCTGTTCAGAATTTTTGCGAGGAGGCGTGGTTTTTGAAGTTTTGGGGGGCGGGCGACGATTCCATCAGTTCACAGGGCAGGAACAAACGACCTGAGAAGCGCGTACGAGATAAACCGTGTTCACTCTCGGCAGACCCCAAAATACATTACATTAATTTGCATTTTTTGGAAGTTCTGGCGCCGTTGGGAGCCGTAAAGTACGATCCCGAACCCTCGGGTTGCTCCCCGGAGACTCCACCCCCGGCCGAGGGGTGTGTTGCACGACTCCGTTTGCGAAATACTTTGCCGAGACGGAAGTCGCTATTAATCGTTAATAGGCTCGGAGCCGGATAGCGTCTCTGTCGATACCGAGTGCACATTTAAACTGCATAAGTGACCGTTCCCTGTACACGAGGGAGTTAACGTTTGACTGCATCCGGCATGTTTTGCGTCGCAGGTAGACATCGAACAAGAATAATGTACAATCGATACAACTTCGCCGATGTATACGGTAGAATCCACATGGTTTGGGGATTGCAAATAATCAACAAATTCCAGAAACAATTTTTGTTTCATAAGAATGCGAACTTCCCCAGCACTTTTCTATTGGAACGAGACGTAAATACGGTTACCCGAACGAATTTGTTAGTCGCCCATGCCTAGGGGGTTGTAGGGTGAGAATGTGAAGACGTTGACCGGAAAAGACTCGCATTCCGTCGATGCCGGCCCCAGGTTCTTCGGGCGGTAACCGTTCTCGTGTTCAGCACAGAGGAGAGCCTTTCTCCACCCCTTTTTCACCCCTGCCCTCACCCCCGCAACTCCCGGTAGGGTGTCGGTTCTCGGCTCGTCTCGTACACGTAGAGCAGTCGTGTTCTCGCTTTTCGCGAGACTCGCCGATTTATCACCCCAACTTATTCCTCGGCTTTCAACGTGCCAGCGGACCGATCCACCCCCTGTCACCCCTTGACACCCCAGCGCTCTTTTCGCACTTCGAAAGAGTCTCTCGTTCTTGCACTTTTCTCGACACCGAGGCGTTTCTCTCTCTTTTGGCCATTGGTCCTCCCATTCCCACTCTCTCCGGACAAACCCGGTTCATCCCCAATCCCCGGTATCCTCGCCACTATTATTTTCATCGGTAACAGACTCGTCCAGCTTTCTCCATTTCGCGTTATCTCGTCCGAGGCTCGGAGATCGCGTCGCGCCAGGATATCGCGCGCTTTTCACTCTGTGCCCTTTCTTTCTTTCTCTCGCACCCCCAACCCCCTAATTCCCCGCGGGAACTGATCTCGAAACGCGCCGTTCGCGATGGTTATCGCTCGCGGAAACATCTCGTCGGCGAGGACCATTGTCGGGCATTGTTCAAAGAAACTTTCATTTGAATTCATTTGAATAAAGAATGAATAATTAACCTTTTGCGGACGAGAACGATTTTTGTTGTATCTCTCGATGGGCGGAATGTGCTCGTTTGTTCTGCGAAACAAGATTCGGTGTTCGATGGGCGAGTAAGGGTTTAAACGGGGAGAACATTGAACATTGAGGGAGAGAGAGAAAGAGAGAGAGAGAGAGAGAGAGAGAGAGAGAGAAAGAGAGAAAGAGAGAAAGAGAGGGAAGCAGCGAATCGCCGCGAGAAGGATGATCTCGCGGGCCCAGGCGGGACAAAAGTTTTTCCTCGCAAGACGTAATTAATAATCCTGAATGTGCGCGCGTTACGTCGAGACGCGGCACAATGGTAACACCGAGCTATTCTCGGCACGGACATAATGGAGGGGTCCCAGAAAACACGGGGCGAGTGTCACCCGGTCGTTCGTCCTCCATACACCCACGCACAAGCACAAGCACAACCACAACCACACAAGCACAAGCACGAGCGCATGAACGAGTAGAAGCACAAGCACGGGCACAAACACAATTGCAAACACGAGCACAAACACTAGAATGCCGGTGAATTCGCACACGGACCAACAGCCGGGCCGGGCCGGGCCGGTGTGGCACGCTTTTACGCAAATTGCCGCGCAATATTCGCACTAGCTTTAAACCAAATTCATAACCCTGGACAAACTGCATCCTCGAAGTATTAAGGCATTAAAGTAATTGTTTGCAGTCGCGGATAATACGAGTGAACCGGACACGGAACGCGAATAATTAATTAATGCGCCGGACACCGCCGACCTGAATAACGACGTCGCGATATTCTTGCAAGAGGGAGCACCTCGTTCGTCTCTCTTCTTCTCCTTGCTCTTTTGCCTTGTGTTTTCTCTCGGACCACCCCTTGCACCCTCTCGTTAACCCTTTTCCGCGCCGTTGATCCCAACGCGGGGGGCGGAGAAGAACGCGTCGCGAGAAAGTCTCGGTATCGTCGGTAAATTGTTGAGCAATAAATTGTCCCGGAATAGTCTTCCGCGAACCGGTGTTACGCGATTTAATTAAAACGCTGGTGAAAACCGGCGACGAGTTCTGTTCGAACGCCCGAAAAATTCAGGTAAAATCGGTGAGGAAAAATTGTTGAGCAAAACTCCCGTGGCAAATCTTGTTGCAAACACGTAAGAATTTAATAAGAGACGCGCTGCTAGCTGGAGGAAGGTTCACGCGTTTACATTCGATTCAGGTGAAAGAGCCCCTGCCGGAGACTTTCTCCAGCTTCTTCTAGATTACGTGGTTGGCGAAGGCGTAGGGGATCGAAGGGAATCAGAGGTCGTGGACGATAAAAAGCGAAACGGCTCCGGGAATCCGCCGGTATCGTTTAGAACGGGTTAATAAGGTCAGCTGGAAATTCCGCGTTCATGCCGTTTCCCGTTGGCCGTGTGGTCTTTATCTTCCATTTTCTCGTGCGCGATCTTTCGGCCCCGGGTTTTTTTCATCAACGCTGACGAGGCCTTCGAGAACCGCGTTTCTATGAAAAGCAGACCCGCAACGCGATGCGGCCGCCCGAACGAGCTCCGAACTTTGCCACCGATGAATATTGAATGAAATTTTTACCAGAAACTGCCCGGGGGACTGCATTAACCCTGATAAATAATTAACCTTCTGTGCGAACGACGATTCTACATTTCTACATCGTGTAGACACATTAGTCTTTCCATTGTTCTTACCGTAACAGCTGTTCATTCGGTTCGGTGCTCAGAGGTTGAGCAGAAAAAGGTGGAAAGAGTACTTGGCGTCATATATCATAACTTCTACGAACTTGTTTGTTAATTTCGTTGCTCGCCGAACAGCATAGGAGGGTTAATAAGATTCCACTGTTCAAAGGTTGGTCGTGATTGCGGAAAGAACGCGCGGATGGATTCCGGGCTTCTTCCGACAATTCAAACTTCCCGAAGTCCCGGAGTCTTACCGAAGTAAAGGAAGTTCGATGCTGTCGGGGATAGGAATGCAATCAGGTCGCTCCCCAAATAATACCCCGACGCGGCTTATCTCGCGTAACTCGAAAACCAATTATTCTTAAGCCTTGTGCACCGATCGGGCAAATTTTTGGCCAAAACAAAGCCATTCTTCCCTTCGTTGCAGTTCAATCAAGTAATCAATGGCATCGATTACCCAACTATAAGGGACAATTACCGAGCGCTGCTGGAACGATCTGCGAAAACTTCTAAGATGCAAACAAGGAAAGATGAGAACAATATTCAACGGACAATTCCGGGGGATTTTAAACGTCCAGCGATCCATCGATCGATTATCGCAGTATATGTATTTAGGAGACATTGGGGCGCGGCTAGGGGAGAAGCCTCTCGAAAGCGTTGGTGCACATTGTTCGCCGGAGGATTATCGAAGGTGAAAAGAATAACCGAGCTAAATAGGCTGAACGATGACAGAGACGGCTTTTCGGTGTGAATCGATCGTTCGATTTTTGAAAAGAGACGCACGGTTGAAGCGTGTAGAATCGTGGGAAGGGATGGGACGGGACGGGACGGGACGGCCTTCCGCGGGTTTCAGCGACGCGTCGATCCATAAAATACGGGGAAGCCATCTCGCGTGGCGAAATAAAGGGAAAATGTACACGATTACGGCGGGGCAGCCGTGAATGCTGCGTAATACCGCAGCCGATGGCGGTCGTTTTGCCCACGGTTCCATCGATCCGAGGTCCCCGCGCCATTTTTGTCCGGGATTATCGGAGCCTGGTTTACCGATCCTAATTCGTATCTGGGAGCGGGCACAATGCGAGCACGTTCCGAAAGTAGATGCCGCGGCTGCACGCCGAGAGGATTGAACCGGGACAAAAGCCAGACAGAGACCAGCACGATCGGGATAGAGGGATGGAGAGGATCTATGGAGAGAGAGAGAGAGAGAGAGAGAGAGAGAGAGAGAGAGATTCCGGAGGATCGTCGTCGGAAACGAAACTAATGCACAAGACGCTTCCCCCCGGTTGGATTGTCATTGCTCGGAACTCCGACGGAAATTCGCATGACTGATAAACCGATATCGGGTTATTCGAAGCGCCCGGCATCCGCCGTCGGATGATACAAATTGATAATCGAAAGCTAATGGATTGCTTTCGATTTGTTCCCCCTCCGCTCCACCAATGCGTCGGTATCTCCCCGAAACGATTGAAAATTGAAATTTGCTTTAACTACCGGTACTCTCTTCTCTAATCAACGACTCTGACATTATCGGGCCGAGAGGAAAAAAAGGGCGAGAGAGACGCAACCCTTTCGCAGAGCATTTCAAAGTTCCAGCAGAGGGAAGGAAGAGTGCTCGAATTTAGATGCGATGTCCACGTCGGATTTCGTTGAGCGTCTGCGATTCAGGCGTCGCGGCGTGAATGAAATCTGGTGTGGTAGACGTCTTCGGAAGATCTTAAGCCGGCGCGACGCGGCTCGAGAGCACAGTTGGCGGGTACAAAAGCTATCGATTCGATGGGAACGCGGGGCGCGCACGAGGTAATTAACATTTTCGTGGGAGACGTCTCGCAATTAACCCGCTCGGAGGACTTAAATTTCCATCGCGCAGCCAGGCAGGCAAGATCAAAGCCGGTTTCCGCTCCGAGACGCGATGGCACACTTTCCGATTTTCCGAAACCAACTACTTAACGTTCCATCGGGCTTGCCCCGACAGATATTTCATTAAAACTTGCAATCCGATTCAAAACCGGAACGAAAGTAGTTCGTATTAAGCCCCGTCTCCGCTTCCGCGACAAACATTCCCGTCCGAAAGTTTCGCGGTACAAAGCGAAACGCCGATTGTGCATCGTTCTGTTTACAAAATTGTAAGTTATCGCTAAAGCGGGGGGCGAGTGAGAGAGAGAGAGAGAGAGAGAGAGAGAGAGAGCTCGTGGAAATAAAAGAAATAAATAATTGGTTTCGCTAACTGGCGAAACTCGTTTCTCGAGAAAGTTTGTTACCGTTTAACCGGGAAAAGTATCAGTTTTTGTTATCGCGGAATTTTGCTTTTGGTTGGCTTTCGGGTCGAACGGGTCCAAGTTCCGGGGTAGTGGCCATGGTGGAAAGCAACTTGCGGAAAAGCTGCGGCCAGGTGTATCGATTCGGGCCGCGGGAATTAAGAAATCCACAGCCACGTAGTATCCGCGGAGGTTTCTCTCGAAATAACTATTACCGGGCCATGGAAACGGACATCGGCGCGGCGGGGCGGGCCGGGGCAGAGGAATCGAGTTAGCATCGGGCCGAAAGCCCGGAAGAAAGTGGAAGAAACAATCCTTTCCGTTCGATTTGCCCGGAGTACCGAGCGGATCGGAAAGATTTAGCCAATATTTTAAGAGCCGGCCCGGGAAACGTCGGGAATAATACCGGAGACCGCGGGAAACTTACTCCTTCTTCTCCTCCTCTTTTCTTCTGTTCGAAACTCCTTCTCTCGACTTAATTAAAAACAGTTTCTCAGGAGGTTACATAAATTCTGTCGGCCGTTCGTTCGGCCGCGTTTACAATCCCGGGGAACCCCGGCGACGATCATCTGCTTCGCATTTATTACGAGGGCCGCTCCTCCTCGAGGAGTATGTAGATGTCCCGACGGAATTTACATTTTAATGCCGTTTCGAGAGCGCGCACGCCGCGCCGGCTACCTCGGAAAAAACGCAGCCGACACTCTCTACCTTTTTCTTTCGCTCCCTCCCCCCCCCCCTCTCCCCCTCTCTCTCTCTCTCTCTCTCCGTCTCTCTATCTCTCTTTCAGCGTCCCATAAATCCCTCCCGTGAAAACTGACGAACGGCGCGAAAACGCGGACCCCGTCTACCCATCCGCCCCCGCTTCGAAGATAAAAGGATTGCTCACGGGTATCTGATCCTGAAGAATTCGGCGAGCTGGCATTCACGTCACCCACGCAACGGGAATTCGACTGAACGCGAATTTTCCCGACGTTGATCGAGACGAATTTCCGGCGCGACGGAAACACGGAATGACGCAGCATTAGGTTGTTGCATACGAAATTCCCGATTTTTACCGATTTTCAGCAGTACTAATGCGTGCTTCCGATATGTGTTAAAAAAATTGAAAATAATAAATCGATGTCTCGCAAAGCGTTCGAGGGACGATGCTCTTTCCATACCGAATTTGACTTGAGATTAATTACCGCTTTCCGCGAGCATTGACAATCGAAGAGGGTGTGTTCCCCAGGTGGAAGATCGACGATTCTTGGAGTAACTCTCGGCGAGGAAGCTTCGAGGGCCAAGAAACGGTAGAAACGGTCGCAGATTCCGTCTACGACGTCGAGAAACGCGTTCGTCGAATCGAGGGTGACTGGCGTGGCGTCCAGCTCGGAGATGATAGCCCGTAATAGGATATTTCGAGTGGCAGGACCGTTTCTTTTATCGGTGCTCGCATTTAAATGCAAAGTATTATTCAAATGGCAGGCTTCCTCTCCCCTGGCTGTCTCAGCTCGCCCTCTTCCTGTCCCTTATTGCTCTTTCTTGTTCCCTCGCCCCGCCTCCCACCACTTGCCACTTACTCTTAACCATTTCTCTCTCTCCTTTTCTCTCACTCTCGTGCCGTTTTCCCACTTTTTCTCTTAGTTCCCGGTCGCTCTCGCGATTCGATATCTTTTTCCGGCGACCTCTCGCTACTTCTCCATCTATCCATCTGTCTGGCCTCTTCCTTTCTCTCTGGTTCTCTCTGGTTCTCTCTGGTTCTCTCTCGTTCTGGCCGATTCGGCGCGGCTGAGACGCCCCTGGGACAAGAGGCTTCATTTCCTGATATTCAAATGCGCTCAAACATCATACCCGGCCATCGTGCGGCCCACGGAGCCCGCCTCGTCGCGGTTTCCGCGCGGATAAGCCGCTCGAACCCCCCTTTGCATCCTCGGTGCATGCTTCCAGTGGGTCCTGCCGGCGCATCCGACGCGCCGGTGCAGCGCGTTGCACCCTGGAGCTCTCGGTGCAGCGAGCTCCTAGCCGCCGCGCCGGCAGAGGCGCGAGCCCCGGAAAATGCAAATCGCCGCCGAGAGAGCAACGGTTATGAAATCGTAAGGGACGCGATTCGCTCTTTTCGGACGTCGCGGTTGCTCTCTCCCTTTTCTCTCTCTCTCTCTCTCTCCTTCTTTCTGCACGGTGCAGAGCTACCTGCAATCACGACGGGAATATTTCTGCGCCGCGGTTCGAGGAGAATATTAAAACCGGATATCGGGAAACGATGCTCGAAAGCTGCGGCCTCTGACGGCCGACTTGGAATTTAGGTGAGAATAATTTCCCCCTACGGAAAACTTTCCCGAACGATGCCGCGGGATTAAAGTAGCGGAGCCGGCGTGCTCTCGAATTTAGATTACCTCCGGAAATAATGAAGTTACCGATGCACGGCTTTTAACGTAAACCACCAGCCCGTTCGGGGATCAGTTTCTTCCCGTGGCTTTCCGACGTTTTTTCACTATTCCCGCAAAGTTAGACGATACCCCGTGTTCTTTCGTGTATAAATATATCTTTATTTTCAACTTAACAAAGTGTAACAGAGCGAGGATTTCCCGGATTGACTTTATAGCCACTTTCCAATGCCGTCAGCTAAAAAACCCTCGAGTGGCGTACGGCCACTCGAGAATTAGCATTCTTCTAATTTTCGAAGGACGGCTAGAAATCGGAGAAGGGCTTTTATTTATGTCTTTCAGCTTTAAATTGCACCTGTTGCCTCGCGACGATTCACAATATACCAAAAAAAAACTCGATGGGATCGAACACCCCGGTTAGAGAGATCTCGGTAACGCTACGATCCGATTGCGAATCTGTTCTAATAGTTTCTTTCCGCCGCAGTTTACATATAAATTTTGAAGCAGCTTCAAAGTGGATATCGACGAGAATTCTCTCTTGCAGCGAGAGAAGTGTTTCTCGAAAGAAAAATTGATCGGATCGTTGATCGACGAGCAGAAGCACGCTGGAAAGCGGCGCAAGTTTTGGTCAGTAGACTCGCGAGGAATGCGGAAAGCGGAAAGCGGAAAGCGGACAGCCAGGTTGCTCCCACGAAAAACGGCGAGCGTACGCTCGCGAGGAACTCGTTCATATCGATTCCGCAGTCGAAGCTCGCTTCTCGGTTTGATTACCGGAATGCCGCTCCCGATTCCGATAAACCGGCGCCGCCAACGGCCAAAGGATTACTCGAATTCTTCCGGTTCATTCGCCTCGGTCTCGAACAATGGATTCTTCGAGGCGCGCCGATCCGCTAGATTCCGCCACGCAGATTTTCCAACTGGTTTTTTCCCTCGACGATCTCGAGGCCCGATTCGATCTGTTTTTCGACCATTGGATTCACCGTTAACGTCTCAACACTTTGAGCAGTTTTGTTTTACTTTCGCGTTGTCATCGTCTAAGAACTTATTCGAGTCTTTTGAGAACCAAAGAGCAGCTCCGTGATAAATTGTTTAAAAGTGTTGGTCATTCTTTTATTTTTCCTCGGATAGAATTGCATTTTAAAGCAAGGCGCGTCGCACGGTAAAGGCAAGAGGGAAGCTTCTAGATACGTCGCGCGAGGAACAAATAAGACGAAAGTCTGCCAACGGTTCAGGGAGGACGCATTGAATCTTGGATGAGACGGACGACGACAAATTGAAGGATCAAAGGAACCAGGGCGAACGCCGCGCCGCGGTTTATTGTTCGACGTCTGCTGGATCACCTCCAGCCGGCTACGAGTTTCGATGGGATCGAAGAACACCGATTAACTCGAGACGTAGAAGGTCTCCCTCCTGTCGTTGAATCATCGATTCGCCCGGGGAACGAATTTTTCTAATGGAACCTGCAAACTCCCTAGGTCTCTTGCATCTTTACGACTTTAAGATCTCGGGAATTCCGAAATTTTCGGGCACCTGACATCTTCCAGTTCTAGCACACCTGTAGACGTTAATTCGTGCTAGCAGTCGATAGGATCGCGCGACAACGTTTACCGTTTCCTCGGCGTGGTTCTTTTCCAAGTATCAAGCGATCGAGCGGACGCGATTTAACCGGAACGCTTGATACATTCTCCCGATCGTGACTCCGGGTCGCAACAGAGTGGAACCCACCAGAGGAAATTGGGACGCCATTGCCCATTGTCTGGCTATAGGAGCATCGTATCTACTTTCAAGCTTCGTTGCTCTTCGACAACCGAGATTGCGACCCGCTGTTTGCTCGTCTCCGGCGACGCGACAGACCGAACGGAACCAGCCGTTTAAGATATGCAAAAAGTGTTGCCAAGTATCTCCGGATAGAAGGCCGGATTGGACTTGAATTAGAAGTCGCGGAACGAGCCGAGGGTCGCGTATTTCGAAACGAAATGATTTAAAAATCCTAGATTATTATGGATCGAACACGGAGATTGCGACATTAGCATTCAGCTGGAGAAGGGATCGAATTTGTTCGTCGAGGAGACCGAATTTCACAGTCGCGGTCCGGCACGCGCGCGCGCACGGATACGTCGAGCTAATCCCGAACGGGATTTATTCGCAAAAAGCGAAAAGTAATTTCCGCGTGCAAGACAGACGACCCTTTGTGCGACAGGGATTACCGTTTCCGCGGCTGGATTTAATTTCGTGGCGGCGCTGCGCCGTATCCGCGGGAATAACAATAAGCGAGCTGCAACACGGTTAGCTACGTGCGATCCGAGGCTCGCGCAATTAATTATCCCCGGAGCTGCGACGGATATCGGCGGATATCGCACCACGCGAAATTAGTATACCATTAAACGCTCGAACAGAGTGGAGAGAGAGAGAGAGAGAGAGAGAGAGAGAGAGAGAGAGAGAGAGAGAGAGTGGGAGAGTCGCCAAAGTCACCGGAACAGCTTTATTATTAATGCCGGCCGTGATAACTTCCGATACCACTGCAGCGACTGCTTAGCTTACCTTAATCATTTCGAAAACGCCGGAACCAGGCCATCTTCGCTTTATTTCGCATAAACATCTATAGTCCAGCGATGATATGATGAAATAATGAAAATTGAACGGCGTAACGTGGCAGAGAGGGCGTCCGCCGAAAAAATTCTCTGAAAAATAGCAAAGCATATCGTAAATCTCGTCTAAATGAAATTTGTGTATTTTCTCGGTGGCGCAGCCACGCAAGCTGCGAAGATCGCATCAGGAAAAGAGAGAAGGAGACGCGGAGAGACACAGAGCAAGAAGAATTCGTCATCGTTATTTCTCCGGAAGCCTGAGAGCATGGTCCTTGATTATTTAGCTGCAGCCGTGTGTACCCCTTTTAACAAGATTGCAGCAGACTCTGCCGTATCTGCCGGGAACAACGAAATCGCGGCTGCTTTTTGCATAATGAAGTTTTATTTGCGGACCATTTGCCTCCTCGTAACGCGTCTCTCATTCTTTAACGCGATCGGGATTACGTTACTGCCGCGGACTATCCGGAGCCTTTTGATCTCGGAATAGCTCGGGTAGGTTAAATACGCGATGCTCGCTTCGCTCGGAGCTTAACAAGAGATTAACAGGACAAACAACGAACGAGAGACAAACTCGCTAGATGGACTTATTCGAGCAATAGCCGCCTTCGTGGCTACAATAATCTATTAAATGCAACGTATCTCCTCTCGTTGAACACGAAGAACGATATTTTCACAGACAAAATTACAAGTTCTCATCAACGAAAAATCAATAGAAAATCGTTGCAGCGAGTAGGGAGGTAGGACTTCGAAAAATCGTCTCCGCGACTGTCGGAAAGTATAATAGTTGGCAGGGGAGGGTGCGCAAACACGAGCATCGCGTTCCCAGCCGCGGCGGTCCATTGAAGAGGATCCAATCTCGGCTGTTGAAAGCCCGGGCGACATGATTCGCGAAATCATCCTGCGCGAGACCTGTTACTTACGGTATATTGCGGCCGATTATACCCGGTTGCTCGCGACAGTCAGGCAGAAAGAGACAGAGACGGAGGAAGAGGACAGGGAACCGTTTCCAATAGAGAAGGCACAATATTTTTCCCGGGAGAGTGCTCGCTTCTTAAGACCCGATCCGCGTACCGAGAGGCCGAGCTTATAATTCCGGGAAGTCTACGGCATTTCGGGATTGAATCTTTACACTCCCGCGGCTCCTTTCTCCCCGGTAATTCCAATGAATCCTTCGTGAGAGGGACGACGCCCTCTTCTCGCGTCGCGATAACGTCGTCGTCGGGGCCTATCGAAGCGCCTTCCATCCATTCAACGCAGCTGTTACACGCTCTCTCTCTCTCTCTCTCTCTCTCTCTCTCTCTCTCGATCGAAGGCCACGCTGACAAAGAGCCCCCGAAACGTGTACGTGCGCCGTATACCGCCAAGAAAGATGGCCACCTCGACGAACAGCCAGATGGTTCTTCCATTGACGTCTGTCTGTCTGTCTCGTTTCCGTCTGCCTGTCCGACTGTCTGTTTCGATGGTTGTCTGACTGTCTGTCCGTGAGGCACTCGGCTACAGACGCGTCCTTCCACTGCCGCGCGCTTTTCCCTCGCACCTGCTGTCCAATTTCACCTCGATACTTCAACCCCTCTCATTTCCCCTATCGATTATCTCATGGGCAGAAAGAAAAATACAGAAAAATTGATAAAGCGAGCGAGCATCTTGGAATTTCACTTGGTTACTAATATTCAGACACCAGAGATGATAAAATAGTGAACGCCAACAACCAGAAGAATGATAAATCTTCAGAAGGAAAGCTTACGTCGAACACCTTTGAAACAGCAAGGAAAAGTCTGCGAAAGCTCGCCACCAAAATATATATACGTATAGGTATATCTATCGCGTTCTCCATCGTTTCGGGAGCTAGCTCGAAAGCAGACCGTTTGACGAGCAAATCGATTCCGTTTCCCCGGCATCTTGGTTTCTTTCTCGGGGCTGCTCGCGAACCGATATACCATCCTTCCCAAACCCGAGAACCCGAAGGACCTCGAACGCAGAAAACGGGACCCGTTTTCCCTTCGGTCCGGCGAGGATGCAGGTGTGCCGTCACACGGACGCACACCTGCACCCGTCCTCGAGACGATTCTGAACGCGATTTCATTTGCGCCCTAAGTCTTCGAGCAATATCCTCCTGGTTCGCGATCTTGGCGCACCTAACAGCGATTCTCAACCATCGCCGTTGTCTTCGAGACAGCACCACGACACTAGGAGAAGGTTGAGGAGCCCTGAGCAAGGAAGATAGGAGGTAAACGCGTAATGCAACGAACGGATATCGCTCCGTATAGTTTCTAGATAACAATGGCATCGAACGATCCGATGGGACCGGGCGCCTGAGCCCGATGGAATCGTAATGAAAACGATCCGCGTATTAATTGGTTTTAATGTCGGCCCCGGGGCGCTCGATCGGCCCACGAACTCGAAACCTCGAAAGTGTGGGGGAGGAATCGGTTTTAATGCCGACCCGGCCCGAACCTTGTGTAATCCCGCTATCCAGAACCCGGACACGCCTGTTGCCGATGCTTTTGCAATCTCTGCTCGTTACACGCCCTCGATTGACAAACTTTGATGACGTTGATAATGGATACTCTGACCTGTGCCCGGCAAAACGGCTCCAACGCTGCGTGGATTGTACCGCTGATTGCTTTCCAGTCGTTTCGACCCGGCTGACAAAATTATTTAGCGATCCTCGATGGATAACTGTCCGTTCCTGCTCGACTGGTCGACGATTTTTCGAAATTCCGCGAGATCAGCGGTTGCAAAACTTTCCTCGGATAATATCTGAGATTAAAAAATGAAATATTTAACCTGTGATAACTTGGCGAAAAAATAATATTTTGCACGTTGAACCGACTAATCGTAATGCTGCGACGTTTACGAAGCCAAGTCAGATCCAGGCAGCGTCTAATGTACATAGCTCCGGTCAGGTCGGCAGCAATTTGCGCAACGATCCCTTCGTTGCAGTTAGGGATCGATGCGACCCTCCTCGAGACATTCGACGATCCTGGGCAGGCCATTCGGCGATCGCGTCTGTAGCCGGGAAATGTTCCGCAGAAATTGAAGTGGCTGGTTCTCTGCTCTCGGCTCTCGGCTCTCGGCTCTCGGCTCGGCTCGGCGTGGCGTGGCGTTTAAGTTACCCGAGACGAGGTACGGGTTTGCACGAGGTCGATTTCCAAGGGACAAGATGTCCGGCGCGGCT
This sequence comes from Seladonia tumulorum, assembly GCA_913789895.3. NCBI lineage: Eukaryota > Metazoa > Arthropoda > Insecta > Hymenoptera > Halictidae > Seladonia > Seladonia tumulorum. The sequence goes on from OU565281.1 coordinate 11,256,812, forward strand.
GGAGAACGCATCTCCGAGGACGGAAAGGGGTCCTAGGAATGCGAGAGAACTCGAGGACTGGGTGTATGTGTTTCAGACTCCATTACTTGAATTGGGATGGGAATACCGGCTGGTCCCTACACACCCTCCATATTTCGGGCGAATGTTCGCGCCCATCGTCTTCCTTCCTTCCCGGCAGCCTGCTGCTGTTCATCCACCACCCCCGCGAGGAGGAAATATACACGGGGAGAGAGAGATCGTCCCATTTTCTTCGGTCTCTCCCTTGTTCCCTATTTTCGGGGGATTCCAGACGACCGGGTTCCCGGAAACGGGCAGCTTCCATGCGACTCCGCGACCTATCGTCTGGATCTCACGGCTCTTGATTGGTATTCCTGGCAGCCGGACGTTTTTCTGTACCGCACCGTTTGGGGAATACACCCGGTTCAAGAATTTAATTCTCGTCCACGCTGCACCGGAACCGCTTCGTTCTTGGATTAATTCAATCCTGTTACCTCGGTCCACGTATCGCCGTTCCTCTCTCGTGTTTGTTCCAACTGTTCGATTTGTTTGTTTCTTTTGAAAGTGCAAAACCAAAATATCGTCTCAAACAAGGTCGATACTCGCGTTTAGCGAGCTTCGCCTGGAAAAGGTAGGGGTTGGAAAATGTTATTTCCAAAGTGGCCAGACGAACGGCAGTTTGTTCGTCGGTAGACAGTGTCCGGATACGAGAAGAACGGACAAAGGGCTCGAACAAGGCTGATCATGGTCGATGCTCGTTGGCTACGTCACGTACAGGGCAACAGAATCGCTGGCAGCATGTCGGTACGTGTTCGCAGCGAAATAGATTCGCAGACGCTGGGACTATAGATCGTCTCTCTGGCCGCGAAATTACGTCGGATGCGAGAATTATCGACAAGACTTTCGTGCTGCTTCGAGGAGAGCAGAGCCCCGGGTTTCCAGAGGGTGAAAGGCAGGCAGGTGCTGGTAATGGTCCAAGTTCGCGGGGGGAAAGAAACCTCGGAAAGGGTTCGACGTCCTGCCGCGCAAAACTCGGGAATTATCGCGTCCCACGAATTTATTTCTATAGAATTCGAGCAAAGCCCGTGCGCGCTCCATGCAGACCGTGCCCCCGGTGACTCGATCTATGGGGCCGTGGGATCCCCGTAGACTGCCGGGTTCTCACGTAACTACCGACTAGCGAAGTTTCGAATCAGCTGGGACTATCTTCGGGAACCGCCAGTCGTAAATACGCCTCGCGCAATCTTAACAGTAGAAGTTGGGCCCTTGGTAGATTTACAGGGTCTACTTGCTGGTACGACGAGCACGGCGGCGGAGACGCACCGCGATTGGGATTAGTGGGAAATCTACCGGTTTCGGATTCGTTTTGCCGTTCCGGATCGGCGACGAGCTGTTCCGGAGCATTAGTCTAAATTTTGTCGATACTCGGACGGTGCTCTGCCAAAGACAATTCAGCACGGTGATCCGAATATCTATTCAAGTTGGTGACGACGAACGAGAGGAATATCGAGAAAAAGTGATCACAGTTTTGGCTTTTTCCTTCGCTGGAAGAAACGATTGCGGCGATTGCGACAAGGCCCAAGAGAATCGATCGACGATCCGGTTCGAAAAAAAGGGGAAAGCTATTTCGGAACAGTAGAGCCGAACAAAGCGATCAGCTTTGAGCACGCGGCGGCTACACGGAATTCCCTAGCCGGGGTTGGAGCTAATAAAACAGCACCGAAAGAAGTTCCTGGCAGACGCAGAGCAAGAAGCCGAGCGACGCGTCGGGAGGAGAGGCGGCTCGACGGCAGTTCGATTTTATTCGGTCGGTACCCGAAGGAGGTCGCATCAAAATTTGATCAAGCGGTTCATAAATCGTAATCGACGGCCGGTTATTCTCGTGAAGGTCGATCCGCCGGAAAATTTCGTTTCCAGGGCGTCGCATGAAACTTCTATCGGCGCGATTCAGCCCCGGCGGGATCTCGGAAGTTTCAGCGATTACATCCCAGATTGAAATTCTATTTGGCGCGGAGCGGGGGCGTCCGGTCGAGCGCAAACACGCCTCGCTCCTAGAGAGAAAGAGAGAGCGAGAGCGAGAGAGAGAAAGAGAGAGTTGTGTGATACGGTGTGCTGCGTCCCTCGTACCGGTCCCCTCGCCTCTGCACGACCCTCTGCGCCCGACCCGCGGAAAATAAAACTTCGCCCAAGAGTTTTATCGCGTGTTTACTTCATCGTAATTGCTATATCAACCAGCGACGAACGAAAAACGAGAGGGACGACCTACCCGGTACCGGACCCGATGCGCGTCCCGCGGTAACGAGTTTACCTCGAGGCAGAGCAAGAATAACACACGGTTTTTCCGGCGGCACCAAACATTTCTCTACTCCCTCTCCCACTACCTTTTTTTTTATTGTTGTTGTTTAATCCTCTTCCCATTCGAAAAGTGGACGACCGGCGTGAGAACCGTTTGCCAGCCAGGTCCTTTCCCTCTTGGAAAACGGCGAGCGGGCCAGAGCAAACACACACGGGAATTTGGAAATTTTGCGTGCGCGGGTTTCCCAGCAAGACCCTCCGAAATATCGCGCTTAGTTTCGACAGCGATCTCGTTTTGCGAGCCCTTTTAGTGTTTTTAAAAGCTTCGACCGGTCGCGGTTTAATGGAAGCTAGAGCGGGACGTTGATTTTATGAAACGTTCGTGGAAGCCCTTCGCCGTTTAATATCGAGTTAGAGAGATCGTAACTTAAAGTAACTTATTTCCAGTTTATTAAAGGCATTAGAAAATTTCGTCGACTCTGCGCATCGAGGAGAATTTCGTCGAAATGTAGCATAATGTCGACGAGCCGGTTGTTGCCCGGCGTGCACATGCCGCGTCGATCGGAGAGATTCGGCGTAGCTCCTTTGACAATCGATTTCCCATTCGTGACGAATAAAATTGTAATCTATCGCGAAGTGGTCGGCCTCGTAACGATCGTCGGCGACGATACGAGGAATGGAAGGAGCCTTACGAGACGGTCATAAAGCAGACACGCGCGACCATATCGATAAGGATCGAGAGGCATAAGTGTAGAGACGTCGAAGACTCGGTTATCGCGAGGACTCGCTTATATGCTGGTTCGATGACTGCCGAATGGAGAGCGCGCGGCCGAATAAAAAGAAAGTAAAAGGAGAGCCTGCCAGTTTCTTATTCGAAATAGATCCGCGTCCCCCGAAGACGCCCATAAACTTCTTGCCGGGGAGGAGATTGATCTCCACCGTGATAAAAACGACAAATTGAAGGAGCCACTTCAATCCTTTCCGGATCAGGATTATTCCTGGTCTATTTTCACCGCTACAATTATTTATACAAAATGTACAGCAGCGTTTCGACGGTACGCCACGCAACAAAGTTCCCAGCTGACCCAGAAGTGTAAAATAACCTAACCCGAACCCGAGGTTTCCCAGTCCAAGTTAGAAGATTTACTAGCAAGGAATTGAAACGAGTCTCGAGACACGTTTGCTTCTCTATGGAAAAATATGAAATAAATTCTGGACGGTTCTCGGGATCTAGCCAAGTGGCTTTCAGCAAATAATTAATCGCAAATTAGCCTGCAGCAATCTGAAAACCGCGGTGGACCGGTTGCAGAGCGGTGTAGAGCGGTGGCTGAAGATTTACAAGCCCCTTAAATCGTGGAGCAACCCTCTCGCAGGGCCCGGCTAGCGTTAAATTTCCCCCGGCCGAAAAACTATAAGTTTCGCCGGAATATCTTCACCGACGTGAGATGCATTCGCCATCGCGTATACATCAAATGGGGGCCGGAGCGGAGTGGGCGTGTGCATGTGTGTGCGTGTGAGTTTTACAGGGTTTTACAGGGTCGAAGGAGGAGACGGGCAGGTGTGCGGGCAAAAACGAGCCACCGTTTGGCCACACACGGTCGTACCGTGGCGAACCGGGGCTCGTGGTGTGTTGTACACGCGTTTTCCTTAGGCGAACCATTCACGGTGGTGTGGCGTGGCGTGGCGTGGCGTGGCGTGGCGCGCAACATCCAGGATGCGCTGGCCGGACCAGCACTTTGCGGCACGATTTATAGAGCATTAAACCAACACGCGACTGAGCAACCGCTCGCTGCGAACTCTTCCTGCCCCGCTTATAAATATGGCCCCTCCACCGCCTGGAAAATTGCTCGACGGAACGGTCTGGCACGGTTTGCTTCTCCTTTTATTCCACGAGCCTCACAGTAGAATTAGGAAACCAACTGACCCCCTGTATTCGATTTCATGGAAACGTTGCTCCGAGCGAACCAAATCAAAGGAAATTTCAAGCTAACGTTTGAAACACCTGGTAATCGACCTAATTGTAGCGTCTCGGATGAATCTTTTCGCCGGAAATTGCACTGTAAACCGAGTCTACTTGCAAATGATAGGACACGCAGTTGCGCAAAGTTTATTCGACCAGGTGTGCCTGTGGGTGTATGCAGAGGGCCACGCACGTCCACAAATTAACGTGTTCCCGTGTGTCTGTAGTTGTTTTGCACGGACACCGGGGAGCGGGGATATACGCGTGCGCGTGTAATATTTATGTGTTCAGGTGTGTGTATGTGGTTCCGCGCGTACATCGCAGTCCGCGTAATTAATACTGCGCGAGGGTACGCGGCCGGAACGTACTAATTATCCACTTCTCGCGCGACCGCGCCGCGCCATCGAAGCAGACGTGGCCGCCACTGATCCGCCACTGATAGAATCCACCCAACATAATCATCCGCGATCGGGACTGTCACCGTTTTTCGAAAACCCCCTTCCTTTTCCTAACGCTAAGCTTCGGTGTGTCTTTGTCGGCGACCTGTTAATTTGCTGTTTTTTATTAGCCGAAAGAGGTTCGATCTTACTCGCGCATGTCTGTCGAGAAGAGCGAAAGAGGAACAGGGCCGAGGTGTGCTCGGTTAAACGGCCGATTCAGACTTTATGGCTGGTCTTAAAGCAGGTGCTGCGCCGCGCCGCGAGCAGGATTGATAGCACGATGGGATTGATTCAAGGCTCGGTCGTGGGACCACGTGTTCAGGGACGCCTCGAACGTTACCCGGTGAGTTATCGACACCCGACCGATTCTTTACTGCTTATTGATTCCCGAACAAACCGGAGAAAGCAGACTCCGGTGGATCCGATCACGAGTCTCCTCCTACCTTCCCTCCCGCGCGATAATAACTCAACAACTTTCCCTGGGAATCCGATGCCCGACCCCTCGCATTATCGACACTGAATCACGACGTTGCAACGATGCTCTGAGAATGAAATCGATCGGTGATGGACGCAGGACAGAAGGCGTTCTCGCAGCTAGCCCAAGTCCAGTGGAAGCTGGCGGGAACGTACCCCGAGTGAAATTCCCCGCGACTCTGCCAGGAGAACCGTTGTTGTATGCCTTCTTATCCTCGGCAAACACAAAGAACAATCGGAAAGCAAACTCTCCGCTCCCTCCCGATCATCCCGAAGAACAAACGTTTCGGACGCTACCTCGGGGCTTGCCCTTAACTCGTCCAAGAAACGATTTCTCCCTCGGAAGAAGTGCACGTATCAATAACGCGACGCTGCACAGTCACAGGAGCCGTGTCTCTTTCTCTTGCTTCCTCCTTCGTGGATGCAGTTTCGAGTGGTTACGAGAAGGGAGAGAGAGAGAGAGAGAGAGGCTCTCGAAGGGGAACGATAAAGGGGGCGACTCGACTTTGAGCTCCACTGACCCGTGTAACGTCCGTACAGCCTCCTCTATCTGTACTTTACAATCGACGGTTTTATTGAAATCTCACCGCGCTCCCTATATAAACTCGAACAGACATTTTTATCCGGCGGATAAATTTCCCTGGCCCTCTTCAGCCGCCTACGCCGAGCGCAGGCATCCTCTCTTCCTCCTTCGTGTCTGTGTCCGTGTGTGTGTCTGTGTCCGCGCTAGCTCCGACTCCGAGACCGAGCCACCGGCCAGGAATTATTGGCAAGATATGAAAGGACCGAAGTTATTGCTGATAGCAACCGGGCATACGTTCCGGAAGAGCATTGTGCCAGCTCCCGCGGGCAATTCGTGCCCCCCAGGACCCGAATACTTTCATTGTTTCGCGACCACCGTGGGCTGGAAACCCGTTTTTAGTGGCCAAAATTATTTTAGCGTTACTTCAACGTTCAGGGTTATAGTGCAGCGGGTCGTTGAGCTCGTCTGGACATCAAGCAGAATATTATGAAAAGTAAGAAATACGTTTTTCGATTGCACCTTGGGCCAACGGTTCTTTGCGGTCCTCCAGCCCTTCCGGTTAGCATAGATTGGCTCTGGATCTCGAGGATAATCGAGGATTAAACGCGAGCTCTAATTTACAACGACCGGGCTCCCGGTTTAAAGCGCCGGCGAGTCAACCCGGAGATGGATCTCTTTGATCTCGCGCCGATATTAAAGCGCGAAGCGAGAGCTAATTATGATAATAGCGGCTTTAATGGGCGCATTAAGTTTATTAAGGAATGAGAGAAACGACCGGGGAAAGATAACGCCGAGGAAAGCCGCTTCGGATCGCGAGCTAATGTCTCGCGGAACGAATACGAAAACGCCGGGGATGGAAGCTGAGAAACGATGGTTAACGTCGTAGGTGTATGCAGGGTGCGCCAAAAATTTAACCCCCATCGTAAATTGCATCGTTAAGAATTTCTGGTGATTACCAGCGGTTCGAATTTAGGATCATTACACTGGTAACTAGACCCCATATTAACCATTAGCTACACCATCTCGTATTCCTGGATTAAATTCCAACCAGAGCTGTCCAGCTAAATGGGAAAATTCCTAATTTTTAGGAGCCCGTGCCGTGTGCAGTCAGAAATCCTTCGTTTATGAACGTAAAAATGACCCTCGCTTTTTCGTGCACATTTTTATTGAAATTCATAATGCTGTCATTTATAGGAAAGCTCTCGGACTTTTGTTAAAATTTGAATACCTGCTCCCTCGTTTTTTAAATAGTTCCATTGTGAAGACTTTCAACGGTATGACGAACAGAAAATAGCATATACGGTAACGTAAATTGTAAAGGAAATTCATACGTTTTTATCAGTAATGTATTAAAAATGAAGGCTTTCGTTCTTGTTATACTAAGTTGACCTGATTACTTATTGATACCGTGCCAATGGAATAACCCATTTATCGCACTCGGCTTTCGAAAAAGACTAATAACGTTTAACAAGATTTACGTTCCGCGAGAAATCCATAGAAACCTCGAATCGGTGATCGAATTTCCGATTGCTTAACGCGCCTGTTTATATTCGCGGAGACGTTCGTAATTTAATATAATTATTGAAACTGGTTGGTGCACAATTACGATAGCGACCTCTTGCGAAATTTTCTCTCTCTCTCTCTCTCTCTCTCTCTCTCTCTCTCTTCCTATTTCTCTGATCGAAAAACCTGGACACACACGGTTCCTTCGGTTTCCGCTTTCCAGTTTGCAGTTTGCAGCTTGAGCCGTGAGCCGTGAGCCGTCCGCGTTCCAGTTTCACGGGGTGCATTTCTAAGGGCGCGCGTTCGATGGTTGCAGGCTTATTAATAGCGACGCGGCTCGTTGCACTTTCAAGAGTCCGTATATCTTGGGATACGTACGTGTTGGATGGACGGATGGATGGATGAATGGACGGGCAACCGCGTTACAAAGATCCGACCGTGTACACTCGCCGACGTTCTACAGCGTTAAATGATGCGAACTGTGCATCGCGATTCAATGCTCCACAAAAATTCATTCCGAGGACCCAGTTTTTCGGTCTGTCCTCCCTTGACCCGTGTGCGAGCATCGATCACCGAGAAACGGATCGAAAACGAGTCGAAAATCTCTCGTCAAAAAAAGCATCCGCTTTGAAAGAGTTTTCCCAGACTGTAGCTTGCAGTCGATTCCTTCGAGATGGCCGGAGAGAATGTTCTCGCTCGAAATTAAATTGCGCGTTTTCGGGCCGAGGTAAATTCATATTCAGGGATTTCCCCCGAAAAGTAAATAATACCGTCAGCCGCCGCGCCGCCGTCGTCTCGTCCGTCGTTTTCGTCGTCGTGCCGATACGTCTCAAAGAATTATCGTCGGCCGAATCGATTCGCAGGGGAACGTCAACGACTTGGCGCAGCGTATCGGCTAAAGTGTCTTCTATCTGTTGCGGATGCAACTGGCACGATGCGCACGTCGTCTGGATGCAGACACGTCGCATCCTCGAAAGCTTCTGCTGCTGGCAATTTCGCGAGTGCGAGCAGACGTTCCACGAACAGCTTACTGTCACTCTTCTCGAGCCCCCTGTCTTCCGTTTCTGTCTCCCCCTCCCTTCTGCAGCCACCCCTTCGCATATCCGGCCTGCCCCTGTTTCGCGATCCCTTTCCAGCTCCCATTATTCGACACCTCGACTTTCCCGCGGAATTATACGGACGAGAAAAATCGCTGGAACCGTGCCTGATCGCATTCAAGAGGAACGGCTCCATGGAAAATCCAGCACGCGGAACCAACCTTATAAATATCAATCCCCTCGCCTCCCTCTTCATCCCCCAACCCCTTAGAAACCGCGCACGCGGAACCCGATCCCCATCCTCGACCGCACACAGAATCCACATCCACCTCCCAACGAAACGAAATTAACGATAGAAGTGCCCGACTCCTTCAAATGACTAATTTCATTTTGTTGCGGAAACTTCGAGATCCATCTGTTGGGATTTCGATTGCTATTTCCTCTAGAATCTATCGTACGTGATTTAATTATAAAAGTATCGCGGACTTCAAATTTAGAGATTCAGCGATATCTTCTTCGAAAGAACACCATGTATGCACGCCAATAACGCTAATGGGTTGAAAGCGCGAATATAATTGAATCCTTTTTACGTAACGAATAATATTCCATCTTATAATAAAACAGGATAAATGGAATTTAAAAATTGTATGTATTTGGTATCGAATTCATTGATCAAAGTATTCGGAATAAGCGTAATTATAGATATATGTACAGAAATTATATATAATACGGTTCCAGAAACTGTTGTATATGTATCTCGCTACATTGTATCTCGCGGTATCTTTAGGTATCGAATCAAAGACAGAGCCGCGCTTCTTTTGGTCCGCCGACGTGTCCCATTCAGATGTTTATCGTTTTCAAACGTATCGACGAGCTGCCGAAGTCAGTCAGTCTAAGCTTAGCCTTAGTAGAGGAAACATCGATCAAATATCGTTCTAAATCATATCTGTGCTTTTATTCTTTCTAAATAAATACCTTGCTTCCCAAAAACCAACAGTAATTCAGGAATAAATAAACGTAGTGGAGGAATAAAAAACCTGTACTCCTGTACACGTTCTAAACACGAAAGTGTTTTCTGAGCAACTGTGCAAACCATTTTGCAAAGATTTTTGTACTTTTTGCCCGTCCGTTTACCTTTACCTTTATGTTCACCTTTTTTTTCTCTACTCGTTTTATGACTCTGTCGATCATCGGTACCAGGTAACGGATTACTAGGGTTAGGGAATTTTACCTGGGACGATTATCGTCGCGTGACGCATTTCCGTTGCATATCGCATTTCCGTTGCATATTTCGCGTTACATCTTTTCTCAAATCACCCCATCTCTAAAACACTTTCGTGTTAAAAATTCTAATCATTGTATCTATAAGGAAAATAACACGGTAAACAGTTAACGACACTGAAAATAACCTCATCGACCATACTCGAAATAAAACCTGAAAGGGAGGGTAGGGGGAACGGTCGCATATTTAAAAATCAACAAACTAAGTGAGAAACAAGCTGTCGCGGCCACGTGACGCGGCCAAACAGCCAGTGTCACCGATCGAAAAAGGTTCTCGCGAAAACAGTTGGGCGCACCGCACGCGACCAAATAATTTAATTAATTGCCAGAGATATGCCGTGTGTTGGGGCAGGGGCGTCGCATCGGCCAATCCCATTAACCGACTGTCACGCTTGTCCATTCGGCAGAAAGGGGGCATCGTCGCCGGCTTCGGATTTCATCGATCCGCCCGTCGAATATCATTCCCGCTATCGGAGAGCCCTGGTGTCGGCTCTATTCCGCGCGAGCTCACGCGTGACCGAACCGATTACGGCCCGGAGCTCGTGCCTCTCTCTCTCTCTCTCTCTCTCTCTCTCTCTCTCTCTCTCTCTCTCTCTCTCCGGTATCGCGGCCAGTTTATTTCCCTAATTAACGCCCCTGCCGATTTCGCGCGGTCGCACCATCCACGCAGCCCACCGAATGAAACCGGAAACCCGCGTGCCCCGGTCGGATCAGGTTAATTGCTGTTCAAGAATCGCCTCTTTTCGCAGTCTACGCGTTGCTCGATCCAATACAATCGCCTGTTTAATAACAAGCTTCCTCTCGAGTAAGTTGCAATGCGAGTTATTCCATAAATTCTAAAGAAGCTCTGTTTAAAACCGGTGCAAGCGATCACCGGTACACAGGTAACGCGAATCTATTTCTAGCCACGACGATGGTTTATTGGGGCCATAAAGTTTTTGCCCCAACCGACATAAGAATTGTCTCGGTGCGACCGTGTCCCGGCGTTGACAATAGCTCAGCTGATCGAGCTCCAAGTCCCAATAAAGCTCGGTACACTCGAGTTTGTCGCGATATACGTTAACTCGAACGCCCGGCTTAAGAATAATGTCACCCGTGTATGCGGTTCCGCGAACGTGTTAATCTCGCGATGCTGTTAACGATACACGCTCGTCGTGGTCGATCCGTCGAGCGGGGATAATAGTAATAAAAAAAAAAAGAAAAAACAATTCATTAGTCGTTTACGCGGTTTCTCGCTTGGCGCCGTTACTCGCGGTAAAGACGTCGTTATCGCTCCGCTTGAAACCGGCAACCCTAAACGCCATCATTTCTCGACGATATCGTGCCGAGTGGCAGTAAAAACGCAGCCCTCCTCCTCGGGGTCTTACTTCGATACTTGCGACAATCATTTCATCGACACTGTACTTCAACGACGCAACTTCACCGACACCGAACTTCGCCTACAATATTCGCTCTTAGTCACGCCTTGGAGCACTACGATCACTTCACTGATAACTCACCGATGTTTAGATGGGAAGGGAACGTGGAAGGGATTAAATGAACTACGGATTGTCTGTCCGAGCAGATTCGTCGAGGCAACGCCATTGGAGGTATTTCCGAGTGAAACGGGAGCAAAATTCCGCGCGCGGAATTTCATCCGGAAGGTTAAGGCCGCGAGCGATAAATACGGGTCGGGGTGCGGGGTGGTGCCGTGAAAGTACGGCTCGAATCGCGGCCGACGGATATAAAAAGAAATTACCGGCCTCTCAGACGCACTTGGATCCTCCCTGTGCTTTTCTTTCCTCTTCTTTTCCATCCTCGTCTCCATCCCCGCGTCCCATTATATCCGCGTTCGCCGGGGCTCTTTTACTTTTTTCCCGTGCGGCAGCAGCCAGCTCTACGGACTTGTTTCCCGATTCCACCCCGTGCTCCGCCCTTGTAACCTGATTTACAGGTGTCCCTTCCAGATACGCGCTCGAGCTTTTTTTGCGGGGACGGCGTCGGCCACTAGGTCTCCGGATACTTGCAAATAATTCCACCCCGCCCCGACGCGTCGTCACTGTTTTTACCCTAATTATCGAACCGCCCCTTCTTCAACCCTCGGGTCCCTCCAATCCCAAAGCTTCGCTTCCTGGTTGTATTGGCCCGAGCAGCGGGCAAGGGTTAAAGAAACGTAGCCTAATCGAACCGATAGAACTTCTATTTCATTTCCACCGATCGAATAAACCCGTTCCACGCCGAATTCCCCGTCAATAGGACACTGTGTCCAGCGACGGTAACACAAAGGCTGGTTTCCGATCCGACAATCGAGCCGATTCTCTGCGATCGAAGCGAGTCCTCGTTTCGACGGATTGTTCCGTGGGTCATTTTCCTTGCTCCCATTTCCCCAGGAAGGAATCTTAACCCTCCCCCTTCTCCCCCGCCGAAAGGTGAGTCGTTGCAGCTGGTTTTCGTTAAATAGAAAAACTGTAACGCGAGCAAGCGAGCTGGTCGAAGAGCAGCCATTTGTACGAGTGGCAGCCGCCGTCGGACTAAACGAACGAACCCATCCACCGGCCGATTGATTACACTTTGAATTTTTCACTAATTGCCGGTCTCTCTCTCTCTCTCTCTCTCTCTCTCTCTCCCTTCCCCTCCCGTCGCGCGTCGAGCCCGTTTTTCAGACGTCCCCTGAATATTTCAGGGCTCTTCGGGAATTCGGTCACGAGCGGCCGATTTCGAAACCTCGCGAGGAAACGCGAGAGCTAGACGATTCGTTATTCCGCACGATAATTCGATAACGAGCTCGAAAACGCGTCCCATATTCCTCTCTTTGGCAAGGTTTCGAGAAAAGCCGTGTTGCTACAATTGCTTATTACAAGCCTCGCTTATTACAGTGCACGGTAGCCTGTCACATTTGCCCTGCTAACGTTACGTGCGACGACGTGACGGATTACACATTGCGGTCTGGTTCGCGAAACACGCGCCGACAGTTCTGACAGTGCCGCGAGTGCTGCCCGAAAACGGAATTAATATTGCGAATTTTTATGCGAACACTCCTCGCGAATGAACTCGAAGATCAAGATCACTGAATATACTAGCACAAAAGTTTGGACAAATATCGGTAAGATGAGACACTCGCAGTTACATTTCAAGTTGCAAAATATGAAAGAAAACCTTGTATCCAATGTTATACATGCGAATACTAATTCTACATTATAAAATACTAATATAAAATACACTTACAAATTTTCAAAAATGATCTATTCCTGCGTTGGATCCACAGGAGAATCCTTGCAAATAGTTATCCTTGTTTTTCGGAGGCTGTTTTCGAAACACCATACTTCTACACAGTAACTAAACACTGAACAACACACACTTTACGAAATTGTGACAGCGAACGAGAAGATGTTGTTCCGACCACGGTCAAAATAATACTGCGAATTTAATTGGTTTGTTCGTGCGAACGTGGTGGGGAGAGGTAATACTAGGCAGGTGATTCGCCGAGGGTACGTAAACTCTAAGTACAAAAACGAGCAGTTCCGGGAAATCGGGTGGGCAATTAGGCCGCCAGAGTATGTTTACCTCGTGTCCCTATCTAGTTTTTGTAAACCCTCGGCGAATGACCTGCCTAGTATTACCTCTCCCCACCACGTTCGCGCGAACAAAGCAATTAAATTCGCAGTATTATTTTGACCGTGGTCGGAACAACGTCTTCTCGTTCGCTGTCACAATTTCGTAAAGTGTGTGTTGTTCAGTGTTTAGTTACTGTGTAGAAGTATGGTGTTTCGAAAACAGCCTCCGAAAAACAAGGATAACTATTTGCAAGGATTCTCCTGTGGATCCAACGCAGGAATAGATCATTTTTGAAAATTTGTAAGTGTATTTTATATTAGTATTCGCATGCGTAACATTGTATACAAGGTTTTCTTTCATATTTTGAAACTTCGAGCGTCGATAACCATTACTTTTTATACACGCTGTACGATTCATTAACGAGTCGAAAGAATGGAAACGTTCGAATTTTGCGGACAGTGCGCGAGGGTTAATCGAGGGTCGAGAAAGCTCGCAGTCCAGAAGCGATAATTGTACTATATTCAACACTTTTGCGGGTCTTTCGCGAGCGTTGACGAGCTGAATTGTTCGACGAACGCGCCGCGTCGACATTATTTTTAACGATACATCGGCGATGCGTTTAATTGCGGCAACGGCGGAGACTCGTTTCGAATAAAACTTGATCGATCCACGCGCGATTCCCGCGTTCAAGACAAAATTAGTTTAGTCACGGAGTCCCAATTGAGAACCGCTGCGCTAATGATTCGATACCGATATACAGTTATGGTCCGTAGAGGCGCATTACTAACGACGATAACTCATTAACGTCGTATCGTGAATCAACTTCGTCGCGTTGCATTCGAATCTGCAACCGGATGTATGTACAGAGTGGCCAGGAAAACTTTCGATAAAGTTGCTTGCTCCTCGTGCTATCGTCTACTTAGCGTTACTGGAACAAAGAATTTTTATTTAACCAAACGATTGAAACGGCGTGATAAACTCTGTTCGGTCTTTAGCGTAGATCGATCGTTAAGATGGGAAATAAAATTCTATTTCACTTAATTTTCAAGCCTGCGGACCACGAGAGTGTAAACATGCATTCTACCGCATATGCATTTGCATAGCACAAGAGTTTTCTAGGACTGGAAAATTGCGCAATCTAACTATCCAGTCTGCAAAAATATCGTCTAAGAATAGAAAATCGTACGAACAAAAATTAGATTAATTTGCTCCAGCGTTTATTTACGGCGGTAATTAGGTCAACAGCAGAACGGAAACAGACTAGCATAATTTACCATTGATTTTTTTTTTTTTTTTAAACCGCTGGCCGAATATAGGCGACGCGGTTTCGGCCTGGTAATAATCGGGCTCGGCGGGGCGTGTCGATGACATGATTTCACGAATTCTGTTACAGCATTGACGACGAGGGCCGTGCACACTTTGCGGGGCAATTATTAATGCCGCGTTTATTATTCCCGACATAAATACTGTGACGAGGGGGCGAGCACACACGGGTCTCTATCGCGTGTTCGCAGTTTCGAGTCACGCGAAATGACCGGGCGGGTTTGCGAACGATTACTCACCGAGAACTTGAAAACAACGATCTAAAGTTATATTACGGTGGTTAAATAGGGGCTGCGCGTTCAACAAGCGAAGCAGCCAACGATACCGATGCCGGCATCGATTCTCGATTACCTGTTTTCATCGTTCGCGAGGGATTATGCGCGATCGAATTATAAATTGAACGTTGTCGGTCGAGTCGTTTCACGCGGGAGCGTAGAATAGTTGGTCGTGACGCAAACGCACGCAGTGGTCGTTTGAAATTTCTAGTTGCCGGCAGCGTCGCCGGCCTTGTAAAATGCATCAATTTTAATTTAATTCGCGACGCGCCGCCATCGGCAACAACTGCTCCCGTATTAAACGCGATTATGAGACACTTGCTCACCAGTTAGCTGCCACACCCGCTTCTGGCGTGCTACACTTTTCTCACTTAATTCGATATGTCCACGGTCACTGGTCTGGCGTATTTGTTCCATGAATTTCAGAGAAAACACACACCGTGATGAATGTACTCCATAAAATCGCGTGGATTTCCACCTATAATTTAAGCCCTAAATTGTTAAAAAAAAAAAAAGAGGTAATCTTACAATATATGTCCCGCCTGCGAGCAATTGTTTGAATCCTAGGAGAACAGGACACCGAAAACAACAGAGATTCGTCGCGTTTCCCGTAGCCTCAAGAAACTCTCAGCGAATTTAGGACAGTTTCTCAGCCCGACGTAACAACCACGCGAACCTCGTTGTCGGTGGTTCGAATGAATCCTGTCTAATACCTCGTCGAAGGAAAGAAAGCCCTATCCGAGAAGTTTTTCTCCCTTGAATTTTTCTAGCTCGTCCAACGGAGGAAAACTGGTGCTGGAGCACTCCCGGAGGGTAAATAAAACTCATTTGCACCGAGGACTTTTTTAACTGGCGCGCTAGATCGAACGACCATGCCATCCCACCCCCCTTTCTCTCTCTCTCTCTCTCTCTCTCTCTCTCTCTCTGTTTGCCAGCCAATGAAATCTTATGCGGCAGCAGTTACCGTTTCGTCGCCCGAAAATTCCGCCGCGGGCGGTCGCGATCGACTTTACGACCGTTTTCGAACAACTTCCGGATTGTTCAATGTCGTTGGAACGGCGGCGAAAGTCTAAGCACTCTTATAGCGTGACCCACGCTCATATCTACAGCGCTGTCAGAAAATCGTGGTGAAATATCAATCGTCCCGGTTACATGAAAATTGCAAATTCTGCAGATTCGTCGTCCCGGAACTTGAGACGGTATTCAACGGGATTTTTAGGGACGTTTAAAAAGACGAAAATTTAAAAAATAAATGGAATCTACCTGGCGAAAGAGGACGATGCGGAAGAGGACGCTTGCTTTGCGCGGACCGGTAGAATGGCCGGGAGTATGGTCGTTCCGTACGAATAGCGGCTCGACTATCCATCGCCGGTCGTCTATCGGTAGTCCCTTATATAGTTTATCGCGATTCGATTGCTTATCGTCGGGGCAGATACGAATCGACTCGAGTTGGGTCGAAGTTTCGTTCGTTAACGGGAACTTAAAGTCGGTGGCTCCGGCACGGCTCGGTCTGCGGCCGTTTGCGGTTCTTAACGCGCGGCCTGCGCCTGACAGATTACTCCACGGGGATTCGCCCTGTTCTTTCTGCGACGCGAGACAACTTCCCAGCCCCTCTCAGCCCGCCCAGCCAGTCGGGGAAGTCGCAGAAGTTTCCACGATGACGGAAGAAGAATCGAAATCCTCGTTCCGTCGCGCCGGTGACAACTATTGCGCGCAGAAACAGACAATACAGCACTCCACGGTTAAATTTACGACGGTTCTCTAGCCAGCAGTTAAATTCTTGCCGCACCGAACGCCTTTTTCAACAACTGACTCAAATACCACTTCCAACAAAAGTGGACATGGAAAAAATAAACGTTGGTTCTTACATTGTACATGTAAAAGTTAGACCACAAAACTGACGAAGCTTTACGTTTCAACGTATAGTTAGCGCGAAATAATTCCCGAGGCGAAACTCGGATTAAAGAATTATTCGGTACACCGTGTGTTAATCGAGGCAACATCGTCGCTCTTCGGAGCTCCCAGCAGCCCGTGCCCCATTCAGAATTGAATATTAATCGCGCGCAGTGTATCCTCAGCTGTTCGGTCAGCGATAAAGTTGTTCGACCCTCTCGGTCTTTGTCTTGCGTCTTCAGGTGTGTTCCACGCTAAATATTCGCAAGCCGTGTGGTCGAAACCAGCCGGTGAACCCGATGATCCGACACGATACATCAGCTTGCGGCTCGGTCACGCGATAGCACAACATTACGCGTTCGTTTGCTTATCAACTCGCCGGTGTTTAAGCTCCGCGTAACCGTAACACGGTTATCTCTCCACCCACCGGCTAAATATAGACTCGGATTCCCTTTGAAGCAGCGAAATCATTTTTCCGGTACCGGTCCGACTACCTTTCTGCTTGATTCAACAGTAGCTTGTTTTTACTACGTAATTCCAGCATTTTAAACAAACAGGTATTACAAATGCTCCTCCTATCTCATGCAAATTAGAATGAATAATATTTGCATCTAGCTCCGATAACAGACACCTAAAATGATCCACTTGCGAAGCAATGGTCGAACCAACGATGGCCATCCTTACAAACAGAAATGGAACAGCACAACCAGCATTCAATTTCTAAATTGGCCAGCCATTATCCTCATCCGAATCAACAGAGGAGAGTAGCAGAGACGAGTGCACCAAACGCTGCAGGTTAATTCTCAGATCAATTGGATCCATTTTGATCCATAAACGCCTCCGTCGATGCTCTAATTTTCTGTCAACCAATTTAATTCATTAGTTACTGCGATTGAATCCGATCACCGTCGAGTTCAGAGAAATAGATTCAAGAAAATAGCTCCGAGAACGAAGGGTTAATTTTTTACAGTGCAATACGTATCGGTACCGCGGTTCAATCGTTGAGATGTAACCTTTTGCCACTTGGTTAGAACCGGCAACTTTCCATCTCTTGTTTCGCTGTCTCGTAACAACCGCGTCGAATCCAACGAATCGAGCGGATCCAGAGTGATCGAGGGTAGATCGAGCGTGTCTCGCTCGTCGAAAAGATCGATCGGTTCCCGTGCGTTCCTCCCGGCCGTAATTTCTCAAGGCGACAAGCGTGATTCGCGACTCGTACAACGGGATACGCTGTCGTTACAAATTCGAGACTGCGTTCGACAGCGTCAGCCAACCCGAAAACGTACACCGGGGATTTTATTTCGCGGACCGGATAGCTCGGCCGTATCATGCAACGGCAGAAAAGTTCAGCGTATCGAATCGACAAATTGGCGGAGGACACGGGACCGGGTTCTCGTGATATTTTAAAATAAAAACCCGGCGGCCGCACGCGCGTTCCCCTTTGAATTCCGCAAACGCTCAACCTATTTTTCCAGCGTTGTTGCGTTCTTTTTTCTCTCCCGCGCTCTCTCTCTTTCTCTCTCTCTCTCTCTCTCTCTCTCTCTCTCTCTCGTTCTCGGCATGCCGGTCTCCGCGGATCACGGATCGACTAGCTTTGATCCGTCGAACGGAAGCACGACCAACGATATTTGCCCGTGTTTGACCATTAGAAAACCCGCCAGTCCATTAGAAAACCTGTTAAATAACGCGCTCGACTCTCGGAAATTATTCGAGTCAATATTTTCATCCGGAAAAAAACACACGCGTTTTGTTGGCGCCTCGTTCGTGTTGCCGCCGCACCGCTTCTCCTTTCTAGTTGACGCGATGTGTCTGGTATCTGATACAGCGTCATCGAAACTCGCTGACGTTTCTAGAGAATTTTCTAGGTATACACGGACCAACCAACCACCTAGACACCAGACTAACAAACATAACAGAATACACGGCAAACGTCCAATCAAATTGCACAAGCTTTGAAAAACACGCTGCAAAACACGACAGCCACGACAAATTGTT
Source organism: Seladonia tumulorum (assembly GCA_913789895.3). Taxonomy (NCBI): domain Eukaryota; kingdom Metazoa; phylum Arthropoda; class Insecta; order Hymenoptera; family Halictidae; genus Seladonia; species Seladonia tumulorum. Next base: position 11,275,342 of record OU565281.1, read on the forward strand.
CTAGCATATTTTTTTTGTTTTGTATAGTTTTTCGCAATCCGATGCGGCAAAAGGTAAACCAGAAACCATTTTATAGTCGCCAGCGCGGAGTCGAAAACTCCCAGGAGAATGTAAAAGTTGTTTCGAACATTTCCCACTTTTGTTTTCATAGAATAAAAAATATTCCCCTCCGCGAGGACTGACAAAACGCTCGATCAGAAAAAAAGGAGTTCCGAGCGTTTCGCAACGTTTGTTGTTTCAGTTTCGCGCGTTGTCACGAACAGGATATAATGGTATACATTTGGCAAGCACTAATTGTCGACCGAGGCAACCTACAACTCGCGAGACGCAATGCGTCGATCACCTTGAGAATTTAATCACGAGGATGACGCAATCGGTGAGTGTTCAGTCGCAAAACGCACTTCCGGACGACTGAGTTGCGCATTAAGATTGTTGCTGAACGTACTGTGCACACATTGGTGCTTCCTAAAGAATAGTAAAAATTAAAAGATGAATGAATAATTTAATAAGCTTCCAGTGGACAAAGAAATATCGAGTTTCATAAAGAAAAGCAGACGAACACGTTCCGTCAAGTTTTATTCGACTTGGCAGTCACGCTTAAACTTTTCTCGTTTCGCTGACTGAATAAGTTTACATATAAATAAATTCATTTTAATATGAAAAAACTCGGCTCACTCGATGCACGCGACCGTGCGAATCAACCGCGATTAAATCCGATCTACGCGCTTAAGGCATTATATGCATCTAAAGATTATAGTCATTTCTTTGCCGACATCTTTGGAAACATACTCTTTGTACCGTAGTTTAATACTTTGTGCAAAAAAAGCGACACAAGGATTTCCAATACAGTCTCGTTCGAAGTTTCTAGACTAGATTTTATACACTTATCGGATGAACGACGACGATGAATTACGTTAACATAAATTTCAACCTCTTGCGTCGTCACCCAGCTTTTTCGACACAAGGGTTAGCAAGCACCCACGAAAACGTCCCATCTTGGAAACTATTGAACTACCTCGTAGAAAACATCCAGTCGATAACCGTAGACTAAGTATGAAAGCTCGTGCAACCTGGAAAAACCTGTTAAATTCGTATATTTTGTACAAGAGTTGGCTACCAGCGTTCACGTGGCCGCGATATTCCATGGACGCGGGACGTGTTCTCGAAGAGGACACGATGCGGAACACTTGGTCAGCCTTGGCTCTTCAGCATCGCGCCGGTGGCGTACTTCTCGGTAGCCATCAGCTTCTGCAGCGGACACTTGAGCCAGCTGTACCAGAGGGAAAGTAATTTGTAGGTTCGCCTTGGTCCCGGCTGTTTGTGAAGTAACTCGCATAGGTTGCAAGCGGCGCGGCGCGAGCTTTCCCTGATCCTATAATACTTCTTCCACTCGAAGTACTTGGCGTACTCGTGCCGGTTCTTCATCAACGCCTTCAAGTATTTGGCCAGCTCCTCCGGCGAGTCGAAGTCGAGCGCGTCGATGTAGGAACCGGGCGGCGCGAAAACGCTATAGTTCGCGCCACCGTAAACGATCGGCACCAGGTCATACCTGAAATCCAAATCAGAACATCCCCGTTTTCTAAAAAGCATGAAAACTGGCGAAATTAAAATTATTCGAAGCGAACGTTGCACCGCGATTATGTGTACAAATTAATGATCCAATTGTCTGTACTGTCAGCAGCGTTTGCCAATTCTTAGGAAAGCGTAGTTTCGCGTGAAAATCCACAGACTGCTCGTAGAAGCGCGATCGACGAGTACAGTGATCCGTAGCAACTTTTTGTCGGCCTGTCTAGTTTCCCCGGACGTCAGCTTTCTAACAGAAACGAGTTTCGAGGTTTAAACAACTCTAAGCGAAGGGTTCCAGCTGTTACTGTAACCGCAACGAGTGGTTCTTTCTTTCTATGGAATGCAAATTGTCATCTGGGAGAGAGAAGGAGAGAGACGATCACGACTAAGACTGTGGTTACGAGGAGCGTTTAGGATTTTATCTAAGTGTGCCAGAAACGTGTGTCAAACATTAACATTAGTCGTTGGTCCAACATTTTCTGCAATTTGCTTTGCAGTCTATTACTCTTATTATCGCACGTTTCTCTCAAGCTATTTAATTTAGCGATCGTCCATAACTTTTTTCATAATTTTCTGGATCTTTTTATAATCATCTTCCGACTTTTATTAATTTGTTTCAGCTTCCTCTGCAATACGTTAAACGAGTACTATACTACGAAACGTATCCACTGCAATCATTCGCAGGATAATTAATTTATTCTGTCCGATGTGCTGGTCGGATCGTCGACTCGTCAGGAAATGTGTCAGCGACGGTAACGGTGCCCTTGCGAAACGTGACAAAAACACACACGCGAAATGAGTAAAGAGAAAACGAGGGGCCGGAGGGTAGGGTAGGGTAGGGGAGCGGAGGGAAATTGTCAGAGAAATTCATTCGCAGCGCGGGCACGTGTCGAAACAATTCCAGGATCCGCGGATCGGGTCCGATCGAATCGGATCGTTTACAGGCGGCTCGAAATGAGTTGTCGTTCGGGATCGGCGAATTGCGGGCTTGCGACTGACAATTTTATCGGCGAAATCGTCCCACGGGTGGAGCCATTGTTTTACCTGAGTGCTTTGTACAGCTTCTCGGTTACGTAATCCTCGCAGAGAGAATTCTCGAACGACAGGTAGAAAAAATAGTTGGGCTCGGCGACTTCGCCGAAACAGTCCTGGGTATGGGGACACGCGTGATCGCCGCATTTCCCATAGACGTCCACGGCCACGTGTTTCGCCAGTTCGTCGATGTACTTTTCCCTGCCGGACTTTGCGTGACAGTTGCTCACGAACCATACGATCGGCTTTGTCTTGCCCTCGATCCGCTCCAGCAACGATTTTGGCGTCTCGATCGGCTTCCGGTCGCCTGCGAACATCAACGGATTCGTCCAATTCTTTATTCCTTGCGAATCTACTTCAACTACCATTTTAAAAAGTCTCGGAAATCTGAAATTCTCGAGCGGAGCATTTGACGTAAGAATTTCGCTGCCCGAGCAAACAAAGGATCGGCTGTTGCGTCAACTAAAAATCTCGTAAATTTCAGCAGAGATTCAGAAATCTTGAACAAGCAAAACGAACAAATAGAAGGTCGCCAGAAACGAGACAAAGGCGGCGGACGCGTCCGAGCGAGAAAGTGAGCGTTAACGTCGGCAACAGTTAACGTAGCTGGCGACGACGCTTTAATTATGACGTTGCCCTAGCGTTGCATAACGCGATTACGCAAAAATGTTCTCGCAACCTGCTGCCATTTTCCGGCGACATGGCACAGCACGGCGCGTACACACCTTTCTACACGGCTTTTGCTCGCTCGAGGGACGTTCTTTAAATACCTCGCTACTTAATGCTTCAAAATCATCGTAAAGCACAAATGTCCTTTTTACTTGATACGTTGTACAACTGGTGTATCCATATTTTGAATCCTGTGTCTAATTCTACTAGTGCTAGAGGATCAATCTAGATATGGCCAGGTAAAAATTACGCGACTTGTCGAGGACAATAAACGTTTGCCTCAAGTTTATGGTCGCGCGAGGCGGCTTTAATCGCGCGTAGCGCTTGTAGCGTGCGCGTAAGATGGAACGGGATTGATTACACGGTGGCTCGATTATGAAGTGTGCGAGACGGTGCGCACGATGCATACGGTGCATACTCTCGAGGCGGGTGCGCTGCGTGGCGGATGCAGAAAGAGAGTGGTTTTCGCGCGCCCCGGCGAAAGGCAAAGAGCGAAAAGCAAACATCTTGAATAATCAATGCGCGCGGAGGGAACGGCCGCTTCTGGATACTTGGTGACGAACGTTCGTTTAATTCCAAACTCTGAGAACCACTTGAAAGTTCGCGTTCTTGAGCGTTTCGACAGCTTCGGTGGCGGTCGCTCGCTCGCCGTACCGGGTGTTTCGTTTCCATTTTTGCGCTGCGATTTCCACAATACAGGCGACGATAATCGCGAAAATTCCATGTACATTCTATCGTACCGACAATACCTCTGCTGTCAATGTTAATGTATTGGATGCACGAGAGGTTATCGCCTCTCTGCGAGTTCAAGCTTCGCGCGGACGTTTAACGCGATAATGTTCCGAGTCTACAGCGACAGATGTGTTGCTAACGGGTTCGTAATTCACGCTTATCTTGCGCAAACTCTCTAACGCTTGTAAATCGCTCTAACTGGGACTTTCTGCTTACGGCGCAACGCCAATGGAAAAATTATATGTATAATTCCCCTTTGAACAACGTAACACGATTATCGGGATTTCGAGCTCCGCTCGTTATAGCGTCATTTGTTAGTCGATATGAGACGATATTGAACTTTTCCATAGGAAGGTTCATTTACAGCAAACAAGTGGAAATGGTCAGCTATGATCAGCCAACACGAGGCGCACGACAGGAAAGTTTTTCAATCGATTAAATTACTTCCGACTTTCCTGTGGAAGGGAAGAATGGTCGTTCGATGGTTACCTGTGCGATTATAATACTCGGTCCAGGTGGTGTTGGCCATCGGCGCGACGACCCGGCCGGTGGCCTTTTCTTCGACGTCCCCATAAGTCCAGACTACGTCGCTGTCCAATCTGTACGTCATCGTCAGATTAAAGTAATCCTCGTAATAGTAGTCGAGCAGCGGCCGATTGATCGGGCTCTCCAGATTCACGAAAACGTACCACTGCCGGGGGCTCCTGTTGACCGGCAGGTCCGAGAGCTGCATTTCGTTCGCGTGAAACAGCACCGCGTTGAAATCTTTAACGTCCGCGTAATACCTGTCGTGGGTAGCATAGCAATCGCTGACGGGGCAGTCGTCGAAATCGTTGCCCAGATAGAACGTTTCGTCGCCGAACAGCGTGTTCCAATAGAGTATCGTCTTGGTGTTGTTGCTGACCGAACGGTGCGCCGAAATGATCCTCCTCAGAGTCATCGAGCCGTAGATCTTTACGTTGAAGTAGAAAGCGAGAAGGTAGACGGAGCAGAGGAACGCAGAGACCACGATCAACACGTTCCTGCTGAGGATCCATGATCTCATATCGGCGAGTCCTCTGGATCGGCCGGCAGCTGCAAGCAACGTTCAACGGACGACAACGGTAAACGATTTGTCTTCACCGTCGAAACCCCGGGCTATCCGGTTCCAAATTCACTCTTACAACTTAATAGGCAATTTGTGACTCTGCTGGACCAACGAGACAGCTCAATACACTGCTCGAACAAGCCAGCCAATGATCCCGGCGACAATTGCGATCGCTGTACTACCCTCCGGAAAGTCGACGTTCGCGTTTGACGACGATTACATTATCTTATCTTATTCTATACGAACGTTGAGTTTATCGCCGTTCCTGGATGACCTTGTTACTCTAAACAAACAACACGTCGTGTTTATCACGATTCTCAAATAGGTCGGAATACCGTTCTGACTCGTTCAAATTCGATAAAAGCAGCGAGATAGACGATCGTTCCCTTCAGGAACGAAGGTAGAACCTTCGCGAATTCTTTGTCGGACATGTAGGTAACAGAAGACGCGATTGCTATGACGCGACAGACGGTGATCGACAGCGGTAATTCGCGAATCCTCGGGAAAACCAGTTTGCCCGCCGGAATGTCTCCGGCATTTCTCGGCATAGTTGTTTGCGGGCCTTGCCGCCGACAGAGGAAGAAATTACGCAACGCGTCGATGGAAAGAGTAAACGGGCCACGGGGTCGTCGTGTTCCGTTCGATTAAAAGTTACTCGTTCGGCAGGAACGAGCGCGGAAACGACACTCTCTTCCGCCTCTTATCCGGTCGCTTTAATCCGCGGCTCGCGTAACGATCGAAATTTCTAATTAGCGCGGCACTCGACTCTGTTCGAGGTTCGTTAAAAATCAAACGATCTCTCCCCTTCTTCGACCCTCCCCCTCGACTTGCCGTCTCCAGGCTAAACGAAACTGAGAGAAAGAGAGGGAGAGGGAGAGGGAGAGAGAGAAAGAGAGAGAGAGAAGGAGAGAGGGCCTCGTCGGTTTTCAACACCTTCAAACGCGACTGCCACGTGACACGTGCGAATTAATTTCCAGAAGTCCTCCAGAAGTTTTTCCTAAATGAATAGAACGTTGAAATAGAATTTTTATCTTCGGAGACCCACCGGATCATTACTGGGATACATTAAACGGCTCTTAACAACCCGAGATAAGCAGACGATCTTTAATCGATAGAACTAGAAATCGAATCAGGGCTTACTGGCCTGGAATCCCCGTGAAACGTTTCATTATGCTGCAACCAGAGTATGTACCGACAGAGAGACGCGCGTTCACGCGACACAAAACGAGCGTCAGCGTTTCGTCCTTGTCATAGGAAAACTGAATTCCATAGACACTTTCACAGGCGCGGCGCAGCGGTAAAAGCAATCACGTAGACGCGCCGACTGTGAAAGCGAACGGTGGGCTTGACACGGACGCGTCAAACGCAATTGTCGAGGCTAGGTATCAACAGATGATCGGCTGGCGTGCTCGGTCAAACCGTTTACAACTACCCGAGTCCGCCCTCCCAACGCGCGAACCTTCCGAAACGACGATCCTTCGTGCCATCCCACTCCTTCGGTTGAGACGAACTCGAGAAACAAACCAGAACACACTTACTTCAACGTCGCTCAAACTCGTACGCGATCAATTAAGACATAACGGTGGTTACGACGGACAAAACGCGACCAGAATCGACAGAACACAGTTGATTACGATCGAGAAGATGAAATCACGAACACGAAACACGAACATCGCAAAAGAGAACGCGAAATCGCGATCATACGCGAATTTGTGTTCACACGATTCTAGATCAAGTGTTGACTCAATCGGTATTTCGATCGTTTCAACGAGGCGTTGCTAACATCAATTTGTTTCGCTGCCTACCTTCGCTGTAAAAATAGTTTGCCAACTGCAACGCATCTCCTTTAAGAAGCATCGAAACGCTTTAAGAAATCGTACAGTCTGTGAATATTATGCTGTGTATACACGCATAACTGCGGTTGTCGTGCATGGTAAATAATAGGACAATGATCTTGTGTTTCTCTAGTGTTGATTTTTCCTATACATGTATGTAATCCGCAGTCTAATTACAGCAGTGGTTTCGATTGCTATTAGGGAAATGCGTTCGCCGGTCGGTACGGAGTTGGAGGTCCCATCTGAACCGTGTCGGCGTCCCCGAAGGCCGAGTCTGATCCTCGTGATCGATGCGTAAGCGAGATCGCGATCGGCCGATCACGGGCCGATCTCTCTGCGAGGCCGCATTTTTCTTCGCGCAGAAAATTGGTCATCTAACTTGGTTCGTTCACCGTCCCAGTCCGATTTGCGAAATTGTTTCTGTTGTAATATAGTAAATGTTATACTCTTAAGATGTGCAGCAGGACGAGCGCAGGCGCCTTGCGCATGCGCCACTATATATATATATATATATGTATTTTATATAGCTCTCTACGAGGGGGCTCTCACTGAAGTAAAGTTTTCCGACATAGTAACATGTTATTTAAAACTGTATTGTTTTCCACAACCATCCACGATATTCGAACAGTTTCACTTGTTACAATGCCGATCGCGGACCAAAACTGGCGAATCGATATCGGGGCTTCGCGACGACCAGCTGGCTGCGCTGTCGCAGACCGACTGGTTCGAAACGCGCAGGCCGTACCCATCGCGAGCCAGCTCGTTTCACACTGCCGCACGTGGCCCTCGGCGTGGAACAGTCACGAAACGCTCGGAAAGAGACCGGTTTTCGACGAGCCGCGAATCGGCGAGAATCAGCTAGGATCGGTTCGCGTGGCCGTCGAACGTATTCCAAGTTACTCGAGCCGATATTAACCTTTCGTCGATAATCTTTTATCGACCTCGAGAGAGCAAGGAGCAATTATCGTGGGCAGAAAGCCTGCGGAATTTGTTCGGCGAATGTCCGGTCTCGCATGCTGAAGCGCGTCGCGTTAGTTTGTTGCAGCACGTTGCGCAAACACCGATGCATAGACACCGCAACGCGAAGGCGTGACAACCGAGCGTTCGTCTGATTCTTAATCCGCGGAGATCTGGCGCTCTCATAAATTTATAATCGCGATATCGAACACGCATAAATCTCCCGAAGACGATCGACCGCTATTCGAAAGTGGCAAGTTTCGGGAACAAAGTTGCACGAGCGTTGAAGCCACTGAGCTCAACCCCTTGCGCTACGATTGCCTTTATATCCCCAACGATTAGAACTTGTTTGTTCTAATTTTCTCCCAGAGAAAAACCAACGCGTACAGATAAACCTACCGGCCCGAGTCAAATTGTCCGGCCACAGATTACTGATTACTAGACATCGGATCTTTATGCATTTATGGCTTATGGAAATGTTAAAAAAATGCTATAATATAAAATTCGAGAGAATTTAACACGATTTTTATTTGCTTTGGATCTACAAAGGCTGTCCCCATTAAAAATAAAATTTTATTTCATTCCACTTTCTTAAAATGTTTCTATAAAAATTGGAAATTGCATAAACATCCGATGTCTACTGATTACTGATTTTACTGTTATAAAAGTAGCAAAAAGTGCTTGTAACGTTATCCGGAACCTCCTCTGGCTTGCGGGATAGAATTTCGGTGGTTTCGGAGCGATTAAATCGCGAACAACATGCGTCATCATGCGCCATGATAACCTTGCGGTTTCTCTGACCGCCAAATGGCTCCCTTTTCCCCAATTTATCGCCCGGATTGATCGAACGAACGGTACCGATATTCATCTACGGCCTCGTTGTTTCCTACAAACGACGGTCCATAGCTTGAACAAACTAGGCCACAAGACACCACCACATTTTTACGATTAACATTTCGTTTTTGTTATTAAAGTAGAGCAGCCGAGCCTCGCGTAAAAAATTCATTATAATTTGAAGGAAACGAAAACACAGTTTTCGCGTTTGTCTGGGAGTTGTCGCTGATTCCTCCCGGTGAGGCAGGGGAGCATTTGCTGTCGACACAGCTGTCCGGGAACCTAGACGGATTGGTTTAATATTATGCATGCGCGACGGCTACGTGCCTCTCCAATTTCGAGGCTGGGAAACTACGGGAGGCACTCCCGGATGGTAAAAAAACAATATTTTCCGCGCACTTTGAAAACGCATTTTAATTAGATTTCGACTTGAAAAAGTCGAAGACGATACAACTATATCCCCAACGCTATCCCAGAACCCTTCTCTTCGCAAGGGTCGGACCTACGCGGCCCAAGAGTGGCGCGAGGCTGAAACGCTTAATTCGGCGGTAACTTTATTCGTTCGACACGGGAATCGCGGAAATTTCTCGAGAAAGCAATCGTGCCGGTGCTGTCGCTGTCGCTGTCGCTGTCGCTGTCGCTGTGAACCGAGTCCTCGTTAAATATTACCGGCGTTCAGCCCGATCGAAAGCAGCGTGTTTTATTAAGGCAATGGAACAAAAGGGGATCCGTCGGGGGCTTAATTCGCCGCGGTCTTTTCGATCTTACCCGCCGGCCCTCTAATCTATTCCGCGCACGAAACAGCCAAGCCAACAGCGAGGAGAGGGAATGAGAGAGTATCCGAGACGCTTGTACATGGCTAAAGCTCGGCGATTCGTCTTCGTACGCTAAATAATAATTCGAAACCGGGCGAGTTTAACCTCCTTGCGGCCTCCGCGATCCGCTCAGGCAGGTTTCTCCGGGGATTCCCCGTGGCAAAATCCGCCGGGTAACGATCGTCTGCGAGACCGTCTCGAAAACCGACCGGCATCCCCGGCGAACCCGGGTTTCGCCGGCTATTTCGCTCCGATACCACCCCCCGTGATTAATTCTTCCCATTAATCACGGTTCTATACGTAGTCGTTGTGCCGCTATCTGCTAACTTGATTTGCCACCGCGGCGCGGCGGCACTCTAAGCGGCGCAGTATCAATCATAATCGGAATTTAAGGAGCCGCGAGCGCTCGTCGCTCGTGATTCACTGTGCTCGACCGAGACGCTCGATCCTATCGGAACGCGGCAGTCTCGGAACAAGGTTTAAATAGAACACGGTACAAAATTCGCGACGATTCCTCCTTTAAGGTGACGATAACTCATCGCGAAGCGACGACGCGTCCGCGTAGTTTCCTGCGACCTCCGCGTCTCGTCGCGTGCACTTCCGGTAAATACAGTCGTGAAATGGAATCGACGGTTTCTCTCTTCCAGTCGAACGATCAACCAACTGCCCTCTTACTTCACTCTTGACCAGCCCTGAAACTTTCCCAAAGGATTCCTTGACTGGTGTGACTCGCGGTGACCCTCTTCCACTTCCTTTTCCTCTTCCTCTTCCTCTTCCTCTTCCTCTTCCTCCGTCTCTTCTTTGGAAGCTTGTACACCGCTTGTCACTGTGCTCCAGTCCGCTTCTTCTTCTTCTTCTGCTTCTTTTTCTTCTTCTATTTGCCTCGACGATGTGAATTTCTCAGGTAGGAAATGCAGTAATGCCTCGATCTATGTGACGGAGGTGTTTCTCACTGTCCGCGGTCTGTAATTTAGCTTTAAAACTGTGTAAATCGCCGACTGCAATGTCCAGGAATAGTAATACAAATCATAATCAATGTTAAAAATCAGAAGCTAACAGAATTCCGTTTGATTTCTCTGTGCAGCGCTGTCGGATCAGCCGATGTTTGCCGAGCCAATACCGAACGTCACCGTGCCACTGGGGAGAGACGTCAACCTGCCCTGTGTCGTCGAAAACCTCGGTGATTACAAGGTAATTAAATCGTGCCGTCCATCGGGCCAGTACCAGTCGCGAACGGCCAACTTAAAATTCCCGGTTAGATAAGATAATCGAACGTTAATCAGAAAGTAAAGAAGCGGAAGTCGTGGTCGAGTTGAAAGATAAGTGTTCGACCGGTATGGTAGCGGAGATAAAAATAAAACGGTCGCTAGGATAATCTAATCTGATACTGTAGCAGGAGGGGTTAACGAGGTTAGCTCGAATTGTGGAACGGTCGATGGACAAAAAAATTTAGAATCCGCAAAAACACGGTTAAAAGAGAAAGAAGGTAGCACGGGCAATTTTGAATAATAGGGCGCAATAGGGGTTAAACGAGAGTCTACTATGTAGACATTGTTTCGGGTCTAGGAAGAAGCACCCTGTCGGTAGACACGATGTGGGGGATGCGCTGAGAAATTACGTTCGAACGTAAACAGGTTTGTAAATAAGATTGTCCAGCGTCTACGAAAAAATGTGGAAGACCTATAAAGACCGAATTGCAGAAAAGAAGAATGCTGGTAAAACAATTTAGATCTGCCTCGGCATCCATGTCGCGAGGATGAGCCTGGAAAAAATTTCGCAAACAGGGTTAGCGGAACTAGCAGAGATAAAACCGAAAGAGATTGTTAAACCAGTTTAGCACTCTGTGTCAGTCGGTACCGGGTTGACGGGTGCAACGCAATTATCCTTTGAAAAAATTTCAGTACTCACGAGAACACAGGATTAGGTGAAGAAACGTTGTTGCGTCGAGGAGTTGAAGGGTTTGTCGTTTATTGCCCTGGCCGCTCGGCTCGTTCCTCGCAGCGCAGCGCAGCGGTGGATTGTTACATCGTGCCTCGAAATATCGATGCATCGGGAGCCGTGAATACTTGAGAACGCGCTCTGCAGACGCCCTGCGCCACGGTGTTACAATGCGTCTGCATTTATTATTTAGCCGAGCACGTTGCGTAAGAACGGAGTCTTGGACGCGCGGCTTACGTAAGCGGCAACCCTGTCTGCATACTGCATTTCGCTGCAGAGTGTATCGCGTCGCGCCGTAGACACCTGACCGGACAAAGGCGTGTCGCTGTGCGTAAATTCGAAGACTACAATGCGTATTTGTTCTTTCCTAAACCATGGTAGTTCAATAGAATTGTGGGACGCTACTAAAGAAAAAAAAAAAACGACAAGTGATCAGAGTCTCGTCGACACGCGTAGGTATCGATTAGGACGAAAAGGAAAACGGGTTAGCGATGAACAAAATGCAGGACCGCGATAATACCCGGCGAAGCGCAACGCGTGCGCCACATTATTCGAGCATTTACGTGTTGGTGGTCGTTAATCATTAAACCGGGTGCAGCAACGATAGAAGGGAAGTTGCGAGAGTAGAACGGGTCATGGTTAGAGGGACGATATAGAAGAACAGAGGGAGAGAGGGGGGAGGGGTAGGGGGAGGGGGATGGATGGAAAGGGTGAAAGCGGGACGGTAATCGGAAGCTGGAGATGCCGCGGCTCGATCCCCCTCCTCCGTCGATCCTCCCCGTTCAATTACCATCGTTCCATCGTGCCGACGTTATTAGCATTACCGCGATTCCGTGGAAAGGCATCGCGATATGGCGTGCCGATAATTTCTCCCGGGCCTTTTCTTCTTCTCGGGACGAAGAATTCTCCCGCCGTGGGAGATTCTTCGGCGTTATCGGCGACGATCCATCCGTGCCCCCGACGGCCATTCAGGACCACTGTTATGCGAACGGCGATCGGTATTGGAAACGCATCAGTTGCCCCACCGAAGAACTCGTGCCCCACGGCTAACAATAAGACCGACCGAACCGGTGATCTGCGCTGACGAATAAAGGCCGGGTAAACGCGTCACGATATCCTGCGGTGTCTGGTCGCGGGGCGTTCGAGAATCGATCGGTAATTTTCCGAGTGCACGTTGGCGCCCGTAACTTAACGGCTTTCGGAGTAATTGGCTAGGACTAATAAACGCCTTCGGCCGTCCGGGGAGCGTCTTCCTGTTTCCGTGCAGTCAGGTGCACGTGCGTCGAGTCGCTCGAGCACGCAGACGCTAGACAGAAACACGGGGCGACCGTCGAACCGACACCAAGAACACGTGCCGCTCCCATTTATCCCCGGGGTAGCCAATCACCGTGTAGCCGCGTGATTGCGCGATATTCGTCGCGATTACTATGGACTGCCCGACGAACACGTTTGCGTGCGCTCTCTCGCTACTTCCTTCTTCTCCGAGACCGAGCCGCTGGCAATCTTCTTTCCACTCGATTCACCTCTTTGCCGTATTATCTCTCTCTCTCTCTCTCTCTCTCTCTCTCTCTCTCTCTCGCAACTACACTCGCTCGTCGCAACGTCCTCACACATTTTCTGTTTAGCACGCAGAAAATCGGATCAACTTTGTGCCCGATATCGAACGAACGTTTCTCCTATTTCTCATCCGGGCAATTTAAACTCGTCAGGCTTCCGAAACCTGTTTCAGCAACTTTTTCCCTAATTCGACGTACGAGTCCCTGCGCAATTTTTATCATTTTTTCTCTGGTACTGTCCGACAGGTCGATCCCTTATAAAATGTCTCGTAACAATGGAACAATGCCGGCTTCGCGGCATAATTAAATCCGGGAAAATTGACAGACTACGGTACGGTTTCTTTGTTGTCGGCCAGAAATCGGGGAGTGTAGCCGAACGGGTTGGCCCGAGACGCGGAAAAGGTTTCGTTTCGAGGATGGCGCGGGGGTGGCTTTGGCACCCCCGTAAATAGAATTTTCTGGCGTTTTGATCAAAGAGCCTGCCGCCGACCGACTCCGGCCGCCTGGGACTGCAGTATTCACGGAGCGTCGAGTCTAATGAGACTGGCAGATACTCGAGTCGCGGCGGTACGTGTCCCGAATCCGTGGGAAAAAATCATTCCCGATACCCCCTCCCTCTCCCGTTCCCTCTATGCGACGAGCCACCCCCGATTGTCGCCCACGAAACACCGACATAAAACGCGACGCCTGAGAGATTGGGATGCGCGTCTCGGCTCGATTCGGATCGCTCGAATCCTAGGCGCTGGACCAGCTAAAAAATTGGCGGAACTGCGGGAAGACCAGAAGCTCTCTCTCTCTCCTCTTTGCGATCAAAAGACATCGTTCCCGACGAATTCACTGGTCGAGTAATGGTGTTTCGATCCACAAAACAGGCGATTTCCTTTGATAACGCATTCATTCTCGAATCCACGGACTAATGGATCGATTGGATAGAATGGCGTTTGGAGCATTATTAGATTATTTTTCACGACAGTTTACATTTCACCGTGGTTTACGTATAATGGAGAAATCGGCCCGGAACAATTCCGAATATTTGAATAGAACGAAATCATGCTCATCGGCGAACGCCACCGTTGAAATTCTCCCGTACCGATATGCCGGTGCATTAATATATCGCGTGTAAATATATATCTATATAGGTTTTCCTTTTATCCAGAAATGTTGAACAGAATACCCGGCTTACGCGTGCCATTCTTTCGGTTGGGTGCGCGGTAGGAAGAACGTCGTTTCGTGTTATTGTTTACTCGGATTAACAATATCTGCGAGCCGGGTAAGCATTGCGCCGGTTCCCCGTAAACCGGTAGAGATTTCGGTAATAAAGCATCCGAGAGCGTTAAAGGAGAAAAGCTCGAGCAATTTTTGGGCAGTATTTTCATTTAATTTCGGAGCGAGGTGATACGGCGACGAAACGCGACACCACCGTTCGCGTTCCACCATGGCGGCGATGATGCTCAATTAATGTTCCTAAAGCGTTCCGGATAAATCAAAGGCCAGCCGATCGTAAATCAATCGCAGTTAATTTATCGTCGCTATTGTTCCGTCGCGTAGCGCGAGACCTTCCCGTTAGAAATTTACCGGTCCCCAAATTAGCAGTGCAAACATTTATGACATTGAACACCACCTAGTCGCAATATGACCCTAAGGTAATGCGATCTAGGTCCGGTCATGTTATCCGTTATACAATTATTAAATACAGGGTGTCCTAAAAGTAGGCTCGGCCTAACGTCACGCTCAGTTACGTTTACACAACCTCGTGTAATAAATTTCATTCGGCTCTCCGCTCTTTCCCGCCTTTTTTTTTTCTTTTCATCGGTTCATCGTTATTCAGTGATATTCCCTGAGCACCGTTTTATCCCGCGAGTGCTCGATAATTATCTGGAAACGAGCTTGCCATCGATGAAAAATTGACTAACGTTCCGGTGTTCATTATCGCGCGCGAGCACGCTTCCATCGACGCTTCTGTTTACATTTGATACCTACGGCTGACACAATCCAAGGAGAAGAAACGTGTTTGAACGAAATTAGCACCTGACGGACAAGTCGAATAACATAAGTTTACACAAGAAACGCAAGTGTCTTTGCGACGAAATTATCTGATCGTGTTCCGGATAGGATAGATAGAAAAGCAACGACGAACAACGCGAAAAGTTAATCAACCGATAGTTTAATCGAGAATTGGATATGTATTAAATCAATAAATTCCACTCGGTAAACCATTCGCAACATTAACCGATGTAATTAAACGTCAATTACAATGCAATTTTAAAGAATCTGAAGCACACAATATGCTCTACGAACTACACGTTATTGGATTCTGTCGATAAATCATTGCAGATTGTTTGCTAGAATAACATTGGTATTTTCCGATGAAATGGGTGTACTGCTATTTATGTATTGTATAACGGTGATTTTATGCGCGCATCGTGGAATATTATCGAAATTCGATCTTGTGCCGCCACATTATTGAAACAGCGCAACAGTCGGTCGGAATCTTTCGGTTTCGCTTTGCGAGAGCCAGCGGGTTTAGGCGAACGAAACAAAAAGGAGGCAGTGTGGGGCAGTCTGAGGCTCTGAGCAGTTAGGCCAAGATGTTGCAAAATGTAATCGAGCTTCGTCCGCGGAAAGAAGTTTCGGAGTGTTCGTCCATTATTCGCGCGGAGCGAGAGCGCTTAGCGGGAACGCGGCTGGCAGCGAGCTCTTCCGGGAGTAAAAGTTGAGGCGGCATGCTCGAGTGCTCTCGGTAATTACCTAATTAGGAAACGAATTTAATAATTAATTTGCTAA
The DNA here is from genome assembly GCA_913789895.3 of Seladonia tumulorum. Classification (NCBI taxonomy): domain Eukaryota; kingdom Metazoa; phylum Arthropoda; class Insecta; order Hymenoptera; family Halictidae; genus Seladonia; species Seladonia tumulorum. Next base: position 11,291,147 of record OU565281.1, read on the forward strand.
CCGGATTACGGCGCGCCCGGCGCGAGAGTGCGTCAAGCATCGGCGCCGCGCCGCCATCGCGACGGATAACGCGGCGCTCGGTGCACAAATCGTCGACACGGAATTTCTCGCGATCCCTGAAATTATTTTTAATTACCCAGTCGATAAATCGTCGAGTTAGCTCTGGTGGCTCGAGATTCGACGATTGCCACCGCGCGCGTCGGAATTTATTTTCCCTTGCGCTAGGAAAACGTCGAACAAAATCGCTCCGATAATGTCCGTCGATTAACGCCCCGAATGATTAATTTTTCCCGGCTACAACTCTGCCCTGAAAGTGCACGAATCATCCTGGATCATCCGGAAAGACAATCGCTTCTGTCTCGTCGCTCGGAGACCGCTCAACAATTAACCCGTTTGCATCATTAGCGCATATATATATATATATATATATATATATATATATATATATACGCTCAATCTTCCTGGTCACTATCATTATTCGTTAGCTAAAAAATAGAAACCTGATCTCGATCGTTCGAAAGCTAAACAAAATCTGCCGGCCGATCTCGGGCCATCGAGAGCCTCGCCTAGAATTTTCCCCCACTCCGCAGAGTCACTCCGTCCACGTGTACGCGTTCCAAAGGAGCCGATTTTGTTTGTCGCGGCCGCTCAAACGTTTCGGCCGTGCGTAAGAGAAACCGATCCCAACTGTCGCGGCCGATCAAACGTCTCGGCCGCGCTACTATGTAAATACACGCGCGAGCACTCGGCAACCGACTCCGGCAACTTCCAACGGCAAATGCTTAACCTATGCTTATCCTAAAAACACGCTTAAATCTACGACAAATATAATAAAAAATAAGTTTGGTGGTAAAGGTTTCATATTTCCTTATGATGCAAATGGGTTGATACACCTCTCCAGAAAATTAGCGTAACGGTGACTGTGAAAGAGTAAATTCCTGAATTTTCAGGAGCGTTGCGATTTCTGGCCGACCGAAATCTTAGGGGGCCAAGAACATGGCGGCCCGGGTTTGAACATGGCGAGCCCCTGGCACGATCGACCGGTCCACAATTTAATTAACCCCCGCGCATGGGACCGTCCCTGGACAGGGGAAGTAGAGGCTGGGAAAAAGGTAGCAGAGTGCTCGGGAACATAACAGAACGTAGAAGGTAATGGAAACGAGAGAAACAGTGAGATAGAGAAAGAGAGAAGAAGGGAAACTGGCCGAGAGGACGCGGCCCGTTTAGCGTCGGCCGAGGGTAGCCCGTTTTAATCAACTTTGCAAAAATATCCCCGGCGTTTGCCGGCGCTCGGTCATTAGGCCGAGCCTGATTTCCCACAAGGTCGCTCTTATATTTCTCCACGGTGTTTAGCTTTACCGTCGCTGTGCTGTACCATTCTGTGCCGTTTTGTGCCGTACTGTGCCGTACTGTGCCGTACTGTGCCGTTTTTACGGCTGTACCGACAGCTGGACCACCGGACCTTTATTAATTTCTCTTGCCTTCGCGGGCTACGCTAATTATTGCCCATCGACTCGATGCCACTAGAGAAATCGCTACGAGGCCCAATCGAAATTTTCTTCCGCGTTCCCAACGCGATACGATCCTCTGTCGAACCAAGTATTGGCCTGCAACGTTAATTCGTTCGGTAATCATCGACACCGCTGCATTTATTAAATCCGTAAAAAACAGCTTTCATTTCACCCCTTTTCACTCGAGTCTGAAGCATAATTGGTCGAGGAGTGTCTCCGCATCGTTTTCACGCGTTTTCCGTCAGCTTCGCAGCAAGAGTGCTTCTCTAATGAAGAGCGAGGGTCCCTCTCGCTGAGAAAACGTTCCGGTTCTCCTGCTAGCTGGCGAGCGTATTTGGCTGAGACGTTGACAATCGACTCACGGCAGCGACGCAGAGGGGTCTCTCGTTTGCAAGATCTGGAAGCGTTTCAACGCGGAACGGAGCGCCGTTGCAGATTTTGACGGCGACGGGCCGGTACCTCGAGCACGTATTTATAGGGGAATGCAAATCCCGCAGCGAGTTTGCGGCGTTAAGACGTCGCGGACCGTGTACTTCACACGTAAGGCCGTCGTTGGATAATTACTGTCGCTCATCCGGGACATCCGGGACGATTCGTGCTTCCGGTTGGAATTAGAAATTATGACGCAAGACGACCTCCCCTTAACGAGATTTAAACTTGCCCGGTCGCAATTAGAACGTCGCGTTGGGGCCCTTCACCATGGAGAACAGTCGCCGAGATCCTATTGAAAATTCGCGCGAAGAGATTTCGACACGGTGTTTTCAGTTTCACGAATTCCCCCGGTTTCCCGCTATTTTAATTTTCATCCCGGCTGTTTCGTTTTATTTACTCGTCTTTTAAACTCGTTTCCATCCCCCTCTCTCTCTCTCTCTCTCTCTCTCTCTCTCTCTCTCTCATCGATTTCGTGCGCGCCAGTCATTTGTAAAAAAAAAGAAAAAACTCGGTCCGTTTGACAGCCGCCGGGCACACGAATCCTGAGCGCGAAAGTAATCGAGCTGTGCGATGCGATGGATCTAGATTGCATTGAATCATCCGCGAACTGTCGATGCTACTGCCACCGGCCCTTTAATTAAATCGTTACCCGCGCTCTCGACACTTTCGAACCGTCTTCGAGGCTGTCGACGAATTTCTCAAACCTGTTCATCCAACCAGACTCCTCTCTGTGTTCCACCGTTTCCCATTCCATCGACTAATAATTCTTCCACTGTGTCAACTATATTGCACTTACTTTGGTCTCGCACCACGCCTGTGCGAGCTCCAGCCTCCGAATCACTCATTTGACGGTAGTTGACTGCCAGCCAGCACCCTTGACGAGTCCTACAAAATCAAAGAATTATAAGAGTAATGACGATTCCAAAAATTGTAAAGTAAGAGTCTCAAGTGTACAAGAATCTGTTAAGCAAAGATCAATGTTTGAACAGCGAACGTGTCAACAGGTTAACCGCTTGTTAATCGTGTGTTGAAGCAGCTTATTACTGCGTCGATATTAGCACATTATTGGGCTATTTCTCGTAACCATAAACGCCCATTCGTTGGTCGTTCCTCGTTCGGCTCGCGGCATAAACGCGTTAATTGTCCACCGGTCAGGCGATCAAACACTTTTTACGAACGACGAGCGATTCCGTTTGAACGTGTTTGAACACCTACAATGCCTGTTGAGTTTTCAATCCGTCCCGAACAAAGGGCCAGAATTCTCGCTTGGAAAACGTTCTTCCATTGTTACGTCGACGGCGCGGCACGGCGGGAAGAAGAATCGCTAGTAGAAGCGAACACGTTTTAATTCCGCAAGCGGAATATCGATACAGTTGGCGGAGCATATATTAAGAATATCTTTATTCTCGGCAAGTCAATTCCGGCACGCACCGCGACGCTCCTTTAACAAGGCCACCGCAAAGAATTGCGTTCCGTATATTACGTTTCACCGTGGAGCGACAACAACCAGTGCAACCTCTCCTTTGACGTCTTCGGTGAAATGTTAATCGCGTTAGGTCATCGAGTTAATTGCGATGGGAGCGTGAGTCGAGGAAATCAATTTGACAATTATTAATTAAACGTCCTGGAATGAACATTGCCGAACCAGTTTACCGGAAATAGAAACTTAACATCTGAAACAACGATCGCTTCCCTAAATCTGAATCTATTTCTAAGGACACGTGGAAAATAAACTATAAATAAATAAAGACGAGCTTGCGGGTGAACGAAAACGGTGGCAGGAGGGTTCGTCGGGCTGTTCTTCATCGCGAGAAAATGCCCGGCAGCGGAATGCCGGGTTTTTACCCTGGCCGGTATAAAAGCTGCTAGGCGGCTGCAGTTAAGCCTGACTTTGTACCGGTGCCAGGGATTTCAATTGAGGCCGCAAGCGGCTCGAGTTTTTTTCTCCGGACCGTTTAAAGGCCAATATAGCGGCCGTTTGCTGCTCTAGCCCGCGTCACTCCCGAACCTCGCTCCCCCCCCCCCCCGATCATGCTCGATTTATATTTTCTCGCGAGCATCCTCGAGCCTCCTGCCAACTGCTCCGATCTAATAACTATCGAACCGCTCGCGCGCTAGCCAGCTTCATATTTTCAACCGCGAACTTACTCAACCTTCTCGCATCGAAAAATAGATTAAAATGTGTCTAATTCGAGTTAAGATGTTCATTTCCATTTTCAAGACGGTGTAACAAATCAGGTTCATTCGAGCCGACAAAGATAGATCCAGCAGTGAAGTTGACATTTCTCTTCGGTCACTGGAATTTCCAGAATGAATCAACAATAAAAATTGCATCGAATCCATCGTCCCCTTTATCGAGCCACTCGCGTCGACGATTCCCGGTCTGAGAAGCTAATTAATCGGGCCAGGAAGTTCATCTCGGAAGAGATTCTATCGGATCGGAGAATCATAAATTGATCCAATATCGGTGACAGCTGCCGGCTGTTTGAAATCGGGAATCGGAATAGGAATCGGAATCGGCACCGGAAACGTTCTATCGAGGGTCGAGAGAGCAGCACTCGTTTCGAGATCCCAACGGACGATACGAATCGAAAACAATTGACCGCGGTGAGCGGAACAATTTCTATTAATTATTTCTCCTGATCGCGCGTCCGTGTATTTCGCGGACCGTTCCCGGCGATTGTTCGATCGGTTTCCGAAAATCTAGCCGTCTTCGACTTGCAAACTTTGCTAATGGGACAAGAAACCCGTACTGAATTATTATCGATACGTCGATTCCCCCTCCTCTGCGTCACCCCGAAATATATCTTCTAATATAGTTAATATATTAATCCGGGTCGTTGGTTCACGCTAACTTTAACCATCGGCCGCTCCGCGCCTCGATTTGACACATTTTCCATCTACTTCGCATAAATTCTATCCTCTATCCGTTATTTATTAACGACGCGAGTGATCTTGTTTAATATACTGCAGCTAACGGATTTTCAATAATTACGCTGCACCAACACCAACCTTGCGAATCCTCTTTTACAAAACTTGATCGAAACGAATCAGGCTGACATTGCGAGGCGTGAGGCGCCGCGCAAATCACGTTCAGGATCGCGTTTATGGTCGTTCTCGACGAAGAATCCGTCGGATTCCTGTGGTCGATGGACCGTGAGTCATCGGGAGGCTCCACAAGTGGCGGTTAGTGCACAATACGATGGAGAACGAGAAAGAAACGTGGTGGGTGGGAAGCGGGGAGAACGGGACGGTTCGGTGCAACCCGGGGCCGCGTCAGAAATGCTATGAACAAACATTATTATGGCCGTATTTTACGCTCCGCCGGGCTAACGTTCCCCTAACTAAGCTCATTCCACGACAAAGCTTATGCACTTTCGAGGATTTCTAGGTTAAACTGCCGCCTCTCTCTCTCTCTCTCTCTCTCTCTCTGGTCTCTTTCTACCGGCGACTCGGGGCTGAACCCTGCACCCCTGCACTTCTTCTTTTTCATTTCCTTGGCAACGCTCGAGAACGCTCCGTTGCGCGAAAGCGCCACTTTTCCTCATTTTTACTTCTCCACCGAAGTAACGCAATAACAACTACCTCTTTTCCTCTCTTTCTTTCTCCTCGCAGCCGAGCAACGAATCGACCCTCTTCGCTTCATATACATTTTTTTAATGTATTCTACAAGGAACATCGCGGAGTCTTCCTCGTTTTTTTTTTGTTTTCAACGGTTCTAAACAACTGCTCGATGTCGCAACCGTATTCCCCGGAAGAAAAACTCACAAGTACACGGCCGGCCGAATTAACGCTGTAAGTTATTCGCTTGTTCGTACACCGGGCTGAGAAAACAGAGGCTCCGAGGATACACGCCGGGACCGGTTGCGTTTTGCTGTTTTCCAGCGTGCGTTTACCTCGGGAGCACACCTGCGGCAAACTTTGTCGGCACCGGGAAGTTTCGACAAGAGCGGCGCTTTTTCGAAAATTTTCCCACTCACCGCTGGCCGTCTTCTTGTGGCCGCGGTTAACCGAGCGATAGCTCATCGTTACTTTCGTCGTTGGAACTCGTTCCTTTGCTTTAGTTAGCGGACCGAGTGTCGTTTTACCGTTATCTTCTTATGATCGTTTGATCAAACTCACCTCCAAATTTTCAGAGAGTACTAAGCCAAGAATCATATGTTATACATCATATGGTACATCGAAGCAATGTGTTTGTCAGAAAATGCTTGATTGGTGTTGCAAAGCAAACTGGTTGGCCAAACGTTTCCTTATCCCGATTTGCAGTCGATCGCGGATACATGGCGCGGCGGATAGCGATATATAGCCGGTGGATAACAACGTGGCAGCCACTCGCGGCGATTGTTTCGACACGGTCCATCGATTCTCTGTGAAGTCGAGGAAGAGGGGAGAGGAGGTGGTCAGGATTCATCGTGAGATGACCTGATTCGTTGATTTAATTTGTCGAAAGGATCAAAGAGCCGGCAGACAAACTGGCTGGCAGACGCTCGAAGGAACGTCATATCCGGGGAGATTAAACCGTGGTCGAACTCTCGGTTAATCCTCGGTTGCGGATACAGCCGCATCGTTCTCTGTACCGATCCCTCGCTTCACGGAGCTTCCCTCTGACCAGATTTTCTATGGGAGTCTCTCGTCGGCTATCGTTCTCGGTTCGGCGAGCGCGGCAATTACGAAAACTCGCCCGGGGAACGCGAGTCTTCGTCCATCAAAACACAATGCACCGGACATTTTCGTTCGATATTAGCGAAATTCGATCGCATCGAAGCCCACCAAAACGTTTCAAGACAGAAGTTTGAAGCACCTCAAAATACATATATTTTTGCAATGATTGCCACGATACCTTAGAACCTACTGCGCCAATCAAGCTCAAATTTTCCGGACGGTTCCAGCACGTATATGGTTATCGTCGATACAGCAATTACGTCGAAACATAATTACTTTTAAATGACTAATTACTCTACGTCAGAAACGCCCCCATTTATTTAATTTCCAATATTCATCTTACTTTGCGAAACCGACCGTTTGGTCGGCGTATAATAGAATTTCGTCACGTTCTCCGATAAGCCAGGGACTATTACTCGCAATCCGAGCAGATTATTGTTATTCCGACACGAGAGATCACCTATTCAAACTAATTATTCCGTTCGAGAATTTGAGAAGCCGTGCTCTACCGTATACATACTTGGGTTTCAACCTCTCCGATTTCAGATGCGCGCTGCCGATCGATAGAATGTTGGTTAAAATATTGCAACGGAAATTTTATTTATATTCTAGCGATTTCGCGTTGACCGTTTCTAACAAAAATGTCGTTAACAAATTCCACGAATGAAATTCGATGCTGCAGAGCCTCCAGGAAGTTTTTGTGAACCGAGTCCCGGATTAGTAGGTAAATTAGAAATATTTACATTGTCGTCGTTTCGTAGAAAAAAAATAAAAAACAAATCAATCAAAAGAAGGATAATACCGAGCCTCGGCTACAGGTTCGCAGGTCACTCGAGAAATAAACACGACGTGGGGGGAAAGTGCAAGTGATATTCCTCGTGTCCGCAGGTGGCGTGGGTACACGTGGGCCGTCAGTTGTTGCTCACCATTCACACGCACGTGGTCGTGAAGATACCACGGTTCAAGGTATCCCACGACAACCAGAAGACCTGGAACCTCCACATAAACAGCGTGCAGCAAGACGACCGGGGTTACTATATGTGTCAAGTGAACACGGTGCCCATGATGAGCCAGGTCGGCTTCCTTCAAGTCGTCGGTAAGCATATTTAATCTTGTTTCGACGGCTTAAGCCCAACCAACCGAGCAGCCAATTATTAAACTTGGCGCGCGGCGAGAGAACGTTAAGTGCCTTAACGAAAATCCACCTTAAAGGGAGCGTTACCCACGAAACTTGCTCGACGTGTCCGACAGTCGAATCTTCCTTCGACATTCCTTCGACTAAAATCATCTCGTCGAACTATCTCTTCCCGCGAGTTTCTTAATAGAAGATCTTGGTTGTTTACGCGAAGCGAAAATGTTCTGTAACGATCGTGGGAAGCAAGTGTTAATCATTTGAGAAATATTCTTATGTTTGTCCAAATTTATTTATTCACGAATCCAGAAAAACCTGCAGTTATCGCGTAAATTCAATTGTGTGCCGAACAGCGTTCATTTCCGTATTCTGATTTTGCTGTTATCCTTTATGCATCGAATTATTCATAAATTCGAAGTATCTTGCCACAGGTTTGTTATCGAATTCATTTATTTAATATTTCACGGGGCAGCCCGATACGGACACAATAATTATGGTTTTCAATGGAATTAATACGGTATTAATTAATTCTTTGCATTACAATGCAACTGTATACGCATGTGTACATGTAATTAATAGCGTAAGGCATTGTTTCTTTATTCGTCTTTCTGTTCGTTGTCACAAATTTCTATCGAGTCACGACTTGGAAATAACGACTGTTTAACGCAATCTGAAATAACCACGAAAGCGACAGAAGGTTGTGCGGCCAGGAACGGAAACAAAAAAGAACGCTCGTCGATTGAAAGCGGATTTTTGTGCAGTTTCGAAACTCCGCTCGGGAAAGTAGTTCTTGCCAAAATATTTGACGCGCGGTTTTATCGAGCGAGCACGTTCCCCGCACGATCTTGGAAGCTGTTCGCGCGCACTCTCCACGTCGATTTTCGTCACGTTCTAGACGGTTTATGAAACGGTTTTCAATTTCGACGGCACAGTATCCCCGTTCTCGTTGTTCTGTTTCAAGTGCCGCCGAACATATTGGACTCGCTGTCTACCGAGAGCTCGGTGGCGGTCCGGGAGAATCAGAACATCACTCTGACGTGCAAAGCGGACGGATACCCGACGCCGAAATTAATGTGGAAGCGGGAGGACGGCCAGGGCATAAGCATCAATCGACAGCAGAAAAGTGAGTCTCGATTGTTCCTGCTTTTATAGTCGACGCGCGGCCGGATCAACCGCGAAAAGTCGGTTTTAATCGAACGCCCGACGCTCTTTTCCATCCCACGCCGTTGTTCGCGAAAAACAAAAACGCGATCGGAATAGACGTGTATCCGGTTTACTTTTGCAATTTATAAACACGATAGGGAGACCGCGAATTCCATTCGTTGCGGTTGGAATTCTCTCTAAATATTCACATTTTCGTGTTTGAGTTTTTTTGCGTTTCTTCGCGTGTACCCCTTTCGAATTTGAAAGGTGTATTTTCATTTTCTCCCAGTCAGAAAAACTTGAAAAGCCGACTTTATTTTCGAATGGCAGAATTAGCGTTGGACGGTGTGTAAGAAATTGCCAGCGATCCGGTTCGCTTCGAACGACCGTGGACCGATGCAAGTCCCTGTTAAGATCCTGAATAACAACGATACACGTCAATTAATACTTGGTTCCCTTTATAATTCCCCGCGTTTCAGCTCGCTGGCCATCGGTCAATTTTTCCAATTAGCAAAAATCGAACGAGACGTCGGGGACAGGCGCGCGCGTATTCACCGTTCTGCGCATCGCGTAACATTTTATAAAATTTGCACGGCTGCGTCCTCATTAGGGGATCGTCGGGACCGTTCCCGTCCCCACTTCCACATATAACACGAAGGATCATGGATGTTAATAACAGTAACGTATACTTCGATACCGAGCGAGCGTATCGATCCTCGGCGATCAGACGTCCGAGAGTCTCGTTAATTAATTTTTGGACGGGCTAACAAAAACGCGAGGACATTTCGTTTTGCAAAATATCCGGTAAACCGTGATTCCTGTCCGATGCTCATTGATAGTGGCTTTTAATCAGATTCGGAAAAGGTAGGACAGCTTATTGAAATACACACATGAAACGCTCAGCCATACAGAGTTTTTTTTTAGAATCGAACGACATTCGGTATCAGATAATTAATATGATTAATTCACTGTTATTCCAAATTTCCGCTCTCCCCATTATTTCACTGTTAGATCATCCAATAGACTCTCCCTTTGTTCCAAGAACAATAGAGAACCAAAACAATATCCTCGATTCGTGTTACAGCTATTAGAATTGTTCTGTCTTTTTTTGATTTCCTAGAAAAAAAGGAAGTCTTGATTGATTTTCACAATAAATACCGTTGCATATGGACGACCTTAGATTAAGGTATTTGCATATAAAGCGTGTTGGGATAATAGAGACACCGGGCAGCGAAGGCTTGGATAAAATCGAGGTGCAACGAATAGATCGGCGGATCGATCGGATCGCGCGTAGGGAAACGTATGGTCGGACGTTGGAAATAATTCCGCGAACATCACCGGACGTCCTCGCGGCGTTCCTTTGTTCCATCCGCGATCGATGCCGCGAGTCAAACAATAAATGCGACAGTGTTTCCGGTAATTTCTCTAATGCAGCAGGACACGTAAATCCATTCCGGCCAGCGTGTTATTAGTAATGCGGTAATTACTCGTTCGCATGGCGCTGACCTCTTCGTACCGGGCGCGTTTCACGTCGAATAAAACATAGTCCTCGGCCGCATTATTCCGCGAGAACCGTCCAAGGCCTCTTACAAACTCGGACAAACGGTTCCAATCTGGCCAAGCGTGTCTCGGAATTGTTCGTATAATCTCGATTGAAAGGATCCCTTTATAATCTGGCCCCGAGGACTGATCCTGCTTAATGAACCCAGGCCCCACTCCTTTAGTTCCCAGCCACTCGAATCCCCAAATATCCATCTAAAAGTGTAACTCGCAGCTTCCTGCAGCCTTGTTCGCATCTACGGCAGAGTAGTTGACCGATTCGATGCGTAAACGGGGTTAATCGTGCGTTTGCTTTGCCCTCTGGATCCACAGAAAATGAATGATTAACAGGGAATAGCCACGGTCGATAAAAAATCACGAAGGGTGTCTCTGAACGCGGGAGAAAAAATCCTGGCGACTGTATAAATCCTGTATAATGGGATTTTCCAGGTGAGAGGATCTCGCAGCATATTTCGATTCCTCGCCGGACTGAAATGAAATGCAAAGAACCCGCAGGATGTGTTTAACGTTCTCATCGACTCGGCGATAAACTTCGATCGCTGTAGGACAGAGCGCGGACTGCATAAGACCGGTCGGAAAATTGGCCGACGGTTGCAGATGGCTCGGTAATAAAGCACGATAAACTGTATAAGTCCCTCCTCGCGCCGACGCATTATTAGAAATGCAATTAGCCATTCTCCCTCTCGATTCTCCCTATTACCATTTCACGAAGATTCGCTTCTATCTCTCGACGTTTCTCTCTCTCTCTCTCTCTCTCTCTCTCTCTCTCTCTCCCTCTTCGATTCTCGCGATCCACGGGAGGGCCGGCAGATAAAAATAACTTGACTGGGACCGTATCAATTTCTCTTTAATTGAAATTTTAAATTACTTCCCGGCAGAGCTCCCGAATCCTATTTATTTCGGACGATATAGAACAGTTTACCGTCGCACCCCCGTTGTTTCGTCTGGCTTCCAGACATTTCGTTTGAAACTCCCCGAAACTTGAACAGGCTTGATTGTTTCGATGCGTGCCAGCACGAGACAGACGAAATCCAGATATCTTGGCTCACAGTCAAACCGTAAAGTTGCTCCTGTCGGAAATTGTGGCATAAATCGATACGTTAGTTTACAAGTAGGCTGGTGGTTCGATTTGGTTCGGAACGAGAATTGCGAATGAACAAGCTTAAGAAATGACTCTTTCGATAAAGCGAAGGTGCCTTGAAACTTCACCGACGAAACGAAAATAATCTTAAACAGAAAACTGTGAAGGCATTAGAAGAGTTCGCTACTTCTGTTTCTCAAATTCCGCTGTTTCCGAACCTGGTTTGAACTTTTCGCGCAAGGCTTTTCGATTTTCCGCGTTTCCAGGCAGCTTTTCACGGAAAATCTGCGAGTTGCGCTCGCCGGCAAGCTGCCGCGAGGTCTCGACGTAAATCTGTGGGTAAGTTAGGGATTCTGGACCCGTGTTATCTCGTGATCCGCGTGGTTGTCGACTTTACGCGTCGGTGTTCGAGTCCCGATGGCTCGAGGTCGGAATTGCACACGATCCGTGAGAAAATTCCCGATGGGCTCGTCGCCCACGAACTAATGCAATGAACCGCGATAAACTATACCGGGCTTCGCGTATCCACGTCCCTATTCTACCCTTTCACCCTATCGCTATCATCCTTTCGTTGCCGTGTTATTAATGCAATTGCGCGTTCCCGCGAACGTGACTGTTGAACGTGCGCGATGCATTTCCCCGGATGCACAATGCAATCGGTCGACGAGACGTATTCGCAACGCGCGTTTCCTTTTACGACGAAGACGTACGTTCGTTTTCTGCTCCCGAACACTGGAAGATTGGATTGCGACTGACGGTTCTTTTTACCTATCGAATCAGTATTTATCGAATAGAAGTACTTATTGTAGTCTCGATTAAAAATTCAAAGAGTACAAAAGAGGAAGAACATTCCTGAATATCATTTTGTTGTATTAAAGTGTGCAGCTAAATGGACGCGGTATCGTTGGAGGATCTTTTGTGTAACTGTTACTACGCGAGGGTTAAAAATGCCGGAAGAATAATTAGAGGACTCGGCGGTGATCGATGGTCTCCTAGATGAACATTTCACCATTTCGCTGAAACGATGGTAGAGTAATCAACGATTTTATCGTTAGACCGGTGTTCTAATCGAATAAGGTTAACAACCTGGAAGGAGTGAATAGCTGGGCAGTAGTTACACCCCCGAGGGAAGAAACGGTGTTTCGAAAATTGAAAACGATCGACCGAGCCTTGAACGATCAAATATACAAACGAAAATTTCGATTTCTTCTCTCGGCTGGAAAGAGACAGGAAAAGAAAGGCACAAAGTGGATTAGCCGAGTCAGATTTCCGCGAAGAAAACGATTCGAAGGAAGCGGCGTCCAAAAGCTTTTTACTCGAGCCATCTGCGTCTTAAATATTGTAGAGATTAATCTACTCGGGAACGGCTGGCGCGCTGCTCGTGCAACGTGGCCGCCTGTCAGTGGTCCCGGGGCTTGTGGTGGGGGCAATCGGTGGGCGGAGCCGAGTGCAGACCAGTGGCGGAGGCACGAGAATTATGCGTACACATGACGGCTATGAAATATTCACGGGACTCTGAGGATTCGCGATTCTCTGATGAGATTACACGCCGTTTCCTAAACAGACTGCCTCGCAGCTGTTTTAAGCACGAAGCAGGCTATTTTTCACGGCTGCGATAATCTACTCGATGAAAATTCTAATTTTCTGCTTCCTCGTGTCACAGCATCGTCAGCCGATTCCCGCTAGTTTCCAATTATTTTTGCGATCGATGGGACAAAGTGAGAAGACAGAGAGCGGACCGCTCCGAGCGACGAAACTTGGACAATGTGTAGCAAAAAGCCCGATGTGTTTCGCGGAACGGAGAGCCGGTCGAACTTTTTTACAATGTTCTAAATGTCCGACGTAATCTACTTAAAAGTTTAATGTCCCCCGAAGGGTGCGCGCCCGGGAGCACGGCCGGTAATTCCGCGGGCCAAGTTGTCCGACTTTCGAGAGTCCTCGAGGACTCTGTGTCATCATAAAACTAGATGGATTAAAACAGGTCGCCGGTGTACAGATCGGACGGTCCTACGGGAAACCGGCGGACATCGGAGCATTCGGATGTCAGGATGTCCCAGGTGGCTCGGACATTAGCTCGCCAACGTTGGCAACGTGCTCGTGAACCGACCGCCGCGCTATTGGGATGACGGAGCTGCTGTGGTTTTGGCCACCGACGAGCCGACGCGACAGTGTCGTAGAAACGGCCTAAATGCGCCAGAAAGTCCCTTCGGTGCAAGTGGAAAAGGAACGTTTTATACAGACAGCGAGTTCGATATCAGGGCAATCACTTTTCTTATTAGAATTCAACATTTTGATGACGTCGAGATAAAGGTAACACTCTGCATGGTGCCAAGCGTAAAATGGATTTTTTCCACGACAAGCGCAACCCTTGCAAGCCTAAAAGCTCAGTGACGTTCTGGAAGCCCCCAGCCCCCGTAGCTTTCGCCTCCGATAGGTGCTCGTTCGACGTTGAATTCGCAATCCTCTTATAACGCGAAAGTTCAGCTATTCCTGGACATCTCCTACCTATCGGCTCTCTCTCTCTCTCTCTCTCTCGTAGGCATGCCAGCCCGCAAAAACCCCTGGTGTTTCCCTTTTTATAGGGAAAAGCTGACGACCGGCCGCGTAAAACCCCGAACAGCCATTTTTATTATTCCCATCGGAAAATACAAGCTCGACGAATAATCCTCGATGGTGGTAAACACGGTTTTTTATTCTTTGTTTTACTGCAGCGCCGGTAATCACTTTTATTTCGACAGAAATATCGAACGAAAACCGGGAACTGCCCGGACCAGACTGCCATTAAAATTTTTTCAAAATCGAACGAATCGACGTTCTACCTGAAAAATCACCAAGAAGGATCCTCTTTCAAATGGGTTAATTCGTTCGTCAGCTACATTGGAGAGTACGCTCATCTCGCTGCCGCGTCGCGTCGAATTCCTCGGGCCACAGGAAAGCCGAGCGGTTTCCGTACAAGTTTCGTCGGCCATCGTCAGAAGTAGCTTTCACCGAAACGGGAAACGGCCGGTTCCTCGTAGGGGAATAAACGACGATCATTCGAGCGAGGCCGATAAAACATTCGGGGTCCCCTCTTCCTGTTTATGGCTCGGCCGAAAATTCCAGGGGCAGAAGAGACGCGCATTGCTCTCTCGCGTGGTCCATCTGATTCGGTTAATTCCACGGGATGGCGGTCGCCGATTCCTCGAACGACGACGGAGAGATACGGCTTCCTGTATTATCTGGGAAGAGGACCCGGAGTCGACGAAGGCCCCGGCGGCGACGACGACAACGACGGCGGTTGCGGGATCTCGACGCTCCGCTTCGAATTCCGGCAACGATCGGATCCCGATCCCACGTAATCTTCCAGATGGACGATTCAGTTCAACGGTGTTTACTTGCACGAAACAGGATGGCAAGTTGAATTTCCGATAATCCGGGCGAGCCCACCTCACCAAGGCAAGTTACGAGCTTTTTCCCCAACGCCGTCGTCGTCGTCGTCGTCGTCGTCGTCCGGATACGCCGCCTCGATTCCTTTTTCAACGCGTGCACCACTTGCCGCCATCCAAAAAGAGAGCCCCCGTCGACATCGGTCCCAAAATTCTACCCGTCAGTCAACGATTTACCATCCTTTCACTAATTGGATTTTTCTCGCGAATTTCCAACGAGAAGAGTTACGGAAGGTAAACAAATCCACGTGGCAGTTGTTTGAGGTTGACAAAGTTGATGTTATTTATTTTCTCGGATAGTTGACAGAGGAGGCGAGATGATACTTTGTTTGTCTATCCTAACTCGTATTATTTGGATCGAGTTACAGGATTCCAAGCTCTGGAATCTTTCACAGTTGCTCCCTTTCTGTCGACTGATATTTGTACGTTTGACGTTGTTATCGTTCTTCGTCCATCTTTACTAGGAACAGAATTTTCGGAGAAGTATCGGACGGATTTTGGGAGGGGTCCCGTGGAATCACGAATGATTCTTAGGTAATTAGGGCCCTCGTGGCAGCGGCGAGTCGTTCGATGTCGAAAGTTGCCGGGTAGCATAACGGGCGCGGCCCCCGCGGCGCTTTTAACGGCAGCGAGCTTTCAGCGGGAGCTTTTGAGCCCGGTTCGAGGTAAATCTGTTGACAGCGGCCGGCGCGGCGGAGCTTCCGCCGGGCAAAGGCAGGTTTACCAGCTAGCGGACAAAGTTGAAAGGGTTCCCAGTCGATGGAGCGATTTGGCAGAAGAAGAGAAAAGGAAAGGCTGAGAGCGAGAGAGAGAGAGAGAGAGAGAGAGAGAGAGAGAGAGGAGAGAGAGTCGCGCAGTAGTCAGGCCGTCCGCAGCTGTGTCTTCATTCATCCCGTCGTCGTTCAAGCCCTCCCGCCGCGCAGCACCGGAGAGCTTTGACGGTATCCCGGTTGAAAAAAAGCTCACTGGCAAACACGCCAGACGATTTTAAATTTCTTTCGCGACGTGTCTCTCTGGCCCCCTGTCCCACCCTCCGGCCCATTCTCCGCGTATTTACGCTTTTCCTCCGCGCGCTTTGCGGAAAGCGGCTCGCTTTAATTAGCAGAAATTAGCAGAAGACGAGAAAGCGGAGGGTCTCCTCGCTCGCGCGCGACTCGCGACAAGGTGATCCGCTTCTACGACTTCAGATTTACCTTAAAAAGCCCTAGACTCTGGACTAGCGATAAAAGTCCCTGAAAAGCGTCTGTTTCTTTTTCACCCTCGGTTCCGAAGATAGATTGTCAATTTGGCTATTTGGCTTCGAATTTCTTCCGATGGATGGATCCCCATTGTCTCAGGACATTTTCGCGAACAAGATCGAGATCCTATTGTCGCGTCTAGTGCCAGCATCGGTACGAGCCACCCTGTCCGAGGATTTATGACGTCTATTTTGACCCGGAGCCATACTGTATAGTCTCATACTCGATCAAAGTTACCACACCTTCGGAGTGTCCACTTCAAGTAATTAGTTATTTGTAGATAGCTAGCTAAATTTCTAAAGAAGAAAAGGGTGACAAACATTGTAGTTTCAAGCACAATTGCGTGGCTACTGTTCCTGGCATTTGCTTTAGAAAGACTGGATCGAATGATCTTCGTGCACTCTTCGTCTCGGTTCGGTTTCGAGATGGTACTTAAACACTGCGAGTCGTCAGGGATTTATAAAGTGGCCGATGAAGATTGAATTCCAAGTTGGTCCACGTTTTCCCGGTCCCAGAGGAAGTAATTAATGCGATCTGCTGGCAACACGCCGCTTACCCGTGGCCCCGGTAAACGCAAACAAAAGTTCTTTCATTCCCTTAATTCACCGGTCGCGCAAGTTTCGAGAATGGCCGCTCGCACGGATGTAAGATAACTCTGCAATTATTCACCGGCGTGGCACTGGCATAGCGTGGCGTGGCGTGGCGTGCAATAACATTTGAAACAATCGAGCGTTCGGAGGCCTGGCTCGTTTCGGTATAGTCAAAGCGCCATTAGCTCCTACCGAGCCCGGGGCCGCGGACCACTTTATTAATTATCGAGCATACCGTCGATTGACCGTCCTTCTCTTATTCGACGAGATTTGCCGGTCGAATGCCGGCGTCCTTTGACCGGGACCCTTAGCTCGCACGCTGATTCCCAGACATCCCGCGAAAATTGCCCCCTATTTGCACGATTAACCTGAATTCTGCCAATTATCGTTAATGACCGACCGTGAATGTCCGTTTCATTTGCTAATCCCGTGCGATCCGTTTGCTAAACTGTCAATGGAGACCGAGCCTTGAAACGGTGCACTTCGACCGGCTCTTTGGAGGATCTTGTTTATGCTGCTGAATACCGTGAACGATCGCAGTCCGCTTAGACTAGCCGGATATCATGATTTTTCCTCGATTTGTGCCCTATTAGACGGATACGTGTTCCAATGTCCTTAACATGTACGACCGAAACTATCCTGCGGTCCGAATTTCCGAATTTCCTTCTAAACGAATCAGACACGCACACAGGGTAGTCCGTAATTCAACAATGCCACATTTCACGTTCCTGGATTCGCGATCGCAGCCAACGAGATGAGCATCGCTTTGAAAAAAGAAATGAAAAATAGCAGACACTCGGAAGTCGGCATTTCCTGACAGAAAACCAACGCGATAAATCCTAATAAACGTTCCGGCAGCAGCAGTTTCGCGATTCAAAGTGATTCCGCGTAACAAGCGTGACAAACGGGTCTCCTGAATCCGTGACAGGCCGCTTCCGGCCGCGGTCGGGTCCGGCAAACAGCGCCGTGGAAATCGAACAAAGTGAATTTATAGCGGAGAATTAAATAAACAACGGGACGAAAGAGCAATCGAATATCTGCGGGGCGAGCGCGCAAGCACGCTCGTGTTTCCCGACCGACATCGTATGTACACACCGCGTAAACATCATAAGCGTCTACAGAAGGGAGGTAACGTTGGCTGCATCTACAAATATTGATTGTTCCGACTATTAACTATCAGGCGGGCGAATAACAATCACGATTTTTCCGGGCCGGGCCGTTTTCTCACAACGAGAGGGAATTGACCGCGATATCGACGCGTGCGAGACCGGTGACGTAGTCCTGCGACAACTAATACTGACTTTACCATCTATACAGGCGCAAAAGAATGTTTCAAAAAATGTAGCAAAATCTGCTAAAGTAGATGCAGGTATACAATGGGGGTGTCATCATCGTTTTCGGGGGGTTGTTATCCCGCGATCTCCCGTCTACAGCGAGAGCTCGATTGATCTAGAGCATCCATGGTTTTCGACGCCAACGCGTCCCGGAAAGCTCTGGTAGATTGGCTGGCCGGCTAATTGGACGCGAAACCGTCGGGAATTAGCGAACGAATTAACCTCCTCTTCAATGGGCTCGACTCTGCTCGCGTTCCTCGTCCTTTTTCGCGGCAGAGTTTCCTCGATTTCTGATCCGCGCGACACCCGCGATTATTCGCGCACGAGCTTTTCGTCCATCATTGTGGAACTCCGACATTTAATTAAGCCCGGCCGTGGATGCCGCGATATTGCGACACGCGTCGCGACGCCCCGCTCTCCTCGCCGAGAGCAATATTGACACGATCGGAACGCACCAGCGGCATCGGTATTTATGCGCAAATACGAGCGTCGCGCAATAAATAGAATGAAGTATTATAGATATTGCCCGCGCCCGGATTAATCCCGCGCGCGTGTTTACACGCCTGCCGTCACGGCGCGGCGTTCTCTTCATTTTTTAAATGCATCCGCTTTCGGTCCTCGTTCCCCTACTATACCACCCCCACCGCTGATATTTTTTCGAGCACCAGCGGACTTTCGAATTTTAGCGATTTCCGCCGTTCACCACGGACCACGAGCGGCTCTCGCTAGTTTACAGTAATCGACGAGAATGGATAAACATTGCACGTATCATACGTTTACATTCTGTAAACACATCGGTCTCGCTTATAATTACGTCGTGGCTGATTTTATACTATAATGCAGACATACGTTAATCACGGTGCGCGATTAATTACGCGAATGAACCTGTTTTTGCGGAAATAAGCCGCAAATGCGATCTACGGTTTGATCGAGACTCTATTTTATTTATAGCCCAATTGAAAAGTTTATCCGGATCGAAATGAAACAAATTGGAGCCACCGGTGTGCTCGATTACAGTTCAAGGAAACAAAAGTATAAGAACAAACGGTTCGTCGGAGAGCAACCGATTGATCGACCCGAGAGCAAGAGGTGACAGGAACGTGTTCCGAATCGAATTTAATTTCCGCGGAGCCATTAGCCGTTTCGAGCTGCACTTTGAAACTTGGACTTTTGAACGACGCTATGGCTCGCAAAGTGCCGGTTTCTATGGTTTGTACCCGGTCGACGGTCGCCGATCGCCGTTGTAGAGATCTCGGCCTCCGATGCATAACGAGCTGCGTCGTCCAACACCTAATGTCGTTCGACGGGAGAGAGCACGGGATGAAGTTTCGTGTATCGCGAACTTTACAGGATCGTTAAAAGTTTCGCGAACGATGCGAAATCGGGCCGGTGTAAGCGAACCGGGCCATCGGATGCTTCGACGCGACGCGACGCGACGCGACGCGATACCCTCACGGGACACCGTAAAACACCGATCGCGAAACAATAAACCGGATCACCTTCTTGTTGCGTCGCATCCGGGTCGACTCTTAACAAACTCTTTACAGAATGCGCTCGCTCGAATACACGTCCGTAGTTTACCTCGCGCTTTATCGATTTCCTGACATTGTTCATTTTACATTATCGACAGCATGTTTCCATTGGCAACCGATCAACTTTTTCGGCTCGAAATGTATGATTTTCCGAATTGCGTTTCACTAAAAATACAGAACGACCAATTCAGCCTCCAAAAAAAAAAAAAAATTTCAGAAGCAATCGGTTGAAAGCTCGACATCTACCACGAATTTTAGTCCATTAAATTTTCTGAACAGCTTAGCTGGTTCTATTACAGAAATCGAGTTGTTTCGAAACGAACGAACAGATAGACTCGCACGATCGAAAAGGACGATTTTCCGTTTCGAGAAGCACGTGAAAACGCGCCTCGTCGAATCAGTGGAGAACCAGCGTATATACGCGGCGCGTTGGTAACCAGGTATTCTACTTGATGCAGATTTATCGAACTATCGGAGTTGCGTAGCAGAATCGGGAGGATGTTTTTATCAGGCCGATATCGGGGCGACGGATACAAGTTCATTTCGCGATCGTTTCATTCCCCATTAATGTATTCGTCTATTGGTAGCAGGAGTGTTTAGGCAGGTGGGCCCGGCGGGCTCAAAGCGCGGCATGCAAATCGATACATCGAACCGGCCGCCGCTAATAGCCGTTGCGAAAGGAGAGAGTCCCGGTGAAATTTTTATGCCGCGTAACAGACGACCGTGTCCGCGTTCGCTGGCAAAAACTTCATTAACTACGCGCCAGCGAGTGAACCAGGAGGAATGTCGGTCGCGAGCCGCCTTGTTTTTCCACAGTTTTCGCGAAATAATGCGATCACCGGCGCATCGAGCAGCTGTTCGATTCGTGGGAAAACCGTGTCGAAACGGAACTTTATCCCCGTGTCTGACCAGAGCCGGACTTCTTTCACTTACTGGCGGCTGCCGGCCGATTCGCGTTGAATATCAACGACGACCTTTCATTTTAGCCACGCTCTCGTTTCACGACGGAACGCCGCTTGAGATTCCGCCTAAGTATTCTCGGTCACGTCTGACCATGCACCGACCTCCTCCACTTGCGCCGCGCCCGGAACCGCTCCAACTGCTCCAGCTCGTTCGCGTTTCCAATCAACGACGCTCTGCCATGCGTCCGATTCAAACTTGATTTACCGATTAATTATCGGCTCGGACGCGTCGCACCAACCTCCGCAAACTTATGCGAACCTTCGATGCAACCTCCATTTCGACGCGATGCCAACGAAAATCGGATCGTTTTCGTATTCTCCGCTGGCCTTTCGCGTTCGAGCTTCCAAACTGGATAGTCAACTTTGAAAATGTTTTTTCTAACTATTCCGGGTCTTTTATTCGTAGGGTTGATTCGTTAATAGGGAGAGAGTGAGAGAGAGAGAGAAAGAGAGAGAGTGTGTGTGTGTGTGTCGCGGAATGAGATTGCGACGAACGAAGACAGAGAGAGAAAGAGAACGGGCAAGAGAGGGGGTGAGAGGGAGAGGGAGAAGAAGCGAGAGAAGTGAAGCCCGAAATTCGAGCCGGTACTCTCAATAATTCGTGGGCATCGACCGCTGCCTTGGCGGACGCTAACGTTCCACGCGAGTGTCGTGTCGTCGTGTCGTGCACGTGGAAAGGCAGTTTGGCAGGGCATGTGTCTCGTGAAAGAAACATTGTCCCTGCTCCCCGTAGCCCTCACCCATCTGCCACCTACCACTGGTCTAATGGCCGAGGGGTTAATCGGGACTAGGAAGCGAGTAAAGCCGGAATAAACCCGCGTAAAGATTTATGAACGCTCCCGTGAAAAGAGAAGATTGTCGGGACGCAAGCGCAATTCCCTCTGTCCACTCCGGATCCGTCCGGACCTGTGATTGTTTCCGAGAGAGAACAGACTCGAACCGCGACATCGAATATTCTCGGAACGGGAAACCCCGTTTATGCTATCGTTCGTATCGTTGACCTCTCTCGAGAATCGATCCGCTCGGAAAGCATCGACTTCTATCCTCCCTTTCTCTCTGCGCCACTCGATTCATCGATAAGACGTTCCTCCGAATCGCACGTACAAAATATAGAATAGAAAAGAGCAGCTTGGAAAAGCTGATTGCTAGGGCATGCATTTTTTGGAACAAAATTTCATCCGATTTTCATTAGACCGGATTCTTCCACAAAACCGTAAGTTTGCATAAAATCCTGTGGTTCGGAAATTACCAGGATATTACGGAGAAACTTTTCTGCAGAGAGGAGGAGTCTGACCAAAGGCTGGGTGATTCTACTGTGAATTTTCCGCGTGACAGCAAACAAGTACATTTCCCGGTTGAGACATCAAATATCGTCGGAATAGGTTCTATCCGTTGTCCGGTTGCGCGTAGGATCGCTGAAAAATATTTTTCCGCGGAGATTAAACCGGGGTGGGGTGGGGTGGGGTGGGGTGGGGGGTCCGAGCGGCTTCGGTTCTCCCGTGACGTTTATCCACGAAAATAATTAACGAGAGCGCGCCGGAGGAGGTCGATATCTTACGAAAGGAGAGAATGCTTTCCGGCCGGGGTGCAGCAATATTTCGGGCTCCACCGATGCAGGTTGTTAGCGATCGTAAATCTTCCAACGAGTCGCTTCTACTTTCGAGAAAGTTGGATCATGATCTATACTAGGTTGTCGAACAACGAGGAATATAGACACCGGTTCGAATAATCGAGGTTCTACCGTATATAGATCGTCTCAGAGACGAGTCCGAGAAATTCCATCGTCAAAGGGTGAACCGCAAGGGCAGGACGACGATGAGAAGCGTGAATTTTGACAGGTGGGCAGATGGACAGGATAGCGGTTCGATCGTTGACCCGATTTTCCCCGTTATTTTTCCGTTTTTCTCTATTTTTCTAGGCGGCCGGGGTGAAAAAGGGATTTGATTTAAAGCGAGAAAGTTTCGCCGATAAAATCCGCGGGCCCCGGCGGCCCGCCTCTTCGGAGTGTTCTGTTTATACGTTTACGTCGAGCCCGAGTATTTGTTCCGGAGCGGGGCGCGGCGGAGCGGAGAGGAGCGGAGAGGAGCGGAGAGGAGTTGAGCGGCCGCGCTCGTTGTATTTGCACGGTCGGCCAGACCGAATCAATTTCTGCTTTTGGTTTCAGTGTTGACGTACGATGGCGAACAATTAAACTTGACGAAGATCACGCGCAATGAAATGGGCGCCTACCTCTGTATCGCGACCAATGGCGTGCCGCCGACAGTCAGCAAGAGGATCACCGTCGACGTCGAATGTGAGTGGATTTCCAGATAACTATTATCATTCCGGCCGCGAGCGTACCGAGCCTCGTGCACCCACATATCTTGCATTTTTAATTTACCACACGGTTGGAAACAATCGTCGGGGTATGGATCGCGAACACTAAGGAAACAACGAGTAAAACGAAGAGTGCGATTCGACCGCGATCGAGGTATTGTTTAAATTTTATTCGTCGGATTGCACCCGACGCGACGGTGGCCGGGTCGTGTAGAATCCGTCGAGGGGTAGGTAGGAAAGAGGAGAAGCAGGAGGATGCGAGGGTGGCAGGGAAACGGCAGGCAGATGCGCCGTTAGGAAAACCCGAGGGAAATACCGGTAGCTCCGCGCGCGCGTCCCGTCGCTCCTGGTCATTTTTCCCTTTTATGCGTTCCATTCGTTCGTGTCACTTGGCACACGGGCGTGTGCGTGCTCAGGAACCGGCGGGCCCCGGGACAGCTCGAATAGTGTCCTTTGAATATTTAGAGGAGCGCGGACATATTTTATTTAGCCCCGGCAAGAAAACACTGGCCGTCCGACTCGCTCTCTCGAAACGCTCCGACATTTTTGTTGCTCCCTCTGTCGGCCGTCCTTCTCCTCCCAGCCCTCCAAGCTTTTCCTTCCCCTCGCACGCCTCTGAATAATTTTTATCTGTTCCACCGGATGTCACGGGGTTCTTCTGTCTCCGAGGATCCGTTCGGCTCGAGAGCATCGTTCCCGCAGTCGAAACGTAATTATCACCGAGCAGAACCGGTGCGCCGTGCGTTCTCTCAATCGGGCCGAATAATTGCAATCAGAATTAATTAATCAACGCTACAGGAAAGCGACGACAAGGAGACGCCGTTCACCACAACCCGACGCCTCGTAAGTCGCGCGCGTCTTGCGCCTTCGACGGGCGCGCTCGCGTTTTCATCAGGTCCGAAATGTTCTCGTGAAAAACACTCGGCGAACGCGAACCCATTCCAGAGCTGGTTTTCCACCAATCTTCCAGCATTATTCCGGTATTTTTTACGTTAATGTTTCGCCGGCTAAATCCCATCAAAGTTGAAGGATTTGCATAAATTCGTAAATCCTTTGCTGCTCGGGTCAGCGTACAGTAACCGAAATGAAATTTTCCGCGCGGAGTTGTAGTCGCGCGTTGGTAAAACGCGTCTGCTTGGAATAAAATATTCGCGGATGAAATTAACGGAACACAAGTTACCGTGTTAATAATTTAATCGAGGATCAAATGCGCGGATTCCTCGGAATTAGTATTTTCGTTTCGTACGTAGGTTGGCCGTGTGGGAACCGTTTGATGTGTAATAACATCTCGTTGCGTGTTTTGTTGCTTTCGCGTTAATGAGCGTAACGAGAAAGTATATGTTGTACATTGTTGTGATAGGATTACAACGTGGGATAATGAACAAGCTGGTTCGATCGGTGCGCGACGGATGAAAGAGCTTGATCGCGTTGTCTGGCCACAAATGGCAGAATCTACTTGAACGTACAACGAATATCTGCTCGAGTAGACAATTATTGTTATTCCGCATAAAGATTCGCAGTGGAAACGTAACTTTGTTAATTTTAGGAATTCGGGTGTAGGATTTTGCATACGTATTTCTGGAGGCACGTTATTTGAGAAAATTTCAAAAAATCGACATTGTTGCAACGTTCACGCTGGAATGCCTCGGCAACGTTTCGGCTCACGGATTCTCGCGGATGTTCTGTCTGCTCGGTCAGGTTAATTCCGACATTGTCGATAAGTTCGCGCGGCGCCGTGGCCGGGAATAAAGGCCGGTTCGCAGGATGAAGGAGGTCCGGTGTCGGGGAGACGTGGATGGAGTCGATGGCGGGAAATGAAGAGAAGTATGCGTTAATTAGGGTCGGCGCAGGTAATTTGTGGATTTGCGGCGAGCCCGGCGCATACCGGCGCGAGCTGCGCTCGAGTATGGTTGCCGCGGCCCTTGTTGTTCGTCTACGGTTAACCCCTCGCGTTTTCCAGCCGGTTTCGTTCTCGTCGCGTTTAGGCTTGCTGCGACTTTTTGCCCGATTAATTGCGGAGATAGTTATCGCAGATTTTATGCTGTGTCGCTCGGCAAAGTTTTCGCAGCGTTTCGGTATTGCTGTCGGTGGCTTCGTCGGGCATCAAAAACGCACTATATACGTACAGTCTACACAGAATCATGGTGCGTCTCTGACCCCTGACGAAGCCAACTGCGACCAGAACCCTGCGAAAACTTTTCCATTCATCACGGCTTACGTCTGGAAGCTGCGAATATCTATGAAAATACGGGAAACGGAATTTCATGCATTTATGACAAAAATAGTAAATCGGAAAATATGTTTAAACAAATTTTGGGGGGAGTCGACGGAGTGATCGTTTTCCCGGCGGAAACTGTGGCCGGATCGGGCGGCAGGTGGAAGTCGGGGAAAAAATCCGATAACGGAATAATCCTTTCACGGAGTGCGCGCGAGGGTTGTATCGCGTTTTCATCAGCCGGAGATCATGCAATTCGACTTTAGCCGGGACGATTGCAGCACGCTCGCCTAATCCGAGGTTCGGGCCCGGCTCGAGAGCAAAGTTTCTCCGGGCGAGTTTCTGTTTATTCCGGTCGAATTAAACTGCGGACAGGGCACGGTTATTTTCCGCGGCGCGAGCTATCCGGGTACGGTATTTACATTTGATCAATTCCGGGCGAACGAGAGGACACAGAGAGAGTGCTCCCCGTAGCCTGGCTCACGTTAGAAAGAAACTTCGAGCCCCGGTGGAGGAAAGTTTTTCGACGTGGGGCGCTGCTGCTTGATAGTCGTCGTTCGGCACACCGATGAACCCTCCCTCCCGCTCCCCCCCCCCCCCCCCACGGTCGCACGAGTCGGAAAATTGTTCCGAAGCAACTCTATTTGCCGGCGAACCGGGCAGAGATGACGCGATTATGTTAAACGACCAACCGTTAGCGTACCTCCGGCAACTTCCAGTTTCGTTTCGCCCCCCCCACCCCGCCCCGTGAACTGTCGCGGACATTCGTCTGATCGATGCTCGACTCGATGCCAATTCGGTTCAACTAGGACTTCCGTTGGAGAGACCCCGTCGAAAACCAGAGAATTCCATCCCACCCGAATACCATTTTTAATGCTAAAATCCAGTTCCAGATTTTTCGTTTCGTCACTACCGAAATCGCAGAGGTTCTCGTTCCATTCGAAAGACGATATGAAACGTGAATGTTCGCACCTGCGAATGGTTTTTAACTGTAAAGACCGGCTTCGGATTTTTCGTTTTATCACTACCGAAATTGCAAAGGCTCGACTTTTATCCGAGGGACTGTGTCAAGCGCGAATTTTCACACCTGGAAATGTCTTTTAAGGGTAAAAAGTGGTTTCAGGTTTTTCGTTTTATCACCACTGGAATTGCAAAGGTTTGACTTTTATTGGGAGGACGATATCAAACAGCAATTTTTGCAGCTGGAAACGATTTTTAATGCCAATAACCGGTTTCAAAATTGTCGTGTCACGACTATTGAAATTCTAAAGGCGTATCTCGATCTCGAATATCGACAATGGTGCACGACGCTCGTCTAGATCGTGATCGCTCGGTAGGCTGCGGAATCGATGCATTTACAGTAAAAATGATTGGATGTAATTTAAAGCAGGAGCTAGTCTAATTCGCAGTCTATCAGCATCCCGGTCTCGCGATCGATCGGATCGTCGATCGAGCGAGACAGGAGAGAGTTGTGAAGCGTTAACCGAGGTGAATTAATGTTAAAGTCTCGCCGATGATCTTCGTACCGAATCAGCTGGTGGGAGCGCCAGCTGGCACCAACGTAACCATCGACTGCCAGACAGAGGCTTATCCACGGGCGATGAGCTACTGGTACAACGATAAGGAGATGATACTCTCGAACAATAAGTTCAAAACGATCTTCACGGAGAACAGTTACAGGACGAACATGAAGCTCACCATTAGCAACGTGCAGGCTAGCGACTTCGGAAACTATCGTTGCATCAGCAAGAACTCGCTGGGCGAGACCGAGGGCTCGATTAGGTTGTACGGTAAGATGATGAACGATCGCCGACCATGGTTACCTACACCCAGTTTCTCAACAGTCTTCTCCTTCCACTGTAGCTGGTTCCAAACGAAGAATCCCGATAAAAATGCATAGATCAAGTACAAACAAGGTGAAAATATTCGAGGAATTCGAAAGTCCCAAAATTATTAAGAGAAATAAATGTTTACGTAGCTCTTGTGCCTTTCGCAATTCATACAATTTTTCTTGTGCATAGAACATTCGCAGTCTTTCGTTGAGCACATTCGTGAAACCTGGATCGTCGTCTTTGATCCTCTAATGATCTGATCTATTCTTATCGGTGATACGGTCGTAACAGAACGCGATCATAGTCTGTAGCGAGTAGGCTGAAAGGGTGGAGAGCGTTCAGAGCGTATAATTTTTGTTTCAGAAATTCTGAAGCCGTCCGCGGCGCCGAAGGCCACGGAGATCAAGAGCAGCGCCAACAAAGAAGGTGAGAGAGCCTCGTTGAATATCATTTCGCACAGCTCCAGCCCCGAAATCGATCATCTCTCGCTTCCCTCTTCGGAACGAACGTTCGTTAGCTCGCCGGCTCTCCACGGTTTTATTTCCAAAAATCGACTATAGTTCGCGCGGTTTAGAAGATAGAGAAAAATAGAGATAGAGACACAGAGGGAGAGAGAGGGAGTGCCACGAAGGCGGGTGCCACGAAGAAAAACAACGCGGAAATTACACAGCTGAACGAACGGCCGGAGCCGAGCTCGTTTTCCAACGGGAGAGAACGGGTTTCGAGAAGAGGGAACGGTGGAAAAGTTCGCGACCATGAATCAGCCTTTTATCGCGCACCTCGAACGCGATTATTAAACGCCACGCGGGATGGAATAATTCCGCGGAAGATCGACGCGTCTGCCGGGTCCAACGCAAACAATTCTCACTTCGTATCGATTCGTCTCGCGCCGGTTTCGAACGACCAAAGATCTTCGTTCTTCCAGAACAAACGTTCACGGCTCTCTCGCGAATCGCATTTTCGCTAAATACCTCCGCAATTCGAGCTCGTACCATCGACCGGCGTAACATCACTTTGTTCCCTACTTTAAGAGTCCTTGGAGGCAGTTTTGAACGTCGGTAATCGCGAGAGGGTATATTCCCGTCTTTGCAGCGAAAAATTCTAAAGATCCTGATGAAATGAACGCCCCCCGACTCTCTCGGTCCGGTATTTAATTAATTAGAAGATGCAGTCCGCGTTATCCTTTGCGCGAAAGATTCCTCGAAATATTCAAAAGATTCTTGTTTGTTCGCTGGATATGATCGGCAGACGGTGGAGCTCTTTGAAAGTTTCCCTTTTCGTAGATTAATTTGTGAAAATTAATTCATCGGTAGATTTCTTGACTTTTTCGTTTTCTTCGAGGAATAGCATAGAACATTTCTATGGTCATCGATGTGCAAACCTCTCGGACACCTTCCAACTGTTTCGTTTCGCAGCAAAACGTTTTGCGTTTGATCTCTGGAATTCGAATCTTTCCGGACTAGAAAAATCAGTGCGATTCGCCTGGATCTCGATCTGTCTCGAGGGGTGGAGCACTTTAGGGGATCCTGGGCCCAGGAACGTAATCTTTACATGACTCGGGGCCGAGCGACGGTGTGTGCCTGCACATTGGCCAGTGTATTATTAAAGCAGCAGGAATAAGTTGGGCGGATGCCTAGGTCAGGTCCCTGTGGCTCTGGCCCCGGTGTTCTCGTAGCGAAACCAATCTCAATACGCTGCATTATTAACGCCACACAAGGCTCGGCCGCCACCGTATTACCGCCATTAAGCTTCGCAATTTTACCTAACCGCCTCACCTGCTCGGATTATTGTAAGACCGTGCGCCTCGCTGCGCTTCTCTCTCTCTCTCTCTCTCTCTCTCTCTCCCTCTCTCTCTCTCTCTCTCTCTCTCTCTCTCTCTCTCGCTCCTGTTAGCTTCCATCGAGTAATTGTGACCGGCCGGATTTTCACTTGGGACAAGATCCGAAAAGTTTCAACAACCTGGCCGGTGCTGCACCTCCCGGGCAAGTTCGATTGTTCGACACCGGAGATGCAATTTTAAAGTGCCCGGTAATTGTCCTCGCGAAACAAAGCTAAGCGTACTCCACCGTGACCTTGGTGCAATTATTCGAAACTATCGTCCCGGATGTTTCTAGCTACAGTACTTCATTCCTGGACTCCAGAGATCACTGATCTTCCCTTTCGTAGCTTGTCAACACTTTGACGTCGCTTCTGTGCAATGAATTTTTGCTCTGATCCAAATATATCAGGAAAAATAATTGAGGTGACTCGATTTCGAAAGATCGAAGTTCTATGGAAAACGGCAGTTTGTTAGTCGGCGATTTAATAATTTTGTATTAGACGGGACGCTCGTTAGCCAGCCTTTTGCTCGCACAAACACTTCGGGAGTCAGTGAAGCGCCTCAGCAAACAGTGCTGCATGCACTACAATTAGGAATCAGCGGGTACGTTCTACACGTGCGACGGCCAATTATCATCGACTGATGTGTATCGAGCGCGTGTGTGTTACGGATAGAGAGGTCGGTACACATTCCTCGATCACGTACCGCGTTAATAGCGCAGAAACTTACGTTTCCAAGAACAAGCCAACTGAAGTACCGTGAGTCGTTTGTAACCAGCCGCGAGCTTTCGAACTCGAAGACATCAGCATTTAATCGATCCGATGTGACACAGTATTCGAGTCGTGTGGAAGATAACTGGTTTTAAAAATCCTTTAATCTCTGGGAAACTGTCGAACGCATTGTGCGAATGGAGCAATTGCAATCTCAAGAATTACTGCACTCCGTTATATTGAAATTACCACGGTGGCAATCGTTCTTTAAAATTCTTTAGTCGTCAAACAACTCCATTTCCGTAAAAGAAGAAGCAGTTTCTTCTCTCGGTATCTCGGCGCAATAAAACGGAAATAGTGCTCCAATAGTGCTCCAATAGTGCTCCAATAGTGCTCCAATAGTGCTCTCAAATGAGGTACCATATTCTAATCAATTTTCTGCAAAATGATTGACTTCTCATTTTCACCCTCGGTGTCGGTATGCATTCTCGCGATTGGATTAACGGGAGGAAAAGGTGCAAGACGGTCTCGCGTAATGGCGAGTCGCGTCGGACGCAGCTTTTACGCGACTGCAGTTTCGCGGTAATACGGTTGATGATTGACTGCCCGGATGCCGGGAAAGTTTCGCGGAACTAGCCGGTGGCTCGTGTTCGTCGCCTCGCCGGCTCGAAATCAATCTTAATATTAGCGAATTATTAATGACCCGGGCAGCAAGCGCCATAACTCACCGGCGGGGACGTTAAGCGCCACCGAACAGTTTCCAATGGGTCCGCCTTCGCCCTTATCTGGCCAGATAAGATTCGGGATGGCAGCGACACCCTCGAAATTTGATATATCGGAACACGCTCGCTAAATGGAACAGCGACATCGTTGAAACCTGAGGTGACCGCGCACCTGAAAGCAGATAATAAATCTTGCCGCGCGAATTATGTGTATTTGCTGTGTTGCACAAGTTTGAGCCAAACGATGCTACATTCGGACACACAACGACAAAAGTTCCGTCACACCGACGAATTATTCTCGCGCCGAACGCGAGCGAATGTAATTTAACCTTTTAAACACCGTTTGTTTCGCTGTCTACCTTCTTCCTCGTGTCTGCTGTCGGTAGTTCGAGCAATTTGACAATACGATTTTCTACGTCTGGAATATCTGGACCACACTGCGGAGCAAACCATAAGCCGGTTAAGAATATGATTGACTTCCGAACGGTTGTTGTTAATGACTTGTTCAAGTTGGGTCGAGGCTTTCGGGCGACGGGGAATAAATCGATTCGAGGGTTCTTTGCGGTCCGAAACGGATGACGTGCAGCGAGACCCCGGGAACATTTTAATTTTCTATCGCGAGCATTACATTGCCGGTGACCCAATTAGTCTTATTTAAAATTCAATTACCGGTGTCGCCTCGGCGCGGTCGAATCACGGATGCGGACGAGATTGCGTCGATCACGGCGCACCACGACAGATTTTCAGCGGAATCGGCGCCGATCCGCGAGGGCAAATCGACGATTTACAGCTCGCGCCGACGTCTGTTGTCGCGGCAGAGAGATCTTGACCGGTCTTCCGGTTTGCATAATGGATGCGTTTAACACGTTCGCTGCCATGTTACACGCTCCCTCCGATTGTACAGACTGCACCAACATTCTAGCCTGCGTTTGCGAACGCGTGAACGTTGTGCAAAATAATTTTCAATTAAGCTAACCCAGGGCTAGCGTTTCCTATTAGATCTACGCAAAATTTAATAATCATGTGTGGGACTTCTAGAGCGGTAACCGCCGTGTTCTACTCTGAAAAAGCACGCTCTGTTAACAGGAATATAATTACGTTTATTAATAATATTCTCTCTCGCAGTACTTTCGCCCTCTGGCTTCTCTATTTTGGATTCTCTCTCTCTCTCTCTCTCTCTCTCTCTCTCTCTCTCTCTTTCTACCTTCTCTTCTCTTTCTTTGTCCTACATTGTCATGCGATATTTTAATCATCCTCATTCGCTCTTCGTACCCTTGCTCGCTCGCGCGTTCATATTTCGTCTAAAATTAACGAAGTTTATTTACCGCCAACACTGTAAAGAATAAATTTAATTAATCGTGTAATGGTATCGTGGGGAGTAGTAAGAAATAGAGAAACGATCGGGTCGCAGTGGTGGTCGCAGCAAAAATCTGACCGTAAGATAAATTCTCGAGGAACCTGTTGCAAAAGGAAGTTCGCGGAAGCTAAAATCGTGCGAGGCTAGCCAACGTGTTGCTTTACGTAGAGTCCATGGTACACTTGACACCGCAGAATCCCGCTTGGTAGTCTCGGCCCATAGAAACACTTAGCTTAGCGTAGTACTGGATAGCTGAACAAAAATAACGTTTGCTTAGCCTGCGCCGGGAAAATTTCAACAATCCTTAATCGGGTGCTATGTGGATTCGAGCGAGGACGAAAGTGTTTTGGAATTCGAGAAATAGCTTAGCTAGAAACCAGCTCCGTTTCATAGTTACGTGCCTCGACGTATTGTTGGGCCACTTAGGATGAACCACGAATAGAAAGTTCGACGGTAAATCCCGTCGAGGCGCTACGCTGTTATTAGAACGGAAAATTCGCGGCACAAAGTGGAACCGTCTTGTAAATCTCTAGGCGCGATTATTTACGCGAGCTTGTAACTCGCTGAACGCTACACTAAATTTTCCCGGGTAAAAAGCGAATGCTTTACGATCGGAATGCTATCTCGAGCTGCACGTTCACGGCGAGCCTTGCACGGGGGTGGTTGGAGGCCGCGGAAGGGTTGGGATTAGCCCCTGGAGAATATACGATATTTAATAATGCCTCTACACACTAGTCGACTCTCGGGATGCCCATCGATCCTGCCGGCCGTAATTAATTATCGCCGAGCAAGGAGGCCCGAATTATTTCTCCCAGCAGCCCCCGGGCCACCACGCATCCTTCCGCGACCCGTCAACCCCTGCGGCAGCTCGTCGAGTGATCGATCTCCCCCCGAGAGATCCCTTGTTCCTTTATCGGTGCCAGGAAGTGAACAGAACGCTTCTTATCATCGCGTCTACCACCAGCTTACTAATGTTTCAGAATGTACTGTAAGTAGACATACGTTTTTCTCACGTTAATCGTTTTAATCGGTTGCAAACCATGTAATGGTATTTTAAAATTTTTGAGAATTAGATAGAGCATAAGCATCGGACCCGTTTCACATTATCTCTAAGACGCACACTGTTCAGCGTCTAAATAATTCCTGGTCCGCGTTCCGCCAATTTGCCTGCCGACCGACACTCGTATTTGCGATCTTACCGAATCGTTTCAATTCACAATGGCCGACCATTGTGACCCCGTAACGTCAGAGATTTCGCGATCCGGCCCGCGAACCGGGAAACGGTATTAATTTCGCGAATCGAGCTCCCTCTCTCTCGCTGCCGGCTGCCGGCTGTCGACCCATTTAATAAGTACACGACAGGCACAAAGGGTTCATTTCTCCGCGGACAGAAAGGGAAGTCGGTCATTTCCCGCCGTAGAACCTAAACTTTTCCATTTAAAGTACCAAGGGACCGGAGCAGAGTTCATCCCCCCAACGGATGAACTGCAGCTACTCGATTGCTCGACGCACGAACACAAGTTTTCCGATTGGAATTGCTAGGCAAGAATCGAAGCTTTTAAATTTTTTACGTGGCTCGAGTTTAATTTTCGAAGGGGGGCACATCGAATATTCTTCGGAGCTTTGAACGTGGTTTTCCAAGGGGCACGAAAGATGGCGGACCGCGGTACACTAACCCCGAGTTTGTACTTTCTAGGCTAGACAATCTTCGGTCTTTAAGTTCTCGATAAATTCATAAGTTGCTGAACTGGGGCACTGAGGGAGGGGGGTAGAAAGTGGCGGCGTGTGGTCGGCGGGATTGTGCGAGGCGTCCGCAACAAAATTGACGATATAAATTTTCGTGCGATGGAAACTAGTGCCCTTAAATTTTCGAGCGCAAGACAAAAGTTTCCGCAGAGGGGTACAAAAGGAGAAAACAGGCGGAGGAGAGGGGGGACCGGACGCGATTGCTCGGTCCCGAGAAGAGGAAACAACCCCCGTGCGACAGCTCTTTGTGCAAGGCCGCGAATATGCTTATTCTTCGCGAAAGATGCCACCGGGTCGGCCATATTGTTGAGAGGAGAATCGGGGGAGGGGCGATGGGAGAAGAGGGGCAGTGAAACAAAGTTTCCCGGGCGTATTTAAACTTTTATTCGAAAACTTTTTAGTACCGCGCGCTGTCATCGTCCCTGCTCCGCTACACAGTCTAAAGGGCCGCGCTTGTTTGCGAACCGGAAAGGGGGTGGACTTCCCTCCGCAAAAAATCTCGAGAACAAGGATATCCGCGATGGGAGGACGACGAGGATACTCGGGATCTCCGAGGAGAATTAATCGAGTGCCGCTTAAAACGGTTTCGAAAGCTATTTTTAGACGGAGAATGTTTTCAGTCGAAACACCACCCTCTCGGCGAATTAATTCGTTGCGCTGTCCTTCGCGAGATTGCGTTAACGATCCTTACGATCGTAGAAACTTGAGTTCCCGGATTAGCTTGGAGCGAATTTTTGCGAGCGAAGGCAGCCGATTGAAACAGCGGTTTGACTCAAAAGCGGTTCAGGGCAAGAAGGGCGGCGTTGCTTAAAAATTCGCAACAGTTAGTTAGCCAGACGGGAAGTTTCTACGCGTTACACAATCGTACGAGCCACCGGGGACCGGGTTGATTATTCCGCTCGATTATGGGCGGCAGAAATAAGTGGCGAACCGTCTTACCGGGTCGCAACCGTCTATAAAGGGTAACGACGCTACACAATGGCGTACGGGTCCCGCGTCGAGCATCAATTCGAATTGCACGCCCGCGGTTGACGCGCAGCCCCTCCAGCGAAATTACAATCCAAGCAAAGTTTCAATCTGCCCTTGCGTTAAAATTGCCCGCCGGTGGTTCCTAATCAAATTATACGCTGTTGTCTCCCTTCTTCCCTTCGAAACCAGGGAAAATCCCTTGGAACGAGATCCATCGTCAATTTCTGGATTTTATACGTTTCTAATTGCGTGTTTCGAATGTATGCTCGAATAATCACGCGAAGGAGCCCGCATAGCTACAAGTTTCTCGACTCAAGAGCGAGAGATAGAGGGGAAGAGTAGTAGATTCGAAAGTAGTTAGTAAGTCGAAGTGGTATCGGGAAAGTTGGCGAATCAAGGGGGCTCGATCCCCGTTGTCGAAAAAAAAAGAAAAAGAGGGGGAAAAACGGAAACCGAAACTCGGAGGATCGGTCGAATTCCGTGCGGGTTTCGAAACCGCGGCGCGTCGGCGCTAAGGAGGCAGGGAAGTTCCGAAGCGGTTTCCGAGGACCGTATTTCTCCCGAAACTTTGAATCCTCTCTCGCGGAGGCTCGAGGATCCCTGACCGCGTTCCAGAAGAATTTCAAATTCACTCGCGCGCCCGGCTGGTAATACCGCGACGATTTATATTCGAGTTTCGTGAAACGCGCGTCCCGGTCCGCTCGACAATGACTTCTTCTTCTTCTTCTTCTTCTTCTTCTCCTCGAGAGACAGAGAGAGAGAGAGAGAGAGAGAAAGAGAGAGAGAGAGAGAGAGAAAGAGAGAGAGAGAGAAAGAGAGAGAGAGAGAGAAAGATACGGAAAGGAGCATCCGATCGAGCGTGAAGCACTCGAAATCCGTCGGATTCGAAACGATCGTCCCTCGGTTCTCTTTGTAGTCAGCTTTTTCTCCGTCGGAACGTCGCTTCTCCGTCTTTATCTCTCTCTTTCTCTTCTCTCTGCTCTCTGTCCGTCTTGCACTACGGCTCAATGGAACCGCCGCGCCGACGGTATCGAACGCAACAAGTAGAAGTTGGCTCGTTTTCAAAGAATCTGCCGGAATTCATCAAACCGCCAGCTCGACCCGCCTGTTTTCACCGAGTCCACTCGAAACACCGTCCCGAGCGTGTTCCGTCGACGACGATCGACGGATTCTCCGTCACACCTCTCTTCCCAGCACCCCCGACACCTTCACAGTGTTGCCTCGAGGAATCGAGTGCGACACTTTTCTAAACGAATCTCAGAAAAGGCTCGTTCGACTACGCGTTACAATCTATGATTCTACATGGGAAAACAAGTCGAAAATGTCGAATAAAATTTATTCTTAGTTTCTTGGTTTTTTTTTTGGGGGGTTCAAGTATAATCCATGGATGGTCCATTAGAGAGACACACACACACACACACACACACACAGAGAGAGAGAGAGAGAGAGAGAGAGAGAGAGAGAGAGAGAGAGAGAGAGGAATCGAGAAAGCATCACCGTGTTTACCCAATGTTCGCACATCCTGTAGATCGAAGAGCGTCCTTTAGCAAACGTTGTAGTTCTCGAGTCGCTAACACGATTAATAGACTGCTTGATCTTTGTGCCTTTATAACTCCTTCGATTAGTAACGTACAGTAAAGTAGAATTGTGAGTAATGCGATAATGTAACAAACAATATAGTAAAACCCCTGACCCTGGAAATAATGCTAATTATGTTCATTTACATGTTACATGTTTAACTTAGTTTCGACAGTGTCTCCATTCTCTAGTGATTAGAACGCAGTAGAATCGGTATTTTAAAAAAGTCGACACACCTCTAGGAATAAAATAGAATATTGTATGCTAAATTTTTGTTCTCGAGACATCGAAACTTTTTGCTTTCTCTTCTGTTTGCATTTATGGTAATATCTGTAGCGAATAAAATTCAGTAAAATCACAACTTCGGCAAAGTGAACACATTCTCGGTAATAAAAAATAGAACACTCTGTCGTCAGTTTTCATTCCGAAGGGCCAAGCTTTCTCTTCTGTTTGCACTCGCAGAATTCTGTAGCAAATTAAACATGAACAAAATCAATATATCTCCAAGATTAGAACAGAACCCTTCATCCCGAATTTCCACTTTTCGAAATCACAGTATTCCGAACCAAATAAGACACAGGCACAATCGATACATCCCTAACGATAAAACAGATTCCTTTATCCCAAATTCTAGTTATCAAGACCCTTGTATCCATTTAGTTACCAACACATTTATAGCATTCGTTGGTCGATACACCACAACAAACTGTACAATAGCTAGCTGCCAAATAAATTCCTCGTTACGAAGGCACTTAAATTTTTGCGTTCGCGAACCAGTGTCAAAATTCGCGGACCAGCGTCAAAATTCGCGGACCAGCGTAAACAGCCGCAGTCTAGTAATTAGTACGAGGGTCTCACACTGCACCTCTCGACGAGATCACTTACTCGGTTAGTGCTAGGAAGAGAAAGGGGCGTGGAGCGGAGAGAGAGAGAGAGAGAAAGAGATAGAGAGATAGAGAGAGAGAGAGAGACAGCGAGAGGAAACCTGAGAGAGAAAAAGAGAGTGGGAGAGAGGAGAAGAGTCGAGAGAAGCGAGCCGTTTAAGAAAGGAGAATGAGGAGAGAGAGAAAGAGAGAGATGGGAGAGGGAGGAAGGAGAGGGAAAACAGAAGCAACGGGAAGAGAGAGAGAGAGAGCTAGAAAATGGCTGGGTTAGATGAGAAAGGTCCTAATCTATTTTCAGGACGACCGAGCACGCCGTCACCAGCAAAAAGGCCGACCACCGTGTGGCCCTCCTCGTACAACCCGTACTATACGAAAAGGACAGAGAGGCCACCTCCCCCGAGCGAGGAGAGGGTCGACAGGCCAGAGCAGAAGCTACGTGGTGGCCAGAGCACAGGTGAGGCGTTTGCATTCTCTCATCTGGCCCTCCCTCTCCCGGCTCTTTCTTTCGTTTCTCGTTTCTCGTGTCTCTGTGTTTTTCTTCGACTTTCCCTAGCCTATTGCACCACTACCGCACACGCACACTCGCACAAACCGCCCAGCATCAAGCACAAGCGCACGCGCTGTCTCGCACGAACGATATTCTTCGAAGCCCTTCGTGAAAACGCGCGGCCTCTCTGCTAAAACAGTTGTGTTCGTTTAAATTTGCAAACTTTCGAACCTATCGGAAAATGAAACCATTGCGTTCACAATCGTAGTTAAATTCAATCGAGCATTACCGTACTATTAGTATGCACTGTTCTGCATCGTGCGCCACCAGCACACACTTGGACTGTCACGCGATTCGGGTCGAACTGGGTCGCCAGCAACTCCGTGGCTCACATTTTTATTCGTGGAAAGCTGCCATATCTCTATCGATTGCGTACTGTTGACTGTTTCGTTTACCAAACTTAACGCGAGAAACTCTCGAGTTTCGAGAACCGCTCCCTGTCGACGCAGCGACTCGCGTTTGCCTTCTAATAAGCGTACTGTTTTATTTAGAATCTAGAATTTAGAAATTTTATTTAGAATTTCGAAAAATTATGTGTAGCGGAATTTTTAGAGAAACTATTCGTCGTACAATAATTTCGAACAACATAAATTCGTCCGAACAATCGGAACAAATACCGAGATATTGCAAGCGAAGATCAACATTACGGTTTAGCCTGATAGATGTGTTTTCTATATTTTAAAGCAAGTCCACCCACGCTGATTTCCCCAATTAACGTATACAGGGCGTGTATAATGCAATGGGGGTCGGCGGCTTCAGCCCTCATTTGCACCGTTATTGCGAGATCTCGTCTTTCCGGGGTCCGGCTGCGAACACGAGATCACTCTCGAGTTTCAAATTTCTGCATTATGCATCGCGTTCTCAGAAAAATTCTGCCGCGTATTTGGAGGGTCGAGAAGCGAGAGCGTGTCCGAGAGCTTTCACGCGGAAAGCTCGGTAAAGACCGGCGAAATACGGGCAAAGCCCGTCTGACCACCGGCCGTCCCTTTCCCCTTTTCCCTCTTTTTCCCGAGCAACGGCGAACGAGATGCTACGCTACGCTTTTCTTTTTTCTCCGCGAGTTTCGAAATCTTTTCGCGGTGGTCGCACGGCGCGGCCATTCCTGAGCCCTTGCGGCTTCGCTCTGAAGCAAAATTTTGAACTTTTCTGCTTCGTGCCGTGACGTCAAACTAATTACAGCCTGGCAGAAGAAGTAGGTGACAATTCGTCCCCCAAAATGCGAAGAAACGTTTTTGCAATTTCTCGCATCATGCTTGCGCACATTTTTCTACGGGAATGATGGATTTATTTTTTGCATTTTTTCCGGGGTAAATATCGGGGAACGTTGAGTAGCAGTGTGACAAATTCGATCGACGTCGTGTTTCGCGTGCTGCTGCGATAAACTGTATCATACGTTGAAATAGGCACGTTCCAAATTTGTTAAATTTAAATACGTTTTATTCTCTTTTAAAACAAGAGAGCGTCCAATGGGTTGCTGGGAAATTCTATAAAATTCGAGCTCCGGACGGTTGACGTTTCAGCGACAGTTTAAACGATATTGCACTCTGCGTGCACTTGCGATGGACAGTATTATACAGCGAAATGGAGGCAAGCAGAATTTTCGAGATTTAAGTACGATTTGTTCGGAAAAAATGCGTGGAAAAGTGCACTTTGGCAAAAGTGCATCGAGCAACTTGAAATCCCATGGAAATTCAAAGACTGTGGAACTCGGA
Organism: Seladonia tumulorum; assembly: GCA_913789895.3. NCBI lineage: Eukaryota > Metazoa > Arthropoda > Insecta > Hymenoptera > Halictidae > Seladonia > Seladonia tumulorum. The sequence goes on from OU565281.1 coordinate 11,330,156, forward strand.
TATTTACAACTCCGATTCGGGTCATTGGATACGGATTCCCATTGATTGAGAGGTTAACGGACACCTGCTGTGATCATTCAGAGGATGCTGCATTTCGTATGCAATGGTAACAGCCCATGTTACAGGTCGAAATCGATAATCCAAAAGTTTCCGAGTTAAAGGGCGTTTCACTTTGAAAAAATGCATCGAGCAACACGAAATCCCGTGGAAATTCGTGGATTGAAAAACTCGAATCTTTCAAGTTCTGAAATCCTTGAAATTCATATGGGATTCCGAAGGGCCAGGTTACGCGTCAAACCGGAAGGATTCCGAATTGCCAGGATTAAGGGCGTTCTAGTTCGGAAAAACTGATCGGGCGACTCGAAATCCGGCGGAGGTTCGTAGAACGAAGGACTCGGATCTTTACGGCAGCGATCCCGATCATTGTAGAAGCGTTCCCTTCGTTCGAGCGTTAACGAAGGGCCCTCGAGAACCGAATAAACCCGGGAAAGGGTGTGCCGATGTTCCGAAAGTGGAATTCGATCGGACGTAAACTCGCTGGCGCCTCGTCACCGTAGACGCGGGGTTCTTCCTGCTCGAAGATCTCGTCCTCCGGGGTAACTTGTTTAGCTTCCTGCGCGGCGATCGGAGCTTTTTGATGAAGACGCGTAGAATAGATGAATGGATCGTTAACGAGATAACGAGTCCGTCGGTCGGAGGAACGGGGAAGCCATTCCGCAGCGGCGCGGCAGGGCCATTAACGTCGAGCCAAAAGCCGGAGCCCCGATCGAACCTGGGGGCTCTTAATAAGACGCTTACTGCTTGACGAGTAATGTAAGGCACACTGTATTTATCTTAATAGCCAATGAACGAAGCGATACGTTTCGATAGCGATAACTCGGCTTCGTTCCCCCGCCTCTACACCCCCGCGACCCCCTTGAGCCTCACACAGTTTCGCGTCGTCCTTTTATCTGGCCATCAACCGAGTTTCGACGAGTTCCCTGATTACGTTCCGCGTCTTCTCTCTTCACCTTTCCATTATCATTCCCGAGGAGGATACCCGCTGCTGAAAGGCACTTCCGATATTAGATCGATCGGCACTCGCTTCCGCGTTTCGAACGGAGCCATTGTCCTCGGCTTCTCTGCTGCGAGGCGATCTCGATCACCTTGATACAATTAATTCGAATCGATTAATCGCCGCTAAGAATCTTATGCTACGCGAACTGGTAGATCGTTTCGTGTTACCGGCAGAGAAATGTTCACTTTGGAACGTCCACGTTTATCCGTCCGCTTCTTTTAGATCCAGAAAAATCTTCTTTTTGATCCGAATATAAATAGCTAAGCAAAGTTGATGTGCCTGTCAGAAAATTTAGAAGCTACGAATATTTATAACAACAGGCCAAATTGGACCCAACGTCCACCGACCCAGGGCTAACAGATTTTATTTCTGATTTGACGCGGTCGAATACGAGATAATTCCGTCATGGACCATTCCGGTTATTGCACGTCTTTAACCATTAACGTCCGGATAATGTTTGACTGACTTTGGTAAATTGTACAGTTCACCGAACGGAGTAAGAACCGTCGGATTTAACCGACCCGGGTGAAAGAATCGGCGGACGAGTATGGAAAACAGTAAATTACGGTGACGGTCGAGAGAATGGCTAATTGACAGATATCCGGCGGGGTCGATGGTTTTCTCCAGGCAAAATACCGAGCGCTAACGAGCGTTAATGAATGAAAATGAATGGGAAAGGGCAGTCGGCGACGGTGTTTCAACGGTGACGCGGATCACCGTGCGATAATGCCCTCGAGAATACTTTATGGTGGCCATTCGCAACGGTAAATGCCTCCGACTGCGTTCTCGTTCCCGACTATCGATATCTGGTGTCGAAGCATCCATCCGGAGTGCAATTTCCGGTGCCTCGATGACGTCGATGGGTACAGTCTGATACAGTGACGAAACAATCCGCGCGTAATATTTCGACTGTCGCGACAGAGTCCTCGGACAATCGGCAAACACGCAGGCCGTTCGATCGAATCCGAATTCGCCTCTATTCGACTCTCGCATCGCTCTGCTCGGAATTTCAATTTCGTTTTAACGTCGGTTAATGTCGGTCCAATGTGGTTGGTCTCCCAAAATATTCCCTTTTAAAAGGTTCCCGAGAGATATAGACGTCTCATCGAATTCTCCTGCTCTTAAGGAATCGTTCAGCGTACGGGAACGGCAAGTTTTCTCCGGCCCGACAATCGAATTCTTTGCCTCTCGGCCCGCCGCGCCGCGCTGCGCCATCCGGATTCATTTCACTGTTATCGAGCCGCGGATCTCCGGCGAATGGAAACTTTTCAATCTGGTGTCAACCAACTCGCCGAATTAGCTCGTTAAATAATCATCGAAATAGGATCGATTAAACTCATTGGAAAACACTGAATCGAACAGGATTCACCTTACTGGCTCGAAGTCGAAACATCATAATAAAAGCAACAGTGGCAACAGTCCGCAAACGTTGTCGTCGTTATAGTCTCGATGGTCAAAACACGGCCCGCGCAAAGGGAAAGCCGATACCGAATGACCGAAGAAAACGGACGGACAACGAAATGGGAAACAAGGTGTGCTTCGAGTTCCGGTGGCGTAATGGAAAATATGTCTGACTCGGGCGATCGCATACTACTGAGCGCGGCAGACAGCCGTCTCCAGAACGTGACCAATTGTCCGGCGCTTAAGTCGCGTTTCTCTCGAGAAAATGCATCGGGAAAATTTTACATCGCGTTCGTCCCGGGTCAGCTTGCGGTCGCGTGCAAGCGCGAAAGCTTCCCTGAAAGTCGGAAAGCACGTACTCGACCGGAGCGTGATTGCGAGACGTATCTAACCCGGCTGCTGGCAAGAGGTCAAGCTTCGATAAACGACTGTGAACGCGGAAATATTACGCTGCGGATCGGCCGTTCACGCACGCACAACCTGGAATCGCTTTCTAACGCGTTCCCGGAACAGTCTGCGCTTCCAGGGAAATTCCTGTCGAACGTGTACCACATTTTCATAGCCGAGAAACGAGCAAGAAATGCACAGGACTCCAACTGATCTTCGTAACTGCAAATTTTCTCTCGATGAAATTTTCTCTTTAATAATAAGAAGATATATGTAATGTCTCTGGTGTGACGGGTCGCGACGGACCCGTACATCGTCCAAGAGTTCTCTATGGGATTCAGCGTCTAAGAATCACATCTCGAGAAGCCGATAATCTCGACAAGCAGGCGCTGCCAATAAAATTGCGTCGAAACAGAGAGGCAACAAAAATAAAATATCGAACGATACTAAAATAGTGATGTAGGTCGCACGTCAACTGTTAAGGTAGCTGCTCGACGGAGACAGCGATTGATCGTGTACTTAAATACTTGAAGAGGTCGGAATCGGCTGTCGAAAAACGGGATCGGAAAGGAATTTCGGAAAAATCGGCAAGAAGATAGCGCGAGGCCGCTATTATTGAAGCGATTCGCTCTACATACCCCGAAAAGCGTATCCGCAAAATCCGTCTGATCCACTCGGCGCGGCGACAATAGCTGCGGAACGTTCGAAAAAATGGATGACCGATCAAAAATGCAGGACCGGTGGAAACGCTGTGAAAGATCCCCCGTGCGATTCGTCGCACCGATGCAACGATGCAACGATGCAACGATGCAACGATGCAACGATGCACCGGTGGAACGTTGCGGAGCGCGACAACAAAGCCGTTGGTTTTACGTGTCGCGAAACGACGGCCGTTCGTCCCGCTTTAATGCGTTTCCTTCGGGCTTCCCGAGAGCTGGCCGGCCCGTGAATATCTGATCTAATAAAATAGTGAAACAAGTCGACGCCCGGCCGGTCGTTACCGCTCCAAACACGTGTGCGATTCCGCAGGCATTCTTTAGAAGAATCGTACCCGAGGCCGTCGATCGGTTCGAGCCGCTCGAGACCGGAATTTTAAGTCGAATCGAAGAAAGATGTCGGATCAAAGAAAGATGTCGACCCGGAGACATTCTCGATTCCCGACGAAACTGGCCGAATCGAACTGCCCGGTTACGCTCGTCGACGTGCTTTCGATCCGTGATTCCGTACTCGGGTTATTCTCGGGAAGAACGCGGTTCTACGGAGCAGAACAGAATGTCCCGGATGCATGTACTTACGATGTTTCGGGCGCTGGGGTCCCGGGCTGGTAATTAATAATAAAGCACGAGCGCTGGGAATCGCTTCGATCAGTCAGGCATAATTACTTCCAGCGAGATTCATCGGTGGCTCGAGGAATATCATAGTGTAATCCGCTCCGCGGACAAATACCGGGCTCAGCGAGCTCGTTAGGTGTTGCAAATCCTCGATTCTCGGCCACCGACTACCGCTTTTACTTCGTAACCGTGCGTGCTCGTGACTTGGTTGCCGCGATTGTCTGTCTCGCGGATCGTGGACCGGAAATCTTTCAATCAAGAACCACCCTCTTAAACAATTTGTTCGAAATACCGAGTATCGTGAAACGCGCACGGCAAATTCGAAGGAAGCTCGAAGAGACTGTCGGAAGAGGATCGAAGAAATTGGAGTGTTCGAGGGGTGTTTGAGCTTGGAGCAGCCCTAGGAGCATCCGAGAACGCGGCCGGCGTCGAAAACACAGGCGCCCGGAGTGGCGTAGCCGTGTTTTGAAATATGCATGGGCATCCCTTAGTGCGTTTAGTAGGAAATTACGTAGGAACAACACGCGCGGCCTCCGTGGGGCGCCGTTAATATTAACTGCGCCTCGCTCGAGCATTATCTCGTGGGGGATGGCGGAGGGGACAGAGCCAGATGACGCGACGAGGGCGTTGCATGGTGCCCCATGCCTCTACGACAGAATTCCCTCGGAAAACCGAACCGTTGTCGCGACGTGCGACGCAACGGTTCCAATGGTGAACGCGAGTCCGCAATCGGTAGTCGATTAATTAGACGCGGAACTGCGGCTTTTTCCACGGGCAATCGCAACCCCTAACGAAATGTAATTGAAGGCGGCGAGCGTGCCGAGAATCGGAAGCTCGTCGTTGCGAACGCGACGAGGATTTGCACGGAGGGAGACATAGAGAGAGAGAGAGAGAGAGAGAGAGAGAGGGAGAGAGAGAAACGGAGGGAAAGAGAAGATTCGGGTTGCTTTCTGTCGGCCAAGAAATAGGAAAGGGAAACGAGCTACGTTTCATGCGCCGCTGATCAGACGATGCCGTTTGTTCGCAGCTCGTAATACGTGACGTCCACGCCTAACCCAACGCGGTGACATTCTTTCCCTGGACTTAATAAGAAATAACATTATACAAACTAAAGAAAATCCTCGGGTCCCTTGTGTTCGTAGCTGTAATATTTCGAAGGGGTCGCGATCTGCAGAATTTTCCGAGTCGTTAAAGCGCGGTATAAGCAACTCAAAGCAGGCAGAAGAGAACAGCGACGCGGCCTTACGAAGAGGATCTTGTATTTCGATGCAATGGCTCGGGAGGATCAAGCTTTAGCCTGTATAAGCGATCGGCAAGTTTGTAATGGTAATGCGGACGTTAATTAAAGAGCAGGGAAGTAGACTATAAAGCGGTAGAACTCGCTGCGAAAGACAACAAAGAATTGCAGATGAGGGCTTCAATGAATTCCAGGGTGGCAGCGAGGAAAGATGAAGCGTGTAGAATGGAGATTTAGCGGCGGGTGGAAGTAGGCCAGGCAAAAAGAAGAAGCGGAGGCGAGGCAAGAAAGAAAATTAACAGACTCACGGCTCGGGTTTGGCCGGAAGTGAACGCGGCGAAGAAGACGTTACGTTATCGGCGTTTCACTACTGGCGAAACGTCGCTTAGACGCGCACGCGAGCGAGGAACACGTTAATTGCGACGTTCCGTGCGAGCAGACTTTAAATAACTTGTTGCGGGATTGGACGGCGTACACGGCTTGACGCGAATGCACGTGGATCATAAGACTGCGGTTATGTTCGATGCAATTGGTCTATAGCATCGTACCACTCGTCTTCGGTTGTCCCGACACGTTTGGATTGGCACGCATCTTTAATCTAAACTTTACAAACGATTTAGGACCATTCATGCTTTATTTATAAATTACTTTTGAAACACGGTTTTTGGCGATGAACGCGCTGGAAGAGGCAACGACCGAGCACGCGTTGCACGCGATCGAAAATAGCATCGAATAGAAACCGCAGTCTAAAACACGGACCAAATGGCCGACACAAGTGCAGGCGGACTCTGCCACTTGGATCGGAAACAATGCGAGGGAAAGATAGCGCTTTCAACCGGGACGAGTCTTGTTTAAACGCTGCTGTCGCGGACAAGCTCGTCGCGGTTTCAATCTCGCTTTAAGAACCCAGCCCATCCGTTAAATGGCTGCTCGGTACTCATTTTCTGCCCTCGGATGCATAATTGCGCTTTTAAATACTCCGCCCGCTGCCGTTGACCCTTGGAACTCTGAGTTGGCCGTGCCAATTAATTCGTAGCTCTTCCTTCGATTATTTAAACGATTAAAGTATAATATATTCGAGAATAATCTTTATCTCATTTTCTGTGCATTTCATCCATCCTATAAATAATTTCCCGTTAAAACGGGTCGCAAAAGCATTTCCATGCTTTGTCATGCCGCAATTTCTTTGTTTACACTGACTGCAAATACACGAATATGTTTGGAAATTACTAGATACGTAGAAAAGAAATCGGTACGTATGTACATACGTAGCTTTTACATTCTGGTATCGATACAAACAGTTTTTACTTTGCATTAAAATTTCAATGCAAATATCGAATAAATTTACTTTTCTGGCGAGTGTACACGCCATGCGCAGTTAAGAGATTAATGAACCTCCAATGTGTATTCAATAGGCAGCAGCATTCCAATGTTTATGTACGTGCAATATTAATTAATTTGCGAGAGCTACGGATTCGTTTGCACATCTAACATATTTATCGGTGTACTCGGGTTGATCAGCGTAGGTAGACGTTAACCCCAGCAGTTTCGAGTAACGCGATCTTTAGCCCGTGTCCCTCGTTTTCAACGGCCATGGTCGCTGTAGTCAAACGATTCCTTGAAATTCCGTGGATACTCGAAAGCATTCTAGCAAGAGGTCGCAGCCAGTGAACGCAGTCTAATCCCAACTCACCCAGCTTCTGGCAGTTACCATTCGGCTGACCCGCGATAAACTTGCTACTCGGCTTGGTTACGTAAGAAAACTCGCGTTATTGCGAGCAGAGGGACCAGCGCCTGCATACAACGAGTCCTGCGAGCTAGCAGAGACCTCCTAATAGCTCTAGCCTCGTTGGACTCTGCTAATGAAATTAGTGTTGCATTCTTCGACTTGAAAAATGAGAAAAGAGGCGACGAGCCGCAGGAATTCCAATCCACCGTGTCATCGTATCCCGTAACGACTACTTAAGGGGAAATCGAGAAACAAAAGAGAAATTGAAGAGGCTCTCGCGAGAGAAATCGCGTGGCAGTGTATCGGATACGGGGAAATCCGTGGGTTCTCGCGAGCAGGCCGGAATTTCCGGCATTCGACGTCAACCTCGTCCAAACGAGAATCCTGGCCGGCTGTCCGTGGGTATTTGCTAGCCAGGTAGCTAGCAGTTTAATCTCAATTTCCGGGGCTCGGTGTTCCTCGGCGCGGCTTCGCCAGACGAGCAGTAAATAGCTCGCTGGGCCGCGATAGAGCCAGATGCAGCTCTTCCGAGCGTCTTCCGTTGCTTATTTCCCCCTTCCCACCAGCCTCGCAGAACAGTCGCCTTCCAAGGATAAGACCAGGAGGGGCTAGGTTGGCCGGATAAAACCCACAGGTGAGACGAGTCTTCCTCGAGTCTCGAGTCTCGAGTCTCGCTCGAACGGACCGCCACGTTTCCGTCGTATCTTCTTCCCAACACCTCCAGCGAGACGACTTCTCTCTTGTTACCCGTTTCATCCTGTTCTCCACCCTGCTCCCTCCCTCCCGCGCGGATATCCTCCAGGAATATTTACCGGAGCCAAACTACCCGCCTAGGTCTTTCTATTTTCTTATTAATCTACCCGCGCAAGCTCCCCCTCCCTCTCCCCGCAGCTCCGCTTCCTCGCGGTTCAACGCGCGAGCCTTTCTATGACTCGACTTTAATAAAGCAGCTCGCGCTCGTTCAACCCCTCGAGCGTCTTACCGTGCCCGGCTTGCCTCCGGCCGTTTCGCTACGAATACCTCGGAATCTGTCGAACAACTCGAATGCTTGCAGCAAATCGTCGGAATCCGACGTCGAACAACTCGGTCGCTATCTGGAAATCGTCAGGGTTGGTCGAACAAAGTCGTCAGAATCGATCAAACAACTCAACTTTTAGTTCCAAAACGTCGGAAACGATCAGACAACTTTCCAACGTTTCCCAGCCAGTGATCGATCCTCGTTGTTTTTTCCAGGGAAACAATAGCCGCGAAATATTTCGGCGATGGTCGACGCGATCCGCGAAACAGTTACACCTGTGACGCGAAGTGGTATGAGAATTTGCTCGGTGACGCAGGACCAGCGTTCGCGAAATTCGGGAATAAAAACCAGAGGCACGAGCCCGCGAAATCTGTTTGCAGGGAAAGGAAACCGCATCACCGATCACCGTTCATGTTTTCTCGTTCCTGCACAGCCCGCCGACACGCGATCTCCGCTGAAAAAAAAATCGGTCGACCTCTTTCGCACTTTGTTGGATTTATTGGTCACCGCGAATTTTAGACGACGGCTTTTATGCCCGATAAAACGAACAGCTAAGCTTCTCTTTCCCATTTGCCGTTTATTTCTGCATCTCTCGTGTTTATTCAAATTTTCAGCGTTTTTAATCGTCGGATTTTTACGGAAATTTATTAAAACGTTCCGAGCCTCGTCCATTCGCAGCATCGTTCGATTAATTGGCAAGTTCGCCGAATGATGTAAAGATCAATTATTGATACGTTCACTGCCGGAACCATTAAATCTTCGCCGAATCGGTACAATCTATTTAATGGAGCAATATCGCAAATTCAAACTGTTCGGTCGTAGCATAAATACGTTCGTCCGTATATCTCTTTTTATTTATTAATAAAGCACGGAATTTTATTCAATGAATTGTATAATTGCGGATTGCAACTGGCCTCTTTCCAATCACAGTTTTGCGCATTCGCAACGAGTTATATTTAAATCATTCGAATCAGAACATATTTATATTTTCGATCGAACGAAATTACGAAATAACACGGGTATCAACTTGTTCAATGAAACACGAACGGATGAGTCAAAACTCGTTATAATCACTTTCATCTTTGCACATTTCATAGAGGAACACTTTCGATTCGAAACTGTTTCACAGAACAGAGACTGGAATTGCAACCGTTCTGTTAGGAAAGTTTCGCGAACGATCCTTACGATCGATCTCGAAAGTGCAAAGCGATGCACTCGATGCAGCGCAGCGACGCGCACCTCGAGTGCGGCGGTCGCTAGCGCGCTCGCTCGCTTTTATTTCCCCAGCTGTTCGTCAAACAGTGCCCGAGAAAATTAACGCGGAAAGTAGAGACAACAACGAGTATCGCGATACTTGCTGCAGCGTGGTCTGATAGTTCGTTCGTCGGAGGCATTAGCCGGTTATCGAGCCGGGAAACTTGCTACCAGCGGAAACGGCAGCCGGGGATGTTCTTTAAGGAGCTGCGAGCAACGATGCTCGTTTCAGATAGCAGCTCGGAACTCCTCGGAACACGCGGCCGAAAGCTGCCAGCTCCGCTATGCAGATTCCGAAAATTTTCGCACGCTTGTTAGACTGATTTTTCTAAGCACGCGAATTCGGATGGCCGTTTCAACGATTCAAAAAATTCGCAAAGTGTTCCCTCGAGAGACAGAAATCTTTTCGACATTTAAGCGAGGTGAGAAAAATATGAAGAGCGAACGAGGAGGATGGAAAGGTCCAGGGAAGCTGTATAACTCGATGTCAATTAAAACGTGAAAAGAATGCGACTATTACGCGGGCGATTGGGACACTTGGTTTGATCTGCGCGAGCTAAACGGTGCTCGGCGTTGGCCGCGCGACCAAGTATCGTTCTCGTTTCTAATAAAGGAGACTCTGAACCTCTTAATCGAGTCTGTAGCTTCGAGTCGTCTTCTTCTTTCACTTCCTCTCCCAGGTATTTCCGGTCTAGACACGGTCCTTTGTTTGATCTCGCGACGCTAAACGGTTTTCGATCGAAGCGTGGGGCGGCGGCGGCGGCGGCGGCGGCGGCCAAGTGACCAGAGAAGTTGCTAATCCTCCGGCATCCCGAGGGATTCAAGGCTGCTTATAAACTCGCGCCTCTTGAGCAGCTAATCACGGGGACTTAGCGGCCAACTAATGCCCGCTGGCTCGAAACGCCCCCGCATTCCTCCGTGTCGAAAGCAATTAACTCCTTTGGTATTTTTGGGGGTCGCTTGGGACCGGCGAGTGTAAATAGCGACGCTAATCGGGCCACTCCGAAGTTATCCGGTTCGTCGGAGCAACATTTCCCTAACCCACACTGAAATGACTGTTGCCCAACAATGTTTATTATATGATTAGTAACTGGACAATACCGGATAAACTCTTCTGTTCCCTTACCGTTCAACTACTCGTTTTCCTGATCAATGCACATCACTGATAACGCGATGGACAGGGATTCTGTGCGCGTATCAACATTCGCAGCAGTTGAAAACGAATCGCGTTCGATAACAGGTAGCGAATGGGGTCAAAGTGTCGACGGGAATTAAAAAAATTGTAGCGTCCGCTCGAGAGGAGATTTGTCGTGAGATTGAATTATACCGAAAATCGACGATGATTCGAAATTTTCGGTCGATGACGCGGATATATTGGTTAAAGGCAGCGGGCATCGGACCGGCGCGCTTTTAAACGAAACGAGCGAGCTAATGAATCGATCGTCGGGTCTGTCGCGCGCAATTATCCAACGCGAAATAAAAAATCAGAGGAGAGAGAGAGAGAGAGAGAGAGAGAGAGTGAAAAAACAGAGTGCACAGACTCCTTGGGTGGAAATGTACGCGCGGGCACACGCCACGCCGATCGGCAAACACGACCCCGCTCGAATTTGCCGAGCAAATATGCGTTATAACGGGCGAATATCTTCGTCGATGACGTCCAAGCGACGCGCGAGCGTATTTTCCCATCGAATCCCGGTGAAAATGATCTGTGACGGACGCGCGAACCGTGCCTCTGACAAATTAAATCGTTCGACACACGGTTCTCGCGGCGCGGCGTCCGTTTTGTTTCCGGTTCGAAAATCCCGCTCGGCTCGTCCCGGAAATTACGCGAACCCCGAGACCTTGCCTTATAATATCCAGCCGGGGCGAAGATTTCAATTAAAATCCGCTGAATCGGCGCGAAATGCATTTTCCGTTACGCGTTGAATCCCGAAAATCGATTACTTAAAAAAAAAAGAAAAGAAAAATTGTTACCGAGTGAGAAGTTAAAGCTTTATAGTCCCCGTGGTCAGAAATCTATCCCTGGCTCTATCATGGAATTCTAAACGGCAAACTGCTCGTGTTCGACATAAAGAAAATCGAGGCGCAACGGGTTAAAACGATTTCGAACCCGATCGCGGAGCGTTGTCGGCTCGCTGGAAAATTGATTCGTTTATCGTCCCCGATCGCAGTGTTCAATCGTGGATTATCACCGTACCCGTTTCCAAGGCCATAATGTCGGCATTAAATTTCCTCCGGTTATTCGATATCGATCATCAATCATCGTTACGCCGGGCCGGGAAACAAGATTCGCGCCGGGAGAAGAAGAAAAACCGGGACCTGTTGCTCGATAGGGCTACCCACCGTATCACTCGGTATCAGCCGTATGGATATCAAGCGAAACCGCTGAGAATTAATCGCGATGGATATTCGATCGACGGTTAATGCGTTTTCCATGGTGCCCCGAGAACCAAGCGATTCGATCCTCCGCGTGGCAGCCTTTGAAAAATTACGGTTCGAGATTTCCAACGAGCATTTACTAGATTCCGATCCGATGCATCTCGCCTAATAGGGGTATAATCGAATCATGTTCAGCGAGGAGGTATCTCGACGTACGCTTCGAGAACATCGTCCGACGTTGTTGTATACATATCGCGTATAGGGTGTCCCGATGGATGCTCCTACAACTGTAAAGGGGATGATTCTACATGCGAAAACAGGCCGAGAACAATTTTATCCGAAACAAAGCATCGTGTGAAAAAAATGTTGTTTTACATTTTCGACTTATTTTTTTTTTTTTTTCTTTCATGTAGAATTTCTCCCTCCAGGACAATGCCATCGACAACGGGACACCCTGTGTTACGATGCGGTTACAAATATAGAGCGGCTCGATATCGGACGAGGTGCAGCGAACAGAGAAAATTAATATTTGCTTCGTTAAAATAAGTTAAATTAAGATTGCAAATTAAATTTAATCATTATCGCGTCAAATGATATAACCGAGCGTGACCCAGTTTTCTTGTTATCAATCCGAACACGAGCATAGATACAATTCCTTTATCTTTATCAGGATGAATCAAGGCTCGCGCGAGCCAGTGCTATGTATGTGCGACCGAGAACGCATTTATACAAAGACCGTTTATCAATGAGGATAATCCGCGGCGAAGTGATTCGACTCGCGCGGAAAGGCTGCGCTCGCGAATCGATTAAACACCCCCGACCATTATCAGACATTTTTCACCGCAGCCTGTCACGCTATAATGCGCAAGAAGCACAGAGAGTACACCTGTTGCGCCCGACCACCGATAGACCTATCGAGGAGAGCGTTTTAAAACGCGACGACTCTTCCAGCGAATCGAGAACAATCGATAACGATTAAAATTCATCCGCCAACCCTCGGAAATATTTTTAGACCCCGCTGCGTGGCGACACGGCGCGGCGCGACGGGACGCGTGTTTATGAAAAGTCGAGCGGAACAAATCGCTGTCGTTCCGCTCGATCTCTTTCTCCGTGGTATTCTCTACTCTGCTCTCCTCTCCTCTCCTCTCCTCTCCTCTCCTCTCTTCGTGCCCGCGTTCTAACCGTAGAACAAGGGAAACAGGAGAAACTCCTACCTTCGCTTCGAACCGTGGCCCATTTTATTTGTGCGATCGCAAGGACACGACTGCAGTGTTTTGACAAAGAAATATACAGCTCTGGACAGTAGTAAAGGGCGCGACTTCCAGCGACCCAATGCGTTTGAAGAAGGAACGAAACATTCAATTTTGAAAGTGGTGCCCGCGATTTCAAGGAAGATCGACTGTTTGCCAATCCAGATGGTATGTATTTAGCCCGCGACAACTCAGCCGCCTAACAAAAACGATAATACGCTCGTTTTCTATGCAATTACGTCGAACAGAGGCGAGCCGGCTCGCAGCTTAGCTTACATTGTCTTCATCTTCGTTTCCCGCGGGGAATTTGTTTGGTGAGTAAACTCGCGTGTCGAACAATTACGCTGCTGGAAATACATCGGCTTGCCAACGGATAACCAACGACCTACCATTCCCGTTGACCTTCCAAGGTCGACCAAGGTCGAAGCTTTGGAAAGCTTGCAAAGTAGTTTACTCGCTTTAACGCGTATAATTTTCAAGCTGGACATACAATTCACAGACAATCATTTTCTTCGCACCGTACGAACGAAAAATTCTGTATCGAACAGAACGGATCGGAAAGAAGCTGAAAATGTCCGAATCGGCGCGGTAAAGGATATCTACAACGTCTGCTGGCGTTCATAAATTTTTCGGACAGCTATCCCCGGCAAAAATTAACCAATCCATAACCGGCCCGAGGTGTCCGCCCACCGCGCGCGCGGGATCCATTTCCAATCGCTCGTCGATCTCTTAACGCGTCCATTCTTCAAAGGTGTTCCGGTGCTCGAAAAATGAACGTCTCTGTGAAGCTTCGGCCAGTAATCGCGGGAGCCTTCGATTTCACGTCGAGTTTTCTCGACGGCCAGCGTTCCCGACGGTAGCACAAAGAAATTCCCGACAGGCGGCGGCCTGGCTGGAGTCCGGCACCGGAAAACAAGGTGGCCGATCGGCCTGGAATAGTGGAACGATTGGCAGCGTGTAGGAATCAAGCTGCTGGCAATACCCCACGCGCGGCCAAATATCCCTTTGACGAGCGCGAGCCGCCAAGGGAAACCGGAAAATAACCCGGTCCGGCTGTGTTTCGTGTATGCTTTTCCGTCGCGTTTCACTGGTTGCCGGATCGCGAGCGCGGACCGATATCCGTTGCTCTTTTCGATTTTCTCGCAGCCAGAGTTCGCCGAGTCCGCCGTATTTCCTTTACATTGAATATTCAAATGGAAGGCAAAAGCCGGGGGTAGGGTCGAAACACACCGGTACAACCGAAAAATCGAGATCGACTCGGCGAGTGTCTCCGCCCCTCTGTCTCTCTCTCTCTCTCTCTCTCTCTCTCTCTCTCTCTCTCTCTCTCTCTCTCTCTCTGGCCAACATGCATGTAAAGAGTCTGTCTACACACACACACACACACACACACACACGCGCGCGCGCGTGCTGCACGTATATGCATTCGCAAGGTTTTCCATCGGAAGAGGGGCGACCGCGTAAAGCGTAAGAGGGCGGAAAGGAAAATGAAGGTGACGGGGGCTGCGACGGTGCGCGACGCGAAGCGAAACGAAGCGGAGCGAAGCGACGCCACGTTGGAAACGGGATGATGAAGTCGTCGTTTATACTTTATATCGTATGCATGAAAATTTCGGATCCCGAGAGTCACCGTTATTGCGCCACGGGGGAAGATACCAACCCCCGCAACCGCGTCTCCGCGGAAACTTACATTCTTTATGGATACGGATAGAGCCCCGCACCCAGAAACCGCGATATATCCACGGTACGCGGCTTACGGCGTGTTAAGCCCGCGGTGTGCGAGCCAGGTGAAGCTCCGGCTCGTGTACAGTCTGCCGCAAAATATTTCACACGCTCGCTCCCCCGATTGTTAATTTTACAACGATGCTCGGGTCTGTTTCGACACGGTGTTACGAAAGGATCGTTCGGCTACTTGGTTTCCGGCGAATAATTTGAAACGTTATCTGCCGACTTTATGCAGATTTCAGTCTCTCGGGATTCATCGGTCGAAACGAGAATTAAAAGGAAGCTCGTTACGACGGTAAATGTTCCTTTTGGGTACAGATAAATGTCAGAGCTGTGTGCTCGACAGTGTTGAGCAATTTTGATCTCGTCCTCCGTCCAGAGGATTAATGGAAAAGGAGTAAAAAATTGATTTTGAAAAATTAGAGGATCGGTTCGAGAGCGAAATGAATTTCAACGAGGAAGGAAACGGACGAAAGAATAATATTTAGGATTTTCGTTGAAATTTGAGATTAATGCTTCCCGGGATTCCGTGGCGAAGAGTACAATTATTTTGTCCGGGAGAGGGTAACGCAAGTTGAACGAGAATACTTTTGCGGCTCACTGTATGTACTTCTTGCCCGAGTTTACCACGGCGAGACAGATCAAGAAAGAAGACCCCGAAGACGTATACAGACGTATACAGACGTATACAGACGTATACTAGGCGTCGCGACGCGGCCCGTTTTCGTTCTGTAACGCGTTCCCCAGCGTTTTTCCTTGCGGAGAACTACTCCCGAGGCAGGTTATTCTGCTCGCTGTTTTGAGATATGTATATGCGGAGGACGCGGCACTTTATTTTCCGGAGGTGACGAGATCTCGTATTAATAGAATACGGAAGTTTTCGGACGAATGGGGTGTGACGAGGGTTTCCTCAATTTTTCGCGACGCTTCTGAAATTCAAAATTCTCCTAAAATTCGCACGGTCAAACTTGCAGCATCCCCGGCCACAAGTTAGTCGCGTGGGTTCTAGCATGCTTTCGCAAGCCCTAAATTCTGCGTCGAGCCTAGACACTGTGGCCAAGACGATCGTATTACCAATCAATGGGAAACATCGGTGCTCGAGGCGATCGCAAAATGATCGCGACCGATTGAGAAGACCGAAGCGAAATGAAATTCATAATTGACGAGCAGGCGGGATCGTTCTCGGGCTTCTCGGTGAGGTATCCGAAAATTGAAATTCCTCGGGACCGGTTTTCATCGATCCGTCCCGGGCGGCCAGAAAACGCCGTCCTAAATCCTCGTTTCCGCCGAATTCCGTCAGCCCCGGCGTGCCATTGCCTCGTTCCGCCGTGAAATGACTGTTTACGGTAACGACAACGAGTTCAGCTTCTAAGCTCGCGCCGAGCATGCTTAAGAAGGCTATCCGAGAGAAGCGTACGTTTCAGCCGGCGTGTAAACGGGAATTCATGAATCCGTAAACAGTCGTAGGAGCCTGGTCGAGCCTCTCCGCGTTCCTACGACAGGGGGGATTGTGCGGAAACTTTATGAATCGAACGGTTTTTTCTCCATCCCCTAAAACCCCTCGACGATCCCGTTATCAATTAGACATATTGTGGAATTTTTGCCGTTAATTTGCAGAGCGGTTTTTAGTCGTCGTGGGGAATCGTTTGCAGTTAGAATACGAATTCGAGGAAAGATTTCGCCGTAAGCGACGCAACGGGAGCCAAAGAGACACGGGTGAACAGCTGCGGGCAGAGAGCGCTGGTCCTGGTTTTAGCAGTCTAAGGGAGTTTGACCGGTTAGGAGCACGGCCCAAGGCGTTCCCCGATAAATTTGATGAAAAAGTTTCGTTTGGCGAGACGGGACGCGCGCGACGGGAGTCCGCCTCCGGCGAGAAAACGATACCTTTTTCGAGTTTTGTGTCACCGGGCTTGATAACGAGGTTTCGAGCCGTGAAAAGCTTAAACGTCGACTCTCCCTTCCCCGACCACGGCTCTCTCCCTTTGCGTCTCGAGACCCGAGCGTCTCTCCGACTCTTGCCACGCTTCCGCTTTGACGTCTCGAACACGAGCGCCACAAATTCGGTCACGATTATCGGCCACGTGTTCCGAAAAAACGCTGAAAATCTTCGCCGTGCCCCTTTGCCAACATTTTCCGACCTGCCTGATCTAAACGTTAACGATGATTCGTTTCTTCTCTTATTGTTGGACCGAGAATCGTAGTCGTGTTCAATCGCGAGTTTGCAGACATTCCTATGCGGTTCCCGCGCTCGCAATAGATGCAGCGAATTGTACGGTCAAACAATACTGTCATCCGATTATTACCGACGCTGCAGTCTGAATACTGCAATCCCAGCGATAAAACGATATAAAATCGCTGCCACGTGTGAACAGCGAGAGTGAAAATCGAGTTACAACAACAAACGTGTCCCGCTATTATTATTTATAGTCATGCACGAAACATGCTCCGAAGAGTCGCGAACTAAAGCTACGAATTAAAGTGAACGATCGATTCCGGCTGCAGTGTCGATTGTAATCTCTCGATTGCAGTTCGAGGGATAAATTAGAGGAGTAGGCGAGGCTGCACATACGGGGGTAATACCGTCGTGATAGATTGTTTAAAGTAAAAAATATTAGTCCGAGATCGCGGGATAGGCCATCGATTTTATCGTTCCGGTGTATATCAGGCTCGGGACGTTAATATTTCATGAAGGCCGCGCGTAGCCCCCGTAATGCCGTACAATTTAGGGGACTGGCGATGTTGCGTCGTCGTCGGACGGACGGAGTATAGCCGGTGACCGGTCCGAGGCCGATAATCGATCCGCGAAATATTGAAATTCCGATCGCGGCCGCGATCTCGCACAGGTTTGTCAACGTTATCTCTCGCCCCCTCTTTTTTACCAGTCGCTGATGGGTTTCGAGCTATGTATGGCGCACGAAATTGTTTGTTTACCTCGATCGAACCCTCGAACACGCGGAAACTGTTATTAATTCCCCTTCAATTACTCTCTTTCTCTCTCTCTCTCTCTCTCTACTATTCGGAATTTTTCTGGCAAAGCGCGAGCAGAGACGAACACGTTGCTACCACGCCACGTGAAAACAAGTAATTGCACTGTAATATACGATTGGTTCTCTTTTTCATTTGGTATCTCACACGACAAGAAATGGCAGCGTGGAGGTAAACTGACGCAGATTTTCGGGAACCTAGATACGCGCTACGTGTTCGAACGTGTGCAGGAGACTTTAGGGAGAGAATTGGGGCTTGAGAATTTCCGGATAACGAGGACAGTGATTTCGAGAGAGTTGTCCGGCCGAAGGAGGTTCTCCAGGGAGAAAACAGCTTCGAATTCTCGGCGCGATTCTCCGGGTTCCGGAAACGCAACGATAGGGGGAACCAAACCGGGACGAAAGCGGGTCGTTTCACCGGCGGGGCTAATTTACCCGAGACTATTAACCCGCCTCGTCGCCACATGTGTCCCGGACTTCTCGGCGAAGAATCCGCTCGGCGCAATCTGCAATATCCGCTCTGCGCGCACGGACACGACTCGACTCGACTCGACTCGGGACGGAGTCTGCCCTGTAAACAGCACCGTCTCGAGAACTTTCCCCGCCCTTGGGAGCCGGTAGGTTCGCGAGTAAGCACATTAGCATACCAGTTCGCCGGATGGCAATTTACTGCATTAAGCGCACGCCGGAGAGCGCAGCCGGAAATGGCCGGACCGGGACGCAGCTTGTTACTCGCTCGAGGAAAAACCGGCACAGGCTATCCGAGCTCGATGTCGCGAGAGAACGCGCAACCGGAAACCGGAGGGGGACAAAGATACGACTGGGACACGTAGGGATAGAGGAAACCAGCGCCCACACACCTGCCTAGATAATCAGAGGGAAACTCGCCGGGAGATGATGGCTTTAGAAACTGTAGTTGCCACTGCCGCGAAAAATATACCACGCACGTACTTTACCCTAGGTGTCGGTCTCTCGCGGAAAGATCTGCGTGACTATCTCGTTAGTAGCGATCGTGTAGCGGCGAGATGCGATAAATTCAGCTAGCAGCGCGGCATCACGGTACATTAGGCTTGCGGCAGCGTTCGGCGCTGCAGAAACGATCGTCCGCATCGGTGATGACCGTTGCATTCATGCTGGCCCGCTGCTGACCCAGCTGAATCCCATTATAAGCATCGAGTCATTACCAATTCATAGCTGCGATGAGACGAATCGAAACTATTTAGTCCATCGAGGTACGGCGTCCGTGACGACTCAAACGGAAGCACACGTTTAAAAACGAAGACACACGAAGCAGAAAGGTTCCAGCGGGTTTTCCGAAAAACTGTTTGCACAACGGTGAAGTTGAACGATTCAACATGATGGCGAGAAATTAAAATCGCGACTTGCTCTCGCAACCAGCGCCGCGTCGCGCCGGCATAAACAGCCATAATGCGCGTGCATATTTGAGGAACGTGCGCAATGTATGACGCTGCGGAGCGATATTAAGCGGCCCTCCTAACGGCGGCTCCTCTTTCCGCATCAAACGGGAATTATGTTACAGCAACGAGGGCGTAACGACCAGCAAACGAGGCTGTTTGTGGATGCGCCGGAAAGCCAGGCGCGCCGCGCCGGTCCACGTCCGTCGAGCGTGTTCCATCCGAAAAATCGAGGGTAGAGAGAGACCACGCGGAAGATGTTTAAACAACTCGAAACCCGACCGGACCCGACCCGACCCGAAACACTGTAAACCAGGTCCTTGCTTGAAAACCATCCGCGATCGGAATCACTGGGACAACGAACCAACCCTCGCGGAGGACACGTGATCCGGGTTACCGTTCCCTCAAAAATCTTCCTAGATAAATAATAGTTTGCAAGTATCATCGCGCGAGATACTATTCGCATCTTCCACGGACAATCGCGGATAAACGCGATCCGTAATACGCCTGGGTAATCGAGTTCCCCGGTAATTCAATTTACCATAAAATCTGGGACAACGGGAAGACCGAAGCGCTTACCGCATTCATAAGATATAAGAATCTTTCATGAATTATGAAATGCAAGCCCCGACGATACTCTCGGCTGCAACGACTGCACTTTATTTTGCATTTGATGGCCGAGCAGGGAAGCCTATAAATCTTGCAATCTGGCGGCAAGCAAGGAGACGCTTCCACCGGCTTAGATCCGAGAGCGGATGCCTCTTTACAGATCGGAAAAGGATCGTTTGATCGGTTGAGGATTCTCTGGCGTTTCGAGGAGCAAAGAATTCTGAAGAAACGTTGATGAATTTTTACAAATGGAATCGCGAAATGCAGCCAGACGAGGCTCGGAAACGAGAATTCTCGGTCGGGTTGGCTGGCGAGCTCGCGGACCGGCCAAAAAAAAAAAAAAAAACGGGGGGCTGCAGAGTCGGGCGTGGGATAGGAAAAACTCGTCCCATTCTTGAGAAAAGGGGGCCAGGAGGGCCGTGTTTCGCATGTCGAGTGTCGAGGGGCTCCGTGTGTCCGTTCGCCGCAGCACGAGAGCCACTTTCGGAGCAGCCACGGCGTGAAACGGGTGAAACGGGTGAAACGAGTGAAACGAGCGAAACGAGCGTCGAAACGGTCGCGCGTCGCTTGTCGCCGTTTTCTCCGCGTCTCTATCCTTGTCGTCCCCGTTCCCTCGGGGCCCTCTTCACGCCCCGGGGGATCCAGTTTATCCCCAACAGGCCGGAAAAATGTTCTTACGCCTCGGCGTACCTTTTTCCCCGGGACCCTGCAAAGTGGCGATCAAGAGCCAAGCCCCGAGAAGAGCAGCGCCCGACTTCTGGACGATTTTACGGCTTCCGGTTTCTCGATTCGCCTCTCCTCTCCTCTTCCAGCCCTGAGACCTTTTCCCCTACGGGGAAACAGGCTCGGCACTCTCCCGCACGCCGCGAAAGCCGACTTCTTATCGAGCAGAAGCTCTCCTCGATGCCACCGGGCACATATGTATGCGCATACGGCGCACGTTCGATTGGGTTTTATCGAATGGAAACAACGATAGCTTCTTGCGACTACCGCCGCGCCGCCTCGTTTCAGGCAACATTAAACCACTGAATTATCTGCTCTGTGCGTTGACCGGGGAATCGCGTGCCTCCCCCGTTCCCTCGAGCGCTGTGTTCGAACAGGATATTTATACTGGAAGAAGAACTTTCTTGCAACGAGTCTGCCGGATGATTAACAATCACCGCTTCCGGCTTGCTCGTTTGGAATTGCGTCGGATACGCCTGGCTCTTCAGGTTTGGATCGCTTTGCGTCCGGTCGAATTCAGGAGAACAACTTCTTTGTACCGAAAGCACGGACCACTCGGGAACAGACCGATAGTTTCGTGGCAACCGGGACAGGCCGTATTCAATTTGGTGACAGCGCGCAGCCGGCCGAGAGCGTGGCTGCGCGTAGTTTTGTTCACATAATTCGTGACAACGAAGACTAATAGCCGTATCGCAGCGCGGCTCATTTATCACGCTCGTATACGTGACTTAATGCACCGCTCGGACAGCGGCTAACACGCCGCCGCGCCGGCATCACCGGAAAGACCGATAGCTTTCGGCTGTTAGCAGCGCCGAAACCGGCCCTCTTCTCCGAGTTATTGCTCAGGGACGTGCGAGTCGAGAGAAAAATCGCTCTTTCCCGAACCGATACCGACTGGCATCCAGAAGCGTTTATTAGAATCGTTGCGCGTCACGACTCGATACTTGTTTATCGACACCGAATCCACCGCGTCTAAAAGCGACCCGACAACGTTTCCCATTGCTCGATCGTCCAGCCGAATGAAGAGAAACGCGTAAAGGGGCACGAACTAGGGAGAGGACGCGAAACAAAATCTCGTTTACGACCGGCGTAATTTGGCGGCGATAAGTCTCGGGTTAGGCTTCGGAAGCTAATATCATCCGAAGGGAATCACTTCCGGGAGAACGAGACAGAGAGGGAGACGGCGAGGAAGAGAAGAAGAAGGTCCGGTCGTAAGGGCGAAACAAGGCGCGTGAAAAACGGAGGGAAAACCGAGAAACACTGCGGGTAATATCCAGCGAAGAATAAGAGGGTCAACGAAGCCTGCCGCCTAGTTTCACTGGAGAACTCGGGGCGCAAGGTGATCCCGGGCGCCCACATGCGTAATACACACGTCGCCGGGCTAAGGCAGCCCCTATACAAATGCCATGCTTAGCCCCGGACCAAGAAAGGGGGCCACGGTGATAAATGAACGCGTGGCTGATACCCGAGCGGGAAGCCCACCCGCCAGTATACCGAATCCTCCGGCTCCTTTTCCAACAGAAAAGACGGAAGACACCGCCGAGGGTCGATCCAACGAATATATCTCGATCGCAGAGCCGGCGTGGCGCGGCGCAGCGGTCGCCGCACAGAGATCGAACCAGGAATTCCGACACGCCGCAATGACGCCTGGAATTCGAGGCGGACCCGTGCGACTCGCGTGCTTTCCTCCTCTTAGCTACCCGATCCGGATCGCCTCGCTGGATATTGCATCGTCCGACAAGTTTTCAACCTTCTTCGACTGTGCAAGATCGAGTACATCCCAGCCCGAGCATTCGAGAACTCGCGCGTGTTTCGAACATCGCGCGCGTACCTCGAAGAACGATGGCAATACCTTCTCGCAGTAGATTCTTCTAAGAGTACTTTGACGAAACACGATCGGTCGCTACGGAAGTCGAAAAACTTGTTTCGAATAATTGTCCGACGCGGATGGGAGTAGAAGATTTTCCAAGCCAGAGTGTTTTCAGAATGCGCGAGTTGAAGAGTGTACCGATCGGTCCTCGTTTCCCTTCTGGTTTTTTCCTCGTTCGAGAATTTTCCCACAGCGAGAAATAGTGCTGACTTAGTCGCTGCCGGTGGCGTCTGCGGCCATTAAAACAACAGCACGTTAGAAGTAACTTTAGACGTCGCAAATTGCACGTGCCACAAGTGCCGGAGCACTTTGGCGAGATCCACCGTTCTCCTCTCTCCCTGCCCTCTTTCTCTCTCTCTCTCTCTCTCTCTCTCTCCGTCTACGGAACGATCACACCGAAGCCTCTCCATCTATCCGGCGCCGATATATAACCGATAACTCGATAACCTTCTTATTCCCTTCGACCTCGTTTCCCGGGCTCGTCGAACGTTATAACTGGCCTCGTCTTGTCTCTTAAAGACGACGTCTCGACGACTACCGTCCTACGAGAAAAATGAAGGCCCGGTTGGCTGGCTAGGAACGATCCTTTTCCACTTGCTCGACGCCTTCAGCCCTGCACAACGCCGCCGTGCACCCTGTTACCAGCTAAATATAGATTACTCTAGACAGTGAACTGCTACGCTTCTACCAGGGGACCAGTGATAAGGGAAATGCGTTGCTGTCTTATCGGCGTAATGCTTTTATTCCTACCGTGCGACATCGATCCACCCGGTCCTCGTGTCTTTATATCAAACACCCTGAACGAATAATATGCGCTGACCGTTAGGTGGAAGATCTTTCTGCAAACGTTGATTTTGGCGAGCTGTAAGTTGCAAGACTGGTTAGTAATTTTAAAACCGAATAAGGGAATTTCCCCGGCCGCATCCGTGCGAAACGCAGAGCGCGCGAGGAAGCTCGAAAGTAAAATTCGGAGTGTCGTAAGTTTTCGTTAGGCGGACAAAAAGGTGTACGAGGGTTGGACGAGTCGAAAAAGCGAACCGGTGTCGTCTGATAAAAATGTTTGGCACCGGCGGCGGCGAACTTTTCCTTATCGTTGATTGAATTAGGGATAAGGAAGTTCGGCTGGTCGTTTTAATGGATCGGGGAAACTGGCTGCGAGATAGGGGCCGGATCCGAGGAAGATCTTCCGGCCGATCGATCCCGATTCTCTTTACCGTCCGTAAGAAAAAATCTCGGCACGTCGAAGAAAAGAATGAATTTGCGGAACGTCGAGGAACTTTGATCGAGGATTAAAAATGTACGGAATATCTTTGCGGGAACCCGTCTTTTCGCCGGAGTTTCATCGAGATCGACCGCGTTGGTTAGCAAATGGAATTCTTCGGGATTGGCAAACGTTGGCAAACATTTTGTTTGCGATCGATTCCGGGGATGCGTGAAGTCGAGAATGGCCGGCTCGATGGCGATAATAACAAATACGCGGTACGCCGTCATCGAAAAATCACCGCATCGCGTCGACACCTGTCGATACCTCGTCGTTACATTAAAATTCACCGGCGCGCCTCCCCGGATTAACCGGGGGAATCTTCCTCGAAATCGCGTCGACCAGCTTCGATCGATTTCTCCCCCGCTCACTCCTCCCTCTCTCGCTGTTATTTTTTCTTTTCCGATGCACAACTTCCGGCGACGCTGCGCGAAATTGCGCCGAGTAGAAAAATATCTTCCCGCGACGCACGGAATATTAAATCTGACGTTTACGCTCCGGAATGGAAAATATTGGCGCTGCGTAATGTCGCCACGTGACGTAAGTCCCGATTGTGCCGCGATCAAAATGCATCGACGCGACGGGTTCCTCCCCAGCGAAATACAAAGAAAATAGTCTCTCTCTCTCTCTCTCTCTCTCTTTCTCTCGCGAACCTAACCAACCCTAACGCAAACAGGATGAAAGAGAGATCGATCTCTGTGGTGGAACGCCGTTTCTCAAAGGATACAAATCTCGGGGAAAGAGAAGTCACGGTTGATCGCTGCACGAGAAACACAATCGTTACACCGGGTTGCTGTGTTTTCGCAATAATGGTGTACTCGTGTTAGGCTGCGATCCGAATGCGAGTGCTCGCGGATCTGGAAGAACGACGATCGCGCAAACGCTAGTCCTCTCTTTGTGGTTCTTCCTCCTTCTGATCAACTTTAAACGCGAACCTCAACGAAATACAGTCGAACCTCGATTATCCGGACCTCTGATGTCTGAACTCTCTATCGTCTGACGGCTTCCCACAAAGAAATAATTCAATTTTAAATTATTTATATACCATACAATTCACCGTGTGCATACAACTCGAAAGAAACGTTATCTACTAGAGTTAAGATAACTCCGTATGCAATGAACAAAATGCCTGCATCGGTGAAGAATGATGCACACAGACTGCATCGGTAAAGAATAATCGATGAAAAGAAGAGATAGAATAATACCCGGGTACAGGACCGAAGTTAGCGGTAACTAGGAGCCTCGTAAAAATCGGAGATGGCCGCGAGTGTATGCAGAATCAGTGACAGAATCCGGCCGTCGCGTCGTCGTCTGGCAGACACCTTCCCGAGCGAAGGAAATCGGCCGGCGACAATAATCGCGGCAATAAACGCGCTCGACTGGTTCGTTCGATTCTCGACTCGGTCTGGATTGGCTCTAGATTCCCGGCGCCGTGGTCCCGTCGATATCTCGTGCATTAAAATTCACCGTGGCGCGCACCGATTTAGCGAGAGAGCGTTCCCCGACGATGCGACGTCGCGTCGTTTCTTTATCCCGAGCGTCGCGATAACGTAGTTCCCGTCGCTCGATTGCTATTGCATCGGTCCCGGGGCCACGAAAAATACGCGGTTTCGTCTGGAACTGGCAATAGCAGTCGGACAACCGAAACGATCGAGTTTTGTGTCCCGACGAGCTCATTAGGGCTGCCTGTGCTTAAACAACTGGAATAAAGATGGCTCGAAGGTTTGGTAAACTTTCGATGATGTACACGGTCTGACGAGCAGACGTTGATTTAGGGAGAGAGTGACGTCGCGTCTCTATCTTGCGCGTCGAGTTAACTTTGTCCATGTCGGTGGAATGTTACGTCGGTCGCGGTGCCATGAAAAATACGTAATTCCGCCGGAAGCGGAGTGCCAATAATAGTCGCGTCCACCTTGTCGCGGGCCGATGGCGAGCGATATTTCAAACGGCCGGCAATGCACACGAGAGAGAGAGAGAGAGAGAGAGAGAGAGAGAAACAGAGATAGAGAGAACACGGCCCGTGGGCCATTTTATTTGCGCGATAGGAACGCTTGACTCCTCGTCGTTCTTACGGGCTGACATATTGGCCGCGATACCGAGTAATCCGTAACTCGGGCTCGTGTCCGCGATAAGAGAGCCCGGTTGGCCCATCTTTCGCTTTATTTTCTTGCGTCCCCTCGTTTCCCTACGCTTCTCCGGCATTCTCGTCCGGCCCTCCCCCCGCAACCCCGCACGTTCAACGTCAGCTTCTTTTTGTCTTTGTTCCTGTATTGCGTTTTGTTCCCGGGCTCCACTCTCTCGAACTCGATGCTTTTCTCGTTTCGTCTCTTTGCGCTTTTCGTTCCCTCTCTTTGTTCTTGCTCTCTCTTTGTTCTATTCGCGTATTCCCCTTTTTCTCTCATTCTTTCCGCCTTTCTCTCTCTCTCTCTCTCTCTCTCTCTCTCTCTCTCTCTCGTTACCTATCTTTCTTGTTCTTTTTTGCGAGGCTGAATCTCCGGTAAGTAGCGGCGTTCCTACGCTACAGAGGTGGCAATATATATTTTTCAGACGCGAAATCGGCGCGGTGGCGCTCGACTCGCGGAACCTGACGCGCGGATCGACGATAAATTAGAGTCCAGAAGTGTAAATAAAAATCCTGACAGCGGCCTTTGTGTGAATCGCGGCGGCGCCGACGTCGGTCGCAGCCGACGCAATTTGAAATTTTTCATCGGGGGACCGATACCGATTTGCAATTCCGTCGCAGAACCAAGGAGACGCCGACGGATATCTAGACGACTCGATGAATCTGTTCGACGGTTATTTGCCTCGATATACCAGACCGTCTCTCTTTCTCTCTCTCTCTCTCTCTCTCTCTCTCTCTCTCTCTCTCTGTCTCTCTCTTTCTCTGTGGCCCTCCGTATCGACCGAAAAGTCGCCGGATTATTTATAACTCTATTCCGCCGTTGGTCCAACGAATAGCGGATAAATATTCGTTGTAAATTAACGCGTTGACTGCCGCGGTAAATTCTCGTGACTATCCATTCGCGCGTGGACCAGGTTACCGCGTTTATTAGCATGTTTGTTCCTCTCGCGCGATATAATATACGCCTCTCCCGTTAAAGATCCGTTATAATTCAGACGCGAATTTCCAATCGAATTTGCATTTTTACCGTCGGCAAACTCGCTAACCGTTGAACGTATAGTTTTATTCTCGGTATTGTTTGCTCGGCTCGGTCGTAATCGCATTGAAAAGTTACCGGAGGAGCGCGGTGTATCAGGATAACGGTGTAATGGATCAGCGTATAGTCGGGCAAGTGGAACAGAGACTGTCTGCCAACGGATAATGGTCTGATCCGATGATAAATGCACAAAATCCACATTCTAATGATCAAGCAAGTAGAACGGTGATGACTGCCTGCTGCAGTCCTTCGAAGTAAAATGATCTACGTGCTCGGACAAGTAGCGACGGTCGCTCATAACGACGACAGGATACAGACAGAGCCACCTAGCGTCAATAAAACCCGACCGATGCCGCCAATTTTCGTCTCCCTACAACAATCGAACCACGATCAATCGACAGGGGTTCGATACGATGAATCGCCGTTCCCCGGTTAAGAAGTAAAAGTTTCCTCGCGAAGCCGACAAATTTCCCAACTTATCGACGCAAATGAGACACGGTGCGTGACGCGGGGATGGGAAAAGTCTGCGTCTCTCGTCGGGAATCGTGCAGGCTGTCGGCCGCCCCCGTCGCCTCGGCGCGCGTCGGGAAGCCGGGGCAGAGCGTAGATATAAACAGAAATACGGATGGGACTCGCTGTCAGGCTGACAGGTAATTCACGGCGCGGATGGCAGGGGCTTCCTCCCAGGCAACTTTGATTTCGTGACCCTTCGACGAGACTGCCGAGACTCGGGAGGGGAAAAGCTGCCGGAGCCGCGACGACTCGCGTCGCTGCTTTCTCTGTTCTCCCCTTTAAATCGAATCGCGTATCGCGTTGCCGCGGCAGGAGAGGAAAAAACCCAGCTAAATGCTCGACGCATCCGCCATGCCTCGCTCTGCCTCGCTCTGCCTCGCTCTGCCTCGCCCGAGAGCGAAATGAAATTCCTAAAGGAGACACGCTCGACGCGGCAGCGTCCTTACGCTCGATCGGTATTTTCTAGCAGCGGAAATCGGCGTTCTTTAATTTTAAACGAACGCCCGCCCATTTCCCGTATTGTACTGTTTTCACATTAAAAGTTACACAGTAGTATAAAGGAGACGATTCAGAGGTTAGATAACGATTTGTAAATTGGAAAGTGGTCGAATTTCGTAGAGGGGTGGTAACGCGTGAATTTTCTAGTATATGGATGGCGCGATTCGGGATTTGCAAATATTCGTACGGGGTCCCTGGTGAGCCAATGGAGAATAAGTCGGCAAGCTGGTTGGCTAAGATAGCAGGAAGACTGAGGCGACAGGGAAGACAGGAGAGAGTTTTTCCGTGAAAGGCGTCGCGTCGTTTCTCGGAGAGAGCGCGACGAAATTTAGGGGCGGCGTCGTCGTCGTCGTCGTCGACGTCGATGTCGAGGGAAACACTCGGCCGACGCGACGGATCGGGCAAGGATGTATTTATAGGAAAACCAATGAGATCTCCCGACGTAGCTTGAGCAAGCTCGGATCAGAGATAGCGCGGAAGGGAACACCCGTGGGACTTTAAACGAAAAGTTCCGCTCGAAACTCCTCTCTCCCGCTTAGACGAGTTGTACCCTCGCCAAGTTTTCGCCCGGGAAACCCTCCGCGCATGCTGCCCGGGCGGCAAGTATTTCGAAAATGTGCTCTCTTAAATGTTAATCTAAATTCTGAAGGCCGCGCGCGAGGAAAAAAGTTTCCAGCCAAACGGGAAAACCTTTGAAAAATAACCAAAGAATGCAGTCGGGAAGCTGTCTGAACGATATTCGAAACGGGATCCGATTTTCACGCCTAATTAGGATAGCCCGCTCGCGGAATTAGAGACGACGCGACGGTCGCGCGAACGAGAATCGTTCCGTCATTAATGCGCGCGGATTTACCGGTAAGCCAATGACGACCGGCTTGACCGATCATCCGGGGAACCATAATCCCCTCGTTTCCGGCCCTTTCAAAAAGTAATTCAATATTCGAAGCCTCCAAAGCCCCGCATCAACTCCAAAGTTACTCGGGAATTTAACATGGGGGACAAGCATGCGCGTATCTGTTAATTTCATTTTACATTACAAGAAACGTAGCTCGGTAGGTTTATTGTTGGCACTGAATATCTGAAAGCATGTAAAACATTGACAGAGATGCTAGACCGAGATGCTAGAAAGAAAGGAAACGATGGCTTGCACCTTTTTACCGTTGAGCAGCGCAGCACTTAGGCGTTGCAGATGCAGACGAGCTATCCGGGAGTAACGCGGAAAATGCATTTCTGTTGCAGGGAGCGCGTACATCATCAGGTGGAGTGCCCCGCAGTTGATGGTGGTGGCGATGCAGTACATCCTCACGGGGCCCTACGTGCCCCCATACGTGGCCCAGACGGCCAATTAGGCCAACGGTGAGCAGGATCGAGGAAGTCGAGGCCCGTGTTCTTTTTCCATGGCATTTCATCGTGCCCTCGGAGCCGCATTCGAACGGACGATGCACCGGACCGGTGCACCCTCGAAATGCTGAGTGGATCGCGACGACAATCGCGGTAAAACGCGCGCGAGATTTTTCAAGGATATTACGTTTTCTTCGGGACAATGATTGAGAGATGCAATTCGATAAATTATGAGCCTCTGGGACGGGTAACATTGGTCTGCGTTAACCTTTGCAGGGATGAAGTTCTTGAAAAGAAATTTGACAATTTTCTTTGTAATTAATCCATTCGCTTCACTTTGTCAAAACTGTAATCTCGCATAAAGTTCCGACGTGTTAGGGGATTTCGTAGTTGTTCTAAACCCAGGGGATTATGCGGTCCAGGTTGTTGATCGTCGAAAAGTAGATTGATCTGTGCGGCTTCCGTATGACATTTGGAGATTGACAGTCGCCCGCGGTCGCGTTTCACTGTAGCAGGCGAAATAATTTGTCGAGCCTATCCGGGGCGTACCTTTAATTGGATTGTTAATCGCAATCGAACATTAATTAGGGTAATTGAATTACGGATCGGCCGCCGTTGGATTGCGGGCTTAATTAGCATCAGATATTTATTGTGAGGCGAATTATCTTGGTGAATTATTTGTGGGAAGTAATGATGTATGAACGGCCGCTCCCTCACCATCACCCTCACCCTCGCCGACGGTAACATTACCGCGTGATACTTCGACGCGATTGTTGCGGCTAATCGCGATTAGCTTTCAAAACGAACAATGCCTACCGCGCAATGACTATTCGTTGCTGGAGTCTTCCTTCCCGTGGAAGAGACGACTAACAGTCGCTATAGTCGCGTGCAACTTTGACAAATGCTTCCGGTCAGAAGGATGCATTGAACTGCCAAGAATCAGGTGTAGCAACTCTTTGCACTCGAAGATCTCTCTCTCTCTCTCTCTCTCTCTTCGAGTCCACTCTTTTTGATACTTTTATAACCCGTTCACCCGTAACGTAAGTTCGATCTCTTAATCACTTGTTACAGGAAGTCGTAAACTACCTACCCTGTAAACTCCTATATTCAAAATATCCTGACTCAGCCCGCAAGAGGCGCTCGCACAGATCGAAGGATGCGCAAACTTTGGAGCTGTAGTATATCGTAAGCCACGAGAAACCATAGTTGCGTGGCGGGGTTACCTGTGAACGAAGCACTATCGGAAATGTCAACCAACCAAACTTCCTTCGCAAGCCTTGTTCTCACTGCTCTTACTATTCCGGCTGTTCGCTCGCCAACTTAAAAAGAACTCGGCAGTCGGAGTATCGACCTAGGGCTCTCTAAGCTTACCTTGCCAGTTCGCGAAAGCCCTACGTCCCTGGTTAACAAAATCGTGGAGCATCGTTACATAAATTGAGAAACTAAAAAAAAAAAACGAACTTTAAAGGTAATTTCGCGACAGACCAGAAGCAGAATAATTCCCGAAAGAAGAGGAGCGGGGGATCGATGCGGGATGAATACAGTATCGTCCAGAAGGGCGACGCGCGTGTGAGCTGCGTAGACAGGAGGCTTCCTTGAATGGAAGCTCGTGGCAGCGACTTTTCAAGCGAGCAGGAAGTAGCATTCAAGTAGACAACTCTCCTGGGGGCGAGCTGGGAGTTGGGAGCTGGGAGCTGGGAGCTGGGGAGAGGACAGGAGCTTTGGGGGCTAGGGGCCAGGGGGATTTGATTAATGCTTCGGCACGTGAAAAATGGTGCTGGCACGGTCTCGCGTCCTCGCCGAATCATGAGGGTGCCACGGGCCGGCAGAGCCGCGGACGTGGATATCCGTAGATATTTTTTAAAGCACGCTCGAAGTGCCATGGAAAATCCAATTATCGAAACTCCTGGAACAAGAACTGCCCGGAGTGGGGACAGGGGCGGAAGGAAATTTCATTCTTGTTTTTCAAAAGGTGATCCTGCCGCGATCGTTCGCACCGATATTGACGCTACAAACACCGAACGATTAAGGAAGCCTAACGTTTTCAGAACGTACGTGAGAACGCTCGTTGGATCGTGCTAATGGAAGGAGGAGGCGAAATAAGGGAGCGGCAAGAGAGGTAGTATGGGAAACCGAAACGGGACATGGTGTTTAATTCTCGGGCCGATAAAGGCGTCCGAGGAAGACGTCGATGATGCCGGGCGGGCTCGCGCATGTGCTCGTTCAAAGACCGAAATTACTATGATTCGCAGCGTGACGTATTAATCATCCTGTTCCCTGTAATTACGAAACTTTCCATTACCGATCGTGTGTGTAATCGGTACCCGGGTCGCGTAATTGCATCCCGCGATATCGAGTGTTGCGCGTTCGGCAACGACGACGCTCCGCGAGAAACAACGTGCCGGAGTCCGATGAAACGAAATAAAACGCGTCGCGAGCCCGAATTAATTACCGAAAGAAGCCACAGAGACTTCAAACCGTGACAAGAGGGAGGATCCTCCGATCCCGTCGATTGGATCGTGGCTGAAAATTCCAGACTAGAAAACCGGCGTAGTATTAATAAAGGACGATGTAACTACGTTTCAATTTCGCCGCCCCCCGATAATTGAACGGCACGCGTCCCACGGATCAAATTACAACGGTCTCGCGCGGCAGGAAGAACCGGAGAAGCGCACCCGCTATCTAACAGACCAGAACGAACATCGATCCGTTCTCATGAATTCCTACGACCTCGTAAAAATTAAAACCCCGGCCCGAACTATTAAAGTTTACGCCACTTCGCCTCATATCTTCGCTTTTATGATAGATAAACGGAGACTTCGGGCTGCCGGGGTCCCATCGTTGCGAGTCTTGTTCCGTGTCATCGACACATTCGTACTTGGAGTTTAAACTACGATTATCGAGCATAGTTCGCGAAACGGAATTCCTGTCACGAGATGTTCCTTTACGGTCGCGCGGAAAGAACGATTTCAGAACGTGATGTCGTTGTTTCATGCGGAAGGTGGATCGTTGAAAAGCAAAATAATTTTTGAGAGGCAAGCAGCGTCGAGATAGTTCCGGAGGGTAGCACAGCTTGCGGAGCCGGGATTGGTCGAACGAAGGGTGTAATTCCTGCCGGAGGAAACCATTTCTGGGTCCGATTCGGCGGGAACTCGGCTGGCTGGTCGCGTGACCGGCTCAGAGAAGCCAGTATGAAAAGTTTCGATCGCGCGCGAACAGGGCTTCGATAAAGTATCACTCGGTCGGAAAGTCTCGCGGCTGAAAAGTTGGCTGCCGGCACCGCTCAGCCGAGATTGAAAAGTTGCTGTTTAGCGGCGAAACCGAGCGAGCGCAGCCTGTCTTCGAGGGCCATCGATTCGAACGCTCCGAGATCTTCATCGAGGAGTTTTTTCCCTGAGAAAAAAGATCCAGGAAAAACGAAAGTCCGAGCTCTCTGTATCGGAAACGATCTGACGATCGCGACACGGGGGCCGGAGACACGTTTGGGGAATTTCGCGGGATTTCTATTTTCGGAATTAGCATTTAAATTAAATCGCGAATTAGAGCGTCGGTTTTGGATTTATCTTTCGGCGAGAATCGTCGTCGCAACGCGCCGCGCTGGAATTTCCAGTTTCACGCAGACGAACGACAAACTCATTCGGATTCGACCCACGAAATAGAGCGAACAGGCTACATTATAATTCTCGGTGCGGTTTCCGACCGGCATAATGGCTCGAACTTCCAACAATTTAATCAAGAAACAGTCTCTATTTACATGCTTATTATAAAACAGCTTCCCGCCGATCCCCCCCCACGCTGATTTCGCTCGTCCCCGTACTTCGATTGCTTTATCGAGCGAAAACCGGTCGCCGATCGCTATACATTCGCGTGCGGACGAGAGCAGGCGAATTACGAAACATTTAAGCAAAAAGCAGCAACAACAACAACAAGAACAATTTCTTTTGTAGTCGGTAAGTTTGGGAACTAAAATCAACTGTAAACGAAAAGCAAGAACTTTGCGAAATTGCAAAAAAAGCGTAAACACAGTTTTTGGAGTTTTTCCAAATTTTCAATTGAGGGTCCTCGTACTTTTCACTCACCTCACTCGACTCACCCTCCTCCGTTTATTTGCTCCGCCTGTTTGCTAATTTTATCGCAACGAACAGAATTAAAATTGTTTGCAATAACACTCACTCGCACGAAAGACTAATAGTGAGCTACGTTCGGTTAACCGAACGTTTAATTATCAAAGAACTGTACATCGCTGAACGTTAATTTCGAATTTGTTAAATTTTGTTTCTCTGCAAAGTAAATATTACGTGCAAATTAAGATTGGATCGACCGACGCACGGGCGCGTCGGTTTGCTCGAAAACGTCGACAAAAATAGAAGAAAAGTGTTCGGTTCGTGGGATCTAATCAACGTTATTAAAAGGCGAGTTTTCTATGTGCATTATTTCTCGTTAATTTTAATATTTCAACAACAATTGTTTCGACCGTGTTCCTCTTTCGCCGTGATAAATACCTATTTATTTTCTACGCCTTGCAGTGAATGCAAACAATTTTTATTTTGCATAAAGTTCCGCAGTCTGACCATGCAATTCATAAGAGTGTTCGACCGTCCGAGGTTTGCAGGAAATCGGGAACGCGCGTAAACAGAGTGCAAACGGGTCCGCAAACACGTGACTGGTGGATTTCGAGAAATCTGTAGAGAGTGTGGCGGTTTTCGAGGGTTTCGTGGCGAGTATGGGCCGCGAGCAGCGAGCAGCGAGCAGCGAGCAGCGAGACAGAGACAATGGCGGATCAGAGAGGCGGCATAGATCGTATTAATTTCCATTGTTTCTCGGTGAAAT
Source organism: Seladonia tumulorum (assembly GCA_913789895.3). NCBI lineage: Eukaryota > Metazoa > Arthropoda > Insecta > Hymenoptera > Halictidae > Seladonia > Seladonia tumulorum. The sequence continues at coordinate 11,364,123 of OU565281.1, forward strand.
AGAATAACGCACTGTGAATAAAATAATCCCCCGATGGCACCGGCACGGCGCGGCACGGCGCAACGGCGGAAGCCTAGGCGATAGAAGCCTCTATCCGGGCTGGCCATCTAAATAGAGAACCGTGTATAGTGTATTCTATCGGCGCGTGCACGCAGGAACACAGCCGTGGCGTGTAACGACGTCACCGAGCAGTATCTCTGTTACGCTCGGCTTGCCGTGGACTGTGGCCGCTCACGCATCGCTTAACATAATCCCCCGTCCGACCAGGACTACATAGATTACGGAATGATACCCTCCTGAAACGCGTACAATTATATTGGCGTGAGATATTTCGCCCGCGAACGCTGTTCCGTGGTCCGAATCTGAATGCGGACGCCCGGAATTTCTGGCCGGTGACCTCGCGCCCGTATAAATGCCCAAAACTGAACTGCCTAATTCGTGGCCACCACCGATCGATCGATCGATTCGCGCTCCGTTTCTACGAAGACATCGTCGCTCCGCGAATCGCGTACATACGTACACACCCTCCCGAACTACACTTTGCAGAATAACTTGACTATTTTAGCCCCATTTCGCATGCCAATTTACTTCTAAATGTATTGTGGACAAAATTCGTATCGTTATTGGCCAACTAGATCAAGTGATTCAGACTTATTTGTCCGTATCAAAGAATACATTTCTGACAGAACGGTTGCTCGGTAGGATCGCCGATAAGATAGCCAACCCACCTTCCTCAATCTCCCATCGAAGCGGAGAATCTCCTCTGTACTGCTTCGCGCAATCGTGTCTGCCTAATCGCTCGCCTCGATCAAGATTGCGGAGAGTAATGGCTGTCTAAAACTGCAAAGTTCACGAAGCCGAGGCTAGAAGAGTGGTGGCAGACTGTCCTAAGCCGAAGACCCTCTAGATCTAGGCTAGAGTTTAAAGACGCCGAGCAGCTCGACGGGCCAAAGAATCGGGGTTGTGTAAATTGCTCCTCAAGTAGTTAATATTGAGTCTCCGCGTCGAACTTAACCCGGATCCGAGATCAGGTAGATCGTGTCTCGATCCTCGTGTCTCGAGGATCAATTTTCGTGTGGGTACCGCTTAATTTCCAATTACCAGCGGCTTTATTAAACCTCCCGCTACTCCCGCAGCGTTCGAAGCTTCTCCAAAAATGGTCGGACATCCGCTGCACACGAATCCATCCTGTCCACAGCTTGCTTATTTCCGAATTTTCGAGTTTTCGAGTTCTCGAAGAGACAGGGGCACGCGTCGCGATTAATAAGCCGAGAACTGGTTGGCGGCTCGAACAACAACCGGACCGTGACTAATGGCCGCTCGTGAATCCTGGTTTTCGAGACAGTGGGTCGCGTCAAAAAAGACAAGATTGAAATTCCTGGCCCGGCGGAATTCCTCGCGTGTAACGTCCCGGTGTTCCATTTAATTTTCCTCTCTTTATTACGTTCCGGGGAAATTAAACGCCGGCCTGCGCCGTACTCTTTTTTTTTTTTTTTTTTTTTTTTTTTTTTTTAGTCAGCGTGCCGCGCGCCCCGTCGAATTGTCGTTGGTAAATTGTATCGCAGGAAATTTCGCGATCCCCTCTACGCTCCAGATGAGCTATGGACGCTCGAATTTATTTTCAAATGATTTCTTCTCCGCCGTGTAAATTGAAACGTTTATTATTTCGCAACCGGTGAATGCTGAGGACGCTGCACCGCGCCCCGGTCAAATATTCATTTCCAGCGACGTGAATCTCGATCAGCAGTAGTATTGCTCCGCCTATGGTCAGGCATCGATCTCCCGCGGTTGTAATTATTATACTCGTTTCCACATTCTCCACGTCGCGTATTCGCACAGGCGAACACAAAAGATCGATAATTGAATATGCTATTCTCTGTTTGATTACAACAGCACAACGAATTTTCATGGAAAATAACAATATTGTGCGAGAAATAGGAGCTGAATGGAAATGGTTCCTCTTTCAATTATTTTAACCGGTTAAATTCTTTAACATCACATATTCTTTTAAACATGCATGCAGAGTACTCGTTAGAAGAGTCGCCGACGGGCTCGCAGTTGCTTCCGTGGGCTAATGCGACGGATGTTGCCGAAATTTGCGGAAAAAGCATCCGTTTCCAAGTCGCGAAACGATACAATTTAGCATCGTCTCTTGGTCTCGGAGGGGCGCCGATAAAACCGGCGAAATAAACGGGCGATCGTTGGGACCAGTTCGCTCGACTGCCACCGCGGATCGTTCGATTTTTTCCAGCGGGATCTCCCCGATCATAAAATGGCTGCGTAGCCCCGTAACTTTTCGAGCGGGCGGACGGGCGAATTCAAAATTAGCGGCGTAAAAGGAAAGGGGATAGGAGGGGTGCACGAACGATCCTCTATTGGGCCGGCTCCCGTAAAAAATATTCCCGTGGCTCGTTCGCCGTCCGAGTTAGGAGACAAAAGTGAAAATTCGCGGGAGAACTTCCTGCCGCCCTTCGCGAAATTTATTTTCTCTCCGGGGGCGTTCGAAAGTTTCAAGTGTTTGGCCGTTGCTCCGCCGCGATACCGAGTATTCTCAAAGGCGAAAGAAAGTCTTCGGAAGAGGAAGATAATAAACTTCCTGTTACTCCATGAACTAACCGAAGAGCCCTATCTTTGATCGGGGAACGCGAAGAACCGCTACCCGCGCCCTTCACAGTATTTAGAAGAGCCAGTACGAAACTGTTACAGGATTCCACGATTTATCGGGAACTCTGGAACGTTGAAATTCGAACAGAACCATCAAGAGCTTAGTCCGGTAAATTTCAAATATTAATAAAGGGACCGAGATTCTGCATATTTTTCGAGGCTCGATTAACTCGTTAAAATCGGACGGGCCGGATAAATCGGACTCGCAAAAATAATAACGCGCATTACCCGGCCGGGAGAGAGCGTATTAAAATTCCCGAAGCTCTCTCGTCCTTCCATCGGAAATAAATCATGAAAATCAACCGGAGCGAATGTGCAGCACTTCCTGGATATGTAATATGTGATTGAATACACGATCGGGAAAAATGACAACTATGCAACGAAATAACAAAAGCAACGCTGGACACGTAATGCTTGTCTTTAACACATTCGCACCGAGCTGCTTCTAACGCGCAGCTGTTGCGTCAATTCGCATTCAAAGCGTCGGCGCATGATCGCAACCGAACCGAAGATTTCCCAAACACGGTAACATTCGAATTAGATGGAACCAACGGGGCGAATACAGCGCACATTTCGCAAAACTGTCGAGCGGAGAACAAAGGGATCGATTTAAATAGCGAGGCCGCGTATTTGCATGATAGTGATTTTCACGAGGCCGCGTTCGAATCAGCATAATAATGCTCCTCTAGAAGGGAAAAGGCGGGAGCGAGAAACCGGACAAGCGGCTTGTCGCTGCGAGCATCCGAAGTGGCTAGATTAGGGGCAGACGGGCCGACGAAATGGTCAGAAAACCGGATCCCATTGTACATAATCCCCGAGCCACGGTCCGCGAGCTTTTCTCGTCCGGTTTAACGCGTCCGAAGCCAGACCGCGAAACTACTGTCCAATCTGTTGCTTCCGCCTTTGATTTCTTCCGTTGCCCGCGGCCAAAGTCCGTTTCCCACACCCGGGAGAGCCCGACCTCCTTCCGGTTCGACGGATTCTCTCTCCTCCGCTCCGTTTCTTTGACTCGAGAGCACACCGGCAATAAATAGTTCCGAAGCAACAGTCTTTTCTATCTGGCCCTGTATATGTACTCACTCTCCCCGTGCGATATCCGGAGCCGTGTCTTATCAATCGGTCGACTCTCGTCTTTAACCCTCGTACACCCCGGAAGAACAGTTCGAACAAGAAGAACCTTAAAACGATTAAATTACGCGCCGGTAGGCGAATTATCGGAAGCATGTACACGCTTTCTGTTTCAATGCGTGTCCGTTAAACGCTAACGTTATTTACAAAACAAATCGAATTCTAATCGAAGTAGAGAGTCCAGAAACGATGCAGAATTTTATCCGGATTTTCAACGTAACGATTCCGCATCGCCGAAGCTGCCACGAGATTAATACAGTATGGAAGTTTGGTTTCGTCCAATATTTACATTAACCGATATTTATTTGCAATAAATCGAGCCGGAACAGCTGGCACCGTTCTCGTGGCGCTCGCACGGAGAAAAAATGTTGCCTTGGAAATATCTTCGAAATCCATCATCAGGCGTGTTTTAACCACCGATCGTTGATCGAGCATCGATCGAGAACCGTACTCACGAATCGTGTCGAATCAATTCCAGACTCGTTTCGCGAGTCACCGTAAATAAAACATTAAATACACGGAGATAATTAATGATTGATTCGATCAACATACATTATTTCCCCATAAATATTTGACTTTTAATTCCCGATTCTCGTTGGTTCCGGCGACCCTCTCTCTACACGATACCTAGAATACCGAAACAGCGGCGTTCTTTTTAATATGCATGCAAATAATCCCGCGTCGATCACGGGGGCCAACAACAATTTCGATCGATGTCCCTCGAGTGGGGGGCTGGGTGGTATTAAATCCCGGGATTCCGCGGGATTCCGGAAGAGTTTCCGGTGTCACGCGGGTCCCCGCAATTCCGGGATATTTAAATCCGAGGCACGCCTCGAAACAAGGTAGCCGGCGGCCAGTGGACGATCTTTATCGGTATGGGGTTTACGGAGGAGGGGTGGTATGCCAGCGAGAGCAAATGCATCGAGCCTCATGGGAGAAAAGGGCCGAGAGAGAAGAACAGAGCAAGAGAGAGAGAGAGAGAGAGAGAGAGAGAGGGAGAGGCTGAGAGGAAAGGCGTGGTGTAGAGGTCCGTGGGTGGAGAGATCCTGTTATACACAGTCTGTATCATCACTTTGCGATGTACTTGCGAGCTTTTCCCGCCTCGTTTAACACGGCCCATTCATAATAGGGTGACGGACGTAAAAGTATTGCCGGTTATCGCGGCGGTAGCACCGCGTAGCCGGCCCAAACATTGTCCGACCTCCGATTTACCACCTCCGGCGTTGGGCGTCCGCGGCGGCGCACCTATTGTCCTGAGTTACGACGGGGCGAGGTCGCAAGCACGCGGGCCGACACTTTCCCGGCACCGGCAGGCTCCCATGCCACCTCATAATTGCCAGATTGCTGCGACAAAACTGGCTTTTCCCGTACAACTATCGGGGAACAACGCGATAAATCAACGGCTCTCGCCCGGGCACAATACGGCCCTGTCGGTGATATTAAATATCGGATGGTTAAGAATTACACCGACACCGGTACCGACACCTTGTCCCCCTAACCCCGCGCGATCACGCTTCGACCTCGGTTTACGCCGGATTTTATACGCCTTCGTGCCACCGATAATCTTCTAGGCAACACGCTGTGGTTGCCCTTACCAATCGGGATTCAGCTTTCCGAAGCGGAAAAATTGACGGCTGTGCGGACTGCTTGACGTTCCTACGGAGAAAGGTAACCTGGTTATAGGTTGTTCGAAACGTGTAAGTAGAATCGGTTGCCATTCGTCAGACACATCCGACAAAGCGATAGAGAAGAAACGATCCATGAACATCAAGAGATTGGACAGAATTGGCAAGGACCCAACCAGTAGAATTACTCGGCAATTGTCAGACGCAAAGCCACGGACAACTCTTACACAGCCAGTTTCTACTCGAGAATAGTTTGATAAGGAAGGAAGGATGATCACACTGCTTGAGAAAAACGCAAGAACCGAGATTCCGTCAGCAGTTTTCGAAAAATTTCCCTACAAATTCCAGACCGTTCGCAGACAAACCATACTATCTCTCTGTTTACCATCGCGAGGATCCGGCGAGCTATTCGCATTAGTCAACGTCTGTATCGCGCAGAAGAAGGTACGCGCGTCTCGGGGTTGGATATCCCGGCTATCGGCTAATCGGCGAGTTTGATTTAAGCGGGAAAGATCGCCGCTTCGTCTTCCTGTCGGATCGAGGTCGGCCGATTCGCGATGCAGCCGTCGAATGATCGATCCCCGAGAAGCTCATCGACGCGAACCAGTTTCCGAACTTCTCCCCGCGAACTTTCGCGAATTTATTTCACGGCCGTATCAGCCCTCGCTGATCCCCAAGAAGCTCTTCCGGATCCTCGTCGACCGACTCCGATGTTTCGAGACTTCTGAACTTCCGTCCGATGGTATACGTAGACGTAGACGTCGACCCGGAGAGAACGCGGCAGGGGAGAGCGATCGGTCGGTCGTTAAGGCCTCGAGATCCCTTAACGTCGTTCACGTTTCGCAGTAAAGTTCCGAGGATCCCGGTTCGAACGCGCGTTTTATCAATCCCGGGAAACGTGCCCTCCCGATCGCGCCCGAAATCTCAACCCTATTTACGGGGGACCCCCTCTTCACCGCGTCGCCGAAATCATTCCGCGCGATTTCTCTGGATCCCAGGGATCGTTGCTCGTCGATCCGGTCCCTTTTATCCGAGGCAAATTGCGTGCAGGCTGGATTTAACAGCTGTTATCGCGCGCCACGTTGCCCACAGCGTCCATTTCTTCTCGCATGGTCGGCAATTAACCCTCTACCGCGTCACTGGACCGAGGATCTTTACGCAAAATCCTATTTCCTTTGGTCACTTTATGAAAATCGTTCTCTTCGTCGAAGAAAACACCTCTTGAAGATCCCTGGTGGACGAACGAGCGTTGCTTTCACCAAATTAACTATTCGTCTTTACGAGGCCAGAGGTTAATTTATACATGTGTTGACCTTTCCCCTTGCATCGTTATACTACCATTTTCATTCTACCATTCTTTGAAGCATTCTCCGACAGGAGCGCTTTGTTCCTCTGTGCGCGACAGGGATGAAATTACAATTATAACAAAGGAAAGACAAACCTCGCTCGTCCAGCCCAAGAAGCAGACCCTTCTGCTTCGAAACGGTTAACACCAGGCAATTCCAAATGTCAATGAACAACGAAATTTACCGACGGGAAGCGTCCAAGTTGCACGCGACCGAAAGTCGTATCGTTGAAACCTGTCCCGGATAAGTTGATTCAGGGAGTGCGGCTCCTACAGCGAGATGGTACACGGCCGAGACATTCTAGACAGAGGAATGATCGCAGGCGAGTCGAGAACGCGTTGCTCCATCGAGAAAAGACGAAAGAAAGAAGACAGAGAACAGCGACTCGCGAAACAAGTTGAAAGTATTATTGCTTATACGTTAATGTATCGTTATAACTATCATATCGACCGTTTGCATATAATGATTGCATGAGGTAAGTAACACTTTCGGTGCTCAACGGAGGCGAACGGTGGTTTATATAAATTTTAGTGTTAATCGACCGGAAGCCCCTCGACGCGAGCAAACAAGCGTGCAAACCGAGCTAGCGAGCGAGTGTCTCGGCCAGCGAACGGGAACGCTTCCGGTTCCTCGCCAGCTCGAGGGAGAACTGTACATAGCTCAGTGTGTATAAATTTCAGTTTCCGGGCTCATTGTATAAACATTATAAATAAGTGGAATGGGCGAGTCGACACGTCGACGTCGTTTGTCGTGTAAATAGTCGATCACATAAAAAGTGCCAAATAAGCGAGACTCACGCGCGCGCGCGCGCCCGTTCCCTGCGGCAACGAATACAAAAAAGAAAGTCGAGGATCAAGAATCCTGGACAAATCGGAACGCGATAGATTAGCGAAAGACTCAACGATAAATTGTTAGATTAATCCCTGTGAGCCTGAAACTCGAAGCAGCTGCCTGACCAGGCCAACTTCGAGCACCTTGCGAGAGGATCCGAGGATCCGAGGATCCGTGGATCCTGGAACGATCGTGAGACTATTTAATATGGATCTACCGAGGAACGGAGACTATAAAGAATAGACACTCGGATGTCTCTGATGCTCGGTCGATGTCCAGATTCCGAGTCTCGCAAAAGGTCGGTCGCAGCAAAGCTCGAGGACAGCATCGAGATCCTGCGAAACTCTAGTTGTAAGAGGTTAACAATAATTAATTCTGTCATCGTAAGTCTCGTATCTCGTAGGCAATCCCGCCGGCTGCTCGCCGCGAAACCGATCCTCCGACGAGGCGGGGGAATCGTTGTTGTTAATTATTGTTGTTGCGAGCGAACAGAACCGAGCAGAACCGGAACACCACGGTGGACGGATCGATTTTGCGGCCGACAACGTTCACTGTGTTCCTGTAAATAAATATACATAAACGAAGGTGTAACCTCTCTGCTTAGATTAACCGCGCCGTACGTAATTGCAAATGGCCGTGAAGCGCGAGATGCAACGCGAGGGATCGACAAGCAAGCAGCCTAACGAACGTCTTCTTCTTCTCCTCCTCCTACAGCCTCCTCGCTTCATCCGTCATCCTCCTGCTCGATGCGACGCGTGGCAGCAATGTTCCGTCGATCGTTCAGCCAACTTTTCCCTATCGAAATTATTACCAGACCACGCGAGAAACAAAAACGAAACCGAGATCCAGGCTCGAATCATTTTTCCAGAATTTTCTCGCACGACAAACCACTCTTGTCCGAAATTTTTCCCGACTCCTGTACACAGCTTCTAGCGTTCATTGACCTCCTGGAACGAGAAACAGAAGGTTCATCGAATTCGAACGGAACGTCCTGCGACGCGTCGCGCGAATCTGTCCGGACGAAATGTGCTAGGGAAAAAACGATACTTGCAGAGACTCCGTAGGGACGCGAGACGAGAACGGGATACCGGACACAAAAAAAATCGCTTTTAATGTGCATCGTAAGCTCGCTGCGTAGTGTTACTCTAAATGTTGCTACAGTCTACTATGTAAGTATAGCGTTGTGTTCTCGAAGTTGTAAAGAAAGGAAATCGGCGGGCCGTGTCGTCCCGTCTAATCGCGGGGAGGACAATTGTCAATTACAGAATAACAGAGTCCACGGGCGAGGGATCGTTACAGACGGCTGGTCCTTTCTTTTCGGTTTCACGGAGATGTGTTTTCTGTCCGCGTTATTGTACATTTTTCATGATTCCCTTATTGTGATAAATTATCTAGAACTGTACGAATAAAACAACGGAAACGAACGCAACACCTCTTCACTATTTCCCGTCACTGCTAATGCTTTTAATTTACGATTATTGAGACTGTACTTATTTCTTTCGTCGGATTTGCAGCCGGAGGTAAGTGGGATTCCGATAAATTGCAATTTATATAATTATTTTACAGCGCGAGATTAACGGATGCCGTGCGAATTAACGCGCCCGTAAATCCACAATCCCTTGCGAGTCCGCGCTACTCTACCCCGATTCGTTAATGCGTGACATAATGTTATAGTCCGCATACAAATTGTGCAAACTCGAAAGTGGTGCACGGTTTAAAAGCAGCGGAAAGTTATGGGGCCCCGTGGCGCGTTGTTACGAGGACCGGGCACAGGATAAACAGCACCTCATTGAATTCTAGAAATTTACATCGCGCGCTAATCGCCGCCGACGCGATTCCTATCGATACGTTATGCAAGCTCGGTGACGATTTAACGCCGCAGAAAAATAAAAACCGCCTATATTGGCGAAATAATCGCGCGAGCTTGCACAGATTCTCCTTCAAGAAAACAATCTCAAAAGAAACTATTGCATTTGGAAGCTACATACAAAACAACAGCCGGAAAAAAATAATTCGAGCGATTCTGCTTCGCCGAAAAAATTCTCGAACGTTTATAACGGTGGGGAATGGCGCGCGCGCGCAGTTTAATCAAATACCTCGAGAGGAGAAGTCGCGTTCCTTTTGATAGGTCAACGCTTAAGAGAGGAAAGTTGGCATTGCCGTTTGAGAAGAGCCGATAAATAATCACTCGCTGAATGAAGAGGAGGGTCTAGCGTATCATCCGGATCACGGATAAATTATTACCGGTCGGGTTGCTCGCGTAAACGCGAAATCCAGCGTGTTTAATCTTCCTCGAGGCGTGAGAGCCCTCGTGGAACTCGGCCGCGGATATCTCCAGGAGAACCGCGAGCCCGGGGATGCACACCGCTGAAAAGTGGATATGAAGCATCCTTGGGGGATGCAAAGTGTCCGTGACAGCGGCGCGGATGCATCGACCCGATGCCGGTATTATCGACTTTATCCTTAAGCTTCTTTGCGCCGCGCGCGAGGGCCCGCAGAGAGAGAGAGAGAGAGAGAGGCGAGCACGAGTAACCATATCGTCTCGTCTGCGACCCGGCTCAGCCCCGGCTGATGCAAAACACCATGACTTCGGCGTCCGGATCTTCGGACGCCTACAAAAGATGCTCTATTTCACTTCGAGAATTAATTAATCTCTCTATTGGCGTTCAAAGTAAGAAAATAATGACTTAGAGGTGCCTACGAAGTCAAGGATAATTCTTGTAACAGGTTTGGCTCGCAATAGATCACGGAATTACAAAGGCGTCGATCATACCAGTGAATTCTTCAGCTCCGAAATTAATACTCTTACGTGGCAAGGTTATCGACGTCGAAGGCGAGCCGCCACTTTGTCTGCGAGGAACGGCAGCCCTCTCTCGCTCTCTTTATTTTCTCAATTCCCCGACTTTCGCCGCGGATTCCTTTGACTACCCAAGAATCCCGGATAAGACAAGAGCGGCCAGGAAGCCGTAAAGGAACCGTCGGCTTCAAAGTGGCACGCGGTATCCCCGAAGGACTCTTCTATCGAGGATTTGAATAATTCTCTCTCGCTCCGGCTCGCTTTTCTTTCTGTTTTTCTCTCTCTCTCTTTCTCTCTCTCTCTCTCTCTCTCTCTCTCTCTCTCTCTTTCACTCTTCGCCCATACCCGGCCTCCGGTTTTCCGCGTGTTCCTCTCTCAAAGATTTCCCACCACGGCGGCCGCCAATTGATTTCACCCGAGCCTCTCGATTATCCTCGGCGAGATCCAGACTGCCGATACCCAGGCAGGATGCGTCCGCCTCGAAACCGCCAGGAGACAAATTACATTCCGCAGACACGGTAAATTTCTGCAAAAAGGCGTCTCAGACGGCGAACCGACTACCGGCGAGCTCTATTTTGGGAGAGAACGAGAGGAAGAGCGAGATATCAAAGAGCGCCGGATCGAGATGGAACTTTAGAAAGCTAGTACCACTATGTAGCTCCATTAAGCGAGCCGTTCCCGCATAAAGAAGAAACAGATGATCGATTCTCTCGTCCTCGACGGGGTACATTTTTCAAGGAGAGATCATGAACGTCTCTCTACTGTGCTAAAATTATTTTTGGCGAATGCGTCTACGCAAAAAAACCGGATGCAAGTAATTCACCATATCGATGTTCTTAAAAAGATCTGGTAGATTGGAAAGGATTCCAGGAGAAACGGTTGAAATTTGTCAGGACGAAATTGTGGGGCATCCCGAGCGATATCCGGACGTCTCGTGGTCGCCATTTTCGTGTCGTGGCAGACACGATATTCCTCGTGCAGACGGTACATGCGCTTTACATACGAGATCGAGAATGATGAAGCGCGCTGCATATTCCTCTGGTATATGCATAACCCGCGCGACCGACGAGTACGCCGTTACGCTCGGTGGCTTGAGATATTCGGATTTCGCCGCGGCACTTTGTCCCTCGTCCCGGAAAAATGTAACGACGCTCTAAGGGCCGGGATGAAAGAAGACGATGGAACCGAACATGGCGGCCGGATTATTGCGCGACTCGCTCTCGCCTATTGCGAACACGCCAGCGAAAATAAACGACCCCGGGATAACGTCCGACCAAACGTTTTACGCTACGAAAGAGTCGTGCGAAACACCTCGCGCGAATCGTTTCAACAAATTTTAACCGCATCCTACATTTCGTAAAATCTTTCACGAACGAAAGCACCCATGATCAAGATCAAGATTCTTAGCCATCGATCGAGCACGAAAATAAATTTAAGCAGTCGTAAGCAGGGCTCGTAATTTTGAATTAACGAAGCCATGGTGAAAACTAATTAAATATGCCAGAAAGCGTAACTTGGAAAGAACTCAAGTCCGATTCGAAGAGGGGAGTAGTTTTGGAATGATCGGGCAACACACCACCGTGCGTTCAAACATCGAGGGCCGAAAGACGATTTCCGTGATAGTGTCGAGCGAATGGAAACTTAAAGGGGCACTTTTAATTAATTCTCCGACGAGTTCCGGGCTGTTCGTCGGTCCCGGGGCTCGAAGGAATTGATTGGCGACGCTTAGGCAAAAGTTTCCCCCTCCCTAAATACTTTCGCGATGGCCGCACTTGAGCGAAGTACTTCGCGAAATGGAACGCAAATGAAGTCCGGCCCCGGTCAACGGCTAATAAACTTCGCAGTCGGGACGGGGCGAGAAAGAGAAAGGGGCTAAGAGAAAACGCCGCAGGAAAGAGACTGACTGCAAGAGGAGCGGAGAGGTGCCGGGAGGCGAAAGAGGTAGGAAGAGATCTCCTTAATTAAGATTGTCACCTTGGTCCGCACAGAGGCATGTATTGAACCGGCGGCCGGCCTTGTTACCCTTAGCCCGTTGCCAGGAAAAAGCGACCGAATAATGACTATGCATAAGGACGCGCAAAGGATTTCATATAAATGATAATGCTACCCCGACAGCTCCTTCCGTTTCCGGCTCGCAGGTGGACGGGGCTCAAAGGAATTACAAATTTCGACGGGGGGCCAAAATTGGCCGCATGAAAAATACATTTAAAAATATACTACGACGAACTCGACTCCAACCACACCCTCTCTCTTTCTCTCTTTCTCTCTCTCTCTCTCCCTCTCTCTCTCTCTCTCTCTCTCTCTCTCTCTCTCTCTCGTCTCTCTCGTCTCTCGACCTACGCGCGCGCAGCCTCGATATCCCTGATATTGTCGACAACGCGAGGTCCCTTTGACCTTCTTTCATCTCCCTTAAGCAGAGAAAATAGAACGAGTCGAGCTCGAATCTCTAATCGATCCCGTCCTAGCCGGAGAGCTACCCTAGAATGCTTTCCAGAGAATTGTTTCTAGGTTGCGTTATCCTGTAGGCACCCTGGGCACCGTGCCTAGGACCTACGAAGCGTTTCGAAACTTCCGGATTCGATTCCTTAGAAAAGGCTGCCAAGACAGGGAAAGCTCCCGTATGAGATAGATACCTTGCATACGGTGCATACGATCTGGAAAACGCTTGGAAACTTCCGGAAAGCCGGATTCTTACATCTTTTGGAAATTTTCTAGGCCTAGACAGCCAATAAAGGGAGCAAACGCTGAGACTATGGCCTAACAAACATTTGGATAGTAGAACGTTTATCGCAGAGGTTCCAACTGCCAAGACCCTCGGCTGGGAAAGAGAATTCTCTGCCAACAGGCAGGGACAACACCGACTCTCAGCGCTAAACCGAATTATCGCTTGAATATGTAGAAGGACACCCCCGGATCGCGTTTCCTTTCTTCATCCATTTCTGTTCCTCTCGGTTCTGGTTCCCGTGCCAGCGGTTCCGCGAGCGTGTGCAACCGAAATTCGTAATTCAGTAGAATTTCGGGTTGCGCAACGACACTGGGCCCGGCTATACAGGGTGTACGTTAATTTTGCGAATACAAGCAATTCCTTTCTGCACACGTATTCTACAACTCGTACTCAAGGAAAATGCGAAAAAGAAAAATTGATTTTTTTGAAGATGGAAAGCCAGAATAATCCGCGTAATTCGGTAGAACCATCCGAGGGAAACCGGGCGCGGACGATCCTCGCGGGGCAATCGCGCCGCCTCGGATTTAATGGGAACGTATAGCACTTTCCCGGGGACTCCCGCGTAATCATTCAAAATATGGGCGCGAGCGCGATCGCGCGTGTATTCCGCGAGAGCCGTCCCGCCCGTGTACCAACGCCGCGAAACAATTAGAACGGTGTCCCGGACCCTAATTGAAACGAACAGTATTTTCCCGACCACGCGCGTGTCTGTAACTTCACCGCGGTGCTCTCCTAACGATGCTCTTAAGCTTAGAGGAACGTGGCGAGAGAGAGGAGCCAGTTCGCTCGTGAACTGCTTCCAGATTCCTTTGCCGAGTCTTGCGTCGTTTATTCGAATCGCTCGAGAGGGATTTTAGCGGACACCCTGTGGTACGTCAGACGACTGTAATAATCCTCCTGAGCCTCTAAACCCTAAGACCCCTCAACATATTGTCGAAATAGTCGAAGGGAGAACAATATTTTAAAAGCTACGTCTACGAGAGTCTCCAGCTTCAGGATAGCACGGATTCCACGATTCTGAATACCGGTAGACCTGAACACTCGGCAAGCTCGGTTCCTGAAGCTGGGTACACGTTAAAGGATCGACGTAAATTACGCACGAGTAGCCGCGGAAACGATCCCCCCGGAGTTGCAAGGGCTCGAAGGGTCGTTCGGTGTCCTTTTGGCGGATCTCGGGGGGCTGCACGACAACAAATCACATTCAGGAGTACACTCGTTCGCTCGCACAAGTCGGGGAAAGTCTGCGTTTGATGTGTCGAGCCGCGTAAACGTACACGCATCTCGCGGGAGAGGAAGAAACGCGCGGCGCATGGCGTCGCGTCGGTGGAGAAGAGAGGTTCGACGGGAAATGCGAGACTCCCCGGCGTCGGAAGAGCGAGAAAATATTTTTTCTTCGCGCACCACGGTCTGTCGATAACAGCCGTATTCGAGAGGAGGGTTTCGAGTCGCGAGCCGCCGCTGGTGTACACATCGCATCGCCCAGGCGTTCTGGTATCGCGTCGCGACGCCTCGCGTCGGGATCTATGAAGCCCCCGGCTAAATCGAGCCGTGACAGCTTGAGTGCACGGTTTCAGTCTGTTGCCCGTATTTGCATACTCCTTCATCGCGACGGGTGCAACGAGCCGACACACGGAGGTGGGGGGCCCGAATCGCAAAAACATGGGCGAAATTCATGCCGCTGGTTAATTGCACGTTGTTCGTTACAAATCTTAGGACCATAGAATTTTTAGGACCATAGAATTTTTAGGACCATAGAATTTTTCACCTACATATTCAAGTTGTGTTTGAGATTCTATAATCTCTAACTATAATCTTTGGACCTGCATCTCCATAAACGCCCAAAGATCTTACCCGTAAAAGTGAATAGAACAAATGTGTGTCATAGAAGAAGATAATCCCGAAGAAGATTAGTGTCAGCGGAACAGACTGGTTTTGATCAAAGCGGCAGCGCAGGTTCCCGGCGACTTTCATGAAATAATTAACAAAAATAGAGATCCTGCGGGGGAGTGGGACACACCACGGTATCCTTGAAGAACGACGGATTTAACCAATTTATGCACGACGCTTCTCTAATTGGCGAACAGAAATCCGAGCATCCCCCAAATCGATACTGCGATTCGCCAAACAAATTAATTATTTCGTTATATTGGATAAGCTCCGTGAAGCCAGGCGCAACGCGGCGACCGTCCCGATCCGTGCCGTCTATACGGCTAATATAGGATTTACTGGTTTATTAGTTGAATTCGCCGGCGGATTATTAGTTTAATTCGCGCGGTGCGCAATTATCCGGGCGACAATCCCGTCTCACGGATCCGCCGAAAACCGGGCAACCGACGACCAAAGAGACGCGGATATCCGGACGACGTAGCTCCGAGAATCGAATTCTCGACATCGAACACAGAATTCTCGAAGCGGTTACGTGCCTTTGAACCGTTGAAACGCTAGCTACATTCGATAATTTTTCTTTACGTATAAAATCCTACTTCGATAAACAATCAATAAGGATTCGTTTCTTGTCGTACGCGTAAATCTTTTGGGCGTAGCTAGTGAAATGGTTTTTCCACCGGTTTAGACGTCACAGTCGAGAAGTATCGCGAAAACACTGGAAAATCGGTTTCCTTCGGTGTCACTTACAAATACCGACGCGACGGTTTGCCGGGTGCGCAAACGAACCGCCACTCAGACACATATATTAGTTCTGCGAAAGTACCGCTGGCTGCGGTCGCAGCAACGTGTTTAGCGGCAGGAAATCCAAACCGTTGCATTTGACACTCTGCCGCCACCGGGCACGAGATTTTAGTATGTAGACCCGACAACGACCCTCGGTGCTTCCTCGGTCTTGCAAGGGTGCGTTTATGTGGGAGTCGCGATAAAATGTACTGAAATTTACCTAACGATTGCCAAATCCTTCGGTTTCAATATCCAATCGGCGAAACAGCCACATCCTCCACAACAAAAGAACAAACATCGTTCCGTGAACATTTTAACTTACCGAAGGGGTTGAACTAGCGTTGGCTGAGGGGTCAGGGGATCACAGTTTATTTCGTCGATTCGAGACAGCGATTAATTCGCGCTCGGCCATGCGGATGCACCCCTTGCGCCGATAAGTCAGCACGGAGCCACGGACAGCCGGCCAGAGAACGAGAGAGAGAGAGAGAGGGAGAGAAAAAAGATTGTTCCGTTTTTGTTTCGTCGCGGACGCGTCGCCCTGCAGCGGCACAGGCGAGGCGAGCGTAATGTCGATAGCAGAGGTTCCACGGTCAGAATTATTTCCGGTTTATATTCCGCGGGGCCTGCGGCAGCTAGATATAATTAAAAACCCGGCCGTTTCGGCAGTGGAGGCGGTCTTTCCACCGCGAAATTGCATGTAAAATTGGGCCGAGACCGCTCCCGCCCGCGCGCGAGTGTCCGTATCCGCTCGCGTATCGCTCCACCGCAAAACCTCAACGCGAGCCGTTCGCGTGGCTCATTTTCCAGAGGGGTCGCCAACACAAAACCCTCTCCAACCCTCTGCGAGCCTCTACCACGGCGGAATCAAAGCTCGGAAAAGAAAATCCCGAAATCGCTGGCCGTGCGTGTCAACTGCACGCCTCTAGTTTTCGCGTTTCCCCGCGATTCCGCCCCGGCCGGACCGCATTTTACGTGACGACGGGAATGCGTTTGACTCGTCGCTACCCTACACACGAGCTTATGGTCGTCCCATGAACACCAATCCGTTGAACGAACCTTCATCGATCACCGCATGTTTCCCCGCGAAAACGCAGGACCATAGGCACTTGTCAGACTTTCTCGCCTCCGTGCCGCCTGGAAAACATCGCTAGGATAAAAGCTTATGAAATTGTGCATCTACAATAAATACATATAATTCAGCGGTTGGGTCTGGCAGAGAGATAGAAACCGGTTGATTAATCGGATAGGAACGCCGGAATTCCAAAGCCTGATAACCGAAACGCGGCGTGTGACTTTCGCGCGCATGCACACGTCCCAGCGAACGCCTAACTAAGTAATACACGCCGACGTACACCAGCCGTAATATAAACCGGGCTTAATGCTTCGCGGTTCTCCCGCCAAGTTTCACGAGGTTAACTTATTCACATTCTGCAAACCCCCGGGATCCGACGAGGGAGAGAGAGAGAGAGAGAGAGAGAGAGAGAGAGAGAGAGAGAGGGAGAGAGAACGTGTGGGTGGGTGGAGAAAGGGCAGGCACTCGCGGGACTGCTGAGAATTGCCAGAACAAGAAGAACTTACTGTTTTCCGCCTCGGCGGATACAAGTGCGAAACTCGTGCCAAAAGGTAATCGAGGAGACCACCCGCGTAGAGTCGGAGCTAAACGTTTCCGCGAAGAAATTCGTCGATACTCGGAAGATCTAAAAGATCCGCTAATCTCGGTGAAAAGTGACGTTCAAAACACGTGAGAAGTCTTCGTAGTACAAACTTGAATATTTTCAATTTTCTAGTTATAACTGATGATTAGTGTAATTATAACCCAATTGGATTACATTATAGCCCACGAAAAATGTTGAACTAACCGTCTAGTTTGTTAGCAAGCATGTCCATTGTTTGACGACGGGTCTGAGCGGCCGCTAACGAAACAATTTAATTCGCGACGGCGCCAAAATAAATCACGAAGAAGCGGGTCGTCGATCCGGCAACGAAGGATCGTAACTCGCCGGCTCGGGTTCAATCTTCGATCGGACGGTACATCACGGGTACGACGCGGCGGGTCAGGTAACCGACCAGCCCAGCCCGGCCTGGCCCGACCCGGTCCATCAATTATTTGCGGCGGAACACGCGATTACGGGATACGTGAGTTCGAAAGAGAGAATGTCAGTATAAATGCAATGATCCGGGGGCCGAGTCTTGCCCTATAAAAGTTGCATCCCCGAGCGAAACCTCTCATGAATGTTCGATCCCCGACAAGATGGCGGACCAACGGGCTTGAAATCTAGCACGAGGCACGCCATTCAACCCGGAATCCATTTCGGGTATCGATCCTGGAGAACTCGACGGAAAAACTCGCTGCACAAATATCCGATTCTCCCGAACAAACCGGCTTTAGCGGTTGCCGATCTCTTCGGTGGAATCTGCTGGCCGCGCGCGATTTTTAGAGTGCACGAGGAATGGTTGATCCTTCGATCTTCCGGGACCGTGTGGATCACGTTTTCTTGCAATTTGTAACGGTTCGGCCTAATGGCAACGCGTCGAGCGATCAACCAGAAAGTTCCGGCAAAATCAAAGTAATTTCTGAGTCACCTATTTCTTTAAAAATTACTCGATGTCTGGCAGTCAAATTAAATGTTACGTTGAGAATGCACGGTTCAATGGAAAATTCGATAAGAGAAACCTGCTACCATTTTCTTTTCAGCAGGAAGAGTTTTGTAATTGCAACCCCATGGGATGGATCATTATTGAAGCATTAGGGGTTCGAGCATAGTAGCAAATCTTCCAGTGCATTCCATTGCTGCTTCTTAAGTTGATGCCTACATAAATTCTTGATAGATCTCGGTGAGCTTTGCAGAGAAACCTAATTGGATTCTCTTCCAATCCATTTGTTTCCTTTTTCTTGAGAGAAGCAGTGATGCTTCAGACCGGAAGCTTCCTCAATTTTTCATTAAAATATTCTTCGATCCGCTGGAAAATAGTGCAAAGCTTCGAGGTAATTGCTAATAAAGATACTGTATATCTTTGCAACCCAAAGGAAAGTGTTTTCCGCATAGCATTGGTTTCAGATCTATCAAGACTAATTGAACCCGTTGCTGTATAGGATTAAATCCTATATCAGAGATTTATATCCAGTTATTAGGATCCAGGACTGCGAACCTTTAGGCAAATTAAAAATGTTCTGGTAGGTTGGAAGACTCAGGACACAGAACGCAGGTTGCAATGACGTTTTAACTAAACCAACAGCGAAGGAGTCTGCGGCGGTCATCAAATATGTCACAGGCTCGGAATTCTCTTTGATGGCCTGTGCACGTGTTAGACCTCGTTCTGTTAATTGATCGCGTACCTCGATTGTCAGAACCGGTCACCATCCTCTCAGCATCCTCAGTAGTCCTGTCCTGTTTGCGAGGGAGGGCCTGTGTGTGCTCGTTCTTCGGCTGGAACAGAAAGTAAATCATCGCTAACAAATTTTAATCGGAGACAAACAGATATGTATGTACATTACATACGTGTCTCTTGCTTTTAATAAAACAAAACAACGTTCGACGTTGTTTTGAGAAACGGATTGATAGAATCGATAAGCAGGTATCGAGGGTAGAATCGATCGTTTTCATTAAGGCCAGTGTACTCCACTAGGCAATACCGACAGAAGTGCAACGCGGATAATCGTGAGCTAGTCGATTAATTAGTATCGTATCGTATCGCGTCGCGTCGCGAGTGGCACGCTTAATTTCGCGCGCGTTCGGATCAACTCGACTCGACTCGATTCGGGGGGGGGGGGAGGAAGAGAGAGGCGTTTGTGCGAATCAATTAGCAATTATCTGTTTACCGCGGAGCGCGATGCTCTTGTATCGGAATTTCCGTTCATAACGAAGACTTCTCCTATCATCCAATCGCAAACCGTCCTGGCTTTTCATCAACCCTTCTGCCAACATTTAGGTACCCGAATACGCATTCTTCCGATTTGTTTAAAAAATGATTTCAATGCTCTTGTTGACAAATATCGAAATTGCTATAGGCATCAACAAGAACAATTTCACTAAAGAGTGGACCCAACCCGCACCCAGGATCTTTATTTAACGAATCCAATAATTTTTCCCTCGCAACAAATTCTGTAGACGTCGGAGAGCAAGCAAGTGTCTCGAAGGGCTCGCAAGAGAAGGACTTCCGCAATAAAAAATCGCTAAGACCCCGAGTGTGCTTTCGTAGTATCCTCGGAGAAAGAGAGCAGTTACATTTAATTTCCGCTAATATTTCAATTCTCGTAAGAGGTATATAACGTGGCCGTTTAAGGGATTAAACCGGAGCGGCCACGACAGAGAAGAGAAGAGAAGAGACGGGAGGAGACAGGGAATCCTGCCGGCAGGCTCCGCGCAGATTAAAGAGTCCCAGGACCGGTCAAACGTTTAAGATATATCGCGTTCGTGGACTCTCTTCTCTCTCGGGAGAGAGGGAAAGGATGCCGGGGGGGGGGGGGTATGAAATACAGGTGTAATAATTGTCTGTAGCCGGAGATTGGTTTAGACGTTACATCGGCGGAGCGATAGGGAGCCAGCTGTTTCCTATTGTGCAGCTAATTACATCGGGGATTCGGGGACCGGGCATGGCTGCGCCGAAATTAACTAATCTGCCGATGAAAGAACCGACGGCTGACTAAACGGTCCGGCGCATAAACTCGCCTCGTTTGCGGGGAACACGTTTGATAACCGATCTCCTCTCCCAGATATGTACATATGTACATGGAAGACAGGCAACCAGTCGAAATTCGATTGCGAAACGAGCAACGGGGTCTCAAACAATCGAGAAAAAAGAACGAACAGCGAATTCGGCCTGTCGCTTAATCAAACTGACGATCGAGGCTCAAGGGTCGACGCGAATCTCCCGGGATAAAAATCCTACGCGTTTCAGCCGTTATGGAACAATTGTTTCGGATAAAGTTGAAATAAGGTTGCCTCGATTTTCTGTTATTTTGCGAGAGTGGAGGCACTCGTAGGTTGGCGGTCGGTTATCGATAAGGCGTAAAGAGATCCGTTTCGCGTGTAGTATTTAAGCCCGAAGAAAGAGGAGAAGAGAAAGAAAGATAAAGAAGGGGGGGGGGAGAGAAAGAGACTGTTCGGTTTACGAGGGGCGCGCGTTAAACGAGTGGCACGATTCACGGGATAATAAAGGCGAACCGACCTCCAAATTTTTACGGCATAACGGCCCCGCCGCGCCATTGTGCTCTGCGCGCGTCCTTCGAACTCTTCCTTGTTTCCTCGTTTTCTACTTTCCCTCCCCGTTCGCTTCTTTTTTCCACCGCCCCCGTCGGAAAATTACGTCCGTTTCTCGACGGTGACCGAAAAAACGGAAGAGAAAACGAAAAACCACGGCGGGAGGAGTCTCTGGCAGAGAAAGAGAGAACAGAGGGGCGGAGAGGAGAGGAGAGGAGAGTGATGGGGAGTGGAGGGAATAAAAGGAAAACAGAAAGAAAGAGTAAATTGCGCGCATTAATGTCGTCCGCCCCGTCCGGCGCCCGCTCCGCTGTGCGATTCTCGCAGTCAAGAGTCTACCCCTAATGAAATTCACGAGCGTTTTGAAACGGGGAAGCTTTATTAAACCAGGATTAAATAGCTGGAATTATTCAAAAGCTCAATTATCAGCTTATTGTCGGTCTAGCTAGCACTACTGGCTAAACGCGTGAGAAGGGCACAGATGGTGCGCGACCGTCCTCCTCATCCTCCTGGCCCTTCGTTCCAGCATCCCTATATTGTCTCTACTCTCTTTCTCTCTCTCTCTCTCTATCTATCTATCTATCTATCTATCTATCTCTCCCTTTCTCTCTTTCGCAGGCTAGAAATAAAGGATTTTTAGTAGCCGGACTACAAACTGAAGATATATCAGACTCCGGGATACGCGCGACGGCAGAGGCTGCTTTACAGAGAGCTCCGCTTTAATCCGCTCCAGCTGGCCAGCCTTATTCTCGCTCAAACGGCCCGTTCGACCATCGACCAAGAATCGAATCGTCCCTCAAACGTTCCCGCCTTCTTTTTCTTTATCGGCGAACACGCCCGCGAAACTACAAACACGCGACCGCTCCCGATTCGCGATTAATCTGTGTGCGACTGCACACAGGGGCTCGCTTAATGAGTCCGAACTGAAAAGCAAATTCTTCGCATTTGGCATAACGAAAAAATAGAGATATATTACTGTTGGTAAAGATTTTGGTTCGCGCGATGGTGAAAAGTTTTTTGCAGATACTCTGAAAATTTTAAATGGATCGCACGCCTAGATTGATTTCATTAGGTAAATCGGTTCAATGATTCTGGTAAACGTTTTAATTGGCGACGTGGACGGTGGGGATCTCCGAATTTTTAATGAAACAAGCGTCGAACCGTGCCCGCTTTGGAACGATCCGGCGAATGCACGGGGCAAGTAGTAAAAGTCGGTTTACGGTCAGACTCGAGACGCTGCGAGCCGGGCTTTGGCCAACTTGTCGCAGCCGGGAAGCAATAAATGCTTGATCGCAGCCAGATTTCAGTCACTTCGTCCAACAATAACGCGGCCGACCCTCGGTCGTCCCTATCCACGAGCGGTTAACGAGTAATTAGATTATAAAGTGCGCGTTCGAACCTCGGCCGAGCGACGGCCGCAGGCTGGGAAAACAATTACGGATCAAAAGTGATACGATCGATACGAGAACGAACTGCGCAGTGTGCTCCTGCGACAACCGACGGGGTAAACGAACGAATTCGTATTTTATCGTTACCGTCCAAAAATATACGGGGATTGTCACCGCAATAAAGATACCTTTAGCAAAATTGAAGCGAAGACCGTGCCTTTTGAACGGGACTTCTGCCAAGAACTGAAAATAGGAGACCGACAACCTGCGTTTTGGAAAATTGAAAACAAAATAATAAATCGGCAATATTGCTTCCCGTTAGCATGATCTGCACAAGTGGTTATCGAAACCTCTAACTTAACAGGCAGATGATATTTTAACCAAGCGTTTTCGATGGGCAGTGCCGAATCAGAGGAGCGATCGGCGTGAATCTGGGCCCAGCAAAAGCCTGTGTCTCGCTGGCAAAGCAAGTCTGAGACGCGCAAACATTGAATAAAGTATGTACAAAGTCCCCGAGAAGTTCCGAACCTAAAAAGCTGGCTGGATGTTCGTCGAATAAACACGAGTTTCCATCCGTCATCTATTATTTGAGACAGCTGCCGCGCGCCCCCGGTTCCGGGTGCAAACAAAATTCCTTCGGCACGATTTCTTTGAGGCGAATTCCTCGAGTACCACGGGGAGACACGTTCCGTGCATTTTTCCCCGAGAAGAATCGCGCGCCACGACCAAAAACAGTCGGAATAAAATATAAGGGACCCTCGAGATGGGAGGGAGGATTGGAAAAGTGGAAGTGAGAGAGCCAGCATCTTTTTTTACGAGCGTGTTTCGAATCGATTCGGATATAGTCACGGGAACGGTCGAGAACGGCAGCGGGTACGAGCGGGTACAAACGGGTACAACCGGTGCGAATGGAGTGACTTTTGGTCAGGCGAACGGTCACGGGACATCGATATTGAAGTGCAAATTCCGTAAACCGAGGCCGAACGGAGCCACGCGCATTTAACTTTGCACCTGCGACGATCGTATAACGCGGCCGACCGGTGTTTACAATGCACGTGTCGCATGGATCCGTGCTATCCGTGCTACCCGTGCTACCCGTGCTACCCGCCGCTACCCAATCCCACCAAGGCATTGTGACGCGCAAGCGATAACCGTAATAATCGAAGTGCTCGCGATCCACCCGACTCGACCGGTTAAACCGGCCGCGTTATCGCGCCAAAATTCCCATCGAACTGATCCACCAACGAAAAATGCCCCACTGACCTATCAGAGCACGCTTTACAGACTCCAGAGGCTCCAGATTTTTAGCAACTATTCCGAGGGAATAGTGTACAGTACAACGGTGGAAAAAAGACAGCCTGCAGAAATGTAATTTTGATTACAATCCAAGAGCGAAACAAGTCGATCTTCGCGGACACAATCGTAAAGTTAGGATAAACGTGTTTTTACCATTGGCGCAGTAGGTTAGAACTACCGATTGAAGTCTGAATGATTTTTACAAGTTTTCGGATTCAACGGACTCCGAATAACGAACCCGTTCCGATCCTTTTTCCGCGATCGCGTCGCAGTTTTCACGAGATTTCCGAGACGGGAAATGACGCGTCGTGCCGTCAAGCGTCGACGCTGTTAACAGAGGCATTTAAACCTTGCCACCGGTACGGAATGTAAATTAATTAATTGAAAGCGGCCGCGACACGAAGCGACGCCACACTCGTCGGCTCGACCCGACTCGACCCGGCCGCCCGACCCTGCCCGACCCGGCTCGACTCTGCCGTGCCGGAGAAGAGTGCGTTTATCAAACAATTTTCCGTTTGCCCTGCCGTCGGCCGGAACAACGGGACGTGACCACAATTAATTAAATTTAATGACCGAGTGACAATGGCTTTATTAATTAGTAAAATTAACCGCGTAACGCGGCGACGCGCGCGTCACTGGCTGCCCGCCACCCCCGGGACACTCGACTTTATTAATGCAATTTCCTGTTAATCCGATTTTCCTTGCTCGTTACGATTCACTTTCTGATTGAGCCCGGCCACCTGAGCCGAATAACACACTGCCAGCCGCGTCGTTTGTGACGCTTCGATCGCTCCAATTAATTATCCATCGGTGATGTCGATCGACCTCGCTGCACTCTTCGCCTCGACTATACTCCGTTTAACAAATTTACGCGCGCGCACAATTTTCTTCTTTAGGTCATACCACCTTCCTTTTCTAACCATACGCAAAGTAGATCGCGCTTTGCGATAGGTGCATTAGGTGCAAAATAAAAACCAATTTCCTACGAATGCATCGAACGAAAAGTCGAACAGAAACGGCTCAGCCCCTCGAGTGTTATCGCAGAGTACCACGGGCAGATAATACTCGGAGCTACGCCCTTTAGAATAATCCCCGGTAGACCGTGCCCGATTTATATTCGCAAAGTTACGACAGTTCAAACATCGGCGATTTTTCGCGCCAGCAAAGTTCTCCACAAACGCGAGTCCACTAAATTACAAATTCCCCGACAATTTTCAACTAGTCGCAGTCGAAAACAGTTTGCTGGATGTCGAAAAACGGCGTCTGTAGCGATGCAAGCTCGAGGCCGGAGGAGAAGAGTACAATCGGTCGATTCACGAGGCGAGAAAGAACGTGCGCTCCATTTATGGTTTCGGCGACGAAATATACGCGAGCGAACGCAACGGCGCGGAGACACGCATCGTACGAAACTTTCTTATATTCAGCGCTCGTGCCGCTACGAGATACATATACCCCCGGCCAGCAGTCCCAGCAGCTTGTCGGCTCCGATATATTTGCGTGTTTTATTCATGAAATACCCAACTGTCTGTCGTATAGCCCGCGGATAAGGTGTGGCGAACGTGTGGACAAGACGTGTATCGCGTCGCGAAGACGTGCCGTCCCACAATTGGAAACCGCCGGGTATAAAGAAAGAATCCTCGAAAACCGAGCGCCAAACTATTTTCGATCAGCGTCCATGATTCATTGACGAGCTGTGAGAGAGACGGAACAAGCATAGTTGTCATTAACAGAGACGCCTATTCCGGGGTCGACTAAAATTACAGCAACCGAACCGTCGAATCCGAGTTATCCTCGCAAGAAGCTATTGTAGCAACTAATTCCGTTCCGTTCGTGCTTTCGACCATTCTGCACTGAGTTCTCAGAACTTTTAGAGACACAGGAAAGATTATTGATTATTAATTCAGGATGCAGGATTTCTCTTTTAAAAAAATTCTCCGTTTCCCATCGAACAAGGATCGCTAATTAATCGCGACTGGTGGATCCCAGTTTCGCGACCGTAAACAGGGCCAAGGTGTGCTTTAGAGCTCCGTAACCAACAGCCTCGACTCTTCCAGACAAAGTTTCCTACCGCGAGCTTTGCTAGTCTCTCTCTCTCTCTCTCTCTCTCTCACTCTCCCTACTTATCTCGCTGTCTCTCTTTCTCAACAAGATCCAAGCACCGAAGGGTGAAGCGGCGGAGGGTGCGCAGCCTGAAACTAGAAAGCGGCTTTAGAATTTAATGCGTGAGAGGTTTCGGGCGCGATGGTATTCGAACGTATCCTGTCTGGTTTTGTCGCTGGTGCTTGTTCTTCGACATGCAAGAGAAAGAGAAAGATAGGAGGTAGAGAGAGAGAGAGAGAGAGAGAGAGCGAGGTAGGCCGGAGAAAGCTGGAAGAGAGTCGGGAATAAGTATGCGGAGTACCGAAAGCCCGGGGTTTCCGCGACGGCCTCGCCGGTATGAATATTTAAACGGATGTAAATTGCGAATTAACTATTGATAAAAACAAACCAGAGGGTCCGCGTTAAGCCTGCCTCGTAAATCACACCCTTTACGAGAGACAGGGAGGGGGCGAGCACCGGGAAAATTTCCAAGCTTTTTGAGCGGCGGCGACGACGACGACACCCGAAATCGAGAACCCTTCTCCCGTTTCATTTTTTACCGGACGAGTCAGGAAAAAGAGCCCGGGCAGCCGCTTTACGATCCCGTGAAACTTTCAGCTCGACAAGCCAGTTGTCGCCCTCGTAAAAGCGCGTTAATCAAACGCCGGAACCGACTCGTTATTATCTTGTCCTATTATTTTTCTTCGTAACGCGTCCTGGTGCACGCGGGTTCCTAGTTTTCTCGGAGAATCCCGGGCCCTGGTCCCTCGCGAAGATTCACAACGGTATCAAACAGGACACAAAGCACAGGAATGATCACACACAGCAAACGCATGCGCCGCGAATGCGTTCCGAATTGCCGACGCCGATTCAATTTATCCATCTTAACCCACTTTACTGAAATGCTGCCAAATAGGCAATTTGCCTGGGCCAAATAGCCAGCACCGAGCTCCAATCGTGAGGAATTATTGAGGTACGGAGCGCGGTTAATGATGAGCGCAAATTCTTGAGCAAGCGTCTCATGTTGACCGCTGCTCGGTGAGAGAAATTGTTTCCAGATGAATGTTGTGTAATGTTAATGCGTAACGATCGAAAACGATACGCGATTAGATTACTTTTCTGAATTAAATTGACTTTAATGCGTAGAATGGTGTATAAGAAGTAGACGTATCTGAAACGTCTTTGTACGCGAGGATATCTATAAAGAGGAACGATCGCTCAGCGATAAAACATTAAATTTCCAAGCCAATTCGCTGGCCCACGAAAAGAAAGGAATACAAGGGAATGCACCACCGGTGCAGCCGCGAAATTCGCAGCGCCCATCGCGGAACGAAAACAACGGCGGAGCGTAGGTAAAGCGGTGCAATAAAATTCGCCGCATTATGAAAATTCCCGAGGCTGTCGTCCGCGGGTAAGCGGGTGAAAAACAACGCCGCGCGTTCCTAAACAACCCCAGAGCGTGTAAATCCGGGCGATATCGTCCGCGATGAACAAACCGAGAACGCGGAAAAATCGAGAAAAGGGACGAGGAGTATTTTTTTAACAAAGGGCTAGAGAGAGAGAGAGAGAGAGAGAGAGAGAGAGAGAGAGAGAGAGAGAGAGAGAGAGTGGCAGATTTCCAGCCCTCCGCGTTGTAAGCCCGGTATGGGCTGGTGGGCTTCTGCGATAAAGACGTCGAGTCATGACCGGGACATTGTTCAGAAAGGAAACGTCCCAAGAGGGTAATGGCGGCGACCAAAGACATCTGCGTGTGATCTACGTTTTCATGGGACCTTTAAAGCTTTTAAAGGAGACTCGCTTGCGAATGCCTCTTTCGCCAACTGCGCGGCAGCGGCCCATTCGAAACGCATCTTGTAGCTGTACGATTTCCTATTCCATTTAGATTCGTCCCTGCTTTTGGTTCGACGTGTCAAAGTTTGTGTTTCGACGGAGAACTGCAGCGAGCGTACACAAGTATTCGGTACACCTCTTAAAAACGAATGACTTCGTGAACCAAAGATTCAAAGGTTTTTACATCCACAGCCTGGCTGGCTCTGCGTTGCCAAAAATTCTGATTCGGACGGAAAGTCGCGGTCGAAGGGAGGAACGAGAAAGTTTCGCGGTTTGAACCGGAAAACGGAAGGAGAACGAGGAGGTGCGCAAGGTCGAAAACGAACTAGAAAGTTACCGAGGAGAAGGGGAGAGAGAGAAGAACCGACTCGGTAAGAAAAAAGGCGAAAGATGATAACGGAAAGGGAAAAAAGGGCTCGTTCGCAGCATCTCGGGGTCGGATAAGTGTGCGGCGGCACGCGCGTCGTCGCAAACAAAGGCGGTGGCGTGGGCGTGAGAGTCCGTGCGCCAAAATGGCAGAACGGTCCGCAGACGAGCGGGTGGGTCCAGGATCGAGGAGGATCGACGAGAACCTCCGCGAGAGCGATAGAGAGGCGAGGACGAAGATTATAGGCACGTATTGGCGCATCGGCCCCCCGGGCCCGGGTATAAATGTAATCCAGAAGCCGGACGTGACGCACATAACTAGAAACCGGCTCCATCGCCTTGTGCTGGCCCCTTCTTCAGCGAGGAACCCGCCGCGCCGCTCTCCTGCGTCTCCAGACCGAGTTCCAGCCGATACCCGTGCCGCAAGCTCGTCGTTTAAAAGTTTCGCTTGCACGGCTAACATTTCTCTTGGATTCTAAAAGAAACTATACAGGTCTAATGAGATCTTGATGTTGAGGTGTTCTTCTCACGTTTCAAATTTGAGTTACTACGGCCAGAAGAGTATATCGTTTTACCGTAACCGCAGCTCCAGTGACATTGTCCAAATAGAAATTTTCGAGAGGAGAACTCTAACAGCCTCGATAAAGTTTTCAATTCCTGAATCATCGACGTCTCATTTCGAACGATTCCAAGTTCTCGGATGCTCCGCGAGTATACATAAAAATCCAACGGTCCAGCTAACGACTTCCCCGAGTCGTGAAATCGTTCTTCCCATGTTTGTTAGTGTCCCGCGGAACGGCAACGACATTTCCAATAAAGCAGCAACGACGGAACTCCGTTTGCTCGAGTGGAGCGAGCAACGTTTCAAAGTTTGGAGTGTCGGTGGCCGTGTATCGGCAACCGATTCCGCATAAAACATGTACGGCATACCGTTCCGGGTGGTCCCGGCCAACCGGGGATCCATCCGGTCCGGATTTGCCGGTGAAATTGAAATAAGCTCCGACTACGTTCGCAGCGAGACTTCTATGTACGTAGAAAAACCGATCTCCGCTCCGGTGGGCACGGTGGAGTGTTGTCGACACATTCTGCACGCTTTGGTCAACCTGACGTGGCGCATGGTGGGGCCCCGAGTCGGGATTGACCGGTTCAGAGTCTGTACAAGTACGCGAAATCTATTTCTCAGCTATTTTCCACAGACTGGTAAAGCTACGTGTGGGAATACAATTATAATAAATTATACGATGTTCGAGCAAGCTTTAAAAGAAACGAGAGAACGTTGTGTCTCGTTGTTCTCTTGTACGCTTTTAGGGAGCGAGAAAATGTAGAAACTCCTCGGATATGTACCGATCGAATAAGCATACAGGACGATGCACGGGCACGGCTTGGTTCGATATTTTCAAGCCCATACGAGTTTTGGTTCATACGAGTTAATTTCGATGAGATGGGGCTTCGAGAGAGTTAGAGGCGCGGGTCAGAGGATACGGTGACCTATCCAGTGATCGTAGATATGGCCAGGGGCCGGTCGATCGGGGATCGGGAACACGTAGACGCTTAACGAGGGTGCTCGTGCGGAGAGAGCGAAAGGAGCTCCCGAAATACTACACGGTGCGCGCCATGACGATACGAAGTCGCCGGATACATTTTGAATCGCGGCCGAGCCTCGTACCCGCCTGTCTCCTATCGTTCCATTTCGAGTCCAAGACCGCGGACAAAAGCCGAGGAACGTGATTCATCCCAAAAATTTCTTTGTTATTCGAATCGAGAGTCATTCCCATCGTTTCTCGGTCCCACGAGGGACCTTCCAGGAAAAAACGATACTTTGTGTCCTCGTGTCCCAAATTTTCCGCGAGTGTGTTGACGAGTCGTGAATAAACGCGGATCGACAAGACGGTGTTTTTGCAATCGAGCGTAGCCGAGCGGAAACGAGCTGGCAACGGATCGGTTCGCAGGTCGGGCACGTGATTACGATTTAATGGAAGGAAGGATCGATGTTTATTATCCGGCGCGTACGTGTTGTTGCTTGCGCGAATCGGCTCGGGTCGGATCGGTCCTGGTCGGGTCGAGCCGGGCCGGGCCGGGACGGGCCGGGTACCTATCTCGCCGAGCCTGTAAAAGCAACGGGTTATGAAGCAATAACTCGGCTCGGTGTGTCGGCCCGCGACACCCAGCCAAGGCAAACACGCGGTTCACGGCTCGCCTACACTTCCGTAAACTAGCCTTGTGCCTCTCTATCCCGTCTGCTCTCTTTCGTCCTAATCGCGGCGCGCCAACCGTTTCCGATGTCTTCCCGACGCGGTTTAACTGTGCACCCCGGGAATTATACAAACACAGTACTTAGGAATCTTCCGGGACCGGTGTTCCCGGTGTTCCGGTGCGGTAGATCGGAACAATTTTACCGATTCCCGTATTCTGGTCCCTTTGCGAGCCAACAACGCAGTCCCCAAACATTCCTTATCGCGTTTGCACAGATTTCGCGCTCCGATGCTTGTGTCTAGACCCATTAAGATTAACTTAACTCGTTATTTACCGACGATCAAACCCCCGTTCCAGGCGATTATTTGCGATTTCGATAGATCAGTTTCGAATACCGATCTCGACGTTTGAATACTCGAAATTGGGGCACGCGATACGTGCTCCGCGGATGGGCGCAGAGAGCATAAACTTACGTCATATCCGCAAAAGAGAGCCGTGAAATCTTGCCAAATACACGTCGTCCCCCTTCTATCTTGCTTCCTGTGCCCCTCGCCCGTTCCTCGTCCGGTCCTCGCTGATACGGAAGAACGTCCAATATCCCGTCGTCCCGAGGAATTCCGGTATCCACTCTTCGAAGAGAAAATATGTCGATCCGGATCCATGTTGTATCCGGAAGCTGCGATAATGATCGTGCGCGACACCGCGGGACGTTTGAATTCGAAATAGCCATCTGAAACATTCGGAACGTTCCGCTTTCAAGATTAAAACGAACAAAAAGTAGTATTAGTTTTGTTTCTTTACATGTGAAAATTTGACAAAAGCTTGTGGACTAGGGTCGCGAAAAGAGATCGGGAGTCGATGAATCGAGAGGGTTCGATGAAGACCGTTGAACCGAGGCGCGATTAGGATCGCAGTTAGGAGTTCAGTGTCGCGGCAACGTTATCGACGCAACAGCAGCGATTTATTAACGCGTCGAGGCACCGGTCGGCGCCGGGAACAGCAACAGCAACAGCAACAGCAACAGCAACAGCACCGAGCAACGGTAACAACAACGAGAGAGCCCCCGACTATCTGATATCGAATTACAAGCGGCGAATTCGCTGAATCGCGAAGAAATTCGGTCATCGATAATCGAAGGGTGCCGCGACACGAGATATTGCATGCCCGGCGATATTTCATCGATAAATCGAAATAGGGAGAGGGGGGCGAAGGGTGTTGCGCGATATTGTACCGTGAACGTTTAGAGACCGGGGCGTAGTCGCGCGTAATCATTTTTATCCGGGGCGAATGCTCGACGAACGGACACACACACACACACACACATACGCGCGCAGGCACGCACACCGAGAGACCTGTTTGTCTCTGTTCATCCATGTCCGTCTGTCTGTTCGTTTGTCGGTCGGCGTTCCTCGAGCTTTCCGGGCGCTCCGATCGATGAAAGTCTCCAGAGGATTTAGTCCGTTACTTTCGACGAGGACCATACCTACCCCGGGAAATAGAGTAGCCTAACCGGAACCCGGGGCCGACGCTTTCCCCGCTGAATTTTCTCGTCGGAGAACGGAATATTGGGTTCGAACCTTCCCTTATTTCCGAGCTTACAACACACGCCCTCGAGTAAGACGCTGTTCCATGGGAAATATGGTGCTCGCGCTTCTCGCTGACGACGAGCCAGCCAGCCAGCCACCTTTTCCACGCGAAACCTGTCGGGATTACCTGCTGCTCGGCGAATCTGCACCCTCTGACAATTATTTCTTCCCTTACGCTCACAATCCTCCTTTTTGGTTTTTCTACCCGCGCGTTCTTGGACGTTTTTACTCGCTCGCTCTCTGCGGTGCTCCTCGAGGACCAGCCACGAGCTACGAACGTGTAACGCTCGTGGGAGATGGGGTTAATTAATCGGACGATGCCGGTTGCTAGGCCAGTTGATGGAATAAACGGGCTTTCACGCGGTAAGTCTGAGGCGTGTAGCATCATTTCTGACTGGCGGGACAGAGCGAGCATTAATACGCTGCAATATTAGCCGGAGCTCCCGCTGGATCTCTGTCCGGGTACGAAGGAGATGAAGAAGGGATGAAGAAGGGACGAAGAAGGAACGAAGAAGGAACGAAGAAGGGTCGAGAAGGTGGGGAGCGGCTAAAACCTACGGGGGCAACGTGTATGCCAGGCATGTGCGACCCGCACGACTTATATCTGTTACGGGCTAGTATCTTTCCGCGTGGATCGTAGACATAACACCTTCGGAAGACGTAAAGTTATAAATATATAACTGACAGTGCAGTTTCTGGGCGGGGGTGTGTGGAAGCGTAACTAGATCGCGCGCGTAGCATCGAACCGCATCGCCCTTCGATCCCGTTCGCTTCTTCTTAAATAAATATACCGGTCGAGCCGCGCCTCGCTTAAATATTAAATATTCAATATTTAAACAATCCGGTCTTCGATCAAAACTCGGTTTCGATCCCTTTCAATTCCGCGGTATTTAACACGAAAAGGCTGCTCTCGCCAGGAAATGATCGGCACTCGCAGTCAACAGAAATGTCAACGGGGAAGATTTTTTCTATCGAAAATTGACTCTCGCTGCCATGTTCTTATTTCAATCAATTAAATCCGGTCGGTTTTAGCATTCGGTGGTAGGACATTATAGCGAACGAACGTCTGCTTAGCACGGTCACCGACTCTCGTACGATGATCCATCACCGAAGGTGCCGTGATTAGGCGACGGTCACGTCACGCCCGTAAACGTATAGACGAGCAGATACACGAGGATACAGCGTGCGGATACACAGTCGATGTCGGAAGGGACGAGAACGTACCGAGGCAACATGTATGCCAGACATGTGCGACCTGCTCGACTTATATCTGTTACACGTGCGCATTCCCTCCGCACTGGCTCGCGACGCGACGCGACGCGAATGTAACACGTAACAAATATGCGCATCATCTTTAATAAATACGGAACCCTACTCCCCCGGCCGAAACTATTGAATACTCGAAAGAAAATCCTCGGCTCTCACTTTCGTCGCGTGGGGAATTTGATTAGCCTTCGAACAAAAGAACGAGCATCTCTTGCTACGTATTTCTTTGTCTTCTCTTCTCCAATGAAATTGCCTTCCAACGAGAAAGTCCTCTCAAATCTTTAGCCTTAAGATCAATGCATCCCCGAGGAGAACTTGGAAAATCTTTCTCGTGATCCGGCGTGTCCTTTGTTAACCCTTTGCACTCGACTGTCCTCTCTAGGGACGTCGTAAATCTGGCGACTGTCTCTTTCCGACGCGGAAAGGTTGCTTTATCGCAATCTCGATGACCTACCAAATACTACTCAAACAATTATTTCTGCGAACTAATTTTTTGGAAAGAAATGTTCAAACCTATTAGTCGACTTTCCTGCGTTTCGCGAGAACCTCCCCCGAAGAACGAGAAACAAATGATCGAACGCAAAGACTCTGGCTGGATTAGTTACCGGAAAATATCGAGCAGAGGATAATTCGCGGCAAGGGCTAATTGTATAATCGGCTGGCAGGGGTGGAGCGGTTTAATCGAGCGGATAATTCGGTCGGCGTGGATGGCCAGCGCGGGAAGACGATGTTTTGCGAGTGGATTATGTCGTCAGCGTCGGCATCGGCGTAGGCGCCGTCGACGGGCCACGCGTCCCCCGGTTTTGTCACGTGCACGGTGATAATTTGATTCTGCTTAAAGGCAGGAAATAGTGGCGCGCGTTACCGCTCGTTGCGTATACCGAACCGGTTAAAGTGAATTCAGTCTGCCAGCTGCAGACAAATTAGCGGATCGTCGAGCAATTCGAGCTGCGGTGCTGTGCCGCGCGTGTCTGCAACCGAGGAAATTACAACGTTATCGTTCGTTACCCGCTCGCGCGCGCGATACACTTATCAATGGAGCAGGGTAATACGAACAAGTAGTAGCGAGGAATTATTGCTACGCGATCGGAACGATTAAAATTAGCATCGGGGCTATCGACGGAATTAACTGCTGGGAATCGCTGCGTGCCGTTCAAGGGCCGATACGGTATAATAATACCGTACGGAGGGAATTACGCCGGCGGACAGATTTTCCCACGGATTTCAAAACATACTTGTTTTGTGCGTCGTCCCTACTTTCGTTCAAATTCATGCAAATTTCATGGTCCTTAATCTACCAAGAAGGTACCCCTCCCCCCTAGGATCTTTGGAATACCGATCCTTTTTGCATTCCTAAGACACTTGAAATACTCGTTCCCCTTTACATTCCCGAAATTCTCGTCGAATATTGATTCTTTGTCTATCCTCGATATCTTTCAAATACCAATAACCCTCTCGTATTCCTCTAAAAAATGTTCGAATTCCTTGTTGTCCGAATGATTTCCACCAAAGAAATAGTTTGCTTGAAACCAATCCATACGATACACGATTTACTGCACAATTAAATATGGATTGTGTTCGGCACTGAAATTGTGTAATTGTTGTATTATCCGAACAATCATGTTCCACTAATAAGCACGGATAATCCAGGTTCTACTGTATGCACAATGATTCGCTGTTCTATTACAGCGTCCGTGTATCGCGGACGAAATATGTGGACAAAGAAAAACCATAAGGAAATTCTGTTCCCACCTATAGGTCCATAGAATTCTGAGCATGCGCTGGGAGCACAGTATCGTCGGCAAAGTATCGAAGCTTTTCCCGAACGAGCTTAAAGTTCCGATGAAAACGGGGGCGACGGAACGGGGACAGCGAATGTAATTATTTCCGTTTTAACAAGCCGCGAATTATTTCCTGTCGTCGGTCCAATATCTTGCGGCTGGGTCCACGGGGATCGTCCCCTTTCTCCTGACCCCCGTGTTCGAAAGCGCTCGATCGCAGATATCTCGTTTTCGCGTGAGCAAACTAGTGCCGAACGAGTTTTCCATTTGCCCTGGCCGCAATTGATCCGAGCGACCGCGCGCCCGCACGATAACTATCCGCCGGACTCATTTAAGATAAACTTAGTCGGGGATCAGCGGATACGTGATTTCCACGAGGTTTCCACCCCTCCCCTTCTGTACCATCGGCACGGTCGCTCGAAATGTACACGAGAGGATTATTACGAAATTATATAGGATCAATGGAGGGGCCCCCTACGTGCCGTTCGACACGTGTAACGAGTTCGAAAAACGTTTTCGTTATTCCGCCAGTCGGGAGACTGGCAATCGTTACCCGATCGGCCCTACGCTAGCGATATAATTAATTCGATTACCCACCGAGCACCCCTGCGGAAAATGAATCTTGGAGACACGCGGTCTTCCGAGGAAACGGTGCGACACTCCGCAGACCGAGAACTTCGAGCAGACGAAGATCGGGTCGTGGAATTATTATTTATTTCGCCCCTTGTGCCCGTTGAGAATGGACGGAAAATCGAAAACATTTGGTTAATAGTACTTTTCATAGTAAACCGTAAATTCACTTAATCTCGGTGTAATATTTGAAGCACGATGGGACATTTCCATAAAGAATAATTTTTTATTTGCCGCATCAGAGGAACGCGCTGTTTCTTGCAAGCTTAACTTGTGGAAAGAAAGTAAAGCAGGAAAATCTACAAAAACAAAAGAAAAATTGTTTCGAAACAGACCGCGGCGATGCGAAATTTATCTTTCGTGGCCGCTTGTTGCAGCATAACGAGTCGAGTGCTTAAAATGTAAAGTTTCAGCTCACTGGACGAGACAGGGCACTGCCACCACTATGTTGAACATTTTTCTGTACTATCCGTGTTAAATTCTGCGAGTTTATTTCAACGTATTTTGATGAACAGATAACAGTTAAAGCAATGCAAATTTTTCATAAATTACAAAATCCCGCGCCATCTCCCAACGGTTGATTTTACAGAATCCTGTTGTTGGTAAAAATTTCATTGAACAGATTTTTCGTTGTAAACGCGTCAATGGTTTGTGTTAGGTGCACTTTTCGCGAGCTCGAGAATCCTGAAGGGTTGCTGCAGCGATGCTCGACCTTTAATATCGAATAAGGGATCGAATGAGGAAAAAAACGTCCGGGTTCGCAAGTTTCGCGAACTGCATTAACAAATGAAAATTTAATGCCCGGCCTCCGAGCAGGACGGGGTATGCGGAGAAGCTTCCGATTCTTCTGCAAAGTTGCTGCGTGTCTTTAATGGATAGCAACGGGCACGAAAAGTAGAGCGGAAGCGTCGTTACGTCGGAACACTCGCTATTTCGATGTCATTCCCTTCCTATTCCCCTCGAAACGGCGCGTATCGTGACTTTCGGCGAGCCCTGCGAAGCGCGCGCGTTGCAAGCTACATACATCCCCGGTGCATCAATACGTATGCATTACGCCCACCGACGAAAACAAGCACCTTAACGGAGCGCTGTCAGATTAGTTACAGTTCTGTTGCTCGGCAGGTGTTAATTAGGCTATGCAAAGATTCCGACGTTGCGACGTTGACACTCGCGAGAACGTCGCGCCGCGTCGCCTCGCCTCGCCTCGCGTCGCGTCGGAACACGACCGGCTGCTAATCAATTATGCTGATTAGCAGCGCGTCGCGCGGAACTCGAGAAAAATAGAGTGTGTCGTATTCTTGAGAACGTTTAGATTTATCAAACTCGGTAACGCGTTGTAACTCGCTTAACCTCAGATACGAAAGAACCTCGAAAGAGTTCGATGAATTGGTTACTCATCGAAATACCTACGGACAGCTAACAAATATGCTAACGTAACTCTTCGGGTATGCCTAGTACCACTTTTATTCCAGTCAACTAGCTTCTAGCTCTGTTCTCGCGAAATAATTACCGGCTTAAGTCGCGTCGCAGCGGGACACTACCAGCCGCTAATCAATTATGCTGGTTAGCCGCGCGCGTCAGGAAGAATCGTCGACATAAAAGTAAGTGTGCCACGTTGTTTCCCGTGACTTTTCCGCCTGAATATCGATCCACGGTTGTTGACGGGTGTCACGTAACGGAGATAAAAGGATACGGGGAAAGTTCGTTTCGGGAAAGCGGACGGAAATTGTTTGGTCAACGACCGGGCACACCAGAGAGACGAGTCGTCGTCGGCGCCGTTCGACACGCGTTACAACGCTTAACGAAGTCCCGGTAATTCCGTTCCCGCGGCACTCGTGTTAATTACAGTTCACCTAAAGGCAAACGACGCCATTGTGGCCTGCGTCGTTCGCGGTCCGGAACGCGAGGCCATCTTACGCCACTGACACATAATTAGCCGACGTTAATTAGATGACGATAACAACGCCGACGTAATGCCGTCGCCGGCGCCAACGTTTTCTTCTATTTCCTCTCGGCGACGATTAATTGGTCGAACGCTCTGACGTTCGACGGAGCCATAAACATTATTTGCAATGTACGGTGCCTCTCAATGTTCGTCCCTCATTTATCAGTTGTTTGCTGTTAACCACGATGGGGGACTAAAACAGTCCGATTAAAATACCTGCCAGTGTCAAGAACATACCTATGCAAAACTCTAAAATCCTCTGGAGATCAATCCACAGTCCTGGAAAGGTCCCAAACTTCGCTGGTGGTTCGCAAAGAGTCCTGCCGGGTATCTACGGTCACCGGTCAGCTGGGGGTCCATCTAGGATCCTGACGAGAACCTAGGAGCCTGTGAAGATGCTGACCAAGTCCCAGAATACGCTGGAGGTCCATTGACGACGCTCTC
The DNA here is from genome assembly GCA_913789895.3 of Seladonia tumulorum. Taxonomy (NCBI): domain Eukaryota; kingdom Metazoa; phylum Arthropoda; class Insecta; order Hymenoptera; family Halictidae; genus Seladonia; species Seladonia tumulorum. The sequence goes on from OU565281.1 coordinate 11,401,914, forward strand.
TCTCTCTCTCTGACGATGTCCTACAGCCCGCTCCAAGTCCACTAAGTATCCTGACGAGATTTCAGATTCCACTGAAACGTAAACGAAAGTCACGGTGAGTCTAGGAGTCCACTGGATACTTTTTAAGTGTCCTAACAGGACCTCGGATCCATTCCGAGGGCCTTGGGTAACTTAAATAGGAGACTAGCGAAAGCTCCAAGAACCAAAACTAGAGGAATCCAACGTGGAATGATCGAGAAAAAGTAGTTTCGTAAATTCTGAAGGAAGAGTCGCTTACAAGATTTTCCGGTGAAGAAACCAATTGCTTTATCGCGGCCATATCGTTGCCGTTCAATTATGGAATTAACAACGCGAACGTCCGGCCCTTTCGGTCATATAGATGCGTAATAAATGCTTGCCCGTGGAACGATAACGGGTCGAATGAATGCAACGGATACCGGTATTTATGCGATCCAGATATCAGTGGAACAATAACGACCGCCACGGTATCGTACGCAAACGCGTGCGCGTAATTATTTTGGAATTAATGGGATACGCGTTCCTGGAAACGCGTTACACGCGCGACTCTCAGCCGCGGATCGAAGAAAAATGTGCCATATCACGAGAGACGAGTATAGCGTCGAGTGCCGTGGGACGAGCGTACTTTTCGCGTCTTTTCGCGAAAAAGCAAAAACCGCGGCCCGATGGTCGAGACCGGATTTTCATATTAAATGATACAAACACAAAGTGCGTGGAATTGATATGGGCACGGTATCGTCGGTCGCAAATTTTAAATAAAGTACACGAACGGGCGAGAGACTCGGGGATATCCGTGGTGGCTGGAACGTTGGCTACGTTCGCTCGAGAAAAGCAAATGTCCGAGAATCGTGCTCGTCCCCTCCGCGTTTCCTTCCGACAAATAAAGCATACGAGAAACGACGGTCCCGGGGGCGAGCAACAAATAATGTTTGTCCTCGGAAGGGCGGTAGAAGGCGGAGCATTTTAAACGCGGATACCGAAAAAGTCTCTCTTCTTCCATTTCCCCCTCCTTTGCCTCTCTCTTTGCCTTAATAATGAGCGGTTGTTCTCCGTTTCTTTTCGCTCCTTTTTCGCGACGTATATCATACGAGTAATACACAACGTTGCGGCGTCGGACGACGGCGGTGGGAAAAGGAGGAACAGCATTCTTGGCAAGATATTTGTGTGGGAACGGAGGGATGGCTTGGCTTAAGGAATGTCTACCCCCGGCGGCAACAAGGGTCGAAGGTCTCGACAAATATCATAAAATGTAAATGCCGTGGATTCGCCGTGATCCCACGGAGAACTTCTCAATTTACCAATATGCCAGGGACCCCCTTTTATCCGGCTCGTACGCGCACATTCGCCGCTGGATTAATTCCGCCGCGGTGCACGCTGGGCCGGAATCGCAAAAAGCTCGACAAAACTCGGGCCTCTGTTAATTATATGTTTATTCATTCCTAGACTACTGTGTTTTGCGCAGAATAAAAATGTTCATGTGGGAGTCTGTCTTTCTTCGATCGTTCCAGGGGGCTAAAAGTAACTGTCTCTATAAACTACCCGAACAGGGACTGCTTCAATCTAAGAAATAGAAACTTTGCCAGTTGACAACTAATGTCTTGAAACGGCCCACTTTTGAGGTGCGTAGATCAGCGCCGATCACCCATCTTCGTGGCCTGTTTTCACTCGAGATTAAAATTTCTGTTCGAAAGGCCGATGATGCTCGTGCATTTTCATGCCAACCTGAACTCCGAACGAATACATTTAACTTCGCCGTATCTCGCCCCGCGACGAATAAACTTTCCCGATCGATTCGCGTCGCGAAACACCTCCTCCTCCTCCTCCTCCTCCTCCCAGTCAGCCGAACTGGCCCGGAGAGGTCAACTTTCGAGCAAACGAACGCTTGCAACTTCCGGCCGTGCTCTATTTTGATTATTACTATCGCGAGCGCCGGTTCCGAACAACTTTCCTGTGTTTTAATGATTCCTGATGGCCACGCCGACGTGCGCGGACTCCGCAACTCGAAACGCCGATGAACTCGCTCGAACCGTGGCGAGGGTCCGCGAGCAGCGCTTTAGCCCTTTCGATACTACCGACGACTATAGTCACTTGTTAAAATTTTCCGTTGCTGCACTGTATACTTCGGTTAACCCTCTACCGATATAAACTGGTGATCTATAATAATAATACCTTTCTACTTCCAACCTCCATAGGGGTTGCTCGACACTTTCTAAAGAGCTGTTCCACTTAAGAACACAACGTGCAACGACCACCGATTGAAAAGAAATTGAACGTCTTGGGATTACAGGAACAATTGGGACCATTCGGAACATGGAACTACCTAACCCGGAGCATCGATTGACGAGGACAGCGAGTGCTTTGGGACACACCGAGTTTACAAGAACAATAGAGACAATTCAAGACTACTACCTTCCCACTTCCGACTTCCATATTTTTGAACCGTCCCGAGCTCCCAACAATAGTTTCTTCCGTGTTTCCTGATCCAGGGGCCAAAGGAGGACCAGAAGAGTGTAGGATCGGGGATTGTCGCGTTGTCGCGAGTTTCGATGGCAAAGACTCCGGTAACGCAATAGTCGAGGGCAACGCGAGAACGGTTTTTCCCAGTTGCTCCGACAAAGTCGTTTCGTCGGTAGCGTAGCGCTCGCGTAACTTTCCTTCCTTCCTTCTTTCCTTCCGAGCTTTCAACAGCCTCGTGCCACGCCGCCGCCTGGAATTGGACAAGACGAATTGGAAAATTGAATCGATTACACACCGGAAACTTTCCACACGAACGTGCAGCTAACTGCGCCCGTTTTACTTCTTCCGTGGAGATGTCCTCCACGAACCTACCGTCGCGTCGTTCGCGTCCGCGTCCGCGTCCGCGACCTGAACAGACCCTGAAAGGGCACGGCTAAGTGCGTTCCCTCCTTCGTCGATATAATTTACGAACCTCTTTCTCCGGAAAGTTTGCCGATGGATCCACTATACCCGCTCCTGTACCGGGCTCGGAGAGATTCATTTATCGAAACGATTCGTTATAGAGGACTCGGCTTTCACGCCTGGCGAATAGTAATCAACAGAATATACCGGCAGAGTGGAAACCTCTACTTTCTTCAGTTTTATCAGCTTTCTCGAGCTACCTTGTGGCTTGCAACTGGTCTTGGTCACTCGACTAGAGGTCATTAGTTATATATTTCTAGTCTGCGGATTTTATGCATTATTTTGAATTTTTACAACTGGATGGCACGCTTTGACTGCAATCCTTACGTCAATACGATAGCAGCAAACTGCAGTAGTTTGCAATGGTTACTCGGAGCGTAGACTTCTTCGTGGCCGTTTCCTCGAACCGAAATCGATATTATTACAGTTTTCAGGTCGTGGTGCGAGGTACGAAGCGTATCCGAGGCGTGCGCGAGCGTGCAGCGGCACATCCGCGCGAGTTAAGCCGTACAAGATGGATGGTCCAGCCGGTGGTCCTGTCTCGGCCCCGAACGTTTCACTCGCACTTATGATATATGGTGAAGCCGCTAAAAACTGGCAGATGTGTTTCCCCGGGCATGGTGTGCGCGGTGTTTCCGTTTCGCAGCAATCGTCGGCCCAGAGGCCCCCAGTTTCTCTCCCAGCTTTTCCCACCTTAGCGTCCGGGATAAATCGACGGGAGACGCGAACAATACTTGAGAGATTATACGCTCGGCCGACGCCTAGCGTCGTGACGCCGCGCGCCACGCCGAAAAACCTTATATTCCTTGTTCCCGGTGATATATGGCCCCGAACCAGTTGTCGCGGCTGAGAGTTCTTGCGAGCGACCGGTTTGTTTCTTCGGGTAGCCGCCGCGCCGCCCGGACAAAAAAATATTCCTCGAGCAAGTCCCCCGATCCACGAAAGGTGTACGAGAGTTCTTCGTCCCGCGTCCTTTTCGCCACTGTCATGCTCCCCGGCGATCACCGGGGCGATCGTTGTTTCAAAATTTTTCCCGAGGTTTTGCTCCGCAAAAGTTCGCGCAAACGAGACCGCTCGTGTCCGGCGACAGGTGTTTTATGGTTTTCTCGACCACGCTTCCTTAATACCTCGTTTCAACCATTGGTAGAAGAAACCTTTGGAACGGGGCAAACGATACTCGGATCCTTCGTCGGTTACACTGCCAGCTTGAACTTTAATTTAAAGCTGACCGCTCGTTCAACCGAGTTGTAGAGACGAATGAATTCTCGATGTAATTTTCTACCGGCATAATGAAGTAGAACAGTCTACCGGGACGTTCAGTTCAAGAAACGTCTCGAACATCTTTTTTTTGGTACGGTACTTTCAAAGAAATTGTGGAGAGCCTGTGTAAAACACTCTACAGCGCCCTCCACAAAATTGCTAATTAGCCTATTAACATAGGCTAATGCACAAGAGCGATAAGAGGCAACTTATGGGACGACCTAGTAGAACCCAAAAGATTCTACTTCTCCTGTGTAGAGCCAAAGAGCCGCCAAGAACGGTAGCGACGCTGAAAATGGAGTTTTCACTTAAATTAACTCTCCTCAAAGGATGGAATCCACCCGCGACTGCAACCAACTACGGCCCCGTGTGTCGTGTAACATGCACCTGCAGCGGACGTGACTCTCGGATTAGAGGTGAAAAAGCGGTGGACAGAGGAAAAGAGACGAGGACGGCTGCCGCCGCGCCGGGTTCATTAATGTTTAGCCGGATCTTTGATTTTTGCGTTGACTCGGTTCGCGGGCGCGGCGCGACATTTCGTTGAAACGAGTCTCGTCGCGGCTGATAGCTTCAATTACTCCCCCGTTTTATTTTGCGTCCGTATCGAAGGACCGGTGCTCGACAAAAAGCATTACGGCATCAACGATTTATCACGAACTATCCCAAGAATACAATATCGAGTATAGAAAAATTTGTTCAGAATATGCAACTTTAAAGATTCAATTTTGGCCAGGAAAAACGGGTTTCCAGACAATCGTGCGCCGCGACGCTCCGGAGCCCACTCTATTCTATCATCCCGCCACCGCGCCGCGCCGCGCCGCAGCCGTGAAATTTCGAGGAAAATTTCATTCCAAAGACTACGGAGAAACCGCGTGAATACCGGCAGGTATTTCGAGCTCTGCTTTGATTGCAAGCGCAGCCAATTAACGCTGGGGTTGCGCCGTCGTCATAGTCGTTATCGTCGACGTCGTTCCACGCGTGTACCCGCCGCGTGCCCGCTAATCACGCCGCCAGCAGTCGAAACCGCGACGAGCGCAGCCTTAATGTCAAAATACACGGAAACCCAGCAAAGAGCCTCGACAATTTCGCGACTACGACGAACGAGGCCCTTCCACGGCAATTTCTTGTAGTCCCCCTTATCTTCCTTCCCCTGCTCCCTCGAAAAGCCTTCGATTTTCGCCATGGAAGCTCACCCCCTTCGACCACCATCCAATTTTCTAGTCCTCGGGCAACGTCAGTTTCCCATTTTCCTACATGCTCGAATTACCTGGCAGTGTTGGTTCTAATCGACTAAAACAAAAATCAACTTTTCCTTATTAGACTGCGGAGAGGAGCTTAATGCAAAATAAAAATGTTGAAAATGAAAAGTCGAAGATGGGAAGGGTGGAAGGGTCGACGCTCGGTTTTACTTTCGAAATTGATTCGCCGTGCTGGTATAGGTTCGCAAGCTGCCACCTTAAACGTGGCGAGGATGAGGATGAACCGGTTCGAGAACGAGAGGATTATACTATCCCGGTGCGGCGAGGATGTAGGACGAGCCTAGGGACCCTGCCGCCCAGCCGGGTTCTGGGGTTAACCAACATTTACATAGGCGCGAACGTAGACTGAATAACAATGGTTGAAACGGAGCTAAAACCAGCCCCGGACTCCGCCGTCTCCATCGAGACGACACACGTTCGTCGTCCCTTCCGTTCGAGCACACAGGGCCTGTTATTGTATCGAACATCCGTGGAAATCAGGCCGGACGAACGGGGCTTTGTTAATTGAACGCCGTCGGAGTTTGCCGTTCGAGTTATAACACCTTATGATAGTTCGTTTTGACACGCCACTGGATCCCGGTTTACGATTCGCGCAACGCCAAATTCGTTTCGTTCCGCGCTAGATCCGCCTACAAGTCTTGTCGCTTTTGCACGTTAACTATAAGCGTAAAATAACACTTGTTAGGTGTACGAACGAATTCGTAGCCCTTGCATTATAATTATAATATATAATTGTGCATCCCAAAATGCGACATAAACGAACCTACGAACGTTTATACGGTACATAATGGGATAAGAAACAACACAACTTGCGTTAATTTTATGTATTAAACTTATTATTGCATCCTTTGAAACAATTCTAGAGTATAATCATCTACTAAAGTGTCCCGTTCGAAGAAACTGAATGACAGTATAGACGAGAAAATGAAAGAACGGTAAAAGAAAGGGCGAAGATTGAGATTGACCCGACAAGAGGTAGTATTAACACCTTACGACCTTAATATATCACAATAGAATTTATTTCTTCATATGGTTTGGAGACAGGCATTCATATTATTCTATACAGAGTAGTGTCTAGAGCTCGAGTTTCGTTTGTTTTGTCCGGTACCGCACTCACCCACGCTTCCTTATGCCATTTTATTCACGATAGCTAAGTGCAACGAGTGCAACTGACTCGTCCATTTGTCGAGGGCATTGTAACGCGCAGCGCATACCGATTTCTTATCCAACTCGAGAACTTGGTTCACCTGTTGATAATGTTGCAGACAAACCATCGATTTCAGATCATACTCACAGAGGAGACACATATGTCCATGCATTATCTATTTAATGCTGCATTTACCTGATCGATTCGGCCGCGGATCGTGTTATCCAAAATACAACAAACTAAAAGGCTCTCAACCTCCGACACATCGATATTCAATTCTTTGCTTATAAAAGGTATATAAATTCTAGTATAAGGTTTTATTAGCTTAATCAGGACCTAGAACACGATCGAGCCGATTAGGCCTGTTGTGCTGCTCCGATGATGATTTCGCACACCGGGTATACATACCTGAGTGCGTATATTGCGCAGCAGATCTTCGATGTGCTCTCTTATAAAAGGATCGTCCATTATGTTATTTCTATTCTGCTTTAGAATTAGTTCGAACTGGTTGATATCATTATTCTGATAACTGACCACTAAGTTTGTCATCGCCAAGATCTCCGGATCGTTTTTGTATGGTTTCGCCTCCTGGGAGTCGAACGGATTGATCCCAGACTTCATCAGCCTGTTGCCGAGCACAATGACCCGATGGGAATCGTGTTAGACGGAGTACGTACTCTGATTACTCTGCTCTTATTGCGACTACTTACATATTCGCTAAAACTAGGTACTTTAAACACGTTGTACGTCTCGGTGAACCGGACTCATCGTAATTCTTAAAGGCTTCGAAGAAGTCCGTGTGCGCTCTCTCGAATTCACCTTCCCTCAAGTGCATTTTCCCACCGCATTCTTCGAGAAACAAAGTGCAATTTTACCTTCACCCGAGCCCCGATATCCTTAACCCTCGAGTGGACTATCAAAGTAAACTTTAAATCTGCAACAACTTGTTGAATGCTTTACCTATCGGCTATATGTCTTGCTAGTCTTCTCAATCGATATCTTGCGATAGAAATTTCATTTGTAAATTAACAATCATCTCGGGAACGTTCCGGTAGACAAAGCGTTAATTTATTTAACGTTAATTCTCGCCCAAAATGATAAACGAAAATCGATTTTGCTTTGCAATATTATAAATGCCGGAAGATAATAGGTCTTCTAAATCTTTTGCTTAGAAATTCCGCTCACGAATAGTCCACTCGAGGATTAATTTTTCTATCGTCATACCTCTGATCACTCCCATTATCAGCGGATGCGGTATCGCGCTCTTAATGTGCAAGCTCTGTTCGTACAATGTCTTTAGCTTCTTATTGTTCTTTTGTGCTGTGTACATTTGTATCTCTAGAGCATAAATCTCTAACAACTGTGTTCCCTTTTTCAAATCATCCTCCCCGTCGTCGGTCTAACGAAGGACAAGCTGATTCAGTCTTACTTTGCTAAAGTAACCATGATCTGACAACACCAACCTGACAACTCTGATGAAGCTGTTTCAATATTTTAGCTAGCTTATTAAAATCCGATCGATCGAAATATAGTTTGCCCAGTTTTGTGTTAGTTTTGAACCATAACCTATCGTTCTTGGCATCTTTCAATGCATCTAAGGTGGTCTCATAGAAATCTTGCAATAGTTCCATCTGGAAACGTTGAATAAAAAAAGGTAACTATTTTGGAAGACCAATATTCTGTACAGTGAGCCACTCACATTCTTCGAGGTGCTAATATAATCCAATATGGAGTTTATAGATTTTTCTGAATGGTTTCTCGTAACTGCACTTTTAATATATGTCAACAACTGTTTGTACCTCGACATCATTTCCTTGTAATTAGCCTATGAGAGCAAAACGTTGTAATAAACGAATACGTTTCTACATAGTATTAACTCAGGTAACCCACCAATTTAAAATTAATTTTTATCATCTGCTTTAAAGCCTTGAAGCCCCATTCTCCCTTCTCACCACCCTCCAAGTCCAAAACCTTTTGAAAACTTTGTAGTGCTGCCTTTGGATCATCTTCCTTCAATGCTTTGCTATTGTAATATTGATTCTCTAAGTCAACGTCTGGCTCTGAATTTGAGTCTTCAGAATATTCCTAAAAGTGGTATTGAAAAGCCATATCATATCGCATTTTTTCTGACTTAAAGTAACCTAATAAAAGGATAAATCAAAGGAAATATAACGGATGGTGTCTCTAGTCGTCGATATAACCTAAATACCAAGCGAACGCTATTTAATCGTATTACATCTGAATTTCTTCGGGAAGAACTTGCCGTGAGCATAATCGTTGATTGTTCAGCGATCAGTAAATCACTTTTAAATTATTTTGAAATTTCATACATGTCAAAACGAAAATTCTAACCTATAACTTGGCCGGAACGTTTACAAATGTGTCTAACAGCGTTTCCACTGTAGACAAACGAATACTCACGAGACCATAATCTTCCTCTTCTTCGCACATAAAATCATCCTCGCCGTCTGACATTTTCCAGAATACTTAAAGGCTTCGAATATTGGAAATAAAAAATTCACGCTACCCTGTTGACAACCGCAAGCTCGGACCAGTTTGTATTTTGAAATTCACATGCGTGCACTAACCCTATGCATGTGCAGCAATGCTGTATGCAGCTTACATCGCTGCGAGGATATCTCGTCAATATGGTACTGTTTATCGAAATTACTTCCACCGAAATGCCTATAATCTCTGAACAATTACTATTTTAAGCTTACCTAGATGAGAACGACCAAGTCAATTATACTTGAACCCTCTTATAGTGGGTGTAAATCAAAGGGAAACAGTTATGACGTTGGCCTGCTGATTCGTCAAGCTCAACTGACTTTACTCTCTGCTCTATGTTTTCGTCGGTTCGCTAGGTTATGTTCCTGGTTTCAAAATGGTTAATTACAACGAGGAATCAAACGAGAACGAGCCGATACTTTACGAATTGCTGGAGTACTTTGTTCGAAAACAGGAACCAGAATTGATTGTAAGTTTACATTATTTTCTCCATAAAAAAAATATATTCTGTCAGACTGTTGTCATTTAACTGTGCTGTGACATTTTTATATACAATATTGTTGGTTCTAGAAATGCAAAAACGACGCTATAATATTACCGACAACCGGAACGATTAAAAATGCATTAAGATATCTGAATAACAGGTACAGCTTGCCAGAAAGCATATCTCAGCAAAACAATCTCACTTTACCATGGAAGTTCGCCATCAGCGATTCTGGCAGACTGCTTGCAGTTCTCCAAGAGAATGTCATAGAAATTCGGAAAGCAAAGGATGAGTATTCGTCAGTGGTTGGGAAAGCTTCTGGTGAGTAACAAGTATATAGAAAATATTGTACGATACTACAATCATTTATAATGTTTTTATATAGTTCCAAAAGACGCTTTCCCTCATTGGCGTAAATTATCCTGGAGTCCGGATGGAACACTTTTAGTATTAGCATCTAGTAACGGTTACACGTCCTTTTATAATGCCTTGGGAAATAATATCTTTAACATAAGTCCAAAAACTGTTTCCCAAAATCCTCAGATCTTAGAAGCTGGTGATGCAATAGTTTCTATGATATTTCTTAAACCAAGAACAACCTCTGAGAAATGGGCCTACGAGTTCATGTTGATTACCTACAGTGGCCTACTCAAGTCCTATCATGTGTCATTAAACAATGGATACGAAGCAAACCATGAATTTTCTTTTGGCAATTTTTACAAGAACGGTGTTAATGCGGTTGCCTATGATCAAAAACATAGCCTGTTCTATGTTGCTGGCAACACAATAACTCAAAAAGTAACAGTAATAAATTTATTAATTGTGTGTACTAAATTGGAAAGAACAACATTTCATATTATGTATTACGTTACAGTCGACTGCTTCGGAAAGTGGCTTAACATCCTGGAGACCCTTAAACGATTACCCCTATTGTAAATTGTCATTTGCTTTTGACAATGACTCGACAAACAAGTCGAGATTCTCTATATGGAACATTATTCCATCTCTAAGTCTGCAACCAGAGTCAATTATATTCAAAATAAAAATTTCCCCAAACAGCCAATTCTTGACATGCTTGCACACAGACGGTTCTATATCCTTGTGGGGATTGCCAAATTTAGTGTTACAGAAAAAGTGGAAATTGTCTGACCAGCCAGATTTTAATATACCTAATCCACTGGGTCCTGCGAAATTAAAGAAATTTCCACCAGGTTTTACAGAGTTCCATCCATTGGACATTGGTTGGTGGTCCGAGCAGGTAATACTCTTCCTCTTATATCTTAGTCGTGTATCTTACATTAGTTATATTTTTCCAGGCGATTATAATTGCAAGGTACGCCGGATCTACCTCTGTATGCGCTACCAAAAACTTGAAGAATCTTCTAGGAATGAGTCCAGAGTTTCTAGCTGGCCAGCCACAAATATGCGAACTAGGTTCGGATCGTGGTTTCTTGTGTCTAGACTGTGAGACATTTTTAACCAGCAAAAAACGGAATAGAGAGTCCAGTGTCGAAGGTCAAGTATCAGGTTGATAAACAAATGAATAATTTTTACATGTCCGATAAAATATTTATTCATTTCGTTAGAAGTTTCATCGGAGAGCGAGGAGGAAGACGACGAGTTGGAGCCAGTCAGTATACTGAATTACACCACAAATTTAATGCAGAGTACATTGTACTCCATAACGGACATCGAAAGATTTCAGCCCAAGAGAAAGAAGTCCAAAGTACTGTTCAGAACATACAGGATCCTTGGTCTGAAGAGTACAACACCTGAAGAACTGTATTCAAGAAAAATCGATATAGAGGTATGAATTCTCGTATGAATGCTTTTGAACAGAGGGTAGAACATTTTGTAATTTCTTGCAGGAGTACGAAGAAGCTTTGACATTGGCTAACAAGTACAATCTGGACACCGATCTGGTTTATCAGACGCAATGGCGAAAATCGAAATTGTCTTTGAACGCTATCCAGGAACATTTGAGCAAAGTCACGAAAAGATCTTGGGTCCTGCACGAGTGTGTAACAAGAGTTCCCGACACTATCGAGGCAGCGAGAGAATTACTGAATTTCGGGCTAAAAGGTGCCAATTTAGAGACTCTCGTGGCAATAGGTACCTGCGACAACGGAAAATTCGTAACGGACAATGTGGACGAAGAATGGACTGATCTGGATGAAGTTAGCGAAAGTTTACGACAGGTAAGCCATAAATCTGGCAAGGTGTATAGAGACTAAATTATTCACTCTGGTGAACATTTACAAACGTTCAGATACAGAAAGCAAATGAATTGTTGGATAAGATCGACCCGAATCACTTGTCCGATGCTCAGATAGATTTAATCAAGTACAGAAGAAAACTGCTACACCATTTGGACAAGCTGCTCACCTACGAGATTATATTGGGACCCTCGTTAAATTATGATAAGAACTTCTACGAGGAATTTCGCCAGCTGTCGGCGCTCGAAAATGCGATTAGGTATCAACGAAATGATGCAGATTATTTAGAATATACCTGGGAGACTTTATACGTCTATTGTGATATTGCTTCGTCAAACACAGATTCGCGAAAGATGGTGATTGCCGAGGAGTCGAGATCATGTTCACTTATTACGGGGAGAGTTTGTTACCCCATTGGCTAGCAATTATCAGCTTCTTCCCGGAAACGTTGAACCCATTGAAGTACAAGAAGCTCCTGCCGAAATGTGACACCGATTGTCAATTGTTCTTGCTCGACCAGCGAGAATTAAGGCAAAAGGATTGGTCCGAGAAGACCGAGTTCAACGAAGTGGTTAATTTTGAAAATGACGATAAGTCAGAGCTACTCTACGAGTCTGATCCTTCCTTATCTATTTACAGGTAAATTAACTTTATTTTTAATCTTGAGTGTCAGCTATTTTTTTACATGTGTAACATTTTCATTTAAGGGATACCTTACTCAGCCCGGAATTGTTGCAAAAATGGTACGAGTCGAGAGCCTATCAGATCGAGAGGAACAGTTACATAGTCGACAATGCTTTGCAATTAATCAAAATCGCGAAATCGCATAACATTAACGGCTTGGAGAATTTGTTGTTAGACCTAGAAACATTGGACGACCTAATTTACAAAGTTTACATAGAAGATCTGTCGTTGGACGAGCTACAGAAATTGTCTAATCTAGAGAAAATCAAATTGTTGATGAGCATGACCACTGAGAAAAGCTTTGTCGATGATTTGAAAAATTTCGTGCTACCATTTATAAAAAGAAGACACCAATATTTGGTAGGTATCGACATTAAGAACTCGAGATTAGAGATATAAATCGCTATTGAATTATTTCTTTTTCAGGATGGAGAACTGCAGAGACATTTGTTCAGTGATTATCTGATATGCATGAGCAAAGAGGATCTAAGATTGCCAGTGAAACTGTTCGAGTATTTGAAAGTCTCCCAAGATAGTGAGATTTTGCAAATGATAGAAAACATTGGCACTTTGGCATTGGATTGCATCTATGCCTGCAACGATGCAAATATGTACGAGAAAGCAATTTGCATCGTGGACTCGATTTCGAAAGACAGAGACGGCAAAAGAAGCGGTGGAATAAATTCGCTTCTCGAGGAACTGGACAGGGAACTCGAATGTACAAAGATCTTGAATAAATATGGGCTCACGACCACGCTGAATGCGCTCAGAAAGAATAAGACTGATCCTGAGTCTGCGAAACTATTGCTGGTTCAAATGGCGAGAAGCTTGAACAGAACGTAAGGGAACAATGCTCTCCATAATACTATATAAAAAAGTTTCTTTCGCGCCCAATAACATTATAATTTTTATTTGTTCGAAGGATCGCGCCTCCCGATGAAAAACAGTGGGCGCAATTGTTGAACGACATGCTGGAGATTCACGGTATGATCTTCGCCTGCGTCGACATAGAAATATGTTTCGAGATATGTGTATCGGCGCGATTGGTGTCAGGTGCTAAGTCGAACATACAAAGTTGCGCGGCTCTGATCGAGACCAAGAAGAACGAGCAATCTCTGCTGAAGGTCTCCTACGAGAAGGCTGTGAACTTGATCCTCGAGGCCAGCAGAGAGTATTTCAACAGCTCGAATTCCCTGACCGATGCAAACATGGAGCTTGCTAGGTGGCTACTTGTATTCCTCGCGACCACCTTTTCTCTTAACTCACAAATAATTATCGTTTCAGGGCTTGCCTCCATCTGATTGCGGACGATAATCCACAGATCAAGGAGGAATACGATCTCATTAACTCCCTTCAGATTTTAAACGAGTTCAACATCAGTATACTACCGCTTCAAGTCCGCTTGATGCAAGATAGATTGAAGTTGATAGAGGATTGCTTGAATAGACGCGAGGATGCTCACAAGAGTCGTCAGAGACTTTTGATTCTAGCGACTTATCTGCGGATTGAGATAAATAACAGCAGAGCGAGGGAGGGGAAGGTTTTGGAATTGATCGCGAAGAAAGCACTGGAGGTACGTACTTATTGTTTAGGATTACGTATTGTAAAGCACATTGTTCTAACGTGACGAAACTTTACAGATAAAAGACTTTAGTGTCTGTGCTGCCACGTGCCAGCAACTGATAGAGAACAATTACATTCCTGCGTGGACGGTCGTCTTAGACTTAGGATACTGTGACGACTACAATGACTTGAAGACTAGACAAAAATGTCTGTGGTTTGTGATAAACAATGGGCCTAATGAAATACTAAGTAAAGCGCTGGATCAGATACATTTAATAGAGATACAAATGTTGCATAAGGAGTTGGAGTTGTGGATACCACCGAGTGAACCCGACGACCCCGACGATGCTGATAGCGAAGAAGAGTTCATAGACGCCATGACCACCGTAAGAAGTGCAGTACAAAAAGCGTAATACAAATACAGGGTGTAAAGTCTCGAACAGGACACCCTGCATGGAGAAATTTTAATGTATCTCACATAGCCTTAAATTTGCAGCCTCAAGTGGAAACGAAAGATTTCGTTCCGAAGGTGCTGGAAGCCTCCACAGAAATGGTCAAGACTTCCGCGAACATTATGAAAACTTCGACGTTTAGTTTAATACGAAACATAAGCGATACGAGTTTCTGGACGTCCAGATTGAAGCTCGGCTTCGAGAGCGGCCAGGACAATGACGCGGAATACAATGATCAGAAGAGTCACGAGGACAATGACGATATCCAAAGTTTTCCATGTTTTTACGAGAGTTTACACGGAAGATGTAGACTCAGTAGTTTGGATACCAAGTATGTAAACTACTCGATGCCGGATATACAAAATGCGAAGTTGAAATGCTGTCGAGCTTTCCTGAGGATAGCAATGTTAAGCGAGTCCTCTTGCTATGGCTTGGAAGTGAGCGACATTAATCATTGTATGTATTTCCCGATACGTTAAGTACAATGAACGTGGATGAAATATTTAAAGAACTGTGATTCTCCTTGTTCTAGTGTTTTTGGAGTGTGCGAAGCACACATTGGGGGAAGATTGGCTTCTTGGAATGTCTTATCTATTTAGTGTACAAAGAGATTGTGCGAAGGAGACGCAGAATGGCCTAGTAGAGCTGCCGCAAACAGAGCTGCACGTTCAAACTGCAATGTATTATTACTCCTTGGAGTTGTATAAGAAATTACACAAGAATACAGAAAATTTATATTTGTTTAATCCATTGAGTCTGATACGGAAGATGATCGATGCGATGCGTAAATGCAAGGAATCTGAGATACACGAGAGCTTCAAGTATTGGCAAACACATTTCTTGAATGATCAAGAGGTGGATGACTTTAAGTTTTTTGACTCGAATCAGATAATCGAGAAGAATGGCAATAGGGCGGATAGTGAGGTGAAGGTGGAACATAACAATGATCTCATTGAGGAAACTATGCGTGAAGAATTTAAGGAGCAAAATAACTCGACGGAAAACTTAATTTCTCAACTTCATGGCGAAGCCAACAAGAATTATTCAGAGGACAAAGATGATATGGAATGGACAGACGATTGGGGAAAGTTTTCAGACGAGGATGTAGTAGAAACTGTGGAAAACAAGCAGAAGATTCCAAAGCAGAAACCATGTGCAGATAATGATATTTCACTGATGAAAGAAATCGGCGATTGTGCTACAGAAGAGGAACGTTTCGAAGCGTTTCAGAGCGTGTGCGGTAAAATACAAAGTTGGGATCGCTTTTGCGAGATGAAGGATATAGTGTTAAAATGGCCGAAATTTAGCAATCCTGAATACATCGCTGTTGACAAACATCCCATTTACAAACTGATGAAACTGATTAGTGTCTACGACACAGAGACGGATAAAAGGAGGTATAAACAAATTTTCCAAGACTACAAAGACTTAATGGCAGCCCTACCTTCGTTAGACGTAAGTTCTAATAAATCATTTCCTGGCAGTTAGCGGCAAAATAATTACATATTAATAATACTTTTAGACGCTTAAAGAGTTCCTGAACGAGGGAGAAGTTCCTCTAGATCATGCAGTTTATATCAGACTAAACACGGATGATTCAGAGTTTCACGAAGAGGCTGTGAATATCCTCAAAGAAGGACATAAAGTGCGTTTATATTGTATTATTGTAATACTAGATGTAGTTATTCATCTTGAATTTTGTTTTTTAGGCAATAAAATTGTCGGCGCCCATATTGGAGGCATTATTTTTGAAAAATTTAACTGCATCTTTCGATCCAAATCACGAAGTATATGGACGAATTATTGAACATGTTCTTATTAATCAATCATTGACGAATACAAGGGAAAACGCGGAATTACTTGTACAAGAATTGAAGAAAAAGAAACATATATCGCACGCTTTATGCATAATTAGATTAATGGAAGATATACCGCCGTCTATGTGCACGTTAGACACTTGTTTGGAACTTCTGATGAAGAAATAATTGCTGATATTTTCCATTATTTATCTTAGCGAACGATTCGATTTCAAATTGGAAAATAATGTGAATACCCTATTATACTTTAGTGTGGTATTATTTACCGAATACGCGAGAAGCGTTTCGGAAAACCGAAAGATGCAACCGATTTCGGCGGATGCAATATCGGCACAAAACTTTTAATTCGTGTGTATATCTTACGACTTACGATACACTAAGTCCAATTTGTACATATCTAAATTATTTGTTACGCTACTCACTTTGTAAATATAAATGTGATATATACATTAGAATTATAGCTATCTGGAAAATACCTGTAATTTGTGACAGCTTGTGCTACTCCCCCCTTTTCGAGACTGTCTGCGTCTCCATGTTTGAATCTTCGAAATTTTGAATCTCTTCTGTGGTTTCCTCATCCATCGACTCGATGTCTTCATTTATCCCAGAGAATCTTCGATTTTTGACCATTCAACTCTTCTAAGGATCAAAACAGAACACGATTAATTGTTTTTATTTTAGATTGCTGTACTTTTTCGTGCTTTTACACATTCGGTGCAGTGCGGCATTTCAATCATCGCAACTCTAAAAGGCGGGATTTTCTATCGTTTGCATATCGGAAAACATTCATATTAGATCGATTCAAGAATCTCTAATTCTTACTATATCACGCGAGTAGGGAAATATACTTCGCGGTCCCTACTATTATTACAAATTCGAACATTGCAAAATGAGTTTTGCATGGTGCAACGAACACTAAGTTCTATCGAAAATATTACTGCGCGGTCCCTACGTAAAGATACCCCGTCTTTTACCTTGCGGGCCGACGAGGCTTCGATACGCTATACATACACAAAGTGTATGTCTTCTAACCCGATCGGACCACTACGTTAAAAAAATACATGCTTTGTGAAACGCAGTGGTAAGTTCCTTGCATTTAGCGCTCACACACCATCAAATGGCCAAGGTACACGTCGCTACGTTCAGGTGAACCTACAGTGATTTCCGCCATCGTAAGGCACGTCAACACCATGGCTCGCACCGCATTAGATGCTAATACAATGGTCACCGTGGCATTGTCGTGCGTACCACCACAGGTGACGTAACTTAATACGTCTTCTTTTTGTGTATGGTACTGTCATACGAAAACGGATACACTTGTTCCATTGCTGGAACGGCAAACGAATCGTGTGTTAGGGCACACCGCGCGTAATCGAACGTAGCAACGTGAACCGTGATTTTGCGCTAACTGCGACCTGAGAACGTACCAATACGTTTCTTTTCTCGACGTGAGCGGTCCGGTGGACACATGCTCCACATTGCAAAAGCTTTAAACAGAACTCGAGCAATATAACTCGAAAATCTAAACAACAAAATCTTTAGAATTCAATGTTCGTATGCATTATTGCGCAACTAATTCTGCAATGTTAAACATTTACTTTTATATACGCGGTCGCGAGTATAATCATTAAATCACAGGTTTTACGTTTTCCAATATGCAAGTTAATCCCGCCTTAATACAACGCGTTGGTATTTTTCGCAACACTGAGACAATCGCGATATCAAATTCGCAACGCTAATTTCTCAAACAGAAATGTTTTTATCAATTGATTCGCGAGGCATGCAGGAAGAGTGACAAAGTCTATTGGTGAAGAGACCCGGCTCATCCACCATTTTACTTTGTCATTAACAAAAGCGGTAAGTAAAAAAATTCTGTTTTATTTTTTCGCAACGCTAATTCAACCCGTTGTGATTTTTTCGCAACTCTAATGGAAAACGCGAATGCCTGCACCACACCGGGCAGCCGTTTCGACTGCGGGAACCACTTTTACAGTGGATCGTTGCAGCTCGAGCATGGGCGCCTGAAATATCAAAAAAGACACGAATGCAAACGCGATATTTTCTTGCTACGCAACGCTAATTCAATGAACAGAAGATCGAAAACAGACTACATTACTACAAAAATTCTTATAAAATCTTTATATCTTAAAAATTGACTCAACTAGCAATCAAAATTAAATGAAATGGAAATCGCGATTTAATTCGCAACACTAAACTAGAAATAATCTAAATCGCGAGTATCTTCGCAACACTAACTTTGATCCTCTCTGTTCAAAATCGTTTAATGCAACGCGTGTTTTTTTTTTTTTGTAGTTTTCTAGGAGTTTTTTTGTCCTTGATACGCAGTTGAACTGGTGACGATTGTTCCCGACGATCGGCGATTGCCTCCGAATTGGGATCGGTGAAAAAAGGAGCGGGTTTGTACCTGCTTCGCCTTCCCGCCTTGATAATTCTGTGAAACCACACACACATAAAAGAAACCTGTATACGCATGCTCATCGAAATATTCGCGACACCCTTCGAAACAATATAACTTTTTCTAAATAGGACCCAACAAACATACTTTCCACGAGCAATTAGAATTCGGTTTACCAAATGACGCGCAAAAAATATATTGGAAAGGTTCCCACAAATCGATTCTCGGAAGAATTATCGGTAAAGAAAGTGTAAGGAAATAATGCTTGTTTATGCTTGTTTGTATAAAATATTGTGTCCCGAGAAGAAGCAGAGAAGTCAAATTTTAATCTCTCATATTTCTGAAGAAAATGCCGGAACTCTCTCTCTCTGGCAGAAACTATTGTTCCCGATTTCTAATAAGCTCGTCTTTCGTTTTCTGCCACTCTCTGATGACTACGCTTACTTAAATTATTTAAACAAACTAAATAATGTGCTATCTTACATACTTCGTCTAATTTCTCCTGAGCGCCAAGGAAGACTAATGGCGCTCAGAAAGCCTGCGCGCGCATCTCACCATTCGATTATCGCAATTGGTCTGAATCGAACGATTCGCAAGAAATTTTAAAATCAAGACAAATTAGAATGCTTCTCCGACAAAGTATTAAGATAATTTCTTAACTAATTGTTTGTTACAAGAATTTCGAAGCAATTTAATTTTTTCCCCTGCAGATACTTTATATTCTTGATCTACTTGTCTTGTCTTACTTTATTTATCTATATAATAAAAATCAAATGCTGTTAGTCACGACATCACGTGAGAACGGCTGGATCAATTTGGCTAATTTTTTTTTTTTAATGTTCGTTGTAGTCCGAATTAGGTTTTTACGCAAAGAAAGTTTGGAAAAGTTGGCCGGAAATTGGAAAATTCGGGAAAAAATGAGACTACCCACACCGCGACCGCCATACAAGATACAAGATACAAGATACTAGATAAAAGATAAATGTATGATATTGCGTAGTTCTTCAACTTTCTTGCATGTTATAGATCCTAATAAAATTTGGAAGAATTAATATATTAACGTAAAAATTCATTTTAAAACTTGGACAAATAATTCCGTCACCCACATATGGGTGACATGGCAGTCAATGTGTTAAAACAGTATGTGTAGAAGTCGATGTTTGAAAAGGAAATTTCTCAGTGTACTGTTACCGCGATATATTTGTTATTGTTGTATTCGTTCAACATTTATTCATCTACAAATGATTCTTGCCGCTCTCGACATAAGGTACCGTGAGAAATTCGGCAAGAATCATTTGCTCCGAAAAATCTGAAAATAGCGCCATTCCGGGCAGCGGCAAAACGCTCAAACTTCTAGCCAATTTGTTTCAGCAATCGCCCGCTAGATGGCGCAGCACTACAGTGGCGCTGAAAATCTGAAAATAGCGCCAATTCGTGCAGCGGCAAAACGCTGAAACTACTAGCCAATTCGTTTCGCTAATTTCCCGCTAGATGGCGCAGCACGACAGTGGCGCTGAAAATCTGAAAATAGCGCCAATTCGTGCAGCGGCGAAACGCTCAAACTTCTAGCCAATTTAATTCAGCAATCGCCCGCTAGTTACAAATAGAATAATTTCAAAAATCATGCATTATAACAAGCAATTTTTTAAGTAAATATATAACTAAGTATTTTTTATTACATATTGTTGTAGCGGATGTTAAGACGAATCTTTTATTTAGTGTTAACAAATATAGTAATAGTTGGTGGTCAAATTTCAAATATCTACTAATTTGAGGATGTGACATGAAAATGGTAATGGGGTTACGTGACCCCACAAAAGTTAGCCACGAAATTAGGTCTATCCTATCCCGTCTGTGATGATAGGTATATGGTTTAAGCTTCTTGTGGATCTAGTTCCAACATTTATTGTTTGTCAGCGTATAGGGCGCAAGTAAACGAGTTGTTTTTGTATGAGACAGAAAATCCCATATGGTGATTGGTCTATTCCTATACCTCGTCGGTGCCGCTATAAACCGAACGGCCGCTAGAAGAAGCTAAATAGTAACGTTTTCGTCCAGTATGCGGAGCTGAGTACGCTTTCCATATTCAGTGTCAAGCGACACATTGTATCGGTAAAACATTGTCTTGAATGAGACTCTCTGCATGACAATTTTAAAAGTGTAATTTCCAATTTTAAGATTGCTTATTTAATTGGTACAGTATGATGCTGGGTAGATTATTTTCCAATGTTTACCAAAATTTTCCGTGCGTAATTGATTTGTAGATTTCTTATTCTAACTAAGATTGTACGTGTGTAAATATTTTTGAAAAGAGAAAGGTTATATTTGCTTGTAGACGATTTGTATCACTGGGTCAACCTGGTTCATCGATCGTTGGCACACCGGCAATAGCGAACCTATGGAGTGTTACATTTAGTAGAACAAAAATGCGCTATCACTTTCCTCATCCTAATGAACGTCGCCGCATAAAACGACATGGATGGTTCGCCAGAATGGCAACGCTTGGAGGTAGGAAAATACTTATGAGAAGAATATTAAAAGGACGACATGTACTTAGTCATTAAGGATTATAAAGAAAAAAAAACACGACA
Organism: Seladonia tumulorum; assembly: GCA_913789895.3. Taxonomy (NCBI): domain Eukaryota; kingdom Metazoa; phylum Arthropoda; class Insecta; order Hymenoptera; family Halictidae; genus Seladonia; species Seladonia tumulorum. Next base: position 11,423,248 of record OU565281.1, read on the forward strand.
ATTCGTGTACACTGTTTGTGACTTTTGGTAAATAATTGTGGATAATATAAAAACATAATATATACATTGATTCATAGAAATTGTAATTTTATTATTTTTTCTTTACTTTACCTCAAAACAAAAAATAGTCCTATCTATGTATCAAAGAAGAGTAGTTTAATTTGAGTTGCCTGCATGTCCAATCTAGTGGTGGCATTAACGGAGCCTCTATCTTAAAATCTTCTTTATTGATAAACAATGGTAGATCTATCGATTTTAAGTGAATGTGAGTGGGAATTATACTTTGTTGGCTTGATTGAACATCCAACAATCTATAGATATTTTTGTTTAATACTGGCTGTAAATTGGTTAATTCTAAAAAGGGATCAACTTTAACATAAGTATTCCCAACTTGTTGAATGCGCGATCCATTTAGATTATCTCCCAAAATTGGTGCATATAAAAATGTTGCAGCAAAAAGTCTAATTGCATGTTGTTTATTAGAGGATGCTCTTATTTCAAGCAAGGAACACAAATTAGACGTAGAATTGGTCAAAACTTTGAAGTCAAAATTTAAGATTTTAACATCTCCTTTTTTCCATGAGTTCTTTGACCATGATGTAGTTATTATTGCCTAAAAATAACAAATTGATCAGATTAATACAGCTGCAACAAAAGTGATAGTCCACCAATAGGATAAAGTTACCTTTCTGCGGTTAGTTTGTCTATTCGACATCATCACCAATCCCAATTTTTCTCTACCCTTTAATCGATTCGGTATTGCAGTTGTGACTACCCAGTAAGTTTTTGTAAAATTATTACCACGACGTAGAGCAAGTTCTATGTTATTCTGGACTTGTGAATCTGCAGCTAAAAGCGTTACACCGGTCATATATCTGTTTAAATTGAATAAGTTAGTGACTTGGATGAAAACTGATAACATTGATGATTTTGTGTAGGTTTTATCAATCGATTTATGCTTACTTTTCAGGATTCCTGACTACAAATAACTTTGAATAATTTAACTTTTGAGCGATATAAGGCAAGGCATCCTGCAACGTGTATTCTACAGCATTTGGTATAAAATACTTGGCTTTGTTTATTTCTGCTTTTGTATGAGATATACCGTAAGGTTTATTCAATGCTACTAACCCATCTGTAAAACAAGTCTATATAACGACGCTGGGATTTTCGCGTCGTTTGTCATAGATAAACTTACCTCCGTTGTAAATAACATTTCTAATTAGATCATCTGAAAATTCAGTTAACGATCGCCAGGGATGTATCTGTCTATAAGGGTGTATTGTTTCTGATTTTCTGTCAAGCATCGGTTGTTCCACATAGCCTCTTTTAAACAATTTTCTATAAGATGCTGCGCTTCTAGTCGCGTGTGTATGTAGAAAACCTGCCAACTTGAGCACTGACATTTCTGTTAATATATTATTCTCTTTCAAATAAAATGTAAGCGGTCTCGTTCAGTGGTTACTTGGAGTCCTCTTTTGCATCCAATGGTTAGGCCAGAGAGGATGGGAGAGTGCTCACGCCCCGGTTTTCGTGATCCCGTTATAGTGCTGACATCTGCTTAGCCTTAGTATGGCACAGAACCTGGGCCGTCTTTTTTGGATCAGAACCCCGGCCGTCTTTTAGCAAGGAAAAGAACCTGGGCCGTCTTTTCTGGATCAGAACCCCGGCCGTCTTTTGAAACCAGGGCCGTCTTTTGACAGTCTTGAAACCGAACGCTCATTATTTTTTTAACCCGGATTAGAACGTACAGCTTAATTGTTTTATATGAAATATGTAACTGACATGTAAATCGTGTGTACAAAATCTCTAATTAATATAAATGAAGTATAATATTAATTGTAATGATACGTATTTTATTTTTTCCAATTTTGTAGTTGCAAATTCTAGTTGTAAAAAATGATAAACCCGGAAAAATTCGAACAAATACCAATTTTATGTCGACGTTTAAAAGCGACCATACTGAATATTAATTTAATAATGAGCTATTGTCATCAGCACTATCTTAAATTTCTTGAATCTTATCTTAAACTAGCCAATTTGTTTCACCTATCCACCGTTAGATGGCGCTACATTTAGATTTTCAGCTCCACGGTCATGTAGCGCCATCTAGCGGGCGATTGCTGAATTAAATTGGCTAGAAGTTTGAGCGTTTCGCCGCTGCACGAATTGGCGCTATTTTCAGATTTTCAGCGCCACTGTCGTGCTGCGCCATCTAGCGGGCGATTGCTGAAACAAATTGGCTAGAAGTTTGAGCGTTTTGCCGCTGCCCGGAATGGCGCTATTTTCAGATTTTTCGGAGCAAATGATTCTTGCCGAATTTCTCACGGTACCTTATATCGAGAGCGGCAAGAATCATTTGTAGATGAATAAATGTTGAACGAATACAACAATAACAAATATATCGCGGTAACAGTACAGTGAGAAATTTCTTTTTCAAACATCGACTTCTACACATACTGTGTAATAAGCGATTAAATTTTCGGGCATGAAAGTGGACGACAAATGCAAAAGAAAGAGAGGCAGAGAATGGTGAAAAAACATTTTTTAAACTGACAATTTTTATTAATACTCGTATGTTTTCACTATAAGCTCCTAAAAACTTATTTTCATCGGTTTGTTAATTCAGCTATTATAATTTAATGAAAAAAGGTTAACACTTTTTTCATACGTCTGTAAAATCAACAATTTTCAAGATATCGAAAAATCCTTTGAGATACGTCTATAGATCACTGAAGACAACAACATATTCAAATTTAAATAAGATCCTGAACACTACTCCGAATAGTGTCGAATTTCGCGTGAAATGACTCAGGTGTATGCAAAAGTTTCAGTCTGTTTTAATTATCTTTTATTTATGCATACTATATACGAGGTATGTTAACAGTCGATAACGAAGTGGTTATTTAGACAAATCGACAGTAAAAAAACAATTATAAAAAAATATTGCATTTGTAAGTTATAATGTATGACCATTAAATTATATTGGAAAAGACTTTTTTTTAAACTTCTGCATGCACCTCATAGATCATAATTGAAGGTGACATTTAGGTGCCTATCTTTAAGTAGACCACCCCGTATAAATTGAAATTATGGATTCAGTTGTAAAGTAATCGTCAGCCACTCTCTAATTTCGCTTTAAAAAAAACTCAAACGATATCTAGATGGAAGCGGCAATTTCTTGTTCCATATCGTGTAACATATTGTATAGCCGTGTTTTTAAATAATCTGGCACAGCAGCACGAGGTAGGTGGCCGATGTCACCGGCCGGGTTTGCACATTGTCGCAACATCACTGCCAGAGTGCTGGTGGTGTGCTCCGACATAAGTAGTCCGGGTATTATAATAGTCCCAGAGAGAGTCCAACCAAGAAATATCTTCTCGCACACAATCTGAAATCCCATAAATTATTATAAAGTCATCTCACATTATAAATATACGTCTCGATTTGTGTCGTTCAGTATTGTTTGGCTTGGTCGTAACTAGAAATACCAAACAGTTAAAGTAATTCATATATTTGACTAACTTTTATTATAATTAAAATTTAATTTACTTTGTGGTCCCAAGCCACGGAGGGACAGAACTAAAAACGCCTCTGGAAGGTGCGGTACTAAACTAGCATTTCCAGCCTTCTGTAGATTGGTGCGTACCCCCCACACACTCTTTCTAAAAATAATTATTATTACAAGTATTATAAAATGAAACGTATAAAAAATCTCACGTATTCTTCATAGTTGTATAGTTGTCGTGTAGTTTAGTCGTTTACGTTAACAGTTAGTTTTCATCGCGTAACTATTATACACTCAAGTATTTTCCTGTCTTTGCCACAAATAAATAATTACGTATAATACGTATTACCACAATTATATATTACAAAAGCAAAATATTTTTTAATCAATCCATACGCAAAAGTCTAAATATCTCGAAACGAGGAACATATGACTTACACCAGTTTCATAATTACCATCACATACACTGAAATTTTGAAGCGTATTTATAAACTACCTGCAGATTGTTGTTGAGGACCGGTGACTCGCAGCGTTTGTCCTTCGAGCAGACGGACCTGCAGTCGAAGTAGTCGCAGTCCTCGTGTCTCTCGCAGCTCTTCCTGTCGGAGATGATGCGGCTGATGATCGTTTTAGGAAACGCGGCGTCCAGGTCCAGAAACTTGAGTTTCTGTCCGCCTAGAGGCAAACCAAAGTGGTTTATCTTGACGTCGCACAGGTAGATTGGCTCGGGGAAGTTGTTGTCGAGTTCCTCGAGCAGGTCCAGAATCATCACAGCTAATTTAAGCCTCTTCGCCCATTCCGGTTTCGAGTCCGACAGGGCTAGCACCGTCGTGGGTGTTTCGATCGGTCGAACATATTCGACCGCGTAAAATGTACCGCATGTACCAATCAGCTGCGGAAAAATGTCTCTATCCTCGTAGAGGATGCTCATCAGGTACTCGTTCTCCTGCAGCAGCGGCCAAAGATTCTCCATCTCCAACTGTCGTCTGGCAGTGTCGGTCTCGACACGGTGCGTGCGGAGTCGCGCCAGCCTCTCTAATTGATGTCCCGACAGCGTCACGTTCAGTTTGCTAACGACTAGATCTCTGATCATGATGCAGAAGTCCTCCTCGGACGGAAAGTGCTTGGTGCCGGAAGTGTCCGTCCAATAGAGCGACTCGTACTGCTCGACCGGAGTCTTCGTTCTGAAAGTCAAATATTTTAAATCAAAATTGCTCCTTCGAGCGTTTCAGTTTTTCATATTGTTTTCGCTGACTAAAGGCTGCCAGCTTTTATGCTTTGGATTGGTATCATTCGGCGAGGCTTCAGATGATAAAGAAACCGTCTGAAAGGAAATATTCAGATGCACCGATACCGATATAACAATTCCAGCTAATTTACAATCCGTCACAGTAATATTGGCACACTTTTAAAAAGACGATAACTTGTTTAATATTGGACCATATCACTTGGATTTTGTGTTTTTGAAAAGTTAGAACATTGTCAAGAAGGAATTTTGACAAAATTACAATTAGTCGGAATTGCAGGGATAAAAAAACGTTACTAAAAAAAAAAAAGAATACGTTTTGTAGATCCGTATGAACTTTATTCTATATTCTGGAAATCTGTACTTATAGTCTCCCAGTCGAAACGTAGTATATGTATGTGCACCATCTTTAATTTCTCATAGTGACGTATACAATTTTGAGTTTATAACAAATTGTATGATGAAATCAGGTGATCAGAAAATTCTAATCACTGAAAGGGAGATACAACAACTCCAAATTTTGCGTACAACCAAAATCTGTTATTATACCAAGGGTACCATGAAAGCACAAACAAGCAATGAGTCTGCAGGCCAAGCTAACATAAGACAGACATACTTTCATTATAAGAATAGGTTAGAGCACGTTGACACAAACTCATACGCGCTATCTTCTTGGCTGGAAGTGTTTCGGGAAGTTACATTGAAATTACTGATAGAAATTTCACCAAAACTGTTTTTAAAGACAAGAATTCTCCGCCACCAGACTTGACCGACAGTAATTGTGATCATTAGTCTTCTAATCTTTAAATGTGGTTTTTAGCTTTTCCTTAAAGAAATAAAGTAAAAAAATGAGAAATTGACAAAGCCTCTCAGAATTTGTTAGAAACTTAACGTAAACACTCATTTTTTTGTCTATATTCCAAGAATCGCTGTGTTTAAAATCATAGAAATTACCATAAAACCTGCAAATGAAAGTCTGACAAATGGCCCACGATTGAGGATCAAGCTATATGTACATGTAAAACGTATAAAACATAAAGGATAATGTCCGTATCTACTTGAATCCATTTTGGAAAACAAGAAGTAAAATTTTCAATATTCCAATCGGAAAAATATATATTTTGAAAAATAATATGAGATTGATATTGGTATAACAGAAAAAATAAAAACAAACCTTGAGGCTTTGAATACTAGTCGTGTCGCCTCCCAGTGTGCTGAGAAAACTGCTTCTTTGCCAGCATGCAGCGTTTCGCACGCTAGCGAATGAATACCCCTTTGTGCACATAGTGGGTCGCATAGAATCCCTATTGCAGCTCCCTTTCTGTGCGTACTGCACTAAAATGAAAATTATGATCAGCCGTTATATGAATAGCTCCACGATTGTATAATTGTTTTCAGATGATCAGGGTAACTTCCATGCAATATGGCCTCCAATTGACGATGTACATTTGTCATTAAAATCCTTACTTAGTCAATATAACTACCATTATTTCCTATACAAGATCAAAAATTATTTTGATGTCTCGCTATCGTGATATATCGATACTCGTAACAATACTTTCGTTTCAATATTATTTCACTGACAGTGATAATAATGTACCTAACATACCGGATTTTTGTTTCCATAAATTCTACTACAAAACCATAAAATTCTATGAAGTTCTGTAATGTAATTATTACAGAATTGAAATGATTATTTTTGGCCAGTAACGAACGTTATAAAGCGTAGAATATTGACGACAGACAATGTTAGACGAAGTAAGCAGAATACAGCGACATTTTTTCATTAGCTCGCGTGCGTTGAATAACCCATTACGTAAACCGTTCTTAATATTCCAACCTAACAGTTCCATCCCTGGAATCTAGTATACGAGTAGGCTGTCGCACAAAGCGTGCAATTAGATGCCTTCATACCTCAATTAATCGGTCACGACAACCTGAATTTATAACTATAATCTTTCCGTTCAGGCTTGGTAGATGACAATGTCCGTTTTTACCCGTCGACGTCGACAACCTCAAAAATTCGCTAAAACGTTTCCAGAAAATCGACTTTGAAGATATATCAGGTTTTTGTGCTTCAGTATATGCAGGAAGTAGATTTGGTTGGTCATGATCAGACAGTTGCGTCAGACAATTCCTATCGAATAGCATGTGTATTCGCTGCATTTCAAACTCGATTTTCTCGGTAACGAAACTTCGGATGGAAAAATGTTTATTCTATATTTTCGACTTATTCTTTCATGTAGAATCACCCCCTTTTCGCTTGTACCACCAGTTACCAAACACCCTGTATATTATAGCTGTTTTCTGTACGAGTTTAAAAGTTGAGGACAGCACAGCGGTTTTCTAAATTTTCATCAATATTAATACTAAACCTACTACATACTATGAATTCAGCGGCTAGTCTCACGTTTTTCACGCCAAAATTCTTGGAATTATAATTCGTGGGAAAATATTGAATAAGTTTTTTTATTCCAGCATATACAGCGGAGCAATAAAATATTTGAACACTAAATTTCCGATTTAGTATTAGCTTCACGTAAAAATAATTACGGTTTTGCGTCATCGACTTTAAAGCGGCTTTGAATTATCGACTTTATAGGTATCCGACCGTCCTCCTTTCGCGGTTAAAAAGAGTCCCGTTCAAATCAACGAGGAAGTTACTTTCCGACAGTTTTGCAGAGCAAGCATATCTCTTTATAATATTCTAGCACACGTTCATATTGGAACAATAGTTTATTCTAGAATAACAGACGTGAAAAAAAGCGAGTAAAAACCGTAATTATTTGTCCACTGAACTGACAGTTGCACGGCTTTTGTGAGCCACGTAGTAGTTAACCACAAATTTCGCGTTCGAAATCCGGTTGTTTACAGCTGGAGCAGCGGTAGGCTCGATGACAGGATTGTAAACAGAGGTGAACACAAAAAGAGAGAGAGAGAGAGAAAGAAACACAGAGAGAGACACAGAGAGACAGAGAGTAGGTTTTCAAATTTGGTCGGTGTAGACGCGTGCAAGGAGGCTGGCCGCTTGTATTCTGTAGAAGTTTGTTTCGTGATCGTCGGGAGGGCGCGTGCGTGCCCGTCTGGTTTCCGTGTTCCTTGCTCTACTACCCTGGATTTGCACCCTTCGCGACACAATCCCCATGCGCGATTCTGTGTGCGTGTGTGTTTCGAGAAAAGGGTGGTAGGTAGGCTCTGTTGGCCGGTGCAATTCGAAAGAACTCACCACGTTGGATACGTGCCGCCAGGCTTCGAGATTTGTGCACATAATACCCCAGTGCAGGAGCAAGTAGACGACTAGCAGGAACAACGAGAACACGAACAACGTGATTGCTTTGTAGTGGTACATGAAACCGGGCAGTCGTCGGACGTTCATGATCCTGCACACACTATTCTCTTCTGGTAAGCCTATATTCTTTTATTTTCCTTTATTTCACTAATCCGTCGTGATGGGACACCATGCCCGTTCGTCTCGTTCAACGACGATCAGCTGGTCGTCGTTTTCTCCCGCGACGACGCATCGTGACATCTCGCTCTCGGCTCTTTATTCAGATCGACTCGTTTTGGCTTCACTCGCGGGAGATACGGTTCGAACAACTTCCACGACCGACCGGTGTCGTACAGTTGTGCCAATGCGGCATAATCTGCGGCACATGCCAGCGTCGCGACGCCGCGCCGCGCCGCGCCTCTCGCGGCGAATCACTCCGGGATCGGCTGTGCGCATGCCCGCGTGACTTTAGATCTCATCAAATAACTTTTCACACGTTAAAAAGATTAAGAAAAAAACAACTGAAGATTTAACTTTTTGTTAAGTTTAAGTTTAGTAGGAAAGAATTCCATGCCAAGCACGGAATTCAGATAACAGCAACGAAATTTGAAATTCGGCAACACGAAAGGAATTAAGAAAAAATCATTGTTAACGGAAATACAATTGATTACAAAAAATGTTTAATAATCGTAAATTCGACATTGGCTGATGTTAAAATAAGCAGTAACTGTCACAAATCAAGTGCCCGTGGGGAAAAGACCGCAATATTACGTCAGGCCTAATATTAGCCCGGTCGAAGAATCTTCAACATACTAACGCGATACTAAAATGTGCGTCTAGTATGATGTTTTGGTAATCTAGCTATAAATAATATTGTTGTGCCAAAGGAAAACTAATTTGATTCTGTCTAACATGGTAAAGTTCTCCAGTAATGACGAATTTTACCTTTTGTTAGCAATTTCTTTCCTAACCTTTTTATGCGACTGTTTCATAATCAGATCAATGACCACTATTTACATAGAAAAATTTAGATTATTTACACAACTGTCTACATAATTGTTTACTAATTAACTCAGCTGCTGTACAACTTTGTTTTGCTGGCGCGCCATTCACAGTTTAGGTTTCTGAGTGCGTAGAATATGTCAAATGATCCAATTTAAGTTCGAACAAATATAGTCGGACCGTAAATGCTACCGTGCACTGCCCCCACTATGATTCCCGACTTTGATCGTGACATTTCCAATGTACATCGTTCTTTTACCCTTTAGAAGACGATGCGAGGTAACGCTTCAAGAGTTCGAGATCGTATTTTATGTGAATTAGAATGGAAACATTGGTTTTTCTGGGACCAGTTGCTTTTGATCTGACTATAACTACCTACTGATTAAGAGTCTGGCTGGCGCTGCCTCCTCCAGTGCCGTATCGCAAGAAACACGTAACTGCTTAAAGTGTGCGATCGATGTTGAAATTTGTTGGCCCTTCTCGCCGATTTTTTAAACTCCACAAAACGGTTATCAATTTATTTAACCTTCCTATGCTTCTCCTACACAAAATATTCTCCTATAGTTTTAGTTTTCATCCATGTTTGTTTTATACCGTAATTTGAGAGTTTAATTCGTAATCTCGTATTTTAAATAAATATATTAAATTACAATTTAGTGTTAATTTTTTACAAGAACATTACCTGTCTTATAGTTTTGTCGCAGTTAATAAAAGGTAAGTTGGTGTTACTTTTAAATTCTTAGAAATACTAACGAAAACCCTGCGTTAAACGACGTCTCCAGAAGTAACTAATAACACTCTGTATGAAAGACGATAAAGTTCTTTCATATAATACATAATTATTTCGTTTTTAGTGATGTCTTATAGTATTGTCGTGGACTGTAAGTTCCACAACCGATGAGAGTATCTCGGCATTGGGGCCGTTACCGACCGATCCCAGTACTCACTCGGGACCCACTTTGAGGCTCGCAGTTTAACACGGGGGCTGGTAGTCTTTAAATATATCTCGTCGGTGGTACAGTTACTCTCTCTCTCTCCCTCTCTCTCTCCCTCTCTCTCTCTCTCTCTCTCTCTCTCTCTCTCTCTCTCTCTCTCTCTCTCTGTGTCATTACCGGACTAGTCATGTGACATTGTGACACATTGCACGAGAGAGATGAAATACATCAAGTGACCGGACCTTGGTGGAAGCGTGGGTAAGCTCGACGCCGGAAAATGGGGGAATAGCGTCGTAGAAGGTGAAGGGTAGAGTGGGAGAGAAGTCTTAATCTGGCGATACTCGTCAGCGTTCGTAGCGCGCAGCACCACCAGAATACTCCTAAGCATCGGCCCTGTCTCAACTTCGCGATATCTCGAGCGCAGATACGTCATCGGCGCCAGTATGTACACCCAGGGAGCCGCATTTAGACCGGGTTCACAAGCCAGTCTTTTTACATTTTCCCTCTCTGATCCGGCCCGTCAGACATAGGAGGGTGTTCGTAGACAACGGCGCTGCTCGTGGCCAGTTTACAAATCGCGCTTGTGGTCGCGGTCGCGGTCGTAGCATATCGCGAAAGAGGGACGCACCTGCATGCCGCTCCTCGGCTCGGCTCGGCTCGGCACGGCCCGACGCGCAGCTGCGACCTTCAACGCCCTTGTGCCGGCGGTCGTGTAACGCGACGCTCGTCCTCGTCATTTTTACGCTGGACGCACGTACAGTCACGCGGAGCACGCTTTTGCCTCCTCGAGTTTGAAGCTCTATCGAGCCCCCTCCCCCTGATATACCGTCCGCGGAAATAGTGTCTTCGACTGCCTGATTACCCGACTGCGGACTGTAATAGTGTCCTCCACTTCCGGTCGCCCTGGACGGGCCGGCAACACCACTGCCAGGCGGAGAGTCGGTGAGTGAAAGCCGAAAACCGCCCTTCGAGCTAGGGCTGCCCGCTTGCACGCGCGCTACCGGGTAAACAGCATCCAGGAGCCGCACGGTCGTCGCGCCGCGTCGTCACACTTCGAATTCTCGAATGGCAACGGTGTCGCGCACTGTGTACCCTCGCCTGCGCTCATGCGAGTCGGCCAGAGGGGGTCGCCTGCGATAGCTTCTCCTATCTCGCACACGAACTTCATTGTTTTCTGGTGCGCGAGGATATGTGGCGACTGGTGGGGGCGATTGTTATTATTTTGGTCCCGAGTGTTCACACTACCATCGTGAAATTTTGTCGGACACTGGTGAATTTTTATTGATTACTTTTGTTGAGTTTCGTTGAGTGAACAAAAATTTGTCTGTGCTGCAGTTTGGATTTTTATGGTTTTTGTGGCGCACCGATGACCGAGCCAAAAGTACACGGCTCGCGTGGTGTTGTTTAAATGTGGTTTCCAGTTCGGAGTTATATTATTTTCTTTTTTTTTCGTTATTTAGTGCAATTGAGAGGTAGTGAAATCGTGATTGTAAAACTAAGAGCTTCCGGCGTGGATAGCTTGGTGTCTTGTCTGCATTTTGACGCGTGACTAGTTGCTTTTGTGTTTGATAAGTATTTATGAATACGAAGCCACTTGTCCTTTGGATGATTTTTTAGTGTGTTGGCGAAGCGAACACTCTACGTAGTGTTGTGGTGATTTTAATTGCGGGTCATCGTATATTAATAAATTATTATTCAAAAAAGCTTTTCAAATATTTAGCTTTGTTAGCTGCTTCGTTTTTTAAAGCGTGGGTGGACCCCTTTCGTCCGTATTCCAACTTCTAGAAAACCCTGACCTAATCAAAACGTAATTTTAGTTTCATCAATGCGTTTGGTTTAGGTTAGATTTCTAGTATGTAGGAATGCCACACAGTTGATAAAACATCAAATTATTATTCAAATTGGGGGTTGCTCGGTGTTTGTACATATTCACTGGGAACTTTTGTGGCTTAAGTATAATTATGATAGATCCGCAGATATGCGATTCCTGTGTTTTTGTTCAAATTTATTTTTCCTTCGAAGTTACACGATGCGATTGCTTTTTTGTTTTATTATTTATAGCGCACACAACTTGGGGCAGTGAAGCTATAATATTTAAAAAGTTAGTTTGTATGAACATAATTTGGTGTTTTTTATGTATTTGAACGCGTGCTTTTAATTGTAATTGTAATTGTTGTTAATTGTAATTGTTTTTGTAGGAAATGTTTCAACGACGCTTGAAATTTAGCTCTAGCGTTTACTTTGTGTTTGGTGTAATAATTCGTTCGTAATTAGTTGTGATTGATTACGAAATCGTTTGTTGATCACTTAATGTGGCGTCATAACGTTATTCTTAGAAGTGTTTTGGTTTCAAAGGTCCAGGTTGCCTCAGATGTTTAAAAAAAATTTAGGAAGGAAAAAACAAATATTGTTGTTTTATAAACAACTTTAAAGTATTAGACACCGAATAGGTATTTGTACACAAAAGTGTGCGTACGTACATTTCTTAAAATTCTTAGACTAATTCTACTTAATTAATTAGTAGACTAAAAAAGATAAAGGCATAAAATTTATTTGTGTCGATATATTATTTTCAATTCATTAAAATAATAAATCCACATCTGCCTTCTGTATTAATTTGAATAAGTTTCTAAAACAGCAGAGTGTATATTCTGCACATCGTTTTGTTATTTTTAGGATGCGTTCGTAAACAATCTTATGCTATTTTTACCTCGGCTGATTTCATTATTTTCATTTTCGAAGAAAGTGTTTATTTTAGTTATTTATTTTCCCAGCATATCGTTTTTTGTGTCATTGTATCAATGTAACATCAAGGAACAATTAAAAGTTAGTAATGCAAGGAACGGTTCAGGGCTAAAGAAAAAACAGAAATTTGTAATATTGAAATTTGAAATCAGTAATATCGACTGTGAGTTTTTATTCAATTTTCATTCCTTCAATTTTTCTCGATACTCTGCTTGCAAGTTTAAAATATAGATTCAGCTGCAGATTTCAAACTATAAATAACGACACGAGGAACGCGCACGTGATCAAACAAGAAGTATATTTTTGCTTGTACTATTATTTTACCATTACGTAATGCCATCGCGTCTATCATCGATGACTTTTGCTGAACCTGTACCGAGGTGTGTGCCGAACTTCAAACAGTATTGTTTATCGATTGAAATGCACTGCCAGAGAGTAAATTCGTGTCTTGAGACGCGGAGGGGATGAATTATGCGGTTTCTTTGTTTGCGTTACATTCCTGTATCTCGTTACACGATAACGCAAAATTGTGTAGCGTGTATCGTTGATAAAAGTGTGCATTAATGATTGCATTTTATGATCTCCCTGAAAGTTGACAGCACACGTCGACACGAAGAAACGGAAGAATCCAATTGGCGGTAACACCGAGACTCGATAGCTTGTCTAATCGTTCGAACCATTTCGAGTTCAGTTCTTTTCACTCGAGGTGCATATGAGAAAATTATAAGAAGTAATAGAACGCTTCTTAATGTTTGTAACAGTGAATGAAAATGTTCTGAATGCTTGCGAGTAAGTAAACCTTTCTTTAAATCAGTGTCTAATTTGCTCTTTCTCTACTCTCTTTATGATAAAAATAAACTGTATTTATTTTTATATGAATATTTTCTGTATGTACAACATGTTTTATCCTTGCATTTACTTTTATCGTTAATGGAAATATTTTTACACATTGAAAATATGAATAATTACAATGGTAGACACTGGATTTGTTTGAACGAATAATTTTTGTCAGAGGATAGCATTCTAACTTCTCAAAAGGATCCAGGTCCTTTGCTCCACTTTTAGGAAAGCTATTCTCTTTTAAAGTGGGGACGAATACTCGTGTGACTGACCGTGTGTATTTCACTGTTTCCCAAGAGGAAGATAGCACGTGTGATCGATTTGTTTGTACCATAAGCGGAAATGTAGAAATCAATCATTATGTTTGCTGATCTTCCCGCGCATCATTCTATCCTCTGGTCAATTAATGTGTATCCGTTGTTCTTCCGTGGTATTGTGCCATGTACTCACCCCGTGGCGTTTCTTCCTAGAGTATACGTACATACATACGCGCGCACTTCGATCGTTCAAACAGAAGATAGCATTGTTACCGCTATTCTCGACTGTTCCGATTAGCCATCGGGATTTTCCTTACAATTACAAGATTGCTACGCGTGTTGCGAATGTTTTCATACTCACTGTGGCACATCGCTTATTAATGAAAACGCTTAATTGTTTTGATCATCCTTCACTTAATCGCTCTGAACGTTCAATTTATCTAAATTATTTAAGTAATCTAAATAAATTTAAGAAATTTATTTGCCCATTTTGTTAAATCGAGGACAAAACTTGGAAACCAGTTATACCAAGCAGATAATACAATATCGTAAGATAAAATATTATCTGAAAAATACATTGTACATACGTTAAAAATACATGAAAAATACAATTGTGAATACATTAAAATTGTCAGTACCTGTACATTCCATTATTCCTTTCCTTTGATTTTTCCAAATATACAGGGTGTTTGGTAACTGGTGGTATAAGCGAAAAGGGGGGTGATTCTACATGAAAGAATAAGTCGAAAATATAGAGTAAGCATTTTTCATCCGAAGTTTCGTTATCGAGAAAATCGAGTTTGAAATGCAGCATGGCTATTCGATAGGAATTGTCTGACGCGTCTGATCATGACCAACCGAATCTACTTCCTGCATATACCGAAGCACACAAACCTGACAGATCTTCAAAGTCGATTTTCTCGAAAACAAAGCCTCAAACGAAAAATGTTTATTCTATATTTTCGACTTATGCTTTCATGTAGAATCACCCCCTTTTCGCCTGTACCACCAGTTACCAAACACCCTGTATATCTTACGTTTCTTTTTTTATTATGCCATAACTTCAAGTCCAACATCAAAGAAACAAGTTGATGTTGCAGCTATGACTGTTTTTGATTTTTATGGTTGTTCTAAGAATAGAATAAATTTATGATCGCGATACGACGATCAGACTAATATATTGGTTACTTAATATTATGTTATTCTTTTGTTTCAATCCCTAATCTTGACCATGGCTACTCTAAAACTAATTTATAATTTTATTAGAACCAATAACGAGTTAATAAAACATCATTATTGTTAGAAAAAATTTAATACGGTCTTAGTTTAATTAATGGTTATATCCTTATTTTGTTTTGAAGCTCTCAGATCGATCTTTGTTAAAAGGGATTAACGAAAAGTTATCTAGGGTACTTCCTGCCAGAGACAATCTTGAACGTGTTCCAGTATGAGAAAGTTGAACGGAATCTGTTCTCCATATACAGGGTGACACACCTAAGTCGAGCATCTAAAATGTCTCGCTTGTTTTTTATAATAGAAAAAAATGTCAGAAGAAAACATTAGTTGATTCAGGAGGGGAAATATTATGATAGGCAAAAAAATTTGTTCAAGGTTATATTTTTTGAGATTTCAAGGTCGTCGAACTTTTTTTTAAATGGAATGATATATTTTTATTATAGCTATATAATAGCCAAGGTCAAGACGAATCCAACGACCTGTAACATTATGACCATCGCTTCTAACTCGGATATGTGTTATATTATGATTTCAATGAAATGTATACAAGTTATCCACACATATTCCCCATGCACGATACATACGATAATTTCTCAATATTTTGTATACTGTACAGTCTGTGTCCCTTTCAATTAGAAATATATCATCGTTCGAATACTTTCGTGAGCCTGTGTATATAGCCGGCTCACTATTAACGCTTTATTAAGCCAGATTAATACGCAGCTTGTCGCTATGACTAACGCGCCATTGTATTCGCGTCGCGAGAAAAGTATGAAAGATTTTTTGGTCTAAGGATCCCGCTATTCCCATTAGACAAAGACAAACGCAATTTAGCATCGGCGGTGTTAGCACACGAGCTCGGTGTGGCCACTGCCGCCACTGCCGCCGCCGCCGCCTCGCCAAGACGATCTGTCGGTCCGAACAGAATGCAAGAACTTATCAGTCGTCTTACGAGCAGTTGCTATGCGTTATGGAAGGGGTCCCTGCAGTCACCTACTAGCTCGACCAGTCAGAAGTCAGTGTGTGGTAAGCCGGCCGGTCGCACCGGCTCCTTTTCTCTCTTTGCTCCGTTGCACTTTCGCGTCCCGAAAAAAATCGCACCGTTTCGGTTCATTCGGATTGGCCGCGGATCGATCATCACGACCAACAAAATTCACCCGGAACCAAAGGATCCACGATTCGAATCGAAAACTTCTGTATTCGTGACCCTACCGAGTCGTCAAGTGTTTGCACACTATGCGTGTGACAATTTCGGACCCGAAACAGCCACTTTTGTCAGTTCTCCGTGCGAAAACATATTTCCTGCGAAATTCGAGGACAATGGAATGTTAGATTGATATTACCCAGTCGGTAGAGCAAGTACACTATGATCGATCGTTACGAGAAGATCCTATCGAAAGAAGCTGAACGGTAATTATGGTCGGCAGTTGGCAGTCATCTAATCGCAGCGAGGAATCCGAAAAGACTGTTCCGGAAGAAATAGACATGAATTTGTTTGGTGTTCGAGTTTTGTTTGTTCGAAATTAAGTCGATTGACTTCTTCCACGAGAATATCGAGCGTTGCCAATTGATTGTCGCGACGTGAATTTTCGTTGACAAGTTGATGGGTGGAATTCGGAAGAGGAGTCTGGATAGCCGAAAATGTGAGAACGAAGATGCGTGATATATATCGGACAGTGCAAAAAGTATTCCTGTCGAAGGTAGTTTTGTTTTGGTTGCGTTCGATTTAGGAGAGCAAAATGATCATGACGCATACCGAGGAGACCACAACCACATACGAGCCGAAAACGCCGACAAAACAGATGAATGGACATACGCTGGTGATTAAACTACGATTTTTTTTTTCACTTTTATGCTTAAATAACATCGCGCCCGTTTCATAGGTTCCATTGCTTTCGAATGCGAGAGACAAACTATGGATTTTTATCCAAATTTTTGTTTCACCGGTTCTATGCAGACGGTCTTTTTTTGTTTTGAGATAGAAATGTCCACTAATTAAATTCGTATAAAATAAATGAAGTAGTATATTACTGCTGAAATATCATAACTTAATTAATACAAGGAGAGAAGAATTCAATTAGTAAGACAATTTGCACATACGACGAACACCTTTTGCGATTCAATTAGATGTGAAAGGATTGTTCCATCTATCAACTGAATATTTTTTAAGTGCTTCAATATTGCAGTCGATCGAATATTTGTTTTAATAATCTTGTTTTTAACATGTACAAACAGTAACAAAAGTTTACCGTCGTCCGCCGAGTTTTAATTTCGAACAAAATGTCAAAAGTTAAATGTCATGTTCTGGACATTTTGTGGATTTTTCTTTCTCTATAAAAAAAAGTATAGGAAAACAGTTACCATATATCGCATGGGCTCGACATGTTTCCTTGATCGAGGTTTCTCGTTAGACTATCATCGATTTGTTATAATTTCGTTCGCGAGCTAATCTCGCGGCACGTCACGTTTGGACCGGCTGATTTACATTGGTATTTGCTGGCTTATCTCCGGTATATCGAAAAGCCGCAGATAACTGTTATTTATTCTGAAATTAAAACGCGTATCTAATAACGAGAACATTTATATTTAGTTTTCTCTGTATCGTATCGCGCATTACATTCTTCTTCGCTCTGCGGCGTAGCGAAGTACAGCGGCGGACGAAAGAAAGTTTAAATATCAACATGTACGACGTAATTGCCACAATTTGCACAAACTGAAATTTCATCTTAACAATTGAATAACAATTGATTCAACTTTCTTTTGTCTGCTACTGTACGTTCAACGCTTCATAAAGCACTTCAATCGTTCGTTAATTAAGTGATCAGATTATTCGAACTATTTATATAAATTCAAACAGTTTTAAATGAAATTCTAGCTACACTGAGTTTTTATCATTTATCCATGAAATATTCAGGCTTGAAAATTACAACTACACATCTACGAATACTGCTGACAATATTAAATGTCACGGGAATGAAATATTACAGTTTTGTACTGTGGCAGTTCTTTCAAATTTTTACATCGAAGTTTATGTTCAGCAATTTTATCGGGGCATAATCTACAAATTTCTATACATCTGCGATATCGAGAAATATTTAGAGTGCCTATCACTGCACTTACCTTTGCAGACGTTGAGGTAGATATAAATAAGTATATGTATGTTAATATTACCAAGTACTATTACTTTCGTTAAATGGACAATACCTACGGCATGTTTGTGTCTAACAGCGAGCACGTTCATTGGAGTAATTGATCGAAGAGGATTTTTCATGGGACTTGTGGTTGGTCAGGTTATTCCCCTTGTGGTGCGTGCCATGAATGAATTAACGTTTCACTGGAAAACGAAGGCCTCGTCGATAGCGTGCGTTCTCTGGAACACCTTGACATCGAAAACGGTCTGAACCGACAGACTGTATTCGGTCCCCGCCGATTGCGATCAGTTACATTTGTACGACAAGTCTACAGGGTGCCTCATAACCGGTATCCCACGCGTTAATGGATCCAAGGATATTCTACATGCAAAAAGTTTTAAAGTTTTGTAGGAGGAGGTTCAGGTCTAAGAAGCTCAAGAAACGATCACATTCCGGAACTTTTTTTCTAATCAAATAAATAAAATAACAATCTATGGCGGGGATAGGCATTTTTGTCTCAATTTAGATTTGGAGGATTTGGAATCCAATTCGGTATGACTCATCGGAAAATATTGCTTTCTTCCAGAAGTCGTCGCTAGCGTTTATGTATTCTTCTGCAAATTCTGCAAACTATTTTGTTTTATTTACTTTGCTGACGTGTGGTGTGGTTTTTTTCAGGCGAACAGCGGAAGCCAAGAGTCGGA
Source organism: Seladonia tumulorum (assembly GCA_913789895.3). Lineage (NCBI taxonomy): Eukaryota > Metazoa > Arthropoda > Insecta > Hymenoptera > Halictidae > Seladonia > Seladonia tumulorum. The sequence continues at coordinate 11,442,120 of OU565281.1, forward strand.
GGATCCGAGTAGCACCACAACCTCGCCCTCGGAGGGCCAGCACGCGATCGGGTCATCCGGTTCGTCCGTCCTCGAGATGGGCAGCACAGATTCGGCGGGTAGCGCCCATGGTGGCGGCTCTTCTTGCGGCATAGTCGGCTCTCTATTTCCAAGCAGCTGTCGCGGCCGTGCAGAGGCTTTCGCCAGACGTCTTCATCGGCGACTAACGTCGTTGGGAGGTGAAGACAATTCTCAGAAAAACTCGGATGCGAATCCCAAGGAGACGTCCCGGCTATGTCCCTCGTCAACGTCCAAACCAATCATAAACGACACGACAACCAACCACGTTCTGCAACACCAACCTCGTCACAATCCGAAAACGGACCTCTGTTACGACTTTGACCTTGACATCGAAGACGGTCTCAGCTCACCAGCTGAAGAAGTTACCGCTGCAGAGCTAGCAGACCTGCTAGTAAACCCAGAAGTGTTGAAGATGAACCACCATGGTCGCAACTGCTCGACCAACGGGCCGAAAGCGGCTCCCTCGAATTTGGATTCGGAATCCGGCTGCGTGTTTGCGTCACCTATCACTGGAACGTCGCCAGACAGCGATTCTTCGGATCTTTTCTTTGACCCGGAATCCTCGGACGCCGAGAAGAAAAACGAAGTCTACTTCGACCCTATACCCACCTCGGACAGCGAAATCACCATTTCGAATCTCTCAAATGGTTGCGAAACAACGAAAGGCAAAGGTTTAGTCTATCGTAGGCGACCGGAAGTCGGCTTAGGAGACCAGCATTCCGAGGATACCTCGGAATCCAGTTCCTCTTTGCAAAGAAACAACGTCCACGAACTTAGGAGCAGCGAGGTTGTGCCTAACTCTGAGGATTCAATTGAGAGAAGCTCTTTGGAGACCACTTCACCGAGTCACGAGTCGCTGTGGAGCACATTCGACGAGAATACCATGTCCCTTCAAGATGAGAGTCCTTCTAGAATCGTCCCTGCTCCGATTATACCCCAGATCCGACTTCCAAAATCGCATTCTGACTCGGAAATACCCATCCAGGGGCCCGGTATAGTGATTCCTCGTAACAACGACGAGGAAACGCAGCTCGGTGTTGATCAGGTTGATTTTGTGAATGGAATCGTGGGGAATGGGAAGCTAGAGGATATTAAGAATGCTAGAAATCTGATCAAGGACGAGTCTACAGACTCTTCGGAGAACACCAACGAAGAAGAGCTCCCCTACGATGAGGAGAAACCAAGAGCCAGTCAGCTGCTACCAGGGTTGTGCGCACCGAAGGTTGAGGAAACTTCAAACAAAGAGCAGGATGATCATTCTACCTACAGCAGCATGATCAACATACCAGGAGCACTGACCTTGGAGTATCCCTCGGGCGAGAGAGTCGTGGAGACGCTGAAGAACGAGGTTCAGCTGCAGATCGAGAATGGTAGCGTAACGAACAAGAGCGACGAGGACAAGATGTGCCTCCTGCTGCAGAAGCTGACGACCAGTCCAACTGTCAGAGACGACATCCCCATTCCCAGCCAGGTGGTTAACGAAACAGTCGAAGAGGAAGAAGAGGAGGAGGAAAGGCCGCAGAAGGTGAGACGCTGCTCCTCGTTGAAGACCGGGAAAACTCCTCCAGGGACACCAGGGAGAAAGAAAATCGTGAGATTCGCGGATGTACTGGGCCTAGACTTGGCGGACGTGCGAACGTTCCTGGACGAGATTCCGAAAGTGCCAAATTCGGCATACAGCGACCTAATATACAACGATATCTTCCAGAAGGACTCCAGCCCTGTAAACACAGTTTCAAATAATTGGGAGAGTAGTTACGTAGACGGTAGACGATCCTCGAGATGCGTGCTGCCTGGTCGAAAGCTGGACAGAAGTCTGGTACCCTTGTTCCAGCAGCCAGGTGGCATGGCTAACTTCTTGGATCTGGTCAGAGAGCGTAGAGTCTGCCTGGAAAACGCCGTCGTCCAAGATCCTATTTCTTTGAGCATTCAGGGAACGGCTAGGGTGATCAATCTAGACTTCCACAAGTCTGTACACATAAGGTACACGCTAAACTCCTGGAGGAACTACAGTGACCTGCAGGCCACCTACGTACCCAACTCCTGCGATGGTTTTAGCGACACTTTCTCGTTTGTTCTTTACTGTCATACGTTGTCCGTGGGACAAAGATTGGAATTCGCTGTCCGCTTCCAGTGCAAGGGCGAACAGTACTGGGACAACAATGCTGGGGCTAATTACTGTTTTCAATGTCTGCCTACGTCGTCCACAGTCGGATACATGCCGATCACCGCCTCTGAGAGCCGCGAGCACGAGTGGTCGCCGGCGTTTTACTGATGGAGGCTGTTGTTCGCGATGGGTTGCTAACGATGGATAATAACAAATGTTTGAACAGCACAATCGATCCCATCGAGAATGGATAGAGACAGCCTACGGATCGATAAACGTTCCTAAAGTGTAGCTACTGTACAGAACGAGCCTGATCGCCGAGCAGGGATCATACACTGGCGTCAATTATTTTTTCCTGCCATTTCGTTTCCCGAAAGAGTCTTCGTGTGGACCGGAAGAATACTATACGACGCAGCCGTTAGACTGATATTTTTTACACGTTCGTTGTTCCTTGTTTGCACAAGCATATCTACTTGTATCTAGAGTATATTATATTAACGAGGAGGTGAACGTCAGATCGAATTCGTTGCTGCGAAGTTCGAACGGTGAACATTGTATATGTATGTATATACAGGGTGTTCCAAAAAGGTTGTACTTCCTTGAAAAGTGTAATTCATTTGAAATAACTTTTTACTTGGCGAAAATGTTCTCCGCAGCTTCGTTCCGGAATTATTAACGAAAAACACGGACCAATCAGAGCGCGGCTATAGTCGCCATAATGCTGTAGCTGCGTCATGATTAGTCTAAGTTTTTCGTTAAAAAAAAAGTTACTTCGAATGACCTTAGGAATCGCCCCTTTCAAGGGAGTACGATACTTTTGGGACGTCCTGTACATATGATTTTCTATGTAACTTATTTCTCTTTCTATGTCTTCTAACGAGTTGAATACTTTTTTAAGGTAATTGATTCGATCAGAGTGATTTTTAGCGTAGCGAACTGTGCTTGGTTTGTGGACATGTTTTATACGGACCATGAAATTCGGTTTTTCGGGGGGAGGGGGGGGGGACACTCTTTGGAGATGAACTTTTATTTACGAGTAACGCGTACGAGTGTAACAGAAAGAATTGAAAGAATTTTTATGGGATTGCTGAGAAAATAACAATAGAACGCTATGGCAGCGATTCGAGGATCGAGAGTACATAGAATTGCGAGCCATTGGAGCATGTTTGGTCTGTGGAATTGATTTTCAAGGTATGCAATCAGTAAAGCAGCCGAATTCAAAGACACAAATGTCGTTTATAATGAATCGATAGCCTTTGATCTTGCAACTGCCTCGAATAATAAATCACAATAACGACGAACCAATTCGATAGTAGCATACAGTCGATACAACACGATCAATCTCGAAACTAGAGATGTTATATTCGTGTTATATTTCAAAGAGATATAGAGATTTTATTAAATTTGTTCAATGTCAGAGTTTTAGAAGATCAAAAATGTGCTACAGATACATACAGTCTGCAGCCTAATGATGAGTGTTTATTTTGTAATCATGATCGTTGCAACAAGCTCTTGAAATTTTCACCTTTGAATCAATTTCAAGCAATAGGTGATAAACGTACATATATATATATACAATAAAATGAATACTGGTAAGATGAGCTGTACGGAAAATATCGTTATATTTTGTAATAGTTCACTTCGTATAAAGTGCTTTCTATATAAAGAACAAGGAACTGTATGTTACACGGATGTACACTTTGTCACACGGATCCGTACTGTGAAGTAATCAAGAGGAGACAGTGTTTCAGCTACTAATTATTCCATGAAATCGAAATAGGTAATAATAAATATTTAATGTATACGTAAAATCGCGTCAAGAGAGTCAATAATAAATCATAAAGAAGAATTTATCTTTCCTGTGTACATGATTGCACATTTTATATGACAGCTATAAAAATGATAATAATAACATTAATAAATGTCAAAATACCTATTTTTAACCGTGCTACGAGGCAGGTAATGTTTTCATAAATATACATACAGACCTATATAAATAATCTCTAACTTATACCTTTTACAAAATCTCCAACATTCTTTTCGGTATAAAGTATAGTATTTTTTTTTTTTGTTTTAACGATTTCCATTCCTTGTCGAGGTGCACTTTTCGTTATTTAGCATTATTAACAGTTTTGTTACCGAATAACTTTTATCCGTTTAATTATGAATCTTGTTGATTTATATCGTCTTGTAGACTGTACTATTTTGAAGACTGTCTTATAGTTTTGTTGCAGTTAATAGGAGCTGTTATAAGCTATTTCCACGTGCCTAGAAGTATTAACTATAACACAGTATTGAGGTACGTTGTCTCAAGTAAATACCATTCTGTACACAGCAGGAACTCCTTCTTATAATATAGATTTGTACCGTTTTATATTACGTTTTATAGTTTTGACGCGAATTTATTATTTATTGTTCACAACTTGCTCGAATTGCATCGTTTGGAATTGTATGTTTACGTAGACATTAATACAGTGATGATTTGTTTGATAAATTTCCACTTGTCTTTGACTTGTTTGTGGTCCGATCTACTATATGTATTCAATAAGTCTACTACATTTGAAACATCCTATACATCAGAGCCGCAGTTGCGCAACATGACAATTTACGAGATTAGAAGTAATTGCATCAATTTTGATTGAAAATACATACACGCAGCAGCGTGCGAACAGTACGAATCCATGCAACGAAGTGTACACACATGGTCTCGGTACCGGTGGTCAAAGTGTGTCTCGAAAACGACTTTCTTACATCTTTGGAATCTCGTTCCCTTTCTGACAACAAAATTTTCTTTTATTTCCTGTAAACATATGCCGCAGATATATTTTATAGCGCTTTTCACACGCGCGCGCATCTTCTCCATCAAAGATACCTATAATTTAGCTTAACAATGTAAACTATTATTATTTAGATCGAAATAAAAGTGTTTTTCTATTTTGAGAAGTTTTACATTTTATATCAGAAAAGAACTGGTATCACGTGCTACTGTTTACATCTGTTTTTGTAGATGCGTATTATGAGATTATTTTAATTTACTTTAGGGATAAGCTACTTTCGTTTTTATCGGACTGTTATTAACACTACAGTGGCCGACTGTTGTGAAAATTAATTATCACCACGACTGGCGATTACAGAACAAATTTTACAAAATAAGACGTTTACCGATTGCGTACATAAATCCAGTAATTATACATTTTCCGAAAGTAACGAGGAATCTAATAAGCAAATAAATGGAAAAATTAATTAAAACTGTTAATCGTTGTAATTCGGATGCCGCCAGAGCAGCGTCAACGGCCGTAGCAGTGTTAATATAGAGAATAAAAAAGTAATAATGCTTCCAAGTTCTAGTGCCAGATAGTTTTTAAGGCGTTCCTTCCTATTAAAATGTATTCTAAACGTTCAACGAATCATTCATTGTTTACTTTCATTGTTACTGGACACATTGCAACCACCATTATTGAAGCCGAATATATTTAATACGAATACAAACAGGTATTATTAAGACGATATGGAAGCTTTCTACGGCTACTGTGTACATATACCTATGAAACAAACTAGATTTCTATTTTAATTAACAATAAAAACTATATTCTTCCATGTGTTGAAACGATGAAGTTGTGTCGTTATGTCGATCTTTAACATACCTAATAATACTATTCCTTGCCAGGGATTGTGTCGCGAGGAAAATAAAGAACAAATCGTACACTTCGAAATGGCAGCGGTTTATTACGAAAAAAGTGAAACAATTGGACATTAAAAAACGCATTACGCTGATAAAAAAAGGCGGCAGATTTGCCCGGAAAGCAGTATATTCTATGATTACCCTGTGCGTTTCGCTCGTTGCTGTTACAAAGTACCCTTCGATAAGAACAGTGTATGTCTCTTCGATCAGTCTTGAAAGGATTCTCGAATCGCCGCGAAAAAATTAATTCAAAAGAATAAAAAAAAAAATAGACGCTACGCACTCGCGTAGATATCGTGACTTTACATACATATACATGTAGAAATAAAGTACGACTAATGCCTCGCGTTCACCTGTAAATACCCACGAGTCTCGTCATTTTCAACGAATTACATCACTGTCTTCTTAAGTTACACGATAAAATATAGGATAAACAATCACAAAATAAAAACGGCACTCGGTACGAGTGTCCCATTCAGGTTTAGATCACTCACTCTTATAAGTCACGACGATTATTGCTTATCGGAATAATTGTTTGCTAACATAGATTAATTTCTCGTGTTCACATGAGTTTTCTTTAAAGGCAACGATCATTTGTAAATCTCCCCCGCCCCACCAACGTCTCCTTTTGATATTACCATTATTTTATTTCGAACAGGGAAGCTTCTTCTTGCGACGAAGTATTCCTCTTCTCTTCCAACTTCCCTTCTAATTGAATTTTCTACGACCGCACCTCCAATTTTTGGCGGAGTAGACGATATAGAAGTACTTTTCTTGTCCATCAAATTTATCCAATTTCTAGAACGGCATTATAAGCTATTGCCTCCAGAAAGTTGTGCATTTTCGTTTTTCGATAGTTTCAAGGCTCTCAGCTGTTTGTACAACCGTTGCTTGCAGAATTGGTAGAATTCGATTTCCCTCGTGAAATTGCTGCGTACCATGTCCTTCACTTCCTCGCTGACAGAAGGCTTGAAGAAGTTGCGGTTGATTTTTGTGAAGGAGTTTACTCCATCTGAAATCAGTTTAGGCTACATTAAATTCTGTCATTCTTCGTAAACACAAATATAGGTATATTCTAAGACAGAGTTTTTCAGAGATTTTCTTGCCCTGGACATAGACAGTACGGGGAGTATTCGGACAGTATAACGATCTTGGAATAATTATTATCACTGAATTCCTAATGGAAGGGACTATCATTGTAGGTGTTTAAAAAAGGATGGTAAAAATGTAAATATGGTAAATATGTTGTTTACATCATTTTTAAAATGTTCAATTATGTTCATGCGGTAAACCATCTATTTATTGCAATTGCAAGTCGATCAGATAACGAGTTACAAATGCAACCACAAATGAAAATCGTGGAACAGAAAAATTACCGTAATAAACGTCAGTGGCGCCACGAAAAAATCGAGGTATGTAATTTTCCAATACTGTAAGAGTGGTATTCAAGTCTTCAAGTACGCCGACCACGGCGTAATCTTTCTCTACCGCCAGTTTCGCTCGTTCCAGGGCACCCACAGTGTTGAAAGGACTATGGAGAAGAGAGAAAATAATAAATTTAATGAAATTATGAAATTATTAACGAGATTTGCTAAAAGAGATTTTCTCACAAACTATCTTCAGTGTTCCTTTTCCAAATTAGTTTCGCAAACTTGCAAAGAATTGTCACGAATAGACTATAGATCTTTATGCAAACTACACACAATTTTCGCAGCTTTATAATAATCAGAATAAGAGTACAAATGTCTTCACTTTTGCAGATGATCCCTTTTAGCAAAATAAAATGAAACTATTTTATTTTTAGCTTTTCAAGTATTTGTTTTTACGAATACTTATGGGACTGACTGTATGTATATTGAGTAAACACTGTATTCGTTTTCCATCTCACATACCCTTATAATTTTTTATTCAGGTTTTAATTCTCTCTTCAACCACCAGATTAAAATTTTCGCTTCTCTCACAATAAAGAAACTCAAAACGGAAAGAAAAAACACCAAAATAGTTGACATGTAATTTATGTGACCAGAGTTCGCTGAATCACGCTGTAGAAGCGACGCTGTAGCACTTTTGATACTGAAACTTGACAGCATCGTGGCAAAAGCATACAGGAAATTCCACTTCGAAAATACCTACGTGCACCTTTCGCTGTGCCCGCAGAAGAAGAGTGTTTGTCTGCGGTGATCGCCGATCCCCTCGTGGATTTCACCCTCCAGATATCTGCATTCACGGTCCGCCTTAAGTACACAGGACTCAAAGTCCTTCTTCAACCAATTGGGATCTGGCAGAGGCAGGTCTGGAAATATTTGCTTTCTCTCGACGTAATACCAAGGCGCTCGCACGTAATAATACCAGGATATCACTCTTTCAACAGGATCTCGGACTATATTGATGTAAATTGGCTGCGGAAGGTTGAACCTGAACAGAAAAAAAAACGTCAAGGATCAGATGCGCCGCCGGCTTCAGACTATAACGCTGTTCCGGGTTATTTTCTTATTTCTTTCGTTGCTTTTTAGAAGTACAAAGAAAACGCAAGTGGAATTCTGATTTAACAAGCTACATACATATGTCCAATTTCTGGGAACTTACTCGGTGAAGTTGGTGAAACACACGTGCTTTATGTATACAGATGGCTCCGAGTAACTGCTGACCATTGTAGCGAGTTGGAGCTAAACAGCAAAATCAGTATTTAGTAACGATACGCCATGTCAATGTACAATATTATATACCAAAGTCTTAGGTCAAAGTTTATGATTCGTTTCTCTACTACAATAAATCTAAATTAATGCAATATTATATTACCTTCGAATTGAATTTATGAATTTGTTATACTAATATTTTATTTCAATTGAATTGACATTTTTCTACATATTCCATGTGTCGTTTTAGTTTTTCCTACTTAATTTCATTATCGGTACATAACGTCAATTACTCCATTAAATAAATTAATATAAAGTATCATTATACACCAACCTTCAAAAATTCATCGCATAGAAATAGAATTGCTTTTTGTTTTCTAAATTATGGTATTCCACATTCATATAAAAAGGGACTTGGATGGAAGTACTTCAATATTTATTGAATAATTTAAAATACAGTTTCTAAATATAGAAATACCTGTTCAATGGGTGCAAGACGTATCGTCTCGACTCTCTGCACGCGATCTCTATTAAAAGAGAAGCCATTCCTCATCGACAGCCTCCTCAGCAGTTCCATAAATGTCTGCGAACCCACTTTTGGTACACGATTAAAGAATAGAACCCCCTTGCCTGCTCTTTTCGTGTTGTTTAACGCATCTATGTCGAGTACTTCCGGTTCTTTGTACTGAAATCAATTAACAGAGAGATTATTATACAATAATACCCATACAATTATCCTAACATCTAGACTGCGGATTTTATGCATTTTTAACAGTTCCAGTCTCTTAACTCTTAACCCCTAACAAACTCGTACTAATAATGTATTAGATCGAACTAAAAACAAATTCATTTTCACATTCATTTTCAATTCAATTTTCATATTAGTTAAATATCAGTTAAATTTATAACATTAAATTTGCTTTTTAAAATTAATTAAAATTGCTTTCGGAAAGGAATAATTTCTTGCTCCGACTTTCGCACGTATCGAAGCACGGGATATTTCAGATGCACACGTTAAGTGGTTATCACACGGCGCAGAGTGCTCAACGGAATCCAACCGATCTTCCTCTTCTTCTTCTTCTGCTTCTTCTTCTTCTTCGTCTTCTTCTTCTTCTACTTCTTCCTGTCCACGTCTTGAGGCTTGGCCATTACACCACAAGTACGTTACATTATTGCATTATTACTACACGCGTTTGCACGCTTCCTCCTTGATTACGGATTCTCCCGCCCTCTTCCTAACCGTCTTTCTTCGTCGGATTCTTCCGCGGACTTCCAGTCTGTCTTTCTGCTTACTACCCACGGTATTAAAGTATCGCGACGTAATTTGCTTCGCGGTTATCTACATATCTAATACCGAACATTACAGGGGAGATTTGCCATGTAACCCTGCTTGCCTCCTGATAACCGTGAAACCAGTCACAGGATCGTGCGAGCCGTGAATGATACTCAAATCTAATAAACATCCACTGGGTGTTTTACATATACGTACAATAAAAAAAAAATGTGGTTCAACATGAAAAACCATCAACATTCGAAGAGGTAAAGGAAAGAAGTGCAGTTGCACTTGCTTGACGTCGCAGGAAGTAGAAGATCTTCCAATTGTGCATTAAATCAAATGGCCAGCATTTCGAGCAACCGCTTCAAAGGTTTCTGTTTTTATAGTTTGTTGTTACGTTTGGTTTACTCTTAGTTAGAGCGATTTCGATCGTGTTTGCGTAGCATTTAGTGCGAGACGTTATCTACATTTTATAGTATCATTACAGTGGAAGAAAAAAGGTGAATAGAAATGATTACCGTAATACCAACGAACCGTTTTCATACCGGAGTCAAACGGACCGAACATGATCGTTACTAGACCGATATCAATGTTCTTTCTTCGAATTACTGTCTGCTCTATTTACGTCGGTTCCTCATCGCCGATCATCAGGATGCAACCACATTTCGACTGTGTTTCTGTGCGTCAAGAGATTGCATCGGATAGCTGAAGTTCACACGCGACCGTTCCACGGATGATTATCATTCCATCACAGATTTTCTAACATCAAGGTCACGCATACAATTGATGTAGCGCGCGATTATGTTGAAGAACTGTATTAAGAGCTGTTTAAATGCTCCATTTTACATGCAACAATAGTATGCACCGTATGCATGTAAAACGACACGTTGCATCCTGAAAGATGTTCGTTTAATAAACTAAACACAGTGTATCTCTACGAAACTCGTAAATATTGGAAGGAATGGGGAATTATTTGGACAGGTTCAGAATAGGACAGACACATTTTAATTAAAACAATCATAGTATTAGTTAGATTACCGAATTTTTTGGAATCATTGTGAAATGCATACCTTCACTGCAAACAGGCGATGTCCGTTTGGATAATGGACAGTTCCACTGGGACTAGAATCTGTTTGGGCTGCTTCTGAAACAGGAGAAATGAAACTATCATTTAGAATTATAATGATAGTTTTTTTTTTAAATTAGTGTAAATAAGATACGAATTGTATCGTGTTTAATATTATTTTAATTCGGAAAACAGATCCACTTCGGGAAACTAGACCCACAGTCTAGACTTAGATGATAGTAGGGTTTATAGAAGATAATTTGGGGTCTATAGGATGCACGTGTCGATTAGAAGGTAGGACTTTCGAACCGGCTGTCTATGGTACGAAAATCTGTAGTTCACAGTTTTTAATGGCCGGACAGATCACCGAGAAGTGTGCATTTTCCTTAAGAGGAGAAAGGCAACGATGTAAATAGTGAGATGATTCAAATTCTTCCTGGTGAACGTCGATTAATTTAAAGCTTCGCCGCAGGTGCTCGCAATTAGTACTTTCTACATCGATCTTTGATGGTTTCGTAATTTCACCGGATGGGCGTTTATGATATTCTTTCTATTAGATGCACGCAAAACTGGCAGGTGTTGCATTTCAGTGAACATTTTACCGTATAGCTTCGGAGATGCGCGTTTTACCCCTCAGAAACATGTTTTCCGCGAGAGGATACAAAAACTGGCGATTTCAGATCGTCCATCTTAAAATTACTCTTAGACGTAGAGGTCTCTAGTAAATTGTATCTATCAATCTCAGAAACTATCGTGTGCATCATACTTCAGTTTTTAGAAGTTATACATTTCCTGCTAAGAAACTAAAAGGTGTGCGTCGTCTTCAGTTAAAAAAAAAAAAAAAAATACATTTACTAACTTCCTAGGGTTAGAGACCAATTACTGTGCCTATATTAATTATACTCACTTTTAAACCACAATGATCATTAAAAAAGAGATATTGTTCTGGGACAATTATAGACTAAATATTTAGAACGTTTATCGAGTAGAAACTATGTAGTATAGCATGCGTCGCCTCTTCTGGAGTCCGTGGAAAAAAAAAGATGTGAAACGTGCAATTTCCACGTGGTTCGAAGCGGGCGAAAGTGTTAATCTTCAATCGACGATGGTCGCGGACGTAATGAAGGAGAAAGCAGATCGAAAGGATTCACCTCGTGACCATGTGAAGTAAAAAGTGCATTGGCCAGGCCTCTAATTAAATCATAAAACAGCTCGGTACAGTTCCCTCTAATGGCCAGAGACTGTTTGTCGATATTCAGCGTTTCGTGCAACGAAACTCGCCTAATTACAGTTCGGAAGAAGCGAACAGCTCGTTACGGGAGCCGGGTTTCGAGCAGGACCGTCTCGATCTTGATAACTTGTCGATGCGATCGGTTATCTCGTGCCGTCGCTATAATAAGATACCCAGGATCCCCAAAGCAACGTTAGCCAGCTGTTGTTGCAACAACGCTGCGATAATTAACGGAATCGAATTAACCGTTCGATGAAATCATCGGAAGAATTCCTGTGCCAGGGTTACGCACGAATATATGGAGCACCAAGAAACGTGCTACGGCTATTTTGTACCAGATAGAATCGACAAAATGGAGAATGATTAGCAGTATGCAATTTCAAGGAGCGAGTGTACGCTACCTAACCAGTCAGACAAGCGAAACTCGATACAATATCGTGGAAGCACATCATGATTGCTGGTAATTCAGCCGCCTTTCGCTGAATCATCGCTCAGATTTCTTTCATATTTACGTGCAATAGATTTATAGAAAACTTGTGGTCATTGGTTGTTCAGTTTTGCTCCTCACTGTAAGAATGCGCGTGAAACGATGCCAACCGGCCGAAAGGTAAGCGCGGATAGAAAAGAAGTCCAGAACGGTTCAGTTGGTTCGATCAAGAGACACGGTCCCGAGCATATAAGACCGGATTGACGACCTCTTACTCCTGTTTTGGCTCGGGCCGGCAAAGAAGAGACCCGGTGACCCAGAACTTGGGAAAGCGAGCCGCTGCGCTGGAAGGAACGCGGCTGTTGGAACACGTAGCACACTCCTCTCGAGACGATCTTACGCTCTAATTGCTCGTGACGCCTTGCAGAACTGCAGAACTGCAGAACTGCAGAAACTTTCATCTCTGCTCGGTGCTCGATGGAAGCGACTGTGCCTCGATTGCCCCGATTGCTGCGAGCGATCACACTGTTATGTCGGCGGACGGTCATCGTTTCCTACTTTCCTTCTGACCGCCAATCAAACGTATCGTCTGATTCCCATTTCTTTTATTTCATTCTTTCGGGGGTATTCTGGTTTGGAACTTTCACAAAGTCAATTTTTTCTTGCACATTTTTTTAAGTATTGGGTTATTGCAAAAGTCTTGGTACGATTTGCGGCTCATCTTTAATGTACAGACAAAAATTTACTAAATTTACTTAAGACTTACTTACTTTAAACAAACTTACAATAGAATTACTGTATAAATATCAACGCTAAGAAGGCATTATAAAGACCACAGTGCTCCGTGTTTTGTTTGTTTTGTTGTTATGAAATTTCTTATGTGTACAACGGTGCCTTATCATTTTGTCCACCAGTGTACGTGACCCTATTCACGGGTACGACCCATACAACTCGGAGGAAAGTAATAGTAACCGGATTGGTCGCCATAATACTTGCGGAGAGTATATGGTTGCGTTCTGACCCTTGGTGAACGAATAACGGTGAAAAGGTTCGAACAAGTATCTGTCGCAGGTGTTCGACGTTTTGCAAATGCTGTTTAGTACACAGAAGTGCATGTACAGAGACCGTTGCACAATGTTCCGAATGCTAACTGGACAAAATCCAAAATTTAAAATGTACGCAAACGGCATATGCGGATCACAATTACGGAAAAGTAAGAACTCTTAGTTTGGATTTAATGATATAAATAATATTACGTAATAAATTATGATTACATTCGATACAAACAAATACAAGTTGTATTTTGATGTGTAAAAACGTATTTTACTTTGCTTGTAATATTTATTTATTTTGATATCCAAATATCATATAGTTATTCTGAAATGGAACTAATTGCATTCGCGTGTTGATACATCTTAAAACCAGCGTGATACTTTTTCTGCATCCGTGAATACGAATTAATTAGACGGAAATATTTGTTGTCAAGCAGGTTGTACTACAAAAAATGGTTTTGTAAACTTGTTTAACGAGTTGTAGTATTATCATTTATGAAGCACATTTGTTCTCGATATGAACGGACAATTATTTTCTTAGTTTTTGGAATCTAACCTCATTTCTTGTACCAGCTTCTACAATTATTTCTTTTACGTTTAATGCAACATATTTACGTATCGTCAACGAACTCCTTGAATTATGTATTACGGGATGCTTGGGGGGGGGGGGGGGCAGTCGAACGAGGAAGTCCGAATGAAAAAAGAAATTCGAAAGAGTCGTTGAACAACTTTCGCGAGATATACATTATACGCATCGAATATGTAGGTCGTGATCGAGAGGCTTCAGAAAGATCATCTCGAGACGTGGAGGTATCCAACATGGAATGTTCCAAGGCACGCATCTGTGCAACTTTCAACCATTCTGTGTCATGCTAACCCCCAATTGGCGAAGTGGAGTTTCACAAAGCACACAAACAATTTTCAAGCACACTGCCACTCACTGGCTGTATTCATTGCAACTGGAATTTTAATGTTACGTTAATATTTACAATTAGGATGGGTTGCCCTAATGTGGAATACTTTTCTTGCGCACATATTTGACCTACAGTCAGTCCCATAAGTATTCGTACCCCTATTGCTTGAAAAAAAATTTGTTGAAATCAAATGATGCAGGTAAGTTTTTGCAATAACTCTTTTGTTACGAATGAACACATATATAAACTTTATTTGTACAAACTTTTAACAAAATTGGGTTTTTGCTGGCAAAAATTGTATATCTTTTCGTTCTTCTTTAATATAGTAGTTTTGACAATAGTACTTCACGACGTACCTGCCATTCATCTTATCTAATCTTTAATTCCGCTGTAGTATCACAACAGGTCGTATCAAAACACTTTTTAATGCGTTATGTAGCACTTTAAAGGACGTATCGAATAAGTACAATTTGATATTTATATCTCTTTTTTTCTGAGATATCAAGGTGATCGGATATCGAGGAGAAAATCGAAGAGATTGAAAGAAACGAAATAAAAATAATTTTCACGAGAAACTGGGAGCCTCTTCCGTGGTCCGTTGGCAAAGTAAGTCAGTCGAATGGTTTAGAACTGTTTTGTCCAGGATAGTTCTGGTCGACAGGGCTTCCATCGAGTTCTTCTCGGCCTCATAATTATCCTCAGCCTTGTTTCAAGGCGCGCCGGTTGTCGGCAGCAGATTCGAAAACAAATGTTCGAACGGGTTCGCCGGTTCGTTTGCGTCGATGTTCCACTCCGATTCCACGAATATGTTGGACACGGGTCGTTCGCCATATTAAATGGGAGCGAACGATCATCCACGGCCGCGGACACTTGTCACATTAATTCCGCCATAATCATTTTTCAGATACGCCGCGCCGCTCCGAGCCGCGCAGGCCAAATTGAATCTGATGCATAACATCCGTGTAACAGTATTTCAGGTTGATGGACGATGTTTACAGATTTAGAAAAGCTGGGATTTAGGTAGGCCACCTTCAATGACCTTGACTATCACGTATGCTGTCAAAGAAAAATCATTGATACAGCATGATATTTGCGAGTGACAAGAACTCTGTCGATACGGCAAATAGAGAGTTGAATAGAGAGTACGTTTTGTTACCACAGAATCACCGTTGAAACGATGATAATGATTTTTAAGGTGTTCTTCAAGGTGTTCCATGAAACTGGTGCAGGATCCGTCATTTTTTCGCAGCCTCGCCACTCGTAAACTTTGCTTTAAGGTTTTTCCTAGGAGGTTGAACGTACAGACCCTTCGTGCCTTTTACGGTCACACCATCATCTTTGGAATCTTGTAAACGTTTGAACAACCACCGAAGAAGTTGCCGTACGTCATGTTGGAATGACTCGTTGCATGCAGGACACACTTCGGAAACAAGTTCTGCAAACTGGACAATTCACTTGCCATTTAAAGATACGTATAACGCGCCGGCACTACTGTTCGAAAAAAGTCAATTTACTAGTCCGCTGCGCTTTACACTTTGTTGGGAAACCACCGACCGAACGCATTTCATTTTCCCACTCGAAGTCAACGAGTTCAAGAGCTTCGAGCTTCGCTGTCCTTTTCTACGTTCAGCAGTGCATCAAAGAATAGTAGAATTTTCTAGAAGGCATTTGTCGCTGCCAAACGGTGACTTCGACATGTAAAGAATAGGACGAATATGTATGTTTACACTCCTCGGCGACGGAGGTCTCGGCGGCGAGCATCAAAGAATAATGTTGTCTCCTGGACGATAAACGACATCAAAACGGTGCTGACATATATCGAGGATTCACTGTACCTCTCGCATCTCGCACATTCTCCCTATTCACTCTCGGCCCACTCGCGAAAACATAGTCGAGTCGCCATACCCGGATGGGAAACAAAAAGCTTTACATTCGCAGACAAAATTGTATTATTTCTGCGGAAAAAATTATTTCCAAAAAATCGTAATAATTGTCCGACTCGTAGCCGATCGTCGATTTCCAGTAAAGCCGAACGGGTTCCGCGGTCGAAATGATAACGGAGACACCGGTGCGCGGCGCGATCTGTTCCAGTTTCGTTTGAAGACGTCGATCGATGGCTGCGCATTTTCCCAGGCTCGACTCCTTCTTCCCGTCCGGAAATTCCATCGTAGAAGCCGGGTTAGCGCGATCGGGTGTAGCGTTCGTTACGGATACTCAAACAATGGAGTTCGATACAATTAGCGGGTGAGCCGCTAACGAGCCGCGTCGTACATTGTCGGACGATGTACGAACGAACGCGGAAACGAAACAGGCCGGACCTATTACGCGTAGCTGTGCCCGCCGTCCGACGTAAATTACAGTCATTAAACTTCGCGTGGTTAACGAGCCGCCGTTGGTGAATTCGCGATCAGCCGCCTAATATCGCGCGAGGGTTTCACGCTTGTCTGTCGTCGGCGTTCTCTCCCAGAAGTCCTCTCCCGAAGGAAGACACCGCGCGTCCCTCCCCAGCCAAGAATCACCGGCGATCGTAAATTCTTGCTAATTGCACCATTTAATGCTTGTACTCGAAACGATCTTTTTTTGCCGGCCTTGATTCCCCTCGTTCCTCTTGTATCGTAGGCAGTAAACCACGTTCGCGTCCGACGCAATTTTATCCGGACGACATGCGACACCGGGAAAGAATGGACGGTTCCGTGTGTTTATTGTTGCCGGTCTGCGTTTCGATTTAGCGACCTCGTTTAGGCGTACATGGCAGTCTGGGATGTGCGAATGGTCGTTAACAACTCGGATAATTACAGTCAATCCCATAAGTATTCGTACCCTTATTGCTTGAAAAAAGAATTTGTTGAAATCAAATGATGCAGGCAAGATTTTGCAATAACTCTTTTGTTACGAATGAACACATGTATAAACTTTATTTGTACAAACTTTTAACAAAATTGTGTTGTCTCGTTTAATATTGCTCGAACGGCGTCGGCTATTGTTCCTTGCTGTCGACGTATCGATCCAAGGATATTTGTAATTTATTTCCGGGCTGCCTTGTACAAGTGCAATCGCGATAGAGAAATGCCATGATCGGCAAAAGCCTGAACGACAGGGAAACAGTAATTGTTAGTGCAAACAGCGGATAATTTCCGCATTCGTTGGCGCGATCGCGAACGGAACACCGTAGCACATCCTCGATCTCAATCCTGACCATGAAAAGACCTCGGTGCACATTCCACGCGGACGTATTACGAGTTGTGGCGCGGCGATAGGATCGCGAACTACCAAAGGTGCGAACGTAACTTCGCCGAGAAGTGGAAAGCATATCGTTAATCTTCTTCGACCCATCGTACGTGAGAACTGGATTCGACCGTACTCTCTTTCCTTGTCTTCTGTTTAGGTACTTAGGTCGTATTTACTTATGTAGCTCGTGCCATTACATTCAGGCACAAAAAGATAGCACACGTTAAAATTTACATGATTTTAATTTATATTTCACATTGCAACTGAAATTTGTTTCGTCATGGATGGAAAAATGGAGAACTGTGATTTTCTCAGATGAAAAGAAATATACATAAGTATAGATAACTTCTCTTTGAAAGTTACCTCGATTTCTTCGAATTCGATTGTAACTAGAAAGTACGAAGATGGGAAGACGCATGCAGAATCATGATTTGCATCTTTGCTACATTGCTTTCACGAGCAAAGATCACATATTATAGAGAACGCCTCGCATCATCTCATATGATCTCTCATGATCTCATATGACTGCGGATCCTTATAGATATTGCGAATTTGATCGGAATTATCGGGTGCGTTAATTTGGATAGTCGTGCGACTATTTTTCAAATAGCATACTTAGATTTTTCTGTTCTATGCTTCATATAGTAAGTGGCCCGTTTCTCGTTTAATTATTCCAGAAATGTAATCAGCCTAAACCCGTGTAATTAAAACCAACGACTTCCCTTCTATCCCGTTTTAATTAACACTGGAAGAGATTCGCGGCGCTTTTACACGTCGACTTGGAATACTTTGCTGGTAACAGATAACATACACGAGGAAACGGATATAATGAAGTTGTTCGGATGAATAGTCAATTGCTATGACTTAGGCTTAAGCTATAGGCTTAAGTAAGTATACGTTGTAAAGGGGGGGGGGGTGACTTCAATCTTTAAATTTAAGATGGTATCGAACCACTCTCGAAAGCAATCGAAACTGGAGTTCGGTTTCGAAAGCTGTTGTTACGGTCCGAACTGAAACACGAGCGCGTGTTACTATATGTATGTAAATCTGTAAATAACAGCTTTTCCTCAGAGAAGAGGCAAGTTCCTCCTTTTTTAAATATAGTCAATGCTTCCTTTCACCCTGGAACGTCCGACAATCTTCTCTCACCGGCCTTCGTGAGAAACGACAGGATCGAACTTTCATTTCCATTGAAGGCAACGTTTATTTGCTGCGAACGATTAATCCATTTCTCCTTCCCGGTGAAATATTTCATTTCGTTTATTTTTCACCGGCTTCTTCTTCCACTCGGACACGTTTCCTTTCACTTCGCGTTGCCGGCTAGTAGTACCGTCAGGTTAATTCACCGGCCTCTCCTATTTTCTTAACTAGAGAGCGCCCGTGATTTTCTTTTTCTTGGTGAACGTCCCGTCGCCGCATCTCGACCAGCGAATTTCACGTCCGTGACGTATAGTCGGCGAATTTTCATAACATCTCTAATAACATTACAGGGGAAGGCTAATTTATCACGCAGCGGTGAGAAAACCACAGATTGTTATGTTATTCGTGTAGGTTCGGTGCGTTTCAAAGAACGATCCGAATCATATTGCCGCGCGTAAAAGATAAACTTTCGTGCGTGGCTGTGTCGTTTTCCGTGTGCCTTCGTTCCGCGCGCGTTCGGCGGCATCGTGTAATGTTTGTCGGCGGGAATAAAGGACTCGCGCGGACCCAGGCGGCCCGAGGCCCGAGCGATGCGATAGCGTTTCTATAATAAACATTGTAGACGAGCTGACGAGTTCGAGAAACGTTCGGCATCGGGCAGTTCTCGTCGAGACATAGAGAAGCGCGCGTCGAGTAATATTTTCTAATATCTCTTTGTATACCTTGTTTTGTCTTTTGTCTTTTTACTGTTTAAATATATTCACGTTTTAAAATACCAACGGTTCTTTGTCCTTCCATGGTCCGTATGATCCTACATTCATTTTGTTAGAAAAATATCCTGAAAATGATCATTTCTTCAGTTATCTAGACCGGAACCTTCCCTTAAGAATTTCCTGATCAGCCGATCCTGTTTCGCTCGCTCTCGATTACGATCAAGTGGATGGACTAAAATTTAATGTAAAGTTATGCAATCGTCGGGCCATCGGTTCCCACGGTGCAGGAAATGTTTTCCAAACTGGTCTGACGGCATTGGTATTCATCTCGAAGGAAGTGGAAATAGCGTTACGCGGCTCGCGAATTCACATTCATGGGAAGCGGCTTGAAGCTCGCGCGATATTCGGAAGACCGGCCTGGAAAAGATCGCGAGTACTTTCAATTCTGTGAACTTTAATTTAACACGCGCGTAACAACCGTTAGTCATAGTTCCGGCAATAGACTCCATCAGTTACGATCCTGCATTAGATAGCGAATTAACCATTATTCGATTGACACATTTCATTTGATTGGCCGATTAACTAACCTTTACGATTAAAAATAAATCAATTGCATCTTCATATAATAATTCTTATTAAGCAGAAGTAATCTTTTTTAAAAACCTTGCCTAGACTTTCCTTGTCAACTTTTTCATTCGAAACAATATTAACAGTGGAAAATCGTGATTGATTTAATCGAGTGACGAATCAATTAATATCATAATCAGGGAGAATAATAGCATAATCAGTGAGAATCCGTCATTGTGACACACGGAAATGTTTTCCTCGTACCGCATATTTGTTCTTGGCTTCCTGACAGTTCTGAATGAAGTCGATTGTTCCGACTGGAAATGAAAGCGAGCCTAATAGTACGTTGCGTTAATTGGCGAATCGAAAGGCATAAGCTTGCTTTTTTCCCCGAGACAAAACAGTTGTGTACAAAAGTCATGGAATAAAGAACTATGATCTGTCATTGTGTCAATTAATCGGTTCATAAACTTGACTATTTACCTTTTTATTCAAATTTTCATGTCTTTCACTTTTTTATCAATTTGACTTCACACGGCAAATTAGGTTAAGAAAATGAAAGTCTAATGAGAATTGATAAATTAAAACCACGTATAAAATATCACCATTTCGATTTCATTAATTATGAAATAAAAATCTGAGAGAGGTAATTATACGAGCCTGTACACTTAATCGGTTATGAGTCGAAGCTACTTTAAAGTGCAGTTATTGTGAAATCTATTTTTTAGATTGTCCTCAATGAGGGTTCTGCACTCTAAACTCATCGCAAAGAGGAATGCTTCTTTCATTGACAAATAAGTGGAACATCAGGATCGAGGTCAAGAGATACGAACTCCTCTGAGCACAGCGATACATCCATTCTCCCAAGGCAAATTCGTGCCGTGTGATAGGAACGTTTAGTATTAACGGTCATAAAATAGCTATGCAAAATAGGTATCTCAGACAACTATACATGTTTTCTACAATTTCATATTAATATATTCTCTTCGTATGAATAAAAATCCCATTCACCCACACCCACATGACTCAATATATGTACATTCAAATAAGTCGCCTCGAATATCCGTGAAATTGTTCGTGAAAGTGAAAAATATTGCAAATCGAAGTTGAATGGTCTTCAGAGGTGTATAATTTCATGTAGGTAGTAATTTTTCTGTAGGTGGACACGTGGAGGTCACGTGTAGTTAATAGTAACTAGAATTTCTAGTGTTAAACATTTCATAGGCACATACCATGGGTCCTTGTATAAGTAATTAAAATCTTTTAGAACGTTTAATAAACCACCCCAATAATAATAAGGCATGGATAGTTTAATAATTAGATTGTGGCACTGTCTCAACTCCTTAACAGTTGAAGTAAATTCTTTTTCTATTAAGATTAATTAAATTATGACACAGTTGGAAGTACTCTTCTGGAGGGTTGAATCCTCATTAACAGATTTCCGGGCTACACGTCCAATTATATATAATATTATCAGTCGTCTTCCTGAACTAAAGACGTGGTTCGTTAAAGCGAACGTAGGAAACATTTCCAATTATACAAATAAATTGGTAGTTCTTATGATGATTGAAAATCCTTGGAAATATTCAGTTATTAATAGATTTAACCCCGAAGCTATACACAACATGTATGGATATTATAATAAAACATCTGTTCAATCTTCTTATGCGCCTGTATTATGACCCTTATTACGCTGAATATTCCAAAATGATAATAATCAAAAAAGAGTTTAGTTATCTACATTAGAATCTTCGCTCGCGGTATCTTCATGGTGAACAGATTGAAATAATCTCCCGATGCGGTCTGATGGAGCGATTTGTCCAGTGCAGTCGATAATCTACTAACTTATCACAGAAGCCGATATATTATATACTTCAATAAATATCTATCATAAAATCACATATGTATAATGAAATGATTGTAGTTTTATACCTCTGAGAATAATAAATAAAGTAAGCCGCCTGTTTCAAAATAGAATAACTTATGAGCCGTTTTTTTTTTTTAACTTTTTGAACGTACTGTGTATGTGTACACAAACACTAGTCGTACCAGCATATCCTTGGTTCTCCAATGGGGACCAGACTTCCCGGTTGAAGAAGGTCAAGGTGTGAGAGTGAACGTACTAAGTACACGGTGGTCGTCGAGAGGAGCATGCATTTTCACGTCTGTTCTGCGCGTGTATATATGTGTATCATTAGATTATTATCATTTCTAGGACTAGCATTTCGTAACGGGATCGCAGTATTCGTTTGTTTCGGATACGCTAATTGGTTATTGCGAACCTACTGCGTATCGTTTTGATAATCGGACTGACGCACGACATCGTGCCTCCTGAGTTTTCTCTCCGCATTTTACAGTGGTCGATAAAAGAATATGATACTTAAAAAAAAAATATTTGTTGCTTGTCACAATAGTAACAAATGAGATATTTAAAGTGCTTAACTTAGATGAGACACCCCGTATATATTATATTATCCTATTCGCATAATATTATATATTCGTATAAAATTGTCTATCGATAAGACAGTTAATTTCAGACCTGTCTCACGAATAGACCTTGACACGTTAGACAGAATAATAACGACACGGTAGAAGTGTGTATTACATGCGAAGCCTTTTGTTGCATAGAGAAGCATACAAATTACGTAGAGTGGGAGGGTATAAGCGTGAAAACTCACCGAACGAGAGTTGATTCGCCGATGGCATTTCCTCCTCGCTGGGCTGAAGGCGGACTTCCATTTTCCGTAAACGAGAATGCAGCTCTCTCGTGTGCAGGAAAAGGAACAGGGTGCTGGAAATCGCTATCAAAGCGATTAGTTCGATAGTCCTGGAAATAAAATGGATTAGACAAGTTCTTATGGGTATGGCTCTACATATTATAGCAGTTATCGTTTAACTTTTCTCCTAGCCATTTTTATCGTCCTGGGTATTTATTTTTGCACTGCACGTGTAGTTTTAATTTACAACTTTTATCATTTGGAAACCTGAAAGCGACCGAATTTGTGTACAAATGGCGACAAATGATAAAATGTGGTCTGTCCACTAATTTTCAACCTGTTATCTATCCAATAACTCTGTTTTATCTAAACGCGAGTACTGTTGTAAAACAATTGAAACTCATCGTCTTCTAAAACTTAAAGTATTCTTACTTTAGTTCTGTTTAATTATCCAAAGAAACTGATTCAATAGTTGTGTAAATAATAAAATGAATTACTAATAATAAAAAAATTGACGTCACGAGCTCTGTTTATGTTCTATTTAGATTATTTGATGATTACTCGTATTCTCTTTGCATGTACGAGTGGCTTGAATGTTGAATGAGTTGCAGAAACCGTCCCTCCCATTCTCCAATCTGTGTTCTTAATCTCTCTGTCATGTCAAGTTACTTGTTTCTACGCAGTTATCATTTTCATCGGGCACCGTCGTGCAACTGCTTCTGAAGTTCTGTACTTCAAACCATATCGAAGAGTACAATGCTTACCAATTGTGAATAACAGGATTTCATCGCAGACAATGATTCAGTATTTTCCTCTTTTTGTTGCATACCGTTGAAAACTTTATAGTAAAACTTTTCTTTTCCTGTATTATATTTTGTTGAACGCTAAAGTGCGAGAATTGTGTATAAATACTTCGATTGAAGTCTTAAATACAAATTACAGAAGTGTTTCGTATCCCATAAAATGATTACATACAACGTGCCCAGGTATGCGTAAATAAAATTCAATAGAAGTATTCAGCATGTATTTCAATTCGCCATACCGAATCTTAACAAACATAGTGTTTCTCTCCTTATACAATAACAGTGTTAATGTGTTTAAGCAGCCGCCGAGACAGAAGTGTCACAGTCACAAGCCGACTGTCATGTGGGTTGTCAGCGCGAGAAGAAACAGGGCATGGCATGGAGTGATCATGGCTCGTAATTGATCGTCCTGTTCGCGGAGGAGCTTCACGTGCGACCTCGTTTTGTCCCGAGGAAGCCGTCACATAGTGATTCAGAATCGCCAAAACTTGGACAAAAATCAAGTTTTCAACTTTCTAAAAAAATAAAGCGGTTCATGGCTTTATGGGACGAGTAATTAAGATCTATTCGGTTTTATGACCCATAAAATAAAGATTAAAAATTACAGAAAAATGTTGAAAGTTTGATATTTAATATTCGTCACTTTCAAGGATTAATACTTTGATTGTTAGTTCGAAGGTAGCCATTCCATAATTTTTCGGAGTATTCGGGACGTTGACGCACGTAACAGTATCGTCGCATGAAATTATACTACCGTTCGATGGTCATCGCGCGAAGTACTGACCATGAAGACCGGAAATTCCAGTAAATGATTTCTTACGTTACGCTTGCAATGTGTTCAAACGAGGTCTGGAGGAATAAATCGGTCTTTTTGTCGAATTTTCTATCGATTCCCGTTCAGAAAGTGCAGAATGAAAATTTTGCGAATCACTATGATTCTTCAATTTGCTTCGATTTTCAATATTTCCTGTATGTGCCGTACAGTCGATGACAGAAGTAAAATACTAAAGTACTAACTAAAATTCATTTTTATCGAATTAGTAGATGGAAATCAATTTTACTTTATATCTTCGGGAACGCGGTGAGATGATAAAACTTTATAAAAGAAAATCTAAATTTCCAAACAATTACATTATTATACATTAAATAATTATAATCATAAATTAATATACCAGCAGTCTACGCGTAAGGGTTAATATTTACATTTCACCGACAAACGAGTTGTGTCGAATGAAAAAGTCATCCATGTGCATAACTACATATCTAAATAATTCTCATTATAATTAATTAACAGTTAATGCTTAGTATCGCCATTTCCTATTCGGGTAATGCTTCCAAATATCATGGTGTGCTATTTATTAATTTCTCTATACAGTATTCACTAATACTTCCAAACGTTAAGTGTTAAAAAATTCAAAAAGACCATCATCATCTGTCCATTTACTTTTATCTCCGACTGTATCTGAAGTATCAAAATAATTTCCGTTGCCGACAAAGTTACAAAAAGTGGTCGTCGAGGGGAATTTATATGGTTTGAACGTGTGCATCCGGTGATGATAAAAAATGTTCACTTCCAATGGTCATCTTGACCGTTACTCCGAGATCGTTGATAAGTATTTGCATAGTAATATCCGTTTTTGTAACACACAATGCAATGTAATACTGACTTTACACGCATCTTTCTCTGTATAAAAATGTATGCGTTAACAGTCACCACATCAACACGGACCTGATTGCTATTGTATCTACAAACAGTTGATGCTGGAATCGTGTGGGTGACCGTGAGAGAATTAGCAATTTCCAAGCAATTGCGACTGCGGTGAGCAGTGCTCACTGAGCACTAATTGTTGAAACAGTTATAGTTTTACGGGACGCGTTATGACTTCTGTTGCATGTGGACTCGCACAGCAGAGTAAATAACACGTTGTTATTCAATTGCATATTTGAATTACATTGTATTTCAGTTATATTGTAATTCAACTACGTCATAATTGAATGAAATAATTCAAAACCTTTCAATTAATTCAATTACTAATTATTTTAATCGGATGTGTAATTGAAATACAATATGTCGTGAAATAGTTATTTTACGGTAGAATGATAGGGGTACGTCTGTACAAACAAATATGAGCGTCGCGAAAGCGTGTTTCATGGGGCGTGTCGAAAATACTCTCTCCCTGTAAAGACCGGTGGCAACGGCGGCGGGTCATCAATTAACGCAAACAGAAGTCTCCACAAAGAAGCATATTCTGTCCGTCGAGAAACCGTTTCCTGATGAGCAGCCATGCCCGTTGACAATCGGCTTTGGCTTCGGCTTCGGCTTCGGCTTCGGCTTCGGCGCGGCGCGGCATGGCTGGGCCGGAGAAATGAACGCGCGTGTCCCGATAAAAGAAAACGAGAAACGAACGGTATCGGTCGCGAGTCGAGAGTCGCGAGACGCAGTGTCAACGACACACGAACGGGGAAACCGTAAAGTCCGGAGAGGAACCTTATAGCGTCTCCTCTCCTCTCGAAACTTGCACCGTACCGTGGAACGTGGCGCACGAAGGGATGATATCATCGTAAATAACGAGGTATCCGGTGTGTGTCTGCGTGCCTGCGTGTGTTTGTGTCTGGGAACTAGGAATCCGATTTCACCGTACGGTGAGCCCGCATTATTCCGTTCCCACCAAATTTCGTCAGCGCTAAACTCCCTCGTGCAGCGTTGTCTTCGACACTTTGACGGCCGCGTATCTCATTTTCAAGTTCAACACCGTTAACACCTTCTGAAATCTTTTGCCTCGGTGCAAATCATACGGAATAAGAGGTGAAGAATACCTGTTGCACCAAGCTAAACAAAGTTAGTGATAGGCAAAAAACATTTCAAAAAATGATAAAAACATTGGCCACTTGTAATTTATGTTTTTTTTTTCTTTTTCATAATGCGCAATGTATTTAGATATTGTATTCGATTACCATGTCATGAAGTACTATTCTAGATTGCTAATATTAGTAAATAATATTTGGAAGTATGTTTACCATTTTTAAGTATCAGAACAATATGAGAGAAACAATAAATCGTTTCATTGTCTACGGGAAAGGCTCTTTGGTTTCGAAGAGCTTGTCATCCGTTAATGCAACCGTGTAGGCGCACTAAAAAGTGAAATTTTTCACACATACCGACCTCGTGGTAAGTGAAACTGACAATGAGTGGTTTTAGAGTAGATAGAGTAGGTAGAACTTCAATGCTACGATCTCTGAACTTTGCTTCCTCGTTAGCTTCGGTGTTTGCTTCGCGTGTATCAACATGAATTTTCTTTCAGGAGAAAGTGTGGAATATCCTAAGACATCCACTAAACCAATGAAGAGAGGTACCATTGAACTGATCATCTAGCCTCATTAGAGACATGTTGAACCTTAAGTACAGTGGCGGACAACATTTTTCAATTATAGAGAAGTCAGTTCTTAAGCCTCATGAAAGCTCACCAAAAATAGTTATACAAATATCTTATGTTAATAAAGATGAAATGATGATGACTCGTTTGACGAGTATCGATAAATTCCTGTCTGACTGCAGCGCCTATGAAGAGACTCTACAAACAGTCCGGTCATTAGAATTGTTTAGTGACGTGTCTGCAAAATTCGAAAAGGCAACGGATATTACCGATGCGAGGCCAAGCAATTATTGCGGCGCGTTTATGGTATCATTGCAGAAGAAAGTAGCCGTGAATTTACACGGAATCCGGTGTATGTGAACTAGTAGGTCGTTCACGATTCGTGCACACTTCGCATTATTCTGCCGACCAATCAACGTGATGGATCGATTTGTTCGCGGTTCCAGAACCGTGCAGACTTTGCTGAATAACCTTTCATCCATTACATCAGCCGTACTCGCCGACAAAATATATCTCACCGTCATTCAGGAATGCTGCGATCTGTCTTCCTACTTCAATAAACTCCTTAAATCTTCCGATTAGCAATCTCAGACTTTCCGGTATAATACGATTCCGGTTGATACAAGTTTTTGTCCATTTTTATAAGATTCTATGTATGTTGTCTTGCAATAGATTTATTTTCAAACTCCATTTTTTAAATATCGAATACACATTCATTTCGACATCCTACGAGACGATAACGTCTGAATGTGCCTAGTAGCCTTCGCAAACGTGAGAATCATGAGAACAAAAAGTGATGGCGTTAGGTATAGCCGGTCTCCAAATGGGGATTATGGCAGCGCTAGAGTTAAAAGGGGATAATTATGCTAGCGGTACAATCCGATAGAGAAATTCTATTGTTTATCCGAAGAGACGTGGAAAATGTATGTAGAATACAATTTATCCGTACTAATAATAAACTGTGGTCGGTTTCCATTGTAAATTAACGCGAAGTAGTAATTACATGATTATAACAGCGATAGAAGAGAAGTAAGTGTGCGTAGGATCATCAACCGATGAACGAACGAGCAACTGCTCGTTACAAGTTTAAACAGCGAGAAATTAAAACAGACTCTCGACAAATAGTGTGTTCCTCCGAAATAGAGGAAAAAAATAAAGAACAATTGTCACTCGAATTTTACATAAATGTATCATCAGTGAACGTATAATAAGTGTCTTGAACTCATTATTAAATAAGAAACGTATTGAGCTAATTTTCTATTGTTTTTCATTACTCTCTTTTAAGGGGACACGTGTGTGACACATTGATTCGAAGGGTTGATATACGTTCGTACAAATGTGCAACAAATGTAACGTTCTAGAGAAAGCGCACGCAGGTCCGCCTACCGTCCTGTTAACTTTGCGTAGTTGTAACTTTCTTCGAATAATTGTATTCAACCACCAAGAACCACGCCTGCAAAACTTTTTTCCGTCTCCGCTGTCCGTTTGAAACCTTCGTTTCATCAAGAAGTTCACCAAAACTAAAAATAAACAATACCAACAGGGTCAGAGAAGTATAGTCAATCGTTATAAGTATAAATTGTTGATCTCAATCGCTGAGTCAAAGTCTTGGTCGTTAATCATCAATTGTTAGTTTTCGATCGAAGCTAGATTGAAACACTATTATTTCAAAACTTTCTCGTAGGCACGGAGACTCGTGTTCAAAACCCGCATTTATGTGTAATAAGTAGAGACAACTACAAACACAAGTAAGAACGAGTAGAAATTCTAGAAATAAGGAAACATCAGTGCCTATATGTAGAAATAAATGAAAAAAGGTAAGATATTATTAACTATATTAATAATATAATAAGATATATTAAAAGGTTGAACTATATCTCGTTGATAAAACTGATAAATTTCGAGTTTTTAGAGTATTAAAAAATACTCACCCACTTCGAATTAGCTCGATCTAGGTACTTAACTTCTGACAAGTCCAAGAAGTTGTTAGTGAATCGGGTGGAACAGAAAAGATCAATGTGTCTAGCAGTAGTTTCAAAAAAGTGTGCACAAATAAAAACGATGAATAAACATTTGAAAGCGCATACTTGAGCGTGCTCAGTCTCTCCCGTGGTCAGAAGCGTGTGTTTTGTTTACCTAACGTTGAACAAAGCCATTCACAAATTCATCAGCTGAAGTCCAATTAACACGTTGACTACCATGACACCGTTATTCGAGTAACGGACTTATCGTATGCTTAGAAAAATTGTATGCTTTAACTCAAAGAAATAATAATATGACAATATTTCTAGATTCGTTAAGTGTTTCTACTTTTGTACTCCGACTATTCCTTTTTTGTCATAAATGCATAAAATCTGCAGTCTATTGATAAATTTCTGTTTTTCTCCCACAAATTGTTGAATAATTCGAGATGTTAGAACCTGTATTTTTACAGATCTCATAAATCCAACGGCGGGAATCAACCATATTTGGGACTTACCTTTTTGGAACAGGCACCCGCCTGTGTTTCCACACGTTATCGTTCAGCATCGTGCCACCGGGAAGATATCGTATCAAGGAACAGTGCCTACTTCCTCTAGCTCAATCGGATCCTTAGATCCGAAACGATCGATCGCAATTCATCAAGCAAGAACAACGACCGATCGAGCGCGATTGGTACATGCACTTCTTCGTTTGCAGAGAGCGCGTTAACTGTACTCCGCTAGGTATTATCCTCCTTAGCGATCACTGAAACTTCAGCGAACCGCTTCAGAGCTGACTCGAAGTCCGATATCGCCCACCGGCGCAAAGCGTCAAGCAAAATATTCACTTCGATTATCCGAACTCGTTAAACAGAGCGCTTCACTGAAAATATTGTGTATCCGATCGAAATTCGATTCGACGGCCGGGATTTTCGATGAATATCACAAGGGTTGATCACGTGGATGATTTCGGTCGGGCTCGGCGAATTTTTCCCGATGATTGTCTGTCATCGATTCGAGGTTAAAATACGCGACAGGTGTGTATCACGAGCGATAACGACCGATCCGTACGCACGGTCGGCTGGTCAGCACGCGACTGCCGTTGGTTCGCTCGACGGCCACTCGGGTATTCCACAGGAGAAGAAGCCCGAACTCGAACAGAAGACGAGGAGACGAGGAGACGAGGAGACGAGGAGACGGTACGCGATACACTCTGCTCGGAGCCCGCTCCGTTACTCGGCCGGCCCATAATGCGATTCTACTCCACATTCGCTTGCGACGCTCTGTCCCCACCGACCTCTTTCACCCGCGAGAAAGGCGCCACTTTCCTGGAAGATCGCGGCTGCGGGAAGGTGCTCGACCCCGAACTTCGATTTGAGATACCACGCGCGACCCTTACACACGCCCCACCTACTCTCCCCACCTGTAAAAAGATCGTGCCGCATGCCGGTGCGCTATCTTACATTTCTCATGATAGAATTCACCCCCACGCATCGCCAGAGTTGTACCAACTCTGTTACATTGTGATTCAATTGCATATTTGAATTACATTGTAATTCAACTACGTCATAATTGAATTACAGTAAGGAGCAAAACTGAACCATAAACCGCAAAGGATTCCGGAAACGCTTGAGATTACGTAACCACATTATGCTCGATCACGCAATTAAAGCGACTCGCACTATAAAGGTGCATAAAAGACGTGGAATGATCGCCGGTAGAAGATAACTCACAGCGCCTTTCGGTATCCTAAGCCCTTCGGCGGCGTTCTAAGCAACGTCTGATCTCGAACGGGGCTCGAGCGCGCTTCTATACGCGCAAACTTAATTAACTCGACGCGTCTGAAAGTACCGGGCGCAGCTTTTTTTCCAGATAGCGCACCGTGAGAGAACTACGAGGCTTGAACCCCTGCCTCTTCTTCTACGTAATAACCGCGATCCGGTAGAATTCAGTGGTTCTCACCTGAGGCAGAATGATCGCCGTTTCCGAAAGTGCGACGACCTCGGGACACAGAAGAGGCTCGGTCCGGGACCGGCCTGGTCACGAACATTTCAAATTGGTCGTAGAAATACCGCCTGCGGCCGATGGAATTTATTTCCAACCGGACAAGAATCTCGAATGTACCTGCCCGTTGTCGGACAATGTCGAATCGCTGCGCTGCACTCTCGCTACTTGGGTCTCGAACGTGCTCAAAACTACAATTAGGTTGGCAAGAAAGTAATTTCGGTATTTTTAGGTGAAATAAAATCCAATTTTTTTATCAAAGCAATGAACATTCGTGTATCGAAGCGTCTTACTCTATTATCAGAACAATTTTCAGCAAATTTCACAATCTATTACGTGCAAACACTTGCGCTGTCGAAACTAAACTAAATGCATCTCCATTAGTAAGAACACGACTTTTCAAAATATAAACAAACACCACAAGAGGTGTTCCACGACGCAGACAAGAATGACAACAGTAAACACGCTAGTTCGGGCTATGAACCCATCATTATTTCGCCCACTGTAGTATTGTCGCGTGGTGAACAACCAGTTCTTCGATAGAGTACACAGGAAGAATACAATGGAGCGTGATGGATCGCGGGAGACATCGATTCATAGCTGACACGTAATTTCCTCAGATTTCACCAGGAATTGCGTAAGAAGCGTCGAAGCACAGTAAGAACAGTTCTGTTCCGGGAAAGAAGCGGTCGATGCCTGTTAGCTCGCGTTTAACACGATCGTACAGATCGAGCCGTGTTGTGCGCGCCGCCGTCCGTCCACGACCAAGCTCGATCGATCGGTCATGCTTAACCGAACGTATAATTGATCGTGAGACAACCACGATGAGGAGGAGCGTATCATTCGAGCTCGTTGCATCGGGAAATGCCCCGGTAACGCCGACGTCTCCGTGGTGTCGATCTGGGAGGCAACGAGTTCTTGAAATTGACCATTGATTTATCAGTCGATCCTCGATCCCATTGATTGAATAACAGCCCCAGATCGCTGCTTTGTATCGCCATCGCTCCGCGCTGAGAAAGGTAATTATTGCTTTAGCGATCACCCAAGTCGTTAGCACGACGCGACGCTGCTCGACCTCGTGTGAACGTTCGCTTCGATTTTTAAACTTTTGTCAAAGTAACATCGAATGATGTTCATTCAATGTCATAATCGACATAGTTCATTTTCTCGCGGTATCATCGCTTTTGTATATCGCGTTCATTTTATATTGCTATACTCTATCGACGGTTTGGCTTCGTTTGCCAAAATTAAAGTCTGTTGAAACAACATTCGGAGTTCCCGTTTATCGCCTCCTGTCTACACATCTTTGTAATTAAGCTGACAACAGGCACCGAATAATCCCTTAATGGTTCTCCTAACTAGCTAGACGATTAGTCTACGATGACAGCAAAACATCGAAATATTTGCTTGAATTGCGATGAGAAGAGACTGCTAGTCGGCGTAAAGAGTAATGGACGATGACACGCGTAAAAACCGCGAGCTGAAAATGAACCGTTAACGAGTTCACCGGCAATTGCCAGTGTGGCTAATAAAAGTCGGTAGACGGAAGAGTGATAACAGCAATAAGGATGGATGATATGGGTACGATGGCGCGTATCGTAACTAGGAGGTTAGAATGTATTACTACATTCTCTCAACATATTCATTTCGGAGTTGCCAAAAATGTCGCAGGTTTCCTATGTAATGGGTTTTTCAATAGGGACATAACCATTGTGTTTTGTTATATACAATTTAATATAATAAAGATTAATATCTTGATAAAGATAAAGATGAAGATGAAGATGCGATATGTTCTATTTATTTATTTCATGAGTAGCAGAGCAAATATTCATGGAAGGGTGTATTAATCAATCGGTAACGCTACTATAATAATAACCGTTCCCATAATTACAATAACGAGTTACGTAACATCACTTCCTAAAGTCGAAGAAACTCTGTGAACGGTATTGTAAATTTAATTAAAAGAACAGCAGCCTGAAAATTTACGATTTCTTTCCCGCTACCGTGATCGCCATCACGGACATGCTGCTTAATTCATCGTACATGGTATTAAAACCCACCTTTTCACAGTAAATCACGTGCCTCGCGGCAAGGACGGATCTTCATGGAAGGTAGAACTGATTTATGATGACTTTTGTAATCAGAGGAGTTCTTTAATTCCGGAACCAATGATGAATACTCGCACCTTCTTGAAAGCAAAATTAATCTATGCAAATTACACGTCATTCTAGACGACTACTGCAACGAAAAATCCTATAGTTACGTTAATATTTTAAAACTTCTTACCTGCCGAAATCTTTTTCGAATATCTTCTCTCAAGTATTGCCTAATATAGTGGAATTATGATAATCTGTGTAAACATGAGAATTACTACGTCACAGAAATTAATGAAGGACATTTTGATATCATTGATTCGTTTCTGCACTTTCTAGGTACAATACATTATTTGTACAGTCTTTAACGGGAAATTAGTGTAAATCTGATTCGAATCGTATGGTATTGGTAATTAATTAGAAAAATTCCACAAATATACTGGTGAAAGTTCCGTAAAAAAATAACAATATTTAAACCTTTAAACGCAACCTGCCACGTCTACCGATGCCGTGATATGCCTGAACATCACGTATTCACGGCAAACGAGTTTAGACTTTGAAAAAAATCTGTTTGTCGAACCTTGCCACGTACTAAAACGCAAACAAATGCTGGCGCACATGCGTGTCACCTATAGACAGACGCATGCATGCATTGCCCCGTGGGATTGAAGCCATTCGAATTCTAAATGCTTTCTTAAATACGGTGACCGTCGCCATATATAGCACCCTTTGAATATTTCTAAACTGCAAATCTTTTACCAAATTACCAGTTTAATACATAATTTAATGAAAACAGAACTGAAAAAAGTGCCTTTCACTACGTAAAAATTCCATGTGTTACAGGTACAATTGAAATCGTCAGTTACAATTCATAATCAAGCGTTTCAAGCGATGATGTCTAATAATTAATTAAATGATTAACCCAGTTGGCGATTAAATATCTGATGTAACCATTAATTTAATTGCCAATTAGAAACCCATTTTCGTTAACTGTGAGTATACACCACAAGTGTAATCATTAAACGTAATTGATAATCAAATATCTCAATTGAAATCGTTAGTCGTAAGATGAATTAAATATTACGTAATTCAGTTTCATGAAAACTCGAATAAAGAAAAAACTTTATAAAATACACAATAATAATTTGATATAATAAAACAGAAGAAACAGAAGAAAGTAGTAAAGATTTGTACAGTGACCGTATAGTTTGGAGCGTCACGTTACAAGGAAAGCAACAAAAAATTCGTTTCTATGTGTCAGAATTTTATTCAATTACTAGTCATAATTTAAGATGTTATCATTATGTCACACTATCATAATGACACCACTTTATTTCGGAACGTTTTGTCATATTGCTTCATCTAATCTCTATTATTTTATTGATTCGTGTAGTTATCTTTGTGGCTTACATCATCGAGGAGAAACTAAATATGTCAACACTTTTCTGGTTTAGCCCGCTTATCACATTTCGTATACCACAAACGTAGAAAAATTCGATTACTTTGACGAGAAACAGTCCGAAAAACTGGCGTACAGTTGTGTGGTGTTTCCCGTACCAACAGTAGCCAATAGATAAAGTGTTTGAGCGAATCGCTTGTGTCGCGCGTTGAACCAGTCCAACGCATCGGCCAATGAGATCTAAATAAACTGAGACTACGGAAGAGCCGATAATTCTCCGAATAGAACCGATTAACGAATTAGTAATAGGCCCGGGTTCGATCCGATCAGGGTCAAGCTCGATGGGAAACTTCTCGCCGAGACTCCTTGCTTCCTGCTCCTTGACAGTCAATACGTGACGAGATTCTACTTCTAATAGCTCCGCGGGGGGACTAAACGTAAGTTCCACGAACGTTCGACGGTTCTTTTTCTCATTTTGTCCTTGCTTGGAGGCGGTTGCCTCCCGTACGACTCGCCAAATCGACAACGCACACTATCGCGACACTCGCACGTACCTATCCATAGATTTCTCAGACACGCTCAAAATCCGCAGGGTATAAAGGCTTGCAAGACCTGTTCTCGCGATAGCTACGTCCGGAGGAATCCTGTCGCGAACTACTCGCCAGCAATAGACGCAGGGAACAGTTCACGGCTTCGTCCACGGTTTTCGGATATCGTCCCTTGAAACGTGAGTATACCTGGCTGAATAACCTGAACGACCAAATTCTAACATTATATTCTATTTTTTATTTTTTTTTATTTTACCAAAAATAGTGTATTCCATACAAATGATCGATGTGAATAAAAGTATGTACAGTGAGTCCCATTAATATTCCCGTTAAAAAGTTTATACATCACTTACTAGATGAGAAACACTAGTTAGTAACTGCGTAGATAATCTATAAATTATTGACAAATTTGTTTTTCACTAAAATTCTGAAATTTATACAAGTGGACGGTTAAAAAGTCAAATGAAATTTGTTTGAAGGTTCTCCAACGATGCTGTTCTTCGTCGTATTGCTGCCTCTAGTGGCAGCGGTGCCACTGAATCCGACTTTGAACAACTACATCCTAGACATCGAAAACGGAACCTTGAAGAACGTCGAATACAATGGCGATCTTGCATTAGAACTCAACCTGTCAAGCATGAATCTCCAAAGACTAGAAAAAACCGCTCTAGACAACGTCTCATCCATAAAGTCTCTAAACTTAGCAAACAACACCATAGAGTCTCTACCAGAGTTCATTTTCTCGAACCTGACCAACCTAGAATGTTTAAATCTATCGGACAACAAGCTTCTCAACTTGGAGAACTTATTTGTCCGACTAGAGAAGCTCCAGGTCCTAGACATTTCTCGCAATCCTGTGTTGCATCTTCGCAGAGGTCAACTATTTGGTTTGACAAAATCCACTTCCATCCTCACCGAAGACAATGTTTTCTGGAGCATAAGCACAGGGACGTTCACAAACTCATTTTTGAAGTACGAGGAAGAATCGCAGCAACTGGAAGCAACGAACTCCGAGGCTGACGTTGAACAAAATGACAAAGAGAAGGACAACGGAGTAAACAAAGAAGAATCTTTGAAAACCCAGTGGCCGCAGGGCCAGGCGTCGAACAAAGTGATGATACCCGGCCTGACGCTGAAGCTGTGCATCCCTAACAAAATAGTGCGGTCGATCGAACCGCTAGAAGAGGGCACAAAGATCGCCAAGGGCAGTCCTTGCTTAGAAGTGCCAATAGACGAGAAAGAGAAAAAAGTTAGCCTACGAGGACTGGGTATAGAAGGCTTCCAGGAGGGTTGGTATCAACTACAAATACTGCCAATAGTTTCCTTGGACTTGTCCAACAACGACATCACCGAGATCACCAAGGAACTGTTAAACGACCTGCCAGAGGACCTGCTTAACGTGAACCTGATGGAAAATAGAATTAGAGGCGTCTACAGTCAGGTGATAGAAAACAGACATTTGAGAGTATTGAACCTGAAGAACAATCTCATCGATAAAATAGAGGAAGGTGCACTTCAGAAGACAAACCTAACGGGTTTATACGTTCATGGTAATCAGCTGGACAGCCTGTCTTTCGTCTCCAGCTTGCCAGAGAGCTTATCAGAGTTGGTAGTATCCAGTAATCACTTTGCATCGATTCCTGATGGTGTTTTTTCGAATCTTTCACGACTGGTTTACTTGAACCTGGCTAACAACAATATCAAAAAGCTTCAGGACGACGTGTTCAAGGGTCTAGAGTCCCTGCATGTTCTGATAGCGACGAAGAATAATCTGATGCAGGTCGAACGCAACGCGTTCAGCAACCTGAAGCAGCTGAAGACATTGTATCTTCATCGAAACTCGTTGACTAAGCTGGAAAAGGGAACGTTTGCGGAATTGAAGGTGCTGAAGGACCTCAACCTGGCCTGGAACAAGTTGCAGAGCATCACCAAGGACACTTTCGCAAATCTGCCAGAGAGCTTGGACTTCTTGCATATTGATTTCAATGATATTAGTAGTTTAGATACAGGTAGTTTCAAAAATGTACCGAGGTTTACATTGTCACTGACTGGGAACAGGATTTCGAGTATTCCCAAGGGTACCTTCGACTTGCCAACGTTACGGGATCTGCATTTAAATAACAATACTCTGACCACTATCGATGGAGATAGTTACGAAGGTTTGCCTCAGCTGAAACGACTTTGGTTGACCGATAATCGGATTGTGGAGATACCTAGAGGATCTTGTAAGAATTTGGGGAGCTTGAATGTGCTGGATATCTCGAAGAATCCATTTCAGAAGCTGGCGAACGGTGCTCTGTATGGACTCAGCATGACCAGAGGCAACTTTTTGTATATTTATAATAATCAACTAAGGGAGATTCAAGGTGGAGTATTCGAGGACGTTTAATTTCCAGTTTCTCCTCGTAATTAGCGTTTCCGAAAAAACTTTGGATTTTTGTACATGAAATGTCCTTTCTTTTGAATTGTGTGAGAATCTTCTATTTTTTCTTTTTTTTTTATTTTTTGCGCGACATTCATTTTCTACAGAAAGTTAATAGTTTCAGTTTACAAAGAATTAATGCGATTTCCGTTTTTGTAGATTAGTTGTATTCGGTGTAAGATTGCATTTGCCTATTACAAAAGAAGGTTATTGAAATAACTGCAACTCTTTGCAAATATTATAATTGCCGCATACAGGTCTTAGATTAATTATTTTAGAGTTACGAGTAATTAATACACTTCGAAAATAATTAAACTTGATAGCTTTTAATCTGTAGTTGATAATTTTGAGTTCAGACTGCGATATACTGTTGCACTTGACGGTAAACATTTTAAAACCCGTGTTAATTAAATACATCTCTGAATCGTATTAAATTTCTTCGAATAAAATTTTAATAATTATCGTTGTTATTGTTTATTTCGATTTATTCGTCGACTATTTATTTGATTACCCTGTACTTGTTTTTCTATGGAAAGCGATAATTCCTATTGTTCATTTTCTATGCTGTTCGTCCATTAAACTTGCATGCACGATAACAAAATTACAAGCTATATAATATGTAGCAATAAATCATGTAACCATAAAGATTCGCAGAATCATCCGCAACATCTACACGATCAATGCAAACGAAAAGTTGTCGTCCTTTAATGTGAAACATGAACCTGCTTGCAAAACTGTCGCCCGGCATTTCTGTTCCAGCAAAACTGGGCTCTGGTTTAAATTACACCAGACATTGTGTCGTACGATTCCCGAGATCGTAATGCATGATGAACACCGAGGCTGATGAAGAAATATGCTTCCTACATTTATTCCACGCGGCACAATTATGAAATCCCGTACGCGTTGAATTTGCAAGAGTCATCGACACGTTTACAACCGTTTTTTCTTTTTCCTGCCGCATTTTGAAACTACAGTGGCAGCGAAAAGAAAGTTTAAATTGCAATGTATACGATCATTACCACAATCTTGAAATTTTATTTCAGAGCAGTCATTTCTTATAAATAGACAGCGGATGTTTATGCAAATGCACATTTCGATAGAAAGTAAGCAGTAGTCATGCATCCCTTGCGATTATTTGAATACGTTTAAATATGCACATTATTATAAAACAAGTTTGTGAGGATCGGAAGAAGCATTTAAAAACTTCCATGGTTGGAGCACAACGAATTCTTAGAGTTAAAATTTGACTTTTATTCGAAATTAAATATCTCAGAATCTCGAGATGATAGCAAAAAACGTTTTGCTTTTGAAAAAGTTAAAATTGGTTAATCAACCCTTTTTCAATTTCGAATCATGTTTATATGTATATTAAAATCTGTGAGATATTTCACTACCGAACGCAAATCAGATAACAACTGCAAAGACAGCTTTTCATGTTTCAGCATGTCACGAACATGAATTTTCGCAACCACTTCCGCATTCTTCGAACGTGTACTATGTAGTATTAAGTTACGCGAGGAAAAATGTAATTTTTCACGGTAATTAATAGAAGACAATAAAGAGAGTGATACGATTAATCATACGGAACATAATTACATTGCGGCGTAACCTGTGAGTTAATTAATGGAATTAAGTACATTCAACCTTACAGGAGCTTGTGAAATTTTTGTTGGAAAATTTAACGCATATGCGGTTACTTGCAGTCTACACTGCATTTTTTCCTACACGTTATAAATTTAATTAGGAACAAAAACAAAATTTGTGATTGCTTCCGTGTATTGCAATCGTCAGTAAAATTGCTTCGTATTTATTATTATTTTACGGTTAATTTTGCATCATAATACCGAGGTTATACAATTTCTTGAATATTTTACAGAATATTCTACATTTCTGTTTCAAATTGAAAACATCGAACCGCTCGCATACAGTTTTGTAAACCACGCAGATTATATTGTTGACAATGACGAAAGCTTGTGATCCGCAAGTTCGATTCCCAGACAAATGTCTGAAACTTGAGTCGATATGATTCGATTTCACTTTTGAATATGATTCCGAAAGTAATACTAGCACAGAACAATCTGGATGCTCGTTCGCGTGTTGGATGACATAAAAAAATTATACTAATGGATCGACTTTCGAAGAAATGCAATACCCAATTCTGTCGACGGATTATTTACTTAAAAATCTTTTTTATGCATATCCACTTATATTATTTCTCCACACATATAAAAGGAATACGCGTGAGTTTAAAAATAAATACAACAATATGAAGTACAATATAGTATATTTTTGTCTATATCTATTCTTAAATTATTGTTTTGAAAATATACAATACATTTTATGTATCGCATAACATTACAACAAATATGCTTCCTGTTGCAGTGTTATTCTTTACCGAGTATTAAATCGACATTGCAGTATTTCTCTGTAAAACGAGTTTGTCCACTTAAATAGTAAATCATTGTATTTAAATTCTTAACAAACTCAATGTATTCAGTGGACCTGATTGATAAAAAATTTGAGGAGTACAGAATATTGCATAGCAAATTAGCACAGGCCGATGCCGTACAAAAAACACATCAATTGCAGTCTGTGGCAATTCATGGAGGTTCAGAGTTATGTGTGTTGCTATCGCCTAATAACACCAAATTAGATACCGATTCATCTTCAAATATGCCTTCATCTATCTCGTCATCGGATATGGTAAGCTCTTCAGGATATTTATAACTGTTGCTCAGCTGACTACACGGTACAACTTGCTCCTAAAATTGTTTTAAAGTATTCTCTAATCTTCTAGGATCTAACTAAAAGAATGTTACCTTTTCCATGTTACATTATGTACCTTAGATTCTGTATTTACATCCTGCAATGAAATATCGGTATCATAATCGAACATATCTTCTTCCAACTCTTCCAGTGGATGAAGCGGTAATTGCACAGAATTTTCATTTAGGTTCATACTTAGTTCAGGTTCACCTATAAGTTTTTACACATGCATGTGTAACATCATTCTCGTTATTACGATAATATTTACATTTCAAATTATCGCATCATAAATTTATGTTCATTACTTACCGAGTGGATCGTTCGTACGATTATCCAACTGAAGATATTCCAATAATCTATTGTTATTATTGCTACTGTTGTTATCATATGTACATTGACTTATCTCGCTATTATTCAGATTTTGTAGTTCATCCATACTTCTCGCTCAGTTCAGCTGGCAGGACAATCAATATCAGACGGTCTGCGAAATTTCTAAATACTCTAAAACATTGACATAGTTAATGCGCATTTGCATCGAAGACGGTTCACGTCCAATCAAATGAAAAGTGAAAGATTAAGATTATGTAAAAGGATTGCTTAAACACGAATTAAGGAGTTATTGATTTGATTTACTTTGAACTGTTATATCTAGTTGTTGCGTGACAGCAACAAATATTTCGTGAGGACAAGAATCTCGTGGATCCTTTTTCTCCATCAAAATTCATCATTTTGTATTGATGACTCCGATTAGACTGACGATATCAAAACTCTTCGTCCTTTGCTTTGTTATCGTTTTAAAACTCATTCATCTATCAACATTTAGTTTTTCATTGAATTGTGAAATCTAAAATGTGCTACGTCATGATCGTCAGCGCGACATATTCACCGAACGTCGAGCTTACCTTCAAAGAAACAGTATATCCGTAATTAGGATAGCGTGAAACAATGGATATTGCTTGTAGAATTGGTCGACACTGTTCTCAAAGAAAATCACAACACAATAATAATGCACAGAATGAAAATGACATCACAGGTTTAATAATATAACTGCCCTTATACAACGTGAAGCATAATGTAGGACCGCGCATGCGCTACCGGCGTTTCCAATCACGTGCTTGACGCTCGGGCATCGGCATAATAAATGTAACCAATTTGAAATTTGATAAAATCTTTTTATCAAAGGAAGAAGTTTAAATATTATCATCTATATTTGCACAGTACTGAATGACAGGGTGGTGGTGGTGGGTTGTAGACTGGCACATATTGGCACGTATTATACAATATTTATATACAATACATTCTTTTCAAAATCTAATTAACGAAGTTTAACGTTAATTTTCAACATTATAAACAATTTTTTGACCACACCTTCTTACGACTGTACGCTATATATAACGCGGATTCACTGTACATCAATTAAGAGCTCCATTAAATTAAAAATGATCGATAAAGTCTACCAGTTTTTATTAACATCGTTTTATTCCATAAAGTTTTACATATTGGTACATTCTATAAATGCATGAAATACGCAGTCTACTGCTAAAATTATTAAAAAATTTGGTTCAGTAGAATATTTAATAATATTGAATACAAGTTTCATTTTCTTTTAAACCCAACAAAGCTATATTTAATTCTTATAGTAAATTAGTCCACAAAAATAATGTTTACAATATTACATAAACTTTAAACTAATGGAAACAAATGATATAGCCATCAGTTCAACTTCAATGCTTACACTTCATTTAAATAGAAAGTAACGATCGTTGTTTCGTGTGCCCGTGATATAAAAATAGTTTGAGTTTATTATCCATGGCCATTAAAATATTCAAAATGTGCATAAAAACTGTAATTACAGCAATTCTTTAATGCAAATTAAAAATACCATATTTACATGTATATCAATTATTTCGAAGGACTGAATGGATAATAAAAAGAAAATGTTCGTGGAGCATCTAGTCTAACCAAAACTCTTGTCGCTTTATTAATTGTCACGAAAAAATATGTGTATGCGTATGTAATACAGAAATACAGAATAATAAAATGTCTATATCATAAACAATTTTGAAAAAAGATTTGAGGAGCTGGTAAAAATTCGTGTATTTACCTATATACTGTTATTCGAAGCTACACAAATTACCTTACTTCACAGTTGAATTATCAAAACCTTATTTCCGTTGAAATGATAACTAGTTTCAAACAAAACTCAAGGAAAATATCAATAGATACATAGTAAAATATTTGCTGATCACGTTCATTTATTACGCCCGATCGTTTCGAATTTCTCAAGTTTCGAACGCGTTTCAATCCAGTTGCGATAAAAAGGTACTTTATTTTACCGAATACGAATGGAACAATCACAGATTTATCTCTATCTCCCATTGTCTTTCTACGTGTAGCCATTATCACGCGCTGAAGAAAGTATAATAGCTAGACTGCAGATGTTTATACAAATAGTATAAAATTTTCTCAGACGAATTTACAGATTTTGAAGTTAAATACAATATTACTTCCTGGCAGAACAGCTTTAAGAGATTCTAAAAAAGGGAGAACCGTATTATTTTCCATGGAAATTCGTATTTCATTGATTTCTTAAGATTTTTTAGTCATAAATGCATGAAGATCTACAGTCTGATGAAAACGAAGTTACTACGCCCACTACAAAAAAAAAAACAAAAAAAAAACAAAAAATGAATACGCCTACCACAATGTAAGTATGTTAGCTCAAAGAATATTCCTGTGCGAATACGCCTTCTTTCCAGTAATTGGGCGTTTTAGCGTTTGATACTAAATCTAGCCATTTGCCGACCCTTTCCCTACTAAAGGCGACCATAAATCAATGTTTAATCTGCTGCATATTGAAGGTGACTAAAGACAAAATTTTGCGGTATTGACACCTAAAATCTAATTACTTCGACCTGTATTTATATATTAATGTGTTTAATGTGAAATAATTTCAACAAAAGTCTCAATAATATTTTCAATATGAAAACAAAGTTCCACAAAGTATTTCGCGAGAAACTGCTCTGCAACGAAAAGGTGAACGTCGCTGAAGAAATTCAGATTCATTTCGTAGCTTTATCGTTTTCTTTTTTCTCTTTCGAAAAGTAGTACCATCAACCTAAACAAAGCAAAACACGTCTCGTGCATTTAGAATGGTAATTGTCACGAAGTTGACGAAATCTCGTTCCTTTATAATCTCTGCTACCCTCTGTCCCGACGGATTTCTCTTGTTCTGTATCCGGTCGTGTGTTTACGATCGAAGCTTATGACAATACGAAATTCAAATGGAGGAATCAATTTCAATCGCATAAACTCTTCACATGTGCTCCTGGGTGGATGTTTTCTCCTTTCGGAACGTTCTGTGCGGCCAGGTACGGTGGGGCTTGATCAACGGTGAAATTAGCAAGCGCAGTCACAGGCGCAACGGCGAACGCGTTTCTCGCGGCGGTGGTTGAACGCTTCTGGAATAGATCGCACCGAACGTGGCTGCACATCTGTAATCAAACAAGAAGAAATTGTTACTCGTTTCATCGTTAATCTTTTAGATACCACGTTACAGTGGCAGACAAAAGAAAGTTTAAATAGTAATAACCACCACAATTTTTAAAAACTCATATCTTAACCCTCTCGGTACGAGCGCTGAATTGTATCTGGCATCCGTATACACCATCAAATAAAAATATACTCACAGTGTGGGCGGCTTTCCTCCTCCGGCTCTTGTTGCTGTTGTTGTTGCATTTGTTGGTGCTGTTGTTGTTGTTGTTGTTGCATCATCATGTGAGTTTGCTGTTGTTCTTGTTGCTGTCGCTGCTCCGTTTCCTGCTCAGAGCTTTGGCCATCGGTTACTTCAGCACGAGCTTCAACGGGTATTTCCAAGGAATCCACGGGTCTCAACGGAAGAGCAAATCTTGGCACAGGGAAAGCATTTCCTTCTACAACCTGCAAACACAAAATACATTATATACTTTTAAATTTCTTTCAATCTCCTTTACAATTGTATAGTTTCTAGGTGAAATTAATAGTGAAAAAAAAAAATATGGCAGCGGTGGGATTCGAACCCACGCCTCCGAAGAGACTGGTGCCTTAAACCAGCGCCTTAGACCGCTCGGCCACGCTACCCGTTGTTCACCCGTGGCTAAATTTCGAATCCCGAGGCTCTCGTTTGTTTTTACACATTCCTATTTCTCGTATGTATACATATACTGCCGAATTTATGTGAAATAAAAAATCCGACTTTTCCTATACAGTGAATTTCCGTTATGAGTCAGTGCAAGCCTCGCGTTTGAAAGTGATTGGAACTACCTATACCACCGCGGGGAATACCCCTTGAGGGGTCAAAGCTCGAGAGTTGCAATAAGAAATGCTTCTTTATTTTCCATTATCTTCTAAGGGACTTAAAACCTGTTTAAATAATGCTACTTGTGACGTTTATGTAGATTCTTTTCTCGAATAATGCACTTATCGTCACATACCTGGTGAATGATATTACGAATTTCCGCTGGTACAGGGAAGTTCCTCTCCTCGCTATCGTCCTCCGGCCCAGGGAAAGGTTTGGCTTCCTGTTGTTCGTTTGAACCATCCGGCCTCTGACGTCCCTCGATGTTTCCGTGTTCCAATAGATTTCGGACCTCTATCGGAAGTGGAAGTCCCATAGGGATGGGCTGTGCTCCCTCCGGGAACGGTTTAAACTCTTGAACGTTCTAAA
The DNA here is from genome assembly GCA_913789895.3 of Seladonia tumulorum. Lineage (NCBI taxonomy): Eukaryota > Metazoa > Arthropoda > Insecta > Hymenoptera > Halictidae > Seladonia > Seladonia tumulorum. The sequence goes on from OU565281.1 coordinate 11,487,011, forward strand.
AGGCACCGTAAATTGAACTGTACAGTATGTTCACGCAATCATTGCATAGCCAAAGTTTTTTTCATTTTCTGTGCCAGGCGATGTACTTAACCCCATAACCTACAATATCGACTGAGACTCGTGGTAAGACAATCGGGTAAAAAATAAGAAACACGAGACTGAATCATAATTAGCGATAAGTTAGATTACCTCGCGGCGAGCACCTTCGGGAACCTGTACAGGAACTGGTCTCGCTTCGCCAGTAATATGCTGAATGATATTCTTGATCTCCAAAGGCACCTGCTGAATAATCCTACGGATTTCAAATGGAATTCCTTGGAAGGGAGACCGTGGTCTCTCAGGAATCTGAGGCTGCGGTTGCGGCTGAGGTTGTGGCTGAGGTTGAGGTTGCATCTGAGGTGGCATCTGAGGTGGCATTTGAGGTGGCATCTGTGGCTGCATCTGAGGTTGCACCTGAGGTTGGGGTTGCCGCTGCTCAGTTTGCGGGATCATCACGTGCGAGATAACCCTTTGTTCGTGAACTTGAGCCTCCGGTTGCGGTGCTGGTGGTGGCATCATGGCCGGTCCCTGTTCTTGGCCATACCCGCCGGGAGTTTGTTCAACTTGTTGGAAGATCATTTGAGGTTCCTGTGGCATGGGTGGGCGCATTCCTCTGACGGAGTTCGCCGAGAAGGGGCGCAGCTCGATGGGAATTCGGCGGACTTCGATCTGGAGAAACGTTAAATGTTAGAAAAACTTTCGAACACGGTGTTCAATTGATTTACACTCCGCGACAAAAAGATAGCACATTATACAAATAAATGATATTTAGCTTTTCCGGTAGCGTGTTACATTGTTTGTGGCAGTGTATGTATGTATAATACACTGTCATGCCTCCCGGAGTTCTATTGTATGACAATTTTTATGCTCTGATTACAAAATAAACGTACTTGTGGTCCCATTGAGGGGTTTTGTGGTCCCATCATCGGTGTCTGCGGTCCAACTCGTGGCGGCCTCATTTCAGTGTTTACCTGAGGAAGGTGACGCAATTCAGGAGGAAGAACACCAGGTGGGATATGGTTTAATCCCCGTGGATCGCTCAAAGGCAACTGCTGCATGTCAGGAACTTGATACTGAGTGTGCACTTGATATTGATGATAACCTGGGTCCTGAGATTGAGGTCCAAGAGGCACTTGAACGGTTCCCAGAGGTATGATGATCGGGGTGAGCATCTCTTGATCTTGATGTCTGAAAGTAAATGTCAATTTAAATGTCAAGAGACATTGGCATGTACTGTTTCTGCTAATCTAATTAAATTAGATGTAATGTACATACTCCTGCTGAGGATTTCCGGATTCACAAAGAATAGCGACACGTTCTCCGCTGAGCCTTTGGTACCGAGAGTCGGTGCTGTTGTTATCAATTTTGTTGTTGTCACCATCCATCACTTGGTCGGCTCTTCGTCTTTCTACCACGCATGATACTCTGCTGCGTGACTCTTGGATTAGTGTCTGAAAAACCGAGATCAACACTATTTCATTACGACTATGGCAGTTTTAGCTGAATCACCCTGTACCTATAGCTATAAAGCTATACTTACGCCCGCAATATCGTCGAAATTGAACTGCAGGGGCAGTTTAATATGCATAGGAGGGAACTCGTCGTCATCGTAGTCATCATCGTCATCTTCACGATCACTACTGTCGCTGTCTGATTTCGAATTGTTTTCGTCTTCTTTCTGAAGTTTAACGTCTTTAGTGTCCTCCTTCGTCGGTGTACGTTCAACCAGAGTTTGCTGCGCTTCCTTTGTCTCGCTTGTGTCCTGGAAAAATATAAAGAATACTAGATTCAATAACCCCGATTAATTTGTTCTTCAGATTCTTAACTTTAATTTAATCCTCCGGGTCTCTCTCCAGATTATCTTGTTCTTTAAATTATTTTGATCTGGGGGTTCCGATTCCGCTTATATTTTGAGAAGGTGCATGTTTGTGTGCGGAAAATAAAGAGGTGATTGTTGGTGAGTGAAAAATATAGTACAGTCTGATATGTGATCTTTCAGGCATGTTTATTATTTTCAGGCATTCTTGAATATAAAAGGAAACAGTAAATTATAGACACTTGATGCTTTTTTCATCGAAAAGCTGTTGGAGCTTGGTTAGGATGTGCTACCCCATTCACCCTATTAACCAGACATTACACCCTCAGATTTTCATCTCTTTAGGTCAATATAAAATTCCCATAATGGATGGACAATGTGGTAAAATGAAATCCCGTTGGAGTTGCGGTAAGAGCATCTAAAATCGCAGCAGTTAATCGGCCGACCCGTTGAGTCGCGTCGTTGCTAGCATTCGATTTCCATCGTTTCGGCGAGGTTATGGCGCGATAACATAAAAGAGAGTTCACTTTCACTCGCGACCCGATGTCGCGACCAGGAAAACGAGTTGCATCTTGCATCAACAGATGAATGCCGCGGCGATATCTATCCAGCATCCGAGGCCTCGAGTAGAATACTTCTTGATCGTTTTTCTTAGCTTTATCGTCGTTTTCACTAGTGTCTACTAGGAAGTGATCGTCCGACAGATACGATTCAATTATCTCTCCGAGCCGCGATTATTGCCTGTCCTTTAATTACGCTTAATTGCAAATGATAATAACAATAACGATCAGCCAAGGAGATACGTTGCTGCGACATACTCTAATTAACACGCCTGCTCGCGACGAACGGTCATTTTGGGATACACTCTCGCATCGTTTAATTTCAAATAATTTCGTTGTCCTTTTTATTAATTGTCTGTGTTTCAATGAAAAATCGGTCGATACCGAAGCAACGATTCACGGTTAGCTAATCGGCTAGACTATTGTTGGACCGAGCCGTAAATACGGAAGCAGTACGGAATACGTATTTGGTAAATGGCGATAGGAAGGAAGTTACAGGTAGCTGGGTACTTTCGAGAATCCAACGACTTGTGTGATCGGTCAGTAGGAAACCAATATCGTGCAAGAAACGTTCGTTGCATCAGGTTCTGCCGAGCACAAACGATTCCAACGTTTCCGTCTATCGAATGGCTGGTTCGCCGCGGAAACTTACTTCATACGAAGTGACAACTTTCTACTTGAATATCGGTGAACGTAAGGAAAGGTGGAATAGCTCGGCCTAGCTCCTGGTTTTCGCAATTCTAAACTCGCCGTGAACCAACTCCAATCTTCTCGCGAACATAGAAAGCTGAGTGGAAGCGTTGAACGAAGTGGGCAGGTCAAAAAATCGATTTTTTCTTTTTTAACTGTTTTTCTTTTAAGAGTTTATGAGAAACAAAAATTTTCTGCTTCAATGGTGAGAAGCTGGAGTTAAACAGAAATTCGTTTCTAGCCTAAATATTCTCGTCCACCGAAATATTAACATACTTTACTTAATGTACGTATTTGTTTATTATTTGTAAACAATCAAATTGCATCCTACTGTCAAAAATGATCTCTATCGCTTTCTCTATCTTAAAAACAATGAATGAACCCACAGTTTGGAGAATACTTGTGGGAGCCACGAAATAATTCGCACAACAAATAATTTCAATACTAAAATAACACAACAGTCTTTTTAGATGTTTTGGATGCTTTTACTGGTTTCGTGGTTACAATTCGATAGCGGAAGATAATATATTCCGGTCGGTCCAACAATAAAATAAGGAGAAACCACGGACGTTGATTCCAATAGATAAAGACAGTACCGTGGCAGACCGAGCACTTTCCACTTGGGAAATTGAATGTAGGAACGGTTTTGTGGTGCTCAAACGACAACCTGTATCAATCGTCAAGCTAGAACGAGACGAAGCAAGTGAAACTTCTTAACCCTCAAAAGTACAGGCAGTTCGCATTTCTATGCGATTAGTTTACGGTTTCGATTGCCAAAATGAAAATATTTTGTTCTTGAAATTATATATCCTATTTAAAATACTATTTTTTCTTTTTTGAGTCGAATTGCGTCTAAAATAATAAATAGTATTTGAAATATTTATTTCGCCGAATGTTGCTCACCTCTGATAGATTTACAGTCTGTGGCAGAGTACTTTCGATGCGAATGAGCAAAAAGAACAAAAAGGATTTCACGAGGGAAATGAAATCGACGGGCTTCGCGTGGCATGCAGTACGAACGAAGAAATCGGTATTGCAATTTACCGCAGAGACGATCGCTCGCTCCTGCAGGCTTTCTTTAGAAATCTTGCCACCCCCTTCTGCGAGCTACCTATCAATTAGAGGACCATTATGACAGGTAACCATCGTGTTTAGGCAACGTGCACAATAATGTCAGCCTTCTATTATAGTATACGACGCGTCGCTGATGATGTAGATTTGCACTCGCGTGCCTTCATCGCTCGAAAGATGGAAATCAGTGGCACACTTTTGTTTTGCTCCGACATTGCCGCACTTTTAATTCGGCTAACTGGTTTCTATAATATAGTTCCTCGTTTTGTCCTCGTATCGAAATACGAAAGTGGCGCTTTCGATAACACATACATTTCATCAAATAATAGTAACTATCGTGAACTAGTCTCTGTGCAGGGTTATACACGATGATTATCTCCGACCCAATTTGAACCATGCTCGGCCAGATGTGTGCGAGGAGAGTAACGAATATTCGTGAACATTGTTCAACCGTTTCTCGGTTCTAATGATTCCGAGCATTATGGAAACCGGGCGTCCCAGATTCCGTAACAATTCGAAACGCAGAAGCCCGCGCGATTCAAGATCCAGCGACGTTCAGGAAAAGTGAAATTTAGAATATCCCGTGAGAACGAGGGGAATTTTCTAATCCACGCGAGAGCGTCGGAATCGCACGGATGAGCTGTCGGAAGAGTGAAAATGATTCGTGATAATTGATAAGGAGCAATCTCTGCCGTCAAGGTGATGCAGCATGTGAACAACCACTCGACGAACCACCGAGCAACAATACAGTTAGCCTCTCGAGAGAAAATCTTTTCAGAGAACGTTCACCTTGCTGTCGGCCCGTGCAACGGGCAACCCACTTTCCGTTGTGTTGCTTACACCTTTCCATCGAGAGTCGCAAATATGCGCGCCAGCATCTTCGGAGAGCTTTCATATCGTAGAGATGGGATTAAAGTGTGTATTACCACTAGGTTCGAACCTGACTAGATAACCTCAAACACTTGACAAGCACAGTTTCTATTCGATAATTGTCGAAAACACGGGTCCGGCCAAGGAGAATTATCCTATATTACATGTACAGGGTGTTCTTGGCTATTAAAAAAGTTTTTTTAACTCGAACCGTGTATCGGTTCTGCAAAATCTATTCCGGTAAACTGTTCTTGCAATTCGATCCTTGAGCAATGATTCAATCCAATGCTTTAACCTCGCTGAATAATCCCAATGGAGCGCGAGAACTCCTACATGGAAATTTTCTGCTAATTGTGAGATTCATTTAAATCATCGATCGTCGTCCTTGCCCCACAACAACGTTCACGCGAAGCTGCACACGGTCCAGTTGCATCGAGAATGTTCTCCTTTTAATACTGTACCACGTGTACTATTTATCACGCGTTAGCAACAATCACCTCTATTTCAATGTGCAACCTCGAGGAACGACGACGAACAAGAGTGCAAAGTGGCGAACAAATAACTAAAAATTGGAGGATAACGAGTCGCATGTTTACTTCATTGCAAACATAAATAGAGTAAAGGTTGGTAATATGAAACACCTAATCTCAAAAGCATGGAAAACTAGAGATTTTTGTTCATAGATGATTGTAACAGATAACTGTACCTACTTATTTTAAAAAGTTCAGACCTTTTGAAGTTATAGTGAAAATCTAAAAGAACTCGAAATCGAAAATCGAAAACAGTGCGTGGAACGACGTCCCCAGAAGTAAATAATAACACTCTGCATGAAAGACGATGAAATTTTTTCACATAATACATAATTATTTTGTTTTAAGCGATGTCTTATAGTATTGTCGCGGGCTGTAGTGCCACGTGTCCTAAATGGCAAAAAGAAAGACGGCAGATTTCCTGTTTCGCGTTAAGATCGTGAATAGAGGAACGTAACTTTGGTTACGTAATTGACTGTTGTGGTTCTCCTTGAACGCAGCTCCTAGCACCGGCGCGTACGGCTTCTTTCTGTTTCATTTTCTACGTTTCATTCTACATCTACCCGTGTCTAACCGTGTCTACCTGTACGCGTCGTTCTTCTTCACTTAGCCGCTCCGCCGGCCGCGGAATTAATTGTCATTCGCTTCCTACTGATAAGTGGTTGCATTTCCTTTGTATACAAAGAACGGCGCACAGTGTACAATAATGTCCAAAAGCCCGTTAGTAGTTGTAAAACTTCAGATGGTATTTTTTTCTTAGAGATTTTATGGTGAATATGGATTTAAATGGATTTAAATAAAATAAGTTTGACGACGCGCATAAAGAAAGTTTTTTATCCAGTTTTTCACGCTTCTCTAAGAGCCATGAAAATGAGTTTGTGTTAATGAGTGTATTAGGCATAAAAAGTCAGAAATTTAGAAAGCGTGGAGCTATTTACGATCGGGGCAATGCATTCTTGTCCAGCTTTGCAAGAAAAGAGAGAGGCGCGAATTCGAATCGGGCACGCAAATTCTAGCTTGTTCCTTACCTTACAGTGCATAAAATTGCTCTTGTTTTACCAAGAAAGTGTGCACAATTTCCCCTGTACGACTGGGAAGTTGTTTTTACTATTTTTGCGAAACAGTAGTGTGCACCTAATGCCAAACAAATAGCATGTTAACGTTAGGCCAGTTTGATGTTAGCGCTGAGAACGTTACGACCTCCACGAGAAGGGACCCGCCATGCCATCACAATAGTTTCTTCGATAACAGCCGAATCGTGTATAGTCAGCTTGTCGATAAAGCAACTCCTGCGGCACGAAACGAGCTCTGCGGGTTCGCCGATGAAAAAATGTGCGATAAATCATGGTAAATCTCGGCAGATTATTATTACAGGTAATATCAGAGGTGAATACCACAAAGATGGGCGTGACCATAGAGTCTATGGCATAGATCGAGTACATTCCGTTCTTTCGATCGAGTGCCGTGAGAAGCGACTTTTCAATGCTGTCTCGTCATAAACTGAGCAAGTACGTTTCGAGGCTAGCATTTAAATTCATGGCAACAAAATTAATCATAGGTAATATGAATCCATCAGAAAAAATTCACATTCGAACTCGTCCACTAACTGCGCCGCAATGCGTTGTTTTCTATTGTTAAAGATCGCTTAGCAACAAAAGAAATGATGATCACACTTTCTCGATTAGCTTTCACTTTCATTTTTAAGTGCAGCTCTTTCGTGCCTCTCTTTATTGCATCGTACCAGCATACTCGTTTAATTCGTCTATAAAATGTTATCGGAATGCTATATTTAAATAAATATTATCAATATCATATTCGTCCGTTTCGATAGTTAAACGAATAATTCGGAATAGTTATGCGATCTCGCACAACTTCGGAGTTTATCGCTAATTCGACTAACGTCTTCTAAGTATATTCTATCCAGTTCCAATAGTTTCCAATTGATTTGCACGCGGTGGGTAGGTCTCCTCGTTCAGCGTGTCAACGTTAATCACATTAGTGCCATTACCATGGCGTGCCGTGGCGTTTCGCTTCCTCACTTTCGATCATAAAGTCAAACAGTATTTTATTCGACTTGAAACAATCTTCGGGTACCAATCGATCAACAACAATACTTTCAACAGCGAGACTTTTACAATTCACTGAATTTAAGGTGAAAATTTCGAAATCTCGAAAGCTGGCACCGTGCCGAACGAGTGAAACGCAAGTACATACATACTACAGTTCACAGCAATGAGCAAAGTAAACAAATTGTTCTGGAATCGTATCGTTGATATATGTAGTACGTTTTCTATTTTTGGCACAAACTAAAAACATAAAATGTGATGGCGCAGTAGCAACATTCATAGTTTTATTCACACAGTACAACGCAATAAACACATATAAAAGATAAGTAGTATTATACTGATTTGAGTTATATACTGAAGGTAATGAAAAATAAAGCAGCTAAAATAAATTTTTACTAGCTAATGAAACAGAATATGATGAAGAACAGCGAATAAAATGTAAAGACTGTCTCTAATTTTTGTTCTTCGTGATAACTCGAAGCTAATCGCTGTATAGATTGTTCAATGATACACTGAAAGTTAAACTAAAAGCAGTTACAATTACTTACACCCGGCAAAACTAAGCAAGAATTGAAAGAATTTTCATCTGAATCCATGTACAAATGAACTTATGACTCCACCTAACACAGTTAGAACTTAATTTTCAAATAGAAATGGCGTTACACCAAGAATGCAGCACTTACCTGAATGAGCGCCTCAGGCTGCAAATGCTTCAGGAATTCGCCTTGCTGATAATTAACAGACGATTGTTGTTGCTGCTGCTGTTGTTGTTGAAGTCTCAGCTCCGCTTGCATCGCGGCTATCGATTCGGGAGTGCACGATGCCCGAGCTTGCACCCAGGAAGCAGCGAGAATGAAGCTTCCTAGGATTATGGTCATAGTCACTAAAGTGGCAGCTGCGATCCTCGCGATTTGAACTGCCGTGCTCTTTGGCCTCATGTATGCCTGAAAATTAGCCAAAAAGAAATTCCATTTCTTTTTCAATTTCAAGATTTAAACCACTTGGTTCAAAGCAATAAATAAATAAATAAATAACATCTTCACCGAGAACAAAACTAATTGTACTCATTTAAAACACGTGTTGGCAGTTCTCTGCTTTCTTTCTATGTCAAATGTGCTGCTACTGGGTTGCATTTCATGGAATAGTCTGTTTGAAGTGAAGACGCAATTTCATGTTAATCGCACGCTACACAATAACGCACAGCCACACGCACGGTCGGTGAATATAACAATGAAACACGTGCAAAAATCATTACGCGATAATGTATGCGCGCAGAATGCAGTCACACACATGTATGGGATTTCATGGTGGCTAACCAACCGAGTCGAGGTCTTTTGTCGTTTCACGCTCTCCTTTCGCAGTCTCGCAGCATTCCTGCTTCGTAGAATAAAGCTAATTGCGGGAAAAAGTGAAAAATTTTATTGGCGAATCTCTCTGTCTCTCTCTATACACACGTTTTTCTTTGCCGTCGTGTAAATGGTGCATTACAACTAAAGGATGCAGCTGGAGATGGAGGTCAAAAGTGTCCCCAAACCAAATTGAATTTGCAATTGGCCCTTAGACAGCATATTCAAAGAAAATACTTGGTGCCAAATTTTCAGACCTATATGTCGATATGGGAGGTAGTAATGGGGTGACAAAGAAATTCAGATTTTCCCATAATTTCTCTTATCCTCTTCGATTGAAAATTCTGAAAAAATCAGGCACATTTAGCTATTAAAATGCACGGTCATGAATTTTTAGCTCCGAAACCGAATTTTAAAAGACAAACAAATTTTGAAATGCCAATTTCTTCGGATTCGCAAACATTGCCGGTTCTTTATTAAATTCTATTCTTGGAAACTTTTCATCGGCAGTGTGTGCATGTAGGTAGGTGTTAATGGTCCTTTCGTTTCGAGTGCCTGGCAACAGTGCCTGGGCGCCTGTTTACTTTTGTCTGGCAGATCGAGCAGCATAAAGGCAGCCTCGGATGGCCTACTATCTCCTCGAGGCCTCTCACCTTACAGTCGTCCATCCACATCGAGGTCATTACAAATACGTGCAAGTACAGTCTCTGTCACAAGCATTTACCCTTTTCAATTAATTAATTAATTAACGCGGCACCCGTAACAATCTCTGCCTCGCCGATCCAGCTACCTCCTCCCCTTGTTTTTTTTTTTTTGTGAGAAAATTCCAACTGAAACGCATTCAGGATAGAAGTTATTTTTTAGACGTTTACTATTCATCGTCCCGAAAGAAATTGCTCAAAGTGAAAAACGGGTACGAACGATAGATAGATTTCATAGGTATTTATGCAAAGTTCCATCAAAATCGGAGTGTATCAGTCCCCGATGTTCCCTTGTCAGAATAATAGAGCCAAGTTAAATAAGTATCAATACAACAATTTCATACTTCATTTTTATTTGAAAACTGTATGAACAAACGTGTAAGTCGCTGTACAATGTTTATTAGTGAATCCAATTGCCGATCAAGGAAAAGACGAGCCAGGTGACTCACTATCGGTAAAAGGAACTGTACGGGACTTCGTCTTTTCGTTCGTGTAGATGCCTGTAGTAGCCACTTAAAATGGAGGAGGAGTATTAGAAACGGCTGTTGTCTTCCGCGAACCATATGCCTTACTCTGTGTGTACGAAATTCAGAATAATAATAAGGGAATCCGTGATAGTTGTAGTAAGTATTTCCTGCGTTGTAAGCAATGGTTTCTATCATCAAACAAACGCATTTGTCACCAAAACATTTTACTCTTATTGATTTTATCTAGAACGATTGTTTCATTTTACCGATGCAGTCACTTTTAAATCTGTTGGTACGGAAAACACCACACAACTGGACGACTTCCGCTGCGAGGCCCGGGTAAGCTCGGGAGAAATGTGTAATTAAACTTACCTTACTTTATGTATAATTATACTATACATTTTCTAGCCCCTTTTGTAGTTTTCAGACATATGTGAAATATTCATTGCCGCTTTGTGTACATTTTCGTGAAACAAAAAAAAATCTGTACTGTTCAATTTTGCACAGTTCTTCAGAAAGGAGAAACGAAGAGTTATTGAAATAAGAAGCGGCAAGAAAGTGTTCGACGTCCGCAGAAGGTTGAATTTCCAACCGGCACATAGAAAGTTTCCGGTTTTCATGAAACAAACGAATGAAAAAAGCGTGGCCGACGTTGAAAATGAAACCTCGTCTGCATAATTTTTTGCGTCACGCTCGCAAAATACGAAAGTTCAATTACCCAGAGAAACAGGATAAAATAACACGGTTGAAGTGGACCGATGTTGCTCCTTCTAGAAGAAAATTGATTGCAATTGAAACTATAGGTTTCGGATCACGAAGTTCCGTTACCCTATTGTTTGCGGATACAATAATTCGACTATTTCGCAAGTTGGATGTGCGAAAGATTCCCATGGAGTTTCCGTTTTTCCAACAGAAATTAACTACGCGTTTCCTCCGACTCTTTTTGTCAGGACGAGTCGGTGAATAGATTTCTTATTAGGAACATAAATTACGAGCGCTGTCACTCATATTTACAGACAATAATTATAAACCGATTTTTCCGAGAAATTTCGAAGCGTATGCGATTGCGTATTCTACATAGAAATATATATAATAGAGGTTCTACTAGAATTGTTTATTGCGGAACGTTTGAATCTATTGTGATATGTACGTAAACACAATTCAATTAACTCTTGCAAATGCAGTAGAACATCAAACTATATTGATACTTTTTACAAATGATAAAATATAATTTGCAGAAATGACGTGTTTCTGTTCAAAGGTTTAAACAATTTTATAGGGCCGCTATTAAAACATTTTAGGTTATGAAAATGATAATTTTGTAAATTTTTTCAAACATGAATTGATAACGGATAAACATCATTATCTGTCATCACCAAGTTCAAATACCAAAAATATGTGCTAAATACCGTCTAGTCAGTTCCATAAGTATTCGTACCCTTATTGCTTGAAAAAAAATTTGTTGAAATCAAATGATGCAGGTAAGATTTTGCAATAACTCTTTTGTTACGAATGAACAGATATATAAACTTTATTTGTACAAACTTTTAACAAAATTGGGTTATTGATAACAAAAATATATTAATTTTAATCTACATAGTACATAATAACAGTCCACAAAAGTATTCGTACCGATATACGTCTTATAAGAAAAATCGCATATTATAATAACTTATTATTTTTTCAGTATTTGACTTATTTATTTATTTTTTCAGTTTTGAAAAGTGTAACAGCAGTAAGAAAAGAATATTTAATAATGCGAATATTATCAGTTGATCCTAGTTGTCAAACGCGTTTTGTAAATTACAGAAGAGTACACAGGCCGAGATACTTCCTGTCACAACGGAAGCAATAATTAATTTCGTGATAAAATTTTTTCATGATTCGAAACGCTTCGAATCGGGAGTGTCGGTCGAGTGAGACTCGTTTTACAAAAGAGCGCGGAAATCCGCACAACGTACTTCCGTGAAAGTTTCTGAACAAGTTTAATTGTACATATGTAGGTACGTACTCTCGCGTGGTGCCTGTTTATCCACTTGATCGATTAAAACCGACTGACAAAAGTAGAAAGAGCAATCTGTCAGGAAAAGTAGCATTCTCGCGTGTTACATCTCTCTCTCTCCCTCTCTCTCTCTCTCTCTCTCTCTCTCTCTCTCTCTCTCTCTCTCTCTCTCGTTTCCCTGAATTTCACGAGTCATTAGATACGGTCAGTCTCATAAGTATTCGTACCCTCGTTGCATATAAGAGAAATTTGCTTATATCAAGTGATTGATGTAAGATTCTGCAGCAAGTTTTTTGTTACGAATAAACAGATGCATAAACTATATGTATGCTGAAACGTGTCGGAGGATATTAGGATCTAAATATTATCATGCTCGAGCAGCTAGGAAAAAGTCCTTCATTAATAAGATTAACAGAGCAAAGAGATTAGCATTTGCGAAAGAATACGTAAATAAGAGTAATATCTTTTAGCAAAAAGTTATTTTCTCGGATGAATCCAAGTTTAATATTTTTGGATGTGACGGAACAGGAAAAGTTAGGAGAAAGCCCAACAAAGAGATAGAATTAAAAAATCTACGACCGACTGTGAAGCACGGCGTAGGCTCGGTGATGATTTGGGACTGCATGGCAACATGCGGAGTGGGTAATCTTGTATTCGGTACGAATACTTTTGTGGACTGTTATTATGTACTATGTAGATGAAAATCAATAGATTTTTGTTATCAATAACCCAATTTTGTTAAAAGTTTGTACAAATAAAGTTTATATATCTGTTCATTCGTAACAAAAGAATTATTGCAAAATCTTACCTGCATCATTTGATGTCAACAAATTTTTTTTTCAAGCAATAAGGGTACGAATACTTATGGGACTGACTGTAATTCGCTGACGAACTTCTCGGAGTGCATGCTAACGGAAATTTCTCGTCCGCAGGCGTCCGAATGCTTACCGGTGGTGGTTCTGCAGAAGAGTACACCTCGCTGGGAGCGTAATTACTGTGAGGCTGGGCCATCTTCTCAGAGACGACGGCGACGGTCGCCAGGGAATCCGGTTGTTCCTTGTCCATGTTGCTGAGGTACCTTGTCGGCACTGAATTGGTCCTTTCAACGACGGCTCCTCGTAGAAAACGAAAAATCCTCAGTGAATACTCTGGGAACACTCGATGTCGATCGCTCGACCAATCGACGAGCAGTGAGCGCTCGGCACTGTCTGACACCGCTAGCTTAAGGTTGCCCCCACCGCTTACGAAGCTGGTGAACCTTCTGGTACACCTTTCCGATGGGCACGTCTTCTGGTACCAAGGTGTACCTCATCGTGGTCTCGATGTCGGACTTTCTAAACACCGTGCCGTCGACTGGGCCCTCGTCTGTGTACGTGGGTGAGACTAAAGTCCGTGTACCCGAGGAACCGCGTGTGAGGAACCAGCCATCAACGTTCGTACACAGCGTTTTGTAATGTTTCTCTCTCGTTTCCCGACGTCCCCGTGTTCTGTTTCGCGAGCTTCTTCCGTTTTATGCCTTGCGAAATTGCCTCCACCAAAAGAACGAACTCCGGAATATGATGCTTGTCACTCTATATGGGAACAGCTATCACTTGTGCGCCTTTTGTGCGCATTCTTGTGCTTTTACGTTCTTTTTCCCTTATGAGAATTAGCCAATATCGGACCAACAATACAAAAATCATATATATTTTTTTTTACTTTTTTAGGGAAGAAGAAAAGAGGGGAGAGGAAAGGTTGTATTTATATTTAATATTTAATATTTAAAATATTTAAACTAGCCTAATTCAGTGATGTGGCTCTTCTGTTTTTAATTATTTCTTTGGAAAACTATTGACAATAGATTCCCCGCATTTTGCTGATCAAAATGAGCCCAAACACGACACAATTCGGATCAGACAGCTGTTGTATCGGATAATCGAGTTCGAAAACAATTAACATTTCTATACCAATTCTTTTTAAGAGAAAGTAGACTGAGGTTCGTTCAAAGAGCTAATTAAGAACAAAAACATTCACGTTTATGATTCGAACCCATAAGATTCAATTGGCGCAGAAGTATCTGATGCATTTCAATTTATTTATGCAAGAGAGCTATTAATGCCGTTAGAAAAATTAGAAAACGGAGTGAATGAATCGCAGTTATTAATAGATATCGATCAGTTTCGCCTCTTTGCGAATACTGTATTTGATTAAGGAATCAAACAACTCAACGGATTACATTCGTTTATGTGAAAAAAATTAGATATGAATCAATGTATTTTAAAATAATTGGCCCCTCGTGTTTTTTTTTTTTGTATGTTACACAGAGTATTAAGTAAGATGAAAATAAATCTACCGACTCTAAGATCATATATTTCAACAAACTATCAATTCTTTTTAGTATCAAAAGGTAAATGCTAGTGAAAGCGTGTTTTTTTCTTTTTAATTAACTGCTCTGTTTGCTTTTATATTTTGTGTTTTATAGTGTGTTTTCAAATATTTGCCTCGTCATGTAGTTTTTTTTTTGCAGCACCAATAACGTACGAGATTAATAACTATTTACCAAGAAGTTGGTAAATACCGCTTCCAAGAAGTTGAAAACCAAAGCAGAAACATTGCACGTGCTAATTGTCGAGTAAAGCTAAAAATGAGGAACGGCAAGATAAGTGTCAGACATAGCAACTGGACAAAACCACATTTCGAGTATAACCAACAAATTACCATAATTTGTTTTTGCATCTGTATACGAATGCGGAATTGCGTATACTGAAGGAAGATGTAAGAATGATTATAGACCTGTTACTTCGTTGGTTTACAACCTTGATATGATAATAATAATATTTCCTATAATATTCAATTACTCAGATGCAGTAAAAGAAAAACAATTTCAATATAGAGACAGTTTTTAAACATCCGAGCATCTTAAAAACAAAGCTTCAATTATTATTTTATTGCTCTTTATTTTCGTTTTACAAGTCTTCCTTATAGTGTTACATATAATCATACATCTTGTTATTGTAAGAACATGAAACAAAACCCAGAAAACTGGGTTTTTAACACACGAGTGAGGAATGGATAGTGATTCATAAAGCGCATAATCGCATTCGCTTAGAATCTTTTGATCTTCTTCGTGTACATAATGTATCGTGACTGTTTGTATCACTGCTCGTAGATCCTTGCTTTCTCTAACAGTGCCGTATCTATGAGGTTTCTCCATATAGAACCCAAACCTGTTAACACATTCATTCATGAAATAGTTCGAAAGAGAGAATAGAAAAACTATATATTGTCCGTATATTTTCTAATAGAATTTAATACGTTTAGTTTGCATTATCAAATTCACTCATAAATACAGAATTCTATAACAGTGAGTTACTTGAAGATTAGATACCCTTTAACTTACTAAAACCAAACATCCGAACCAATTTCAATCCAATTTCAAGTAAAAGTGAATAATTATATGAGCAATTCTTAACATTTTTAATTAGTGATTGATGATTAATATTTATAATCAGTAACTGACGACTTATCTTATTACATATGTATGTATCGTTTATCGTTTAATTACTCTCGTATCGCGCGATATATTTTTTATTGTTGTATTCGTTCAACATTTATTCATACACAAATGATTCTTGCCGCTCTCGCCATAAGGTACCGTGAGCAATTCGGCAAGAATCATTTGCTCTGAAAAATCTCAAAATAGCGCCATTTCGTGCAGCGGCAAAACGCTCAAACTTCTAGCCAATTTGTTTCCGCGACCTACCGCTAGATGGCGCTGCATGACAGTGGCGCTGAAAATCTGAAAATAGCGCCATTCCGTGCAGCGGCAAAACGCTCAAACTTCTAGCCAATTTGTTTCCGCAAATTACCGCTAGATGGCGCAGCACGCCAGTGGAGCTGAAAATCTGTATATAGCGCCACTCGGTGCAGCGGCAAAACGCTGAAACTACTAGCCAATTTGTTTCTGTAATATCCAGGATTGCAACAGGAACTAATCGGCTACAAGCTTGAGCGTTTTGCCGCTGCACGGAATGGCGCTATTTTCAGATTTTCCGGAGCATATGATTCTTGCCGAATTTCTGACGGTACCTTATGTCGAGAGCGGCAAGAATCATTTGTGGATGAATAAATGTTGAACGAATACAACAATAACAAATATATCTCGCGATACGAGAGTAATTAAACGATACACAGAGTAATTAAAATAAATGTTTGAAATTATTTGCCCCCTAAAATATATGCGCAATACCCTTATATGTCCACTTTAGTAGTTTCAGCCACAGACGAGGTATAGGAATAGACCAATTACCATCTGTGGTTGTATATATGTACAGTGAAGAACATGTGTTTAAAGCAACATAGCGTTTCATTTTACATACTTGTACTTAAACTTTCAAAGCAAACATATTTCTTTTGAATTGAAGAGTATAGATATTTATCTGTTAACTATTTAATGTGTATTGTGTGAATCGCTTTATTTAAATAAAAATATTGTCACTATATACGGTTGAAATAACATGACGAAAACATAACCTCTAAATAGCGACGATGGTAATTTACATATTATTATTGGTTTAGAACAAACTAAAATGTAAATTGTAGTATTGTTGTTTATAATAAACATTATATTAATAATATGATTATATTATAGTCACAAAATTTTTTCCATAATTATGAATAAATACTAAGACATCGATTGTACGAATGTGTCATCTGTAATTATTAAATACAATAACATTATTTAACTGTTGAATGAATTATTTAACTGTGCCATCTAAATTTACTTGTAAACTATTTGTTGTATAAAAATGTTTTAAAGAAAGGTTATTTAATATCGAACATAGTATACAATATTAGTTTCTATTGTGATATATAATTTATTAAACTCGTAGCTGGGCTTCTATTATGCAAGTTGACAAAGTTAAATGACTCACCCTGTATAATTTGAGTAAAACATATGCTGTATCATTTATCAAGTGGCAATTTTAGTATTTAACAATGGAAGGTAACCAAGTAATACAAAGAAAAACTATAAAACTGGTTATACATGTATTCTTATAGTAAACATCAAATTGAAAGATTACTTTACAAACATTCGTCACATGAAATCCAAGAACTTTATCCTTGAATTTTTATTTGAACAAATGTATTTATTTATAAAGGGATACATCTGATCCTTATACCATTTTTCGTATTCAGAAATGTGCAACATTTCTCTGAGATTACACATTATTTTAATGTTTTTACGTATATTACAATTCTCAGGTAATTTTCACCATTGATTTATTTCGATCATTCTTTCATAATTATCATTATTTTCATTATTTTGTACTCCCCCTGTCCCATATCATGATATATGTTACTTTTTTTCCAAATTATAGTATGCACATTCATTTTTACACTTTATTTTAAATTAATTTGATTGAGAAGTTACGACTCTAAGCTTACATTAATTCTGCAAAAGAGTTTGGCTACACTTTAATTCTTATTGTATTTTAATATTAGACAGTACATAGATTTGTTTGTTTCTTTTAAGATATAGTATTTTAATTTCCTTGGAAATAATTAAGAAGAAAATATATTATGAAGAATCTAACATCGAAACAGCTGCAAAGAATGGAAAAGAAAAAAAAGAAAATGGCTGCACTTTTGGAAATTACTAAATTGAACGATAAGGACAGAGAAGCAAAGTCACTTGCCCTTAAAAAAGCGGTTGGTATAGCTATTGAAAATATAAAATTTATGATGAATTTTAATTACTGCATACTGTTTCAGTCTGAAGAAACAGAAAAGTCCAATGATACCAACAATATCGAAATTTCTATAGAAGAAAGTTCTAATCGTAAACGACCTTGTAGCGTAGATGTAAAAGAGACTCATTTGGAAGATTCTACCGCACAAGTAGAAGTGGAAACTACCGAAGAAACATCAAATCCGCTTGCTAATAAAAAACCTAGGTTTGTATGAATTTATATATAAAATTAATACTTACAAAATAGTTTCTAATAAAAGTTACTAATTAAATTTTTATATTGTACTATACAGATTAAGTGGAGATGAATATTTAAAATTGAAACAAGAATTGAGGGAACGTAAAAAGAGACTTAAAGCGATACCTCGGTTTCGTTTAAAAGCAGTCGGTGAAAGTGCTAGTTTAAGTATTAATATTAAAAGCGAAAATAGGATTCCTATTTTCCTTAGCGATGTGCAACATTTGTTGTTGTATTCCTTACATGGACATCATTCTCCATACATGCCAACAAGATGGTGTCATCTCGAGAAATATAATAAGGTAATGGAAAGAGTAAAAACTTGATATAAAAAAAATATTTGAAAGTACATTAAATATACCTAAAATGTTTTTAAAAAGGTTACGCATACAGTGATTCTTGTTGTTGAAAGCCTCTCCCTATACCATTTCATGGCATACGAAAGTATGTTTCCACATATAACAACAAAATTGGAGCACCGTGTAGAGGTAGTAACACCTACAGCATATGGAGGATCAGTTGTAGAAGACCTAGCAGCAGTTCCTATAACTGGGATACAGAGCGACAAATTGATTAAACGTATGCTCATAACATAACAATAATTTTCCTATACTTACATTGTTAATAAACTAACTACTACAGAATCCACATATTAATCATGTAATTTAACTAGATCTAAGAATGAATTATTGTACAGCTCAAACATCTAGCTTCTCTTTATTGACAGAAAAAAATATCCAAGGAATACATAAAATAATACATTTTAATAAGTTTTACATTCTTTTTCCAGAGTATGGAACACTAGAGGCTGCTTTAAAAAGTACAGGGGATGTAGTCAAATTATTAAAAACTGTTTTTCCAATGAACTGTATAAGATCAAAAAATACTGATTCATTAAACAATGCATCTGAATTACCTGTTACAGACAGGTTTTCTAGAATAAAGTTACTTTTATCTTTATGTCAAATGATTGAAGAAAATTACCCGGTACCCTTAAAGGGTGAATTAGCCAAAAAGTAGGTACTAACTAGAGTTGGGCATCAATTGACTAAAATTTTTTATTTGATTAACGACGATATCAATATTCTAAGATGTATTTTAATGAAAGCAACAAATGTTCTTGACGTTTAGATATGAAAGTTATATGATGACAAAAGATTCATATTTAGAAGCTACTCCAAGATCTCCTATGTTTGGTCTGGATTGTGAAATGTGTAGAACCACAACTGGAGAATTAGAGTTGACGAGAATATCCCTGGTCGACGAAAGTATGAAAGTAAGCTCAAAATTAACATTATCTCGTTAACGATCAGTATACGGACTTCATGAAATTTTTATTACAGATTATTTACGATAGTCTAGTTAAACCAGAAAATTCTATCACGGACTATCTCACTCGGTTTAGTGGCATAACGAAAGAGATGTTGGCGGATGTATCGACCACATTGTCTGACGTCCAGCAAACTCTACGTAACTTACTTCCAGCGGATGCTATTCTCGTAGGACAAAGTTTAAATTCTGATCTGCATACCTTGAAGATGATGCACCCGTACATCATTGATACATCCGTAATCTTTAACATTACTGGTGACAGGTCATCTTTTCCTTATATAACTTTTTGATCTCAACATGTATTAAGTTGGTGTAAAAATAACAGAATGTAAAAATAGCAGAGCAGTGACTGAGAAATCAGAATCATTACAAACAAATACATTAAACCATAAATTGCCTGTAAATACTACAAAAATTGTTTATACAACGCGAAGTTAAAATATTCTACTAATTACTTTTACACTAACTAAATAATATTTTTGAAAGTGAAAATAATAATTCTTGTACACAATATAGGTACAGAAAAACAAAGTTGCAAACATTGGTTAGGGAATTTCTGGGTGAGAGGATACAAGAGGATAAAACTGGGCATTGTTCAACCGAGGATTCAAAGGCTTCAATGAAACTAACAAAGTTGAAATTAGCGAATAGCGTTGATTACGGGGATGCTGTGTTGCTGGGACGATGTGATATGGACGTACTGAAGATGGAAGTAGATCAGCGTGAAAGTGGGGATAAAAAAACGGAGATCCGGAGATATGCCACATCACTTTTCAAACATGTAACGAAGAACGAGAAAACAGCTGCAATTGTAGGCAGCGGAGAAGTTATGAACGAATACTCCAAGTATTTGTCTTCTTCCCTTAATATTATGGACGATAACAATTTCGATAAGAATGACCAGGTATGTTCTACAGTTGTAATGGTGAAAAATTACTTTTGGATTCGACTACTCATTTAAAATATTACATTGAAATCTATAAAAATCGCCTATTTGCTATTGAAACGTAACAAAATTAAATTTGTTGAACAGTTGTTATTTATTAAATTGTAATTTTGAACTTGTTGTAGATTCGGCTTGTTGTCATGGACGATGATAATCAAGCCGTAAACCGAGCTTGTCAAATAGCAATGGAGCACGCTTTTACTTTATGCCATGTGAGGATAGAAGAAGACAAATTAAAAAACGACCAATTGGAGAAAACATTTCATACGGTGAACAAATGGGTGTATAAGCTATGGCAACATACGGCAATGAATGGATTAGTGTGTGTCGTATTCACGGGAGAAAACAATGCAGCGAATGGCGCCTGTTTTTTGAATATAAAAGGAGAAGTTTCCGAGAACTGTGTGACACGTATTTAAAAAAATAGTTTTCAATTTGTCATAATTTGTACATTCCTTTTTGGAGGAAATCATTAAAGAAATTTGACTCTAATCATAGAATATAAATTATAGAATATATGGAACTAGAAAAGAATGTTATGTTTTTCGATTATCTTTTGCTAGCGATGTACAAATGTTGTATTGTTAATAAACTTTTTTATTCTATATAGTCTAAATTTAACAAGGCTGTACCCTCCCCTTCCCTAACCCGCTGGACCCCCTCTTCCGATTGCGCACCATTCATCCATTCCTCCATTTGCACCTTCCCTTCATTCCTCCACCCTCTTCATCCACTTCTGCGTCTTGTTATAATTGCACAGATTGCAAAAATTCTGAAAAAATCTCAGTCGTGTATGATATAAGGTAGAACATTCATGAATTTTTTGTAATTTTTTGTTGAGCATGGCGCGACTAAAAATTAATTTGGTTTGGAGGCACTTTTGACCATCTTATTCGGCTTTATCTTAAAAATCAACAAATAAAATTATTTAAAAAATATAGAACATGTTTCAGCATACGCCATTAAACCTTGCTAGTCTAAATTTCGCATTGATATCTTTTTTAGTTTAAAAGTTGTAGCAAAATGTGATCCCTTATCCACCGTTAGATGGGGAAACAAATTGGCTAGTAGTTTCAGTGTTTCGCCGCTGCACGAATTGGCGCTATTTTCAGATTTTCAGCGCCATTGTCGTGCTGCGCCATCTAGCGGGCGATTGCTGAAACGAATTGGCTAGTAGTTTCAGCGTTTCGTCGCTGCACGAATTGGCGCTATTTTCAGATTTTCAGCGCCACTGTCGTGCTGCGCCATCTAGCGGGCGATTGCTGAAACGAATTGGCTAGTTGTTAATATAATAACAATATATTATACGTATATAATAATTATACAGTGAGTGCCATTAATTATGAGACTTACTTGTATGTTTTTTCACCTTCTGCATGATTCCGATCTACCATTAATGTTCAGAAAGAAACGATCAAACAAAGAATTGAACGGATCTCATGAATTCTTCAATTTTATTTAGAACGTTATATTAAGGTCAAAGGTTCAGAGGAGGTCCCTAAGTTCTGGAGACCTATTTCCGCGCTCTGCTTCGGTATAAATGCTATCGACCCTGAACAACTCCACCCGGGATAGTCTAACTTGACCCAATTTCGTTAAGTCCTACATCTTCGCGTCCTTGAATCAATACCTGTTCCACAACTTCCGAAGACGAATCTAACATGAACGATGCTACTACATTTAAAGAAAAAAAAAAGAGAACTGCAAGGATTTAATTTACTTTTAATTTTGTTCGCTTAAGAAGAGTCGCGTTATTTTACTATCATCTGCATTAAATCAATTATTCCGTTATATTAATTACATTTTATTAATGTAGTCGAATAGGATAATATATTATCTTAACGATTGTATTTCGAATAATTTATTTCCATAATACTCAAGTTATTGCGTAATAAGAGAGTTATTGTCAAAACTGAACTCAAACTTTAAAGTATTAAAGGTTTATAGTAACGTAGGCTGGTGATGCATGACTGTCGTTTCATGTGCCATTGAAAAGGGTGCATTGACTCTAATCAGAAATATATTAGCGTAGGATTGAAGGCCATCAACTTGCGAATCAATTCAACGCAAATTCTTCGTCCGCTTTTGGTGAAACAATTGATTTTCGTCGACATAAGTCGAGGTAATCGTCGACCCAACGTTTTCTTAATGGGACTCGAGACACCTTCGTAGGAGCCATTCCGCGTCAAATCGCATAGAATTTCATGTTTCAGAGACCACAGATAAATTCTTTGGTGGTGGAAAGAAGAGCTGAAATTGTTTATCGGACTATAGCTAAAGGGTAGTGACGCCCGGCGTCTGCGCGTCGCGACGGTTTCTATGTATAGCTAATGATACAGCGGGCGTTGAGGGCATCGGTTCCTGCGTGCGAATCATATGTTCATTGCAAGCCTGGTCATCGGCCAAGGCTCATGGGTTTTCACTTCGAAAAGTGACGACGACCCTGCCCGATAAATCGATACCTCTCGAAGTCAAAATTCCAAGTTCTAGTCCGCATAGTCTTCTCTCGTCGCATGACACTCCTCCGCGCGGAAGTCGATGCATCGCATCAAAAGTGTTTTAGCTAACCGAGTTAATGCTTTGATTATTACAATTTCATCGGCCATCGTTCGATATCTGTAAAATCATTGTGAAACAGAGGGGGGCGGGGGGACAGGGTGCTGAAATGATTGAGAACTGTGGCTCGTAGTGCGTATTTCTGTGGCTGCAGGAGACATTCTGTAAATCCAACGGAAAAGGGCGAGAGTATATCGCTGTTGCTGTTTACACGAGAAGGTAATTAGCCAGTGGTGGAATGTGTGCTGTGCTGTCCCTTTTCGCGTGTCAAAGTTCGTCGGTTGTCTACTACCCTCAGTTTCAAGAAAGTTGTGATAATGGTTTCGAGAAGTTAATCGTTTTATCGTGAATTACTCACACGTTGGGAATACACTTAATACACCGTGGGACGAATTTCTAAGCATACAACAAGTACATAGTAGGTGGAGAAGTTGATATTGTTTTATACCAGGTTTTGTCGCGCTGCTCTCTTTTTTAAGACCTACTAAAAATAGAAAATATAAATTTCTAAAATATGAGAAGACGCATAAAAGTTAATAAAAGTTTGCTCACATTTTGCTCAGACTCGAAAAAAATTGGATTGTAGAGGTTTAAGAAGCTGTATTTGCCAAACTGATCAGATTGTGATCAAGTAAAGAGTACGCAGTCCTTTGATAGCGTAATTCTGCTACTCTTTTAATTTATGGCGGTTGTAAATTGTGTTACTTACGGCACACCAACCGAACTAGACTAAAAGAAGCCGGCGACAAGAATAAACATTTGGATTCTCGCGCAATTATCTTTGTGCTGTCTTCACCGACTACGGAAACACCGATTGTTTAATTATCGATAATCACTCCTCAGAGTATTTTAATCGCGTTTACGGTGTTTTCTTTTCGATACCGCTCGACACAGTTTCCAAAGGTTACGATAACAACTTGACTGACTAACAAAACTGCACTATTCCACTATTTGTTATTAAACAGTCCGTTCTCAAGTGGATCCAGGCTGGCCAAAGCCTACAGCATACAAAAAATCGACTGATTCAATTTTTGCATTAAGCGTTATTTTTCATTTATACTACTTTGCTTTATTTTTGTACGACACTTTCTCATAGCTTTCTTTTTTGTGGATAGAATTGTGCAGCAGGCACACTAAACGAAAAGTGAAATAATGATCATGAGATAAAATTCGAATCACGGTTAAGTATTCAATTTTGTCGTGTAATAAAATAACTGCGACGCATAGTGCAGACAATATTAAATTTTATATTACTATATTTGACAATTTTTCTTCACGTTACGCCAACTCTGATTTTAATCTCAAAGCAATAAATAGATATTCACGTTCGTCTCACTAATATATATATATATATATATATATTTTTTTTTTACATGCAATTCGTTCACCATGCGTTACACTTACATGGAAAAGTCTATTGTGTATGGCACACTGTCCCTGTAGGCGTTCTCCTAAGATCCTAACGAGATTACGTTAATTTTTACGGATTCATGCCTGATCATTGCATGCATATACTACTGAAAACAACAGATAACTTTTCATCCAAATACAAACGAAAAAATATAATTTTTGTAAAAAGTTTGTACAAATAAAGTGTTTATATATGTGTTCAAATTCGTAACAAAAGAGTTATTGCAAAATCTTACCTGCATCATTTGATTTCAACAAATTTTTTTTTCAACCGAAAAAGGTACGAATACATATGGGACTGACTGTATTTTGATCCGGGAACGAGGCAGCTGTTTTTCCGAGGAAAAAGAAAAAATGGAGAGAGAATGATAAAATCGTTACCGTTCAATAACAGTAGTGGAATGTGGATTTTGCGCAGGAGACCGAGCACCCTCTTTCCCTCTTACTCCGGACGAGGGTGAGGGTCTCGCCAGAGAGTGTAGATCTTTGCGGCGAACTGTAGACCGTAGACCAGTCAGAGAGAGTATTGATCACACAATGGTAGCAACGGTTGATTTCAACCCGTGGCCATCGTTCAGCAGATTACGCGCACTCTGATATCATATGAATTCAATTGAATTCAAGTTGACGTCCTGTTCCGGCTTTACCTGCCGGAAATTTTTTAATAGTTTTTTTAAATCGCAAAATCCACTGTTGAGAATCTTCCAGCAAATTGTTAAAAAGCAACTATAATTTTATCTATAATTCAACAAATTTTTCGAATCAATATAGCGTAACAACTTCGTGGCTTTTTATTATAGTAACGACATTGTTAGAATAAGTAAACGCTACGTTCAATGCAGTTTTACTATATGATAAATGATGCTCATTGTACATACACATACATCCGATACAAAGGTGAAAGAAACGTTTCTGTCGCATAACTCGAATTCCACCGGTCGCCAACAGGCGTTTACCGGTCAACTCATGGTTTCTCCGAAGGAAAACAAATTACATCGAAGTTATACGTGATTCGACAGGTGTACTGCGAACAATAAATCGATCGCATTGCTTTGCAGTTATGCGTTTTCAGGTATCGTTGTTAAAATTACATGTAGTCGTGACACGTTTCAACATCGAACGACCATCTGGAAAGGATTTGTGTAAATCGATACGCAGGTTTACAAACGGCCAATATTTTGCCATCGTGTGACATACGATCACATATTTAGAATTATAATCGTACGCAAAACCGTATATAAACTTGTTGGTAAGAGTAATACGTATTGTAAAACCTGTGAAAACCATTAGATTTTCGAAAATTGTAAGTACAATTTTTGCACACACAGTAAATATATTGCTCCGATTCACAGGTGTCTGATTCAAATGCCATTTAACGGTTAAGTAGTAACGGTAGAGATAACGATATGATTCACGGTAACAACAGGCTCTAATTTTCCGTTTGAAATTGACAACACGATATTGATTGCGGATGTTACTCGTTCGTGGTAAGAAATTCTGCCTTGGCACTGGGGAAATCGGATATTTTAAACGAATTGCATATTAGTATCAAGGTTGCTGCGACTGTATTGCAGTTGTCGGAACACAGTTGTGTAATCTAACTCTTTGCCATCTTTCTCGAAACACGATTTGATTCGATATCGAACAAGGATACCTCGAACGCGAGTAGCAACTCGCGACGTGACGATTTCAGCAGTTTCTTGAAAGTATTGAAAAAAATAATACATATTCACAGCACTGTACGGTTATTCGAGGCTTCGGCTCGACTTGCACGTGCCTGTATCAACGTGCACAAGATTTATCACGTGATTTCTTGTAGACAGGATAGTGGCGGTCACTTTTTAAACCACAAAAGCGCATCGACTTACTGCCGCTTGATTCATTCTTCGAGTGACTTTCGCGTGACACGCGTTTTGGCGAAGACAGCTAGTTGCGCACAGTACAATCGGTTTCGTCGACGCGAGGACCATCTTCTTGTCTCCAGCGTTGGTGATCACTGATCAGTGATCAGGCGATCGATGTTTGCCTCGAAGTGAACGAATCAGTGTACATACCGCGATTCCGTTAATTCTTCAGCTGCGCCATCGACACATCGTTCCACGCGAGAATTCAACTGTGAAAAAGACTTTGATTCGTTGACTCCAAAAACGATTCGGTTAACACTTCACCTGGTGAAAGCGTATCAATACTTAATTGCTCGCATGTCCTTTCTGAGATTGTTTCAGCACCTATAACAAATTATTGAAAAATTAATTTTATTGACCTACCTATGTAAGTGCATGCATGTCACCCCTTGATATGATAACAACTGCAATTTAGTTGATTGATGTTTCTGTCTAGACAGAAACTATTACCGAAGTCTTTTTTTATCTTCTATTTTTGCCTTTCCTGACTATTTCTTCAAATATAAATATTGAAGTTTAAGAAACAGCAATTGATAGTTGTGTGTGTTATTTGTTGAAATAAATTGGAACGAACCCACTTCTGTAGTTTATTAATGTTGCGATAGTAAGTCGGTTCAATCGAAAAAGAAAAAATGAGTTTTTCCGCAGCTGAAGGATTAATGAAAGTTTATACATCTAGAAGAACGTCCAACATTTTTTCAATATAAACACTGTGTTGCTGCGTTGAAATAAAGTGCTAAAGTTAAGTGTAGCCAAGCAATGACACCTAAACTATTTTCACAACGAAACACAATGGGGTCGACGCTTCTTGACTGTTTCGGGTGCAGTTTGCTGTGGGTTGCCAGCGAGTGGATCGTTTCCTACGCATTCAAGCTTTGCCGAAATCATACGGCCACGCATATTGACCTTACAAACATGCGTTTACTTCCGTATAGGAAGAAGCTCTTCGAGAACGAGCTTGGAGCGAAAGGTGAGAAGAGATATTTATCGAAAGAAAAATTCAAGATTTTGCAAATACAATGTGAAGCTAAATTTAATTTGATTACGAAATTATATAATTCTTGTAAATTCTTATTAAATTCTCTAAATCTTAAACAGCGAAGTATTCCGAAATTTAACGAACAATAAAGCGTTGTGCAATTCATGACTAGAACACATTCTGGCACATTGGATTAAAAATACACGGTAGACCTTGAAAAAGAGTACAGCTGCGTTTCAAGGCTTTATCGATGCAGCGCAATTCTTTTAACAACTAATTTTCGCACATTTTGCT
Organism: Seladonia tumulorum; assembly: GCA_913789895.3. Taxonomy (NCBI): domain Eukaryota; kingdom Metazoa; phylum Arthropoda; class Insecta; order Hymenoptera; family Halictidae; genus Seladonia; species Seladonia tumulorum. Next base: position 11,514,559 of record OU565281.1, read on the forward strand.
ATTGTTAGACAGCGGCTACGCCACACGTGGCAATTAAATTCGCACAGTTTCGCTGTTCGCGTCGACCATTTTCGTCCTCTACGGTTTCTATTGTAAAAAAATTGTCGAAACATGACCAAAACTCGAAAAGAAGATGACATAGTTGAAATCGACCATTATAGTATGAAGAAATGGACGATGAATTTTTCATTTGTTTCTCTGAAAACAGGATGCGTCCACAAAAGACAATTTCAATTCTCCGAAATCAAAAGCATTCTGCATACAAGAGACGTTCATTGTGACTTCAAGGTTTTGTCGTACGCTCTCGTTTCGATTCGCTGTTTTTTCCTGTCACCCTTTCCTCCGTTTCTCGCGCGAATGTTTCATTCGACGACGTATACTGTCATTGTTTGGGAGACTTTTACCGTCGAATGTAGTAGAGCATGACGAACTATCGCAAATGACAGCCTATCTCGGAACTTTTATTACGAGATTTAAAAACTTGGAACAATCGACAGATTCAATTTTTTTTTTATTGTTTTAAGCTGTGCCAATAAAGACTTCTGTGTCTGGAATTATCAACTATTAACTTTTTTCTATTTTTGGTATTGCTGATAACAAATTCGGAATTATTTCGTACTGCTGCTAATATCAATAAATTGAGAATCATTGCGTGAATTATGTTAAGTACATGGGAAAGAAGTTGCATGCGGGCGAAAGTAAATCGAATGGAAGGCTTCCCACTATTGTGGGTTTGATTCATTAAATGGAGGATGGCCAAATCAAGTTGACTTTGCTCCACTGCACTCACTGCAGAAATAACTATTAAGATTTCTTTTTTGCGATTCTGTTATTTCAATTTGATCATTAAATGACGTCTTGTGACGGTCTAAACAAAGAAAATACGCAATTTTTGATAATTACAATTTATATTTTAGTATTTGGTTTATTACAAAAAGAAATTGAAAGAGAATAGCTAATATAACAATGTATGACATTGAATACTCTACGTAGAGTAACAACAACAACAACAACAACAACAACAACGTTGTTGTTGTGCATTTACAAAAATTAAATAGTGGTTCAGGCTGTAATCTGAAAACCTACGTCTTCGCGAGTTCAACTGTGTATCAATCTTGCTTGTTATGATTGTTATTACACCGTATTGCATAAGTAAATAGACCATTACCTTAAGCGCATATCAATTGCTGTTGTCATAACTTGTTAGGTTTAGTCTGCTACAAAAAAATCAACCACTTGAGTTAAGAAAAGATACATATGTATGTACATGTTTAAACTAATTTTCATGAATAAAAGGTGAAACGTAAACTTGACGTAATCAAGAACATATAGAACATAAATTGGTCTTAATTAATTAAGTATGTATCTAATCTAAAACTTATCAAGTCGATATTCCCGATTTCATAACAGAATTTGTTTGCACTGTTTGAAGTAATATTCAAAATTGGTTGAAAGCAATTAGATAAATTAATAAAGTGCAACCAATAAATATGTGCTACGTGTAAAAGAGATTTAAATATTCACAACCAGACAAAAAGTAAAGATACAGAGAGATCATTGGTCGAAGTGAGATTGCTTTGTTTACAAACGAAAAGATAATATGAGAAAAACCCGAAACGCACCAATTATCATGACATAAGCATAATGATAAACAGCTGCTTTTTCCGTAGAGAAGCAAGTCGGTTGGCGAAGCGTGTACGGCAGAACAAAAACACAATTATAAACTTTTAGACACGTTTTAAGTATTATTTTATGCCGATTCATACGTTGGCGCATCCATATTCACACATATTTTTAAATTTATTAAAAATATTTGTTTATGTGTATATATATATATATATATATATATATAGGCATTGATAACCCCACAGTAATTGGGTTCCTTATCCTATACAATTTTCGATTAGTATTCACATAACCGTGTTTCTCTTATTGTGCTGTCGCTACATTTATCGTGCCTTACTGAAATGCGGGCGCGCCTAACCCATCTTAATTAAATTACAAGCCCGTGTGAAAGCCAGCTTAATTTAATTATCTGCGTACAGTCGGACCTTGTTAACGTTGATGATTTTCTGTAAAATTTGATTAAACAAAGCAACATTCACTTTCTGCTAATATATTATCAACATACATAAACTTAACTTTAAATAACTGAAATATGTTTGCCTTCCCTTTCCTGAATTCACATTTCACTGAATTAACTCGTTGATTGCCAAATCGTACAAAGTAAAACGTAATTTAGGTGATGAAACAAAAACTGAATAAATAAACATAATAATTTATTATTCGTTGATCAGTAGGTTGAAAATTTTCATGCATTTATGGCATTTGAATTTGAAATGTAAGAGAGGGCGTGTACTAGCAATAACTAATAGTATTATAGATACGACAAATTGGAACAAGAGATGCTTTTAGAACAAGAGATTTTTTTGCTAAAATTGTTGGACCCCGATAGGAATCGCAGCCCAGCTCTTTGACTCCCATGACTCTAATTTTAGCGAACGTGTGATTCACTCAGTTACAAGGGGTCTTGCAAGACCCCGCGAGCGATAACGATTTTTTTAAGAGTTACACTTCACACGTTTCAAGGAATAAAAATCATTCGGTTCTCTAAAAGTCATTCTGCACAGATTTGATGTTGGTAGACTTCAAGTAAATTTACTTTTTTGGAGAAGAAGTTAATGAGACAAGAATTATAAATGAATGTTATTTTCCTACTTATTAGTACATCGGAGAATTACAAATGAAACGAAACTATGACGTGTTTTATTAAGTTTTGTACTTCAGAAATTTTTAATACAGACAATACGTTGGAATTCTTTTTTATAAACTACATTGTAAATTAAATTTTAAGTATAGCTACTGTGAAAGAACACTTTGTTTACAACGGAAAGTATATGTATACTGTTATTAAAAATGCACATTTTTTGCAATAAATTTTCAATTTGTATATGTTATTGGAATCTCCTTTTTATCTTGGCTGTCTTCATACGACAAAGTGTAACCTTGGTCGAGGCTACTAAAATAGACGCATTCACGTGTTTCTCGGAAATCGTAATGAATTAACACTTGTTAATTATTCACTCAAAATGCAAAATGTTATTAACATCGTCTCACGATTATAACTTTGCTTGAAAGGAGGCATGTGATAAGTGATCACAAAAAACTAAATATCTTTAAAAAAAATAATGAACGAATTGCTACTGAAGAGTGAGTTTGTTCATTTTCTTTTTGCTAACAGTGAATGTATAAATGAAAGAGAAAATACGAGTAGTATGCATATTCTTGTCAATAGGCTTATTTATTCGTAAAAATGGTGTTCGAGGTGTTCTCTTATAACTTTTCCAATAATTGTATGTAGCCTATACAAAACAGTACACAAATATTAAAGCACCAAGCGCAAAATATTTCATTAAACAATTAGTATTAATAATAATAATAATAATCATAATCATAATAATAATAATATTAATGGGTATATATTATTATTATTTTCCAAAGTACTAATAAGATAAAATAAACATGTGCGTGTATGTTTATCACGTGTATGCAATCAGGCTATTTTTAAAGATAATGTACTCACAGTTAATCGGAAGAAATATAACGAATTAAGTAATCTTTGAAGTCAGCAAGTCAGAATCTGATACTTCCTTTTTTTTGTAGAAAGCTTTACCTTGCGTCTGAGTGCACTATCGAATATTGTTTTGATTTCTCATTTTGCATTCAAGTGCATCTTATCAGAGGGCAAGGTAAGCGTTGTTTGTATAAAGGAGATGTCAGTGTTTCGACGTACAGATATGTAGTAAGCATTCTACGATGCCTTCCTGCTACACGTTTCATGTTTGCGAATTTAGTTACAGTCATCGAAGCACAAATTAATTAATTCGAGGCACTACACACAGAAAAGAGAATGAAGACGATATTACATTTATGTAACTTGAAAATCAATCAAATTGAACAAATTTCAATATTTCAGATATTATCCTCTTGTTTCAGAAATATTATTTTTTATCAACAAATTCGCGACTAACGTTTACAGCGACAGCATATCACTTTTTTCATACTTTGCAAGATGATATGTCGCATTTAATAGAATATTGTAATTACGAAGACTACTGCTGAAGGAAAGACGTTACAACTGTATAATAAAAAAAAAAAAAAAACTAAATAAGGTTATTTACTATTAACTATTTTACTTAGCTCTGACCACTTGGCGCAAGATAAAATATTCATTTGACCGAATAGCCGAATTCCCCTTGTTTCCCATGGTCGCATCGTAAAGTAAACAGTATCCTTCTCCCATCCAGTCGCTCTAAAGCGCCTCGATGACAGTTCAAGGTATCGATAAGGTCTGTTCTCATAGTCTTCCGACATTCTTCGATGCATTGCCCCGGGACCTTTACCCATTGTTTATAAATAATTGTCGTCGCAGTTGATAAACGCGAACGCGCATACCCACGAGGACTGACTCATTCATGGCAGTCGCTACGAGCACGATCGATCTGTCAGTCGAGCGAGGCTGCTCGTCGTGGAAGGGTAGCTGCGTGCTCTCTCCAGTCTCCATCGCTTTTACATAGTTCGTTCTCTATTTTACATTCAAAATCGTGCATTGGATAGTGCAATTTGCCTTCGGCAAAGAATGCGAGAATTGCTTCTGTCAATCAATTCATTTTTCATATAATGAAAACATTTTTCCGTGTTTTATTAAATATCCTGCAGTTTCTGCAGGAATACCCGAATTGTTTATTGTATCGCGCAGTGTGTTTCATGTAAAATCGAGTGACTTGTGTTGATTGATAGTCGATGTTAATTACTTAGGCTGCAGTTAATGGATTGGAAGCTTTATTCGTTACTTATGAAATTGGTTGCCCGAAACTGACAGGATTCTGATGCATATTGCCAAAATGACAATTGCTTACAACAACGGTAAGATATACACGCGATACATACAATGAATGTATCTATACATATGTATAATCTTTATAGAAAAATTAGTATCCAACAGAAAATCTAATCTCTATTCCTATTCATAAAATAGGAATAAAAAGTAATTTATTAATCTTTGCTATAGATAAAAATTACAGATTCTGTCATTCACCGATCACTGCTAATGACAGGTAAATAGTTCTCGAACGAAAGATATTATAGTACCTGTCGTAAACACTGCCAAACCTTTGTATGATTTAGATATAAAACTTAACTTGTTTGAACAGCCACGTACTTCTCAATGAAAATATATAAAAATAAAAATCGAACTCATTGAGGTCGGTCTCCATCGCATGTCAATCATTTGAAGAAGTGACTCATGGAAGACACAATAAAGATGCGTAAAGTAGATCCTTTCTGGTAGATACGATTACGACATGCAGTTTCTCACACACCCTTTTTCTGGTAACAGCGATTTCACCTAATCAAAATCAGTACAAATAAAAGAATGAAGACAATATTATGTCTTTTAACAATTCGCTATTTTTATCAATTTAAATAACCAGAGTTCCAAGATTTTTCTTTACAGAAACTTTTCGGTATTTAATTCAATCGTGTGACTTACACGCGCCCGTTAATAAAGAAACTATTTATACCAGATTGTGGCTCTCTCAAAACCATTTACTTCTTATCTAAACTATTTTTTTTTTTTTTTTTTTTTTTTTATATAACATACACATAGTGTTCAAGTAATTTTCGTTTAAAGATTAAATTCGGTCACACAGCACGTTCTAATATTTGTGAATGGGGGTGTATTGTGTGCCATACATTCAAAGCGTTAAGATTTAAGATCTTTTCGTCGTATGGTTATTGTCGAACGAAATCCGCTTCAGAAACGAATGAAAGGCCCTTTCAAGTGCAGAGTCCAGGTCCTTTCAAAGTCCGAGAGTGTTAGGTTCGGTACCTGATTTACGACCCCATCCAAGGCTGATTAGCCACATTTGGCTTTGGTTTTCGAACGACAAAAAATCTATTCGGAGAATATACAGGGTGGTGTTTAGCAAAATTGATCTTGCTACTGCAGTCACTCGCAGTAACATTCGGCCACTATTAAGAGAGTTTCTTTTTTTCGTTTGATTGCAGGTGAAGGGTCGCGATGCGTTCGCTCCGAGTCTGAGAAACTACGGCAGAAGATTCAAAAGTGCATACGGCACCGGATTTACACGAACACAATAATCGTTCCGTTGATGGCTAGGAATTCTTCTAAAGAAAAAACGTTATTCCGAATTTCATCGGAGGACATGATTCGGCAACCGTTGATTACAACCGAAGAAATTTCACTACAGGCTGCGGAATCTGCTGGCTCCAATATGGTGGTACTCGAGGTACGATACATAAAAAGAAGAACTACAATTTATTCGATTACAAGAGATTTGGGCAATTATGTAGAAAAGGAGATTTGAAAGATATAAAGACAATGAAAGATAAGGGGTTAATAATCCATTAACAATGTTGCACTCATCCATACACAAACGAGAAAATATGGTTTTATCTTTGAATAAATATAGGCCGGTCTACCCGGTGACACATGGAGGTACTGCGTAGAGAGAGGACGACTCGCCGAGAAATCGGAATTATTCCGCGCCATGCTCATCGGTCCTCTTGCACCTGCACCGAGCGATCCACCGCCTTTGCTTCAGCTGCAGCACGTGGAGAAGCGTGCATTCGATTATCTGTTCAGGTAAATCGCATTGACTACCACTTACTACCACCGTCGTTTCATCGACGCAACCACGTCCGAATGGAATAAAAGAAAGAATAATAAATAATAAATAATGACTAATTTATTCTATTGAATAAAATTAATTCGAATTTAGGATATTTCGTCTTGAGATGGTCGCTTTTGAAAATTGTGTAATCCTTCGTTGTTGTTTTTTTTTTTGCAAATATTGCAAATACATATTGAAAAATCTGCTAGGGACCTTTTTGTGTTAACATCATGTCGGCCGCGTGTTTGTGGACGCTTGTAATATCCGGTACAATCGCATACTTCTGGATTATTTTCTTGCTTACATACTCATTGGTGATCTCTTGTAAACGAAAATTGAGTAGACCTCAGTTTACCAGAAAGGAGCGTTGCAATTGCCGATTACGCAAAACTGTTTCCTAAGGACACGGACTCAAAAACACAGATATTATCAAGAATTTCTGAAATTTACCTGGACACGTGCCAAGGGGAATATTTGAACATATTTATAAATTATTTTTGTTACGTAAACAATCGATCGAACCATCTGGCAAATTTAGACATACTCTTTTTTCGTAAGGATAACAAGTTTGGTTAAGCGCTGAAGTTGTCAAACGTGGTTCTCTCGCGTTAGCTTGAAGCCGATCGATTTTCTGCGCAGATATCTTCTCGGCGAGCCGATAAATTTCCAATCGGTGACGACGGCTAGGGCAACCCTCGACGCAGCTCATCAATACTTGTGTCCGGAGTTGGTGTATCTTGCTGTCGAGTATCTCGAACGGAACCTAAACCCGAGCACCGTACTCGAGATCTATCAAGGACTCAACCTCTACGCGAGCCCAATACCGTCCGACGTCTCGAGATCGTTCAATGTTGTACCCACCGCACCACCAACCCCTGGTGACGATGCTGGCGAAATAGGTACTGCAACAACTTTCTCTTTCTCGAGGTTCTTTCAATCGCTTCCCGACTACCCTTAACTCCATATGGTCTTTCAAGGACTCGCGCGTGCCTGGTTAAGATCATCGCATTGCGTCGCACATTTCGCAGGCTGAGAATTGTAGTGGTGTAAGTCTCATACGGTAAATACAGTGGCCGAAATAATGATACAGTCCGCGACAATACTACAAGATATCACTTGAAACGAAATAATTATGTATTATATGAAAAAATTTCATAGTCTTTCATGCAGAGAGTGTTATTATTTACTTTCGTTAAAATTTCTATGAACTTGAAAGCTGCACAAGCTCGACCTCTTGTTGGCCGCGACAAATCTGTAAGACAGTTGCTCGCAAACAGCGAAAACGAAAAGATCGTCAATGAAAAATATTGAAGTAAATAATTTAAGTAAAACCTGAAAAATATTAATCAACTTGGAATATTTGTGTTTATACAAATTATGCAAGTGTTTATGCATTTTGTCATTAGGAAAAAAATTAAATTCAGTGACAAAAATTTCTGAAATTCTTGGAAGAAGCCGTTGCGTAGTTTATAATTATTTAAACAATAGTGAAAACTATGGTAAAAAGGATCCAGGAGGGGCCGCACCGCTTATATAATATTAAACGTCTTAGTCCTCGTTCGAGCTAAACACAGAAAGCATATTTCCGTCTTGTTCTTCTTTTACGTGGATGAGAATTGCGATAACGAATGTTATCAGAGGAATCAGTCTTTCATTGAAGTTCCATTGTAATTGTAGCCGAAGCATGCACGCGGCTTCTTCTTGCCTGTCTGGACGAGATCGATTCGCATCCGAGGGTAGTCTTCAGCCAGGAATGTTTCGAAGAATTGAACGCGACGGAGGTAGAACAATTAGCATGCCGCGACACCCTGAAGCTGAAAAACGAATCCATCCTGTTCCACGCGTTAGAGAGGTGGGCAGCATCCGAATGCCGAAGGCATGGAATCGAACCATCGGCGAGCAACAAAAGGTCAGCGCTGTCCGACAAGGTTTGGTACAGCGTGCGGTATCCTCTTATGACCGATAAAGAGTTCATCGAAGGCCCCATGGCGAGCGGAATACTCTCCAGCGAGGAATCCGCCGCCATCGTTGCCAGAATCCTCGGACATACTCAAACACAGGATGGAGAAGAGGTATGCGAGGAAAAATATGTATACGTATGTTCGTGCTCAATTCCTGATTGTATTTTAATACGAAATCGAGCACGAACTTTTTGCACTGACCTAATACTTTCGACGCTGCTGGTCTCACCTGCGTTGTACTGATCAATAAAATTCTGTAAACCGATATTCTTTTCCACAGCTGAGAAGTCCCGTTGCTGGACCACTATCCAGGCTGTCGAGTGCTCCTAGAATCACTGCAAACACTTACGAGAACGGAGGGTGTACGATGTCGAAATCGGGGAAGAAAGAGCGACAAGACAATCGCAACAACTGGAGGAAAGAGTGCGCGACACAAGGGCAAAGAACTTGCGTCAGAATTGGCACCTACATTTTACGGGTTCTTGCCTGTATTTTCGACTGAATAATATTAAGAAGCCAACATGGCAGGAAGTAGAATTAAACGAATGGGAAGACTAGACTCACCGGGAGCCGACGTCTTTTCTACTGTGTGTTCTAACGAGCTTTCTTGTCTGATTTCATTTTCTTCGAGGGTTGCACAGGCCAGTTAACTGACTCAGAGTTGGGCATTAATCAGTTAAAAGTTTTAATTGGATTGATTTGTTAATGCTTGTGATTTTTATTCGTAATCGGATCGTTAGAAATCGCGGTTGTTGTTTTGATCTAATAGTTGATTTGATCTAGCGTTGTAATATGTATTTGACTAGGGTTACAATACATATTATGCAAATTTTGTTTCTTCGAGAAACTGATTAAACAACTAACTTAGTCATTCTATTGGTGCTTGAATACCTACTGTAAGTAATTTCGATTGCACATCGGTTGAATCGCAAACTGAATTGTTAATTGCAATTTATAACGAAATATTAATAATATAATTAAATCAATAATTTCACCTAAGAAATTATTAAATATCTATTGCAGTTAATTGAGATTACATCGGTTGAATGAACAATTTACTTGTTAATTGCAATGAGTGATCAAATACTTAAATTGCAATTGTTAATCGTTAATAACCTTACATGTTGCTCAACTCTGATTCTATCAATCTTTGTCTCTTTTTATGATAAATGTGTTACAAGAGGCTAACACGTTAGTTAACATTTGGTATACTTTTGTTTGTTAAATTAATGTCTTGCATTGATAATGTTCCTTATTATGACAAGAAGTTTCTTTGAGCGGAAGGGCCGTTCAGTTGTTATTAACTTGCGTGGAGGAGTTATCGATGATCGCTTTGATATCAGTTTGTCTATGAAGCGTACTTTACCGTATGAAATTTTATAGTTCAGATATATTTATTTTAAGACGCGCCGAATGTTGGTCTTAGAAAGAAGCGTTTTATTATCTATGTTATTGATTCCCTCGGTCGTTACGATAAATTAATTAACGCGATTCTAGTATTTTATGCCGATACCAAAGAAGGATTTCATTTATGTCAACAAATACGATGTTTTTAAACACTATTTTCATACGAACATTTTAAAGTTTATACGATTTTATCAAGTCCAAATGATTATGCTTCGAAAAGTGTTTTATGTATTTGAAATGTCGAATGACACGTTATGTAAAAACATAACATATTGTTTGCGAATGTAATTTTTTGACACGCAATTTTTTGACATGGAATTTTTAATTTCTCGTTGCCACGATTTAGCATGTATCCCGTTACACGTTACCGCGGTGTTCTTTATGTTCGTTGTGTTCATAGTTGCTGTTCAAAGCATATAGCATTTAAATAAATGATCAGTTATAGCGTGAACCATGGCTGGTCCGTGTAAGCGTGCAAAGTATAACAACGAAGATTTCGTGTTCACAGAACTTTTTTTACATCGAAACGTTGTTCAGAACGGTGTGTAATCTTTCTATTTCAGGGTTAACGAGAAAGTCGCTCTAGAATTTTTCTCGGCGAACATATACAGTACTGTGCAAAAGTCTTAGGCCACCGCGTGACATTTGTCTTATACTTAAATCAATCAATGTTAATGATGCTTAGTAGTTACCATGCTGTAGATTCCAACATTTGGCTGTGCCATAATTGTTCTGCACGTGGAAAGCACGTGTTTTACCGGCAAGAAAGGCCTTATTGCTTTTTATGGCATGCAGCCAGGGTCGCTTCTATGAGCATTTCAGGTAAAAATGTTGACTGCATACATTTCTATTGCCGATGTTTCATTTCTGTTTCAACTTTCGACTTGTAACTATCGTTCTAAGGATTCCAATATAAAAAATTTGTAACGTTCAGTTGTTTACGCCTAGTGTACTCGTGTGCCGTAAAATTATTGATCCATTTTAAAAACATTGAAATAAAACAAGTGTAATGGCAAAAATATCAGTTGCAGATATACACCGAATCATTATTTATTATCAGGATGGGCTTAGCCAGAGAGAGATTGCCAGAAAATGTAAATTTTCAAGGACGGCGATTCAAAACAGTATAAAAAAGTTTAATGAAACTGGATCTGTCGAGGATAAAAAACGATGTGGCAGGCCTAAAAAGTTAGGGGAAAGACAAGAGAAGTTTCTACGATTACAATCGTTACGAAATCGGACAAAATCCTCAACAGAACTTGCACAAGATTTGCAAGAAGCTACAGTAGTATCGGTCGACTCTTCAACGATGCGCCGAAGTCTCTTAAAATCTAGACTGAGAGGCTGTGTTGCGATTAAAAAACCATTGTTTCGGAAAGGAAACAAACAAAAAAGACTGCAGTATGCTTGAGAGCATAGTAATTGGGAAATAGAAGACTGGAAAACAGTCTTATGGACTGATGAATCAAAGTTCGAACTTTTTGGCAATAAAAGGCTTCAGTTTGTGCGGAGACGAAAAGGAGAAGCTTACCAGGAAGCATGTTTAAAACCTACAGCAAAACATGGTGGGGGTTCGGTGATGGTTTGGGGCTGTATTTCCGCTAATGGAGTAGGAGATTTGATTCGAATAGATGGAAAATTAATAGCCACACAATACCTAAAAATTTTACAACAACACGCAGTACCATCGGGACAACGACTGATTGGTAACAAATTCATCTTCCAACATGATAATGACCCCAAACACACAGCACTAATTGTGAAAAGTTACTTGCAAGAGTTGGAAGATATAGAAATTTTAAAAGTTATGAACTGGCCACCTCAAAGTCCTGACTTAAATATTATTGAACATGTTTGGGATTATTTAGACAGAGCAAGAAGAAAAAGTCAACCGAAAAATGCAGATGAACTATTTGAGATGTTGCAAACAGAATGGCGAAAAATTCCAATGGAAATTATCAATAATTTATACGAAAGCTGTATAAGAAGAGTCAACGCTGTAATTAAGGCAAAAGGAGGCCATACAAAATATTAAAGTATTTACCAAGAACTATTATAACATTACATAATTATCAATAGTATATTGTACAAGAATATAAGTATAATAAAATATATATCCTCAACCTAACTGTGTACGTTCTTTAACCGGTAAAGATGTAAATTTTGTGATATAATGTAAGTGGCCTAAGACTTTTGCACAGCACTGTAGGTCTACCAGAAAGCTTTAATATCTATTTTTCAAAAATTAAACTTTCACACATTGAAGTTCAAAAATAGATATAAGAAATGATTACTATATTATTCCGCTCTTTTCCATAACTGTATAAAACGATAATTTAAAAAATACAATAATTAATTTAAAATAGTAGAAAGATTTTAAAAACTTATGGTTGTTATATATTTTTTAATTTATTAACAGCAAAACTACCGAGCACTAAAGTAAGATAACCAAAAATTTGATAAAACTTATGAAATCTCACTAAATCGGAACTTCTCATTGTCAGTTGTATATTCTAACATAAATTCGAGTGAATTAGTGTGTTCAATAATTTTGTATAAAACGTGCATTGTTTCAACAATCATACGGCGCAGAATATTAAGTGAGACTTTTTTTTATTCCTCCGGTAGTTGTTCTAGTGTTAAAGTTATCAAGAAAAGAATATTTAACGCCTGTTTTTTGCAAATGATGCAAACAATTTTTATTTTGTATAACGATCCGCGATGTATTGCTGATTCTGGAGTAAACTTGTTTGTGCATAACCATGAAATTGCGACATTATCTAGTCACCCGAGGTAGAAAAACCCTATGAATTATGAACAATGATATGTAAATCAATTCACGCTTTTGATATATTGATTAATATTGATTAATAGACTGCGTGGGCTTATTTGAATTCATATTCTTAAGGTATAATTTATAAGAGGAACTTAAACAGGAATTACTTCTATAAACAACTTTTTTTTCAGCTTCTGCTTAAAAAGATTGAGATACTAAATTGTTTCCTTCAAACAAAATTCCTTTTATTATAATGCATATATTCAAATACTGTAATCTAGTTCTAGCTTCTCGATCTCGAAGAATCAAATCAATATGACTGAAAAGATTTCTTTTTAGTTGTATTGGTTAATGTGCTGCGTACCGGCGCAAATGTTGCGAGTTAATTACTCGGCCATGAGTTATCATAGTCTTTACTCACGGTTTGCGCATATTAATGTCGTACATGACCGCGTAGGCGTGTTCTGTCGTTACCATTATAATGTAGTCATTAATCACGTGTTACTATTTGATCGGTTAAATTTTATTCGTCGCGACGTTGATGTCAGATTACGTTTTAAGATTGATTGTTTCTCTAATCAATTTCACTGAGTCTATTGTGTGTTAACGATTATTTATAACTCTCATGATCGTCGTACCGTGATCGAAGTGAGTAAAATCGAAGCACAGGCGATTTAAATTCGTTTCGTAATGAACAGGCCGGAAATTATTGAAAATAAGAGTGAAATTCACAGATGTAAGAATACATAACAATGCAAATAAACTTTGTGCGTATAATCCATAACTCGCAGTATTTTCTATTTAGTTAATATTACCTAAATCATCATTACCGCTAGAACTCAATAGCTAAAATGACTCGCTTTTAAGGCGTTTCTTTATAGGGTCATGTTATAGCGTAGCGTGGCGTAATTAAACTTTAATTACAAAGTGGAATAATAAGAACACAGGATATATTTTGCTTGTTTTATTATTTCCAAATCTTGCTTAGAACCTGAAGAAATTCTTTCACAATCTAATAATTAATTAATGATAATTAAGTTTAACATTAACGCCTGACAACGACGAAGTAAAGATTATAGATATATATATGTATATTGACGCATATACATATATATATTTATATTTATGATTATGTATGTATATAAGCTAATCCTTGCCCAGACACACATTGTTGATATGCAGTGTTTCGCTTTCATCATTCAAATTTACTCTTTTTCTACAGGCATATAAATCAAATCTTATTGCTTAATATTTTTTTTAAATATATATATATATATCTATATATATATACATACACACACACACAGACAAACGCCAATATATATATAATATATCATATGTATTGTATATTGTATACATATACATGTACATATATTCGTGTATGTATGTATGTATACATATATACTTTTATGTATCATTACCGTTACATATGATGATATGTTTTTGTAGTCCCAATGATTAATATGCACGCATTTGTGCAAATGCCTCGACGTGAGACACGTATGGACGGATTGATCCAGATATGCATAGTGGACGTTCCGAATGATCGAGCCAGTTTCGTACCATAGCAATCAATCTTGTTCTTTTATTTACATGGCTAACGTTGCTCCCTCTACTCGGGTAAGTGGCAACGTGCAATTTCGAATTCTTTCGTTATCTATAGCGTCGATAGTTTTTTGGTTTTCGCGAACCATGCTTGTTCTTCAGGATAAAATAATCGGCTGGTCCCGTGATCGATTTTCGGAATGTCCTCGCCTATCTGGCAGTATTTTGACGAGGCCTAAGATTGTCGTTTGAGCCTCGCCCATGAAAATAAGATGTCGCAAGTAAAATAAGAAGAGAGACTCGCGGCCATTTTGCACGGCTGTTTCATCGCCGTCTCATCGACCGCGGTGGGGCATATCGCTCAAAAGCCCCGTCGACATACTGATACATATATGTATATATATATATATGCATATATATGTATATATGTTTATATATATGCATATACATGTATATATATATATATATATTAGTTAATATTATTTGCTCACTAAACATCAGATTCTTATTTCTGTAATAATTCATATCGCTACGGTAAAGTTATTATTTTTTTTTAGATATCACAATAACCTTACACAGAAAGCTGCAACTAATTTCTTATTACATTAATATTAATATTAATATTATTATTAAATATTATTATTCGTTATTATTAATTATTACTATTGTTGTTTTTATCATCTACCTCGTAAATACGTCGGGACTTTATTTCTTTTTCCTTTTTTCTCTTTCTCTCTCTCTCTCTCTCTCTCTCTCTCTCTCTCGCTCTCTTCCTCTCATTCTGTTTCTCTCTCTCTCCCTTTTTCACACATTTTATTCTTTTACTCTCTCTTTCTCTCAATTTACCTAATAACGAAAACACCAAAGTAACTGTTACGCGTGATTCTTTTCTTTAGGGTAATTGCTTTAATATGTGACTCGTGCGCACGCGCATAATTTCACATTATCCGTTGGTAGAGGATGGAACATTTACTCGCGTCATTAAATAACGATCGGCAGAAAGAAGACAGCCGGGATTTCTCCTGCTTGCTTATGCTATTTCCGAATAGTCGTTTATCACGTTTCCCGGTTTTTTTTTTCGTCAAACGCTTACGCTTTTGTAATTGTCCCGTATCGTTTCCTCGATTTCGGTTTGAGAGACTTCTCCCACCTCCGAGCATTTCTTGACGCTTGCATCAATCGAGAATAAAATGAACATTCGTTTACAACTCGTACGAGTAGCGTGACAGCTGTATTTTAAACTATAGTCGATTATGAAAGTCTGCTCCTGCAAAATTTCGTATTGGTCGAAAGTAAACCAATTCCTGAAAAGTTATGATGTCCGTATTTGTGTACAAGAATATACAAAACATTGGAAATAAATATTAGATCATCTTAAATTCTAACGCAAGATGGTGTTACAGGTGGTCTCCTAAATTTCGGAATAAGTCCTTTACTGATAATTTAAGATCGGAGTAACTAACGTCAGGTAACAAATTTAATATCGAAGGACTAAAAGCTCTGGTTTAAGGCAAACGTTTTTGACTTCAACTTCTATAGTCGACTATAGTTGTAGAATCGAAAAATGTAACCGTTTAATTCTATTTTCGATTGACAGTGACAGCTTCGTGCCTCGCTCGTATATTAAAACACGCATGGATTCGTTGGAATAACTATCGATTCTATCGTTCAACATGATATAGACTGTCTGTACATGGGAGAAATCGTGATAACAGAATCGTTCGAATTTCCTGATAATGCGTTCAATATTCCATTTCGATTATTTTATTCGAAACTGATATATCTTTGTAAAACAAGAAAATTTTCAACGTTGCTTCGAGACATTTGAAAATAGGTTGCAGATCTTTATGCATTTACGGCATTTGTAAATTTGTACACTACCATTCAGTGTCTACATTAACGAAGATTAATGACTATACTGCGATTGTACTTGTCCAATGTTTTGATAATTGAACGCAAATCACTTGTGTACTTTTAATAATTGGTTGTGATACTATCGATAAAACATTAAAAGGAAGTATCTAATCGAAGAAGATTTCGTTTGACGTTGAATTACTTTTAACTATCAACCAACAACGTGTCATCTGCTGAACCGTTTAATTTTCAAGTCTTATGTTAATTTCTACAGTTTTAAATAGAATTGCGTCTATTGAGATATCCTTTATTCAAAAAATGTTGTATTTCCACTTGCTTCAAGATGCAAGGACATGCTGCTAATATGCTACACCAAGTTTGATTCGACCTTGATCTTTGCATTAAAATCCGCAAACATTTTCATCGTTTTCTGTGGTAACCACAGACAGATCCTTTGAATTTGGTTGTAATACTCGTTCGCCAACGATCATTCGCGCGGCTAACGAGTGTACGTGCGATAACCAGGTGTATAGAATACGAAATGATCGATCGTCGCAGATTAAACGACATTGCTGGTCGCGAATGGATCGTTGTTCGAATCGAGTTGCGTCACGTACGACTTCCAACAGTTTCTTCCATGAACAGACATCGACTTTTATAAATGTTACAAAGGTATCACAACTCGGTCATCTTAGCTTCTATTACAGAGTGTCCTGTAACATTCATGTGTTCCATGAGTCGCCAACGGTTATGCTATTACACATGGCCGACATTCACGCGGACGAACGCAGCAATTGTGGTCGAATGATTTTTCTATTCCGTTCATCATTTCCCTTAAGCGAACGATTCCATGAACACGTTCTTTTCCGTTTCCGTTTACCGTTGTCTCCTGCCTTCACAGTCGAGAATCATCCTCAGACTGCGGATCTGCGCTGAACGTGTTAACCGAAATGAATAAGCATTCTCATTTCATTTCTACCACAAGGAATTTTCTAATCGATCAAATAAATCGTTCAAATACGATCCGCAGTCTAATTATCTTCGTCCTTAATTTGAATTAATTCCCACGCGAATTTAGAACGATGTATCAAAGAGTCCGCATACTTCAAATATCTTTTATACTTATAATATTGATACTTTATTTCGAATTGACTATGAAGTTTTCCTAACATTTTCATTACGCTTTAATTACGCGTCTTCCCCTCCCCCCCCCCCCCCAGAGAATCTTGAATGCTAATTCTCTTTCTTTTCCTCGTTTTTCGGATACTTGTTCGGTATTTCCGATGCTCGTTCCATCGGTGAACGGTGTATAGTTTTCATGGGAGATTCGAAATGTTGAAATCAGTGACCTATTCATCGGCAAACGAGCCTGTGCGCAATGTCGCCAGATCAAGACTTGCGTCCCCACTTTAACTTCCCCCTCTACCGCGCTATTCCCCATTCTTCCGCCCGGGCACGTGACGCGTTTCCCGTCTGTCGCGCATACTACGGTACTGGCAGAGAGGGGGTAACATTTTCCCCTCGACTCGTGCCCCCTCCCCTCATATAGCGACACTGGCGTACGCTTGCATATAGAAAGATTTCGTGTCACAGTTACTGTAGTATAGATTCTGATATTTTTCATCATATATGCTGCTATCATTCCTTCTCCCTTTAGATATCTTCCTGTTATATTCACATCCATGTCAGAGCAAAATATACGCAAATACTGTACTTTATGCTCTGTTCCCACCAACAGTGTAAATACGAGCTGCTACTGTAACTATTAGTAGACTGCGGAGTCTATGCATTTATAAATATTTTATGTTTTCATTTTCTAGAGCTCAACATAGTGAAATGTTTAAAACGATTGAATGACATTTTTTTCTTCGGGATATGTTATCAGTCCCGAAATGATAAAATAGCGTTTTTTCTCTCTCGATTTTAATATCTATATATTAATCTATAAATTATTATATTTGCACAAAGATCCGCAGCCTAGTAATTATGCAACACGGGTGCATTGGCAGATGTTTACACACGGCGAATAGCTAATTAACTAATGAGTTTTTGGGTATTTCTTGATGTAGGTTTACAACCGCTTCATTAAAATTCTAACTTTAAAATGAACATATTAATCAAAATTTGACAAGGGGCTGTCACGTATTTTCTCTTTGGTTCGTTGAAAATCACAAAGAACGATTTCAAATCAACAATTTATAAGCAAACGTTTACCGCTTACACAAATTTAGTATAATTAATATATTAAATGAACAAATATAATTTAATTTATGCTATAATAGTATTTGTGCAAAAATGTATTATCTTTTTGCAACAGAAATACATATTTAATAGATTACTGTGAAGCAACATTTCTCTATGTTTGTTAAGTATTCTTCCTTGTAATTTTTTCGTTATTATAGTTGCATCGGTATACATTAGGTTCGGTGTGTAAGCATTTGTTCATTCGTCACCCGTAATTTTACAACTTTTTCCTACCACAACCTTTACTTCTTCACGCGATCGTGCATACAGGACGTACAAAAAAAAAAAAATTAAAAATAAATTACTTTTCAATTAAGTTACTTCCACATAGTCAATTTAGTAATACGATACTTTCACTGTTTGAAGCGTTATCAAAATAGTTGGAACGCGAAAACGCGAATATGAGTACGTATGTATTTCGATGCTCCCGACTTCTTATTTCTCATTCTTCGTCTCTCAGCTCTGTAAACTCAAAGAACAGAAATGATGTCATCCACGTCATTCTGAGGTGATGCAAAACGCACAGTAAAAATAGTACGAATTAACCATTATTTACGAAAACTGTAGTTCGTTTTCAAAAAGATATCATTCTTTTAATCACTGTTCATTGACTTTCTTCTCCTCATTTCTCATTTTCCAACTTGGCATCCGATTCAAAGAGCGGGAACTGCATCTTTTAATTATAAACTAATACAACGTGCACAGTAAATATATCGGTTAATGTAAGCTATAGTTTGTTTGTTGGACATTAGCATCTTCCCCTTTGATTTCACGATATTCCCCGTGCAGTGTTTGTGTTAATTATAGTCTCTACTCGATAAATGTCCCAAATATCTAGCCTATAATTAGCATATAACTATCCCCACTACTACAATAAAAAGAACTTCTTTATTTTTCATTTTTTTTAAAGGACTTTCATCAACATATTCGTGATATTTTTCAAATATGACATAATTCCATAATTAACAGAAAATTAGTGTAAATATGATCCTAATTAAATATAACCGAATTATAATTGTCAATTACAAAATTCAATTACTTTTCTACGTTCGGCAGTGGATCGAAGAATAGTATCTTCTAGCCGATAATTGTCCCTGGCCAGACCCGTGTGTTGGACAATTATCGAGTAGACACTGTAGTCGCTGTGTAAGTCACTGTTCGGTTTCTTTCCTCAGTTCGTGATCTTCGTGATAGCTGTCACTGCTATCTCCTTACATTGTGCCTCGTTTTAACACTAGGTTTACGGAGCACGAAGAATTACTATGTCACATTACTTGATAAAAATAACATGAATGTATCTATCAAAATTTGTAGCTATTTTTTTTTTTTTTTTAGTAATATATACCCAAAGAAATCAATTGGTTAAATAATTCCTTATGGATGCATCTTTGAAATCACAATATTCGTAAATTAAAAATATTAGAACCCGTGTCTTTATGAAGGGACCCGTAAATCTAGTGTTAATTAAGTCTCGCTCCAATTAGAACGAATGCGTGGTTATCGTTGAAAATTGATCCCGCGATCGAGGCTCGGACGGTTCCAATTTACTGTCGTTGGCTGCCGACATTTTCGTTTTAATTAAAATCAACTTCATTCATCTGATTTCGAGAGTCAACGTTCTTCCATTGCTTGCGTGGAAACTTCGTGCAACATCATGCTCTTTTCTTCCTTAAAATAATTACTATATTCCTGGTTAAATCCTCCGTTTACATAAATACATATTTCAAATTTTCTATGAACTTTTATAAAACATTGACTTAACAAGCCTCCAAGATAAATGTACCAATTTTATTCAGATTGAAAATTGGTTGAATAACGGTGCTCCGTAATCGTATCAGACTCAAATACTCGTGCAGTGTCAGATAAGTGTTAAAAAAGTGTGCGCGTTACTTAAAAACATGTTTGCTAAGAACCGATATAAAAATCATCGTTCACGGTTGCCTTCTCGAACACAATTACTGCTCGCGATTTTCTCGTTTTCAGTTCCTTAAAAGATACCTACCGGTGTTCACGAAGACGTAAAATAGCATCTTTCTTTCTTTGGGATTGTTTACGCAAGTTTTAAGAATTAAGAAATAGTCGAATATCTCAGGTACTTATGTTTAAAGAACGTTCACTAGCGAGAATGAAACTGATCGTGAGCATTTGTAATCAGCCTGAACCGTCGTCTCGATCGTCGATGATACACAGCGGATTTTTTAATACGGACAACCCGCGTGAACCTAACCCGGACCGGGGAGGAGTTCATCAAAAATTACTTACTAATGATTTCAACCCTTTGGTAACGAAATATACCGTTCAAAGTAGTTAGGACACTATCTTCATCTTCGGACAGTGAATATCCTCGACTATCAACATCGTCCTTCTTTGCGATTCGCAAATAATACCGTGCTTCCTATTTGCAAATTATTATTAACTTATAATTTACTTTCCTGCGTTATTCTGTATCTCAAGTTAACGTGTTACTACCAATATAGCCTGACACCAATACCATTTCGTACAGTGTGTCTGGGTTATCCGGAGACTGTTACGTGGCTGGCTCGTAAGCCATTAAAAGTTTAAAAATATTATCTGTACAAAAGTTTTTAGTACGTCTTTAAGGAATTTCATCATGCATGCAATCTCTTCCACTGAAGTAATATGTCACAATCACAAAAGTATATCATTCTGCTAGAAAAAATCCATTAAAACTAACAAGCAGCAAGCAATTTTCTTATATATTCTTATATTTATCGATTAGTTATCAATTATTTTGTTGTATTCCGAATGTCCACGATAAGGAAATAAATATAAAAATCGAAGTAGAATTATTCAGTAGCGTTATAGTTATAGTTATAAGTTTTCAGACTTTTAAAGCATTTGGTCACGGTAACACATCCGCGTAGCTCAGTGAACCCTTAATTACTTTGAACAGCATAGTCATTATGTGACTCTGTGTAGAGTAGGGTCAATGTACAATGGTACAATAAATACGTAAAGCTAAGAATACTTTGCACAAATAAATACGTAGTTTAGGGTAACATTAAAGTATAATTCGTTACGATTACAGTACGACAAAGGTGAACGGCGTTCAACAAACAAGTTCTATAGTTCTAATCAAATGAATAGTATAGCAATTATTGTAGTAAATACGATTTCTGTTCATTATGACCTCAGTCTACCAAGGCAAAGGATCAAAATCAACGTCGGAGAATATTAGTTCCGCTAAAAATACATGTGTCGAGCATAAAACGGACGTAACGATTCGTGGATAAATTAAATACCACAGAAAAGCGCGCGAGCGACGCTGCATAATTTAATAACTACGCGGAAACAACCTACGATCGATTTATCCCTTATAGATCACGACATTAAGAAAAAAAAAAAAAAATGAACTCGGAAACGTTATGACGTCAGCACACTGCGGATTTTTATATGAATACCAATTTTTCAGAAATTTTAACCCTCGGCTGGTACGGTAACTTGTCAACAATTATAATTCAATGGAAATTTAATTAATACTCGGGATCTAAATCTGAAATAAATCTAAATCTGAACTAAAATCCGCAATCCGTCTACACGAACATGAAGAAGGCTCAATAGTACCGTTGAGCCTGCAATAAATAGTGTTTAAATTATAAACGAGTCTAGTTTCTTGAATATATATGTATATATACACCAATGTGTCTGTATATACATATATATGTGATATACACCAATGTATCTGTATATACATATATATGTGATATACAATAACTACCGGTCCCTAGTTCTCATACTTTCGGAATGTATAGAGTCCACGATTTATTTGTATCACTTTGAAATACGGGACGCCTAAAAAGTTAGACAGGGCTTGCGTCGACAAAATGGTGTCCGACGGTAACAGTAACCATTTGCCGAGCGACAAAGCCCGCGTTCTGTATTTGTGTGCTAGAAAGGAAAAACAAACATTGATATGTCTAATTGTACATGATTACGCGATTGCTCGCGTTCTCATTTATCACTTTCTTCGCTGACTTGGCAGCTTATCGGTCGCTGTTTGAACCCCGGGAAATTTGTGTGATCGTGATCAGAGCAGCGGTTTCGAAATTCTCCGGTTCGTCTTCGAAAGCGTCGTTCTCGTTGTTTGCTAGTTAGCTCTCTATGGACACACTCGACTTCAGTCTGACCGACGTTTCATCGAAATTGCGTGATGGACATAGCGCGGGCTTGCAATAAAATATAATTTTTCTCCGGAAAAATATTATCGTTCGACGTCGTTCTTCTTCCAGACTGATCCGAGTCGACAGAGTTTTCTGGGCGTCCGTGTTGAGTTCAAGGACGGATTCGGGGGTCTGTTTCACGAGTTCTTTTCCGCGGCCGAATGACCAAATAACGACGACAATTTAGCGTAAGATAGCGTAAGGTCATTGTGTAGTAGATGAATGAATTCGTCTTGACACACGCTTTCATACGACATAAAAAAATGTATAGCATTCCATTTAAAAAATTGAAGGTCACCTTCATTTCTATCAAAATAATGTAAATAAAACAAAAATGCATACGTCATTGTGTTGCGCATAAAAAACAGTACTACTTTTTCCTGTATCATTTTTTTCTAATATTTACTATTTACAAAAAAAAAAAAATGGTGGCTAGTAATAGCCTGAACACCCTGTATAAACAACATTTCGCCAATAATTCCGAATATGCGGATTCCAACATCATTTTATGTACGATTGTGCCATTACAAATGTCTGAATCTAATGGCAGTAACACAAAAATATATTGCAAGAACATGACACCATCGTCGACAAGGTATTGCCGTCCAATTGGATTCAGAATAAAAAAAAGAAAATGCCCAAAATGTGAAAGAAGAGTACAACGAAGTACAAACACCGATTTTGCAATTGGAGCCAACAATACTTGTTTTAGGCGTTAAAAAAATAAAATTTAAACATGTTGCTATATGTACTATGCTGGACGGAAAGACTATCAACATTTTGACTGATACTTTAAGTTCGCAATGTTGCAATGTTTGTAAAGCTAGCCCTAACGATTTTCATGATCCACAAAAACAAAAGAACAGGGTCTGCGATGAAGATACCTTCAAGTATGGCATCTCTGTACTACATGCCTATCTTAGGTGCTATGAGTATTTACTGCATATAGCATATAAATTGGAATTGCAGCAGTGGCAAGCAAAAGGTGAAAATGCAAAGAAAAAAGTAGAAGAGAGGAAAAGTAAAATAGTGCAAGAATTTTATAAAGAAATGGGACTCGTTGTGGATCAGCCTAAACAAGGTGGAGGCAATAGTAACCATGGAAATACAGATGATGAGCTTGATGACGATGGTACCGATGATGCTTATGATAATGATGAAAATAACAATGAGGTTGTCAAATAATATTCTTATTGCATATTATATCTCACTAAAAACTACAGAAATAATTTAGTGTTTTAATTTATTTAATTTTTTTTTCAATTAAAATACTATGGACCCTTAACCCTTTTTTAAAGACCCGAATTAACCCTAAGTAGCTACTTTTCCGAAGATAATTATTAAGCGGTCTTTTTTTAAGCATTTCTAACCAGAATTTCAAATAAAATCTCATTTTATATTTTTGTCGTCGTATTTTGGTCATTCGGCGACGTGTTGTTCCGGTTCGATTTGTTTCCCTGTTCGCGCGCGATTCTGAGCACGATTCTCCACGGTTCTCGGGGGTTCAAAGCTCGCCAGGACTAGCGTTGGGTCATCGAGCATCTTCGATCGAAATCTTTGAAAACACTCGGACGCTTGAAATCTCATCAGAAGGTCCGAAATTTTCGATTCTTTCGAAGGCTAAGAAAGACTTAAAAAACCCAATACCAGGACACGATCGTTTCGAGGCTCGTGATCTTTGGATAGATATGTGTTTCGACGTCTTTGGCGTTCGTCAACTTTGTTTGTTCATCATTGTTTACGAGGGGATGATCCACCTTCTCACAGCGATGGTTTTTCCTGTGGTACCTCAAGTCTCACGAGGTATATGCGTCTCACAGTGTTTGTGTTCGCTTGAATTTTCTTTATTCGCAATCTTTGTTCTTGATTCGAACCACAGAATCTCTGCTCTATGCTCTCAGGATCACTCTGTTCATCGCTTGGCGCCAGCATGCCTGCTGATCTACTTAGCATGGTGATCGCAGAGTAATGCGTGTATACATATATATGTATATATAATATATGTATATATCTCTATTATATACATATACGTATGTAAAAAAGAAACGGAAAATGGACTCGTCAGAATAATTCTCTAGTTACGGTACAAAATATCCGATTCACATGTACCTATCTCTTTCGTTCGTATTCATTCATTCGATCACTTTCTCGCTCTTCGTTTTACGATGTCGTGTAATATACATATACATTTATATATATATATATATATATAATTTCCATATTTATATCAATTTCTAATATCCTTACGCGAATGCGACTCTCTAATTTTATTAACTGTATAGAACGGTAGCGTACTGCCTACTGATATGAGTTAGTTTCACTTGTAAAGCACTTTTAAATTCAATCTAAACGATTCGTCGATCGCGAATAAGCTGCCCCATAGTGGTTCAACGGAGAACTGGCAACGAGCGTCATTAGAGTCACTTCTTTCGCGTCCATTGCTGATTTTCTTTATTCGTTCCTCTAACCTTTTTTTTTTTTTTTTGGTTTCCTGAAGCCGAATTTGCATCCTTTCATTTTGGATCCTTTTTTCTTTTCTTCACCGAGGACGATTCACCTGCGATCATCGTCCTAACCGTTGAAATTGATCGAAGAATATGGTTTTCATTCTCCTCGTACCTTTCATTTTTCAAATTCATCTACGACGATTATCCAAACTAAAAAGATGCAAATTCGGCCGAAGAATTTGCCGATCAGGAGTCGTTAATCTTGCGACCCGAATTATTGGATGTGCCGTTACACATACATAGTTGGACACGTAACGTCGATCCGTGAACAATAATTGATCATCGATCACGTTATCGCTGAACATTCGGCGCTGAACACTTCCCTAATGTTCTCTTTCTCGTTGCTTTAGCGACGTTACGCTGATTCCCGTGCTCGTTCCGAATCCTTTTTATTTCTTAAATTGTACTAGTATCTTTTAGTTGATGCATTTTTTAAAAAGAAGTTTCTGTTTTCGAAATCAATTCCGCGAGATCTTCTCAAGATAGACTGATCTTGCGTCACGCTAATATTTCAGTCTATAAACGGTCTTTAGATATATCGTTTACCCTCCGCGACAAGATTAGTTGAACTATCGATTGCAATGATGGTATAGTCGAATTTCTCAATATTTACAATCGCGGTAATTGCACAATGTTTTTCCAAGAATAAATTACGTAAAATGTTGTTAAATAAGTGAGATAATAAGATTTCATGATCGAAACGAGCGGTGGGGAAAGCGCCATAGCAGTTTATAGGTACATAATAATAGATCCCTAATAGACGGAGCAAGCCGTAGCTATCCATGGAAAAATCGTCGTCGAACAGCCCATTTCCTCTGTCCTCCGGTTACACGGTATCCCCTTTGTTTTTTCTCTTTTCGTTTTAGTACAAAAGTAGCAAAAGCTTGGCCGTGAGTGCCGAAAAATTTCTGTGTTTATCATATCTGTCTCTTTTACACGAACGAATGCGTCCTGCCGGTCCTGCGACGTCCTCTAACGGGTGAGCCTCGAATGACAAGATATCTACGAGCAAATTGCGTTTACGTTTATGTTCGCATGAGTATCACTTCTCCTCGGTGTGTTAAATAGTTCCTAAGCTGTTGTACGATATCTCCTGGGACCGATACGACAGGATTGTAAGTAAAACACTGTCTCTTCTCTTTCTGACTCTCTCTCTCTCTCACATACACACACACACACACACACACACACACACTCTCTCTCTTTTTCTCTAGCACTCGCTCGCACGATCACATAGACACGCCTATCCTCAGATTCTCTTGCTCGCTTTCTCTCTATCTTGGGCAGTACAACTATATTGTTTAAATCGTAATATGATATGTTAAGTTAAGGTCAAGCGAATACGTTGCCCTTGGAAAGGCATTTGAGAGCCTCCGTGTTTAGTTTTCCGCGTCGGTAGTCATGGGTCGAATCCTCGAATAACGTGAAAAATAGAACGAGTCGTTATGCGGGACCGAGAAAATGTTCGAATGGAAGGGGTGCGTGGGGGGTATGGCGACGAGACCGATTCCCATGGGGAAAAAGACGGGGAATCGCGTACGCAATTTTTTTTTACCTATTTTTTTTTCCTTTCTTCCCTTTCTTTGTTTTCTTCCGTTTTCCCATTTTCTCTCTCTCTCTCTCTCTCTCTCTCTCTCTCTCTCTCTCTCTGTTTCTATCAGTGAGGAAATAAACGTAAAGACGAATGGTAAAACGAGCGGCTGTCGCTGCTCTCTCCGAATTCGCAAATGTAAGGCCTCGCTTGGGTTACAACTTAGGCTATACTTTCCGTCGTTTTCAAACATCACAATCTAATGACGTCAGAGACAAATTGACTACACCATCCTCGGTTTCCTTCTCCGTTATTTTTTCCTTCCTCCCCCCTGCGTCTGTCCTTTTCCCAAGAAACAGCACAAAGGATACGCGAAGCTCCTTCCACACGGAAAAAGTTAATACTCGGTCGCGGCCTATACTTGTATAGATATAATATCTATTTTCTTTCTTCTATAATGACGATTTTCTAATATGTCGGAAAATTTGGTTGATATGTGTTTTGTTAGTCGACGATGTTCTCGCGGAATTCAAACGGCTGCTAGTTTTAACGCTAAAACGTTGGGTTTAGAAAGCGTTTGTTGAAATCGTCCGGCGTAACCGAGTTTGCGGACAAACGGTGTTTCGCGAGACCGATTTCGGTCGGATTCCGCGTAACGGTAACAAAAACAAAAAAAAAAAGAAGAGAAAAAACGGCCCCCTTTCGGTCGCGATTCCACAAATTCAAATTCAATGTTTTCAATTCAAATTTCTCCCGTGATTACTTTCACTCGAATTCGGATCCAACTTTTTTCATCCGAAAACATTGTTATTGCATCTTTTGTTCGTGGTCGGGACGATCGCAAACGCTTTCCAGGGCACTTGCCTATTTCAAACTACCTGCTGGGCAATCCCTTAATGACTAACGATATGTATCAGAAGAGTGACAACCCTGAAACCTCATTACCTCGTCATCTCACTCTCTCTCTCTCTCTCTCTCTCTCTCTCTCTCTCTCTCTCTCTCGCTCGCTCGCTCTCTCCCTTTCTCTTACTCCCTCTATATCTCATTATTCGTTTGTCTCTGATTCGACGACACGCTTTCGGAATTCGAAGCGTCGTTGCGTTGCCGGCTCACGGAACAGCGAAAAAGATCATTTCGAAAAGAGTTCGTTCTATCGGTGCGGACCCGTGACAACGACGGCGACGGTTAACTGGAATACACTCCCGGACACAAACTTAGCACATGGGTAATATTTCCATATTTTGAATGGTATGTTCATAGTTTCCTAAATGTTATAGAGTAAACAAGGTCGAAGCTGGAAGTATTTGTTTTTATTTCAGTTTCTCGGAATATGCTATAAAAGAAGGGGACGAAAAGATAGCACACTTAGAATTTTCATAACAATTACCAGTGTTTGTCAAACTTTCTGTGAGGCTAGACGTGTCAGTCAGTTTAATACACTTAAATCCCAAGTAGTTTGCAATAAAAGTCTAATAAAGTCTTTCAATGTCTATAAAAGTCTAATAAAGCAATAAAAGTCTAATAAAGTCTTTCAATTTCAATGGAATTTATACACGTTATCCACACATATTCCCCATACACAATACATACGACAATTTCAAAATATTTTGTATACTGTACGGTCTGTGTCCCTTTCAATTAGGAATACTTTCGTGAGCCTATGTATATACAGTAAAGCACTGTGTGTCCTTGAATAAGAGCTACGTCGCGACGACGATTGTCACGAAGGTCTGTCCGCGTCCGTGAGCCAACACCGACGATATCAATGGTGGACGATTCGTTCGTCAATCGTTTCTCAGCCATTTGACCACGCGGTTAATTAATAAATGCCCAGTGGTAAGTAGTACAGTAAGAAATTACCGCTTCGAATACGCGAAAGCGACCGGTCGACAGAAGCCGCGCGAGACCTGTAGAAACATCTGTGAGACCTACGTGAGAAAAATATGAATCTTCCGAGAGTTCTACGAGGTGTCTCGATTGCCATTTAGAGAACGCATTTGTTTTTTTCCCGTTCGTTTCCCCGTTGAAGTTGCACCCTTAACGGAATCATGTCTGGATCGAGGACGCATCTTAAAAAGGAACACGCATCCTGGATGCGGCAGCTACCTTCGAGAGGGGCGGCTGTGTGTGTGTGTG
Organism: Seladonia tumulorum; assembly: GCA_913789895.3. Taxonomy (NCBI): domain Eukaryota; kingdom Metazoa; phylum Arthropoda; class Insecta; order Hymenoptera; family Halictidae; genus Seladonia; species Seladonia tumulorum. The sequence goes on from OU565281.1 coordinate 11,543,396, forward strand.
TGTGTGTGTGTGTGTGTGTGTGTGTGTGTGTGTGTGTGTGTGTGTGTGTGGGTGTGTGTGTTTATGTGTGTATACACATTGTAGAAAAAACGACGAGGCGATAGAAAACTATCAGGCAGGCCCGAACAGCTTTTAACACGTTAAACGCCACGTTAAACGCGCTAGACTTTCCGTTCAGGCTTCGTCAGTCACCGGTGGACTGACACTAAATGTTCCAGCTCCTCGGAGTAGCGCGCGTGGCCTGACGGGGATTTCCTTAAGAATTCGCGTGGCGCTAAACGTGTTAAGGATAGTGAAAGAAGCGTTTACTTTTTTCCGTTTTCTCATGTTTTGCCACGGGGACTCGGGGTTCGCTGAGTTTTGGTTTTTTTTTTCCCGGGATTATTGCATCTGGTTGGATAGGATGTGTTCAACGTTATCTGCTTTTTTTTATATGTTTTGGTTTACTTTTCTTCTTCTTCCTCTTTTTTTTCGTTTTTGTTCGTTTTCCTTTTTGAAAATCGGAACGAGACAAACACACGGTACGATTACAGCATGACTCGACCAACGGGAAGGCACTTGGGCAAATTACGTGCCGAGTTGGCCGTTGTATCTAGCGCGCAGGACGCAGCTCGCGCGCGCACCGCCACCCCGCGTTAATATTTCTAATCCGCGCCTGCGCCACTACAAACGACAGATCGTTTAAAAGTATTTTCTTTTTTTCTCCTCGTTATCTCCCTCCATACAAGATCTTTAACTTTCTTTTCTCTACTTGCTTAATCCTATGATATGTTCGCATTCGTTATGTATATGTATGTATAAGATTATTACGTAGTACTCGATCTCATTCTCTCTCGCTTGCTCTCTTTTTATCATTCTCTCTCTCTCATTCTCTCTTTCTCTCCCTCTGTCTCTCTCTCTCTCCCTATTCCCCATCTCTCTATTTCTCTTGTTACTTGTTTTCTCCTTTTCTTTTAGACTACATTCTCTCACGCACGCACGCGTTCCGTACGCGCTCAAGTCAACCTGGCATTCGACTTTTTCTCGTCTAGGATTACTTTAAACTCTCCTTAACAAGATACATAATTAAATGTATATGCTCGCGTTCTTGTGACGCGCCAATGATAAAACATAAATACACGCTTCTTAGGGCACCTTTGGTATTAAGCTTGATGTACTCGTCTTCGTCTCTTTTCACGTCTATATTATGCAATTTTGTCCACGAACACCCACGACCGCCTCTGCCGGATTTTTCGCATACTCGTGGATACCACGCGCGGCCGTCCAATTAACATTTCGAATCGATGAAGCGAAAGTCGTGAAATTTTCTTCGGGCTTCGAACTCGCGAGGAAATCGAGTAGCTGCAACGATACACGTCCTTTACGTTTCTTCCGACAATTTTTCACTAGAATTTTTATAATATAATACGTAAAATAAATATGATGTACAATGAAAAATTCCGAATCTTCATCGATTGGCGATAAAGCGACCGTGCGGCAAACACGTTATAGCAAGTATTCGCTTGCTAATGTTCTCACACAGTCGATCTTCAACGATTACAAAAACAATCCGACTAATGTGTACGCTATCGTGCTTTGCGAATCGATCTCCTGTTCCAAATATGTTCATCGAGCAACGCGACCGAGCTTCCGGCAAACATTGTGCTCGACGGAAGCAAATCAGCTTTGTTGACTTAATAATAATTCGTTCGAGGACGGCGCGGTGCTCGCTCTAAAACAAAAGAATCTGTCGCGTCTGTGGACTGTGGATTTACGGTGTGTGTGAACAAGTGTTACATATACGTGAGCGTGTGACTTGAAAAGTGCCTTCCTTTCTTCGTTCGCACGTGTTTAGAATACGCGGTGTCACTCAAAAACGAAATGTCGATGGGGCCCGTTTAGGTTCTCGATTAGGTGAACTCGGACCCCCATTCCCCGCGTGCTTTAACACATCCCCCCATCTCACCCCCTTCTCCTATTGGCCGCGTTCTCGTTTTTTTTTTTTTCGCCGAACGTTCCATTCTTCGTCGTCGTCGATCTCAATCAATACTCGGTGGAAAATAAATAGAGAAGGTAATACACGGCTACGAATCGATAAGTTAAGTCGTTAAAAAATATATATACCTAGGAATATTATTATACGCGATTATTTTGGGCCCCTGCGAGTCGCGAATGTAACGCCGTATGCGCCGCAGAATTTACAGAATTTGCCTACTGGTGCTTGCCGGGGTGCAAGGGTAATCCCCCTTGCCTCCCCTCCTTTGTAATTCGTGGTATTTTTTTCTTCTTGCCTTTTGTTCACATTTCTTCGCGTACTTGCCCCCATCCCCCTCCCCTTCCTTCTGCTGGCATCCTCTTCTCTCCGCGTCCTGGTGTTTCAATAGTTTTTTCGCTAACATGGCGAAGAGACGATGGATCCAAATTTTCCTTGACTCGTTTGTTCTTTGCGTTTTTACTTTCTCTAGGGGTCTCAGCACGCTCGAGCACAATCCCTTACTTCCCTTACATGCCGTTGATGTCGATCTTAAGATTGCCCGTTTTCTTCTCTCTTTGATCCCTGGAAAAACGAAGGGACAGATTAATAAACTGGCAGAAGGGATGGACAACAACGTCGTTGGTTTTCTCTCTCTCTCTCTCTCTCTCTCTCTCTCTCTCTCTCACTCTGACTCGATTCGAGAACCCTTCTAACTGCGGTTTCTTGGCAGCACTGTCTGTTTGCCAATTTGTTTTCCTCAACATGTAAGATACAATACGTTCGATTTAATAGATGGAAGGTAATCGGAATACGTAACGCAGAATTTAAGCGATTTCAACGAAAACGGACGGCTAAAATTGGAGCCTCTGCGAAGAGTTTCTGTGAACGGCTGTGGTCGAAAGGAAGTTGAAAATTCTTTACGCATGTACATAACTTTATTTTATAACAAAAGTTATTAGGAGCGCACGCGTGAAAGGCGATAGTACGATGATAGTTACTTTTTATATGTGTAAAAGAAATACGACAGAAGGTATGTAAATTTATCGTATTCCTTTTAAAACTCATTTTGAATTAGATACGCATTGCGCATGCCTGTAAAACAAAACAGCGGACTGACATATTACAAAACCTAATTGATTAGGATTAAAAATCCGCCTAAAATTCGGCAACCCGATCAACAGATGTGTACATTGCATAGTAATTGCAAGTGATTGGCGCATTTTAGGCGGACTTATAATTGATAATAACTAGAAAATCAAGACGAAAGCGCAATATTTTTATTCTTCATTTTCGTCCGATATTATATTGGAGAACCACTCCGGAAATTTTTTTTTTCTCTCACTTGTAGTCGTACACCCTGTATATGTGAATAATATAATGGCAGGATACCTCTATCCTCTGTGTTCTTCGTGAAAATACCGTATTGATTTAAATTTATTCAAATTTCTTTCGACCACCTGTGCAATTTAAGAGTATCGAAGGAAAACAAAGTATTTGATTAGAAACACAGAAAATTGATATTTTCACGCAAAACAAAATGTCTGGAGCTCGTCTCCAATGACGACGTCCCTATCGGGTTTCGTTCATCGTGAAATCGAAACGGATGAACGACGTACGAAAGGAGCGTTCGATCGCTCATCGCGCCTCGTTTGTCTCCATTCCATCAATTTCACGGGCTTTTGTTCGCGATACCTCTGATTTACAATCGCGAGAAAAACTGTCTGGTAGAGAGTTGTCAGCGGCATGGATTATCGCGGTTCCCGAATAAAAGCAATCCCCTGTCATCGAATCGACCAATTCTATCACTTTTTTTCCATTTCTCTATGTATGTTTGTACGCGTATACAGGGTGTTTCGGAACACATAGGGATCACGATCTAGCGTATCATGTACATAAATAGATACAGACGCCGGCAAAAGTGTTCGTGCACAAGAATCGTGTTTATCGAATTTCATTTCTGCCATTTTCAATCGATTCATGCAGTTACCGTGTAAACGTTTAATCAACGAATCTTGTTTGTCTTGCCAAGAAAAGATCAATGAATTTTTAAAAGTGAATTAATTATCTTTTGCGTGGACGAACACTTCCGTGGACAGTCGATAAGCAAAATTAAACGTAAAATAATATGCGCTTGTATTTCATATTGCATGGTTAAATAATGCATACGTACAGTGGCATGCAAAAGTTTCCGGCCAGATAGATTTTTCACTTTGTATTGCAAAAGCTATGTCTACAGTCACTCACGAAAGGTTCCTTCTGGTGAAAATAAAACAGAAATATCATTAACACATTACCTACCGACAATTGTTCAATATATTTCTTTTTTTAAATCTGTGTGAATTGCAATTTTACAAGTTGCTTAACAATTCCTCGGTAACGCAATCTAATAATTTCTTTTGTGGTTAGAAGGTTTTCAAGCTTCTTTTTCGCATAATGCAGGGAACACTCGTCGATAGGATTCCGGTAGGTAAAGTGTTAAGTTTTGTTAACACAGCCGTTTACTTGTATTTTAAACATTTGCAAATGTTGTAGACGTATGACGATCCGCAATTTAATAAGTAGAGGTACGATTTGTTATAGGGTAAGAGACCCAATTGTTGTGAGGGTACCAATTACTGTATTAATTATACTTATTTTTAAATCATAATAAATATGAAAAAATAGGTATTCAATTTTCTTCATTAAAATCACTTAATATATATGTATGTTATACATATATCTCTCTTAATATTCATTATGCTTTCAAAATAAATGTATCTGATATAGGCACTGTAATTGATAACGCCACAGTTTGGTTACTTCGAACGATCTCAAGAACCACCCCTTTCAAGGTTACCCGACATTTTTGGGACACCCATAGTTTTTTCATATTATTACAAACAAGGGACTTCTGCACCACTTCTGCATCAAATGCATTCATAGGTCTATAGGCCTCTAGATTATCGAATCCTCTCTACGACCATGAAATTCGAAGTCGAACAATCGTTGGCTCTGGTTCGCAGGGTAGCAATAGCTAAACGATAGTAATGAAAGTAAACGAACATCGAACGATCTACCTTTCTTTTGAATTTTCGTCTGATTGTTCGCGAGTTACCGGGCCGGTTCGCGGCAGGAAGCGCGTTAATGAATTCCGCCATTGTGCAAGGAAGGAAGGATGAAGAGACAACCAACATTTGTCCCTTTCCTCGAATGAGGATCTTCCCACGGCTAAAGGAGAAGAGACGCTTTGCCATTGAGTAATTTACGTACCTCATTAGGCCGTGGCTGCGTCCGGACTGAAAAGCTCGCTTTCACGGGCTTTCGGTCAGAAAGTGGTGATGCGGGGGGGGGGGGGGGAGAGGAGGAGCAGCAGATCTTTGGTAGTCAGGATGGAACGAAAGAAAATGCGGAACGGTCGTGTCGGTTTATTCACGGCGGGAGTTGAAGAAGAAAAGCTTTTTCTAATATACGTTGGGCATTCCTTCAGCAGCCACGTCCGGCATGCTATAGCGTCGCGCTGCCAAGATGACTCCTTGGACAGCGAAGCGAATCAGTGACGGCACGTTTCGTCTCTTCTCTCTCTCTCTCTCTCTCTCAGCCCCTTTCCCCACCCCTCTCCCTCCCGCGTCCTCGAATAGATTGATTATTGATCTTCTAATTTCGGCGAGGAAAAGGTCGGTCGATGTAACTGACTTTCTGGCGAAAGAACAGTTGCGGTTACAAACTTCCGTTAGGACAGCATATTAAATTGGAACTTACAGTCCGCGACAATACTATAAGACATCGCTTAAAACGAAATAATTATGTATTATATGAAAAAATTTCATAGTCTTTATACAAGATGCATATTGATAAAAATTGAAAAGATTTTCCTTTTATTTTTGCCAGAAGGAACCTATTAGTCAACAAAATAAATTTGTCCATCACTCTGATCTGACAAAACAAGTTATAAAAATTGGAATTTGCGTACAAATCCGTAGTCTATTACAGTAGAATCCTGTTGTACTTTATTTATCTAAACAAAGTCGTGTTTCATAAGTCTCTATTATTTATCGAGTTCGACTGTAATGGACCACCTGAGTTTTATGAAAATCGACCATCTGGATAACTCGGCTGCTATTGATCATAAGATAATGTTCATCAGACTTTTATTTGATGTCAAGAAGTGTATAATTCATAACAATAGCTTGCTACGAACAGTGTTGTTTTCATATGTACATATTAGATTTAGTAGAGTTGTTTAAATTCACCTGTCAAAGCAATAAATATTCATACTGTACGTAAACATGCCATAATTTATGGCACGCACTTTGAATCAAAATAACAAATATTTTTTTTATAAATGCACCAAACGACTTCAGTCTGAATTACGAAAGGAGCAGTCAATGTTGCTCTGCATAAATTTTGTATTCCTGCCTATGATATTCCCCCGAGAACTGATTGGCAATGGTACGGGTTCGGTGCAAGGGTGCTCGAATCAAATGCACACATTAAAGGGTTGCGTCCAGGGACAGCTAAGATAGAACAGAAGTAGAAGTAGAAGAAGAAGAAGAAGAAGGGATCAACACGGAAAGACAGGTGGAAAAGGCATGTAAGCGAAACAAGTAAGGAACACGGCAAACATACGACAGAAGCTCTGCGGCGCAAACTGCAACGGAAGCGAAAGAAACGAGCTGAAACTGAACAACGTAGCGGAAAGAAAGTACTGGCGTAGATTTCGATGCTAGCAAACGGCGGCTGGATCAACTTAGACGGCGGAGCGAACGAAAACGGGGGAGAAAAAAGAACGGAAAAACAGAAGAAACGAATCGATCTTTGCGGAAATGGAATTAGCTTGTACATATATGTACGTCACACGCGCGTCCCTCGCGAAAGAAAAACAAAGAAAGAAAGACGGAGAGAAAGAAGAAGAGAAAGTACAGATCGGCTGGTGCGATCCGTAGAGACGCGATTAGTGACGGATATAAATGGCAATTGTCGATGCAAGTGGACCCAGCTTCGGTCCGATCGAGCTTCGATCCGACGTATTTCGCGATCTGGATGTGTACCGAAATTTCGATTCGATCGATTGAAATCGAGGTAGTTGCGAATCCTGCTGAGGCCACTATTCTGTTAGGAAGCTGGTGAAAATGTCCCTGGGATCGATCAGATGGCAGGAGGAACGTCCCTGCCATCTGACCGATCTCGGTCGAAACGGATGATCGACATTGAGTTGATCATGAATACCGGATTATCTAGAGTGCCCTATACTTTCGGAATTTCATGACTTTAAATGTCTTTCCCTAAATTGTAATTTGTATATCAGGCTTTGTTTGAGTCATCGAGTTGAACGAATTGATATTTATTGAAAGATGGTGGAAAGAATGGTAGTATTCATATAGAATTCATCGAGTTTTTTTCAGGGCCATTCTGACCAGCTCCCCTGTCCACTGTATCTGACAACGAAAACGCAGACCCTATGATTTGGATTCACAAAAAGTAAAGCTGACATTTTCATTGAAAATTGAACTTTGATAGACTATTAGAAATATAAAACGATACACAAATTTACGAGTGATAACATTTGGAACGTATTAAAAATATTATGAGAAGAAATATATTTTTCCCACATGTCTATTTCTTGACCCAGAATATATTCATTTTATATAAAGATTTGCCGTCTACTTATTGGTTAACGCAAAGCAAAATATTCGATATTACATTAAAAAAAAAAAATGGAAATTTCCCTTCATTTGGCGTACAACTGGATTCTTTTCAATTGCACATTACAAAGCATCCCTCCGAACACTAAAATTTAAAAGACTTGTCTCAATATCACGATTAGTGTTAATTTGAAAATTGTACGATGAAACACGTTGTGTACAGTCGCCCTGCGAAAGTTGCTGGAGACAGCAACAATACTGGGGCAACGAAAAGGAAAATAGACAAGAGACGAAACGATAATCGGATGTTAAAACGATGAATCGGTATCCGTCGAGGCATGATCATGACATGACAAGACAAGACAACGGATGAACAAGAAAGAGGTGTTGCGTTTTCGTGGTCGTTTGGTCGCGCGTAGGTTGCGGCTAGCGTAGCATAAAATGAAACCTACTTCGATCCAGAGATTTGTAAAGCCCACCTCGGCCATTTTTGACTTTGCATATTCGATTCGTATTGCTCCCCGGTCGGAGGAGAGGAGTAAGGATCCTTGGAGAGTGGCCATCGCCTGGGCCGCGAAGCAAACGTCTTGATATTCGACAAAGGCCACTGGCGACCCTCCCCCCGTGTGCATACGAAGCCGGGAGAAACCAGGAAAACTGTGCATAAATAAGAGAAGCGTACAATACGTGCTCTAGTTAGTTATGACAGACGGTACTCTGGTCAAAGAGAGAGGGTGGTTGGGTGTTATTGCTTGGCAATGGAGTCGCTGCCATCGGCAGCGACGAGGCACGAGGCTGTTGCACGAAAAGGAGATCCATTCCGATTACCATCAACAGACAATAGAAACTGTGAGCCCAGAAGGATTGAAAAACTGTAGTCAAGTTTTTGAATAAAATTTTTTTTCTCAAAAGATTTGAGTCGAATCGGTTCGTGGCGTGTACGAAGACCGATTACCGATGAATTTATAACTCTGGCCATACGGGCCAATTGGATCGTTAGGATGCCATTAACGGGAATATCGGTATCGATTACGCTTGATTTACCGTAGCTCTACCAGACACCGCGTAACCATGGTAAATTTCGAACCTGCGAGGTGGAGGTGGTCACGACACGGTTGACGTTTTTTTTTTTTATTATTCTTTTTACTCTCACAATCCCTTCTTTCGTCTCTATTTCGAGGTCCATTAACGAGAAAATAACTCGAATTTGGACATGATCTTTGGACGTTTTATTCCTTATTTAGAAACATTTTGTCATTTCCAATTATATACGTTACGGTTAGACTGGGGATCTTTATGCAATACTCTAACGTTCTCTGCGCCATTTGTGAGAAATTGATTGATTCATCGAGTTTTGGCCTCGACTGGCAATAAAAGATTTTGTTTAATAGGTTTTTTTGAAATTTTCTTAATTTCGATTAACATGCATCTCTCTCGGTAACGTGATCTCATAACATCTATTGGGTTATATTATTTAAAGGAAGATTTTTAAGATTGTTTTCATTTCTCTGTTATATCGTTAATAAAATCTTGTCATTCATGATTTTGTTATTCTTTTATGTACCTTCCTACTAACAACGATAAAAATAATAAGAAGAATATGTTGGTCATACTCGTTCCTCTTCGTGCGACATCTCGTGCGTGCCAAAGGGTTACGGCGACAATAAACGCCACTAATGTTATCGTTACTGGTATTGATTACGGGTACTAGCATAGGTGCGTCTTGATGTCTACGAGCTTACGACTGGTGACTAGGGATGGGATCAAGCTCAATGCGTACGAGTTCATATTAATCGATCATGACCAGATATCAATAATTTACATTTCAGAAATAATACTTCATTCGGAAAGAAAAATACTATCGTCGGTAATCAATTTTTTTCTCATGCTTTGTTCTTTGAGAATCAAAAGATGGTTTCTTTTTTTAAATAGCAGTGCATATCGTTATCATCGTAGACTGAAAATCGGTCAAATCGAATTGTGCTCAAATTTTGTACATTGCCTTATTTTGCATTAAAAACATATTTCCCAAAAGGATTTTTTTAAGGATTTTTATGCTTCGAAGATTTGTGAATTAATCCACGAAATTTGAATATCTTCTAGTAAGATACCATTATATTCATTCTAATAATAGTTTGAAAATGTTGAAACGTAGTATGAACTTGATTCCCTCTCTACTCGTGGCAAAATGATCAGCGGATGTTTGTGATACTGTTTGGAGGCGGTGCTGTTAGTACGAAGCTCTTGATGTTAATATTATGATACGTGATAAGGTCCTTGAAACCATTAGCGATGGCGTTGAGACAGTTAATTGAAATAAACAAAGTGAAGTGTGACGATTAAATTGTGGATTTTATGCATCCATAGCATTTAAAATTTTCGGCGAGTCGGTGGCTCGACCGGTGGTATTGTGGGATTATGATCGTTGAGGTTAAGCAATGTTAGTTGGGGCTCGTCGAAAGATGGGGGTGACCGCCTAGGTGTGAACTAACTAACTAATGCATTTAAAATTTTCTATAATTCAATGTGAACAAGCTTTAGAGAACTTTCATTTACAGTATTACAATAAAACCCTGAATAATATCAAAATTAGTAACAAGAAAGTATAGTTGCATAAAGACCCACAATTTCATGACGATAGAAGTACTCCAATAACCCCGATAATGTGATTTTCCTGCGGGTTTAACATGAATGAATAATACAGATGTGGGGGACAAGAAAACATGTAAGATAATAAAAACTGTCATGTGATTAGAAAGTCAAGTGTGGTATATGCTTGGTTTTGTCACGATGTTTGTTGCGGACAAAAACAAACGCACGAATTGTCGGGAAATATTCGAGGATTTGTTGGAGGGAGATGATGTTCTTAGCATAGTACATAGACATCTTGGTTGAATTAATGTGAATGTTAAGGACGCGTTGGATCGTTTGGAGAGGAAATGTAGCTGATTCGTCGGTGACCTATATGGTTCTTTTAAATTCCTAGTTGCGTAATTGTTTCCAGTGCAGAGTGCGGTACTCGGTACTAAATTCGTCGTTTCCAGTTCATTGCTGCGTGGCCTGGATACGCTCGAAAAAATTGAACGTATTTAGGAAGATCGTTCTGACGAACGAGTCATCCAGTTTCGACTTGTGAACTTCTCGTGGTTCGACGAACCTTGTTCTGTACTATGTACTATGTGAATCGTACTTTTGCAGCGCGAGTAATATTCGATTTTTCTATTTTCAATAACCATTGACACGATTTTGGCTATTCTGGTCAGTATAATTAGTTTGACTATTCTGTTCAAATTTTTAGGTCGATTGTCTTGTGGACGGAATTCTTATTCTCAAAAGGCAGACTGTTTTGATGACGCTGAAAGGAGGCCAAAATTTTGTACGTCTTTGGGGAATTTAGTATAATTTTATCACTATGTGTATAACACATAGCTGTTCTCTATCTCTATGCGTCGCGATCCTACATTGCCAAGGGCTAAATTAAATCGTTTTATGAAATAAATAAGGGTGCGTTTATTCAGATTTTTGTAGATTTTTCATTATATGTCCCTTTTTTAGTTATAGTTAGAAACAGAGGTCAGAAGAAAAGGGTGAACGTTCAACATAACCACGATAATACCTTTTTCCGTGAGTGCAAAGATGTATGTGCTTCTTGAAGCTACACTATTCTTTAAATGGATATCCCTACTCTTTATCTTTTTCTTTGCTACAAGTGAAATTATCCTTTAAAAAATGATATTAACCTGTTTATACCGAAAAGTTGTTGGCTTGTAAGGCATTTTAATCACAATATTGCAAAGCGGTTTTAGCGAGTAGCACCGAGATTAAAATGACCTCGGATCAACAATTTTTTGACCCGAATAGCTTGATAATCTTGATAATCGAAATTCTTAAGAAACAGGGAGCTGTATCGATCGGCGAACAGAGAAATGGGCATGATCGTCCACCGCTGTTCTAAACAGTGTTTCGGCCGCGTTATACCCGGGACTCTGGTGCAGTAATAATCCGCATTTATAGATTAAAATCGGTGCCGCTCCGGGTAATAATAGTAAGCGAGGAGCGCGCGTCTCAATAAGGGCGCACCGTCTGGCGTACACAATCTTCTTAACGCGAACGTTTCGCCTGTGGGATGTTCTCTAACCTGCTGAAGATGTCCTTGAGTTCGTGCTCGGATACGAACTGGCCGAGGTTCGCCACAAAGAGGGTAGAACACGGTGCATTGCTGACGGCTATGTTCGGCTGTGACGAGGGCGAACCCACCGGCGATGCCAGTGCCGGCGAGGGTAAGAAATGGGGCAGCGACGCGTGTATCGACGTCAGCGTCGTAGGATGCGGCAGAGACATAGGCGCCTGAAATAAAACAGAAAAATCATTTATTTTTTTTTTTTTTTGATCGTCAACAGACATCGATTCAACGAAACTCGAGTACTGACAGTAAACCTGCCACTGCCGGTCTAAACGACCGGTCTCTTTACAGTTGGTGTGGAAAGTATTCGTACAGAGACAAATTGAAAGTAAAATTGTGTATACTCGTGCCAATAATAAATTTTGCCTAAACAAAATTTTATTTCACTTCAGCATTACAAAAGAATAAAGACCATAAAGACCATAAAGTCTTTCTAACTCGAATATGCGTTATATGATTTCAATATACACGTTGTCCACACATATTAGCCTTACACAATACATACGACAATTTCAAAATATTGTCTATACTGTACAGTCTGTGTTCCCTTTCAATTAGGAATATATCATCGTTCGAATACTTTCGTGACCCTGTGTACCTTGCGATCGGAACGGTATGGTACAGCCGGGTACGGATTCACCAAACAGAAGATATTGATTTTTAATATCGTCTAGTCCTGTGCCAGGTTAACGCGGGTACCTATCACGCACTATCGCGAACGATATCGCCCAATGGCGGACCCTCGTTCTGTCTGCACGATCGAGTGCAATAATGTTTTCCAGGTCAGAACCCGAAATTGACCATTGTTATAACCAGCACAATGTGTTTGATGTACGAACGAGATCGTAAACGTTATTGCTAGACGAATTATTAGATTCGCGAAAACATTACGTGGTATCAACTATTCGACGCACGAGGAACAAATCGATGACTGCAAGGAAGATAGCCAGATGTCATAATTTCAAAAAATTTAAGTTTATACATCGATTGATCTTTAGAATGTAGGATTTACATATTTATCAGAAGAAAAAAACCGTGAAAACAATACATCGATAGACGTTGATGTAAACGTATAAATAGATAGCGTTAGAAAATTGTCCTCTCTATAGTACCGACAATGAGAGGATTTTGATGAAAGCGGACCGCGAATTTCGCGAATGAAATGCTCTATTTAGGTCAGTTGCTGCCTCATTATCCGATTAAGTGGCTTCCCCGGAATATTTTTATCCTCCTTAACGAAATTCTGAACCCTTTGAAACGAAATGAATGCTGTTTTCTCACATTAAAATTAAACGAATGTTTCCCATACTCTGACGTTCCCCTCAAAAGATAGAAGTAAAGATAAAAAAATTCGTGCGTTAATATATTAATTTATCTTCCGCTTCTGCAACTGTAATAGCATTGTTACAAACCACGAAATAATGGAGTAGATTATACGAGTATACTCTACATAATTTTTCCTAACCTAAAATCATAATTACTGTATACTACTAAGTTGTAATTTAATACATAATATAATAGTCCTTAAAATCTTTACCATGACTCTTTGCACACCGAATTTCATGAAAGCTGTATATTAGCTGTTATCTAAATTACAGTTTTAATCGAGAAATTTTCAGCATACTTAGTTGGAGTTCACCGACTTCGGAAGATTAATAGCAAGTAATTTATAATAATTGCGGTGTTAAGGTTCTCGCGCGAAATTATGGGCTTATATAAATAGTTTCAAAAATCGGCTACCAATATTGTGGAGTGTAATTGTAAATAATTAATACTTTATCGTTCGAAAAATCGAAATAAATAGGATCTTAATATTTGCAAATGAGTTCCCCGAGTTGCCAGTGACGTGACTCTAAAATCTTAACGGTAACTTTATTATAAAATTAGAAGATATTAAGATTATCCTTCTCTCTTTTTCAGTTTAATGCGATACTTCAATGTCTCCTTGACACTTTAGTTCTCGTAACAAAGAACAATTACTTGATTCACGTTTGCTCGTTCGCTATTGCTGTTTACGAGATATATGATTTTAAAATGTGAATCAATGCGCGGCTTTAGGTTCTACTTCATGGTAAATGCGGCCCCCAAAAGCTGTCAAAGACGGGGAAAAGTTTAAAATGTCAATAGTATAAAAGTACAGAATTTGTTCTATTAAAGAATAAAGTAGAAAATTTATCTAGAGATAACTATTACAGGACGGAGTTCCTTTTTAAAATGAAAAGCGTCCTCCAGCAAGGTTCGGTGCTCGACCGAAGAACCCGCTAGTCGGATCGCAAATCTTTCTACGTGCGTGTCTACCTGCTAGGTTGTACCGTATAGTAATCGAGTATAACGATCATGTATCACTAACGTGCATCGGGGCGCTCGTCGGCGGCTCCAGAGCTTTGTCTGCAGATAGTCAAAGATAGGAACGTACGGGGACCTGAGGATGTAACGCCGGATGGACCAGCGTCGCATGTTGGAGTGTGCCCGGTAATTCTCCAGCTGTTGAGTACGCCAGTGGATGGTGCCACAATTCAGGACCACCAGGGAAGAATGGGCTCCCTAGATCTGCAATAGAATACGTGGTTAGTGGAAAGCTTTACCGATGCGACGGCGTGGGATCCGATCAAACCGTTCGTTGCGATTAACGCTAGAACTACCACTTCAGAATCGCCCATTTAGGCATACAGTGGCCGAAATAATGATTGGTTCGTAGCCCGAACTAGCGTGTTCTGTTTTCAATTTCTTGTGTTTTATTCTCGACGTTTCTCTCAATCCGTAAAGACGTGTCCGACAACGCGCTTTTAGAGAATTTATTCAAATAAATACTATTTCGTATGCTATAAAAGAAGTGTGCTTTTATTATAAACATACCCATATCCCAATACCTAGCAATAAGTAATGATTTATACAAAACTTGTGGTTATTGGTTCAGTTTGGCTCCTTACTGTAACTTTAATCGAAGAAAAACCGAAAAGTGGAACGATTCGAACGTTTCCAGAGTAATTTTCCAGGCAAGTTATTCGACCGGTCGATTCTCTCCGCTATTCCCGAAGTATTATTTCTGTTCAAAAAATCATTGGAATACCCCCTCTTTGCATCGCTAAAAACACCCCGGCACCGGTAAATAATTCAGTGGGCCGTCGCGCATACACGTACCGTTCGCATTTTACTGCACACAGAGGGTTTTCGTACGTGGGCAGGACCTTGCACTTTATTGATTTTAGGCTGACCTGCGATTCCCACGGCGAACCGTAAGTTCGTGCGAACCCAACCTGCCTCGATACTGCTCCCTGTTCCCACCCGCGCGGTTTTCACGACTTTCCGTGTTATTTGCTCGGAATCGTTCAACTTTTCTTTCCTGTTAAATAAACCGTCGATTCGGATCTACAAACGCCGACCTTAAATTAACGCCAGCGAATTTACAGTTGCCCCAGCAGACCTTTTTCTCCAGCTTCGAAACTTTGGTTTACGTGTTCCGAAACGGCTAATTTTTTTCACTCAGTTGTGCAGTCTTCCTATCCGATTCAGTGAATCAAAGGAGGATGATAGAAAGTCGCCTAATTTTTGAACAGCTCAGACACCCAATCTTGTTATCAATTCAATTCATTTATTTAATCCCCTCGGGTTTATAAATCCTTTTCTACACTTCCTTAACCTAACTTAACCTAACTACCTAATCTTGTTATCGTGTTACTCTCTTCAAGTTCTAAGAAATCGTGAACCGTGAAAATGCATAGAGCGAAAAATTGAAAATTGTGTTCACTTCGAGTCGTTACTGCTTCGTAGAAATTCAACGTCACTCCGATAATTATAATCCGCTACAAATACGGTGTCATTTGTATTCTATAGTCTACGAATGCAAGCCGTTAAAAATCTATCTCATTCAATGTACTCTTTTACAAGAAGTGTATTCGTGAGATATAGAGTGGAAGAGCTGTGGAACCGAGAAGGTAAACTGTGGATACCTGACACCTTTGTCTCATCAAAACCGTGAATTTAATATCACGAGAACTGGACATCGCAAAGCAAACCTGCAAGTTACTATGTATATGCAGCAAAACGAGATGTATAATATTTACACAACAAAATGCAAATGTAGTCAACGCTTCACCCGAATTTCCGTCTAGGAAAACGAATAATACGTATTACGAGTAACGTTTTTTCTGACTTCAATGAATTTATTTAAATAATAAATGATAAGTTCTCAAGGATTATATCTATAATATGATTTTTTACTAATTTATAATTAATAATTTGATAGATGGAGAAAAATTTCTCGCAAAGAAATTGAAAAATTATCCAAAATCTGTAGTTTTTCTTTCAATTTTTTTAAAGCTTTTAAAAGATTGCGAATGCCCGACAGTCTCGACAAATAACTCGGTGCGTTACCAATGCGCTGAGGAATGCACGTCTGCGATCTCGCGAATTGCACGGGTGGCTGAGTTTTCACACGCTACAAGGTGAAGTGTATTGTGCCCAAGGTTGTCATGAGCTCTGGCATACGCGTTTTATGCATCAACATCAAAGTTTTATTTAGTAAAACTTTCGTAAAAACGTTAGAAAAATTTAAAAATACTGTTATATTATTTGCAACCTATTAAACATATTTTAAGAAGAACAATAAATTTTTGCCCCCCCTCTATTTTGATCGTCCATTGAACCATTCTATAGGTATACCTACCGATTAGGGCATTTTGTGTATACGAACAGATGAAACGAATGTATTATGCAGAATGAATATTTTTCTTGACTTCCTCCTCGTGAAATTCCCGTTTCGTCGTAAATTTCGCGCGCGTTCGAATTCGCATCAGATGTTCAAATGTACGTGTATATAAATGATCGATTGAGTGACTATCGACGACTACCGTTCCACGGGATACTAAAACATTCGCCGGAGAAACGCATGCTCACACGCACTAAATTGGTCGGACAGTGGTCCAAGTACGGTCATCAATTCGACGATTTAAATGTTAATTGTTACAGTGTTTTATAATTGTAAACTTCTGTTGCTGAACATCACCTCTACATCAAAAGTCGCTGTACATCTTTGCCCTATCGCGTACCGTTTTCAGGAGTTATATGAAACGGCACTTACCGTGGAACACCCTCTATATGTTTGTATTAATATACCGATGTATTCTTATCCTGTAAATGTTCGTATTAATTGCAATACAATTCCATTATACAACGATGTCAACATTCGTTAGATTATTCAATCCTGAAAATCATCGGCGTAGATCTTACCCGTAAAACTGTCATCTTCTGTCGCCACTTAAACAAAAAATTGCTTACACAATTTTAATAATTGACATACGAGTTCGGCACAGCTTACAGCTTTGGTGTTCTTGAAGATTTTTGCTGATCCGCAGAAGTACCAACAAAAACTAGAGAAATTGAAATGAAACTTCACCGAACGTTCGAAATTCGACAACCTCTATTCTTAACTGTTGTCATCGTGAACAATGTTTATGAATTAACAGCATACTTTGGCGCACTGTCCGACGCTTCGGTGTCGGGAACGTGTGAGGGCGGGCCGGGGGTGGCTTGGGTCGTGTATCGGAAAAAAGTACAAAGAAAAAAAAAACAAAAACAAAAAACTATACTGAAAAAGAGAGAGAGAGAGAAACAACAGGAAGGAAGATACGCTGTAGTCGGTGCAGTGGGTGAGAATAGTAGTGAAACGTATCCAGCGAGTGAACGAGTGGCGGTGCATACTTACGTCCAGTTAGAGGGTGCATCAGAGCAGGGTGCGAGGTGGCTGCTGCAGCGGCTGGTTGCTTGGGTTTGCTAACCTTTGTGTTACTTTTTGCAAATTCCAAACGTATGGTTTGTGGCATATCAGGATCGAATCTAACCCCCTGCTGCAAATAGATTCCCTAAATTAGTAAACCGGGAGCACACGTGGAGGCTTGGATTTGGTCAGGAGAGAAGATATAGTACGCTTGATGTTTCAGATTCAAGCGTGCCCGCGAGAGTTTTTCATCGGCTCCTCGGCTTTCGTTTCCAGCCTGTCGCATACACTGATCCACGAACTTGATCATTAACTGATGATCATAAAGATTTGATAAATTTGATATTATAAAACTGTGTATATCCATGCCAATAATAAATTTTATGCGGAAAAAATGATTAATAAATATTGTTAGATGTTTGTAGAATAAATTTGGAGTAAACAAAATTTTATTTCCCTTCAGCATTACAAAAGAATCAACAATAATAGCAATACGCTCATTTGTAAATCCATAATTTATTTCGGGTAATATAATCCAATAATTTCTCTTGAAACTATTACTTAAGTGGAAATTATTCAGCTTGTTTTAGACATTTCAGAATGATTAAAAGCCCCTTAATAGGTTTAGTTAAAATATTATGAAAGCAGCAAACGTTCAAAATGGAAGGTGCTTATGATGGAGTGGCAGGATACTGTACAATAAAATGTCCATTTTACTTAATCTCTTTGGATACCATTACCAGGAGTTGTTCAAATGAATGTAATCAACGTTTTCCAGGAGTGTACCTGTTACGAAGAAAGTGCTAATGACGCTACTTATTTCAAAGTATAACGAAAATCGATTTAAACGATAACTTGCTAAAAATACATAACAATTTCACTGTTTCCCAAGAAGACACGTCGTAATCTACCTTGACAGTTAAACTTCTCCTACACAAGTTCAGGTGGCCTTAAATTCCATTAAATAAACCATTTAAAAAACAATCGCTCGTGCAAATTCCGTTCGCACTTCTATGAGCTTCTTCTATTTTCCTATAACGATACGAAACATTCAATGAAATATTTATTTTCGAATTAATCGAGACGATTTAGGTTGGAAAAGGAAGCATGAGGCAAGGGGTTGACTTATCGTGAACCAATTCGGGAACAACAGCTGGCAACGAAAGATTCGGTGAAACGATTTTCAACTGACGATAGTAAAACCGACGCTAGGGGATGGGGATGAGAAAATTACAGGGAAATTAGCACAGGGTTCGTGTGTATGTGTGTGTCTGTGTATACGTGTCCGTGTGTCTATATACGTGGCCACTGACACAAGTGGGGGTGGTCGTTCGTTAGTCAGTTTCAGGGTGTTCTCAGCGATCGTGTCCATCCGACAGGAGGATGTTTCGGATTTCTCGTAAAGAAACTGGTTACACAGGGTTATCAGACATTGCAGGTTGCGTGAGTTCAGTTGCGGTGGTGTGGTAAAACAAAGTCTCTATGTATTCAGGTATATATACATACATATATGTATATACATACAGGGTGTCACAAAAATGTATATACATACAGGGTGTCACAATAAAAAAATTTTGTTTTTATGTCATTTTTTTAGACATCAAGGCCACCTTGACTTTTTTTAAATGGAACCACCATTTTTTGAACACCTACAATGACAGTCCTTTTCATTAGGAATTCAGTGACAATAATTATTCCAAGATCATTCAAAATTTTTTTATAGCATCGTGTCAGCCCCATTGTACCATTCAACTTTGTCCTTACCATATTTTACGTATCTTTAGAAACAACAAAGATATTTGAGTTTATAAGTGTCCGGATACTTTTGAGCGGTAGTGTACGTATAATGCGAAACAAAATCGCGGAGACACGGTGGTGGGGAAGAGCGAATGGAGTAGTAGGGGGGGGGAGTGGGTGACCACGCTTGTCAGGAGGCAAAACAACACCATATATATATATATATATATATATATATATATATATATATATATATATATATATGTATATATATGTATATATGTATATATATGTATATATATACATACATATATATACATACTTATATAAATATGTATATCGATAATATGTCACACGGTGCAACCAGCGTTATTACAGTACGGTCCTGGTACGTATACAAAAAATAAGTATTTCTATGGTATGTCCCAAGTAAAGAAGGAAGAAGCTATTGGTAGAGATACAGACAGAAGGAGATGTGTATGAAAGAAAGAGAGAGAGAGAGAGAGAGAGAGAGAGAAAGAGAGAAAGAAAGGTAGTGTATGTGTGTAGTACTTGATAGGTAAAAGAGCTACGTAGCATTAACCCGTGCCAGCTGGAATCTAAGGCAGGGCGTTACTTCATATATTAGATATATATATATATTTGAAAAAAAAAATGATTGGAAATTGTGGGCTATGTTTGTAAGTGTGTATGTGTATATATATTTATATATAGTTGTGAGACTGCCCTAGGGAGCTCTCGCGTTTAATCGCGGAGCCCGGGAAATTCTCGTTCGATGCGTTCATGAAACGGGCTATTACCTGAAGATCCTGTTTCGCTGCTTCTGCGCCGGCCCTCGTGTGAAAAGTCACGAATCCCACCGGCTGAAATCAAACAGAATAAGCGCATGATTCGCTTAATCCATGTTACTTTGGTAACAGAACAAAGTGTTAAAAGTATTAGATCTATAATATTTGTAGCAGGACTTGAAACTGTTTGAAACTGTTTCATTTCTGTCTTGATCGAAACGGTTACGAAGAACCGATACTCTGAATAACTCTCTGACTTCGCGTCAGGTTCGTCCTTGACGTCTACAATCCTAGCGGCTCCCGGATTTTGCATCAGCTTCACCGGCGTACCTAACTAAAAAATTGAAACCATATTCTTGGGGTAATAACCCTTCGCCGGATTCTCGCGCTGCTCGCAACCCTGGCTCGTAACATATTAATCATTGTGGGTAGAAAACAATGTGACGTTGTACGTAAATATTTCATTCGAGTCATAAGAACTCGTATTCAGCACATAAAAATTGGTGTTGAACAAAAGGTTTCACAACTTTATACTTTAAATGCTGGCTCGAAACGTCACGTTTTGAATTAATACGAATCAAAATGGACCCAAATACCACGGTGCAGGGTTTCACGATAGGCGCAGGTTCTCGAAAGTACAGTGTTTTCGTGTCGTAAAAAGTAGAAAAAATTCAACCCGTGAGCTGCAGAATATTCTGCGACATGCAAAGTGGATTGCATCGCGGTCATATTGTAGAATGGTCATTGCTATACGTAGATTTCTATGATAATCGAGTACTTGTTCCAAACATGCAATCTTCGCCTATAGTAACGTTTCGAATAAAATTATTTGTGCGAAGGTAGAATGAAAATTGTAACAAATACAGTGACAACTTTATATATCATTCTATAAGGAAAAATTTTTGGTCTTTTTCTATAGAAATAGTTTTTACAACATTCACTTATGTAGAGCTCGATGAAGCTTGGAAGTGAACAATTTGGTTCAAATGACTTTTGAAAATTACTTTCAAATGACTTCAGAAATCACCCCTTTCAAGGACGTACAAAATTTTTAGGACACCCTGTATAAATGATATCATAATAAAATATGTATGCTGAGCGCAACTGTGCGTATATTTTTTAACCGAAAAAAAGGACATTTTTAGTGTAATATAAGTGCCCCAAGGCTTTTGCACAGTACTGTACATGCAAATATACATGCATAATATGAGACAGAAATTATTGTACCTTTCGTGTCGCGTAGATCGAATGAAATTCGTGATGTACCGTGCACCGGGGTTCGTGATTTTTCATTTCGTGACATACGTTACGTTCCCGGAATTCTTATCGGAATACAGAATTTCCGAACGTAATATACTGTTCTGCCGAGCCCATTTTTATCAATACGTCCATCGTGCGGCTCGTAGATGTAGGTTAATAGTTTTGCACCCGCCACATAAAGAAGCACAATCAATTTTCGCGTTTCTTGCTTCGACGTTTTCGCACGTATTAAAATTATTTTTGTCGACGTTGTATCTTTCAGTAAATCCTGACACACAGTGTCTCACAATATACATTCAGTGATTTTATATATATATATATATATATATATATATATATGTAGGATCATACGGACCATGGAAGGACAAAGAACCGTTGGTATTTTAAAACGTGAATATATTTAAACAATAAAAAGCCAAAAGACAAAACAAGGTATACAAAGAGATATTAGAAAATACTACTCGACGCGCGCTTCTCTATGTCTCGACGAGAACTGCCCGATGCCGAACGTTTCTCGAACTCGTCAGCTCGTCTACAATGTTTATTATAGAAACGCTATCGCATCGCTCGGGCCTCGGGCCGCCTGGGTCCGCGCGAGTCCTTTATTCCCGCCGACAAACATTACACGATGCCGCCGAACGCGCGCGGAACGAAGGCACACGGAAAACGACACAGCCGCGCACGAAAGTTTATCTTTTACGCGCGGCAATATGATTCGGATCGTTCTTTGAAATGCACCGAACCTACATATATATAAAGCAAATTAGTTGGAAATATACAATGTGTCCCCTTTAAAATATCGATTCGTCATTATAAAACTTTTTATCGGCAAACATATATCAAATTTATCTTGGGTGCAAGGAAACTCGTCCAAAATTCGAGATGTTTAACAAGAAAAGAAAGAAGCAATACAATTTTTCGTATCCACGACCTTCGTGTATTCCCTTAGTTTCAACATGAAAATTCCAAAGTATGAAAAGTAAAACTGTCGATGAAAGAAAAACGAGCCTCGCCTGCAAATTGCGACCAACTTACCTTGCAATAGTAGGACGAATGCAATTTAGTCGGTTGGAGATAGGGAACAAGAACGACAAATCAGAGGAAAGAGAGGGACAAAACAAATAATTCGTTCCATTTGCAAGTACTTTTAAAAACTTGGTTCGTCGCAATTGAAGGCGTCTCTTTTTCCGAGAACGAAAAAAAATATTGAATAAAGAAACTTCTCATGAACGCGAGTTGTTTCGCGTTTTTTCGACTGCGTACCGTTCTCGCACGAAACTGCTGCCCTAGTCGGCCGCCATTATAATTTCCCAACCCCTTCGATTATGCGGAATGCCGCTGCACGCAGTACGTCCCCGTCGAGTACATTATATGCATAACGCCGTACTTGCACTTTTCCACAATCGTGCTTACCATGTACAAATCTATTTTTTCTACGCCCTTCTCTTGTCTACATAAATATTGAATGATTGCGAAACCTCGTACCAGATTTAAACACGAAACATAAGCGATTATGTTTCGGAGAAAAAGACTTCGCGCATTAATGAAAATTCTGAAAATAATCTGAATTCACATCTATGCATTCTGGACACACAAGTATCCGCATTGTAGACGGAAACCTGCAGTATAACAATTTACATTTTTCAATAGGTCACTCGGACTGTCGAGAGAAATGAAAAATGTCCACTGGCAAAAGAAAGTTGTGCAACTATCGCAGTCAATTTTCTTGGATGAAGCTTTGCAACGAAAAGTGATCGTGCATAGTACAGAGCTATGTAAAATTCATAAACGTCACGTCAACCCCTGACAGTGATAAGTGAAGCTTGAGAACAAGACGCTTACGGTTTCGTGTGAGACAAAAGTGCAAAACGGTGTTCAAGCAATTCTTCAAATTTCTCTCGAAAAGAAAAGTCTATGATTGCGCCCATCAATGTCACCATGAAATCTCAGAAAAAAAACCAAATACCATTGTCGTTGGAAAACAGTTAACAAATTTCAAGAAATAATTATTCGTCATTTCAATAGCTAGCTGGAATTCCTTTTAGTTTTACAATAGCTTCAAACACTCTTGGCACTGTGCGACTGGGAATGATAATGCGAGGGGTAAATGCACTGGTTTCCGCTGGTAGAAAAGGTAAACCCGAACAGATTTTCCCCACAACAAAATGAACTTGTGCTGCACACGGAATAAGTTGGTATACCGCGTTCCGTGCAATCAGGCCTTCGCCGACCGCCCGGCGCCCCGGTCACTGGCACTGTTCGGTACGAATCAATACGAGACAGTTTCAGCTACCATTTGTTTGTTCTAATTGCCCCTTCCTCCCGGTGGCAAACTGCACACACCGTTGACCCGTTACGA
The DNA here is from genome assembly GCA_913789895.3 of Seladonia tumulorum. Taxonomy (NCBI): domain Eukaryota; kingdom Metazoa; phylum Arthropoda; class Insecta; order Hymenoptera; family Halictidae; genus Seladonia; species Seladonia tumulorum. The sequence goes on from OU565281.1 coordinate 11,567,014, forward strand.
TTTTCATAGAATATTGAACTTTGCGGAATTCGAGCGAATTTCTGGATGCGGTGTAATGATGGGACTGCGGATGCTTGTTATGCAGTTATAGTATACCTACTGATATGCGCGAGTTCTGTTCGATAACTACAAATACTGTACAAACACTGCTTGCTATATGCATGTATTTGCAAAACACTTATCGTTTTATAATTCGCCTTTTTCAACACACATCTCTCGAAGTCAGAGCTGAATATTATTTGAAATAGTAAATAACAAATGTGGTTCCTTTATTTCGGATTGTGTGTGCACCTTTCATAGCATAATATTTTACTTCAGAGGAAAAGTTTTTCAAGCATCGATTAAAATATTTCTACCCCAAGAGACTTTAATTTCCGTGCGGACACAAATAACAGAATCTATTTAATAATTTTGTACAGAAGAATTCCTAGCATTTCAATAATTGCAGGTTGAATATTTTATGCAAACGTTTTTTGTTCATAACATAATGTAAACAAGTTACGCAATGAACTGATGTACTATTTGATCTTCCTAAAATTCGCTTACAGATTCGCTTGTAACTAATTTCTTACACAATTTTTGATACGAAGCAGTGACTTTTTCGATTTTTGTTCATGGTTCGGTACACTGTGCGACGCAGCGACGTCACTTGGCATTCTTCGGAGGAAATGCATTCCTTTTACGCGATCGATATCATCCCTGTTGTGTTATTTTGGAGAGCTTCGGGATGCGGGTAAAGGGCAAAAGCGTCGCACAGCTATCTACACGAAGCACATACACATGTGTGTGTATATATATATATATATATATCCACATGCACACACAGAGAAATATACCTGCACAAGAGGCGGACAAGAACGTTAATGCTTTAACGGAGTGGAGATTTTATAGCGTTAGCGGTGCAGGTTGTCGCGTGCGTTGGTTCTACCAGCAGCGCATAAATTAATGCTATCTCACTGGATTATATACCAGGTCCGAGCCGACATGATGGCTTCCGCGGAGGTATAAAATTGACGTATTTTTCCCCCCAGGAATCGATTAGATGTTTTTCCGTGTTACTTGACTCACGTGACACCGGCCGCCATCGCTGACGCCATGGTTGTCGGAGCCGGACTTTGTTTCCTACCGTCCGTGACCTCCGCAACAATGCAATTGTTCTTTTAATTATTGTTTACTTCTTTCCTAGTGTTAAATCCCATCCAGAGAGTTTGATTACACTCCGCGATGATATCATAAGATACCATACAGTATCATACAAATCTGTGCTGTGCGGAAGAATTTGTTCTTTCCGAATACTATATAGTGTTATCGTTTACTTGATGAGAATTATTTTCCGGTAAACTATATACAATTTTGTAAGTATAACAATTATAATAATAAAACTAAACATGCTTATTTTTAGACGTCGCGAACCTCTAGGATAAACAGGGTGTTAAAAAAAAACGGGATAATTTTTCATTTCCCTTTAAACAAATACTAAATTTCACAAAGAGATAAATATTGTGACTTACCGATGCTGTTTTCCCATTTTTACTCGTGATTTTCAGCAGGGACCCCTCGTACCCCTGAAACGAAATGGAATTCAGTATATTGTTACACAGTACCTACATACAGGGATACATAAGAACGTTGTGTAATTCTGATGAATCAATTTTAAAAACCGTAATAAAATCCAAAATAGGGGATACATGTTTCAGGATTTTCTTTTTTTTTTTTTGCCATTTAACAATAATTATGCATAATGGAAGATAGTCTTGCACCTGAAATTTATTGAAATAAAATAATACTTAACGACAGATGTCTTAAATTTCAACTGTACTTTCTCGGTACATACCGAGTATTGAAAAAAATTCGATTAGAGGTTCAATGAAATAATATTTCGAAAAAGTTCAGACGTCCCCTTAGTTTACCGGTGATTGATCATCGACTCCACATCCATCTTCCACGATGTTACTAATTGCAAGTAAATAGGCTTACAGCCGTCAGACGTCGACGATAATAGAGCAGAGAGTGTCAAGAGTGAGGTTGTAAATTCCGAGCGGCCGTTTCGACTTCGAACGCGTCAAAAATTGAACGGGCAGATGCAGTTGATCGCGAAATATCGCCGAGCAAGTGCTCAAAAGACGACAGAGAATTGCAAAGGCGTAAGTTTACGCGGCTATTAAGCGTTCGCCATAAAAGCAAAGGAACGAACGGAAACGTCGCCAGTAGCCGTCGCACGACAATCTTCGGCTTGTCATCCATTATTTTCGCGGTGAAATATCCCCTGGCACATCACGGGGGGCGTCGCGACGCGCCGCGTCGACTCCGGCTCGGAAACCGGACGATATTTCAGATTTCATTAACACGCGTTTTCTAGCGAGAAGCAACGCGCGGTACACATGTACAAATATAACACGGGTACTCATAAGTTTATTGTGCCAGTAAAAGCCGGGACTATGCCAGCGAACCAGCCTGCTGGGATTATACGACGGTGCCAGGGTGCTGTGTTTGCTCGGTGTAAAGAGCGCCGAAATCGTGTAACACGCTGTCCATATATCATTCGACCGAGTTATGCGAACCTGTCCGAATACTCGAAACATTCGAAATTGGAACCGGAACGACGCCTCCAAGGAAAACTGCTGGTCCGAAAATTTCGATTGTTGCTTTCGAATGTTCGAGGCTTTATACAGTGGCCGAAATAATGATAGGTTCATATCATTCTTACGATATAACAGTGTTTTTCATGCAACATGTATATCTTTTGAAAATTCATTGTCCTGAATAGTCGAATAAAAAAATGTTGATAGGGAATCGCTATAATTAATATTCATTTAACGAAGTCACTCGTGACGCTGTTCATTTCCTTCGCTCCGAATGTCACAGGATTTATTCCCTAATTATGTGGGGATAAATGCATTAAAATAATGCAACGTTAAGTGGAATTGGCGAAAAGGACACGAATACTAAGTCCGTCGATATTATAAATAATCGGGTTCGAGCAACGGTGCGCGCAACTATTCAAATATTAAAGCGGTTCAAGAAAACTGGAGCAATCCGAGCGTATATTTTTAAATCCTCTGCGACGCAACTGATCTCTTTCGTAGTGACCAACCGATGACGAATGATACTGCTCGGAGCCATCGAAAAGGTCTCCAGACTGAACGAATAACGCAGAATGAAAATTTTAATATTTGAAACATGCCATTAAAAGTTACACCTTCTTTCACATTGTGTTTTCGATACTTTTCAATCTTTTTTTTTTTCGTGGATTTGATATTGTCAAATCTTTTTCCAGCTAGTGATAGAACGTGATGGAAGTGCAGGTTCAAGAGTTGATGTTCCGTTGTATAATGTTTTACGATCAATAACTAAATAAACGAGCAACAATAATATGGTACTCCTCACCGATTTTGACGAGTTTCGAATGTCTGGGGTGTGATTGTGAACAACTTCTCTCTATAGTTTGAGGGCACTTTAGACCTACACCCTTTGTCAATGCTCTGCATCGTCAGAAATTTCTTTCATCGACTAGAAAATTGTTTACGATAGAAATGAAAGCACTATTATATCTTGTTGATATACATGTGTCGTATTTTAAGAACCTGCGCATGCACAAAGATCCGCAGTTTTTTTTTTACTTGCTTTTATTAAGATTTCTTTTCACGAAATGGTTTACTTTACACGGATTTATGGACGCGGTGGAGGCAATATTTTAATCTGAAAGTGCAACGTAAAAATTATTACATCGCTGAAGTATTCAACGGCGTAATGCTGAACGTGGCTGTTCGTGGGAAGAAAATGGGTCAATACAATTTTATGGGAGGTTCTCCCGTGATAACAAATGCACCGCGGCTTTTATAAGATTGCATTTTCTGTTGAACTCGTTTTCCACAAATAGCTGTGCTTAAAAAAGCAACCTTTATTATCTCAGCCTAGATCTTTAAAGAATGCCCGGCAACTGTGTGCGGCAGAACTAGCGCGAAATTTAAAAGTTCATGTGTGAAATGTACATGCATACTATGAAAGAATTTAGAATCCATAATTGTGAATCTGTTGTTTTATTTTTAACTTCGCGAACCAAGTATTCTATTTTGACAAAAGTCTAACGCGATTAGATTACGGATTTTATGAATTTATGGTGAAAACAAGAAGGTGCAGTTGACAAATCTTTTCAGATTTTTGTATTTACATAAATACACAGCTGTGTGAACTAAACTAGCACAGTTTCAATTTCTTAGCTTTATAGAGAAAATTTCTCATTCTAGCAATCAAGCAATACCGGAATTAGTTTTGGCGACCCGAAAGGTCCCCGAAACCGTTCTATTCGTAATTTATAATGCATAATTAACGGAGACACGAATTTTGTACAGCTTTTCGCGATTCCGGCATACAGTGCACTCTGCGCTTTGCGTCCTGAATATCACAAAGTTCTTTTCCGTGGCTGTGCTCAGATTCCCGAGAACTTCCCATCCGATCGATCTGGCCTATCAGTCAAGGCGAAACTGGCGATCGATAACCGGGAGAGCTGGAATCGTCTCGAACGTCGCGCCAGGAAATCGTTCGTTGGTGGTTACAACGCTGACGTAGAAACAGGAGGAAGTGAGACCCACGGACGATAATAATGAATCCCGGTGATAGATTTTCGCGAAATCAGCGCGAGCGACACTCGTTTCATTGGAAAATCCGACTCGTGATCGGTTCCACGGTTGAAAATAGTCTACCCGCGGTTCAACCCGGTTTCTTCGAGAGGGCAGAGTGAAAAAGGGGTCTAGAAGGATAAGAATGGTCCAGCGGCCCCGGTGACAATTTTTATTGGTATCGCGTGGAAAACCATCGTTTTAGGCTGAAAGACAATCCCATAAAATTTTAAGTCGCTGACCCTTCATCGAAGAATAATATGAGGGTAAACACAAATCCAGTAAAATGCGACAAATCCAGATTATCAAACTCGAAGCAATACCGAATTGACCGGTTTGATTGAACTTAAATTTCCATAAATGAGGAATGCTTTCACTGGCCTTAATTGGAACAATATTGAAAAGCTAGAAATCATGTTGACTAACCGGAACAGCTAACGAATAAGCAAAATTGATAGAAAGAAATATTTTTGATCGATGAGGGGAAATTTTGAGGCGCACACAAACCTCCATACCATGCGATCGGTAACTGCAACGGTCCCCGGACAAGAAGAACCCCATTGCAGTGACAAGTTTAACGATAAAAAAGTAGAGAACCGGCACGCTCCGGTGGAACGATAAAATTGTTCTCGCTCCATTTCAAGATTTTCCTCGAAAGTTAAACCCATTGTGCCTTCTCGAGCGTGGTGCGCGCAAAGTCAAAGAGAAAAAGTTACACGAAGCCTTTCTCTCCGCTGAACGTTCACAATTATCCGCTCGGAAACCGGCGCGCCAGAAGATCCGTTGTGTCTTCAGTCTTCTTCCAAAGAGAGCCAGAAAACATTTACGCTCGATCGTTCGAAAATAGTGAATATCCAGCTGTCTAACGAATTTGAAGCGTTCCGAGAACCAGTAGATTCTAATACGATAAAAGCTTTGACGAATCATTTCTCTTTAGCCTTATACACTCCTCAGAAATAGTTACGTGAAAGATCCTAGGATAATATTTTATCCATTTCTGCTTTCCCCTCAAAGTCTTTCAGGTTTCAATGCAATACAGGTAGAAAGAGATTAATAAAAGAGATTAAGTAAATGGGTGAATTTTCACCCCGAGAAATATACATATATGTTTTATGTAAAGCTTCGCAGTTTAGCGAACAAATTTCCATCGTGCTGATCCGCGTAAAGCGGTCGGCCTCTCCGGAAATGTAAACTCGATGGTGTTACTGGTTACGGTGACGTAGATTATCAAATCACGTAATCGTATACCGAATAAAATCCGTTTATCTGAAATCCCCCAGTTCGAAGAGGGAAGTCGAAAGCGAAACGTATGCTTCTCTATAGTATTCAGGCTTTATCCTTGCTGCTAGCATTTTATACGATTCGCTCAGCGTGATACAATTTCAGTTTTAATGTAAGCGGTTCTGTAGATCTTTCTCTTTCATTTGACGTATAAACGATATTATTCTAAAAGGTGTACAAATAGTTGGGTGAAAAATGTCGGCAAGAAAAGTAGTTGGGTATCGGAATCAATATCGAATAAATAACTTTAACCCTTAGCACTAGAATGGTGACTGTAAGGCACTAGAATGGTGACAGTAAGGCACCACTAAAAATTGCTGTATCATTATTAAATATATTTTTCACATTATTAAATTTGTTTGTAAATTTTCCTATGTACAACATGAAAAAAAAAAATATATATAGAAGGACAATATTCTGGGTGGGAAGAAATGTTTAGTTTTGGAGTTAAAATAGCTTCGAGTGCAAAGGGTTCAAAAAATATAAATTCAATATAATATGTGAATTAAAGGGATGCAAATTGATACTTCTCAGGAAAGTTATTACGTTTTCTAACGTTCTTATGTCATTCAGTGATTTGTTTGAATAATGATTTATACAAAACTTGTGGTTATTGGTTCAGTTTTGCTCCTTGCTGCAAGGATCACGGTGTATCGAGGTCAAAAAACGATCAGGACTTACCTCGTATGCTCTGAAGAGCAGATAAAGCTCCCTCGGCTTGGCGTCCATCGGCAAGCCGCTCACGAACAAGGTGCGCACCTGGAAAAAGAAGCAGAAAGAAAGCGATAATTGAGTTAATTAAGCTAATTGTTGGGGGCCAGGGGCCGAGCGATGGAGGGGACGGGGCGGGGAAAAAGAAACAGAAGATACGGAGCGGAGTTCCGTACGGAACGGGAAAAAGGATTCGTGTCGGGTCGAAGGATGGCTGGAGATAACCGGGAATTAGCCTGCTCTGTTTGACTGGTACTCTCGCGGGGGGCGAAGCGATAGCTAATTGTCAAATTAATAGGAAACGGTAATGCGACGGGGAACTCGCTCCCTTTGTCCCGTTTCTAATTTAACGACTGATTTCGCTTATACCTTCGTTTATTTAACGTAATTCGTCCGCGTCGAACCCTTTGCGGGATACAATCCACGACGAAATAATAGGTTCGGGAACGCGTGTCGATATTTGCCAGCAAACTTGAAAATATACCGTCCTAGTTCACCTACTCATTTTTGTAATAAATGTTAGTATGTTTGTAATAAGCGTTGATACATTTTTATTCGTATTGTCTTGAAAAATCGTCAGTTTTTAGAGCCTGTCTAATTTCAATTAATAAATGGAGCACTATGCATACATGAAAGATTCAGATGTCGGAGATTTACGTTGACCGACTGTATTCTATTTGGTATTTGTAACATTTTCTCTCGAAATCTTGGCCAACTCCGATTTTAACCGAAGCCAAACTTTGATCGTAAAATGCGATTGAGTTATTAGCTACTGTCTCGAGTGCGAGTTCCATAATTCAAAGTTGAAGCTATATATCCGACGACCTCGGATCAATATCTCTCCTCTTTGAAATCATTGAACCTGACAGGCCAAACAAACGGGACCGTTTGTTTGTACTTCTCTGTCGCAGAAACGTCAAACCGAGTATCCAGTGTCAAATATTGCAAGTCCCGAAGAATCGTCTTATTTCGATTCATTCTTGACCCAGATACTCGGTCTCGGGGATTAGAACACATTGTGGGGTACCGCGGAAGTAAGCAAAACTGAGACGGTAAATTACACACTGATTTGGCAGGCTGCCAATAGAGACAGACCGGTCTGTCCAAGGCAGGACTTTCCTCGGCGGAAAAGGTATCACTGGCAGATTAGAACGCGTCTCGACTTTTACAACCTATAGAAACGTTTCCAAATGGAATACAATTTGTACGGAGTGGGACAAAACGGTGAGCCATTTCGCCTATTGCCATAGGCTCCCTTGACTACTTGTTCCATAGCAGACTAAGCGGGTATATGTAATATATAATAAACGAAGAGACAACTGTATCGGATCGATTCAAGACGGACACCTCGTGCAGCGCATACATACATTCGCATGTATGAGAATCGCACGGATCAATCTCACCGAGTGCCTATGTACAATCGATCCGCATTTTCCCATGCATTATCACCGCTACGATGACGGCAGGTTTTCCCAGAGGAACGAAACCGAATCGGCGCGCAACGCGTCGAACACAATGCTGCGAACACGTAGACACGTGGAAAACGTGGAAAACGTGGAAAACGTGGAAACAATGCGCGACCGCTTTCTCTGCGTCCGCGTTCTACTGTACGCACGACGTTCAACGAGGGGCGAAAACTAGAAAAAAAAAGGAAGTAAGAGAAAATAAGCTGTACGCATTAATTTTTTACAAAAACATTGCCCGTCTTATAGTTTTGTCGCAGTTAATGAAAGGTAAGTTGGTGTTACTTTGAAATTCTTAGAAATACTAACGAAAACTCTGCGTTAAACGACGTCTCGAGAAATAACTGATAACGCTCTGTATGAAAGACGATGGAGGAGTTCTTTCATGTAACACATAATTATTTCGTTTTAAGTGATGTCTTATAGTATTGTCGCGGCAATAGGGATAGTTCAGGGACTTTTTTCGGTTAGATATTTGAGACATGTATCGAGAAAAAGACTGACACAGATGAACCGAGTCATCCGCTTGGGATGATGAAATGGAGTGAAATTGGTGAGCACACGTCGATCTTGATCCCATCCCTAGCAGCGGGGACGTGATCTCGCGAAAAGCGGACAAATTGTCGCCTTCTTATTCGCATAGCACCGCGACACGCTGCTTACCTCGGCGTGTACCGGAAGAAGGAGGCTTCACTCGCCGCCCCTGTAACTCCTTCACGTTGATATTCACGAGCGCCTATTCAATTTAACCTTGCACCCATAAGCATGCGATGTATGCTATGCCACTGGCGCGGCGAGCTTTCCGGGTGGACGAAATCGAGTAACGTTTCAGTCGAAGCATCAACACTTTGGATAGGATCAAGGCTCAATATGTAGGGTAACTGGCAACTGCACCTAATACGGAACACCTGATTTTAGTGCAACGCATACTTTGAAAGTTATACAAGTGTGGAAGTTGCGTGGACCACCCTGTACAATGAACTCTGTCGAAAATTATAAATGAGTGTAATATTTCATACTGTGTTCCATATTATTCATAATAATTCAAAATATTAACAAAAATAATTGATACGTGTTTCTTGTCAAAAATATTCTGCAAAACATTTCTATGTATTCATCTCCTAATTATTCTACTATAATATCAAATACATTACTGGAAACATTTATTGCATCACACGTATATCAAGCACGCTATTGTTTATACATATTTCCCTTCTGGTCTTACTTCTTTAAAATTAATTAATGCGGATAGGTGTTACAAAAAAAGAAAAAACAATGACAAGCTAATTAATTCACAGGAAGCTGTTACATTTATTCATTCTGGTGAGTAAATTTTGTACTGCGTACACAGTCTACGTATGCCTTATAAAAACAGCAAGGAAGTACACATCAAGGTTTCGTGAAACTGTTGTTATAATGTACGCAGAAACGAATAAGATTATTCAACGATGTTTCAAAAAGACATGTTTATACTTTTGGTTTCAAAATCTGAAATGTATACATAATAATAACTTCTGTCTAGCTCCTTCATATTTATTTTCTTCTATAAAAAGCAGTCTAGTTACGAAAAAGTAGGTAAGTGGGTACTTGAGACTATACACCAAACAATTTCCACTAGTTTTTCTTTTGAAAAATACGACATAATTACATTTTTCTTCGTTATTCTACGCAATCGCCGAGCAATTGTTTTCGCGTTGTGGAAACACGACCGAGCAAGTGAAAAGATACACGAGAAATTTTGCAAACGCGTGAAACAAGTTTCGAGAAAATAAATCATTGAAGTATAAACAGCCATTTGGGAAATATTTCGGAAAAAGTTTTCGTCCTCCACCCCGAGATGTCACGTGTTTGCCGTTCTTCCCGAGCACTGCAAACAGACCCGACAAGAGGAGAGCGGAAGAGTTCCGTGAACTCGTGGGGAAAAACTTTTCCCGGAAACAAATCGCTGAAAACTAACAATGCTTTCGAAATGCTGCATAAATATGTTCGTATTCGTTTTCCTGGTTTGTCGCGGCTTTATGAGGTTACCCAGTACCCAGTACACCACGGACGCTTCGAACGAACAGCAAACGAGGAATGATTCTATGAAACAGGTTTACCGAAGTTTCGAATCCAATCTTCGAGTAAGTATGTAAGTCAAAACAACCTTTTCATTTCTTGAAGTACAGTGCGCAATGTGCGGGCAATATTTGGCGAAACAAATCTTTCGAATACCATTTCGTATTATTAATTTTACTTGGCTCGTTTGAATGTTTATTACGAATAGTTCCCCTTTCTTAAATAGTACTCTCTGAACGGGAGAGCTGTATATATTATGTTCCTGATGTTATAAAATAAAGGAAAGAGGATTCGCTGGATTAATTACTTAACTGTTGTTGCTGCGAGGATTAATTGTGGAACTTCGAACTCACCTGTAACAGAAAATGAAAGAAAAAGTTAATATATGTTCGTCATTTTATAATAATTTTAAATAGCTTCTATATTATTTTATTTTAATTCGAGAATGTTGTCGCTTGGGACAAGGGACCCAATCACTTTGTCTATATCAATTACACTTATTTTTAAGGCATAATCAATATTAAAAAAGAGATATTACATTTTTTCGGTAAAATCAGTTATTATATAGAGGTTATATATCTCTTTTTTAAAATTCATTATACTTTGAAAATAAGTAGAATTAATATAGGCACAGTAATTGGTAGCTCCACAGTAATTGACTCCCTATATCTTAATTTGACCGAAACAATGTATTTTAGACGTTCGTTCGATAAAGATCAAAGTTTCAAGTGGTCCAACCCTAATACATATTTATATTTTATTCGCGTCTTCTTATTTGCATGATCTATCACCTGTCTCCTGCGTACAGTAACCTCTGGATGCCATGCATTTAAAGCACATATAAAAATGTGAGAATACTTCGAAAATTTCATAAGATTTCTATTTCACGTTTTGGCTCTACACCTGCTGCCCATTGTTTCTGTAACGTTACGTCGTTACGATTGCGTCAGTGTGCTTAAATTTTTGCGTACCGATTAGTCATACTTGAAAAATATTACGGTATTGATTTTATAGACAATGTTGTCAGCGAGACGAAACAGATTTGAGTTTGTTGATTGTGAAGTGGAATGTTTGTTACTGTAAAAAGTTATTTGCATGGCTTCCTTAATACAGGTTGTCCCAGGTAACTAACTTTTTCCCTTGCGAAAATGTTTGCAGCTTCGTTGAGGCGTTAGTAACGAAAAACACGGGCCAATCAGAGCGTGGATATAACAAACGGATTCCGGCATTGGCTGAGCCGGAATCCGTCCGCTATAGCCGCGCTCTGATTGGCCCGTGTTTTTCGTTAATAAATTCTTAACAAAGCCGCGGAAAACATTTTTCTAAAGGAAAAAGTTACTTAAAGTGTCAAGAATTCCATTTATCTTTCAAGGAATTACAACACTTTTGGGACACCCTGTATATCGTTCAAATTAGTTATCCTTTCTCTCCTCTTCCAGATGACAGATTTCTTGTCTTCATTCTTGTTGGTCGTCGATTGTGGTCAAGTTTCGACATTGCAACGTCCTTTTACCTTTTCATTCCGCATTCTATATTTCGTACTCGAAACCTGGCCTCGAACCTGTCACAAACGTAAAACTGCGTCATCGAGAAATTAAAGATAGCACATCTGGGCTATCTTTTTGACGAGGAGCGTATAGAGCGCGAATTGCCGCCGCGAATGCTAGAAGATGCTCTAGAGTAGAAAGTATTATTTTCGACACGGTAGATGCATTCGACTCGGCCGTCGTCGCCCACGCTGTTGGCTTCATCAAATCAGATAAACCGCACACAACGAAGCATTGTCTCTGGCTCGTGAATAGGAGCGTTTGTAAGTACATACGTACACCGAGAGCCCGCAACACACAAAGGCCGCAGATTAGAGCGTGAAGCTTCGACATGGATTTCACGAGCCGCTTTTCGATGTTCTCGAATTACCAGTAAACCTTGACTCGGGATTCATCGAACCCGCAGAAACGTAAACGGTTGCTTTACCCATTATTACCGGCCCCGACCGACAGCACTGTCGAGACACGTGGCCGCTGCGCTATTTACCTAACCTAACATTCACGACGATCGAACAATAGAATCGATTGAGGCTGATTAAGAGCAATTCCGACCTAGAACTTTGCAAAGATCGGTTTCTTTAATTCTACCTTCCTGCGGTTTAAGTCTTCGAAAACGTGTCCAGAAAAGGATTTATTCCAACTCCTAAATATAACGAAGCTACGGATGTTTAGAATAAAGTATACACCTTAATAGCATTTATGGTTGGCTGACGGTGACCAACCGTTGGGAATTGGTTGGGATACAGTGGTTTCGCGTACAAAGCCTCAACGTAGAGCCTCCGACTTTGCCCGTGGGCAAAGCTAGGGGCAAGTGACTTAGCGAAGTGGGGGTATGCCGTAGCACAGCCATAGCTGGCCTACGCGGCTGTGATAATGCGTGTGACGAACACATGCAACCTCGCCCGAAGGGTCGTGGCTTTGCGCCCGTGCCGTTCTGTGTATGTCCAGGGCAAGAAAATCGCTGCCCGTAGAATTTAGAATGTACATAGTTGCTTTTCAGGAAAGTGGACCGAATTACTCGAGTATATGATTTGAAGGAACCATTGAATCAGCGTTATTTATAACGGTGTTACAGGTGGAAACACAAGAAAGCGAAGCCTCGTTGGAGATTTCGAAAATTGGAGCACGTTGCGTGCGAAAATACCAGTACAAGTAAACAAACAGAAATTTCGTGGGCCGTTTAAGCGGAATATCAATTAGGAGGAATGGACACGTGTCCGAGAACATCCGACACCATTATTTTCAACACAGTTCTGTAACCTGTCCGCGATCGTAAGGGAGTCGAAATAAATTCTGAGGCCGACAGAGAACCGGCCATTACTCCTTCGGAGATGGGATTTTAAGGGAATCGGCGTGAATTTAAGAGCCCGTCGCTCGGTTCCTTTATTACTATGAATAATCCCGAGTGTCACGAACTCGTTTCACCATTATTTATATGTATTTACGGCGCATGGTTATTTACGCGGGGCCTGGTTGGACATGGATCAACGCGGCTCCGGATCGTCGCGTCGGTTCTTGATCAAACATACCATCCGGCCGACCCCATTAGAAACCTATCTACGGATCGTTTAATCGTGTGTCATTTTAAATCGCTTTATTCATTTGTTCCAGAGATTAATTATCATCGCACGCTGTTTCCTGTGTATTTTCCTAGCTACAGTAAGGAGCAAAACTGAAGCGACAACCACAAGTTTTGTGTAAATCATTATTTATCGCTAGATACTTATTGAAGATACGAATATACAAATAAGTCAGTGGACAGCACGAAGAACCCTCAAAACCCTCCTTGAAATTTTCATTTTCGCGCATTCCAGAGTCAAAGCCTCTTGACATCGTGGTTTCCAGTGCACGCAAAGCGAATCCACAAATGCCTGCCACGAATGCATACTTACACGCACCGTGGTCGAAGATTTTAATTTTGCAACAACGTTTATTTATATATATATATACACTGACGTAATATCGTAGTTACGTCAGCGGCGCGCGAACCTCTAAATTAATCCTAGGTGCAGCACGGCGAAGGAAATGTTAAAAAGGGCCGGTGGAAGCCAATGTGCAAGAAGCGTGCTTCCGGCTGCGAGACAAAATAAAATACCGGAGCTCGGGTTCGATGAGCACGGGGTCGTTTTCAACGCGTTCGACTTAATACATTCGGTCTATCTTCTAACAAAGAATCACGTGTGCACGTTACATATAGAGAAAAAACGCCTAGATGATATATCTTGAGTTCCCTTTTCCTCGGGAAAACCCTCTGATGCTCGCGAAAAATAACCACGAACCAACTAGATACCAGAAAATTAAACTTTCCTTTCCTAAAAAACCAACTTACACCAACAGACAACATTATAATTATACACATACGCCGTTCCTCGGGATGAACATTATTCACCCATTTACTATTCTTGCATACTGTAAAACTATGCGATTTCTTTCCGTCCGTCTACTCATCCGAATTATTATGATTAAAAATGAATTGAAAGAATTTCTAATAATAATTTAAAATTAGAACTTGCCTAATTTCCCATTCTACCGCCCTATTCAATTGTTGCAAATTCAATTTTTTTTTCTTAATAAAGTGATGGTTATCACTGAAAACCTTTATTACTTACTGATTAATGTAGGATGGTTTTTTACACCATACTGGATTCACTGTAACGATAATAACAGGATTCCTTACAATTACAACCCGAATTTAAATTAACTGACGGTTATATAGGGTATTGTACTGATATTGTGAAATTAATTTGAATACGTAGTATGCATGCAATTAGCTGTACCAGCTAATCACGGGGGACTGACACATCAGACAATCGAGCCAGAAAAATGATTCTCGAGGAATTCCAGCGGCGCAACGGCAAAGTGGAAAGTGACTGGATCGAGAAAAAAGGCAATCTTTCCGGCTACTGTAACAGCCGAATGCACTCAGCAATCACAGAGAGTAACGAGCTGAGAAAGAGGAGAAGAAAGAGGCTTTCACGCACCGCGCCGATTTGTTTGTCCCTGGTCGAATAGCTGGCCCTCGGTAAGGAAAAATCGATGAACGTAACAAAAAAAAAAAAAAAAAAAAAAAAAATGAGAGAGAGAGAGAGAGAAGAGTGAAAAAGGAACGATAAGATGGTGGTGTCAACGTAGTCAGGCTGCCGAGCGACTCGTGAAATTGCTCGGATGCGCTCCAAATGCGATGGTACTCGAGACACCACGGCGGACCCCGTTTTCTCCGACCTCTAAGCGCACGTGCAACTCTGTTTCGTTGCATTTTCGGCCGCCGCGCCGCGCGAATAGCGATGGGTATCCGCCGGACCTCTCAAGCGTGATCGAACACTTGTTCGAAACTTTCAGCGTCAAGAAATTCCTTCAAACACGTAACCTAGTTGTCCTTAACCTTTCCTCCTTGAAACATTTGGTAGCGTATTACAGTAATTTAACACCTCCCAACCTCCTAACTTATAATACACAGGGTGAATCACTTAACCGTATGTCAAAGTAAAACGTTAGACCTTTTTACTGTACTCTATGAAAAACCCTACATCCTAGAAATATTGGGTAATACCTGATTCCCCTTCGTTTTATAGTATGCCGTCCTCCCCTCGCGTCCTCTAGTCGTGGCGAGTACACGTTATTAGTGAATATTTGCAATATGGGGAAAAAACGCAATGAAACTGCGTTGGAAGAACGAAAAATTATTATACAGTTATACGAAGAGGGCACATCATATAGAAACATATCAGAAATACTAAAAAGAAGTCGATCAACTATACAGAGTATAATAACTAAAAATATGAACAAGATAGAACAGAAGGAAATGAAGGAAAAATTGTTGACTCAAAATATAAAGCGAAAATGGATGAACCTATTTTGCTACACTTTTTTATTGTTTATGTAATGATTTTTAGTTTGATATTCAGATAATATAAAAAACCAATATGCCCGCCATGAGTTCAGTGACTTTTCCTTTGAAATACCACAGCTCAAGTGTTTAATCGTCAGTAAATAAAATAATTATAATATAATTAGAACATCCTCCGATATTATTGTCCGTTATAGAACTTTTACTCGATTCGTTATTATGAGATGATTAACTACTTTGACTAGATTAAACGGCTCGATTGTGCATAATTAGTAGTGAGGAAGAGAGAGTAGCTAAAACTTCACATTATTTATATCATACGGTGAAGTGCAAAGTATGTCATTAGTACGTCCGAAAATAATTCAGTACATTGTGAAGGTAGACTGCCAGACAAGTGGATAGCACGCGTACGCGATTAAAAGTACCTTCCATGTTATAACAAAATGACAAGAAACAATTTTTCGATTGAAGAATTTTCACGAGAAATTATTGTAACTATCGAGCACTGTGTAAGAGGAAAAGGGTAGCGTAGCTGCACTTATGGAAAACCAAATCTAACCAAATCCACCACTAAAGATCATTTTTAACAGTTTGTGCACCGGAATAATTCTTTTACGTAGTAATCTAGTTACCGAGGATGAGTTGTTGGTTTACAATATTGCTGTTGAAAAGTCTATTAAAAAATTCTTATCCGTGGAGTACCCACTTTCAAAAATTATACAAATTATTATTATTACATTGTTACTAAAAAGTATTACAAAAATCTATAATGCAAAGACTTTAAGAGTGACGTTATTTAAGATTTCTTAGGAAGCAACTTATATAAGTGGGGCCTGAAGTGCATAAAAAGATATTTATTTAAAAGAACCCATCACTATGTATCGGTAGTGCAGCGTGGTAGCACGTTGGAACGCATCTAAATCAACACTAAAATGAACTCCAGCCGCGCGCAAACTTGTGAATCGCGCTTACAGCTGCCAGAAATGCAGGTCACCATCGGCCCACTTGATCTGGGACGCCGAGTTTCCTGTTCTCGAAGCTCGTTTTCCTCAAAAAGCCGTTTCCTATCTTACGATACGAAAATTGCAAGCTTTCATTGCATTTGCAGCATTGTTCGAATATTTGAATATGAAAATTTGTTCGTTAAATTGATACAATGATAATGATACCATATTTATTTACCGATATACAGCTACAACTCTATAATAAGGACAGCTTCGTAACGCTGAGATCAAATATATCATATGCAACAACGAAATATTATTATCGTTTCACAAATCAAAAGTTTGTAATTTACGTTGGAGCTTTCGCCTATTAACCATAACAATTGTTGCCTTTTTATTCTAATTGTTGTAAAATTTTTGCTGCATGATGTGTCGCTTTCATGTCAGTTCTGAATATCGATGCAGTCTTACTAGATGTTTTACTGTTTTTATTTGCGGTATTTCAGAGTTACTTAGTTTCACGTGCGGTATGCAATATTTTCTTAAAGTGAAAGTACTCGGGATATATATACAGGGTGTTAAAAAAAAACCATTAATAACCATTAATAATTGTACTATACCTAAAAAAAAAAAAAATTGTACTATACCTAAAGAAATTTAAAAATTTGTCATAAATTAATAATGTATTTTGAAATTGTTATGCGTTGTAGACTCTTAGTAAGTGAAACATTGACGTGATCAATTAAATTTTGAATGGATTTGAATTTTTGTACAGCATAGTGGAACACAACATTCGTAAACAGATTGCGTAAATATCGCTGATGTATTTTGTATTCACACGGTGCATTGTAATTGCATGCTTTTTTAAAAACTTTTTAACAAAGCGTTTACCAGCCCGTGTTTAAACAACATTCTTCTTCACTTTTGCCCGAAGAACACCACTGCACCATACGTCGGGAAAAATCTGGGGCACTCTCTATAGTCGTAATTATGTTCTAACCATTATTGTTTCAAAACTAATTTACCACCTCGCAAACTTCGTACGTATGTGTAACGACGTCGGGTCACGCGGGCGTGAAAACCTTTCACACGTTGAAAATTGTTAACATGCGACAAAAATTAAGAGCGCAGGACGTAATATAATGAACCGAATTATCGCAAATTTTTATAACATTTTGCAATATAGACTACCGAAGTGATAATAACTCGATTACAGTTTATGTAAATTGATTTATGTTTATTTTTAGAAATACATAACGCGAAGAAGTACATAATTTGAAGTAATTGAAAATATTCTTTTCCATTTCAATTCTTTCGATAGATTGAGAACAATTAACGTCTGTGTTCTACAGAATTTTGTGTTAGAATTATTCTCTCTTTTAATCAGCAATAAATTCATCAAGCTTCGCAGTCTATTAATGACCAATAGAAAGCTGGATATGGTGAGTTGCCGTAATGCGATATTGGAGAATCCTGATATTGCTATTTATTGGTGGTGAATGCAATCATCTGTATTGGCCACTTGTTTCAACTAGCAAGCAAGTATCTACAGGGTGTTCCAGTTTATCCGGAAATCGAGGATATCTCTGAAACTGTTGATGATTGATCATTCTCCCTATCACATGCTTAAATAAAAAAGAGATCAATTCAATGGTGTAGTCACATGTTTCATTTTAACTTTGTGTCATTACAATTTTCGGAATATTGTTTAGAACTTTATTGCGTATAGATACTATCGATGTTTCGAAAACCAGATGAATTAGTTATCAACTAATAGCACAAAAGACATTTAAGTGTACGAACACTTTTGTCCCCCACTGTATGTATATTATACAGAGTGAATCGTAAATTATTCCCTGGTATACTACCCTCTGCGACGGGTAGCATACTACAATCTGGCTGGACAGCGCAGACGCGACAACGTAACATGTGTCCGCCAGTTATATTCCATTTTCCTCGATATAGCAAAACAACCGTTCGCTGCTTTCCAAAGAAAAAAAAAAAAAAAAAAAAGACGAAGGAGAGACGACTATAGAAACCCGTGGTAAGTGTTCTATAGTTCCATGGAGGACGACCTCGCGCGATCGGGCCACGTTTCACAATCGAAGAAGACATACACCGGACCAATGGCGGCCACCATGAATAATAAAACTTTGCGAGGTCAGACTAATTGTAATACTCGATTACACGGCGATGGAACCGCGTCATGTGCTCGATCCTCACATTCATTTCGCCGTGCGAGCGCGATCTACATATACGTATATACGTATACATGTATACCTAACCTACACTCTTCACGGCTTTTACTTTCTATACCAGTCCACATAATAGTCCGGTCTCGAACCTTCCGGTATACACGTATAACGCACAGCGAAAACCACAACGGTTCATAAGTTGCACGATCGAGTTACCCGCTGCACAAAGAAAGTTCAATTTTTGCCGCGAGTCGATGGAATTGAATTCTTCTTTCACCGTCCTCTCTCGCTTTCTTGAGCTGTTGTATACTAACTGTACTTTTGCTTCCGCGGTATACAGAAACCTCTACCGGTGCATTAGAACGATAACTTGTTTTTATAATACATCGTCAAATAACGATGTGTCTCTTTATTTATACTTTAACACGTCAACCGGGCAATTTTACAATTTGAAATACACTTACGACGACGCATAGTGGTCTCTAGTCGCCAAAATATGGACAAAATCTCAAGATGTTCCTGGATTTAATTGAAAATTTGTGATACGTTAACGTTAAACTTTTTCAAGTACATTTATATGACAGTATGTGCAGTACTACATAGAGAAATACATGGTTTTTTAAGCCTACAACAAGAGGTGTACGAATATACTTTTTACACTCACTGTACGTTAGCATAAATATCCTATCCGGGGTTGTCTGTGTTTATAGTCTTCCTCGCTTGCGTATTTGATGTGGAAGAATGAAAATAATAATCGGAGTTTCGAATCTCTTTGATAGGGTAGCAGATTGGCCGATTATTGTTAATTAGTGTGCCCAGTGTGATCGTAAATGGTACAAGGTGGACGTTGAGTTTGCGCGCAATAATGGCGGACTTTGCAGCGGTTCTTTGGCGAGCTCGGTCCCTTCACGGCATAAAACGCCCGTAGTTTTGCGGTCATTAATATTAATTTCGCAGCTCCCGCTGAAAAAGCGACCCTAGATTCTCAGGTAAACCGACGACAGGCCTGCATGCATCGGCGATGTCCGCCTGCATCGTCATAAAGAAACAGGGCCGACCCCCCCTAGCTATCGTTCTTTACACCGTGTATCTACATGCATATAGCCACCTCTTTCGCTTCTTTTTCCTTTCCCCCGCTACGGAATCGTAACAGTTGCTTCTGACAACTTCCGACGGCTGCCATTACACGTTTAGTTTCAACTGCGCGCGACACACCGGCGAACAAAACTGAAATTTGCTCGCGAAAACAGAAAACAAAAATTGGCTCGATGAAAAAAGAATAGTAGAATGAAAAAGAAACGTGCAAAACTTTCTATAGGCTTTTCACTCCACGCAGCACCGAGGAATGGCTTTCAAACATTTCGCTACATTTTATCGTACCAATAATAATAGCTTCCCGACTTTTTTCAAATCGATACATGAATTCCAAGGTGGTGTCACCTTATTTCTGTGCTTTTCCACTCTATTTTTTAATGGAAAATACGAAAATATACAAGATCCATAGATTTTAACACAACTTTTAATTCAATTTTTACCCACAGACGTTGGTCAAACTAGACATAAGAATAATCTGCAGATTCGAGTTTCTAGGATTAAAACTTTGATTTTGCGAGAAAGTTGATGAAGTTGATTTTGCGAAAAGAGTTGTGTCACGTGGAAAAAGTCAAAATATAATAATATTTTTCAGTAGAAGACGCTAGTCCTGAAAAAATTAATTTTTTAATTTCGTCAGATATACGTATTATACACATTCTTTTAACTGCACCATTTTTACTTCTGGTATTTTAAAATAAACGAAAGATAAATTACTTAGCCATTGTGTTTCTGTGAAGACTAATTGTGGAACTCGGAACTCACCTGCAACAGAAAAGAAAGGAAAGGGTTAGATAATATGTACACATCGCCTACTTAATTGTAATAATTCTCACAATCATTGAAACAACAGTTTCTACACATACAAATATGTCGCTTAGATAAGAAGTGATTTTTTTTTTTTTAATTTATTACACAATTTATATTTTAACATCAATTTTTTTATATTTATATTCTATTTGTGTAAAATAATAATTATTTTAGGAGCTATTTTGATGAAAATAATGGAAAATAGTCACACACAGTGTATATACGATTAAATTACACCTTGATGTACACAATTTTTAATGTGGAAGACACAACTCATAATACGATCCATTCATAGAATAGAAAGCAATGTCACACGACAATGTCGTCATACGAATCAAGAAGAGTGACACGACTGTTCTGCACCAATCAAATTATGTAGATAATTGAACAAGGTTTTCATAATTGATCAAGGAGCGTTTTCCCAACATTCTTATAGCAATTATTCGAAAATCATGTTGTTCGAGTTGCGTCACTTTCGTTGCAAGTTATGGTAAATGTGTCTTTGAAAATAAATTGCTTCGAAATAAGAGATATCTACCAAAAATGGGTATATAGTACATTGAAATTATTAATTGACGTGGATCATCTGATGTCACAAGATTCAAATGTTTTCTAATCATCATTTTCACAGAATTATCTGAGGTTAAAATACTTGACTACTAGGCTAAGATGGTCGATTACTGGAACGATTACCCTTATCAGCCTAGACACGTAGGTGGCAAAATCCTGGAGCCACCGCCAAGTGCAGGTAGGAAGAGCTGAGAAAGAGCGAGAGAAAAAGGAAAATCCCATCGAACAATAATGATTCTCTCGATTCCGCATCTTGACCCCGTTCCAACAATACCGTCGGTTATCGACGTCGAATCGGTTATCTCCGATTTCGATAACGGTCAATAGTTCGGCCCCTCTCCACCGGATGAAAAGTTCCGTACAAAATGGCCGGACGGTGCGGGCGGGGGATCGCGGAAGAAAAGGGCCAACTGAAAAAAAAGGGTTTCCAGCAAAGAAATTCTGAAAGAAGTCGCCAGGCTATAAAGACCGGCCCTGGCCCGAAGCCTGGCCGTGCATCGAACATGACCGAGTGCCGTCGCGAGACAGCATGCTCTCTCTCTCTCTCTCTCTTTCTCTCTTTCTCTCTCTCTCTCTCTCTCTCTCTCTCCTCTCTCTGTCTCTCACCGAAGAGAGACATCGACAACCAACGTAGAAGAGTAGACACGACGAGGAATCACGGAGGAAGAACGCGAAGAAGGACAAGCTATCGCGAAAAAAGGGAGGAGGAATAAGGGTAGATGGGAGGGGGAGTCCAAGGGACGGCGGCGGGGGTCGGTACAGCAACCCATAAAAGAGGAACAGAGATCGACATATGTAATGAAACGAAAAGAGATACCTGGAGGATGTGCAAACCAGCGGCAGAGGGGGTGGGAGGGCAGACTGTATAAATAAAGTGACACAAAAGAAGAAAGAGACAGGTCGGTATAGTAAAAAAAGAGAGGGATGAATGGGGGACGCGAGGAGGGTCGGAGACGGCTGCGGTCGACGGCAGAGCGGAAGGGAGGCTCGAAGCAGACAGGGTGAGAAGGAGAGGGTGAGGACAGCTTGGTAGGGGTAAGAGAGTCTCAAACGGCGGGGGTACGCGTGGAAGAGGGGGTTGCCAGAGTGGTGGAGGGGGCTGAAGAGAGGGGAAAAGATGGAATGGTAGGGGATAGGAGACCGAGGGTGGTGGGAGACCGTTGGGAGGTCGTTCTGGCGACGCCGTGTCTGTCCCGACGCTAGGTACGAGAGAGCCGAGCACAGTGGCCCGATCACTTATTCATGCGCTCCGAAATGATTCCAGGCTTCTGTGTTGTTAGCCGGCGTCGGGTTGCGTCTGTGTTCTGCGTACCGGCGCCAGGCCGAGCAGAGCCGAGCCGAGCCGAGCCGAGCAGGTGAATTAAAATGTCCGACCGCCCACCAACGGAGCACGCGATCCCGCTTTGCCGAGCTGAAAATGCTCCGAAGGAACGGACCTTACTTTTTAACGAGGCCTCGCTTTTCAGTCGAGTGCTTATCTAATCGAAACAAGAGTTCTCCTTTTTAAAATACATGCTACGACGCGACCAGTGGTTTGCACCTGTGGGAAATTGCTTGGAAAATCGTCCGATGATCGGACAGAAGTGCTGTCCGATCGATAGTGGGATATGTCAGGATTATAGGAATTTAGTCGAGATTTAAGACACGGACGTGTGACCTCTATACTATTGGGTTGTTCGGAAAGTAATTTATGAAAGACGATTTTCTTATAGCGAATAAATATTTTATTGAATTAAAATTAAGTCTGAACGACCGCCGAAGCTAAATGCCTACAAACGAACTCTGTCTTTTCCAAAAACGCAGATGCACATATTATTGCTATGTCACCCTTCAAACGTTACACAATTGCGTCGATAATTAATGCAATTTTCGCAGAATGAAAATTGTACGGAACAAGAACCGAATAGAAGTTTCATTCTTTCCTTAATAATTTCGATCGGCTGAATCCAACGTATTGATATTTTGAAACTCTTCCAAATCTGTCTACTGCTTTGGAAATATGCTTACACATAAAAATTTATGTGTCGAGGGCAGTCGTGGAGACGAGTGAAATTATTACGAGATGAAAGATATAACAATAAGTAAGATTCCTGTACAGAAGGATTTGGCAGGAGTTAGCGAATGGACGAAATATGTATTAGCTGTTCGTTGACGTTGTTAGACGAGTATGAGCCGTAATCATAATTCGACCGCGAGAAAAGCGACCACTCATATCGTCGACAAGTGCGTTAAACACTTCGTAGCGTCTTGTGTTCGCGATCCTGTTCGAGTGGTCGATCATCATAGTAGATACATACAGATGTATGTGTACGCGGACGATGATACGAATGAATAAGGGTGGTGTTCGCCGTCTAAAGTCTCGTTTGTAAAATATGAATGCTCCACATTCTATGCAGCGACACTGTAAATAGCTCGGTTGTTGCGGTTCCGAGCGAGATGAACGATCCGCGGCTGCTGCACTCTCGAGTTCTGAGCTCTGTGCTGCTCGGATTGAAATCGCTTGACCTTGCTCTCCAACGTGATCCAACGATCGAGTTGTTAATTCCGCTGAATCTCGCGGGAATATACCGACTCTATCTAACAGAATAATAACTTTCCCGAGTTTTTTCGGTGCCGAACTAGAGTAAGGGACCCAATTAATGCGGGGTGTCAATTAATTAACCCTTTGCACTCGAAGCTATTTTAACTCCACAAGAAAACATTTCTTCCGACTTGGGATATTTCCCTTTTATATATATATATTTATTTTTTTTTTCATGCTATACATACGAGAATGGTGCAATTTGCTCGTACAATACTGAAGTTTTTAATAATTTATTGAATACAAACATTGCTGTATCATAAATAATGATACAGATGCCTCAGTTTACGAATTACCTTTTTTCAACGATGAATCAGTTTTGACCCCCTTTTAACCGGCTATATCCTTTAAGTAAGACAATAGATTGCACATAAAAAATTCAGCCATGAAAACGATCAAACACTCCTACGACCACACTACGTAACTTTATACGAGTTTATGGCTTCGTAGACAAATTCGAAGAAACTAGAATTAAATATGCAAATGTCCGTGGGAATTGTAACATGTTCATCGACGTGTCGCGCTATAACGCTTCGCGAGCGAAGAACATGCGGTGTTCGGCTTGGCACTCGACAGTTCAAGAAATATAGGTTAAATTCAACACATCTATTACACGGTTTTGTTAAAACTGCATTTTCCTGATTCTTGTCCTCTGACAAATAACATCAGGCGCGAAATGTCTGATTTCATGAAGACTGAAATTATCTTGCTAATTGATTAATAAAAAATAAAACCAGTTGGCATGCTTTGCGTATGTATATAGAGCCCGAAGATAGATTGGCCGACCGCCAATATTTTTAAAACGAGATGGAAAACAGTGGAGCGTATTTCAAATGAGGAGGTAAAAAATCACCTGGATCAGTTTTTTGCCTGGAAAGAACAAAAATTTTATGAGCGTGGAGTCGTGCTACTGCCAGAAAGATGGCAAAAGGTATTGGACCAGAATAGACACTATGTAATTCAATAAAATATTTATTCGCTATAAGAAAATCGTCTTTCATTTTCATTAAGAAAAAGGAAATTACTTTCCGAACAACCCAATAATTATTCAAATATTTTTGTGGACCACTATAGGTA
Source organism: Seladonia tumulorum (assembly GCA_913789895.3). Classification (NCBI taxonomy): domain Eukaryota; kingdom Metazoa; phylum Arthropoda; class Insecta; order Hymenoptera; family Halictidae; genus Seladonia; species Seladonia tumulorum. The sequence goes on from OU565281.1 coordinate 11,591,809, forward strand.
ACACTAACTCCAACGGAATTGACAAATTACGGAACCGAAGTGGACGTCGATTCGAAAAGATCCTGATGAGATTACGGACTGCGATTAGGAAGAAGAGACGCGATTGGCCGGGCGGTCGTTAAACACTTAATCGGCACAGTAAACCAGCGGCGAAATCGACGCGCACGAAACCCTTCGGAACTATTTCCGGTGTCGTCGATATCAGAAACTAGGATGAGACGACACAGACCAATGCGAACCGATCATTACCACTCGCCACGAATCGCCGAGCTCAACAGACCAGCGAGTGATTAATTACTGCGCCGCCTGTAATTACGAATGGTTCGCTTCCATCGGATAATAACGTTCCCTGAAATCCTGTAATAACCTGTTAGCTAATACATGCGATGCCTTAGGACGCAATGCGATCTAGGATCTAATTCCTTACACAATAAGGAACGCTCCGTCGAATTCTGTTTATTAATTAGGATCCCCGGAAAAACGCGTTTTAGTTAACGAACACGTGTATTACTTTTATTAGAAGTCAACACTTTATCAAGGGTAAAGGTCTCATAAAGAGAACCACGCTTCAAGAAGCCCTGTAAAATGAACCGTTAAATAATTATGAGCAATATGAGCATATTATACCAATATGGCGTCTCCCTTACCTGTCAGAAATGCTTAAAATCGCTCAACTTTACACACGTAATATTAAAACTTATTTATGTATTGATTGATTGTATATTATAGCAAATTTTGATTAGGGATTTAATCATTTGTAATAATTAATTTTGTTTGATTACGGTTTATTCGTGTAACGCAATATGATTTAATCGCATTGTTATTCAGAAGTAAATGCTATTATATTAATTCAGTATGTACTGTATACACGGTATACAATCAATGGTGATAAAGTAACGCTAAATTGATATTTTTTATATGAAAGGCAATTTCAAATATGATGCTTTTTAAATATCAATGATCCTCGACCCAAGCGAATTCGTTACACAATATACCATTTTGTAGGTAACGAAATGTGAGCAAATACAATAATTTTGTTTTATTAATACTTTTTAATATTCGCCAGCTGTTCTCTGGTCAGATAATAATTAATCTCTGTTCTGTATCGGAACCTTCATTGTGAAATGATAATATCCTTTAATATCATCAATCACCGAGGCTTCATTGAAACGTGTTTAAAGGGAAGATTAATGCGAGTTATATTACGTTACAGCAGTATTTGCAACGTTACCCCTTCCAACCTACCGTTACATTTACATTGCAACTGTCTGTGCACATTAATTCATAGCTTTATTGAATTTAGTGTTTATTTCACAAGCACTTTGTACCGAATTTTCGCAGTTGCAATTTTTTTGGGGGGTTATTTGTCTACACCCTTTGTTGTACCGTGCAATGATTAATCTGTAAGGAAATACAGAACGTGCACAGAAGTTCTCCGAATGATCAATCGGTCCTCAAAATATCCTCGACTTCGCGTGGCAGCCAAGTAAGCAGAATGAAAGCAGCGTGTAGGGTCGCAGTATGAGGTATGAGGCCTGGAGGGTGTAACGATATCTAACAAGCGAATCACACCAGGAGTCCCCGTAGCGAGACAATTAATCGGCCCAGTCAGTGCGAAGCTCTCCGTTGCTGGATCTCATTGTCTGGTCACGGCTGTCCTCGCGGTGTGACCGGGACTTTAATTGCTCAAAGGGAATTGCTGGGATAAATCTGGTTTCCAGGGAAAAAAAGGGAGTCGGTGATCAGCCATTTTTCAACCGTCCATTCAGAAACGAATACTGTTGTGCGCCGTCGCCGCGCCGGCTCTGCCAACCTAACCCATCGAACACTCTAATTTCCCAGCATCGACTCAATGAATCAGAAATGCGTTCACTGAATTAGACGAGTCGACGAAATCACTGCATTCAGATCAGAGAAACCATGGATTAAAAACCCTGAGGTACTTTCGAAAGTGCCATAAGATTATATTTTTTCTGCATCATAAAAGGCCGATAATTCTTCTTTTAACATTTTCTCTCGAATAATTGAGAGAGAATTGTTTTCTTTTTTTTTTTTTTTTTTTTTTCTACATCAGGAATAGAATCGGAGAAAAGATTAAAGGGATAGATATTAAAGAACCCCTTAGAAAGATGAAGATATTTTCAGACCCTTTAGAAACGCTGCTTTTAATTAATGAAAATTATTTTATCGCGTGCACGGGCAGAAGGTGAAAGCTCGCTTTTCGAATGAGGTCACGGAGAGAAGGAACTACAGCTTGTTTTTGTCGAGAATGTGGTTTAGCGCAAAAACGGGACGTAAGAAATACGAAAACTTGAAAATCTGAATGTTGTAAGGGACGTAGTATTACAAGAATTACGGGTCAGGAAAACTGCGAAGAGCTGAGATACACACTATAGTACATCGAATTCATAAGTTCTTTTCTACTATGATTATTTCAATTGACGATATAGACACACCATTCTAAAAAATAATAGTGACCCTCGTATCTCGATAAAAGCAAAGTAATAAAAAACAGATTGGAGCACTATTTGTCCCCCAGAAAACCATGCAACTTTTGTTCGAAACATTTATTTACGTTACGAGACTCACCCTGTATATGTTATATACATATATACATATTTTTTAATATTCATTATGTTTTAAGAATAAGTATAATTAATATAGGCACAGTAATTGGCACATCCCACAGTAATTGGGTCTCTTACCCTATACGTTGCAACTGTTTACCAGCGATTCTAGAATGGCGTTCTAAACAGTGTATAATTTTTCCAAAGACACGCGAGCGCCATTAGAATATGTCACGTGGTCGCCGTGTCCTTGCATATAATGGAAATCATTCGTTGCATCAAGGAATGATACGTTAATGCGCTTCCGTTACTAGTCCGCGTAATTGGCGCTTGTTGAATCCTGCAGAAGAATTGCAGTCCGCGCATGTTAACATAGCGTCTATTAGTTTTTTCCAACTACGGATAAGCATCTTCAAAAATAGTTCATTTAATTCGTAGAAACATGCAAAGCAATCGTTCGTCCATATACTAGCATCGAACTATTTTCAAAACTCAAAGCTATCGACCAATTGTTTAAATAGACATACTTCATTTCTAATTCTAATTATTCCCGCATAACCCAATTATTTTAAAGTCTAAACGAGAAGCATACGACAACCTGGAAAAGGTTTTTGGAAACATATGAAAAGAAGGTAATTATTTACATTAGGGGCTTCCTCACCGATTTTGATGACCATGAAATATGTTGTCAAGGTCATCATTCTGAACAACTTTTTCCTATACATGTTACGGCCGCTCAGCTTTAGTTTCCGAGATATTCGCAAAAAAGTTTCAATAGCTCAAAAAATGATCGGAATAGGTGTGTGTAGGACTGTGTAAAATAGTATTTCAAATAGTTGACAGTAACTTATATTTTTATGATATTTTGTTGCCGGTAATGTTATTACGATATTGTAGTCTGTTTATCAACATGTTACGTATTCGTAATTAAACTACAAATAATACTTTGCTAACTATTATAGCTTCTCATGTTAAAAATTATAATTTATAATATTAACTACTTGCTCAACTTATTTTGATTGTAAGGAAATATTTGAAATACAAAATAAAAATATTTCATTTTATCTATCTGGTTATGAAAATAAAAATATTTGATTTAAAGTGGTATCTTATCTGAACCACATTAAATTATACTATATACCAAATCATTAATGATCGTTAATATACGTTGCAAAATATGACAGAAAACCTTGTATCCAATGTTCCACACACGAATACTAATCCTACATTATAAAATACTAATGTAAAGTGTACTTACTTCTGAATCTTCTGTACCTCCGTCGGATCCACAGCACACAATTGTTGACTCACGAGAATAGGTCCGAGTAATTGAACAACAATCACTAAACAACACACACAACACTCGCGCACAACACATTTTATAAAATCGTGACAACGAACGAGAAGATGTCACTCCGACCACGACCAAAATAATACTGCGATTTGATTTTAACAATGATCCCTTCCACCGAGGTGGTACGGTCAGGTTATCCTAGGCAGGTTAGACGCTGAGGGTCTATAAACACTAGATACAAAACCAAGGAAAAAAATTATGGCGGGGCGCCGACCCTATTTCCCGGAATTCCCTGTTTTCGTATCATTCGTCCGTGTGGGGGGTGGGGTGACGGGGACGGTTAAAATCGCAGTATTATTTTATTCGTGGTCGGAGTGACATCTTCTCGTTCGTTGTCACGATTTTATAAAATGTGTTGTGTGTGTTGTTTAGTGATTGTTGTTCAATTATTCGGATTTATTCTCGTGAGTCAACAATTGTGTGCTGTGGATCCGACGGAGGTACAGAAGATTCAGAAGTAAGTACACTTTACATTAGTATTTTATAATGTAGTTTGTAGTACATTAGTATTATATTTTATTATTCGTATGTAGAATATTGGATGCAAGGTTTTCTTTCATATTTTGCAACTTCAATGTCCCTTTAACACTAGATTTACAAAGCACTAAAACTGACTACTTAACATTATTTTACAAAAATAACAAGAACGTGTCTATCCACATTTGTATCAATTTTTTAAATAATATATACCCAAAAAAAAATTTTGTTGAATAATTCCCCATGGATACGTCTTCACAATGTCGATAATTGTAAATTATTGCCCCGTGCTAACTTATTACTAAATTATTACATCTAACCCACACCTACTCCGATCACTTTTTGAGATGTTAAAACTTTTTTGCTCATTGGTTTTTCATAAAAATTAATTTCTTTCTTTTGACAATCAATTTTGAACATAGTACATTCAACAGTAAAATTATATACACTCGGATTAATAATCATTTCTCAAAACGAAGCATCTTTAAATAAACGATTTTGAAGAACAATCTCTATTTGGCGTTTACAAAAATATAATAATCATGCGAAGGAAAGAAAAGAAGCATGGGAAAAGAAAAATTTCTTTTCCTAACTAGAAGGTTTCTTACAATACACATAAAGCAAAAGATGCCATGTTTGCTTGTTATATTTTACAAACTGCTGAATGCCATGAATCCATAGAGTGACTTTTTCCTCTAATCACGTCCCTTGAAAAGTAAAATCACTGCATGCAGTAGCTACGGACGAATTGTACGACAACGTTCATACAAAGTTTGCGCTTCAAATTGAATCGTTCTATACATAGTGTATGTACTGTCGGACATATATATGTATATCGCAAGTTTATCCACAGGCACAAATTTGCCGAAAGCACCGCCCGAATCGTGAAAAAGGCCCGAACCGGGCTGGTCCAATCCCAAGAAACAGTTCGCGGGTTGTGTACACGGACAGCAGTGGACCCGTTTAATATGTCCTGATTAGAGGCTTCGAGTTTGCATTGATAGATAGCGATCCACAACTGCCGACGATTATACGGGAATCCATTCTAGCTATTCATCCTGGATGTTGACGCATGTCTCGTGAATGTTGGCGTGAACTACGCGCCTTGAATCAACCGTATCATCAATTACTGAACCAATAACCACAAGTTTTGTATAAATCATTATTTATTGCTAGGAATATAGAAGAATAACGAAAAATCAACATTACGACATTGTGTCCGTGTTCACGCAATTAGTTACGCCATCGAAATATTCGTTGCGTTCTTAGAATTCGTTTATTATACCGTCTGGTTCAGCTAACTTTTGTTTCAACATCAACTGCGAGACCGAGAGATTTTAATCTGGGAAAATACTGTACATTACTTGCTCTTCGCTACACACAATGGGCCTTCGCTAAAAACTTAAACGAAGTTCTGCGATGGTCAAGTCTGACTCTAAGTTAGGTACTTTGATTTGCAAATTAAAGTGCGCGCCGGGAAAACTATAGTATATTCATTTTCTGTGATTTAATTCGGGTTGCGCAACTGTCAAACGGTGTTTCCATTCAAATGAACAACGGAATGCGCGATTTACATTGATTTAGAAATATTTCACATTATTTATATTACGAAAAATATGATATTACGAAAATTATTTCGAAAAATATGTTTAATGTTTCGAATGCGGTATACGTGTGCTTATCGTCAATATTTGCATCGTCTTCGATGCTTCGTAATTCTCTCATCAGTCACATGTTTACGTTCACCAAGGGAACTACGAATAAAGTCTCGCCATTCTTCAGGAAACTCGAAAAGTAAAGTTCTCGAGAAATAAGAATATGCATAGCGTTTGCCGGAAGTTAAAGAAAAATAAATCCTTTGCGAATAATCGATCATCGGTCAGCTGACAGTAAAGCCTCGCTAAGAGGACGGCGAGAGAAGTGACGACACGTCCGTGGCAGTTCTGGCAAAAGTTATGAAGAGCGTGATTCTCTTGGCACTCCGGGGAATTCACTCTCCCGACTTTCAGATTTCGTATTCTATTTTAAATCAACGAGTTCAACACACGTGTGTGTTCGGTGTACATTTAAATTTCGTGGCGAGAGAAGTTTCATTAATATACAGTGCTCGCGCAAACTCGTCCTTTTAAACAACTTCATAGATCGCTAGAGCAGCAATTCAACTATACGCGAATGAATTGAAGGGTGAAGCCGGATAAGGAGATCAAAAGTGAAATTGACTCCAAACCAAACCGAATTTGCAATAGACTATTCAATGGCTCATCCAAAGAAAATACTTTTTAAAGGAAGTATGGGAGAGGGTAGTAATGGCGTGATAAAAAAGAAAGAATTTTCAAACGAAGAGGATAAGAGAAATGATGGGAAAACGTGATTTTCTTTGTCACCCCATGTCGACATATAGGGTTGAAAATTGGCATAAAATATTTTCTTTGATAAGCTATCGAATGAGCTATTATAAATTTGGTTTGGGAGCACTTTTGGCCTCCTTGTCCAGTTATACACTCTTTCGGAGCCATACCGATTTTTGTTCCAGTTTTTCAAAAAAATTCGACCACTGCGCTGCACCGTTTCGCCGCACCGCGCCGGCCGGAAATGATTTCGCACCTGTTCCCGCGACGGACACACGTTCGAGCATTCAAGTTCAGTTTCCTACAAGCGCGGACACAGAAATAGATATTTTTCGCGTGACGAGCGGCCGTTCGCAGCGAGTCGCCCTTTGTCCCGCGACGCTTTCATGCAATTAAACGCGTGCGTTACGCGGATCCACTTTAATTAACTTCGAAAATAATTGTACGCGCGCGGCCTCGTTGTTCAATATTTAGTATCGCAGAATATGACGCTAATTAGCAGCAACTGTACGGCGAATGTATTATTCATCGGTCTAATTAAACACTGCTGGCGCGCAGACAGACGTCGAACGCGGACAGGACTGGCCCTCCAGTTCGGACTTCGTTTCAAGAAAAAGGAAAGAAATTTTTCTCGAAACTTTTCAGAAAATTAGTCAGCTACGTGACTTCTGTCCTGTACGTTCCTTCGCATTATCAGGTTTTAGTGAAAGGTAGTGAGCAAGAGAGCCGCTTGCCGTGTATGCAGCTCCAAAATCATTTTAATTTGACGGCTTGTATGATATTTCCAGACCTCGAGAAAATATGGAAGTCGCAGAACGCTCATGTTCAGGTTGAAATTACCTTTAATTTGACATCTTAGATGGTATATTTAGACCTCGAGCAAACATGCAGAAATTTCATTATTGTAAGTTCAACCTAGGGGGTTTCCTCCTAAGGGGATGAATTTAGTGAAAAGCTTTCTTATGTATGGTGAGCATCCAGAATTTGAGAGCAACTTCCCTGCAACATTTCAACTTTCTAGGTCAAAGATTTCCAGAGATACTGCAATCAGTCTGAAAGTGAGGAGGCCATTTCGAATTTCGTATATGTGGATTGCGAATTTTCATGCGTTTGTAACATTTATGTGAAATACGAACAAATGTTAAAATTCACAAACGCTAATGGAAAATCTGTTTTGCTTTTACGAAACAGTGCTTTTTGCTTTTTTAAAAAATGGCTCGATGGTTTTAATATTTCATAGGAACCGAATTTTTTCTACTCAAACGAAAAATCATTTTTCGTTTAATCATTTTTTCCTCATAAAATTTATTATTGGCACGAATATACACAGTCTTACTTTCAGTTTGTCACTGTACGAATACTTTCCACACCGACTGTAGCTGTTAGAGGAAAATGCGACCTTATTCTAATTTGTCTGAAATAAGCAATGTAAGAGAATCGGAATGTGCATAAAAATCTGCAGTCTAAGAATTACGTGTATTCTGGAAGCACGCGCGGCGAATCGATCGAGAATCGCGCGAGTTTGCGTGCTCGAGCGATCGTTTGACGGTGACGGTGCTTCGCGGACGGTACACACGCCACTTCCTCTTCCCTTTCTGGTATAAATGGGAATAAAAATAAAAAAGAAAGAAAATCCTCGAAGCGAGCGAAGTATCGCCGGGAAGGAGGAGAGCAAGAAAGGGGAAGCAAGAGAAGGGATTCGTGAGGGGTAATTTTTATCGTGAACTGCGAGCGTGAACGGCCTCGCGCACGCTTACCGTGCCGTGGAAAATTAAAAACGAATTATTTTCTCTTCTCTTTTCTTTTTCCTCTGCCGGCCTGTTTATTATTAGAAAAAAAAAAAAAAAAATATGTCCGTGATGACAATCAATCGATCGCGCGAGCAACGACGCTTCTATTCCCCTCCGGCGTTATTATGGAAAAATTATGTCAATGCGACACGATTTTTTATCCTTCCTTAGCGGCTAATAAAACTCGTTCCCGTTTTACCCATTTCCCCGCCTCTTACGATATCTCTGGATTGGCGTGCACGCGATGCAACGAGGAAAAAACGAGGATTCTAATTAAGCGGCTCGTTACGAAACTCTGGCGCGGCGCGCCGCGCCGGTGTAATGCATTCTAACGACACCATGTTTTGCGAAAACTGCGTTGCCCGGTAGCGCGAACATTGAAAATTTCGTCGAACCCTGCTAATGTACACGTGGTATCCGATATATGACGATTTTAAAACCATTTTTTCATAATTTTTATACTTTACTTCACTGTAGTTTACTAGACGACATATAATGAAAATTTTGAAAAAATTGTGTTGTCTGAATTATAAAAAAAAAAAAAATGTAAGAGTTGCAACTCGCTCAGCGTAGGAAATAAATTCCGCCGTACATAATCCCCTTTCTCGTAATATCGCCCGTAAACGGAAGTTCGCGTGGACGCGGTTTAATTAGAAGTTTCAAATCCATAAGAATGCCAGAAAGTGTCCGGAGCAGGTGCGTCGACTAAAAAGGTGGATCACGGGTGAAATAAAAAAAAAAAAGAAGAGAGAGAAAGAGAGAGGAAGAGACAAGGGGCGAATAAAAGCGGAGAGAGAGAGAGCAAATAAAAAATAGACATGGTATCAGATAGATAGCGACAAAAGGATGAGGAATAGAGTGTCACGAGGAACAAAGGAAGAAATTAGTGTAGAGAGGAAAGAGGGCGAAAGAAGGGAGTGAGAGAGAGGGACAGAGAGAGAGAGAGAGAGAGAGAGAGAAAGAGAAAGAGAGAAAGAGAGAAAGAGAGACGGGCGAAAAGGAACGGTGAAGGAAGAAAAGGGAGACAGAGGATGAACGCTCGTGGCGTTTACGGTTTGCTGCTCCCGTACCGTTCCTCTTCGTTGGCTAACCGTTATACAACATCCGCTCCACCATAATGCCCTCCCGCTAGAGTCTCAAGTCTTATTGTTCATCGTTATACAATCATTCCCCGTGTTGTACGAAATTCAATGCGTTTGGTACACGCACGCGTGATATTGCCGTGCCGACGCGCCGCGCCGGGCAGCGCAGCGCCGCGACGCCGCGCGCCGGTGAAAAGCGAAGCTGACGGTGCCGCGTTGCCGCGTACGACTCGATTCATCGATCGGACCAGCAGCGAGGAGGTAAGGTGGTGCGCGTATTTTCACCTGTGCACTGTGCGTGCCAGGGTGGCACGGTCGCGCTGTCGCGTACCGGCCACCGCTTCAACACCTGCGGTTTCGCTTCGGATACCCGAAAAAGGTCGTGCGTTTTCTTAAGCCGCAGAGACCAGAATTAATATTCTAACATTCTGTACGATGCTAGGGTAAGGGACCTACTATATAGAACTATATAGAAAAATATATAAGAATAACAAAAAATCGATTGGACATCGCGTTATCTTTGGGCACAGAAGGTGACCAAAATACTTCCGAATGCTTCTAAAAGCAAGTGCATGATATAAATGTATGCTGTGCACGGTATACATCGACTGCGAATTCTTTTATCCGTTACCGCATACATTCATCTTGCCTCTGATACATACTGCACTGCAACGAAGGAACGGCAATTCGTGAGATACGGTTGCTCGATTCCGAACACGAGCCACGCAACAGGAAATTGCACCAAGAACCTGTGCTCGAATATTTTCAAGCAGTCGCTCGAAAATTTAGGGCATCAGACACACATCTGATCGCGTATGCTCTTGTAAATACATTATTGCTGCAAGGAAACAACTAGCCTACCACAACTCTGGCTGCGATTGGATTTATCGATCGTGACCCTGCAACCGCGTACATGTGCAAGCGCATACGTATACGTACGATGCATATGTATGCGCACGCGGTCGCTAAGTCCCCGCACATCACATAATTGTTCGTACCTGTATCAAGGGTTTATGCAAATCAAAATCTTTTCATCCAACGACTGTTAAACGCGTAAACAAGCGTTCCACGTCGAATTGCACAGAATTTGCCGTATTTGCATATGTATACGACAAACGGTTAAAGATTGTAAGAATCGCAGTCTTTCACAGTTTTCATCTTCAAATTGTAATAAATAGACTGCGGATCTTTATGCAAAATAAAAATTGTTTGCGTCGATTTCAAGAAACAGAGTCCAAGTAGAATGTTATTTCTTCCCTTAATAATTTTAATAGATGAAATTTTCCTTCAATTTTGAATTTTATCTACTCACTTTTGCTATAAGTGCACAAAGATCCGCAGCCGGCTTATCCAAAGAAAATACTGTGGTGCGCTGGTGTGAGCGTTTGTGTTTGTGGCTTAATAAACACGAAATACACTGATTAGAGTGTTTGGATTGCTTCTGGCGAGCACGGTGTTGGAATTCATCCATGGCTATAACGCCGATATCGATAATTGCCGCGTTAAGCGTTTAACCTTCTTTCTTTTATCGGTTAAACGAAGCCTGCAACGCCGCCCTGTCGACACCGGTAGATCCTCATTGTTCCGCAACAAATCGTCGTGACCTCTTTGCTCAAACAGGAGAAAATACTTTCTCAACGGGCGAACTTTTTACGCTTCCCGCGGGGAAACGATACAGTCGATAACCGCAGGCAGGCGATGGATTCAACCGTGTCACGAGCATACGTTCAACTCGACGCTCCCAGAGGATAAACATCCCGTCAGTGGGGCAGTATCGCCGGATTAGGGGAATTGACTAGAATTGAGGGAAATACAGTTTTCTCCCTTCCTCCCCCTCTCTCTCTCTCTCTCTCCCTCTCTCTCTCTCTCTCTCTCTCTCTGTCAATACCGGATATGTCACGTGATATGTGACACATAGTCTCGTAGAAAGGGAAAAGTAGAGAATTAAGAGACAAGTCCTAATCTGGCGACACTGGGTATGACCAGGTCATTCGAGGTATGACGGGGTTTGAACGCACATGGTGACCAGTAACGGTGCCTTGTGGAAAATACTGAGCTTATGGTACTGATCTGTTCGCTATCGACACGAAGAAACCATTTAATTTTCAGTGCCACGTTTCGTGTATCGACCCCGGTTCCATTTAGAAGAGAGAATCCGAGGTAGCGCAGCAGCGGTGCGCGATCCAGATTCACAATTGCATCCCGGGCTTACGGAAAGAAGTCGTTGCACGTCAAAGAATAATCCGCTTTTCTTGACCGCTCTTCTTTCCAATAATTGGATTTGCTCGCTCGTACGTTTCAGCGCATAAGGAACCATGTTAAATCGATTTGCCGGGGAACTTGTATCAAAGGTGTATTCTCTCTCTCTCTCTCTCTCTCTCTCTCGCTCGTGGACCACGTGTCGTCTATATACATAGGTCTGGCCGGCACTCGCAACGATGATGCCATGCCGCTACGATCGATTCTCGAAGTCACCGCACGATCGTCTGGAAACGACAAAAGCGCAAAGTCGCTTTCGGTATCGGGAGGATTCGTTGCTCCCGAGTCCCGAGGAAAGCGGATCGGATCGCCAAACGCCAATAGAATTTCCTGATGCCCAACGACGCCGTCTGCGTTCTTTCGTTTCGATTCGTATGGACGACTATCCAATCCACGACGAAAGGATTTAACCCGCTATAAGACACAATTTCTCGGACGAGGAAACAGTTTCCCCCTCCTATTCAATTCCGTTAACTAGACTCACCGAGGCTTCCGGGTGTATAAATTTCATCTAGTTATTTTCAAGTCGAAGCAAACGTATTAGAGGATATTCTGATTCTTCGTTATAGAGATATTAATGTTATAGGGTAAGGTACCCAATTACTGTGCCCTATATTGATTATATTTATTTTTTAAGCATAATGAATACTAAAAAAGTGATATATAACATATACGTATTTTAACTGATTTTAATGAGTAACATTTAATATTTCCTTTTTAATATTCATTATGCTTAAAAAATAAGTAGTTAACTAGTAGTCAACTAGTTGATTCTTTAAATGCATTCTTCGCGAAATCATACTCTTCGAAACTGTTCCCTCGGTATCACAAGTACTAGTCTCTATTTTCGAAGAACCGGAGTCATGGCAACAGTCAACGCATGTTTTTCAAAACATACATAGTTCACAACGACAGATTTTCAAAACTTGTGGTTATTGGTTCTGTTTTGCTCCTTACTGTATCTTCCTGCGAGATGCAAAGCGTGAAATATGAAAAAATACGCTTGTACCACGCGCCACGTTTGAAACATTTCGAATTGAAATTAGCATTGGAAGGGGGTTTCCGATGATGGGTCTACGAAGCGGATTCGGCCGTAAAAGTTCGGCGCAGCTTCCGGAGCGACGCCCGACGGTATCCCGGTCTATTTTTCGTCTTGGCCATAAATCCCAATCACGGCGATGTTATTTCATGGCTGGCAAGTTTAATTGAGTTTCGTCATTCAAGGAGGTACTCTCCTCGCCTCGCCTCGCCTCGCCTCGCGTCGCGTCGGGCCTTTATCTATCCTCTCTCGCTTCTCGAAGTGAACTCGGCCGAGACCGATTATTATTTTCGATATTGCGCAACAAACCACGGGGATCCACGGGGGCTTTTAAATATTGACAATTACTGAAATAGCCCCGATGTGTTTGCGCTCGCGGACCACACCAGTCACTTTAATCAATTTGGAGAAGTACGGTGAAAACCAGCCGTCGATACTCGACCCGACAAACTGCTATGGAATTTCGTTCGTGTCCGCTTCATTATGGTCCGAGTAATTACGGCGGCTACAAATGGAATTGTTACAGTTTCAAATTGACGGGACAACAAATCCGGGGAAATTGATTTCAACGGTTATTCGGATTTTGTATTGAATTGTGAAGTGCACCGCTGCTCGGTACCGCGCGTAGCCAAATCTTGTAATGGGTGAGAATGAGAATGCTATTTTTCAACGATCATAGTTATACCGCAGAAATAAAAGTTCCCTGAAGTTAACGTGCACGTTTATGTAATATTTTTTGTAACCTAATCAAACCCTTATTTCGTTGAAGATGGTTTAAAATTCTACCCATTTATCTATTCTTTAAATTCCGAACATTTGTTACGAATGTATACAATTCAATCTAGAATCGCAACAAAATTGAGTAACGAACAACTTGGTTATGCATTACGAAAAACCTAATTTACATGCTTCTGAAATTAAATGGGGAAACGTCCTATTCACACGATTTAACATTCGCATTAAATATCTTTGTGGTGCATTATTTACGGTGCATTTCATACATTGTAGTAATAATAATCAAGCGTTTCAGATCTCTCTGCTATTGTGTTTCCGACATATATATATAATAGAAAAGAACAGTCACAGATACAGCAACAGGCGAAACAGATGCTACGCCGGAAGCATAATTAAAAAATAAAAATCTATCTACGTCATCGGGTTGGCGTTAAACATCGTTTTCTTATTCCGAAACGACAGATGCATGTGAAAACCGGCGTGGAGTCACAATAAAACCGTGTTGCATAAGAACGACGATTACGCGGGAACCGCTGGCACTCCTTGCGCAAACGTGCGTAACCCCCGAGAAAAATCTCCCGGCAGCGGTTCTTCAACCGAAACACTCGGCTAAATTTTATCGCCGGTGTAACTCCGCTGCACTTCTGGGTTTTTATAGCCGGCAAATCGCGACGAAAAACCGGCTACAAATTCTGCCCAGCAGACGCGTTCAGTTTCGTGAACAAGTGTCTCCCCGCGAACGAAATTGTTACAATGCCTCGTTTCCAAGAACGTGTTGCACGGCCATTTTATTCCTGACGTTCGAAGATACGTTCGCCTACCGTTGCAACGGAAGTCGCGAGACAATCTGGTCTCTCTGACCGAAACGATTTTCTAAGGAACAGGCGTACATACGAGTATGTGTGTGTGTGTACAGTGAACGCAGTCAACGCAATTCGCGTCGGCTACGGTTTCTGTTTCTTCAGGGTGATTCAAAAACCGCTCCGAAAGTTTTTTTCTCTTCATATCTTGTGTTATTATTAGAGTGCGGATCTTTATGCATTTATAACAAAATTGAGTAGATCAAATTTGAAATCGTAGGAAAATTTAGACAATTTCAAATGTCAATATCACCATTTCTCAACTACTAAAACTAGCAAGCGAAGAAATAACATTCTACTTTGTTTCTGTTTCTTGAAATCGATGCAGACAATTTTTATTTTGCATAAAGATCCGCAGTCTAGTTATTATACAGGGTGTCCTGGGTTTTAATGGACAAACTTGAGACAGAGACTATAATCGGCGGCATGTATTTATGCGCAAGTGCGCATGTGCGCATGTGCGCATGTTTCTACAGCGAGTGCGGAACTCCGTGAAAATTTCATCGGCCCGTGAAAAAATCGACAAAGATATTTCGAATTCACTGGGCAAATAGCTATCGGGCACGAGTGTAACGGCATTATCCTCTTAGATGTGGGTTCACCCCGGTATCGCGCGTAATGCGTTAACTTTCATTGATGTGTGCAGGTGCGTGCATAAAGAAAACCCGCTCATTGATTCCACGGACCCTTTCTCTTTCTCATGTACTCGACACAACTAGTCGTTTTCTGCCTGCGCAGATGCTCAAAAATTTCAAATCACTAGTTCTCGCACGTTTCTGTTCGACAAGTCTGATTCGATAAGTCTTAGGACACCTCTGGTTTTTAGTGACACTCTGGTATTTCGTATAGATTATGAGCCCTTTACCGTATTAAATATATAATATAAATGTCCTTATATGTTCATTATAAATTCTATTTGGTTCGGGTTCACTTTTGATCTTCTTCTCCGACTACACCCTTTGCAAAAGTTGAAGTAATTTGGATTTTCAGATTAGCGAATTCCAAGTGCTCAAATACTTATTTACGGTAGGGTAAATAGTCGAAATCCGACAATGACACTGCTCCCCTCAAATTCCACGAGGACCTAATTGCATATAATCAGCTCAGAATTACCCCCTCGTACCTGACGAACCTAGGGGTTAGCTCCTTCTCGTTTTGCGGATCAAAAGTCGGCCCTTTCATTTGTCACTGGTCCACAGTGATATCCTTCCTGTCCTACGGGTTTCATTCTTTTGTATCACACTTGTTCAGCATTCGAGCCCCTATATCGTGCTACCAGACCGCAGACGTCTGTATCGGATGCATCAGTTTAGGGTCGACGGTATTGTATTCTCTATGACTCCATGACCAATAGAAGCGTCACGAGGGACCTGATACAGTGTTTTATAATGGGATCAATGTTAACTCCAGAATGCACCGTTCGTAGCCATAGCTCTATAGGAAATGACTGATTCGATGTAGTTCAACTTAATTAAAAGCATATGTGTTTCATGATTCTATCGGTTGTTTATCTTAAAAACGAGCTCTGATTTAGACGAAACTTTGAGAATTTTATATCAAAACAATGTTTAGAAGAATTTTTTAACGAATCAGAAGTGAAGACTGTTCTTCGAAATATTTAACACTCTGAACATTTATCTTCCATCAATCTTGCGTTTGAAAGCTTCGAGAATATGGAATTCGAAAATGAATTCTTTCCATGGTTTCCTAGACAAGTTTTGAAAAATGAAAGAGAATCAGTGCATGGAGAACCTGGAAAGCGTTTCCGAACGTTATGCAATTGATCGGGGCTCTCACTGCGAGTACGGTAGAAATTTGGTGTTTCGAAAGAAGAAAATTTCGAGGTGGAATCGGAGTGGAATTCGATCGTTCCCCTCGAGTTGTACAGATATCTTTGCGAATAATCGGGATCGCGTTTTAGCTTTCGCCATGGGTTTAGGTTGCACAGCACAACACAGGTTCGGCAATAACTGTTAGGTGATTCTTATAGAATATGTCATTCTAAAACCAAATCCGACAATAGAATTGCTCTATCACGCAACGTTATCGAAGAACATTGATTTTGTAAAAATGCTTGATTTCGATAAATCAAAAAAAAAAAAAATATAGAAGGTGTTACACGAGAACTAAACATGCCTCGTGTCCTTTAGCCTAGTATAAAAAAGATAGGATGTAAAGGGGTGTAAAATTCTTTTCTTTCATATATACGAAATACAAAAATATATATCCAGTGTCCTATACTTTTTGTCCACCTCTGTAGATGTTCCTCTCTGTAATCCCTCTCGACGTATCGGTTCATCAACCCGTTGACTTTCCATTCGTTATCTTTATTTCTAGTTTGTCCGAAACATCCGAAAACCCGACAACGATCGCGTATCACCGGGACAAAAAAAGCGGGGAGGGAGAGGGAAACAGTGAAAAACGGAGATAGACGGAAAGCCCATTTGCGGATACCGTGGCCAAAGAGCCGTGGGAAATGTAAAAGCGTTTCCTCGTTACGGCCGCGCTCGGGCTCATCGCGCAACAAATACGGTTTTATCCGTGGCGATGGGAGAATTAAATTTTCCTCTCGTGCTTTCCTCAAACAGACAGCAACAGTGGCGTCCACGTAGGGTAGAAGCATGGGTGAGAAGACCGAACAAACAGAAAAACAAGGAGAAAACCCGTTGGGGGAGGAGGAATCAAGGAAGAGGAGGAGAACGAAATTCTACAACTTGCCCAAAAAAAGCTTCACCGGTACACGCTTTTTTTTATCTCAAGATCACCGGCTAAATTTTAATTACGAACTCTCCGCGCTGACGAGCAGAGTGTATAATTTTTATTACGCGGCTTATTTTCCACGCCACGAGCGAACACGCATAGGAACATGGCCGAGCTTGAATTTTCCGGCGGAAAACGCTCTTAATCGAAATTAAAACACATCTTTGTAATAAATACTTGAGAAATAGCAAAAGCTCCCGTTACTTTTGCATCAAGAAAATAGGTGGCAGCATAGCGAACCGTGTCGCAATACTCGTTCCCAAGAACAACGTGCGAAGAATAATTCCTGGCAGGTTGCTCTGTTTGCTGTTCGAGCTGTCGGCTTAATTCTTAAAGTTGTCACTTGCAGATCCTACGGTGAATTGTTTCCCAACAGATCATGCGCTTCCACAACGCGACGATCTCGATTCGGTCGCGCGACCGCGATTCCGTGCCGAAGAAAATGACCGATATCCTCGGCCCGACCGGCTTGTCATCTCGATCAGCAAGAGTGATTTATCGAATGAGAACGGCCAGCTCAAGCAGGAAACTTGGCCATCGTTTTGCTCGATTTCCTTTTACGATTCTTTTTAAAAGCGCGCGCGTTCTTCCGCGTTGCCTGCGAACAGGAACACCAACTTTCGACTGCACGCGCTGCTAACCGTAACTTCAACGATAAATGTTGATCGACTTGAGAAGTTGTGTCGGTGTCGTCGCTTCGACACAAATTATTTCGATGAAGCTTCTGCGTTTATGTTTGTGACTCTCTCTGTGACTGTAATTAACACAGTAATTGGGTCCATCACGCTATTGCACTTCTAAATCATTGAAATCTGAAGACATCGATAAATGGTGAAATATATTGTAGACAACAAAAGATTACGAGACATATGAATTTTTCTATTCTAAAAATTGATTAACACTTGACAGAAGCAGTCGATCACAAGTGAAAATGAATAATTAATATTCTCCTTTCCAATTATATTCTGGATCAAACGATGTTGCACCACGGGTAATTACCATAACTAGACGTCATTGCATCTATAATGTATTGCATTTATGCAAAACGCACAAAAAACAGTGTCACAACAAACACAGTTTTGCAAAATGTTTCTACTTGTCTCCATATATTAAAAAAATTACATTCTAATATATTCAAAAGTATATTCCCGTTCTATGTGACACGATACGATGGTTTCAAAATTTGTTATTAACGACTCGGTGTTACATAAAACTACCGTATCCATTTATAATATACTGGACAGTGCAAAATACACGGAACAGCAAAGACACAAAATGTTTCTTCTTCTTCTTCTTCTTCCCAAGAAGAAGAATCGACTCGAACAGAACTTTGAGCTTAAATATAAACATTAATAAAATTTATTGTTGTGCTATCTTTTTGTCCGGGAGTGTAGTTAGCCTATCGATGAATCTCAAACCAGAGTGCAGAAAGGTTCGCATAAGCACGTCTGTTTACCAAGGTGAATCGTCGAGCGGGTCTAGAAACGGTCTAGCGAGAGATAATCGGGAGCTCGCAAGACAGGTGTGATTTGATAACGACGCGCGCGGGGTGGTGCGGCGCGGCGCAGCGCGGCGGGTTGAACGATCGACGGCGTAGAGTACACTCGGGATCGCGTTAGCGAGATTTCACCCGAGGATCCAGCATGGCTGACGGGAATCGGCAAACTCGGAATGCATGTATGTATCACCGAGGACTTAGGTCGAACCGTTTGGTTGGCGGTAACGCGTGTGTCATGTGCCGTGTGGCATAGCATAATCCGCCACCATATGATGTGACGCACACCGTGGAGGCGAGAGCCCTCGGTTGCTCTCGCGTTGCGGAAAAATCAATAACAAGCGTGGTCTGGCGTGGCGCGTCACTCTCTCAGGTGCACGACTGCGAGCTACGAGCTGCGAGCTGCGAGGAAGGAAGCCAGGGCTGTGTTAACCAGGCTAGGCAGTCAGCCAGTCAACCAGCCGGCCAGCCTGCCAACCGATCGAGAGGACGATGGAAACGAGTCACCTGCGGCACACTCTTGTGTGTCGTGTGTCTTGTGTCTTGTGTGTTGTGTGTTGTGTGTGAGGCACGATCGAATTCCCGCCATCTCCGCCATACTATCCAATGATATCGTTCTGCACATGCTACCGAGAGACACACACTTTCACACGTACAGGCATTAATGTACACACAGGGTGTTCACGAAATCGTGCCACGAACCCGGACTGGACTCGTTCGATAACACTGTTCGACACGCATCACGCTTCACGCGTCAAGTCCAAGTCAAGAAACAACGGTACCCGAATATATTTATGTGTCGACAATAGGGGTGTGCGGGTACCCAAGGTTTCAGGTGCGGGTCGGACTTGAAAAACATCGGGCGGGCTCAGGCGGGCTCAGGCGAATACCCGCATTACACGAATGCTCCGCAAGCCCGACATTTTCGGGAATCCCGATTCGGTAGAGCTACCCGACAGTTTCGAACAAAGTCGGAAGAGGGGAAAGAAATGCCCTTATCATCAATTTCTTTTATAATAGTTAAATAAATACTACCGATATTAATAGCAAAAGGGGGTGATTCTACATGAAAGAATAAGTCGAAAATATAGAATAAACATTTTTCGTTTGAGGCTTTGTTTTCGAGAAAATCGACTTTGAAGATCCGTCAGGTTTGTGTGCTTTAGTATATGCAGGAAGTAGATTCGGCTGGTCATGATCAGACAGTTGCGTCAGACAATTCCTATCGAATAGCATGCGTATTCTCTGCATTTCAAACTCGATTTTCTCGATAACGAAACTTGGGATGAAAAAATTTTATTCTATATTTTCGACTTATTCTTTCATGTAGAATCACCCCCTTTTCAAACACCCCCTTTTTAGATAGTAATAATTAACGAACAATATTCGTACCTTTTATGCAAGTAACTTTTCATTTTCGAGAGTGAACAGTTTTATTCGATTCCTGGAATCAGCCCTTAAAATGTAGGTGTTAGTAATGTACACGTACACAGTCGGACACCCTGTATGCGAGCAACATCGGTAGGTAGGTAACATGTAAGGTTTAATCGTGCAGTGCGCCTGCGCGTCCCGTGACGTACGATATCGCCGAGGTAGAAGGAGACCGAGAACGGAAGAAACAGAAGGGAGAAAGAAACAGAGAAAGGAAAGAGGGAGGAAGAGCGAGAAGAATAAGAACGGTTGCAGAGGGTGCAAGAGAAACGGGCAATATGGCGAGCGCGGGAGTAGGACGGACGGTCGGAGGGTAACCTAGAGGTAAGTTAATGGGAAGGAAGGAAGGAAGGAAGGATACCGGATGTACTCTCCCCCCTCCTCCCTCTCTCTCTCTCTCTCTCCCTCTCTCTCTCTCTCTCTCTCTCTCTCCCTCTCTCTCTCTGTCTATTTATTCACCTATCTATCTCTCCGTCTTTCCTTCTCCCCTCATCCCTGTGTTGGTACACACGAACTCGTTTTGGCGCGCGCGTGTCGTTTTGAAGCGAGAGAAAGGGAACAGGGTGAAAACGAGGAAGCGATCAACTGAGGGATGGAGGGAGGCACATACAGTGTGTTCGACAAAGTAGACGCTCCACCAGATGATTCAAAATAGGGCAAGAAGCCAGAGTTATAAAATTGTATCCGATTTTCAAGTTACCGTAGTCGATTTCTTGAAGAAGTATTTTGCACGTTTACAATAAAAAAAAAAAAAATTAGCAAATCAAACAAGAAACATTGAATGTAATAGCAGAATTTAAGAAAACACTGTCACGATGTCTTCAATCTGACAAAATTATTAACAGCCGAAATAAATCCGTATTTATTTCGCAAAAAAATTCGTAGAGTAGTCACAAATAGGCTGTCCATCGTATAACTTATGATAATTAACACTAAAAAAAAGTCCAACTGACTCGTTTTGAACTGATTCGATGAACTGATTGATTCGATTTCATTTTTCACTCGTATGTCAATATTAATATTAGTCGAACTCACATTCTCAAATACTATTAGATCGGGCTTTAAAGTATTAAATATTCTTTTCGTAGAGAATTACCTAGGTCGTATAATGAAATTATGAAGCACGAGGCTGGCGTCAGCAATATATTCACATTTATCTTCAAAACTTTAATAATTTTTGTTTATTTTTAGCCATTGTCATTACAATAATTCCAGAAAAACTGCGACGAAAAATGTTTATAACTCGATACAATACGATGACGTATAATACTTCCTAGAAAATTATTGTGTATATCAAAGTAATCAATGTCTCATCAATGTCCATGATCTTGTCATTTATGTAATTTAGAAATCTTGATTTGAGCACTCGGCAGTTTTAATGTCGTATCGCGAGTCGTATCACTGCCTCTGTCTCTCGCGTGGTACGTCACTGTCCGTGCTCTTTCCGACTTACGCGTGCCACTATTGGCCGATCGAAGTAACTTTTTTATCGTGAGTAATTCCAAAACGCAACGCTCACTGTCATGTTTCGTCTCGTAGAATTACCGTTCAAAAAACAACAACAGTGATACGAATTTGTTTCTAATTTAATAGATGCATTACCGTTTCCTAACCTTTTCTTACATCTACGTGTCAAGTGTTCATTAACACGAATTAATAGATACTTGGAACGTCGGAACTACACGTCGCACAGTGGCGTAATCCGAATGTTAAACCAAATATCCTTTTTCAATCGAACGAATGGCTTACAATTTTCGACGAATAAAATATGTAAAATATGTACTTATGCTCTTATGTTTTTTTAAAGAAGATATCAGAAATTCGCTTACGATTATAACAGCTGTCCCCCCCCCCCTACCCCCCAACGCCCTCCCATTACTTCAGTCTTGCAACATAGGAATAGAGTGGTCAATTATTATGACTACGAGAGTAATTACAGTATCTTCTTTCGAAGAATAGGTCGTAGAATATCACAACGACAACATATACACACAGTAATCGTTAGAATATTACAAAATCTTTTTCCAATTTAACGAATAACTTATAGTTTCTTTACCTTCACGAATTATTCTGTTTATATGAATTTTGACGTCAGATTTGCGATCGGTGACTTGAAAACTCCGCGGGACACGAATTTTTCGATAGGTTAAATCTTTGATAGGTTGTTCTGCTTGATCCAAGCAGCCTGTGTGTGTACGTGTATGGGTGCGTAATGCGCGTACGCGCGTCGTTAACGGCACAGGGCACGGGCACAGAACGCGGCGAGGCACGGAGCAGTAACAGTGTTGCGGTACATACCTCGTCCTCGCCAGTGGCCACCGTGTTCACGGAGTCCATACTCTGTGAGAGCGGCGCGTCCATGATGCAAGCGAGTTTGCTGGATGGTCCGGGGTTTCCGGGTACTGCGGTTCGAGCGGGTGGCGGCGATGAGTCCACCGTATCCCGTCTCGGGCGTTTTAAAGCGGGCGGCGTTATGGTTGTACCGGCGAAGACGACAGGCGCCTCCAGGACGTATCACTGGCAATAACTCTTCAACAGATAGAAACCCAGGCGTTTCGCCTACTTCCTCCTTCTCTGACGTTCGGTTTCTTCTTTTCCTCTTCGCCTCCTTCCTTCCGTTGTCTTTTCCCTATCTCTCTCTCTCTCTCTCTCTCTCTCTCTCTCTCTTTGCTTCACTCGCGCGCACACACCGTATCTCTATATCTCCCGGCTCGCTCTCTCTCTCTCTATCTCTCTCTCTCTCTATCTCTTCCTCTATCTGTTTGCCTCTCTCTCTCTCTCTCTCTCTCTCTCTCTCTCCCCTTCCTCTCCCTGTTTATTCCTTTCTATTCACTTCTTCTTCCGCTTCCTGTTACGTTTCTTCTTCGCCGCCGCCTGCTTCTCAGCCTTCACCGCTACCACCTCCTCCTCCTCCAGGCCTACAACGGCACGGTGTACTGGCTGTTCCCGTCGTTCTCGATACACCTGTCACACGCTGTGCAAGGACGTCAGGAGAGACCAATGCAGAGAAAAAGTTAGAGAAAGAGGAGGGGAGGAGGGTATTAAGGGGGACACGGCAACGAGAGAAAGCGAGCGAGGGAGAGAGAGAAACAGAGAGAGAGTGTGTGTGTGTGTATTTACGTATGTGTGTGAGAGAGTGAGACGGTCTGAGCAATACGTAGAATGTGTATGTAGCCTGCAGGTGTTCCCACGCGTCTATTTTAGAGCAATCGATACACCGTGCCCGTGGAGGAGGGCCGAACCCAGAGAACGTGTTCTACAGCGGCAGCTCGTTGACAACACTTGTTTCATTTATCGGCGGACGACTTGTGGCGGCGGTAAATAAGCTGGACTGGTACGTTGCGTATTCCTCTTTATCTCGTGTCACGTTCGGCAACGACCGGAGTGTCCAATCGTATCCGGTGATCGATGGCGAGCGGAACAACAACGTCGACGACGGCTGACCGGCGGCGGCGAATCCGGCTGTGTCCGCGCGACTTGCGCGTGAACAGGTAACGGCGATTTGCGAGAGACGTTGAGCGCGTATTTTTTTATGAGCGCGCCGCCATGCGATCGTCCCGTATCCTTCGTGTTTAGACGCGAATAGTCTGTACACACATGTATGTAATATGCACGTACATACGTTTGTGTAGCTGTGTTTGTGTGCGCGCGCGCGTATCTCTGGGTGGGTGTGTGTGTGTGTGTGTCTGTCTGTCTGTGGACAGACGGATTCTATGGATGTGTGTGTGTGTGTGTGTGTGTGTGTACAGTGCGCGAAAACAATTGTATATAAAATTATCGATTTATTTTTGTTTTGACAGACCGAGTGAAAGAGACGAGCCGATCGATTTAAACGAAAAAACGTGAACCGTGATTTAAATGAACAACACACCGGCCAGGCAAGTAAGAATAATAATAATATTGTTACGTAAGCACTGCGACACGACTGGTACGCAGGTTGCCGATAGACTGACGGACTGGTGCGCGCGCGGGGTCGGTTCGCCGTCGGCGCAGGGGTGGGGCGCGGTGGGGTGGCCCGCGGGCCACTGGGTCGGGGTAGGTGAGTGGGTGGCTGCTCGGGGGTGGGGATCACATACGAGGCATGACGAGGGGGTCAAGGGGTGAGGCACGCGACTGGAGGGGCGAGCCCTCCCTATTCCACCTTTTCCTCCGACTCCGACTCCGACTCCGACTCCAACTCTGACGACGCGACGCTGACGGCGTACTCGACCGAGGAAACGGAGCTCTATCAAACCAAGGCATCGTCAAGTTCGTCCGTGGGTGGGGGTTGGAAAATTATACGGTACACCCGTGCTTCGTTTGATTTCCGCGAAATTCCCAAAAATTTCACAAATAGCCTTCTACGCTCCAAGGCAAAAGGATAGCACATCTGACATATTTTTGTAGTTTTCTAGCAAAAACCGGTGAAAATGCTATAGGATTCTAGGAAAAAGAGGGACACGGCCACAGCGGAACTCGAACCTAGACCTTGCGCTTTGTAGATGATAAGCACCTGAGCGCACCTGCTGAACGGAACCCTTCCGCTTTTCCTAATTTCCATACCTATTTAGCCTGGGTGTTCCAAGTTCCCCCTCCCCCCAATTTCACCCTCGAATGTCTGTCATAGTTATCGTGTTTATGTGAGCCGCCGAATATTAGTAAGAGTCACCGTATATTGAAATAAATAAAAATTTCTAGTCCGATAGGATTGCGTGACCAGGCAGTATATCTATGTATAATTCTTTTCCAAATGAAAACGCGCTGACTATCCCTACTCGGACATCTGCATTTTCCGCAGGGTGCAGATGGTATCGAACCCTCGGCCGTACGAGGGGAAAAAAGAGAGAGAGAGCTATGCGTATTACTCCGTTCTGCTCGAAAAACTTCGTAACCATACGCTTTCCCCGTGACTAACAGGTGGAAGCCGTTTGGAACGTGCAGCTTTCCTCGAGATTAGCAGGTGGAGGATGCTACGACTAGTTGTGACGCGGGTTATTTCGAACCAGGCCTGGAGAAACCGCCTTCCCGTAGAAAGCA
This sequence comes from Seladonia tumulorum, assembly GCA_913789895.3. Taxonomy (NCBI): domain Eukaryota; kingdom Metazoa; phylum Arthropoda; class Insecta; order Hymenoptera; family Halictidae; genus Seladonia; species Seladonia tumulorum. The sequence continues at coordinate 11,617,022 of OU565281.1, forward strand.
GATGGACGACTTACACAAAGCGCGCTTCAAAGGGATCGCCTTTTTTCTTCCGTGAATCGTCATTAGCAGGAACAATCGGAACGACGCGACGCGACACGACGCAACACGATGGTAACTAAACGCCCTTTCCACAAAGGGCATCTCATGCAAACGGTTGAAAAAATCGGATTTTTTTGCATAAACTAACAATGGCATGAGCCGTCCTAATATCGAATGTTTCTTTTTTGTACGCGTTTTACCTACTTCTACTATTTTTGTAAAAATTTCAATACAAAAGAACCTCGATAACTCGACAACCTCTATAGGCTAAGGGACCCAATTACTGTAGTGGTACCAATTACTGTGCCTATATTAATTGTACTTATTTTCAATGCATTATCTATATAATAAAAATCAAATGCTGTTCGTTGGTCACATCACGTGAGAACGGCAGGACCGATTTGGCTAATTTCTTTTTTTTTTTAATGTTCGTTGTAGTCCGAATTAGGTTTTTACGCAAAGAAAGTTTGGAAAAGTTAGCCGGAAATTGGAAAATTCGGGAAAAAATGAGCCTACCCACACCGCAACCGCCATACAAGATACAAGATACAAGATACAAGATACAAGATACAAGATACAAGATACAGGATACAAGATACAAGATACAAGATAAAAGATAAATATATGATATTGTGTAGTTCTTCAACTTTCTTGCATCTTACAGATCCTAATAAAATTTGGAAGAATTAATAAATTAACGTAAAAATTCATTTTAAAACTTGGATAAATAATTCCGTCACCCAGTTATGGGTGACATGGCAGTCAATGTGTTAAAACAGTATGTGTAGAAGTCGATGTTTGAAAAAGAAATTTCTCAGTGTACTTTTACCGCGATATATTTGTTATTGTTGTATTCGTTCAACATTTATTCATCCACAAATGATTCTTGCCGCTCTCGACATAAGGAACCGTGAGAAATTCGGCAAGAATTATTTGCTCCGGAAAATCTGAAAATAGCGCCACTCCGTGCAGTGGCAAAACGCTCAAACTCCTAGCCAATTTGTTTCAGCAATCGCCCGCTAGATGGCGCAGCACGACAGTGGCGCTGAAAATCTGAAAATAGCGCCAATTCGTGCAGCGGCGAAACGCTGAAACTACTAGCCAATTCGTTTCAGCAATCGCCCGCTAGATGGCGCAGCACGACAGTGGCGCTGAAAATCTGAAAATAGCGCCAATTCGTGCAGCGGCGAAACGCTGAAACTACTAGCCAATTCGTTTCAGCAATCGCCCGCTAGATGGCGCAGAACGACAGTGGCGCTGAAAATCTGAAAATAGCGCCAATTCGTGCATTGGCGAAACGCTGAAAATACTAGCAAAATTGTTTCCCCTATCCACCGTTAGATGGGGGAAACAAATTGGCTAGAAGTTTGAGCGTTTTGCCACTGCGCGGAGTGGCGCTATTTTCAGATTTTCCGGAGCAAATAATTCTTGCCGAATTTCTCACGGTACCTTATGTCGAGAGCGGCAAGAATCATTTGTGGATGAATAAATGTTGAACGAATACAACAATAACAAATATATCGCGGTAACAGTACACTGAGAAATTTCTTTTTCAAACATCGACTTCTTTTTGTTTGAAATTTTATTAGGATCTGTAACATGCAAGAAAGTTGAAGAACTACACAATATCATATATTTATCTTTTATCTTGTATCTTGTATCTTGTATCATGCATCTTATAACTTGTATCTTGTATGGCGGTCGCGGTGTGGGTAGTCTCATTTTTTCCCGAATTTTCCAATTTCCGGCCAACTTTTCCAAACTTTCTTTGCGTAAAAACCTAATTCGGACTACAACGAACATTAAAAAAAAAAGAAATTAGCCAAATCGGTCCTGCCGTTCTCACGTGATGTCGTGACCAACGAACAGCATTTGATTTTTATTATATAGAAGATAAACGTGTTTTTCTCAAAGCCTCACAAAGCAAGCGGGTAGTTCCAATGACTCCCTCCGCGAAGCTGGCACTGACTTGCAACGGGAATTCACTGTATGTATAACGAAGTCAAGGTTTGGCCACATTTTGGCTGTAAACTTTGCACTCAAGCACCGAGTCAAGAGACTTTTGACTTAACAGGAAAAATGAGATTCATAACTAACAGACTTGCAAACGGAAAACAATTGTGGAAAGAAGAATAAATAATGAATAACAAAGGAAAAATGCAAAAAGTATTTGAGCTTGCGTTTCGTCCAAGTCTGCCAGGATGGACTCATCAGTAAGGCGTGTGTTGTTGTTACCTGTTGAGGATTCTGACACATACAAACATACCACCATGCATACACATGCAATGCCTGCCTAACACATTGATGCGCATTGATAATGCAATACATGTGCGCGCCACATCAATGTAATTGTACTAAGTCCCTATAGACCCTATTTTCTAAACCCTAACAGACTCGAACCAATCAAAGCAAACTAACCTAAGCTAGAGACAGACCCCGCCTTAGACGCTCGCCTATGAACTTTTGTTTGGAACTTGTATATATACTAACGAAAAACGAGTGAGATCTAGCGAGAAAGCATGGCATATGTTGCTGGCCATCTGGTAGCAGATTCTGAAGGCTAAAACTTATTCCAATGATAAGTGTGTATACCTAATGACACCGACGAGGTATAGGATAGACCTAACATGTTTTGGTAATACGTTCGTTTATACAAAATTACTAAGATTGAAGATTGGAAATTAATATTTAATTATTATTTATTATCATTTATTATTTATTGCATTTGTACTTGTAAATAATAATTAATAACAATGAATACTCAATGGAAAAGATATCTTTTTTGGTTTGCTCATGAACACGTTGATTTTCGAGCACCTGTAAGTAATGCTTTTACTTGATTTTTATTTATTAAAATCTTATTGTATATGTTCTTTTTATTTATTTTAAGGAAATGGAATCTATTCTTAATATGTATAACATAAGTACCTGTACTCATCCAAACTGGAGTAAACATGTAAGAAATCAGTCATTTTTATATTTTGCATATTATTTCATTTAAATTCGAATGTATTTTATATCTTGCAAAATATTTATTGTATCACAAGTAATCTTTTTATAGCCTTATTGGATTACTAATTTACCTTCAGAGGAAATTGCACATAAAATTGCAAGTAGAGCAGTCTGTGTGCGATCCTGTATTGAATTATGGGCTAATAGTAAAAACTATGAAGATCTCCATAGTAAATTGAGGAACTATCCCATTAAAGAAATTAAAAATTATGTTGGACCTCAAAAATCATTTAAAGTAATAGTTGAGACATTTTGCAAACACTTTTCACACAGTGAAAAAGTAAATAAAATTGAAGTACGTAAATAAAATGATACTAAACAGACTACTACGAGAGTAGTAGAAGGATTAATATTATATTAAAGTCTTTTAGTTATTTACCATTTGAAGGACCAGTAAAATTAAATAATCCAGACACAACTTTATGTTATATAGAATTTTATGGACTAGATCCTAATAACATTCCTGATAAACCTTACGAATTATTTTTTGGTAGATGGGTAAGTAATTTTATTTTTTCTTATTATATTAGTTTACGTTGTTTGTATGCATTCTATGTTTCTTTAGATTACAAGTGGGCAAAGAGACTTGATACAGAAATTGTCTTTAAAAACCAGAAAATTTATAGGCAATACATCTATGGATCCCCAGTTGTCATTAATAATGGCAAACCAAGCTCAAGTCCAAAAAGGGGATATTATTCTTGATCCATTTGTTGGAACTGGTTCTTTATTAGTTGCAGCTTCTCATTTTGGGGGATATACGATGGGAACAGATATAGATTTTTTAATGTTGCATGGTCGTACAAGACCTAGTCGAAAGATGCAAAAGGTATTGAATTCATCAATTTTTTATATTATTAAATTATATTTACTACAGCTATTGTTAGATTAGGGAAAAAGACGAAAGTGTTGCTGCAAATATGAGGCAGTATGGAACAAGTTCATATTACATTGATGTTGTGGTGTCAGATTTCTCTGTTCCTTTATGGCGTCCAGATATGACTGTAGATGCTATAATTACTGACCGTTTGTATAATTATTCTTATTAAATCACATTCCCCATAACATTTTCAATAATTCTGTTTCTACTTTTTGTAGCTCCTTATGGTATAAGAGAAGCAACAGAAAAGATAGGTACAACAAAATTAAATCCAGTAATAGAAGAACACCAAGCATCTTCTCATATTCCTTCCAAAATTGGCTATGGTCTACCTGAGATCTATAAAGATTTATTAAGTTTCTCTGCCAAACACCTTAGTATGAAAGGCAGATTAATATGTTGGTTTCCTTTATTTAGGTAAAGCGTAGTAAATAATAAACATACTGCTAAGGTGGATTCTGACATATTTCAATTTTCTTTCTTTATAGGTAAAAACATCATTTAAAATAATAGCATATTTTTCAGGGATCAATATTCAGAAGATCAGTTACCAAATCATCCATGTTTAGAATTAATAGCCAATTCCGAACAAGTACTTAGCAATTATACCAGTCGCAGATTATTGACTTATATAAAAATAAAGGATCCTAAGGTATGAATAAACAAACTTTATCATACAACTATATAAGTAATTTTTCAATCTTTCTTCTCTAGGAATCTGATGAAATAACTTTTATGAACCTATCCGATTTCCGAGAAAAGTATTTTGCGTTACGAAATGAGAGCCGGAAAGAGAAACGATTGAAGAAAGCTACAGAAAAGGCCAAGAAAAGAGAGTTGTGGGAACAGAATAATAAAAAGAACTCAAATAAATGACTCTGTAATTTTATACGTAATAAACGTTTATTGTTTTCTTTAAATTCAGTATTTGAGAGTATAACTTATTTGAATTGTTGCCTTTTACGTTGATGTATGTAATGTAGAGAATCATACAAGACGTGCAGGAATGTGTAATAGATTCGATAACGAGGAGATGAATCTGAATAAGAGATAATAGAAGTCTTGGTATCTTGAGTTGATCATTACTGATTCTATTAAATTATGGCTGTTACAAAGTTATAAAGTTTTCTGTCTTATGATCTAATATTGTTTTTTCTACAGTAGAATATTTTCCGATTGGTTTTTTTATCAATTATTTAACTGATAAATTATGCTGTATTTTGCATAGCAAACATTTCGATACATTTGTATTAGTTTGCTTCATCAGTCGTGAAATGATTATGTAAACATTTGTCGATTGATCACAATAAATTGCATTTGTATATAAATTGTGAGGAATGAATAGTACATTTACATATGTTACAATATTTAAACATATACATACATATAAATTTGCATATCTAAACGTCAAGTTGCAATTGTCCTAGCAGGCCTTCCACTGTTTCAATCTGATCATCTGAAACTTTTGATTGATATTGCTTTTCAATTTGATTAGCTGCCCACTCACTTAGTTTTATAGCATCTTTCTTTTTTGAAGATGGGCATTTAGGCGACGTAGCTATATTATTTGTTGCCTGAAAATACATTGTAAACGATTAATTACGAACAGTTAAATTATGCATTGAAGTTTCAGTCGTTTCATTCCTACCAGTAATAAACCATACAGAGCTCGAATGTTGTTTGGATTTAGTTTTGCAGCTTGGCAAAAGTAGACTTTAGCTAATTCCATATTATCAAATCCACCCTTAAAAATAAATAAATTTTTACGTATAAATTCTGTGAAATGCAGATTAGAGGTTAATTAGAACTCCTATTACCTGAGAATATTTTATTTCTGCGTATCTTTGGTAAATTAGATGACTGTGCGGATTATGCAATATAAGTTCTTCCATACAAAATGCAGCTTTAGAATATTCTTGTTCTTGTAAATACAAATCGCATAACTCATGCCATGCTTCTTGATCACTCATAAATCTATAAATAAATTGTCCATAATTAACATATTATCTTACGGTGTATTATGTTTAACATTAAAATTAAAAGCTACTAACTTTTTCAAATACTCTGTAAGTTCTCTAATAGCCTCTGGTATTCTACCTCTTGCTTTTAATATAGCTATACGTCTTTTTCTTGGCGCAGCATTAGTTTCATCTCTTTTTATAATTGATTCCAGAACTTCTAGTGCTTCATCGTACCTATAAATGTTACTTTTGTTTAGTGATGTGTTCAAAATAAAAAAACTTCAATGGTTTGAAGTGAATTTTACATTTCCAATGCTTCCAGGTGCATAGCGTGATATTTGTGAACCCTTAAGCTGTTGGGAAACTCTTGCTTCAATATAATGATGCAGTACTCAGCCAGAGAAAGATGATAGCAATCCAACGCTGCTATACAAACTTGTTCCAGAACCAGATATTCTGCATGATAATTTATAGTAATTATTATGCAATTAGTCAAGTTTACATAAACTATTATACACTTAATTAAAACTACTACTTCAATGCAGTTTATCTTTATAAGAAATCACTTTATCGTACCTTCATTGCCTAACTGGCCCATTTTTAGCATCAATTTCCTTTCCCATAAGTGCACAACATCACTACTTCGGCGTTCACCGTCTTCTCTCCAAGTTCTAAGCAAGTCTCGTGCTTCTATATGAGTTATAAATTTTTAAACAAAATTACAGATATATGTTAGAAAACATTTATAATTATGTTTATAAGGAACGATTTTCAGATAAACTTACCTTTCCATGATAGCTTTTCATATCGATCATAACGATCTGCCATTGTTAATCTTGAAAAAAGTAAAGTATTACAATATACATAGAGTAACATATTTTTAAAAACTTATTATTTTACTATGTATTATTATTTTATTGAATGCTTACTAATTTTTAAAGCTACAAATAGAACAAATACTCTTTGAAAACGATTTATAATAGTTTGAGCATTACATGAACAGGTAATAACCATGTCTTAATGAGTAATTTATAATTATCTTATGTTTATATATTGTAGCGTAAATACATAAAATACGAATATTACCAAATATATGAAAAAATATATATAATGTAAGTGTAAGTTAAAAACCATTAAAGCAAATATCTTGGTAAATTCGTAACCAGTAAATGTTTTACTTCGAGTACATATTCAATATTGCTACAAATATATTACATTCAATTATACTTCACTGTTTAATTGAAATTTACAATATGAGATGTTGTAAACACCTTAAACTTACGTATAAAGAACCACAAAAAAGTAAACAATGTTATAGGAAAATATTGATTGAAATTAATATAAATACACGTAATCACGAATCCGAGGGTCGTTCATGTAGGTTACATAGAGCAGAAGAAAACTTTCTGTCAACGATCAAAAACTACATAACGTAACTTTAGACAGGTACATAGATGTTCATTCACGATTGTGAAATATACCGTCACTTAAAAATATGGAATGGAAATATTTAATGTGTTTTGTAGTTTCTTTTATGAATTAATTAAAATATCGTCATATCATCGTTCTCACAATCAATTATATACTTGAATTGAAAAGATCGATTAACATATATTGTTTTTGAATGTTTTCGAGGTATTTGAAAATATATTCATTTCTATGACAAAGAATACATTTTAAAAATATTTAATGACTTTGTTTTAGTGTTACCAACTCATTAATAATTGTATTTTCTAAAGTTTCACTGTTAGTGGAAGTGGACAAATTGCATTCGTACTTCCTAACAGATATTTGACGATAAGTCGGTATTTATGCGCTTGACACGTGTGCTGAGGGAGTATTCTTAAATCTACCAAAAGTTTCTCTTGCTTCGTTTCCGCGAATACCAATTACGTTGCACAGAAATTCGTGCATTGACAGTTTTGTAGGATTTATGAATTGACGTCCGACTGTCTTATTCTTACAGCTGATATATCAACATATGTTTCCCGAATATACCGCATTCTGACATGTTATGATTCGGTTAAGTGTGTTTTACCAGCGGAAAATTTTCCAATGGTGATCGTTCTCGCGATATCATAAGTACAAGAGGAGTTATTGTAGTGTTGAGAAAAGGTGACTGCGGTAGTCTAGCTGAGATCATTATCGGATTATTTCTGACAGTTGCATATCGTGAAACACAAAACGTGTCAAAAAGACGCTTGGACGCCATGATGGTAGGTGGAACCTGTTATCACTAGTCCGCCGATTGGACTTCATAACGAATTGAATACGTTATAGTTGAATTTTTTGTACTGTTACAAATATTCTGTGCACGTTTCTTTAATTGAGCGAAATGTTTCAGGACGGCATATGCGATACTGCCGATATTTTAAGTAACGTCCCCCTTAAAAAGGTACTCACAGTGGTTTTTTTTTTTCATTATTTTTTTCTATCGTTTTATTTTGATAATGATTACTTTAATTTTGGTTTTTATATATTTGATATTTCCACTTTATAATTTTCTATTTCTAATCTTAGACATTTACACTTGCAGACAATTCATGCAGATAATGTAGACCTCTCCGATAAGCCGCTGCAAGTGGATATTTCAGATGCTCTTAGTGAAAAAGATAAAGTGAAATTCACTGTACATACAAAGACTACTTTGCCATACTTTCAAAAACGAGACAATTTAGTTGTGAGGCAACATGAAGAATTTGTATGGTTACACGATCGATTTGAAGAGAATGAAGAGTATGCCGGCTATATTGTACGTTCTTATATTTCGTATGAGATTTAAGTTCTAAGCATATAATAATGGTGATAATTAATGTGCAGTGGAATCATATACTTTTAGATTCCACCTTGTCCACCGAGACCAGATTTTGATGCATCTCGAGAAAAGTTACAGAAGCTTGGAGAAGGTGAAGGTAACATGACTCGCGAAGAATTTAATAAAATGAAGCAAGAATTGGAAGCGTAAGTGTTAATTGAGATATATTCGAGATCTTAACGTAAGCCTAGCTTAATTGATAATTTTCATTTCATAATGCTATACTTTTATTACAGTGAGTATTTAGCTACATTTAAGAAAACTGTTGCCATGCACGAAATGTTTTTAACTAGACTAGCAAACCACCCAGTTTTTCAAAACGATCATAATTTAAGAGTGTTTTTAGAATATGATCAAGATCTTTGTGTGAGAGGTAATGATTTTGGTGCTTGAATATAATTTTTGTTTAATTTTATATTGGTCTTACAATGTGAGTATCGTTCAAGGTAAAAAGAAAATATACATTGCCTATTTTATTTTAGGAAAAAACAAAATGGAAATGTTTGGGGGTTTAGTAAAATCTTTCTCAACTACAACGGATGAATATTATTTATCGGCAACTGTAAAAGATGTAAATGACCTTTTTGATCAGGAAATGTCGTTTTTACAAACTTACCATCAGAATTTAAAAGAAGCAACAGCTCGCGCAGATCGACAAACAGCTAAACACAAAGACGTGGCGGATTCCTATATAAAGATATCGACGAATCTTTTACAATTAGCTACAACTGATAATGGTAAACTGGAGAGATTTCTGACAAAAATTGCAGAGACGTTTGAAAAGCTAAGAGTAAGATGTTTTGATCTTAATTTTTCTGATATCTCTAGTCGTATTACTTTTATTTTTAATGTTGTAATGTGATGTAATAGAAAGTTGAGGGCAGAGTAGCATCTGATGAGGACTTAAAATTGTCAGACACTCTTCGGTACTACATGAGGGATACAGCCGCAGCCAAACGGTTGCTTTTTAGAAGATTGAAAGCTTTACACGCATACGAATCTGCAAATCGTGCTCTTGAAAAAGCCCGTGCCAAAAATAAAGATGTTCATGCTGTGAGTATATTACTTTTCATGAGTATATTCAAAGTACAAAACATATAGAACGAAAAATATATTTTCTTAACCCTTTCCTTACCGGAAAGCGTCCACGAATAAACTTTTTCTGTACCGCTTATATAGTTCATTAAGGGGATGCCGACTAAAGTCGACGTTGGTATTGAATGGGTTAATATTCTTAATATATGAGTACATATATGTATATAACATGCAATGTTCAATTGAAGCATGCATAGTATTTAATCAGAAATTTAATTTTTCTTGCTCATCAAGGCAGTGGAGGTTGCTGAGGTGTGTTTTTCTCTATTCGTACATTTGTTGCCTTTAATAATGTCATGTTTAGCTGTCAGTATGTACGTATACTTTGAAATAGTGTACACCATATGCACGCTGCTGGCTATCTATATAGCATCAATTAAATTTTCAATAGTTTTGTTATTTCAAATAGAGACTTATAAATATCAATGATATTAAACAAAAGAGCCGAAAAAAATACAAAGATAAAGTTTACTTAAAAATATGTATAATAATATGATAAATTCTCTGACTGATGCATGTATACCACCAAATCTTGTAAATGTTGATAATGCTGAAGTTGTATTCTGCATTGTATAAAAATAACATTATACTCTCTGTATGTCGGAGAAACTGAAAACATTGAAATCAATGATTACCCATCATTCAGTATTTTCAATGTTATGCATGAGCAGAACTTGCATGTATTTTTACTTTTCTTTTTACAATGATGAAATTTAAAAGCTGAATAGATTTTTATAGTAGGAGACACAACATAGGCTAGCTTAGATATTGATATGTAAATGAAAAATTTAATTTTTTAAATATTTTTTTGATTATAAATTTTAATAATGGAGTTTTAATATTTGCATGCTTTTGATATCAATTTAAGTACCAATATTATCATATATCACGAATGTTAACGTTTTCTATTATTTTTGTTAATATAGGCAGAAAAAGCTCAAATGGAAGCGTGCGAAAAATTTGAACAGATGTCAGAGAAAGGAAAAGAAGGTACAGAATATATCTCCTTCATTCTTGTTTATTTAATGAGACAAATAACACTTAATGTCAATTCCAGAACTAACGGATTTCAAAACGAGAAGAGTAGCCGCTTTTAGAAAGAATTTAATCGAATTAACAGAACTAGAAATAAAACATGCAAAAGTAAGGATACTTCTGTCTTTTGTATTTACATGTATCACAGTGATTCATAAAATATTTTTTCATTTATAGGCACACGCGGAATTGCTCAAAAAATGTTTATCGGTTTTACGGGAACAGTGATCCAGATTGATAATTCTTGTGGTAAAGATTACCATGTAATCTATATGAAGATAACAGTTTATTTAAAAACCATAGTAAAGTAACGATACTGTAAAATATATATTTTTTGTTATCTAGATTTACATTACTACGATAAAGATATCGTACTATTGATTGCAAAAGGACTCCCCATGAAATTCATTGAACAATGTTATTTACTATTTTCAAATTGTAAAAATTTATGTAAGTGTTACAATTGTTTATGCTTGAGAAGCAGTTATTTTTTTTATAGAAATTTCTCAAGGGAATATTTGATTCAACATGGCGTAACAAAAGTACGTCTTTATCGAGTTCTTTTGCGGAATTAAGTTAATAATCTGTTATAAGGTATAAGATTCTTTATATTACATATGTATATCTATCATGTATATGTACAAGGTGTTTTTTAATGTGTGTTACATTCAGGAAATAAGAGATTCATGATATAGAAGTAAGATTCAAAAGTACGCGTATATTTTTGAAAAGGAAAGGGAAGACAAACTGTTTCAAGTACTCGAAAGTTTTATAAGACTAAATCTTAGGAATAAAGGAATTAGCCGATAGAGACTTGAATGCTCACATAAAGATTAAATGGTAATAATTAAAAGCATTTCGTATAACGGTATTTTGAGGTGCGTTTTTTTTTTTTTTTTTGTAAAACATGAGAACATCAAGAATTGGGTGTATCTTTAAGGAATCTTTTATTTCCAAAATTTATCACATTTTATGAAACGTCCTGTATATTACGGCTCTATGTATACGTGTACGTATACGTACGAGTAAGTTACCTACAAGGGAACATTTAAATCACTTTGTTGCTTTCGAAGGTTAAAGGGCAAAATTGTAGGCATGTATAATTGATTTGGAAGGCGAGATGTATAATGATAGAGAAAGTATTATGAAATAATTTTCTTTTTTCCAAATTTCTCAGGTTAACTAAAGAATTAACGTAATTAGTACATACGAACTTTTAAGATTTTTATAGATAGATTAGCATGTTGTATACTGTTAAATCGATTTACAATATTTTGTTTGTTCAATAAATTATAGTTGTATAAAGGTAATGACGAGTAAAGGGACCTTGAAACGTGTTACTTATCTCCTAGTTATGCAGAAAGAGTTTTGTGCCCGGAAAGAGTAATCTCAGCCAAATGAATTACTATAGACGAGAATACAAGCAATATTCCAATTTATTATTTGTATAATCAGTTATGAATTTCAACTGTTATCTTATTTTAAAAGCAATATATATCTTATAGTTTAAGAAATATTTCAAACAAACGGTATACATTGTTGGGTATTTTTAAACCCATTTATCACGAATTAATTAACTTTCACGTCACGTTTTCGTATGTACATAAAACCCACTTCCAAATATCTTTTACATTTTATCAAACAGTTGCAGAACAAAATTTTGTCTTATTCATATCGCATTGTTCCAATTTTTGGAAAAGGTAGAAATTTAGCATATTATTATAAGAATAAGGAATGATTGTATTAATATTGTATAGATGGGCTATAACGAAATTGTTCCAATTATCACGTTAGCCATTGCAAGTCCCGTGATATTTCTTTGATACTACGTTATGATTTTGCACTACAATTTACTCGAATTTTTTACTTTTTGTGTATTAAATAAGAAATGTCGCAATCGAGAAATAATTACATATATTTGATCATTTTCCTTTTCTTACCTATCTTACATTGTGTCATCGAAAACCAGTGAAAATTTACACTGTGTATTGTATATAGGGAAATAAAGTATATGTATATTGTACCTGTACTTACACACGTGTCCATCATCCTTCATCGTACAAACCATTTCATAACTAACTAGTCAATTCGTTTCAGCAATCGCCCGCTAGATGGCGCAGCACGACAGTGGCGCTGAAAATCTGAAAATAGCGCCAATTCGTGCAGCGGCGAAACGCTGAAACTACTAGCAAATTTGTTTCCCCTATCCACCGTTAGATGGGGTCTTCTTACGCAAGTATTCTTTGCGTAAAAACCTAATTCGGACTACATCGAACATTAAAAAAAAAAATTAGCCAAATTGGTCCAGCCGTTCTGACGTGATGTCGTGACCAACGAACAGCATTTGATTTTTATTATATAGATTAAAATTCAACTTTTAATATTTTTTGTATCTATGTATGACATTTACAAATCCATTTATGATAAATATCTGTTACGTGCGTTACGTTTTAGAATTATCATGAAAACTCCTTCTTCATGTAGAGGAGACATTCCTGATATCAGGTTTTCGGCAGATACAGTGTTGAGGTCATCGTGCATGCTACAGAATTCTCGGTCTAGTATTTACAGTCTCGTCCGATAACACTCGTTTTATCTGCCCGTTATTCGTCTCTGGCATTCGTATGCGAGGAATCTGAAATTTTCGTGAAACGAACGATATCTGCACCACGGGGTACAGGGAATGTTCCTCAGTTTAAGGACTCTGTAACTTTATTGAAATTCGTTTGGATTATCGGCGCACTCACCTTCGGTATTTCGCATGATCGTAACGGGGGGTCGTGAATACTGGTGAAACATAAAAAAAGGGGGAAGGCAAAGCCGTCGTAAAGCTCACGATGTCTTTCGTATTGATTTATGAAACGGAACACAGTCGCTTGGTGCAGGATGAACACGGCTCGCTAGAAGTTCCATCGATCCGGCTTCACTTCGCTTGATACGATCCACTAAAAACTACCCTCCATTTTCGTGAAAGGTTTCTCCGTTTCCACTGAATTTCAGTGCACCCGATGCAGCTTGTTGCAACGGCCAATACCATAATGAAAGGAATACGGCTTGTAACATTTCATTCGGTACAGCCTGTATAGATTAAGAAATGTCTTTCATTTTTTTGTGTCGGACGACAACAATATTTATGCTCTATTATTATCGCCTGAAAACCATTCGAGTACCTTCTCGGAATGTTATAAATACCTCGTAAAAAATTCTCGAATATCACTATAGAGGGAGGTCCTTGAAAGAATGCGTGATAAAGGTCACTGGTACCAGCAGCCCCGCCAAGAAAAGTTGCTGTTTTAAAATATAAATTCGGATGGTTTCAAGACAAACGGCGTGCCTAACTGAAAAACATTGTGGGGACATAATCGCCAGGAAACTCGAGTGTCGCATCCTACTTCGACCTGTGTTTGGTAGCGTCATCTTGACGTCCGGGAGCGGCGCGAGTTGAGATCGCGTCGGAGTAGTCTACTGACTCTTGTAGTAGTCAGTAAAAACTGGTAAGAACATAGTGCAGGCAAGAAAGGTTAACCTCAAACATTCCAGATTACCGTCTCCTTATTTCTACCCAGTCGAGGCTTGTTTCGAACAACCTGCGTGCGATACAGACAGCAAACAAGACGATCTTTCAATTGTGGATTTTATTAAAATTCGGTTTCAACGTATGCGGATAATGTTCGAAGTAATACACACAAAGGTTAGTAAAAAAGCGGGCGAGAACGTTAAGCAACGTACGAAAAGATTCGTTTCTTTTTTCTTCATTTTTGGTTTGTTTGTTCGTTTTCGTGGGTCTAAGTACTTACGCGTCCGGTAGTACGCAAGAACGTCTAATCGAAAAGGGGGGGGTGATAAACGATAAGTGAAAAGAAAGGAGGAACGGAAACGTAAAATCGAGACCTCTGATCGACGAAGAGGAACCGATCGCGACTTTTTATAAACTTCTTACGCAGTAGAACTTCGTATGTACTTAAGGATTACGTCGGTGTGATGATACAATTACGACATGCCGTAAATACACAGAGACCTTCTATGGTAGACACTATCGATGTCGAGACACACGCGGTAAACGTGTAAAACGCGTCGCGCAAATCGAATTGTTCGTTTCGAGTAATAAAGACTTTTATTACCTATTATCCTACTGATCTTACGTCTCTATCATTGTTTGTTCTCTGGCATATACCAGGAAGAGATCGCCGACGAGTGATCTCTCTCTCTCTTTCTCTATCTCTCTCTTTCTCGCTCTCTCTCTCTCTTTCGCTCTCACTCTCTCTCCCTGTTCTCATCACTCTCGAGGAAAATCAAATAGTATCCGTAGAAACGTTAGATCCTGCGCTTGCTTCCTCCTCGTCTCAACGATTCGCTCCAACGCGTACAATATCGTTTCTTTCGGTTCTTTTTTTTTGTTTAAAGTTACCCTAGTTTTGTAAGTTGAGATCAGAATTATTAAACGACTACGATTGACTACCTTTTCTCTTTCTTTCCTTCCTTCTTTCTTTCTTTCTTTTTCTTCTTTTTTAAAAGGTCTATATTTATGGAGTACCTCGATATTGCGTGACTAAAATTCGTTTTAAGGGGGAGAGGAATTTAGGAAGGGGGTCGTTGGTTTTTAACGCAGGTGAAAACCGAGGCGCGGAGGATCATGACGGGAAACGTACCCTCGCAAACGAATCGTAGAGTGAGGCTGTCGAGTGAATGAATCGATCGAAATAAGCCTAAGAGTCGTGGCTTGCTTTATTTCGCCTTTTTCGTGTTTTTGTTTTCTTCGTGTTTCTCCTTCTTCTTCCCGTGCCCCCGTAGCGCTCTCTCATCGTTTACATTCTTCTCTCTCTCTCTCTCTCTCTCTCTCTCTCTCTCTATTTGATCGATAGTAATAGCACGCGACGCGCGTACGATCCACACACAAATTCATGTCCCTGAGCGGAACGTGAAGCTCCAACGTGTTCGCCAAAGGAACAACGAGCAACTTTTCAACGAGCCCTTTGTTTTTCTCAAACCAGAGCTCCCTGTAACCAAGCACACAGCTACTATACATTCACAACTGCTACTATACATTCTTAACATTTTATGCATTGATTTCTTTATACACGTGGTTGCATTCAAATAATAATCCTTTGCAAATAGCTTCTGGAAAACGTAATTTTCATCCCCAACTTTGTAACCACCGGTTAGATGAGAATAATTCTCTATAATAAAAGTATGTCTATTAAGAACGTAGTAGTTCTTCTGAATAAAGCTTAAATTTTTTTTTAAGTAATAATCTCAAGTAAAGTTATTTTTGATTTACCAAAAATCCCTCAATTATTCATCCTGTATTTTCAGAGACTGTTTAGCAACAGATAATGCGTTAAGACTTTCTTCCTGCCAAAGCTTTGCAAAAATTGGCAGTTATAAAATTCTTGTTCGACAGAAATGATGTAGCCTAGCAGAAATTTGTTGCTTCCGAGGACTTCCTAGGTCGATGTAAGTTTCTTGCAACAAGGATAACCGAGAGAAAGTTGCTCGACGTTCCTTTGGCGAAAAGATACATAATTGAAGGAAAATCGATTGGCGCGCATGCATCCGAGAACTCCAACTAATATACGCAGACTTATTTCGAATAATTGTAAAATCTCGTGGTCGCCTCGACGAGCACTTTGTCGTTACGCAAATATATGGTCTCGCTACGTCAACCGACACGGCAGTTATTTCGTTTGTGTGTCTGTGTTCTTCTTTTTTTTTTTGTTCCTCGCTCTCACGTGGGTTCCTATTAAACGCGAATAATAAATAAGTACAATATTGATTACTTGATCCCTTTTGAAACTTTTCGTCTGCATTTCCGTTCCGAGATCTCTCGACTTTCGCTGACATACGATACAATGTACTCCGATCGAATCCCCCCGTTCTACTTGCAGAGCAGTATGGCGTCGGTAACGTAATCACGATATGTAATGCTGTTTGGTGTCGTTCCCAAAAATGAATGCCCGTTTCTAATGCAGACGAAATGTCGACGAGTGCGCAACGATTCCTACGGGAAGATAAAAGTTAGTGGTTCAATAAAATCTACCTATGCGAAACGCGATCCGGAGTGTACCCATTTTCACCCTCGACTTCTTCCGAAACGGAGAATAAACTTTCGATCGATTTTACAAAGCTTAGACTCGGATATGTTTGTAAAATTTTGTTCTGTTTTCCTTCGAAAAGAAACCGTCCTCCTTCCGGTAGTTTTTTTTTGTTCAGTCTTTTTATAATCATATCGGGTGTACCAATCTGTAATTCGCTATTCTGCCAAATGAAATGTTTCAACGCAAAAGACACGTACAACGTGGCCTCGTAAAATAGTTAGTCACCGTTCCCTAGAATACTACGACAATTTTACACGGTAAAGTATGGTAAGCGTAGAGATACATCACCGATCATGGCTGCATACATTTAGTCACAAAGATGCACATAGATCCTATTCACCTAAAATATTCTAAAAGATTCAGTACATTTGGCAGTTTCAATGATATTCAGAATTATTACAACTATCAAGCTAACGATCTACTAGACTTGGACGTATCTCGAGAAATCACATTGTCGAACAAACTAACTTTATCGGTACTCTCTGGATCCACAATTATGCTTTTTGCATTTGTCAAATGAAAGACAGAAACGTCGCATCCTTGAACGCGACAACTTAGACACTCACACTTTTGTGACTGACTGCATACCGACACGTACGACCAAAGAAATTAGTTGACTATTTGTTGGTACACCTAATACACTTGTCCCTCGATTTACGTTTCCATATGATTCCACGCCATTTTCTCTTACGCGATGGGACACCGTATTCATTCCGACGAACATAAACTCAAAAGCATAAATCAAAACGCGCGCGCGTGTGAATTTGAATAACTCATTACTCTTTATGGGTGATAAGACCAAACAATTGGACAGGCATTTAAATATAGAAACGATCGTTTGAACCCAGCTGACATTGATTCATTTCTTGTCACCACTGTAATGCGAGAACGATTTTACATTTTTCGTAAGGAAAATCAAAAGGAATTTTACGCACGTTGTTGCTTCGGATCACAACACGTGACACGTGATATTCGAGGGTCCGACGGTTCTCTGCGATATTCGTTTTATACTCTGCGGAAAGGATAGATACGCCGCGTTTAACGGAAAAGCTACGAGGAGAGCGTTAGCTAAATAAACCCTCGGTACCGTGCGTGTTGAAACAAAACTTTTTGCTGGCAGTGTACACGAGATCAGGTGGGGGTGGTGGAGGTGGGCAAAAAAAAAATGTTTTTTGAGCGGGTCGTCGAAAGTGTCGGGCAAATCGAGGGACCGGTGGTAGACGGGAAACTTTTTGCGAGAATGTTTTCGTTTCGAGTCGGCTCGCGGCGAGGAATAAGAAAATGCGCGCGGGTTGATATTGATTGCGGCGCGGTCGCCGTTGCATGCTCGGTAACGCGATCGTCGATAAAATGAAATTGAAACGAGGTAAGTGGTGATTAATTATACGAAAACCGACGTGTGGGAATGAAGGTCGCGGGGGTCGAGGGTGATTAAAGGGGTGGCCGGAGGTCTCCGTGAATTCGATGCGATGCCCGGCGACAACGGTATCAATTTCTCGTAAAAGTTTCTCGTTCATTGTTTACGCACGCTCTCTCTCTCTCTCTCTCTCTCTCTCTCTCTATCTCTCTCTCTCTCTCTTCCTCGGTTTTGTCTGCTGCTCGCGAAACTTGCAGGGGAACCGCCGAATTGTTGCTCGTTCTGACGACGGCTGAATGGATCCCGGGAACTTGCGACGAGAACAAATCGGCCGGAGAAATGTGAAAGCAAATTGACATCGGACAGATGTTCCGCGGGGAAACATGCTCCTGTTTCGCGAAACTTCGGCCGAGAAACGATTTGCCGCCGGTTCGTTTTCGAACGTGCGAACATAATTCGATGAAACGAAAGATTTCCCGATTCTCGTGTTACTCGGTCGAACACGCTGTTGTATTTACAATTGCTGACGCACGAACGGCAGAATTTTTTCGCAAACTCCCGCAGACTCTTTACACTTCCTAGGGAAAGATGGACGAGACGATGTATAAAAGCAGAACCGAATGTTCGCGACTATGTTCGTTTACCGTTTGGTGATTACGTGGACAATTAACCGCCCGAAAATCGTGTTGGTTTTTTTTCCTAGCGCTACGATTCGCGTTTCTCACGTAACTCGGTCACGTGTAATGATTACCGGAGAGTTATGTTTTCTCTCGTGGAACAGAAAGAGAGAGAGAGAGAGAGAAACAAAAAGAAAGAAAGGAACGACAATTACTTTTACGAGATTTACCAAAACGATCTCCGCGGTCAGATAATTTTCATTGCTCGAGACCGTTCCTCTGTGCGCCCCGCCGCACAGAGGAAAATGGCCGTTGGTTGGGGGGAGCTTGGATCGAAGAAAGTTGAAAAGGGAGAGGAGAGAAAGAGAGAAATCGCAATTATCCGCGAGCGTTCTAACAATTTCGGTCGCACGCGAGTCATGGAACACGCATATTCTACCATGAGAATCTCGTATATATGTGTATGTGTATAATATCGAAATCATTCGGCCGGCGGCAACCTCGGCGATGAAATTAAAAAGAGAGGAAACGAGATGACGCCGATAGACGTAAGGAATAGTCATTATGATGTCGCGAGAAACGATACTGGGGCAGAGAGATGAGACCGATGATCGATTAATGCGAGGAATGCCAAGAGAAACTTATAAGGAAGAAAGAATATTGAAAAAGTAACGTGAAACGAGAGATCGCATGATATGAAGATGTCCAGGCATGAAGGGAAAGAAGGAGAGTGAATAGAGGGACAAAATCGCAGAATAGTAGCCTATCTATCACAAACGGAAGTAACGGTATAATAATAATTATGGACATATCGAAGAGAAACGCTTATCGCGTTAAAACGGCGTCTATCGCAATGGTGACAATTAGTACTAGCAATTCACAGAAATTTTTCTCCGCAGCCGATGTCTTGCGACGCTGAATGGCTGCCATTTTGTCACCTGAAACAAGTTCAACACATTATATACGGTCTCCAAGTTTCACACAGTCCCAAAACAAAATGATGGAAAGCACAGTGACCCACTTTGTTTGAACACACAAGAACGGAGTTTATTCAATTTAATTCGATTGGTTCCCGATTAATTGAACCTTTTCGTTAAAAGATCGATGGAATTAAATCGAATAAACTTTCTGGGTGACTGTATGTACGCTACTGGAAATATTGATTGCAAATTTTCTTAACTATGCGATCATTAGCGTGGTGATATAGATATCGGTGGAATTGATCGAAAAAGATGAAATACAGGTAAAGTATCTACCTTCGGTGACAAAAACAAAGATAGACGCCGGCTTGGTATTCGAGGCGCTGCACGTGTAATTGCCTGTGTCCGATTCCACCGCTTGGTGAATCGACAATCGACTTTGAGTCGAAGTGGCGTCGGTTTGTACGGTTACGCTGCCTCGCGTGGTGTCGAAATTTATCATTCGATTATTGTGATACCAGAATACGTATTGCGGTGGCGTTGGACTCTGGAATTCGGAAACAAACAAACATTCGGTCTGAAAAACATCGATGGAAACCTTTTTCCCCTTTACCAAATCATTTCCACATTGAAAATATTTTTCTGTTGTCTCAAAAAACATTGACCATTTCCTGTTGTTTTTCTCTATCGTTCCTCTAGTAATACGTCCGCGGTAAAATCGCTCGCAAAGCTACCACCAGCGATTATACGCTAAAACGCGCCGAAGCGCGCATTGATTATTGAAATTCTTTTCGTTTCGCACTCATGCGTTAATGAATTATCGTTTTTATATGCAATATTATCTGGAAAATGTCCACATTGAACATACTTTCCCAGCTAATATAATACGTTTAATTTCGCAAACATTTGCGCAGTTCATTTCGGACGAACATTGTTTTAATTTGAAATTGCCCTTTTACTCGGTAAATGTTAAATCTCTGTCTCCTCTTTGAACGAAAATATGCGGATAAAAATCCTTAACAGGCGTTTCTCTCTCGATACAAGATGTTCGAATTCATTGAGAAGAGTATAATAGGTGTGACAAATGTTGGAACACTCGTTAAGCGTTATTTTAGGGAGATAAAGTCAACGTGCATTATAATTTAATACCGGAGATATAAATATTTGTATGGCTGGTGGATATACGCGCGAACAATGGCCGTATCTTTTCTTTGTATGCGACATTCGAACCAGAATGTGCACCAAAGTGCAACTAGGATAATTATCGCGACGGATCGATCGGTGTCAATATAGCCGCACACTGTGCGGCGCTCTTTTTTCCTCTCGACACGTTCACGTGTTTTTTTGTTTTTTTTTTTTAATTTTTCATCGCAGTAACTTTCCTCTTTTTTTTTTTTGACTCGGTTAACCGTTCAAGCCGGGCAGGGGGGAAAAAGAGAAGAAAAGTTATTGTCTCGCGCCGCGACAATTTTCAGCGTGTCTGGTGTCTAAATCGAATGCATTTCTCTGACGGGAACGAGTGCACGATTCGCGGCGGAGTGGATGAAGTGAAATGGGACGTCGAAGTCAGCCGTTTGTTCTGAATTCCGTCGAACGTGAGTAGATTTCTCCTTCGCTTCGTTTTAGCAATATGCAGTTGAAATATCCGAGTGCCAAGAAAAATGGTTCTTTGCGTTCGAGACTTCTAAGCCTAGCGGTTATTGGAGCCCCGTTCGCTTCGGGACGTTTCAACTAATTGCGAATGCCGCAAACTTTCAAATTTCCTTAAAAACTGATGTACGATCGGAGAAAACATAGTTTGGAGAAAAACGCGAGATTCAGTTAACACGTACCCCGCACGCACGCAATCAGTTATTTTTGTAACTTTATTGGCTCGAATTGAAGGATCCTCTTGCCGTAGTATCCTACGCGAACAAAATTTGAAAAAAAAACCCCGTTATTCTATGTTTTCGAAGCCGGCAAAGTTTCGTACCGTTTTAATTGGTTAGAATGGAATTACAATTCCGCAGTTGTTGAACTAGAACCGCACGAAAACATTTCACACTTGTAGGTTCACGTAAATGGCAAATTGTCCATTGGCTGTCCGCATTGTTATTGAACACGTCGATGGCCAAGTGTACGTACCAATTGATTTGTTACTAAGATACGATATCTTACTATCGATTGCTTTTGGTTTAGCCCTGTGCCAGCCAATTTGCCGAACTTGAATGGCATTGAAAACGTTTGGACACTGCTTAGGTCAGCTTTCTAGACACGAATAAACTGTAGCCGCCGTGTCCTTTATCCAAGATCATAGTTTTAGAAGCCAATCGCATGAAACGGGAATAATCGTTTCAATTTGATAACAAGCAATTTGCAGTACTTGCGCGCGGTAGAAGGTAATGGTTTGTTGAAAATAAACATTCTCGAACGTTCCTGTTCACTTGCCAGCGGTTTTTGATCTTCTGTTTGAACTATACTCGCGAAGCCAGTTCAATTATTTCATGCGCCCAGAAGCTTACGGGAGGAAGTGGCTCAAAGGTCGTTTCCCGTTTCTGCGATTTGTCTTTCAGAAATGTCGCGAAGGTTCGCGGCAGTTCCCCGCAAAGTTGATATTAACAGTGCCTCCTTCAATTAATGTTGTTTCAAAATTCCCACAGTTTCCCAACATCAATCCTTTCTGTTTCATGTTTGCCAACGTGATGGAGAAAATCACGAGACCCGCCGCGACATTCCCGAAACTTTTCGTATAAAAGCAGGCAGCATCAACTCTCGAGTTGTTAATTGCTACGTTTTTGTAGTTAATAGTCGTCGGGCAAATTTTACGAAACACGTTGTTTCCATATCTCTGGGCGCATTATTCGAGAACAATTAATCAGTTTCGCTACAGCTCCTGCTTCAGCTATGTGCATATTTGCCATCACGCCGAGCTCTGTAAGAAACGGTAGAGCTTTAATTATGCAAATTAATCATCGGACACTGCTCCGATAATTAAATTTTTATGATCATCGAGTGGCTCCGGCGTACAGAGATCGTTCGCGTTTCGAAAAGCTTCGACGTTGTATTATTTTAATTAAAGCCAATGGATTGTTCGTATTTAACTAGTTGGAACTAGACTCGGAATCGAATGGTAAAGCGGTACCTAATAAATTTCAGAAAATAGGTAAAATATCAAAGACGCCCGGTATATTAAAAAAAATGTTAACCTGGTGGAAAGGTAGCGTTCACGGTGTGCAATCCCTGAAGAACCGAGGGGTTTCTAACTCACGAAAATCGGGCGCGGGTTTATGGCTTTATTTTTCCCCGTGTCGCGGAACCGCTTATATTGTGTTGACAGTCTGGGCATTATTAGTGCTGCGAGCACGTTATATAGGGTAGCTTACGGCGTTATTCAATATACTTATGAATACCCTATCTTCTTGTAGCGTGCTGGTCGGAAGCCGTATTGTTCGTAATACTATCAATTCGGCGGGAGGTTGAATTCCTGAGCGTATTTCCGCGATATCGAAGAGTGCTTCCATCCTTTGCTTACATTAGACGTTTTTCGGAATGGGTTCCCCCCTTTGCTCTTTGTCCGCGGCGACGCGTCTAGGCAAAAGGGAAGGCGAGCCACGAAGCGTAGATGAGGAAAGAGGGAGAGAGAGAGAGAGAGCGAGAGAGAGAGAGAGAGAGAGAGAAAAAAGAACGCCACACTTTATTTTCGTTTGCCGATAGTGTCGAGTTTGCAGCGGCAGCAATGCCGCTTTAATGCACTTCCACTCTTGTATTCGTGACTAAGCCGCGCCTATTTCACCAGAGGTTTTTCCGCCGTACGTTCGCGAAGGCGCATTCAATGTTCGCACGAACTGCAAGCTGTGCGTTTCTATGTACCTTCGTTAAGCGGATGGACTCCGTGCAGCGCGGCTTTATTCCGCGACGTATGCGCGACACGATTATTATGTATCAATGGGGAGCACGCGTAAATAGACGGGATATTTATTGTCCGCGATATAGAAACTCCTTCCGAGAAATGCGCCGCCCGTCGACGCCGCTGCCGCCCGGTGATAAAAGATACCGCACGCCTCGTGTGTTCATTTTCACTTTAGAATTTCGTTCGAGATATTCGAGGGCGATGTAGATTTCGCGATTTACGAGATGTTTCAATAGCCGGGATATATTTATTGTATACGCGACGACGAGATTTCTCTCCCCCCCTCTTTAAATGTTGCCGTTACGCGATATAACTTCTAGCCGAGATTATTCTCTCGGTGATGTTTGTCCGGGACGTTCTCGACGCGCCGATTCCCGGAAATATTTCGACGCGATGAATGCGACGCGGGACACGTGCTTCCGGTTGTTTCGCTTGCCTTGAACAGCTAGATTTTTCATTTTTGAAAGAAAAGAAAGGATCCTTTGTCTCCTGCGTTTTCTTTGACCCCTTGAACTATTACAATTTTCTTTCGATATAACGTATGTAATATAATGTATGCCTATGTTTTTTCTCCAAAGGCTTGTCGAGAAAATTATTAATCGGTTTTTATACGTAGCTCGGCCAATAAGCTCGGTGAATGAGGGGCAGTGATTGAAAAAGTTTCTTACCTTTTCTATCATGCATACGAGATTTATAATGGATCCTACATCGACATGATGTTCGCCGCTCCCTAATATAAATGCTTCTGGTATTACTATGTTTAGATTGACAAGGTGTGATAATATCCCTGTACTCCTTGAGACCTGTAACAGTGCACAAAACCGGTGTATAAGGTGACGTGAAATTTGTTGGATGCCTGTGCAGGTTTCCGATATCCGTATCGAAGTCTACAAATTAAAATAAAATTAATCTCTCATGATACGTTTCCAATATTCCAATAAATTCACGTCTTCGAACATAATTTACAGAAATTGCCGATAAACAGTTATTTATTCTTTGTAAAAAAGTCTCTTATCTAGATTTCATTAATTTTAGGCAGCTAATAAAAAATTATTTTCATTATCTGCCAACTGTTCTCGTTTCTTGAAAAGCAAGACATCATTCTAATAGAGCTTGCATAATATTATCGAGCAAATATTTTCACTTTGGAAGCCTAGAGTTTCTTACGGGATAAGATTATGGGATCCATTATCCTCGAACAGGACAGGTTATCACGGTTTACTGCATAGTAAACCACGACGATGCACAGCGAATTATGCAAGCTTGAATTTAATTGACCGTAAATAAAACAGTTTTACGATTTCGATGCATTGTGCTCCATTTAGAAGCACCATGACACTTCATTCAACGGGTACAGATTCGAAGAGCGTACCGGGGGCGACTATGATCATTCGAAAACTATGAAACAGACGGGATGTCGTAAAGCGCGTTGATACCATCGACCAGTGGCGTGAAATAACTTCCTAACGACCATAAGTTGATATGTTTTTTTTTCTTTACTACCGGCGATACGAAGCGCCGTGAAACCTTCCCGGAGGCATCGAGCACAGATACTTTAACGGCAAAACTTTATAACGGCAATTAGCAATGGCACGGAGGCATATATTCCGGGACGGAATTACCTGACATTCGTACGTCCCGTTGTCCCTTTCTTGAACGTATTTGATCTGCAGAGTCCAATCGTCCGAACCCTCGGGATGGAGCACCTGAAACCGTTCGTCGTTCGTGTACGTGAACATCGAGCTGGTCAGGACGTGGAAATCACGCCGCCGTATCCAGGATATCTGAAACAGCATCGGGCGCGCAATCGTTAATCAGTCTTCTTGCCCGACGCGACGGAAATATCGTCGGTGATAAATCGCAGTTTCCTCTAACGGCCGTCCGGGGGTCTCCTCGCGCAAAAGCTGCGAGAGACGCCCGGCGTCGAGGACACCGTTCTTACCTCGGCGTCGGACACCGTTCTTTCTGCCAAATTGCGAACTTTGCAATGCAAAAACGCGGTACCGCCTAACTGTACCGTCACGTTGGATACGGTGTTGTTGTCGTTCGCCTCGTTCACTCTCTGCAGCTCTTCGAAATTGCTAAACCACAGTGTCTTCCAGTCTGACGGTATGCTGTAAGGTACGCGCCGGTCTGAAACAATCGGAGAGAAAACTTGTATACTTGGCGAACGAGTAGGGGAAACCCGGGGAGGGGTATTGATATATTTTTCATATAAAAAATAAGGGATCTTTATAGGTTATAAGTTGTGATTGTTTCCAGCTGACCTTTAAAGCAGTAGTACGGTACGGGCCCCTGAACAGCCCCCTATGAGGGTAGCTTTGTAAGGGTAGTGTTTTTTTTTTTATTGAAGCTCTTTAGACCCTTAAATGGGTCCATTTCGCTTTACGGTATGGTGATACAATTTGTGTACTTATAACTTAAAGGAAAAAAAAGGGTAGTGTTTCGTACTAGGAGAAAAACAATACCAGAAGATTCTACGATCCAGAAAACCTTGAAAACTGTTTTCTTTGGAATCAATGGTGTTACGAATTTAGTTCGCGCTGCGATGGTGGGACTACTAGCGAGGTTTTCGCGTTTCCGTCTGGGTCTACAAGGTGAAAAGAGGTTAGCTTCGGCGCGACACTTCTTGCGGCCCAACTACCGAAAGGGCAATCTCACCGAAACTCGTGGTAAAGCGTTTCTTTGGCAAAATCAGCGCACGGTGGAAACGATCAAAGTCAAACTTCTCGGCCATTTCTTTGGAACCGGGGTGCGTGTTTCTGTTCCCGGGTCAAAAAACTTATTCCCGCGCACTTAATATTAATTAATTAGGTTCGCGAGCGCGGAACAGAACGGGGCAAGTTTTTCGGGTGGGGGGTATACACGGAAGCCGCAATTTGACGAAGGGGGTAGAGGGGGATAGACGGATGAACGGGGTTTGGGGAAGGTAATTTGAAAGTGACTGGAGTGTTTTGGTAAAGGAAATACCGGGGGAAAAAACTACGCGCGGAGCACACGAGGTGAAGGGCGAAGGGCAAGAAGTCGGGTGGTGGAATCGGTGGCGGCTGGAAAGGGAAGCTGAGGAGTGGGGGTGTGCGAGGACAGGGATGGATACAGAAATCCGTAAACGGAAAGAGAGAAAATTGAGAAATAGAGAAGCACTGGAACAGGGGAGAAGGGTAGCAGAGCCTGGGCGAAAGACAAGCACTTGAGACTGAACTTTGTGAGCTTTTGAATGCAGGGCATAAGCTACCTGCCTTTTGTTTCCGCGAGACAATGCGAAACCTTATACAACGAGACAAGAACCGGGGTGGGGGGGGGGGTACAGGGATGGAGGAAAGGTGCTCCTACTTCTCTTCGACCAGTTAGTTGGCCAGGATCATGTTCTTTTCTTCTCGCTGTAAGTATTCCCAATTCACAGCCACTTTTGAGTGGGGGAGCAAGTGCGCACTAGAGGGATTTTTCGCGAGGTTAGCGAGCTTTCGACGGTTTCTTCTTCTCTCTCGCTCTCTCTTTTTGTCTTTTCCTCTCTCTCCTTCTCTCTCTCTCTCTCTCTCTCTCTCTCTCTCTCTCTTACTCCCCCGTCTCTTTTTTCGTCGTTTCGAGGATCCTGTGACTCGTTTCAGCGTATAATAACGTTTATTTATTGCCCCTGCCAGGTAATAGCGGTATCTAATACCCCAGCTCGACGAGTTTACGCTCGTCTGATTTGAAACCACAGTGGTCTTCATTTTAACCTCTTTCTCTCTCACTCACACACACACATACTCGCTCTGTCACATTCTCTCTTTCACTCCATGTTGATGCAGAAGTCCTATCGTTTACGTTTTAACCGCAATTTTATCTCGAGTGTAAACATTCATTGCCGCGTGTGTTTGATCATGTTATCCCCTTGACGTGCGAATTAAATAGAATTCCATTGTCATCGGAAGTACCATTTATCTTCTAACTCATCACTTGTGTAAGCTTAAAAATGGATTTTCCTATTAATTCAAAACATTCCTGGGATTATGGTTGCTTGTAATATATGTGGAACAAATGTTCACTTCCCAGATAAAATTGCAATTAGAATTTTGGTTTATCCGTCAACTTAATAGCTCCCGTGTATAATGGAAGCTTTATTGCCGGAACAAACATCCGAACGTTTTATTATTTAATAGTTTCATATCGTCAGAATCTTCTGTTGTCCGTACAGTGAATGTTTAACTGTCTGTCGGTGTGCAATATTTTGTTTCTGTCTACGGGCACAACAATCGAAACAATATCTTTTTGTAATATCCGAGTGTGACGTTTATATTCAACGTATTGACTGAATCGTAATGATGTCATTAACACGTGAATGCGCAGTTTCAACCGCGGAAACGATATGTGAAATCATTATGCACAACCCGTGGCGAAAAACACGCAGTTTCGTGTCCATGGTATTCGTAATTTTATTGTTCGTTTGTATTATTCGATCTGAAATAATTTTAAACTACGAAGGAAAATTCAAAATGAACATCGGCAGACACCATCTGCGTGTGAGCATGATGTTCGAATTTCATAGCGGAACAAATATTACGGATCCCGTGGAAAAAACATTCGTGACACGTTTGAAGAGATTGCTGTGTCAATTCCATACAGCGAAAGATGGTTTTTAAATTGAAAAAAGCTTCAATCTTTTGAGTCTTTATTTTTCGAACAAAAGTCGGGCACATTTTACAGTGAAAGAACATCAAACCGGCACGAGAACGATGGGAAAAAGTTATTAAAAACAATGTCGACTATTCGTAGTAAATAATATATAATTAACACACACGAATTTTGCCTAGCATTCCGTGATTCCACTGCAGAGTTGGAATATTAATTATTTCGAAAATAAATGTAAAATCGCGAGCTTCGTGAGATCTTTCGGATTCTGTCTTGACGAATACAGATATCATTTTTTTTTTTTTTTTTTTTTAACACGGTTTCCGTGGTTCAATTTTCCTCTGCACTATATATTTCAGCGGAAAATGAACGAAACCCTGGGAAACAGCTATCAACAGGAAACAAACTCAATATCCAAAAAGAGCCGCGCAGGCGAAACAAAATTTATAGCGCGCGAGCGACTCTCCGACCACCCTGTATTACAATATCGCGCGCAGGATCGAAGAATTATTGATTAAATCGGGAACGGTGTACCGTATGATATTCGAAGCCTGGGCTATTTTTCGAAATCGAATGGGAGGTCCGGGAATTGTGTCAAGAAAACAGGAACGGTGCGGGGACGCGGGGGAGAGTCGATCGGAGGTGGAGGTTTGAAGAAAAACTGATATCCTCGCCGGGGGGAACCGGGAATAAAGGGGGGGGCAGGGGGGACAGGTTAAATGCCTCGAGAAAATTATTTACCTTTGTCGAGCGACCTGGCCAGAAGAATTGTCGGCAGGATCAGGAAGACCATGTACCACGATAGCCGGTCCCGCATCCTTGCGAGGTTTCGTGTCCTCCTGGAAAAACGGAAACAGAGGGTTCTCGATTATAAACCACGAATTTGTATGCGTCCACGCTCATCTTCTATTGTCTCGTGTCTCTGATTTTTCCGGGGATAGAGAAAAAGACTCCTCGAAGCTGGTTTTTCCGGGGACCTGTAACCCGGTTTTCTCCGAGAATACTGGAAGACCACCCCTTCCCTCTCCTCCCTCTCCAACCCGCAACCCCGAGGTGTTCCCAAGTGTTCCGTATGCATTCGAAACTCGGATGGAACTTATTCCAGATTTATGACAAATTTTCCTCGCTCCCTGCTGCATGCCGAAGCAGCCGCGGTCGAGGAAAAAGTTGACCTTAAACGGTGCACCGTTTGTTATTCTTGAAGGATCGCCACCGAGATTCGACCTTCTTTCGGGTTTTATCGCGGCACCATTTTTTATGGGACTTGAAATTCAATTTTCGTCTCATTGATTCGACGGCCGCGCCAATATTTCTTTTTTCCACTACCCCCACCCTCCCCGAACCCCGCCGATTAGAATTCATGCAAATGCCCAAGAAATTATTCAGAACATTGGGAAATAGTGATTAATGGTTTTTCACTCGGCCATTCTCGATCGGAGTGTAATTTGATTTTTCAAACGATCCCGGTTTTACGAATTCATCTACGTGGGAATTACTCGACAAATTTATTTCCTTGGGTATTTGAAAAAAATTACTAGAGGCCTGGATAGACGCGTTCGTCTTGTTTTTATAAAGTAAGGTACTTTTATTGCTCCGTAAACCTAGTGTTAACACATTGGGTACGGGCCACGAGATATCTCGTTTTCATTTTTTTTTCGATTCAATCGGCAACTTAGGCAAATATTTTTGTTACGTTACCAGGGCAACGAAGCCTCTCCCACTCTTAAGACAAATTTTGACATTCAGAGCATGTCATTGTAGCCAGTACATCGGTAGATCTGTGCCGCGATCGTCGTACGTACCGTATCCTATAAAGTGTTCCGAAGTGTATCTAAAGTGTATCTGTTAGTGATAAATTATAACAAAAATTGATTTTATGAAATAGATTTCTTAATCGCGCAGTGACCCGTACGCAATGTGTTAATAACTCCTCGATAAAGCCGCGTAAAACATTTTCGTAAAGGAAATTGCTTCAGTTGGCCTCGGGAATCACCTGTTTGAAGGAAGCAGATTTTTCGGACATCCTGTGGTATCTAGCCGGATTAATTCCAGGTAAGAACACGTCCGGTTAAATGCATTGTTATTTGTCGATGGACAAGCGGATTGAACTGTCGCCTCGGACACACAAGGACGGTCACTTACTTTTTGCGGTCGATCGGTGCTCGTCCCGTTAATTGACCAGTTAAAGTTTCTCGGTCGACAGAGAAGCAACGGCCATTTTACGGTCCATAAAACGACGCGAATTCAAACAGTTCTGATAAATCGAGCGAGAACGTGGCGTGCGCGCGCGTGCGTGTGCGCGCGTGTGTGTGTGTGTGTGCGGCTGTATCGGCGAAAGAATTGTTCGCATTAGATTGTAGCTATCTGCCGTGATTGTTTCTCCCACGTGTTGTGTGTTTTTTTTATCCGCCTCTGTTTCGGCATGGCGTCCACGTATTCACCCCCGGAATCGCTCCATAAAATTCTATTGCCCGGATTTTTACGCGATTTTATTGTAATTCTTACGTGATACGTTCACCATTGTTTTCTGGTCGTAAAGTTTATTGGGGCGCGAACAAAAAAAAAAGAAAACAGCTAAAAAAACGGTTAGTGCTTTTTGAAAGTGCCCGCGGCACCCGGTGGTGGTTCCCTTCGAGTTCAATAATACACTATCACCCGGGAAAACAAACTGTATTTAGCATGAGAGCTCCGTAACGTTTTTCGCTTTTATCCGCGAGCAACAATTTTCCCTTCGGTTGTTTTTAAAAGACCGATTCCGTTTTTTTTTTTTTTTAAGTAAAAATGATTTCGTTCGTATCCTCTTTTGTGTCGTTTTATTGTAAATTACGAAGAGAGGTAACAACAAGAAAGTAAACCCACACTGAATCACGCAAATTCGAACATTTTAACGGAAGGAGAGTTTCGAGCTTTAACCGGGAATATCCACGATTTACCGTTCAATGATGGTGAAATTGTTATTAGAGAAAACTCGGACGCGAAGCGGAAATAAAGAACGCAATAAGCCGTTACAGATAAACCGAATTTGCATTTATCCGGCATCGCGACGCTTTATTTAACGTTGTTGTCTAATAATTTCTACGGAACCGCGGAACCCACGAATTTAGCGCCGTCGGACAGCCGTATTCGTATTTCATAATTACATAAAAAATCGTATAATTTCCTTGCGAAAGTAATTTATTCGCTACGCGAGAGCGGATAGAGGGGGGTGTACGGGAGCAATAAAGAATGTGAAAAGTGAAAAACAACAACTGCAATTTTACAGCTCGCGTTGTAAATATTCATCTTCGAATTGTAATTTGCCTGTATCATCGGTGAAGGGAAACGCGCGAAGGATTAGTTGGAATACTACAATAAAAAAAAAAAAAAAACAAAAACGGAGGAACATTTTTCTTCTAACATAATACTCTCGTAATACACCTTTCGCAAACAGTTCTTTTATTTATTCGTAGCAAAAAACGTTTCGGGGGAATATTTACAGGATATTTTCGCGAGTGGACGCGTGAAGGTCAACGTGGTTTTTCTTCAATGGAATGGTGTATTTTTTCGTACAAAAAGCACGGAATCTCGACTGAGATTCTAATTTTTAGCTCAAGTTAAATTTTTTAATCGACGCTAAAAAACCATTAAATACAATAAATACAATATACATGGGTGTTCGAATATTCCCGTGGCCCGATTGTATTTACAAGGTTTTTCCGAAGAGCGCGCGCAACAAGTTCGTTCCGCCGCGCCGGAGCTCGTTACTCTCGGGTTCGGTGTTCGCATAATAAATCTAGCCATCAACCGGCATCTTTTCTTCTGCAAAAATAGGGGGCAACAGCAACGAAACGGCCGGCCCCGTAATTCACCGAGGATTCTTACGATGCGGTTCACGATCGTGGCTCGTGCCCGACGGAAACGCTACTGGATACTCGTAGGATTCCCCGTTGCCAATCGTTATCCGTGATTTATAGTGTTCCGGGGATCCCGAGGTCACGGAATCAGGTTCATTCCCCGATCCCGCCTCCTCTGGTAACCGCCTCCTCTGGTATCCCCTCCCCCGTCGCAACCCAACAGTGCTGGTGATAACGGTGGTTCGGTTCAAACGGTGTTTTGCATAAATTAGCGTGAAGATGCGGCCGATCGAGCGACCATAAAAATAGAATACGGAAGGCGAGGGCGACGTATGCGTATGCGTATGCGTAGGTATTATTGATTCGTTGGCAGGCGTAATGCGCGACGATGCGGGCGTAGGGTAGACGATCGCCGTTAGGCTACAATACCTAACGTACTCGTAAGTAGCTGGTCCCGAGGGAGCCCGTTCCCAGACGGCAATTGGCTCGGGGTTGGGAGGCAGCGATGGGATCGAGCCGGCCATCGTCAACGCTAATTCTGACGAGCGAGGCCCGTCTTCTCATCAAACGGAATACCGAGCCACATTAATTAAGCCGCCTTTGCCCCCCGGGCCAGGAGAACTTCCATTAAGAGCGGCGTCCGTGAGATTCAATTTTTTTGCCGATCTGTTTACCGATCAACTCGCGGGGCTATTTGCACTTTTACTCGTCAATTTTTCATTACGGGAGCAACGGACACACACAAGATTTTTCACACAAACAAGTCGGTCGGTCGAGTATAAAATTTTTTGATAATTTTGTGATCCGCGGAAGGATTAATTTGCAAATCAAATGAAACGCGCGCCGGTCTTTGTGTGTAAACCCTAATCGGCTCGGCGAATCTCGGTGGCGTCGCTAGGTGGGTAGCCAGTGTACGCGGTAAATGCGGTAAATGCATGCCGATGAAACAGTTGTACGGCGCGCACGAAGTGCGTGTACGTGTGTAGGTGTGCGCCTTGGTGCGCGGTTAATGGAAACCTTTCGTTTGGCACCGGGATCGATAAATGGGTCTGCGGGGAGCAGTTGCAAAGAGTTAGCCACGTCGCTCGCATGCGGCGTGTCTGCCAATACTTCTTACGTATGCATGGAATCGGCTAAGATCGAGGGGTGGCGTCGCGGATGCTTGGCGCAGCCACCCTTGCAGAATTAAAGCGCGCGCGAGCCGTGTTTATTGCGGAGCCGTTCGTACCCGGGGATGAATGGCAACGGAACTGGCCCGAATTGGCCACTGTTCTGATCTTTTTGGCGCTGCATCCGAGCCTTTTCATACGACACACACACACACACACACACACACACACACACACACACACACACACACACACACACACACACACACACACACACACACACACACACACACACACACACACACACACACACACACACACACACACACACACACACACACACACACACACACACACACACACACACACACACACACACACACACACACACACACACACACACACACACACACACACACACACACACACACACACACACACACACACACACACACACACACACCCACACACACACACACAGAGAGTCTACACAGTCTGACGACCGGTCCCCCCGGGCACTTTTTACATTTCGCTCGGCCCTGAGTCTACCTCCGAGTGTGTTCCGGAAATCGGCCAATTCGAGGTCCGGAAAGTGTTTTCTACAGAGATTCCCCGGGAAGAAAGCAGCCCATAATTCGAGAGAGTACCGCGCTAACCGCGAAGCTAATTGTGCGGCGAAAAGTGGTCGGTAAACAGACACCAAGCGAGAGCTGGGGCTACTTTTGCCGTTTTCGCGAACGAATTTTCCCGTCTACTAACGGCAAGCCAAGGTTTGTAGATACGTCGAGAGTCGCCTTTGAGAGAATTTCATACAGAGACAAGGTTAAGGCAACAGCTATTTTTAAAAACGACTCTTTGCGCAGAATACAAATAATCTACCTTGCGTAGCGACAAACTCGTTTCCTTTCTTGGTAGACCTTCTGGCCTAATAGTATGACGGTACAGTGATATCTCTATGTCGGCAAGGAATTAATACAGCAGCCGTTATTTCTCTCTCGGAAAGTAAATATTTTTAATGTATATATTCGTTACGAATTCCACTGGTATCGGTGTTTCCGCGGATGATAAAATATAAATCCAGAAGTCCCTCGCCGCGGGCACACATATTTCAAAGCGGTTACTATCTTCGCTAGTATCGGTAAATAAAGCTGGACAAACATACCGAGTCAGAGGATAAACGTGCCACGGTTTCCTCGGCGTTCGTCGCGGTCAGCAAAGTTAAATAATTTTAAACATAAACAAAAAAGTATGAGACAAATGTACACATAGTTTATCAGAGCTTTGAGGCTTTCGGGATCTGCGTGTCGCGGCTCGGCTTCCGGGTGTGCCAACTTTTTGCGAACATCGCTGCTCCGTTGTTTTCGCGACAAATGTCGGATGACAATGGAATTTATTATTCTTCTCCCTCCACTGCTCGCTCACACATTCTTTCGTCGGCCGATGTTCTCGATTGCAACTCCGAAGAAGGCGAACCTAATAACAAGTTAACAGCTCGAGAGAACTATTCGATAGCAGGAACTTCCACAGCCGAACATAGGAAATAATTAGAGGAATTACCCGACAAAGTCGCGCGCAGCCCCGAAACTTGCGTTGCTCGCGGGAATTCAACGAATTATTTCGCCGGCTGGTTTTCTTCAAACGTTCACGTTCAACTTCTTAAACAGGTAGCCGTACCCGGCCACTTTGTAGCAGAAAGTACGTGCTTCAACCGGAGGGAAGTGTTACTTGCTCTCGAGGAAAATTGAGGCCGGTAAGAATGAAATTTTTGTGTGCAGAGCCACTTGGCCTGGCGGACAAAGTGAACAATCGCCTTTAGGCTATTCGTGCGCTTGGATTTCACGAAATAGTGATGTAATAGTCCCGCCGGGCCACCGAATCGCTAGTTCCTTATCGCCCGGGATCTGCGAGCCCTACGTAACCTGTCATCAGCGTTTCGCAAATTTTCATACTCGCTTTCCGAGTTGCACCGTGCCAAGCATATTCGTTCCTCGTGCACCCTGCCTGCTTTCGTCAACGAGGTGAGCATCATAGTCATTCATGGCCACTCTTTCCATTCTGCAGCGATTCGTAGAAATTTCAAAATTTTAAACTTTAAATTAACAGTAAACCCTCGGGAATGTGACCCGGTTATTTTTTAAAAGACTTTCGAGCACCTTTCTGATATACAGTGGATCCAAAAACCCCGTAATTGTAAAATAAAGAATTCGAAATGCGTAATTTTCACAAGTTAGCCAGCTTTGATGTTAATTTGAGATAATTTGAAGAAAAAATTCGGAATAGTATCTCGGTCGTAATGTAAAGTAACAACAGGCTGTCAGCCATCTTTACTGCAGCGAACGGGTACACGGTAAGTGATTTCGCCGGCGAAGTAACGAGCAAAATTAGCCGGGTGCAATCGATACCCGAGTCAGAAGGGAGTCATTTGCCTAGAACTGACAATTAACTTGGAACTTGAGAACCGTAGCCTCTTTCGAACCGTTACTGCGTTCTTCAACGACCTTTTCAATTACCCTTACGTACGTCGTTACTTTTACGTGCAGCTTTCGGATCGTTTAAGAACAAACGGTTCGGATTCATCGGATCCTCGTTTCTCGCGGATTCGCCGAACAATCTGCTTTGATCTGTGGCCGTTCACGGACTGTTTCCGTGTTGTACGCGTGCTGCAGATGAAACGACCTGCAGAATAAATAAATATATATATATATATATATATATATATATATATATATATACATATACATATATCTATACGTAGGTAAAGACCACTTAACATGCCAAGTCACGCACGATACAACCGCTGTTCCACCGATATCGCGTATCCGGGGTTTGGTACCCTTTCCGGTGCGCGACCCCCTGCATCGATAAAGAGTTTAGGACCGAAAGATTTCGACGGATACACGCATTCGCCCTTCGAATCGCGCCCTGGAGATATCAGGGTTTTACGTTATTCTAACCAGCCGCGTTTCACCTGGCACGTAACGGTGGTAAACCACTGTGAATTTTGTAGGTGTCGCGGGAATACGTGCGATGCCAGCGAAACAGTCAGTTAATACACGTTAACTGTCCAGAAAAGGATCGTGTTAACTCTTGCAATGTCAAGTCCAATAACACGCCATAATTTCCCGTATCGACTCCCGTTTTGATGGTCCGAAACGTGCTACTTCAACCCTGGAACTACCGGCCGACTCCAAAATGTACGTCTTAGAAGTCGTTGTGAAATATTTCAGTTCTTATTTTCAATATAATCGGTAAATAAAACTGTTTAAGCATATTTTAGATAAAATACTGAGAAATATCGAGTTGTTGGGAGTAAAATTGAGCCAAAATTCACACCGAGAATTCCCGAAACCAATGGAAGATCGATAGAAGCCGAATGCTCGTCGCTTCGTGTTCCGGGTTTCTTCCCTATAAATTCACTAACAACCCCATGCGTTTCGTCGGGGAATTATTAGCGGGCCCAGACCTCCCCCACCCGTACCGAGCACAAAACATTCTGCCGCGTCGCGGTAGATAATTAACGTGGCGACGGCATTTCGCGGCGAGTTATTGTTTCGGAATACTGTCGGTTGCTGGTAGCTGCCTGTTAGTTTCGCCTCAATTAAAAATAATGAGACGCACGGCTAGTGGGCAGAATTCCCCGTAGCTCTCCCTCGTTTAGTGGCCCCGCGCACCGGAAAAATCAGAACGTTTCTACACTCGGAATAAGGATATAAGATTATATCGAAGCGACCCGACCCGACGCCATTTTCCACCGGGCTGAAAAACTCCTATCGAAAATCCGTTTATTATTTTGAAATCCGCGCCGCGTATTATTTTCCACGAGAGAAGCCCCTGCGTATCGTGCAATTATACCGTCCGGCATCGCGAAGTTGTCTAATTATCAGGTGAAGGTGAAATAATTAAAGCGAACAGAACGAAGGTTAGATCTTGAGGATTCGACTCCGGAGTTCGAAAACGACCTGTATCGCTTGCAAACATAATCTAAACATGATATATTTCTCCGTGAAAACGCTTTAATTTGAAACGTGAAACTAATTCAATCCGCAACATATGTTTCACACCGAGCACACAAATGTCCCCCCTAACACTTGTGATGGATTAAGTTTATCTAATTCAGATTCCCGATAAGCCAAAAGAATGAGTTATTGGATAATTGCAAAAGTTCGTGCCTGATATTCATAAACTCCAAGGAAAGGCTTTCTCGATGGAAAACTTTGCGCAGGTTTTACAAAAGTTTTTTGTTTGAAAAAAGTTACATAGGTCTGTGAGACGATTAGTTTCTGAATTATTAAAATTTCTGTGCCATAATTCTCGTCCGAGCATTAGGAATCTATTCCTAAAGTGTGTGTGTCGCCATTGACGAAACACGCATATTCGTCCCTAATGTTAATGCATAAATACATAATGAATCCGTGTAGCGCACGGCCGCGGAGCAAAACGGCAATCATGTGAATAGAAATCGATAGAGACTCCTCGAAAACGGAAGCTAAGACGCGATAAAAGACTTGGAAAAGGTGTCAACGATGTTTGCAACCGCTCCACGATTGCTGGCAGAGGTAGGAATCTATTTTGGAGAGAATACAGCACGAGTAGCAACAGCGTTGCACGTTTTACACGGCGAGGGGAAATGTCGTGTCGACTTTTTGCGGATGCATTCGATGCGTTTCGAGTCAGACATCGACGTCGAAACGGTTTCCTATACTTGTCCTCGGGAATAAAGTCGGCGGGATCACGTATGACGCCGCGTCACGTGTACGACGAAGCGGAGATTATTATCGTGCACGGTGGGTAATCGTGACACGGACCGCGGCGGCGCGGCGTCGCACGAGCTCCCCGTTAATGACGGCCGTCCCCGGCCGACCTGATCATTTCAATCTTAATTTGCACGCCGAGCGGCTGCGACATGCAAAATGTTGTTCATGCTGCGTAACATTCTGGTAACGTTCCGTTTATGAATGCCGGCCTCGATAATCTCCCACAGATTTTTCGGCTCGACATTCACGCACCTCTTCAGCGGTGCAATCGCGGCCATTTTGCTTGCTTCCACGATCAAAGCTTCAGAGATTTCCCCCCAAAAAATGACGAATGGGTTTTGTACATAATTTTGTTAAAATTTATTTAAATTTGTGCTCTCAGTTGTTCAAAAGCTTGTCCTAAAGCTTAAGCTAATTTCCAATAATATCGGTCGGTAATATTATTATATATAATGAGATCGATTGTCTTACCGAAAACTGTTGGATCGGAGGTTTCCAGGTTCGCCGCGCGAATTGCGAATTGCGAATTACGAAATCTAATAATTAACTTTTAAAACGGGGAGGGAAATATAAAATCTCTCTCTCTATCGGATAATTGCAAGCGGGTCGTCTCGGTTGCGTGCGAGGCTACGGGTTCTCGGGTCCCGAAGCTTTGTATGTTTTAATTGAATTCGCATCGAAGCCGCATCGGGACGAGCTTAATCTTGCTCGCGGGATAGTGATTATTAAACGAACACGGGCCGGCCGGCAACAGAGAGAACAATTTGTTCCTTTCGCCGATGCCTCGGCGAGATCGGCCGGGATGACTGAGCGAACGTGGCACGAACCGTCCTATCGCCTAATCTCGGGCGATACTTCTACTTTGGGAAACGGTCTGTTACATGAACCCGATTACGCGATATCTTGACCAACATCCTGGGCAGCGCGCGCGCATTAGAAATCGAGCGAGCAACCGGTGCGCGTGATTCTGAATCCGCTTTCCCGCGAAACGATTCATTTCCTAATCGATGCTTCAATCCGCGTTCTCGATTCCGCTGGATCGATCCGCCGGCCCGCGTTCTACCCGACCTCCTCTCTCCTCCCAGCCGAGCCCCCCCCCCCCCCCTCCACCGAGGAATCCCGTTTCACGAGGAACAGTTTCTGACACAAATCGGTAATCAATGTCACAGTTATATCGTTTTTGGATATTCGATCGGCAACTACAAGCGGCGAAAAATAATCCGACAGCGAGGAGGCTGTTCCTGCGTTACTCGAAATATAATTTCTTACAGCACCGAATTGTCCCGATTGCTAATTCTAGAGAAATCTGCCCGACAATATTTTTCCAAAAATTAGAAGAAAGAAAAAAAGGACGTTTTAATTTTGATGTTCTCTCGCGAGGAAAAATTTCGACCTAATTCTAACGTTATTGTAACGTTTCTTAGGCCCGTGAATATTTAATTGTCACGATGTACGCGTGTACCAGCTAGCGGGTGATTTATTATAGCGTCAACAAAAGGCAGTAACCACAAATTAATTTCTCACAAACGCAGACATAAAAACAATCATAAAACCGAAACTATAATTCAGAGGTTACTCTTTAAAAGTTATTAGCAGTATATTATACTATGATTAATCATAGCTACGATACGGTTAACGACCGGAAGTGGTCGTCGCATGACGTCGTGCGTCAACCATAACGTCGGAAGAAGTCACGGAATTAGCCAAACGCCGCGCCGGTCGGGGGACGGTCACCGTGAAAGTCGGAGAACTATTGATCTTGCGAACTAATAACTCCATTTCCGATATCATCGAAGTTACGGTGGAAAAATGTTTGCGTTCCGAACAGTTATCGTTTCGATATAGTTAAAGGCCGGAAGTAGCGATGCAGCGATAGCATCTGGATCGATGGATACGGCGGAAACGATACTTCTGCCGAGTAATTATTTCCGAAACGAAGATCGGTCGTACATAAACGTTTATATAAAATAAAATCACTGTTTCTGAAACATCATTACATACACTACTCAATCTTTTTCAGGATTTTTCTAAGAATGTAAAAATATTCTTGCAGTGGAATATACCGAGTTCTCGATATATGTCAACGACAAGGGTCTTGCCAGCGTCATGTATCGTCCAGGAGTCACATCGGGAGTGGGGATGCTCCCGCGGCTTTTATCATCCAGGCCCTGGCGACATATATGGAGAAATCACCGTGTATCGACATTTTCCTGGGATTCGAACAAGGATTCCAATTTTCTCCAGCTGGTAAGACATTCAGGGATCGCGCCAATCTACTGGTCAGGTGTTTCGTCACAAGGTGGATCTCCGCGCAAGATTTCGGGGAGATCGCGATCGTGGGATACGTTAAAGAATGATTCGCGAGCATGCGTTATCGATTGCACGCTTCTTCTCCGGAGCCTCGAACATAAATTCGAATCCCCCGGCAACCGGGTAGCACGTCGAAAGATTGAACGACTCCTCCTCGGTATCGATCGTTGTACCTCGCCTCGAGAACCCGTTTGCAACGTATGTCGAATGTGCATGTTGCAGCGGCCGTGGCTAAGCGGTCGCGCCCTCGACGCCGAGTCTATTTCCTGGATACAGCGATACGGGAAAATTGAAATTTTACGGCAACACTGCTCTCGACGATTGTACGTGCCGCACACTTTTTGGAACACTCTCTATCCACCCCCACCGCCACCCCTACATCGTTTTCGTACAGTCTCCATTGATCGAATTCGAGTTCCCGACGCGAATCCACCTTTCGCCTATCGAACACCTTTTCGATCCCTTTACCCGCATAAAACGTGACATGTTCTTTCTGTTGATCATTCGAATCGGAAACAGGATACACCTGCACACACGTCACACTTTTGAAATAATTTAGCAGGCTCCTCCCAATCGTCCTACGTGCGCACCAATCTAGCTGCAGAAAATTCACCGAGAACGATTTTATATCATTTGAACTCGTCTCCCCTAAAATCGCATCTTGAAAGTTGGATCGCATAAAATTTAGTAAATAATATCAGTCGAATAATGTGATGAAAAGTACGTTAACTGTTCAATAATATTACTATTCATCGTTTCGCGTTAACGAAAATAACAAGTACGCTGCAAAACTTGCAATAAAATATAAACCGCCGTGCCCTACATGTCGTTTCAAGGCTGGAACTGTTTTTGGCAATTTACGCTAGATTGCCAATATTCTACTACAGCATTCTAGCCCGGTACTGTGCACAGTCATTTGCAAAAGTTTCTATACGCGCGAACTTTGTATCGGGAGTGCAAATTAGTTCGCTGTTACGAAAGTTTGTACATTTATAATAACTATGCGAATTTTTCTGTTGCAGTTTTATTTTCCTACGCTGTTTCCTGAAATCTGGAATAGGAGAAAAATTGGTTTCCGCGATTAACAAGTTCGTTACGGCGAAAAATTGACATTTTATGTTGCATCTCGAATTATAAGTATAAAAAGTGATTATAAATTCTAATCATAAATTATGTACGGCTTAGAAATATTTCTAAGCACCAATGAGAAATAGCATCCGATACAGTTGTATTAATTGATTAGTAATCGTTTAATAATAACTTAAACGAAGTTGCCGGTGATATGGAAATTGTGCAGCACAACGCGCAGAGAATTACCAATACGGTTGTATTAATTTATTAATAATAGGAACAATTTAACGACAACCTAGACGGGGTCACCGGTGGTATAGAAATTGTGCAACACAGCGAGCGCAGAATTACTGTCCATTACACTGTGTGATTGACTTTACACCGACGTACTTGTTATTTCGAAGTTTTGCATATAACATTCAACGGAATACATTCGAACATGCCCAGCTAACATAATTGTTTCGACTTCCGTGTTCTTTACGGCTGCAGAGTAATGCTTTACCGTGCGAATGTCTCTTATTTCAGTCGCCATGTAGCAATTTAAACGCGTTCTTAGTTTATTACCGGAGCACTTTAATAATCCTCTATTTAGGTTCGGAGTATATATGTTGCGAAGCATGCTAGAGTTCATCGTATCTTTGAGAATATATCTCGCCCATACATTACAATTAGCACGGTTATGCAGTCTCATTCTTTCATTAATGTGACGTGGAGCGGAGCGACGATGACCTAATTAGGTGATTAAACTCCCGACGACTTCGACGGTAACCTCTTCGGCCCGAGTCTTCCGAAATCCCGCGGGTTCGTCATAAAACTTAATGATTTCGTTTTCCCCCGGATAACGGCGGCAAACCACCCCATATATCATATCACGGTTCGCGCGTGTAATAATTAGCAACGGGGATCGAGAACGTTTGACGTACAGCGCCCGCTAAACTCTTGGATCAGCCGATTCTCGCCAAAAAAAAAAAAAAAAACAAGGTCTTAAGGATCGAAGGCTTGATCCTTCTGGCCGCAATTCGCTCTAGGGGCCTAGAGAACCAGAATCAGTCTTAACAAGAATGGATTACCTCGACTAGGATTTTTATTGCTCCTCGGATTTTCTGAGATCCCGGCATTTATTACCCGAGTATACCTGCAGCGGATCCGAGAACCATTCGAACGCTAAATGCACCCGATTCTCGACAAGTTTCCTATACCTAAACCGTGTGATTCAGTTTTCATTTAAACAGTGCCGAAAATGCTGTCCGCCGTTTGAAAAATGTAGTTTATATGAAGACAGAATTGATATTAAATTATTAGGACACGTAGGTGAGCGACGTGTTCGGTCAGTCATGTTTTTATTCAACGATAAAAAAACGAATCATTTTTATTCTTGCAAAAAACTGGAAATTCAAAGCCAACTGTCACTGGTATTAGTTTCACTCGTTCGCTTTATCAAAAAGTTTTGTTTGTTTTTTGTTTTTTTTTAGTCGGATAAAAGTTGACAGAGGTGTTTTTAAAAGCCTGTCACACACAAATCGCTGTACCTTCGTCATTTTCAGAAATGTTTTAATGAAATTCCAGAGTAATTTTGTACGAATTACCGTCGGTATAGCTTTATAATTTTAACGGATTGCGGAGTACGTCCCGGAAACGTAATTTCACACATGAAAAATTACTCGAACGTCTAACACTCCTTTCGTCGTTCCCAGAGGTGTGTATACGTAATCCCTCTAGTTTAATCCTTTGCTTACTGCTGCCTATTTTAATGCGAATCTGAACGAAATGGGATTTCTTTCGTCTATTTATTTAAACTCTATCATTTTGAAACGTCCTGTACGAAAGAGGACCGTCGCGAATTAGACTCGAGGAGAACTGCTTGTTCAGGGTAGTCGTCGGCTGTTGCGCCATTGTCTTGAGGTTTAGAACGAGTTATCAGATGTAAAAACGAGGGCGCCAGAAGTGCGCGTGTTTAGCAGAAGCGTGCAACAATAGACGTGCTTCTTGTGCCGGAGTTCCTAATTTAAATTGTTGTCGGCTGAAAATGCTCTTTGTCTAGACACACTCTTTCTCTCTCTCTCTCTCTCTCTCTCTCTCTCTCTCTCTCTCTCTCTCTCTCTCTCTGGAAAACAAAAATGGCGTCGTCCACTCGTCGTGTCATAAACCTTTTCTCCGCCGTATCTCTGATATCGGGTATTCGAGACAGCGGCCCGGGCAATACA
Organism: Seladonia tumulorum; assembly: GCA_913789895.3. Lineage (NCBI taxonomy): Eukaryota > Metazoa > Arthropoda > Insecta > Hymenoptera > Halictidae > Seladonia > Seladonia tumulorum. The sequence continues at coordinate 11,660,629 of OU565281.1, forward strand.
ACAAAAGGCTCGGCCAGCGATTATGGAAACGGTGCCGTGAAATTGTTAGGGGATGGTTAAGGTGGATCTTCGGTAAAGTGATAGCAAAAGTGGTTTTCGTTTCTCATTTCTCTCGGCCTCGAGAGTATCTCTCTATAGTGTGCTGAAGGTCTCGCGGCGCGCGGGGACCCTCGTTCAAGAACGATCTTAAACTCGAACGTTAAGCAAAGGTTTGTCTTCGTTTAATGAGCAAGCGTAGAGTTCGCGGTGGAACGTGGAAATAGTTGATACGTTCTTTCATTCGATTCACGGCGAGCGACTCTGAGCCGTTTCACAGACGCGCTTTCTTTCTTGGCAAATTGTTGGGGACGGTCCCTGAGCTGTTGATGGCCGCTAATGATTCGCACGTCGTTTTGAAAGACCCCACTGACAGTTATACCGCGAATCTTCACGCTAAATAAAAATTGTCCATATCCGTTTCAGGAAACAGGAGCTAATGAAACCTACCGATTTCTCTCATTAATTATTTTCATATGCCTAAAATAATATTTCACAATTTTAAGTTTCGCCTGCTGAATAATTGCACAAAGACCGCTCGCGATTTTACACTAATTCTCAGCACACAGGGTGTCCCAAAAATGTTGTATTTCCTCGAAAGGTATAATTCCCGAGTATCTGTTACGCGCGTTTAATTATGGCACCGTTTCTAGGCGAGAGTGTACACGCAGCTAATACACGAAGACAATACGAGGATTAAAGCAATAGTTGGCGGTACGAATGGCCGCCATAGTGGCTCTTACGATAAATTAATAATCACCAGACATAGGGAGATGGAACATGCGTTTCAATTAGCCGGGATCCTTTGTAACGATCCTGCAACAAACTTGACGCACACGTGCGTGGATTATAACTGCAGGTTGGATGTGTATCGTATACCAACGGCACTCGAACGCTGCCGCCATTGATTATTAGCGTGTACCAAGGCTGTCTCTGACAATTTACAGATTACGTATTTGACTCCCGAGACCGTTCTCTGTTAGTTAATTATCCTCGTTCGGAAGCTGTGCTCTTGGACGATCTTTTGACACAAACATTAATCAATCCTTGCAGGAACTATTGTCTTTTTCGGTGCTTTTCGAGTACTAAAGAAAACTATTGGGGCTGTTGCGACCCCGCTCAAATTTATGTTGATAGTTATTTAATATGTAATTATCAGTAATGTAACTATTTGTAGATTTAGATGAAATTTGGTCTGACTAAATATCAGATATAATTTTGGAGGTTTCCTCAAGGGTTAAAAATAACATTAATAGGGCAGGTAAAAATTCTTCTTTTGCAGTAACATTTTATATAAAAATTCACCCAGTGGAAGAGCCCGTTGCAATGTTATTTTTCTCACTTTAATCATTTTTGCTCTAACGATTCTTTCAACAACTGTTTTCACGATTTTCTGGGAATATTCGGCGTGGTATAATACGCGGTTCTCGAAATGTAAAAATCCTCGAAACTTCAATTTACGACATTGTTCGTACGACTATCTCCAAGTTCGCTGCGCGTCTAATTTAAAGTGCTGCAACATCTCGCGTCCCGAATGTTTCTTGTTCCGTCAAACATCCAGAAACGAGGCCACGATGCACGGTCCAGTTAGCGTGGCTGGGAAACTGATTAACATAAACCGCGCCACGAACACCGACCCATCTTTTGCACTATTTCGCGTATCGCGGGGCTAGTTCGTGCGTGTGAATAAATAATTCCGGCCGCAGGTTGTTCGTTGTTCCATCGTTTCTCTCAGCGCCAGGCCGCGCTGCCTTTTGTGCTCGAGCACTGCACACACACACACACACACACACACACAGAGTGTGTTTGGTAACTTCCGAAACAGATTCAATCAAGCAATAGTAACTCCGTTACAAGCCCGTGGTTAATCAGCGATCATTCAGGCTTCGATAGCGTTCACGTGGCACACGCACCGGTTATGAATCTTAATGAAACCCACTTTTACCACCGAATCGGAATGATCGAAATCGAATTCGTATCTCCAGCCGCAAAACTCGAAATTAAACTGCGGTGTTTATGCGAAATGAAGGAATTTGTTTCTTTTCAGAAAAAGTAGGAGGAAAGGTATTGTTGGTACCTTGAATTGCACGAAATTCGCAATTTTACGCATAATTCTGCTAACAAAGTTACATTTCGCCCTTTGCGCCTCATACATTTTTTACACCTCTTCTCCGATTCTCCTTCATTTACCTCCCGCCTTTATTAGTCATTCAACCAACGTTCCTTGTTCCTTGAAACATTATACTTCCTTTTGTGCATTCCCCTGCTTTTCCATTCCGTAACGATACTGTAGTAAATGTTAGGGAACATTCCATATTTTACTGAAATTAAATCGTCTGGATTTGGAATCGTGAAATACGGTGATTTCTCTGTATAGGTCGCCGAGGTTTGGACGATAAATGTCGCAGAATTATCCCCACTTTCGCGGGGTGTACCCTGGAACGCCGAGGAGTGTTGGCAACAAGAATTATATCAAGAATTCGCTTAGGTGTGCGCACAATGCGTTCAGCCTCGGGGACTTGTTAAGCTCGCGGTAAGCATTACGACGATTGGGGGCACAAAAGAGAGGAGTGCGATTGTTTTGCAAGGAAAAACGCAATATTAACCGGTCCGTGCATTGCGGTTTTTTTTTTGTCATCGTGACGCAGAAATTCCGGGAGCATTGTCGCGATCCGGCCAAGGCTGATCGAAGAGAATGCATGTAGCAGGATTAAGGGTAGGTGAATACTTCATTATGAGACCTGCATGGAGGCTTGGGGAACGACAATACTTTAACAGGGGCAAGCATCGGTCCCTGTCTTTCGAGCGCTTTGATGGAAACGAATTATTCTTAACTAGAAAATGGGAATATTTCTCTGTCCTCGGTTTCGTTATTTTTTCTTCCTCGCTGCGCGCGTCTTTCTCGTCGGACGTCGGTTCGACGATAATTGTGGCGAGATTTATCGTTTCAGCGTTCCTCCCTTTTCTCTTTCTCCCTCGCCGAGGAAACACAAAGTCCTCCTTTTTCCCCTAATTACACGGGTTACTTGAGTTCCCCCTCGATTATTCAGCGGGTGCATTACGTAACCACGTAAAAGTCCGCTGAAAATCCCCGACCCTCGCTAAAAAGTACATTTCTCGTCGGTGATTGTAGCGAGCTGCAATTAACCCGTTTCTTTATCAGCGTTACCGAAAGTATTAGGGGGAAGCCCTGGGCGGACGGCCGCTGTATTGGGGCGAAACGAATGTCGAATTAGTCCGCCGTGGGCGTCCTACTCGTTTCAGTTTCTCGATACTCGGGAGAGAGGACCGAGAATAAAACGAAGAAAAGACCGACAAGAGACAGCACTCCTCGTAGGTGAATTGATCCACGGGATGTCCGGCGTTCGATAGAGATCCTTCGCAATAACTGGTCCAATCTATCCCTTCGGATCCTCCTACCGCTTTTCCCCGCTTCCCCGCTTCCCCGTTCCCCGTTCCCCTCATCCCTCTGTTCCTTGTTTCCTTGCTTTCCCGATCTTCGAGTCGTTGGTTCTTCTGATAAGTTGGTCGGACAGTCAACTGACCGGCGAACGCGCCGTCTTGTATCGAAAGCACGTATCGTTCTGTCACGATTTATCATTGGGATGGCTGTACGGCCGATATTGTTGCTGCCGCCGATAAAGATCACGTACGCTCCACGAAGATCTATGAGAAAGTCCCTTCGGAGAATTGCCGCGTAAGCGAGGATCAAACAACCTGGCCACTTTTTCCTCGGCGAAATAATTCGATCCGGCGAAAAATCGTATCCTTTGAAATAGGGTATGCGTTCTTCTTCCACGTGGATAGATATGTATGCTCTTCCTCTTCTTCTTCTTCTTCTTCTTCTTCTTCTTCGTCTACGTTCGCCGCTTTGTCGTCCATCTCGAAGTTTCCAGCACAATCGGTGCTTCGTGACTTCACAGACGAATTAACCCGATTGCTGACAAACTGCAACGGTGTGTTCGAGCTCAAAAGTTTTAACTTTGAACCTATTGACCAAAAGCTGTTAAGCAAAAGTGGCCGGTGCCTTTAGAAATGACGTTTCAATGACCTCCTACGAAACTGGTTTTACAATTTCAAGAACTGTAAAATAAAAGTTCGGGAATTGGTCGCTGTACAGAGGGCAATAACCTCAATGGGGAAAAACTAGTTGTTTTGGCTTGGAAAACTTGATTTCTTCTCTTAGTGATTCTAATAGAAATAATCTGCCAGTAATATTTATCCGACCTTTCGCCTATTTCGTATTCCACCGGCTCAATTTCGCAGCAAACGCATAAAATCCGCATATCCCAGTTGCAGCATTTAGTCATACGTTACGGAACAGCCGGTTGCAGCCGAAACGTTCGAAAACTTGAATAGTGTCAAGAGTAACCAGGGGTCGTAACGCTGCAGAGTTGGATTTTATTAATGTCACTTTAGCCGGGGCTCGTTCCAAGGAGAGCAGACCATGGGACTCCCGACTGCGGGTGAGATATGAGGGGAGAATACGGCAGGAGGGTTTTAAGGTCGGATTAAAGGATTGCACCATGGCGCATGGTACAGTGCCGGGCGACGACGCCGAATCGATGACGTCTGCGAAGGGAGATGAATGGGCCGGAGGCCAGGTGAACGCGGTATATCTCGAGGAAAACTGTCTTCTCGCCGACTACTTATTTCGAACTCGGAAGAGCTCTCTCTCTCTCTCTCTCTCTCTTTCTCCAACCTCGGATCGTTTTCAGAATCACTTTTCGGATGCAAACGATCTACCGCAGAATCAAAAGCTCGTTTGACACGCCAAGCCTTGGCTTTGCCTTCCGACGGAAAACTGACCCCGTCGTCTAATCATCAAATATTCGCTGACCGGCTGGCTGCAGTCTCTCCTTTGAGAAACTTTGATTCGCGCCGACGATGCCTTTCGTGCTCACCTGCGAAACAAGCTTCCGTGTAAACTGGATTTCCACAGAGAACAGTGGCTGACGACGTTTGCATGGTTGTCGCAGTTGACAGTGACACTGTCGAATGACTCCTTTCCCGAGGACCGAATCAAGTTCTTACCAGCACAGCCTATTTTGTTGATAAATCTTCTGTGCTGGGACACTGTTACGGTGACTATAATTACTTAACGTGTTTACTTTAGGACCTTGATATCTCCAAACAAACAATTTTCATGGCATCGTGTTGGCCCTGTTGAAACATTCCCAGTGAACACCGTGCCACTTAAGAGTCAAGAAAAGTTAATACGGGGACTTATCGCGCAACCTGATAATATTATTTCTATCGCAAACGAGCACAGAAGGGGGGCTTTCCAGGCTGTCCGCGCGCCGAACGACTAATTGGAAGACAAATTACCGAGTCCCTCTCGACAGGTCCGTCCGTTCCGTGTGCAGAAATTATCCTGGAAGTCCGCGGCGGCGGTCCTTCGACTCGAAAACGAAAGGAGGGGCCGCGGTGGCAAGTAGGCTCGTCGTAAATACACTCTCTCCGTGTCTGCACTTTCCATTTCACTTCTTTCGACGGGTGTGGATTACTGTCGACAGGGTTAAGCAAAGCTTCGAGCAGAGCTTCTTTCGTCGAGGACAACTGAAAGAGGAGAAAGAGGCGGCCGACTGTAATGCCTCTGGCACCCTATTGTATCAACTTTCAAGTTCAGACCATGGAAAAACTCGGCGGCCGCCTTTTTTCCTTTTTTTTTTCTTTCTTTCTTTCTTTTTTTTCGCCTATCACTCGCTTTATGACGTTCACCGGAGCGGTTCGAGAGCACTCGGATGAGAAAAAGCTTCGGTCGGCTCGAATGCGGATGCAAACCGATGCGAACGCGAAACAACACAGGACCATTCTAATCTTGCGGAATGTGTCCAACCCCGTCCCCGCCCCCGCGCTTTGATGCTAAGCCCTTTTTATTTAACCTGCGCCCCGGAAAATGTCTGGGTTTACCAGCGGTTCTGCCCTACTATCAATTGGCCGACCGAGAATCATACTGATAGAAAAACAAATCATTAATGTAGATAGACGAAGTGTTATTAATAGTCAATTAATACCGCAGGAAATCCAATCGAATTTCGTTAACAGTGTTTTTTCACTTTGCCGGGAAAGAACGAACATTTCTGTTAATTTAGTTCCTTTGAAATTCATTATTTGTAAATTGACACGAAGCTCCGCAGTCCACTAATTATAATTGCGTTTTTGAGTGTTCATGAAATTGATAGGGAATTTAACAACCCATATCGAGTGGCATAAACGGGATAAATGATGGACAGCTGAATATCGGTTAATGCCAATCGTCGAATTCAGAGTAATAGTTTCTCCAGGATATTTTCATCGTAATGACGGGGGATATAAGTGCTGTTATGAGAGGGAAGCTGCAGTTGGAGCATTAAAAAATTTATCTCGAGATCGTATTGGAAAACGAATGACCCCGGCCTGTGTCAACGAAATTTATGAATTCTTTAAAATATCGTTCTGAAACTGGAAAACTTGGCTTGAGCATATTTCCAAGTTTACGAGCCGCGGGAATATATTTCCGTCGAGGTCAGTACCACAACGGTCTTTGTGCGTTTGTATAATTCATCAGAATATTAAATTAATGTTGCGTGGAACGAAACCGGGATATCTGAACGTGGCACAGATTTCTTATTATGACGGCTCCTGAAGATGTTCTAAAACGAACTTCTGTCTTTCATTTTTCAAAATTCCAAAGTAGATGTAAAAATCACTGACAACGTAACAACCGAAATTCCCGCTTGGCAACATTGTATATGTATCGGATAGATGGCGCTGCGAGCGTGTGGTCCGATTCGTGCTGTCGCGTGCCGATCTAGTGTCTTTTTGTTTTTGGTTCTTTTAGTTTCCCTCTCGATCGTTTCCGTTATACGATTTTCTATAAGTATTGTTTAACGTTGTCTTGTTCGGGTGAGCACAACAATGTGCTCGTTGCGTGTATCTTAATCGCGAAACTAGTGTCATTGACAAAGTGTGTGTCGACAGTGTTATCTCGAAATGTCTAAACGACACAACGGAAACAAGTTTGAGACCTGTTCACTTTATTTATAGACTTCGCTCGACTAATATTGCTTCTATGCGATACTGTCATCCAACCGTACGACCCGACCGGATAGCCCAGATACCCGACCGTGCAGCACGGCGCCAATTAACAGCTAGGTATTCTGTTATTAATTGCTAACAAAGCTCCATGGTGAATATTTATCGTAGCCGGAACTACAAGGAATCTCAACTAGGTTATTTCTAACTTTGTAGCTGTTTTCGACAAGAAAATGGTAAGTTCTCAATTACTGGGACGCGAATCGATAAGAATTTCTTGGGACCGATAACAGTTGAAAAGAAAAATTAATTTATACGTCAAAGGTGTCGTCCAATTAAAAGTTTTATTTCTAATAAAGAAAATACTGAAATTCATAACACCCGCGCTGAAATATGGAGGCCAACTTATAAGATTAATAATTTTTAAAACAGAAATTAATTCCGTACACATCGAGCGCTGCGCATACAAATTATTCTCGAAAAAATTCCGAAACGAGAAACGTAACAATTGAATTATCTCTCCAAACAGACCTACACCTACACCGTGTTTCATATTCACGAAATGGACCGACGCGACGTCGCGTTCAAAAAGCAATTCGTTGGCGTAGAATGACCCAATTGTATGTACAAAATGCGTTCAATCGTGAGCAATCAGTAACAATGATTTCTTTTTTTTTCTTTTTTTCCAGGCGTTCGCGACCGCTGATCAATAATTCGATCGCCGCGGATTTTATGTAGTCGAAACTTCATTATTTTTCGGGAAAGGATTTATGTTTGTAAAATATTACAGGTCGTACTGAAAGCTCGCGTCGTTTTATGCCTACATAAAACGGTTTATATTTTTTCGCTTCACGTCGCCTTTTAGCGCGAAACATAGTTTCCATCTTCTTTGACAACTCTTTCCCATTTATCGGGGTAACTCCGTTACAGCAGTTTCGGAAAATTTTCTATCTTCTCGGTTTGGAAAACCGAGAAGATACGTTTTGTTCTGACAATTTTTCGTACCGTGACTGTTGCAACACAATTTTAAGTTCGAACCGAGTAAGTGCTCTTTAGTAAATTGTTTAATTTTCTCCAGCTTCGCAAGTTTTTGCGGCAATCTGAGGGGGATAGATAAATAATATTAATTCTGTTGCAGGAACGTGTTCGAGGAGTTTGAAAGTTAATAAGTGGGTTCCTTTTTGTAGCTATCAGGCGAGGCGCTGTTAGGATCGCGTGAGCGTCGAGAAAATGGCGGAAGCGTGCCTCCTAAGTCAGAAATATGACGGTTTTCAATGTAACCTCCCATCATTTTCGCAGCCGAATCCTTTCTCTCGGGGCGAGGGCTCGTTCCTTACGATGACGAACGACACGGGCCATAAGAAACCAATTTTAGGATCAGCTGCGCCCGGAACGAATGATTACCGGATCCGGCTACGATTCGCTAAAGAAAGATTGCGAAAAAAGTGAATGGGGAGGAGCCACCGCGATCTATCGGTGTTCCATTATTCTCGAGGGTGTCTCAACCACCTAGACATCTGTCTTTCTTTCTCTCTCTCTCTCCCTCTCTCTCTCTCTCTCTCTCTCTCTCTCTCCCTCTCCCTCTCCCTCTCTCTCCCGCTCTCTCTCAGACTTTCTTTCCCAGAACCACCTTCTTTCGGAATACGTGACCAGGAAATAGCGGATGGTTCCTCCCGGTGCTGCATGGATTACTAAAACGGCGAAATTATGTATGAGAAACGGTGACCTACTCCATTGACACAGTGGTCTCCTCCGGGTTGATCTGTCGATGATTAGTCAATCGGTTAAGGATTGGTGCTAAGGTTTTTATTCTCGGGCAGAAAATGGCGGGACCCTCGGTTATAATGGCGCATGATAATTCTTCCCGACTGTAACCTACTTTTCCGTGGAACTTCGCATAAAAATTTTATTTCGTCCTGTCGACCTTTTTCTTTCCATAAAGAATCACGTTTTCCAGGCTGGAACATTAATAAGTTGGTATCCTGTATTCTAATTTTTTTCAGCGTGATTACGCGAGTAATTAATTCATCAGGATTGCTGTTCCGCTCTGGCCTGCAGCATGTTAAATGGAATTTTATTTGTACCGGTCAAATTTAACGAACACACTTTCTCTACGGTAAAGAATGTTAGTCGTACAAACTTCACGGACTTTTTACAATTTCGTGTACAATTGTACATCCATGTATATATATTTTCAATCGAACTTCATACAATTTTTTATTCAAATTTTTAAGGAGCAGAAAGGGAGGAAATACCGTGGAAAGAGTAGGACAGTTCTGGGACTTTTATCGGCCAGATATATTTGGGACATATATCGAGTAAAGGCCGAGCTGGAATTTACGTGTCAAAAAATCCAGCGACAATTGTACACGCAAAGGACTTTATCGGCCGCTGAAAGGTAAAAAGGGGTTCAATTTCACGTCGCAATCGTTATTACCGCGATAAAGGGGAATTAACAAAGGCAAAGATTAGAGACATCTACGAGTTTTCATATCCTCGTTGTTCAAAGGTTAGCGTCGGTTTGCACACGTGCGGGGGCTAACACGATCTCGCCACCCTTTCCGTTTAAATACGCTGTCCCGTTAATTGAACGTGCAATCGATCAAGCCATTTCAAACAGCGTCGCCGTGGTTGGTACATATGTACATATATTTTGCTGGAAGTAAAACATTGGCGATTTTATAATAATACCCGGCAGGTACGAGCTAATTTGATGAACATAATTACAGCGGCGTTATTTCAATATTAGCACAAGATTTCGGAAACACTTTGCTTGTTTCGTAAACACCGGAGCTTTGCTAGTTTCCGTGATGCGGGGCCGTGGTCCAAAATCATCGAAACGCGGCAAAACTTCTTACCAGTGTTATTTATTGATCTCTAAAAAATTTCGAAAAATTTTCTCGTTAACAAAACTGACGAAGAAACCTCCTTAAAGGTTGATGAAAAAGTAATTTCCTTCGTGTTCAGAGCTCTCTCAAAAAATTCCGGGTAGCCTATATGCATAGTAGTAGAGAAACTATGATTTTTCGTACATTTAGTAGGAGTACAGGTAGTTCGTGTAAGAGGATTTCGCTCGGCTAGAGTTATAACGAGGCTTTGTTAAAATTTAATTCGTATAAACGGAGGTGCACTGTGCGCTCATTGATTTCGAGGAAAGTTGAAAATTCGATAAATTTTCGCACCAGCGCCGGGACCAGAGCGAGGCCGTTTCCGGCGCGGCGTCGGAACGCCGTCATCGCTGTCATCGATGACAGGGGAAAAAAACGACAGGGGAACAGGAGAAAACGGTTTGCGACACGGTCCCGCGAGCTGCGTCTGTAGGAGCGCGCCTATTGATTCGCGTGTAATGGAACGCTAGCGTTTGCATTTCACGAGGCTGTTGACGCATTGAGGGTCGTTAGAAGATAAGTGTCTCGTCCCGTCTACATCGATTAAGCGATGATGATCTACGTTCCTTCGAGCGAATGCTGCACAATTACCAGGCTACGGTAACCCACGCCCATTATCCCGCAAATTATGCTGCTCGGAAAATTTCTCTTTCTCCCGGTTTTGCAACTTCGAATAAACGTTTGCTCGTTGATTTTTCCCCTGCAATTCGCCCGTAGGGCGTTAGGCTAATTCCTGTGTGGATTACATGGATGAGAATTTTCAATGAAACAGGCTGACTTTTTTATGGTATCTTTTTCCAATTTTTATGTACCATTTTGGGGACATACAGGTACTCCAAGTAGAGAAAGAAGTGGAAAAGAAATTTGCGATGTTCTCTGGTTTATAAATCTCTATGAATGTCCTGGATGACAATGTAGCATTGGAAAATAAGAAAAAAAGAGGAAGAAAATCCTGTGGTGAGAAAAATATTGGCACGCTGTTCGTATACAGGGTTTTTGGGCCACGTGTGTCAAATATTTTAAGGCCCGACTCTCCTGGCTAATCTAAGATTAAAATCAAGAGTGACGGTTTGCGCTTTCAGCTTTTTCAAGTTATTAACTATTGAAATTCCCGGTGATCCGATAGTTGCGCGCGTCAGTTAGGTTGAAAAAATCCCGGATGGTGACGTGCCATAAGAAACACCGGAGACACGGTAAAGTATTTGGCACATGTAATCGAATATTCTGTGTACACGTATACACAGTGTGCCAGAATGTTTATGACATTTACAACAACAACAACAACAACAGAAATGTAATTCGACGCAGGCAAATTAATTGTAATTCTGAATTTAATTTCGAGAATAAGTTCGTTTACATATTTGTTGATGTGTCGTAACTTATGCATGCACGATAAAAATTTGTATAAATTTACGGTTTAATTCATTAAATCCGTTTATTTGTTAAACGAATCAGAAACTCCCGCGGTCAACGAGAAATTCCCCGGGGTTTAGCAATAACACGTGAAAAAGAAATGAGGCACTCTGGTAAGCTTGATTGACTTTCAATATTGCATGAAACATTCATGATGCAAAATTGTGCAATGTCAATCATGAAACTTGCTCTTCATGCGAATCAGCAATTTCGAATTAATTTTGCAGTCGGGCTTTTTTACACCCATAAGATTTGATTAAGAGATTTACACGACCTCTTGCAACACGCTAGCCGTAAATTCCCCTAAAACCGTAATTTTCATTTTAATCAATAACGAGACACCTAGCCTTGTGAAAATTACAAGGTTGATTTTATTTAGTGCGGCTCCTACTGTAACGCATGCTCTACCAAAGATATCTATACAATCGTTTCTTATGAAATAATTTTCAAAATTCTATTTTGTTATTGTTTGAAAGAAGAGGTTGACTGTGTGGTATTCCATTTCCGAAGCTACGAACTCGCAGTGTTCCGGCATATATTTTTTTATTTATTTATTTCGTTGCGAAGGAGTTGTCGGTTGTCAGGGAACGGATGTTCACCAACTTTCTACTTAAAGCAATATATATCGAGAACCGCGAAAATCCCGGCCATTAGAGAGTTCCGTGACGAGTTCCTCTTTTCTAAGACGTCAACTTTTGTGGGGAGGAATTCTTTTGTTCGAACGGAGCGGTATGTATGGACGCGCTGTCGCATAAAGGGGATATTTTTAAACCCGGGAGTAGAAAAGCAGCTTGCCCATTGAAGGACGCATTATACTGGCAGAAAATAGTCCGTCATAGACCCTCGGAGTGTTTCCCCCTTAATTTGAAACATCTCCGCTCCGTCTTCCCCTACGTTATTGCGTTTATTTTTCAATTCGGGTTAACTTGCGCGCAGCGAATTTCCTGCGCTCCGGCTGGACTATGCGGTCCGCCATCTTGCGTTCGACTTCGATCGCGCACGATATCTTGTATGCCTTGCCTCTTAAACCGCGATATTGATTTTCGTTGGAAACGGTCAAAGATCCTCCAACGGAACTTCCTTTTTGCGCGTATAAACTAGCCCCGAATCGGCGAGAACCTAATTGTGAAAATCTCGCAAATTGTTGCACCGTACGGAGAATTCTTTCGTCGAACCTACCGCGAGGAAATTGAACCCCGATCGAAATCATTTTAATTTCAGAAAATTCTGGTTCTCAATAAACTTTCTTCCTTTTTTATAACCGGCACGGATGTTCAATTGTAATAATTCTTCTTCTCGTTAAAAACGATACCGCTTTATGTTGTTGTTTAACCAAACAATTCGGCGTTTCTCCGTGTAATAACGCGACGAAAAATTCGGATCGCGGCGTTGTAAAGTTTCCCCGCGTAATTAAATTCGGCGGGGGGGGGGGGTTGCCGCTGGCAAAAACGTTTTTGAATAACGAGTTCGGCCATCTCCCATAGGGTAACGCGCGAGAGAGGAAGCATTTTGAATGGGCGCCTGGCCACCAGGACCCGGCTCGAATTGCATCTGAAACGATTCATGTGCACGCGTAAATACGATATTCACGTCTGCAGAGAGGGATGCATGCATACACGTCTCTCAGAACCGGATATAGACGGCATCGTAGGAAACGTCGTCGTCGCGTCGGGAAAGTGGCCTCTATGGGTGTGGGATTCAAAACTTCTCGGTGCTTTTCAATATTCGAGAAACTCTGAATGTAGGTCGATTCATGATCAATCTCCCCTTGCTTGTCAACTCATTCGAATCGACAACGATGCGGTTCTTTTATCCGGCCGAGCATAGTTGTCGCGTTGATTTCAAGATCGTCCTTTAATCGCCCTTTCAATTATTTCTATAGGAGACTCGTGCCGCTGCTGGCTGTGCTGCGCAAATGCAGGCTATACCGAACGTCGTAGAATCACGAGAAAGAACTCTACGTACTCGAACACCGGTAATCGTGTGTGTGTGTTTCCCTGATGCAGCAAATACAATTATGTATGCACCGCGGTCCAGCATATTAGATTTGTCAAGAAAAAGTTTTCAGCTTCCGTGGTGAGTGAAATATTATTTTTGTATCACTTTCTATCGAATATGTTTGCCTTGAATTCATTAAAAATTGTTGTTTCAACTTAAACAAAAATAGATTTACCGTACGATTTTGTTAATAATTTTGAAAAATCAGAATATAGAAGCAGACTAGAGTGGCTGTACACCTCTAAAATGTTCGTCGATTGTTGGCCGGAGCGCGGGAGTATTGTCTTGATTGTTTTCGCGAAAATGGAGCTCACTTTGGTTCGATTAAGCGATCTGAAGCCGTTGAAGAATGGGTAAAACAGTGGGTATATACTTTCGGATAGAGGCTTTAGAAATAGCAGAGCACATCGATAGATTTTATTGTGAAAAGTTGAAGTGTTTTGAGTAGCAGTCTTGAAATTAAAGGGGGACAAGGACTCGGTTAAGAGCGTATCTCAGAATATCAATATGGCGGCTGTTATAACAAGAGCTCTGATTGCGTTCCTCTCCCGACATCCGGCGTGTTTCACCGGATCGAACGAACCGTTCGAATGACGCAAATGCCGAAAGTCAATTTATCAACGACACAAAGACATTTGAAGCGGGCGAAAAATGTTGCAACAAAACGCCGCACCATCGCGATAACCATAATCCACCGGTAGGATTACCGCGTTTTTATTACCAGAGATACCGAATCGCCTCGGTTTATTTATACTCGTCAATATCGCGGCAATCATGAAATGTCTCTTCGGCGGGGACAATTTACATTTCAAATCGAAATGATTTTCAGCATCGATGATCAATGACTCCGTAGAATATAGTCACTGTTGTCCGCCTACTGTTCGCATTTTCAAAGGTAAACAATTAAGCGGTTTATACGCGTACGTCGCGGCGGAAAATAAAACGGTCGGAGTTTTCAGAGTTTTTCCTATCGGTTCGCTCTGCGATCATTAATATTTCATTTTCTGTTTAAGCGAAAATCGCTTGGCTTTTTAGCATACTCGTGCACAACGTTTTCGAAAATACGAATTATTAAGGGCGTGTGCCATTTTACACAAATTCTGCGTAGTCTTCGCAGTAAATTATAAATTAAAAAGAAATGTCGATAAAGTGATCAAGCAAGATTGAATAATCATCTGCGTAAAATGATCGAAAAATTGCGCGAGATGAGCGACAATAAATAAGCAGATTAAATGCAAATTTGTAGGAAGGAAATTGTTTCACGAACCGTATTAAAAATGTTATAATTTATGAAATATTTTTCGGTTTATGGATTATTGCGGTGGGCTTTCAGTAAAAATTGTCAATCGACTCTCAAGCATAAGAACAAATAAGTAAGAATTAAAAAGAGAAGTAAATTAAATAAATACGGATTTGTGGAGAAATATCACACAGTTTATGAAATCTTGCGATGAATTGTGAAATCAGGACACATTAGTAGATGCAGGATTGAATAAACGATTGCAAGCTATGAGCGCTATTCATTTCGGAAACGAAAGTTGAGCACGTAGGCCAGCCGAGAAATATTCGTTGTTATTTTTCAGTAGCGGAGAGACGTTTGAAAAGTTGTTCCTCGTAAAGGAGAAAATTGGCCAGTGGTCGGTGGCTGGTCCGACGGCCCTGGCGTTTTATCGCGTGAAGAATGAAGAGATGCGACGGGAGGAGAGAATCCCCGCGTATTTACATAGATATGGCGGAGTGTGTAGACATTACCGGTCGTAATGAACGTTCGCGTTACGCTTGTAAAACTGAATTACAAACGGCACCGAAGTTAGAATTAGAATTTTCCCGTTTCGCCCCTCGTCAGGAAGTTTTTTCGATGCTCCGGGTACACGGGGGAAAAAAGTTTCCCGTCCCGTATTTACATTTAAAAAGTGCAAGTTCCAGCGGCGCCGGTAACCGTATAAATATTTATGTTCTCAACGAGTTATAAGATTGAACGAAGGATACCCCGTTGAATAATTGCAGAAAACGACATCGTAACCACTGTGCTTTCAGGTAGGTGTTGCTACCGCACAGACAGCAGAAAATCGATTTCCGCGGCTTTCAAATATTCAAAACGCAACAAGCCCCCAACGAACTGCCCCGAAAACTTTTGCGTCAATGGGCTCCCTCTTAGATCCACCTGCTGTAAAACTGGCTGACACTAAATTTCTTATTTACGCTTGTCCCAATCGTAAAACCACTTCCCTAGGAAATTCTTGGAATCGTACGAAATTTGAAATGCATGTCATTCTTATAATATCGCTAAATTGCGCGCGTCAGTGACGGAACAATCCCCAGATATCTGGTTGATAAATTTACTTGAAATATGCGCAGCACGCTCTTAGGAGCGTGTTATAGCTTCCTTAATTGCGCAATAATTTAACGGACCTCCAGACATTTCTTGATAGATTTCCGATACTTATGACTCGAATAATTTCCATTCTATCGGAAAATGTCACAACGACCTCGTTCATTTTGACAATTTACAAATAAAAATTTGTACAAAAATTTCTTCGGACCGCATTCCAGAAGTTTCGGATGCGCGGTAAAATTTTAAGGCATAGCGTTTTGCACGCGATCGAATAGGCCAAATGTACGATCGAAGACTGGGCGACCCGTTTATCCTCTCGTTCGTTTCGACCATGTTTGCCAATTAAGACGGAAACTGGTAATTGGCGGGTCATCGATTGATTACGAACCAACCAAATTTAACAAAGGGTCTGTACCCGTTGCACGAGTGGGTGTGTTTGTGTGTGTGTGTGTGTGTGTGTGCGCGTGTGCGCGCGTCTCGACGTATGCACACACATCTGAGAGATATTTTCGATCCGTAAAATGATATTGGTGTTTCAAATAAAATTGGCTACTGCGCAAAAAGAAAGCGTAGGTATTTACGTTGACTGTGAAATATCTTGATAAAACGAAAAAGTAATCGGTGAATAGTTCCGGTTCCGTTTATTCATAAATTCCGCGTGTCGTTAGGTTGCCTGGTATAAGAAATTTGTGAAAATTCGCGAGCGGAGATGATATATTTATGCAACAGATCTGTTCTTCTTGTTCGATGAGATGCATAAGCCGAGAAGAATGTTAAAGGACTCGACGGGCTCGAAGATACACGAGTTAAGGAGCACAGCAACGGCTCCGATGAAATATGGCGTTTACCGAGTCGATCAATCTCCATAAGAGGAACGGAATTACGGTA
Organism: Seladonia tumulorum; assembly: GCA_913789895.3. NCBI lineage: Eukaryota > Metazoa > Arthropoda > Insecta > Hymenoptera > Halictidae > Seladonia > Seladonia tumulorum. The sequence goes on from OU565281.1 coordinate 11,677,204, forward strand.
CAGTCTATTTTTTTCTGTCTGCGATCGGGAATTCATTTTTTCCATTTTCACAGCCCGTTACGTACCCGTTATCGGCTTAAGTCGATAACGCAACATCGGTAATACGAATACCTGCCAGCATAGCATCCGTTTAAGTAGCAACGGCGATACACGATACGGATTTATGGAGATCGCTGTTAATCGTTCGCTGCTATCAAACCTGCAAAATTGGTTTTTCTGCTGTGGAACTTTATAGACGTCAATCTATCGTTCAACGAGAACACGTTACAATCAGATTTTACAGAGCTAAGAGAAAAATGCGATGGTGAAATTTAAAATGGTCAGATGGGAGCAATACATTATTTTCGCAGATTATTCAAACGATCGAAGATCAGAGGATATAAATTTAAACGTTTCCACATTATTATCGTGACTCCAAGAATTTCTGCTCGGTGAAAGAGCTTATTGAATCACGACTGCATTGAACGTTTAACAAGTCAGAAATCTTGAGAAGATTTTCAGAACTCCGGTGCTCGAATCTTGAATACCAACGCATGAAATACTGCGAGGTCGAAGTTCCCATAGAAACATGCAGAGACTAGTGTACTTCTTATTCTGAATGATTATACACTGCGTTCAAATTTTGAGATTCCCCTTGAATTCTCGAAGCTTACGCAGACTTTCGCGGAAAGAAGCTTGTCGGCCGTTGATACTTCGCGAAGTAATATAATTGTTGAAAAGCTTATTTCTAGTGGAAACGATCCGAAGTGCCTGCGCTGTGTCCTCTTCGCACGACTTTCGGAACTCGAAGCGAAGAAACCGGAAGACTTGAGAATTAAACTGGTTTTTGTCCAGGAAGAATCTCGGAGTCCAGTCTCGTTGAACGCTGCCCACTACAAAATGGCGGGACAAACTATATTGTTCGATCGGAACGATTGAGCTCGGAAAGTTTTTCGATAGCAAGGAAAGTAGAATGCTATTGAAACGGGGAGGTTCGCCGGCGAAATAGACATTTCTATATTTCCTTAGGGCGAGTCCATACGTTAAGGAATTTTACGCTTCCGCCGCAAGGTGCACGCAGCAATCTGATTCGCGAACAGTTCAATGGGTTGCATCATTACGCGAGAGCGACTCCGCGGCTGACATCGGGGCTAGCGAACGACACAAAAAGAACCGAAGAAAGAAAGAAAGAGGGCCGTGTGTGTGAGTGTGTGTGTGTGTGTGGGGGGGGGGGGTAGGAAGAAAAAACCCTTTGTTTGCGTTAGCGATCCACTCTCTCGCGGCCGCGGAAGCTCGATGGTGGATCGGAGTCAGAACAAATTGTAACAGGGCGTCCGGCGGGGAAGTGATAAAACGCATCGAATCGAAAACCTCGGCTCGACCGGCCATAACGCAATTTCATTCTTATCTCGGCCCCGTATCGCGTTTCATTGTTGCCCCCTCCCCTCCCCCAGCCCGGTCTCACCCTGCGCGACGTCCCTCGCGTGCACACGCTCCGGAGGACTTATTGCAGTTCGTGCTACCTTTATCTGCTTAATCCAATATTTCGTTCGTTACCGCCGGCCGCTTCCTGTACGATTTCGTGGAACACGGAACACAAAAAGAATCGAGCAACCGCGGAGGCGGAGGAGATCACGAGCCAGAGGGGGATGAAGACGCAGATAAGGGGGTGCAAAGTGACCGGGGGTGAGAGAGACCGCGACGAGGAGAGAGGGTAGTCTCGCTCTCTGGCCTCGCTTCGACGAAACGAATCCGCGGTTCACTTGGCACCGCGGGAGCTGATTGGATTTAACAAATGTGTACTGCAAACTAGTTACACACCCCGCCGGGGCTCTCGGCCGTAACACCGCGATTTTCTCTCCAGATTAAAATGCAATCGACGTACCCCGCCTCGTGCAACGACGACTCTTTCTTGTGCTGGCAACGCACCGTGACGATGGATGCCGCGGACAACGATCCTCCACGAAAATTTTGACCGCAACACACCCTGTGCACACCCCCTCAGACGCTATAATCACAGATCACGGTTTAATCAGTGGATCACGCTTTGCCGACCTCTTTGTAACCGTTATATCCCACCGGTTCAGTTTCCAGGAGACGAGGGAGGCTGCTATGGGTGGCTGCGCGAACATAGATCTCGGTTCGCTATTTGTCCGATATTTGTTTATTCCGTTGGGGGAACCGATTTTTAGTTGCTCGTTGCGTTTCTTTTATTCCATTAACAACAGGTTCTTCACCCTTAGCAGCGTCCAAGCATCTCTTAACCCTTCAAGGACCACTTTTGTACACCGTACCGACCCTATAGAACACTTGAAAAATTATTATACGAGATCAAGTTATCAGGAGTGCTATGTAATTTCAATCATTACCACACTCGTCAGAATTTGAGGATACAGCTTTCTTTCGATACAAGACGGCAGCGCGGTTTGTCGTATCTAGATTTAAACAATACACGTTACGAATGCATATACAGTGTATTAACGAACGAACGAGAATAAACAGAATGGAAATGAAACGTCAGTGAACGGTGCGGATGACGTCAATCGTGCAGTCTTATTTAAATAGAAGTTTTGAATCGATTTGTACAAATTGGATATGAATAATAAAGACATTTAGTCGAATAGTCATGGGGAATTGGTCCCGGTTCCACTTTTAGAGGTCCTCGTTTAGATGTCCTCCTTTAAGACAAGAGATTGACGTTCCCTATCTTTACGAATGATGCCCTCGATTGATACGCAAGATATTTGTATAAATCGGTCCAGCAAATACTACGATAAACTTTCATTCGAGTACTTTTCTCAAAATTCTAGATCATCTATTACCACCTACCAAAAAATTCATTATTACACGACTTAACTATGCTATTCGCAAGAGTTTCGAGAGTGTCGAGTAGATGAAGATCCGAATTCCAAGTAAATTGAACATTTCATTATCGCTAAACTTTCATACATGGTTTCCCACAAGCGAGTGTTGAACAATTCGCAATCTAACGAAGAGTAAACGAGGAAAAACAGACTGAAAATAAGACGTCAGCTAATGATAATATAATCGCCGAATCTTGACTGCTGTTATCGGCACTGTCAATCTCGAGCGTTGCACTGCGCACTGGATGCAAGATAACGTATAAAAAATGGTTGCATCATATTATCCAGGGACTACATCGACTCTTTATGCTCGTGGCTGCAATTGTTTCGCTCTAACCTCGTTTGTGCATTGCCTTATGTCAGTTTCTTCTTCGTTTCCATCGACTGTGCAACTTACGATGCAAATTAAAATGAAATTAGAAGAGTAGAGCATAGCACGGTTCTAGACGATACAAGTCGCCGAAGAGACCCGTGTTGTTGACAAATATCGAGAACTCACAGTATTTGCGGTTTCCAAGAGCTTTATGGTAAAACTGTTCTTAAATTGTTGAAACAAAAGCGAATAAGTGGGAACGAAAAATCTTTTAGAAGCGTATCGGTGAAAATACATCGAAAATTTCTGGAATCGCGAACGAACCGAGACGACGTCCAAGTTAATTATGTTAATTAGACGTGACGGAGCGGCGGAGTACGAAGAACAATGAATTTTTCGGTGCCGAGACTGGTGGGGGAGACTAGACAGAAACGGGACCGGGCGAAAATAGGTTTTATCGATGCTCGCCGCGATGTATGAATATACGGGGGCCTCGAGATACATCATCTCCCCCGATGATGGTTCAATCGTTTATCAACCGTGTACGTGTGCCGCATTCGGTCAAGTCGTATTAGAGAGGAGAGGGGGTAAAACACCGCGTCGAATCGGTAATACAATTTACAGGAGCAACGGATGATCGATCAGCCGGAAGCGGTATCGTTTAATTCGTTAAGTATTTAAGGGGATAAAACTGGACCGGCATGCCCTCGCGCGGCGGGACGATCCCCGTTCAGCCCCGATATCGCGAATCACCGCGCCGGATATATCCGGTGCATTTTTTATCGGCTCGGTGGACGCTAATAATTATACGAGCGTTAATTACAACGATTGAGTTACCGTGAATACGGGACCGATCGCGTGAGCAACGTGCTCGGCGGTGATACGATTTAATGAGGGAAATTCTTCGGTCTTGATCGGCCGATTACTTCACCCTCTCCATCCCCTCTGTCTGCTTGTAGACATCGCGCAGTTTTGTAACGAAGCTGTTCCATTAAGTAATCCTCGGCCCGAGAAATTGGATTGAACTGTTGAGAAGGAACTTCGGTAACCCGATAATTCCCCCCCGATACTCTTTTCTCTCTCCCTTTCCCTTTTTTCTTTTTTTTTTTTTTTCGAACTTTGCCAGCCGGCGATTCCTTCCGGGATACGTCTTGATTTTTCAGACAGGGACCAAACGAAAAGTTTCAAGTCGATGGAGTTTAACTCGGTTCCACGGGAAAGTTAACGGCCCCCTTCGAACTGCGATATGAAGAATGCAATGTTTTATTTATTTCCTGTTCCTGCCTCGTGTCAATTTCACACGTTTTCCACTGACTCCGATACAACACACGATTATTTTTCAGTCATTTCAGATCCATTCAAATTTGTATTCCTTTTAGATTTCTTTGAGAACCCTCTTGGTTGAGATTAATAATAAATTGAACTAGAAGGAACGTGTCCAATTTGGTGTTAAAATGTTGTATTTAAGAAATCGAGAGTTTGTTCAACTTGATAATTTTTCACGGTGAGTCACCAAACAAATCCACATCTATGAGGTTCATCTCGTCTAATTAAAAATGGCTTCTTCGGACTGCAAGGATTTAAGAAAGGTTTCTCCTAGGCTCTGATTCTCCAGGCCGTGACCATCCGTTGAACGGAAAGTTTGACTCGCATTAGTTAAAAATTGAACGCCGTCTCGAACTTGGACGTTAAAAATTCTATTGAAGAAATTGAGAGTAACTTTTATATTTATGAAAAGCCAGCGACTATGAAAAGTGTGTACACCATTTAGCATGTCCCTGGAGCCCGGTGCAACTTTTTCATACGTATAGCGTATACTCGAGCGTAGTTTGTATGTTACATAGCTGGTTTGCAAATTATCCGGCTATATCGGTCACAGTTCACACATTTTTTCACTAGGAAATACTTTGGATTCCTTTCTAACATTAATATATCAGGGTCGGTGTTGACTTTCTATTGATCAGCGAGGAGGAACTGTTATATCAGTCGTTTCTTATTTTAGAAAACTTTCTGACGGGACCATCGAGACTGTATATTGTTTAACCGAGTAGTTTAATACGCATTTCAAGCGTTCACGATTCAAATCAGATTTATGTATATCCAACCTATCGCCGGGGATCTCGAGTCGAATTAACTTTTCTCCGGACAAGGCTTGGAGGAGCGTTAAATAATAATGATTATGCGCGCCAAAGTCGTCAATCCTTTTTTCCCGTGACACCTTTTACGTATTCCGCTGGCAGGGTTCGTTTGCATTCCACCGGCTCGCGTACATTTTCCTCGGGATAAGAACGCAATTTGCTCGATGAGCGCCGTCATGAAAATAGGACGCGTGTCGATGCGTTTATTATTAATAGGACGGCCGGTGTAGAGAATTAATGGGAAGCGGCGCGACGCGACGCTACGCGGAGCGACCGCCGGGGTGCCCCAAGGATGATTCAAAACTGGGCAACGCGAGCCGCGATTAACAATTCAAAGTTTCGGCCGGGTCCCGTGGTGTTCGCGTGTCTCTTGGCGTGGCCGTTCACCATGTATATGGGAATTAACGCACGTTCATTGAATTATTCAGTAGGCCACGTCGACGCTTGGAATCCTGGCGGGTAGCAAGTGCCGGGTATACTAACTTCCATCCCCCGCGCACCTCTCTCCCTCCCCCGCAGGACTTTTTAATCGCGGCGGATCGTTTGGAATGCGATTCGAAAGCGGATGCCTTTTCCACGGCAGTGACGATGCAAATTTTCAGCCACGCAAGCCACCGACTTCGCCCCCACCCCAAGATAACATTAACATTTGCCGTTTCTGGACTGCGCAGACTTTGATTTGAATTTCCCGGCCATTTTCTTTCTCTTGTTTGCGCGACCAAGACAGCAAAACTGGAGCAACACTGCGAACACGCCCGGAGAGAGAGAGAGACGGATCCGAATTTAGATCCCTTGTGTTCCCGTTGAGCAAATTTGATCCGAGCTATTTGGGTCGGCCGTAGATTCTCTCAGTGATTATTATATTACCGCTAACAGTGCCCCCGCCGCGTTTTGATTTCGGGACGGTAAATGTAACCTCGATTAGGCTCGGTTTACCTTGTTCTCAGGTCGGCCGGAGATTATTCCGGCTTCGGTCCACCTTTACCCTCCGAAGACTCGGGGACCAAAATATTCCTTGATCTCTCACGGATCTCTAAACCTTAACTATCTTTTATGAGACATTTACCAACATATTCGTGACACAATTTTAATACACTTGTTTAATTCGCGTGCTAATCGGTACACTCGGGGCGTTTCCCAGCCACAGACAATTCCGCAAAATTTACACAAGGTCTCGCCGAATTACGGGCGGAGAATGGACCGGTTTTCTGGCGAAATGCACAGTCAGACGAAACGGGGTAGCAAACACCGGGGTTGGACAGAACGGGGCACCGCTCTGCCGACAAGGTATAATAGATCTGACGTTTAGTATCGCCGTCTGTGCAACCGTCACGCTTCGTGCACACGAAACGCGTCCACCGGATTAAAGCAGCGTAGACTATCACGGTCTGAAGCATCAAATCCCAAGTTCCCGAACCCGGTTCCGCTCTACGTTTACACGGCGTTCCACGAGCGCTTCGATTACAATACCATCGACAAACCTAATCGGATCCATACCGTGTGTCTCGCGAAATCGCGAGAAAAAGGGCTCCGTTTCTCCGTTTCTCCGGTACACTAATTTCAACAAGTCCATTCGTATCGGATGCGCGCTAAGAACGGACGGTGAAGCAAGCCGAGAGGAGGGGAGTGGGGGAAAACAGGAGCCACCATTATGATTCGCATTAGGTTAAACGACCTCGAACGACCAATTCAAGTCCAGGACTATGGTCGTAGCCGGCGAGACCGCATTGATATTTAATCCGCACCGGCACGTCCTACTCCGGTTCGTAAAACCGAGGTCGCTCCGGAATTTACCGTGGCCATCTTGTTGCCATTTTCTGCGCTTCATCCCGCAAGAAAAGTTAATATCGCGGTGGCGATTATCCGGCTGGATAGGCGCCGGAGACGTTCCCGAGGCGGTTGCGGTCAGCCAGGATAAATTCGGGGAGCGTAAAGTTGACGAAAGTGGGAAACACCGGGGGACGGGTCTGCGGGATAATAAAGGGAGAACGGCGGGTTAGGGGGCGGGTCCTTGGGAATGGATGCGCGGGCAAAACAAACGCGAATTTCGGGCCAACTGGGAACGCGAGAGACGACACGACGTCGCACCGAAAATTGCACCCGGGCCACGGAAATGACGGCGAGAGCTCGCGGAAAGAACGGAAGCAAAAGCAGCCACCGCTTTCTTCGTCGGTGAGACCCCCGCGTTTCGATGTAATTTCCTGGAAAACGTAGTTTCGACGACGCGCCTGCACAACGCGGTCGCCGCGCCGCACGCAAACACGCCGCCTCGCACAAAGGCCGGTTTGAAAGAATGCCTGGGTAAAGGATAATTAAAACCTAAGTACATCACTCCGACATGTTCCGACACTCAAAGAATCGGTGTGCGCGCGTGGCAACTGTTTCTACTAGATTCAATTGAAAAACGGTAAATATTGACGCGTATATCCTGCAATTGGACGTGTATTAACCCCTTGACATGGAAATTAAATGATACCGTTTGTTAATTAACTCGTGGCTAGACTGTGACGGATCCTTGCGCGAAAAAATAATCATTCGTTTCTGAAAGAAAACGAGAAAGTTTTCCGGAAGCTTCCCTAGTAGCACAAAATATTGTATACACATTCATATAATATTAAAAAGAGATTCAATCTTTTTTTAATATTCAAATATACATACAATATTTATTTTATATTACGTAACAAATATTTCTTTTTAAATATTCAGGAAATATCTATGTCATGTTACGAGAAAAATAGTTTTTCTCGTCGGATCCACAGCACACAATTATTCACTCACGAGAATAGGTCCGAATAATTGAACAACAATCACTAAACAACACACACACAACACACTTAACGAAATCGTGACAGCAGACGAGAAGATCACGAATAAAACCACGAACAAAAAAATAATACTGCGATTTTAACCGCTTCGGACCCAAGGACGTTTGAAACGAAAACAAGGAATTCCGGGAAATAGGGTCGGCGCCCCGCCATAATTTGTTTACCTTGGTTTTGTATCTAGTGTTTATAGACCCGCAGCGTCTAACCTGCCTAGGATAACCTGACCGTACCCCCTCCATGGAAGGGATCATTGTTAAAATCGCAGTATCATTTTGTTCGTGGTCGGAGTGACATCTTCTCGTTCGTTGTCACGATTTTATAAACTGTGTTGTGCGTGTGTGTCGTGTGTGTTGTTCGTGCGTGTGTGTCGTGTGTGTTTATTCCCCTGAGTCAATAATTGTGTGCTGTGGATCCGACGGAGGAAGAAGATTCAGAAGTAAGTACACTTTACGTTAGTATTTTATAATGTAGGATTAGTATTCGTATCTGGAACATTGGATACAAGGTTTTCTATCATATTTTGAACATATATTAACGATCATTAATGATTTGGTATATAGTATAATTTAATGCGGTTCAAATAAGATACTACTTTAAATCGAATATTTTTATTTTGATAACCAGATAGATAAAATGAAATATTTTTATTTTGTATTTCAAATATTTCCTTACAATGAAAATAAATTGAGCAAGTAGTTAATATTATACCCTAGTAGCACAAAAATATTAGATAGATATTTTCCTCAAATATTGGAAAAATATTTTTTAAGCCACATTTTTTCATATGAGAAAAATATTGGATCTGAATATTGTATACATGTACAAGAAATGCGCAGAAAGTAATACATATTCATAGTTTCTAATTTTTGTTATATTTTCTTAAATTTGAAAATTTTATTGAATGTTTTTTAAATATTGAATTTATATTTTTCAAATATTGAATTCACATTTTTTTAATATTTACTTTATATTTTTTAAATATCTAGTTTATATCCTCTGAATATTTAGCTTATATTTTTTAAAAATTCAATTTATATTTCTTGTACATGTATACAATATTCAGATCCAATATTTTTCTCATATGAAAAAATGTGGCTTAAGAAATATTTTTCCAATATTTGAGAAAAATATCTAATATTTTTGTGCTACTAGGGTTGTGACGTCTCAGGGAATGAGTTACCGGGTCAATACTGAAATACATATCAAGTCTGAGACGCCTTTGTACGTCGAGGGGTTAATTAAACTTTGTTGAACCTAAATTCAGAGTGTGTTTTCCGTAGGACTTGAAAACGCGGCTTCTTCCTTTGTGTTTTGCCTTCTTGCAATCTCGTAATAACGAAATGATTTGTCCCCCAGTCGCTTAATGCGATCCCGTGAATAATTATCCTTTGAGAAAGTTGTTTTTGTCGCAGATACGGTGGTTGCAGCATAGCTGGGAAATTAACATGAGATTTTACTTTGGAAAAGTTCGTTTAACCCCTTGCACTACTATTTATTTTGTGATTATGATAATTAGAAAATCTTCATCGTTCAGAATTTCATAGAAAAAAAAAGATAGTTTATATTTATTGTATGTCTACGTTTTCCTCAAAGGATATATATATTAACTAGAAAAAAATAGATTTTTATTTCGATGGCGTGGGAGAACTCGTGGCCGGAAATACTTGTTAAGGTTTCATATACGTTTTTCATCTTTTTTTCGCACGTTTTGGAACCGATCTACGCACCGCAGAAGTATTTTAAACCGAGGGGGAAATTTAAAATATTGACGAAGTGACAACCGTTCAAACGAAATGAATCGAGCCGTTCCGAACCTCGCCTGGTGACTTCAAACGCCATGTTTTTTCAAACAGCATTTTTGAAAACTGCGGCCGCGGCGACTGCCACCATCGTTCATCCAGTTAACTTTATCCTTTGCGCTGTCAAATTTGCACGTGTACCGCAAATAAGGCTCGGCCGCGAATATTTCTTTTTTGAATAAAAAATATCGTATTTAAATAACTAAAGAACACGTACGATTTGCCCGTGTAACTCGATATCTCTCCTTTGAAACGTTACCATCTCTATAATTTGTATTTCAAATCCCTTCGCCCCTACAGGAGGATCCCCAGAAAGCGTTCCAACAACGAATATTTTTTTTTTTCATCTCGAAAAAGCCGAATCGCGTCCATTGTTCGCGTGGCAACGAAAAAATGTTTTTCGTCATAACACACAGACCTACCCGCTTGTTAACTTAAACATTGCCGTTACGGTTGGCTCGCGATTGAAATTGCAATTGTTGCTGAAAAATGACGAAATAATTACCTGGTTGATTTTGTCAAATTCTTCGATTAAAATAAATAGTTAGAAAGTGGGCATATCCTTGACAGTTGTTTATTCCGTGGTTAAGTTGGAACGAAGTTGTTTATAATAAGAACAGAAATACCAAGCACAAACAACAATTCATTTCCGTAGTTATTATACTGTCTCGCTATTAACGGTATCTTTCCGCTGCAGTTTGGAAAAAAATTTGCTACAGAGGAACACGGCAATTTTCCGCGAGCATCTGGTATTTCCGAGGAACAGGTAAAACGATGATCAAGTTAAAGCGCAAAACAAAAGAACAACGGGGAAAAGGTGCCTTCAGCAAAGTATGAAAGAGGGGTTGCACTCGACGCCGCCGGAGGGTTGACTAACATTCATTAAAATTATAGTACGTATTTTTAATTAGCAGCCAAGTATTACCTCCTAATGGTTTTATCTATAATTCCGCGAGCTTTTAACATTATCGCCTACCATTTCAAGAGATTAAACCGTCGAGAGTAACGGGAACTACGGCTTTGTCTTCGCTAATTCTTTTTGGCGTGGCATATTATGGAAGTCAATTATCCAAAACTAATGAGAAACAAAGTAGTTTTATTGGTAGTGGTCTCCCGGTCTCGGCACCGACATGTCTGACTTATATTATGTTACACTCCTTGGTGACCGAGGTTTCTCGAGTTTCTTAGCACCTCAACGAGTGTATCCCGCGGTAGTGGGGATAATCCTGTGACATTTATCATCCAGACATGTCGGCGACATGTATCGAGAATTTACCGTTAAGTGTGAAGAGTCGTCAGAGACCCAACGGTGCTAACTTTGAGCACTGGAAAGTACTGCTAAGAGTCGATCTTGAAGGTTTCGGTGATTAGGCGAACCCGGGGGGCTCTGCGCGACGACGCGCGCGACATTCGCACCGGTTTGGCATTAAACGCGATTCCCCGGAAACAGACCGGGATCTGTTTGGGATAACGAAACGCACGGCTGATTGGTTCTAACAAGTGATTGATGTCATTAGTGATTCCTATGCGCGCAGCTTTCGCGTGTCCCGCCCCGCGAATTATCTATGCACATTGTACACATTGTTCGGACATTAATGGATTGCTATTTGCTCTGCGACGTATCGATGCCCGATAGAGAGGGGAGAGAGAGAGAGAGAGAGAGAGAGAGCGAGAGAGAGAGAGAGAGAGAGAGAGAGAGAGAGAACTATAGTCCGCAACGATTCCGTACTTCGAGGTTATCGCCTCATTAGCATATCGAGCCATTCCGTAATCTCCCCTCAGCTGATCATGGGGAAAGATACAGTGCCGCAGTTGTGTGCAATTACACACCGAGCCGTGTATTAATTTCAACCGCTCAAGAGACCGAGCCGAGCCGAGCCGAGCAGAGCAGAGCAGAACAGAGCAGAGCAGAGCCGAGTTGAGCCGAGTTGAGCCTTGTCGCGGTTATCTTCAGGTTGCTTTTCTTTCAAGTACAACTCCATTCTGCTGTTCAACCCTTTCGCCAAGTCGGACGTCAACGGGAAATCGTTGACCACTCGCGGAACAGTATCTGAGAGTTGATTGCTGGTAATTTGATAGTCCGAGAAATTATCAAACGAGCACAATCGGCTAATTCTTTGTGTACACGTAAATAAATCTTGTTGGCTGTTCCTGGCCGCTGATAAGTGGACTCTGTAGATGTTATGCGCTCGTGACAAGAATAAGTGGGAGAATTACAAGACAGCTAAAAGGTGGGAGGAATACAACCAATTCTACCATCACATCCAGCCAGACTCGTGATTAGATAATTTATCAATTTTTTGTGATATTGACATTTTCTATTTACAGTCATTCCACGGCTCGGGTAGCTCTCCTGGATGATACACAACACACTGTACTTGTTGTCAGTACAGTATTTTCTCGGTATGCGTCCAAGAAGATGTGAACAAGAGGAGGTAAATATTGTTATTCGCACAATTAGATTTATATATTTATATTATTTAGAGAAACACAAACCGTAAAAAACAAACAAGAATTTGTTCACGAGCAAACCGGTGAATTATGCGCTTCCGTAATGAGAATTTAGAGTGACCGGTGTTAAAAATGCATGTTTTCACATTTGGAAGGGTGATAAATCACGGGTTCGATATCGTCCGTCCGCTGTCCTCGTCAATTATAATTACGCGGCTTCGAAAAAGAACCGTCGGTAGTTTTGTTCGTCGAATGTTAGCAAACAGACAGGGCGCGCTACCCATTTTGCAGAAATTCAGAGCTGTTAAACACTCGGTTGAAAAATACATAAATTTAGAGTTTTCCGGGCGAAAGGGAACCGAAGCCCGGAAATAGGAAAATAGCATAGCTTCCGATTTTGCGGGCTTGGAACTGAAAAAATGTTATCGTACGTTACGGGGGTGGGAGAGGCCGTTAGAGTCCGACCGCGTTATATTTTTCGTGTTGTCAAACAATTCCGTTCTCGGTTCTGTAATGCTACTGCAAAACTGTTCCGACATATTTTCGGCCGAGCTAAATGCGAACGTGTTGCGTGTTTCGGGATAGTGGGGGGGGGGGGTGGGGTAATCCGGACGGAAGTTTTTAGTAGGCACGAAAACGAACGGGAATTTCTGTCGAGAAAAACTGTTCCAAGTGTGCGCGTTTCATCATTTTCTTAATTAATTACTCGTATCTTGACGTTAAACGAGATTATTGCTAAAAAAAAAAAAAAGAGTGCTCCGCGGGGAATTGCTCCGAGAAAGTATTAATGAAAGTGAAAAATAACTCTCTGTCCGTGCACGCACGCTTCTTCGGTGATACGTTTCTACACCGCGATCACGTCCTAAGCGAGCCGTTGATTATGCTAATGGCTCCAGTCACACGATACACTTTGCATTTTTAGACTTGACATTATCTCATAACGTCGGATATTGTAAGTTCAACATTGTCAGATATTCAACTCGTTCTCGAGTTGGGTTAGTCTTCGAATTTTTTGGGCGAAGGTACATATTCTAACAATTTGATAGATTTCAGAAAATTCCTACATTTTTGGTGGAGTTTCTTTCATCAAGAAAATAATTGCAGCGGTTAAACCGAGTAGGGGGTTGCAGACATCATGGTGACACGAATATTGAAAAAGAAGGGGTGGATCGAAATTCCGGCGTTGAAAAACGCCAGGGCGAGAGCGTTAAAGGGTGCAATTCGTTCGACTCGGCCACCCCTGGTTGTTGCCCTACTCACTTTTCCTGCCGGGGTATAGGTTAATCGGGCGAGTGCCCTAAGGGTGACTGCACAGCTCCTAAACCTTAATCAATGTCTGAAGGACAACGGGCAAGACCGGCTGATGGGTCGGGATAATCTATTTTGTCTAAGAAACGGCCGTGGGCGGAATTCCTCGCGGCCGGAAGAGTCTCGAGTAACAAAGTTTTTGCGTGAAGTAATTCGAGTATCGCCGTTGCCGGTGTCTTCTTGAATCTCGCTCGACAACTGAAGGTATAAATTAGCGCTCTCTTAGCGCCCCATTGAGTGTCTACAAGCGCCCCTTTTGCTCTTCTAATGACAGACATTAACAGTTTTAGGGGCTGCAACGCGAGGCGGGGGGCTCGTTCATTCGCGCGAGATGAGGTCGCGAGGCGAGACACGGAGTTCGTGTTTATTTCTCGTCTTAATGCCGTCACCTTTCCGGGAACTGTAAAGTCTGAGGAAAACGTTCCAAGTTTGTCAACGATGTCGGCTAGCTTCTAGCATCCTTGTGCAAGGTAACAGCCGTTTCGCCGTACCTCTCGATTCCGATTTTACTCTTCTAGATTCACGGAGCGTTAAAACTACTATATTTTACATAAATTTATAAAAATGAAGAAAATGTGTCTATCCAACAGTAGAGGAATCTCAAGAGCAAACTCTACAATTTGGAATTTTGCTTTCATCACGGTAGTTAAAGGAGAAAAATTTCTGGAATAACTGTGCATTCGAGAAAGGTGAGTGTGAAAAGGGGTGGATGGTGAAACCCGCAGTGATCTCAGGGGTGAACGGGTTAAAAAACCGCAGAGACTCTGGTTCGGGGGGTGACACGTAGCGATTCAGGGATTCGCGGTGTCACGTGACTCCTCGGTTTTCAATGGTCAGGATCGATCAAACTTAGGCATAGGGTTGGGGCGCAGCCAGTATTGGCGGAACGAACGGGGTATGGGGTCGACACACCTGCGTTTGCCACGAGGACAATAATTCCCCGGTTTCGCTCCTATGTATTGTCGCGCGCCGGTGCCAAGCGCAGGTGCGCCCGGCAAGTTTTTCGGCTCGGCTGGTATCGCGCGGAGCCGGGAAAAGTGCAGGTGAATTATGGCGTCGAGGACCCTGGGAGAGTCACTGTTCATTCCACGACATTCTTTCGATCGCATTTAAAAATACAGTGGCCCGGCACGCCGCGCGCATCGGCTCGAAAGCCGGATCGATTTTAAAAATGTATTCGACCGGTATGAACGGTCATGCACACCTACGCCACCGGGGGAAAAGAATACCGAGGACGCGCAAGAATACCAGCTAGTTGGCTGCCGCTCGCTGGTTTTTCCAGCGAATCTATTGAAACAAGGTCCGCGGTTGTTCATGGCCGGAGGATGGAATTTGTATCAAAGTTTGATGCACCCGCCGGATAAAATCCGGTTTCGGTATTCACACGTAATAAAGGACGGGACTAGGATTACGGGCTGCGAGTTTGTTCGGCCGAAGTAAATCGAAAACGCGAAATGGGCTACATTTGCACGCGGTATCTTGTTTGCCAGGAAAAAGTACTTTCTGTATTTCCCGGGGAAAAGTACTTTCTATATTTCCTAGGAAAAACGTACGCTTTCACTCTCGAGATATATTCCAGCTCGAATCTTTTAACGGTGATTATTCTTATTCGTCATTTATTCCGATATAAGACGACAGCTCGGAACTGCCTTTCGTCCTATTGCGAACGAGGGTACCTACGACTTTGTTCTCGAGTGTGCCGAGAGGGTCGAATGTACCGACAAACTCTAAAGTGGAATAATAATTATCTCTGATAACAGTTTAATAAAAATCCCACTTTCTAAACAAGCGCAGAGCGAAGAATAAATGAACAAACTGAGATGGAAGATTGTAACGTAATTTTATTTTAATATCCCCGTACGATACAGTCAAGAATCCGCAATTTAATAGGTTTTAATCAGCCCCGCTATTTAGAAATGCATGAAGTTTACAATTTATCGATGAGTATTCAAATTTATTCAAAGTAATTAAAATTGGAAACTCGTATCATTAAAAATGAATCTCACTTTCGCGTTTCATCAATTTACATGAGACATTAAAGTGCACGGGCATAAGAGTTTAATGTGACTGCTTCCGGAATAATATTGACAATGCACAGAAATAAAAGCGTATTCGAATAGAAAACAATTGTGAGTGGTGAGAACCAATATCGAGAGCGTATTCCGATTACACACCTGCCGTCAAAATCATCATTCGATCAGCAGGCGTCGATGATAACCAGTCAGAAATTCCAGTCACCTAATGCTGAAATTGTCGCATTGTCGTCTATAATATTTTTAGAACCACACAAAATTTCATTTAGATTCGAGCATTTTTCATTTTACGCCAACGAGTTACCGTTCAAGCCACTGTTTTATTAATTTATTAGAAAGGTCAGAAATGTCGCGACGACCGTGCCGTGTTGATTACACGACAGTAACGATGAAAATTGAATGGTGTTGAACAATAAATGAAGAAGTCGGTCGATAAACTAAATTGTTGAACGTCTCATGCTCCGCGGATAATTACATCGTAATGTCAGTTTGTTATATCCGGCGCGGCAAAGGAGGGAATCGAGGGCTGAAATAAATGTTCGATAATTCCGAGACGATGTCGGGAATAAATGCAATTACGTAAATTCATTCGTAGGATGTAGTCACACAGGCAGGCAGGCAGGTCGAAAGGAAGAAGAACACAAAACCTTCTTCGCCCGTTTATTGTGATTCTCGTCGGTGGATCGTATCGACGATAACGATCCGAGGGACTATTAATTTAATGATATTCGCGGATCCGATCGCGGAACCGGTAACGGTGAGAGCCTGCTCGGTTGAGAATCGCGGAATCGGTCCGAGGAAAAAGGAGAAAAACGGAAGAGAAGAACACTTGCGTGTGCCTGCGCGGTATTGATTTCACGCAACGGACCACGCGAACCCGAGTTCCCACTGTTTCAGGTCACCAATACAAGCGCCCGTCCAAGTAAACGGCCCAAGAAAAAGATTAAACGAACGCGGCATCAATATTACAAGAAAATATCCAACTACGGAATACCGTGCTGCTTTTCTTGTCATTCTTTCAAATTCTTTTGTGTCGTGCTGGACAGAAAAAGTTTAAGCGACACACACATACACACAGTACACTCCAAAACTATATATATATCTTACGTGGCAATAACTGAAAAATAAATGTACAAAAGTTCTTCTAAAAAGATTGTCATATACAGTCTCTTTAAATAATTTTTTGATCGCATTAGACGAGAATCCACTGTACGATAATCTCAATTCACAAGTGAATGTTCTAAAAATGTTCTGAATTAGATTAAGGACGTACTACTGCAGAAACTTAAAAATTATATTTTCATTGGTGCGTCAAGAATAAAAAGACTATTGGACGCCTTGCACGAATTATATGAAAAATACGAGAACTAGGTGCTGTATTATTGGTAATCAGAAAAGTTTCCCAGATTATGATGTAACAGTGTTTCACGTAACATGAAATGCTTTTGGGTCACAACGACATGTACAGATCCCTTCTGCTTGAGCGGCGGTATTACATTTTATGTTTCATTTGTCAATTTGCAGAAAATTGAAGTATTTCAGCTTGATGAAGGACACACATTAAGCGCTGCACAGCGCGTTGTTCTCGAACACGATAAATTTATACTGTACATTATAAAAAAAAAAAAAAAAAAATAGAAAAAAAGGATAAGAAAAACGGAAACGTTCAACCAACTCGAAGACCAATATTCATATGAAATAAATACAAATTCGACGAGGGCAATAAATGCTGAATCTCACGCATTTTTTATCGTTACAGTATGAATATGCAAATTACCATTTTGGAATATCCAGAGCATTTATTTCGTAGGCTGCGAGATGCCATTTAATGAAATAAATTGGTATTGCTTCTTTATTAACTAATAAAGTTATCATGAGAAATTATTTTTTTTTTTTTTTGTAGAGGTACATATATATCCCACATTTATTTTAGGCCAATGTATTAACGGAGCGTTGACGAGAAATCTATATTTGTTTGAAGTTGATACCCAATATCGGAAGGAACGTATTCAATTACCTAATACTCCCCAGGTAATTGGAAATTTTCGGCTGAGGTTAATTAAGAAGCATTAATCAATATCTTATAAATGAGGGTTTCGCAATTTATGCGCGCATGTGTGCCCGCCGGTGTACGGTGTGTACGCGGCGCATACAACAAAAATTTAATATCAGAAAATGCACCGAATTATTCAGGAGACTGTGCCCGCCTAAACTTGACTCAGTTATTGAAGTATTTGCATATTTTTAAGCGATAGGAGCATATAAAGCAAGCGCGCCAGCGGAATCTGTTCGGAGGCAGTTCATCGAAGAGATTAAATACAAACAAGCCTCCTTTTGAACGGAGAAACTCGACTTTTTCTACGTTTTTTGATATTTTTACTTTCATATCACGTCGTTGTTTAATTTCGCTGACAGCTCGTTCCCAGAAACAATATTATGCTAAATTAAAGAATTCCAAAGAAATATGTAATCATCTCTAAAATAATAGATAGCTTTAGGATTTAACGACAATTATTTGGAACTTTCCGAGACATTTCTAAATATTTTATTATTTCCTGGGAAATTATGTATACCCAGTTATTAAAGTTTATTCGCGAATTGAAAGAAACAGTTGTCTCTCTTCCTTAAAAGAATTCTGTACGATTGTTTCCGTAGAAGTTTTATGGAGAAAGTATTACTTCTTGAAAAAGTGTTCTTATGAAACAAATATTTCCAGAATCTGCGTAATAAAAGTTCCATGTGAACATTTTATTATGGGATGCTTAAGTTTTTCACAGAAAAAGACAGACACATCGGTAAAGTTTGAGCTGTGCATTGTCTACATAAATCTCACCAGCAAGTATCACAGTTCCGTGGGGATGAATGATCGTCGACAGGAATTTGGAGGATCGCTGCCAGTTTGCTGATCGTATGGTCTATCGATGCTCTCATCTATGCAATGGAATCGCGTAGATGGCCGGCTGAGTGGGGTGCCGTTTGGTTCGAGAACTATCACTATTATCCTTTCGAAACGACGCGACTACGGCCATTAGGCTAATTACGGATAAACAGCTACCTATATATTGTCGTCGAGCGTATCAAGTGCATGGGCGTACACCAATGACCATTCAAACGTTACCAGACCCTCCATTGTCAACGAGACCATAGACTTTCACGAAAATACACTCGAGAAATTGCTAGGACCACGGCTAATTGAGCCGTGCGACCATGCCTCCGAGGGGTTCGACCAATATGGCCGCCGGAAAACCCGAAAATACAAGTTGGACACTATACAAAACGGACTATACACTGAGACTGCCAATCTGAAAACCGTTTCCATAAAAAGTATAAAAAGCTGGTCATAGATCTTTGACAGGTCTCGTTAACCTAATGAACTTTCAATCAAATATTTGGCAAAATTATTTTCAAACGAGGAAAATCAGTCGAAAATAGGGAATAAAATTTGTCCATTCGACAAAGACAAGTTCGCCTGGCACGGCTACATAAACTCGTAAACGAGATTCACTGCGAAAAAAAGCGATTGTCCAATTATTTGGAAATTCCATCGGCACTTTTGTCTTGCGATTAATCCAGCTAGCATAATGGAACTGCGAGTCGCTGCTTTATTTCAAAATTCCAATGTCGATTTTCATATCTCGCACGTCAATCCGAAAAAACATTTCGCACGAATACGCGAAATATCGAGGGTTTTGCCAATCTTCTCGACGGGGGGAAAAAAAAGAAGAAAATTTGATTCGCATTATTATCGCCGAGAGTCCCCCCGTTTGAACTTTTGTGAACGTTTCGTGAATCCACTGTTTCACACAAATACAGCAATTTGGAAATTGTTCGGGCATAAGCGTCATAAAGCTCGGGGTTCGCCGGGAATTGTTATACGGGCGGATATTATTTGGAGGAATTTCATTTCCGCCGAGCGAAATTAACGTTAATTATTAATCAGAGGAATTTTGTAATGACGTGGTGATTATTGGTGATTCAGCGGTGCCGTGGAACAGGCTGCACAAAGGAATCAACGCTTACTGTCCACAAATACGTGTTTCATGGCGAAAGGCTGCGTAATTGCGATTCCCGACGAAGGAAGACAACATAAAAAGGGAAAGAAGGGGTGGGAGAGAGTAGGAGAGGGACAGAGGGCAACGAAGGGATGATTTTACTTGACGCTTCCCCTCCGCGCAAGAACAAGAACGAAAGGGGTTAATGCAAATTTGAACGGCGCGATAAGACCGTGTATTAGATTAGCTACGAATACGGGTAAACAAGCGTTTGGTCCCCTGACGAAACAAGTATGACTGCACTGTTACACGTTCTGCCATCGGCGAGGTGCTTATTGTTGGTATCCCGTTGCCGCACGACTGACCTGGTAACGCGGTATAATAGGAATTTGTTGAATAGCGCAGTGTGCGCATTGTGCGCATTGTGCTAGCACGGAACGGGATATGTGTGACTTCGTGGGCTGAAATCAAAAGTGAGCCGCTGTTCATTAATTAATTAGTCGCCATTTAATCCGAGCCGCGCTATTATTTTCGTCGTCCCTCTTCCTGGTTTTATTTATGCCCGTGCTTTTGTTTTCTAATTGCCGAGAAATCGAAATAACCACACTGTTATTGTTATTATCGAGCTGTGAAATTATTATCGCGGATATTATGTTTCGATGTAGAATCACGTCTCGATACACGTTCATCTACGTACAACTACAAATAAATAAAGGGAGTGTCGTATCACAAGTTTCATGTGATTTTGCCTAGCAAATGTGGGCTGTTTAAACGGCAAGCACGTCGCACTTTAGTCAACGCCTGTGTAAATTCTTCCTATCGATCACGCTATTTGTGTTTCCGTCGGTTGTTTGTAGTTTAGCGAATGGTGGTAGTGTGGTTTTCTGATTGGAGTAGTTTTGTTGTGCGTGTGCGGTTGCACCGATGTTAATGGAAACAGATATGATCGTAATCTCTGGAGTGTACCCTATTGACAAAATGCGATAAATTTTCGTAATTCAGTTTCTGCTTTAACATCGTAGCAATTGCACAAAACTTCGGTTTTCGATGTTTCGAGATTCTCTAAAAAATTTTAAAATACAAGAAAATGCATTGACCTATGCGGGGTCGATGTAAGCGTAGTGTAGCAGCGTGTGTAGGCCAGTTGAACTATTTTCACGATCAGTTGTGTTTTTAATGGGTTTAAATAATTCGCGTAGCGTCGGCACAGTTTACAGTAAGTGGCTTTCCATTAAGTCGTCGGACGGTCGGGATATTTGCGAGACTGCGATTCTTTATTGATATTCGAATGTTTAGAGTTCAAAAGTGTAGAAAGTTTCGAGTTCGAGATTCGACTGGACGTCGGCGGTATCGATAGTTTTAGGGTCTATCGGGGAACACCGAATATCTTGAGCCCAAAGCGATACCCGTCCAAGTGAAAATCGGCCGAGAGGTTGAACGACACTTGTGCGTATCGCACCTCCCTTCTCGCTGTGATTAATAGTCACCGGCGTAAACGGGGGTCGGTTGCTGGCAACGGCTCCGCGATACGTGAAACCAGAATGAAACCACCCCTTGTACGTGTACAGGGTTTTGTAAAGTATCGCTCGAAACGCGAGAACGCTTTGCGATACGTCCGTTCCGTTCGATTATTGAAGATCAAACGGCGAGTTTCGGTATTATAATCGATTCGAGCACCGCGCGCACCTATAGCCCACATTACAACGCCGGGCGAATCGGAATCAACGTTTCACGACCCATTCATACAAACGCCACCGTGAACCGTCAACAATGGCCGATTAGCACTTTCGGTGTTAACCAGCGACCTCAAATAATTGTGCAAAATCAGAGCGCAATTCTTCACCCCTCTCAGGACGATACTATACCCCTTTACTATTTTTAATCTCTCTAAATTCTCTCTCTCTCTTTTAATTCATTGATTATAGTGTAGAACTATAAATACATGATATAACGAAATACAATGAAAATGGTCGTTTCATGCATCGGCCGCACACAAATCGGTAAGAATCCATTTAATTACGAGCTTAAGGGTCTTCGTTACTTGAATTTAATTGCCAATGTTGCGAAGCTGCTTCGGTTACCATTTTGATATTCAGATGTACGCAATAATTAAACTGAATTCGTAAATTACGTATTTCCTGCGATGATTTAAATATAAGGCTTTGTTAATAATGATGCTTCCGACGAAGATTCTCTTTTATTGCACTCGTCGGACACGTATGTAATGCATACCGTGTGCACAGGAGAACAGAGTATTACAGACGCGATACAAAGGAAACCGAAGTACGAAGAACAATTTTTTCAGCGCAGTCGTTTAATGGCATTCAATAGCGACTTTGTCCTCCGTAAGCACGAAGCTTTACCTACTTACATTCTTTTATCCTCTCGCCGTGTTACAATTTTTATACACAATAAAACTTTGTGCTTGCATTCGATTCGATAAAATGATCAAAACACGTAAAGAGCGTAATGCAATGTTCGCCGTTGGCGTTCTTTTAGAATGTCAGCTTCGAGAAACGACAATTGTATTACAGATTTTTCTGTTTGAGGTAGTGTGTAAAGGAAAAATTGAATTGCAGTGAAATTATTTCAAGATAAATCTTAATAATTCCACAACTGAACATTACTGTATAGCAGCCATATGTATATTAAAAAAAAAAATAAATAAATAAATAAATAAACAGAAGGACCGTGCTTGGAACAGAAAAATGTGCGGATCGAGAGTTTCTAGGGTTTTCTTAAAAAATGTCGAGGAAACGTTTGCGCAGGAGTGGTGCGCATTTAAAACTAGAAATAATTCGTTCGCGTCCTTCGATATTCGACACGCGATAAGTGGAGAGTAAAATTATAGGGGCTTAGAGCGATCGTGATGTAGCGTCGGCGATTTATTTCCGTCAACCGACCGATTTCAGGTACATGCCTTCCGGTAGGATAGGATTAATAGCGGGAGATTAGAAACTCAATTATACGTGACGGACCGGCTATCGCGTACACGGGCCGTGTAATAATATTTTAGGTTGAGAACGAGACAGATTTTTCATTGAGCAGATTCGTCTCTCCTAAATAAATTCCAATCCGCCAACCGTTCTCTCGTATCAAAAAATAAATTGTATATGCAAGGGAAAAATTATAAAATAATACAAATGTTCGTGTGGCAATCTTTTCTCAGCGATTTCACAGTCGTCGTAAATCGTGCAAGACACGATGATCTAACTGCCTCTTTCACTCGTACAAATATCATAAGCGAAATGCAAATACACTTATGGGAACGAGGATATTAGCCACATATTATGGCAACGCAAACTTTACGGGACTCAAAGGGCGAAACTAATCAAAAATTTGTAATAACATGATGGTTATTTAAATCACGATTTTAGTGATAGAAAGTATGTTTGTGGGAGTACAGTAAAGATATTAACTCGTCTAGACTAACAGAGAATATTTATTCATACAAGAACTAACAATATTTAGTAACAGTCTGGAAAAGGGTAGAAAATTATTTTCTCGCCAGTTTAGAATGACGTGTTCTCGGGAAATGAATATGTTTGCAGATTTTCCATTACGCGCTATTTAGGTCACGCATTTCGTTACGATTATTATTAATATCGCCACAAAACAAATTCGTTACTGTTAATACATCTATGCAATCAGATTTTCATTTTGCGCTCTCATTACGTTTACATTCGCTCGGATGCAGATTTTTCCCTATAGAAATGCGGGGAACATCAGTCATTTTCCAGGGTCCGCCTCATTTTACATATAAAGCGAGCGAATGGTCGGAAAATGTTCATAGTGCACGTTTCTTTTCATCGGATATTTGGAATTCATCAGGCGTGTGTAAACTTTTGCGATTGGCTGACTGCGGTTAGACTGCAAATTTTTATTCGGCTAGACGTAGCATCCATATAGAAATTTAGCATCCATTTCTAATCTTAATTCGTCTCTTCGGAGAAGGAAAAAAAAGTCTAAGACCCCTAATCTTAGAAGAGTTATGCGCCTTTTAGAAGTGTCCGAATATTAGTGCGAGTGGCTGTAATATTTGTGGAGTTTTCCCGAATAATTAATCTTGGTACAAAGGTGCCTAGATAACGGCTAGAGAGATTCACCCGATAGATAAATGGCGTTCTACTCGTGGCACCGGCCATTATTTTGTTTTATTTTTTTTTTTTTTTTGTTTTATCGGAAGAAATATACTCTCGCACGTGTTTCACGCGGTACAAAATGGCAGGTTCAGGACGATTCGAGAGGACGGGAACGGGCGCGGGCGCGGGCTGTTAACGACAGCATCGTACGACCCGATTCTGTTTAAAACGCCGGCAGTATTTAATTGATGGGCGGGGTAGTAATCGACGACACACCGATTGGTCGCGCGACGGGTTTAATATTAATTACCGGAGTTTGTTCCCGTGCGTTACGGGACTCCGGTGCGCACGGAATCGAATTAAATCTGTATCTTGTGACGTTGCCGGCTAAAATCGTTCGTTTTCGTTTCCCAATTGTGTTACAGTATTAATAGGCACGCAATTAAAGTGTTCGAGACCCTTTCTTTGCGCGACAGATTATTGTTCGTTCGCCTGTTAACGCGCTCGCTGCGCCCTCTCTCAAACAACGCTTTTTGTCGACTTGTAGTAATGTCTCCGTACATATCAAATCTTGAAGAGGATAGAAAGTACACGAAGCAACTTGTCTAGTGACGAGACATTTTGTTTTTAATAACGTATCGGTGCCTTTTTTCTGATTTAAATGACACCAAACACGACACTGTTCGGATCACATTTACTCGTTTTATTTGCTATAAGAAATTTGAGATATCATGGATTTCATATTTTCGTCGTTGAATTATTCAATATTCAACAACAAAGTCTCTGTACCTCTGATAGAAAAATTGCCAGTATCATATTTTGTAAATTTTATAAGTTCAAAACTACCACTTTCCAGAATTTTTTCTTCGCTATTCCTACCAGTATTAGGACGCTTTCCAAAAAAGTTTTACGGTTGGCGTCTTAAATAGAACCCATGAAAAGTTCCATAACTTTTTCGATCCCCGAATAATTTGAGAACACTGAACGTATAAATTGAACGGATAGTTTTCGAGTAAAAGAGGAATCCGTCCGATATCGCTTTTTCCGAAATTTTCAGACCCGTATTTTTATTTTTATAACCACAGGACACACGCGTGCGCCTGGCAAAAGTGTCAATAATTGTTTAAGCGTTGCTTATACGTCGTGATTTTCTTCTATTTTATTCAATGTTGAACACTGACAAAAAAGATCGTTTCTTCGATATATTCGTGCGTATTTTATGTGTAAATTAATGAGAATAATGGTGTTACGGACGAGCGTGATAGCGTTGTTGCTAAATCTTACTTTTACCCGTTGCCCGTGTTTACCGATATAATGTTACCGACGGTTATGATGATTAAACATAGCATTGCTTTGAAATCTTAAACCGCGAGTCCGGTTCGTTATTATATGGCAACTGATTAAAAAGAAATTGCGTTTGTCAATACAAATTTCCTCGTTATTACGGCATAAACACTGAAATTATATAGAAATTTGTGTTTTCCCTCAGATGTTCGTTCTTATCTTCTGGTTTCTTTTTTTACGTTTATATTTCACGTAAATGCATGAGCAGTTTATTTATTTATGGAAAGTAATTAAAATTGTACGGACAATTACGTTCTATAAAAGAGTTATTATCAGTCTGCGAATCTCTGCAGTTACAGAAAAATTAATTTCTTCTCTCAGCAATTTTAATAGGCTGTAAATAACAAATTTAAATTCTTTTTAGGAATACTTATGAAATACTAGTCAAAACTGTGCACGCTTCTTCAACAGATACAAGAACATTTTTTGTTTCACACTAAAGAGGAACAAAAAAAGTTGCCGAATGTTTAATAAAAATCGAAAGTGGCTACTTTTGCTGAACGAGGCATTGTTTGATCCACTTCGTGTGTCATTTATCAGCCCTGATTAAAACAGCACGAACTTGCTTGGTAATCTGATAATGTAGCCAGCAAAATGACCCAGTTAGAAGAGGAAGAATGATCCTATTGAACATTTATTAGCTGCCATAACGAAACTTTGAGAACATTCCGTAAACCAATTCGTACGCCATCGGTATTTCCTGCCTCCGTGAAATATTTCAATTATTCGATTCTTTTCTTTACCAATGTCGTATTCAGCGTCGTTTCTATTAGGCTGTGTAATAATACTTTCGAGCAGAACACGGAACGTGTTGCACGACCTGATAATTTAAATATCGATGCGTTCCCGGCCGCTCGAGAAGTTCCATTTTGTCGTCGTCGGAAAAAAAGGAAAGAAGGTTCGCGTCGGAAAGTAAGTGTACCGAGGACGGGTCGCGCGCGCGACGGCCATTTTGCGCGCACGAACATTGTTTCAGGTATACAGCATTATCTTGAACACGTAGCTGTCCCGCGAATGAAAGAGTAGACATACTCATTCAGGGAACAGACGTCTGAAGAATGGACGTCCACGATACAGACAGACGGTCCCGCGAATAGGCTATAGAACTTCCGACACGGGAACTCTCTTTTAATAAATGAAAAAGGACGTCTATTGAACGGCCGTGCTATGTTTCGACTGCTTTGTCCTAAAATTTGAGGCGAAAGCATCCCCTCGATCGGATGCTGCATTAATTATCACCTGGTCGAATACAGATAAGAATTACACCGATAGCTCCCGGAACTTTATGCAAAATAAAAAATTTCTGCGTCAAGCAACTAAATATTTTATATTTTTCAATAAAAACGTTTGAAACGTTTCGAACAAAATTGTTAATCGTTTCGATTGACAACGAAATGAACAACGGAAGAACCTTTTCATGCTATAATTTCGTCCGTCGCCATTATTTTCATTCGCTTCAACGATCGAAAGGGTAACGCTGAAATACTATTAGCTCTCGCAGAATTAATATAAAACAACAATCTGGATATATAACACGGTATTAACGAGACACGCGGTATGCTTACACGATCCGCGTTTATTACAAATCGAAGCGGCGAGTGATAGACGGGCATTAATTAATTGTATTCGAAAGCAAGCGTGCTCGATTGATTTAGAAATTTCATTTTCCTGTGTGCAAACGAACCGGTTCCCCAGCAAATTTAACCGTCCATTTCCGATTCGTTTCTACGCGGGGAAAAACGAAACGATTCTCGTTCGATCCGTATCGTATCCATAAGTAGAACTAGCGAGCGCTGGTCAGACATGTGAGGTGACTCAACGAATAGGGAGACAAACGAGCATTCTACGAGGAAAGTTACATAGATCATTTACCAACGTTATTCATAATAAATTTAAATGTTACTCTGGAACAAGGACAAGGTTTTGACAATAATAGGGGCGTTAAAAATTGTCATATATTCCGAATTTTTTTCCGACTAGATAGGAGATAGACAGTGAATTATGACAGTACACTGAATTCTCGATACATGTCAACACCACGGGTCTTGTATCGTCCATACAGGAGACACATCCGTAGTGGGGGGACAGTTCCGCGACGTTTATCATCCAGGCCTCGGCGACATATACAGAGACGTCGCATCAGGTTGCCGAATTACTTTCGCGTGTAAACTCATTTTTCGTTCGATTGCGCCGGGGCCGGGCTGCACGAGCGTCGCTGCAAGAATCGTGGCGAATGCATGTGACGACCCAATATTCAGCGAGCGTGAAGCAAGTGAAAAAAGAAGAGGAAGAAGAAGAAGAAGAAGAAAAAAGAAGGGTGGAAAAAGAAATTGCTGGCCTAGTTGAGACGGTTCGACGAAATTCGCAATTACCGTGGTGCAACGGTATCCGGCCTGGTTAAGATACGAATTTACAGCCGGTCACGAATCATGCTTATTTATGCAGGTCTCGAGTGTTTGCGGTCGTGTTTGCACGCGGATCCAGCCGCTTCGCTATAGGTATACATCCCGCGAGCGATCAAACCCGACGGATATTAATTGTTCATCATTGGCCCGCGACCGTGGTCCGTATCACAGTCTCGCGAGGACTTTCCCCTCGATTAGATCAGATTTCGATTTCATCGGCGCCTCTCACCCTCGAAAAGCTACGTTACAGCTTAAAATATGCATGTTGCACGTATAAATAATATATATACATATATAGCAAGAACGGGACACCTAGTAGGGAATATATCGGGGGTTGGGTATGTAGATTTAAATTTAACGCGACACCACTCCATCACCCCTGTTACTTTTCGCGTTCTCTCCCCTACGCTCCGACTTTTCGTTTAGGCGATTCGTCCCTCAGCTTCGCCAATAATTGAGGGAGTAATTAACGCACCGTCGCGAAACTCTTGGCGTTCCGGGTGTCAGAGTGACGTGTGCTTTCAAAAACGAATCTGACAGAGGAATGCGGGAGGGTGGCGGGGTGGTAGTGGGGGTAGGGTAGGGGATGCTATATACGAGGAGGAGCAAGAGGTGGAATGGGAGAGGATTAATCGAGTCCGACCCGGGGACAGAACAGACACGGGTAAGTAGAGGGACTGAAAAGCGAACCGTGAATCAAAAGCGGGGGAGAGGGGATGTTTCTGAAAAGCTCGCGGCTGATCCACTTTCATCCACTTTCTCATCCAGCAGCATCGAGTGCATCAATATATTCGGTGGGACATGATTTACGACGGCCATTGTTCGCCGGGACGTTTATCTGACCTCTCTCCCCCTCCATTCCTTTCCTCCCTCCCTCATCCCCCTGACTCACCACCCACGCGAAACGTTTCGCACGAGGGACGGACGGCTCTCGCGGCGTGTTTGATTGAGGTTTACTTTGCGAGAAGGGTGGGGGACAAGAAGTTTGCCGGCTCCGCCGTAACTCAACGGCAGAAGAAAGAAGGGGCTGATATGTACAGGGTCCGGCGGAATAATCGGACGACGGTTTTGAAAGGCAAATGAAAAAGGCGGGCGCAGATACCCGTTCAAACTTTTATTGTACAATCAGCGGCGGCGATGTTTTGCAAGCTCGTTTCTTCGACTGGAGGTTGCCGCCTCGTCACCACTACTCCCCCTTTCAAGCGTTTGCTACCCAAGTCCCGGAAAATCCTCGGGAAAACATCGCAAAGCTGTCTCGGCGAAGGGGTCTTCGTCAAAACGATGCTCCGGACGTTTTATTTCACAATTACAGCCGTTGACGCGTACTGTCCGTGCCTCGCAAGAAGTCTCGCGGTACGGCACAAGGGCAAACAGGTCACTCGCTAAACGAAATTTTTTTTTTTTTACGAAATTTTTGAGGTTTCAAGTTTGGCAGTGAAAGTGTTCAATAGGATTTACTTATAAAATTCGCCGGCATTTTTAGTCGCTAATAAATATAAATTCTCTTTGTCTTTCGCGAAATGATCGACGACAAAGGAGCTATAATTATCGAGGCTGTGAAAGAAACTGCACGACGCGCGGCGAGGGGTTGAATTATGAACGCTTGACCATTTTTCAGGCAGAGATTATTCAGGACACGTCTCGCAGTTTAGTTCATTAGTTGCATTCATTGTCAGCGGAGTTCCAAACTCTAGTTAAAACATGAAATTTGTGGATCACTCCGGTACCGCATACCTCGACCCCAAACGTGGCGAACTCGGGGCTGGGCGTTGCTGGAAATTAGGAAGCCAAGTTCGCCAACTTTCTGTCTCCGACCAACACTTTGCGCAGTTGCAGTTCTATACGAAACTCCTTCGAAAGGAGAAGGCGAAGTCAAATCAGACGAAAAATAAACTATTAACTTCACGGCTCACGAAACACTTGGACGGAGCTAGTCAAAATACACTGTACTCGTTTGTACTCGGCTGGCTGGCTGGCTGGCTCGCGCAATTGTGCCTTGTAACGTAAATTCAACCAGGACGAACGCAGTATTATATTTAGACTCCGTGGAATTCGCATTACCCTTTGAACTTGCAGCGGCAGCTAACGGAAACCGGCGAGTATTATTTTTACGAGTGAATTCTCGATATATGTCAACAACAAGGGTCTAGCCAGCGTCATGTGACATTTATCATCTAGACTTTGGCGACATATATAGAGAAATTACTGTATTTGCTAGTAGAATACCACTTTACACGGATACAGTATACCATAACTATGTTTAAGGTGCTAAAGCTAGGTGCTACACTCCGGGTATCGAGTGTGTGTAGACTTTTGCGATTGGGGAAGTGATAGGGGAGTCACTTATGGTCGAGAGAACATCTTGAATGATATTCCAGTCGAGTGGAAGGAAGAGCCGGGACGAGAACACGCTATGTTATTGTTCTCGTGAAAAAAGAAGTCGGCTCGTGTCATAGATTTAGCACGACGGGAGATAGGGCTCCGGCAGGAAAAATAAAGATAGCCGACCGCCACCCCCGTAGAAATTGATAGATGAACAAAGGGAACGCGGCGGAATATTATTATTAAAACGTGGAAGCGGGGGTGGACTAATGAATGGTGTTGCCTTCTCTGCGCTGGGCAAGGAAAATAAGAAATAATCGAGCGGTGGAGGGGCGGGGGAGGGGGAAAAGAGCCCCGGCGCGCAGAGGGTGGAAGAGCGAAATCCTCGATGAATAAGCGCGGCCCGTATATAAACCCGTCATATTCGCATTAACGATATGAAAGGAATATTGACTTACTGTTTCTGGGATACAGTGTACAGAGAGTAATGGAGATTTATCGACGGTGGGCTTTAAACGTCCCCTTCCCTTCCGTCGTCGCCGGCAACCACGCCGGCCTTGTAATCGTCCCTTACTACTTGAGTAATCATGTCGCGTTTATTTGACCATCCTCCGGCTCCTCTACCTACGTTCCGTGCACCCCGACAGGCGTCGTGCGTGTTTTTCCTTCAAACAGACCCTCATTCTACCGGATAAACGCAGTTTCTCGGATTCGAGGGAACAATAAAAAAAAAAATTAATATTAAAGATTTTAAACTGACTTTTCCTTGCAACCGCTTAATCAGTTAAATCGGTATTATATTTTTAGTGTTAACAGCCCAATGTTAATCACTTAGAACAACATTTCAGGTTTCTGAAATATTAGCGTTATATCTAGACAATCACGCTTTTGTGGTTTATACAAGTAATTAAAAATGAATCACATTATTGCTCTGGCGTTTTTTGCGTTGGAAAGAAAGCAGCCATCGTTTAACTGCAGATCTCGTTTCGATGAAACGTTTCGATCAAGATTAAGTAATATTTTTAATTAACTTTGTAACAGCTTGTAATTTATGGTTGTTGGCAAGACATGTTATTACAAGGGACACACGAGAGTACCCGCTAATTGTATATTTTATAAAGCCCTACGATTTTATCTTTCCGGTGCGCTTAACGTACCGGTTAATACGTCTGCTTAATTATCGTTCCTCCGCGCAACGTTAAAATATTCAGGTTTCTATAAAAATGATCAGTTTAATTATTATAAATTCATTACCGAGCTCGGTGTAGAACGAGAACATTAAAATATAAGGGTAATATAAAAATGTATGATAAAAGCAGGAAACAAATTAAGCAGAAATGTGAAGCAACGAGGAGATTTTATTGCTGTTAACCTGCGGAAATTCTGTAAACATTCATTTTTATTGGCTTCGCGTTCCACGTGTACAGGGTGTCTCGAAAATGTTGACAATCGATCACACAGTGTTTAGAATTTTCTATGAATAATTGTCTCTTCGTTCGATAAAGGTTTGCGTTTAACCAGAGATAAAAAATCTAGTCGGGACATTCATTTTTGTGCGAAGGACAGATCTCTTTATCATTTAAAACTATGTAACTAAATTTAAGGGAACTAGTTAGCAAGGTTAGTGTGCGGGCTATTTGCGACAGTATTATCTTGCCACAGTACGTTCTACAGAGACAAAGCAGTAGAAATAAGGAAGACAGAATAGGGAAGTTAACGCAGATAGAGTGGGAGTAGGTCTCTAAGCTCCAAAGCTCATCTTGGATAGCGTAGTATTATAGTGTCTCAAAGAGCCCAAAGAAACGTTGTGAATAATACCCTAAAAAATGCACTCCACTCGTTGCACAGTGTAACTTCTCCATCCAATTTGCACCTATTGTTGTGTGCGACTTGTTAATACGGTTAACATTGCGCGCAGTGTACTCCACAGAACATTTCTTTAAACTATTACACCTCTCCCAGCACAAAATAAAAATTTCCTGTTCTTTCTGGATGTTAACAGTGTCTTGTGTCTTAAAAAAAAAAGAAAAAGACATTGTTATTTAGTACACCGATCCGTTCACATTTATAAAGTGTTCTTGATCAGCATTCAGTCGCTTTGAGTCTTTGTGCCTGGATCGGTCCTTGATTAACCCGGAATGAATGCAAATGTATACATATCAGTTCCACGTGACCACTCGAAGATTGGGAGCAGAATGTGTGACGATACGCTCGCGCAAGTAAGCACGATCGATCCGAAGAGTTTTTTGCCCTAATCGAGTGTCTATATACTTGCGCTTCTTGTGACCCGCACGGCTTCCATGTTGGAATATCGGAGGGCTTTTAAACGGGATATGAATAATCCCAGGAGGCGGTTCGTTATTCATGCGAAATCTAAACATTAAACGTGGAAAACCGGAATGCCTCGGTCAAGCGTCCAATAATCGCGACAGTTGGGTTTAATCATTTATGGTAACGGCGCGTTTTGCGTGAAGAGTTTATCAAAAAATTGATTAAATAGAATCCTTTGTGTACCCAGCAGCTCACTTTTAAGCGTTTGTTTAAACAATCGCCGCGATTCAGATTGAGCTGTTTCGAAGTCGACAATAATAAAACCGTCTTGGATTATTAAATTTTTCAATCGATACGAACATATACATTGTTCACGATATACAAGGTAGTTTTAGGTAGTTCACATAAATTATGAGTCTTTTACCGACAATCAGAGTTCTATTAAAGTGTAAAATACATTCCCGCTGTATTATTACAAGCTACCGAAAAATGTATAAAGTATACCGAAAATATACTTATAACATATCGGTATAAAAAGGAGGTGTCAATTGCGCGCAAGTAAATGGGTCATCGATAAAAATTACAATAGCAGAGCCCACGTGAATCCTATAAATACAGAAGAATAAATATTCGATTGAATTTCAAGATTTCTAAATTGGTCAGCGAAGCTGGTAGCGAACGCGTTAATTTTCCATGTGTCGTTGCGAGCGACAGCGCGTGTCATTGACGTTGCTGAAAATTTACCGATAGTTTTTTCCGCGAAAGCTGGCCACGTTATGATTGCAAAATGAATGGGAAACGAGCAGCCGTCGCGTCGCCGCGACGATGAAACTTGAGGGCCGAGGTTGCGCGTATCAATAGCGGATGGGCGACGGTGTCATTATGCTTGGCAACCGACTGTCCATCGTAAGCGTCACAACGTGCCAGTGGACACCAACTATCACCTGCCTCTGTGTGCAACCACGAGATAAACCTGATTACTTGGTGGCTGCAGAGAG
Organism: Seladonia tumulorum; assembly: GCA_913789895.3. Taxonomy (NCBI): domain Eukaryota; kingdom Metazoa; phylum Arthropoda; class Insecta; order Hymenoptera; family Halictidae; genus Seladonia; species Seladonia tumulorum. Next base: position 11,710,328 of record OU565281.1, read on the forward strand.
TTCGCCCGGATACAGCTGCCCCATTGCCACGCGGTGATGTTCCCCCGTTCTTCGTAACACGTCGACAACGACAACTGATTTATACTCGGCTAAAGCAGTATTGAACGTCGCCCATGCAAAGTGTGTAAAGCTCTCGTAATCGCATTATCAATTTCCTCCGACTGGAGATACCAGTTAAATAAATCCTGCCAAGTATCTCGTCCCCATTGATCGACGATGTACACTGTGTTTATGCTGAGACGTATTCTTTCATGAAATTGTGCCTACTAGAATGAGTGGGGCGAGTACAATCGGCCAGGGGTTGATTCTACATGTAACAACAATACGTCGAAAAGAAGCAGTAACATTTTTTTTTGTTCGACGTCTCGTTTCCGAGAAAATCAAGTTTGAAAATTGTCTGATATGTCTGATCCATGGCCGACCTATTCCACTTACAGGGTGCCCTAAAAATGTCGTACAACTTTGAAATGGGCAGTGCTTCGGTTCCGACCTATAGTTACTAAAATAATATTATCGAAGGAACGTTAATAATTAAACTTTTTAAAATATCTACCAAAAATTTACAAAAATAGAATTTAAAAGATTTATCGAAAATGGTATTATCAGAAATGTTTCTGCGAGGACAAGTATAAATTAATTATGCATGACATGTTTGTTTGTTAAATTTAATATAAATCGGACCATTAGTAGGAAATAATCCAATCTAAATTCTCGGATCGTCGAGCCCGACGATCAAGGAATAATTACTGTTAATAAACAATACCCTATCACAACTCTGATGGAGAGGATCGTATTTCGTTCATTAGAGAATTATCGGCTCTCACTACTCTATTAAATATTAATTCGCTTGAGACGATGAAGTATGTTCAGCGGTACAGGGGTCGATGATTGTGCGACGGTTTGCGGGGGGCGTGGGGGGGGGGGGGGGCAGTACACTTGATCCAATCACGCAGTTTAATCACGGCAACACGCGGGAAATGTCATTTCACGCGACACTCTTTTACGTAATGCGGAAACGCGTTTTAAACTTTCGTCTGAAATACAATTAATCAACGGGGAAGTTTCGATTACGTGAAAGTTGAAAGTATAGCATTAACAGTGCGAGCTTAATGTTATCAGTCTTCGTTGCGTTAAACACAGTATATTACACGCCTTCGTTATTTGCATTGTTTTATACGTAGAACTAGGAATCGAATAATCGTGCTCCAATTAGTTAAAATCGTCGATTATCACGCGACTCCAAGTATGTGTACAAAATTTTCCGACAACTGTGAGGTATCGTTAAACGATCTATAATGCTCGCTGGTGGACCGTAATTGTTCTCGGATATCAATATTTGTTGGAAATACAATTTCCTTGGCAATTACGCGCTGGCCGTAGTCTGATTGTCCGTCGAACAATCGCACGGTTAATGCCGCGCTGCACGGTGGTCGATAATTCTGAAAAATCCGCCAAATATTGCTTACAAATTTTACAAACAAGTCAAGAAAGGAAAATATTCTTACAGCCACACGCGTTGGGGACGAACTCCCAATTATTTGCCTCTGGAAAACTAAATAGTTGCAAGTTGGAGACACTTATAGACGACACGACGCAAGAAATTGTTAATGTAAAAAATTGTTTTCCCCATATCCTCGTGAAAAATCGACCGGGTCGCGCGTCGATTCGGCGTTATCCGGCGGTTCGTCTCGCGGCGATCGAACCGATCGACCCAGATCGAAATAATAACAGAACGGCTAACGAGGGCCCGGCTTCTCTCCCTCGTTTTCCTTTCCTTTACAGGGATGCTTTTCACGCCGGCTGGGAACGTGACGGGCTTCCCCAACGCCTTTTTGGCCGGCTTCGATGCTGCCTGGCAAACTGCTTTTCCCTTTCCCGAGCATAGGAAGCCGCGGCCCGTCTCCCTCCCACACCCCTCGCCCTCTCCGAGGCCGTCCTGGCTCATTCTTCGTCCCTGTTTTTCTCCTCCGTCGTCGCCACCATTTTCTCTTTCTTCGTCTCACCGTTGAATTGGGTCGAGCGCATTTTGTACGATCCCAGAAAGCCGCGCGATAACTCGGAGGATGCGGCCGTCGCGTCGTGTTGGTTACCCCTCGCGTGTTTCGCTTCCGATTCGTTACGCTTCTGCGGCACGGGCTCGGGCTCGGGCTCGGGCTCGGGCTCTGCCTCGGGCTCGACCGAGACCCTCGGTTCTCTCGTCAATCAAACAATTACTTCCCGAACGTACGTGGGGAAACGATGAGTGCGCACGTCTCACCCTTAACGGCGAGCTCCTCTCTTTCTCGTTTTGTAAGCGAGATTTTACAGCTTCGGAGAAGTATTTTTCTGTTTGCAAGTAGATATACACTACGATTGTTCCAAAATGTGTGGATGCCTATATTTTAATAGATTCCTCAACGGCGACAGGAACATTAATCCGTATACCAGTAACTCAGTAACTCACAGAAGCAGAACATTTCTATCGATCGATCGATCTACCTCTATCGATGAAAATTTCTTGACGACATATTAAAGAAATCATAAAAATCGGGGGATGGAACTATATAGAGTTTATTACTATCGTAAATACGCGACCGGAATACCAAAACAGAGTAAATAAAATTGCGTTCTAAATACACACGGCGTTGTAAATGGAATGAGATAAAAGTTTGAGGAATTATTTACCGGGTTCGACGAGCGGCCATTTTGTCTGGGCAAGAGAGCGGCGGACCCTCGAGCCTCTAATTACGAGGCTCTTTGCCCGCGAGACGCGTTACCGTTGAATGCGACGATGCAGTCTGAGCGGAATGACATAATGCCGAATCATTGTGTCCGCGTTGGATAGCGCGACTCGAGACCCGGGCGGGGGGGGGGGGGAGAATGGAACTTGGAAAAGATGGCCGTCGAGTGCTGAGAAAGAGAGGGAGGCAGAGGAGAATGACGCGGGAAAGACTTAGACAGTTTGGACGGGGTTGAGAAACGGCGGGATCCGCGAAACCAGCTCATGGAAAACACCATGAGCCCCGGTAAACGGTATACTCGACGGTCTCTCGCCATGGGGCGAAGATTGGTCGAGCTGCGGGGGAACGTTCGCGCGAGGCATTGTCTTCGTTAACAACCGCGCGTAATTTATTGCAATTAAAGTCGGGCATTGTCGCGCGGCGTTATCGGGACCAGGAAATGTACAAGGTCTGAACAGTGTGTCCGTGTGGTGTATTAAATTATACTTAATCCCGAACGGAGATCCAGCTTCCGAAAGCTCTGGGAAGATTTTTTCTTCGGTCGCTCGACGTTGCCGCGGCGAGGCGCGGTGGGCTACGTACGCGCAGCCATAACTTTTCGTAAGCGACTCTAAGCATTATTCTAAGTTACCGTTACTCAACGGCGCCGGGCGCCGGGCGCCGGGCGCCGCGGCGCATACCGGCAACTCCATTTAACACGCCAGTACCACGGCATCATCCCCGCGCCCGCACCGCAAGCACTATCAACTCTTCTTTCACGTGTAATACACAAGCTGCGCGGGTAACTTTATAGGGCAGATTACACCCGCGTGTTTCGCGCATTAACGTCAAACTCTTTGCCCGCGAACGTTGCTGATGGGACGCGGCCCCTGCGCGCCGCGAGTACAGGTGCGCATTAGCTGCACCCAAAGATACTCGATAAAAGATGAACGCGTGTGCACGGTTACTTAGAGAAGAAGCTACAAGCTCTCAGCGCATCGTTACTCCGCGACGCGGTAATCACAGGGGATGTACAATAGGGTGGCTTTTATTCTCAACTTTTCTTCGTCTAGTTGGACTACTGACTCTTCTTATTTTAACACTTTGACTGCCAAACTATAAAGCTCAAAAATTCCATAATCAAAGAAAGTTGTGTAACGAAATAAAAATTTAAAAAAATTAAATGTACGATATTAAGTTAGTCCTCCAACTTTCTTACATTTTACCGATCATAATAAAATTTGGTGCAACGAATATATTAACAGAAAAGTTCATTTTAAAACCTGGACAAATAATTCCGTCACCCACATACGGGTGACATGCAGTCAACGTGTTGACACAGTATTAAATTGGGAATATACGTTCAGAAACAGTATAGGAGAAAATTGAATAAGGGAAAAATTGTTAAAATTGTTAAGAGTAGGAAATATATTTTTATTTAACTTTTGCTCCGTAAAATTGACCAGGAAATTGCATTTTTATTTTCGCAGAAATGTCCGCCAAGTATTTCGATCATCAACGTTACACGAAGAGGAAGAGAAGATGTTCCGCAGCGTCAAAGAGAAGCGGCCGCAACTAACCAACATAGACAGGGTAATCTTTCTTTATTCTCCTCGAAAGATCGCGTGGGATACCTTTGTAAATTTCGCGAGATCGCTCTTGGGATCAGGCTGTATGGCTAAGGAATTTCCGAGGATAGCCCCGAGCAAAAACTCGAAAACTTGTAATTGTGGAGGAGAAGTTCGGGGCAACGTTTTAAGGGTGTCGTCATGCAAACCCGAGAGAGAGATAGAGATAGAGAGAGAGAGAGAGAGAGAGAGAGAGAGAGAGAGTGAGACAGAAGGGTAACAGGTTTGCAAACAAGTGAAATTGCTACCTAAGGTCCTGGATGCCCACGGGGGTCGTAAATTCGAGCGCTCGAATACTTTTATATTTCGTAATATATTGCCTGCGAGAGGAAGCGAGCTTGTCAAACAAGTACGTCTTTAAACGCGAACTTCCATCAGGCTTTATACCTTGAAATAGATCTCTCGACATTAAGACTTTTCATTGCATGTCTTCCTACCCCAGCTCGGGATGATATTGATCTCGACAATGCTTTAAAATCATTATGCAGTTTAGTGCCACATTACGAATACTTTTCTCGATATATGTCGCACATACCTAGCTGATAAAAATCGCAAAACTATACCACGTTCACGTGGATAAAAGAGTAATGTCTCCTGGACGGTACATGTCGCTGACAAGACCCGTGTTATTGACATATATCGAGTGGAGACTGTACAGATTTTCCTTTGACAAAATTATCGAAGTTGTAAAATTGTCTCCAACGGCAGAGGAAAAACCACTTTCACGCAACTGTGTCGTGAACCTTGAGAGATTAGATTAGATAGTCGCGGCGGCACATCCTCAAAAATGTTATCGCGGAACCCCAGGGCATTGAGAACCGCTGATCCATAGGATAAACGAAGGCCATCACCAGCGGTAAGACGACTAACGAGTGACCATAAACATGGCCGATCACCATCTTATCGTGGAACAGGGTACCGGCGGTACACAGGGACGGATATAGAGTGGGTGGGAATAGGGATTGGTGAGGATGGGTACGAGCATCGCTAACTTCCAGAAGTAGTCCTATCGCGGAACAACCAGATACGGAGATAGAGGGTGCCTGCCGGCGGGCAACCTCTTCTAAAAGTGGCACCTAAAACTTTAAATCTCGTATCTCACGCCTAAGACGCGCCGCACCCCTAAATATTTTATCCCTCCCACCTACCCTTGCTCTTTCCTTTCTTCTGCGGGCGGAACGCTCGCTCTTTAACTTATCTTTTTTCCCCGTGAATTCATAAGCGGACCAGTATTTCGGTGTCCGCTCGAACTTTTCGTCCGCGTAAAAGGAAAACTCTTAACGAGAGGAACGGTTTTAAAATAAGGAACTTTTCATAATAATACACGATCCCTCTCCCTACCCGTGCGCCTTCCACGTTCCAAATGGAGAACCGAGGCTACTCCGGTGCCGTTGCGGACTCGAATTACATCCCCCGTTAAATTCCTACGGAACTGGAACCTTTGAGACAAAGGATCTCTCGAGGAACGCTCTTTAGCCCGGCCGGGTTCTCGTTTGAATATTTCGTGAACGGCAAATAGCGGGATATTTTCCTTCGATACTTCCGTTTCGTCGCGGGTTCAGCGAATTAACCCTCGAACGACGTTCCAATCGTGTAGATTTCGCTGGGAAAGTGCCCGAAAATTCGTGATCCGAGGTTGAAACTGGGCTTTTCAGCATTTTATCGGAAAAATCTACAGGATTGCGTGAAAAAAAGTTAAACATTTCTGGTTTCCTCGGATGAAGTTTAACCGGTATATAAAAATGACGTGTGACGTCGAAAAGAGGTAGTCAACTCGAAGAAAATATACGAAAGAAGCGAAGTTCCAGGAAAACAGATCTTTTGCCACTTCTCCTTTCCCTTCACAGCTTTTTATTTCTCCTAGACAAACTCGAACTTACTGTTCCAATCATGTGACTCAGCTTAAACAAAGTTTGTTCGAACTTGAAACATTTTACCTTCACACTTAGCTTAAATAATTACTTTCTATGGACATAGAGGGCTTGCGATCGTAGAATTTTCTACTTTCCTCTTTCGTAGTCAAATTTGCAACCGCAATCGATCCTGTAATGCGGGTTAAACAGGTTTTGCCAAATTTTGTCGGTATATTCTTCTATGGGTATAAACGAGAAAGAAATATTATTTGGTCATAGATTCTTCAACATTTTGTTCAAAAATAAAAAATACAGTATATTTACTATCTGCACAGTCACTAGATTAATACTATCCAGTATAGGTTGATACATGTAATCGCTACGATGCAATCAGTATATCTAAGCTGTAGAAACTTTGCCGTTCGCGACGCTAAAAACAGAGGAATTATTGTTGAACGTTATTAACGAAACGGGACCCATTCTGAAGGCGACGCATTTAATTTCTCGAATTCTCGCCCCGGTGTTGCAGGTCGCGCGATAACGTCCCTGCAGCTTGTTACGCAAACAATTCGCAGTGCCACGGATTTCATGCAACGTCAATAAATTAGTTGCAGGGTGCTTGATAAAGGAGGGTCCTTAATTTCGCGCAATTACCGGCGATACTACGTGGAATCGATGTAACGAATGTTTTCGGGGTGGGAGGACCGGGCCGGGGGTGAGAAGGGGAGGGGATGAAATTGCGACTGCACCGGCGTTACCAGTATCCACGCTCTTCAAAAGTAGGTTATTTAAAATTGTTCCGCTCTATCGAAACGCTATTGTCCTCGGTTTCTCCTCCCGCTAGATTATGCGAACGAGGAATGCTCTGCGAAAGGAGAAGTTTTAAACTTTAAAGTGAGTCCAATTTTACTGCTATACTACTGTTTTTTTTTTTTTTTTTTTTTTTTTTTTTTTTTTTTTTTTTTTTTTTTTTTTTGAAATTGTAACAGGTCGACAATTTTTCCGTCATTTAGTGTTCAATTATTTTTTGGATCCACTGTACCTACAATCTTTGTATAGCACTTGTAAATTCGTCCAGGTTTGCCTTTATCGATGCTAGATACAGGTCTGTTTCGCTTAAAAATTTAAGTCGGTCCAAGCAGCAGGATGTTCTTTTTTGTTATTTAAACATTCGTGTGTTAATCTGGAATGACCGGTGCTACTGCGGTTGACAACGAGGTTAATTTCTGGTTAGCACCGGGACATCAGATCAGACAATAGTTTCTTAATTACCAATAGTTTGTACAGGACGGTACTGCGATCGTTTACCCGCTCATGATTTTTAAAGGAGCTCTTTAAGTCTGTAAAAATCGTGACACCGTTCGTATTAGCATCCTTTGCATACATTAAAGGGTTTCTCATAGCACGTTTTTCACAAGATAAAGGAGAGAAAGCGTCGGGTAGTGGAAATTCAATTTCGTCCTGCCGGATTACTGAAATATCACACCGCATGGCCTTTAAAAAGTTGAGGTAGTTAGTTATTAAAATGTTAACCAAAATGCCGCTCTTATCGCTTGTTCTATCATATTACAAAAAGTTGATTAACAACCCAGCTAGGAATATATATTTTTCCACAAACACGCATCTCTTCCACACACACGCCCACGATACTCTCGTTTCCAAGGGGAGGGATCACCGTGGATAAGAAAACACTTATGATCGGAAGCGAGCGATCCTACATAGATACGGTCGAATCGATGCCCATAAACTCGCCCCATAGAGCAATCCGTGCACCCCCCTGTCGGACCCGACTACGAGGCAGGGTATAACACTGTTCTTTACTCCGCTAGGGTCAATAAGACGATTCCTGATTACCGGAAACCGGAAGCGTTCGCCGGGAGGGAGGGTGGGTTCGAAATAGCAGGATGTCGGGGGTAGTTCGGGGGCTTTTATCCTAAGCAAACAGTATTTGATATTCCGAAATCCTGATTGCCGCTGCTGCTCGCGAATAGGTGCGAAGCTGCTGCCGGGCTGGCAGATTGGGAAAGACGCGGATGAATAAATGCGGCGCAGAAATAAGGGAATAAAGGGGGGTAGCCGATGGCAGGTGGGGAGAGGGGCAGGGGCAGGGGCAGGGGGTAGGTATTAAACCGGGGGAACAGCGTTACACCTCCGGCGCGATAAACTCCGGTGGAGCGATCCTAGGGGAAATAAAGTTCCGGAATGGCTGCGAAGGAGCGTCTAAGCTCCACCTTCGCCGTTGCGGTCGCTCTTCTTTCGCTTGACCTCTGACGAATCGCGCCACCCCAGCATCAACCCCTTTTGTTGCGTATTTTTGCCTGGCCTCCCTGAGCCACGAGTGCCGCCACTCGACCACCGCTTATTCGAAACAAAGAAATGACCCCGCGCGCGCGCGTCCTGACCTTGGGATCCTTCCTCCTCTGCATCTTCCCTTCGGTTCGTCAACCCTCCACGGGCCACCTCCAACCCCTAACGCTAGGACCATTTTTTGGAACTACCAGTGACTTAATATCCCCACATCAAAAGGAAACCGATAACTTTCGAAATTTTCGTGGAATTGCAATTGGAAGTTCGGCAGCAAACGATTGAAAAGCGATTGAGATATTTCGCGGATTTACGTGTTCGCCGTTCATACTGTTTCGTTAAATGCAATGTATTTCCCGAATACGATGTTAAAATGTGTAACAAAGAAATCCCATTAAGTTCTTGAACGTTGCAACCTGCGTCACGGGTTTTAAATAACAATGCGCGTGAAATTAATTCGTATATATTCGCACAAAGTGGGAAACGGCAGTCGTTATAAATACGCGACGCTGGTAACGAGCATGTTGAGCGCCATGGATTACAGATGAAATTTTGCTTCCTGATAAACGGACATGTTCTTGGTATGTTCATCATCCTCGATCTACTTCTGGGCAGGTATATTCTCGGAGTGCAGACTTTTATGCAGAATAAAAATAATCTGTACTGTTTCTCAACCATTTTAACCAGGTGAAAGTAATATACGACAGTATTTTTAAAGTTCCTTTTTGTGTTACAAAATAAGAAAAATTTGGTGAATTTTCCATTTCCACTGTGGTAACCTCATCGATAATTTTGGTTCGGCAGAGTGTGCGCCGTTAAATTTAATTATGTCTGCGGTGTGTTTCCGAGACCTAGAATAATAACTATTGGAAGACAATGCTGTGGCTACTCTTCTTCTTTTCCCTACCCTCGGAGGGCGCGCTCGAGCCGCAAGCAGCTTGGCACTTGTTCAGTTTCCAACTTACCAGCTTCTTGTACAAAATAAACCTGATTCCATTTCGGACTTGGTATTGTTTATAGTGAACTCGCCTCGCAATTAGTTCGGATTCTATCAATTTGAATTATGACAACAGAGAGCTTGAGCATACACCGCCGAACACACAGCCGGCATTACGATCTGCGCCTGGAAATCCGGTTTTACTCGTGATACGGCGAATTCTGCTGGATTTAAACACTGTTCCTATGCTTAATGCTACGATATAATACCCACTTTTTATCTCCTGTCGCAATCCGGCCAGAACATGGCTCATGCTCCAGACAGGCGGGATTTTCTTCCGGCAGTTTGTAGGTGTCTCATTTTTAGCGTTCTCGCGCTTCCCGGACTGCCATAACCTCTCGCATCATCGTTTCTATTACGCACGGCGACCCACGGAATCGATACGCTTCAAGGGGGTAATTCTGGTTTCCCATTTTCAGAATGTCGGCTTTTTTCCCCATTTTCTTTAGAAGATGTTTTTAATTAATTACGTGTATTTTCACTAGCAGAAGTTTACTCTATCATATCGCCTCGCGTCTCTCTGTCTCTCTGTCTCTCTCTCTCTCTCTCTCTCTCTCTCTCTCTCTCTCTCCCTCTCTCTCTCTCTTTGAATTATTAATACAACCTCAGCCAGACTATAGCACCGCAAAAGTTCAATCTGAATGAAGACGTGGAATTATTCTGATTCTATGAACATTCGTATCTATAGTTGGTCGTCGCAGCGCCGGAAGTTTAAGCTATATCTCTCAACAGATGACGCCATCGACTTACCGTCAATTATTCTCAATAATTAACTGCACGCGGAAAGCGAACGTTAGATTAATCCTCGGACAGCGGATTATTATGAATTATCCCTAGTTATAAATTGCGGGAACGGAACTAACGAAACTATTTCAATGACCGGTTCCAGAGTTTCTGTTTCGTGATTTCCTTTGAATCGTTCGAAATTATCAAGCAAGTTATTCAAGCACGTTGTGGGTTTTTCAATCATTTAATTTCATACAATCTTCCAAGAAACGTATGTCACTCTCTCGCTCGCTTATTCTTGATTGACGTTGATCGTAATATATTCTCGTTGAAAATATTTTTATGATATTTGTGCTGTTATACCATGCCTGCACTCCCGCGTTGTAATAAAAAAATTAACAAAATCTTTTAATCTTTAACTTTATGGAACTTTATGCAAAAACTTTTACTCTCGAAATCCACTAATTCTATTTTCCCAACGAAATTCTTTATTTCATCATAACGGTCAAACGTTTCAAAAATATTAACAAGAGAAGACGCGGACGAGTTGCAATACTGAAATTACATCGTCTAATGTAATGGCGATTAGCCGTGCCCGTAAAAGGGCTTGTCTCGCAGTCAAGCTTTTGCCAAAAGTGAAAAATAAAAGGAACAAAGCGGCTAAAGCTTAGCTGCGGGACCAGCTGCTTTCACGAGCAGGGCTAATTGTTATTACACTAGTGAATGACATCATTCCAGTATTTCAACTCATCAGCATCCTTTTGTACTGATATTTTAAAAACTTATTACATTGCACCTGCACTACAACGTACACATTAGAGGAATATGAACACTGTGCTTTCCCAAAGTAAAGGCTACAAAACGAGGTTATGGGTTCCACGAAATTATCACAATTTTTGTCAGGCGTTTATGGTCAGGCGTTGCCGACATATATGGAGAAATCAGTATAATTTGAGAACCGCTGAAGGCTCACAAATGAAATTCGCGTGTTTCGTCGAGCATCTCAACGAAACCGGAAACGCTAAGATCGATGAACGATTAAAGGTCGTTTACATGTTTTATTGATATTCGACGCGCGGACACTCGGCGCCGATGAGGAAATTTCGGACCGCGGGGTTTGATGTATGATCTCGCTCGCAGGCCGAACGAGTCCGACGAGTATTTTCGGTTCATTTCGTATTAAAATTATAATACCATCATCAATCGTAACCGCATGAAATCGCGGCCGGGCCATTATTCGACTTGGTTATCAGAGAGCAGATATTCAAACCCGATTCCGGCAAGCTGCTTATTGCACAAAGCCTCGGCCCGGTCAGTGGGCGCGCGAGCGGAATACGCGCCGCTCCGACGGTAATTACTACTCATTAAATTAAAATTCCCGGGGATTATGCACCGTAGAGAAATCGAGCGCGCCCCCTTTTCCCTGTCTTTTTTCCGCGGGTCGTTCGAAACGTGACTTATTGGCCCACGACTTGCCGAAACTCCGCTCGTTTATCAACGCTAATTCGGGAATTAGTCGGCCGCGTCGTTATTAAAATTTATGAGGCCTACTGCGACCAACTTCTCGGAGTAAGATGTTCGCGCAGCTGTTGATACTCTTTTTGTCCTCTCGCTGTCGCGCTCAATTTACTTCTGCCGTCCGGATGACAGATTTCACGCATTTATAATAGTCCACAGTCAGAAGAGATTTGTAGTGTCTATCGGGGTAAAACTTGCTAAGCTTCCTAAACTTGAAATCTTGCGCAGTCGTTTAGGTCAGTTCGACGTACGATAGCATCGAAGAATAATCTATTATTTAGGTCATCGGAAAGTGAGTATACGCTAAAATTACATGCATAATATATCGAATGGCGGAAGCACTTGGTTGCAATCTTAAATTTATAATGAACCGAGCCATGAATTCTTAACTCGCTGCTTACCGTCTTTCGGTTTTATATAGACGATGGAGTACACCAACAAATAGGAACAAAAATTATACATCAACGAAATAATATCCCCCTGTGATTACGACTTTATCTGTGCATTATATATTTTTCAGAAGTTTTAGATTTTCTTAATCTTTTTACTGTTTCATAAAATGCGTAAAATCTGGAATCCAATGAATAATGCAATAACCAATAAATAATGCAATTTACCACTGTTTTGAATCGATTGTCAGTCTTGACGGACGAATGAGAATTCATAGCAAACACATGAAATTAGTATCGCTCACTTCTGTTCCACAATAGTTTCCATGATAATTTATAAATTTCGAAACGCGCACAAAATGAGTATTAGCATAGTTCATCGAGCAGAAGCACTATCTTTGATCCGCACTAGAAGCGCAAAGGTTCTGTGAGCTTTTTATCGGGCTTTGAGATGCTAAGTCCCCAGAGTGTGCAGCGAAACGAACAATCTTCCTTAGGCCGTGCACTCGCGAGGATTGAACAGATTTAAAACGTTGAATCTGCAAGTGTACAATAAAACAACCTCCTATTGTACAAGGTGGCCCGTTTGAAAATAGCCGCTCGAATACCTCCTTCGATTAACAACAAACAAAGAAAATGCTAATATCAAAGAAATTTACACGTTTATTTAAAAATTATTTTATGTGAACTCATCGATTTAGTTAATAATTTCACAAAAAAAAAAATACTGACAATATTCTCTCTCGGTTTATCTCGTCCATTGGTGTCACTCCATTTTCCATCACTTGTATGGAAAAAATATTTTTCCTATCTTTACGATTCAACCAGATATTCGGTCGGCTGTTTTTGAGCGGGCCACCCTCTGTATAATGCAATTGTTCTAGGGTTCTCCTGATTCTTGCGTGCCTCGCATTATATAATAATACGGAGAACCTCAGTTTCCAGGAGTCTCAGTGCTCCTCGGTAAACATCAAATATTCGTTCCATTTTCTTGAGATTGGAATCGATCTGGTGCGGACCCGGAAAGATGAAGCGCGTTTTATTCAAAACCGGAACACATTTCTCTACCGTAATCTGATGCCGGCCATTTCGTAAATTAAACCGGTTCCCCGCTCGTTACCAAGTCGCAACGTCCTTCATTTTCTTTTAGTCTTGATCCGCCTCGCTTTCGTTGCCGTGGGATCCTCGAGACTTCTCGCAGCGCAAACGTAAGTTGATCTATTAAAGCAGAGCAATCTATTTTTTACGCGGCCGACCAAAATCCGGAGTCTAATATTCCGTAACTGCGAACCCTAAAACGCTAATTCCTGATGTTCTAATTCCAGAAATTCCTCCCAAAAAAGCCCATTGTAAAGCATATTTTCATTTCAGAATGAAGCGACAATCGAATGAAGAATGTGTGTGTATCGCGATGTAAAACTGTAACCGAGCCGTGGTTCTCAACGCTGTAAAAAGCAACATTTTTCTGATTTCAGTTTTAAGCACATTTTTTATTATGATTTAAAGTAGTATCTTATTTGAACCACATTAAATTATACTATATACCAAATCATTAATGATCGTTAATATACGTTGCAAAATATGATAGAAAACCTTGTATCCAATGTTCCACATACGAATACTAATCCTACATTATAAAATATTAATGTAAAGTGTACTTACTTCTGAATCTTCTGTACCACCGTCGTCGGATCCACAGGACACAATTATTGACTCAGGAGAATAGGTCCGAATAATTGAACAACAATCACTAAACAACACACACACACACACATACACACACACACACACACACACACACACACAACACTTTTATAAAATCGTGACAACGAACGAGAAGATGTCACTCCGACCACGAACAAAAAATAATACTGCGATTTGAACAATGATCCCTTCCAAGGAGGTGGTACGGTCAGGTTATCCTAGGCAGGTTAGACGCTGAGGGTCTATAAACACTAGATACAAAACCAAGGAAAAAAAATTATGGCGGGGCGCCGACCCTATTTCCCGGAATTCCCTGTTTTCGTATCACTCGTCCGTGTGGGGGGTGGGGTAACGGGGACGGTTAAAATCGCAGTATTATTTTATTCGTGGTCGGAGTGACATCTTCTCGTTCGTTGTCACGATTTTATAAAATGTGTTGTGTGCGTGTGTTGTTTAGTGATTGTTGTTCAATTATTCGGATTTATTCTCGTGAGTCAACAATTGTGTGCTGTGGATCCGACGGAGGTACGGAAGATTCAGAAGTAAGTACACTTTACATTAGTATTTTGTAATGTAGTTTGTAGTACATTAGTATTATATTTTATTATTCGTATGTAGAATATTGGATGCAATGTTTTCTTTCATATTTTGAATTGAAAACGGTCCTTTTCACATAAACGGTGAATCCGACGACTCGTTTGCGGAGTTGTTTTTCGAGGTCTTCCGTTTCTGGATTGATCAGAATTAAAAATCCAGACAGTCTTCAAAAATTTATTCCCGGCCTGCTTACATGCAGTTTTTGATTTATTAATTAGACTTGCTATTTTGGCAAATGTCATGTTTTGTTTTCGTAGCCTTACGATGTGTTCCCTTTCGTTTGGTAGCAAACTCCGAGTCTTACCCATACTTTCTTCCTCTGTAAATAAACTTGAAGCAGCAAAAAACACACTAGACGCTGATTTCAATATTTGTATATCAAATTGTTGAAAGAATGTAATAGAAATGGCTTGTTAGACGGATCGTCTTAAACTTATGTTCGCGGTTCACAAACGGTCAGAGGAAACAAACGACTGGAACTCCTACATTGTTGACATTTGACGATGAAAACATTGAGATCAAGGAGGTCAAACACATATCTGTATTGCTTTAAAACAACGGACAGAATAGACAAATAGTATTTGTATATTATGTGTATAATCAAAATTACCAATCATCGTCTTAAAGTTTTGTCCGCTACTGTAGTACTAACTTTACAAAGATTCTCTTTGTCATTACTCGATGAGGATTTATTCATCAACTTTTAATGAAATGTACCGCTGTGTATATTATCTCGTAACGCAATGATCAAATTATTAAATGTTAACAAAGTGACATCCTATTACTGGTAATTGAAGCTTTACAAACTTTGGCGCGAAGTTCATCCCATGGAGAACCTATGGGATTCAAATCAGTTTGCTCCTGTGGATGCAGAACTTTTGCACAATTGTATAGCAAATACTCTTGAATGATTCATGAACTGTGTGTTCGGGATGGCAAGGCAAGTCTTGATAAAATTTAATCCTTTTAAGCTTGAAATATGTTGTCGTTACTTTCGAATAACCACCTTGATTCTAGATACGGTATCTAGATATCTATAGAGATTATGAAATAAAATTTATGATATGAAAAATGCAAGTTTTTCTCGAATTAAATGGTGTCTCGATTTTTCGAAGCCGACGCGTACGCTTTTCTTAATTAATTGCAATATGGTACCAAAGACAAATTCCTGTTGAATAATGATGAGAATCAAGAGAATGATAATGAGACTTTAAAGTCGAAAATATCGAATAAGCATTCTTTCGTCCGAAGTTTCGTTATCGAGAAAATCGAGTTTGAAATGCAGCGAATACGCATGCTATTCGATAGGAATTGTCTGACGCAACTGTCTGATCATGACCAACCAAATCTACTTCCTGCATATACTAAAGCACGCAAACCTGACAGATCTTCAAAGTCGTTTTTCTCGGAAACAAAGCCTCAAACGAAAAATGTTTATTCTATATTTTCGACTTATTCTTTCACGTAGCACCCTGACAACCCCCTTTTCGCTTATACCACCAAACCAGTTATCAAACACCCTGTATACTCAAGACGCACTGTCGAAGGGTAGAATAATCGATTCGGTGTTGAAATATTTCGGGCAGCGGGGGCGTATAAGAGTCTCACATTCGTTACAGGATACACCCTCGGCTCTGCTTTCACAGGTGGCTGATTTTATACATAACAATGGCTACTTAACGATAGAAATCCCGACGGAAACGGTGGGTTCCGAGGCCGGGTGCGCGTTATAGTCTGGCCTAGGCAGGCACAACGTTCATCTTCCCCCTATTACCTATCGCCTCGGTCGGTGCGGAATTTCCACGCAAACGGTGAAACTCCCGAGGGCGGATATGAGCTCGAACGAACATAAAAATCCGGTCAGAAAAGAGTAAAGGATCGGGATGCGCGGATTACATAATCCGGGGGATAGGGCGGCGCGTCACACGGGCTGGAGATATATGCGATAAGGAAGACAGACGATGAACGATAAAACGTCGGATGACTCTCGGCCGAGCACCGTGGCCGGAGTCTGATCGTTATTAATGAGCAAAGTGTGTCGTTACAGGCTTATTATCCAGCCAGTTCTAATTAAATTGGATTAGTGCAATGAAGCGTATCATGAAATTCTCGGTTAATGGGCTCCACGCAGACTACGCCGCGCCCTTCGTTATTCTCCCGGGCCAATGTCGTTGACATGCGAATCGTCTATCCGCGATCGCTCCGATCAATTTCATTAGATTCGCAAGTGTATCGCGACGATGATCGTCCGAACTTTGTCCTAAAAAGTCCCTAACTTTGTTTCTGCTTGGTACAGTGTGTGAGCCACCTAAAACAGCTGAATCGCAAACTCGGTTTTTTAAATTAGGACGATACAACACTTTTCTGTGTAGTGTCTGTAGCGTACTGACTGTAGCGACTGACGGTCACTCGAGATCGTTGAAGGTCAACTGCAAAATATTCTACTTTTTCAGGAACGTTTACCGTGGGGCAGTAATTATTCTATCGATCTTGCGAGTGCCGTGATGTAGACGATTATGTTGAACCTTTCCTGCAGTAAACAAAACGTGTCTTTACGTTGTCGGTAGGGTGTTTGCTTCACCTCTAACCCCCTTCGTAAATTCTTCATCTCGTATTAAACGTGCTAGCGCTCGTGTACCGGCTGCTCATCTGTCTCCCCTGTTGTTGGCGGAGTAAGACAAAATTAAAGATTTAATAAATAACAGGAGTCTGGAGGTAAATTAATATTCACGGGAAAGTTACAAAGTTCCCCGGCAGAACTGTGCACGTGACAGGGTAATTTTCTGGCAGCCATTTTGTGGAAGATTATCTAATCCGTACACGTTCTTGTGTACTGTCCTGCGGTGTTTGTTGCTGTGGAAGATAGTAGGTAGTACGGTTGACTGTAACGTCCCAGGTACGCTTATCAGTGTTTAACTAAATGTCTCTTACAATTAGTTATGGTTCGTGGAAATTGGGAATTTAAAGATTCTGAAATTATTCGCTTTGAGCGAAGTAGTGTCCGAAAATGGGAATATTTTTAAGATGCAAAGCACTTATGCGATTAGATTTGGGGACGCGTTTGATAGTTTGTAAGACCTAATTATCGGCGATGAACACGCGAATTCGGAAAATCGGCGAGCGCGTACGTTGTCAACAGTTTTCAGCTCAGACGAAAGGGCTAAAAGCTTTACACTGCTAATTAAATTAGTTTCGACGCTGGTTATAACACACCCCGTATAATTACATTCTATCCAATCGAAGCCTAACCTCCCACTCTCGTTCTCACCCCCGTTCAACCCTCGCCCCCACCCCGCTTGACTACCAGCAAGAATCACTGCCGTACAATGTACGCGCACCGCGTCCACCCTAATGAAACCTTGTAAATTTCACGCTCGACTCTTGTAATGATTACCAGTAATGGCCTGGGAGTATCGTTAAACGATTCAGGCTAAAGTTCGTTGGCACGCTGGCTCTCGGATCAACCGATCTGTTTATACGCGTATCTGTTTACTGTCCAGCATTTCTCATCCCTCGCGTAAAAATATCGCGTCTATCATCGCTCGCGTCGCGATCATTTTATCCGCGTGAGATCTGAATTTTCCAACGGCGCCGCCGGTCGCATACATTTTGATCTCCTCCGTTCTAACAACGAGTCGCCCTGTAATAAATTTAACCCGTCCAGACTGCGGATCTCTATGCAAAATAAAAATTGTTTCTAGCAATTACGAGAAAGGGAGGGGAATTACTTTTTCAGGTTAAAATCTTTGCTACCGAATCTCTGAATCCACTGTTAGAACTGTATGCAGCATTTGTTTTTATTTTTTCAACGCATTATAATGCGTTTTACTCTTTAAATTTAATCCCATTTTCTATTGAAATTACCACCTCGGTTTCAGGAGTTATTTTCATGGCCTGGCTACGAGTGGTAGAATATTTTTTCGGATTTTTGTATATTTCATGAAAGTACCATGAGAACTGCGAAAATACTGACAAATTTACCTAGCTATTTGAACGCAACTTTTCCGTTTGAATAATCGTGAAAACGCGGCACAAAGCAATACACAAATCATAATGTATTTCTTTTTCGGAAAATTTGGACAAACACATTATTCTTCTTTTATTCGACTAACGTAAAATATTCGCTGTTAGTGCTTTTATCTTTCTGTGCTCGACGAACGATACAAATCAACGCAATATGTCGTATCCTATCTTTTCGCGAATACGTCGAATCCGAGCGCACATTGAAAAACTTTCGGCTCGTTCGGCTTTCCAGTGTAAAAAAGCGAGCAGACGAGAAGAAAGTTGGAATCCCCAGCGAGATATTAAAAAAAAATCATTAATTATAGCAGGCACGCGCATGCGCGCACGCACAAGCGTCGGCGCCGGAACGACGCGCCTCTTCATTGTTATTTGCATAACTTTCCAGCGGGATGTTCGACGACTACCTAATAATATGTTTAAAGTTCACTTGCTGCAAAAATTCCCTGTCCGTACTTTCTAACAAGCCGTTTTATCTTGTTGTTGTTGTTGTTGTTGTTGTTGTTGTAGCTGTTGTGTTGGGCCTTTTTTTTCCATCGACCCGTCAAAATGCCAAGCGAGACTCCTCCCTCACGCGTTGTTATTAAAAAGTTCCTTCAACGATGTCGCGATCACAGATACATTTTTCACTTACATGGAAATCCTGCGTTATTCGTCCTGGCTATAATAACGGTGGGGAAGCGTAATCGATTTCAATTTCGCGAAAGGTATTTCAACGGTTTTATGCGAGTCTTTCTGTTGAAGTATCTATGGGTCTTCTCGTCGAGATATTTTGAGCCTGTTTGTTCCTGATTGGTATGCCCCCATTCTCAAAAACCGTGGAGATATTTATTTTCGTAATTGGAGAGATACACGAACGAAAATAATACCTTTAGCAAACGAACAATTCCATTCCCGAAAAAATAACATGTACATTGAAAATATTCTTTTGTCTTCGTCGACAAAGACCGTCGGAAAACACGTTGAATTTTAGCTACAGCGACGAGGTTCACCAATTGAACAAAAGAAAGTATCAAATCGGAATTTCTCTGTATTCTGGTATTAATCATTTCAGCCCTAGATGGTTTTTCAAATCGAGCTTCTTTTCGGTGATCGACAACCGATTTTTCTTCGACACGTGAAGGGAAAAAAATTTTAAACTACGTAGCACACATTTGTCGATATTTCTGTTCGTTCATATTTTTTCATAAAAATATCATGGATTTCGTGCAAAGAGATATAGCTTATCGTATTCAGCGATTCGAAAATTTCCAGCGAACCCGTCGAATCTGAAATTTCCTTGATTTCGTATATTGTCTCCGAGCTATTCAATGAACAGAGACTTAGTGCCTTTCGCGCTTCAACATCAATCACGCTGTCCTATTTTTTAAACCAATTTCCCGATGAAAAACTTGCTCTTCCGTCAGACGTCACTGTAACAAATGGCCCCTTTTCTTCCATTCGAAATGCCACAATCAGGACGCGCGAATATAACCCTGGTGTGTTTTCCTCGAGAACGTGGAAAACTGGTAACGCGCGGTACCCTGCGCTATCACTGATTTCTATCACTGGTTGATAATCGCCATCCTCGGGTCCGGAAACATCCCGATAACCCTCGTGATTGGATCGCACCCGTATGTTAGAATATAGTTTTAGGGGTAGATAGCGATGGGGTAGATATACGTTGACACCCCCAGCAACGTAAAAGGGCAGCTTCTCGCGAATATTCGCTTCTTGTTCAACCGAAAAAGAGTATCAGTGTGAACGGGGTGGGAAAATTTACTGGATAAAAAATGGTTAGGTTATTACACGTCGAATGAACAGTTACGTGACTGAGATTCAATTTGTGCAACGTACTTAACTTGTATGTCTGAATGTAGTTATTAATCGTTTGTCTGACTGTACGCGAATGTATCCGTTGATTGTTACTTGACAGCTTGCGAATATAATCTCCATTGTTTCGCTGAATAAGCTAATGCACAATAGTCCGCAACTGTTTATCTGGTTACGTACTGTATAACTGCCTGAATATATGTAGTTGACGACTGTTTGTTCGGCTATCCTACAAATCTATGTGTTTATTGTTTACTTGACTGTCTTAGAATATACAATGTGCAGGGTGTCCCAGTTTAGATGGTAGAACTATGGAGGAGGTGATTCCACGGGAGAAAATAATTCGAAAATAAACAATAAACTTTTGTTTTGTTTGAGGCTTTGTTTTTGAGAAAATTGAGTTTAAAAATCCAAAGTAGAACAGGTCGGTTGTGATCAGACGCGTCAGACGATTCGTAAATGCGACTATAAATTTAAGAGGCAGGTGCTCCAAACTTGGTTGTCTCAGTAGTAAGATCAACGATTGAGTATCCTCGGCCGAACAAGCGGAGTAAATGGAAGAGCACGGTTTTCGATTCCATAAATCCGAGTATAAAAATATGAAATTGTATAAACATCCGCAGCTCTATAATGTCCCGCAACTTCCACGGCTCCGTTCTCGGAAGGACAATACCGAGTAGTTCGCCGCTCGAGCGTACCAATAAATTTCTAAATAGAAAGTAAGTTTGATAACTGTAGGAACAACTCTCGGAGCCGAGCCACTTCTTTGTTCTCGCGTGTGCCGGCCGTAAAGTTTTCAAAACTGGCCGGAACACCCCGCGCAAAACACAGAACGTCGGGAGGGGGAGGGGATGCGGGGTGGCTCAGTCAAATATAGAAAGTGGCTAGGTATAAAATAGAAACTCGCGAGTCCGGTCACATACATGGAACTGAATGCAGTTCATTCATAAGCATCCGACACTGTCTATCGATCTCCAACAATATACCCGAAAGCACGGAGTACGTGAGGTTTGTTCAGAGATCAGAATTTTTAGTCAATTTCCGTTCGGCCATAGTGAATACTAATGCTCGCGGGAACTCCGTTGCGAGTACCAACACACACCGACGAAGGGGAACGGTATCCGTGCGCTGTTGACTTTGTTTGCCGACCGGTATCCGTTTCCAAGCTAACGCTGAGGTCAAAATTATACATGGGCTGCCTCGCGCGATTTCAGCCTAACTTGGCAGAAATACCTTTTAACTTGCTTTGACACACCGAATGTACGGGGAGAATACTGCTCTGTGAACGGAACTTAAACGTTACAGTGCAAATTAACGAATTCTTCTATCACGATACGGTGAAAATAGAGGAAAAGTCCAGGAACAAAAATTCAGAGATCACAGTACAAATTAATTAATACTGTTAACTTGGTCGGTGCACTAAAAATACTAGAAAAATTCTTTGAAAATTAAATTAAATTGCAAGTGTGACAGAACTCGTGTACTAAATATTTTTTAAAAATATAACCATTTGTCGAAATAAAAAAAATTCTCAAGCACGCTTTTCGACTGCCTGATCGTACTCCCCGAAGAAACAAGGAGAATCGTTTTAGGTTACAGTCTATCGATCAGTTGTAATCAACGGTTGTAACAAACACTTTGCGAGGCAAAGACGGTTCTGCCTGGAAATTGTCAAACTCGAGAGCGGTTGCTCTCTTGTTATCTAATCATGCCGCTTCAAGGGAAAGATCCTCACCGGTGAAGACAGTCGACGGGAGCGGAAGTTTGCATAAACACACCCGTTGGCTGACTGATAAGTATTGGAGTGTACCTGAGCGGGAGAGTTGGCGACAAACGATGAATTCAATTTGCGTTCGTCCCGATAACCCCCAGGAGAAAATGTACGGCGTGACAGTGCGTCGCCGGCTGGAGTGTCATAAGTTCTTAATCCCGTTCGCCGCTCGAAGCGTTGAAGATCCCCGTTGAGCTGAGCGTACGTGGGTGGTGATGTTATCCATACCGTAGGGGTTGCATCCCACCCCGTCTCGTCTCGTCTCGCCTCGTGTAAACTTCTCACCCGGTTTGGGGTTGGCCGGGACAATTAAGACTTCGGGGGCGCTGTCTATATCGGGTATTAATAAATATCTGATTTGCTTTCAATCTGCCAGCAACCCCCGGCGTTCGTAGGGTGGTTCGAGGGATCCTCGGGCGCCAACCAGCGCGAAGACTAATGACACCGGGGGTGTGGGAAATAAAAGGCAGCCGAACAGAGAGATATCCGTGGCCGGACGTGGAAGTAGGAAGGGATGAGAAGGGAAAAGGGAAGGTCGGGGAAAAAAAAAGGGTAGAACTGCGCGAGCAGAGGAGAAAGATCGGTTGTCAACACACCGCCGCGCCGTTCGTAATTTCCTGACAGGGCTGTAAGGGCAGGCCGCGAACCAACTTGCGGAAAACTGGGACGCCTGGTAGAATTAACGTAACCACGTCGAACGCCTGGAACAACCCCTCAGCCACGCGAGTTACCTATCTACCGTGATCAATGGCACGTCCGGAGAAGAGAAGGCTTACTCGCTGCTCGTAGGGTGTGAATTTATGGCGACCCGGCGGCCTTGAGTCCTCCGAGCTTTTATAATTGCGCCCGAGGGTAAACGAGTCGTCGTCGTCGGCGAATCTACCAGCCGCTCGGCTCGTTGGTCGCCGGTGCGGCCGGTGGTGTGGCCGATTAGGCGATCTCATGTGCGGAAATATCGATTTTAGAAATGCAGTCGGAAGGGTACTATTCGAATATTTTCTCGAACAAAATTAATCGCCCGACGTGTCTGACCATGGTCGACCTATTCTACTTCTTCTCAATGCTGTGTCCCTCGAACTTTCAACTGAATTTTCTTGACCGATCTAGAGTAGTAAATGAGAGTAGAGTAGTTATTATAAATGTTCACACTTTAAGATTAATTTCGATTTTCCTTCTGATTGAATTAAGAAAAGTAGTTATTTAATATCGGAATATTAATTCGAAATATTAATAATCGTCAATATTTTAGGAAGGCATAACTGCTCGGTACAATCGGCGAAACTTCAAACCAGTATTCCGCAAAATGAACTTCCTGCAATCGGCTGCTATAATTTCTCTGCAACGAGCGAACTAACCTGTTCGAAATTTTACATACACGTAAAACAGTTGTCCCGCTGTTCCTCAGAATAAAATTATCAAGCGGTTTCGTTTTTATTGCTCGATAAAGCTGACGTTTTTATACTAAAATCTATACCATTCGTTGTGTCGACATAATGTTGTTGGAATGCAATTTTTTGGTTCCCTTTGGAAAAAATGTTAAGGGCGTTTCAAAATCTTGAGGATGTTTCCGCTTTGACGGCTTCAAAAAATGTTCTTTTTACATGTTCATGGAGTTTTATGTTTTACGTATATATAATTCCAAAGTATTATGAAAGAAATCATAAAAATAGCAATTTCACAGGTTATAAAATAGAAAGCCTCCCATATACTTTATAACAGTGCCTCGAACTTTATGCGTATTTTTCTCGAAACGATGTTTGCCGAATTGCTTGCCACGTATCTCAAAAATCAATCATGCGATTCACATAAAACCTTGCTTATAACACCGGTAAATATTCCGTTCACGTGCAAAACAACACTGAGCGAACGTTTATCGAGGATCGACTCTTAACGTTCACGAGCTGGATGAACAACGAAATCTTTGCAAAAATAGAAATTTTCCCGCTTGTTTATTATTTACTTGCTGGTGTTTATTTTCGTCCAGTCGCCAGTCGACATTTATTCAGATTAATAATTTCACTCCTTTTTTCTTCTACCAGACACACTCATCGCACATGAAATATGTATGTAAGTATATTTTCAGTGCAAATCATGTATTTTCTGAAAACTGATAAATCCATTCGCGAAAGGTTGAAATTATTGCCCACGCTCTGTCGCAGTGTGTTTTGAGATCTGAATTTCAAATTTTTCGAAATGTCGAAAGTCATTTGCCGGCCGTCAAAATAAAGATTCCTTAAACGGACAGTTAAAATTATTACGGGCGCGGGGCGTATTTCGTCTATTTATAGCGTTCGTGACTGTGCGCGGCGCACAATGAAACGAAGCGTTTTTATTGAAGTTTAAGACAGCTTTCATAATGTGTTCGCGGTAATGAAAACCCTAATAAAGGAAACAAGTTTCTGTTCGACTCGTGTTTCCGCGGAGTAGTTTCTAACATAATGAATTTGCATAAAAACCCGCGGTCTAGTTATTACTTTTATACCGGTCGTCTCGTAGCTAACGAGGACGGTGATTCCATCCGTGATAGTGCGAGCCGGCGATATACATAGAATACGCGAACGTTTCTCCGCGTCTCTGTTTTCGGAACAATCTAATTTCCTTTTTAACTCGAGATTATTATTTCTCCTCGAAGAAAGTTTATAGCGGCTAATAATTAACCGCGGACCGCGCCTTCGTTGAAGAACAA
The DNA here is from genome assembly GCA_913789895.3 of Seladonia tumulorum. Classification (NCBI taxonomy): domain Eukaryota; kingdom Metazoa; phylum Arthropoda; class Insecta; order Hymenoptera; family Halictidae; genus Seladonia; species Seladonia tumulorum. Next base: position 11,735,032 of record OU565281.1, read on the forward strand.
TAGTATACACATGGAAAGAAATTTTTTCCCTCGAGCCTTTGTTCTCGAGAAAATCGAATTTAAAGATTCAGGATACGCAGGCAGTAGAACTGGTCGGTCATTGATCAGACATACGTATTCCTTGCATTTCCAGACCCGGTTTTCTCGAAAACGAAGCTTCGGATGAGAAAATGTTGTTCTACATTTTCGACTTATTTTCTCATGCAGAATCACCCCTCCACCCTACAGGGACACCCTATACGTCGAATCGTTTAGGAATGGATAGTTTTTGATATTTACGTGTTCACAGGTACGCTAAATACCGTGCTACATTAGGGATCGATACTAATCGAGAGGGATCACGCCTATCATTAGATCGTCCAGCGAAACGGAACGCAAACTAACGTCCCCCCCGGTTTTTGATCCAGATCGCGAGTCCGACGATCGGCGTTTCCAGCCGAAGCTCGTTACAGATTCATTATCCGCAATGCGATTAATCGCGCTAAACAGGTTAAGTGCCCTATCGATCGGTCGTGATTCCTTCCTTTTTTCTTCTTCTTCATTCTCTCCCGTCCTCGTCGGCGCTGATCTCTCTCTCTCTCTCTCTCTCTCTCTCTCTCTCTTTCTCCCACTCTCTCTCTCTCTCTTCTTTTTTCGAGCTTCTTGTAAGCTGCTCGGAGGACGCTTCGAATGAAAATAGCGTGGCGCTCGCGCCGCTGCCGCGCGATACGATTGAAACCATTGTGTTCCGTTTATTGTTGCGACGTCACGGTTACTTTCAACGATTTTCAGACACCCTTTCTCTTTTTCTTTCTCTTTTCCTCTATTCCTCTATTCGCGCGCCGCGCCCGCCGAAGCCCCCGCCTTCGCGCGCGCTCACTAAAGAATTAATCTTTTAGTTTGAATGCGAAAAGGAGCCTCGATTTGCGCAGCTTCGAGCAGCTGATCATTTACATACCGATGAAAAAGACCCGACCCTCCTTTCGACGCAAGTTTACGGCAATTTGCGTACTCGAGCCGATACTATCAATTCGCTCTTTCCGATTCCTCTTATCTTGTTCCAATTGTTCGCTACAGCTCCTGCCAACATTCATGGCATAATATATTTTGTACACAGTGTCTGAAGTGTCAGAAACTGTTTTTCTTTATTGAACATAATTCTTTGTTCGAGAAAATTATTTCTTTCTCCATAGATACAAATCTTTGTAGATTCGATCACTACTCTTTGGGACACCCTGTACATAAGGTATAAAAGTATTGAGAATTATATTTGCCGAGAACGGGGTTAAAATAAGCAGGCTATTATTTTTTTAGCTATGATTATCTAAGATAGAATGATTTATATTCCATTCATCAATGAAAACCGTGTTACAACAAACTTTAAATCCTCTAAATGTACCAAACATTAGTCGACCGTGTATTTTAGGAGTTTCGAATGTGGATCCCGAATAGAATTTTAAGCAGAACTGTTCTCCTAAAAGCGTATTTCTGTAGCGAATCGAACAGCTCGAGCAGTAACTCACTATAAAGCACAAATCGAGTAAGATTGCTTAAGTAAGAATCATAGGTTTGTTCGATCACTTTCAATAAAAAAAAAAAAAAAAGAAGAAAAGTTTGTCTGATAAACCGACCGAAAAAAAAAGATCGGTAATGCATTTCCTATGTTTCAGAAGAAACTGCGCCTGGCTGCAGGCGGAGTTCAATTTTTTATTAGTTCGAGGGAAGATTGGTAAAAAAGATCATCCCGCAATCCCCTGGAATTTTTATGCGAGTCTACAACTTTATGTATTCGGTTGACATGCCACGATCCTTGAAATAGAATGTGGGTTTTGACCGAGATTTTGAGGGTCCCTAAAGTTACGTTCTCACACGAGATCTCTCGCATAAATACACAGCTGCCGTATTTCGTTAAACATTTTTACTGTTATCCCAAAGGTGAACAATTAAGGGCATAACAATGTTCAATCATGGTATTGAAATTTAAATGAATTTAATTCAACGAAAATGTTGAAAATTTGTAATCAAAAATTGTACAAAAGTGTACCTCCAATTAAAACGAATAAAAATAGGTCACTTTTGGAATTTATTACCGGGAAGCTGAATGATATGGAGCTGATCAACGTTTTGCAATTTATTCCGACGTGATCGTACGTTATAGAAAAATATCTGTTACACGCTGCAGTCAATGTTTCCTGTGAAATGCATAACTTTTCGTACAACGTTCGTATCTACAATCACAATTTCTTTTTTGTACAGTTTGACGAGAAACACACACTTAAAAATAATACCGTTCCTCAAAATTTCGGTTCGACGAAACTGCTGCAAATTTGACTGCCGCGTTTGAACAATTTATGTCTCTCCGGTGTCAATGAATTGTCCGAACAAAAGTAAAACAATTTAACAAAAATGCGAAGCACGGAAATGGCGCTTGAAAATAATATTTAATCTTTTTAACCATTCTTCTGTAACCATTTTTTCTGTGTAATTTCGAAGTGCACTCAATGCCGAACAATTGGTAAGATTTCAGCAACGAAAAATCATTTTTCCAAAATTACACAGACAGAGAGAGAGAGAGAGAGAGAGAGAGAGAGAGAGAGAGAGAGAGAGAGAGAGAGAGAGAGAGCAGGGACAGTTGGCAGTTCGGCGAAACCCGAATCAGCGATAAATACATATAATTCTCTGGGCCAGGTATCGCGACAGCCACTTGCGCGTGACACGAGTATGGCAGTGGGATTGTTAATATCGGTGGTTCGAAGGGTGAGGCGTTCGCGTTATTGCGCCGATACGACACATTCTCGTCGTTGTTAACGGTAGGATGTTCCGGCCGGGCATTAAAGAGTTTAGTAACGGCCTGTATATATCGCGAATTGTTGATGCAAAAATAGAGTAATTCAATTTCCGTGTAACAAACGGCCCGGGGATTAAATGAAATGGTCGAATAGAGGCGGCAATGCTTGCCGAGAATTGAATCCCCTGGAACGATACATAAATCTTCGCGATGCGTAACCATTGTTCTTCAGTCGGGTTACGAGGCTGGTGTGGGTGGACGGGGTGGAGGAAGCAGAAGCAGGAGGAGAGGAGAGGACAGGACGGGACGGGACGGGACGGGACGGGACGGGACGGATTCTTTTCGCGCGATCTCTTGAATATCCAACGGAGTTTGCATAAATAACGAATTGTTGAATAACGGCCGGCGACGAAAATCACCGTGCGACAAATTCGACGAGCGCGTTACCCGGCAACGCTGAATCGCAAATGCGTGACCGCGGGATTTGCATTTAGAAAATGATGATATGTAGTTAGCCGGGTCTACCTTCTACTTGCCGCCCTCGGCTTCTCTTTCTCGTCGCGCGCGCGCGCGTCAAACTTAATATAACGCGCGAGCGGATGCGGTTTATTGAGACGAAGCATTTGCATACCGTTCGGAAAGGTCTTCCTATAAAAATTCAAAACGTTCCTTAACGAGATCAAATATCACTGCACGGAAACGGTGTCAACGAGTTCACCGCACCAACGGACGGCCGGTCAAGAATCTTGCGTGCGTTCCCTTCGGCGTTTTCCTAATTTTCTGATCGAGGTCAATTAGCCCTCGGCACGCTGCTAATAGAATCGCAGCTGCCTTAAAAAACTGAATGGTCAAGACTGATGAAAAATTTTAACAAGTCGTTTCAAAGCCCTTCATCCTCAAATCTGTGGTGGGCAGGGCCAAAATAAAAATTTATTTCTATACACTGGGCTCAATTTGCAACATACTGGACGAAATAAGCGACCTCGGTTTTTCCGAGTCGCTGTATCGTGTAAAAATATCCTCGACGAAAATGAATGACAGCGAAAGTGAGAGTGAAAGCTCTAAAATTAGTGCAATTATATTGTTGTACTACCTGTTTCTTTTTAAGGAACTTGTCGCTGTTCAAATATCCACAATTTCTCGAGAATGTGAAATTTAGTGTTCAAATTCATTTTGGATCCATCTGTACCATGGTAGCGAGCATAGACTTCGAAATACGTTAACAAATTTAATAGTGTTTAATCAAAGTAATCTACTAATACATGAAATTTTCTCTCTTATGCAACAGCCTATAGGAGTATAGTGCATAGTGATATTATCTAACTTGTATTAAATAAGTGTACGCTGTTGCTTCTGTTATTCTATATTCGAATACGTATGACTTTTCCAAAAAATATAGAAGAAATGTTTGTTTCGATCTAAGCTTTTCCCTGCAGACGCGTTTGTTTTCGTTTGATATTGACGTATACGATTAATATTGTCGGACGAAAATGAAATTCGATCGCGATTTCTGCAAATAAAACTTTCAATATTTATCGTTAGTTGAAAATGAATTTTCCATATAGAAATTGAACCGCTACGGATCACTATATTGTGTTTGCCTTGTATTTTGCTGTTTTACTTTAAGTGCTGGAGCACTGGAAATCTGAAACTGCAAAAGAGAATAGACACACGTTTGCTTTGGCACGGTTCGATTGAAAATTGAGCAGTTTTTTAATCACAGAAGTTAGACGATAGTGGTCGTGAACGTGGAAATGCAGAAGTATGAATGAAATCTGCAATGTTTGTGAGACAATGAATGAACGATCGGAACGAGCTTGATAATAAAAATTTCATGGACAAATAGAAATTTAAAATTTAACAAAATAACTCTATTAAATCTGACCGTGTGTCAAAATATTTATCAACCAGCTCATTTCACTTTAATTCTGTTCCAGCTTCGCGTTCTTTCACAGGTTTATTTTCAGTCGTAGCCACGCAAACTACGAGAAAATACGATCATTTAGAATCACGATAAAATTTGCACGAGTATAAAATTGCTGAATACAGAATTTATTATTAAAACTGTCATTACCACTCGACTACGACGAGAGGAAAATAAAAGGGCTTAATGAGATAGAATGTAATGGGGGGGCATTATCCCAATAGCGGAAACAAACATTATCCCGGCGGATTGTCACTGGTTAAAGTCTACGCCAGACGATGCGATTTCGCAAAAATGGGATTGAAGCATCAACGAAAAATATTATGACAGGCGATAAAACTTTGCTCTTTCAGTCTGATAATGCCTGAAATCCTACGATGTTAAGTTGAGCTGTATCGCACTGAAAATAAAAATCAATACTACAACAAAAGAATTGCAATGTTTTTGGGGACACTTGCTAGACACACTAATTTACTCAGATGCATTTTTAAAAGATAATATTTTTAGTAAAATAATGGACTGCGACAATTTTGCGCATCCGTGACAAGAACTGATAGCTGCAGTTTCAGACAGTAGGATTACTTCCACAGTGATTAACGAAAGAAAGAGGCTTCTATAAGTGGGTCCCATACTTTTTGCAACAGAAAATTAGTATTTTGCCTATAAGATACGTAGTCATCGGATCGCTATTGGTGTCAAGTAAGCCAATGTCTCTGAAAAATTGCTAACTGTCTCGGGATCCGCGGTCCAATTACGCGTAGACAGAGTTGATTGACAACGGGATTTGATTGGGCAGTCAGTGAGTCATCGGTCGGGCGAGAACGACCTTTGTCATCGTACGCCTTCTTCTGCGCTTAACAGGACGCTCGGATTGCCCGGTGATTGATCGGTGGGATTAGCGGCCGGACAGACGAAGAAAGTCACGGGGCTTTGGCGATCCGGCAATTGAAATGTTACGTGGACAATTGAGTAGAAAAAAGAAAGCCGGGGGCGCGCGCGATCGTCGAAAGCCTTACGTGTTCGCGGAAGCGTAAACGCATTATCATTCGCTGACACACGGGGTAGACGAGCTACTAGGAGACGAAGAGAAAGAGGAGGAGGAGGAGGAGGAGGAGGAGGAGAGGGGTCTCTCTCTCTTTCTCTTTCTCTTTCTCTTTCTCTTTCTCTTTCTCTCTCGCGCGCGCGGAATAAGGTTTCGCTTTGTTGATTGAATTCGCTGTAGGCCAGTCAACACAGCTGAACTTCCTACGGGATTCCGCTCGCTGCGACAAAGTGACGGTGAAACCGGCAAATTGGATTTCTTTCGTCTTACCGGAGAACGCCATTAACCGACATTGCTTAACTTCGTTTCGCCTGACCGCTTTTTAAAAACCGTCTCTCCTCGGTGCTCGTACGATTTCCCCGCAACCGAGCGACGCGTTGTGCTCGAACGCGCACCGTTTAACCCTTCACCTGCCACGGGCGCGCACAACATGTCCATCCCCGATGGGCACGGACCATGGGCGCACGAAATGTCGCCGTCGAACGATACTCTTCTCGTCCGAGCTGGAACTGCGCGAATCGAGCTGTCGCGTGCTGTCGCTTCGGAGACCCCCAACACGAAAAATGTATCCCTTCGACAACTAGTGTCCTCGTCAGGGTTCTAGAAGCTAGAATAAAGTGGGTAGACAGATTCTCGGCGCCGAGTATCGTTAGCATGCAGTTTTCGGAGCACACACAGAGTTTTGGGACTCGGGGTAGCAACTGGGCGAGGTGAAGCGTAGAATGATCGGTGTGCGTGAGACTCACTTTCAGCGTGGGGATATGGTACACGGTTATGGTCCTCAGCGGGACCAGCTCTTGCGTGCCGAAGTCAGCGATCCTCGAGCGGGCGACGACGACGACGACGACGACGACGACGACGAATTCGATCTAGTTCCAGCGCACAATTGCACACCGCGAAGAGGAAAACGGCACACCGGAACACACACACAGCGAACGAACGCGCGAGATCTCCTCGGTTCAACCCTCAAATGAGGGCTGCGATCGGGGGATACATGATACCTCCTGTGTTCTCGGTATTCCGCGAATCCAGCTCTCTGCCCGTCAAACCCGAGGATCCTGGGGCTAGTCCCGGAGGTGGCACCGGAGAGAGGAGGCTTCGAATCGGCTCCTCACCACCGAAAACCAAACACAACTCGTTTTCTCGCTCTACGGGAACGTGTTTCTCGAGATCGAAGGGTTCTCCAGTCAGACACCGATAACTTCTTCCACTGATCACGTCTTTTGCACACTCACGGCACCACAGTAAACTCTCACTTTGCGTTCACGCACTAAGGGGGGGGGGGTAGCGATGTATCAAGATAAATCAGTCCCTCAAGACGGTTCCCTCCTCCTCAAGAAGAGACAGAGACAGATAGAGGGAGAGAGAGAGAGAGAGAGAGAGAGAGAGAGAGGGATGGAGGAAAAGAGACAGGTAGACACGCGTAGAGAAATCGAGACAAGAAAGAAAGAGAGAGAGAGAGAGAGAGAGAGAGAACGAGAAGGCAAGAGTTTCTCTTCTCTCGCGACAAAAGTGTGTCACGCGAGGAAGAAAACCAGCAGCAGCAGCAGCGCGAATCGAACGAGTCCGCCGAGTCGTCGAATAAAACACCGGAGGTCTCGCGTAAGTGTCCCTCTATCCCACGGTGTTGTTCATCGAGACTATCTGCGTGCTTCTTCCTGCGCTTTCGCCCGGGACAACGGGGGGCTACGATCGCGCACACTGAACGAGGCCCCAGCCGGAGAACAATAACGACGTTGTATATCCTGAGGGACTCGGTGGTGACGTGTCACTGAAACCACCACACTTTGACGACGACGACGACGACGACGACGACGACGACGTTGTCGACGTACCTGCTCCGGCGTACGTTGTTGCCTGGTGTGCTTCGATGTCTGCGTGTTTACAGGCTCGGGTTGGCCCGTGTGTAACGTCGTCTCGACGGGTTACAAGGCCCGCGAACGAGTCGCGAAACGATCGCGCGTATCGGCGAGTGCGTGTTGTGACTTTCACGAGCAAAGGGAACGTTTGTGTGTGTGTGCGACAACCACGGGCGAATTTTTCGCTAGAACCCGATACGCACCAGCCCTAGGAGAGACCCTTAGGCCGGATCCGCCGGAGTTTCCTTTCACCTCGATTTTCGGTCCCTTGCCACCCCCGCGAGTTGCACAGGCGCGCACCGCTTTCAGAATTTCCGAGGCTCGGGATCCGCGCACGTCGTGGAGAGAGGGGTTGTGGCAACCCTCTCCGTCGCACCTACTATTTCTCCCCCGAAGCCGATGGAGTAGCCGCCTGGCGCTGCTACTACGGAGGAGGGTGGAAACGGGACGGCGACAACCCTGTATAACCTCCCTCTACCGTTCCTGTCTCCCTCTTTTTCTCTCTCTCTTTCCCCTACCCTTTCTCTCTCTCTCTCTCTCTCTCTCTCTCTCTCGCTCTCTCTCTCGCTTTGTGGCGCTGCGCGCGGGAAGAGTGGGAGATCGGATAGGGGTTGAAGGTGGTGGGTTTCGCTTCCTCCTCCTTGTTCGTCGGAGGAGAAGATTCCTACGGCACACGACGAGGAAGACCGGCGCGGCGGCACCACCAGCCGGCACACGCACTAGTACTCTGACAGCAGGCCCGTAGGGTCTACGTACTTTAGGATTTCCACGGACCGACGAGCTGGCTCTCGCATGTGTCGGTGAGGGTTGTACGTACTGCCGTGCCACACTACCGTTACCACTACCATATCACCCCCTTCGTCGCCGTGCTGCTTCTGCTGCTGTTGACGGTGCTAGTGCCGCTGCTGCTGCTGCTGCTGCCGCCGCCGCCGCCGTTGCTGCTCTAAGCGGCGTGGGTGTGGTGGGGTTCGAGGGGGTGGCGCAGGCGTTTTGGTGCACCGACGCATTGATCCCTGGAATTCGTAGGGACGGTGACTAGGGCCAAGCATGTGTCCACTTTCGATGCGAGACAGAGAGGAGCAGAGGGGGCCACTCGGCGAACAGACCGAGAGGAACGTTTTCAGGGTAGAAAAGAGGCGGCTGCCGGAAGGGTGAGGGACGGGGGCGGTTAGAGGAGAGGAGTGGGAGAATGGAACAATGAGGTTGAAGGAGAGGAGAGCAGCAACCGTTTTACTAGCAGCCGATGTCCACACCTGCAGACCGGTTCGGTCAGGATGCGTTTGAGGATGATGGAATGTCGGTTCGATTGAAAATCTTCCGGCTGAATCGCGCAATCCCCTCTGCGAGTATGCGAACGCTGCTGGTGCTGGTCGGTGTAAATCTCTCGCGCGCAGAGCGGCGCGGCGTGTTCTCGACGAGGATTTCCCAGATGACGGATAATGATGATGGATGGACGGAACGAAGATACTTGCTTTCGGATAACGCGCCGGAGGGTAGTCTGGAACCGGTCTTTTTTTCCGAAAAAATTGCGCAGGGAATTTCGATAATTGTTCACCGGGGGTGCGCGCCGCGCCGCAGTTTCGTCCCCGTTGACGAGGATGGATGTCCCCGATGAAAACGCTGAAGCGGATTCGCGGACCGCCCGTGATTCATAGCGATTTTCCCGGGTCAAAAAAGAAGAGAGAGAGAGAGAGAGAGAGAGATGGAGAGGAATGAAAAGGAAAATATATCGGCGACGATAGAATTTAAGACGCGAAACTTTACCGCCAACCGAATATCGCGTTTCAATCGGCCGGATGCAACAAGCCGCGATTTTCTTGCAATTGATTGGCGAGCGAGCCAGCCTCGGCAAAACGAATCCGTTGCTTATTTGAAGGGGACCCGGCGACTGGATAATCCATAAGATTAAGCAGAAGTCAGGCAAGTCGATCCTTTCGGCCGTCGTTTTCATAATGTCTACCTTGAGAGCCGGCCGGGGGAATCCTTTCATTCGTTTCCGACGCAAAAATCGTTCGTTAATTAAGAAGGTTGATTCGACGGTTCACGGCAGCCCAAAGAAGTCTCTCTGTAACAACCCCGAGGGGTGGTCTCGGGCTCAATGGAATCGGCGGGGTACCGGGGGTACGCAGGGGGTGGGGGGCTAACGCCGTCCTCGGTGTACTTTTCTTTCACTAGCGATCGTGGTTTTGCCAATCCGGTAAAAAGGTCTCCTTCAACGCCTTCGACTCGTCTCTCTTTCTCTCTCTTTTCCCTCTATATCCCTCCTCTCTCGAATCGATTTTACGATTCGTCCGATCGTCAACGCGCGCGGGGTCCGCGAGGCATCATGGGCAACGGTGAAACGCGCCGACACCGACGATGGTTTTCTGTAAAATATTCAGGCGCAGCCAGCGCACAGATATATGTCCCGATAGTGAATAAATAATAAGGGCGAGGAGGGTGATCTCCTCGATCGGTTCATAACTCCGTTCCGTTTCACCGCTCTGATCCATTCGTCGACCTCTCTAACGAGAGTTCCGCACTCGAAAAGCGTAAGTTTCCCCCCCCCCCCCCCCGGCGAGCTTATACAGGGATGAAAATTTCAAAATGAAAAAGGGAGGGGGATGAGGAGTCGAGAAACGACGGCGAACGAGAAGGAGAGAAGAGACAGACAGAGAGAGAGAGAGAGAGAGAGAGAGAGAGAGAGAGAGAGTCTCCATAAATGTTCGGGACGCTGCTACCCGGAGAATTATGCATCTGTCTTTCAAATGCACCAACCGTATTAATAATTCGTTCTACGAGACTAATGCGAACACGCTCCGAAACGGTTTCTTCTCGCGGGACTTTGTTTGCCGTCGTTATTAGGTCTACGAGCCCTGTCGCTCCTCCCTCGCTACCCTATTCACGACGTTGTAACGCGGTCGAGATAAGGGGATTTATTTGTGACGTAATTGTTATCCGAGACCCGTTTCCCGTTTTACGCCCAGGGTTTATAGATCACGATCGAAATTTGCATTCTTTAATACAAAATCTCTCCGGCGCGCACCCTCCCTTGTTCTTGAGAGTCGCGCCGGCTTATATTAATTAGTCGGGATTTTTGTAACAACAGAAACCGACGACGACAAACTCTCCGGTATTGCGAATTGTTAGACGGCAAATTACCTACCGAGCTCATTTAATACTCGCGATGTTTGCGGTGTCATGAGCGCACCTCTTTTCACCGCGCTCACTTCTTCCCTTTTCCCAGCAACGAGATGTTGCATTTTCTTTTTTTTTTTTTTTGCAAATCCCCGCCGCTGTGTAGTATAATCCGCACGTAAGGTTACCTTCTTTCGCGTTCGCTGTCGCATCAAGGGAGAAATAATCCACTTTGCCCGCACTTGGCGTTACAGTTGTAAGTTTACATCTTCGTGCCGGTTAAAATTCATCTGCTTCCGCGCACTTCGTAAAGAAATTTATTCGTTCGTAAAAATACGATACAATAGCCGTATGCCAAAAACATCCACTAGCAATCGGTATTCGATTTTCCTCCGATCTTCCAAATTTCATTTAAATATTTATCAGTCCGTACTTCTAGAACTAATTTTATATTCAATTTCTTTTCTAAACAAATACTCGACACTAGAATGGTACTGTCAAATGTAAAATATATGGTATGATATTTCTATTAACCCCGCAATATCAATTGCGTTGGAAAATGTTATCGAAAATGTGTTTAGAAATCAAACAACCTGTAGAAACCTCGCTTGGCGGTCTTGGAGAGGTTAAATAAAGCAATTTCTTAATTACGACGTTAGACGAGAGAAGGGGAAGGTGAGAGAACTCGAACAGCAAAGATTAGCGGGCTATACAAATTAAGAATGGGTGAGGATAGCGAAAGGTGAGGTGATTAAGCACCTACAAATAACAAGTCAGCTCACCGTTCTCGACGACCAGATAAAAAATCCTTTTGTTCTCTTGAAAGATTCATCCATTCAATTCGTTCGCGCTCCCGACGAAATTTCAGTCGGAGAATAAATCCGAGAGTTTTATGTTAATGAGAAATTTAGAAAAAACATACCGCGCGCGGGTATCAATTTTCCCAAGCACTTCCGCAGTTGAAACTCTCATTTCGCGAGAACTGAATTCGAAAGTATTTCGATGACGTTATTACAGTACGGGCAAACAAATTTTCGACCGGTTTTTAATAAGCACGCGACATGGCGCAGTGCGAAACGGGAGTTCGAGAATGAAGTACTGGCTTGTGTTTCAATATGCTCGGAACACGGCTGTCCTTTTGTTTTCATTATAATGGAATACATTGATCGAAGCCTCCACCGAAACATGTTTCCTGCATGTTTCGAGTTTTTTTGTTTTAATTATTATTTTTTCGCCGGAATAACACGTTCCTTTTCTCGCAGTTTAACCCACATTGTTAAACTGACTACGCGTCACTTGGATCCAACTGCAAATTGTCGACCATGATTCTATTTTCTAGATGACGAACTCTTTGTTACTGATTTGTGGAGAGAACGTGGGGAAAATGTAAGAACATTTATAAAAAGTGTAATAATTTAAGAAAGTCTTGGAAACTTTTGCATTTTGCAGAAAAATTCGAGGAATATTTTCTCGTACTTTGAACATTTACAAGTGCCAAAATTCTCGCTTAGCCAGCTTATGCTTGATACTGTGCAGAGTGTCTGCATTGTTTCGAGATTTATTTAAATTGTACCGCATAAATATCACGTTTATTCGTATGAAACGTGGAATATCGGCACAAAGCACGCAACAAACGTTCGCAGAGCGTATTAATTCAAGATTAAAAGATACGGCCGAGTCAGTCAATGACGCTGCTTTCTATAATCAAGTTGTCAAACCTAAATGACGTGGCTACGCGTAGAGAATATTATGCATGCATATCTAAATTCAACTATCATTCATTTACGCAATAAACGGCGAGGGTGCACAACCAGGACATTAGTTAAGCTGTATTTACTTCTATATAGTCCGTATACAATAGGTATATCCGATCGATGCCGAGACACGATTTAATTCAAAATGGAGTCTGTTGGCCAACCAAACCAAATTTTTCAGATTTACATTCAACAACAACGTTTAATTTTCACTTGTTAGAAAATATAGAATCGCGAGCATAATTTTAAAAATAAAGTAAAGTCTGTTCTGGTTCGCCTGCTGCAACTTGATTATTGTTATTATTATTATTATCTGGCAGCGACTATCGAACCCGAAGGTCGTTATCGAGGTTCCGGTGGAGAACGTCGAGCAATCGGACAGGAAATTCGTCTGGCTTGTGCACGGAGCTTAACGAAGGACACTAGTTGTAAAGCGCGATTTCAGGAACGGTAAGTGCCTTTTTAATTCGACACACCGTGGCCATTAACAGCGATAAAATTGAATGAGCTTGTATGTGGCCATGTCTTGCCTCCGGTTCGTTAGCACAGCAGACACGCGAGCATCCCCGTGCGCGATGGCAAGATTTCAAAATAGATTCGAAAGCAGAATCAGGTCAGGGTGCTCTCTCTCTCTCTCTCTCTCTCTCTCTCTCTCTCGCTCGCTCTCCCTTACCCTTTCTTCCTCTCTCCCCCCTTCCCAGAATCCCGGAAAATCGGTCGAAACGCGTCTACGTTAACGAGTCCGCGTGCCCCTCGCGTCCGTTTTTAATTGCAAAAGACTTTCCAGAATGAACGGGCAACTTGTAACGCCGGAGAAACACGTCGAGTCCGAATAATATGCGTAACTTCGATTCGAGAGGTCAGGCTACAGAGAAAACATACACAAAATAGTTTACACGAAAAATTGTTTAACTTCGATTGCGATTGCTTTTTTCTCTACGCGTTTTTTGTCTACCAGATACAGCGAATTTCCGTTTACGCGAATTCGAAATAGCACGGTTTACAAAACAGAAAGCAATTTAACTTTTACGGCGGCATACTTTCGTTATAGTTATGAAATGTTTGATTTCACGGGAATCATGTTGCTGGTCGACGTGCTATTTTCACCGTTGAACGCCCATTGTCGTAGTAGCTGTTCTTGCGGTCGTTGTAATATTTTTGCGTTAGGAGTAAATAAATATACCGGAAACATGTTAACTGGCATCTTCGTTTTAATTGGCGATATGTAAAAGCTCGAATGCAATATGTAGGGTGGTGTCTCTCAAGAGTTGAAATAGAATGCTATGCTGATATGCATAATATGCAAATGGGTAAAACATCACATGAGAATTGAATATGTAGCCGCGATATTTTTGCGAGACGCACGGAGGTTAATAAAGTTTCGAAATTGCGATAAAACGAACTTTTCTTTGCAACATGTCTCTCATCGATCCGATGACTTGTAAATTATACATCACATTTGCTTTTTACTAAACGTCAATTTGAAATCGGTAAGAAATTAAATCAAAAAGATATTTCACGTTGGGTAAAAGTCTTCGAATTAAAAAAATCAGCGCCGGATAAGGATTAATTTTCCGTGTGGGTGTAAAATTTTTGTCCTCAGCGTCGCTCATTCGTATTTATCATACTGTTCTGTTAATTTGATGCGCGTGTTGTTAGTAATCCGAACTCCTCTGAACCGGCTCATCGGAAGCTCCGCGTAATCCTTCAGTAATATTAATGATTTTAATGGTACTCACGGTATTAATGATATTAATATAACTAATATTATCAGAATGTTTTTTTTTTTCATTAACTTGGGTGTTATGTCGCATGAATTTCTCGTAAGTCAATCAATTTTTACAATTTTTGGGTGGTTTTAATGTGGATCTGAATAGGATTCGATTCGTGTTTCAGTTCATGTAGGTGTCCTGAAGCACCCACCGGAGGTCTTGAGCGATTACGCTCAATTCGAAGAGAATAAATCTGCCGATCGCGGTTGAACGCGTAAACCGGTGCTCGCCGTAAACTCTAGCCTCGCGATATATACGTTACCTCGTAAACACTTTAAGCAGGAGATATCATATCCCGATGGAAACAAATATCCGGTCGGTGCGGTGGCGTAATCGATCGTTCTCCAAACGTCGCCATTCGGCCGGCGCTTTCTCGTGTTTATCTCGAACAATGTTCGACAATGGACAGTAATTGATTATTTTGATTTGATTTTCCCTCATACCGACGTGGCATCCACGTTGATGACGTTAATCGGTATATTACCACAGCGACGGCACAGCTTTTTTTAGTATCTATAATTATTATTACATTACATAAGAGTACGTATAAGAATATTGTATCGCAAGAAGCATTTGTACGGATCTAGTTAAGGCCGCCATTAAATTGTCAAAAGGGTCCGCCGTCCAAGGATTAATGTACAATTTCATAGCAAGCAATTTCATAAACACAGCGCACGCGACTTCTAAGTAGTGTTTCCATTGTTTCGTCGAACACCCCTGTGTACAGGTAACGCGTACTTAGAAGCCGCCTAGATTTATTACGTAATACGCGAACCCTATTTTTACAATTCCACCGTTCCACAAGCAGCAAACACAAGCGGTATATTTATTTCTCCGAACAGCGGTGTGTTTATAAACAAGTAAAAAAAAAAAACACAGAACCAATCGCTGACGACCAGGTCAATCTCGTCGCCACCTTTAAACGAATCTACCTGAATTAGCAAATTCAATTACGCCCTCCCGGTTTCAGCTAGTCCGTATCGTATTTCACTCTATTTGTATAATTCAGGATCGAACAATTAAAAAAACATGCTGAAATTTTTTCTGAGAAATCAGTAATTATTATCGATGACGGAATTCTTTTTTGGTAACCGATAGCGCGATTACGGGTAACCATTATCGCTGATATAAGAATTATTCTTTGCTCGTCACTAACGGTGATCGACGACTCGAGTTTTGGTTACGATGTAACCAATATCGACGGCGGGAATTTTATTTCGATTACAACATAATCAATATCGGCGACGGGAATTTTATTTGGGCTACGAGACGTGTATCGATGCTGGAACTTTCGGTTTGATTACATTCAATCATCCAGTATTTCTAAAAACAACATCACTAATAATTAGCATCTGCGCACAAGCTAAAATTAATTGTAGAATTTGTTCATCGTCTGATGCAAATAGGTAAAAATTGGTTCTTTAAAGTATAGTACGACGAATCGTAGCAGAATCTCGAGTCTGACACGATGCTATAGTGCAAGGGGTTAATTCCGTGTCACGTCACGTCGTGCCAAACTGATTAAAAATTAAGGAAGAGCTATCAAATATTAGTGTTGGGGAATGCGTTCGACAGTGTGTGTGTTTATAGGTTCACGTTGTCGTAACTTATAACACGGGGAGGTTATAATTTAATTAGCGCAATGTTTGCGATTAATCTTTCATAAGTTTACGCGTGATATACAGGCCGTTCCATTTGATGTGATCCGCTGGAATATTTCAGAAAACGGTGGAAGTCATGCTCGAGGCAGCCAGGACCGCGAACGTTTAACATCGAGTAGCTGAACGGGGTGAAACGAGGGATGAAAAAAGAGCAGGGACATGGTTGCCGGGGGAGGGGAGGGGGGGTGTAAAAAAAGGAGGTCTGACCCCACTGTTTACAGATGCATTCTCGTTCTCGTCGCGCACGAGATGCGACGAGCATCGGGGCGCACCAGTCGACGACTCCCAGGCCTCTTCAGACTTTCCCTGGTAATTCAGTAATGGTCTTACGGACGAAGTTCATAATAACTGACGCAAACGAGAGGGAGGGGGGGGGCTCCGTAATTAATTCACGCATACTTGCGAAACGGAATGAGGGAGACAGAGAAAAAGTTAGCAGACAGAGCCCGGTATAGAGAAAGAGATATACAGAGAGAAACATACAGAGAGAGAGGGAGAGAGAGAGAGAGAGAGAGAGAGAGAGAGAGAGAGAGAGAGAGAGAGTGATGAGGGTAGGACGGAGGGGTAAAGGGGGAATCAGAGAGGACAGGGGGTGGGGGACACGTTACCCTATGCTGAGCTTGCGTAACCTAGTATCTGCAAATCCTATGTTGAAAGCTCTCCCACAAAGCAGTGAATCAACGCCGTTAATTTGTTAAGTGTAAAGTGAATCAAATCAGTTCGCAGTACCTGTGTACCCTAGACGCGCTTGCGAGCGCTGCCCCGGAATTCGGGTTTACCGCGAAGACCGTCTATAAATTATTTCGACGATTCTGGAGGCCGGGTGAACCGCTCGCATTCAGCCTGCTAAAAATGTTTCCCCCTGACCCGCATCTCTCTCGCGATACACCCCTCGATGACACTCTTTCCTCTCCCCGACGCTTTCGCGGCTGATAGTCGTCACGCCCCCGAAAGATGCTCCAACAAATTGGATCTCGATAAATGCGGTTTCTATTTTTTAAGGAAGAAAGAGGCTTCGAAATAAACAGCCGTCTTCTTCCATTTTCTTTAATAAAATATCTATCCCTGTACAATTTTTCTGAAAAACTTTGCTGTCCTTGGGAATTCACATATTATAAATAAATAACGTGTCCAGAGTATTGATTTAATGTTGTGGTGACTTTATTCTTTTTTTTTATGAAATATTTGGAATTCGTTAGATTTATGCAAATTGTTGTAACCGACATATAGGGCACCGCAAAAGTGTTTATGCATGACAATGGAATTTATCCAGTTTAATTTTATTGGTTTTCCGACAGAACCGTTTTATGTAAAATAATTAAAATACGATTCAAATGAATCTTGATCATCGCATTTTCTTGCCTAGGAAAACTACTTTAAGCTTTTGATTCGATTCGAAAGAGTCGGCAAATTAAATTGGAAATGTTCTTAACTTTCGTGGCCGGCTGTAGATGGTTGCTACGATTCTTTATGCAAATGTTTATTTCTGGAGATTGAAATCACAAATGGGAATTAATTCTTCCTATTAAGAGTTCCATCAGAAGAATCTGAATTAGAATTAGAATTTTATGAAACGTTATTAAATATCGTGCAACATGAACTGCAACATTGCAGTTTAGTTATTAATGGGGTTCTAAATATTTAAAATACGTAGTATTCGAGAGGAAAACAGAGCAGCGAGTGTAAATATTAATGGTCAAGAAAATTAATGAAAATTGGAGATAATTACTCGATATGCATTAAAACTTTGAGACAGAAGATATATTTTTCCAACACCTCTGTACACGTTGGTTGATAATGGTTTCATTTCTAATTCGATCTACTTACTAATCGGTAATTATTAGAGCGATCTAATTATAAGTGATATACTTTTCGTTTCGATGTATTTCGAGCTTTGTGTTTGAAATTAAATTGCATTGTGTTTAACGACGCAACTACCAATTTAACGGTTCAATTTCCCATTACTTTGCAAAAGTGGTTTCACGTAATTGTAATGTAAATCGGATACGACGGAAAATAAGTGATAAATTCGAGCTTTTTAAAATTTTCTACCTGGATAACTTTTATAATTACAGGCATAATACACAAGAAAGATCGTAAACATAAATTTTTCCCGAGGGCTCAATAATTTACAACGGAATAAAAATTAAGGTAATCGTCCTCGGGTATTATACATGTTTAAAGCGGGCACCTGAGCACTGTAGAATTTAAAAGAATTATCCAACGATTTAAGTTTTTTTTTTATGAATAATATATAAGATCGAGCCATCTTACTTCGAATTATTCATGAGTTTAAGCAATACCATTGGTTAATCGATTGTTTAGAGAATCATTAAAATGTTTGTGAGTGCTAAATTATAGCAGAAATTCTCGTCAAATGCCGTTCCAAAATATGAAAATATTTCGCTATGTAAGCGATTTCTACTTGCGGCCAGAGCCTCTATTCACTATATAATTCGTAGGAATATTAACCTGTTCACCGGGAAATACGAGTTAACTCGGCATTTGAACTTGACCCAACTCCCGGCCATTTTACACTTTTCTATTCATTTACCTAAAGATTCTTCTTAGCCGACTCTAATTATGCTTATGCAACGAGCATCGAGGTTCGAAACGTGACCCGCTTAACAGCTCTGAATGTCAAGACTGCGATATTTAAACCGCGGTTATTAGGAAATCCGCTAAACGAGCCTCGGTAAAAATTTAATTTGCGCTAGGCGGTGAACCACCCCGAAAAAAGATCATTCTGAACATTCGGCGAACGCTAGCATTTGTTTGTTCATAGGCCAACAGTTTACCGAACATAGACACGAATGCTCGTTTGAATTTCATTTTTTTTTTTCTTTTTCGAAGCGAGGGTCATACGAGCATCGGTTCGTCGGTCCAAACGCACCGCTAAACAACGTCAGCGCGCGCGATCGCAAATATTTACAAACGAGCGTATTTCATTTTAATACCGTTTTTATCGTGCGCATTGATTTCACGTTCGTTACACCCCTTTTTCATTACCAAATAAACACGGTGGAGCATCGCGGCTATTTATCCGGCCCGTAAATCGTCATATTATCGATTTCACAATGGCCGTGTCTCGTTGCTCGGACTACTGGGCCATTTAACGCCAGCCATCGAACTGATTATTTCCGGCAGCGCAAAACATGCAGCGTAAGGAAAAAACTGTGTACAATGCACCACGATATCCTCTGATGCATCGAGACCCCCCGCCCCCGCCCCCCGCCCCCCGCCATTTGTAACCGGGAATTTGATATAGCTAGACGATAAAACGTGACGCGGAAGCAGTTAATTTTCGGACCTATACGCGACGTGGGGTGGCTGAAGAGGATGAAAGGAGGGTTAGGGCAGGCGATGTCCACCTCAAGTTCGGTTCCTACCACCCATTTGCCAAAACTAACACATCCACATTCGCGGATTTCTCGGTCAACCGGCTCGAAATTTAATCAGCTATCAGACAATTCGATGATGGATATCGAGTACCATCCGCCACGTGGAAAGCGCTCGCTCTATGAAAAATTCATCGACCGAGACGCGGAATTAATGTCGGGAAACTTGTCCTCCCCCTTTCCCCCACCCTCCACTCCCGTCCGAAAGTTTGCTGACATGGTCCGAACCAACCCTCCCGACGAAATTGTATATCGTGACCGAACAGGAGATAATTTTTATGAGACATCCTGATATACAGTCGCTCCCGATAAAACTCGAACGTCGAGCAATTACTATCCCCACGACTACGCTGACGATCTTAAATAAAGTTTAATTTTATATAGAAAAATTTTACCCCTGGTTCCTCTCGCACTTTCTGTACACCCTGTACAAATTGAAAATGGATTAATACATGTATATGTATTGGATTGAACTAAATTAATTTTAAACGCGTGCGCCAAAACAAACTGCGCCCTGAATAATTGGAACCAGCAATGTCACCGTGACTATCAATTAATAAACGGAGTGTAAAGCATGTACAGTAAATAGTGAGTTTGACTTTGAAATGTACACGAATGAATGTGTAATGGTACCTTATTTGCGTTAATAAGTCGCCAAATAGCAGGATCAATATTAATATTTTATCAAAATAACGGTGCTGTAGCTTTAAATAACGTTCGAACAGATCAATTAGAATTTTTAGTAACACTGTTCAAATGGCGCTTTTGAACTCAGCCCTTCTAGTTATTAGAGAAAAATATTTCAATAATTCTCACATACTTGGCACTTGATCGATTGATTCTCGGTATTGAGTTTTTATATTTGAAACCACTCTTCGATTTTTCCATGTGCACTGTATCCATCTTTACACATTGTTTCTCCCAGAACCAATCTATCGCGCGAACGAGGAATCAGATGTAAACTAATGGTAAGTTACCGTTTCGTTGCGGCAGAAGTTCCCCTTTTCCTCAAGCTCGGTGAACAAAGTTGCGCCGAAAAAGGATAGCTTAGTTAGGTATGCGGATTATTTGGTTACGATTAGGTCGCGAAGTTAGGGACACGAGAAGAATTTCCACTTTAAATCTCCACTTTTGGCGAAGGCTTCGTTCCCTTGTAATATCGCGGGAACGGAATAGAAAAAAAAAAAAAAAGAGAGAGAAGCTGGCGGTGGGGTACGTATTTCATACTCTCCACTTCTCGGCGAGTTTACAGGAGTTTCGAGGAGGAGACGGTTAAAAGAGAGGGGAAAAACGCCAGGGAAAAGGAACGGCACGAAGCGGCAACGTTACCAGAACTTTTATGTTATTTCAAGCAGCAGCGTTACGCGTGGCCCGCGTTGCATCTGACTTTTAAATACGCGTGTAGGCGTCGCGAACTTCCGGGGTGCGCGAGAAACTTTCGCCGCGCGAACTGTCCGGGATTCTTGAAAGGAAACGCGGGTTTATCGCGGAAAGGTGAAACTCAACGCCTGTTATTTACTCGCGTATCCCGCGCCGCTGATCCCACAGCGTTTTATTACAACCGAGCCGGAAATGTTCCTGGGAGGAAACGCGATCGGCTGAGACTCCCTGACAATTATGGCACCATTCGAAAAAATCGAATTCCTTTCTCAGTTTCGTAAGGGGATTCTCTGATTCTCTATAATCCCGAAAAATCTTTATGTTCATTGTATTGCCTTATTATATTTTATTCTACTTACATTTCATTGTAATTGTTTTTTTCTTTCAAATCGTACCCATTATACTTTGAAATTTACTCACGCGCCAATTCATGTCTTGACCCAGAATTCCAACTATTTTAGTTTTTACTACTGCCGCTATAACTGTCGAGGAAGATTATTGTTACTGCTTGAAAAAATTAGAGAACCTTCTTCGAACATCAGATAACAAGCCTACCAATTTTGGAATATTCATAATCAACACAATTCTGTTAAAAATTCGTAAAAATTAAGCATACAATCTTAATCCGCTTAACGCGTAATTCCGGCTCGAAATCCGCTATAATAATTCGCATTCTCGCATAGTTGTGTTAAATAAAGTAGACTCACCGAGTAGCCGTTGGTAGAGTGGGCGTTAACGTAATCGGCGGTAGAATGTGCAGAATGTCATAAACAATTTCAATAGATAGACGAGTTTCCCGTTGGTGGCTGAATGATGATTATAGAACCGAGTAATCAGGTCAGATTATGATGATTTTCGGTCTTTTTTTCGTTCATATATATCGACGTCATGATTGATACATAAAAACAAGAACAATGAAATATTATAGGAAATTGTCTTTTATTACATTACACTTGATTGTTCCTTCATTGCGTAAATTTATATCTATTTCTATATAGCTTAGCACCGTTTAACAAGCAAACATTTCTTTTGTCCAAGATCCATTCGCTTGGCTTGGAAAAGTTTGGAAAAGTTGGCCGGAAATTGGAAAATTCGGGAAAAAATTAGACTACCCACACCGTGACCGCCATACAAGATACAAGTTACAAGATACAAGATACAAGATACAAGATACAAGATACAAGATACAAGATACAAGATACAAGATACTAGACAAAAGATAAAAGATAAAAGATAAATGTATGATATTGTGTAGTTCTTCAACTTTCTTGCATGTTACAGATCCTAATAAAATTTGGAAGAATTAATATATTAACGTAAACATTCATTTTAAAACTTGGACAAATAATTCCGTCACCCACATATGGGTGACATGGCAGTCAGTGTGTTAAAACAGTATGTGTAGAAGTCGATGTTTGAAAAAGAAATTTCTCAGTGTACTGTTACCACGATATATTTGTTATTGTTGTATTCGCTCAACATTTATTCATCCACAAATGATTCTTGCCGCTCTCGACATAAGGTACCGTGAGAAATTCGGCAAGAATTATTTGCTCCGGAAAATCTGAAAATAGCGCCATTCCGTGCAGCGGCAAAACGCTCAAACTTCTAGCCAATTTGTTTCAGCAATCGCCCGCTAGATGGCGCAGCATGACCGCAGGGAAGAAGAAAAATTAGAAGAAAAACTCGACAATAAAGTAAACATACCAGTAAGTGTATTCTGTAGTTATACTTTATATTTATATATGCTTTTTTTTTTTTTAATAACCAATAATTTCGTCGCATATTTTTCTGCAATAGCCTGCAACAGCCTGCGCCTTACATATCTCGTTTATAATAAAGGGAAAATTTTATAATAAATTTAAATTTAATTTGAATTTAGAGGGATTTTCAAAGTAAAATTAAATTTGTATATAGGAAAGTATTAAACTGTAGGTGAGTATCAGACTGTAGGTACTATACTGTTGGTAATATAATAAATTTAATTATATTATTATGTTATCTATGTGAAAAGGATACAGTGCAAATAAATCAATAAATAAATGACATATTTGTTTATTTTATTACATTTACCTTACCTTAGAAGTTCCACACCTTAGAAGTTCCACACATTCGAAGTTCCACACCTTAGAAGTTCCACACCCTTAAGGGAGTCATAGTTACTCCTGCCGTTTACCCGGTTTTTTTTTTAATTTCTTCACGTTGACACTAACATCATTGACGTTAAACCTAACCCTAACCCCGAACCCTTTTGTTTTATGAGCTATTTTATAGTTTTTTCACTTCTAAGTTTTTACATTACTTACTGTAAATCTAAGTACAATTCTCAATTACCGCTGCTGTACAACTGTTTCCGCAATTGCCAAAATTTATCGCGGGTTCTTTTTCTCTAACTTAATAACTGAAAATACACCTAATCGGGGGTTCGCGCAAGAAGGAAGTGGGGTTTTTTCTTTATCGAGCTCTACTTTTTCGGATGGCTTTGAGTACCCAGAAATCGGCTCGTGTTGGGGCTTTTCGTGAATCCGGCAAAATTTTAGTTTTAGGGTCGGTGTTTCTTGAAACGACCTTTTTTTTTGTTTAGGATTCCAGAGTTTGTAGGTGACGGCCCTTTTTATAGGATGGAAGTGTTTGAAAGTGATGACCTTTTTTTAGGATCGAAGTGTTTCAAAGTTATGACCTTTTTTTTAGGACCGAAGTGTTTGAAAGTGATGACCTTTTTTTTTAGGATCGAAGTGTTTCAAAGTGATGACCTTTTTTTTAGGATCGAAGTGTTTGAAAGTGATGACCTTTTTTTTAGGATCGAAGTGTTTGAAAGTGATGACCTTTTTTTTAGGACCGAAGTGTTTGAAAGTGATGACCTTTTTTTTAGGATCGAAGTGTTTGAAAGTGATGACCTTTTTTTTAGGATCGAAGTGTTTGAAAGTGATGACCTTTTTTTTAGGACCGAAGTGTTTGAAAGTGATGACCTCTTTTTTAGGATCGAAGTGTTTCAAAGTGATGACCTTTTTTTTAGGATCGAAGTGTTTGAAAGTGATGACCTTTTTTTTAGGACCGAAGTATTTGACAGTGATGACCTTTTTTTTAGGGTTCCAGAGTTTGTAAGTGGCGACCTTTTTTTAGGATTCAAGAGTTTGTAGGTGGCGACCTTTTTTTACGATGGAAGTGTTTGTACTTGTGTCCTGTCTTGTGAAGAGAGTCCTCGAACAACGCCGTGTCAATAGATGTCCCCTACCATCATTGCAGCTGGCTTCATCAGAGGTGAAAACACACTGGTACTGACGAGTGTGTCAAAGAGAACAATTAAGAGAGTCATAGAGCCAAGAGACCGAGAAGCAATGTTGTTCAGCTGGACAATTAAAATCTACTGGTGACCACCGTTCCGGAACATTGAGCAGCCCTATATAAGTTCAATTTTCCTTGACACTCGCCAGTATCAGAGTGTCTTCACCTCTGATGAAGCCAGCTGCAATGATGGCAGGGAGCATTTTTTTTTTTAGGGTCCGGGGTCGTGTTCCGGGGTCATGGTCGGAATCGTCACCTGGATCATTTTCATAGGCCTAATCGTCAAAAACCACAACCCTAACCAGAAATAACCGTCACCAGAATCATTTTCATAGTTCTAATCGTCATAAACCACAACCCTAACCAGAAATAACCGTCACCAGAATCATTTTCATAGTTCTAATCGTCATACACCACAACCCTAACCAGAAATAACCGTCACCAGAATCATTTTCATAGTTCTAATCGTCATACACCACAACCCTAACCAGAAATAACCGTCACCAGAATCATTGTCATAGTCCTAATCGTCAAAAACCACAACCCTAACCAGAAAGAACCGTCACCAGAATCATTTTCATAGTTCTAATCGTCATAAACCACAACCCTAACCAGAAATAACCGTCACCAGAATCATTTTCATAGTCCTAATCGTCAAAAACCACAACCCTAACCAGAAATAACCGTCCGGGGTCGTGGTCGGAGGTCATGGACGGGGGTCTTGGTCGGAGGTCTTGGTCGGGTGTCAAGGTCGGGGGTCTTGGTCGGGGGTCCTGGTTATTCGTGGTTAGGACTTAGTTTTTGCGTCTGTAGAAGGTTTTTCGAGGTCGGGGTGGTGTTTATTCGCGGTTAGGACATAGTTTTTGCGTCTCTAGAAGGTTTTTCGAGGTCGGTGTAGTGTTTATTCGCGGTTACAGATTAGTTGTTGCGTCCGGAGAAGGTTTTTCGAGGTCGGGGAGGTGTTTATTCGCGGTTAGAGATTAGTTTTCGCGTCCGTAGAAGGTTTTTCGAGGTCGGGGTGGTGTTTATTCGCGGTTAGGACATAGTTTTTGCGTCTCTAGAAGGTTTTTCGAGGTCGGGGTAGTGTTTATTCGCGGTTAGAGATTAGTTTTTGCGTCCGTAGAAGGTTTTTCGAGGTCGGGGTAGTGTTTTTTCGCGGTTAGGACTTAGTTTTTGCGTCTGTAGAACGTTTTTCGAGGTCGGGGTGGTGTTTATTCGCGGTTAGGACATAGTTTTTGCGTCTCTAGAAGGTTTTTCGAGGTCGGGGTAGTGTTTATTCGCGGTTAGAGATTAGTTTTTGCGTCCGTAGAAGGTTTTTCGAGGTCGGGGTGTTGTTTATTCGCGGTTAGGACATAGTTTTTGCGTCTCTAGAAGGTTTTTCGAGGTCGGGGTGGTGTTTATTCGCGGTTAGAGATTAGTTTTTGCGTCCGTAGAAGGTTTTTCGAGGTCGGGGTGGTGTTTATTCGCGGTTAGGACATAGTTTTTGCGTCTCTAGAAGGTTTTTCGAGGTCGGGGTGGTGTTTATTCGCGGTTAGGACATAGTTTCTGCGTCTCTAGAAGGTTTTTCGAGGTCGGGGTGGTGTTTATTCGCGGTTAAAGATTAGTTTTTGCGTCTCTAGAAGGTTTTTCGAGGTCAGGGTGGTGTTTATTCGCGGTTAGAGATTAGTTTTTTCGTCCGTTGAAGGTTTTTCGAGGTCGGGGTAGTGTTTATTCGCGGTTAGGACTTATTTTTTGCGTCTGTAGAACGTTTTTCGAGGTCGGGGTGGTGTTTATTCGCGGTTAAGACATAGTTTTTGCGTCTCTAGACGGTTTTTTCGAGGTCGGGGAGGTGTTTATTCGCGGTTAGAGATTAGTTTTTGCGGCCGTAGAAGGTTTTTCGAGGTCGGGGTAGTGTTTATTCGCGGTTAGGACTTAGTTTTTGCGTCTGTAGAACGTTTTTCGAGGTCGGGGTGGTGTTTATTCACGGTTAAGACATAGTTTTTGCGTCTCTAGAAGGTTTTTCGAGGTCGGGGTAGTGTTTATTCGCGGTTAGAGATTAGTTTTTGCGTCCGTAGAAGGTTTTTCGAGGTCGGGGTAGTGTTTTGTCGCGGTTAGGACTTAGTTTTTGCGTCTGTAGAACGTTTTTCGAGGTCGGGGTGGTGTTTATTCGCGGTTAGGACATAGTTTTTGCGTCTCTAGAAGGTTTTTCGAGGTCGGGGTAGTGTTTATTCGCGGTTAGAGATTAGTTTTTGCGTCCGTAGAAGGTTTTTCGATTTCGGGGTGTTGTTTATTCGCGGTTAGGACATAGTTTTTGCGTCTCTAGAAGGTTTTTCGAGGTCGGGGTGGTGTTTATTCGCGGTTAGAGATTAGTTTTTGCGTCCGTAGAAGGTTTTTCGAGGTCGGGGTGGTGTTTATTCGCGGTTAGGACATAGTTTTTGCGTCTCTAGAAGGTTTTTCGAGGTCGGGGTGGTGTTTATTCGCGGTTAGGACATAGTTTCTGCGTCTCTAGAAGGTTTTTCGAGGTCGGGGTGGTGTTTATTCGCGGTTAAAGATTAGTTTTTGCGTCTCTAGAAGGTTTTTCGAGGTCGGGGTGGTGTTTATTCGCGGTTAGAGATTAGTTTTTGCGTCCGTTGAAGGTTTTTCGAGGTCGGGGTAGTGTTTATTCGCGGTTAGGACTTATTTTTTGCGTCTGTAGAACGTTTTTCGAGGTCGGGGTGGTGTTTATTCGCGGTTAAGACATAGTTTTTGCGTCTCTAGACGGTTTTTCGAGGTCGGGGAGGTGTTTATTCGCGGTTAGAGATTAGTTTTCGCGTCCGTAGAAGGTTTTTCGAGGTCGGGGTGGTGTTTATTCGCGGTTAGGACATAGTTTTTGCGTCTCTAGAAGGTTTTTCGAGGTCGGGGTAGTGTTTATTCGCGGTTAGAGATTAGTTTTTGCGTCCGTAGAAGGTTTTTCGAGGTCGGGGTAGTGTTTTTTCGCGGTTAGGACTTAGTTTTTGCGTCTGTAGAACGTTTTTCGAGGTCGGGGTGGTGTTTATTCGCGGTTAGGACATAGTTTTTGCGTCTCTAGAAGGTTTTTCGAGGTCGGGGTAGTGTTTATTCGCGGTTAGAGATTAGTTTTTGCGTCCGTAGAAGGTTTTTCGAGGTCGGGGTGTTGTTTATTCGCGGTTAGGACATAGTTTTTGCGTCTCTAGAAGGTTTTTCGAGGTCGGGGTGGTGTTTATTCGCGGTTAGAGATTAGTTTTTGCGTCCGTAGAAGGTTTTTCGAGGTCGGGGTGGTGTTTATTCGCGGTTAGGACATAGTTTTTGCGTCTCTAGAAGGTTTTTCGAGGTCGGGGTGGTGTTTATTCGCGGTTAGGACATAGTTTCTGCGTCTCTAGAAGGTTTTTCGAGGTCGGGGTGGTGTTTATTCGCGGTTAAAGATTAGTTTTTGCGTCTCTAGAAGGTTTTTCGAGGTCAGGGTGGTGTTTATTCGCGGTTAGAGATTAGTTTTTGCGTCCGTTGAAGGTTTTTCGAGGTCGGGGTAGTGTTTATTCGCGGTTAGGACTTATTTTTTGCGTCTGTAGAACGTTTTTCGAGGTCGGGGTGGTGTTTATTCGCGGTTAAGACATAGTTTTTGCGTCTCTAGACGGTTTTTCGAGGTCGGGGAGGTGTTTATTCGCGGTTAGAGATTAGTTTTTGCGTCCGTAGAAGGTTTTTCGAGGTCGGGGTAGTGTTTATTCGCGGTTAGGACTTAGTTTTTGCGTCTGTAGAACGTTTTTCGAGGTCGGGGTGGTGTTTATTCACGGTTAAGACATAGTTTTTGCGTCTCTAGAAGGTTTTTCGAGGTCGGGGTAGTGTTTATTCGCGGTTAGAGATTAGTTTTTGCGTCCGTAGAAGGTTTTTCGAGGTCGGGGTAGTGTTTTGTCGCGGTTAGGACATAGTTTTTGCGTCTCTAGAAGGTTTTTCGAGGTCGGGGTGGTGTTTATTCGCGGTTAAAGATTAGTTTTTGCGTCTCTAGAAGGTTTTTCGAGGTCAGGGTGGTGTTTATTCGCGGTTAGAGATTAGTTTTTGCGTCCGTTGAAGGTTTTTCGAGGTCGGGGTAGTGTTTATTCGCGGTTAGGACTTATTTTTTGCGTCTGTAGAACGTTTTTCGAGGTCGGGGTGGTGTTTATTCGCGGTTAAGACATAGTTTTTGCGTCTCTAGACGGTTTTTCGAGGTCGGGGAGGTGTTTATTCGCGGTTAGAGATTAGTTTTTGCGTCCGTAGAAGGTTTTTCGAGGTCGGGGTAGTGTTTATTCGCGGTTAGGACTTAGTTTTTGCGTCTGTAGAACGTTTTTCGAGGTCGGGGTGGTGTTTATTCACGGTTAAGACATAGTTTTTGCGTCTCTAGAAGGTTTTTCGAGGTCGGGGTAGTGTTTATTCGCGGTTAGAGATTAGTTTTTGCGTCCGTAGAAGGTTTTTCGAGGTCGGGGTGTTGTTTATTCGCGGTTAGGACATAGTTTTTGCGTCTCTAGAAGGTTTTTCGAGGTCGGGGTGGTGTTTATTCGCGGTTAGAGATTAGTTTTTGCGTCCGTAGAAGGTTTTTCGAGGTCGGGGTGGTGTTTATTCGCGGTTAGGACATAGTTTTTGCGTCTCTAGAAGGTTTTTCGAGGTCGGGGTGGTGTTTATTCGCGGTTAGGACATAGTTTCTGCGTCTCTAGAAGGTTTTTCGAGGTCGGGGTGGTGTTTATTCGCGGTTAAAGATTAGTTTTTGCGTCTCTAGAAGGTTTTTCGAGGTCGGGGTGGTGTTTATTCGCGGTTAGAGATTAGTTTTTGCGTCCGTAGAAGGTTTTTCGAGGTCGGGGTAGTGTTTTTTCGCGGTGAGGACTTAGTTTTTGCGTCTGTAGAACGTTTTTCGAGGTCGGGGTGGTGTTTATTCGCGGTTAGGACATAGTTTTTGCGTCTCTAGAAGGTTTTTCGAGGTCGGGGTAGTGTTTATTCGCGGTTAGAGATTAGTTTTTGCGTCCGTAGAAGGTTTTTCGAGGTCGGGGTGTTGTTTATTCGCGGTTAGGACATAGTTTCTGCGTCTCTAGAAGGTTTTTCGAGGTCGGGGTGGTGTTTATTCGCCGTTAAAGATTAGTTTTTGCGTCTCTAGAAGGTTTTTCGAGGTCGGGGTGGTGTTTATTCGCGGTTAAAGATTAGTTTTTGCGTCTCTAGAAGGTTTTTCGAGGTCGGGGTGGTGTTTATTCGCGGTTAGAGATTAGTTTTTGCGTCCGTTGAAGGTTTTTCGAGGTCGGGGTAGTGTTTATCCGCGGTTAGGACTTATTTTTTGCGTCTGTAGAACGTTTTTCGAGGTCGGGGTGGTGTTTATTCGCGGTTAAGACATAGTTTTTGCGTCTCTAGACGGTTTTTCGAGGTCGGGGAGGTGTTTATTCGCGGTTAGAGATTAGTTTTTGCGTCCGTAGAAGGTTTTTCGAGGTCGGGGTAGTGTTTATTCGCGGTTAGGACTTAGTTTTTGCGTCTGTAGAACGTTTTTCGAGGTCGGGGTGGTGTTTATTCACGGTTAGGACATAGTTTTTGCGTCTCTAGAAGGTTTTTCGAGGTCGGGGTAGTGTTTATTCGCGGTTAGAGATTAGTTTTTGCGTCCGTAGAAGGTTTTTCGAGGTCGGGGTAGTGTTTTTTCGCGGTTAGGAGTTAGTTTTTGCGTCTGTAGAACGTTTTTCGAGGTCGGGGTGGTGTTTATTCACGGTTAGGACATAGTTTTTGCGTCTCTAGAAGGTTTTTCGAGGTCGGGGTAGTGTTTATTCGCGGTTAGAGATTAGTTTTTGCGTCCGTAGAAGGTTTTTCGAGGTCGGGGTGTTGTTTATTCGCGGTTAGGACATAGTTTCTGCGTCTCTAGAAGGTTTTTCGAGGTCGGGGTGGTGTTTATTCGCGGTTAAAGATTAGTTTTTGCGTCTCTAGAAGGTTTTTCGAGGTCGGGGTGGTGTTTATTCGCGGTTAGAGATTAGTTTTTGCGTCCGTTGAAGGTTTTTCGAGGTCGGGGTAGTGTTTATTCGCGGTTAGGACTTATTTTTTGCGTCTGTAGAACGTTTTTCGAGGTCGGGGTGGTGTTTATTCGCGGTTAAGACATAGTTTTTGCGTCTCTAGACGGTTTTTCGAGGTCGGGGAGGTGTTTATTCGCGGTTAGAGATTAGTTTTTGCGTCCGTAGAAGGTTTTTCGAGGTCGGGGTGGTGTTTATTCGCGGTTAAAGATTAGTTTTTGCGTCTCTAGAAGGTTTTTCGAGGTCGGGGTGGTGTTTATTCGCGGTTAGAGATTAGTTTTTGCGTCCGTTGAAGGTTTTTCGAGGTCGGGGTAGTGTTTATTCGCGGTTAGGACTTATTTTTTGCGTCTGTAGAACGTTTTTCGAGGTCGGGGTGGTGTTTATTCGCGGTTAAGACATAGTTTTTGCGTCTCTAGACGGTTTTTCGAGGTCGGGGAGGTGTTTATTCGCGGTTAGAGATTAGTTTTTGCGTCTCTAGAAGGTTTTTCGAGGTCGGGGTGGTGTTTATTCGCGGTTAGAGATTAGTTTTTGCGTCCGTAGAAGGTTTTTCGAGGTCGGGGTGGTGTTTATTCGCGGTTAGGACATAGTTTTTGCGTCTCTAGAAGGTTTTTCGAGGTCGGGGTGGTGTTTATTCGCGGTTAGGACATAGTTTCTGCGTCTCTAGAAGGTTTTTCGAGGTCGGGGTGGTGTTTATTCGCGGTTAAAGATTAGTTTTTGCGTCTCTAGAAGGTTTTTCGAGGTCGGGGTGGTGTTTATTCGCGGTTAGAGATTAGTTTTTGCGTCCGTTGAAGGTTTTTCGAGGTCGGGGTAGTGTTTATTCGCGGTTAGGACTTATTTTTTGCGTCTGTAGAACGTTTTTCGAGGTCGGGGTGGTGTTTATTCGCGGTTAAGACATAGTTTTTGCGTCTCTAGACGGTTTTTCGAGGTCGGGGAGGTGTTTATTCGCGGTTAGAGATTAGTTTTTGCGTCCGTAGAAGGTTTTTCGAGGTCGGGGTAGTGTTTATTCGCGGTTAGGACTTAGTTTTTGCGTCTGTAGAACGTTTTTCGAGGTCGGGGTGGTGTTTATTCACGGTTAGGACATAGTTTTTGCGTCTCTAGAAGGTTTTTCGAGGTCGGGGTAGTGTTTATTCGCGGTTAGAGATTAGTTTTTGCGTCCGTAGAAGGTTTTTCGAGGTCGGGGTAGTGTTTTTTCGCGGTTAGGACTTAGTTTTTGCGTCTGTAGAACGTTTTTCGAGGTCGGGGTGGTGTTTATTCGCGGTTAGGACATAGTTTTTGCGTCTCTAGACGGTTTTTCGAGGTCGGGGAGGTGTTTATTCGCGGTTAGAGATTAGTTTTTGCGTCCGTAGAAGGTTTTTCGAGGTCGGGGTAGTGTTTATTCGCTGTTAGGACTTAGTTTTTGCGTCTGTAGAACGTTTTTCGAGGTCGGGGTGGTGTTTATTCACGGTTAGGACATAGTTTTTGCGTCTCTAGAAGGTTTTTCGAGGTCGGGGTAGTGTTTATTCGCGGTTAGAGATTAGTTTTTGCGTCCGTAGAAGGTTTTTCGAGGTCGGGGTAGTGTTTTTTTCGCGGTTAGGACTTAGTTTTTGCGTCTGTAGAACGTTTTTCGAGGTCGGGGTGGTGTTTATTCGCGGTTAGGACATAGTTTTTGCGTCTCTAGAAGGTTTTTCGAGGTCGGGGTAGTGTTTATTCGCGGTTAGAGATTAGTTTTTGCGTCCGTAGAAGGTTTTTCGAGGTCGGGGTGTTGTTTATTCGCGGTTAGGACATAGTTTTTGCGTCTCTAGAAGGTTTTTCGAGGTCGGGGTGGTGTTTATTCGCGGTTAGAGATTAGTTTTTGCGTCCGTAGAAGGTTTTTCGAGGTCGGGGTGGTGTTTATTCGCGGTTAGGACATAGTTTTTGCGTCTCTAGAAGGTTTTTCGAGGTCGGGGTGGTGTTTATTCGCGGTTAGGACATAGTTTCTGCGTCTCTAGAAGGTTTTTCGAGGTCGGGGTGGTGTTTATTCGCGGTTAAAGATTAGTTTTTGCGTCTCTAGAAGGTTTTTCGAGGTCGGGGTGGTGTTTATTCGCGGTTAGAGATTAGTTTTTGCGTCCGTAGAAGGTTTTTCGAGGTCGGGGTAGTGTTTTTTCGCGGTTAGGACTTAGTTTTTGCGTCTGTAGAACGTTTTTCGAGGTCGGGGTGGTGTTTATTCGCGGTTAGGACATAGTTTTTGCGTCTCTAGAAGGTTTTTCGAGGTCGGGGTAGTGTTTATTCGCGGTTAGAGATTAGTTTTTGCGTCCGTAGAAGGTTTTTCGAGGTCGGGGTGGTGTTTATTCGCGGTTAGGACATAGTTTTTGCGTCTCTAGACGGTTTTTCGAGGTCGGGGAGGTGTTTATTCGCGGTTAGAGATTAGTTTTTGCGTCCGTAGAAGGTTTTTCGAGGTCGGGGTGGTGTTTATTCGCGGTTAGGACATAGTTTTTGCGTCTCTAGAAGGTTTTTCGAGGTCGGGGTGGTGTTTATTCGCGGTTAGAGATTAGTTTTTGCGTCCGTAGAAGGTTTTTCGAGGTCGGGGTGGTGTTTATTCGCGGTTAGGACATAGTTTTTGCGTCTCTAGAAGGTTTTTCGAGGTCGGGGAGGTGTTTATTCGCGGTTAGAGATTAGTTTTTGCGTCCGTAGAAGGTTTTTCGAGGTCGGGGTAGTGTTTATTCGCGGTTAGGACTTAGTTTTTGCGTCCGTAGAAGGTTTTTGCGTCCGTAGAAGGTTGTTTTTGTGTAAATTCGAGGTTAGGGCTTACTTTTTGCGTCCGTAGAAGGTTTTTGCGTCCGTAGAAGGTTGTTTTTGTGTAAATTCGAGGTTAGGGCTTACTTTTTGCGTCCGTAGAAGGTTTTTGCGTCCGTAGAAGGTTGTTTGTGCGCGTGGTTGCGTAAATTCGAGGTTAGGGCTTACTTTTTCGAGGTTAGGGCTTACTTTTTGCGTCCGTAGAAGGTTTTTGCGTCCGTAGAAGGTTGTTTTTGTGTAAATTCGAGGTTAGGGCTTACTTTTTGCGTCCGTAGAAGGTTTTTGCGTCCGTAGAAGGTTGTTTTTGTGTAAATTCGAGGTTAGGGCTTACTTTTTGCGTCCGTAGAAGGTTTTTGCGTCCGTAGAAGGTTGTTTGTGCGCGTGGTTGCGTAAATTCGAGGTTAGGGCTTACTTTTTCGAGGTTAGGGTTAGGGTTAGGGTTAGGGTTAGGGTTAGGGTTAGGGTTAGGGTTAGGGTTAGGGTTAGGGTTAGGGTTAGGGTTAGGGTTAGGGTTAGGGTTAGGGTTAGGGTTAGGGTTAGGGTTAGGGTTAGGGTTAGGGGCGGGTTAGGGTTAGGGTTAGGGTTAGGGTTAGGGTTAGGGTTAGGGTTAGGGTTAGGGTTAGGGTTAGGGTTAGGGTTAGGGTTAGGGTTAGGGTTAGGGGCGGGTTAGGGTTAGGGTTAGGGTTAGGGTTAGGGTTAGGGTTAGGGTTAGGGTTAGGGTTAGGGTTAGGGTTAGGGTTAGGGTTAGGGTTAGGGTTAGGGTTAGGGTTAGGGTTAGGGTTAGGGTTAGGGTTAGGGTTAGGGTTAGGGTTAGGGTTAGGGTTAGGGTTAGGGTTAGGGTTAGGGTTAGGGTTAGGGTTAGGGTTAGGGTTAGGGTTAGGGTTAGGGTTAGGGTTAGGGTTAGGGTTAGGGTTAGGGTTAGGGTTAGGGTTAGGGTTAGGGTTAGGGTTAGGGTTAGGGTTAGGGTTAGGGTTAGGGTTAGGGTTAGGGTTAGGGTTAGGGTTAGGGTTAGGGTTAGGGTTAGGGTTAGGGTTAGGGG